>CM059600.1:59125000-61625000 GCA_030412105.1 Cyclura pinguis | reverse complement strand
TCTGTTTCTGCCAGTAGATAAAGATCTTTTTCATTCAGACAGACCTTTTATTTTTAAAATACGTAGTAGTAATGTGTGTGAAGTGGTGTACTCTATGTTATATTTCATATTTTTTAATCTTTATTAGTAATTGTTTTAAATGTGGTTTTAATGGTTTTAACCATTTTTTTTATAATATTTCTATTTAGTTTTTTTTTCACCGTTGTAAAATAACAGTTAAGTCTTGCTTTAAACTTCTGGAGGCCACCTTGGATCCCATCCCAGGTGAAAGATGGTGAATAATTTCAATAAGTCTTGCTTCTTCTATTTGGTTAAGAAAACATCCAACCATTTAAAAACAGAATTACTAATGGATGCCCCAATAGGTCTTACAGCCACTGTTAATTTTTCGTATACATATTAAGAGAGATCAACAATTTTAGATCTAAGTAAGGAACTGGCAAAACCAACTCTGACTACTCCTTGGTTAAGAAAACCTTATTAAATACATAGGGTTGCCATAAGTCAACAGGCAACTTGAAATCATATACACATACACAAACTCCAAAGCAGTTTAGTTTCTATTTTAGAGAATACCTGGCCGCACTGGATGAATTCAAGTCTCCAGGGCCAGATGAATTGCATCCTAGGATATTAAAAGAACTGGCAGAGGTCATTTCGGAACCGCTTGCTCTAATCTTTGAGAAATCTTGGAGGACAGGAGAAGTTCCAGCAGACTGGAGGAGGGCAAATGTTGTCCCCATCTTCAAGAAGGGGAAAAAAAGAGGACCCAAATAATTATCGCCCAGTCAGCATGACATCAGTACCCGGAAAGATCCTGGAGCAGATCATTAAGCAGTCAGTTTCTAATCACTTAGAAAGCAACGCGGTAATCACGAGAAGTCAACATGGATTTCTCAAAAATAAGTCATGCCAGACTAATCTTATCTCTTTTTATGATAGAGTTACTAGCTTGATAGATGAAGGGAATGCTGTGGATGTAGCATATCTCGATTTCAGTAAGGCCTTTGACAAAGTTCCCCATGACATTCTTGCAAAGAAGGTTGTAAAATGCGGGCTGGACAGGGCTACTGTCAGGTGGATCTGTAACTGGTTGACTGACCATTCTCAAAGGGTGCTCACCATTGGCTGCTTTTCATCCTGGAGAGAAGTGACTAGTGGGGTGCCACAGGGTTCTGTCCTGGGCCCAGTGCTGTTCAGTATCTTCATCAACAACTTGGATGAAGGAATCGAGGGCATGCTGATCAAATTTGCAGATGACACCAAATTGGGAGGGGTTGCTAATACGCCAGAGGACAGGATCAAAATTCAAAATGACCTGGACAGATTGGAGAGCTGGGCCAAGGCTAACAAAATGAAATTCAACAGAGAGAAATGTAAGGTCCTACACTTAGGTAGAAAAAATGGAATACAGAAATATAGGATGGGGGACACGTGGCTGGATAGCAGTACATGTGAAAAGGATCTAGGAGTCTTAATAGACCACCAGCTGAACATGAGTCAGTAGTGTGATGCGGCAACCAAGAAAGCCAATGCAATTCTCGGCTGCATCAATAGGAGTATGGTGTCTAGATCGAGGGAGGTCCTGGTACCACTCTACTCTGCTTTGGTTAGACCTCATCTTGAATACTGTGTCCAGTTCTGGGCACCCCAATTCAAGAAGGACATGGTCAAGCTGGAGCAAGTCCAGAGGAGGGCGACCAAAATGGTGAGGGGCCTGGAAGCCATGCCCTATGAGGATAGACTTAGAGAGCTGGGTATGTTTAGTCTGCAGAAGAGAAGGTTAAGAGGGGACATGATAGCCATGTTTAAATATATGAAGAGATGCCATGTAGAGGAGGGAGTGGGCTTGTTTTCTGCTGCTCCAGAGACCAGGACGAGGAGCAATGGATTCAAGCTGCAGGAAAGGAGATTCCACCTGAACCTTGGGAAGAACTTCCTGACGGTCAGGGCTGTCCAGCAGTGGAATACGCTGCCTCGGAGTGTAGTGGAGTCTCCTTTGGAGGTTTTTAAGCAGAGGCTGGATGGCCATCTGTCGGGAGTGCTTTGAGGATGTTCCTGCATGACAAGAGGTTGGACTGGATGGCCCCTGTGGTCTCTTCCAACTCTATATTTCTGTGATTCTATGATTCTATGATTTCTATGAGCTAGGAATGTCTCTTCTGAACTTGAAATAAACAGGAAACATATCTGTAAGGTTGAATTGATCCTTAGTAGCTATGTATGTTCAAGTAATATGTGTTGTTTTTAGTAATGTAGGTAATGGTTTTGTGGCAACTGTGAAAAGAATTGGGATGGGGACACCACAGTCTTGTCTCTAAATAGTTTGAGCATCGTCCCCCCATTTTGCACCATTTATGCACGCATAAGCCTGTGCCACCTAGACAGAGTTGAATGACCAACAAAGTAAACCTCTCTCCATAATTAGGCTTCTTAAGGAGACCAAGTAAGTATGGTTGTTGGACTGAGGTCATTTCTGCACTGGAGTGGAGAAGCGTTTCAACACATGTCATGAGTGGTGTTTTTTACTCCGACTTACCCCGACTCCTATCTGCACGCCCCCCGGTTTCTGTTGAAAGCAGAGAAAATCATTTGTAGCTTCAGCATCATCAATTCTCACAAAACTCCTATTCCCCTCCCTTGCTCCACCTCACCACCACTGATTGGTCAATAAAAAAAAAAGTTGTTGAAACTGTTGCTACATTTTAGCACAAGTGTGTGAATCGATGTAACGCTTCTGCACATAGGAAAAAATGCAGCAGAAACTGTCTGGGTTGTTTACATCAGAGTTTTTCCTTTTTTTACAATACAGTACAGTTTTTACATCAGTGTTAACCCCGCGAAGACCTCAACTCGTGCGGAACCATGGAGAACAGAACGACATCAAACTGGTTTAATGTGCAGATGTAAAAGCGACAATGTGACACTACTGCATTGCATCAGCCTTGTGCAGAAAGGGCCTTAGTCAAAGGCCTTGAGTGTGTAAATAAAGAAAAGGGAACCATTGTTTTTTGTATGTGAAGGCATACTTCAGGACATTCGGAGCTTACCTAGTTGCATCTGAGAGAGTCTGCCAGTATGAACCCACTGTGGTTAGTTGAGGCAAAAGATGGTATTAAAGTATTTAACTGTTCGTCGTAATTGCTGCTATAATTTTAAACTACCTAGAGTTGCAACTCCCCTAGAAGTATTTAAAAGACCTTTAATAAAAGATCTGAGTTCTTCTTAAAATGTCTTGTAGAACTCTCCACAGAAGCAATTAATATGCAGCGCTTTCCCATTCACTAATTTTCTAATTACATATTTTATTTTTAAATTTGTTATTGGCGGATTTTCAAAAGTTATATGTATTTCATCAACAGATTTGATAATCAAAGAATTAAGAAATTAATTCAAGTTTTATTTAGAATCAAATTCAAAAAATTGTAATCTGGAACATTATTATTAATTTCATGAAATAAAGATATTAGTTTTTGAGCATTTCTCTTAAGAATAAGTATAGCCTTCTTAATGAACTTGTTAGTTGCCTTTGCCAACAGTTTGTAGTACAGGTTGTTTTGGGTTTTCCAAGTTTTGAGGCTGTGTTCTGCTACTATTTTCTCCTGACATTTCACCTGTATCTGTGGCTGGCATCTTCAGAGGATATGTATATATACATATCCTCTGAAGATGCCAGCCACAGATGCAGGTGAAACGTCAGGAGAAAATACTTTCAGAACACGGCCTCAAAACCCAGAAAACCTACGACAACCCATGGCTTCTGACCGTGAAAGCCTTCGACTTTACACAGTTTATAGTATTTTTGTTACTATATTCATAGTGGTGCCTGTCTACATATGACAATGAAGTATGAATCCTATCCAAATCTAGGCATTCTGATTCACCTTTTGTTTTATCTAGTTACCAGAGAACTATCTATAAATCAGTTCAATAGGATTGATTTAAAAATTTTCTAGTAAAACACAAAGATAGTTTAAAACACAATTCAAACATAATTAAAAGCACATTCCATTAAATAAGGCACTTCTGCCACATGAATTAAAAGCCAAAGGTCTGCCTGAATAAGGTCTTTGCATACCAGTGGAAAGAAGGGAGAGGTGGGCTTAAAATGCATAAAGGTTTCTTTAGTTGATTCCACAGAGGGACCTCTAGACAACAAGGAGATGTTAGTCACTAAATGTTTGTTCAAATAAAAAGGGCTTTACTTTCAAGTGGAAGGAATGCAGGGAGAATAATCAGATGTGATTGATTTATCTGGTGTACAGTAGATTTAGAGAACTAAATATAATCTGTTCTCAAGTAGAATCCAAAACGAATGGAGAAATGAATTGAGAATCCCTTTTGCATTATGTGGTGCGATCTCCATACTTTAAGTCCAGATTTTCCATTTTCATTTTGTAACCTTTTCACATTTGCTTGAGTTTGTGATGGTTAGTGCTATGATTAGCATGTGATTCAAAACAAGGTTAGTATCCATCTCCAAATTATTTCATCTCTCACAAAAGTTTGTAATTTCCCAAGCATATTTAACATAGATTGTGGCTGATGTATATTTGGTGTATAATATGAGCAAATAATGATAAATAATAATAATAATATTGATAATAATAATGATAATTAATAATAATAATAATAATAATATAGTAATAGTGATAAATAGAAATAGTAATAGTAATTTATTATTAATAATAATAATATAAATAATCTTTCTATTATCTTTCTTACCACAAAAATAAATCTTCAGTTTGGGTCTTTCAGAGCACTTTTCAATGCAAAGTGGAAAAATTCATTCCTTTTTCAAGCAACCTTTAGGCCCTGTGAAAAATAATATTAAAAGTGGCAGAAGGTATTTAAAATTTTGGCATAGTAAAACCAGAAATAAGGATTATACAAAGTATATGTTATTCCTACACAAGTAAAGGTAGATTTACCCTACCAACCATGGGTCTATATTTTGTTGCATCTCGAATCAAAACTATGGTCCATTACATAAGAAATGATGGATGTTTATAGTGGATAGAAGTGGAAGGAATGGGACACAGATTTGAAGTGTGATCACTTACTTCCTAAAGTGAAAGCAAAATAAATAAATTATCCATATTTGGAATTTCCTTTAGAGACTTGGTACCACTGGTCAAAATTTTGACACCCACTCCCTCGCTGGTGTTACTGATTTGCTCCCACTTCCTCTTTTTATAATGCTGAGAAAATACATCAGTGTGTGGGTTGGTGAAAACTGTAAATACACAGTGTTTTGGATTTGTTTAATAGAGGAAGCTGTTAACAATGAGTCAATTTAGATTATAAAATGGAAAACTTTAGGACCTTTTGAGTATATACTTTCAATTTCCAGAAAGAGCATTTAGCTTAGAAAAGGCTTTTGTTGACAGCTGCTAGAGTAGAAACAGAAAAACAATTTTATACTCTCACTATCTCTAGCTGCAGTGAAAGTTTGTAGTGCTTTTAATGCGTGTAAAATTGTTCACAAAATTTTCATAATTTTTTTTTAAAAAATGAGTTTTTAAGACAAGACTGTGGTCTCACATGTTTTTGATTCTGTTCACTGTGAGACTGTACCATACATATGCTATTGTTTTCCTGCCTATTTGCCCATTGATCTAAGATAAACCAAGAAGATACTTGGGCTCATCAGTCCCAGACAAGATCTATCGAAGTAAATATGTCAATAACTCATTCCACATGTGAGAAATAGGGATACAAAGAATACCTGCAGTATATTGAGATACTATGTTGGGGTGGGGGGGAAAGGGCAAACTACTTCAAGCTTTTTCACATTTGGAACATTTTTGTGATAGAGACCAATTCAGAAAAGATTTTGCACGGATAATTAGTTTATGCAAAATATGCTGTTTTCTACACTTAAAAAAGAGCAAGCTTCCAAGATCACTGGATCCCTGCATTAGAGAAGATCCTACCAATTGTTTGAGGCAGGAAAGAGAAGGGAAGGGAACTCATTTTTGAAATCATTAAGAATACAAATCATGAAATAGAAGAGAGAACATAATCTCTCACAGCCCCTCAATTCTTTAATAAAACAACTACTGCTAAAATCAACTTCACAGCTCCTTCATTTCACTCCAAAAAAGCCCACACACCAGGAAATGGGATGACATGATGAATGGGGTGAAATGACTAAGGTGCATCATCCAGCATTCTAGCTTGTGGCAACAAAATTCACAGGGCTGGCATATCACAGTCACTCAGATGGTGACATGCCTACTGCAATATGGGCATAGTAATGAACATAACTTCATTAATTGACAGGATATTTTTAAAAATTACATTATAGGGAGGGCCGGAAAAATATAAATAAAATTCAGATTAGAAAGGGTGGAGTTAGAAAGATTACGATTGTCTCTCTTTGAGAATTCAGAACAAGTTTATATGTGGAATCATAGAGTTGGAAGAGACCACAGTGGCCATCCAGTTAAACCCCCTGCCATGCAGGAACATACGTCAAAGCATTCCCAACAGATGGCCATCCAACCTCTGTTTGAAAACCTCCAAAAAAGGAGACTCCACCACTCTCCGAGGCAGCATATTGCACTGCCGGAGAAGTCTGACTGTCAAAAAGTTCTTTCTGAGGTTCAGGTGGAATCTCCTTTCCTGCAGCTTGAACCCATTGCTCTTTGTCCTAGTCTCTGGAGCAGCAGAAAACAAGCCCTCCTTGACATGACATCCCTTCAAATGTTTAAACATGGCTATCATGTCTCCTCTTAACCTTCTCTTCTGCAGACTAAACATCCCCAGCTCCCTAGGATGCTCCTCATAGGGAATGGCTACCAGACCTTTCACCATTTTGATCACCCTCCTCTGGACACGCTCCAGCTTGTCGATATCCTTCTTGAATTGAGATGCACAGAACTGGACACAGTGTTCCAGATGAGATCTGACCAGTGCAAAATGTATGGGAGGATAAAAAAATTGCTGCCAGCATTGAGTCTGCACGATATTAACAGGAGAGCTAGCCTGAGTAGTCAAGAGTCCAAGAGAGGAGCATGTAGACTACTACTGCTTTGAACTTTTTTCCTGGTACTTCACAGGTAAAATCTATTGAATCAGATTTAACTTGCATTCAGCTTTGGCCCCATGCTTGTTCAGCAGTAACAGATCAATTTCTGCAGTCCAAGGATGTGAACAGGATCCTTGGTGAGACCAAGAAAATCTGTGATGTATCCTTGCCCTTTCTGGCTTATAAAATGTGAGGCAGTGGGGTTGACTGATTGGTTAACCTAGCAGTGGGAAGGTGAATGCCTCTTTGCCACAAAATACAGTTCCACTCTGTATAAAAGAGACAGCTGTCAGACTGTTGCTTGGAAATCCCACTCTGCTGGCTTCACAAAAGACAGAGATGCTCTGGATTCCAAGAAAAGTGACTTTACTGCTGCCAATGGAGTTTAAATTTTACTGTCCCTGTCTCAGACCCTGTTCGCATGGCATTTTCGATATGAAAGGGCCCCTTGAGCATCGCACAAATGTGAGCAGTGGTCCACACGATGCGCTTACATTTGCGCGATGCTCCAGGGCCTGACATGGACCGCGCACACATTTTTTCATTTTTGTCACGCATCGCTCTAGGGCCCCACGTGCACTTACCTTGCGTGCGGATCCTCGGGAGCCGGGCCGGTCGCACTTCCTGTCTCAGTGCAGCCTGGGAAGGTCCCAGGCTGCACTGCCAAAGGAATAGGTGGGGCTCTCGTGCAAGCAGGAAGCTTGTGTGGAGCCAAAGAAGCAGGGAAGCGAGAGCCTCTCTCTGGAGGCTGCTCGCGCGAACACCACACCCCAGCGCCGAAAATGGGTGAGTTGTGGAAAGGGTTTAAGTCTCCACATGGCCAGGAGGTGAGTGGCCTTTACCTACACAGAGATCCCTCCAAACCAACTGAATTACAACAGAGATAACATCTGATACAAAATCTAGGCCTGTGGTTCCAACACTATCACTTTTGTTTGTTTGTTTGTTTGTTTTCTTTCTCCTATATGATTTTTAAACATCTTTTTCCTCATGAAGAAGCCAGTGGAACTTCAAAAGCTTGTACGATGTGTGGGTAGAATATCACTGATTAAGATGAGTATTCTCCTGAAGATACTCTTCTTGTTTATGATGATACCAGTCAGGATAACTAAGAAATGGTTTCAAGACTGTAAAAAAGAGATATCCAGATTTATATGGAATGGAAAAAAACCAAGAATGAAGTACAAGTGGCTAACTGATACGAGACTCCGAGGGGGCTTTGCAGTACCAGATTTGGAGCTATATCACAAGGCGGCATGTCTAGCCTGGATGAAACCTTGGATTCTTCTGGACGACAGGAAAATGCTGACTCTGGAAGGGCGTGATCTTCATTTTGGTTGGCATGCTTACCTGTGGTATGGGAAAGCTAAAGTCCAAAAGATTTTTCAAAACCACGTGATACGAAATGCCCTTTTAAAGGTATGGGAGAAGAATAAGCATTTTTTCTGCCCAAAAATACCATCATGGGTCTCACTGATGGAAGCGCTTTTGATTAAAGGTCTGAGAAGAGAGGGTAGTTGGCTGACTTACAAAGACATACTGAAACAATGTGGAAAAGAAATTCAAATGAAAGATCAAAGACAACTAAAAGAAGGATTTGATATACAATGGTTTCCCTTTATGCAGTTAAAAGAAAAATTTAAAAGGGATGTACAAGGAGAAGGGTTGGACTTAAGACAAAATGATTTAGAAGAATTGATGTTAAAAGGTGATAAAAAGTTACTTTCAAGATTGTATAAAAAATTATTATCCTTCAAACTAGAGGAAGAGACGGTTAAAGATTGTATGACTAAATGGGCAAGAGATCTTAATCACAATATTCTTTTAGAAGAATGGGAAAATGTTTGGAAAACTAATATGTTATATACCAGATCCTATACTTTACAAGAAAATGTGCTGAAAATGGTATACCATGGTATTTAACGCCCAGAAAATTAGCGAAAGTGAACAAGAATATGAACGATCAGTGCTGGAAATGTAAAGAACAAGTGGGATCCTTCTACCATATGTGGTGGGGATGTGACAGAGCAAAGAGATTCTGGTACGCCATACAAGCTAATATGCAAAAAATTTTGAAAAGGAAAATTGATTTAGTCCCAGAATTTTTTTTACTGGGAATCTTTGGTGCAGAAAGCTCAATAGATTTTTTTACTAAAAGATTAGCATGGCATTTAATTGTGGCGGCCAGACTCGTTTATGCTAAATGTTGGAAATCAATTTACACCCTGACTATGGAAGATTGGATAGAGAAAACCATTGAAATAGCACAAATGGATAAGTTGACTTACAGATTAGATAATAAAATGAATAGTAAGTTTTATAAGGTGTGGGAACCTTTAACAGACTTTTTGGAAAATAAGGGTATTCTAACTAAGGGTTTCAAATCATGAAGATAAGGAGAAAAGTGATTATTGTTGTAATAATGAGACAAGTTCTAGACATAAATGTGGTGAGAGGTAGAAGTATGAGCAGTATGAGAAGAGATGTAGATGCAATAGGTTACTAGTTTTTGAAAGAAAAGAAATGTTGAAATAGATAATAGTGTAAGATGGACTAAAATTGTAAATAGAGTTGAAAATAATGAATGGGAAAATGGTTAATAGATTCTATTCTTTAAGACATACAGAGGTGTTAAATAATAGATATAAGGCTGTATCTCATGAAAGGGGGAAGTGCCCTATGTTTGTGAGAATATGTTAGTAAGATGTGTTGGTTGTTATATGTATGTATTGTTTATTTTGTGTATTAGTATTTGTTTATTGTGTAATAATTATGTAATGATACGAATGTGATGTTAGGTTGGACTGTTTTGTTTTTTCATTTTTGTTTTTTATAAAAACAAACTAAAAAAAAAGCTTGTACGATGTGTTTTGTGCAGTTTGGTTGGTGAATAAATGTATTGTTCTTTTGTGGATTAATGGAAGCAGGGTATGATTGAAGTGACATCCTGCACTCCATTTGCAAAAAGCCCTCCAGATCACTTCATCAATGCATTTTGCAAAGTCTCTTCTAGGCACTAAAATGGCATCAACCACTGTTCAGCATATCCTTTCCACCTCCACACGTGAAGCTCTAACTTCAGCAAATGGGGAAACAGCCAGATTGACCTTAGATTTGGTGTCAACCCACTCATTTATTTATTACCAAAAGTAACACCATAAAGCTACATCTGTAGCCATTGCTGTAATGAAATACTGTAAGGAATCTAAGCTGGCATCTGCCATAAAGCCGGTAGCCTTACCCAATTTATTAACCTCTATGAAGTTTTACATTTTCAACTGGAATATTGAATAATAATTCTTTGACTCATCTTGTAGAAGCCCTAGCAAAGAAAGAGGTAACAGCTAAAGCACAGATTTCCAGTGCAGATGCTTTGTGAGATTTGCACAGAAGAAGCTTGCTCTTTTTGTCCTCGGGCAATTTGGGAGCTTCACTGTCATCTTTAGGAACAACTAATCCAGACCCCCGTGCCACCAAGGGGGCATCTGTAAGAGGGGTCTTCAACTTGAACAGGACATCAGAAGGAAGCATGTAAAAACACTTACTCTGAGCCAAAGAAGGCTTAGAGGACACTGGAACATTCTTCCAATAAGTTCTTCTAATACAGGTTCCATAAGAATATCAGGAAAGGGGACAGTGGAACTTCTAGACTTATCTCTAGCCACCATTCCTGGCATGCTCTCAGAGGCAGAAGACTGCATTTCAGCCACATCAGAAATCTGCAAAACTTTTTTAGCCTTGCACAGAAGGGTTCTAAAATCCTCTCTTGAAAAAAAGCCTAATTTGCTGGAACCTGGGAAGAGAGGCATCCTCATTTGGGCAAAGCTCCCCATAGTGTAAATGAGAGACAGGGGCATCATGCAGAATCACACACCTCACAGGTTTGCAGCTTGTCTCTACTCCTGGATTCAGTCCTGGGTAGATAAGGAAACAATACTGAAAAATGCATGAAAATGAGTAAAATAGATTTGTTGGGAGCCAGGAAACCCCAGACCAAATGAAAAGCACCAGTCCTGAGACACTGCATTGAGAAGATGTAGCATCACATCTCCTCTCTAGCCCTGCATGTTTTTTATAACCCTCCCCCCCCCACAGGTGAATCCTTCCTTTGCAGTTGGAAGGGGAGGGGAAGTGCCAGGGAGGAGGAGGAGCAGCAGCAGCAGCAGTGGCAGCATGAATTCTTGATAGAAGACTGGAGGTGGGGTCCCATTTGTGTCCTGGTGGTAAAGAAAGATGTGGCAGTGGAGAGAGAAAGGAAGTGTATGAATGAACCCCGTTCCCTGCCTTCCTGCTCATGAGGAGATTCTGTGACCCCACTGCTGACCCACCACAGGGGTCTACCTCAATCAGGTGTCCCAGAATTGCCTCCTGCCCATGGGAAGCAGCAGTGGAGGGCTGCTCTGTTCACACCTCAGGGTGCGGCACCTGCCACTGTACCTTCCTGGTTCTTGGGCTGTTCCACAGCTGTTCTGTGGCTTCATCTACCCACCTGGCAGTGGAGGAGGAGAACCTCCAATTCATCTCTGCCAGGCTGCACTGCTTCTCCTTCCACATTCCCCACATGCAGAGCAGGTCCCACTATTGCCACTTCTGCCTGAGGATGGCACTAACAGTGGGGATAATGAAGAGTACAGTGGGACACTGAAGGAGGACGTAGCAGTTATCTGCACCACTGCTGACAAGACTAGAGGCATGTTGCCAGTTGCCAGTGGCTTTAGTCACAGGATGTTTTCTCCTACCATCATTGTGAGCATTATGAAATTTAGTGATTTCTCACCACTGTGAGAATATCTTCAAAATATTCCGTGTTGTAAAACAGTCTACATGGAGCTGCCTTTGAAGAGTGTTGCAAGCTGGTCCAAAATCCTGCAGTGATTTTGACTGTTTCTGGTTGCAGCATACGTATAAGTTCCCCACTATGACGTCTCCACGGGCTACCAGTTTATTTGTGGATACCAAAGTGTTGGTTAGTTTTGTCTATTGGATCAGGCAGAAGAAACAAAGATCATGTATGTTCAGCCCTGTTCTCGCAATTTGTGCACTTCTGCAGGTTGCAGTAAGTGTTCAAAAATGTCTCATGAGTTGTTTTATTCATTAGCATCACAGTTATTATACTATTTATCAAGAAAACATCTGCTCAGTTCTTAATTAGGTGTTAATGGAAAAGCAAAGAAGTGGGTGTATCTGTAGGCACAAGAACTGTCAAAATTGATCTGCCATTTTTAACCATCTTGCTGTGTATAGCTATTCTCTAGTTGTTATTTTTATTTTCATTTTCCAAACGGTAGAAAGTTTAAGTTTTAATTATAATTTGATACTATATTTATGTTACTATACTTTATGAAAAACCTGGCTTTGTATTTTGTACGTTAATGAAGTTGGAATTGTTACCTTTCAGTATATAAATAGATTAGCTGAGTTCCAAAGGTAGTGGAATTGTCCTGAGTAAGTTTACAAAGGAATGTTTCATACTTTAATATCCCGCTAAGCATTAACTTAGCTACTTTATCTGAAACCATTTATATGCCACTTATTTTCTGATTAATTCTTGGAAGCTTATGACAAACAAATAGTTAACAATTAAAAGCAAAAAACATAAAACAGCAGCAGCAGAACGAATATTAGCAAGAAAAATTTTTTTTATATATTTATTTTAAACAAAAGCTAATCCAATCAGTAAGTAAAATTGTCTACTATGAGTTTTTTCCCCTTGTCAAAAAGAAGTTTCTTTACTAGCTTCCAAAAAGTTTCAGATAATGATGGACTTAAGTCAGAACAGATTTCTGGAGTCTAAGCACAATCACCAAAAAGGATATGTCACTTTGAGAAAATGTTATCTCCTGAGTTGTGGAGACATACAAGAGTGGCTCAGAGTTTATCTCAGTAGGCAGACAGGTTCATACTGGAAGAAGTAGGTCTTGAAATATCCTTTTCATAAACCATTTGGGGCTTTAAAGGTCATCACTAGTACTCCAAACTAAAACTGGAACACACAGTGCTGCACTTTCAACAAGGGATTCGTATTCTTCCTTACACCACCCTTGTAAACATTCAAACTGTTCAGTTCTGGAATAAGCTTAGTTTCTGAATACTCTTCAAATTTAACGCTGTCAACATTCATTTCAGTAATGAAGATATAATGTAAGTGAATCATATATCATGCTGACCAGATGTGAATTGAAATGACATGTTTATCAACCACTTTTGTTAACACCTATGTAGCTATAGGATTTCTGAAATGTAGCATAACATATGCTGCATATGTCAGCCCTGAAATTACTTACTGTTATGGCTTTTCTTTCCTTTGAGATTGCATCTGAACTGACAAGGCTGTGCATGTGCACATAGGCCATTTCTGCACTAGACTGTTATAGGCCCCTCCCTAAACTGCAAACTCCAGGATTCCATAGGATGTTGAAAGTGGAATAACAGCACTATAACAGTGTAGTGCGGAAATAAGCACAGATTCCAGCAAGAAGACAAGAGGTGCTTCACAAAGCATCCACAGATCTCTTCTATTTTTCTTAAATCAGAAAAATGCCACAAGTCTTTTACTTTGTTGTCCATCTCAAGTCGTGCTTGTCCATTCTTCCAGGTGCTATACCCTCAATTTAATATTTTTCTCTCTGCTTGCAGTATAAAGGCAATGTTTGTGTGAGTTGATGTGCTCATTAGAGCTGGAAGCTTACATGAAGATGATCTCCAGCTCATTCCTGATAAAATATTGGTGGTAATTGCAATAATTTGGGTGAAGTTTTTTCCTGAATGAAATCATATTCTTCTGTAATAAATAGGAGGACTCAGCAGAGTGAAAACATGGTGTCCATGAATATGATGATATTATATGACACACATATGCACTATATGCACACACATATGAAGCAAATAAGCATACAGACAATATAGTAGAGTAAAATGGAAAATGCATTAGGATCTAAGCTTTGCTTAAATATGATGTCCCAAGGTGAATTTGGAGCAGTTGTACCACCAGCTCGTGTCACAGCATTGTTGCAAAGATAAAATAGAGAAATAGAAGTATATGTGTCACTCTGAGATGGGGAAAAAAGGCAGGATAAAAATCTTACTAATTTACAGTAAAAAAGAGAGTCTTGATAGGAATCCAGTAAAAGATTGTAGATAGGCACAGTGAAACTTGAAGTTGTCTATTGCTATGCTCAGCACTATCACCACACCCAAGAGCACATAGTCAGCTATGAGTCACCATAGTTGATAGCACTGATAAACTCTTGGTTGCTTATCAGTAAGACTTTTGTAATACAATGGCTCTTGTGTTGGCAGATTTGGAAAAGTAGTTTACAACTAAGAAATTTATCCAGCACCATGTGGGTTGTGGATGGTTTCACATTTGATTTTAATGAAACAAAAATTCAACTGGTAGTAGCTACAATATTTAAAGTTTGTTTCACACCAAATTCCATTAGGTAATACATAGGCCTTTTCCGCACCGGGCTATTTAAACGGTGCAGAGCGACCTCCAGCGGAGGTCTCCTGCACTGTAGAATGGACTGGGGCAGACTACTTTTTGTAGTTCCATACCTCAGTCCACTCCGGAGCTACCGGAACTGGTTGCTTGGCGTGTTTTTTAAAAACCTCTTTTTAGAGGTTTTTAAAAACCACGGAGCGCGCGACCCTGTGCCGCCCCATCACCCAGCTCCGGAGCAGATTTGCAGGCGCGCGCAGGTGCGTACCTGCAGATCTGCCGGGGGCGGGCTTCTGGCTGGCGTGCTTCTCCGGTTGGTGGAGAGCCTCCACCAACCGGAAGCCACCATTTAGGACGCCGGAGGAGTGCAGAGCAACGAGCTTGCGCTGCTCCTTGTGGCGACGGACTTGGCCAGCCGGAAAACAAAGCTGGTAAGCTTTGTTTTCGGGCGTCCCCCCCCCCCACATGCGGAAAGGGCCATACTTGGTGACATTGGTCCAAATCTTACTGCTGGTCCCAACTAGAGTGCAGACATTGAATCAATTGTTAAAAGATTGGTCAACATGTATTCAAGTCCCATTGCTTAAATGGCCTTTCTCTATTTAAGCCTAGCAGTAGGATCCAGACTTCTATGATCAACCACATGGATTTGTGTACTGTAACAAACAGACAGACGTACACACACTTTAGATTACAGGATATATATTTAGCTTGGGCATGACAGGATTAAACTATCAAAGTAATTTGAGGCTGTTGATTCAGTTTAATACAAGTCCAATTTGAAAGATAAAAGGCTAAATTCCTTTGTTTTGTCAATGTTATTTGTTATTTGTATCCTGACTGTCCATACATTATGCCTGTGATGACTAATAGCATTACAGTTTCAAAACACACAAAATCCAGTGCAGATAAACCATTGTAGATTAATTGAACTCAATGGAAATTAAATTAGTCTTCCTCTTCCATTTATTTCAGTGGATATACTCTAAGTTTCAGTAGATTTGGATCCAATAAAATTCTAAAATATCATGGATAATAAAGGACCAGAAATAAACCCAAATATTTAATGGGGAAGTCATCCAGTGAGGTGAAAGCTGAAGCCACCAAAGGAGTCGGAAGAGACCACTATAAAGTTCCATTGAGCAGTTTGGCTGCAGTGTTCTGCATAGTGAACAGCTTTCAAAGGAAGTTTTACATGTTAGAATAATCCAAATGGGATTGTTACATTATTAAATTTAGGAAGTTATCATCTTATCAGTGCCTGGATGGAAGAATGTCTGAAAATCCAAATATGTCACTTTGAGCTCCCCAGAGGAAGAACAGAGCACAATTTATTAAGTAAACAGCGAATTAACGAAAGAAAAACAAAGGAAGTAAAAGAGAGTTTCTCAGAACAATGCAGTTGAATGGAATATGTTAAATTCCCATGCCTTCTGCTTTTTATGGCCTGAAGAAAATTAAAATGTGTCTAGCTGAGGTGGCGGAATTGTATCTCCCACGGTATTATTTGGAAGTATTACTTCTATGTTTCATGGAAAAAAATCAACTGAAGAAATGTAACTGACAAAAGAAATGTTATTTTCCTTAAAGTAGTATTGCCAGAAAAGGGAAAAATATAACAAACAAAAGTCATACAACAAGTTGCTTAATACATATTTATTTGGGAAATAATACAATTTTGTTTTGATTCTGTCAGTGTAAAATTAAATTCTTGATGTGGATTGTAGAAGGAACACAAAGTGCTCTATTTCCAAAAGGATCAATGAACATATGAAATAAATAGAAGATTAAATTTGCACTCCTCTGTGCATTTATTTGGATAGACTGTCTGTTTTCAATGAATTAAGTGAATTTACTTTCAGGTAAGCAGGCAGACTGTCTGCCAGTGCCATCCTATTCATTCAGGGGGGGTAGGCTTCACGCTTCTGAGATCTGCTTTCTTTTTACTAGAATGCTGAGGCTGAACCTTTGGAGCTAGATGCAAAGTGGGGGCTGAGGAAATGGAACAGTTTATGTCCCGAATCCCTTGAACCAAATAGTGGAAGAATGCAATGATCTAGATAAAAGCAGGTATTCCCACAGTGTAATTTAGATCTAAAATTGTTGTTGTTAAATAATTGGGAGTTAGAGATCCTTGCTAATGTACGCAGATCTCCAAGAGATCTGTGTATAAATTCCAATTTGTCTTTTTCTACCTTTACCCAGTGGGATCCATGAATGTAAGGTGGTTTCCCAAGAAGCTCTTCCCCACTCCCACCCCATCCTAATTATTTTGAAGTGGTTAAATAGCTCTTTTAACATTTTTACAGTTTATTCTTGATCATTTGTTTGTTCAGTCTCTTAGCACTTCTGTTCGCTTCATTGTAACATTAGGATTTCCCGCCCTTTATATTACATATATTTCTAGCACTTATTAAAATGGAATAAGAGCTTAAAATCTGCCACAAAATCCACATTCTTTGTGTTTATTTTATTTTCAAGTGTCATTGACATTGTATCAACACAAACACATTTTGGACTATTTTGCAATTAACTTTTTTTTTCTAGTTGTAGTCCTATAAATGTAACTATGTTATATATTTTGCACTTATTTAGTGGAAAGGAGATAATATTTTAAAGGCAGCAGGAAAAAAAGAACCAGAAGGGCCTTTAACAAATACCAAGGAAATTTTATTGTGACCTGATTAGTCAAATTAGGAAAGAGCACAAGTAATTAAGAGAAATCGTTGTGGTATAGCAGTTTGAGTGTTGGACTAGGACCTTGGGAGACCAGGGTTCAGATCCTCACTCAGCTATTGAAACCCTCTGGATGGCTTCGGAAAAGTCACATTCTCTCAGCACCCTCAGTCAGAGAAAGGCAATAGCAAACCTCCTCTGAGGAAATCTTGCTAAGATGGCGTCACCGTAAGCTGGAATCAACTCAAAGGCAGAGGAGAATAACAATTAAGAGGAAGAGAAAAATAATATGAATCCATTTTCAAGTACAATCCTCACATTCTGGATCTTATCATCAGCTAGAAAAGGCGGTGGCTGAGCTCCTGTATAGCATGGGCTGGAGTGTAACCCTCTGCATGTGCAAATGCCTTCCCTGCCACCAAGGAGTGTGGAGAATCTTACCCTTCCAGCACTGTGCATAATCACCCCACACCCCTAAGCCCCTGGGGTTGACCCCCATAACCATACCAATGGGATACACTGGTAACTGCAGTCTCAAATCCAGGACCCATGCTACCACCCTGTACAAGTTGTGACGAGAAAACAAATACACAAATGTGCCACAGATATCCCCATTCCCACAGCCATGCAAGGGCAACCATCCACAAAGCCAGACTCTCTCCCCTCTAGCACAGACATACCCCCCAAAATGATGCCAGACGTAGTTTCACTGAATATAGGGAGGGAGGGTGGACGATGGTCAGGAACGCTCTGACTGGGAGCCGGAAGCATGGAGTAATGTATACCCCAGCACCTACCTGCTTGTCCAGGCAGCTCAGGTTGGGTGCAGCTTCCCTGGGCCAATGAATTCAAACCAGAAGTTTGAATTCATTGGCTGCTGACACTTACCTTCCCAGGAGACTGTGCCACACAGCCTCCTGGGAAGAAGAAGTTGGTGAGGCTGCATCAATGTGACCTCCCCGATCGGTAATCCCAACTGCCAGGTAAGTCTGGCAGCAACTGTCTACCCTTCGTGGCAGGGTTGCAGGGAAGGACATGGTGCATGATGCCACTGGATAGCTTTTTGCTCAATGATAATGAAAAGACATGCATGAATATAAAGTGTTTATATGTCACCAGTAGGATTCCCACCATTGTGAAGTTTTTCAGATCAGAATCAGTCATATTCCGCATACTCCACAGATTTCATTATCCTAAAGAAGTGTTTTCAGGCATTTTGGATGACTGTACTATGTTGTGTGAATAACAAACTTTCAGAAGCTTAAATTAGTTCTGAAAATAGTTCTCAGTATTTTAACAGGTGCCTGATTGAGTCATA
This sequence comes from Cyclura pinguis, assembly GCA_030412105.1. Taxonomy (NCBI): domain Eukaryota; kingdom Metazoa; phylum Chordata; class Lepidosauria; order Squamata; family Iguanidae; genus Cyclura; species Cyclura pinguis. The sequence goes on along the minus strand of CM059600.1, from coordinate 61,606,532 downwards.
TATTTTCAGTTTTAAAAGAACTGCATTGGCTGCCTGTTTTGAGCCCTGTTCAGTTCTAACCGGAAATGAATTGAGGCCCAGAAAAAGAAAAGAAAAACCTTTTTCCATCCCAGCCTGCCCACAGATTGAATACTGATTATCTTCATGTATTGCCTTTTTCTTTTGAAACAAGGCAACTCTCAAATAAAAAAAAGCCCTTTGAAAACCGTATAGGTCTTGAAGATTATTCACAACTGAGGACTTAATTTGTATAAAATTGTCATATGGTTGTTTTGCATAGAAAATAGGATTTTCCGTATAGAAAATAACATTTTCTGCACAGAAAATAGTGTTATTTTCTGTGCAGAAAATATTGTTTTGATATACTGTCTCTTATGTAGGCAAAGGCAATACAATTTTCCAAGTCCATTGCTTTCCAACTTAATCCTATTAGTCATGGCTACTAGCCATGATGGCGCCAGCACACTGCTTCGTGTTGCTGGGGTACACAGCCAGGAGGGTACTACTGTTTATAATCTCCCCAGGGACATTTAGTTAGCTATAATGGACATCCTGGAACAGGTGAGCCTTTGGGCCAGCTATTTGGGCTGGTAGATATAAAAACAGTTGTGATTTCACTGAAACTTAAGGCAAAAGTTAAGTTATTAAGTTTTGAAAAGATGACACATGGCTGTCAAGAGCATAAAGGCATGCCTCAAGCTTTTTATAAGCACTCCTGTTATCAGTGTAGGCTTTCAACAACAGGATGTATCTGATAAGAAGACACCTGTTGTGTATTGGCCTACGTAATGTATTACTCATGCTTTCCCCACCCTAAATACTGGTGCCCCAGATACAGTGGATGGTAATAAGATTTTGTACTTCTTTTTTTTCTTCTAAAATTACAAGCAGAGACCGTTTTTGTTTTGTTCTCAATGGCTGTTCTTCAGTATTGATTAAAAACTTAGTTATCTAAGCAATATTTTTTATTCCCTACTCTAAAAAAAGAATGAACATAGAATCTTAATGTTAAGCTAAACAAAAACGGACTAACTCACATGGAAATAAATTTGTTAAATTTATTTGTTATCTGTGAAAGCAATTCTGTTGATGTGCTACTTACATAATACTATTCTCTACTTTAAGCAAAACTGCTTGTCACACAGGCATGAACTGAGGGGTAAACCCAGAGGAAGAACAATGCATGTTTCGAAAAACTTTTATTTTTGCTTGGGCTTGTTCTTTCCTCACTGTATTATTGCTCTACTGCTGTATCTGTTTTCTGAGGTACTATTCCTTAAAACTTATTCCTTAGAAATACTATAGATTATTCCTTAGAAATTTATTGCTTAGAAATGCTATAGATCCTAGCTGGAACTGTTCATAGACATACATTTTCTCAGCTTGCCATGATGACATTCCAGGATTTACAGTTTGGTGAGGTATTTGGAATTGTCTGCTTGAGATCTGCAATGCTGTACTTCAGGGATAGTAGACTAGAGCTCTGTTGTGGAAAACTCTAAGTGCCTGATCAAACTGCACATCCCAGGATTCAGTAGTGTGGAGCCATGGCAGTCAAATTAGCATCAGACTGCTATAACTGTGCAGCAGTTTTCTGTTTCTTTTACTTATCCCCTTTTCTTTTATTTATGACTGGTACTCAAGCAACTGAAGATAGTAAAACCGAATGGGAACAAATACAATTAAATGTTAAAAATTATAAATCTTTCTAGATTAACAGATTAATCTGTTTCAGGCTGTTTTAGTCACATTAAAAACACAATAGATTAGTATTAACAGTACGTGACTAGTAAAAGCCCTTCCACTGCCAGAAACAGCCCTGCTTAGATAGCACAACAATAAGAGTGGGAGGAGTGTGTTTTATCAGTTATAACGCTTGCATTGGCTCTATTGCATCGTGAACAGAAACAATTTTGCAATATTAATCCATACTTTTTGGGCTTGGCATCAACTGCCATTAAGTTTCTAGAGACAATTAAATCTGCTGGTTTATTTTATTCTCTTTAAATAGTTTTATAACATCTTTCAGGGTTGAGTTACCATCTCAAAGTGGTAACAATAAAAGTAATCATAAAGCACATTAAAAAAGGTAAAATACAGTATTTGCAATAATAATCATATAAAAACTATTCAATCCAGTTGCAAAATAGCAGCAGGAGTTAAAATTAAAAGTTAAGAGCATGGTCCAGCATCATTAATCAGCTCAAAGCAGATGTAAACAACAAAGTCTTTAGAGTCCATTTAAAAACAGGCAATGAGCCAGATGTGTTTCCTGTGGCAGGGAGCTCCAAAATGACAAAGTCATAATTGAGAAGATTTATAAGGCTCTGGGACCACATGACGGATCCACACAGGGGACTGCAACTCTCTGTTATAGGACTTAGTTGAACATAGATGAGGCTCTACTTCAAGGAGCCTCTCACAGGTTAGAAAATCCTGCGGTAGGAATTGGTGATATCTTTTGGTGATATTATCAGTGGCTCTCTTTTTTGTCAACCATACATAACAAGCATCTCATGACTTTCTAATAGGGTGGCCAAGGGAGATGCTACAGAGAGAAAAATTGTTACACCTTTTCCCCAGATCTTTGATGTTCTTGCTGCTGCTGCCTTCCTTGCAATACCTGCAGTGAGTCCAGGGAAAATATGAACTAGATGGAATGAAGTATCTAGCTTATTTTTTAGTGGCAGGATGGCAAACTATCCTTATATGTACATTTCTTCCAGCTTTACATTTCTTCCATTACAAGAGAGCAACTGAACTGGGGAATAAGAGAACTCCTTCGCTACACCCCATCAAAATCCACATGCTTAAGTAAAAGAAAAATCCGTGCCCTTTGGGCCCACAGAAAAACAAATCATTTTCCTTCAGTCTGTCTGTCTGTCTCTCTCTCTTTTAAAACATTTGTTTTCACAAAAATATAAGTCACACATTTCAGATAATAATCAGAATGCCTTAGTTGTTCTCCATTTGGAATGTTACAGTACCTCTCTGTTAATCGGCCTTTGAAGAATGCTGGAAAATTCAGCTAATTCCTAATGCTACAAGTGGACAAAAGTTAGTTATTGGAAATATGTGATCAAGAAGCAGTCTCTGGCTGCTCCTTAATCACCAAATACAGATCAAATAGATGGTTATCTCCCACAAGTACTAGATGGCTTGGGACCAGATCATCTGAGACTAGATTCTATCATACAAACCTAACCAGGTATAAAGATCTTTATGAAAGTTCCTCCTTTCTCTCTACCATCATCTGAAACATTCATGGCAAGAAGTGAAGAGAATGTCTTCTCAGTAGTAGTTCCCTGCCTCTGGAAGGCCATTTCAGTGGATGCCCTTCTCTGATTGACGGGGAAACAGTTATATTCAGCTAGACATAGAAGAAGCCAACATGTTGCAGAGATTATAAATAAACTGTAGTTTAGCTCTTTATTGATTTTTAAAATCATAAAATCATTTACAGTAGGTCCCTTATATCCATGGGGGATACAGTCCCAGACTTACCATGGATAATAAAAAACGTGGATAACAAAATGCTTTTTTTTCTCAGTGGGATGAACAACATAGATATTGTGACTAGTATCCAGCTTGGATAGGAGGCCCTGAAACTTGACAAATTTTAGAATCTAAGAGAAAGAAGGCTTTGTAGCCATTATTTGCAGTCCAAAGCAAGTGGGCAACTGATAAAAACATAAAAATTAACAACAAACAATGTATAGTCCAAAAAGAGATGAGAACAAAATATTTTTGGACTGCGTTTCAGCATGGATAAATGAAACCGTGGGTATTGGTCACATGGATATGAGATACCAACTGTATTTTACTTTGTAGTTGTTCTTCTTAGCCATCTTGAACACCATTTGAAGCAAGATATAATTTTTCAAAGGGGGCTGTAATTTAAGAAAAAATGCCCAAATCTCCTTGTTTGCAGTTGTTAATATTTTCTTTTGCTTTGATAATGAAATAAAGAATAATAGAATGACTTTGATGAAGGAAAATTAAATATAATTGGAGAAGCCATCACTTCTGATCTTTCTGTTAACAGATACCATAAATATTGTAATACATTGCTTTAATATGTATTTAATTTGCTTCACTATTTTACATATTGCAAATTAACCTTTCTGCTCCTTCTGTAACGTTCTTCCAAAAGCAGTGCAAACACTAGCCAATGATTTTATTTATCTTTAGTGACAAATGCTATTCTAGGCACATATGTAGATTTCAAGATTACCCCTTGGGCAGTTATTTGATGGTGGGGTGAGTATGGGCAGTTAGGGGTCTGACAAGGTATTTTAATAACTAGTTAGGGTAGTCAAATTATAATTAAACTGTAATTAGCCCGGGTACGAGCTGCAGAGTCTTTTGTTTTTGTCATCTTGATTTTACATCCTGCTTTTAAAAAAATGTTAAAAACTTCTGTTCAAATGAAGACAACATGCCAGCTTCTATTGGAAGAGCTTCTTAATACTCACCTCCAAATTCTATCTGTAAGCTGATTTATAACACTAATTTACATAGGCATTACCATTCTTATTCAATCTACCGCCATTGCTTTTCTTCGTCAAATTGTCTAGATAACACTGGCACCAATCCAACATCTATTTACATGTTGAAACTTCCAGTGGGCAGCTGACAATGTGAATATAATTAGTGACATCTGTACAGCATAGATATGCTAGAATGTAAATATGGCACATCATTGGTCTTCTTTTATGAACCCTCTTAAGTGAGCTAGAACAATAATGGCGTGGGTGAAACTATACCAAATGGCAGCTGCGCCTCTTGTTTAATGTAATCAATATTGTCTCTAAATGTTGAATGCTCAGCTGAGGCTTGGTCCTGACAAGAGCAGACCCAGTGATTCCATTAGATTAATCTACATGTTGATTCACCATTTGAGAATGATCTACTCTAGTTGGGACTAACCAATGGGATGCCAGTTTGAGTCAAATATATGTATGTGAGTGCTTTCTCTTAAGATGAAACAGGAGTCCTAGAAAACAATTCTTGTTCTAGAGGTGTGAACAATGTATATGAAGTAATATTTTAAATGTGTGTGTATGATGGCAAGTTATTCCTAATTGTTTGGATTATCTCTGAATTTTTTCTCATATGCTATACAATGGAATGATTTTGATATTCAGCTGCTTACGTGTGCAGTACATTTTATGATAATTTTACACCAACCCACCCCCCATAAATTCTATGAAGATATTTTCGTCTGTTGATTTTCAGAACTTTCTTATGCTTGGATCTTCAATGAATATCCTTCTTTTGTGCAAGAAGACAGTCGACGATTTGTTTCTCAGGAAACTGGACACCTCTACATAGCCAAAGTAGAGCCATCTGATGTAGGAAATTACACATGTGTTGTGACAAGTACCACAACAAACACCCACATTCTTGGCTCACCAACACCTTTAGTACTGCGTACTGATGGTATGAATTTATCTTTATCTGTATAGAAATTATATAGGGTTTGAATGTGAAAACGTCAAAAGTATTTCATGTACATCTTTTATCACGAACTGTTTCATGCATAATTTTGAAACGCTTTTTTAAAAACGGAATTTGTCTCTCCTTTGTCTTGCTTGATATTGTGCTCACACTTCCTTTTATTGGACACATTTCTAAGGCACAGGTTTTGCATGTGTAACCATGAAGGATTGTATATGTGAAAACAGGGTGTCTACTGTAAAGCAGCAATCCACTGAGGGTAATGGAGGAGTAATGCAAACTGGAAGAACCACATGACCCACACTATCCAGGACAGAAGAAGTGGAACAAGTGGCAGGAAAGTGCAGGATTGGTGCATTTTTCCTTGCTTATCAAGGGCATGTTAGAGGAACAGCATTCTTCTTTGATGTTTCCTTTCTTCCCCCTGAATCACTGCCAGAGCCAGAGCACAAACAGTGGAGGAGATTACTGAAGTGAGATGATTTCATCTGTGGGCTAGCTTCTCTTCCTACAGAAAGACACACATAGAGAGAGAGGACCACTACGTCCTGTGGTGTGTGGGATACCCTGATTGTCATTCTGTTTCTGTGTTGGTAGTCTTTCTACATGCATAATGAATAATCTTTTCTTGTTTGAACAAGATGTGTGCAAGCTTGCAACATTTCCAGAACTTACGTTTGTAGGTATGCTAAGAGTGTCCATATGGGTGTGGCTGTTCATGTTTGCAAGATGAGAGACAGTTTCAGTGTGATTTAGAAGGGGAAAAAAAATTCAAAACTATAATTCAGTTAATTTATACATTACATTACATTATAGTCATCCTTCCAGATTTGCTGGGCTGAGGGGCACAACACCTCACAAAAATACCAAATTTATATGTGTGTGTATGTTTGGACAGAGGGCTGAGGCATAGTGGGGAGAAGAGGTATCCAGGGTTCAAACTAGGTCAGGGAAGAAGAGGGAAAAGGAGATGAGTCAGTATGGTGGCCCTTTGCTTTTCTCTCTTACGCATCTCCTTCCTTGGATGTGGGAGGGTGTTAGAGGGTTTGTGGTGCTGAGAAATTAGGGTGTGAGCCCTCCTCAGCTGGCTAGGCAGCAGCAGCAGCTGTTAGTGGAGGAGGAGGACGAGGACGACGACAACGATGAGGACGACCACAATGACAACAACAACAACAACAACCAGAGGCAGATGTAAAGTCGAAGGCTTTCACGACCAGAATCCATAGGTTGTTGTGAGTTTTCCGGGCTTTGAGGCTGTGTTCTATTAGTATTTTCTCCTGACGTTTCGCCTGCATCTGTGGTTGGCATCTTCAGAGGATCCTCTGAAGTAAAGGGCCACCATACTGACTTCAGTTCCTCTGAAGATGCCAGCCACAGATGCAGATGAAACATCAGGAGAAAATACTAATAGAACACAGCCTCAAAGCCCGGAAAACCCACAACAACCAAACAGAGGCCTGATCAGAGATGTTGACACAGATGGTTTCTCTGGAAAAGAAACTCTTAAGATGGGGATCAGAGGTTGGAGAACTTGCAGACAATCAAATCCGTGAAAGTGAAACCCACAGATGGGGGGGTGGTATTGTACATCCTCTGAATTGAGAAGCAGCACTAGAGGAATCAGATCCAAATTTGGCCAGAGTTTGGCAAAATACTTCTAAAATAGTTAAATTCTGGTCTTTAACTACTGTTAACAATTTCTAGAAAGTAGCCATTCTGCAGGTTCTTAAAAGTGATGAAATCATTACTTTTATTTACTTTTTGAAAATGTCTGAATGACACAAACAGTTAACCTGTGTTAAAAAAATGCTTCTTCCCATCTTCTTCTTTGTCACCTCAGCACACGGCACAAGACAGCAATATGAGGCACCCAGAGGCCAGTGCTTCATCCATTTTATATTCCTTTCCACCTTGTAGTGAGGCCAAACTCTTATAAATATAAAACTAGTGTTAACATTTACTATTTTTCTGCTAAAGGACAGAATTATCCAGTATTCAGTTATGATTAAAATGTAATGAAGTCATAACTTAGAAATAAAGGAGATGAATTAATTAATTAACCTATTATTTCCATGCTCTGAACATGCCCCACAGAGGGATACTAGATGACTTCCGCTTACCAACCACCAAATAACAGTAGTTTGCATATGAAAACCTCACAGTAGTCACCTTATATAGCTACTATAGTTTTTAAAATGCTGACTTTTCCTTTTCTGGAACAACAGGTGTAATGGGAGAATATGAACCCAAAATAGAAGTGCAGTTTCCTGAGACACTGCCTGCTGCTAAAGGGTCAACTGTGAAATTGGAATGCTTTGCTCTTGGAAAGTAAGTCTGTATTGATTTTCATGAATATTGGAGTTACTGAAAATGATGTTTTTAGAATAAATGAACAAAATGAAGCCTTTAGCCCTATTCAGGCATTTACCTGAACATGCATAGGGAATGTGAATGGCACATAAGCTGTATCCTCAAGGTCCCTGAGCACTCAAATGTAAGTTACACCTTTGCCCACTGAGTACAAAAGTCTGAAGGGGTTTACCTAACAACACTACACTGAATGCAGCTACTGAGTTCCCGTGATGATAAATCCTGATAAAGTTGGAATTTTGATCCCAGGAGCTTTGTAACCATGTCCAACTCAACACAATGACAAAATCTTTTCAGTGTTCTTCATCAGTGCTGAGAGCTCGGTGGCAGGACTTAACATGTTCTCTTATGTTGCTCAGCTGGCCTTACGCCTTACATGTATTCAGGGAAACATGTGAAAAGGACATTTTTGATTCATCATATCTTACCTATACTGCAATAATACAGAAGTAACTATAAATTTCAGTCATACTTAGATGATAGATGGAACAGTCTGTAATTACCTTGACAAAAGTATTACATTAATGAGCTGCTGTCTTTTGCACTGGATTAAATTTAGATCTTCAAACTTAGTTTCATTAATATTTCTGTGTGTGTGTGTGTGTGTGTGTGTATGTATCAAGTTTTCTTGAGTCTTTACCAACAAAATTATTGCTTTTATTACATCACTGTGGCCTACATTCAGTTGTTTTTCTCAAGCAGAGTAGATCCATTGAAGAAGAAAAAATCTTAGTAAGTCTACAGTTAATGTAAGTTCTCTTGATTTATGGTCTACTCTAGTTGGGATGAACATTAGGGCCATTTCCGCACTATACTGTTATAGTGCTGTTATTCCACTTTCAACACCCTATGGAATCCTGGGGTTTTCAGTTTAGGGAGGGGCATTTAGAATTCTCAGCCAGAGAGCTCTTTGGCGTCAGTAAACTAGAAACACCAGAATTCCACAGGATGTTGAAAGTAGAGTAATAGCACTATAACAGTGTAGTGTGGAAATGGCCTAGGATTTAGGCCTTTGCAGCTTGATGGAGGTCTCTAGGGCCTGACTATACAGAACTTTTGTGGCATAAGAATATATTTTAGTACTGGGTAATTAGATTCAAACTCTGAATTTCCAGATAATGTCAATAAACACATAGTAGGTATCCTAAAGTTAATCTGCACCATGATTAATAATGAGCTCTCTAAATCATCACCATAATAAGATATCCAAAAATGTATCTAATATAAACTTCCTTAAATTCCTTTGATATTTGTCATGTTTCTTTTTATAGTCAAAAAGTTATTTAACATCTTAAAATGTGTTAATTTAATTGTGTTCTGTAGCCCAGTGCCTCGGATAAACTGGAGAAGAACAGATGGAACTCCTTTTCCAAGCAAAGTAATGTTAAGGAAATCCAATGGCATGATTGAAATTCCCAATTTCCAACAAGAAGATGCTGGACTCTATGAGTGCATTACTGAAAATTCTAGAGGAAAAAATATTGCAAGGGGACGCCTTACATATTATGGTAAGAAACTGAAAAAGCAGTAGTTTTATAAAACAAGGATCCTCTTACTACATTCTAAGAAGGTAAAGATATTAAGAAGTTGAATATGTTCGATATATGTTCCTGTATCTTTAATGTGTTAGAGTAGGAAGATATAGCATAAATTTCTGCCAGATGTCTCCCCGCTTCATCCCAATCCTCCTTTTAGTTGATGCATCCTCCTCCTCCTATATTAATTTACTGGCTCTTGGAGAAGGCTGGGGAGGGGGTGAGTGGAGAGGTATCCAGCTGTCTTCTTCCACATAGTTCTACAAATTTAAATACCCTAAAACAGATGAATGTTCATGCTAACCATCAGCCTTGAAAGATGGAATCTGAAACATAGACATGGCAGAGGAAAATGAATAGCACTTACTCCCTGGCAGTTTAGAGCAAATTGCGAGAGGAGGAAAAGGAGTAGCTTGGGGAACAGTGTAATTACATGCAGGATACAAATAGCTATCTAAAGGGAACTTTCCCTTATTTCAGTGATGCTTGTTACCAAGTTACACAGCATAGACTTGTAGCCTTCCACAGCTGTGGCTCCATTCAAAGTTGAGTCTTCCTATGTTTTTTTTTTTTTTTTTTTTTTTTTAAGAAAAAACTATGAGGAAGTCTGGGGTCTATTAGAATTTTCACCTGGATTTGTAGATTTGGGAATGGTCAGGAATACGTTTTACAAGGTTTGGCTGATTCACAAATATAAATAAATTCTGTATGAAGAAATACGTCAAACTAATAATTAACACTTAACTGACTACTTAGCTGTCTGACAATGACATTGGGTCCTTTGATGCAAAGGTCATGGTTTCCCAATAGCACCACACATTGTTTCTATTGTTCTGTGTTTGGAAGATCTTTATTGTTACTGTTTATTACTCTGAAAGTCTGATTTCTTTTTTGCCTTGCTTTGCATTCTCTAAACATCATCATTGCTTTGAGAGACGTTCGTATGAGAGAGGATATACTGTAATATAGCAAATAGACACAGAGCAGCAGAAAAGTCTCTTGTGCATTTTAAAGTATATACCCACTGAATGCCAACAAAGCATACTGCTACTTTCTTAATCTCAAACTGTTTTGCAAGCTAAGTGGTAGCTGACAATTTTTTAAAAGATTACTCCCAACAAATGCAATTTTCTTTGTAAAAGTGGTGAATTAAGGAGCATTTCACTTCCAATTGGAAAAAGTTTACATAGCATCGTACAGGCAAACAAGCCAACACAGAATATTTTCGTCACATATTTTTTGTTCCATAATGCAGTGATTCCCATGCTATGCTATCTGATGTGGAGAGCCAGCAGTTTTCTTCCTAATGAACCAAGGACCAGTACCATATTCATGTCCATTAGTTGCAAGTGGTTCTTTCTTTCCTGGTAACTTTCTATGGACTGGCAGCAAATGGCCAGCAGCAGTTCACAGACCACTACCATAAGTTGCACTACCATAAGTAGTTTAGAACAACACCTTGTTAATGTTAAGAGAGATGCAGTGAATCCTTGTTCAGAAGTGTGTCCACTGTGGTGGCTGAAAATTAGGCACAAACATCTTCTGCCAGCAGATATGCCCCTTTGCTACCAAACCCCTCTTCTTTTGCTTGATCTCAGAGACCTACATACAGAGTAACCTGCTGGCAAAATTGTTCTGCTGGCTAAGTTCTTCTAGCAGAAAAGCTGAAACAAGAACAGTGAAGAGAGGAGCTGAGTTAGATCATATCCAAACCTCTTCCAGACCAGGGTCACAATCAACATTCTGGTATAAAATTATGCCAGGGTTATAATTTCAACATCACTGGAACAAAGGGTGTTTGAACCCATCAAAATTTCTGCTGACTTTCTGCCAGTTCATCAGATGGCCATCCTCGTCACATGTGATTGCATTCTAAGACACATGCATTTGAAATAAGAAATGGAAAATTATCCTCAACCGTGGCTGCCATTAAATGAATAAAGATAGATAGTTTATCTCCTTGTAAACATAAACAGTCTATAAATATGTAAGGATGTAAATCTTTGCTTGATTCATTCTCTGTGGAAGAAAGAGAAACTACTATCTTTTCCTTTTTGGCTGTGAGGCAATGAGATTTTTTTTCCTGTCAGTCTTGAGAGAGTTTTTGAATTTGTGAGAATGATTGTCGTACAGATTTTTTTAAATTCACATTTTTGAATTGTATGACTTCTCTCTTGTTTCATTGACTTTAAAAATCTGAAGCACTGGATTGTCTGCATCTTATTGATCAAGCAACCAGTCCTTCCGTGCTTGTCCATATGTGTGCTGTACTCCACACACTAGTAATGCACAGAGACATTTTGCACAAATTGCAGCAGCCTCTACAACTCATTGTATTGTTCTCAAATGGGAGGCATGCAGTATTCATTCCATTCAGATTCATGGATGTAAATGGGCATAGATTTGGATGTTGAATCAACCTCCTTATTGATATGGCAGTCACGTAACTTTCTCATATGTTAAAGTAATGCTGAGTTTATTTCACTGTCCTCCTCTATAATCCATATCACAGGATTAGCCAGTTTTATTTAATCTTTTCCTGCTTTGACATTTGCTTGGATGATGCATTAGAATACTAACCTGTTTATAGTTAGAAAATACATACTTATAATTAGGTTTCCCCATCTCTATCTGCATACTGAGAGATTTTCTTAATACTTTTCCATAATTGAGGCTCTTGCCTTATGACTCAAAATATTAACTTGTCATAATATGAGATATCTCAGCTTAGAAATCTTTTCAGTAAGCCCAAACATTTGCAAATTCATCTTCCAATATAATGGCAGTGCTGACTTTTGCAAACTTCTGATTGGAAGTTCTTATGGGAACCAAAACTAGTCATGTTTAGGGCCTTCAGACGCTACATGTATCCTACAGTTCACTGAAACCTTGATGCTGAGTTCTGTTCTTTGATCATTACTTAAAATAATTTTCTGTGATCAGCCCAAATTAATAGAATCTAAAATGTCAAAATCTAGACTAAAATAAACTTGAAAAGCTTTCAGTGTTAACACAGATCTCAGCAATGTAGTAGAGATCCTGAATCCCTCAGTTTAATGATACCAGCCATATTCTCCACTGAAACAAGTTTAAGATTCTTAAACCTCACCAGTGCAATGATGATCATTAGTTCAAAGAAAATGATACTGACCTAGTTTTTATATGTTCACAGCTACATAAGTAGTTCTATAAAGAGGTTCTTTCCATATACAAATACTCAGCAGCAAATGCTATGTACTAAAGCCATGCAGTCCTTGTCAAGTCTTAATCACAACCCATAATCCTGAAGTTTGAGTATAAACATAACCAAGTATTCACGATCTGAGAATTGTCTTCAGTGGAGGGAATCCTTTTTGATGGCAGAGTACCCCTTTTGTCAGAGAAAGGGATTATATGAATCCAACTTTATAAAAACAACAATACAAGCTATACCAGTAGATCATTAGTAGTAATCAACGTGTATTTAAATGTAAAACCAATAGGTTGAACTCTCAAATTAAAATCTTGCACAAATATATGACTTTTTAAAAAGCATCTAAGTGCATCAGGGAATAGATGGGGAGCCTTTCACAACTAGGCCACCATAACTACGGCCCTTTTCGCACACCGTTTCTAAAGCGAAAGGGCCCCTTGACCGGTCCATACGGCGCACTCCCATTTACGCGACGCTCAAGAGCGGGACACAGAGTGGACACGCACCTTTTTATTTTCAGCTCTGAGCCACTGCTGTGCGGTGCGTCGGGAGCCGGACCAGTCGCGCTTCCTGCCTCAGCGCTAGCCCGCAATTCCCAGGTTGTGCTGCGGTAGGAAGGGGTGGGGCATTCGCGCGACGTTTGCGTGACCAGGAAGCCGATGCAGAACTCAAGCAGCAGGGAAGCTGCAGCGTTTCTGCTGAGGCTTTTCGCGCAACTGCCACCCCCCACCTCCGCAAAAGGGTAGGGTGCAGAAAGGCCCTACAATTTTGTAGTGCTAATTGGTGATGAAATATATGCACACATATCTCCTTGTTTCCATCACTATGCACAGCTATAAGATGCCATTATCATCATCATCATTAGGAGGTTGATTTAGGAAAGCAATGAAGCAAGAGGTTAACTTCAAGTATGTGTTTAATTGTCCTTCATTCTACAGGGACTTAAAAATTGACCGTATATTGAAATGCTTTACTGACTGGATATTATGAGTCCTTAATTTTAAATTACACAAGACCTTTGGTAACTGGCCATATTTTCTTACTATTGCAAAATGCTATGCACAGTCCCATGACAGTGTAATAGATACATAATTTACCAGTGTTATCTTTTCAATATAGCTTTGGATAGTTAACTGTTTCAATGAGAATTCAGAAATTTTAATTAAAATAGATACTCTGAAAGAAATATTCTTGGGTCTTTTGCCCTATCACCATTGATTAAACTAATCCTTTTAATTAATGTTCTCCAGACACCCTGATACTAAGTTAGCAATACGCTTCCTTTCTTTTCATTTTTTAACATATTGAAATATGGCATCCACTGCTCCACATTCTTCTTCATTTTGTCTAATCAAATAACTATGGATTTAAAATGATTTGATGTTGAGGAGTTTTCTATTTGGAAAGTTAACAGGATTTGGAAAAGTAGTAGTAGTAGCAGTAGTCGTTGTTGTTACTAGCCATGCTGGCTGGATGATTCTGGAAGATGATCCAATGATATAGTGGTATGAGCTAAAGAATATAGTTTCAAAGATCACTGAACCATGAGAGACATGAATGACCAATGCACTGAGATTCTCTGGATCTTTGCATTTATGTCCCACTCACAAACACAGAGAGAGAAAACAAGGCAGAATAGGCCTTCTAAACAACAGCTTGCTTCTACTGCCATGAAACCTGACTAATTTCTGTCTTGGTTTGTCTTCATATATTTTCATGTGAAGCTGTGGTTGTTGGCTGAATAGCAGTTCAGTTGACACCTACTGACTGTTCACAGTTAGTGTTCTCTGCTTTCCAGTTCATTGTCCTTTCCTGATTCCAGCTCTGGCTCTGTCCTTATGCCTCTTGGTGTGAATGGACTTTTTCCTGGTTAGCTGCTCCTGACTTTTAGTCCAGTTTTGGTTAGAACATGTCTCTCAGATTAGTTACCTAGTCTCACAGCTTTACTTTCTACTGTTAAAGCATCCTTCTGGGCCTTCCAGTAAATAAGTTGCAGCATGACTTGTGGCTCAGTTTCTATGATATTAAGTATAACATAGGTCCTGAAATATATGTTTACCACTGTTTCATGTTCTTGGTAATGGTAGAAGTACTATTGGCCTACAACTACTCATGTCTTCCAGCATGAGAAGACATGGGGAACTAAGAACCCAACAACAACTATGTTTTCAAAATGAAGGAGATATGTGAAGCACCATTTTGTGCAATAATCAGCTGTGCCAGCCACTTTATTTTTAGTAATAAACACAGTGCTCAGACTCCCATGCTGAAAACCTCCATGTTATGTATGGGGGAGGGAATCTCCAGTTGTATAAATTTGTTAGTTACACTCATTTCTATCCTTGCACAGCTTCATGCGTAAAGTGATTACTGCATAATATGTTGAAACAATGTTGTAAAGCAATCCAGATACTAGAGTTCATAAATATTAAAAGTTCTTTTTTACAAAACAGAGCTAACTACTCACACAAAATATTTTCTTCCCCAGAGCATTAATTGCAAATGTATAAATGTCATGCTTCATCAACTTAAAGCATAATTGCAATGTTTTAATGGTTTACTTAATTCTTTGGCATGTTATAGAGGAGAGATAGTTAATCTTTACCTTCTATAGAGTTCCCAAGTGATGTAGTTAATAGGACAAGGAGAGAATATGTAAAATTTTTACTGACCTATGAGATATATTTTTTGCTGGCTGCCACTACTGGAACAAGAAGCTGACAGGGAAAAAAAAAAAGTAATTATGAGATAATAAAGGTGGATGATTCAGTTATCAGTGATTCAAGGAGACCCTAGACTGGGCTCGTCAAATTCAGGCAGGTGTCGCTTGCATTCTCCAAGGTTCCAGAAATTAGTTAATCAGAAAGGTGTTAGAAGAACTGTAAAGTATTACCATAGCAGTCCTATCTGTGAGCTATGGAATTATGCCTACTGGGCAGGACTACTTAATCTTTTGTAGACATAGAGCAAAATGCTAAACTAGCAGGGAAAATATGCTGCTGTAGTAACACTTTAACTAGGGAGAAGCTATAACCTCCAGGGCTCTAAGAATTCAAGTTAGAGGGGAAAAAAACCTGTGAGGTGGCAGGAAAAGGAAGGACCTCATTTACAAAGGCTCAGTCAGGGCTTGCTCAGGATTTAATTTCTTTCCCCAGAAGAGCAAAATATTAGGCCTCCAAAAGGACTGGCATAGCTTTAAACAGTTCATTTCTAGTCACTCAAGAGGCTCAAATAATCAGCCTTCTTTCAAGGCACAAAGGAAAGTAAGATTAGGGTCAAGATGCTACTGAGCACCGACAGAATAGAAATCCCTGTCAATATTGTAATGCAATTTGCTGGTGTTCATGCACCAATTCTTATTTGGAAGATGCAATTTCCACTTGTGCAGTGAGATCCTGGATGCTTCATTCCATGAGTGGTGAAAATGTCAAACTGTTCGTGCAAATAGTTTGAATGAATAGGATCCTGGCCAAAGCCTGTAGCCTGAGCCTAGTAAGCCTGGTGTCACTCATGGCTGTAGCATCTGGCGAATAAATTCCAAGCAGGGAAGACACATCTAAATATCAAGTCCTGATTTAAATCTTGGCTACCCCAAGGTGAAAGAAAGAAGTAGTCACAAAGAAACACCTATGCCCAAATGTTCACGTTATGCTAATATTGTGCTTTTCTGTTGACCTATCACAGGCCCCTTTGGTTTGGGATGAATAGATGGCAAAAGATATATCCTAGGTTATAGCTCAGCTGCAACAATGTCATTTATCTTATTTCATACAAAGATTTATAACCTTCCTTTCTAATACTTATACATTACTTGGGCTGTAAAACAGTGAAAACCAGCAATGAGATGCTATAAATATTCCAGCTGTAAATAAAAAATGCAATGGATAAAACAGAAGCATCAGTTTTTTAAAATAATAATAATAATAATTCGATAGAACAAAGGACTGCCTATATAGAAATGCTTTTCCATGTGCTGAAGCTCTGTGAGAGGGGGAACCAACTAAACCTCATATTGCTTAACAATTTAGGTCACAATCATATCAGAAAAAAAGCCTTATTCTCTCATTCACATCAACCAAGACTCTCTCATAGTTTCAACATAGAGGGGGCTTCTCCACCAGATCTTAGAGCACAGAGACTGCTATGGAAGGAAGTGGTTCCTATGTTATCCTGTTCCTAAGCCAATTAAGGCTTCAAAAGTCATTGTCAACACTGGAAACAAACTGGTTAACTTCAGACTGCTAGGGATGACTTTTAAAGTCCCAAATGATGTAGATCAAGGATCAGTTCATTGGGCTGTGCCTCTATGGTTCTGTGGTTTGGATATTCAGAGATTCTAGTGTAGCTGGTTCCAATTAGAATTATTGCTATTGGGAGTCTCCATAATGTTCCCTTTAAGCTGGGACTCAGAGGTGTGGTTCCTGTTGACTGGTATATTGTCCATTCCTACTGAGCTCCTAACCAGGCTACTATGCTATCTATTGTCGAAATTGATTTACATTGTAAATTTACATTTATTTGATTTACATTGTTGTTGAAAGAACTGGGTACACGTAGGTACACAGTAGGGCTTCTGTTCTTCCTCAGTGGTTTCTCGTCTCTCTGTAGTGCAGTATGGTCTCTTTCTGGCACCCCATTTATGTGTTGTAAACCCAAACAGGGTCATGTCATGGGAACATTTGACCATCCCTGGACATTGATTCCTGCTTTCCTTGCCTAGGTAGCATAGAGAGGAGAGCTCAGTGATGCATAACGTAATGACTGCCAGAGGGATTGTCACAATGTTTGTCAGTGTTGTTTTTGTTGGCTTTTGTTTCTGCAAGTATTATTGTGGTTTCATTACTGGATGCCCACTGTGACTATCTTATGTAGGCATGGCACCTAGCATAACAGCTGAGAGTATAGCAGGAATACAGCACCAGCCTACTCATGTCAATTCTTTATAACAGCACTTTGTGTGTAGAACAAATTGTCAGAGGCTCCAGCCCGTCCTCTGCCAGAATGACTTAAAAATATCCTAAGCTTGATAAATTGGAGAGTCAAGAAATTATAGTGGAGGATGAGGAGATTTCATAGCTGCACGCTCATCTTTTTATAGAACCTTTCCTCTTGACCGCTTATGTATCAGCGAGCCATGACATCAAAATTAGCACCTACCCGTCATAACACTAGTCGTGTTAACAGGTTTGAGCGAATACAGTGTGACATTAATGTATCATTTAAGGAACAGTTTTGTGTCCAGAACATTCCCTGCATTTACAGTCAACTGCTCTGCTAACTTGCTTCAGCTTTTTCTACCGTGAAAACAAGGCTTCTCTTTATTAAGCCTTTTATTTTTCCTTTTGTTTTCTCTTAAAGCAAAACCTCACTGGGTTCAACTGATAAAGGATTTTGAAGCTGCAGTAGAAGACAACTTATACTGGGAGTGCAGGGCAAGTGGCAAACCGAAGCCATCCTACAGGTGGCTGAGAAATGGAGAGCCTCTAGCAATAGAGGTAATGGGGGTTTTGTTGTTGTTGCTGCTGCACTTGATTGATTGGTTTTAACTGTAAAAGGCTCTTGGCTGTTTCCCCTGCCTGCTTCTCACACAACAAGACTGTCCGCCTCTGTCTACATGCCCCCTCCCCACGGCCAGTCTGTTCCAAACTTAGCTCAATCCCCCCAGAGCATATTTTGGCATCCCACAGGGGTGCACAAGTAGGATAAGAATCCATTACATCCAGTGGTGGGTGGTCACTTCCATATTAGTGGATTGGTGAATCTGTTTTGTTGAGCTTTTATTCTGATCTTTACACTACACAAAAGCTATTTTAGGGATACAATTCACTGTCATGGACAGCTTTTGTAAAATTCGAGGGGAAAGCAGAGTGGATTTACTTGCCTCAATGACTTGGAAGGTATCAGCTGCTGGATTCCATCAGAATTGTCTATTCTGTGAACAGTGCAGTTCAGTAGCTACAGAGCATGGCTAGGTTTCAGGAGTAGGTAAACATGTACCATATGGCTACATGTAGTCCATAGGAAATTGGTGCTCCATCATACCCTTGAATTTAATAAAGTGACAAGGATGGAGTTCTACCACAATTACTAAAGACCTGCAGTAATGACTAAGTTCCTAGGGACTGCGTGGGAGGCCCAGTTTCCCCAGTCCTGGTCTAAAGGCACACTGAATGGTAGCCAGGCTCTGTAGCCACTGAACTGCATCACCTGCGGTTGGGAGCCAATGTGGTATAGTAGCGGGATTGTTGGATTAGGACATTGAAGTCATAGAATCATAGAATCCTAGAGTTGGAAGAGACCCCAAGGGCCATCCAGTCCAACCCCCTGCTATGCAGGAATACCCATCAAAGCATTCCCAACAGATGGCCATCCAGCCTCTGCTTAAAAACCTCCAAAGAAGGAGACTACATCACACTCCGAGGCAGCCTATTCCACTGCAAGACAACTTTGACCATCAGGAAGTTATTCCTGAGGTTCAGGTGGAATCTCCTTTCCTGCAGCTTGAATCCATTGCTCCTTGTCCTAGTCTCTGGAGCAGCGGAAAACAAGTCCGCTCCCTCCTTGACATGACATCCCTTCAAATATTTAAACATGGCTATCATGTCCCCTCTTAACCTTCTCTTCTGCAGACTAAACATCCCCAGCTCCCTAAGCCGCTCCTCATAGGGCATGGCTTCCAGACCCTTCACCATTTTGGTCGCCCTCCTCTGGACCGCTCCAGCTTGTCTGTATCCTTCTTGAATTGAGGTGCCCAGAACTGGACACAGTATTTCAAATGAGGTCTAACCAATGCAGAATAGAGTGGTGCCATTACCTCCCTCGATCTAGACACCATAATCTTATTGATGCAACCAAATATTGTGTTGGCTTTCTTGATTGCTGCATCACACTGCTGACTCATGTTCAGCTTGTGCTCTACTAAGACTCCTAGATCCCTGTCACACATAGTGTTAACCAGCCACGTGTCCCCCATCCTATATTTGTGCATTCCAATTTTTGTGCCTAAGTGCTTACATTTCTCTTTGTTGAAATTCATATTGTTAGCTTTGGCCCAGCTCTCCAATCTGTCAAGATTATTTTGAATTTTGATCCTGTTCTCTGGTGTATTAGCAACCCCTCCCAATTCGATGTCATCTTCAGATTTTATCAGCATGCTCTCTACTCCTTCATCCAAGTCATTGGATGAAGTCTAGAATTCAAATCCCTGGTGGCCACTGGGTAACCTTGGGCAAGTCATATTCTTTCAGCCTCGGAGGAAAGTAAGGGCAAACTGCAAACAAATTCTTCACCTTAGGGTCACCATAGGTCAGAAATGACTCAAAGACACACAACAATAGAGAGCATGGTAAAATGGATATTCTGCTTCAACATAATTTTTCCCAATAGTAAACTGTAATGTTTCTCCTGGGTGCCAAACTGAAGTATCACAAAATGATAGTTTGCAATGAAATGGTGGGATATGGACAAAGAAATTCTTTTATACTTTTATACCTAATGCCTTCAACAAAAATCGATTGTCCTGTTCTTCTGTGGCTGCTGTGGGATACAAATCAAACTTAGACATATAAATCTTAATCCACTTCAATCTGTCAGTCAGGAATGAATAATTGTACCATTTTCTCTTCTCGTTGCAAGAAAGTCATCAAAAACTGCATAGTGATCAGAAACTGTTAATAGCTTAGGACTTATTCTGTACAAAACAATGTACATTCTGTTTGGCAGAGAAAATAAGGTTTTCTACACAGAAAATGACATTTAATTCACAACCCCCCCACACACATGCATATTTGACAGAGAATAAGTCACAAACTGTGAAAATTCTAAGGTTCTCCTCATTGGAGTTTCCCGGTAGTCAAGAAATTTGTTTTTCAACCGTTGTTTGAACATTTATGAGCCCCACCATCACCACCACCACCATCATTTCTAGTTTACGGTGAGCCTAAGGTGAAACAATCACAGAGTTTTCTTGGCAACATTTGTTCAGAGAAAGTTTGCTTTTGCCTTCCTCTGAGGTTAAGAGAGTGTGACTTGCAAGGTCACCCAGCAGTTTTCTATGGCCAAGTGGAGATTCAAACCCTGGTCTCCAGTATTGTAGTTCAGTGCTCAGACTGCTAAAACCTGCCAAAACAAAAGTCTCCACCTGCCTGTGGAAGAGTAACAAGAAAGGCACTGGCCAGCTTCTATAGGAAGGGAGTTCCAGAGCTTGAGAGCAGTCAACAAGATGGGCCTCCTTAGATGTCCTTGAAACACTGGGAAGGAGTTCATCAGATAACCTGGACCTGAGTGGTGTTGACCGGCACTTTGAAGTGCTCTTTGTAGCCAGTCCTAGCTAATAATTTTCTGCACTCTTTGGACCCAATTTGGACCAAATTCAGCCCCTTGTAGAGCGTGTTACTATAATCCCAATGGGATGTTAATAAAGCATGGATGACCGCAGACATACCCAACATCTGTTGCAATGGGTGCGGCTATCGCACAAATCTTAATGTGCAAATGCATTTGTGGCCACTGCTGAAACCTTAGCTTCTAGGCTTAGGGTTAAATATAGTACACTTAAACTGCTAACCTGTATCATCAAGGGAAGCATAATACCGTCTCAGACAGGATGAATCCCTATTCACAGATCTACATTTTCACTGACAAGGAGAACCCATGTCTTGTCTTCATTACGTTTTAATTTTTTCACCCTCATCTAATTCATTACTGAAAACAGGCCCTGCTTTAAAAGTGAGTGAGCTTCTATGGACTGAGGTGGAAAAGAGAAACAGTTAGGTGTAATCCACATACTGATGGTGCCAGACCCCAAAACTCAAGGCAACCTCACCCAGAATCAACAGGGACACATTCCTCCTATGTAGTTCCTGATGATTTCCCATGTAAATATCCTGAGATTCCAATACTAAAGAATGCTTAAGTGGAGTGTTGATATTAACTCAGCCTATCTGGTTATACTACCATTATGAATTGGTCATTCTAGTGGCCAGAAGATGATAAAGGCACTCCAGAGAGAATCCAGCTTAGCTGATAAGTGGCAAGGACTTTCAGCCCTTCAGTTTTAAGAGCTAGGGGTGAGGAACAACAACTGTTTCAATATTTTTTTTCCATCCATAGTAAGAGCAGAACATTATCAAGTCCTAGGCAAGCAAGAAAACTTTCGCTCCCTTCAGACATTGAACAGAAAGAGAAGAAAATATTTTTTCTCTCTCTCTGTACATGAATTACATGAATTTCATGTGTCTCTTTAAAACTAAATAAGGATGAAAGAGGGAAATCACACAATATGGATAAAGGGGGACCCAGAGGCTATAAAGCTAAAAGTTGTATTTCTGCATGGCTCTAGTCTGTGAACTGTTTTAGGAAAGGTTACTTCTGGTTCACTAAAGATGTTAAGCCCACTATATAAATAGCTGAATCAAGAATTATTAATGCACTTTGTGATCAAAAGGTTGTGTATGGTTTTTGGTAAAATCTGAGACTATATGTAAAAGATTCCACACTTATTATTTATTTTCTATTTTTATTATTGGAAGGAGTACAAAAACTTATAATTCATAATGTTAATTGGCATCTCCTTTTTATCATACTATAAGGCATCTTTCTGTGGAGAAAGAAAGAGAGATTTGGATGTCTATATATATAAAGTGCTGGTGCTATCAACTCTTTACGACCAGCTATGAATCTTAAGAACCATAGTGTCATGCTCGATTAACTTCTTTCAGAGGAATGTTTTCCACTAGCATTTTCACTGAGCATAGTTCCCTTCCATGCTGAGTAAGCATCTACAGTTTTCTCTCCACATTCGTGGGTTTCACTTTTGCAAATTTGATTATTCTCAAGGTGCCCACTTCCCCCATTCTCCCCCTCCCACCCCATTCCCATCCCACCTGCTTCTCCCGTGCTACCTGCCACGGGTGAGAGCAAGCCCTGTGCGGGCAGCAGGAAGGTCCAGGAAGGGTGATCTCCTGTTCCCTGGAGTCCTCCCACTGCCACCGCTGCAGGCGCACCCCACATGGGTGGCAGAAAGGTGCAGGAATTGCAATCACCCATTCCCTACAGTCCTTCCACCACCACCATTGCCGCCACTGCAGGTGCAGGCGTGTGCTGTATGTGTGGCAGAAAGGTCCAGGAAGGGTGATCACCCCGTTCCCTGCTCTCCTCCTGCTGCCCCTCTGTGGCTAAAGGCGTGTCCTGCGCAGGCATCAGGAAGGTGCAGGGAATGCAATCACCCATTCCCTGCACTCTTCCCACCACCACTAATGTGGGTGCACCTCTCATGGGCGGCAGGAAGGTCCAGGGAGGGCGATCACCCATTCACCTGTTCCTTGCCTCCCTATCCCCTGCCTGGGTGGGTGCACTGGCTGGGCAGCAGCCTGTAGAGAGGGTGCCCTATTCACTATTATTTGACATTCACGAGGGATCTGTGTCCCTATCCCTCGTGAATGTGGAGGGCCTACTGTATTACTATCTTTCTCTTCTCTCATTCATCCGTTTCTCCTAATGATTAATCCTTCTAAAGCTTTAAAGGGATTTTTTCTTTCTAGTTCCTAAATGAGAATAATGGACTGAAATAGATAAGACAAAATAATCTGCTGTTGTAGTTAAAGCTAATGAATGTTCTCTAATGCTCAAATGCTTAGACATCGTAGAGAATATCTTCTAGAGTCTACCAGGTGGCTCAACTTAGCTTCCAAATTTGTGGACAATGGTATTGGCTTAACAGACTTAATATCAACATTCTCCTTAGATAACCTTAGCATTGGAATTTCAGAATATTTGACATGGAAAAATAAATATGTCATTTTTTACATTATTGGTAAAGAATCAAATGTTTTATGCAACACTACAACATAACCATCTGTTGAGGAATTCTGTACATCCCAAATAGTCATCTGTGGAGAAAACTCACTCAATTTCCATTGGCATGCTATTCATTCTTATACATATATATCCAAACAGAGGCTTATGTTTACATTTCTGAAATAGGCTTTTATCTAATAGCCTGACTATCACAAGGATTATTAGATATGCTACTTCATAGGAACAGCATAGTCAGCAGCTCTTAAAAAACAGCTGTAGGTGCGGTCCATTGAAAGCAGTTACAAGAAAGCAGGCTGTTTTCTCTTTGTCATTCAAACTGCTTTCTCTCTCATAAATTTAAGGCATCTCTTCCTCTCCCTCTCATCTGAATCCACTTTAATATTGTCTTAAGCTCCAACTATCTGTTCATCTCTACCTACCAGGAGCAATTTTCACTCATGTTTTGTTACCAGCCAAGTAGGGAGAGGTTTTACAGATCTTTTGTTACTAGCTAATTAGAGCCAACTTTTATTGGTCCTTTGTTCAAGACCACTATTCTTCCAAATACAGAGGCTTTTCATTAGTCTTTTCACAGGTTACCAACCATATAAGACAGTGCTTCTCAACCTTTTTTCACTTGTGTACCCTTTGGCAGCCCATTTCCATATATTATACACCCACACACAGCACTACCATGTCCTTTCTTTGCAGGGAAAAAATCCCCATCAGTTTCTGTTGTTGAGGATGATAGGAGTTTCAGCCCCACGGAAACGCAGCGGAAAAGCCAGAGTTCAGCGAGCCAACAGCAGTGGCCTTGTTCCGCTGTAAGGATACTCACACACGGAGGAGTTTTTTCCAAAACAGGAGGCACTTTATCTTGCAGCAAAGTTCCGTTATATACAAAACATAGGACAGACAGACAAAAGCTTGCACCAGGCACCAGGTTTGGTCAACAGACAAATACATACTGGCGTTGCTTTGTTATATACATATCTACAACCAATCAGGTAGAGGTTTGCACACCTCCGTCTACCATCTGCACACGACCCCAGTTTCTTATGCAACCTTGCAATTACCCACAGCTGGGGCATGATGCAACATCTTTGCAGTGGGCTGATCATTTTCCCAGGGTTCCCTGCCTGGAATCCCTGACAATCCCCTCCAAAATGGTCAGGCCACTGTGTAGGACATTTTCACAATCCATACATGTCATACAATACATGTTACATAATACATACAGTACATACATTCAAGGGTACAATTCATCTTCCACCTTACATTCTGGTGGCAAGGCCCAGTTTACTTGCCAATTTCTCATGGCCTACTACCGGAAGGGCCTTTGTGAGCAAATCCGCAATATTGTGTTCAGATGGACAATACTGCAAACACAAAATCCCATCCTGGATCATTTGCCTTACATTTTGGTACCGTACCCCAATGTATTTAGTTCTACACTCACAATTTCTGCCTCAGTCACACGGGACAGCAGAATGCCCTCCTCCTGACCTTTTAGGGATAAGCATAACTTTACTTCCTGACTCAGCAAGTTGGGTACTTCCTGACCCACTTTCACTGAAACCACTGCTGGAAATAGTACTGACCTCAGTGCGAGGCTCTCTCTTGACCGTAAATACAGGTTCCGCACTAGGTGGCGGTGTTGAACTCTTTGGTGTGACGTTGAGTGAGATTTTTGGTTTCTCCTCCTCAGTACTTTCCTCAGTACTTTCTTCATCATCATCAACCATCACCGCCCCTCCATCTTCAGAGCTTTCAAGTGTATCTGGGACATTGTCCTTTTCCTCATCCAACATCACTGCCCCTCCATTCTCAGGAACACTTTTGTCACTTTTACCCAAGGGAATCAAAACCTCTTGATTACAGTGCAGTCTTTTCACACTTTTCACACTTTTACCCAGGGGAATCAAAACCTCTTGGTTACAGTACAGTCTATCCCATCCTGAATGGATTTCGAAGTTTGCACTCCTAGAATACACTATTTTGCCAGCATGGTGTAGAAATCTATATTTGTTACCTTCATATCCCACAAAGCATAACCGTCTAGATTTCTCCTCTCCAGACTTTCTGAAACTTGGGGGAACATACACACTAGCAAACTGACCCCAAACACGTAGATGCTGCAGGTTTGGCACTCTACCATACAATAGGTAATATGGAGTTTGCTTCACACTTGAACACCACATCCTGTTTAAGTGGTAGTTTGCTGTCACTATTGCTTCTCCCCAAAGTCCTGCTGGGGCTTGGGCATCCTCCATCATACAGTCCTTCATTTGTTTCAACAGCGCAATTCTTCTTTCTGCAAGACCATCCTCCCCGGGAGATGCGGGGTTGGTGGTTTTATGCCTTATGCCTTTCTTATGCATCCAGGCTTGCAGGCTATTAGACAGGAATTCTCCCCCTTGATCTGACACAAGACTGGCCACTTTATAAGGAAATTCCCTCTCAGCAGCATTCACCCACTCTTAGAACTTTTCAGCTGCTTGACTCTTCTCCTTTAGCAGATAGACATAAGAGTACCTGGTGTGTCTGTCTACAATTACCAGGAAAAACCTATTTTGCCCTTTAGTTGGCTTGAATGGCCCAGCCAAATCTGCATGTACAACCTCAAAAGGCCGTTGGGTGACACACTTGCTTTTCTTGGCAATGGGGTAAGCCTTTACCTTAACCTTTTTGCACGCAGAGCTCTCTAGGAACTTAGGACAATTTGGGACCTGTAACCCAGGGCATACCTTTGCCAACTCTTGCAAACCTTTGTAGCTGGCATGTCCCATCACTCTGTGGAGGTAATGTACACACTTATCATGTAGAGGTTTGTTACACAATGGGTTAATGTTTGCCACTTTTCCTTTGGGCAATATGTGGTACAACCCCTGCTTTTTCACCCCTTTTGCACAAAAAACACCATTTGCAGTAATTATACATTTCTCCCCTTCAAACACCATTTTGTAACCCTCACTGGCCAGTTAGGAGACACTCAAAATACAGTTCTGCAAATTTGTCACACGCAATACATTATTAAACGATTTCCCAAAACATGGCACATGTGCAGTACCCATCTTCTGCACCTTGCTGGGTGCCCCATCTGCAAGGGAAATTGCTGTTATATTTGCATTTGTAACATCATTCAACAGCTGTAAATTGTTCACCATGTGGTGAGTTGCACCACTGTCTAGCAACCACACGCCACTCTCAGACTGTTTTTTTGCCACAAACACATGGCCTTCAACCTGTGATGACACGCCCCTCTGCTCCTGGGCTGTTT
This sequence comes from Cyclura pinguis, assembly GCA_030412105.1. Classification (NCBI taxonomy): domain Eukaryota; kingdom Metazoa; phylum Chordata; class Lepidosauria; order Squamata; family Iguanidae; genus Cyclura; species Cyclura pinguis. The sequence goes on along the minus strand of CM059600.1, from coordinate 61,579,897 downwards.
TCTTCCCTCTGCTCGGTGCTGGCATTCTGCAGTCCTTCTGGAGATGGCCGACTCTCTTACATCTGTAGCAGCATCTGGCAAAGCTGCACACGCCTTCTTCCTCCTGGCGACTGGCAGTTCTCCCCTCCGACTGCAGTCTGGAATCGAACTGCTTACGTTGGACTTCCTCCAAAATCCTCCCGGCTACCAAGTCTACAGTCAGCTCTTCCTCACGCACACCCTGCAGGCTGTACATCAAAAAGTCCCACTCCTTAGTGAGGCTTCCCAGCACAATAAAACTTTTCTGCGTTTCTGGTATATTTACCCGTCTGTTGGCTGCTTCTTGAAATAACTGTTTCATCAGCATGAGGTGCTCTCTTACACAGCTTCTGGGACATAACTTTGTGTTATACAGTCTTTTCGTCCATAGCGTTTTGGACAAACACGAGAAAGATTGATGCACACGCTTCAGAGCCTCCCAGAGCTGATATGCTGTGTCCGCAGCAGCAGCGTGAATCAACTGGGAAGGACTTAAAGTAAGCAAAATAACTGCTCTGGCTTTTTTGTCAGCAACCCTGAACGCTGCTATTTGAGCAGCAGTTGCTCCTCCTGGGGGCTGTCCCTCATTTTCCAAAACGTGCCACAAGTTTTCCTTCGTCAAAGTGGCTCTCACATAAATTTGCCAGCTTTGATAATTAGCGTCGGTCAACTTTTTAAAACGCAGATAACCTCCCTCAGCCATGCTGCTGCCTTTGTAAGGAAAATTCAACAAACAAAGCAGCTGGCCGCAGTGACCTTGATGAGCTGATGAGATTAACTGTCTCTCTGCCAAAACACAGGCTCCCGAAGCACCGGAGAGCCAGGCAAACAGTCAAAAACAGTCCCAGTATCCAGGGGAAAAACAACTACAGGCGCGCAGTGGATGCTGTGCACTCTGGGCCTGGGCCCATAACCGCTGTTGGGTGATGATAGGAGTTTCAGCCCACGGAAACGCAGCGGAAAAGCCAGAGTTCAGCGAGCCAACAGCAGCAGCCTTATTCCCCAGTAAGGATACTCATACACAGAGGGGTTTCTTCCAAAACAGGAGGCACTTTATCTTGCAGCAAAGTTCCATTATATACAAAACATAGGACAGACGGACAAAAGCTTGCGCCAAACACCAGGTTTGGTCAACAGACAAATACATACTGGCGTTGCTTTGTTATATACATATCTACAACCAATCAGGTAGAGGTTTGAGCACCTCCCTCTACCATCTGCACATGACCCCAGTTTCTTATGCAACCTTGCAATTACCCACAGCTGGGGCATGATGCAACATCTTTGCAGTGGGTTGTTCATTTTCCCAGGGTTCCCTGCCTGGAATCCCTGACATCTGTGAGCTCTGAGCATCCCCACACCCACAGAAGAAAAAAGCAGGGTGCCACCCCCGCCTGGGCCTATCCATCCCATCGTGTCATGTTACCTACCTACCTTCTCAGCATCTAGTTTGCTCCTGGCCAAAGGCATAGGGAAGAGCAACTGGCACTGTACATCTTTCCCTCTGATGGATTCAGAGTGGAACTGCATGTCTCTCCTTGTGGAGAGGGACACAAGGAAGAGGAAGAGAAGAGTGGGTGCACACAAACCTTGAGAAGTCACTTAGTGTGGGTGAGGTTAGGGTTATGGCAACTCACAGAGAAGACTGTGTGTGCGTATGCGTGTGACAAAGAGTCTTTTTCAAAAAAGGATTTGGGCCAACAGCAGCTGGAAGTTCAGCTTGTGTGTCACTCTCCTCTTTATCTCTCTGATTTCCCCCGCATCCCTTAAGATCCAGGAACAGGAACACCAACATCATGGATAATCAAGAACCATATTGAGATGTGATGTCCTCTGAGAATAGCTCATATTTTATACTTTTTCTGCCATTGTTCAAATTTTGTTCACCTCTTCATTCATATCCTTGGGGGTATGCATACCTCATGTTGGAAATCACTGATATAAGACTTTAATTGGTCTTTGAGGATCGGCTACCTGCCATCAAGCATTACCTAGGTAGTTCTGCTAATTAGATGCACCTGGTCAAGTTTCCGGGGTTTTTTTCCCTCATGTACCTAGACTCTTATTTTATCTTATGCTAGCGTATTTACCCAGCATTGTCCAAGACTTTATTTTCTCATAGGTAATATCTGTTAGAAATACCTTAGGAATTAGCTTTCCTAACCTTAGGAATTAGATGAGATCCTGTGTCTCTAATTCCCCAAACTGTCTTGTCCAGTACCTGTAACTTTTTCCCATAGTCCCCAATCCAATCTATATCCAGAGTGGTTAACATACAAGCGTTTGCTTTCTGAGAGAATACACTGGCCTTCTCTTGGCGGCTAGGCCTCATCTCCATCGCAACCAGCCTATTCAGAGCTCTCTGGCTGAGAATTCTAAAGGCCCCTCTCTGAACTGCCAACCCTAGGATTACATAGAAGCTTCGCAGCCAGCTAATCATATGAAGTCTTCTCGCCTCACACAGCCAATCATATGAGGTCTTCACCTACCTGACGCAGACAGACAAAATCATTCACAAACTTTGACTTTTATGTAATAGATTTATAGCTAGGTAAATGAATGTTCAGTATTTGCTTCATTGTATACATATTTCATTGTATTCTGATGCTTTTAACATTCTAGTCCTTACATTTTGTAAATATATCCAAAATTTAGTGTCCAGGCTATAGTAATGCTATTTTGTTTTTGTTAAAGCCAGTACAATATTAAAAGCAGATACCAATTTTTTCGTACTGTTCTTCTCAGATAGTTGAAAAGAACATTCTCTGGCTTTCATAATATTTATAATTTTCGTGATATTTGTAATATTTGTAATGTAGCTCAGGAATTCCCTTCTTAGAGATGCTGACATGGGCTCCTCCTTGCTGTCATTTCATCATAAAGACATTTAAAAAATCCAACTTTTTTTTTCAGATTTAAAAGGCTTTTAATAGGATGTTGTACAGTTTTATTTATTTTTACTTTTTTTACAGCTTTTTTTACCATGTTGTAAATTATACGTCATGTTATTGATAATTTAAATACATGTTAAGTGTCGACCTTTTCTGTGATTTAACTATTTTGTGCTGGTTTTAATTTGCTTTGAGTCCTAGTTTGGGGGAAAAGGCTGCCATATAGATAAAGATGATGATGATGGCAACAATGATGACAGACGTGAAGTATCAGTCCTTTGCCAAGGATAACAGTACATCATCTACAGTTTATGCCAAGTTTTCTGTCTAGGCCATAGCAATTGCTACAGCAATAGAGAAAGGATGTCATACGAAATCAGTGCATTAGAAAGAAGGCTAACCTTGGACATTCTCCCTGGCTTCTAATTTCTTTCTGAAGAGAGTCTTCAGAGGTTTCTTTTTCAGAGTCTTCAATCACTAGCCAAAACCCAGTCAATTAATAAAAACCTAACCACACAAAAATGTCATAACCTGCCACCAGAAGGAGAGCAAGGATGGAGCCATCCTGGCCTCTCTAGGGAGGGAGTTCCAAAGTGTGAGAGGAACCACCGAGAAGGCCCTCTCCCTTGCTCCCACCAAACACACCTGAGACAGTGGTGGGACAGAGGAAAGGGGCTCTCTGAATGACCTTAGACTTCTACTGGGCTCTTAAAGGGAGACACCATTCTTCAAATAACCTGGACCCAAGCTATGTAGGGCTTTATAAGTCAAAACCAGCACTTTGAAATGTACCTGGAAACATAGTGGCAGCCAGTGAAACTGTTGCAACGAGGGAGTTGTGTGCTCCCTGTAGCCAGCCCCTGTCAACCTCACTGCACCTCTTTGGACCAACTGTGGTTTCTAAGCACTTTTCAAAGACAGCCCCATGCAGAGTGCATTAGAATCATAGAAATGTAGAGTTGGAAGAGACCACACGGGCCATCCAGTCCAACCCTCTGCCATGCAGGAATACCCTCAAAGTATTCCCGACAGATGGCCATCCGGCCTCTGCTTAAAAACCTCCAAGGAAGGAGACTCCACTACACTCCGAGGCAGCATATTCCACTGCCGGACAGCCCTGACTGTCAGGAAGTTCTTCCTGAGGTTCAGGTGGAATCTCCTTTCGTGCAGCTTGAATCCATTGCTCCTTGTCCTAGTCTCTGGAGCAGCAGAAAACAAGCCCTCTCCCTCCTCTACATGGCATCCCTTCAAATATTTAAACATAGCTATCATGTCCCCTCTTAATCTTCTCTTCTCTTACAGTAATCTAAGCAGGATGTAACCAAGACATGTACTGCTGTGGTCAGATCTAAATTTTCCAGGAACAGATGCAGTCAGTGCACTAGCTTTAACTGTGCAAAAGCACTCCCAGTCACTGCTGAAACCTGAACCTCCAGGCTCAGAGGTGAATCCAGAATAACATCCAAACTGCAAACCTACCATTTCAAGGCGAGAGTAACCTCAGAAGCTAATATCCCTATTCCAAGATCTGTTTTTTGACTGACCAGGAGTGCCTCTGTCTTCTCTGGATTAAGCTTCAATTCAATTTCCCTCATCCAGTCCGTTGTAGCTGTCAGACATCAGTTTAGCAGAGGAACAGCTTCCTTGAAATTAGAGGAAAGGAGTGATAGAGTTGGGTATCATCAGCATACTGGTGACATCTGACCCCAAAAGTCTAGACAACCTCTCCCAGCAGTTTCATGTAGATGTTAAATAGCATAGGGGATGAGATTGAACCCTGAGGGATTCCACAGACCAGTGTCCTAGGACTTGATCAGGAATCACTTAGCACCACCCTCTGTGAACACCCGTCCAGAAAGAACAGAGCCAATGTTGAACAGTACCTCCAAGTCCCATCCCAGTGAAGGATACCATGGTCAATGTTATTGAAATTCCCTGAGAAGTTCTGAAGAACCAACAGGGACACAGTCCCCTGTCCAATTCCTGGTATTATCCACCAAGGTAACCAAAGCAGTCTCTGTCCCATAATCAGACCTGAAGCTAGACTGGAATGGATCTAGATTATCCACCTCATCCAGGAACCCTTGGAATTGAGAAGCCACACTCACTTTAGTACCTTGCCCAAAAATGGAAGGTTAGAGACTGGCCTATAGTTATCAAGTAGTAGGATCCAGAGTTTTTGTTTGTTTGTTTGTTTGTTTGTTTGTTTGTTTGTTTTCAAAAGAGGCTTTACCCTGGCCTCCTTCAGGCATGTTGGAACCCTGTCTTGTTATAAAGAGGCATTAATAACTTCCTTTATCTACTCAGACAGTCCCCCTCTGTCCTGTTTTAATTAGCCAGGAAGGGCAAGGAACTGTGCACAAGTGGTAGTTCTCACTTCTCTATGGATCCTGTCCATATCCTTGTGCTGCTGAAACTGAAAAGTATCCAGCAACATTGGGCAAGCAGAGACCAACGTTACATCCATTGGAACTTTATCTGGTGTATAAGTCAAAGTGAAACCAAGTGATTTTATCTGCGAAATTGTTCTTCACAGCGAGCTGTTGCGTGGCTTACATTCTCATTAGATCCATAGTTGTAACAAATCCTTGACCATTCAAAACCATTTTGCTGAATGTTCTGTGCAGGTGCAATAGTGTTAGCCAGCAAAACCTTTTTTGCTATCTTTATTGCCCCACCATAAGCCTTCAGATAGATTTTAGCCTGTTTTCAGACAGATGCACTCTGAGTTTTGTGCCACTGTCCATCTAGTCTCTGTCTCATTAAATTGTTGCTTCCAGTTCCCAGTTCAGCTCCGCTCCATGAGAAAGGATGCTTAGGAGCAATCATGTCTGCTGCCCTCATCATTTCTCCATTCCGGAGATCAACCACGGCTTCAACAGGATCATCTGCCAAGGCAGCAGGAAACCCTTGAGTGGACCATCTTAATGGGTCCCCCACCCCTGTAGAGGCTCTCAGTCCCAGCAAGTCTAAACCTGACCAAGGACTGAGCTGTCCATAACAATGTTACAGTAGAAAGCTCCACCATTCGTAGATCACCATCATCCCTCAGTATAGAAAACAAGGTCTAGAGTGTGCTATGCTAGATATGTTAACAAGATTAACATTCCATAGGATATTACCTTTACATGAGGAATGGCATTAATACTAAGTGCTACTTGCTGAATTGATTACATAATATTTTTGCTTGTTGAAAGTGGATCTGTCACATATAATATGGCATCCCTAAATCTAAATATTTTATGCCATTTTATATTGTAGAGTTGTTTACAGCATTTATTAAGCCAATCCAGTTTTCATTGTCTTTTGTCTGTTATTTCATTTTGAATTTAACTCCTCTTTTCCCTTGTAACCATGCTATCCATGGACTTCACCTTTCCCATCTTCTCAGATTCAATATTTCATGTTCCTTCCCACTTGATATTTTAGAACAATTGTCCTGAAACAGCACAGCTTTTATCGTCTTTCACTCCTTCAATCATACAGACTAAATCAACTTGGTTTCATTCAAGTGTGAAATTAATTTGATTACAAATCAGTTTAGATTAGCCTTCCCCCATCTCTCCCTGCCTTGGACTGTAAACCCCCTTTCAAAAACCATTGGTCATACATCTCCTGTAACTCGGTAGCTTCCTCCATTAGGTTGGCGTGAATTTTCTCTCCATATGATTTTCATCCTCCTTCTTTTCCATATTACTAACTTCTATGTTCCTCTCTTCTCTTACATCTTCCCACAGTTCCTTGATCGCACAGATCTCATTCCTCAGGTTTTCTGTCATATTCCTGTTCAAGTTTAGGAGTTCCATCCATTGTAAAAAGTCCTGGGAGTATTCTTGGGGAAGTTCGATCTATCATTCAAGCCAGCAATTTCACGTTAATGACTCTTCTCGTATATAGCCAAAAGCTGCCAGCAAGCCAATTTTATCATCATCAAATAGATAATGTCTGTGCTTTCTCACACTGTATTTTTTCTCATGCCATTAAGATCCAATTCCATCTTTCCAATAAAATGCAATTCAATATATTCACAAAATGTATGCACTTAAATCCTTCATTATTCTCTCGTGAGGATGTCAGTCCCCAGTTTTCTAATTTATTTGTCCCGGTCCTGTGGGGTAAACACACTTAACTCAGCTCTTGATTGCAGAAAGGAGGTAGCTGTGGATGCTTCATGTTCCATTTTAATCAGAAGGATTCTTTGCAACTCCCAAGCTTTAGTTAAGAGGTTTTTCTTTTAAAAAGCAGGTTGCCAGCATGAGGCCATCAAATAATAAGATCCAAACAGCTGCATTTCATGGCAAGGACAACGTGTCACTCCCTCAGTCCTTCCTGTATTCATAATGTCTTAACTTATGAATAAACACAAGTAGTGGATAATCCTCTGCTGCCCCTTTAATCCAGGCGGCGGGGGGGGGGGTTCTCTAGCCAGAGATCCCTCTGGCTGGCACTTTTACCATGAAAGCTCTCCTCACTGCAGAGCTGGAGCTGGAACTTCTGCCTGGCTGACCTGCCTAATGTTGAATCCTGGGAGTTGTAGTTTCGAAAAGTAGCTCTTCCTACGCTGTGTCTTGCATGAAAGTGCATTACATAATGTGAACTGCTAACCCCAAAATACCATCCTGTGACAAGGGACAGAGCTCAGATTCATCACAAGTATACTATACCCCGTCTCAGAAGTTATGTTCTGAGTTTCATTTTTAGTGATTTTTCAGTCAAAATGTGATTTTTCTCTGTCTGCAAAAAATACTTTGTAGAAGTCGTCATGCTTTTAAGCAGCAAAATTAAAGTGAGTTGATCCTAGGATTGTTAGAAATAGATGACATTGACAATCAAATCTAACTCAATTTTCTTAGAAATTGAAAGGGGATTTTCAAAGCTGGTGTTCTACTTGGAGGCTTATGCCTGCTAGATAGCATTGTAAGCTTGGTGTCTCATAAAACCCATTCTTATTACATTACACACTTTGGTCAAAGCATTCTAGAAACTCCACAACTGACATAAGCGTCAGTTAAGCTGTGTTTAAACTCTTCAGATGAGATTTAATAAAGGCATGGAGTATATAGTTCTGCAGCCAAAATATCCTCTGCTATCAATTTATCAGCCATTTGAAAGGTATATATTTTTGTAACTTTTGCTTTTACTGTCCAGGGAAGAATACAAATTGAAAATGGGGCCTTGATCATAACAAATCTAAACTTGACAGATTCTGGCATATACCAGTGTATAGCAGAAAACAAACATGGCACTATATATTCCAGTGCTGATCTCAGAGTTGTAGGTAAGTCTGCCTTTTCCAATCTCTCTTACTCCTGCAGCTGCTATTAAATGGATGTTTTTCCTATGCATCTGTCACTGTCTTATTAATGATCTCCTTTAGGAAAAAAAAAACACAATAATTTTGAGAATATTATGGCAGGTAATTTCTTACCTGCATTGCTGAGTGGTTTACTCCCTTGCCTCTGGAGGATGTTGTGGAGGGTGGAGAAGAAGAAGCAATAGCAGCCTCCTGTGTTTTACAGCCCAATCATTCACAATTTTAAAACAAGGACACCAAGATAAATTATTAATTAGGGGGAGAAGAGAGACAAAGGCTTGGATGCAGGCCCAGAGATTAAAAGTAATCACACGATCTGGAAACAACATTGGCTCAGCATGTAATTCAGTACCTCTGACCTTCTGTATCTCAGGCCCGGAATTCCTAGGAGAGCAAGGTCATTTAAAAGCAATAAGGTTGCTCCCAGTGACCTCATCCTTGATTATGGACATGGGGCCAGTGATTTAGTCATAGAGGTTATGCCATCTTGCTTTTGGAAACAAATGACAAACGCTTATCAAAGTGGAATGCTGAACTGGCAAAACTCCTGGGGAATTCAAACAACAGGTACCCCTTTGCATTGATGAGGCAAGTGAGGGAAACTTAAAGATTAACTTGTGCAATTTTAACAGTGTTTTTAAAACAACTTACTGCCCCCTGTTCGTAAGAATAATAGAGATAGCAAGTATAGTAAGTAACCACCCAGATGAGTGTCTGGGTTGCACTCCACTCTTCATCTAATTTTAGCTGGCCAGTACTATCCCATTTGTACTGAGGAATATGAGTTATCTAGTAAAATCTTATAGTGACCCAAAGAAACTAGCCATATGTGCTCTTTTGCTTCATACATTGGCTACTTTGTCTCAAAGAGATGTAAAGTACTATTTCTGCATTGTGGGTAGCTTCAACTTACCTCTTTCCTGATTAAAATATATTGTTGCATTGGAAGTAGGCCTATAGGTGCAAGTCTAAGCAAAGTAAAACACTCACTGCATGGTTATCATTTTGAGAGCTTTCTGTGCTGAATTCAGTTTCTCATTTTGCAACACTTAATAAGTTGTACAAATTACTTAAAGCTAGATTTGCTAGTAAACCTGGTAAAATTAAAAGTCTATTTATATGAGTAATAGGATACTGGGCTTAACTAGACTGTTAGCCTGCTCAAGTGCTGCTCTTGTTATGTTCAATCAGTGTAGCATGTGCTTAATTCCAGATCAATTAAGAGGCATTTTAACGTACAGTTTCTGTTTCAGTACTGCATTTGATGAGCTTCAGTTTCACTCTCAAGTTTTTCAGTAGTTAAAAGAAAGGCGGGAAAATGAACAAGAATTGTTGAGCCTACTGACAACTTGATGGAGAAAATGTATTTTATAGTTAATAATGCATTTTTCTTCTGCTAGCGTCTGCTCCTGACTTCTCTAAAAATCCGATGAAGAAACTGCTTCAGCTTTTAATGGGCAGCACAGCTCATTTTGAGTGCAAGCCTAAAGCTTCCCCTAAAGCAATGGTTACTTGGAAAAAGGGAGGTGAGCTGCTCCAAGAAAATGAAAGGTATCATGTAAATTGTGAATGTTTCCATACTACAATTTAACTCTTACTGTTAATTGTTTGCTGGAAAACAGATGATAACACATATGCTGTCCATTGTAAAATCAAAATAAGATGGGAAAAGTTCAAAGAGCCCCTGCTTCCTAGGTTTATATGGAATATTTGCAGTTTCCCTACTACCACCATCATCAGCAGCAATAATGAAGATAAATAAATAAATAAATCATAAAAATTGTGCACTTTTGTGCATATTGGTTTTTGTTCTAGAAAGAACTGGAACTGATTTTTTAAAAAAAAAAATACTGATTTTTTGTTTTTTAAAAAATTATTTATTTATTTATTTGTAGTGAAAAAGTCCTGAGCTGCAAAACAATGAATAAAATCTTGAAAACTTTTGACATTTGAAAGTCTTTTCTTTTAAGAACATTTTCAAAACTATTTGCTCTCATGTGTGATAATGAAATAGGACTTGCATATCTATTACTAACAACATTCCCCTTTTGTACCTGCTGTGTATGTAGAAGGGGGAAGTTGAGAGGAAAGCAAAATAGGTCTTCTGCTTGTAGATGGTAGTGGAGAAAATTGTCTGCTACGTGGACACATCCTTGTTTTGGATAGAGTGTTAATTTCAATTCATGTTTCTACTATCACTTTTTATATAGGAACTAAAAGCATTAGGTCTGACCCCTGCCCTATTCCACTCCAAGCTATAAGAGCCCTGTCCTTATAAAGGTTGTAGTCTTTTTTACAACACTACAACCTACATGTTTCTGCTGCTGAACACAGTCTTTCCCTCTGAACTGTCAGCAAAGATTCATGTACTAATGCAGTTTTTATGGAGTCTCCCCCCCCCCAACGCTTCCTGCTGAATCCATTTGAGTAAAATGCAAGACCTTTAAAACTGCTTGTGCAATTATGACTGTGTGCACACAAGTCACACATATAGTAAACAACTGTAATAAAACAAGAAGATGCCAGGATTCTAAAAAGAATAACATCTTTAATAGGTGAATAATCCTTGGAAATATATATTAACTGGTCTGGAATCCTAAAAACATTTAAGAAGAAGGTGTGATTGAACTCAGTCATATTTACTTTTTTGAGTAAATATTGTGCTGTGAAAATATAGCTGTACAAGTTTTGCTGGAAGATCAAAGCAAAATGCTCAATTATTGTTGCTGCCCCTTATTTGTATCAGAGGTGGGTCAACTGCCCAGAACTTACTGTAAGGGTTCATCCCCACCCCTGCTTCTGAAATCACTGCTTCCGAAATTAAAGTTGTTGTTGTTGTTGTTAGGCCCATGCTCACTCTCATGCTTCATTTTCATTTCAGCTTCACTTCGCTGGTTCCAAAACATCATGTATATTGATACATTGCATAAATGGGGCCGTCAAGGCAGCCTGTGAGCTACATGTACCCCTCCCTGCTGTTTCTGTGCCCCAGCAGTTCCTGCTGCACCCATGGCTCATTTTCAGAAATGGGCGGCATCATGTTTTGGACAGGGAAGCAAGACACTCAAGGGGAGCAAGCCTCGTTTTAAAGAGTTGGAATTTCCAGCATTTCTTCCAAATGCATTCCTCTTGTTGCAAACAAGGCACTCTTGTTTTAAGCAAAGCAACAGTGAGAACAAAGCTAGTCTCTTTCTGAGGGGGTTTATAATCCAGATTTTCATATTGCTGGATAGAGAAATCAACAGTGAGAAGGGAAGAATGAAAAAGAACAAGGACTGAATGTGAACAAATACTGTTTGTTTTAAGCAAAGCAACAATGAGGACAAGCTAGTTTCTTCCTGAGGAAGTATATAATCAAAGTTTTTATATTGCTGGGTGGAGAAATCAACAGTGAGAATGTGAACAAATACTGTTACAAATAAGTAGGCTTTGTTACATTTGGGACTGAAACCTAAATAGTGGCCCATGATGTCAGGGCATCAACCCTTCATCTCTGGTCTCCAGAGAATCTCAGAGTGAGTGCACTGATTTGAAGAGTATGTGAATATGTATTATCCTCATTACTTAGATTTGGTGTTTTCTATTTGAATGGCATATTCAATGCAACTGTGATTGATGCTTAATGTACCACGCTTAACAACATCACAGGGGCTAATCCCTAGGTCTCACATTTTGGTCCTGAAATGCCAGGACCTGGGATAATCTGGACCTGGCAACTCTAAACCTAAGAGATTGCGGCAAGGAATTCCAGAGGAAGTTCTTTCCAGAAAAGCTGATGAGCACTGGTGACCATTCAGGTTTATATAAGTATGTAGCATACTTGTAGTTGAATTAACATTTTTCAGAGGTAGGTACGTGTGAAGCAGCTTTCCCAGAACTTTATAATGGAAAGGAAAAGTGTGTGTACTGGAGAATTAAACACTGATATGTCAGTCTTTCCTCTCTGTTCTTGTTCACCTGTCCACTTATTACTGTTGTTGGCCCTCTGTCTCTTTTTCTTTTGGAAAGGTTAACAAATTTTCCTGCTACTGAGTTTCTGAAGTAGGAAGATGCTTGAAATGACAGGATCAGGTTCACCATACTGTCCTCCACTCTAGTCTGATTCCCCCTTCCCCACTTTTTTTGGCTGTGTATATTGTTGGGAGTGGCAACCTTTGCATGCTTAATTAACTGGCTAGTTCGTGTGCATGTTTATTGTAGGCATAGAGAGATAGCCTAGAGAAAACTTCCTGTTTGTTTTGGTCAACACCTCTTCCTCCAGCACCTACACATTCTGTGGTCTTAAAAAGGTTCTCTTCCCATTTACTCCTTCCTTTTGTCTTCGCCTTTTGTCCTGAAAGCATGCCCTGTGATCTCCTAACAGGGATTATTTTCAGCGAGCATGTGAGTGCTTAATTTTCTGCCTACCTTCTTCAAGAATTGAACCTGTGTAGACTATGCACAAGATTTTGTGAGTAAATTGTTTTATATTTTTAACCAAATTGTTTTTTGTGTGTATTTTGAGCTAGGTTAAGTGTGTTTGGGGTGGAGTGATAGAAGTGGGACTGGTAATCTGTTCAACTTCCATTTTTGTGCAATTACTGAGATACTCTGCTGATTGAGAGTCTCATTACCAAAAATCTCTCAATTCCCCAACAGGTTATGGGGTCCCAGAACAGAACAGTTACCAGATTTTTCGGGTTTTAGTTATTTTTTGCATTGTGTCTTTCTTGTGAAAGCAGCTGTTTTTTTTTTCACCTTCCCCCCTTTTTGGAAACACACATCTAACAAGAGAATTTTCACCTTTTACCTTTTTGGGTGCTGATTCTTTTTTTTGGGGGGGGGATTGCTAACTAAAGCAAAAATGCTGCATGCAGATTTAGACCTAGCTTCAAAAACCAGACTTGTGCGACTCACCAATGAGAGCTATACAGAATGGAGACAAAAATTAAATTTAGCCTTTAATCACCATAATGTTCTTGACGCAATTGAAAAAGAAAAACCAAGTGGTCAAGCTGAAGAACAATGGTTGAGAAAAGATGCCACAGCACAGTACCTAATTGGTAATGCATTGGAGGCTAATCAGCTACTTTATGTAAGAGACTGTACCACTGCAAAGGAAATGTTAGACAAAATTAAAGAAGTTTATGGTCTTTCATATGAAAAGTCTCAGTCAATTTGAATGAGGGAACTTGTACAGCTTCACCTTCATACTAAAGCAGGCTGTGAAGCTTATATCAGCAAACTGATTATGATTTTTGATAAGTTGAATTCCTGTGGATTCCAGTTTTCTGATAGACAAAAGGTTTGTTTCCTGACTGGAACTCTGGGATCAGAGTTCAATCCCTTCATCTCTCTCTTACAAAACTTAAAAGGGCTAACCTTTAATGGAGCTATGTCTAAACTACGAGAAGAATGCATTGACCAAGGGGCCTCCCCTTTTGATCATACACAGAGACCAAGTGGATCAAATTACCTGGCCACTAAGAAGGAAAGACCCAAAGCTCTGCCTAGGGACCAATCAGAGCTCAGTTGCTATAACTGCAATAAGAAGGGTCACATTGCAAGAAACTGTACCCTTCCCAAAAAGTCCTCAGCCAATGATGGTAGCTCTCCAATTAAGAAATTTACAAGACAAAGGCAGCATGAAGTAGGTGAATCAAGCAAACAGTCTTACAGAGGAAGTAATTTTCTTTTAATGGGACAGACTCTGGCAGTTAATGACTACAAGCAGAAAAATAATTGTTGGATTATAGATTCTGGCTGTACCAATCACAGCACATTTTCTGATGCTTATTTTGATAAAATTGATCGAGATGCAACAGGAGAAATTCAAGCTGCAAATGGTGAATCCATGCAGATCCTGGGATCAGGAAGCTGCACTTTAAACTGTCTATTACCTAATGGCAAAGTTACCCAGAATGTAGCAAGTGATGTCTTGTTTGTTCCTGAATTACACTGCAACATGCTCAGTGTGTCTGCTTTGGATAAGAAAGGATTTGAAATACTTTTCAAACAAGGAAAATGCACAGTTACCAAAGATAATGTCCTTTTTGCAGAAGCATTTGAGAATAATGGGGTCTATGAGTTACATCTTTCAGCTCAACAAGCTAATGTTGCTAGAGCACAGATGAATGAGAACAGCCTTGACCTATGGCACAGACATCTTGGACTTCATGATCCAAAGGCAGTTCTTGAACTACAGAACCAGAGTTTGGCCACAGGAATCAAGGTGAATCAACAATACAATGAGAGTACTACCAGGTGCGTAACTTGTGTTGAACAAAAGTCAGTCAGACCCTCATTTCATCCAAGGACTGAAAAGAGAACCACTAAGGTACTGGATCTCATTCAGAGTGATTTGTGTGGTCCATTTAATGTTCCTTCACTTGGTGGAAACAGATATGCTTTAATTTTTGTGGATGATTTTTCAAGGTATTGTGTTACTTATCTTCTGAAAGAGAAGAGTCAAGCCCAAGACATGCTACGGAAGTATGTTGTCATGGTGAGAACCAAGTTTGAGATAACACCTAAAGCTATCCAGACAGATGGCGCTGGTGAGTACATTTCACATCGCACACAAGCTTTCCTGGAAGAGCATGGCATTTTGCACAGAAGGAGCATTCCTTACACTCTTGAGCAGAATGGGATTGCTGAAAGGAAACTGAGATCTCTCCTGGAGATGACAAAGTGCATACTGGCAGATGCTTATCTTCCCAGTAGATTTTGGGGTGATGCCTTTATGACCGCAACGTATCTCCAGAATAGATTGCCAGTAAAAGGCACCACACAAACACCATTTCAATTATGGCATGGCAGAGTACCAGACATGAAACACATTAGAACCTTTGGAAATATTGCATATTCATACATAGCACAACAGAAGCGACACAAACGAGGTACAAGAGCAGAGCAGACTATTCTAATTGGCTATGCTCCTGGAAGCAAAGGCTACAGAGTAATGAACTTAAAGACTGGTGAAGTTGCTACCAGGCATGTAGTTTACTTTGATGAACAAAGCAGAGTTGATAAGAGAGGAACTGTCGTAGACTTTCCAGATGAACGAGAGACTATCTTATAATCACTGGAAGAAGAGCAAGATGTTGAACCTCTCTTAGAAGTGCAGATGTTGCATTCATCTGAAATACCACAAGCAGCTACACAACCTGATTCTGAACAAAGGACTGAGATATATGCTGCAGAAAGCAAGCTAAAGGCAGAGAGCAGTACACTAAGAGAAGGGGATGCAGATGGCTCTGACCTGAGCACTGGACCGAAGGATGCTGTAGAGACAGAACAGGTTCCAGAACAGGTTCCCAGACGCTCAATGCGACCCAACAAAGGTGTACCAGCTCCACGCTTGTCCTACCTCGCAACATCAGTGTTACCAAATGAACCATCAAGCTTTGAAGAAATTGAACAGATGCCTGCGACTGAGGCAGCTCAGTGGAGAAAAGCAGCACAAGAAGAAATAGATGCACTGCATAAGAATAGAACATGGACACTTACTGAACTTCCACCAGGAAAGAAAGCCATAGGATCCAGATGGGTCTTCAAGCTGAAACTGGATGCACAAGGAAAGGTGGAACGCTACAAAGCAAGGCTAGTTGCTCAAGGCTTCTCACAGAAATTTGGAATAGGCTTTGATGAGACATTTGTGCCTGTTGTCAAACACAGTACCATAAGACTGCTTCTCAGTCTAGCTGCTTCCAAACAAATGGATGTCAGACACCTTGATGTAAAAACTGCTTTCTTACATGGACAAATAACAGAGGAACTGTACATGCAACAAGCTCCAGGCTTTGTAGACCAGAAGCAACCACATCTGGTTTGCAAGCTTAACAAGGGTTTGTATGGACTTAAACAGGCTGCTAGAGCTTGGAATGAGAAACTAGACGCAATGTTGAAACGATTAGGTTTTAAGCAAGGAGAAGCAGATCAGTGTCTATACACCAGAACCAAAGGAGGTTATTCAACCTTTATCCTGGCCTATATTGATGATTTGATTATAGCCACCAACAGAAATAAAGACTACTCAGAAGTTGCACATCACTTGAACAAAGAAGTGGAATTGAAAGAGTTAGGAGATGCAAAATACTATTTGTGCATGGAGATTCAAAGAGAACAAGATGGATCTTTTCTACTAAATCAAAAACAAAAGATTGCTGAACTTATAGCTTAGGACTCCAAGATGCCTACACTGTAGCAACGCCCATGACCACAGATTTTCTTAAAAATACTGAAGAAAGTGATGTTTTACCAGATAATAGTCTCTGCAGAACAGCAATGGGAAAACTTCTGTACCTGTCTACCAACACAAGACCTGATATTGCATCTGCTGTAGGGATTCTGAGCAAGAAAGTTAGTTCACCCACAAAGAAAGATTGGACTGGAGTAAAAAGGGTAGCTAGATACTTAAAAGGGACTATCAACTTTAAATTGAAGCCACCAGCTAGTAGCAATCCTAAATTAGTATGCTACACTGATGCAGATTGGGCTGGTGATACTGCAGATTATCACTCAGTCAGTGGTTTCCTATTTTTGTATGGAGATGGCCCTATTTTTTGGGGCAGCCACAAGCAGAGTGTGGTGGCTCTATCCTCTACAGAAGCAAAGTATATTTCAGCATCAGAAGCATGTAGAGAATTACTATGGCTTGATCAATTGTTGTCTGATTTTGGAATAAATGAAGAAAAACCAATTCAAGTTATGGAAGACAACCAGAGCTGTATTAAACTTTCTCAAACAGAGAAGATGACACCACGCAGCAAGCACATAGGAACAAGGTACCGCAAAGTACGTGAGCTGACAGGAATGGAATGATCAAGATGATCTACTGTCCAACCACTGAGATGGTAGCTGATATCCTGACCAAACCTCTACCAAGAGATGGCTTTGAGAACCTGCGAGTCAAGATGGGACTTCGGGGGTGCATGCACGGTTGAGAAGGGGTGTTGGGAGTGGCAACCTTTGCATGCTTAATTAACTGGGTAGTTCGTTTGCATGTTTACTGTAGGCATAGAGAGATAGCCTAGAGAAAACTTCCTGTTTGTTTTGGTCAACACCTCTTCCTCCAGCACCTACACATTCTGTGGTCTTGAAAAGGTTCTCTTCCCATTTACTCCTTCCTTTTGTCTTCGCCTTTTGTCCTGAAAGCATGCCCTGTGATCTCCTAACAGGGATTATTTTCAGCGAGCATGTGAGTGCTTAATTTTCTTCCTACCTTCTTCAAGAATTGAACCTGTGTAGACTATGCACAAGATTTTGTGAGTAAATTGTTTTATATTTTTAACCAAATTGTTTTTTGTGTTTATTTTGAGCTAGGTTAAATGTGTTTGGGGTGGAGTGATAGAAGTGGGACTGGTAATCTGTTCAACTTTCGTTTTTGTGCAATTACTAAGATACTCTGCTGATTGAGAGTCTCATTACCAAAAATCTCTCAATTCCCCAACATGTATGTGTATGGGAGAAGGATTTGTATAACAGTTGTTTGAGAAGTATAAAAATATACGTATATAAAAATACATTGCAGATTTTGCATACGTCAAAGAGCAAGGGGTGCAAAGAAAAACAGTCTCAACAAAAATAAAGGAACAAGTTTTGCACATTTTCACCTGTCTGACAACGTAATCCATCCTTAAGAGATCGGGTAGCAGGCACTTCTCTAAGTTAGAGCAGTGCAGTCTACTCCTGTGTGAGTCACTTGAGATGTACGATGTTTTGTTACATTACCACTGCCAGAGGTGAATACAAAATCACATACCAATAAAAAAGTGCAACATAGAGAGACCCATGTTTGACTTATTGGATGTATGCCTGTCCTTCAGCTAGATCATCAGCATAGTTGAAGCCTCCTCCTCTTTTATTACTATTCTTTTCATCTTCTGGTAGTGTGAATCCTATAAATATTGTTTTCAGAGCAAGTGGAAATATGTGAAACCACTCCCCTTATTTCTGTGGATGTAGGTTTTTTCCCCTCCTTTTTTTGCTTTGTCCCCATGCTCTTATTTCATGGGAAGTCAGCAGAATGTTTGTGTTTTCAAACACCTTTTGTGCATGCTGTGTTCTGTTTTAAATCCCATGAAACAGCAGTTTCTCTTATTGCGCATTATAGAAGTATAATGCGCAATAAGAGAAACTGCTGTTTCATATGTTGACTGCAAATATATGTTGACTGATTCTGCATGGGGAGACCCATTAATATGCAGTAAAAATGACTATCCCACTGGGAAGAGTAATACATACTGACAGACATCTGCACTTGATTGTGCATTCCAGGGCACATTCCATTCTGCATCCTACTTCACAATCATCCTCTGTTCCCCTCTCTGCCTTCTACCTTCAGTAGCAGGTGGTGTTTCTTAAGCACTCTTTCATTTTATACTAGAAGGACTTTGGGCTACACCATTTATTAGAAAATAACACTACGAAGAAATTTGATAGTGGTATAGATGGGAATAGATGAAAAGATTTATCCTCTCTCCTCTCTCTGAGTCTTTCCACACTAGACTGTGATGGTGCTATTATTCCACTTTGAACATCCTATGGAATTCTGGAGTTTGTAGTTTACTGAGGCCAAAGAGCCCTCTGGCTGAGAATTCTAAATGCCCCTCTCTAAACTGCAAACCCAAGGATTTCATAGGAGTTTGGAAGTGAAGTAATAGCACTATAGCAGTGTAGTGCAAAAAGGCCCTCTCTCTCTTGCTCGCTCACTCTGTCTCTCTCTCTCTCTCTCTCTTTCTTTTTCACTCACTCACACACACACACACACACACACACACGCACAGGTTACTAAAACACAAGGTGATTCACTGCCACCGAATGGTAGGAGATTTGAGACAAGGCTTTTCCACATTACATTCTTATAGTGCTGTTATTCTACTTTCAACATCCTATGGAATCCTGGGATTTGTAGTTTAGGGAGGGGCATTTAGAATTCTCAGCCAGAGAGCTCTTTTTAAACTACAAACCCCAGGATTCCACAGGATGTTGAAAGTGGAATAATAGCACTATAACAGTGTAATGAGGAAAGATCCATTAAAACATGTTCTTTACATGGCACAAAATTAACTTATTAACAAAAGAATATCAACTTAGGGAAATTCTTAGACAAATTAAAAGTGAATTTGACAAAATTCATAGAAAACAGTTATAACTAACTATAAGTCCTAGGCCCTTTTCGCACGGCGTTTTTGAAGCGAAAGGATCCCTTGAGCGTCGCGTAAATGTGAGGAGCGGTCTGCATGACGCACTCACATTTACACGACACTCAAAGGCCTGATGCGGACCGCGCATGCATCTTTTCATTTTCAGCTCAAAGCCGAAAATGCTGTGCGGTCGTGCATTGCTCTGGGGCCTTGCGCGCACTTACCTGCCATGTGAAGCCTCCTGAGCCGGGCAGGTTACGCTTCCTGCCCCAGCGCAGCCTCTTAACTCCCAGGCTGCACTGCGGAAGAAAGGGTTGGGGCACTCGTGCAACGAGGAAGGAGCTGCAGAGCTGAAGCCACAGGGACGCGGCAGCGTTCCTCCCAAGCCTTCTTGCGCTAAAACCCCAACCCAGCAGCGCGAAAAGGTAAGGTGTGAAAAGGGTCCTAGTTACCTCCAGGGTGCTTCAGAGATGGTCTCATGTCATGCCTGTGGCTTTGCTGAGGCATCTGGCTGGACTTTGAGTGAATCAAGATGTTGGACTAGACAGGTCAGCAAAGATCTTCCAAAGTTCTAATGAGAAATATCATATCAAGGATAATTCTCTGCATGGATTTCTGAAAGCATCTGCACAACTGACAACAGGTACATGGGTAGAAGAAATAAAAAAAAAGTACAGCACAAGGTGTAGTAAGAGGAAGAGAGGTCATCTTCAGGTGGTATTGTTGGCTATATCATTCACTTACATAAATATATGTGCACACACTCACAAACGCAGAGGGAGAACCTTAACCACAGATAGTTTACTGAGGTGTTTAGCTTAAGCTGTGTAGAGGCAAAGCATTTAGTGCAAGGTGAAAAAATGATGTCAATACTGCTCGGAATTTTCTGTGTGATATAATGCCATCACAAACTTAAGAGTTTTGAAAGAAGTAGCCATGTTAGGCTTTTGCAGTGTAAAAGGAAAGAAAGAAAAAAAGAAATGTGGGAGCACCTTTAAAACTAACTGGTTTTTATTTTTGAATGTGTTTTCATGGATATAAACCCACTTCATCAGATGGAGAGGTACGGCATCCAAAGAAGTGGGTTTATATCCACAAAAGCTCATTTCTTTTTTTTCTTTTGACCCTCCCATTTCCTTCCTCCTTTTAATATTCTGGGAGTGGGACGTGAACACAAATGTAAGAAACCACTGTTTGTATTCAGAATGCCTCATGCTTCACAATGGGTTATTTCCTGTTATTGTACTGTTATTCTAAAAAGACATTGTGAAGAGAGGGACTATTGCCATAGCAAATCAGCAGATGATACAAATTATCCTGGAGAGTTGAAGTAGTGCCAAGGGAACTAATAAAGCCAAGCAACCTGGCAGCACCTTGACAGATGAGAATCAATGCTGACAAATGCAAGGCAATGTATGTTAGAAGGGAGAAATTGAACTCCTCATGTACAGAACTGGGTTGTTATAAATTAACCTGTAACTGCTTAGGTTCAGGCATCGTTCCTGCAGAGTTTATTGGAGAGATGTACTAAGTCCACAGCAGCAGTCAAAACAAAGTGACTGTGGCGTGAAGAATGGGATAGAAAATATTACTGGAAATCTTTTGCTGTTGTTACATAAATCGATGTTAATGCCCTCAGACCTTGAATGTTGCATGCTGTCCTGATCATCCTAGCTCGAAAGGAAAATGGGGAGTGGCAGGTGAAGATTCAAAAGAACTGAAAAGATTTCCCTCTGAACAGTAAGTAGGAACAACTGAAGGGTGATTTAGCTTGAGAGGGAGATTAATTTGATAGAAGTCTCTTGATACAGAAGAAAGCATGATAAGACGCTTCATAATTTCCTTTGCACAGTTTATATTACTAAAAAGGAAAAGTAAAGGCAAAACAGTTAAGGCAATGAGATAAGGATCTGATGTGGGAATAATGTTTGAAATTGATTTCTTGCTGATGACACATAATATGGCTAAGCCAATGTGGTGCAGTAACTGGAGTGTTCTGTTCAGATGGGAAATTCATAGAGTTCAAATCTTGGATGTGGAAATCTTGGTGCTATTGAGGTATACCCGCTCTGTGACCTGGAACAAATCTCACTCACTCTTTTCAGGGTTGTTGGGAAGCAGAAATTCCACAGTGAGCTTTCGGATAGTATTATGGCATCAGTCTTCATAGTCATATTTGTTGTCTGTTGTGTGTAAGTAGAGTTACCAGCGCAGAAAGCTGCAGTTTGTTCATATATTCTGTTTTCCTCTTAGCCAAATGTTCATATAATCTTGAGTATCCCTTTGCGATTAGCATCTGATTAGTTTTTCTGTGTAAGCAGGGAAAAACTGCACAGAACATTAGGAGGAATCTCTCAGAGTTGTTCTTCACTGTGTTGGGGTCCTAACTTGGGAGATAGTTTGGAACTATATTTTTAAAAAATAAAAATCCTTTTGTTTCAGCCGTGTGTGTGTGTGTGTGTGTGTGTGTAAAATACTGACTTGCCTTTTTTAGGAACTTATTTGCCAGAAAAGAAAGAATCATAGATATAAACACTTTATTGGAGTCTTGCTCTATCCATCATGGTCAGATGTTTTTTTAAAAAAAACTTTGTTCCACTTTCAGCAGAGTGAACAATTTAAACCAGTTCTTTTTTTATTTTTTTGGAGGGGGGGGGCTTCAGAACAAAAAGGTCAAATCAAATCTTGATCCAGGTTTTATAAAGCCATCTGCAACCCTGTCATGGTAGTAAATGAAGCTTCTAGTCATAAATTCTGAACGCATCTAGGATTAAGTCCCTTTGAATTAAGTAGGACGTTGTTCTGATGCCTGTAAGATAGATCTGTAAGTCATGTTAGCAGTATCTTGCATGTTTCAAAAGAAGGGAAGGAAGTTTATATTTGCAGAAGCAACGTATTCAACAAGTGCTAGAAAACAAGTCTGCTCCACACATCCCATTCTCAATCTCTCTCTCTCTGAAACACACACAAAGAGAGATTGAGAGAGAGAGAGAGAGAGAGAGAGAGAGAAATCACTACATTTGACAGGCTAAATTTATATACCTGCTTGACCTTATATTGTTTTTTTTAGGCAGAAAAGCAATCCAGAGGGAACCATTCATTGAAAATACAAGGAGCTGGAGTTCTGACCTAAATCTTGCAATGTCGCATAAACAGAATATATTAGATTAACCCAGGATTAACAGTGAAGTGTGTTCAAAGCAGAATAAAATCATAATACATTTCAATGGAAATACTCTAATTCTCTTCCGCCTTTGAAGTACATGATCTGAAGCCTGGCCTATGTATTCTTAACCCACCCCCCTTCGTGCAAGTTTTTGGTGGCAGACTGATTTCCATCTCAGCAGGAAGGCTTCCTAGAAGCTCTGCCTTGCTCTTGGACCCCTCTCTTTTTGCTTTGTTTGTGTCCTTTGCTTGCTCACTGCCTTGACTTTGCCTAGCTTTTTCTTTTTAATTAAGAAAAATATATATGAAAAAGAAGCCAAGGTACAAGAAAAGATAAGCACAAGGTAGGGGGAGGAAAAGATAAGGCGACATTAACTTAACGTTTCAGATGGTATTTTATTTTTCTGTTAACTCATTATCAGGCTGGTGGACTTTTTGGTACTTAAGACACCAGAGTATCTGGAATGACTAGCTATTCTGCATAGTCATGTGGGTACCATTTTTTGTTAACACTGAGGGGTAAAGTAGAACTCTGTCTTAGTAAAACACACACACACACACACAAATCATTAAAGAGCTTTTAGTCATGGGCAGCCCCTTCTTGCTTCATAGCTGGAGTCTGCAAACCAAGTTTTTTCCTTTTTATTACTATTTTATTCTGAGTGGGGATTTAATTCCAGAATTGGGGGGTTCTAAGTTGCTCCTGCTAGTGAGATAATGAGAGTTTTTCACACACTTTTGATAAGGTGCAAATGGCATGCATTATTTTTATGGAGATTGAAATTGCTGCCAGTTTTTGTTACATGAAGCTTGGAATGTAGGAATAGAGGGGTATAGCCTATTTTGTAAAAATAGACCAAACAAGAAAGGAGGAGGAGTAGCCTTGTATGTCAAGGATGTTTTCACCTGTGAAGAGATCCGTGACTTAAACCCAGAAAGCCAGGTTGAGAGCATCTGGGTAAGAATTAAGGGAGCGAGAAACAATACGGATATTCTGGTGGGGGTTTACTACAGACCTCCAACCCAGACTGAGGACTTTGATGACGCCTTCCTCAACCAAATGACTGCGCATTCAAAAAGGAGAGATACAGTAATAATAGGAGATTTCAATTACCCGGATATATGTTGGCAGTCAAACTCTGCCAAGACAGCAAGGCCCAGCAAGTTTCTTGCTTGTCTTGCAGACAATTTCATGGTCCAGAAGGTGGAAGAGGCCACAAGGGGATCAAATATTCTAGATTTGATCCTGACCAACAGGGATGACCTTATTAATGAGGTAGAAGTGGTTGGATCTTTAGGGGGGAGTGACCATGCCCTATTGGAATTTGGCATTCAGTGGGAAGGAGAAGATAAGTGTAGCCAGACACTCCTCTTAGATTTTAAAAAAGCGGACTTCTGTAAACTTAGGGAGCTGCTGGCTGGAATTCAGTGGTCAAGAATAGTGAAAGGGAAAGGAGTTCAGGAGGCATGGGAGTTCCTTAAAAGGGAGATACTGAAGGCACAGTCTAAAACTGTGCCAATAAGGAGGAAAAATGGAAGGCATCTGAAGAAACCAGAATGGTTGACTAAAGAACTCTCACTTGAGCTAAGTGTTAAGAAAAACATGTACAGGAAATGGAAGAAGGGGGAAACCACCAAAGAAGAATTGAAGCAAGTAGCTAGGAGATGTAGGGAGGAGGTCAGAAAGACTAAAGCACAGAACGAACTTGGGTTGGCCAGAGACATCAAAAACAATAAAACGGGCTTTTATAAATATGTCCATAGCAAAAGGAAAAAGAAGGAGACAATAGGGTCGCTGCGCAGAGAAGATGGCGAATTACTAACAGGAGTAAGAGAAAAGGCAGAACTACTTAACACGTTCTTTGCCTCAGTTTTTTCCCAGAAGGATACAAGCACTCAACCTGGCGGTTGGGGAGCAGGTGAGGAAGCAGGGGAAATGTGGCACATAATAGGTAGAGAGGTGGTACAGGAATACCTGGCCACACTGGATGAATTCAAGTCTCCAGGACCAGATGAATTGCATCCTAGGATATTAAAAGAACTGGCAGAGGTCATTTCGGAACTGCTTGCTCTAATCTTTGAAAAATCTTGGAGGACAGGAGAAGTTCCAGCAGACTGGAAGAGGGCAAATGTTGTCCCTATCTTCAAGAAGGAAAAAAAAGAGGACCCAAATAATTATCGCCCAGTCAGCCTGACGTCAGTACCCGGAAAGATTCTGGAGCAGATCATTAAGCAGTCAGTTTCTAATCACTTAGAAAGCAACGCGGTAATCACGAGAAGTCAACATGGATTTCTCAAAAATAAGTCATGCCAGACTAATCTTATCTCTCTTTATGATAGAGTTACTAGCTTGATAGATGAAGGGAATGCTGTGGATGTAGCATATCTCGATTTCAGTAAGGCCTTTGACAAAGTTCCCCGTGACATTCTTGCAAAGAAGGTTGTAAAATGTGGGCTGGACAGGGCTACTGTCAGGTGGATCTGTAACTGGCTGACTGACCATTCCCAAAGGGTGCTCACCAATGGCTGCTTTTCATCCTGGAGAAAAGTGACTAGCAGGGTGCCACAGGGTTCTGTCCTGGGTCCAGTGCTGTTCAATATCTTCATCAATGACTTGGATGAAGGAATAGAGGGCATGCTCATCAAATTTGCAGATGACACCAAATTGGGAGGGGTTGCTAATACGCCAGAGGACAGGATCAAAATTCAAAATGACCTGGACAGATTGGAGAGCTGAGCCAAGGCTAACAAAATGAAATTCAACAGAGAGAAGTGTAAGGTCCTACACTTAGGTAGAAAAAATGGAATACAGAAGTATAGGATGGGGGACACGTGGCTGGATAGCAGTACGTGTGGAAGGGATCTAGGAGTCTTAATAGACCACAAGCTGAACATGAGTCAGCAATGTGATGCGGCAACCAAGAAAGCCAATGCAATTCTCGGCTGCATCAATAGGAGTATGGTGTCTAGACCGAGGGAGGTCCTGGTACCACTCTACTCTGCATTGGTTAGACCTCATCTTGAATACTGTGTCCAGTTCCAGGCACCCCAATTCAAGAAGGACATGGTCGAGCTGGAGCAAGTCCAGAGCAGGGCGACCAAAATGTTGAGGGGCCTGGAAGCCATGCCCTATGAGGATAGACTTAGAGAGCTGGGTATGTTTAGTCTGCAGAAGAGAAGGTTAAGAG
This sequence comes from Cyclura pinguis, assembly GCA_030412105.1. Classification (NCBI taxonomy): domain Eukaryota; kingdom Metazoa; phylum Chordata; class Lepidosauria; order Squamata; family Iguanidae; genus Cyclura; species Cyclura pinguis. The sequence goes on along the minus strand of CM059600.1, from coordinate 61,554,195 downwards.
GGGACATGATAGCCATGTTTAAATATTTGAAGGGATGCCATGTAGAGGAGGGAGTGGGCTTGTTTTCTGCCGCTCCAGAGACCAGGACAAGGAGCAATGGATTCAAGCTGCAGGAAAGGAGATTCCACCTGAACCTCAGGAAGAACTTCCTGACGGTCAGGGCTGTCCAGCAGTGGAATATGCTGCCTCGGAGTGTAGTGGAGTCTCCTTCCTTGGAGGTTTTTAAGCAGAGGCTGGATGGCCATCTGTCGGGAGTGCTTTGAGGGTATTCCTGCATGGTAGGGGGTTGGACCGGATGGCCCGTGTGGTCTCTTCCAACTCTACATTTCTATGATTCTATGATTCTATGAACTTATAAACAGTAGAAGCCTTGGACTGGTTGTTTGCTTGAGAAAGTGGGAAAAAGTATAGCTTTGTACAAAGAATTCTTGCTAGGGATGTAAGTTTTCATTAAGTTTCTTCTTGAAGGAAGCAATTTTCTTCCCTCTGCAAGAAAGTCTTCAAAACCATATGGTTTTTGGAGCCTTATATGCAAGTCAGGACTTATTCAGCACTGAATTCACACGTGGTTGTTCTGCATAGAAAACAGCATTTTTTCACATAGAACAACAGTTCCTGTGTAAAAATTAATATTCCTGCTGTAAAAATATTACTTTATATGCAAAAAAGTAGCTGTTTTCATGACAGAAAATGTTGTTTTTTATGTAATCTAGCCATACACATATTTTGTGCAGGATGTCCCCAATTACAGCATTTTTGCCATGGGAAACAGCTTGTTCTGTAAAGGATATTTTTGAATATTTTTAAATATTATTTCCTTCCCTATTTCTTGCACCAACTGTGGAAATGTTGGTAAGAAAACAAGCATTCACTCAAAGATGTAAAGAATGCACTAAAAAAAAGAGTAATCCTCAGTAAATTTCCACTTCATGATGCTTCAAGAATCCTTGGGAAAGAAAGCTGTGACTGCTTGAAAGTTTCTACTACAAGCAAGACAACAAGAATATTCAGCAGTGTGTTAGCACAAGAATGTTGTGTGCTGACTAAAGGAAGACTGTGCTTAACAAACCCTACATGAGCGGCTTTGTAATTCACACTGATTTTCCAGTTATCCTCACAAATTCATGAAGCGTGGAGTAGCTTATGAAAGAAAACATAGCAGAAAGCCATTGGGTTACTTTGGACGAGTCACACTCTCTCAGCTCCAGAGGGAGGCAAAGTGAATCCCCCTCTGAATAAGTCTTACCAAGAAAACCCTATGATAAAGTCACCATAAGTCAGAATTAACTTGTCAGAGTTAACTTAAGCACATCAGGCATGTGAAAAGTATGCATACAAGGGCCTGCATTTAGCAATGGTGCATATTGGCCAAAAATTTTTATAATTTGTACAACCTGATTTTTGTATGCTGTTTTTCTCAGAGAAACTGCAAAGCTTTTCTTCAAGGCAAATAAAACAAATCCTCTCTTGAGCAGTGGAGAAACAAATAAATGGATTATTCTTCTCAGCTGTTGTCAGTAATGAGAGGATTATTTGCATCCTTACTCTTGCCTCACTTTTATGAAGGAGATTTATGAAATCTCACTGTGGTTGATTTCACAGCCTGTTGAGAAACACTGTCTCCTCAGAGAAATTTTGTGAATAATCTCTGATTTTGAGATAAACTGTAAATCAAATTGAACTTCAGCGTGTCCTGCGTGATATCATTAGAAGTGCAACAGGGGCCAAACCTAGACATCATGATCACTGGGAAAATTCTCCTTCCCAGTGCCCTTGGCATCTGGTTTTCTGCCTCAGCAAAGCTTCATATTGGGAGGCAGAGTGAAGGAAGAAGCTGAAGAGACCTACCTCTCTTCATCTCCCCTACTCAGCATGGGAATCACTCTGTATTCTTGGTGTGGACAGGTGCCTAATTCTGTGCATGAGTACAATTCTGAAGTAAGGGAGGAATTGTATTACTGATTAATAGGGTAGATGATTTGTGGAACCTGAAGTGAAATAACTGCTGTTTTTACTCTTTATAGAAAATACTGATTCCATGCTACCCACTCATATTGTCAGCAGCATTTTATTTTATTATTCATTCTGCCAATAATGGGACTCAAAGCAGCTGACAGTGTATTAAAAAGCAATACAGATTAAAACTATACAAAGTCATTAATAAAAGTATAAATACAAGAGTTATTTAAAAGTGATTAGACAAGATTAAAACATTAAACATTTAAAACATTTAAAATACTAAAGTTTATTAAAAGACTACATACAGACCTTAAAAACCGCAGCACCCAGCAGTAAAACCCCACCCCAGTTAATTTTTAAAATCCTGATGGCTTTAAAATGGTTTGACCTGCCAATGGAAAGAACAAGGATGGTGGCCTTTCGCAAATGTATTCACTTTGGGCAGTGAATACCAAGTGTTGTTGAGGATGCTGCGAAGAAATTCTGATAAAGTCATATCAAATATGCAAACAGAAGGAGAGAATGAATGCTGATGAAAACAAAAATGGTCTTGATAGGGATCATTGGCTACATGAGCCTTAGGCAGAATGAAAATGAAGTCACTTGCACTTGAGGTTGCTTTATGGTTTGAAATTGTGAACTGGAAAATAACATATTTGTGTTTTACTTACCACTAATATCAATAGGGAATTAATTTTCCAGCCTTTCTTACTGAATACTCTAGCTCAATTTGGTAGAAATTTGATTGATGTATAAAAAGGTAGCTTCAGCCTAGCTTTCCACTTACCCCGTCTATTAAAATGTTGTCAGCTGGAAAGCAATACATTTCTGTTTATTATCATATCAATAGGGACTTTATTTTGTGAGCTTCTTTGAAGAAAAGCTTGACAAATATATAAAGCAATTTGTGAGTTACCATGACTATGAGCTGAAAACAACATTGAGGTTTTTTATTTTTCTGTACTCACTGGCGTGTCCCAATTTATGTTCTTATATTTTGTTTTGATTACTAGCAATTTTATCTTCTTACTGAGTGTGCTCACTTTGCTGACACCTACCAAAAAGGAGGCAAAAGAGAATAAAAATAATCAATGCGTACATGTCCTACTACCATAATATTTGAAAATATTTGTGAACTTTTAAAACGGAACAGGCCTAAATCCAATTGGTAGTCCCAAACAGAGCATGCCCATTAAATCAGTGGAGCTTACTAAGTGTTGTCTTACCATGTTCCTGGTGATTCAGTGTATCTACTCTAATTAGGACTAAAAGAGTTAATGCAGGGATGGGAATCTTAAAGCCATTTAGATATTGTCAGAGTGCAAGTCCAGAAGCCCTAACCAGTGGTAACAAAAACTGAGGGGTGACATAAATGCACTCGATAAATACCTAAAGGATTGTGACAAAGAGGAGGTACAGGCTTGTTCTCTGCTGCCCCAGATGATGGGATCAGATTTAATGGTTTTAAGTTCTAGAAAAGTAGATTTCAGTTGAACATTAAAGGGAACTTCTTGATAGTAAGAATAGTTTGGCAATAGAACCAATTACCTAGAGAGATGGTGGGATCTCTTTCTCTGGATGTCTTCAAAAAAAGGCTGAACAGCTACCTGCTGATGATCTTCCTGGAGTTCCTGCACTGAGGCTGGACTCAGCTTACAGAGCCCTTTTCAACTCAGTGATTCTCCAAGTTGTAATCCAACAACATATGGATGGTCCCATGATTCCCACTCCTAGTTTTAGGCCTTAGTTCCCTACCGTTCCTTCTAGAGTCTAGGGGAATATTAAGAGGCTCCAGGAGCTGTTCCCAGGTCATCCTCTTCTAGGTGGCTGTCAGACTATGCAACTCCTTGCCAAGGAACAGCCAGCTAGCTCCGTGTGTTTCCATTAGAAGTAAAGATGTTTTAGTTCAAACTTGCTGGAAAACTTGCTTACTGAAGAATGTTTTAATTTATGGCTGCTGTCTGTTTCTCTTCGACAGATGAGCTATTAATTATGTTCCTTCGATGTTTTGATTATAATTTTGAATTTGTCTTTTATTTTATTGTTGTTAGGTACCTTGATTGCTCTTTGTAGAAGAAAGGCAGGATATTGTCTTTATAAGTACAGTGAAGACAGATACAGTACATGTGCCCCCCCGGGGCCATTTTGTGGTCCCAGAAGAGAAAAAAAAATGCATCCAAATACCCTTTAAGAGGCCTAGGGGCATTATGCCACACTTGGTGCCTCCCTGGGCCATTTTAGGCTCAGAAGAAGCCCTTTTCGAAACAGGGTTTTTGATTGCTTCCTGTTTTACAAAAAGGCCTCTTCTGGACCTGAAATGGCCTGAGAGGTGAAAATGTGGCAAATATGCCCCCCAAGCAGGCTGGCTTGCTTGCTTGCTTTATTTATGGTCTTTATGTTTTATAGTTCAACAAAGAAGGCCTTAAAATATGAACAGGCTGAAATATGTAGATCATTTTAATAAAAATATCAATAAAAAATTGTTTCCTAGCATCCTGTGATGTACCTTTTTCATACATGGTGGATGCTTTCCCAGTTTTACATTTTCTGTAGCTGCAGATGTCTAGAATGTCTAGAATTTTAATTTCTGTAATCCCCAAGCATTGACCATTCTCACTGCAGCATACAGTAGATGTAATCCAAAACAAATGCATAGCACACATAATTCCTTGGTTCTAGAAAATAATGGAGAATCTTTTTTCTCCTCTTACAAAATTGCAGGAATTCAGAGGGAGGTTTTTTGCTCCATTTGTTGACTGGGCCCTACATTAGTTTTTAAGCTGTTAAAAGAAGTGCACATATTTTCTGTCATGTTACAAAAATGTATTCCTTCCCACCACAGTGTTGTGTATGACGGAGAGAGTGAGATTGAAAGAGGGGGGAAGGCAGAAGAGAGGAGAGCAAGTTGCTGTTTCAGTGTTGTATACATTAAGGAAATATATAACATCCTTGTACAGCCGTATTGAATAGGTTTATCTCAAGAGCCTATTTATAGTTCATTATTACTTTGCAGGCACCTAATAAAAAGATTAATTTCCAATTATGTTAGTCTGCCATCTCTCTAAAACAAGCAAGCAAAGCAATGTTTCTCCCAGAACATTTTTCTTCTGGGCTGTATGACTAAAGAGTGCATTAGATGAGAGGTTTCGATGGGAATAAGGGGATGGAAAAAAAAAAGGCAGATTACATTTGAATATTGGTAGTCCAGCGTTCTTAAACACCTCATATTGTGAAAGTTTTTCCTCAAGGTTGGCTTTACCCATCTTCCTTACTGTTCTCGCATATCAAGCAGGTCTAAACAAAGCATCCTGTGTCATGGTGCCTCGCTGATATGTCAGATAAGTGGGACTACTTTGACTGAGCCTGTTTAGTCCCATTGTAGCCAACATGATTGAATCTGTTTAATTACAGAAGCTGTAGCTTAATTCCAGGATCTCTAGGCAGTATTTGTGTGTTGTGGTTTGACCTTTAATTTATTTGGCCATAATGCTAAATGTTTGAAAGATCATCCTAGCGGATTAGAAGTATTTTTCTTCTGTATGAAAGGAAGAAAGAATTGCCAGCCTCTGCCCCCATGCGTATGTGTGCTTGATATTAATCATTTTGCTATTTGTGGCATTGTAATTAGGGAAAATAGTACCAGTTGTGCAGATATTAAACATTTATTACACTTTCCACCCTCTTCAGAGTCTATCAACAGTGACTTTTATCAACTACCATCAGTTAGTGAACTTTAATATCTGAATAATTGGAATAGCTTTATATATGACACAGTATTACAGTGGAGTACTAATGTGAAGGATGATGCACAATGTTTTCTCTCTTCTCCTTGTAAAGTTGAATTTTGGGGGACCCAGGCATTTTGAACCATAGGGCATTATTGGACTATTGGGTTATTTTCTCTTCATCCACCCCAAGTGTATTTACACTACTCTATTACAGCAGTTTGAGCACAATGGTTCTCAAAGTTTTTGGTCTCCAAATCTTTTGGATTTCAGTTCATGGTGGCTCCAGCAAGCATGGGCAATGATCAGGGATTCTGGAAACTGATGTTCAAAGAGGACCAAGGGTTATGGACCATTGGTCTAGTGAACTCTCCTGACCTGCTACAGGCCATTTCACACTACGCAGTTATAGCACCATGATGCCACTTTAATTGTCCTGGCTACATCATGTGAAATTGTGGGATTTGTTGTTTACTGAAGCACTAGATGTCTCTTTTGAGAATTCTGAATAGCCCTCCTTAAGCTGCAAATCTCAAGATTCTATAGCATGGAGCCAGGGCAGTTAAAATGGAATCATTACGCTATATTATATATTGTGAAACTGCCTTAGGACTCTGTAGTGGAGAATTCTAAGTACCTTACAAAATTACTAATCCCAAGCTTCTGTAGAATGATACCATGACAGTTAAAGTGGCATCAGATTGCTATAGCTCTTTAGTGTAGAGTCCCTTTCTTTCGCTATTCTTCTATCTCACCAATTTGAAAGTTTTTTTCCTTAAAAAAAAAGACTATCTGCTATTTCAAAGAAGTATTAGCAAATATATCACAGTTTCCTCTCTAAATCAACTTTGCTATATTTGTTCCCTATATAATTAGAAACATAGCAGGCTGAGTTGCTTTTTTCTTCACCAATAAAGATGTTTCTGACAGTACATTGTTCTGCCATTGATTTGTTTTGCGTAATTTCAAATGAATGATTCTTAAATACAGACTGTTTTAAGCAGCCATGAACCATGATTATCTTAGGCACCTATTTGGCTTGCAGATTGTTCAAAGTACCTTATAAGCTGTATATTTTAATTAAACAATAGGCATTGTTTTAATATGGTGATCTCTTTTTTTCTTTTGCCAAGTCAGTGGAGCTGTCAACATTGTTTTGCACTGATGTGGCAAAGCAATACATGTGCACCATTAGAAACCTCCAAAAAGAATGTGAGATTATAGAGAGCATTTGCTGAACAAGCTTATATAATAGCCACTCTGTGTGTAATCTTCCACTGAATGTTTATAGTGCCAACCAAACCACATACTGCTATAATCTGTTAGGTGTATGGCATGTATCAGTCATTCTTCAATTCCTTTTATAAGCTGCTTTTAAAGGTGCCCTTGAGGGCAAAGACAGATCTTACAGCATGCTCTAATGGAAGGCTGCCTAACTGACAGCTGTAGGGCAGCTCTGGTCCCTGAGGCAACAATTTCTGGCTCTACCAAATATTGATTGATGCAGTTGATTAAGGTTTTAATACAAGTTTCATCTGGGAGGAGACAAAATGAGGAGAAACTTTTCATATAAATTTAGGATAAAGACAGAAATGATTTAAAACAAAGTGTTCAGTTATCACAAGTACTCTGGCAGATGACCATAACTGTGAACTGAAAGCAAGATCCAGTCTATCTGATTTGTTCCTTCCAGTCCATTCCCTCCCAACTACAACAGCCATCTCCTCTGCCATTTTGTCCTCTTACAGCTGGAAAATTTTTGGCAAACCAATGTGCAGCCAGTTTGTCTGAAAATGAAGAAGGACACCACCACTTCCATCTCAGGGATGCCAGACAAAATCTAAGTGTTTCCTTCCCCAGTGCATTCTGCTGTGCTGCAGAATGAAGGAATGTGTTGCTCACAATCCGTTCAGATATTTTAAAAAATGGCTAGTAAATCACTTCTCAGTTTTCTGTGTTCTAAGGTAACATACCCAACTCCCTTAGCTGTTCCTCTTAGGGCATAGCTTCCAGACCTTTTACCATCTTCATTGCCCTCCTCTAGAAATCTTACAATCGGTATCCTCCTTGACCTGTGGTGCCCATCACTGGGCATAGTATTCCAGGAGAGACCTGACCAAACCAGAATAGTGTGGTACTTCCTTGGATCTGGACACTTTACTCCCATTCATGCTGTCTTGTATTTCTTTGGCTTATTTGGCCACTGCATCAAACTGTTGACTCATATTTAGCTTGTGGCCTGTAATTTTGATAAGCAGAACCCTCTAATTTCATAATTCAAGTCATTTATAAGGATGCTGAACAACATAGGACAGAGCCGCATAACACACCACTAGTTATGTCATTCCAAGATGAAGAGGAATCTCTGGTGACCACTCTTTGGATTCTTTAGTGCACTGTCTTGTGAACTACAGTATTAGTTCACTGGCAGAGGAGTTTGAGTACCTTACAAAACCAGAAATTCCAGGATTTCATAGGGTGGAGTTATGACAGTTAATGCGGTATCAAAGTGCTATAGTTCTGTACACTGCAGATGTGAAAAATGTGATTATTTTAGCATGACCTCAGAACATAAAGCAGTTCCTCTTTTCCTAGCATGTCTCGCTTTGGCTTCACTGTATTGCTTTCTTATAAAGAGTTGTGTGTGATATAACAATCATGGACATGGACTGTGGGAGAGTCATGAAGAACACTGGATGATCTTAGGTCACTCACTGTCTCTTAGGCTCGCCTAAAGGGGAAAATATGATGACGAGGCATCATATAGTAAGCCATGCAAGTCTTGGAGAAAGGACAGGATATAAATGAAACTAGCAAATAATAATCCCAAGGTTATATGCAGACCTCACTTTATTATTCATGGACTTTTCTTGGGATCTTCTGAGATAGAAATTAGTTGAGGAGGAACTATCATATCAGGCCAATACTTTCTGGTAAACAAGCCCTCCCCACCCTGAACACACCTGATTTTGGAAGCTAAGCAAGATGAAGCACTTGTCTGACTCATTGTAAGGCATTCAGTTAAACTTGACACTATGCAGATAAGGCAATGTGTGGGGGCTTTAAAACACTATGTGTTGTAACTGCTGATGGAAATATTTGTCATCCATACCAGACAGTTGAATTGTTGCTATTTTCTCAAAGGAAGCAATACATTTTGACATGTTTTGTGTTGCTACAAGAGAAAGTTCAAATAATTATACTGATTTCTGGAGTCTTACGTTTCTTCTTGCAGTGTCATTTCAGTTGGCTTTTAAATTGTCATGCATTAATTATGCACTTCATACACCCCATTTTCCCCATTGTGAGCATCTTAGTACTGTGTGTAGTGCATGTTATAGTTGACAAGGATACTACCTATGCATAAGAAGCTCAGTTGTGTCTGCTTCTTTGCCCAGTGCATGTGCAATCTTCTTTATCAGGTGGATAGGCATCCTCATTTTGAATGTATAAATAGGACTTGAAAGCATTCCCATGGAAAGGGCAATTCCCACAAAACTGGGCTATCCAAGTGTGGAAGGGACTCTGAATGCCATAATTGCCATGCTATAAGAGTAGGACAGATTGACTTAGAAAGTTCTGCCCCTGAAATGAAAGACAGGGCCTCAATAGATACCATCTGAGGACCCTGAATCTATTATCCCAATTGTTCTAATCTTAATATCCTTAATAAGGCTTTTCTTGTTTTTCTGCTTTACGCAGATATAAGGTCAAAGCAGATCTTCTCAAAATACATAGCATGCTGCTAAATACATAGTTTGGACCAGACTAATTACGGGCATGCTGAGAATGGGTTCCTTATCAAAAACATTATACATATTCTACTCACCAGTATGATCAGTCTCCTCACCACCACCATCTTTGTGGCTAGAGTTCAGAGGGAATTGTTTTAAAAATACCCATGGAAGAAACCGAATTTTATTCTCTGCATTCTAGCCATGTGGCAGGAAGAGATGTAGATTCTGACCATTCTAGAGAATAAATGTACAAGTTTTCCCTTCCTCCATGCTATGTTTCTAAGAGTGATTGCTCCCCTCTCAACATGCTTTTAATCCACTTGTTCAAAACTGAGTACGTGTTCATGATTTCTTCTGTGGTCCTCACTCTAAAGGCTAAAATTTCACAATGTGGCCAGTTGCTGAAGCTGCCACACAGATCTCTTGCTATGTAATTGGATAATTAGGACAGACAAACTCCCTGTGTAGTGTACGGTCTAATGAATGTTACAGAAATATATGAAGAAGCTGTTTGTGTGTGTGGTGAGTACATTTTGAAATCCAAGATTAAAATAATGTGTCCTTTCTCTCAGGAAAGTTACACTATTTTCTATCTTGTTATTTTTAGAATATCATTGTTAAAAGATGGAGGCCTCCGAATAGCTAATGTGAGTAAATCAGATGCTGGAAGTTACACTTGTCTGGCAGAGAACCAGTTTGGAAAAGCTAGTAGCTCAACCAGCTTATTAGTTACAGGTAATTAGTCAGTTAATTATCTTTTGCTTGCAAATTATATGGATTGAGAAATTTTTAAGAGGCATTTCTATTTTGAATTCCCAGCTAATTTTTTTTAAACGGCATTGCATGCAGTTATGTGAAATACACAGTCCGTGTTCTTGTTAATCTGACTTGAAACCCTACTTCTTATGTTAGGCTTTTTCCACTGCTTACACTCATTCAAGATTCTTCAGAGATTTGAATTCAAAGAATTTCTTCCACAAAACCAAAGGCTCTTTTAATAGAGAAAAGTGTTGCCAGGTGGAATACAGGACTTTGGCCCTTTCCGCACGACGTCATTGTCTCGTTTCTGCCACAGGATGGCAGCGGTCGGCAGGTCGCACTTCCACATGATGTCGTTGCTGTCCCACTGCCATCCTGTCGCGGAGCATTACGCGCAGTTTTTGCAAAAAGGAAAAAATCCATTTCGTGTTTGTGATCACATGGTGTTCCCATCACTTCTGGCCTTGCGGAAGCTGCCAAAGCGCATTGGTGAGGCTTCCTTACGTAGTGCAGCAATGGAAAAAGTCCAGCTGCCCTGCGGAAGGAAGACATGGCACCATTACGTTCTCTTCCGCATGGACCGAGTGGGTGCAGAGGGGAGCGTTGCTGACATGCTACCTTCTGGATCTGGGAATGCAGCGAGATGACACAGAAGAGCGTCATCGTGTGGAAATGGCCATAGTTCCTGTACCTTTCATATACGTGTAGAAGAGGGAGATTCAGCAGGAAATTCCTCTTCTATGCAGTCATTAAGAGCGTAGGAGCCCTGTTCTGTATCTGGTAGCCCTAATAGAGCTTCAGAAGTGGTTTCTAGTGGGGTGATTGCTTTAATTAACCCTGGCCCTTTCCCCTTGCAGCCTCCTTTCAGTTTCTTCTGAGAGGGTCTCTAACCTTGAAAGCACCTGCTTAAGGAGCTCTAGCGAGAAGAAGCATCAGCAAAAATCACAGTTCGAATGAGAAGATCCTGTGAATGTGTTCCAGTGACAGGAACTCTGGATCTAAGTCTATTTCTTTCAGATTATGATATGTCAGCAATTTTCTGTGAACATTTTCTGATTCTATCACTGAACAGTTATATAAAATATCTGTCTTTACTAACTTTGCTTTTGACAGTACATTTGCAGAGGGGAAGTGTTTCAGTCTTTCCTAAAATAGAAATAATTTCTGCTTTAAAAATAGATAAGAAAATTCCTTTACAAAAAGGCAAGAAGGAATGGAAATATTTCTCAAGGGCAATGATGTGGATTTTCCTGCTTTTTTAAAAGAGAAAAAAGAACTCTTTTCATAGCACATAAAAATATCGCCACACTCGATATCCTCTGGTTATCATTCTGTCCAGTCCTCACTTTTCTCTGAAATATATTTATGCCTGGATTTCCTTGCAGCACTTCCTGTTTAAAAGGCAGATCTCACACATTTTCTGGTTTCATCAATGCCTGCTCTCCACCATTTCAGATCAGATCCAGAAGTATGTGCTTCTCTCTGCTCTTTCTTGCCAGATTGTGGGGGTTAAGAATAATTAACCTGGCCATTACTTTTGCTCCTTATAACATATATTCCTAGGTGGTAAGAATTTGCCAAAATAAACCTTATCCTAGGTATATTTTTGAAGGTGAATATGGCGATAGCAGTGTACTGCTCATTAGTGCGAAGCACTCTCTAAATGGTTCCTTGATGCAACTAATCCACCTGAAGTTCAGTCTTCTTCATTTCTTATTACTTTCGACTTTATGAAGCATTATAAAGACTCAAAAATATGCCAATGAACACCACCCAGACTTTGGAGGTCCCTCTACAGGAAACAGTACAATGGACTGCTAATATACTTAGTGCAGTGTTATGCATGTCCCCTGACTAACAATACAACCCTGGGGGATATCCCATTTGACAATAGGTTATCGCACAGGCCAACTGTAACATTTGCAGATTGCTGCCCCCCCCCCCCCGGGACTATACAAGTACATATGCTCTGTCTCATTTCCATGCCACCAGATCCTCTGAAGATGCCAGCCACAGATGCAGGCGAAACGGCAGGAGAAAATACTAATAGAACACGGCCTCAAAGTCCAGAAAACCCACAACAACCCATTATTATATTTTTTCCCAAGGGGTCATGTCTGTCATCTCTTGATATTTCCAAAATACAACTGCTCCAACCTCTTCCCCTTTAGCCCCTGAAAATGATACAGTATTAGTGACCTTACTGAATGGAGTGAGCTGTGATACAGTGTTAGGGTTTTGCGGGGAGGAGGGGTGGATCACCAGAAGTTGACCATTGGCACCGTCAGTAAGCATAGTTGTTTATGTGAAGGGTTGTAGGTTTTTTGTTTTTGTGAAGCCTTTTGTTTGTTTTTTTCTTTGCTTGCTTGTTTTTTGTACCTTTTTTTTTCCTATGAAAGGCAGATCCAAGATTCCAGAGAGAGAGAGAGAGAATATGTGACAAACCTGTAAAATATCCATTGAAAAAAACATATAAGATTAAACTTGTTTTTGTAATCAACACCTTTTCATTTTTTTTTCCAGATATGAAATGACTGTCCACTTTTTAAAATGATTTCTCATATTCCTGAAAATGTGATTGGAAGCTAGACTAAATTATTTACTCCATTACATTTGTATGTGTATATGAATTATGTAGAAAATTATAGCTGTTGTTGTGTGCAGGAAAATAGAAAGGCAGCTCAGCAACTGAAATTGATTCTCCTGTCCTTTACAGAGCCAACACGGATAACTCTGGCACCTTCAAACATGGATGTTACTGTAGGGGAAAGTGTGATCTTGCCCTGTCAAGTCCAGCATGACCCCCTGCTGGACGTAAGTTTCACATGGTATTTTAACAGTGCGTTGACTGACTTCAGAAAAGATGCATCTCATTTTGAAAGAGTAGGTGGGGTAAGTTGCAAAAACATTACGTTCTAATTTGTTACCTGCAGCTATGAGACTATTTTGGTCCTCTTGGAAGGACAGAAATGTGGGTATTGCATATCTGTTAGGGTTTTAATTTGTTTTAAATCTGGAGTGAACCAAGCGGCTCTCTAGATGTTGCTGGACTGCAACTCCCAGCATTCTTCACCATTGGTTGTGCCGACTAGGGCTGTTGGGAGTTGTAATCCATCAATATCTGAAGGACCATCCTGTTTTCAACTTTAGTATAGTGAAGCCTTCTCTTGACAAAATAGTGTATCACAATTTGACTACTTATTGTTGCCTTTTTCTTGTTAGCTGCTTTAGCAAATAGAAGAACTTCTGCAGAATAAAATCTACCTTTTCTCATTAGTTTTATATTAGTTGTATATTTATTGCATGTGGCTACAATTCTTTCTCTTTACCTTGGAGTAAGCCCCATGGAACTCAATGTGACTGCCTTCTGAGTAGACAGCTATAGGAATCTGCTAGTAATATAGATAAATTGGTTGACTTTCTAATTTCTTTCTTTCTAGGATATTTTTGTTCTGAGTGTCATTGTCTGTATTGTGTAACAAATCCAGGAATTAGAGAAAAGTGGTTACTGGATTTATAGTCCTATTCAGGCTCATATATTATCTGTTGCTTCTAAAGACCAAACTAGTTGCCCCAGACTGCCATATATTTTATTAATATGCCCTGTTTAGCCAAAAAGAAAGAAGTGTACAGGTAATTTCTACCAAAAATAGTGTGGCAATGAAAGGAGAGTTACATATAGCATCTTAGCTCCTCATGCTCTTCTTCTTCATCCATTTATCTGATGGATACTAGAGAAATATCATGCTCTGAGAAAAATGCTAGAAGGAGTGGAGCGCAGAAATTGGAACCATTCAGCTCTACTCACCCATATGTCCTTTTGATGTAAAAATTAGATTCCCGACATTCCAGGAGCAGGTATGTAAACACTAAGCTCTTTTTTCTTGGGTGCATATTACACACTGACTTACCTCTTAAGGGAATGGTGTTTAAACTGAAAGCCTTGTCCGGAGAAGAAGAGGAAAGCAGAGCACCAGCCTTTGAAAAACAATGTATGTTCAAAACAGCTTGAGGCACATAGAGGTGACAAGATCAGGTCTTAGGTCTCAGTAACGATCAAAAGCAATCAAGCACTGTGCCCAGAAGGTCTTTCACCCAAGAGTTCTTTAAAGATTCAGTGTAAGTTTGCTGGTTTCCTAACAACTGTTTAGGGGCGGATTGTGCTCACCTCAGAAATTAGATTTGGTTAAGCGTTTCTTTAGAGGAAGGCAAAGGCAAACCCCCTCTGAACAAACCTGGCCAAGAAAACCACATGATAGGTTCCCCTTAAGGTCACCATAAATCAGAAAGGCACACAGAAATAAAGAATTCTTTCTTCAGTACTCTTATTTATTGTTGAAAAAAAGTGCAAATGGCTTGGGCCACCTAGCCTCCCTTTTCAGTTCAGTTTTGAAAGTAACTTCTGCAAAAATGGTAGAAGAAGGAAGTTCTGCCCATCAAACTGCAGTAATAGATATGAGGCTTCTTCACAGAACTACAGACATGAGACGGCCTCTGGAAGTCCAAATATATGCTGGTAGTGCTCAGAATTTATGGCTTGTCTCATGGTTAGCTAACTGTTCTCCCCCAGGAATTGAATCATGGATGTATTAAATGTTATATCACTTCTACATTACATTAATGGGTGCAGGGTGCTTTTTTAATTATTAGCAGGCTACCAGCATACCACTGCAGATGTCACCATGTCAGCTGGAATTGTACAAACATGAATATTAGAAGGAATTTCAGTGTTGTTTCTGATTTTAATACTACTCAGACTTGATATTTGCGTTCTGTGAGTCAGCACAGTGCTCATCAGGAAAGGTGACCTTCCTGTCATTGCAGCTTGTCCACAGTAGGAGAGATCTAATTTTCCTAGCTTAAGATCTGAGTGAAATCCCTTCTACTGCCAAGTCTCCAAGAAACATTGACAGTTTGAGAGCATGTTCTTGTGGTGTTTTCATGGTATTCAAGGTTGATTTACACAAAATATGAAGGCTTCGGTAGTAAATTCCTAGTGATACGATGAATGATTAATATTGGATGTCAACTTCAGGCACACATACATACTCCAGCATTACAATATTTATTATAAGATACACCTGGTTTTCCTAATCCAAACATGTCATGAGAGAAGTACTTGGGTTTTATTGAATGCAAAATTGTTGTTTTTAGTTGTTGTTGTTGTTGTTAATCCCACAGGTAAATCTATGCTTTGAATGCTTAGTTTGAGATTAGTTTTAATGAATAAAATAGTACACCCTGGAGTGAGGGCACAAAGTAAATGCATACTCCCTATCATGCATTGTCTTCCTGGAGGGTTGCTTTACACTGCCATTTTCATTATATTTTGAGAATTCATGTGTTGGGCTTTTTCTGTCTGGCAGAATATTGATCTGTACTGTTGAACCACAAACATTACACCCTTTATCATTTTATACAATACAAGGACCACTTTCATTTTTCAACTTAAGTTATGCACAGAGATGGCTAACCATATCCATTCAGTTAAGAAGATCAGTTCCAACAGAATTACTCAGAAGAGCAGGGACATATTACAGTTAAAAAGCAAAACATTTGGTTTAACTTACTTGGTTTTAAATAATAGACAAATATGTATTTACTGAGAAGAACGTGTTACCATATGCAGCCTCAGTTATATGTGTATGTGAACTTGCATACGTGCCTGTGTCAAGAGAGTCAGAGAAGCAAAGTAACCCTTTTGAAGAACACAGACAGTAGACATATGCACTTGCTAACAGTTGTCTCTTAATACATACAGTATGAGTACATCTCATTTGGCAAGAATATACCAGTTTCTAAATGATGCAGACAGGCTGTTAAGGGTTATATTAAATGTCATATCTTTAAGTGTGAGAGTACAGGAGACACTTGTGATTAAGTTTTGCAAACTTAAAAAATGTCACAGAGAGAGATTGAGAGAGAGAGAGAGAGATCACAATCTGTGTTGCTTCTGGCACTACTGCCAAGCTTTTTAATACTTCTAAGAGCTGTTCCTGTTAAAACATCCTTCATCACATTCATATCAGGATGGAAAAAGGTTCTCAAGTAGCTGGCTTCTATTGTACAGCTTGGCAGGTAAAAACACTTGATTAGCCACTTGGGGCTCAGAGTAACTCTCTGTCCTTGTTTTGAGAAGATGTGCAAAAGTGAGATTAGTTTCAACCGTTTACTTTGTAAGTTAAGTAAGAAGCCTCTCTGAAAAGGATTCTAGTGTCAGCCTTTATATGTGACATTAGGGTACACAGGTCGGTCAAGATCTATTAAGCCCCCTTGCAGAGACTAGGGCACTTTCTGCAACTCACCTATTTTCAGCGCTGGGGTGCGGTGCTCGCGCGAGCAGCCTCCGGAGACAAACTCTCACTTCCCTGCTTCTTCGGCTCCGCATGAGCTTCCTGCTCATGCGAGAGCCCCGCCTCTTCCTTTCACAGTACAGCCTGGGACCTTCCCAAGCTGCATTGGACAGGAAGCATGACAGGCCCAGCTCCTGAGGCTCCGCACGCAAGGTAAGTGCGCGTGGGACCCCAGAGCAATGCGCGACTGCGCAGCATTTTTGGCTTCAAGCCAAAAATGAAAAAATGTGTGAGCGGTCCCTGCCAGTCCCTGGAGCGTCGCACAAATGTGAGTGTGTCGTGTGGACCGCCCCTCACATGTGCATGATACCCAAGGGGCCCTTTCACATTGAAAATTCTGTGCGAAAAGGGCCCAAGAGCTTTTCCGCACTACACTGTTATAACGTTATTGTTCCACTTTCAGCAGCCTATGGAATCCTGGAGTTTGCAGTTTAGGGAGGGGCATTTAGAATTCTCAGCCAGAGAGCTCTTTGGCCTCAGTAAACTACAAACCCTAGAATTCCACAGGATGTTGAAAGTGAAATAATAGCGCTATAACAGTGTAGTGCGGAAAGCCTCTGAGTCTCCACCAACATACCTACATCATTGTCCATGGTAGAGTCTGTTTCTTCTTCCCTGTTTCCTCACCAAATGCATAACAGCACCAACAGGATTCTAGCCACCATTTATACTCAGGTTGGTGTTGGTTTTGAAAACCAGAAACACTTGAGAATAGAGATCACTGATGTTCGTAAGGAGCTGATTCAGAATAAGAACTTTTAAGCTCATCATTCTTATCTGCAGAAGAGTCTGAATGTTGTTTTCTCCCACAGTTCTTCTCCATTAATTTGTGTGCAGGCAAACAGTGACAAGCCAGTGAGGCTCTTTGTAAGTGCGTATTTTAAAAAGGAAACCCAATATTAAATCCTTACCCACATGATGAATCTGTTGATCATTTCTCTTAACCGTCTGCGAGAATCCAGTAGGGTTATGCTTGGTTCATATCCTCCCTGTTTTCCATCCAGGGATAAAGGCATCTCTTGCTCCTGCCCTTTTGGGGGGGGGGTGGATGGGGAGGAAAGGGAGTACTGTAGCATCTTAGAGCACCCTGAAACATGGAAATTAAAGAGGAAAAAAGCAGCTTGGCCATTGTATTCTATTTTTTCACTACTAGTAATCCAGTGTTGAAACCAAGTCTTAAGAAATGTCTGTTCATTATTCCTGGAACTGCAATCAATTAATGTACTCAAAGATCACGAAGAGATCCAAAACCAATCCATTAAAATGTTGCAACAAGGAGTAGGGTAATGTCCAATTGTCTATCAAACTGTCAGAAGACCCATGCATGCTAATCTTAAGCACGTTTTCATTAATTTTGGTGCATAGCTCTATAATACAACACATGAGCTAATGCCAATTTATATTAATGAAATCAAGATTAAACTCTTGAGGCTACACTCAATAATCGAGTCCCTGCTTTGCATGCAGAGAACTCCCAAGTTCAATTCATGGCATCTCTAGTTTAAAAACGATCTCAGGTAGCAGACAAAAGCTTCAGGTCTCTTGACACTAGTGCAAAAACCACTAGACAGTTAAGCAGGGAAGGTCCTAGGTCATCATGGATTGGACACTATGGGGGGATAAACTACATTTTCCCAATACCAGTAATTGGAGGCTTGGTAAAAGTCTGAATCAAAGATCATTTTAGTCAGTCTAAAATGAAGCATGTTTTGTAATAAAAGGAGATCCATTTTTTACACTGGGTGACCTAACAGGTTATCTAATTAGTAGGATTCATTCTGGGAAAGAGAGATAGCAGAGTTTTGGTGTCCATGGTCTCAGTCCCCAATAGCAGAGAATTGAGCAACTCCTTTATCTTTCAGTTCAGTCTCTTCAGCACCCAAAGCTGAAGAGACTTCACTCACATTTTACCACAGACCAGCTGATCAGTGGAGCTGCAGATTGCTATTCTGTCACTACTACTGCAAATTTGAAAAGAGCAATCTCAGTGGAAATCACTGGGGGATTGGAAAGATGTCTATTGTCCCCACCCACCCCAATGGTTCCCATGTGACAGTGAGCATGGACACATCTGTACACATACGCACATGTATGTGCGGCCCCAGCTCCCCTACCCCAGCCAATACTGGATGAAATCCTCAGGGGGCAAAAAAGTTGTGAATTTCTGCTCTAAAATGTAATACTCTTTTGTTTTATACCATATTGATGCTTGCCAAACTTGAGTCCCCAGGTGTTGTTGGACAACAACTCCCAAAGTCCCAACAATTGGCCATGGGAGTGTTAGTCTGGCAAGATGTGGAGAACCAACTTTGAGAATTAAACTATTCCTCCATGGCTATAGTGGTCCCAGTCAGGGTATTTGTGTCACAAATTTATTTCAGAGTAAGACAGACCTAGGGCTGCACACTCCTTTTTTAATATCAAGTGTGTGTTCCACCTTAAGAATGTGTTCTGCAGCATCTGTGGATTAGACACTGCCATTGGAAGTCTGCCTAAGAGTCTAAGCACTTCACCAGTAGTCTCTTTGCTAACTTTCCAAAATCTGCCAGAGGTCAAAACAATCTGACCTAGTCTAGTCTGGCTGTTCTTTCTTTCCCAAAAGGAAATTGGTCTACCTAACCATCTGAAAATTCTGGCAGGATATTCCAAATGGGTGCAACACAAATGTGTTAAAGGTTAAAAGGAATGTTTCTCCCTGTAGAGATGTGATCTCTCCCCTTCATTTAAAAAATCCAATTTGGAATATGCTATTTTTTGTATTTTTGCCTATTATTACTGTTCCTATCTTAAGCATATTATATCTCTCCTTGCCATTAAGGAAGTCAGGCCATGGCCTTCATCCCCAGTGGCCTAATAGTGCCTGTCTCCCATCTGAATTTAAAGGGAACTGTTTTATTATTTTCCCTTTCTGCTTTGTCAGGACTCTCCAGGGAGTTTTGAAACAGGTATAGCTACTAAAAATAATGTCCTCTCTCTCTCTCTCTTTTTCTCTCTTCTCCCCACCTCCACACTCCCCACCTCCACACACAAACTGAATTTCATCCTAGCAATTCTTTATACCAACATTCTCTCAATGCTGGTTTTAAATAGATTGCACTAGCTGCATTTCTAGCCTGTGTATTGGTGAAAGCTCATGACAAATACTTTTGAGAAAGAATAATAATAACAACAGCAACAACAACAACATTTATTTATAATGCCCTTTACACCAAACGGCAGAACATTGACCTACACAATCAGGGACAAAGACTATAAAACAGAACACCACAACAATACATGGAATGAAATCCCCAGCACCCCACTAGTCGCTACCCTTCTCAGCACCTTAAACACAACTCAGTGGCTTAAGATGGTGAGTCAAAGAGGAAGGTCTTCAGCCGTTTATGAAAACTGGTGAGATCCTCCTCCATCCAGAGGTCTAAAGGAAGACCGTTCCACAAACGTGGAGCCATATCTGAAAGGCTCACAGTCTTGACAGAGCTCTACATATTGGTGGAACAGACAATAATCTTTTGCCTGTAGAAGTCATGTAGTGGGGGGGGGGGCGGCGATGGGAGTGGTTCTCCCCTGGCAGCAATTTTTGGGGAGTGTCCCGGCTCCTTGATTGCCCTCCCCCATGTGCTGTAGCCCTGCCCCATCCATCATAGCCATATCCTCATGCAATGTAGCTGTGCCACCATGTGCCATAGCCCCCCCATGCAATGTAGCCACAACCCTGTGCTGTAGCCGCCCCTTCTGCTGCCCCCCATGCACTCCAAGCTCTGCCACTGGCCTGTAGATTTCAAATTCATGGGTGGAACATACCATGCAAGCCAAGCTGCAAGGTACTGAGAGAGATTAGAATGCAAAGCTTTAAATACCAGGACCAAAAGTTTGAAACGGGTTGTTTCACCACCATTTTGTTTGCCACAACCCACTGACTGCAGCCAGTGTGGTATGGTGGTCTGAGAGCTGGACTATGATTCTAGAAACCTGGGTTCAGTTCCCCAGTTGGCCATGGAGACCCACTGGGTGACCTTGGGCACATCACACAGTCTCAGCCACAGAAGCTCCCATGATAAGTTCATCTTAGGGTTGCCGTAAGTTGGAAATGACTCAAAGACACACCACCAGAACAACAACTGACTAGAAAGAATACATTTGCTCTTGGAAGATGGGCTAGGAAATAGCTAGCAAACTGCAAGAGAAGGGCCCTTGAAAGTTTTCTACTGGAAACCTCCTGTTGAAATTAACGTGGAAAAATCCATACCTTCAGTTCAAGAGACTTCATGGAATAATGAAATGCTCAGTCTTACTGTGAGTTCTTTAAGAGAAAGAGAGAGAGAGCATGCAACACCTATTGATTAGCCATATAGAACCCTGAAATTCCAAGTGACCTTTGCAGTAAGTATTTGAAACTCTGCTGAAAACTTACTCTCCCTCTTTTTAAAGCAGGAATAAAGCAATTTATTTCTGCTCTTGAAAATCCGGTTTCTAGGACCACCCCTCTGCCCTCAGGAATCTTTTACAATTCAAACCTGAATCTTCTTACAGATCCCTGAATTCCAAGAAACTCTTCTTCAAATGAAGACAGGTCTTGGGCCAAGAAAACCCCATGCCATAAGTTGGAGCTGACTTGAAGACACATAACAATAGCAAATTGTGCCAGAGTAGCTTTTATAGTTCTCATTCTTACAACTCAAAACTCTGAAACTCTGATGATTACAAGAGAGGCTTCTTGTAATGAACTTGCTCCAACTGACCCTTCAAATGATCTTTTTCTGCATTCCCACTTCTAGCACATTCTCCCTGGTAGAACTTCACAGCAGCTGAGGAAAAACTTTGGTTTTGCTCCCCTATCCTTTTTTGGTGTTTGGTTCCTTTTGTCCTTCTGTATGTTTTAGATACATTCTTTACGAAGTAAAGTGCTCATCTTTCCAAAGCACTGGTGGGCAACTTCTAAGGGTAAAGTGACCACATCAGCTATTTCTGGAACTTTGGAAGGTTATATGGGCTATTTTCACTTATGCCTCCAACCCTATATACCATACACAACATTTTAGTTGGCCCTGAAAGTGGTCAGTTTCAGAAGCACCTCTCCAGTGTGATTAGCCATTTAAGGCTGTTAGATTTATTATTCCCCTGGGGTCCTGTTTTAGCTCAAGAAAGCCTTCTTTTAAAAGCAGAAGTAAAAAGCAGGGAGGTTGTCTCATCTAAAGCAGTGCTTCTTAAGCTATCTCATGTAGGGAACAGGCAGGATTTTTTCCCCAATATGACAGAAACCATTATTGTATCTGTGTCCATTGGCTATGGTTTCTTGTCTCTTTTCTAGAGGAAAGGAAAGGGACCAATAGCCAATGGCTCAGAGACTAGCATCTGTCCCTGGTCAGGCACTGATCTAAAACACTGTAAGATGGTCAGAACAGGAGGATCAACTACAAGTTTGGAAAGAGAAATGTGAAAAAGTGGTCCCACTGCAGTCTGTGTTTTGAAACACCAAAAAAATGGCCTAGTTTGCTAAGTCTTTTGGGGTCTGATTTTATACAAATCCACACATATGCATGGTTTTAAATCATTTTAGTCCATCTTCTTTTAACTTGTTAAATTGTTTAATATATTTTAGCCTTTTAAAAGCATTTTATTGTTTGTTCTTTCATTTATTTTATATCCAATCTTTCTCCCAATATGGGACCCAAGACAGCATACAAGGTGATTTATTTTAAATTGGTCAAGCTGATTTTATTTTACACTATCCTGAGATCTTTAGATAGAGGGCAGGATTATATATATTTTAATAATACAATAAGACAACTTGCTAGCTCTTAAAGAAAAGTAATGGGACAAATGGAAGGTCATTCTTGAATTCCCATTTGCCTTCTCTATTGCAGTCTTTCTACTGCATGCCTCTGCATCCCATGTTTGGGCCCAGTAAAATTCATCTTCTGCTTTATTACTTCTCTGTTATTGGAACTCAAGGTTTTGAGCATGCCCTCTAACTAACTGAATTTTGTCATTTTCAAAAAAATTCCTCTCAACAGAGTGCGTCAGGAGATTTAATGATTAGGAATATCCAGCTGAAACACAGTGGAAAATATGTGTGTATGGTGAAGACAGAGGTGGATAGCGTATCATCTGCAGCAGAGCTGATAGTGCGAGGTATCCATTTTTTTTTCTGACTAATGCTGTTTGCAAAGGATTAGATGCAATTTCTTAAAGTAGATCATAAGAATGAACGACTTCCCCTCTTTAATGTGTTTCTATTGAGGCTGAGTTATCTTGTAAGTGTTAGGCAGACCACTTTGCAAGCCATGAGGAACTGTGCCTGCCATTCTGTTGATTTGATACTGGTTCAGTTTGCTGGTCTGGATCCAGCAGAATCAGCACTAGTGGCAGCTGTAGAGCACTAAACCTTAGGACCTCATTTTGGTTAGTATTTCTTAATAGAAAATCTTTTCCACAAACATCTAGTCATATGCCGCTAAACCAGCTGTGGTGAAAGATGTTCACAGAATGCCTGCTTACAACTTCCTACAGATAAGATGTGTACTGAAACTGAGGAACACAACTCCCTTCCTCCAAAATAACCAACTATTGAATGATTTTGAATAGTACTGCTAAAACAAAACAAAACAAAAAAACAAAAAATATGAGGAAAACCTTGACAGTGAGCACCTTGAATGCACATATTAATAATCCGACAGATTGTGCCAGTGAGTTGCATCCAGCAGTGGGTTAATGCTAGCAAAAGATGTTTATTAGACTGGATATCCAATTTCCATGTATTGCTTCAACATTCTGCAAGCCAATGTGTCAAATGCCATGCTGTTCTAGATGGGCATCCATCATTGTTATTGTTATTGTTATTACTGCTATTAGCTGATATTCAGTATTGCAGTTATAGATTTGTAACCTAGAATTACAGATATGTAACTGGTTTGTATTCAGCAGGACTACATAATCTTACTATTAACTTATGTAACCCCAGCCCCTTCCTTTTGACATCCATTCAAATATTTAAACATGGCTATCATGTCACCTTTCAACCTTCTCTTCTCTAGGCTAAATATACCTAACTCTTCCTCCTATTCATCATAGGGCATGGTTTCTAGGCCTTTTGCCATTTTGGTCACCTTCCTCTCGACACATTCCAGTTTGCCAATATCCTCCTTGAATTATGGTACCCAGAACTGGACACAGTATTCCAGCTGAGATCTGACCAAAGCAGATTAGCTTTGAGGGGACAGGGACTTCATGGCTAGAATAAGGTTTTTAACCAAATGAAAACCCACCACTGGATGCAACTCAATATCTTCCATCCAGCAGACTGATTTTGGTCCCAGTACCATTTATTTTTATGCCTGCTGTATTTATTTAATTAATGTTATTTAGACCCATGATATTAGAGGATGAGAGACAATGTCTGAACCAGAAGTAGGGCACTATAGGAAATTGGGGTACAGATCCAATCATATTCATCATTCAGCTTCTGCAATAGCTAATGATGACCTCTCTTGGTGAAACAGTCCAGAGCAGTCACTGTGCACTATTTTGCACCATCTTTTGTCACAATACAGCACTTTTTAATGAAAGCTTTAAGTCACTGCACATTGTATCGTGATGTTGTATGTGCATATTTGGATTTGAAGTATAGGATTTCATATTCAGGTGTAACTATTCAAAGTACTCAACCAAAATTTAAGTAAAATGCTGTTCTGTATGACTGCTTTTGCACTTGTGCTACCATTTGCTTCATTTACTAGTCTTCCTGATCACAACATTAGATTATGAAAAATTAAATGATTGTTTGTTATCACTACTGTGTACAAGCCATAACCAGAAAGAAACATGTTCCTGAATGTGTTATGCTAAATGTGACAGCTCTAGACATGACTAACTGTTGTACTATATAAAAGCATTTGATCAGCTCTACCTTCATGTTTGTAGCAGAATCATAGTCACTTCATATTGTGCAAATTCTGGAAAATCAAGATTTTCCAGAAAGCTTGCAATGTGAATTGCTGTCCAGGGTGCTGATACGGTGCTGTGCTGGAAAGAAGTGACTACAGAGCAAGCATCATGACAAAAACTGCTTTGGATAACAAATTGTCAAACCAAAAAGATGTATTAGCAGATTAAGGCAGGACATCAAGTACTAAAGTAAAAGACACTGATTTGAAAAGGTAGAGAGATCCGGCTGAGTAAAGGTCCCTGGAAGAATCCATCATCTGTTCTGTACTTTGTGGAATTGCTGTTTCAGAACTTGCATTTACAGCGATAAAATAGCCAAGCAGAAGTTTAGCAAATGTAAAAAGTGGCACTTTTACTGCAGTCTAAATTGTTTTCTCTCCCCACCTACAGTGCTGGCAAAGTAGAAATCAGTTGGTACTATGTTCAGCAATTTCTAGAGTACATGCTACCTTTACAAAACGCTTCTAACTTTAAAATTTGATGTCTTATTGCATTAGGCTCACCTGGACCACCTGAACATGTAAAAGTGGATGAAATAACAGCTACCACAGCTCGGCTGTCTTGGTACGAGGGCTTAGATAATCACAGTCCAATCACTGGTTATACTGTACAAGCCAGGACGCCATTTTCGGTGGGTTGGCAAAGAGTCACAACAGGTAAAGGGAAGGTACTTATGGCTGCACTTGTGTATATCAGAGCCATCAGGGGAACTTGGAATTCATAATTTCTTTCAAAATATTTTATCACAGTTCCTGAGGTCATTGATGGGAAAACATTCACAGCTACTGCAGTGGACTTGAACCCTTGGGTTGAATATGAATTTCGTATAGTTGCCAGTAACAAAATTGGAGGTGGAGAACCTAGTTTACCCTCAGAAAAAGTAAGAACTAAAGAGGCAGGTTAGTGGGTTTTTTGTTTGCTTGTTTCAGTTGATGTGAGTTCAGTGTGATGAATTGATTGGGTCTGTATGTCTGTTGGACATATGCAAAATTGCATGATTTCTTTTTTAAAAAGTCAAGTGAAGAATTGCATCTTTTTACTCAGTGATTATCAAATCCCTAATAAGTGATAGGGATGGAAGAATATTTAAAACTGGTTTAAAAATGTATTTGTGTATGTATGTGTGTTGGGAAACTCTGATGAAGAGAATCTTGGATTAATGGAAACCTTTCCAGTTTGGCATGTATTATGCACAAAATTTGCATATTTTCTGCACAGATAACATCATTTTTGCTGTTTGCTGCACAGAAAATGTGGACTTTGTGCAGAATAAATCCTGAATTGCAAATAGTGTTTAAAAAGTTGCACTTTTTGAAGACTGTTGCAACAGAAAGGAAATTGTTTAAAATGACTCATTGTTTCCCTCAAGAATGAAAATCAGCAAAGAATTATATCCCTAATACATGACTGCTATTTGGAATTATTCTGTGCTTAGACAAGTATATACAGTTTTAATGCATATTTTGCAAATATTTTCCTTATACCAAATGAAATACAAAACTCACAGATGCTGGATCTTAATCAACCCAGAGTAAAAATTTTCACATGTCCCTTTTGTTTTAGGAAGTAGAATTTGTTCTCACAGTAGCACTTGACAGAATGGCTTTAGCATAGTCTTTTTGCTGGCACAACCAATATTTTGTTTTTGGCACTGCTGAACATTCTTAGGTGACGGGTAGGAGACCACATATACCATATATCCTCACATTCTGAGATGGAAAACCAATTTTGGTCACCACAGGTTGAAGATTACTACAGAAGGTCACCAAATAGTATTGTTTTATGTGTGGCTGTGGAACATTTTTAAGAATATTTTTAAGAAAATAGAGAGAGGGAGGAGTTGGTATATGAATAAGAAAATTATTCTATGCAATATTGCAGCTGTGTCATTTAGATTTAGAAAACAGAAGGAAGAATAAATGCAAATATAGATCAAAACATTTCCTGCAGTGGTCAAAGCAGATGTTAATAATGTTTTATAAAAGTGTGGAGAATAAATTAGGCCCATATAATTATTGAATGAGAATACGCAGAGCAAATTGCTTAACATATATGGTGGGCTTTCCCCCCAAAATTTGGATGTCTACTTTGACAAGGCAACCACATTCTTGGTGTGAGGAGCTCTTTTTCTCCTTGTTACAATTTCCTGTAAATATATTCTGTCTGTCTTCTCAGAATATGGTTTGACTGTATTTATCAACAAAGTACTAAAGAGCAGATTGTAGGTTGGGATGATACTGATCAGATTCTTGGAAAGGCTTAATGGCCACAGTTCCAGGCCAGCTCCCTCAACCCACATGAACTATTTTGGTCTTCGGTTGAGTACTACACAAAAAGGGAAATAGGGAAATGCTTAGAAGAATCCATAAGGCAAACATCAGTTTAGCAAGGTTTTTTGCATTACTGTGTTAATCATTAAATTGAAATGATCTAGCATCATGTGAAATCATGTCATTGCATTAATTATTGTTATGTAGTAAATGTGAATTGTGCAGCTAATATTTTCTCCTCACAGTTCCTGAAGTATCACCATCTGAAGTAAGTGGAGGAGGTGGGAGCAGATCTGAATTGGTCATCACATGGGATGTAAGTGCTGATCTTTGAATTTATTTCCTCCTTTTTTATCATTTGTTCTAAAAGTTAAATTACCTGGCATATTTTTTGATCTACTACTTTTGACTGACTTGTTTTGTACATTTCATGTGTATGCTTTCCTCCATTTTTTTCTACCTTGATCTTTGACTAAAATAGAATATTAGCAGAGCAATTTTTTTAGCATATTTGAAAGTTGTTTAACTCAGGTATATTTCCATAGTGTCAGAAAATTAACATAGCTTCTTAGATACTAGCAGATCATTTGAGACTTCTCTTCATGAATTTATTTCCACAGCTAATAATTGTAGTAAGAAAAAAAAAACTCAGTTGGCTCAGATGTCCTTCATAATTATTTTCTTACCTCCTCCTCCTAAAAAATCCTTCATGGGTAAGGTACTGGAACACCACTGCTGAAAATTTACTTGGAGATAGACGGTGAAATACGCTCTTGTTGGTTCTGCTAGATCTGACCGCTCATTGGCATTTTTTTTTATTTTTTTTTATTTTTTTTTTTTTGGTACTGTAAGTCATGGCATCCTTCTGCAGTGCCTGGCAGATCAAAGCTCCTGTTGCAGGGATTCCTTCTTATTTGTCAGAGTGTTCCCAAGAAAATACTTTTGCAAGAATTTTACTCGTCCCTGTGGCCTTTGGGGATTGCAGTTCCTTGGACTTACGTTTTTCCCCATGCTGTTTAATATATGCATGAAACTGCTGAACCGGCTTAGCCAAAGTTTGAAGAGCTGGGTCATATTAGCATGCTAGTGATACCCTTGTCTATCAGCCTTTTCCACCTATTGCCAAAGTCTTGAAGAATATTACTCTTGGATGGACAGGTGGCCATTCTGGCCAACAGTTTTGTCAGGTATATGTTTTATAGATCATACAGCACTAGTCTCAAAACAGCTTCATTCACTTCCTGTTTCCTCATGAGCATGATTCCAGATGCTATTTCTTACTTATAAAGCCATAAATGGATTGGAGACAGATAGCTGAGAGACCTTCTCCTCTGGTATGAATCTGCATTGAGGCTGCATTATTTATATGTGATTCTATAAGGGGGCCATCTTAGTGTCTAGCCCAAGTGAAACCATGTTGGACTTCCCCTTCAAGGAAAAGGTGAGACATAAATTAACAGGACAAAGAGAAGGGAGGATCTGTGTGAATACTAAAATAGTAGCGCTGAAGAATGTAATCTTTGGCGTAGGGACCAAAACAGACATATGAAGTCCAAATATGTGGTGCTCAATGAAGACTGCATTCCTAAGCATAGTTACTGAGAATAAGCCCTCATTGAACTGCACAAATTACATATATGTGAATGAACTTCGAATCGTGTTCTAATGCATGAACCAGTTCTTGGACTCTTTACAGATAAAGTTTATTGTAATTCTGTTCTGACTAAAGGCTGTACCAGATGGGGTTGTTTTGAGCAGTGTTCTCTGCCATTTAATGTCTTTTTCCCCTTCAAACACTGCTACATTTTTTTTCTCTAGACTTTATGTTAAACCTCTGTAGTTCATAAGAGCGCCACATTTCAGATAATGTTCAGTGATGGTGTTTGATTGCCCGCTGTTTAAAAGGACAGCTGAAAGTTATGCTCCCAGAAATGTATGCACTGTCTTGTCCCAGAAGTGGATGTAGCTCCAGGCCTCTCTGAGGGTTGTTTCAGTGCCAGACAGCAACATACATTTCTGGAATAGCATAAGCTGTATTGGTGGTAAACTATGCAGCAGTTGGACACGGCACAGAAGCATTCTAGTCCTTTCACTGATACAATCAAGCATCCCTTCACAGCCAGTGAACTAATTCCCCATCACCAGACATATGGAGAGCCCTTGGACTAGGGTACATATGCATGCACGCACACATACACATGCACGCACGCGCACACACACACACACACACACACCTACCTACTGAGGCCAATGGAGGAATGGACTCCCAAGGATTATATAGTGCAGAAGCAAAAAAAAAAAAAAAAAAGGGCAAAGTATACAAGTATGATCCATCTTTCCCCAGTAGCTATGAGAACTTTACAAGCAGGTTAGTTACTGAGAAAACATTAATTCCCCCAGTCTGTTGCCAGGTTACATATCTTTTTCCAGCCTCATGCTGCAAAGCAAAAGCAAAAATACCTCACAAAGTCATTAATACAAACAATTTTTTTCATGTCACTGGACAGTTATTAACATTTGGCCTTGATGCTAACAAGAACTCTAAAACTCCAAAACCCACCTGCCTGGTCTCAGAGGCCCAGACTGTTATACTACATACAATTTTCATAAATGTTATGTAGTTGGAGCAAATACATGGAAATACAATGGGGAAAGACATTTAATTTTCCTGCATGTGTTTCTGTGCAAAGCCCAGAATTCTCTGCACAGGAATCAATACTTTTTGCATAAACAAAATACAGATTTTCTGTGTTAAGCCATAATTTCTGCATAGAAAATCTGAAATTATGAATAGTACTCAAATAATATGCAGAAGGCCACATATTATTACAGAACAGGGGGAGAATCACAGAAGTATTTGTTCTTGCATGCAGGATAAATGAAAGATTTGCCTCCCTTCTCCAAGGCAGTTGTATGAGGAGGATCCAAGCTAAAATGGCAGTGCTGTGGGCACTGACCAGCAAGATAGCAGAGAGGATTCAAGAGTGGGAGCAGAAAGAAGCCTTTAGAGAAGAAGCTGAAGGAAATGTTGATTTATTCTAAGCTGGAAGCACTACTGAAAACAAAAACAGTAGCCAGAGACAGTGAGGGGAGCGAACATAGCTGAAATTTCATGAACAGGCAGCCACAAATGAACTAAAATATGCCGTTCTGGTGAACCACACTATTTGAGTAGTATCTGGAGTATACCCTTGCCTTTAAATAACAGTTTTTAAAAGGACCAAAAAGATTTGTGGGAAAATAGTAGAAAATAAGGCAAAAAGGGAGGGGCTATGACTAGCAGAATGTCCTTCAGAAAGAAAAGCAGTAACTACAGCTCCCAAGGCCACTGGTGGAGGAACACAAATAGTGTGTCTGTATAACTTTTCTGTTTCATTTCTCGTTCACTCCTATTCTCCTGGTTATAATCTTCATTATGTCTTTGCTCTTTTCTTTGCTTTATAGTTTTTTTTTCTTTTCTCCTCCCTTCATACCTTTTCCCATTCTTTTCCTTGTGTGTATAATAATCTCTCTTTATTGTAAAAGATCTCCATCAGGCTGTGCCTCCTTTTTACCTTCCAGTTCCTTTCACACAAGACATTTCCTGACTATATGTAATGGGTATTATCTTTTTCCTCCTCCTTCTTCTTTTTTTTTTCTGTTTCCATTATGCCATGCCTCTCTTTCAATGGACGTGCATTTCTTAGATTACTATTTTCAGTTTCTGTATAGATTATTACTGGGCTTTTGTATTACTAGGCTGGATAGGGCGAGAGAGAGATTGAAGCTGTTTCATATTCTGCTTAGCTTTCAATTAAAGGTTGGTGCTTAATAAATAGCTGACAATGATAACTAGCTACTCAGGCTTACTCTGGGAGCTAGCCAAGAGCAGCAAACTACTCTGTGTTCCAGCCTTCTGGGGCAGTAATAAAATAAGGCGAGAACTGTGTAAGTGGTTTTTCCAGCATATGAGGGCATGATGAGTATACAGTCTGTCATCCCAGAACCATAAATTGCCCAACCAAAATGGCAATACTGATACAGCAGCAAATGAGTAGCACAAAGGGTTTTGGATTGAAGGACACAGGTGACAGATAACTTACTAATGGCTCAACATTAGCCAGACAGCTTTGCAAAACCTCTGTGTTCAGAAATAGTTTGCCAATGAATACTTGTTTCTGGAAAGTAACAGTGGTAGATGGCAGCTGTCTTCATGACTTGCCATAAGCTCCCCAAGGCATTCAGATGGTTTTGAGTTTCACAGCTTCATCTCTGAATAAGACCCAGTGGGTTCTTGTGGTATCTTCCCAGTAAAAACGCTTACACAGGCACTCTTAGCATGTTGCTTTTCACTTATTGGATTCCATTGTTCCTTTGACTGATTAATTAAAACCACCAATCATTAGAAAAGCCCTTCCTCATGACAAACAGGTTCTTTTGAGATATCAAGCAATTCTCATATTGAAATTTTACATTTACAAGGATTATTTTTATTGTTATTTTAATATCTCAATTCATTTTCCAATTTTTGTTCAGCCTGTTCCTGAAGAATTACAAAATGGTGAAGGATTTGGTTATGTTGTTGCCTTCCGACCTCTTGGTGTTACAACGTGGATACAGACAGTTGTGACCTCACCTGACACACCCAGATATGTCTTTAGGAATGAAAGCATCTTGCCGTTTTCTCCTTATGAAGTCAAAGTTGGTGTGTATAATAATAAAGGAGAAGGACCATTCAGTCCAGTGGCCACAGTGTATTCTGCTGAAGAGGGTGAGTTATTGATTAATCACTTTTGAAACTTGTTTTCCATGAAGAGGAAATGAGTGAATATTTGCTTAGCAAGTGTCAGTGAAACCATTTTAATTAGCTGGCAACTGAGTCAGCTAAGATGTATTTTCCCTTTTATTTTCCCCTGCCCTGCATTATTGCTTTTGTTTTGCTGTTGTTTCGCAATACAGAGCCTACTGTAGCACCTTCTGGTGTGTCTGCAAGCAGTCTCTCGTCTTCTATAATTGAAGTATCCTGGATTTCCATTCCTTGGAAAATGAGTAGCGGGAGGTTGCTCGGCTATGAGGTAAAAATAAAATCCTCTGAAGACCTTCTCTTCCCTACAAGTTACAATGGCTGTGGCAGGGCGCTTTGTATTTGCAAATCATTATTCATTCACAGATTGGAAGCCAATGCTTGCTGTTAAAAATCAGCTGTTCTGCCTTTGCTGCTTTATAGGAAAATAAGTCATGCAAACATCTGGTGATGTATTTTTTTTTCTTTCTCTCTCTTGTTTCTCTTTCTCTTCTTCCAAACCCCACTTCCTAATTTTGGAGAGAAAGTTGCCTAAAAGGCTGACTGTTGAAAGGCAGTTTTCTGTTTCTAAATCTAGATTGAACACATGGTAAAGTTGCAAATAATCTGGTCTTTGGGGGAGTATAAAAGCCAAATGTAAATATTCACAGATATTTGTGCAGAACTTGAGCTTTGCCTTATTTGCTGGCATTACACCAGATCAATTACTGCAAGCTCACTAAAACTGCATTGAGAATAGAAATCATTTGGCAGTCAGCTCCTGCTGTCATAGCCTGTACATGCCTGCATGGTATCTACTGCATCTCTTGTCACTACTCTGGCAAAGATAAGCACAGTATCTCAACCTCCATTAATACAAGACAGGTTGCGTTTACATACACATAGCCACGTTCCTTTCTGCTGTGGGCAAGGCAGTGAAATTTCACGTGCAGGATGCCTTTATATAAACTGGTGTTTAAGCTGACGACAAAGCAAGTAAGACACAAAATTTGATACCGGCATTTGCGATAGATAGTAGCAATAGAGAATTTGATGGTAATAACAGAAAGCTTCTGAGTTAACTGCAACTTCTGCTGATCAAAACAGAGTTGTTTCTTGGGGGGCTTTAGCTCAAATGAAGTGGTTCGCCTCCACACTGTTCAGTTATTTCCCATGGCACTCTGAAAATTACATGGCATTCTGACTGTCAAAAGCAAGCAATAGATGATGAAAATGTAGATCTGAGTAAACAATAATGTCAACAATATGTTCAATATGTTCAACAATATCAACAAAGTCTATGTTTTGCATCCACTAGGTAAGATATTGGAATAATGGTGGAAAAGAACAGTCTTCCAACAGAGTAAAAGCCACTGGAAATGAGACATCAGTAAGAATAACAGGCTTGAAGAGCAACCTGGTGTACTTCACAGCTGTTCGTGCATATAACAGTGCAGGAGCAGGTCCTTTTAGCGCCACTGTGAATGCTACCACCAAGAAAACACGTAGGTATCATAAAAAGGGAAAAGAAGGAAATTGACCAAGTGGGGTCCCATTTTACTTGGAAGGAATGAAAAAAAAATGACATTTTTATAAGCCAGTTTAAAATCTGGGAGCGTATTCCCTTTGGCACTTTGGAAATTTATGCATGTGATCTGTAAAGACCCTTACCTATGTTTTGGGTCTTCTGGGAAGACTGCAACAGTGGAATGTATATAGAATGGCATACAGACTATTAAGGTTATTGTGAAATACAAACAAACAAATGAGTTGCCACATACTTAAGCCAAAGCACTATCAGTATACTGGAAATACCACATCTACTATATTGATAATAATCTGATGGTAGCAGATTTGTTGCCTAGGAGCTTCTGCTCAGGGTTTCTAGAGTTTTATTTCATGCATGTGGCATTAGAGCTTATTCTGATTCTGAGCATCATTGTGTTTTGTTTTCTAAGGTTTCAAGCTGGGAATACTATTGTGCTGAAGTATATGCATAGGACTGCATACATATTATTATACATATCAGTGTGTCAGTATTCCTTTATGCTTTATATATAAATATTAGTACACTGCTTGACACTGAGAGATCTCCAAGCTATTCACATTTTTTTAAAAAAAAGTATTAAAAGGGCATTCAAAATTTTTTTAAAAAATTCAAAAAAATTTAATAAAGACAGAAATAAGTTTCAAAACATTCAATAATCAGTACAAGAAAGAGAGCCTCCTGAAAGCAAGGGAATGCATATGTAAACAAATACAGTTTTAACAGACATTTGAATGCTGCTTGCCTAGTTTCCCAAGGAAGAGAATTATCAAGAGTGCTACCATTGAAAAGATCTTTTTTTGTAATGTTGATTGAAGGATTCTGATGGTTGTGGAACAAACAGTAAGGCTTCTATTGGGGATCTCAGTAGCTAACTGGGGCTGTCTATCCACGGATGCAAGTGTTATGTGGATTTAAGATGCCTATGAAATAGCATCCCACTCTGTTCTGCTAGACTGTGGAACAAGCAGAAGCAAGATGGTGAGGGCTGATGGCAATAGTGATAACAGCAACTGATACTTGTAAATTTAGCAGTATATACTGCTAATAGTACACAATACAAATGACACTGTAGAAGCCCAAGCTGGTGTTGCATGAACTGCATGATCCTCCTTTAAATGCTCCCTGCACCCCCAGGAGATGTTGTCTTTTGCTGTCATTGAAGTAGAGATAGGCCAATATCTCCAGAAATGAACCAATTTGTTTTAAACAAATGAAAAGCAAATTGGTTTATTTGCAGAGCCAATCCACGGAGCTTGGGAAATAAAGACATTTCCCCTCCTAGCCAGATTTTTACTTTCTTTCCCATGCTTCTTTTTCGTCCTGACATTACAAAGCAGATTTAGACTGAATGAATAGTGGCATTTTGAAATTGGAGCCTTCCTAAGGGCTCTCTCTCTCTCTCTTTCACACATACACACCCCTTATTGTTTGTTTATTTATATTGTTATAGATATTTAGGGATGAATACTCAGGATTAAAACATGTAACTTTTAATTGTGTAGCATACATCTATGTTTAAAAAAAAAACTTCAAGAGTTATAATCATGCTTCATACCCTAGAAAATTTTGACTCTTTCATCTATTCTATGACTCCCATCCAGATTGGGTAAATGCCTACAATTTGCACAAGAAATATTTACTTTGCTTTAGTTTACATAGCTTTAGTCTTTTCCCTATGTAGCAGCCATGGGTCCCACCAGCTGGGTTGAGAACGCAATGATAAAAAAATCCTCCTCCCCATAATACTATGGTTCCAAGATGGAACAGGTCTCTCTGCTTCCTTTCTTGTAAGAATAAAGAATTGACATATTGCTATGATTCCTTTGAATGAAAAGTCTCAGGCTGCAGCTTTACTGGCCTTCTGGAGTAAGAAAAACGTCTGTAGTAATGGGGCAGTCATTGAAGACATCCATAAATGCCCTTGTTTGAACTTGATAACTGGAAGATCCATTTAAGCAGGATTCTAAATAGTTTCAGCTAGAGAAACTTCTGAGGGCTCACAAAGCCCACTGCAAAAGGAGATAGATATTTGATAAGCCCCCAAATTCCTCTCTGGTCAGAATCAAATCCAAGTAAAAAAAATTCCTTCCGTCCCTTCTCTCTGATGTCATCATCCTCAGCTGCCATGGAAAGCACCAGACCCTTACATTTATGTGATTTATATTGATACTTGAAAAAGAAGAGAAAGCTATTTTTTCCCCTCTCCTTCCATTTTTACATCATGTTCTCACCCTGACTAACATCATGGGAAAATAACTTTGAAAGACTTACTTGCTTCTCCAAGGACTCTTGGAATGGCAGAAACTCTTGCAAAAATGGCATCAACTCCCATTATCCACTGAACCATTTCACACTATTAGCTGAGCAACAAGGAGAAGAAAGCTTCCACTGATAACCGAACCACAGCCAAGCACTGAGGTAAACAGTTATGTACTTCAGGCCAGGTTACTTACCTAGATATAAAGAAGGAAGTTCAAACTGGCAGTTCAGATAACTCAGCCCATATATTGAAGTCTGCAATATGCCTCCTCTTTTGATGCTTAGAAGTATCCTGAGGTAGCAACCAGTGATGGTGTCATCTAACTAACTGTAGTCCTGCCTCATGCACTGGCAACAGCCAGAGATTCACTGGACATAACAGGAGTGGGAGATCTCACAGGTTTTCTGATACTCTCATCTATAAGTAATGCATTCAAATAAATGCAGGATAACTTGATATGGACCTCAGATATATGTCTTCTAAAAATTATTTTGCTTTAGGTAGCAAAGGTAAACCAATCCATCAGATGATCTGCGCATTCTGAAATACATAGCAGTAAATTCCACATTCCAATTCAGTTTCATTAAAACTCTTGGGGAGGATAGTCAGCCAATCAAGTTTCATTTCCAGTGCTCTCAAATTCAGTGTGAGTTCCATAATTCTCATCATGGTTTATTATCTCACAGTGGGTCAGTAATAATTGAGACTATCTCTTAATTGCAACTTTCCAGTGTGATGTAGAGAGATGAAAATGTAAAAGATTTGGAAACTGGTGAAGAGGATCCTGGAAATTAAGCCTAGTGAAATCAGTTGTTGTAATGACTCTCGTGGCTATTTAAGTTATTATGTTACTACTCTGTGGTAATTTGAGAAAGCAAAATCATTTTCAATGACCTTTGTGTTTTTAACTATTGCCCTAATTATAAGCTCAAACATGGCATATTTTGCCTTTAAAGCTGGAAATAAATCAAGGGAAGTCAGTGATAGAGGTTTTTAAGCAAAAGTTAGATGCCCAACTTGGGGCCTTTCTGCATCCTACCTTTTTGTGTGGTCCCCTGGTGGTGATCCCAGCAGTTGCTCTGCTGAGAAGGGAGCGCAACGAGAGCACTCCGCTGGGCACAAGCCCAGCTCCCTGCAGAAGGAAGCGCAAAAGACACTCTGCTTCCTTCCACAGCGCACCCAGGTACTTTCTGGGATGGGGAAAACTCATCAATGATTTAATCCACAATTGCACTGCCTGCAGACGGGAGAGGAGTGGGACCACAACAACATCATGCAGAAGCATTGTTGCGATCCCGCTCCTCCCCCGTCCCCATGCCAGGATGGGAGGTTACTGCAGAAAGGGCATCTGGGGGTGCTTTATTGGTGGTGCCCTGCACTGGGGTGGGATTGGGCTAGAAGGGCCTTGATGCACTTTCCAACTCTATGATTCTGTTGTTGTTTTTGTTGTCAGTGTGGTCATTTATTTATATAGTACCATCACTGTACGCTTTACAAGTAGAAGATCAGCAAAACTGTTCCCCATCCTCAGGCTTACAGTGTAAGACATGACACAAAAGGAAAAGGGAGGTGGCAGTGAGGAGAGGGGATTAGATCCAGCAGATACTGCCTCTTATTTTCCCTCTCCATGACCACAGCAGTGTCTGTTGGGATGGAGAGAGTCCCCTTCATCATCTTCTGGGCCTAGGTATGATGGAACTATGCTGCTGCTGCTGCTACTGCTTATTATTATTAACACCATCATCTTATTATTGTTATTATCTGATAATAATATTAAAGTTCAAAAACATTTTTTACATAGCTTTACTATGTAAAGTTTGCCTAGAGTTTTTATTGCTTGAATAATTTTGGAGGTCAGGGATTTTTGTTTTGTTTTGCTGGCCATTGTAACACCAGCAATGCAAAACGGTGGCCTACCCATGGTTAAATAATTAAAATAATTGTAGTCCCTCAAGCCTGTGATCTGGCACTAAATGAGAAATCCACGTGTTGTAGTCTATACTGGAGTGAATAACATTTAGCCAGCTTTTTAGCTTTTAGGCTAGTTTGTGAATTAGTTAAATTTTGATCTGGATCCAGTTCATTCCTTGTTCATGGAGTTGTCTTCTTTGTTGCTTTTTGAACAGAGGCTGGTTTTAAATAGAGCCTAAATGGCCATCTGTTGGGAATGCTTTGATTGCGTATTCCTGCACAGGAGGGGGTTCGACTTGATGGCTGTTGTAATCTCTTCTGACTCTACAATTCTATGTTTCTTAAAACTGATACATTACAAGTGACTTGTTTTTTAATGTTTTAGTTATAATTTTATTTTATTTTCAATTTATTGTTAGTCCCTGACCACCGACCAAATAATTAAAAAGCCATAAAGTGAAAGTCTTCTTTCTCTTTTCTGAGGTAGACAGAATCTTCCTGTGATAGACAGGATTCAGACTTATCAATAATTTCTCACTTCCAGGGAAGTGTTCCTTGTATCCTTCGCTGATTTGTCTCTGCCTGAGAAGACATCAGAAAGTCTCAACAAAGGTCGTGAGATAAAGAGTCCTTCTTTGCTAGGGATATTCATTTGGCTCACGGAGGTCCTGTCTTCCTTGCTCCATGTTGTTTCATTTCATTTTTTAAAAGGAAAAGATAGAAAAACTTATTATCAGTAAGTCAGTCTCTGGACAGGCAGCTAGGCTTCAGTCAAGCAAGAAATACCTTTATTGAAGAAATATTATCTGTTTCCCACCATCCTTGGTAATTGCAAAGAAGTTTCTAATTCTCTTTTTTGATAAAGTTTTTGAAATGGATAATGGGAACACCAGGCTCTTTTGGATGATACCATTATCCAAGTCCTTTTCAGGCTGATTTCTGGATGAGAACTGCCTTGGTTTGCTGAACAAATTAACTGCGTTAGGAAGTAAACAGAATGAGTATACCCTTGTTGGTTCTACTGAATCTCCCAGTAACATTTAATTCCATTTATTTGGAACTCATTTATTATATCTTTCCAGGATGCTTGATTGTGGAAGAACACGGGTACTATGATTTTGTGCTTCCATTCTCATTTATTTTAGATGAGTGTTTACCTAAGATGATGCTGGTGGAACATGATTTTTGCCCTCTTTAGTCATTAATACTTGGGTTCTGTTCCATCCCGCATGCTGTTTAACATCTACATGAGGTCATCTAGATTTTAGAGGTTTGGTCTCTTCATTATGCTGATCTATCCAGTTCTGTCACTTCTTTTTAAGTAATGCTGAGGAGGTTGTGGAAGTCCTGAAGCAACATCTGGTTTCAGTCAGGGAGTGAATGCAGTTGATCAAAGTGAGGCTTTCTAAAGGTTTCCTGGTGAAATTAATAAGATTTCAAAGTATTAAACTTCAGTCAGATCGTATATATGATGGTAGTAACTAAGACCATGAAAATTATTTCTTATATCTTGGGTTTTATTCAATAAGAGCTAGTAGTCTGTTTTATTAATTGTATCTGTGTCTGCTAAGTATTATTAGCCTTGATATTTGTGGAACACTGATTCCAGATTTCTGTGTACATGTTTTCACAATGGAAACAACCAGTACACATTTAACCAGGAGAATGTCTTATATTACAAATCACAGCATAGATTATTAACATACTTTGAAATCAGTGCCTGAAACAGCAAGATTCAGCCATTTATCACTTGAGTGGGTACTAATATAATTATCATACTGTTTTAGGAGATAATGACTTGCTACAGAAACACTTTGCTTGAAAATCCTCAGTTGAGTTAGGCCAAAAAGAATGAACAGCTTGTGAACAGTTTTTGCAGGGACAAAAGTGACTGCACGCTGATTTTTTTTAACTGCTTATTGTTCACCTATTCAAGAGATGTTATCTTCTCTCTGAATTATCATTTGACCTCAGTAACAGAAGGGTGTAGCTAAATTTAATTAGCTGAAAAGCATTAAGGTGACTGTATATTACTTGTCCCCTCATTTTTGAGGATTTTCAAGTGAGTAAAATCAGCTGAAAAAAAAAAGTTGCCAAAGTGAATGGAGAACAATGGCATCAAAAAGAGTAAAAAGATTTATTTAAAATAAAAAGGTGTCCCATGAACTATTAATAGATCTCCTTCTCCTTCAAAAAAAGAAAAAGAAAGACAAAAGAAAGAAAAGAATAATGTAGACTTCTTCCTGAAAACTGGATGTGAGAATAATGACAACAGCATTTGATGGAAGTCAAAATTTCAGAAGATGCAGGCTTTAGGATTATTTATTTATTTTTTCTTGTGTGTTTGAGTGTGTATCTTAACTGAAAATTCATAATGTATTCACTGGATTAATCAGGTCACATTACTAACTCAAATAATAGCTTATTTAGTATCAATTTCATTTTATTTTTCTATTTTGAAATTCACACACTGGATTACACTTCTTGAAGGTATCAGTTGGACGTCACTGTTCCATGGTTTGATCTTTAAGTGGTTTTTCTTGTTTGCTGTGTTTTGTTCCCAGCCATGTAAGTAAGAAAAACAAGCAATATAGCAATGATAAGTAGACACAACCAATTAAAAAAAAGAAAAGACGCTTCTGTTATACATAATTTGCAGTATTTTCTTGGACTAAGTTTCATAGAAGGAACTAACAGTGCAATCATTTGCATGGTGTAAATTTACTATGTTTACTCAGGTGTAAATTTACTATGTTTACTCGGGTGTAAATTCCACTATGTTCAGCGGGGCTTGCTCACTACTAGCTATGTTTTAAGACTGCAGTAGCAGTCACTTGGGGAAAAAAGTAATATTTGCATGCTTTTCTGTATTTGGAGAGTTGCATGTAGTGTACAAATGATGATGTTCTGTAAAAACACTTCTACATCCAAAATGTGATGACAGTCAATTACCTGGACTATTATTTGTTCCCACATAATAAATCTCTAACACCAAGGAAATTAAAATCATGTTTTCATTATGTATTTCAAGCACCTAGCCAGCCTCCAGGAAACATTGTGTGGAATGTTACAGACTCCAGGGTAGTGCTGAATTGGGAGCAGGTGCATGCAATGGAAAATGAGTCAGAAGTAATTGGCTATAAGGTGAGTACAAGCAAGGCAGTGGTGACAGAGTTTAAATGCTTGATAGAAATGGCCAATTTTGTATAAATACCATTTCTTTTACTACTGTCACAGAAATGTGTTTTATTTTAGACTTTTAGCATCACATTTTTAAAAGTGTCATGCTAAGCAAACATAAGTTCTCTTTAACCTACAGTAATGTATCTTAGACTTTAACATCACCATTTTTTCAATCAGCATTCTCATAACACTCTGAATAGTTGTATAAAAAATAGATATTTCTGAGAGTTCATTCCCACAAAATGCTGAACAAGCATATGTCTCTCTAGTTTCTTCATCATTGTGTGTGGGTGTGCCTTGAAGTATCCTGTTACCTTATGACAATCCCATAATACAGCAGTCCAAATAAACAAGAGTTCATTTCAGTATATTCCTTTCAGTATTCAGTGTATATTTTCATCTGTACAAAAGTATCAGTTATTTATTTGAATATCCACATTTATCTTGAACCTGTGTAGCTATTACTTTTCTGTTTTGAATAGTCACATTTATTTCGACAAATGATTATGACTGAAATGCAATCCAGTGCACATTTGGGACTAAGTGCCACAAGTGAGTTCTTCTTCACTGTTTCAGTCAGCGAACCTACTAGCCATCCAAGATACCACACATTTTTTAGTTTTCCATTTTTCCCATAAGAGCCAGTCAGCATACCATATGCACCAAGCATGTTTAGTCCTTGATAGACTGTTAGAACAATTTTTATTAAAGATTTTATGCATTTCTGCATAGTTTGAATATTCCTCTGGCCTGCTTACACTTCCTTGTGGGGCTCTGATGTTGCCATTCTGACTACACCAAGATCTGCATTTGGCAAATGAGTGTATGTGTATTTCCTATATGAGGTGGAAACTAAGTATATTTCTGAGGAAGGATAGCTAGGATGAAGCAATAAATGGTTTTGTGCTCCTTGCTGGATTATATCATCAGCTTATGTGTGCATAATCTTTGTGTATTTTATATTTATACCTAAAATATTCAGGTTTGTACCTTACACTTCTTTCAATGAACTCAGGACACATTGCCAAAGGCTAGCGGCTCACCCAGTGCCACCTCCTAAACTTCATAACTAAGAAGAAATTTGAAGCCAGAATTTTTCCAGCCTAGCTATCTCCAACATTGTCTTTCACACTGCAGCAATATTCCACTGGTATTCTATGTTACTGTTCATGGCATGGCAAACTATCCTCTGAATGCTCTAGGCCAGGATAGGAAATTGTGGTCTTCCAGATGTTGTTTGACCACAATCCCTGTAATCTTGTATCATTGGATACACTGGAGTTGAAAGAATTTGCAGTCCAACAACATCTGAAGGGGCAGTTACCCGCTCCTGTTCAAAGCAGTATAGCGGCTGAGTTAGACTTAGGAAAAGAGAGGACTAACCACTCAGACATTGTCCTTTGTTTAAACTGTATTAGCAGTTAGTGTGGAAAATCTCTCAGGCATACAGCTGTGTCAAGAAGCAAAAATGTAGTCAATTTTTTTTAAAGCCAGTATTTAGGAAAATGATAACTTGTAGTATTAGCTATACAGGTCATTATGGAGCTACATATATGATTTTCCTTGCTTCATCAGTGTATCTTAGCTCTGTCCTCCTGTTGCGTGCCACATGGATGACTGAATTATCCATGATACTTCATTCTTAGTCAAACAGCTAATTGGGGATATTTTAGGCAGGAGAGCTCAAAAGAGTGACAGTTTCCCAAAGCCCCTGGTACCGCATACCTCTTCCTTTCTGCTTTCCCTTGTTGTGCCCCCCATTCCCAGTAGTGGTTTTTTCCTGAGAAGGTATTCAAGGAGAGGAGTCTAGTGTGTGCAGGTGTCTTCTTCCAATCATCAGTAAATCAAATGATATTGTTTTAGACTATGCAGAATGTAGCAGAGAGTGAGAATGTTCTAGTTAAATTGAATTTTCCACTTTTATTTTGTCAGGGTTCTCATGCCAAAATCTGGATTAGCATAGCCCACATTTTATGGCCTCTGCTACAGTTCCCTTTGGCTGATGCCAAAATCACTTGTAGATTAATTGTATCCTGTAAGGAGCTTTATTGCAGGGGAATGCTGCATGTGTTATTATTTAAAATGCACTAAGAGATATGTAAATTTCATGATAGAGTGATTACTTGCTACAAGGAGATTTCCTCTTACCATAGCTCATAATTTCCTCACATTTTCCATTTGTTTCCACACCTAGTGTCCTCTGGCTCTGCTTAATCCACACAAAGACACACTGCAACTAGGAAAATAATGTATAGAAGACTCAGATAGCAAGAAGCTGCAATGTATTCTCCCTTTCTAGATTAAAGCAATAATAAATGTGCCTGATTTATGTGCTGCATTCTCAGTGCCTTCAAAGATACTTAGGTACAGTTGTGCTGGGTGCCCTTCCCACCACTTTTTAAAAGGTTTTTCTATCTTTTTAGAAATGCCAGTAATATATAATAGTAGATTAAATAATACCACTTAAATAATCACTTTTCTTTTTGTACTGTAGGTTCTATACCGGACTAGCAGCCAAAACGAGCTCAGTGTCCTGATCACAAACAGGACCTCTGCAGAACTTCTGCTGCCTTTAAACGAAGACTATATTATAGAAGTGAAAGCAGCAACTGATGGCGGAGATGGCATTAGCAGTGAACAGATTAGAATCCCTAAACTAGCAAGTATGTTTACTAGATGCAGCTGGCATTCTGCTGGTAGAACTTTAAGAATTTTCTTCCACTCCCCCAACACCCCTCTCTCCCTTCTGAGTACCATAACTGGAGGGCTACCCAGCCCAACAAAGCCACGTTTCGGGAAGGTGGATTATCTTTAGAACTGGTGTTGGTGCAAGATATGGATCTCACTTAATGGAACAAATTAGTCAGGCTCTTTGTTCTGAAATTACTTAAGAGCAGGCAACTGGGCTACCATTTTCTAGGATGTTATTATGCAGTAAAAAAGAATGGGAACCTGTATGTTCAAATAGCCACTCAGATGAAGTGTTAGGCACTTAAAAACACCTCAGCTAACAGAAAAGACAGAAGTTCTTGCAACAGTAATTCATTCTTCCAGCAAGAGATCCAGTTGCAATTACAGAACTACAGCAAAAGATCAAATCACAATTAGAAAACTCCATGTGATGGACACAGAATGTGTCCCCGTTCCCCACCACAAAAGTCTGAACAAGGCTGTCATTTCTGCAAGTTCAGGGGTACAATACAAATACAGGTTCAAAGCAACCACAAGATGCCCAAGTCTGGTCTTGAGTATATATGATGCTTCTCATGTTGCTTGTGAAATTTTGAAATTGAGATTGGTTCGAGCATTGGATTACAACCCTGGAGTTCAGACCCACTGAGCCATGGAACCCCCTGTGTCAGGATCAGATTTATACACAACAAGTAAACATGCAAAAGCAGGATTTATTGAGAGTACAAACAGACTTGCAGACATTAGTGAACCAGAATGGCGGTTTTTTCCCAGGCTAACATATTATACTAGGCGGGTTCACACAGAGATAAAGAGGTGTTACTGTCGGATCAGGATGACCCTGTGTTTCTATGGTTACTATCAGTTTACATTTGGAATGTCCTGAGACACAGAGAAAGGAATGCAATAACAAGATGCAGCTGCAGCAGCAATTAGCTATACAATAATATGGCAATGGAGTATTACAAATCCCATGTAACTAGTCTCCCATACCTATATGGAGGGTACTCCGACACCCTAGGTGACCTTGTGCACGTCATACACTATGAGCCGCAGAAAACCCCACGATAGATTCACCTTAGGTTCGCCATAAGTCAGAAATTACTTGAAGGCACACAACCACAACAGCAACTGCTCAGGTATCAAGTTACTAGCCATCTGTCCATTCAAGGTCTTTAAGATTTTGCAAAAGCATCTTCAAAAAATATTTCAGAATTAGAAGTGGAAATCATTTGTTTCTATTCACAACAGCACACAAAAAGGGAGAAAAGTGATGTTGGGGAAGTTAGTTATTTAGAAAGGAAGCAGCTAATAGAGAAAAAGGCCCTTTCTGCAGCTTACTTTAAGCCAAATCCGTCACGTGGGGATCCAAGGGTTGGCTCTCCTGGGAGGTGGAGCATGACAGAAGCGCTCCCCTCTGCACTGGCTGCCTGCTGGACGGAAGGAAGCATGATGGCGCCACCCCTCCCTTCCACAGCACAGCCGAGCACTTTCCTAGACTGCACTGGGCGAGGAAGCACAGCCATTGTGCTTCCTGACCCTCTGCACAGCAAGTAAGTGTGGGAGGGTGACAGAAGTACTGCACAATTGCAGTTTGATGACGAGAAAAAACTGTCAGATTTACTCTGCAGTTGTGACAGGTGGCCACGGGATGACAACAGGATTGCAATGACATCATGCAGAATCATTGTCACAGTCCCATCGCAATCCCGTCACCGTTGTGGGTTGGGAGCAAGCGGCAGAGAAGGACCAAAGGTGATCATTTTGAATTTAGCTGCAAATAGGTACATTGACTGGTGTGAACCTCAT
This sequence comes from Cyclura pinguis, assembly GCA_030412105.1. NCBI lineage: Eukaryota > Metazoa > Chordata > Lepidosauria > Squamata > Iguanidae > Cyclura > Cyclura pinguis. Next base: position 61,509,280 of record CM059600.1, on the reverse strand, counting down.
GAAAATTGTATAAGTGACTTTGAACCCAGAGAATCTACCAGTGGTTGATAAAAACATGCAGTACCTGCATTTCACAGAGGGCTTGGTGGTGCAGTGTGGAATATAAGTATAATGTTATAAGCAGTTCATAAACAGGCCCAGACTAGTATGGGAACAACTGAAGTGAAACAGTATGAGATATTGGTAAGGAGATAGTCAGTCTAACTGTATGTAACTGTGTTGCAGATAGGGTTGGCAAGGACTCTTTTTTTAAGGACTGAAAACCCATATACTTCAATTGATATTCAACTGATCTTTGATTTTCCTATTTATTGCAGGTATGGACGCAAGAGGGTCTGGTGCAGCAATTTTAAATAGCCAGTACAGCTTTATATCAATAACACTTTTCTTAATTTTCAAAGCAGTCTTGTGGTGATGTATTCTCACACATAGGCTAAGCTCTGGAGAATCATCTACTTAACAAGTGCTTTTTATGAAAACAGTAACAGCAACAGCAGCAGATGGTGGTTATGCATGGATCTACTGCCACTCTGAATTTAAACTCGTTCTATGATTTTGAATATTTCATTCAAAACAAAACAAAAACAAATCACACACACATTAACCGGTTCCTTCTGAAGGAATATAAAATGCCTTAAAATATAATGAACCAAAGGAGTTTTCACATTACATGCTTCGGAAATGACAAAAGTAAGTTGATAAGCATGGTGAAAAGTTTTGAGAGTTCCATTTTCTAAGCAACACCGAACTATTTTAACATAGATTGCAGCACAGCTGTCCTAACACAATCATGTATGGAAGACAAAAACAGGTCTGTATTTTAACAACATTTATTTGATGGAGAAATTTGAATTCTTTTCTAAAAGCCTCACAGCGCTGAATTACATTTGGACAAAGTTTCCTACTAGTCTTTTGTTTAATGACCTCTCTGTCATAAGTTTACACACAAACACAGACAAAAGACCTGCTTCACTCTGAAGCCCATCTGATCTACCCGCCCATCCATATATTTGTACATTCTACGTGACTGCTCATTTGCTCATGCTTATTTTTTTAAAAAAATCAATTTCTACAGTTTAGTTTTTCTCTATATTTCTCAATCTTCCTTTTTTATTTTTTATTTTGGTGGGGGTGGGGATTTACATTCCACAAACAGATTCCTCCATCATCTCTTAAGGTGCAAGGAACTGTTTACACCGCATCAGATATCAAGGTACTCGGAGTATTTTCCTTCCCACATTTGGAGCACTGAGTGAGTTCATTATCTTCTGCTTGGCTTTTCTTCCTCTTACGGTGCTTGCATAGGGAAGCACTTTTCAGCAGCATCACAAGGCAGGTGTAGTATCTCTACCAAGCCTTTAACCCTGACCTGCTTTGTTTTCTTTTCATTGTTCAGCTGTGCAACACCCAAACCCTGACAAAAAAAAAAAGTCTTTAGGCTGTTGAATTTATATTTTTTTAATATGCTAAACACACTATAAACTATTTCTACTTGTCTCATTTTTAGTTATGCTTCCCCAGGCTTTCTTTATAACCTTCAGCAGTTACTTCAGTTCCTTCTTTTTAAAACTGTTCTCTATACATCATATTTATCATTGTAGTTTTTAAAATGAAGTGCCCAGAGTAGAACATCACACTTTTAGGCCTTATATCTGTGGAATATTATCACCCTAAATGTTATCTTGTGTGTGTGAATAGGCAGCACTAAATTTATTGCCCTTCAATATGCACTTCAGTACTTTCTGTCTCATTCATTGCATCCTTTTTGCATATTGCTCCTGCTGCAATTTCTCCACCCCACTGTTTAGAATTATTTTGGACGATAGTAAATTCCCTGCAGTTTTCTTATTTATACACAAAGATTTTTCTTGGTGTCTTTAACTGAATTCTATATACCCAGAGCAATGGACGCGTAAAAATCTATCCCTGGTGCATTTGATTTACTGTAGTTTTACTGCTCACGCAAATAATTTGGATCCCAAAATATTAATAGCACAGTCTTACTCTTTCCCACACTTCTGTCCAAGACAGGTGTCATCCAAGAATGAGACCTGTAAAAATGCAAACAGTGTCCTATATTTTATTATGCATACAGCTCTAAAATGATCATACTTCTGTAACTTGGAAACAAATTGTAAGTTTCTTTGTGAGAGAAGTCTGTACATAATGTATATAGTAAAATAATATAAATAGCTACTTGCTCTTCAACGTGGCAAACTACTTATGCTTCCAAACACTTACCAATAGGTGGAAACAAACTCCTTCTTCGTGTATTTCATTTACATGCAATGAATGGTGAATTTGCCATTCTTGTTACATCAGAGTATTCCCTAACCTCATGCCTTCCAGATGTTTGGGAGCTGAAGACCCATCAGCCCCATGCAGTGTGCCCAGTGATCAGGAATACTGGGGTTTTATAGTCTGAAACCTCCCAAAGGCACAAGGTTGGGCAGGTCTGTTCAACATCCTCTTCTTGTACTGCCATTTTCATGATCATCTTACTACATTTAAATTTGAATTTCTAATATCTCCATGAGATGTGTACAGAGTATTTTGTTTCATATTGAAAAGTTTATCAAGCTTTCCTTCAACTTCTAGCTGTGTGTGTATATCCTATGGTTAACTGTATGTATTTTTTTTATTCTAATAAAATATTTATAAGATTGAAAAGTTTGTCGTATTATCTTGTAAAAGCATCAAAGCTATTTCAGAGTAACAGTACAGATATGGGTCAAGAGTGTTGAGTGTAATAGTTCATCCATACTGGACAAATATATTTAAAAAAATCATGGTTTGACTGCTTCTGTTTCCAAGATCCAGACACCACTAGTAATTCCAAGATGTTTCAGGCTTTTCCTCTTTCTTTTCCTAAATCTTTTTGTTCTTACAAGCAGGGCTTGTTGTTTTTTAATGATACTTTCTTGTCTGTCAGTCTTTTCCTCTACATGCCCTTTACCCCTCTTCTGCTTGTTTAAAGTGGGATCTGCAGTGTGCACACATCCACACACACCTGCATGGGTGGTGGAGAATGGAAGAGGGGGTGGAGAGAGAGACTGTCTCTGTCTCTCCTTTGTTTCACAAAACTGCTGTGGGCAGAGAAAGACAGTATAAAGAGCAAAAGGTGGCAAAGGAAAGAGATCCTAAAGATTCCCTGTTCAGTTAAAAGTTCCAGAAGACTCTCTTTCTGAGTGTATGTGTGTTGGGGATTGGGTGATCTAATTCAGCACAATAATAAGAAAGAAGAGACTATTATATATATAAAAAAAGAATGTACTGATGGGGAAGCAGCCCAAGGTGACACTGAGAGTAGCTGATTGAATTGGCATGAGTTGCCAGTCTGGATGAGCCCTAAATCTCCATCAGGGTACCCCTGTCTCTGATCCAGAGGGCAACAGCAGCATTTCATTTCCCAGGTATGCTAGGACACCCAGATAGCCACTAAATACAGCTCTTCCCCCAGCCGCTAAGTGGCTAGGAGATAATGACCAGATGCTGTTCAAGTGACATTTGACACACAGGGAAGGAAATACTACAGTTGACCTTTAGTCTAAGGTTGTCCTTTCTCTCCTGGTGTGAAAAAACACAGGATGGTGTCTGGGTGTATTCCTACAGCTACTCAGTGGCCAGAGGGAGTGGAGCCTAGAAGCCATTCAGCTGCCTCTGCGTACTTGATGTGAACGTATCAGATAAGAAGTTACAGGATATCTCCCTCAGCATGCTTTAAAAAGTACACTGGTATCACCAAGGATTATACTAGTGTAGATCACCAACCGGATCTTTACTGTAAAGAGCTGTGTCTTCCCAAAGCTCAAATCTTGGTATTAAACCACTGGTTTTTGAAGTGAGTTCCAGAGAAATGTGAAATTGTTTGGGAGCTAATTAAAGTTGCCTCAGTGAGCTGATCATGCCTGCAAACAATCCCTGAGCTGGTACCACTCCTACTGCCAAACATGAGGTAGAACATACCTTGCCCATCTTGGGGAGGAAGAGAAAACCCTTTACACTGGCTATTGTTCTGCTGCTAAGCACAGCTGTGTTGCTGGGTATTATGCTAAGGCTCTAAATGTCTTAGAATGGAGATATCTAGGGTACCCCCTTCTGAAACATAACCCTGGGTGAATTCAGATATGGAGTCAAGCACCAAGAAGTCATTCTTCAACCCATCACCTCCCTAATCTGAAATAAAGTGAATAGTGACAGGTAAGGGGTCTTTTTTGCAATTGCACCTGGGCTGTAAAATATTTTCCCTAGGAATCCTTATCTCACCAAATAGGCTTAATAGGCTCCACCAGTGGGAAGCTGGTGGACAGCTGTACAACACAAAGAGGTACCCTCTCCTTCTTGGACTATATGCTAATACTGTTAGTGCGACAATCTTAACTTGCCTCTCAGATTACTTCAACACCTGGAAGTTCAAAATCCCGTTGGTTTGGGTTCAGGAAATCTGATTTCTATGTGTAATAGAAGAGCATCCAGGGACTTTAGATTCTGCACATCTAGAAGTTCTTCCAGTGTGCCTAGGAACAAATATCATTGCTCCAACATTAGAGAAGCAAAGACTTTAGAAGTTCATGAGTCTGCTCTCCTGTCCTTTATTCAGGGCTCTCTCCAACTTGGGAGAGGACATCCAGTCTGCTCTATAGCCCCTGGAACCATAAAATTGAACCAAAAAACACATTTATGTTAGAGTTACATTTTTCACTGAGATTACATTGGTGTTCCTGATTTAAAAAATCATTCATGTCATTTATCTTTTTATGGCATTGTATACAAGCACAATGCAGTCTACTTTGAGTATTCAGATCATGTGGAGTACCAGGTGAGGTGTGATGCACTTGGCCAGATTGGTACATGGCCTGATTTACACAAACCAGAACATGACCCAAAATATTCTGTAACATATAGAAATTCTGTAGCAGTAGACATTTTATGTGAGCAAAGATCCCTGAAGGTAGATAGTTGTTGTTTTTTGAAAAATCATTTTGTCTTATTCCACATACCTGATAAAATTGATTTAAAATTGTCTTCTGACTTTTAATATCAGAGCAAAACTAAAACTATCATACCAAGGAATTTGACAGTGTGGAGTGTGGAAGGAGGCTTATCAGGGTAATGCTATACCTAAGGCTTAAATTCTTTTACATATAAACAATATAGAGCACCTTTCATTACTGGGGGGAACAAGATCCAGTGGAGCTTTCTCATCTTTTGAGAGTATTATTCCTTTTCTGAACCCTGGAGCTTGAACTTTTCATTTGCAGTATGAAGAATGAGCCCTCCAATTTCTATTGACATCATTTCTAACAAATGACGCATTGTAATATTCTGAATGTAAAAATTATGATTTTCAGCAATTTGAAAGAGAAGGAAAACAAACTTCTTCCTCATTCCCTCATTTTCATTGCTCTGCACTTATACACAGTTTCCTTCAAATACTGGGACCCTTTTTCCTGCTTGTGTTTGATTTTAATCACTGGAAAACATGTGCAAGCAAAACAACCCAGAGCCACAGTCTCCAGCCAAATATGAAGGAGACAAAATCCGCTCTTGGCTTTTCTACTTTGTTACAGAATGAAATGGGAGTCACTGGGCAACATTACTAAGAAACAGCACATCCTTCATTTGCTGCCAGTTACTACCAAGCCCAGTATTTAGTCCATTAAAGGAGCCAATTATAAACCAAATGTGATTACATGGCCCCTACATGAGCACTGTGATGCTGATCCAACAGCCTGAAATAGAATGAGGTGCGAATCCAACATCCATTAGCATGATTTGAAATCTAACAGCAGCCTTTCCGTTTTCTGGATGGAACAAGCAGAGCAGGTTACTGAATATAATAGCATCTTAAGCTGAAGTTTCTGTTTTTTTCCACACCAAGGCTCAGATCTACAGTTACAGTTGAAGAGATTATAGGAGATGACAGAGGTCTCAATCAACATAACATTTCCAGCTTCACAAAATATCATCTCTGAAGCTGTGGTCAAGCTTAAGCACACAAAGACTGAGGCCTTTTGCACATGATGGTGGTCTCCCATGTTGTCCCATCACAATCCCAGCAGTGCCTCTGCTGGGATGGGAGTGTGTCCTCAGAGTGCCTCTCAGCACATGACCGGCGGCCTGCAGAAGGGAGCAAAAGGGACATGCTCTGTCCTTCCGGACTGCAGTCGGTTTTCTTCCCATGCTGCAGTAGGGGAGGAAGCACATAGGTCACACTTCTGGCCTTTCTGCATGGCTGGTTGCAACAGAAGGGTCGTGTGGTCAGAGGTTATTGATAGAGTTTCTCTGTCAATTCTATAGCCTGTGGTCATGCCTGCTGCCTACACAAGAAGGGCAAGACTGCAACAACATAATGCAGAAATGTCGTGGTGGTCTCGCTCCTCTCATGTCTCCATGCGGGGACACTGTCATCATGTGGAAAAGTCCTTAGTCACAGAGTTATAGAGTTGAAAGGGGCCTCATGGGCCATTAAGTTCAATCCCCTGCTCAATGCAGGATCTTCAGCTAAAGCATACCCAGCAAATATCTATATAGGCTCTTTTTGAAGATGTGCACAAAAGGATACCGCACCACCTCTCTAGGCAATTGGTTTCACTGCTGAACCACTTAAGAAGTTCCTTCTAATGTTCAATCGAAATCTGCTCTCCTGTAACTTCAAACCATTAGATCTATCCCTATCTTCTAGGGTAGTAAAGAACAGGCCTGCTGCCCACCTACTCTGTGACAAGCTTTGAGGTATTTAAAGAAGGAAATCATGCCACTCCTTTAGGCCCTTTCCGCACGAAGCAAAGGAATCACTCCGTGCCATTACCTACCGCTTCTTCTGGGGTCCGAAGCAGTGCGGACTGTCCCTGCAGCCCTTCCGCAGGGCTCCTTCCTTGGTCCAGGGTGAATCGGAGCAGTGCGAGGTCTGTAGATCCGTACTGCTCTGGCTTCCAAAATGGCGGCTTCCGGCTTCCAAAATGGCGGCTTCTGGTTGGTTGTGGGTCCCGACCAACCGCTGAAGCTCGCCACGCCTAAAGCCTGCCCTCCGCAGATAGCAGGCTTGCATTGGTATGAGCCTGCGAATCTGTACAAGGAAGCAGGAACACAATGGCGCGTTCCAGGAAAATTTTCGGTCTTTAGAAAACACGCTCAAGGACCACTTGGGGTCATTTTGGAGCGGACTGAGGTGCGTATCTCTGGTAAGTAGTCCGCTCCTAGTCTGCTCCAAGGTGCGGACAACCTCCATGAAAGGACGCACTGCCCCATTCTAATTGCCTGATGCGGAAAGGGCCTTAGTCTTTTCTTCCCCAAGCTGGCCATGCCCAGCTCCTTCAGCCTTTCCTCATATGTTTCATTCTCCATACCTCTTACCATCCTTGTTGCCCTTCTCTGAATCTGCTTCAAATTGTCTATATCATCTTAAAATGAGGTGCCCAGAAATGAATGCAGTTGAACTATTTCTTCCCTTGACTTGGAAACTATACTTCTATTAATGCAGGTTAAGACAGCATTCACCTTCTGTGACGCAACATCACACAGCTGACTCATGTTTAAGTTACGATCAGCAATGCTCCCAAGGTCCTTTTCACAGTTCCTTGTAATACTGCTAAGCCATGTATCTGCCATTCTATAAATGTGCATTTGGAGAGATTCTAGCTTGCTTTCAGACACTGAACCAACAACATCCAGAAGAAGGAACTCTGGTTTAATGACAATTTACTAACTTTGCTATTCACTCAGGATTTCTACATCCATAGTAGGCAAGATAATCATTTAATTTGGGTGATTTTTCTTTGCCCTGGAAATAAAGCTTGCAGAATATAGAAAATACGTATTTTCATTTTCTCTGCAAACCAGGTATTTCAAAAATGAAAACTGTGGTGCATGTTATTCCTTTTTAGAGCCTTAAGGGATAGCAGCTGTATTTGCAAGCGGTTGCTTCAAACACAGCAGCTGCACCCATTCCTAGAGATATCCGATGTGACTACAGTGACACACGCCTTAGTTACCTCCCTTTTGAAATACTGTAATGCACTTCACATAGCACTACTTTTGAAAAGTGTTTGGAAACTTCAGTTGGTCCAAAGAGCAATAGCTAAATTGCTAAGTGGGACTGGCTACAGGTAGCATACAACTCCCTTGTTGCAACAGCTCCAGGGACTGCTGGTCCTCTTCTGAGCCCAATTTAAAGTGCTAGTTATGATCTCTAAAGTCCTATGTGGCACAGGTCCAGGTTATCTGAAGGACACTTTCTCCCAAATAAACTTGTCTGTGTTTTGAGACCTTCAGAGGAGGCCCTTCACTCTGCCTCATGCCCCTTTCAGGAATATCTGGTGTGAACAGAGAACAGAGGCTTCTCAGTAGTTTTTCCCAAGCTCCGGGGCTCCTTTCCTAGGCCATTTCCACACCGGGCTTCTAAAACGGTGTAGAGCGACCTCTAACGGAGGTCTTCTACACCGTAGAGTGGACTGGCGTGGACTACTTTTTGTAGTTCCACACCAGAATCCACTCAGGAGTGGCCGGAACTAGCCGGGCTGCTTGTTTTTTAAAAACCTCTTTTTCAAGGTTTTTAAAAAGCACGGAGTGTGCAGCCCCGCGCCACTCCGTCGCCCGGTTCTAAAGTGAATCTGCAGGAGCTCGCAAGTGCGTGCCTGCAGATCTGCCGGGGGTGGGCTTCCGGTTGGCGAGCTTCTCCGGTAGGTGGAGAGCCTCCACCAACTGGAAGCTGCCATCTGTGACACCGGAGGAGTGTGGAGCAGCGAGCTCGCACTGCTCCGCGTGGCGACGGACTTAGCCGGCTGCAGGTAAGCTCTGTTTTAGCGTGTTTTTGCCCGTTCCCCCCCCAACACATGTGAAAAGGGCCCTAGATAAGCCACACTGGTACTGTCCTTGCTGTCTTTCCTCAAGCAAGTGAAGACTTGTTTGTTTCAGCAGCTCGTTGGAGATTGATTGCTCATGATGAACGGGACTTTAATAATGTGATAGGCTTTACTAACGTGCTATACTTTCTATATTTCTTGGTTTTTAAAACAGGCATGCTTTTAAATGACTTCTAAATTCAATTGATAGCTTAATTATATTTTAAATTTTGTATGATGTGAACTTATAGTTATATCTGTGTTAACTTCTGTTAAGCTACCTCTAGTCCCAGGGCTGGGGAAGAGGCAAGAGGCAATAAATAAATAAATAAATAAATAATAATAATAATAATAATTATTATTATTATTATTATTATTATTATTATTAATATTATTGCACATGTTCATTATGACGAGCACATTTAATGAGACACTCTATATCTAACAATATAGAACTTATAATTAGAAATCAAATGTTTTCAATCATTATAAAGTCTGATAAAGCTTGATTTTATTCAAGCTGGCATTTGTACCTTAAGAACCTTAGAAACAACATTAACATACAAAGAGAGAAACTAGAACTATATTTCTTGGTGAGTTATATATTATTTTACGGCTTGCTTTCTTGTTTAAAAAACTATACCCTGCACAATCATCATAAGCTTTCAGGAATGTGTAGCAATCGTAAAACAAATAAAACCGTAGATTTTTTTTAAAAAAAAGAAAGAAGCAACAATAACATGATGAAAGAGTGATTAAAGCAGCAGGAGATGTTGAAGAGCATAACGCACAGTATAAAATTAACCCAGCTGACATTTTGAAAGTCCTGTGACCAGTACATACAGACATACATGCAGCTGGAGGGACATGGAAATGGGTGCCACAGATGGATCACCTGAAGCCCTTTTGTTGCAAGCTAAATGCTCTGAGGTTGGTGTGTTGTGAGCATGGCTGGCATCTGCTCTTTCCAAAAGTCGGCTTCTGCCATGCTGACAGCAGACCAAACTCAGAGTATTTAGTATGTGGCAAAATAGCCTCAGAGAGGGATCAGTCTGTTGTGCCAGATTGTGGTTAGCACCCACTCTTACTACTCATAGTTCTACAGGTGGCTGAGCAAGTAGCACATGAGGTACAATTTGAGACAGCTCTGCCTCACTGGAAGAAGCAAGAAAGGAAGAAGAGTAGGTGAAGAAGAAGAGTGGAGCCATGCCAGCCACAGTTCCAGCAGGCTGACCATCAGCATTCAGGGTGTAAGACCATTTGGTTGGTTAACAGATGCTTGGGAGCTGGTTTGTGGGGATCATAGTAAGGACCTGCTCTCAACAAGTCAAGGAATAAAGGATTTGGAGCATCGTCTATGGGGAGAGCAAAATGAAGACATCGCCCCTCCACAAAAAGAATTCTGTTATTGAAAATGAAATTTTGTTTTGCTCCCAAATTTCTAGAATTGCAAAGACTGAGACGTTGAAGAGCAAACTCTTTTAACTGCTGTGCTCACATTCCCTTAGTAACTTTGCCAGCCTCTGTCCTTTGGATGTCTAAACTGTATTTCTAAATTATCAACTGAAGTTTTAAGTTACTGCAATGCTGGAAATTTTGAGATGGAAGAGAAAGTTCATGGGAAGCAGAATCTTATTGAGGGTACAGTGCCCTCATTTTGCCCTCTACTCAGTACACCACCAGACTGGACCTCAAGCCCTCAAATACAGAACATCCCACAGAAAATGGAACATCTCAGGATTGCAATAGTCACACCATATAGCGCATTCAATTTTCATCTTTGGGGAATATTTTTGAAGACATGCCTCCTCCCCCACTTTTTTTTAATCCATTTGATACTACTAGTTAAGGTTAAGTACTGTCAGGTCCACTTTTAAATCCAAGGGCATGTTTTCAACCAGGGCACTCTAATCATGGCCCTTTGAGGAAAGGATTGTAATCCAGACAAAATAATATTACTTTTAGCTTCCTTCCTCTGTTGCCAAGTTATTTGACAAACAGCAAGAGTTTCTGTCTTGGGTTGTGGGTGGAGTGGCTTCAAGTTCTGTTTGTTTATGGTTTTAAAATTGTTTCCTTTCTTCTGAAATATTTTGAATCGATCTTTATAGAGTTTTTTACAGCCATGAAAAATTTTGCTCTTTGTTGTTCTTTTATCTTCTTAATGTCCATGATATTTTCTTATGTGTTGATGTGTGTCTCTCTGCATGTTTGTTCATTATGTTGAATAGTTGAATTTGTATGTATGTGCATTCAAGTTCCCTGTTGACTTATAGTGACCCCATGAATTTCATAGGGTTTTTTTAGGCAAGGAACATTCAGAGGTGGTTTTGCCAGTTCCTTCCTCAGATATATAGCCTACTAATATCTGGTATTAGTTGGCAGTGTCCCATCCAAGCACTAATCAGAGCTGACCCTGCTTAGTTTCCAAGATCAGACAGGATCTTGTGCTTTTAGGATATTTAAGCCAGCTTTTAAGAAAAAAATATTTATTTTAATTCAGTTAATGTTGTCCTTCAGTGCCTCCCCTCTTTAATTTCATCATTCCAGTCTTGTTTGCCTTTCCGTCAGTTCATATGTTGGTACATGTTCTCTTGTGTAGTTTAATCTAAGTCAGTTCCTCATTTATGAATCTGGATTTTTTAAAAAAAAAATCCCAAACTACTTAAGTTCATAACTTTTTTTAAAAAAACTGGTTATAGTATTAGTCACCAGAGGACACAAATCCTCATATTTCAGAACCTTAGTTCAGATTCAGGACCTGAGACAAATCACACAAGCTCTGTGTGATGGGCTTGTACAGTTAATGTACAACTCTACTAGGAATTCTGTCCAACACATTTTGCCTAGAGAAAGTATCATTACAGCAGTTCTCCTTAGTAGAAATGGTAGGAAGAAATTGTGCAGGGAAATGAGAGTAACCTGAAAATTTAACAAGACCAACGGCCTAAAGAAAGAGGTTCTATGAAAGCAGACCATGGAATCAGATTATTTCAATTTTCCGGTGTAAAATTGGAATTCTCGCTAGAACATGCAACTTTACACTTTAAGTATGCATCTAGTTTTGGAAGACTTTGCCATGTACTTCACCATTCCTGAATATTAATCTCATGCCATTTTGCTTCTAAGAAAGAACAGAAATCTACATTTTTCTCCTTTAATTGGTCAGTAACTAGCAGAAGACAGAAGTGGGCAGCTCCTGCCTGCATCTATATGCAATGTCTTAACAACAGGCAGTAAAACTAGCGGCTCTGCATGAAAGAATGCATTAATCTGACAGCTTTCAGACTGATATAAATAAGTATGAAATACTGGGTAAATAAAATGAGCCTGGGGAAAAAAAAAACAGACCAAAGGATAAAGAATCTCCCAACATTATTTTCCACAAATGGTCCCCAGCACTAAAAAACAAAATAAATATAGGCATTTAGAATGCAGATATTTCAGTGAATAATTTGCCGCTAGCTCATAAACTAAGACCAAAATCTGGTTGGTGTCTCATGCATGCATAAGTTCCCCTACAAAAGCAGTTTGACATTTTTGTCAAATTTGGTTATGGAAGCAAAGCTGGATACGCAATGCCATTGCATGCACACACTCAGGTATATAGTATTTGGGTGTGCATTTAATTGATCTCCAACATTTGACACAAGAGTTATGTAACCATCAGTGTGAAGATATGGAGATTGACAGTACATAACTCAGATGTAAGGTCTTGGCCTATGTTTCTTTAATTCTACGGCACATTTAAGGCTGAATCTTTTCACAATGTGGACAAAAATGTGCGCTCAGTATGAATCTCAAGATTTCCATTTCCTTAAAGTGGGGTGGGCAAAATGTGTTGGACTTCAGCAATTGTTGGACTGCAATTCCCGTCAGCCAAGACAGCATAGTCAGTTGGGAAGGATGATGGGAGCTGCAATCGAACATCTGGATGGTCATACATTGCCCATTGCCCACATTTTTTATAACTACAAACATCAAAATGCTATTTATTCAAATGTGCATTCTCTTTTAAAACATCTTGTAGCCACATCCAAGCAAACAGTAATAACATCCGAACATGCACACAAATTGCATGTGCCTGAAGCAAATGAAAGTTGCAGTTCTTTACAAGAGGCTTATTCACACTAATTGATGTCATTCCTAAAGCACTCCCAGTGCCAAAGACTTTACAAGCAGGCTCAGCTGTTACTTGAGTGGCTCATTGTTATATATCTTGTAATAGAAAAATTAATCTTTAGTTCTCATTGAACTCAATCTAAACACATGAACATGAATTCTTAAGAGTGGGGAAAACAATTTTGAGATAACAAAATAGCAGGTGCAAGTGAACTGAACACACAGACAGATACAGATACAGACGTCTTTGTAATGAAAAGGGAGCCACACTTTTGTCACAGAATTCTTAATATTTTTCTCAAAGGGATGGCAGAGAGAATTGACTAGAGGTTTTCCTTCATATTCCAGAAATAATGAGGCCCATCTGAGAGTACATGACTATGTTGAGAGAAATGTTGCTATCTTACATTTTACTGCAATATAGTAGTAGGCATGCTTGGGTCTGTTTGGTTTCTTCTTCTCTCCTCTCTTCTCTATCTTTTCCTTTTGTGCTATATACTTTACATTGTAAGGCCAAAGTCAGGGAAAGTCCTATTTTGACTCTTAATGTAAATCATTCCAGCAGTCTTTTCCACTGAATAGTGAAACGGGAAAATCCATAGCGACTGCAAATCATACAATTTGACTTACATGTCAAATACCATAAATTAGAAGGCCCAAGTTCAATATTTTGCTTTGTCTTCCTTATAACACTTTGAATATATGTCTTGTCTTCCCTTTTAGCTTTAATTTCCAAAGGGAGAGGTAAGAACTGTTAAAACAAGAAGTTTCTCAGAAGTATTGCTCTTGGGCTGGGTCCTAAACTGACTGAACCTTCTGTTACTGGATGCTGAAAATAAAATCAGAAAATTGTTTCTGATTGAAATGGGTGAGCCTGCCTTTTAGTTATCTTATTTCTCCACTCTAGTTAAAAGTACCTCTTTGTAGTTCTTGTTTTTTTTTTTACTTTAATTAAGAAAATGTCTTCATTTTCATCCACTGTTCATCTGTTGTGGACATCTTGGGGGTCATTCATAACTCACCTCTTTGCTTCAGTACAGTGAGGGCAGATAGAAGAGGGGGGCGGAAAGACAGAGAAAATAACATCTGCAATACTATGTAGCTGTCAGGATGCATTGGCATTGCTGTGCTTAGCTCTCTTGGATTTACTATTCCCCTAGCTCTGCTTCAGAGGACATAGTTTAAAGCAAAATCAGACACTAGAAGACAACTTCCTGTATGCTTGCTGAGGCAAAATAGTCTCTGACTATGGGCTTCTCTCTTTGGAATTAACATTTTACCTGAGGCTGTCCTCTCTCATTGGCAGTGACTCTTTGGAGGTCAGCTGTGATGTGGTCAGATCTGGAGCTGGTTTGGGAAATATTCCTAGAATCCTCAAACCAGCATGGCCATTTTTCCCCCAAGCTTTGTACCTGATCTTCAAAACAAAAGTTGGAGCTAACCATCAGCATAACAGGTTATGGAACCACCATAAAATATTAATTCACAGGTATTACAAAAGAAGAAGCACATATGAGAAAAGTCCCAAAACAGAGGGGCTGGCATCCTTTTAGGCAGTTCTGGTAGCATGAGCTAGACTTATGACCTTGTAACTGTTTCATGTTCACATTTATGTGATGACACAAATACCTCTAAAACCCAGCTTAAAAACCAGGCAGCCATACCATGTAAAGGAGATCTGTGGCTCTGGCAAGCAGGATGCTGAAGGATGATGCTGTGGTGGGATGAGAACTTGTGACAGGACCCCATGGGCTGCCTGCGTTTGCTCATCACAGCATAGCTCACTAGTAGGGGGGGGTGGATGTGCCAAAATGTGTTTCAATTATTAGCATTACAGAAGTCCTTCACTTGGGCCTTTTCCGCACTTTGTTTTTAGAACGGTGCAGAGCGTCCTCCAGGGAGGATGTTTGCACGTGGGAGCAGACTGGGTCCGGACTACTTTGTGTAGTTCCGGACTTCAGCCTGCTCCGGAACAATCCAAAGTGGTTGTTCTCTGTGTTTTTGAAAGACCGCTTAAAACAGGTCTTTCAAAAGCAGGGAGCGTGCCACTCCGTGGCCGCGCTGCGGTGTAGATTTGCAGGCTCGCACCAGTGCGAGCCTGCAGATCTTCTGGGGGCGGGCTTTAGGTTGGCGAGCTTCACCGGTTGGTGGAGAGCTTCCACCAACCAGAAGCCGCCATTTTTGTCCACGGAGCAGTGCGGAGCGCGGCCACGCACTGCTCCGGACGAGCCTGGACCCGCCAATGGAGCACTCTGGTCCGGTGAGTACTGGCACGGGGCGATTTCTTCACCAAGTGCGAAAAAGGCCTTGGTGTGGCTACTTGGCTTTTAAGGTAGGTTTTAGGTAGATTGGAGAAGGAGCATACTTACAACATTTTACCTATGTGTCCCATGCAAGATCTTAGCCAGAAATTTAAACATATGCACCATGACTTTGAGAGCCAGTATGGTATAGTGGTTTGAGACTACAATCCTGAAGATCAGCCAGGCCACGGAAATCCACTGGGTGACCTTAGGCACATTGCATATTCTCGAAACTCAGAAAACTCCATCAGAGGTTTATCTTAGATTTGCCGTACGTCAGAAATGATTTGACGGCACACAACAACAAGAACAACAACCAGGACTTTGAACTTATCTTACGGAAAAAAACTAGTAAACAGTGGAACTTCCACAGGATCAGTGCTTTCTGCTAATACCATCGATAAATGCAGTTGCCACAATCTGAATTAACTGCATACCATTGGCACATCTACAATGGCATTGTCAATGCCAAAGAGAACTTGGAAAGTTACTTTTAAAAGGTAATTAACTCAAACAAACCTTGCCAAGAGAAACCCATGATAGGTTCATCTTAGGCACATTACACGCAGCTACAGTTTCAGCAGATAAGTCCTCAAAAGTTGTTAGTTGCCATCATGGTTGTGATTTTAAAAGGTCATTGTTTCTTGTTTTTCAAATATAGTTAAAACAGTATGTTTTAGCAGTGGCAGAAGGCACAGAACAAGACAGTATTTGAACCACATCATATTCAGCCTCTAACATTTAGTGAACTTACACTCTTGTAATTCTAAAAGTGGGATAAATTGCCACCCTAATGTAAAAAAAGTAATGTGGTTCCCTCATTAAAGAAAAAGAGTAATGGGACCTAGGGTGCACAACACTGTTATAGTGCCATTATTCCACTTTCAACATCCTATGAAATCCTGGGGTTTGCAGTTTAGGGCCTTGAAAATTCTCAGTCAGAGAGCTCTTTTGCCTCAGGAAACTACAAACTCTAGAATTCTGCAGGATGTTGAAAGTGGAATAATAGCATTATAACAGTGTAGTGCAGAAATGGTCTGAGTTAGATCTTTGCTATTGGGAAAAAAGGTTTAATTACAAGTGGCTTTGTTATTTGTAGCTCAGTTTGAGAGTAACTATTTACAAATAACAAGTTGTTTGGATTTGTTTGGACAAACCAGTTACGAACAAGTCACTTGACTGACAGTGGTATCCAGTGTTTCAATTAGGAACCCTTCTCACTCCTACCTGGAGATGCCAAGGACTTAACTTGGGGCAGGCAAAGCTCTGGATAACATTCAAGGGTTACTGTACAAAGATCTCATTACTGTAGTCTAGTCAGGAGGCTATGCAACTATCTTGTAAATTCTTTTTTCATTGTTTTAGAGTTTGGCACCAAACAATAATCAGAACACAAAAAGATGACCATCTTACCAGGTATTTCATTGCACACATTGTATGAAATGTGTAGTAAAATCCCTTTCCCATTTAGCTAGATGATACAAATGATACCAGAAGGTGAGAGACAGTTCAATCTAAGCCCATTTCTGCACTAGACTGTTACAGCGCTATTATTCCACTTTCAACATCCTCAAAGGCTCCTCCCTAAACTGCAAACCCCAGAATTCCATAGGATGTTAAAAGTGGAATAATAGTGCTATAACAGTCTATTATGGAAATGGTGTAAGATACGTTGACCATCTCTGTGGGCTTTTGGACTAGAAAAAGATACAATTTCATAACATTGACCCAGGATTTTGCTTCCTTCCTTTTAAGGGATTGAGCTTCCACAGTTTTGCCTACCTGCTGTGCCCTGAACACTGGTATTTTTTTAAAAAAATGAATTTCAAGTGCTATTAAGAAGGGGATCAGGCTAGTAGCACGCGACACTATTTCAAAGAAGTTCTTCACATGAAAGGTCAAGGGGGGAGGGAAATGATGATGGACGGTGACTTACATAGAATTCGCTATCATCTCCTGCTGCACTTTTGCTCATAAGAGCTTTTTCTGATGGTGGGATCTTTCCTGAGAAGAATAAAAGCATTTCATTAAGAGCACAACGTTATTATGAAAAGAAAGGATGATAACCAGTCACAGTCTCATGGTGCTTTTCTGGTCATGAAACTCTTCTACTATTATATTCCAAAATGGCTCTACTACTACGAAAGAGGACATACATTCAGGCAAAGCCTCTGCCTTCTGCCAGGTCTGTTTCAAAAGAAAGCAGAATCTGAGACCTTTCTGTCCATCACTGGTGAGAACAGGGAACAACAAAAACAAAAAGACCCTTTTTGCCTAGTAGCTACTATAAATATGGGTGGGCAGAGAAGGAGGAGATATTTCCACATATTCATATTTAAAGAATAACCATTAAAAGGGTGTACATGAGAAAAGGAGAACAGACTCCTTTATCTCTGCTTCTTAAGGAAATGGAATATGCTTATATCATACCTTCCAACATTCTGATTTGAAAAGGATAGTCCCAGTTAACCCTCTGTCATCCCACTTTTTCAGCTGCTTTGAAAATGTCCCAGTTATATTCTCCCACTTTCCCCCTTCATCTCTGCTTGCTTTAATTGCAAACTGAAATTAAAATAGTTTACAGTCAGTGGGGGGGGGGAGGGACGAGAGGAGGGGGCAGAATCGTGTCCTTATCAGTAGACTTAAGTCAAAGCAAATTGATGCAGTCTTTAATAGTTTATGCACTCCTCATTAATAATTTTTGCCATCTTCACCACACTTTGAAGTCACTTGGTCACACACATCCCGGTTTTCATCTGTGAAATGTTGGAGGGTATGCTATATTTTTACCTTTTCTTCTACATAATAGTTTATGACTATGATCTTGTTTTGCTCTTGAGCAGTGTAAATCTACCTTCATGCGGCTGTGCTGTGCTGCCCCTCTCCTGAATACTGACCTTGTGCAACCAGTTCTATATCACCATTCTGGAATGGAGAAGCAGAGGGGCACTTTCTACAAATCCAGGAAATTAAGACTATAATGGAAGACATTGAAGACTATCATATCGTAAATAGTTATGCACCATCAAAAAATGCACAACTATAGGGCTGGAATCTTGTGGATTAGCCCTCATTAGAATAGAGCATTCCATCAATTGTGGAATGTTTAGTCAGCACGTAGGTAAATTCAACTGATTCCATGGCTCTACGCTATTCTATCTGTGACCAGCAATAGCATGTAGGCTTGTTACAGTAATGTTGCAGTTGTGGAATTCTGCTTACGTGGCCATCAATTCAATGTGTTCATTGCACAATGGCAGAAAAAAAAATACACACACGTTTAAAGGAACTTGTACAAGTATGTGAAACCAATAGGATTCCAGCCAATATGTATATCTGGACATGGAGATACACCAAAATATATAAACATCTATATAACACATATGGTCTCACATTAGATAGGGAGTTTCTTCACATTTGGCTGCTTTGTTCTTGGAGTCCTGCAAGTGTATCGACAACATGTCAAGAATTATAATCAGTATGTTTCTTACATCTATCATTATTCCTGTTGCCTCTGATTTTAGTTTTATTTCAAAAACAAAACATAAACATTAAAAAACATTTTTATTTATTTATTTGCACATTTATGTCTCACCCTTCTGATGTTCACACATGAACTAACAACAGTCAAAATCACTAATAAGGTATAATACGTTTACAAAACCGCAGCAATATTTGTAAAATATACAAATAAAACATTAAGTAACTCATACAGCAAACACATGCCTGGACATATAGCAACATTCCAAGTGCCAGCCCAGTCTGCCATAGTGAAGAATTCCACTCTTTAAAAAAATTAATGGATAAAAAAAAAATACATTCAGCCTTGTATCTATCATGCTGGACCAGCACTCAGTTGCTATAGCTAGGCTTCTTTTAAAGAAAGGAGAGGTTCCGGTTTTGCTTTAATGGCTAAATGCTGCTTAGCATACGCTCTAAAAATTAGAAATTTCTCTTTATAAGTCAAGCATTTCTATGAATGCCTAAAGTAAGAACATTCTTTTTCTGGGCTCATTCTCCTTCTTGACTCAGAGCCCATCTTTTTGAAGACATCTGACAGAAAATTTAAATTTAATGCAGTCAAGAGGAGCAATTCTTGATGACATTGAAATGTTATGGGTCACCAAAATATGACAGGTATCGTTTGTGATTTTCTGTGACCAGAAAGGCGTATATAAACCTGGGACATGGCTGCTTTTAGTGCTACAAATATTCATGCTTACAAATATTCATCTCTCGTGGGGAATGGACCTCAGAACTCATGCAAGGTTCATTTCCTCCACCTCCTCCGTCCACCTACCTGGAGTTGTCAGAGAGCAGTGAGAAAAGTAAAGAAAAGGAGCAGTAGGCTTTGCCCCCCTGATCCATTCTTATTATCCCAGAGGAAATGGTGTACATTGGGGCTGGAAGGACAGAGGAACAAATGGGTAGCAGTAACAGTGAAGGAGGAAGGGGGTGCTCTTGGGGAGAACATCTGTGGAGTGGAGGCCTACTGAAGCCTCCTGTCGGTTTCCCCCACTCCCTAACCCTTCCCAAGTAAAAAATTTGGTACTGTTCGGGATTAGTTCTTCCCTAAAATCATGCCAAATCATCAAAACACACCTACAAATATGGCAGGTTCCCTCTTTCCACCCTTCAGAACCCTCCAAAGCCAAAAAAAAAAAAATATGACCAGAGATGGTATGAAGTCAACAATGATGCAACAGTGTGCCCTGGGGATGGGGGGACAAAGGGACGAAAACTGATTTCCAGCTTCTGCTTGCTGGACCACCCCAGCCAGAATGACTAATATTCTCTCATATAAAGTTGATGGATTCTTGAGATCATTACCTGCTAGGCTGTGACACACTGCTTGCTTATTTACCTGCTCATGATTAAGGACTGTCAGACATTTTGCTAGTGACTTTATGGATCTCTCAGAATTCATTTGGAACACAGTACAGACCCTCTCATCAACCATTTCCCTCATACATAACCTCTGTCCTTGCACTTAGCATTTCTACTTTGGAAAAAAATATGGTGAGAAATATTAGACATTATTTGTTATATTGTCATTTGTAGGACAATATTGGCTTTGTTGGAATAGCATATTGGTTTCTGCAGAGAGATTTATTTATTCCCTTGTCGTCAAAAGATGACAAAGTTTGAGAAAATCTGTACACACAAACACACATACACACACATCTACATACAAAACAGCTATTGGAATATCCCTATTGAACCCAAAACCAGAAATGGAACTTTGAAATGTTAAGCTGCAGTCCTAACTAAAATTACTGTGCAGTGACCAGATGGTGAGAGTTACTTCCAAAAAAACATGCACGGAACTGAACTCTGTGTCACTAAATTCAAAGAAGGGGCCAGCTATATTTAAGGCATGTAAAGTGATGCATACAAAACTTGACAATCAAATGGAAAACCTTCAAACATGATTTATAATATAGCTAGCTTTGTCTGGGAATTCAGACTTTCTAAAGTCTTTGGCCACTTCTATTGTCAGTCCCATTACATTCAATACAGCTTCCTTCTAGATTGTTCAAGACAGAGCTTGAGAAATTTGCATTATTCAGATCACATGTCCTTTATATTGTTAAAAGCAGTGTTGTCAAAGGTGTTAAAAAGAAAGTTGGAAAAAGTTTGGGTTTTTTCCCCCTTTTGCAATACAAAGCCTCAAAAAATTAATTATCACCTGTTAGAGTTTATATGTTATATTTGAATGATATATTCTGAACAATTGTGATTGATGGTTGATGTGTCATATTTAATGTCATCTCGAGAACTCACTTCTTTAACATCATGAGGATCCACCCCCTGTCACATCCCCAGGAGCTCTACTCTAGGTCTCAGGTTGGGCCCTGATATCTTGGATCCTGACTTGGCAACTTACCCCATATCTGCCAATATTTCATTAATAAAAACTGTGCAAGAAACATCAGAATGTGGTCAAGGTGGCAAAAGTTTTCAATGAGGAAGAACACACAAGCTAGGAGAGGCTGCAGCAGTTTGCTTTTGCCTGAGCCAACTGGGAAAGGCAAGATTCTAACTCTTCTCTCCTTTCTCCACACTGAGTAAACTGGGTGCAAACTACTATTGCTCTCTGAAATCAGATTTCAGCAATTGAAGTGAGGCGAGGGCAAATGGAGAAGGAGAGCGAAACTAGAACTTTTTAAAAGTGGCTAAAAAGTAGGATGCCAAAGTTTTAATTGATCTCTAAAAAATTGGAACAGCTGGAGAGTATGCACCCACCAGCAGGATTTGAGCACATAGAGGTTCTGGTTCCAATGAACTTGCAAATTACACACTGGGGGCATAAATCAGCTCCATAGGATGCAGTATCCACAATGAGGTAACCACTCAAAGCTATATACCCCCGCCTCCCTCAGCTGGCACAGTTTTCTTTGCTGATAAAATATGTCAGTAGACTATATTTTACATAGCAGCAGGAGATCCACAATAATAGTCAATAGTTGAGTCAGAAATCCAAAATCTGTCTATGTTCTCCCCGCAGAAAATACAGTGTGGAATCCAGGGATTATAGTTTCTTCAAACTACAATCTGAAGATGCTTAATACATCAATGACTATAACTGACAGGAGCTTAAAATGGTAGAATCGTAGAATTGTAGATTTGGAAAGGATTCCAAGAGACATGCAATCCAACTTGCTGCTAATGCAAGAATATCTAAAGCATCTGTAATGGACATCTAACTTCTGTTTAAAAACTTTCAATGAAGATTTATCAACCACATTCTAAGGCAGTCCATTCTATTTCCATCAGGAAATTCTTCCTAATATTTCATCAGAATCTCCATTCTTTGAAGTTAATATAATGACATAACTTGCTTTATGATGTAGGACAGAAAATATGCATAATTTCTACATTTTAACCTGCTCGTTTCCTGGCTGAGACATTTATTCATTATTCCACAATCCTTTGAAGGAGCACCATGGGTCATTTGTGTTTGTATGCTCCTGCATGTCATCTGTTGACTTATGATGACCCCATGAATTTTCACAGGATTTTCTTAGTCAAAGGATACTCAGAGGTGGGTTTGCCAGTTTCTTTCTCTGAAATGTAGCCTACAGTACCTGGTGTTCATTGGTGGTCTCCCATCCAAGTACATTAGCCTTACAAAAATTAATGTATTTCATGGGGTTTTTCTCCCAAATGTTTTCTCCATTTAAAAAGGTGTAACAATAAAACTATGCTATACCTCAGTTGGAAAAGAATTCTATTGGGTACAACAAAAGTAGCTTCCCCACTACACCATCTTCTGAGACCTGCTGGAAGAAGACATATACTCTCCTTCAGGAATGTTTGGGAGAAATCAAATGTACGCCACTGCTGTAGTGAACCAGGGCTCTCAAGAATGTATCACAGGGAGCTTTTGATTAGCAGGGATAATGACATAATCTTCCACCCTCTTGGTCTGCTCTGAGTTCAGCTACCTTCTGAGTCCCCGTGGTAGCTGGAATGGAAAAGGATATTTTCAATAACAATGTATTGATGGCTTGATTTTGAATGAGCAATAATGACTCATTTGTTTTACAAAAAACATGCTCCTGCTAGAGAGGGAAACTGTTAGAACTGGCTTGTCAATATGGATCAACCCAGTTACCTATATTAGTGGGGGGGGGGGGGGAATGTCCTTCATGGTGTCACTATGGCAACTGACATGATGAGAATTTACCAGTATATTAAAATACATACAATTGAAAAAAGTGTGCATTGGGTAAAATACCTAAATGTGTATGTGGGCAAATGTGTATGAAATAAGTCTTCAGTCCAGGTTATCTGAAGGAACGTATCTCCCTTTATGAGCCCATTGTAGCTTCAAAATCTTCTGGAGAGACTCTTCTCTCTCCCCACCATCTTCTCAGGCTCCTTTGTTGGGAACAAAGGAGAGGACCTTCTCAGCAGCTGCTCCCCAGCTTTGGAACTTCCTCCTTGCTCTCCTTCCACCAGCAAGGTAAAACATTCTTATGCCATCAGGCTTTTTGAAACAGAGGTCATTTCCACACTACACAGTTACAGTGCTGCTATTCTATTTTCACCTTCCTGTGGATTTTGAGGGTTTGTAGTTTACCAAAGCCAAAGAGCTCTCTGGCTGAGAATTCTAAAGGCCCCTCTGTAAACTGCAAACTCCAGGATTCCACAGGATGTTGAAAGTGGAATGATAGCACTATAAGAGTGTAGTGAGGAAATGGCCTGATTGGGATGGGCATTTAATGATGTGATGTATTTTATGATTTTATATAGTCTTTGGATATTTTTAACTTTATAAATTGTTTAATTGCCTTTTAAATAACTTACATCTAATTTTGATTTGTTGTGTGCCTTCAAGTAGCCTTCTGACTGCTGCCAACCCTAAGGCAGACCTATCCCAGGGTTTTCTTGGCAGAATGTGTTCAGAAGAGATTGCCATTGCTTGTCAGGAATCTCTCCCTGCTGAGCCGCAGCCACCAAGGGAGGAGGGAGGTCAGGAATACTTTCAGGGAGAGTCCGAATATACCAAACACCAGGAAAACACAAGCCAAGCCAAGCCAAGCCAAGCCAGGTCAAGGTCCAGTCCAAAGGTTCAGGAGGGTTTCAGAAAGCAAGAGACACAAAGGTTCTGAGGGCTTGCTACTAATTTGCTGCAAGCAAAGAGCAGCCATGCTGGCAGACTTAAATAGCCTTTGTGAACAGGTGCTGCTTGTTATTGTTTCGTCAACCTAGTCCATGCAGCCTCTCTCTGAGCAGCTCGTTTCAACCTTCTTTGTGATTGAGAGCTGATGGGCACAGGTGGCTGTCACTCTTCTGCATCACTGCTGGTTCCCTCTCTGTCATGAGCTGGCTAGGGAAACTCTGTCTCTGTTTGACCTTCCAGTGCAGGGGATGCTTGCAGGTTGACTTGCTCACTCACTGGCCCAGTCCTTGGCATGGTCAGTGACTCCTCAATCTCAGAGGCATCATCTATCCCACTCACTGGCTTGGTCCCAGGTACAATCAGTTGCTCCTCAATCACAGCATCATCTTCTATCACATTGCTTTCCATTTAGGCTGAGAGAGTATGACTTTCCTAAGACCACCCAGTGGGTTTCCATGGCCAAATGGGTATTTGAACCTGTCTCCCAGGCTCCACACTGATTCTCTTAACTTATATGTATATTCATAACTCACATGAAGTCTTTGAATTGTTTTTAATCGGGGTTGTTTTTAAATATGTCGTAAGCCATCCTAAGCCCATTATTTAGAGAAAGATGGGATATAAAATGAATAATAACAACAACAATATTGGCCTGTATTCTATATCAACTACTGAGTTAAGTATGCTTAAGACAGTAGTGGCAACATCATGGCCAAGTATCAATATTAAAAATGAAACAGTTTCCTAGATTTATTCATCCATATCTTCAATGGGCCAACTAAAAAGCACAAAATACATCTTACAAGCTTTCGAAGCTTCATTGGTTTCTTCATTGGGCAAAGATATTAAAAATCATACAGGAGAAGCAAAAAAGATGATGTCAGAAATCCCAGAATTCTACAGGATGTTGAAAGTGGAATAATAGTACTATAACAGTGTAGTGCAGAAATGGCCCAAGTTGCGGATATGGCAAGAGAGTAAGCCCTGAAGGAAACCTCAAAAATATTTGTAACCAAAGAACCAATCAAAATGACTGAACATAGCTTCTCCTTTCTCTTTGGTGGTACAGAAACATTCCCAGGTATCCTGCTGGCCCATTTGCCCTAGCCAGTTATGTGGAATACGGACAAAAGAAGAGGTAATAATGACAGAAGCCAGTTGTGAAGCAAAAACACAGAGCTGATTTGGCAGCTTTAGCTTAGCCAGAGCTTTGAAAAGTAGCTATTTGGGTACAAGATCCATCCAGACGATTTTTAAATTATGACTTTTTAAATGATGATGTGATTGTTTTTAGTGTGTATGCTCTTTTAACAGATTTATGTTCTTTTAACTGATTATGCATTTTAATTGGTGTTATATGCTTTTAACTGATGTTATGTGTCCTTTTGTTGCTGTTTTTAAATCTGTTGTTGCCTGTCTCAATCTACGCTTTCAGTGACTGCCTACTGCTGGAGCCAATAAGCTATCAGGAGGAGCCCCTCTCAAACTCTTAAGTCACACTTGAGTTCTAATCTGATCCCCAAGCATTTTGCATATAGACATGAAAAGAGTTTCAGTCTCCCAGTTCACAGCATTACAGGGACAAAGGGAATTCCATTTGTGCAACAAGGTCTGTGCTACTGGCAAAAAAGTCAAACTGCTGGCCCTACAGTCTGTTGCACATGTGATTTTACTCCATAGGATCTCATTCAAAGTCTCATAACCTTATGTGAAATAAGAATGGGCAGAAAATGGTATTGGAATTCAGAGAAACACAATAAAAATGGAAACTCAGAGATTTTCACATCCTTGTTGAATCCATTCTTCAACTGTTATGAATGTTCCTATTCCCATTCAATTAATCATGAGCAATATTTCTAACTTTTCATTAGCATAACTTCTGAGCAAAACTGAATTGTTTGTACTAGAAAGCCAAACTGTCTTTTCTTTGTCCGGCTTTCCTAAGAACAACTGGCATGTTTTCTCACTCTTTGTCTTTCCCCCCCTTTTTCATCCTTTTAGAAGATAAAGTAACTCCTTGAAGAAAAAAGTGTAATCAAACAAAAAGAAATTCTTTTGTCCTGGAAGCAAAGAGAAAGTTCCCACTCAGACAAGAGGGACTTGAGATTTCTACCATGTACAGCTTAGGATATGTGTGTTGAAAAAGTGAGAACAAACTCAGAATCTGTAATCCAATGGGAAAGGGAACAGGCTAGGCAGTGTCTAGCTTCAGCTTTAGAATGAAAGTCAAAGAAGAAATTTCTCCTGCCTGGAAATGGTGATAGAGATTTCAAAAGCCAAGAATAGATATATAGAAATAACATTTCTCTAGAGAAGCAGTGTGGCAAGTGTGACCTACATATGGTGTCCAAATCCCATTCATTTGACCCATAAAGCCCTGGGACATCTGTAAGGTGCCTGACTGCTACATTTTTTTTTAAATTTTAAGGCAATTTTTGGCCTCCAAACCAACCGACATGGCCCCCATCCAAAAAAACAAACAAACTGAAAATGTGACAGTTTACTGGGTCTCTGACATCCTGAGACAATCCCCGGCCTCCCAAAAAAGAGAGAGAGAGAGAGAGAGAGAGAAAATGTCCAGATGTGAGGCAAAAATGAAACAGAAAGTGACCTGACATTATCAGTTTCTCAGAGAAGCTCCACGCAACCCATCAGGGGAAGAGGGGCTAAGAGTGGCATGTGACCCTTGCGTAGTTGCCCACTGCTGCACTAAATACACTGTGAAACTCAGGGTGGAGGGAGCAGTGATGAATTAAGATCTCTGTTCCATGTGTGCTGAGGCCAACCTTCTTTCCAGACATTTGAAGAATCTATTTTTGAAGTCATTTTAGATATAGTGCAGCAACCCATCCAATTATACCCCTATTAATACTCATTTTTCTCTTCAAAGACTCTTGAGAAGACTCTTCATGAAGAGCAGACAGAATGAAAATGGCCAAAGACTAAGAAACAGTCACCGTAGTAACAATCTCATGGCTGAGGCCTGAAATTTGGCAAACTCCTCTTGAAATAAAATTGTTATTACTAATAGCATGAAGACAACCAACAAAAGTTTTTGCAGTACATCAGAAGCAGAGATTTAGCTAGGAGGATGGTTGGACCATTGGCATGGGCCCCAGAATTGAGCCCCCAACCAAGACTAGGTGAGGGGGGGAGAGTCTCCCATAAAGTGGTCTGGGAAAATTGAACCATCAAGATGCCAATATAGTTGTGGGTCCTCTGGAATTATCAGTCAGAAGTGTACTAAATTATCAAGCACTAAGTTCTAAGGCAGCTGTTGCCATTGAACCCACTCAGGAATAATAGGGGATGCCTGCAGGATATCCTAGACCTCCTTTCTTGGGAGTAATGTGCACTGAACATTTGAAGGGCAACTTTTAGGGACATATTGTGCTTCTAAGAGTCTTCATATTTAAGGCTGTTTCAGTGACCATGGGTGGGAAAAGTAATTGCCATCTCCCTGCAAACACCTGCAAGTAGGCAAATGAATAACAACCTGCCTGCCAATGTTGACTCTCACCATTTTAAGAATGAGTTCTGAGGCTCCTGACCACAGGATAACAAAGAATCACTCCTGTGCTAAGGCAGGGGTAGGCAAGTGTGGAAGGTTAGAGGGCTAAGAGGCCTTGGAGAACTGCACCTGCTTCCAGAAAAATACGTACGTAAGTGTGTAAGTAAGTAGTAACAATAAGGGGGTATGGAACATTTTCACCATGTTTTGGGTCTCAAAAAAGCCTCTCTTGGGCCTCAGTTGGTCCAGGGAGAGCCTGAAAAATGTAGCAGAAATGCATCCCACACTCCAGTGGACATTTTGGAACATTTAAGGAGCATTTTAGGACAAAAACAAAAACCCTGTTTCAAAAATTGCAAAAATTGTGTTTGACCCCTTGGTGGCCTGGGGGGGTCGAAAATGACCCTGAGTTGAAAAACAATCCTAAGGGCTGCATGAAGCCCACAGACCACACCTTGCATACCCCTGTGCAAAAGGAATCTACTGCTTCAAGGAAAACACAAGCACTTATCTCTCTTACAGCAGATCACTTGATACTTTTGGACAAAGAAAAGCCAGTTTCCCATTGCTGCTGCACCCACCAAACTGACGGTTCACTACAGTTGTATTTCATTTAAAAAAAGAAAACACCAGGAGAACAAATGAGACATCTCCTGCATAATGTCACTTGGCCTGCAACTTTTGACTGTGTCCCTACGGCTGACAGAAATGGGGATCAGAGCTTTCTGATAGATTCACCTGCAGTTTGCTTTATGACTGAAAAATAACAAGGAGGCATTCTTTTACCATATGAGAAGGAAGCATACACTATTGCAACTGCTGATGTTAATTGTCATCAAGTCAACTTTGACTTATGATGATCCTATGAATGATACTTACAAACCACCTTGTTATCATCAGCCCTGCCGAGATCTTGAAAACTCAGGGGTGTGGCTTCCTTGACTGACTCTGTTAATGTGGTCTCTCTCTTTTCCTACTAACTTCTACCTTACCAAACATTATTGTCTTTTCTAATGAGTCATGCCTTCTCATGATACATCCAGAGTACAATAGTCTCATTTTAGCCATCCTGGCTTCTTCGAACAGTTTACACTTGATTATTCTAAGTGCCTCTCATTTGTCTTTTTAGCAGCCCACAGAAATGTCTAGCAGCACCACATTTCAAACGAGTTGATTATTTTTTTATTGGCTTTCTTTACTGTTCACTTTTCACAACGCTATGTAGAAATTAAAAATACAATAGAGTGGACAATCTTGACATCGGTGTTCAATGATATACAGTTGGCTCTCCACATTTGCAGGTTTGACTTTCACGGATTCGATTATTTGTGAGTTTCTGCAACTCCTGTCCCCCACCTCAGGTGCTTCTTTTCTGGGGGAACTTCCCTTCTCAATGGCTGCAAATCAGGTCATTAGGTCATTTAAAAACCCACATCTGGTACTCCTCCTCCTTCACTAGCCACTGTCTGGCCAGCTACGGATGGCTCACAGTCCAATTTGTCAGCACCACAAACCCTCTCTCGACACCCCTCAAACACACCCAAGGAAGAAGATGGGTGAGATATAGGGCATCCATGCCAACCTCTCCTTCCCTCTCCTTGACCTAATCTGGTTTGGACCCTGGGTGCCCACTCTCCCCATCCTGCCTTGACCCCCTTTCCACAGACACATTTTGATATTTGCGATTTTTCCACCTTTGTGGGAGTCCTGTGCCACTAACCTTAGAAAATGTGGAGGGCTGACTGTATCTTGACACTTGAACACTATTGCAAAGAACCTGGATATTTTCATTTACTCATTATTTTGCTACTTACCCACATTTATGGTCTTGTCAAACAAAAATTGCTCTGTAATATTCTGCTTCAGTTCTGGACGGGGACTAACACATAGTTACCCTAGATGAGCTAGGAGCCATATGCACATGGAGGCAGGCTTCCAACACATGTACCTACAGCTGGAACAGAAAAACCTTTGTGCAAATCACCCTCATTAAAGAAGGTCACCCAGTTCCATTGCTTTCTGGGCAGCATGCTAACCAATACAAAAAAACCCTGGCACTATACAATACAAACACACACACAAAAAAACTTACTATAAAATCACAGTTTATAACAAAAAAAAAAAAGACATTTTTGTTTGGCAGGAAGGGGAATAAAAGCAGGAGAAAGATGCAATGCAGAGATTATTAAAAACAGCTACACAATGTTCACCTTTTGTCTGATTTGCAGACAAAATTGTTTGGATCTGCTCTCGCTTGGATGCTGTAATTGATACAGGTCTAGTGGATGTGACCTTGGCTCCTACTTGCCCTACATTATTAGGTATGCTTTGTTTTGTGCAGCCCGAGGATGTGGACAGGATTCTTGGAGAGATGACAGCCACAATATGTGTTCTGGACCCTTTCCCTTTCTGAGTCCTAAAGCAGCCTGAGGTGGACTGTCTCACAGGAGAAAGGAGCAGTTAATACCTTGAAATATGAGGCGGGTTTCTATCCTGCCTTAAAGCGGCTGTCGTGAGGACAATACTCCCCAAACGCCACCATAATAAAGAATTAGTGGCCACTCTCTAATATTGCTTTTTGTGGCAAGATACTGGAGCGAGAGTAGGAGTGGTAAATCTTGATTTTTCATAGTCTTGCATGGTGTTGAGAACAGTGAAACTGTTTTGGAATGGAAATTTTAATTGGTTATGTAAGTGAAAATGAGGGTGAACTGATGACTAGGATTTTGAACTTGGCATTTTTTGTGTGTCTGCTTCTACTCTTAATATTAGAAAGATACTATGCAAATGAAAGATGACTTTAAGTTGTTTCTATTCTAATATTTTTAATAGCATGAGTATAGTTTAGTTTAAAGAACATGGGTTAAAAATTATTGGTAATTTACAGAATTAATTCTTTGAAATACTATATTTTATTAGTATCATTATAAATATAAAAGTTGGAACCTAGTAGTTAAAATAATTTAACATTAGAATAATAACATTATATTAATAATGGTGTTTTTTCCCCCTAGGTATTTGGTAAAAGGTTTAACACATAACGAGCAGCAAAGTTAACATTTTATTTCAGTAATGATTATAAGTTAAGTCCATTTATTTAGTAGGAGCTGTTTGCAAGAAAGGCAGGAACCAATTTGTAGTTTTTTTCTTTTGTTAGTTTACTTCAGTTAAGTTTTGACTAGATTAATCATACAAGAGTTATGTTTGTAATGTTTGGCATTATTTGCATTTTTTAAATTTTGTTTTAGTTTTGTATGATTTATGTGTATATGTGTTTTGTTTTTTTTATATTGTTTAAATGTTAGTAAGAAGATTATTTTTAAAAAAGAGAACAATAAAACCATATTTTTGCTCCATAGTTTCCAGGCACTCAGGATTTCTCTATCTGCCACAATAAGGGGAAACTGAACAGCTTTTTCATGAACACTGTGCAGCTTGCCCAGAAAATTGCAGTTTTCCAGATGTTATGCTTCTTCTTAGAACTGTGGGGCACCCCCGAAAAAATGTGCAGCTTTTCTGAGGCTTTGTCTCCAGCCCCAAACTCATTGTTTTCCCCAAGTACGGACAAGCCTGCGGCCACAATTTTCCCTATAAGAACCCCTGACTTTGAGCGCTTCCTCGGATCGCCCTTGGCTTCCATCCCGCCTTGCTGTCGCTTTGTCCAGCGAGCCTTCCCCTCAGCTCCACGTGCTGAGAATCCACGCTCCCCAGCTTCTTTGCTTTTACCGGGCTTCAGGACAGGTATAGTATTTCCCATACCAAACCTCCTCTAAAAATCCCTCTATCCAACTCCTACCTTTTATTTCTATAGTTCTCTGTGTGAGTGTGTTGCATACACATGTTTGATTGTGTTTCAATAAACAATTGTTATTATTTTCAACTTCTGCCTGATCATTGACTCGGCCTGACCCCGTAGACATAGGGTTCAAGATCTTGCTACGTTACCCTGCCTCTCGCATTGCAAACTTGCGCTCTGTGCTAATTCCCTCCCCATTCTTTGAGCACATTTAGGTGTCCCTCCCGGGACCCCAGAAATCAGGCTAACAGTCTTTTCATCTTTGGCCCTGCCCACCGCTAGAAGGTGGGCCTAAGAACTCATGTGAAATAGAACACAGGCTGAAATAGGAGTGCCACTCTTCCCTAACAGTACCTCCTTCTTGTCTATATTGGATTTCAGCTTGTCCATTTTGGTGCCTAGGCACTGTTGTAGAACTCCCTCAGTCTCAAGTGAAATATGATAGGAAAAAAAAGATGAAGTGAGTGTGTGTGTCCATATATTGGTGACACCTTTAATACCAAATCTCTGTGGTATAGTGTCAAGGAAAAGCTTTCTATATCCTTCTGCATTCATGCATCCATCTTACCCGTCTGCATCCTTCTGCATCTGCTCTATACCAGAGCATGGCCAATGTCTGGTCATTGAAATGTCACTGAACTGCACCTTTCAGCAGCCCTGGCCAACATAGCTAATGGCAATCAATGAGATGAGTTGCAGTCCAACAACATTCAGAGAGCCACATGTTCCTCATCCCTTCTTTACATAATGGTATCTATCTTTTATTATGACTTTACACTGGCCTTTCATCCATCCTTACTGCCCTCCTCCTCCCACAGAAATCAGATACTCTGACTGATTTAGAGCAGGAGATGAAATTATTGCATTCACAATTCCAATGTGCCCACAAAATGATTGTTTTCTTTGCCCCTTCTTCCATTTGATGTCTGTCACTGCTTTTATCCTTCATCTTTGCTCCCCACTGGCAAAGCAATAGCAAATGCATCCCTGTGCTGTGGGATTTATGAGATTTAAAGAGATCAGCTTTAAAGAAAGCCATGCCTGTTTACTCTGAAGGTGTAAGGCAGGAATTCTTGGCCTGAAGCACGATTTGCAGGTGGGCCTTAATCGGCATGACAGTTTTGAGCAATCTGTTCTCCAGCTTTCCAAAATTATGTGAAAGATACTCTAATATCTCCTTAGAAAGACAATAGGTAGCAGCCTGTGGGCAAGGACAATTGCTTATTGGTGCCTCATCTCCAGTGTTTTTTAAAGTGGCAGGCAAGCTCAGCTATCTCATACTACATCACCGCAAATCCCTTGGACCTGATTGATTTGAACACAAAGGAGAGTTTACATACCATGTTCAAAGTCCAAGATATGGAATGATGGAATGCAACAAGTTTTTCTTAATTTTGATGAAATGGCTATGCTGCTTCTAACCACTTTCAGTGTTTGTGATTCAAGTCTAGATTGCGAGATCAGGACCACTGGAGGGTATGAAATTTTAAATACATAGTAAATGTATTCAGATATTAGCACCATACCACCATAGAAATTTCATTCTGATCTGTAACATAAGAGAGGGAAGGGAGAGGATCCATCTTAATCACTTTTAGCCCTGTTTCCTTGACTATTCTGTTACTTCTGCAGACTTGGGGATTATTGGCTACAGGACAGGTCCCACTGTATAACAAGTTGAAACAACTTGGTTCAGGTGGCACTATGGGGACAGAGGGACTAGATGAAGACAGGCATGCTGCAGCAAAACCTTTTAAAGTGTTCGACAATTAACTGAGGTACAGTGAATATGATCTGACCTTAGCGTTGTGAGTTCAGGACTATTCCAGGCTATAAGATTTCTGAGCCAAAACCTGAAACTTAGGCCCTTTTCACATGTCGGGGGGAAACGGGCGAGAACAGGCTAAAACGGAGCTTACCTCCAGCCGGGTAAGTCCGTCACCGCATGGAGCAGCGCGAGCTCACTGCTCCACACTCCTCCGACGTCGCAGATGGCAGCTTCTGGTTGGTGGAGGCTCTCCACCAACCGGAAAAGCTTGCCAACCGGAAGCCCGCCCCCGGCAGATCTGCAGGCACGCACTTGCGAGCGCCTGCAGATCCACTTTAGAGCCGGGCGACGGAGCAGCACGGGGCTGCGCTATCTGTGCTTTTTAAAAACCTCTAAAAAGAGGTTTTTAAAAAACACGCAGCCCGGCTAGTTCCGGCAGCTCCTGAGTGGATTCTGGTGTGAAGCTACTAAAAGTAGTCCACACCAGTCCACTCTACGGTGTAGACGACCTCCGTAAGAGGTCGCTCTACACCGTTCCCCCCCCCCACGTGTGAAAAGGGCCCTAGGAAGGGAAGGCATCTGGTGATGTCCCAGGGGGAAAAACTGGTTATGTTACAAGGATGACGTTGCAAGCGGCAGCCCTGGTGAGGTTATTAGGGGATATTTTCAGCTTCAACTACAGTTGCACCAAAAAAAACAAGTCTGACAAATGAAGAAATACTCACATACCTCTTTTGACACTGCACTCCCCCCATGAGATTCCAGTTCCCTTGTCCTGAAAAGAAGGGCCAGGCCCTAAGATCTGGCAAACTCATCTGTAAGCCTTTGATTTGTTATACTGTTCTACTGTTTGGGATGGCCCCTGGCACTTTGTTCCACAAAGCAAAGAACAAGATGCACACCCTGTCATTCCTACTATATTATAAAAGCCAATCTGCTTAATAGTTAAACCTTTCTTCAACACTGGCAGGGAACAGTGTCCTTCATGGCGCTCAAGGCAGCAATCTAGCTTAGGAGGTTAGGAACAGGATGCTTAGCACTGGATTCTCTCTTCCAATACCTACCTGCTGCCTTCCATCATTTTCTGCCTGAGACAAACACCTTGCTCTGCCAAATGGTAGGCCCAGCGCTGGTCACAATGGACAAGGAGAACAGGGCAGCATGTCCAGAAAAGGTCAGAGAGTCTCACTAACATAAAT
This sequence comes from Cyclura pinguis, assembly GCA_030412105.1. NCBI lineage: Eukaryota > Metazoa > Chordata > Lepidosauria > Squamata > Iguanidae > Cyclura > Cyclura pinguis. The sequence continues at coordinate 61,475,112 of CM059600.1, read as the reverse complement.
ACAGATATAATTAAAAGGTCTCGCTTATGATATCCCAAGGAGCCAGGTTCAGATTGTGGTTTGTGACCTTGATTTTTGAAATCACGATGTGACAAATGAGTGTCTCAGCTTCTGCCTCTGAAGATTTTCTGCCTTGTGTTTTGCAGCTACAGCTTATTTGTTACTTAAAGGTCATCTCTACAGAGGATGAAACAACTCTGCCTCTGGGGAAAGCCAGACAAACATGTGGCTTGAACTGAATGCTTCCCAAATTGCATTTTTTAAAAAAAGTTGCTTGGCCAAACTTGTAGGAACAAGCAAAGGGCATTTGTACTGTATTGCTTTTGCAGGTAAACCAAGGCTCCATTCTGGCCATCCTTTCCAAATATCTGATTCAGGAAAAGTAAGAAAGAGGAAAGCTTGGACTTCACCTCCCCAGAAACTTAACAGAAGCTATGCCTTGGTCAACAAATCACTTGCCAGTTCACTGGCTGAACCTCAAAGAAGTGAAGTGATTGTAGGAAAAATAACACATTGGTGGTGCTCAAAAGTCTTCACACTTATTATCTCTGAAGTCTTTCCATCAACTTTGTAAGATGGGTCAGTAGTATTGTTATTCTCCCACTGCAGATGGGTTACAGAAGGTGAGACAGACACTTACATAAGACCACCCACTGAGTTATGGACAGTGTTGACTTGAGCTCTGTCTCTTATTCCAGTCTTCCTTTTGAAATGTATGGCGTGTTTGTAAATAATAGAGTAATTAGGTCTCATGTGCCTGGGTGTTTGGGGGAAAAAAGACCTGCTGGGCCAAGTTGGAGAGCTCGTTGTCCCTAGGATATAATTTCCAGACAGTCTTGAGCACAGTGCTTCTCTTTTGAGGATTTAAACACTATCTCTGGTCCAATGTGGTTCTGAATTGATTGTTGGGGATAACAGATGAAATTGTCATGCTGAGGAACTCTTAGACTTCTAACTGTTCTGCAGTACAGCAGGGTTGCTCTGAAATCAGAGATGACTGGTAACCTACTCAGAAGTGACTGAAACTTTAAAAACATACCATAAGTTCTGGCAGATGAATATGATCTGCATGGTCATAGAATCTAGAGATCAATTTCTGTATGAGAAGATTGAAGGACTTTGGTATGTGTAACGGAAGAAGAGATCGTTGAGAAGAGATATGATGGCCATCTTCAAAGAGTTTGCCGAACTGTTCCACAGATGATGGCATAAATATATTTTCTGTATTCCAGGGACCAACAGGTTCAAATTGCACGAAAAGTGTTTTTGACAAAACATTGAGAAGAATATCCTGATTTTTTTTCAGTTGTTTTACAATAGAATAGAAAGTGTTGAGCTGTCCTTTATTAAATGTTTGCATGCAGAGGTTAAATAAGCATTTATTAAAGATGTTGTAGCAAAAGATGCTCTTTATCAGTAGGGCCTTGGACTAGATGTCCTTGAGATCCTTACCAACCCTATTATCCTATGAAATCTCTGCACCCGTATGTGAACCCTTCATTTCTAGGCAGTTTCTAGTTGCAAAATGAATGGCTTTCTCCTCGTGAATTTGCTCAGCCTGGACAAAGATACTTTGGTGTTGATGGGCTCAGTGAATTCATCTCTGCTTAAATACTCTAAAGATACCAAATTCCACCTGATCTTGGAAACTAAGCAGAGTCAGCCCTGGTTATTACTTGGGTGGGAGACCAACTTGGGTCACCATAAGTTGACAGACTACTTGAAGGCATGCATGTGTGTGTGTGTGTGCGCGCGCGTGTGCGCATGCAGACACACACACACACACACAGATCAACATCCAGAGGAGGAATGCAAAGTCTGCAACCTTTGACTTTGCACAGCACTTGGCCACTGTCTGTTGTAACTGCTGGCTGCCTGCTGCCAGGCAATGGAGTGTTGAGCTAGCAGAATGCTGTTCAGCAGACAAACTGAGACAGCTTAACAATTCAGTGGAACTTGCCCATTTAGGGTTGAGCAGAAGTGTAGTTAAAAGGTTGGTCCAGGAGTTCAGCAAGCAGCAAGGTCGAACAGTCTGAGGGTCAGAGAGTTCAGGCAGACAGCAAAGCATGGAATCCTTAGCACACACAAAGGCAAGGGCTAGCAAACTCCAGAAAACTTGTTTCTGGAGTCAGACCACAGTCCTCTACCTTCCTTAAAAAGGCTGGAGCCAGCTAGCTCTCATTCCAGCCTGCTGCCTTCACAGTCTGACTAGCTCCCGGTGTGTTTGTATTTGCTTGTCTTCCACTGAGGCTGCTGTTCACATGGAGAAGCTGACTCCTGGCTCATGACATTCTCTGTGTGGTTCTTGAAACAGAGGAGACCACATCCATGCTGTTCCCTGGCTTCTAAATCACTGTTTTCTCCGTGGAGATTCCTGGGAGACTGGGGAAAATTTCACCTCTACACACACATCCCTCAGAAACTGCTACATTTCCGTGGGTCAAAAAGGTTATGCACCTGTGATCTAGAGGCTTAGTGCCTGAGAAAAGAGTATGAATACTATTTTGCATGCAAAGTACATTCAGTTCCATGATATCGTAAGAATATTATGAAGTACACAGGAAGCCAGGATGGTGAAGAGACTTCAATCTTCAGTGTCTAGTAACCAATATCTAGCCAGAAACAGACAGAATCCAGTTCAGGTTCTGGCAAGTTCTGCAGATTCCATAGTTCAAAATTTAAGTCAGTGAACAGTATGTTACCCAAATATCAGGGCCTGGTCATCTTTATAACATCACCATGATCCCATCAAAGGACTTTTTCCTGGGTCTCAGGTTTTGGCATTGAAATCTGAAGGACTGGGACAGTCCTGATCTAGCAGCCCTTTTCAGAGAGACTTTCCTCGACTTGGCACAGTTAACAAAATAGCGAAAGATCTTTCCATTTTTCCTAGAAAAATTGTAAAGCTGCTAGGAGCTAGCCCATCTCTAGTTTATCTAAGGAAAGAAGAGGAAAAGGCAAAGATGGAAAAGAAGAAAGGCAACAACAATGCCATGCTGAAGTACCTATTTGCCCATTTCTCAATGCCCATCCTTATCTGGATCATTCACATGCTCTGTCTGGAAGAGAAATGAAGTGCTTAAAATTGTTTCATTGCAGAACACTAATAGATACTTGACTATTGTACTTAATTCCAGTTCAGTGCTGTTGCTCATGGAGACCATCATAACCATCCTTGGGGAGAGCATTGCTATGGCATTTAAGCTTGTTTTGAGGCACACTTCAAAGAATAGCCTTCAACAAGAGATTGTCCTCCTGTTTACACTAAAGAGTGCTTCATTTGGAAAGCTCAAACAAGTCCCTGGGCACCCCATGCTTCCACCTCTTTGTCCTCCTTCTCCCTTAAGTCAACTTCCTTTCCTAACTTACCTTGGAAAAAGGGAAGAGAAGGCAGACATGGACACTCCCATAGTTACATGATAGAAAAATATGGCTCTTGTGTCATTTCCTGAACGGCTACCTCTGTGGCAAATGTTCTTTCTCATCACTAGTTTTGTGAATTGGAAAACTGGGAGAAGAAACTCTGTATTTATGGGAGCATCCAGTAACAGGTGGCTTCAACCAACTCCTTTCCTTTCCTTTCCTTTCCTTTCCTTTCCTTTCCTTTCCTTTCCTTTCCTTTCCTTTCCTTTCCTTTCCTTTCCTTTTCTTTCTTATTTTAACCTATATGTTGGACCACATTGCCTTTACATGGTAAGTCCCCTTTCAGCAGTGCTGAAGCCATCTTCAAAATATGCTGAGAAGGAAGAATATGCAATTTCTTTGCACAGATAATCGAAGCAATACAATCTACACCACTCAGAACACTGATTTCTTGATCATTCTATCTGTGTAGTGTTCCAATGCAAAGATGAGTCCTCTGTGGTCAACTATCAATTGTTTTGCTCTCTTGCACCAAAGACATGATCAGTCTTCTAGAAGAGAAAGAAGAAGGGTATTGGAAGGGTATTTGGGGGTGGGGGTGGAATAGTTTTAGGGAGAGGGTAGGGGAACTGGTATAAAGTTATATCACTACATATTCTGATTACTTATACATTCAATTGTGTACCCATTCATACGGTGCAGTAAAGCCCATGTGTAGCCTTTCTTCTTTGTGGCCTCTCTGACTCACACAAATGGATCATCTATGCCTGTGCAGTGAGAAATTCAGAACCTTCTAGAGTTTAGTGACAGGTGCTTTGGTGGGACCCCCACCCCCAGGGGCTATAAAGCCACCTTTCTGCCTAAAGCATTAGTTCTTTTTCTTTGCCCGCAGCAGCAGTGTCAAAGGAGCTTTTTCTCAGAGCCTTTTCCTCAAGATTCTTGGTTCTCAACTTTGGATATCCTCTCGGTTTACAATTTTCCATGGTGTTTTGGCTTGCCCTCTATTGGTCTTCAGCTTGTGCTCTTGGATTGGACTTTAGCTTTGTTGGACTTTGGTTTTTCACTCTTCGTGTTTCAGTCTACCATTGTATGACTTCTGCAGCCATGCTTAAGTGCTGCGCTTCATGGGGTGGTAAGATTCCCAACAAGGATGGCTGTTCAAAATGCTTCCTTTGTCTAGGAGAGAGGCACAATGTGAGGTCTTGCACACACTGCCAACTGTTTACACCTCAAACAAGACCTATCTTCTCATGTACAAGTTCCCCAAAAGATAGATACTGCTTTGAAGCAGAGTGAGGCAGCTTTCTTATGAGCCATAAGAAAGAGAGTGGTGAAAGTATGTGCCACATGATCACAGAATCACAGAGCTGGAAGGAACTCCAAGGGCCTTCTAGTATTATCCCTTGCCATGCAGAAATACACAACTAAAGCATTCTGAAAAAATAGCCACCTCACCTCTTTTAAAGATCAAAGAAGGAGAGTTCACATCACCTTGAGGCAGTATATTTCACTGTCTTACTATGTTACTATTTAGAAGTTCTTCCTAATGTTTTGGTGGAATTTTTTTCTTATAATTTAAATCTACTGGTGCTTGTCTCTAAAGCAGCAGAAAAAAGGGTCTCTCTATTTCCTGTGTGACCTCCTGTAATAATGGACTCTTCCGTTACCTGGGCAACACACCTGAGGGGTATAGTATCTCTTCCAGGTAAACAAAAGCTTAATGGTGTGACGGTTTTAAGTTAGATTTATTGGGGGGGTCAGCATCACAAAGGAGCAACAGAGATCATGGGAGACAACTGCCCAGTGAGAATTACCAATTTGGGGAGAAATGTAGAAGCTTTGGGATGCTTCCAAGTGAGAAAGACCAGGGTGCCATGAGGCATGGAGAGAGAAAAAGAGACTGATCAACTGAGATCTTGGCACTGATGGTGAGGTGAGGGCATGCTACCTGCCTCACCTTCCCTAAGGAAGCTTATCCTTAGGCTGGACAGAGGAGTCCAGACTCCCAGCTTCCCATGAACTTCAAAAGACCCAGAACACCCTCTGTCTTGTAAGTAGAGTAGGAATGTTCAGTTACTTGAGTTGGGGCATATGTTTCTTCTGAATTCAGCTGAATATGACTTAGATTGTCTTTGTAACTTTGCGGCTACTCTTAAGAAATGCCCAAAGGAAGGTGACTTCATGTACAAGATAAACTTTTGCTAATATAAGATTACTTGCTTAGAATAAAAGCTTTTCTTTCAAGATCTCCTCTTTTCCGTGCTCTCTTCACATGTCTTTGCTCTGTGAGAGGTTACATATGTATATAGGATGCTCATTTCCCACAGGAGGGAGAGGCAAATTCTCTGCAGAGTTGGAAGTGGGGAAAAGTGGAAGAGTTGGAAATGGGGAAAACTTTCCACTAAGTTCCTGAATTACGTGAGGCAACTTAGGCCATTTCTGCACAGGGCGAGGGAATCGCCCCGTGCCGGTACTTACCGGACTTCTTGGCTCCACGCTTGGGTCCAGGCTGGTCTGGAGCAGTGTGTGGCCGCCGCTCCACACTGCTCCCGGGACGAAAATGAAGCTCGCCAACCTAAAGCCCCCCCCCCCCGCCGATCGCAGGCTTGCACTGGTGAGAGCCTGCAAATCTGTACCGGAGCGCGGGCACGGAGTGGCGCACTCCGTGCTTTTGAAAGACCTGTTTCAAGCGGTCTTTCAAAAGCACGCTGGATGACCACTTGGGGTCGTTCCAGAGCGGGCTGAGGTGCAGAACTACACTAAGTAGGTCTGATCCAGTCCACTCCCAGGTGCAGACGTCCTCCCTGGAGGACGCTCTGCACCGTTTCTTTAAGCCCGTGTGGAAATGGCCTTAGTGAGTTATGGCAGCTAGATAGTTTTCAGGAGTATCCTGTCCTACTCAAGAGTAGGAGATAGGGCCAGAGCCTGTTATCTCTCCCTTCAAATATTTCAAGAAGGTTATCATGTTATCTCTGAGTCTTCTCGTCTCCAAGGGAAGCATACAAGCTCCCTTAGTTGTTCCTCAGAGGACTTGGGTTGTAGACCTTTTACCATCTTGGTCACTCTCCTCCACTTTTTCTGCACAAAATATTCCAGGTGAAGTCTTGCCAAGGCGGATCAGAGTGGTACTATTACTTCCTTCAATTTGGACACTATGCTGTTGTTGATGCAATCTAGAATTGCTTTGCAATGCAATTGTTCTTTGTCACCTAAACTAGACTACTGTGTGAGATAGAATGGGAGATGCCATCACATTGACAGTGTTGAAGTAAAGCTCAGCTTTGTGCACAGAATTGGAGAGGGTATCCTCATGTCCTTCACCACAGCAAAAAGTCTTGGGCTGAACAAGGTGGTAGAGTCTTGTGTTGCACGCACAGAAGTTCTAATCCAATCATGTCTAGGTCTCAATCTTTAGGTCTCAATCTAGGTTCCCGGCCATTTCTGCACTAGACTGCTATTGTCCCACTTCCAACATCCTATGGAATCCTGGAGTTTGCAGGTTAGGGAGGGGCATTTTGAATTCTCAGCCAGAGAGCTCTTTGGCCTCAGTAAACTACAAACCCCATAATTCCACAGGATGTTGAAAGTGGAATGATAGCACTATAACAGTGTAGTGCAGAAATGTCTCCAGGTCTGACTCTTCCTAAAATCCAGGAGAGCTGCAGCCAGTCAGTGTGAGAGTGAGCATAATGGAGCAATGATTTTACATAGTATAAGAGAGCCTCCTAGGTTCCTCTTCAAACAAACAGGAGTTCTGAAACAGCATATGTTTCCAATAGAATTTTGTGTCTACACAAATGGTGCATAAATAACATGTGGAAATATTCTATTGATTGATAGAACTCTCCACTTCGAACGTCCTATACCTCAGACTTAGAAATCAATTGGCCAAGATGAATACCTATAAATACTTGAACTCTTGTTTTCTTTCAGAACAGAAATAAGAAGCCTACCAACACAGATGGTAGGAAACTGGACCCAGTTTCTTTCAGGAAACAAAACTGTGTTGTGTAAATTCTCCTGAGACAAATGTCAGTTCTCCAGTAAGTGTCAGGAGGATGGAGAAGAGAGAAACAGTTAAACCAAACACGAAAATCCTATAGTGAATAAATAAGTTAGTAATCTATACCCCACCCATAGGATACTCTAAACTGAATCTGCAAAAGAAATTAAAACAAAACAAAACAGAGGAAATGTTCATACTCATTTAAAATACAATCATAATGAAACAATGTAAGGCAGCAGTCTCAAATATAATAGAAAAAGCCAAAGTCTGTTTAAAGATAAAAGCTTTCAGCATAGAGCAGTGTAATTTATTGGTTTTAATAATTTTAATGTTTTTATTACTCAGTTTATTTTATTTTGTCCAGAATAAAGACTCAAGATAACAATATGGAATTGAATAGGCTGAATCTTTATTAAATTAACTAAAACTGCAATAAGCACAGAAAATTTTATCCCAAATAAAGTGAGGGCTGTGAACAAATTGAAGACTAGGGAGTAACAACTCAATGTTCTCCAAAGTAAAACGGTGATGCTACCTGGCTTCCAAGAAAGAAGGTCAGAAAGAAAGCCATTTCCTCCACTACTCTAAGATGTTCACCTCTAAATAAGGGGCAAGGACATCCTTCTTATAGCAGTTGGTATTTCAAGGTGCTTGTCAGGTTGTGTTAGCCCATGATTATGAGTCTATCCAGCTCACCCTCCCTGCCAGATGTGGCAGGAGGAGAATAAAATACCAATCAAATGAAAATGAAAATCCCTTCACCCTTCAAACAATATGAAGTAGATTTAAAAAAAAAAAAAAAGGAGGACCTGAAGCCAAATTACATATCCTTCCCAAAATTCTGAACTGAGTAATCTTGTACTGTTTTAAGGAAGTGTGGTTGTGTTGCCAGCCATACACACCCATGTTTGATATGGTTTAATTGGCATATATTGAAACTGATATAAAATATAAAACATTCCTTGCTATGGCTGTATAGTCAGGCTGCCCAATAAGAAAACTGGCCAAACATATGTGTTATGAAATTAGGCCAGAAAAACATCTCCTAGGCATGGTGAAGTTATAGTAAAGAAATCAGCAGAAAACTCCAGAGATAATAGGCTGGTGCTAGCCTTAACAACTCTGCTTTCTTAAACAATATCAACTGAGAGATTCCCATCAGATTATCTCAAACCCTCTTCCCTTCACCCTGCAGTCTATCCCATTATCCTCAGATCTGTCTGCAAACACTGAGCTATCAGGCAACCATCAGCCCCTTTGTCACCTAATGCTAAAACCATCAGCTTATTCCAGGCCTCATTGTCCACTCTGTGAACTCCATTGTGTACCTGGCCAGAGAGCTATTTGCCCCCATGCCCTCCAGGCAGAAATTTTGTATAAAAACCACCAGTTTTGGGCAGCTAGCTCGCAGTACATTGGTTGTTGAATGTCACTCTGTCCCTTTGATTTCTGATTGTATTGTCCTTAAATACAAGTCTAAGACACATCACTGCTTCTTGACTACTCTTCTGGATTGGTAAATATCACTCATTTTACCCTGAAATATCTCTGTCTTAAACTTTCCTCCCTTTTCCTTCAGCTAGCCTTGTGTGACTGTGTGAGTGCTTGTGTCTTGCGTGTGATTGTTAATTCCCCTAGTAAAACATGTTTTAGCTTATGTTTGAATCTCTGGCTGGTTCCTCTCTACAGAAGACCCCGTAAACATTGGTGCCAAAGATCTCGTCAGGTAACCCTCCTCTCACAGGCCTCTTAATTTTAGTAAATAATTCCCCACCATTGACCAAAGGCACTGGCATCATGAATAGACTCCTGAGTCACCCATGTTTTGGGGTAACAGATGTGTGCTATGAAAGTCAGAAAGCAGCCAGCATAAGGAGCAAGAGTCTTATATAGACAGTTGAGACATGTGAGACCTGACACCTCAAGAATTCAGTCCTTCTTGAAAGCCTTTTCTTCTCTGAGAGGATGAGGGCATAAGAGCTCAAGCACAATGATGGAGAGCAAGCTTAATCGTTTCATTGTTCAGTGGCTTTCAGTGACATTAGCTGCCTTGACTAATATTTTACCTAAATGAAAGGAGGAGGAATTCTCCTGTATCAGCAATTTAAAATGGACCAAATCATAGATGATGGGCTAGACCTTTGTCAGAGACTCTGGAGAGCTATTGCCAATGGACATAGAGAAACCAGTTATATCTGATGCGCTGTAAAACATCTTCATATGCTTATTCCAAAGAACTGGTCTTGGGCCATTCCCACAATAGACTGTTATGGTGCTATTATTCCACTTTCAACTTCCTATGGAATCCTGGGGTTTGCAGTTTAGGAAAGGGCATTTAGAATTCTCAGCCAGAAAGCCCCTTGGCCTCAGTAAACTACAAACCCCAGAATTCCACAGGATGTTGAAAGTGGAAAAATAGCTCTATAACAGTCTAGTGTGGAAATGGCCTATGATTGAGAGTGAGTCACTTGGGTGCAGCAGTCGTCTTTGCTAACACATTGCTCATATGTGATGTTGCATCTGCTGCTTTCTCATCCACTGCCCTATTGTAGAAGTAGCAGTGTGGAGTAGGTATGTCTTGGTCTATCAAACAGTGCCAGTGTAGGTGCTTGGTTAGGTCTTTTGCCAGTTCTAAGCCAGTGAAAGCAAAATCTCTCACCATATTTTGCCCAGTGTGGAAATATGGTTCAACTAGTTTTGTCACCACACTGACCAAGGGTCTTTCTGCCCTACACTGTTATAGTGCTATTGTTCCATTTTCAACATCCTGTGGAATCCTGGGGTCTGCAGTTTAGGGAGGGACATTTAGAATTCTCAGCCAGATAGCTCCTCGGCCTAAGTAAACAACAAAGCCCAGAATTTCACAGGGTGTTGAAAATGGAATAATAGCACTATAACAGTGTAGTGCAGAAAGGCTCCAAGTCTTCATGTAGTCTATGAGCCACACCTGCCAGAAGCAGGAGGCCAATGTATCTCTTCTACTCAGTTACATCAAAGGGTTTCTACACCTTATCTCAGGTAGGATTTCTCTTGTTCAGTGCCCTAAATACATGCTGTGCCTCTCTATCTGTGTCATGTATTATGTGGTGAAGATGCTTGCTGTGCACAGCCGTTCAAAGTTTCTCACTGTATCTTCACTTCCATCCTTCTTTGGCCATAAATGTTTCCAAATATTGTTCCTAGCCATTGTACAGTGAATTGTCTGTAGATGTCTGCACCAGGCCCTTCTACCTCTGCCTCCTCAAAATTCCTGCTCAAGTCCTTCTTAGTATGAGATGAGAGGGTACCTGCTGCCTCCTCCCTTTAAACAAGGGAGGAGATTGTTTTTCATCCAAACACCCTAACTGGCTTCTCTACATCAAGGCTCACTATCAAAGGGGCATGAGACTTTTTAAAATCCAAAACATTACGTTATAAGGCACAAAGAAGAAACTGAATGGTAAAATATAATAGATTAGGATCCTGCTCAATATTTGTGCAACAGTAAAACAAACTTACAGTCTCATGATGGTTGAGATTGTTGAGATTTGCATTTGTTGAGATTTGCGTGACCAAACATGGCCCCAAAAACTTATCTCTTTAGCCAGCCAGAACCCCAGCTAAAGGGTTTCCTAGAGGCTGAAGACTGGGCCATTGGAAAATGAGAATTTTGCTGTCCCAATCACAGAGCTTGTTGAGATAAGCAGCTGCTGTGGGACCCTTCAAGCTCTCTCCAGATTCCCAACTCAATACATCTCATGACTTGGGAAGTGTTATGCTCATCATTTCCCAGTGCCCCAATTGGCAGGATCTCAGAAACCTTTGGGTTTGGATGTTGCCTGGCTGAAGAAGTAGGTCCTTTGGGGTAGCCTCAGCAGAAGAAGCTACAATAATGGGACTCCATCTTCATAGCTGTGTCTGATGATGCAGGATCATGGCCAATAATGGAATATATATTTTTTGGGAGGTGACTTTTATCTCACCTATTTTTTTTATTGGTGGAAAAAAACCTATATATGGCAGGTAGCTAAAACTTGGAGACATTGTTTAAAACTCTTGAAGTTACACTGTATGTGTAGAGGAGTGTGCGTCTGTGTGTGAGAGAGAGGAAGTGTGTGCACACATCAGTCAGTAGAAATAACTGTTCTCAAAATGCATAGAAATCTGGCATAAAAACATTGCATGCTGGGCTGCACTGGGGTTCTTTTATTTAATTTTAATTCCATCTTCCAATCATACACACATTGTTAAATGAACTAACACACGGGGCTGAAAATTACCAGGCAGGTGTCTGAAAGACTTCCGTAAGCAATTCTGCTATAGTCTAATTAGTGTTCTAATATATTTTACAGTGCACAGTCATCATTATTTCCTCTTCATTAACAGCTAATATACAATGTATCTTTTTTTAAAAAAAAAATAGCAATTTCTGCCCCCTTAAAAATAACAATATTACTTGTTTTTCTCCTTCAGTTCAAAAGCAATGGAATTTTGATTAATGCAGATAATTTAAACTATGTGCATAAAACATTGAAAATTAACATGCCATCACAGCTTAACATTCATTTGCAGATTGTCAAATTTTCTTGTCAACATTGATATTTGCAAAGTTTGGTATATTCTTACATTTTTTTCTAAAAAAAAAAAAGACAAGTGAACAGAATCTACAACATCTCTGACAATTGATTCTGTTCAAAATAGTTTCATTAACACTGCTATCCTATGTAATTCCATTTAGTTCCATCTGAGGCCCTTTCTGCACCTTACCTTTTTCCGGCGCTGGGGTGCAGGGATCCATAAACAGCCTCTGATGAGAGGCTCTCATGTCCCCGCTGCTTGAGTTCCTCACAAGCTGCTCGCATGAGAGCCCCGCCTCTTCCTTCCGCAGTGCAGCCTGGGAGTTTCCCAGGCTGCGCTGGGGCAGGAAGCACGACTGGCATGGCTCTGGAGGCTCCACATGCCAGGTAAATGCACACAGGGCCCGGGAGCAATGCACAATCGCGCACCATTTTCAGCTTCCAGCCAAAAATGAAAAGGTGTGTGATTGGTGCCTGCTCGCCCCTGGAACGTCACGCGATTGTGAGTGCATCATGCAGATTGCTCCTCACAATTGCGTGACGCTCCAGGCACCCTTTTGCATGGCAAATGCAGTGTGAAAAGGGCCTAAGTGTATTTAGGAAGGCAACAACCCTAAGTGTTCATGATAGAAAGCAAATTCCAGTTATAATTAACAGAATAAATATTATACGACAAGGTAGTTTGGCTAATCTAAAATTATATTACACTCAAGTCCTTCAATTTATGCTAGTATAGGTCCAAATTACACACTGCATTTGAAATGCAGCATGCAGCTAAGCCTCATTTTCTTTTTTACTCATATTAGAACATTCACATGCTCATTCTGGATAGAGACCACTGTGAATGAGTAGAGAAAGCTAAAGCCATCGCTACCATTTACCCCTTAAATCCCCCTCCCTTTCTTCTGTGCCGATATTTCCTGGTGCTAAGGAGCCTAAAGAACCTGAGATTATGTATAGTTTATCCCTTAGTCATTTGGGTTGCTGGATTCTCAGAATGCCATAAATTCCAACAATTTTCTATACATCACCTTGAGATGTCCAGAAGAATATTGCTGCAACTCTATCAGTGTAAGTATACTAGTAACTACACTTTCCCTAGGGTTGTACGGTGGCAGACAAAATCTGCTGGCTTCAAACAGCCTGTTCCTCCAATGCTGTACTTCCTGAATGCTTGTTGTGCCCACAAGTCCTTCCTCTCCTGCTGCCACTACCTACACCAGCTCAGTTACACTGATGAACTACACTAGCAGGACCCAGGCCTTGCACTGCAAGCCCACTTACACCTGCCCTCAGGCTAAATGACTAGACAGGAATGAATTCTAAGAAAACAAAACCTATTGGTTTTTATACACAGTTTCTTCTACTTTCCAGATTCTTTAGTACAGTTTCCTGGCTCTCTGATTTATTATTCTAATGTCCCACTTTTCCCACCATGGGCTACCTAGCAGGCTTTAGGGATATGTCAATGACATCAGCTGAGATCATCAGGAGATTCATTGTAAAGTTCTGCCTTGGCAGGATGACAAGACATCTTCCTCTCCTCCTCCTGGAAGACTCATTGCCCTCCTGCAATTCATCCCCAGAGGACATGTAAATGGTCATGGAGGTAGGGAATGGCTGAAAAGCATCTGACTACGAGGGTCTATCAAGACACATTGCTGAAGTCATCCCCCAGGACCTCCCAGGACCTAGAAGATGTCTTCATTGTTGTGTCTCTGACTATAGTCACATAGTCAGATGCTTTTCAGCCACACACACACCCCTCTCTCCACTAGCCACTACGTGGCTGTGGATGGGGGTGCAGAAGGAAAGTTTGTTGTCAGAGGGTTTTGGTCATTGTGTAAGGGATGAAAAGAATTCTGATCTCTGTAACAATTACACCCCTCTCCAAAAGGCATACAGAGGCATAGTCTGGGTTTATGATTGGTCATGTCACCAGATGGATATAAGCCATCCTAGCTGGCCAAACTGGAGACTTAATTTTCCTGTTCAGTGTGAGAGAGCAATCTCTATCCAGGTGTTATATAAGACTAGTCACAACCTGCCATGGGATTTTGGAGAGTGTTTCTATACTGTACTATATAGCAGTTTCACACAACTTTCACTGCCATGGCCCCATCCTACAGAGTCCTGGGATCTGTTGTTTAGTGAAGCATTTTCCACAGAATTCTTTGCTGGAGAGCTCCAGTGCCATTTCCTGAACTACAGATCTATTGCCCTGTAGCAGAGAATTCTACACACCTAAGATTGCCAGCATGGTGCGACACACTTTGAAAGGCATTTGAACAACACTGAGATGAGCACGGTTCACAAAAGAGTTTTCACAAAAAATGCTAGATGATCATGAAATAACTATTGTGATTTTTTTTTAAAAAAAAGGAGTTAAGCAACATGGTAAGAATATTTTTAAAAAATTAAAAAAGATAGCAGGTTATACTGAACACTCCCATGTGCAGAAAATCTGTGTAGTCACTGAAGCAATCCAGCAGGTATTTCATTATTGCTTCCACTCCTCATTTTGAAATGTTATATTATGTAGTTTCAAACATAAACCAGCTTGATACTGAAAATGAGAGGAATACAGTTCTCCTCTCTCTCCTCCCTGCAACTTGCAATTTTTGCTAAGTGAGCAACATAAATGTGTGATGTGGTGGGCAGTGGGTGGAAAGATGCACACACACAAAGAGTCAAGGGGCACAGAAGTGCAGTGAGGCTGGAGAAGGGTTCAGATTTCAGTCCAGGCCAAATGAGGCTATTGTAATGATAATTCAAGAAAAGTCTTTCCTGAGAATTTATTATCATGGAATGTGATGGATCCTTTGTCCAGGCTGGCCTCATGGTGTTATTCTGACTTCTGAGGGTCCCTTGGGGGACATCTTGATTCGCTTCAAAAATGCAAAGATTGGGGAAATTAGCAGAGCACTGGCTGTAGCAAAATGAGGGGCAGGGTAACCCAGCAGAATCTTTTACCCAATTTTTATGGGGTCAGACCAAGCAAAAAGCCAGACAATCATACCAATAACTGGATTTTATTAATAAATGTGTTCTCACACACAACGCACTCACTCACTCACACAAGGCCTATTGAGAAAGAAAAGAGGTGAAAATTGATAGAGGATTCAGCGGAGAGGGTGTAAAGGCGGTAATACTGCACCTATCCTGAAGTCTTCAGTCTGTGAAGTGGTGAGAAGAATGGAGCTCAGCGAAGAGAAGTGGCTGAGAGGATCACTCGGCTAACATAGTGCTGGTCTGCTAGCGTGGCAGGGAGTTCTCTGAAGAGGCCTTCAAAAACTGGAACTACTTATAGGGCAGAATGTACCTCGAGGGCAGGCCCTCTGCCGGGCAGAACAATGGCCAAATTAGAGGGAGAAATACCTCACAATAGCAACTTGGTGGTTTGTATGATTGGTTTATGCAGATGGATCTTTCAGTGTAGGGTTTACTAATGCTGGAGTTGCTCAACCTAGGGAAAACCCAATAATCCCCTTAAGTTGGCTTTTTTTTTTTTTTGGTTGGGGACCCTTTGTCCATGCAGACGTGTTTAGCCTGAGGTCTCCTAGGGGAACGTGATTGGGGATTTTCCTGGCCTGACCTAGTTTCAGTGGTTCAACCTCTTTGTCTACGTACCCACTCGGGGAACCTCTCTGGCATGGTGGACATATCTGATATCAAATTTATACTCCCTGGGATGGGGTCTGTCATTGGGGCAACAATGGTTTCAACCTTTGGACTCTTGTCACTGATCTTTTCCTTTCACCCTCAAGATCCCTCCCTGGGTCTGATACTCTGGCCTCAAGGTTGCTACTGCTCTGAACAACTGGCTCTGTTGATCTGTGGCTACAGTACCATAAAGCATGACCAAGTCTTCTCGTTCAGTTCTTAAATGTGAAAAGTCAGACGGCATGGTAGAAAATAAAAACAGTAAATATTTATTATGTAACAAATAAGTAAAACATGAAATTCTTAAACTATTTCCACATTTCCAGTTCCAAAAAATGCAATTCAGATCTTCACTGTGGCTGTCCTAAGTCCATTTCATCCTACGCCTTCCTCACTTTTTAACAGACCGGTCTCATGTTTATAACCATCGTCCCATAGGCCTCACCTTCACAGCATTCCATAAGGTGTGATTGGCTGGCTCTAATCAGTCTTACACAGTTTTACTCATCACATGGAGGGACTACCAAGAGCTAGAAGGAAAAGGAAGTGACTAGGATCACAAAGGATGGGATGGACTGTTGGCAAGATGAGAAGTATGGCAGATTACCTGGATAAAGTTGTTCAAGAGAAATGTTTCCACTTTTTGTGCATCAGAAGAATTAGATAAGCAGACATGCCCTCCACTGTACCAACGGAGGCAGATAGGCTAAATAATTTTCCTCAGGTGAAAGTTAGGATTATTGTCTGCATAGAATATGTTACCTTTCCTTTTCCCCTTTATATCCACCCCGATATTGCTTCAGCTGAGTTTGTCTGGGAATGCTTTTGGTTGTTTTCCCATATGATACAAGGCTAGTAATTCATCATGGTGAATGGAATAAGCAAGAGTGTAATGCTGGAGAAATATTTGATAGGAATTTGGCCTCTCCCATTGCTGGCTTGCCAGCACAAAACACTGATGTATCAAGAATAAAGGCTCTGTGCCAACTTCCTCTCTTGTTTTATTATTCACTAGAAAAAGTCTGGATTTCCAAAATGAAAAGGAAACAATGTTGATGCAATGTTTCATGAAATGCATCCATCTGAGCTGTATCCAGGAACTTTGTTTCTTTTGCCATGACCTGTTTGTGTCTCAGCTCAGTGAAGCTATTGAATCCCACAATGCTTCCTTCCTCAATTGCATTAAGGCATATGAGAAGCGCTCTAACTTGATAACATGTTTAAACATAATATGGCTATTCTCTTGTTTGTTTTATGTTGAACAAACTATACACAATTGTTTACCTAAGTACAAGTTTACAATGGGAGTTGTCTGTAAATTTAATTTCTCATAGCAAATTAATTTGTACAGCAAATACAAGGCCAGCTTTGTACATCCATTGATGGAATCCTTCAGAGGATTTTGGATAGATAGATCCCATTCCCTGTACAGTTCCCCATACTTACAACAAGATTTTCTTCTTTCTTTTCCCTACCCCATTCCTTTGGGCCACATGAAACTCTACTTTGGAAGGTTTTCTAGCCCTCCTGAGGGAATATGAAGTCTTCATTATGAGAAGCCACTCCTGGTTCTGCCATCTTCTTCCATATTTCATCAGCAAAAATATACCACTGGTTCCTGTCTATGAGAGCAGGAGTAGCATTTCATCATGTACTTACAGATGTCACCAGCATCATACCTCGGGCAGTGGAGTTGGGGCCATGAAACCCATGTGAGCCTTTGAATTGATTTCCTCATAATTTTTCTAGAGCAAGGAAGTATTCATAAAAGACAATCACTGAAAAAGTAAGCAAAGAATATTCTAAAATGTTATTTTCCTTGATGATAAAGTAAATCTTGACACATCAGCTTGTCAATAAAATAGTCAACCACCCTTAGAATGTTTTCCTCATTTCTGGCCCTTTTTGGAGAAAATTCTGTGTGTGCAAAGGAAAATTGTTTTGGGGAAAAATAAGCACTATGGCTCAGGAAAGAACGTCCAATGCAAAAGACAGAGTTTGGGGGCAAAAATATTTTTTTTCATGAAACCCATATGGGTCTGTCTGTCTGTCTGTCTGTCTGTCTGTCTTTCTTTCTTTCTTTCTTTTTAAAAAAAGACAAATAATTTTTTCACAAAAACTTTTGGAAACCCACAAAAAATGAAACATGGGCAAAAAGTTTTATAGTCTTGCACGGAGGGGATAAAATTTTCTAAATGCTTCGCATGATTGCAAAATAATTCAATAACCCAAGATTTACATGTCTAGAAGACAACAGCATCAAACTGCTGCTAAATTCTACAGTCAAGCCAAAATACCTTACCTCAGATCATAAAACTGTGGAAATTAAATCAACATGGAATGTATGTTGTTTGTTGCACATATCCATTGTTTAAACTCCTAGTTTTTGGAGCACAATACTCTCCTCTGACCTGTGCCAAACAGTATGGATACCTTAGTGAACTTGGCTTTGCATTTTCAGCCTTTCAACCTTTTCAACCCTCAACCTTCCTGGACACTTTTCTTTCTGAGACTTGAATAAACATTTACATTTTTTCTCTTTCACTCCTTCCTATCCTGACCAACACTACAATCACCCCAGTCCTACAGCTTTTCAGCATGCAAGCTACAACATTAAGCCTTGTTCTTCTGCAGCAACACTTATTCAGTTTGATGTGGCATCAATAAACCAATCATTGTAGACATAATTAAACGTGTATGGAAGACCAGGCTTCCAGTGCTGGAGCTGAAGCTCTAAAAACATGGTGGTGAAGCTGCCCACAACAATACATTTAGGCTTCTCAGACATACTAACAATAATCTAATAGGAGCCATTTGCCTCACTATGGCCCTTTCCATAGCTTACCTCTATCCCAGCAGCATCCAGTGATGATGATGGCAGCAGTTCTTCCAGGAAAGGAGTGTGATGGAACACTCCCCTCTGCATCAGTGCCTGTGGGAACAGGAAGTACAATAGCCATGCCTCTTCCTTCCGGAGTGCAGCCAGACACTGTCCCAGGCTGCACTGGGGCAGGAAGTGCCACCATTATGCTTCCAGGACCTCTGCAGTGAAGGTAAGTGTGGGCACAAGGTGGGAGGGCAGCATGATCACTGTTCATTGATGGGGAAAACCCATCAATGATTGCGCCGCCTAGGGACAAGAGAAGGACAGGTGATGTTGTGCATAAACATAATCCCTGTCCTGTCCTTCGCTTGTCCCCATGGGGGGTTGGGTACATCATGCGAAAAGGGCCTATGCCTGACACTTTTTCCTCAGGAGAACCTTATCTACTTTGTTTATTATGAGGAATGGTTAGTGAAATTTTGTACCTGGTTCTTTTGCTCGTACAAGCTAGAAGATGAACTAACAGATAGAAAATGCTACTGTGTCCTTCCTGTGCCCTCTCTGACAGAGGGCAGCAACCTGAAACAGCCAGCTGGGTTCAACCTTCTGTATTTAAAGGCGTGGGTCTTTATCAGCACTTTTTTTCAAAGTTCTGACTTTGCTAATCAGATAGCAGTAGTGTAATTCTTCAAAATTCTGTAATGATTGCATCAGTGTAAAATCATTATACTTGGGCACTGAAGGAAGCCAATTCAATTATGATGTTGCTTGAAAACTTGAGGATTAAAAGTTGTCATACATATTAAACTTGAGGGTGAGAGAAAAAAATAGCAGCACATATTGAAATGGTATTACAAAAATCTGGGCATGCAGGCGAACAAATGCTAATATGTTCTTTTGTTACCATCTAATTTATATGATTCATGTATGCCTGCAGCAAGAAAACACTTGTTCTAAATTTCATAAGCACAAAAAAAAAAGTCATGCGATGAATTGTAGCAGTATTAACATTCATGTCCAGTTGTGTTATTAAGCTGTACACATCAAATCTGGTAGTACAAGTGGAAAAATGTCATAATGAAGTAGAACAGCATTTAATCAGGAAAAAATTCAAAGGTCATCGGAGGATTATATAAAACCCATCCATGCATGACAGCCTTCCAAAATAAATAACCCAAAGTATGCTACGAATAAATGCAACATGGGTGGTCCTTGCCATCTGAATTTCCATGAAGAATCTATCTCTGTTCTCTTGCTAACACAGCTGTAGCCTTTGAAGGTCTCTGAAGGAGCTCACAGCCCCACACTTATCACAGAGTACATGTGTTCATATGTATCGCAGATAATCAAAAACACCTCTGTGTGTACAGCATTTGAAGTGGTGGGTGGCATGTTGTTTGCTCCTCATTAGTTAGAGGAGACAAAAGCTGTACACTTTAAATAGTGAATGATTTATTCATATTCCCCCATTTTCAATAGCAATAGTCTTACCGATCTCATTCTTGGCAGTTCTTTGAGTCCTTTAAATATTTCATATGGGAGTTCTGAAGAGTTTTCATTTTTGAGGGCTTCAGCACAGCACTCGACAGCCAGAGCAAAAGCAAACATGAACTAAGGAATGCATTCAGAATTCCATTTTCAAGAACACAACCCACTCAACCTTTCTTTACATGGCTGAGTTCTTTCCCACTTCTCAGATGCTTTTTTTTCAAACATTAAAAAAAAAATCCAATTCATAGAAATGCTGACACAAGTTGGGCTTTCTTAATTGTGATTGAGAACAGGTTGAGATCATTTCAACTCTACAGATTTTTTTTCAAAATTTGCTTTCAGATACATCATCCTCCATATGCAGACGACTTGGCAGGTGAGAATGAGGCCTCATAGACCTGAGACTGAAAAAAGCGTGCTCTGTTGAGTTCCCCCACATTTTTTAATATATTGCCACAAGGTCCTTCCCTGTTGAGGGGTAAGAAGAAGGAAAAAAGGGGCATGGGGGTCTCCTTTTAAGACATACCGTGGGTACCAAGGTTAAGCACTTAGCTGCTTTGAAATGGGCACAGATTCTGCTGTTGCTTACAAGATGATATGGGACTTAGGAAGCAATGGCTTTCCTTCAGACATCTTTCCACGCAAGTACATTTGCTCCCAGCTCTACGAATGAAGCCAATATCCATAGCACACACATTTTACAACAACTTATTCCAGGAAATCTTAACCTATTGGTTCCTTTTTTTTTTAATTTCTTTATTCAGCCAATTAATATCCTGCCTTTCAATGTACAATGTTGAAAGTGATTAATAATGAAATGCAATAAAATCACTAGTAAATTGTTATAAACAAACAATTATTGTTTACTTGTGCTGAGGTGGCTGGTGGCTGATTGGATTCTGCAAGTTTCATAGCTATATATATTTGTGTTCTGTTTTATTGTCTTTGTCTCTATTTGATGTTCTGCCCTTTGGTGGAAAGGGCATTATAAATAAATGTTATTATGAATAATAAATTGCAGGAGCAGCCAGTAAAAATTACATTAAAACAGAAAACAGCAATGAGGTGAGGAATATTCAACCTTTTTAATAAAAAGATATGATGATATCACAAGGGGGTGGATGGAGGCTTCCAAGTCAGTTGTTATTGTTATTTTTTGTTGTTGTTATTGTTGCTGTTGTTGTCATCTCTGGCCAATGGCGACCCTACTAATGAGATACCTCCAAGAGCCAAAGTAATCAACAGCCCCGATCAACCTTTGCAAATTCAGGTTCATGGCCTCCTTTATTGAATCAACCCACCTGTAGAGCAGACTTCTTTTTCCCCTTTCTGCCTTCCACTTTACATTATCATCTGGGCACCTACGTTAACATGTCTTTGCAATTTATATTCTTACGTCATGCTGTTTCATGAAACGTGCAAAGTACAATACTCCCATTGTAGTCATTTGGGCTTCTAGTGTAGGTTCAGACTTCAAAAACAAGCCAGTGGGGCAGCAAATCCACTCTCGATTTTGTTCCAGACTTGAAAGTCATCCAAAGTGTTGTACCTATTTTGGGGTAGAGTTCAACATCTCCGATGGCTCCTATAAGGTCTGGAATAAAATCAAAGTGGATTTGTTGTACCAGTGGCCACCTTTAGGTGAATCAATAGACATCTCTTGAAGTGTGCTTCAGATTTTGGGTGCAGCCAGAGAGGATTCTGTCTCCAATTCACATCAAATACACATCATAATATCATAGAACATAGACTAAAATTTTCTTGGAAGATATCAAAGTTGATATGGGAGCATGCAGTCCTTCAGATAACCTGGGCACAGGCATTTAAGCCTTTATGGATAACAGCCATAGTGATACTTTGTTTTCCAGAACTGGATCAGCAAACGCCCTGGATTCTCACTAGGAGCACTGGTGAATGAGCATCGGTGAGTGAGAAATAGTATTGCAGCAGATTATTTGGAGATGACTGCCTTCATTGCTTTCTGTTGTTGTTTTGTCTTATGCTAATATTGTGCCTTTGACTATGGGAAATATCCCCCATTTTGTTCTATTCCTCTGAAAAACATTTTGCAGTTTCTTCCTGCTCTCATTTCATAGCAGGTTCTGAAAGAATACATCGAAAGATGTGTGTGTGCTCTTGTTAACAGTCTTGCACACCACAAATTGGTGAAATATGCAAGATTATCTATCTATCTATCTATCTATCTATCTATCTATCTATCCATCCATCCATCTATCCATCTATCCATCTATCCATCTATCTATCTATTTACCTATCATCTATCTATAGAGAGAGATTAAAGCAAAAAACCTTCAAAACCTCCATGTCTGCTTTTGATTTTGCTGCTAGAGCTGCCATAAGTCCTAGCATAAGAGCAGCTGGTCTATCTGGACTAAATCATCTACCTGTTCTTTGGAAATAGTTTCTCTTGGCATTACTGGAAGATACTTGTCAAGCTAAGAGTTTAAGATCAGAGTGTAAATAAAACTTCAGAAAATGAAAATATCCTATGAAATATTGCCAAAGTAATCCTATTTCAAAACGATCCTCATAGTTGATGGCTGGTGATTGTCCTTATTTTAAAGGTTTCTTCATTCTCTCACTTTCTTACACGCTCATGCTTGCACACACAAATATACACATACACATACCCTATAGGGCAAATTAAAGAGAAGAAAGGAATGGGAGAATTGAATGGGGTATGTTCCAATCTCTATTCTTATTGCTTCCCTGCTAGAACAATGTGTCTGAGTGCTTACATCTTTCTAATGGTACAATCTTATCTTACAAATGTAATCTCATTGTGTGAAAGGAAACCGGATGCTCTTTCATTGTGGTTTCTCTCCAGACTCTCTCCCGAGTTCTTTACGGCAGAGAGGCGAATCCCATTACAAATCCCATACAACAAATCATGTTCCCAACATCCGGATGCTTGCAGTATATTTACCTTCATTCCCATCTTTGTTTGCTTTTGTCTGAGACACATAATAGCTTCATAAAGCAAGAGAAAAGACTGGGGAACCATGGCAATTTCAAGATTTCCCTGACCTGCTGGTAGAAGGGGAAGCGATCAAATAGAAATGCAGTAATTTCCATACTACAATAGGCCCATTTCGCATGTGCCTCCTCATGCCAATTGCTCTATCACCAGGATATAAACCCAGTGCAAATGCTGCATGCTATTTGCAAAGCTAAACCAAAGAAGTAATTTCTTCCTAACGCTTGCAGAATAATCAGATTATGTGATGATTGCCTTCCTGGGCTAGAACTATTACTCTCATGCCATCCTGTGATTTCCTATAGATGGCAATATGAATATCTCACTTGTCTGGTGAAGAGGACTTGGCTAACGGTCTCCAAAGGTTCGACAGGAAGGTCTTTGGGATGAAAATCAGAAATTATTCGAAGTGCAGTGGAGGACTGTGAATAAGCTGTTTTCATGGCTGCACATCTTTATACTGAAACAACAACTGGTGTGTGTGTGTGTGAGAGAGAGAGAGAGAGAGAGAGAGAGATCAAGGGGAAGGCTTGCATCAAACCTTCTGTGGCAAAAGCTATACTAGTCCTTGATTTTGTCCAGTAAAATACCTTTGCTCTTCATCAGAAAGGTAAGTATGTTTTTCGATCAGGATGGCTGTGGTTGTGCTTTGCAAAAATGCCTTTTGTGTTCATTTATTTATACCTTTCTTCGTTTAAAGATGCTTATAAACCACTGCAAAGAAATTGCCTTTACAAGGTCGCTTATAAAGATACAAGTTAAAATCCACTTAGCAACTTAGTAACTAATGCAAGTCAATGAGAAGATTTAATGCACATGTCTAAACTGATCATGCAATAACAACAATTTCCATGTAGAAATCCTATAAAACTCATAGACTGTGATTCTATACTTCCACTAAGAATTATATAGAAAGGTGAGTGATGACAACAAGCAAGGAGAGGAAGAAAAAGGTAACAGCAGAAGAAGAATGTGTCTAACTTGAAGCCATCTATTTCTTGAATTCCTGACACTGAGAGGTCCTCACAGTCATGGAGCTATGGGTGGATTGGCTTGAGAAATCCCCTGGGTTGTAGTGATTTTCTAAGCCATGTGCCCATAATGCCTTGAATCTGAGGACCCCAAAATTGATTGATTGATTGATTGATTGATTGATTGATTGAGTTTATATCACACCTTTCTCAAAATTGGAATCCAAATGGCTTACAATAATTTAAAAAGATATTGCTAAAGCTTTTAATTTACAAAAGTTTAAAAAGAAATTAAATATTCTAGTTATTAAAACATGTTTAGAAGCAGTTAAAACACTTAAAAACATATTTAAAACACAGTTTAAAAAAGATTAAAAATAACAGATTACAAAATACAGCACACCACTTTACACACACCTTATAACTCCATAATTAAAATTCAAGATTCAGAAGCCTGCCTAAATGAAACTGTCTCCACCTGCCAGAGGTAAGTGAGCAGGGAGGGGGCCAGCTGGACCTCCTGTGGAAGGGAGTTCCACAGTCTGGGAGCAGCCATGGAGAAAGCTCCCTTCTGAGTCCTCACCAACTGTGGCAGGCATTCAAGAAACAGTTTAGAACCACCTTCTTTCTTCAGTTGTTATTGCTGCCAACACCATTGTGGAGATGAATGTGGAGATTATCAAACCACTATCCCAATGGACCATTGTATTAATGGTTTCCCACTGTGATTCTGGACTTTAAATCCAAAATAATTAGAGCCAAAGGAGAAAATAGTGAGATGCATAGAAAAAGGATTAGCCTAACTTCCACTCAAGGCTAGACAGCCCCCCCCCCGTCTGCTCTCCTTTTACGAGGAGATAAATTAAGCAGACATTGGAGGATTAATTGGTTGTGCAGAAATCTCTTTGTAGTGGTTGTTGTTGTGTGCCTTCAAGTCATTTCAGACTTATGGTGAACACCATAAGGCAAACATATCATGGCATTTTCATGGCAAGACTTATTCAGAGAAGGTTTGCCATTGCCTTCCTCTGAAGCTGAGGGGGTAAGTTGCCCAGTTCAGTGGGTTTCCATGGCTGAACGGGGATTCAAAACTTGGGTCCTTTCCACACCTTACCGTCCTCCGGCACTGGGGTGTGGGGATCATGCTCTCGCGTCCCTGCTGCTTCAGCTTGGCACAAGCTGCCTGCTTGTGCGAGAGCCCCGCTTCTTCCTTCCACAGCGCAGCCTAGGACCTTCCCAGGCTGCGCTGGGGCAGGAAGCATGACCAGTGTGGCTCCGGAGGCTCTGCACACCAGGTAAATGTGCGTGGGGCCCAGGAGCAATGTGCGATTGCACACCATTTTCAGCTTCTAGCCAAAAATGAAAAGGTGCCTGATTGGAGCCTGCCGGCCCCCGAAGCGTCGCACAATTATGTGATGTGCAGATCGTTCCTCACAATTGTGTGATGCTTCAGGTGCCCTTTCGCATGGCAAATGCCATGCAAAAAGGGCCCTGGTCTCCTGAGTCCTACTCCAAACCTCAAACTCCTACATCATGCTCATTTTGGGGATAGGGTGCTGTTTTTCTATAGTATTTTCAAAATATTTTAACATTTCTAAGTTAACGATGTTTTAGTGTGATAGCTTGTTTAATTGTGCTTTAAGTTCTTTATTAGCATGCTTATAACTCTGTCCTGAGAGCTGGCACGATTTAGTGGTCTGAGCATTGGACTACAACCCTGGAGACTAGAGTTCAGTTCCTGGCTCAGCCATGGAAACCCACTGTGGACCTTTGGTGTGTCACACACTCTCAACCCCAGAAAACCCCATGATAGGTTCACCTTAGGGGCACCATAGGTTGGAAATGACTTGAAGGCACACAACAACAACAACAACAGCAACAACAACAACAACAACAACACTATCTTGTTTTAACTTTGATGTATTCTCCTGACATAAGACCTAAAGTAATGCAATACAATACAGTACATTACATCACTGAAGCTGTAAATGTAGGAGGGGAATCCTATGCATGATCAGATCCAAACCCATCTATTGTGGCATTCTGTGCCTTACAATGGTTTCCAGAAAACTGATGAGAAAGCTACCATCTTTACCAGTACCAACTCAGATATCCTTCAAGGGGGGGCAGGGGTCACAAATGCCTTTAATCCTAGTTTTACCTTTTTTAAAAAAAATCACAATGGAGCTGGACAAAGGGTATTAAAAGGGAAGGAAACGCCCATTGCACTCATGTGAGCCTCTTCACTGTTACAATTCACTTTCTTGCACTGCCCAGAAGCTTCCTGTAGCAATCCAGCTATGGTGTTGCTGCTACTCTTCATCTGCTATAAAAATAAGAACAGTAAAGGATTGTGACTATCAAAGGCGGAGCCAGGAGCTGCCCCCTACATCAATGACAGTGTGCCATATTAGGGCCAGTTCTGCATGTCTAACTTTGCACTCTTGATTAATGATCGGGAGGCAGTTCAGTCCTACCTCTTTGACATGATCTATCTCACCAGTCTTCCCTTCCACAACTGGTGATTATCTTTTCAGATCAGTCAAACAGATCATTCATCTTAAAACCTCCACTTGTTTGTGATAGGTTTTTTTTTTCAAAAAAAAAAAGAAAAGAAAAAGAAAAGAAAAAAGCTTTCAACTTCTTCAAAGCCCAGATTTGCCTTGTTTGAATATTAGCCTGTTTTACTTTATCTCCTAATAGATTATGCAGTCAACTCTGCTTCTGCCATTATTGTTATGTATTTAAGCAAGTCTTTTTCCAGGATATCCTTTGTGAAGGGTATTAGCACATTTATTATACTTAATCTGGATCTATCCTATCACATTGGTGGGAGGTTGTTGAAACTGTCCCTGTAGTTAGCTGGAAATGGATAAAACATTGTGAAGACTTCCCGTGACCTGTTAATTCTTGTTTGAAGACATTTTAAGAAACTGTCTCTAAGTGCTGAAATTGGACCTGTGAAATTCTGTAATAGTTTTTTTAAATAGATAATCTTTAGTATAAGTTCATAAATAACAGAAAATATTTTACTAATTCCCATGTTTGTGAGGTCTTCCTCACTCCTAGATGTGCTCTTTGAATTACAGAGGAGAGAGCTAGTTCTGCTTTGAGAGAAATGATGATTACATGATTTACAGAGAATTCTATACAGATAAGTAAGCTGCTGCTCAAGAAGAAGACATCTAACCTTTGTCTCTGCTGTTTTGCTTCCCATAATTTCCGCCTAGGATGGAAAAGGAGGGACTAGAAGCTGCTTCTTACAATGAGAATTCTATTTCATTCGTTCCCGGGCACTCATGTTGTGTAGAACTAGTAAGAACATGACTGATCTATATACTTAAGAAGCTATAGTGAGTACAACAGCTGAAGAGGAACTTTGGCACTCCTGAGAAGTTTCCAGCATGAAGATTCTGTCACATTCAGAATATTTCATATTTTTCAAAGTATAATTACAGGGAGAAAAAAAGGGAGGGAAAGAGGGCGAAAGGAGGTGAGAAAATGGGAGGTGAAGGACACAGAATATGAATGTGGTCTAAGTCATACATTAAAAAAATCTGACCATATTTCCAAAAAAAGGCTTTTCTTGAGGTTGATGTCTATAAAGTACACACTCATGCATATCTAAAGCAGTAAGATCTCTGACCATTGAATGGTAGGTGGTGAATGTTTATCTTTCCAACCATGGGGTTTAAATCTCTTAGCATCAGTAAAAGCATACAGATTCTAACCACACTGACCATCAGTTAAATTCTATGTCACAGGAATATAATTCAAAAGAACATGAGCATTTATAAACACTAAAGATTTCTTGAAAATAACCCTGATACTTTGCAATGCATCCAATGCATGCAATGCATAAAAGGGTTAACCGATTAATGTTACATCCACTTCATAACTCCCACAGAAACAATACATTGCCAACATTCAGCTGAAATAGATGCTGGCCAGAATCCTATATCACAGTCTATGTTACATAATTTAACATCTTTGTTAACTATGTAGCAGAAGGGCTACAGAACCCTGTAAGTGAATTTGCAAAGATGTATAATGGGATACCAGAAGGGGTGTGCCAATGCACATCAATAGAATTCAGTGTGCATTAGCACACTCTTGTTGGTGTCCCATTACACATTGGGACTGCCTGATACTCACCAGGACCCCCATCCAGGACACAAGCAGCACCCAAGAATATCCAGATATGTAGCAACTGCCATGTGGATCACAGCCTACCTTTGACACCATACATAAGAGGTGGAATAAAAGGTACATGCAGGTGATTGCTAATAATAAGAAGAGAGCATTTACTTACAAAGTGGGGTGTTGGGGCAGTCTTGAACTGGGAGTGGGGCAGGAGAGAGGGAGGAATGGAAAGAAGGAGGAATGGGGAAGGGTATCAAAATCTCCACCTCTCTGTGTCTTGCCCACTGCTCTGTTGCCAGCTAGGCTCACCGATAACAAACAAGGTGCTTCCAGAGCTTATGGACCATCTTAAGCCAACCCACTTCAGGGCGGAGGGACAAGAGATGGTAAGCCAATCACTGGGAGGCACATGGTCGTTAGTTCCCCCCTCATGCCAAGTGAACCCCAGTACTGCCCCAGCATCATCAGATACTTGGATCATGCTTCCTCGCCTCTCCAGCTGGGTGATCCACTCCTGATTGTCCAAGATGAGGGACATGCAACTGTTGGGAGATGCTGCTCCTCCAGGGTGTAGGCAGCCTGGCTGGGGGCTGGTGAAGCTGGGCCCTTCTCATTCTTTCCTGGGATGCAGCTGTCAGGGCTGTGGAGCCTCCACTCCTTTCTCCTGTGATGCAAGCGTCAATGCCTTCACTTTTGGAGAGGGGGGAGCAGGGCACACCCCCTCTTCCATCTTGACATCTGCCACCTTCTATTCAACCACCATCTTGACATCTGCCGCCACCTTCTCTTCCTCTTCTTCCCTCTCCTCGTTCTGTTTCCGCACCTCTATAGCCATCATGTGCACTCAACATCACCCACCCTGAAATCTGGCTGAAATGCTTTGTACAGGGGGACTGTGTCACCCAGCCATCTATGAGTAAGTGCCTGCAGTCCCTGAATTTCATGCTTCACCATGTGCAGGACTTAATTTTTTTCCAGGTAGGGGAAGCTGAAGGAGGAGTTCTACCATGTGGCTTGGTGTTATTGTTCTGCCTTCTGAAGAGGCAGCAGGAGTAATAATGGGAATGTGAGTGCAGTTCTATAATAGCAGTAACACCAATTCCTGCACTGTTACAGTGCTATTATTCCACTTTCAACATCCTATGGAATTCTGGGGTTTGTAGTTTACTGAGGCCAAAGGGCTCTCCGGCTGAGAATTCTAAATGCCCCTCCCTAAATTGTAAATCACAAGATTCTATAGGATGTTGAAAGTGGAATAATAACACTATAACAGTGTAATGTGGAAATGGCCTAAGTTACAGCCCTGCAATGGATATGGAATTGCCGAGTTATAATTCACATAGACAGAAGTCCACAAACAAAGATGTCACTCCCTAATAGGATTCTAGGCATTTTCTTTCTTTAAAAGTATAATGGTGTCCAGTACACCCAAAACACCAATTTTTGCTGGACAAATTTGGTGCTATGGAACTACTATAGGGTTCATCCCGACTGATTAAAAAGACCAGAAAGTCTCAGATATTGTTTCTACTTTTTCCATTTTCATTTTGTAGATCCATGCACACTTTGTTTATCACAAAATATTTTCTGTCAGCTCCCAGTATGATCAGAGATTTGGCATCCCAGGTCAGGTTAACCCAGTAGAAAATCAGAAAGAACAGGAACAAAATTTGGGACTTTTCAATGAGTCTGGATGTGCCCTTAGTTACATAGCTGAGCAGCATATCCCAGCTCAACTTCCCAAATCTGGATTTACTGGGCAGCAGCTACTGTGAGCAAAGAGTCTGTTCCCCTGTCAACTGGGACACAGCTGACTGATGTTTCCACCATCCACCTCCTGCAAGCAACTTCCAGTGCAACAGTCAGAAGCAGGATCCCTGTCATTATTCCCCTTCATGCCAGAAATAATTCACAAGAAGGGGGTAGAAATGTCAGTCTGCTGTGTCCTGACTGACAAGAGAACAAACCCCTGTTGCTTGCTGTGGCTGCTGCATGATAAGTGTGGCCTGGGGAACTTTGACAATCCCTAACGCTATTGAGTACACAAGGATCATGAGGGTGGACTATGGCATGCAGGGACGTGGCTACTGTGCATGGGGGTATGGTTACAATGTGTGGGGGCGTGGCTACAGCAGATAGGGGTGGGGCTATGGTGCATGGGGTGGGGCTACAATGGATGGAGCGTGGCTACAACAGATGGGGCGGGGCTACAGACTTTGGGGAGGGCAAGTAAGGAGCTGCAGTGCCCCCAAAAATTGCTGCCAGGGGCGCACCACCACCATCACCCCCCCCCCGTACCTGTGTGACTGTACTGACTAATCATTGGCTTGCAAAACTGAGAATGGGAAACCTTCTTAGCCTGAACCTATCAATTGATCCAAAATATAAATCTACACTCGATTCATTTCTTCATAAAAAGACTGTTTCATAATCTTCAAATTAGGATTATCACACAGAGTTATCTTAGCCTGACCATATTAGTCAAAATATGATTGATAAGATATTGCACAACAGGCCAGATGGAGCACTTTCCCTTTCTTCCTTAAATGAACAGGACCTAAGGAGGCACCATTCAAAAAGAAGTTAATTCTCAGATTACCTAAGGGGAGAATTTAAAAGTGGTATGTACTTACCAGTTATTTGTTTGAGTCAAGAGATATGTCTTATGATACAACTCAAATTGGGAAAATTAAATTACTTTTACAAACTAAACCTGAGCATTAAACAATAAGATACTTCAAAGCACACACAATATCTGTGTTGAACCAGTCATCTTAAGCACACTAACCTTACCCTTAATATCTAATATGAAGGACAGTTAGGGAAAGGGAAGGAATATAGTCTTCAGATGACTACAACAATTGGCTGTACACAGTAAGGCCTAAGACAGCATGGAGCTCTAGAAAGCTGTTCAGTAACTTTCAACCTGTCTTTTAGTCCACTGAGTTTGTTTGGAAGACAGTGTTCTTGCTTATATGAAAGACATTCCAAAGACTTCTTGTTGTTCTTCTGTTTCCTCTCCAGTAATGTGTTCTGGGGAAATGTGAGTGTGTTGTGCAAAATATCTTTCAGCAAGTTTGTGTTGTTGATTGAATTTCTGAGTTATTTCTTGCTCCCTTCTATTTATTATACTGAAAATTCAAGTGTCTGCACTAGAGAAAATTGTCTTCTGTTCTTCGGGGGAAAAAAAACCCTGCCAAAGCTATTTATATATGTTTGGTTTCTTCAAGAGCCTACAGACCAGCTGGAGAGTTCATTTTGGGTTGTACTATGTTCAGAGAGTTTTCTTCTGTCTTACACATACACAAACAGCTGTTTAAAAGGTTTGCACCAACATAGATTGACATTTGTTTCCTATACACATCAGATAATGGTTTCCATGTTTTCTGAATGTAGTCCATAAGTAATGCTTATGTTGAATTGTCATGTGCCCAGTCCACCTATGTAATAAAGAGAAATGGAATTTTCTCATAACAGTGTACATGTATGCACATTTTCCCCTTACATGAGTATTAGCTCTTTTCTGAAATATATGCAAAGCATGGGGAAGGCATATTTTGAGCAAAGGACTGTAACATCCCATATCTTGCACCTTATTTTCTGATCCATCAATGTTCATTGACATTGATTCCAGTAATCTGACCTCCCAGTTGTCAGCTACACCCAGGAATAGTATATCAAGTCAAAATGCTGTTACCCCAAAATGGGCAATATATACAGGAAATCTCACAAGTACCTCTCCCAAATATTGCCAAACTCTGTATTTCTCTGGCAGTAAAGATATAAGAACATGTTAAATAAGTATCCATTTGTGGTTCTTTGCATACTCTGCCCAGTGATAGGGCTGGCTGTGGCTGTCCGCAGAAATTATTTAGAATGTATCTAACCTGTTAAAAATTTACAAATTAGTTCCTTAGTTTGAAAAGGCTATCTTAATAGTAGCTGCACAGATAGTCTTACCTCTCTTTCCATGCCATCTTGCTTCTGGACCTAACCACACACCGATCTTTATCCACAACATCTTCCTCTCATCTTTTTGATCCTTTTTGGTTATGCCAGGACAAGATTGCCAATGGTGATCTGTTTCAGAGTTTGACCATAATCTGACAAAATATAATTTGTGAAAATACAGTAGGTCATATGCCCAGTGGGAAACTGCAACTATAGGTGGGTGTCAATTTATATTAGGGTTGCATTCCTGGACTCACATTGTAAATTGAGTCAGACATAAATGATTGGAGCCATTCCATAGTGAATCACTGGGGGCCTGTGGGAAACCTTCCAGCAGAATTGAAATAGCTACAGAGTTAGCAGTTCTACTCAGGCCACCAATTTTAAAGAAGCTTCTGCTCCCTTCTATTTCCTCCTCAGCTCTCATTCCTACAAGTGTATCCAAGTGCTTCCTGCCTTCCTCCCCGTGTGTCTTTCTTTCTAATCCTTGCTGCTGTTCCCCTCTATGTCCATTGTGCCTAGCCACAGCAGCTGATGGAAGGCCCTCCATCCATCCCAACTGCCACTACTGTGGCCTCAGAGGAAGAAAAGAACAGGCAGTATCTGCTGGACTTAATCTCCTCCCTGACTGCCATTCCCTTCCCCTTATATGTCGTGTCTTCTTTAGACTGTAAGCCTGATGGCAGGGAAGTGTCAAATTAACAATATGTAACCTGGTTGGGAAGGCTTTTCAGTAGAAGAGTGAAATATAAATATAAATATTCTAAATAAATAAATAAATGTTGAAGTTTGTTTGCTTGTCAGATGAAGACCTCATATGATTGGCTGCAGGTGAAGACATCATATGATTGACTGTGTCAGGCGAAGACCTCATGAGAAGATTCTATGGAATCTTGGGGTTTGCAGTTCAGGGAGGGGCCTTTAGAATTCTCAGCCAGAGAGCTCGAATCATAGAATCATAGAGTTGGAAGAGACCCCAGGGGCCAGCCAGTCCAACCCCCTGCCATGCAGGAACACCCATCAAAGCATTCCCAACAGATGGCCATCCAGCCTCTGCTTAAAAACCTCCAAAGAAGGAGACTCCACCACACTTCCAGGCAGCATATTCCACTGCCAGACAGCTCTGACCATTAGGAGGTTCTTCCTGAGATTCAGGTGGAATCTCCTTTCCTGCAACTTGAATCTATTGCTCCTTGTACTAGTCTCTGGAGCAATGGAAAACAAGCTCACTTCCTACTCTACATGACATCCCTTCAAATATTTAAACATGGCTGTCATGTCCCCTCTTAACCTTCTCTTCTGCAGACTAAACATAACCAGCTCCCTAAGCTGCTCCTCATAGGGCATGGTTTCCAGACCCTTCACCATTTTGGTAAACGTCCTCTGGACATGCTCCAGCTTGTCGATATCCTTCTTGAATTGAGGTGCCCAGAACTGGACACAGTATTCCAAATGAAGTCTAACCAAAGAAGAATAGAGTGGTACCATTACCTCCCTCAACCTAGACAGCATACCCCTGTTGATGCAACCAAGAATCAGGTTGGCTTTCTTGGCTGGCACATCACACTGCTAACTCATATTCAGCTTGTGATCTACCAAGGCTCCTAGATTCCTTTCACATGTATTGTTATCCAGACATGTGTCCCCCATTCTATATTTGTGCATTCCATTTTTTCTGCCTAAGTGCAGGACCTTACATTTCTGTCTGTTGAAATTCATTTTGTTAGCTTTGGCCCAGCTCTCCAATCTGTCAAGATAATTTTGAATTTTGATCCTGTCCTCCAGCATATTAGTAACCCCTCCTAATTTGGTGTCATCTGCAAATTTGATCAGCATGCCCTCTACTCCTTCATCCACAATTAAGATGTTGAATAGCACTGGGCCCAGGACAGAACCCTGTGGTGCCGGTTGCTGTGGAGACGAGGCCTAGCAGCAAGAAGGCAGTCTATTCCCCTCAGGAACCCAACCTCTGTATGTTAATAACTCTAAACACAGATTGGATTGGGGAATAAAGGGAAAAGTTACAGGTACTGGACGAGACAGTTTGGAGAATTAGAGACACAGGATCTCAAATCTTTCCAACAATTATTACCTATGAGAAAATAAAATCCTGGGCAAGGCTGGGTATATATGCTAGTAAATAAATAAAAAATCTCATCCTCAGCTCTTGCTCCTACCTCCATCGCCTGTCAGCTTCTCCCACAGCTATGATCCCTTTCTATTCCTTACTACTCTTCCCTGCTGTCTGTTCCTCAGCTCTCATTCCCACCTCTGGCTCCCAGTGGCTCCTGCCCTCCTTCATCCACACTCAGCATCCTGTTCCCATTCCTTGCTATTGGTCCCACCTTTTTACCTTCCTCCCTTGTTTGCCCATCCTTCCACTTTTAACTTCCCTACTTTGACTTCTGACCCCATCCTTTTTTCTTCCTTTTTACTGTTTGCTCTGTCTCCTTGGCTGGTTAAGAAGATGAGAGATCCCCAGCTATGTCTTAGATTTGAAATGTAATAAATCAAGATGGCACAAAATGTGACTTAGGCCTTTTCCGCGCGGGAGAATTAAAATGGTGCAGTGTGTCCTCTATGGAGGTCGTCAGTACCTCGGAACGGACTAGGTTCGGACTACTTACCGGAGATCCACACCTCAGTCCACTCCGAAACGCCCCCAGCTGGTCCTCCAGTGCACTTTTTAAAGACCAGAAAAAAGAGGTTTCTCTTTTTTCCGGAGCGCGCCATTGCGTGCCTGCTCCCTTGTGCAGATTCGCAGGCTCGCACCAATGCGAGCCTGTGATCTGCGGAGGGTGGGCTTTAGGCATGGGCAAGCTTTGCGGTTCGTCGGGACCCACGACCAACTGGAAGCCACCATTTTGGAAGCCGGAGCAGTGCGGATCTAAGACCTTGCACTGCTCCGATTCACCCTGGACGGGACCGAGGAGCCAGAAGATCCGGTGAATAATGGCAAAGAGGATTCCCTCACCTCGTGTGGAAATGGCCTTAATTTTATAGGTGCTTTGCTACTTTCAGTTGCATGGCAGAACAACAAGCCAGTGTTGGGCAGAACAACCAGCTCAATTGACATATAGCTGAATGAACTTTAATACTCATTTCTTACCTTTTCTTCTGCATTCCCACAATAAGTAAACCCAGTTTAGAAGGCCAGCATGAAAGGATCTCAAGAAACAAAGAGAGGAGGAACAAATCACAGTTCCACTGTCTGGGAGCAGCATGGAGAAAGCCTTCTTTTATATGGCCTTCAAGCATCCCTCTGAAGATGGTGGAGTTGTGCAATGGCTTCTACAACAGCTCAGGAAATGCCCTGAAGCAACAACTTTCAAAGTGCCATGAGCAATGGCTTCCAGACCAACCGACACAATAGCTGTCATGATCAAAAGTGGTACAGTGGACACACATGCTTGGATGAAAACAGGACTGCAGAAGCTTTTGAACTGTTGGAATGACATCACTGGATACAAGCCACTTTTTAATGCTGTCAAAACCATGTCACCAAAATCTGATGATATGATTCCCCATCTGTATCACATGATAGCACATAGTCAATTACATCCCACAGTTCTCCATGGAAGTGGAGAAAAAAGATAGCTCGCAACAGGACTGGCATTGAGGATTCTTCCACCAAAATACAGTGTGAGGTCCATCACAAAAGATCAATATGTTGTGAATGTATTGTTAATATGTAACTCATGTCATGCTATTGACATGAGTTGACCGTATTTGTGTATTTTTCCCCTCCTCTTTCTCCTCCTCACCTCCCTCTCCTCCTTGTCCCTCTCCACCTTGGCCCCACAATTTTTATACTGGCTAAATTGGAACTGGTATTTTAAAGGATGCCTTTTTAGCATTTCAAAATTGAGTTAATAGTTTTTCTCAATATAAGGCATTACCAAGATCATCTTGTCACTCACCTCTACAGATTTTCTTGCTGTAAACATATATGCAGGATTATGAATGCTGAGCCAAAAGCTTTTTATCTCTCAGTCAACGAAAATCTTTCATTTCAGTTCAGTATTACCTGGAGATTCTCTGAGGATAAGAAGGAGTTGCTTCTGTATGCCTACTTTAAGAAATAGCTACAATTCCCTAATGTGCTATCAGAGATGCCAACCACTAAAATGATAAGCACCTCAAAAATAATAGAAGCATCATTGATTCAAAGGATCCTAAATATCATCAGTTCTAAAATGGTACACAAAGCAATAGTCTCCGTGCATTCGTTTATTCTGTGATCCACAAGCTATTTCAATTCTACTCTCACTTGAACCCTGCCACAATCCAAACCATCTGGACGAATGTGATGTTGCCTATAGAGTATTCTGCCTCACTGCAAAATATTGACTTAGAATATTTTATTACTTTTCCAATCTACTGTTCAATGGTTTTATGAATAATATGAAACAACATATTTGTCCTCCATCTGATTTATATTTTTTATCTGAATATGTTTCACTTTACATACACTTATGAGTGGGTTTCTCTGTATTCTGTTGCAGTGCCAAAAATTAATCAAGCTGATTTTCATCCATCTCCAGGAAGGATAGTGTTCTTCTAAAAAGTGTCCTGTTGTGGTTATGGTCCTTCAAGTCATTTCCAACTTATGGTGACAGGGTTTTCTGGGGCTGAGAGCATGTGACAGGCCTAAGGTCACACAATGAATTTCTATGGCTGAGCAGAGAATCGAACCCTCATCCCAGGGTCATAGTCCAACACTCAAATCAGCACACCATGCTAGCCCCACTGAGATGAAATTACTTCTATTGAAGACTTTGTCTTGTGCATCCGTGGGATCATTTGAAAAATTTTATTCTTTGGCTTGGCCTTAATTTTACAAACTAATATCTGCACAAATGCTGGCAAGTTTTAGATGAATCATTCATTGTGAAGTAAAGCCAATTACATTCTTGTGGCATCCTATGCTCAAAATATTTATTATAGACAAAGTTTTCCTAGTCAAGAACTTCCTTCTCTGGATGCTAAAGGCAAACTTTTAGCCTCAATATCAATTGTCACATTCCACTGGTGCCTTGATGTTGATAGTCTCTAGAGCTGTTTTAAAGTTTTTGCTTCTGAAATACATAGGACTGATTCACTTATCAAGTGGTGGAGATTAAAACATACATACATACATACATACATATATATATATATGGACACACATACACATGGAGAAAAGACTTCAGCATGTCCAGGCTAAAGCTGGTGATTTGAAAACATCTAAAGTAAACTCTGGGTGGTGACCCTCATCATATGAAGGGGAAAATAGAGCCCCATTCTCTGTCACATCACTGTCACCTTCTATGTGAAAGCAAGATATGAAATAAGAATTCTGCAACTTTGAACTCTACATATACAAGATAGAGTCTATGATTCAAACTTTACTTCTGCGATTCATGAAAGTGGGAATCGATGGTATAGAAGAAATGGAAAGAATGGGCAGCCCTGCTGTTCTGTTATACAGCTGTGAACATGTCAGGGAGAATGCCTGAAAAGTAGATATCCTATGGCTGCACCACTGTAAGCAGTACTCCTGACATATGCACTGTCATTCCACAAGACTTTATCTACCCGGTTGGTAGACACAGATGTACACATGTACGGGTAAACTAAGGGCCACTTCATTGGCTCTTTGCCTCTTCCCTAGACTTTTCTCCTTCCTTCCAAGAGGACAAATGGTGGACCTTACTCTGTAGTTACCATTGTAGGCAACACATTCTTTGCTCTTAAAATGGGCTGCAGTGAACCATAAAACGGCAAGCTTTCCCAAATAATTTGCTGTATTGGTCAGAGTGTTGAGCTGGGGAAACAGGTTCATGATCCTGGTGAACCATAAAACTCTCAATAGACAGATCATGTCTACCCTAACACTCTCTGAAAGAGGCCAGGAAGAAATCCTTAATATAGTATGAGGTAGGCATTCTGAATTTCAGTTTTCTGAGCTATGAGCAACTGAATATGGAATTTATTAAGTCTCATGGAGTTTAATGATGCAAATTCTAAAATAAGTATTTATGACAGCTTCCTTATTTAGTTTGCCCCTGCAGTTCAAACCCCGTGACTTCCGCCTTGCCCTTTTACCCTTCAGATCCCTCCCCTGATCTGATGCCCAGGTCTCAATTTGACTGCTATGCTGGATAAGTAGATATCTTGGTCATTGGGTTCAGTGTGGTAAAGCATGACTTTTCCTCCTTGTTAATTATTAAATTAAAATATTCAAACAGAGATGTAGAAATTAAAAAAGGTGAAGATTTATTGTAACAGAGAAAATAAACTCAGAGATAAAATAAACTCCACACACAATACATTGTAACACCCCACTTAAGAAAAAAAAATCCCTGAACTCTTTTTGCACTCAGGTCCCAAAAATCATAATCAGATCTCCTCAATTCCCCACTCCCTAATTGGATCATTTTTACCAGGCTGAGTCTGACAGGAGAAGCCTCTGGTTTTTGTATATGTTTCCATTCCCCGGTCCCTCTATAGCCATGGATCGTGATTGGTTTGATCTAGCCTCTCGCTTCACAGTATTATATGGGGTTTCACAGACAAAAGCTACGAATATAGGCCAAGAACCTACACCACAACTTAGCTAAAAATCCATGAGTAAGACCCTTTCCGCAACTTACCTTTTCTCGGTGCTGGGGCGTGGGGATCGCGTGAGCAGCCTCTTGTGAGAGGCTCTCGCATCCCCACTGCTTCGGCTGCACAGCTGTTGCCTGCCGGCTGGCAGGCACCACGAGGGCTCCACTTCTTCCTTCCGCACCTCAGCCTGGGATTTTCCCAGGCTGCGCTGGGGCAGGAAGCAGAAGCGTTGTAGTTCCAGAGACTCTGTGCGCATGGTAAGTGCACGTGGGGCCCTGGAGCGATGTGCAATCATGCACCATTTTCAGCTACAAGCCGAAAATGAAATAGTGAGCGATTGACATCAGGTGGACAGCTCCCCGCAATCACACGATCCAGAGCATCCTGGGCAACTGTAGAACTATATTCCACTTTAACTGCCATGGCAACATCCCATGGAATCCTGGGATCTACAATTGGGGGGGGGGGGGCATTTAGAATTCTCAACCAGAAAGCTGCACTGTCTCCTCAAACGATGAGACTCAGCATTCCACAGGATATTGCTAGGGCAGTTAAAGTGGAATATAGTGCTATAACTGCATGGTGTGAATGACACCTTTGCACCTGATAAGAAGCCCATGACCTTCTGACTATTGTTGTGCACTTGAGGACATACTTAATGTGCAAGGATACCTCCTGCTGTGGAATGAGACACTGTCACAGAGGTTCTACAGTTGCCTAGGATGAATGGGCCCAGGGTGTGTTTTGGATGCCCTAATACGCCCAGAGGAAAAAGAACAGCCTTATGGATGGGGTGGAGAGTGGTCCTTCTTCCCCTATCTGGAATGCATCTAGGTGCACACCCATAGCCAGGCAGCAACTGAAGGACACAGCTGTGCCCACAAGGCCCCTAGGTACTGTTATTGCCTGGAAGGAAGTGTCACAGGGGCACACTGCTGTAGGGAAGCCACTGTGATTGTTGGATCTTGATCAGTAAATATCTTTCCAGGATACAACAGAGCATATATGAAGAAAACCCACAATACTTCCTCAATTTTGCACATTTAAAACTGTTGTAGTTGTGTGCCTTCAAGTTATTTACAATTTATGCTGACCCTAACCCATCACAAGGGTTTTCTGGGGCTGAGAGTATGTGAGGCAGCCAAGGTCACCTAGTAGATTTCTATGGCTGAGTGGGGAAACAAACTCTGGTCTTTGGGGTCATAGTCCAATGCTCAAACCACTATGGCACACTGGCTCACTATTTAAATCTGTGCTCCTTCCTAAACTCTACAGCAGGGATGGGAAGCATGTGCCCCATGGGCTGCATGCACCTCTTGGGAAGGTGTGCAAAAGTGCCCCTCCAGCCCCCATAACATGCCTGACCCACCTCTAAATTCTACTTAATTCCATTTATTAGTCATCTTAAGTAAAGTGTTCCAGTTCCCTACCAGTGATTGAAGGACAGTTAGCTCTCAAATGATATCTCCATTTTTATTTATTTTTTACAGGGTTGGAGCATGCAAAATAATGAAATTTTTGTTAGACCTTATACTAGTGTTTCTCAACCACAGTTTACTAGAACCCTATAATTCTAAGAGAGGTTATGATTGAAAGAAATAGCACTTTTCATGATATAGATATAATAATTTTTCCACAGGGTCCTGAAAATTATTTCAAGGGTTCCTCCAGGGCAAAAAGGTTAAGAAAAGCTGGTTTACATGGTAAAGAACAAAATGCCCCTGAAGCAGAGAGGTGGGAAAGGGAGAGAGCAAGAGAGAGAGAGATCATGGACCACAAAATGATCCACTGATAGGACTCATGTCAGGAATACATGAGTCTCTGAAATTTCAATGCCCAAATCTGAGACGTAGAGACCACCCCTTATGATGCCACCAGGGTCATCCCCTAGTGATGTCATAGGCATGAGAAATTAGACACCAACCAAATACAAAATACCAAATTTAATGAATATGAATGTATCTTTACCTTTCAAGTCATCATTCTTACCCTGAGATTCCTCTCCTTCATCAACGGGACCAAAACGAAGGCCCAGGCCCTGCAATCTATAAACCCTTGTTTATAGTACCTACTTCAAAGCAGCCTGAAACAGAGACCGTTTTTGCACGTTACTTTGCACTGCTGGGTTGGGGTCCTCGTGCGAGAAGCCTTGGAAGGAACGCTCTCACAAGCCTCCTGCTTCAGCTCCACAGCTCCTTCCTGGTCACATGAGCGCCCCGCTCGCACCCCGCTCGCGCCCCACTCGTGCCCTGCTCCATCCTAGGGCTGGGGCAGGAAGCATGACCAGCGCAGGTCAGGAGGCTTCGCACGGCAGGTAAGCGCGCCCCAGGCTCCGACTGGTGTGCAAGCGCGCACCATTTTCGACTAAAAGTCGAAAATAAAAAAATGCGTATGCGCTGCACGTCCGGCTCTTGAGCATCGTGTAAATGTGAGTGCATCATGCAGATTGCTCCTCACATTTACATGACGCTCAAGGGGCCCTTTTGCTTGCAAAATGCTGTGCGAAAAGGGCAAGAGTTATAGATAGATATGTAATTTGCAAGGTGACGTTCTTACCTTTAGATTCCTCCCCTTCATACCAAAGCCCCAGAGAGTCAAGACCTGTGACTCACAGCCAGGCCCTGAGATTTAAGAATCTTATTCCAGGCTCTGGGATTTGGGTCCAAACCCTGACCTGGGAACTTTAAAGCTTTAATTTGTTGGGTACTGCTGTTGTTATGGACACTGCTGAGCTCATAATAGTTACAGAAAGCCTCCAGCTGTACATCTGAGGTAATGGGGA
The DNA here is from genome assembly GCA_030412105.1 of Cyclura pinguis. Lineage (NCBI taxonomy): Eukaryota > Metazoa > Chordata > Lepidosauria > Squamata > Iguanidae > Cyclura > Cyclura pinguis. Next base: position 61,433,773 of record CM059600.1, on the reverse strand, counting down.
AGAATGCACCAGTAGGTCTGTCTTGCATCTGACTTGTGTCAACCAAGGATAAATATTTCTCTGTATGTGTTTTCTCATAGGTTGCACAGCATCAGGGCTGGCAAAAGAGGCATAAAAACCAAGATGGCACCCTATTCCTCACTGTGGCCCTTTCTGCAGTTTACCTTCTAACGCTGCTGGAGTGTGGGCCTTGCGTAAAAAGCCTGGGCAGCAAGGCTTTCGCAAGCCTCCTGCTTCCCTGCTGCTCGGGCTCTGCAGCTCCTTTCTGCTTGCGCGAGAGCCCCACCCACGCCCCTTCCTTCCTTCCTTCCGCAGTGTAGCTCGGGAGTTGTAGGTTGCACTGAGGAGAGGAAGCGCGACCGGCCCGGCTCCAGAGGCTCCGCGCTGCAGGTGAGTGCGGCCCAGGCCCGTGAGCCTTGCACAAGCGTGGCTTATTTTCGGCTAAAAGCCGGAAATAAGAAAATGCGTATTTGCTGTGCTTGCGGGCCTTGAGCGTGGCAGAAATGGGAGTGCATCATGCAGACCACTGCTGACATTTACGAGATGCCCAAGGGACCCTTTTGCTTGAAAACTGCCATGCAAAAAGGGCCTGTGTGTAAAACTTTGTTGGACTGGCAGTTGAAACTTTCTTCAATGGACCAGCACCCTCCACTGCACCCATGGCAACAGGACAACTTAATGGAGTGCAGAGTAGGTTGTGTAGAACATTACCCCCTCTTCCAGTACTTTACTGCTGCCCCTTCAACACCTGCTGCCTGAAGTAACTGCCTCACTCAGTCTAAAAGCAGAGACAGCCCTGCACAAGCATGTTTTCCCCCTCTCTATCAGACTCCAAAAGGCTGCAGAAGAAGGGAAATGAACAGACATCTCTATCTGTGCCTGTGTGTATGTGTGTGCGTGTGTGTGTCTACATGCACACTGAAACATTCTAATGTTTGGCTGCATTAATACGGATGGATGTTAAAACACAGTTTTAACATGATATTAAAAGAAATTAGTGTTGGAGCCACTCTGTGCAGCTGACAAGCATTAGTGCTGAGTGTGTTTAGTTGTTCCCGTGAGATCTTCCCTTTTCATCATCTGCCTGAAATCCTTGCTTGCTCAGTACAATCACTTTCATTTAGAGGCTGCACCATCTCTGACATTCTGGAAAGGTGAATAAACAAGGTAAAATGAGAGGGGAAGAACTAAATGAAAATGTTTGAGTTGAATTGCTGCTCGCCGTTAATACCCACAGGCTTTGAACACTGGTGTTCTTTGTCAGTAATACATCAATTCCAATGTTTATGTCAAAGCTCTCTATAGATTACAGCACTGATTGAAAAATGACAGCAGCACAGCAAAAGAGAGATATGGATATATATCTTAAGCATTCAGCTCACGAAGCAGCTACAAAATAAGATCAAATCATGACTCTAGAAAACCAGTGGCAAAATATCTGGCAACTCACCAGTTACCACTCAGTCCAATCAACAGCCTGTGCTGACGAGGCTGCTGTAAAGATCCCGAGATTGTTGCACAACTGAAACGTCACACAGGTCTTGCTGTGCCAACAGGAGACAGGAGCCATCTCTGCACTAGACTATTATAGCACTATTACTCCACTTTCAACATCCTATGGAATCCTGGAGTTTGCAGTTTTGGGAGGGGCCAGCCAGCCCCTCCCGAAACTGCAAACCCTAGGATTCCATAGGATGTTGAAAGAAGAATAATAGCGCTGTAACAGTCTAGTGTGGAAATGGCCAGTGTAATGGCTGCCCTGCCAGTGTTGACAACGAATCAAACACAATGGGTTTTTGGGAGGTGGTGGGAGGGAGTCATCGTTACTAAGGCCATTTCCACACTACAGCCCCATCCTGGCATGGGGACACATTGAAGCCAGGCTGCAACGTGTGCTACTGCATAACATTGTTGTGTTTCCATTCCCATCACATCCCCAGTTGTTACAATCACATGTTATACTATTCCTGGAAAAAAATACAGTAATAGGCCTATTTTGCATGATGATCATGTTGGCTGGGGCTGTGCAGAAAGGTGCTATCAAGGTGTTTCCTTCGTCAGTGCAGCACAGGAAAAGGGCAGCTGCACTGAGGAAGGAAGGAGCATATCCCAAATGCTACCATCCATTGGCAGTCCGCTGGGTACAGAGGGGGGCGTTTGAAACACGGCCCTATCCCAGCAAAGGCACTGCTGGGATGACACCGGGATGTCATGGGATGCAAGTACCGTGTGGAAAGGGCCTAAGTTAGGTTGGTTGGTTGGTTGGTTGGTTGGTTGGTTGGTTGGTTGGTTGGTTGGTTGGTTTCTTTCTTTCTTTCTTTCTTTCTTTCTTTCTTTCTTTCTTTCTTTCTTTCTTTCTTTCTTTCTTTCTTTCTTTCTTCCTTCCTTCCTTCCTTCCTTCCTTCCTTCCTTCCTTCCTTCCTTCCTTCCTTCCTTCCTTCCGTCCTTCCTTCCTTCCTTCCTTCCTTCCTTCCTTCCTTCCTTCCTTCCTTCCTTCCTTTCTTTTCTTTCTTTCTCTCTCTCTCTCTTTCTCTCTTTTTTCCCCTTTGTTCTCTTCTCTTCTCTCCACAGTTCAACGGCACTAGTTATTTCTTATGAAGTACATCAAAGATTGGACCCTGATTCAGGTTAGATGCAGGATTGTGTGTGGACTTTCACCGGCACCGTGGAAACTTCCTTTCCCTCCTTCTCCTATACAGTCCCTTCCTACATGCCCCCACAACCTCTTCCAGACAGTCTTCCATTGATCTGAAAGGTCACAGGAGAATGCAGAGAATGCTACATTGCCAAATTCCATTCCTGCCGCTGATGAACAGAGCTGTATGTTGCCCTAATTTCCTACCTTTCTATTAACATCCAGGAACAACACGCCTCTTCTGGAAGGTCAGTCAGAAAAGCAGCAGCACACAGTTCTACACTAGTGTGTCATTGACCTGCTGCCTGTCTGATTCGTTGTACCCCTTCCATCTTTCATTTCATCATCTGCTTTAGAAGCCAGTGTACAAGCAGGAAATGAGCCACCGTGCCACCTTCCTATTTGAATCTGTCTGGCTAATAGGATGAGGTTTTTAGATTACTGGCACCAATTTGTCTCCTATGTGTCAGCATGTTGCTTATCATTATCATTAGCCCAATGTGAGGCTGGGCGCATCTCTTTTGATGTGGATATAACAGCGATTAGTTCAAGGCTTCTAACAGACTGGGGGTGGAGTACCTTCTGTTATGAATCATCTGTGGGCTTAATATGGCTTTGTCCCATATGCTGTGCCAGGGACAGGAAAAAGAAGGAGACATTTTTGAACACATGAGGAGAAAAGGGCATTTTTGTGAGGAAAGCAACGTGATCTGCTTTTCCTCAGAAGCTGCTCTCTGCTTAATCTGTTTGCAGAATGCAAATAACACAGCTCTCTAGACATTTATTGCTTCCCATTGGACATGCACTGTGCCAAGAAAAATGCCTGTCGGTGATCAAGCCCCAAGTGGGCTGGGAGGCCTCATTTTCCGTATGCACTGTAGCACGCTGGTTTGGGGGACTGGCAGAGCTTGGATTTTTTGGACTAAAACTCCCAGAATCCTCAACCAGCATAGCCATGCTGGCTGGGGATTTTGAGTTGTCATCATTCCATAAGGTAGCTTTTCTAATTTCTGGAGTCAATGTGCACCAGAATGTACTTTTTGCTCATGTGGTTGTACATGTGCGCACACAAATCTGTATTGGTATTATATGGCAGAGAGCAGCTATATCTCAGTAGCAGAACAGATACTTTGCATACAGAAGGCCTCAGGTTCAGTTCCCAGCATTTCCTGGCAAGCTAAGAGAAGTCCCTGTCTGAAATCCTGTAGAATTGCTACTAGCTGGGGCAGAGCAGACAAGAGTGACTTAAATATACCAGTGACCTAGTGGTCTTCACTAGTGATTCAGCATTGTGCTGAGTCAGCTTTCCATGTTTCTATTTACTTGTTGGAGTGAGTTGGCCTCTAGGTTCCGGGAAGACATGACAGTATAATATAGGAATTAGCTGAAAAACATGATAGGTCCTGCTTGCCTTTGTTGGTGCTACTGAACTCCTACCCAGTAAAATTTTGATTGATCTGATTTTATGTATATTTGTTGGCTCTGTACCAACCAGAACACACCCCATCTAGTTTAAGTTTGGAAGGTAAGCAAAGTCAAGTAAGGGTAATACAGTAGACTCTCCCCGTTTGTGAGGGTTAGGGGCACAGAAACCTCTTGAAAGTCAAAAATCACAAATAACTCCCCCCTAGCAAGCACTCCCCCCTCCCTCATTCTTTCTGCTGCTGTGGGCACAGGGGAAAGGCAGAAGAGTGCAGAGGGGAAACCTTCCCCCACTTCTGTCTTCTGCATGTTACCCCCATGCCCTGCCTTATTTTTGTGCTCCTACGTGGACAACAAGCAGGAGAGTGAAGAATGAAGGTTTTTTTCCGCCCAACACAATCTTGCTTGCTGTCCACACACCCTTCCTTTCTTCCATGTGCCCGTATGGGTGATGGGCAGAAGAGTTCAGGGGAGCAAAGATCTTTCTCACTGCGCTTCCTGCCTGCCACTTGCGTGCCTGTCCTTCTTTCTGCATGCCCCCATGGGCAACAGGCAGGGGAGTGCAAAAGAGCAAAGATCTTTCTCCCTGCACTCTCCTGCCTGCTGCTGCCAGTGTGCCCAAGTAGGTGATGAGCAGGAGAGTGCAGGGGAGTGAAGATCTTTCCTCCTCCCTGCGCCTGGGCAAAAGGCCAGGAAATGCGAGGGGCAGAATGGGGGGAGGCAAGCGGGCACCTCATAAATTCACAAAAGTCAAACTTGCCAATCTGGGGGGAGGACTGTACTTAGGTAAGAGACCACTAGGAAACACTAGGTAGGACTAGGAAAGAATCTTGTCCAAAACTCTGGAGAATCATAGCTGCCAGTCAGAGTTGACAATACTGGCTTAGATGGACTGAAGAGCTGACTTGGTATAAGGCAGCTTCTGATGTACCTGTGAACTTTCTATGCTGCTATGAACTGGAACTTAAGACCTCTCACTATTCATTCAAAAATAGGTGCAAACACACAAAGAAACATAGGAAGGTGGCACGGTGGATCATTTCCTGCTGTACTCCTGCTGTGGAGTTACAAATGTGTAAGGATCTTAATTAAGGACCTATGCAGTGAATCCCATTCTGATACCCCCAATCCCCGCTTCCTGGGCAGTAGCCATTGTGATGATGGTTGACTGATGTTCCCACTCTCTCCTGTGAGTGGCCTCTGATGAGACAGGCAGAAGTAGGGTCCCTGTCGCAATTCCTCCTGACATTGCTCACATGAGGGGAGAGAAGGGAATGTCAGCCAGCTGTTTTGCCATTGACAGGTGAACAGAGACCCATCAATTACAGCTGCTGCTGCCTAGTAGATGGGGATTGGGGACTCTCATAGTCCCTTTGTATCTCCTCCATTTGGGACTATGTAACTTTTCAACAGGGCTCCAGCTGTTATTAGTAATATATTATTATATGATTCATTACAGTATTATTGAAACAGAATTAAACTGAATTATGTGGGGGAAGGAGACAGCATTCTTGAGGATAGGAGTTCATCAAGAGATGGAAAGAACAGCCTGAATCTTACAGGGAGAACCAGGATCCAGCAGTAGGAGAGAAAAAAAGCACTTAAATAAGAAGCTAGGGGGAATGACCCATGCTCTTTGATGTCTCTACACTAATGCACAGAGCATGGGAAATAAACAAGATGAACTTGAACTCTTAACATAGCAAAGTAAATATGATATAATAGGGATCACTGGATGAGATGACTCTCATAATTGGAATGTAGTAATAGAATGGTGTAACCTATTTCGGAGAAATAGACCAAACAGGAAGGGAAAAGGAGTAGCATTGTATGACAAGGGTGTTTAAATCAGTGAAGAGATCCATGACTTAAATCCTGGAAGCCAGGTTGAGAACATCTGGGTAAAAATAAAAGGGGAAACAACAGTGATGTCATTGATGAGAGTCTACTACAAACCCTCAAGCTGAACTGGTGAAGGTCTCCTACAAATCCTCAAGCCAAACTGAGTACATGAATGATACCTTCCTGGAGCAGAAAGGAGAGATGTAGTAGCAATGGGAGATTTAAAACATCCTGATATTTGTTGGAAGTCACACTTTTCCAAGAATATAAGGCCCAACAAATTCCTCACCTGCCTTGCAGACAATTTTATTGTCCAGAAGGTGGGAAAGGCAACAAGGGGACCAGTTATTTTAGATCTCATCTTAACCAACAGTGATGACCTGGTTAATGGGGTAGAAGAAGTGAGATCCATGTTCTCCTGGAGGTTGTTATACAGTGAAAAGGAGAAGCCAAGTAGTCAGATATACATTCTAGAATATAGGAAAGTTAATTTCAGTAAATTTAGGGAAATACTGGGTGTGATCATGTGGTCAAGAATGCTAAAAGAGAAGGTAACACATGATAGATGGGAGTTTCTTAAAGGTGAGATGCTGAAGGCAGAATTTCATACAATTCCAAAAAAGACAAACAATGGGAGGTATCTAAAGAACTTTCAAGTGAGCTAGCATTTAAAGGGGCATGTATAAGAAATGCAAAAAAGGGGGAAATTACCAAAGATGAATTCAAACAAATAGCCAGCATGTGTAGGGATAAAGTCAGAAAAGTTAAAGTGCAGCATGAGCTCTGATTTGTTAGAGAATTTAAAACAATAAAAAGTTTTCTTTTTTTATTATGTCCATAGCAAAAGGAAGAACAAAGAAATTGTAGGGCCACTGCATGAAGATGGAGAAATGCTAACAGAGGACAGAGTAAAAGCAGAACTACTCAACACCTTCTTTGCCTTGGTCTTCTCCCAAAGGGAAAACAGTGTTCAGCCCGGGGAAAATGGAGTAGATGATGCAGTAGGGAAAAAGTACCACAATATAATTAAGGAGGTAGTACAGGAATCCCTGACTGCTCTAAATGAATTTAAGTCTCCAGGGCCAGATGAGCTACAACCAAGGGTATTCAAACAACTGGCAGATGTAATCTCAGGATCACTGGAAATGGTCTTTGAGAATTTCTGGAGAGCAAGGCCCTTTCCGCACAGCATTTTCCATGTGAAAGGGCTCCTCGAGTGTCGCGCGATTGTGAACAGCGATCTGCATGATGCACTCACAATCGCGTAACGCTTTAGGGACTGGCAGGTACCAATCGCGCACCTTTTCATTTTCGGCTAGAAGCCGAAAATGGTGCACGATTGCGCATTACTCCCGGGCCCCACATGCACTTACCTGGAGTGCAGAGCCTCTGGAGCCGCGCCGGTCACATTTCCTGCCCCAGCGCAGCCTAGAAAACTCCCAGGCTGCACTGCGGAAGGAAAAGTCAGGGCTCTCGCGGGATCAGGCAGCTCGTGCAGAGCTGAAGGACCCTGGATGCAAGAGCCTCTTGCTGGAGACTGCTCGCGCGATCCCCGCACCCCAGCGCCGGAAGAAGGTAAGGTGCGGAAAGGGCCCAAGAAAAGTCCCAGCAGACTGGAGGAAGGCAAACATTGTCCCCAGTTTCAAAAAGTGAAAGAAAAGGAACCCAAACAATTACTGTCCAGTCAGCTTGACATCAATATCAGGAAAGATTCTAAATTCTTGAGCAGATCATTAAAAAGACAGTTTGTAAGCATTTAGAAGGGAATGCCGTGACCACTAAAAGTCAACATGGATTTCTCAAAAACAAGTCATGCCAGACTAATCTTATGTCTTTTTTTTAAAACAGAGTTGTAAGCTTGGTAGATGCTTTGACTGTGTATTCCTGCATGGTAGGGGGTTGGACTCAGTTGCGATAATTATTCATTATTCATTTATTACAGGTTGCAGATAAGATCTCTCTTCCTTAGAAGGTGCCTGTGCCAATATTTAGAGATTTCCCCTTCTCTCTCTGCACCATGGGGTGCTATTCTTTATGGTGATGAGTAGCATTTTTAGAGGACTGGATGGGTTGTTGAGGGTAGAAGGATGCAGCATAGTCCACTTCTTCAGGTCCAATTATATGATTCTCCATCTGAAACCAACACAGTATATCTAGGATTCTGCAGATGAGATCATGCAGAAAATTATAGACAGGATTTTTCACCTTGAATTAGTATGCTGGTATTGAATCACTTGTTGAAACCATTGGAGACTTTCCTGGCAGGCTTCTTCCTGCGGCTAATGGAGCATAGTCTTTTGCCTCTCTGCTTTCTTGCTATCTCACTTCATTTATGTGTTTAAATGAAGGTCTCAGTCTGAACGATACTGAAAGAAGTAGAGTTGGGGCTCCTTAAATATCCACTTCTCCAGTTCCATGGTAGGACTGAAGGCAGAATCAAATTGCTACCTTTATGACTGAAAGGAAATGAGCTTGAACTAAGGTTTACAATGTCTGTTGATATACATATGAGCGATGCTGGAACAAAAAAATACTTCATGGAGGAGCAGCATCAAAGCACACCCTGAGCTCCTAGTGTTTTGCATAGAATCTTCTCCACTCCTCCTGTACTCTGCATTTGGCATATAGTTTTCCCATTGTACATTGTACATGTAGTTTGCATGTAGTTTTCCCATTGTACATTTTTTTGCAAACATTTCTCACATAACATAACCATTCCGTAAAATATTTTCAGTGATATACGCCATTTCTTCCTAATATTACACTTCTGTATGAATTTTTCTGTTGGAGGAGTATAGGACAACATTTAACTCAAAAAGCGTGTATATTTGAATGTTGCACATCCGCAACCCCCACCCCACACACATTAGCATAAGTTTCAGTTTGGGTGTTAGTTTGGGAAGTGAAAATTAGGCAAGAGGAAAGGTAAACTGAACAAATTTCTTCCCATTCCCAGTTGGCTTTTAGGATATAGATGAGCATTAATCACACCTTTCAATATAACACTGCTTCACATGTTATGCTATGTAACATGCCTTGAAAGAATTCTTCCCATGAGCCACAAAAATCAATACTTATAGAAGCTCTATATATCCACAAAGTACCGATGTTCAACCACTGTTAGGGTTGCCATAAGAGTGCCCCTTACATCAGGGCATCTAATTTGCATATTATGGAAATCATTATAATCATGCATATTATTACTTTGCACTCTAATTATGCAAATTTGGCATATTAACTATTGCAATTTTTTTCCTGCCATGGTGCATCAGCATAGGTACCAATTTTTAAATAATGATTACTCTGCCAAGAGAACTAATAGGGTAATGTTTAAAGAACTAAGCTTGGAACAGAGAGACAGTCAAATTCCTGTCATTACTGCCTCCTAGCAATTCTACTGTATGGGCTTGCTGTGGTGGTTATAAGCAAGACAGGACCCATTAAACTAACCATGTATATACATTTCTGGTGTAAACAGCAACAAAGTTTTCTCATACACAGGCACTTCATGCGCTACTGTATTCTTATCACATCATCTTATATTTATTTGTCATCGCTATTTTTTTTCTGTTGACAAAACGGTACAGATCCAGGAAAACCATAGAATCACAGAGTTGGAAGAGACTCCAGGGACCATCCAGTCCAACCCCCTGCCATTCAGGAACAACATCAAAGCACTCCCAACAGATGGCCATCCAGCCTCTGCTTAAAAACCTCCAAAGAAGGAGACTCCACCACACTCCCAGGCAGCATATTCCACTGCCAGACAGCTCTGACCATCACAAAGTTCTTGCTGAGGTTCAACTGGAATCTCCTGTTGTGCAACTTGAATCTATTGCTCCTTGTCCTCATCTCTGGAGCAGCAGAAAACAAGTCGACTCCCTCCTTGACATGACATCTCTTCAAATATTTAAACATAGCTATCATGTCCCCTTTTAACCTTCTCTTCTGCAGACTAAACATAACCAGCTCCGTAAGCCATTCCTCATAGGGCATGGCTTCCAAACGCTTCATCATTTTGGTCACCCTCCTCTGGACACGCTCCAGCTTGTCAATATCCTTCTTGGATTGGGGTGCCCAGAACTGGACACAGTATTCCAAATGAGGTCTACCCAAGGCAGAATAGAGTGGTACCATTACCTCCCTCAGTCTAGACACGATACTCCTATTGATGCAACCAAGAATCGTGTTGGCTTTCTTGACTGCTGCATCACACTACTGACTGATGTTCAGCTTCTGATCCACCAAGACTCCTGGATTCCTTTCACATATACTGTTATCCAGCCACATTTGTGCTGTCCACTAAGTTCCATTTCATTTTGGGTTTCATCTGTTCCCAGAACCATACCCAATATTGCCATCATATCTCCATATTTGTGCATTCCATTTTTTCTGCCCAAATGCAGGACCTTACCATTTCTCTCTGCTGAAATTCACTTTGTTAGCTTTGGCCCAGCTCTCCAATCTGTCCAGGTCATTTTGAATTTTGATCCTCTCCTCTGGCGTATTAGCAACCCCATCCAATTTGGTGTCATCTGCAAATTTGATCAGCACGCCCTCTACTCTTTCATTCAAGTCACTGATGAAGACGTTGAATAGCACTGGGCGCAGGACAGAACCCTGTGGCACCCCACTAGTCACTTCTCTCCAGGATGAAAAGCAGCCATTGGTGAGCACCCTTTGGGTTCAGTTGGTCAACTAATTACAAATCCACCTGACAGTAGCCCTGTCCAGCCTGCATTTTACTAGCTTCTTTGCAAGAATGTCATGGGGAACTTTGTCAAAGGCCTTACTGAAATCAAGATATCATAGGAAGTCCCTGGAAGGTGGCTGACACCTGATTCCCAGGAGAAAATGCATAAGAGAGTGAGAAACTTACTAAAAACACTCCCTTGCCTTCAACTTTTCCTCATATTTGTTTCTATTGCTCCTTCACCCTTCCATTGCAACTCTTACTCTCTCTTGCCTTCTTTCCCCATCTATCCTTCACATCACATTTTTCCAATGCACTCTTTCTTTGCTTCTGGCACTCCACCAGTTGCAGGTCTCACCACCCCTTCCTCCTCCTCATCTCATGCTTTCCTGTCTCCTTTCTCTTACACTTTGTATCTGCCTGCTACATTTCTACCCTCTCTCCATTCTCCCCAGCTTGTTTCACCCAGCCTCTGTTACTGCCCTGGCTAGCCCGAGCTTTGGGGGATATAAAAGATATCTTTTGATACCACTAATTCGGCTTCACATATCCCTTCCACGTGCTTGTGAGGCCCCCGGACAAGCACGCATACAGGCTCGGCCGATAATTGCTGAAATATTCCTAGACAATACAGGCAGGCCAGAAACAGCCGACTCGCCGCTTTAGGAGACCTCAAGGCAAGTACCTCCATTAGGTATGTAAGCAACTCCCAAAAGATCCTCTGCCTGGCGCTGGCAGCTTGATGATTGAGCTATATAATGCTCAAATACTCCGCGTTTGCATACCGGCTACTCTATTGATAATTTGGCTCTAACTCAATCATTCAAATTCTGACCTTTCGGAGGCTTTGTCTCCAGCTCCAAATCTATTGTTTTCCCAAAGTCCGACCTAGCCTGCGGTCACAATTCTCCTTATAAAAACCCCTGACTTTGAGCACTTCCTTGGATCGCTCCCAAGTTCCAGACCGCCTTGCTGCCGCATCGTTTGGCAAGCTTCCCCTCAGCTCCACGTGCTGAGATACATCGAGCCCCAGCTTCGCTCTCCATTTTCTTCCGGACTTCAGGACAGTTTTCGTATCACCCGAACCAACTATCCCTCTGAAAATCCCACTATCTTACTCACACCTTTATTTTCCTTAGTTATCTGTGTGCATGTGTTGCTTACATTGTGTGCCTGTACTTAATAAAGATCATTCATTATTTTCCAACCGGTCTGCTTCTTGACTTGGCCTGACCCCGTAAACACTGGGTTACAAGATCCTGCTAAGTTACCCTGCCTCTCATAACGCTAAAGCAGTGCTCAGAGCTAATCTTCCCCACCTATAGTTGAACACATTTTGGTGTCCCTCCCGGGACCCCCAGAATACATGGTAACACCTCTCTGACATGCTTCTCTATAATTTTTTTGCTGCAGATGTAACCCCAACCCTCTGTTTCACTCTCCTCACTTCACTTTATGCTGCTGCTTACTTACACTTTCAAGAAGCAGTAGCTCCACAAAGCTGCCACTTTGACTTTAAAACAATAAAGTTTTAAATGGGAAAGGCAGAAAAGTAAGCAGGTGAAAGCAGTACTGCTGCTGCATCAATAGAAAGAACACGAGGAAAGAAAAATAAAAGAAGATGGTGGCATTTGGTCGCAAGAGCAGCAGTGAGAGGCAAGACAAGGTAAGGTGAGATGGAGATAAGATGACAATATTGGGTATGGTTCTGGGAACAGATGAAACCCAAAATGAAATGGAACTTAGTGGGCAGCAGGCCATTTTTGTGGTAGAACTGATGCCAAAATCATTGGGATGTTTTGAGCAAACCTGAGAACAATGTCCAGAATTCTACATGAGCTACTTAGTTACATAACTACCTTTCGTGGTTTCTGGGCATTAAGGGATAAATAAAAGCATAATATGAGAAATATGTCATTTCTAAAAAATTGTTCTCAAATCCCAATGGTTTTGATATGCCTCCCCGCTCAAAAAAGATGGGCCAGTCTTGGCCCAATCATTTCAAGATTTTATCTACAGACAATGGGCGAACCCTAACTGCCCATTGTAAAATGGAACTTGATTTCTTCCTTTGGACATCTAATAAAAATGGATAGCTCAAGAAAAACTACAGACCCCAGGGAACTTTAAACATAAATTCCGGCTTTTACCCTGGTTTGTTACATCCCTACTCCTTTGCTTAAGTGATTCCATCACTTTGTCTACAGTCTTTGCAAAACAGACTTCAGCTAGACTTTCTTAGAAAAGCTATTCTTTCCACTGGAATTGTAACAGCAATCCAGGAAACTGGAGACTGGTATAGAGAGACAATGGGTCATATCTAATTCTGTAACTCTTTTGTCACTATTAGATCTAGGTTTGAGACTTCATTCATTGGCTAAGCACACTCAAAGCCTGGCTTATTTCTTGCAGAACAATTGGACAGAAGAGCGACTGTACATTTTGCCCCATAATTCACTTCCTAGATGGAAGGGCTAGAGACTTTCTTGGAATCCAGGCCGGGTAATAGTACAATTGGGCACCAGATGTCTAGAAATCAGGTGAAAACTGACTGAACAAATAGCATGGCAAGCCTAACCACAGTGCCCCTAGCAGATATAGACCATAGGAAAGGTTGTAACTTAGGCACTTTCCTCAGCACCCTCCCATCCCACCATGGGTACTGGAGAAGGACAGGACCACCATGATTCTTCTACATGATATCATCGCAGTCCCACTCCTCTTCCGTCCTCAAGGCAGCACAATCACAGGTGAAATCATTGATGGGTTTTCCCCACCAATGACATGTGATTGCACCAACATCACACACTTACCTGTCTTGCAGAAGAGCAGGAAGTGTGACAGCAGCACTTCCTGCCCCAGCACAGCCTGGAAAAGTACCCAGCTGCATTGCGGAAGGAAGAGGCATGTCCATCGCACTCCCTTCCGCAGGGAGCCGGTCCCCTGCAGAGGGGAGCACTTCTGTCGCACTCCCTTCCCAGCAGAGCCGCTGTAGGAATCACCACCGGATGCCGTTGTAAGAAGGCAAGCTGAGGAAAGGGCCTCAGTGTGGAGTTTTAACTGATGGTAGAGTGCATACTTTTTATGTAAAAGTTCCCAAGTTCAATATCTGGCAATTCTCAGTTGAGATGGGAAGGTAATCTGGAGAATTACTGCCAAAGAGTGTATGGAACAGCAACAATGTGGAATATTTAGTTCTCCACAATTCTTGCCTGCAACTCCAATTAACCCATTCAGTAAAGTCTGTGGGGAGAAACTGTGGAAACTGTAGGGTGAAACAACTGGACAGACAAAGGTTCTCCATCCCTAAGATACACAAGATTGAGCTAAACAGATCTACAGTCTGACTTGATGTAAAGCAGCTTCCTTTTCTTTTCTCAGTTGGCCCCATTAATGAGAATGGCTCTTGCAGCTGAAATAAATATTCAGCATGCTGATGTTGTTTTTACATGAACATCTGTTCTCTTCTTCACCCATGGAATACAGCTACCCTTATAGCTCCCTGGAACAGCTGGACAGACCTTCTTTTAGGTCTGTATTTTTCTTTGGAAGCCCTAGTGGTGTAATACACTATCTACATAGACAAGTCTGTTATGGGAAAAAGAACATTTGCGTGCTGGCTTAGCTGTTGATTAAAGCTGCCTTTTATTCCACTGTTTATCTGCAAATGTGCTCTAACCATAACTGCCGAGCTTACCTGTGATTAGCTGAGCTTGTTTCTGTTGCTACGGTATTTATACTAACTATATGAGGCTATTCAAGGCTCCTACCCAATTAAAGCACAAATAATTCATTCAGTAATTCAAGTGTTGCCTAAGCTAGCCAGGTTCTATCTTGGCAAACTGGTCAAACTGCCATGAAGACTACTAGCCATAACAGTTACACTTTTTGCTTTTCTTATTTAATTTCAACGATGAAGAAGAACTGACAGATCTTTAGCCAACTGGAAATTACTGTCCCTTACTTTTAATTTTTCATTCTAAAATGATATCTCCTCAATGAAGTGGAGTCCATTGCTAAAATATTCTACACATCATAAACTAGAAAATGGGTACATTTTTCTTTCTTTCTCTTTTTTAAATTAGCCATTGAGCTGCACTTCATTTGAGCTCAGGAAATGGCTAGCTGTTTTTAAAGCCAATTGTAAAAATAATGCACAAAAAAGAAGGATCCCAAGGTCAAAGTCAGGAGATAACAAGAAGGATGCTGGTGTGGTTATTCACAGAGGCAGGTGCTTGGATTTTAGAAGCCTAGATACAAATGTCAGCTGTACTTTGAACTCAGTTGGTGGAAAAGGAAGAGAGTATAGATGTTGGGGTCATTGTTTCCAAGTGAAAAGGTCAATTCAAGACAGGTAAATCAGTCAACAGTTTTAAGAAAGGACACTGCTTCAGGCCTACCCAGCTAGATGGGTCAATAAGCAGATTGTAGCATGCAAAGACCCATTAAGCAACCATTTGCCAGTTTTGACATCTTAAACATACTTTTTAAAAAACAGGAATATTCACCACAGTGAAGCACAAGAGGAAAAATTAAAAGGAAGGTACACAATGCACTTCTACATTGATAATCCATGACAATAAACTACTGTTTACTAGACCGAGATCGCAATTTCCAAATCGTCCATACATATTCTTAAACCATTCCTGTATTTTCTGTATTTTGCATTGCATTCCTATATTTTTTCTAAAGTAAGTTTGCATGGCTTTCAAAAGATTTATGTCTTTCTAACTGTGCATAACATTGCAGCCTTAATATGGATTTTTTTAAAAAAATATTGCAAATATATGGTAGGAATGAAGGATAGATAGCAAAATGAGTGAAGAAGTTATTGTGATGAATTTTAAAAGATATTGCGTGTGAAGGTTGAAACACCACCTGTAATTTACTTAGGTGTAAGCTCCTACATGGTAAGGCTTGCTTCCAAATAAAAGTGCAAAGGACCGTGCTCTGCAAGTGTTCTGTGTGTGTGTGTGTGAGAGAGAGAGAGAGAGAGAGAGAGAGAGTTGGGTAGGCTTACTCAGTTTTGGCACTTTGATATTACTTTGTGATTATAATGGTAAGAATCAAAGCCTCATCCTGAACAGACACCCACTATAGTGGCTTTCCTTTGATGTTTCTTGAAACAAAGCATACACAAATAGCCTGCTGACACTGTATTTTACAGCTTAGAAAATCTCATGGATATCCCTCTAAAATAAAAGATAAAATCCAATACTACGTGAATAACACCTGAGTCAAAAGCATCAAACATGAGCACAACTGGCTGAAGCCTCTGGCTGGATTGCTCTTTGTTTTTAACTCTTCTTTCAGCAATCAAACAACTTTAAAAAAAATACACCATTCAATTCCCTGTAAATTCACAATGAGCATTCATTCTGGCAATACACAGCTTCATATCTGTATTCTAGGGAGTGAACAGAGAATACTAGATCTTCTGGCTATAGTTTTTTTATGTACTGGAATGTAGTTCCTGGGTTGTTACACTGTTACCGAATGCGGCTATGATGCTAAAACATGAATTATAGGAAGAGGAAAGTAATGGAAAAATACACTTTGCCCAGTCTTGTCACCAGGAGGTAGAGGTTCATTTTCAGATGGAACTCCAACACTTCTCTCTCTTTGTGCACTAAATTTTGTAGGAAATATATGAGAAACTGTTACCCCAAAAGATGGAAGACCTTGAAGTCCTCCAGCAATCTTCGAGGTCCTCCAGCATTACCTATGCCTCTGAGAAAAGACGAGGAAATACTACTTCAAAGGGGAAGGTTGCAAGAGGCAGAGTAACCTTATGGGATCTTTTCACCATTATGTACTCAGTACTAACTGTGGGAAATTAAAAAAAAGTCTTTATTGGGGGAACTTCACAAACACATAACAAACAATAAAGCAATCTCACAACCATAGAAGGCTAACTGAAAGAAAGGCAGGAAAAGCTGGATAGTGAGGAGTTAGGATGGAGCGGATTATATTTACCAATCCTCAAGTGGCACAGGGTCAAGTGAGCTGTCTCAGACTGGGGAAGTCTGATAGCTGTGCAATGAACTGAAATCTGGGTGGGAGGGCTCATGCAGCATAACAAGTCATACATGCTCAAGATACCAGCAAGCAACCAGTGACTGATCCAGGATTTAAATACTCTTTTTTCTGCCTTGAGTGAAATGTGTGAATTGCTCTCTGGTAGAGCTGACAAAGGAGTCTGGAAGGTTCTGATTGCCTTTGCAAGCCATGTGACAAAACGTCAGAGGGAATCATGATAGCTTCTTAATTACTGGAGAGGTGAAAAACAAAAGTACTGTTTCCATGGGAAAGAGGTAGTAGGATGTGAGCTTTCAGATGCACCTTCTAGCAGCTTTGTTCACTATTGTCTTTTGGCTTGGGTACTTTAGAGAACCATCTAAAACCCACCAGGTTAAGTTTTCTTGTTGATTATTCTAAACTTATGACCTGGCCATGCTAAGGTTTTGTCCTAGCTTCAAGAAACTTCCAGTCAGAGTCCTTTTAATTTTCACATAGCATTTCAGCCATTAGTGCAAGATTTATATTTACTTTATGCCAATTAACCAATGTTTGTAGCCAATCATATTGTATCACAGATTGGGCAGGTATGGCATGATAACAAAACAATAATGGAAAGCATGCATGGCATGTGTTGTTTTAGGATTTCTATCTAAGTAAAAGAGGCTTACTCAATTTTATACACTGGAATTTGGACCATAGAATCTGATTGATTGACCAAACCCAAAGGGTCTTGACCAATGGCTCCTCCTCATCTTGGAGACAAATGACCAGTGGAGTGCCATAGGGTACTGTCCTGGTCCCAGTGCTAGCATCCAGTTCAACATCTTTGTCAATGACTTGGATGAGGGAATAGAGGGCATTCTTATCAAACTTGCAGATGACACCAATCTAGGAGGGGTAATTAACACCACAGAGGACAGGACAGAGGTGTATCTAGCATAAATAGCGCCGAGGGCAAGTGTGGAAGTTGTGCCCCTACCTCTGGGGCCTCCTCCTCCTCCAAATCTTCCAGCATGGCTTTTTTGCGCCTCACTGGTATTGGAGCCCAGGGCATGTACCTGCCTGCTGCACCCTAGATAAGCCTCTGGGACAGGATCAGAATTAAAAATTATTTTAATAGGTTGGATAGCTGGCCAAAACTAACAAAATTAATTTCAAAAGGGGGAAGTATAAGGTACTATCTGTTGAGAATGCTTTTGATGGTATATTCCTGCATGGGAGGGGTTTGTATTCAACAGCCCTTGTGGTCCTTTTCAGCGCTATGATTCTATGTGTGAACTCACCAACAGTGTGTGGTTCAAAGAGAGGGGGAATCTCATGCCTGAGTGCTCTGCTATATATAGCTCATGAGCTCCTTTCCACAGATCTAGTCTGAACAGTCTTATAACAGCTGAATCAGCAGAACTCAATACATATAGTGCTATTAAATGGGTCAATCTGTTCACCAGGAACAAATATGCCCCTGAAAAGATCTCTGTGATTTCAGTTCATCTGTGTTATATGTTGCAGTTTTGTGCTGCAGCAAAGAGGAGTTTTCTTTATCATTCAGCATCACAGTGTCTATGTTTTGTACATGCATACATTTCTGTATCACAATTATCCTCAACATGACATTAGTATGTCCTTGAATGATTGCATAATTGCATGGTGGGAACCTTTCTGTAGCTGCTGTGGTGTTCACCTGGTGAAAAAAATGTGAATTTCCCAAACAAATATGGGAGGCAATATATTTTTCTGGGGGGACTATATCATATATCAGTTCCATAGACTTATAAGATGCCTTGAGGTTATGCTTTTTGAAAAAGAAAAGAGGCATCTAAGAAATGTGTAAACTATAACAATAAGCTGTTACAACCCATAGTCCAGAGCCCTACAAATGTAGTATAATGTACTTGTGAGCATAGTTTGGAAGCAGGCTCATCCTTCTACTTCAAAGCAAGAAGAAGTCTATCTACATTTGTGCATATTCCCTAAAAGAGACGCCAGCTTCTAAATATATAACTGCTCTGAAATGTAAATTGGCAGCTCAGCGAGACTCATAATATAACCACACAGACCATGAGTGCCCTAGATTGCCAGCAAGCCGCATCTGAGATCATATCTCCCTAAAACATAAGCCTAAGAGTACCTAAGGGAGAGTGAATGTGTCAGAGACCAAGTCTACATCAAGTGACAGGAGCACAATGTCCATGCTGGAAACATGTCAACATGGCTAAGGGTGAAATACGTGCAAAACTAAAAATTATTTGCTGGCATTTGCATTTTTGCAGATGTTCGTCTTTCTGGGAGCTGGATGCATTATAAAACAAATTACCCTAGAGCAAAGGACAGAAAATCAGCTAGTAAACAAGACAACTCTAATTATTTAACAGCAGACTCCCAAATAATTAAATGCTAGTAACCCAAGTAGCTGAAAGCCAATTATGTAACCACAGCTGCATTATCTGAATGAGTAACCAGAAGCTATTTGTGCTGAAGTTCATCCCTAGGCAGCTCTCTCAACTTCCATATGCCTAGATCTCATAATTACTGCCTACTGATTTTCATGATTTACTAAAATAGAGGCAACACTTTTGACCATCCTGGTTTCCATAGAAATTGGCTGCACAATCTCTCAACTGATTATAACAGATCCCAGATCTTCTGGACTGTTGCCTGATTCATACAATGAATACAACAGAAACCTCTGCTGGACTTGTCTAATGGCCTATTGAGTGATGGATCTTGTTTCCCACCAAGGCCCAGCCAGATATTTGTGGAAGTCCACAAGGAAAATGGTTCACAGAGTTACCTGTTTGCTCAATTATATGTGCCAATTAGGGTTACCAATTCAGGGTTGTCTCGTGCCCTAAGGTTTGTGGGCCATGACCTGAGACCTAGGCATGGGTCCTGGTGATGTCATTAAGCATTGTACATTAAGAAAGTAACCACAGTTGCTAAGAGCATGTCATTCAAACACCCCCCCCCCCGCCAAATATTTTCCTTTTTGGAAGGTAATACAGACATCTTAGCTAAAGGGTCTGTTGCTAGATCAAGAGGGAGTCTTTTTTCTTAATGTACTATCTACTGTCCTCCTTTTTCTGGACATATTCTTTTTTTTACAGAGGTAAAATTTCTGTCCAGGAAGACTTTAAAAATACTCACTGCTGCTTTGCCTTCTGCTCACTGATGCTGCCTCAGTCTTGCTGGCTCCACTGAAAACTCCGCTAGGAGAATGACCAGAAGCCAGCAGCCTGGTAGAGCACTCAGAGAGGGAGAGAGAGACTGAGACTGGGCAGCGGAGTGGATAAGGGAGACAGACTCAGGGAGGGAAAGTGAGCTAGCCTAGTGAGATGGCTGAGGGAGCATGGAGGCAATGGAACAGGGCAGATTTGCGAAGCAGGGGAGGCAGCTGTCAGAAGAGGCAGGAAAAGGAGAAATACAATGTTCTTTTTAAATACAATGAAGGTTAGGAATGTTTCTAGAAGCAATTATCACAACTTTTGTAGTAAGGGTATTTAAAGAGAGAGTCATCATAGTGATCAGTGATCTGAAGTAGTCAGTCAGTAAATGTGTCCTGTTTTCTGCTTTTCAAAATATGGTAACCTATTTCTCATTTACTTAGGAAGAGAGAGTAAGGAGTATCTAATTTAGCCTAGTTGCCGCTAGTCATAAGATGGATATAGAGTAGGGTGGAAGGTGAGCCTTCATGCAACAGCAGCTGGGGAAAAGGAGGAAGTTAGGTAAATACATAGAACTTGTCCAATCTTTGCAATTTGCAGTGACAAATGAATTAAGCATTGCAAATTGTGGCAAGCTGGTGCCCTCCTAGATGAGCTGCAGAAAAGACATGTTCCCCAGCCTCGTATTTGTGATCCCTAAACCACCAAGGAATCCCCAAATCTCCCTGGATTTTCTTCTAAATATTAAAGTTATTTTTTCTCTCCCCCTCCCATGCTCCCAAACAGTTAAAAATAGCTGCAGAACACAGAGCAAAATTCAGTTGATTAGTCAATTGTTGAGTGGTGAGTTAACATACGGGAAAATCCAGTTCATTTGGAGGTCTACACCAGGGAGGACTAACAGAATTTAAACTACACTGTTTTGTTCCCCTCGCTCCTACCCCTCTTGCTAAAAATAAATAAATAAATAAAAGCCCAAGACTGGAAGTGATGTGACATCATTTCTAGTTCTGGATTAATCTGACAAGGCAGCCCTACGAAGTGCAGATAACTGGCCCCCACCTTGATGCAATTTTCCATCCCTCTTCTAGATTGAGCCCCTTTCACAGATTTCAGTTTTATTTTAGTTTGTATACAAGAGAAGCATGTAAAAGTTAGATTCTGAACCTCTCAACCCAAATCAGAGATTCTGAAGGTTGTGGGTGGGGGAACCCTTTTCCAATCTCTATCAGAAATCTCTGTCAAAAATGCTATCTCAAACTATTTAAGAAAACATAAAAATAACCTTATTAGAATAAAACAAAGACTTCCACTGTCAAGCCCAGCTTTCTTTTTCTCACAGTGATCAAAGAGAACCTTCTGGAAAGCCCACAAAGGGGCAATAGGTCTCTTCTGGTGGGTGTGGCTTCCATGTCCAACATATGGTAAATCCTCTCCAGAGACCTTTAATGCTACATAATTACTGCACTATGATTCCACTTTTATTGCCTTGGCAACATCCTGTGGAATCCTGGGATCTGCAGTTTAGGAAAGGCTACTTAGGATTTTCAGCAAAAGAGCTCTAGTGGCCCACCAAACTACAAACCTCAGGATTTCATAGGATGTTCTCATGATAGTTAAAAGTGGGGTCATAGTGCTTCAATTGTGTACTATGAAAAGGTGTAGTGCAAACTTTAAAGGAGCTATCCAAAATATTGAACCTTGTCCTCAAAAAAGGTTCAGTACCAGCGATGGCTCCTTTAAAGTTCAGACTAGAATCCCAAATGGATTTACCAAACCACTTAGATGGAAGCCATCAGCTGCTAATGCTTGTTGTCCAACAATTGATGATTCAGAAATCTGCTCAACCTTCCTTTTGGAGAGTTGAGTGCATTTATGTTTCAAGGTCATACAGGCACACATGTACACAAACAAGCCACCTTCCATTTGCTCCATTTCAGATTTTCTGCAGAAAAGTTCTGAAGGGAGTTTCTGAACATATTTAAACACTTCTCACGCCACTCCAAACAGGATACCTAAGACACAGAGAAGGTCTGGACTGGAGCCAGCACTACCACAGACACTTGAGAGTAGCACTGGCATGTGCTTTACCATTTTCCTTCTGAGTTTTTGAGGCCACAGGAGTTTACTGTTGTATGTCTTTTACAATCTTGAAATATTGAATTCAGCTAAATGCAGAAACACACATCTAAAAGACTTTTTGTCTACTGTCTAGCCCTGAGACATATTCCACGTTAAGGGTTTTGATGTTGTAGAAGAAGAATAGGAAGAGGGCATCTGATGTCAGTAAGATATTGCAGTTGAGTGCTGAACTGCAGCAGAGACAGTTGAACAAACCTGAGACCAAAAGTAAAGGAGTTAAGCCATTCTATGTTAGATTTCTGATGGTGGCATAACATCCAGGAAATGATTTGAGAATATCAGTGTGATGAGAGGGATTAACTGCTTTCAGCTTCAACACCCACTGATCTTCCTAGCTTGATGGATTTACTAATCTAATCCTGTTTTAATATATCTCCTATTTCCCCATTTCTGATTAACTCCAGGCCCCTATAGCTTCTACTTTCAGGGTGATTGCCAACCCACTAATAAATACTGTAGCTTTATTACGATACTGCTTTTATTATTCTGATCATTTCAGCTTCCTAAAATGCCCACTGATCTATTTGAATACTGCTCCAATATTTCAACATCAGCATGCATTATGTCATAGAGGGATAACAGGAAAAGGGGAAGAGGGATAACAAAAACAATTAATTCTCACAAATTAACTGTGCATCTGGACTGTACCACTTAAAACTAGGAATAGTTTCAAGTGAAGCCTTTATTGTGCCATCAGCTTTTTTCAGTTACCTATATCCTGCCCTCATTTTTCCACTGCTTCTGTCTTTTCCCTCTATGGCAGAAAATTCATTAAAGTGGAAGAAACAGAAGAATTGGATGGTACCTTCTAGCTGCGAGACTCTGAGTTGCAGTCCATCTGGAAACATTCTAGGTTAGTGATGTATGAATCAAATATAAGCTTGCTATTGTGTACCCTCAATTATTTCTGACTTATGGTGACCCAAAGGCAAATCTTAGAGTGTGTGGCCCTCCCAAGGTGACCCTGTGAGTTTCCATGGCCAACCGGGGAATTGAACCCTGGTCTCAAGAGTCACAGTCCAAGGCTCAAACCAGATGTATTTCATGGGTCAGGTGTTCTTGTCCACTGAGCACTCTTTCCAGATTTACTTTTTTAAACCAGTGGATTTGAAGAAAAAAAGGATGCATATTACGCCTTGAGTCCCATACTGGGCATGAAACAGGCATGGTTCCCCACCCCTATCTCTTTAGACTAGGGACTAAGTGTTCTTTGCCAATTGTCAGCTAACCTGTGTCTATTCGGAGGTCCTCATCATCACCCTATGGCTTCCTGAGCATCCAGCTCATGAACAACAACATAATCCAAATTGGCAGATTTCATATTAAAGCACTCTTAAGTCTTGGCTATTTTATTAACAAGGACAAATACTCACATACACACTACTGCCCTTGGGAAGGAAAATACACTTCTCATTATTAGGCACATGATTTTACATGTCTTTTCAGGCATCATCTATCTTCCAACATGTAGGCCAGAATCCTGAATGGGATTTAGATATGCATGAACGCCATGGTTACAGTGTTACATAGTGAATCCTGGCCTCTCTGTCTCTCTCTCTCTCACACACACACACACATTTCCGCTTACCAGGAAGCAAGCACTGTGATTGATGTGGGTCTGTTCTCCTGTTGCTCTGGAATACACTGAGCTGTTTCCACCCCTTTCTGTGAGCAATCTCTATGTGACAGGCAGAATCATGGTCCCTCTCACAATTCCCCCTCATTCGGAAGATCACTCATGCAAGGGAGTAGGGAAAAACAAATGACACTTTGCTGTTTCCAAATCAACAGGAGTACAGATCCCCATTGATCACAATGGCTGCTGCCCAGTAAGCAAAGACTGGAGAACTTTCATGAACTACATGGGAACTGTGAATGCAAATATGTAAGTCTAGGTTATGCACTACTAACTGCCATAGAAGATTCTGGCCATTAATATCTTCATCAGCTTCTTCGATATCCATTGTAGCAAACATTCACTGAGAAGGAGCTATGTAGTATATAGCAATAGCAGTTACATGTCTATACCACTTATCAGTGCTAAGCACTCCCTAAGAAGTTTACTATGTGTTTAGCTAATTATGCCCCCCAACAAGCTGGGTATTCATTTTACTCATCTACAGAAGGATGGAAGGCTGAGTCAACCTGGAACCCTGCAGGATCAAACTCACAACGTTGTGGCTACGGTACCGGCATGTAACCACTGCACCACCAGGGCACCTAGTCTAGCACTTGCAAGGCATTAAACATGTCTTCTGTGGATTAAACACACACGCATTCATGCAAAACAATTACTTCCACAGGCTACCTAGAAAATTTTAAAGTGCAATATATTTAATTCAATTGTTAGCCCGTAGCTACAGTAAACCCTCACTAATATCAGTTCTCTTGATCCTACTTATACTTAGGTTGGGACTAAAACTAGGATTTAACCTATTATTATTATTATTATTATTATTATTATTATTATTATTATTATTACTTTAAAGAAATCTAGCATGTTGAACATTGTTTGGAACTGTTGGACTACCAACTTCCAGAAGCCCTAGCCAGAAGAGCTGGTGGTGAGGAATGCTAGAATTTTCAATCAAAATCTAGAGGCCTGCATAATTCTTGCCCTTGATGTAAGACAAAGATTTCCTTTTAGTTTCTTTCCTGGTTCAGCTATTGAATCAAACCTAGAGAGCTTTGGAGCTATTTGGGAGAGAAAGCAATGCAAATTCAATGCGCTAGTTCACACATGGTGTTTACATCACAACTTAAACACAAGAGATATAACTTTCATATTAGCCACATCAAGGGAGGCACCATGCTTTTACTTGAGATAATTCTTGCATTCAGCTGCAAATTGTCAACTGCTGAGTAATGAAGTGATGGGAAATCAAGTTATGCACACATACATATGTAAGAACTGTCACCATGATAGCTTTGCCTACAGAAGTGCATAATGCCATCATTAACATAGAGACACATACCTGATATTTCAAAGGCTAAAATATTTATTTTAGACAAGAACTCTAATTCATGAACATTTACGCTACACAAACTCTTCGTCTGTAACTGGCTTAGACTCTTTGTTGTCTTAACATGCTGCTCTCCCACATAGCACACAAATGGAGTGAAGGTCATTGCTCAAAGTGGGAATGATTACAGTCACAGATGAAATTTTGCCTGCAGTTTCAGTCGGAAGCCACAGTGTTGTGAGATACAGGCCATTTCCGCACTAGACTGTCATAGCGCTATTATTCCACTTTCAACATCCCATGGAATCCTAGGGTTTGCAGTTTAGGGAGTGGCCTCAAAGGCCCCTCCCTAAACTGCAAACCCCAGGATTCCATAGGATGTTGAAAGTGGAATAATAATGCTATAATAGTCTAGTGCGGAAATGGCCACAATTGTACACTGCCACACTTAGGAAAGAGCATTAGAAAGAATAGCAACTGAACACCTTCAGGTGTAACTGCTACCTGACTCCCTCACACCTGCTAGTGGAAAAGGAGCACACCCCACTCCCCACAAACCCTGTTCCTCCAAGTCTTACAGTAAGGAAACAAAAATCGTGAAAAGGGGTATTTTCTATGGATTCTGTATGCCACTAATTTTGTGCACTTAAGTGAAAAGACGATTTTATTTCATAATGGAAATCAGCAGAAAGCATGAAACTTTGTCCTTCACAATTTTGATTCATATTTGGATCCAGTTCACATCAGATCGCATCTGAATCAGTCCAAACTGGGCCACATGTAAATTGTTGACTTGAACTCTGAATCCAGTTTATGGCCCTGTACATCCATATTAGCTGTAGTTTTAGTTTTTATCTAACTTTCCTACTATTTCTTGAAGGTGAATACATGGTGCTTCAAGAAGGATAATGTATTCAGCACTCCTCAGATGTCAATATTAGTACACACGTAGCATATTGTATATAAGGAACTCCTGGCCTTTTCTAGATGTTTTGGATTACAGTTTCCACTGTTCTTTATTGGTTAGCATTGTCAGGATTTATAGGACAAAAATGACTGGTGAGCCAAAAGTTCCAGACACCCTGCATATATGATTAAAGCATCCATGTTCATTACTGAATCATGCCCTTCATTTCAGATAATGAATACAAAGAAATGGTTTAAGAAAAAACAATGTGTCCATATTCATGTATTTCTCTGAGCAAGGTAATCTTATTAATCACTTTTACGTAGTATTTTCCAATGCAGGAACCACTCACAAACATGTTCCTTAGGTTTTTAGGTTGCAATGTAGAAAGTGCCTTTAGAAGGAACAACATAAAGTGTTTCTCCTTTACAACAAAGCAAACAAGCTTACTGCCAGAGAAAGGATGATGTATGGTACTAGCCAGAGACTTTGAGATTACCATTTAATTCCCTGCTGCTTGGCAGCCTCCCTGGACAGCTCATTTTAGTTACTTTATGACTCAGATTCCTAGTTGTAATATGAGAAGAACAAGAGGTCTCCAAAGGCTAGCCACTTTTTTTCATAGCCAATGTCTATGGGTACATGTCATCAATAGGAGCCATGGTAGTAACAGGTTCATTTGAAATTATGATGGAGCTCTTCCACAGATGATGTAGATTCTCCTGGGGTGATCTTTTCCATTTGGGGGATCATGCCTGGTTTCTCCATTTTTTGCATGGTATTTCCATAGCTAGACAAATTGGACAGTGAAACTGGGAGTGGGTGAGAGGACCTCTTTTGACAGAACTGAAGAGTTTGCAATATATACCGCTTTAGAAAGTGATTTCTTCATAATTTTTGATAACATAAATTGTAGGTGCAAGCAAGGCTAGATGATCAACATTACAACTAGATTTAATGATATAGGGCCCTTCATAACTAGGGGGTACTGAACACATACACCAGCATCATAGCATCATAAAGTTAGAAGAGACCACAGGAGCCATCCAGTCCAACCCCCTGTTATGCAAGAACACACATCAAAGCACTCTCAACAGACAGCCATCCAGCCTCTGCTTAAAAACTTCCAAAGAAAGAGACTACACCACACTCCAAGTCAGCATATTCCACTGCTGGACAGCTCTGACCATCAGGAAGTTCTTCCTGAGGTTAAGGTGGAATCTCCTTTCCTAAGCTTGAATCCATTGCTCCTTATCCTAGTCTCTGGAACAGCGGAAAACAAGCCTGGTGCCTCCTCGACATGACAACCCTTCAAATATTTACACATGGCTATTGTGTACCATGGCATCCTTCTTGCACTGTCATGCTGTCAAGACAGAAATGCTGCTGGAGAAAGACAGGGTTGTAGATCTCCCTCCCTTTCTCCTTCCCAGGTGCTTAGCACCCATGCTGACCTCAATCCCAACTGTTGAGCAAGTAAAGACATAGCTGCTACTACATTGTGGTTCACTGCCTGTGACACTGATCTCAGTTACAAAGGTTACAAGGCTTAGAACAAACCCAAGTTACAAAGTTACAAGGCTTGGGACACAGGCAGAAGGTTGCCTAAAAGCCTATGCTTCCTTGGGCCTGGGAGAGACTTGAGTTTGGTCCCAGGAAGGCTCCTTTTGTCCACCAGTGTCACAAGCTTGACTTGCCGCAACATGGAGCTGGCTTTCCAATGGGGACCTTCATAGACATTTACAAAGGGAATTCCAAGGCCAAAGTGTTGGGAGTGACTGAAATATCAGTCCACTCTTGTTTCCCGGGTATATGGGATTGGGGCCTCAATCAGGCTTGGAAGGAATAACACATATGCACACAGACACAGACACAATTACTGTTGGCCAAGAGGGAACATCTTCTCAGCCTCTGCTGTCAGTTTGGCTGCAACAGTAGCCTGATCAGATGGACAAAGCTTTATTGAAACATCAGGATTTTTATAGAGTTTCCAAAGAAAGAAAAAATGCATATAAGTTGCTTATCATAAACAAAATAGAGGAGCAGAGAACAGATCATTCTAACATTTTTTCTGTAAACAAACACATGTTCTCAATGAGTTCTCTTGTTGACTTTTGATACAATTCTTGCAAGAAGACAGAAGGGCTTGTTTGGAATTGTGTAGGAAATTAGAAACAAAGCAATTAATATTTGGAAAACTTTTTTTACCCCCAACAAAAGAACCTTCTTCTGGCCTTAGTTGCAGGGCCCCAAGCTGGTAAGCAGAACAGGATAAATAAAAGTATTAAAGTTTTCTTATCACTGATTACATCCTAGGCTCCCTGTCTGAATTGGGTTACTTCTATTTTCTTTGGTGTACAAAAAATGAAGCTGATACCCTTAAAGTAACATGTAGTTTGGTCTTCAGTTTATCATGCTGCATTGTTTGAAATGGACAAAAAGCTAATGTGAGAACGCCAGAACAGCAGCACCAGGGTCTACTGCTTTGATAACTTCCTTGTGGCCATTCTTCACAGCAGAGCTATGTGAGTAAGAAAAGCTACAAATCTCATCCCTCATGCAACAAGGGAGATCTGGACGTGAGGTTGTCATCTTCCCTCAAAATTATTACTGTACCTTGTCGGTACTGAACACTTGCTTTCATGTTATTAGATTTTTTGCCAAGAGACTGAGGAAGTTATTTATTTTTGTCTACTGAGGAATTTCTTCATTCACTTATCCACCCTATTACAGCAAACACACCTCCCATGATGTCAAATCACAACGCCAGATCATATGAACCACTGCAAGGTGACTATCAGATGAGCATAGTACTATGGAGGTAATATTTACATAAGTTGATGGGGTAGGAGAGAAAGGAAAAACTTTTTGTTCTACTTGGCATGGTGTGTATATACACACACAAACAATCACATTTTTAGTACTGGGAATCGTATGTGAGAGACCAAGGTGGTAAAATTTGTATTAGTGTGTGAAGTGAAAAATTTGGTATGATTTCCCATCTGAAAGATGCAAGTTAAAACTGGCAGTGAAACAATTTCACCCCAAATTGCTGCATTGGTCCAAATATTACATGGAAGGGATTCCCATATAATGTGACTCATGCCTTTGATATATTTGGAATTACTGTGATCTCCATGGTTCTTTTGTGCAGTTTATTGACTGATTTAAAAAAAAATTGGGGAAAAATCATATGGAACCAAGGGCTGTCATCTGCATACAACCCATTTTTAATCAACTAAACTCTCCAGTATTCATATTTACATTTCACATTTCACTGGATTTAATTATATATCTACAAGGGTTTTTCACAGTGATGAATAATAGCAGTGAAGCACTTTAACTACTTGTATGCAGCATATTTATTAAAATAAATAATAAGATAACTAGACTTACTTAATGGTTACTTTGTGTCAGCTATTTCTCTTTGGCTTGTTTATTTTCATCTGACTTGTTATATTTCACTTTTAATAACATAAAAAAAAATCCGTGTCTAACCACATCCTATGGGAGATGTTGAATGTATTCCTATCTTTTAAATTAGTTCATGGTGAAACAAAAAGAAAGCAACCATCAAATCTCATCAGTATTATTCATGTTGGTCATTAATTTTGTTGCTCATTGCAATTATTTATGTCTTACCTCTCAAACAATTCTCAAAATGGACTGTTAAATTTAAAATACAATAACAATATACCAATAAAAACACTTTAATATATCAAGGATGAAATGTAGTAGTATTAAATCATCTAAAACCAACCAGCCAACCAATGACCAAACACTTTTAAACTGCAAACATCGATTAGGTCCAATTTCTAGAGGACAGCAAAAATGCTCAATACTGACCAAAAATAGAAAGAGTAGAGTTATGTTAGACTCCCTGCACCCCCGCCAAGGAATGCAGATCTGTGGTGTCACCACTGCAAAGACCTCATCCTCAGAAACAAACAAACATATATATGCTGATGATGACTGAAGAGCAGCTTCTGTGACTTTGGCCCTTTCCGCATGTGGGGGGGGGGGATGCCCGAAAACAGAGCTTACCGGCTTTGTTTTCCAGCCGGCCGAGTCCGTTGCCACGAGGAGCAGTGCGAGCTCGTCGCTCCGCACTCCTCCAGTGTCCTAAATGGCGGCTTCCGGTTGGTGGAGGCTCTCCACCAACTGGAGAAGCTCGCCAGCCAGAAGCCCACCCCTGGCAGATCTGCAGGCATGCACTTGCACGCACCTGCAAATCTGCTCCGGAGCCGGGCAACGGAGCGGCACGGGGTTGCACGCTCCGTGGTTTTTAAAAACCTCTAAAAAGAGGTTTTTAAAAAACACGCCGAGCGACCAGTTCCGGTCACTCCGGAGTGGACTGAGGTATGGAACTACAAAAAGTAGTCCACCCCAGTCCACTCTATGGTACAGAAGACCTCCGTGGGAGGTCGCTCTGCACCGTTCTAATAGCCCGGTGCAGAAAAGACCTTTGTGTGCGTTAAAGTAATTTCCAATTAATGGGTATCCTAAAGCCATATCACAGTATTTTCTTGGCAAGATTTGTTTAGAGATGGTTTGCCTTTACCTTTGTCTGAGAGAGCATGAGTTGCCCAAGGTCACCCAGTAGGTTTCTATGACTGAGTGGGAATTCAAACCCTGGGGTCTCCAAAGTCATAGTCTAATGCTCAAACTACTACAAACCTATTTTAAGATCTATAAAAAATAGATGATACCTGTTTTAAGACTCAGACAAGTTTTTATGGGTTAAAGTTTATAAGTTCATCTTTCATAGGCATTTTAGATGCATTTAGACTGTCCAACCTGTGTTGTATTCTACCAGTTCCACATCAAGGGTATTGTCTTCAAAAATTGATTGCATAGAGTAAGGACAAGAAATAATGGCTCGACTGCCTGAGAGCATAGACTAAATATCTCTGTTTAGAGAGATATAGCAAATACTTTTTCCTACCCACATCTGTATGTAATTGTTCTGGAAGAATGACCACCTTATGTCTAGGACATTATCTGGTCCCTACCTCCTTGAACTTTGCAATTTTTAAAGACATTCTCAAAGCAGGAAGAAAATTGCCAAAATAATTTGCTGCTTCCTTTAAGGAAAAAAAACAGAGAAGAATTACATCCTTACTCTAGGTAGCCCCAGAAGGGAGAATGTTGCACCTGCTTGCTATGTAGGTATCAAAAATGAGGAGTTGTGGGGCGGGAGAAGAGACAGAGAGCTTCCTAGTTCAGTACCATAGCTGAATAAATAGGAATTCAAATTCTCACTTTTCAAATAGAGGTATTAAACGTAGTCCCAGAATCTCTCATTCTGAATGAGAGAGGCTGTTTTGACACATCAGGATGGCTTGCCAAGAGTTTGCAAAATTCAGCAAAAAGTTCTTGCTCCTAGAAGAAGAAAGAGTTTTTCATCCAGGTTTCTGTCATGGGAACAAAAAATGTCTGCACAAAACTTCCATCTTTTCCATAATCAAATTTCCAATTCTTGAGCTGCAAGTCATGTAATAGATTGCAATAAGAGCTGCACCAACACTACTGGATTTTTACATGAACTAAAGCTACAGCTTAGTGGCTCAGATAAAGAATGACCTTTTTTTAAAAAAAAAAAATGTTCTATAACAATACAATTTGAGAGGGAATGCTACAAGACTTTTAAATTTGACACTCTTTAAGGGGTTTGGCCTTGTGCACCAAACTCTGAAAGGAAAGTTTGCCGTTTCAAGCAGCACTGCCTCTATAAGCAAGGCACATAGAATCAGACCAGGACCCATCCATGGAAAACAAATATTATTTTAAAGTAGCCCTTGGCCACTTCTGCACTAGACTGTTATAGTGCTATTATTCCACTTTCATCACCCTATGGAATCCTGGGGTCTGCAGTTTCGGGAGGGGCCACCTGGATTCCATAGGGTGTTGAAAGTGGAATAATAGCATATAACAGTCTAGTGCAGAAATGGCTCTTGTCTGGCACAATATGAGCTTTAACTTCTAGTGATTTAAGAAAACACACATTTTCTTTGATACTAATTAAACTTGGTTTGTAAAAATAAGATGATTAACTGTCTGTTTTTTAAAAAAAATCCACAAAAGACCTTGCATAATGTGAATGGAGCCCCTTTTCTTTAGTAGCTTATTCTGCCATATCTTATTCCCTACTGCATCAGAATTTCACCAGGGAACACAGCACTTGCTCTGAATGAGAAGTTGTCTTCTGGAAGTCTTAAACTGTGTTAAGTAATGCAGTTTAAATTCATGCCTTTTAGTTTATCTGAATGCATATATTTCCTCATGCAGGCAAAGGCTTTTGTCTCTCAATTTTTAATGAGAGACTATATGGGCTCCCACTGGTTTATGTTTTGTCAACTTAGCTGCTTCTGTAAGCATAATGGCTTTGTAAAATTTCTGTGACTCCTGGAGGGAATCTAAAGTCTCTCTGAAAGCCTCTGCAGCTGGTTATTCATGTCCTCATAATATTGCCATGTTGATGAAAGAGGGAGGATGTGCGCTGAATATACATGGAGGACCAGCAGGGCTCATGTGCCAAGGTGCTTCTGCTGCCTTCTGCTTCCTGCTTGTCCCTCAGAGTCAGCCCTGCAGTTTCAGGATCATCACAAAAGGATGCATGGATGGTTTTGTGGTGTGTCAGCATATGGTGAGGCTTCCTGTTCCTCATTTCGTGCCAAAGACCATAACCCAAAAGCTAAACACAACACTACTGTATGTTATCAATAATTCAACAAATTGTCAATGTGCCAGAAATGAAACATGGTAATGATTCTTACCTGATAGAGAAATTTTTCTGTCATTTCCTATGTATTTGGATGCATTCGACAATTCCAATAAAATAAAATTGAATTCAAGTTATCTCACAATACCCAGCGTAGCCAAGACTGAGTTCATGTTACTACTAACCTGGAAGATAGTGAGACTAAAACAGAGAAGGGAGGCATTAAGGGCTTTATAAAAGCATAATGGAGCTCAAAAGTAACTTGGCAGTAAGCTGGAATTCAAGACGGCCAAATCTGTCCCACAACATTTAGGCGCCTTCAAAGTCACACCAACAGAATCTCAACTATAATGACACTACTGGTCAAGAAAGGTACCACCAAGTCTAAGATGATATTATGGGGCTAAGGAGCAATATCAAAGATATTGGCCATTTCCATACCGGGCTTCTGAAATGGTGCAGAGCACCCTCTCACGGAGGTCTTCTACACTGTAGAGTGGACTGGCGTGGACTACTTTTTGTAGTTCCACACCAGAATCCACTCAGGAGCGGCCGGAACTAGCCGCGCTGCGTGTTTTTTAAAAACCTCTTTTTCGAGGTTTTTAAAAAGCACGGAGAGCGCAGCCCCGTGCCGCTCCGTCGCCCGGCTCCGAAGTGGATTTGCAGGTGCACTCAAGTGCATGCCTGCAGATCTACCATGGGCGGGCTTCCAGCTGGCAAGCTTCTCTGGTTGGTGGAGAGCCTCCACCAACCGGAAGCCACCATTTGGGACGCTGGAGGACTGCGGAGCAGCGAGCTCGCGCTGCTCTGCGTAGCGACGGACTTACCCGGCTGCCGGTAAGCTCCGTTTTTGGGCGTTTTCGCCCATCCCCCCCCACATGTGGAAAGGGCCATTGTCAGAGTCAAAAAGACTTGCTGAAATGAGAACAGAAATGAACACAAATGTTAGTAAAAGAAATGCAAATAGATAATATGGGATTTGAAGCGCGTAGAGCTAAAATCATTGATACCAACAAAGAAAAACTGTGAATACCGTAAGCCTTCCACATTTACAGGTTTGACTTTCACGGATTTGATTATTTGTGTGTTTCTTCAACTCATGACTTCTCACCTCAGGCACTTCTTTTCAAGAGGAAAATTCCCTGGCATCTCCAGTCAGATTGTGCAGCCTTTAAAAACCTACCTCTGGCCCTCCTTCTCCTTTTCCAACAGCAGCTGCCTGTCTAGCTAAGGATGGCTTGCAGCCCAATTTCTCAGCATCATAAACCCTTTCCCCACACCCAAGGAAGGAGATGAGTGAGAGAGTAGAAGTATGGGGCTAATATGCCAACCCAACCCCTTTCTCTCTCCTTTCCCTGACTTGGTTAGGACCCTGCGTGCCTGTTCTCCTCACCATGCTTCAGCCCCCTTCTCGTAGACAGACCACGCACACATACACACACACAATATTGAAATTTTCAATTTTCCAACTTTTTGAGGAGTCCTGCACCCCTAACCCTAGTGTATGTGGAAGGCTAACTGTATATCAAAAGCAGGAATGGCACTATGGAGAGAAATGGATCATTGGATTAAAAAAGTGAGGATAAGGGGAATGAAGAAAAGTGGAAAGAACAATTCGCTGCCAAAATAAACAAACAAAACCTTTGCAGTAGGTTGATCTGAAATTTTCAGGAAGGAAAATTTCGAACACTCACTGCTTCTGCATGCAGCCATTTCTGCCTGGCATGGCTGTCCCACATTGGGGGCACAATGGCACCAGTCCATGGGTCATGCTTTCACATGTCACCATTGTGATCCTGCAGCTGTCACATCCCCACGTATGGCAATCAAAGGATATTCGCTTAATGCAAAAAATCCATTAAGTGCCCACAATCACACAATGCACCCATCACCCCTGGCCATATGGAAGGGGTGGAAGCACAATCATGACTTTCCTTCCCAATGGAAACATGGGAAGAAGGCCAGCTGCAGTGCAGAAGGAAGGACCATGTCCCTTGTGCTCCCTTCTGCAGGCAGATGTGGAGATTGCAACGGGATAATGCGGGAGAGTGTCATCGTGCAGAATGGTGTAAATCTCAATATGTTCAAGTCTTTTGTGGGAACCATCATATGCTGATATCATTCAGGGTTCTATCACACTACAATGTTATAGTACTATAATTCCACCTTAACTGCTGTGGCAACATCATATGGAATCCTGGGATTTGCAGTTTGAGGAGGAGCATTTATATTTCTCAGCCAGAGAGCTATTGGGCCTCCCTAAACTACAAACCCCAGAATTCCATGGAATGTTGCCATGGCAGTTAAAGTGGCATAATGCCACTGTAACAGTGCAGTGTGATAAGGCTACTAGGCATGATCAGATTCAACATAGACCTTGAGACCAAGATTGCTAGGCCCTAGAGTAGTAGTTCTATTCTCCAACTTGCCCAACAAGCATTGCCTACAATTCTCTGACAGGAACAGTGTTCTAACATGAACAGGAGTAAAATGAACAAACTAACTGACAAACAGTGTACATCACAACCTCTGGTTACCTTCACTGTCTGTTCTTAGTGTGGGCTCCAATGCCCTAACCACTAAAATAAGAAAAATATTAGGACAAGGCAGGGAGATCTTTGTGTCCCACACAAGGTTGGGAGCTCAAAGGAATATGTTGAATGGCTAACCCTTAGGAACCACATTCTAAGCAGAGGGTAATCAACTGCAGCAGATCTAGGGGCCAATTCTGAAAACTGAAAGTGGCCCATGCAACTGATCTTGAAAATGTGATAGTTTTTATGTTGGACAGTTCATGGCATCCCTGCAAACCATTCAAATGTAAAGTCTCACTCTTGCAGATTTCTGGAAGAAGCAATTCACTTTTTCTTTTTGGCCATAAAAAGGAAATCTGAGGAGTCTGCCTTGGGGTCTACATGTCATACCTGGGGCCTTTTCGCACTACATAATTTTAACTCTATGATTTCACTTTGACTGCCATGACAACATCCTAAGGAATCTTGATATCTGCAGCTTAGGGAGGGGCATTTAGAACTCTGAGTCAGAAAGGTCCTCTGGGGCCCCACCAAACTGCAGAGTCAGACCCCAGAATTCCACAGGACGGGCCCATGGCAGTTAATGTGGACCAGAAAATGTTTAACTCCAACAAAACTTGAGCACTTCATCTAATTCCCAGTCTCTTTCCAAGCAGACTAAACCATATTACTAATCTCATATTTTTGACCAGTAAAGAAAACATTGGAATCTCATTTCATTCCCAGTGAATAAAAGATAAGGTTGATCTCTTATAGCTTAAATGGGTGTTCGTTCAATTTATTTCATTGTCATAAAAATAGCTACCCATATTGAGGCCAGGACAGGAAAAGTAGTAATTTTGGATGATCACTAAAGTTTGAATTGGTGTTGCTTCAGCCCAGACAAACACATACAGAAAACTACTTTTGAAATGGAGAAGAAACTCAAAGAAAAAGAACCAAAACATTTTGAGAGTTCATCCACAAGTCTCCAGGCATGCCAAAATGAGCGGTTTGGATTCAGGCATATCTCTTTGCTACCGTTTTCTGTGGATGCTTAAATTGCCTGTTAGATCTTTTGGTTCTACAGCATAATACTGGGACATCCCCCTCAGGTGATTGTATGGCAAGATTTATGCATAAACTAAGCAAGGTACTAAGCAAACTATTTAGAGATTCTGTAGCAACTCTTCACATACTCAAATACGAAAATAATTTTAAAAAATAAAAAAAAAAGTAAAAATAAATTTAAAACAGGATAATGCACACTTAAGGATGACCAGGAAATACTATGAAGACTCCTAAATCTGCCATAGTTTAGGGCATCAAACACACCTTAATCTGGACAGAAATGCAGCCTAAATATGATTGAATACAGAACTACTATCTGTGAAGCGTGATACGAAAACAAGACTTTGAGAGGGAAAACCTATGAGACACTGTTCATGCAAATGTAGACAGATTCAAAGACACAGCCATGCTAGTCTGGATCTGTAAAGAAAGGGATCTCTCACAAACTGAGAGAAAGAAGTTGGTAGCATAAGCTGTCATAGTCTCAGGCCATTTCTGCACTATGCTGTTACAGTGCTATTCTTCCACTTTCAACATCCTATGGAATCCGGGGATTTGCAGTTCAGCGAGGGGCATTTAGAATTCTCAGCCAGAGAGCTCTTTGGCCTCAGTAAACTACGAACCCCAGAAATCCACAGGATGTTGAAAATGGAATATAATAGCAGTATAACAGTGTAGTGTGGAAATGGCCTCAGTCTGCTTCGTTAGATGCAAGACAGATTCTGCAACCTGTCTTACTCAGCAACCACTGCAACTCCTATGAAAGTGTCAGAAAACTTTCAGAGAGTTGGTTAAGAAAAAGTAGCCTTTAAATTTATAAAAATTTATGCTATCAGTCATTTCTAAGCCACAAATGGAGCAACAGGGATGAGGATCCTGCGCTTTTCTATTGTTGTTAATGAGAAAACAATAGGAGACACACAAACATATGTCTCCTTGTCATTGCACACTGCATACTCAGCCCAATCAGTTACTTGCAGTATAGATTCTCATTAGGTATGACATACATTTTTGTTACACAGCTCAGCTGGCTGCAAATTGGACTCGTCATACTGAAGTGTATGTTCTCCAGTTCTTTCTTCCCTCTCTTCTCGTTGCTATAGTGACCATCAGGAATCAGAAGGAGCAACAAAAGGGATATGCAGAAGAAGAGTTCCTTCCTTTTAATAGTTGTTGCCCTCTCTAGAACTTTCTCCCGTTCTCTTTCATTTTCTTTTTACTTCCCAAAGATAATCATGTGAAGGATATACAGTTTTTCCTAAAAAGCTACATTGCAAACAAGGTGAGGACTCAGTTGTTGCACAATGTGGTATGTGAGCTTTTGAAAAGAAAACTAGAGGAAAATACAGTGCATGCACTAGCAGTTCCACTGACTCACCCCCTTTGCAAACTCTTGTATCAAATCACTAGATTGCTTTCTGAAGTCAAACGGTTTTTAACAGTAGATTGGAGGTCCAAGGTAGGAACCTTCTGAAAGTCATGCTCAAAGGTGGGGGGCGTAGTAGTAAGTGCATGGGGCAGCAGAGATGAAACAAATTTGTGAATAATTTATCATAGACATAGGGCCATTTCTGCACTACATTCTTATGGCACTATTATTCCATTTTCAACATCCTATGGAATCCTGGGGCTTGGAGTTTAGGGAGGGGCATTTAGAATTCTCAGCCAGAGAGCTCTTTGGCCTCAGTAAACTATAAACCCCGGAATTACATACGATGTTGAGAGTGGAATAATAGCACTAGTGTAGTGCGGAAAAGCCCAAAGTCTTAGCACGGAGCCATTTGCAGAAATTCACGTTTATATTTGACAGATTTCAAGGCGGTTGCTATATGTTGCTGTTCTTCAGCACTCTCAGTTATGGATGCTTCTGAGAAATGTTGGGAGACGGACAAAGAATTAAATGTGCTCATTTATGAAATTTGTGTGTTTGGGAGGTTGATCTGAATAATCTTCCAGGGTTGTTCACAACCCTTTCTCTCCAGCTGCAAAGGCTTCTCCACTCCCAACTCTAACCCTGTTTGTCTGTTCTAACTAGTATAAATAAGCATGTGAAGAGCACTGGGGTGTTGTCAAGCCCAACGCTGACAATATTCTCCAGTAGAAAGAGACAGTCTGAAGCAGAGAGTCTGCTCAAAGAACGGAGGATCTCCATATGATTCTGAATGCTGGAGTATCCCCATGCCTACCTTCATAATCCTCCATGCACCTTCCTGCAGCATAGCAGAGAGTGTTTCCCTGCCCACGTCAAGTTTGCTAAAGCTTAGGGAAGGGCAAGTTATTCTGGCAACTGAAACAGAGGCCACAATCATAGGCCATTTCCACACTAGAGTGTTATAGTGCTATAGTTATAGTGCTATTATTCCACTTTCAACATCCTATGGAATCCTGGGGTTTACAGTTTCGGGAGGGGCTGAGGGGCCCCTCCCGAAACTGCAAACCCCAGGATTCCATAGGATGTTGAAAGTGGAATAATAGCACTATAACAGTCTAGTGCGGAAATGGCCATAATGACAGCCAGCAGAGCTTTCCAGTCTCCTGGCATAATTCTGCAGGACTGTGGAGAGGCCAGAGGTAGCCTGTCTATGATCGGAATGGAACTACATGAACACATCAAACTGAGAGTATAGCTGGTTCTTGCGCTCTCTTGTGATTTCTTTGCAGAAAGAAATCTTGGGGGCCTCCTCAAGCATGCCTTTCAGATGTACAGACCGCCCTCCAATTCACTGGGGTTAGGGGCACAGGAACTGCACAAAAGTGGAAAAACTGCAAATATGAAAATGTGTGTGTGTGTGCCTGTGGGAAAGAGACTGAGGCACAGTGAGGAGAACGGGCACCCAGGTCAGGGAAAGGGGAAGGGTTACCCTGGTGGCTCTATATTTCCTCTCTCTCGCCCATCTCTTTCCTTGGGTGTGGGGGACATTAGCAAAGGTTTTGTGGTGCTGAGAAATTGGGATTTGATCCATCCTTAGCTGTCCAGGCAAGGGTGATGGAGAAGGAAGAGGACTAGATGCAAGTTTTTAAAGGGCTGTGTGGCCTGATTGGAGCCATCGAGAAGGAAGGTTCCCCTGGAAAATGAATGCCTGAGGTGGAAGGCCAGTGGTTGGAGAAACTTACAAATAAACAATTCTGTGAAAGTCAAATCTGCAAATGTGGAGGGCCAATTGTCCTTCCATTCATGCAACCTACAGTTATGCTTACACAGAGCTCCTATACAATCCTGGCCTGGAGCAAAGCAAAAGATGGCACCTCCTTTCATAGACAAAAGCTGACTGGAAGGTGCATCTTCATTGTATGTAATGGGAACATATAATACAAACACCTGAAGACAACAGGCCAGCTAAGGATATAACGTGCTGTCACCTCCTGGCATTTGCTTCCTGAGGTGACTGCTTCACTCTGCCAAATGGGAGGAGAGGAAGAGAAGAAAGGAAAAGAAGAAAGGCAGACTATAAAAGAAAGTCCCATTCCTCTTATATCTGAAAATCCACATTCTGTTGCTCCTCTCTGTGGTAGGTCATAATGCTTACGGGGTCTATTGGCTTCAAGTCAGTGGGATGGTGAATCCATTATTGAAATTCTAACAGAGGTATCTTAAATGATAACTCTGTTTCGGAGACAAGATTCAGTGCCTTGGATAACACCTTCAAAGTCTTGAAAAAAATACAAGATTCAGCATTTCAGTAACATGAAAGCCACCAGCCACCACTGTATAATGCCAGTCATGGCTTCCGGGGTTGGGTGGAATATCCCAATTTTTCATCCTGCCCTCCCCACTCCATGATTGACTAATGCTATTGGTGGTTATCGTATCAAAGTATGTTGTCCTGGTATCTCTGTGTGTATGCATGTGAGTGTGAATGGTATTTCTGGGAGCCAGTATGCTATCGTGGTTCAAGTATTGGACTAGAACTCATAAGACCAGGCTTCGAATTTCTGCTCAACCATGGGATCCCACTGGGTGAGCTTGAGTAAGTCACACACTCTCAGGCCATTTCCGCACCAGGCTAATAAAACGGTGCAGAGCTACCTCCCACGGAGGTCTTCTGCACCGTAGAGTGGACTGGGGTGGACTACATTTTGTAGTTCCATACCTCAGTCCACTCTGGAGCGACCAGAACTGGTTGTGCGGCATGTTTTTTAAAAACCTCTTTTTAGAGGTTTTTAAAAATCACGGAGCACGCAACCCCATGCCGCTCCGTCGCCTGGCTCCGAAGCAGACTTTCAGGCGTGTGCAAGTGCGTGCCTGCAGATCTGCTGGGGGGGGCTTCTGGTTGGCGAGTTTCTCCGGTTGGTGGAGAGCCTCCACCAACCGGAAGCTGCCATTTGGGACGCGGAGGACTGCGGAGCAGCGAAATCGCGCTGCTTCTTGTGGCGACAGAATTGGCCTGCCAGAAAAGAAAGCCGGTAAGGTCTGTTTTCGGCCGTCCCCCCCCCCCCACATGCGGAAAGGGCCTCAGACTCAGAGGAAAGCAAAAGCAAGCCCACTCTGAAAAAATCTTGCAAAGATAAACCTATAAGAGGTTCACCTTAGGTTCACCATAAGTCAGAAACTATGTGAAAGCACAGAACAATAGTTAGCTCAAGAGTTTCATGAAATAACATTTCAAAATCTAAATATAGCTGTTTTAGAAAAAAAGATTTCAAGGTGACAGAAGGCTTTTGTTTTTCTTTTGTTTTGTTTTCACTTTTGCAGTCATTGTGCTTTTGACAAAGATGAGATAGAAGTCATCAATATTGCTGTGACTTTGCAATTCATTTACACCACTTTACTGCTTTGGACATAACACAGACTCGTTCTGAGCTTGATGAAATATTGTTATCCCCATAATTCATTTTGTGCCACTTCAACAAGGTATTTGAATTTGTGGCTGCTCCCATTAGAGGCTGGAAATTCAATTGAAAATTCATGTGCAAGCTGCGTGGATACAGCAAACCTGAGTCTGAAAAAAGTGTCAATTAAATTCACCTTTCTGCTTTCAGGCATAAAAATCTGAACCGAATGCCTTGCCAAAAAGGGCGAAAAAAAGCGTTCCCATTATCAGATCAACTGACAACTACAGAGATTATTCCAGACAGAAGATTTCTAATACATTTCCTTTCTCTTTTATTAAACAGTGCAAAAGTGTGGGTTGGTGAACATAAGAGTAATTTATTGCTTACTCTTTGAAAACTTGAGCCTATTAAAAATGCTGTCGATTTGCCAAAGCAAATTGCTGAGCAAGAAGCCCTTTGGCCTTTCCTAAATATTTCTGTCATGACAGGTATTAGTTACATACACACAGCTCCATCTCAGACCTTGCGTACCAAACAGATACATGCAATCATTGTGAACCAAAGCAAGTCTCTTTCACCAGAGAAAAAAGGGATGGCAGTTAGCTTAGTGTTAGAGTACCTGCTTTTACTGTAGAATTTCCTAGGCTTGACTCCTAGAATCTTCTGTTGAAAAGGATGAGGTAGTACAGGAATGGGGAATGTGTGTCCCTTCAGATGTTGCTGGACTGCAGCTCCCATTAACCATAACTACCACAGCCAATTGGATGTTTCAGTTTGACAACATCTGGGCCACATGTTCACCAGTAAAATATCAGATAATTGGAAAGACCTGTACCTGAGACCCCAGAAAGCTGTTGCCAATCAGAACAGACTGGGTTAGGTAGAAAACTTCCATCTCCCTCACTTTTAAATACAATGGCCTAGATTTCAGTTGGTCCTATCTTTTCAGCATCATTTGACTTGCCCTTGGGTCTACTTCCATCATGTCCACCTCTGCCTCTTATTACTGTAAGGAAAGGGCAGAACTCTATCTTAGCAGAGTCTGTTGATCAAAGAATCATGCAAAACTGGAAGGCCACAGGATTTGACTGATGGGAATATAACAGTAGCTGGTGGCCCTCATATGTCATTTCAAGTTTTGTTTTTAACTTCAAAGGAGCTATTCAGGATGCTGAATCTATTTTTGGAGATGGGATTCAACGCCTTAGGTAGCTCTTTTAACGTTCTGACTAAAACCTGGAGCAGACTCACTGTTCCACCAACATGGCAGACACCAGACACCAGTGATGGGAGTCCTCCATTGCCTATTAGACCCTTTCTCTTCCCCACTACTTTGGCTTCCATGAAGACAAAGGGGGAGAATACAGGAGGGGAACAAAAG
Source organism: Cyclura pinguis (assembly GCA_030412105.1). Lineage (NCBI taxonomy): Eukaryota > Metazoa > Chordata > Lepidosauria > Squamata > Iguanidae > Cyclura > Cyclura pinguis. The sequence goes on along the minus strand of CM059600.1, from coordinate 61,391,528 downwards.
CTAAATTGTGCTTTAGATATATTCCAGTTGAACATTTGGGGAAGAAAAGGCCATTCAGTTTGGAGGAAAGCAAGGAGAGGGGAGCAACTTTGCTAACACCAGTTTATTAAGCTCCTCAACTTTTCATCTACATCTAGTCTTGTTAAATAGGCTTCCATTGTCAGTAGGATGGTGAATCTACTTCAAGGCCCTTTTCACACCTTACCTGTTCCAGTGGTTTCCTGTGGGAATCCTGGCAATGGGTCTTCCAGGAGGGAGGGCAGTGGAAGCACTCCCCTCTGCACTGGCTACCTCCTGGATGCAGGAAGCACGATGGCCCTGCCACTTCCTTCCACAGTGCAGCCAGGTACTGTTCCAGGCTGTGCTGGGGCAGGAAGCACAGCCATTGTGCTTCTGACCCTCTGCACACCAGGTAAGTGTGGGATGGTGGCACAATCACAGGTCATTGACAGGGAAAACCCATCAACAATTTACTCCGCGATTGCAGTGCCTGGGGAAGGGGGAAGGATGGGACCACAACGACATCATGCAAAACCACATCATGGTCCTGTCCTTTTCCCATCTCTACGGCAGGTTGGAAGGGTGTAGCACAGGGCTTTCCAAATGGTGTGTTGTGACACAGTGTGTCACTTGAAGGGTGTAGGTGTGTCACCTCCCCGGACTGAGAATGAGCCCCCCACCCGAGCCTTGGAAATGTATGTTATATGTTATAAATAAATCATATATTTTTTAAAATATAAATGAAAGATTTTCATGAGATATGTTGTGTCTCCATACATTTTGTTATTATAATTTATCTATATGCCCAGATCTCTTATAAGGGTTTAATTTGACCTCCGGTTTGCTAGTAAAACTGTGTCGTGAAATGATGCATGTCTAAAAAGGACATCACCAACATGAAAATTTGAAAAGCTCTGGTGTAGTGGAAAGGGCCCAGGTGTCAGCTGACTTTAAAGAAGCTATTCAAGGTACTGGGCTCTATCCACAAAACAGGCTCAGGATCTTGTGTAGCTCCTCTTAAGCCTTGGCTATAACTCACCGTAGATTCACTGCCCCCTTGATATGGAAGCCACTTGCAGCCACTATTGCAACTTACAATATGAGAATATTGCAGGCAGTTGTACAGAAAATAACAACAAACCAAGGACTGCATCCTAATGGAAATCAGGTCGTTGTAAGTCCAAAAGGAGAAGCTCTCCCTGATATGAGTGTATTACACAAATGGAATGTACTGCACTGGTAACATAAACTTAATTAAAAGCTACTTGCCCTCATCACTGAAAATCACCATACTATTGTCAGTTTGATTGTTTCAAAACCTTCAGATATTCCCTCTATAATTGGTTCTAAAATTACTCACTAGTGCATTTTACATCTTTCAACTAGTTTCCATTCCAATAACTTTCAGAGTGATGAAACACACACATTCAAAAGAAAAAAAGGCTGGTTTAGGTCAGGAAATGTCTCAGCAAATATTGTGCGATAAAACACTACAAGGGGGCTTGTGTTTGCAAAGTTTATCTTTGTATTCAGTAACTTTTTAAAGTGTAAATGCAGTCATAGAACTTAAGGAGAGGAAGTGCTATAAGGAAAGAAATTAAACTGACTGCAAAATATTTTATCATTCTCTGATTCATATGTTACATTGACATGGGAGTCTGCAAGTTTATAATTGTCAAGAAATGCCATTTGATACTGCCCTGTGAATATAAGAGCATTTCAAAAGGGAATTTGCCGAACCAGGATACAATGGGACCACAGAGTAAACAATGGCTTCTACAGCCTTGTTTACCTGAAGTGCCTGGCAGACGTCCAAAAAGGTTAGTTAATTGGCTAAATTAGGGTGTTTCATTGAAGTTAAGTAATATTTGCATAATGTTAAATAAACACAAAGACGGGTGAAGAAGTAGCACAAGAAATTAAACTAACCAGAAGATAGCTCAGATTCGGATAACAGAACCATTTACTATATTTACATATTGTTTGGAAGAGGATGAATGTATTCTAATTGTTGGGTATGTCTGATCCACGAAAGGGAGGACACTAGCAGAAGTGCTTTCTGCATGTTACAGCCTGCTTACACATATGCAAATAGACACCATATATCATGTTTCCAGTTGCACCCAAGGCTGGATATTTGGAATCCCTCAAGGGGTATAGAACCATGACCCTTGAGAAGTTCTTGGAGCTGATGAGGTTGACCTTGGCTGGTAAATAAATACTGCCTATGAGTGACAGGTAAACACTGGCCTTAACTTGGGTCCTTTCTGCACCTTACCTTTTTTCAGCACTGGGGTGCGGAGATCGCATAAGCAGCTTCCAGCAAGAGGCTCTCGTGTCCCTGCTGCTTCAGCTCCACACGAGCTGCCTGCTCCCAAGCAGGCAGCGCGACAGCACTGCCTCTTCCTTCCTCAGTGCAGCCTGGGAGTTTCCCAGGCTGCGCTGAGGCAGGAAGTGTGACCACCGTGGCTCCGGAGGCTCCGCATGCATGGCAAGTGCACGTGGGGCCCTGGAGCAATGCACGATCGAGCAGCATTTTCGGCTGAAAGCCGAAAATGAAAAAGTGCGCGAGCAGTGCCTGCCCTACCCTGGAGCGTCGTGCGATTGTGAGTACGTCGTGCAGATTGCTCCTCACAATGGCAAGACGCTCCAGGCGCCCTTTTGCATGGCAAATGCCATGTGAAAAGGGCCTTGGTAATGAGTGTGGTTGATGCAGGATATGAACCTGGATTCCAGCCTAGTAAGGTATTCACTGGAACAAAGCATCATCAATTTCAGGCAGGGTATTATTGGTACAAAAGCCCAAAGTAAGAAATGCTCATGCATTTAGCTACACATGAGCAGGGTACAAAATCACGTTGACATGTCATCCCCTGGCACTATGCAAGTAGCTTACCTGACCCTAGTATCCATACATCCAATGCAAACATTTGTACAGATACTAGAAAATGGGATGAGACAGGATATGTTACATCAGGACAGAGATTGTTACCATTATGCTGCCCGCAAATTGACTCAATGTGTGAATATTTCGTATGAACAGAGCTGAAGACATGATTCAATTCACAGAGGACCTTTCCTTTTTAATGTAATTAAAATGATGTCTATCTTATTCTGCTTATTTCAGAAACTGGAATGAAGAGGATAAATTTACCAGATGTAGTTTCAGTTTCCAGTTCTTTTCCTGCAAACAGCAACAATTTGAGCCACATTCAGCCCTTCTGGAAGTGTGTTTACACAACAGATGAGAAGAGAGACTGCAATAGTCCTCCACAGCCAAATTCCAAAACAGAGAGCCTCTGCTATCTGTGCATGCTCTCCACATGAGTTGGAGACTCAGCAGTCCACCCTATATAGACAGTCTTCCTAGGCAGCAGAAGCCTTCGTTTTCAGACCCATTGTTCTCCATAGGTATAGGGCAACAAAAATGATGACGGGGTGGTGGTGAGGTAGGGCTAACACACTCCTCCTTCTCCTCGTTCTCGTCCTCCTCCTCCCCCTCCTCCTGCTCCCATGTTGGGTAAACAGGATTCAGCAATGATTCAACAGGGCTCTGCATATTTCTTCTGAAATTCCTTCTTCCTCCACAGACGGAGTAATTCCATACCCGGGAAAGTTTTTCTATTGAGAAAAGTATTCTCTCAGAGTAATTTGGTGAAGCCACTTGCCGGTGACATGTGGGGCCAAAGCTCCAAAATGGACAGGCCCACTCATTCTCTCCTTAATGCCACTCCATTTCTTTGCATCTTTCCAGCTAACAGGTTGCTAGGAGATGGGAATATTTTTTGGTGAGAAGTCTGAACTGACACCATGAAGACTGTTGGGGAATTGAGAGATTTTTAGTAATAAGTCTCCCAATCAGCAGAGTATTTTGTAATGCACAAGTAGAAGTTGAACAAATCACCAGTTCCACTTCATAATCTAGCTCAAAATAAACAAAACAGTTTGGTTAAAAATATGAGAAGTTTACTCACAAAATCTTGTGCATAGTCTACACAGTTTCAATTCTTGAAGAAAGTAAGACGAAATTAAGTTCACATGCTTGCTGAAAATAGTCCCTGTTAGGAGATCTCAGAGCATACTTTCAGGACAAAAGGCGAAGAAAAAAAGAGAGGTATAAATGGCAAGAGAACTTTTTTAAGAACAAAGAATGCATATGTGCTGGAGGAACAGGTGCTGACCAAAACAAACAGGAAGTTTGCTCTGGGTTATCTCTCTATGCCTACAATAAACAGGCAAACTAACTAGCCAGTTAATTAAAGCATGCAAAGATTGCCACTCCCAACAAAGACAACTTTTGAAATTAGATGAGATGGAGCAGGTTATCCACCCAGGATGTAGTCTGAGACTAACACACAGCATATTAAGCAGACACAGTGATCTGTTCTATAATGCATAGGCTGCTTTCATAAGCACTCATACTGGAAGATTTCAACAGGCCAATTTATTGCTTCCTATTTTGTTTATGTAGTCCACTTAAAATGAAGTCTGGGGCAAAAGCAGAAAGGTCAGTTTTTGCTTGGGTTTTCACAACTGCAGGATCTGCATGTTAAACAGATTTCAAAAAAGGTTAGCAAAATTTCTTGAGAAAGAATAGGGAGCACATACAGCAGTTTTGTGAAGTGGTTTTGATCCCTAGGCTTCATCCTAATTCAGATGTGGCTGAACACTCATGCTGGACACTGAGGGAGAATCTACTTCTCATCTGAAGTTAAAATTAAATGTTTAAGAATGCTTCCAAAACACGTTTTTTCCCAAAATTTGGTGAAATCAAGGGAAAGTGAATTTCTAAGTTTGGGACTTTCAGTGTAAACTTGAATGCACAGGCAGTATATGTAGTCATCTCCTATGAGTCTCCAGGATTCAGACTGTGGATATTGTTAGTTACATAACCAAAGCTGCATCATCTGCTCACAAGAGGGGGTTATTAGAAAGATTAGAAAAAAGCTATGTTTTGGAAAATATAGTATTTTTAATGGAGGACTTAAGGAGGAGAGACCTCAGAACAATTCACTGAGGACTGCCTATGGAGTAGTGACATGGGAAGGGTGACAAATAGGAGGGGGAAGAAATGGAATGGAATGGCTGAAACAGTTTGAATACTGGTCTCATCATGGAATCATTTCATCACTTGGATATTGTAGTTATGCATCTCACCAGTTATGCATCCCACCGCAATTGAAGAGTTGCATGTGTCCCATGAACCTGTTAAAAATGGAATGACTCAAAAGGACAAAAATCTGCTACTGTAATGAAGGAGAAAACAGCCCCTTATTATGAGAGCCTAAGATTCAAAGAGAAAGAGATTTGGCAGGTCTGTGAAATTTCTGCCTTCTATCAACTTACTCTGAGAAGTGAACAACGAATTTGCCACTTAACACTTCTTTGCAGATTTTATATTAAATGAGAAAAGGTAGATGGAATTAACATAATCCTTCCAGAAGTTCCTTGGCAATAAAAATAATAGGTTTCTGCTGCATATTCCAAGGAGGTTTAGAGCACCTGATTATAGTAATGTGCCTTATTTTAGTTATTAGAATCTTCAGCTTTCTGGTCATTTTATCATTAAGATATAGCATATGATGGATTTGCTAAAATCCACAGCCTCTTTATAACCACCATCTGGAAAGCAGGGATACAAATGGAAGTATTGTATATTTGGTACTTTCGACTATATATATGCCTAAACTGTAGTGGAACTCTGTTTGCAATTCTGACACTGTGTCAGCATCAGATGTATTTCTCAACATCTGAACGAAGATGTCATTACTCTGTGTAGATGTATTTCTAAATATCTGAGATACTTTCAGATTCTATTTTCCTGACCCATGCAATGATCCTAAGAAGGAAACCACCCTACAATATAGTCAAGCCAAGATTTACACACACCATTCTGTAGCAACTTCCTGAGGCCTGAGGGGCCACATATACCACTGGAAATTGAGGTCCCTCAGACACTGTCTCCCCATGGGCCTCTGGGGACATAGGGATAATTTCAACCGAAAAGTTACTTCTAGTTTTAAAGAGGGAAAGCCCAAGCTAAACTAGCTAGAGAAATACAGAAAAATCAAGGTGTGCTGTTGGCCATTTTGTGGGGCAAAACCATGGCCCTTTCCACAGCTTTCCTTTGTACTGGTGGCGTCTGGTGATGACGGTGACAGCAGCTCTCCCAGGAGAGGAGCACAATGGAACGCTCCCTTCCGCACTGGCTGCCTGCGGGAACCAGGAAGCATGATGGCCATGCCTCTTACTCCCACACTGTCAGTGTTCTTCTGGGCACTGTCCCAGGCTGATCTGGGGTGGGAAGCGCAGCCATTACGCTTCTAGGAGCTCCACAGCAAAGGTAAATGTGGGTACATGGGAGGAGGGTGGCACAATCACCTGTCATTGATGGGGAAAACCTGTCAATGACTTGTGGCATGATCATGCTGCCTAGGGACAGAAGAAGGATGGGTTCAGGATGACATCATTCATAAGCGTTGTCCTGGCCCCATCCTTCTCTCATCCATATGGCGGGTTGGGTGTGTTGCATGGAAAAGGCCTATATTTTTGCAAAATGGGGAAGAATGGAGGGCTTGGAGCGCAACATGGGTTCCAGACTCATACTACACAATTGTAGTACTATGATTCTACTTTAAATGCCATGGCTGCATTCTATAGAATCCTGGAGTCTACAGGAGCAATCTGGCTAAGAATTTTAAATGGTCCTCCCTAAACACAAAGTCCCAGGAATCCCTAGGATAGAACCATGGCAGTTAAGTGGGATCACAGCACTGCAACTGTATAGTGTGAAAGAGTCTCTGATCTATACCAATAGTATCTCTAGACTGCCTAGACTGAGTGACTGATATACTGATGAGATGTTGATAGTATACAAGTCACCGCAACAAATTATTTGAAAATACACCACTTCTTGTGGAGGGGGGATATTATTCTTAGGTATGCCCAACAGCAAGACTTTGAACCTTACCCCTCCACCAAATGTGAAACAACATCATTCTATGACTGTGTATGTGAGTTTGTAATTTATGGATCAGCTGGTGGGTACAACTGCTGAGATCAAGGGAACTGTGTAGCTCTAATCTCTGAAGTGTTATTTATGAGTGACTCCAGGCAGATAGCATCAGCCTCAGTAAAAGTTGTGGGTAGGGGAACCTTCGGTTATCAGCCCACTGGCAACTGTCTGGTAGTTCACATAGCCAGTCTAGCATAAAATAATCTCAAATGGATTCAAGAAACCTGTATTCTCAAGATAGGCCCTGCCAGGCTTTTTGCCTACAAGAAAATAGCCCACTTGAAAGAAAGAAAGAAAGAAAGAAAGAAAGAAAGAAAGAAAGAAAGAAAGAAAGAAAGAAAGAAAGAAAGAAAGAAAGAGGGAAGAGAAAGAAAAAGAAAAAAGAGAGAGAGAAAAGAGAGAAGAAGACAAACTATTGCAGCTAAGTTCCACAATCAACACTTGCAATTTGAGTTGACTCAAAGATTTCAAAAGTGATATGGGGCTGACAATGGTATGTGGTAGCAACGTCTTGCCTTTGTATGGGAAGCAAAGATCAGCATTACCTCACGTAGCAAGCAACAGCAGTAAGTCTGCATTTGGAATTCTGTATTCAGCCTCAGCAGACGCATATTGACAAATGGAAGGGGAGATCAGCAAAGAGCAGGCAACATAATTAGTGGGCTAGAAGGATTGATTTAAGAGTTAATAATGTATCACTTGGCAAAGCAACTAAGGGGGAGGGGACCTCGCCTACAAATACTTAAGGAACATAAATGCTGGGGATGAAGGGGAATTATTTAGATGGCTACCAGTGAGAGCTCTGGAAGGAAATGGAGAAAGAGAAAAATTACACTGAAACTCAGAAAAATATCCAAAGCCGTAATCCATCTCACTGACAAGGCTGCATTACTTTTAAAAAGGAGTTGCATCCCTTGTCTCAATGCCATGAAATCTGTCTCAGTATTGAAGAAGAACTTTCACTAACAGAGACACAGCAATGCAGTTAATGCCTACCTATGAGAGCATTTTCACATCCACTAGCTAGAGGAATGGGGAAAGGATATTACTTCATGGAAGGACACATATGGCTAAATCCACTGTTAACTAGAGTAGCCCCGCTGAAATCAACAACACTTAGATAGGTGTGATTAGTAAGTCCCATCCATTTCTGTGGGTCCACTCCAGCTGAAAACAACACGAGATTTATTCTGGGGTGGAAATTATGGCCTTGGGGACTCCCACAAACCTGCCTGGTGAAGAAAACACATCTTCAGTGTAAAACCCCCTCGTGGGCCTATTACATGCCATTTTAGGGGACTCCCCAGGCCAAGACAAACCTATTCCCTCAAAAAACATCCCAAGGAAGTGCTTGAAATGATAAATCATCAATTGCAGTCACCAAAATGGCAGCCATGAGGGTGTGGTTGTTGCCCTCCAGAGGATCTTTCCAAACAGAAGACAACAACTGACAAGAATATAAGAAGGGCCATGCTGGATTGGAGCCAGCGGTAGATTTCCATAGCCATATCCTCGAGGAAGAGGGTCTTAAATTCCCACTCAGGACAAAGCCTCCTCAAAATACTTTGCGGAACAATAATTCACAATCATATGTTATTTTTGTAAAATGCATTTCTTCCCTGTTTCCCAGCTACTGTAAAGACTGCATGAGAGATGGAACAAGGCATTTTGAAGTTGAAATAGCGTGGCAGATGATGTCATAATCATCATCCTTGTTAATCAAAGTTATGCAGTACTCTGTGCAAGCTTTATCTCTGTGGCACCACTGATCAGACCAAATGCCTATTTTGCCCAGTGTTTTATTTACACAGTTGTCATTACATACAGTGACTCTGGGAAAACTTCAACCAAAATATGAGTGCAAAAGTCACTCTCTGCTTCATGCTCCTCAGCAGCTGATGTACACAAGTGTACTGCCTCTGGTACTGGAAATACTATACATCCATCAGGACTAGTAGCTATTGATAGCCTTATCAGCCATGAATTTGGCTAATCACCCTATAAAGCTAACCAAGTTGGCAGCCATCACTATCTCACGTGGCAGCTAATTTCACAGTTTGGCTATGCTGTTGTTTAACTTCCTGCTATTCGTGTCCTATTGTATCATCCACACAGAAAGCATTCCAGATAACAGAGATGGAAAGAAACATGCCCTGTGCGCCTGAAGAGCCATTTTAAGATGGAGAACATAATAATGACCTAGACAGAGTGGTTAGGTTACTGGGTAGTATTGTACAGACCTGTGTTCAAAAAGCCATGAAGCTCACTGATTAACCTTGGGCCAGTCACTACTAGACTAACCTCAGCTGTTGTGAAGATAGAAATGGAAGATCATATTTTGTTTGAGAACACCAAGTATGCTGTCTTTAGGTCCTGGAAGGTAAGACAAGACAACAATGTAAAAAACAAAAAATAAAAAAATAACTAAACTAAATCAATACTTATTTTGCATATATAACCAAACGTTGACTCTCTGACATACTTTTTATTTCTCTTCTAAATGATCTCCTGGATTACCAATTAGACTGACACAAAATTTGTGGATGAAAGCCATGAGTTCAGGAATTGCACTGTGCACACCCCGATGAGACTGTGACCATTCAAATCCATGGGGAACAGGTGGTTTGAGACATTTTTGCTTCCCAATACTAGTTTCCACATCAGGGAGCAAAATGTCTTGGGTTTGTCCCATCTATTTTTCAAGCTTTAAAGTAATTCATTACCTGTCTAGACTGCAGAAAAGGATGTTTCTAGTTTGATTTCAAAATGGCACAAATGAAAGGAAACATATTTGTGTTCAAAGGGTACATTTGTTTTCCATCACAGGAAAGTCTGGGGTGCCGTGACAAAAGACATGTTAATATCACATAAAATGGTTCAAAATACAGATCTACTATCTTTTAACTGGCCATGTCCATGTCAGACCAGCAATGCTAGGAGTATACAAAAGTTACCAGATCCCATTTGATCTCAGAAGCTAAACAGAATCAGGCCTGGTTAGCACTTGGAAAAGAGACCACCAAAGTTACCAGGTCTTGAGGTCTATATTCAGAGGAAGGTAATATGAAATCTCCTCTGGATATTCATTGCCTAAGAAAACCCTTGAAATTCATGAGGTCACCATAAACTGACAGGGGACTTGAAGGTACATATTGTACATTACTTTATATACAACTAAATTAGAAAGTCTCAACTGCCTCTTCCTTTCCCCAGTGATCGATCCACCAAAAATAAGCAGTTGGTTTCATTATTTATTTATTTTTATTTTACTGCCAGCCTGTTATTTCCCAAAGCATTTGGCACCATCAACAATGCCTGCCCATTATCAGGGCTCATTCAGGAGTAGTACGTGCACTTTCACATTTCAGCAGCCAGGTTCAAAGACGTGAAACTGCTTCCTGAAAAGGTCAAAACCTCACACTAAGCTCCATTAACTGCTTGGAACTGGAAATTCAATTGCTTGAGTTTGCCTTACGTTTAAAAGTTTTCTTTGTGTCGTATTCATTTTACTCTTCTCTATTTTCAACTTTTGCATGTCACCTGATGCTCTCTGGGCATCTTATCTCCAAACAAAATAAAATCAATGTAAATATGATACAACACAAGATAAAACTAGATTAAAAGTCATCCCAGACTCAACATAAAAGGCACAGAGTTTAAGGCCATTTCCACTCTATACTGTTATAGTGCTATTATTCCACTCTCAACATCTTGCGGGTTTCTGCGGTTTGTAGTTTACTGGGGCCAAAGAGCTCTCTGGCTGAGAAATGCCCCTCCCTAAACTGATCCAACAAAGCCCCAGCATTCCATAGGATGTTGAAAGTAGAATAACAGCACCATAACAATGCAGGGCACAAAGACCCTAAGACTGAAGTACCCTACACGAGTTTATCAAAGGCCAAGGGGAACAGTATGGTCTGCTTCACTTAGCACCAAAAGGAGTACACAGACCCTTTTAGACTACATAATTATAGGACTGTTTTCTGCTTTAAATTCTATGCTTGCATCCTATGGAACCCTGGGATTTTTTGTTTGGTTGGAGGCACTAGAGGAGTTCTCTAGCTGAGAATTTTAAATACCCCTCTCTAAATTGCAAATCCCAGGATTTCATAGGATGTTGCCACGACAGTTAAAGTGGAATCATAATGCTTTAATAGTGCAGTAGAGGAAAGGGTCTTAGTTAAACCTTCCTGATTTACTAGTTGCAGTCAATAATAAGCAGACAATTGCCTGCTTCCTGTGTTAAAAGACAGCAAATTTTATCCGATCACAGCTGGATCAAAACCAACATTTTCGTAACATGGTCAACCGAACTGTGCACTGTTTCCCTCTCTTTTCATTTTTCACAGTAATCAAAAGTCCACAGTACTTTGTAATCTGGCTTTGATCCAACAAAGACTTTCCATTAGGGCTCCCAGGTATCCAATTTTGTAAGAAATGTCCTATATTTGAGGTCTTAAAATCTGGTCCTGTACTGAGATGAGATAACGGGATGCCCCAAATCATGTAGCTCTTAATCAGGTGAAAGTAGGCACCAGCCAGTCATAAGAGACTGACCCGAACTTTTAGTATGCACAGCACATGTGACAGAGGCAGACTTTTACATGCCAAATGTTGTTGGTCTGTCTTCTGTGAACACATTCAGCATGTTAGCACCTTCCAATTTGACAGGAACAATTAATCCTCTGTGATCGCACTTTCTCTTTCAAAATGTCCTAGCTTCTCTCTCCTCCTTCCACTTTCCCTCTTATTCCTCACTTTACTTCAAATGCTGCAAATTGAGTTCAAAGTACCTTGCACTCAGTTTAGCAGGGAGAAGAGGACAGGAGCAAAGAAAATCGCGCCCTTCCCAGTAGACTTTAGCTAATGCAAATTTCTACACTCTCTCTTAGTTTGCGTGTTCTTCCTCATTAATGACTTTGCCACCTTAATTGCACTCTGGTGTTGCTTGGACACATGTCTTCCGATTTTCATCTGTGAAATGTTGAGCTGAACGTTGCTTTCATCAGCTAAACTTCTTATTTCACAATGGCCAGCTTGCCACCATGAGATTTGCATTGGCTTAGGAATTCTAAGAAGATCTCAAATTGTGTGGGAGCCCAGACATCTTGTGTGAAGCTGCCTTATTGTGAGACCTAAGGAGGCCTTATATAGGCTTGCCTCACATGTTCACCATCAGTTTTGAGCTGACTGCCATCTAAGTGCAAGATGCAAAGGTTCCCAATTTTTGGGTGGCTGAGAAAGCTTCTTCATGAGGTGCTCTGAGAGCCTGAGCCACCACTGGACCTTCCAGTTTTAGAACAAAAAGAACTTTGGTGGGACTTTGGCTGCTACATTGGCCTTTTGGGGCAATGCAGCTGTTTCTGGGCATACAACAGACAAATATCCCAGCCCCTGAAAACAGGAGGAGGGAAGGGAAGGAAGATAGTGTCAGGATTAGTGGGAACTGGCACCTCTGAGCATACACAGAGTTTAGACAGTGAAGCGAGGCTTCGCCACGGCAGGAGTTTTCAGTGAAGCAGGAAAACAGTTCCAGAGACACATTATGTTAAGCTTAGGGCAGTTTTATTGCTGCACACTAAGATAAGGCTTTCAGCAAACATTCCAGAAAGCAATTAGGAAAGAAAAACATTAGGAGACAAATGGACAGCATTTCCCCTTACAAAGCATAAATAGTCAGCAGCGAAACATGACCACTTAGGATTAAGCCTAACTGGTGGATTGTGCAGACAAATCCCCACCTTTTTAAGGGCTAACTGTCACCCTAAACATATGGGGTGACCCAATCATCTTTCTGGCATGTGGCCTTCCCCAGTACACAAGTTATAGACATAACAGACATAACAACCTTGCACCTACACCTCTGGCCACATCACCTCTTTTTCGGCCATCGTCTTAGAGGAAACCATGTCTAACTCAGCATAAATCTTTGACAGATAGCACCATGCAAGCATCAGATGACTCCCACCAGACTCTTCAGCCCATGGAAGCTAAGGAGGTTTACCAGAAGGCAGCAACCAATTTTGCCATGGACAGCAAAACAAAGGCATCTATTGTAAACATCCAATAGTCACCCATTGTACCCTCACAAATTCCCATAACAGTTCCACAAAACTTCACATTTGAATGGACAATCTGTCCCATGTTGTTGTGTGGAAAACTTGGCAACCCTTCCTTCCATTGATAGAGGACAGGATCAAAATTCAAAATGAACTGGACAGATTGGAGAACTGGGCCAAGGCTAACAAAATGAAATTCAACAGAGAGAAGTGTAAGGTCCTACACTTAGGTAGAAAAAATGGAATGCAGAAATATAGGATGGGGGACACGTGGCTGGATGGCAGTACGTGTGAAAGGGATCTAGGAGTCTTAATAGACCACAAGCTGAACATGAGTCAGCAATGTGATGCGGCAGCCAAGAAAGCCAATGCAATTCTCAGCTACATCAATAGGAGTATGGTGTCTAGATCGAGGGAGCTACTGGTACCACTCTACTCTGCTTTGGTTAGACCTCATCTTGAATACTGTGTCCAGTTCTGGGCACCTCAATTCAAGAAGGACATGGTCAAGCTGGAGCAGGTCCAGAGGAGGGCGACCAAAATGGTGAAGGGCCTGGAAGCCAAGCCCTATGAGGATAGACTTAGAGAGCTAGGTATGTTCAGTCTGCAGAAGAGAAGGTTAAGAGGGGACATGATAGCTATGTTTAAATATTTGAAGGGATGCCATGTAGAGGAGGGAGAAGACTTGTTTTCTGCCGCTCCAGAGACCACGACAAGGAGCAATGGATTCAAGCTGCACGAAAGGAGATTCCACCTGAACCTCAGGAAGAACTTCCTGGCAGTCAGGGCTGTCCGGCAGTGGAATACGCTGCCTCGGAGTGTGGTGGAGTCTCCTTCTTTGGAGGTTTTTAAGCAGAGGCTGGATGGCCATCTGTCGGGAGTGCTTTGAGGGTGTTCCTGCATGGCAGGGGGTTGGACTGGATGGCCCGTGTGGTCTCTTCCAACTCTACATTTCTATGATTCTATGATTCTATGATAGAAGGGCTTTGGACTCAGCAGAACCCTATATTCATTTTAAAAAATGGAGTAGGGAACCATTCAAAACAATGTGAGCAAGACCACGAGGGAGCTGTAAAAGGAAATGGTAGAACAGTAGTCCAAACAAGAAATTTGATACTGGTCTATAAATCCTGAAGTGAACCACTCAGGTAAGACTTTTTCTGTTATGGCACCACAGCTCCATAATTCCTTCCATTGCAGTACTTGTTTGCCTTGAGTGTTTTTTGAAAATATTAAAGACTTTCTCCTTTAGGCTCATAATCACAATGGTGTGATACTTTTAAACTTTTTATTTCATATGAGAGGGGTCTTTTTAAACTGTCATTTACTTATTTACAATTTTATCTCTTCGAGGCGACATTGTAATCCACCTTAATCCATGTGTTGAAGGAAGAAAAGTAAGGAATCTATCTGTATATCAATCTGTAACTAAAGAAGCAACATTGAAATCCCCGTCACAAACACATAGTTGACCAAAACAGAAAATGAACAAAGACCTTCTGATTAACCATGAAGGAACCAGATTAAGGGTACCATACAATTGCTGTCAGTTAGAGATAACCTGACATTCCTCAGGAGGAAAATTTTATTCAGATAACATCTTCTGATATTCTTTTCTTTCTTTCTTTTTTTTTCACATGTCAGAAAAAGAAAAGCTACTCACAACTTTCTACACCATTTTCTATGCATGGGGCAACTACTTCCAACAAAGATTTGAAATAATGCTAGATCTGGGATATTGTGAATGATACAATATAATGATGCCCCAGGCTGCCAGTACAGTTGTTGGGGATTGCCTAATACAGTGGTAATACAAAAACACTCACAGGTGAGGAGTGGGGAATGAAACTGTGCTACTGCCATGGGGAATGGTGTCTCACCCTTGTAAAACTGTTGGATAATCTCTCTCACATGACATACATACACGCACGCACACACCACCTCCAACACCAATAATAAAAATTAGGGAATGTAATCCTGAAATTTTCACACAGTGGGAAAAATCAAGGTGTCCTAATTTGTATATAGCTATGCATCACCACCACCACCACCACTGGCCAGTATCCTGTAATATAGTTACAATGTTGTAAGCAAGGCTTACAACGTCATAACTATTTGGTATTCTCATTTATGTATATGGCACCATTCTCATGACCACAAATGCCTGGGAAAAAAAACTACCTTAAAATACAAGTAGCTATACCAAGGGACAGAGTTCAGCAGCACTGGGAAGCAGGGCTCTGAAGGTTGATGTACCCAGCCCTCTCCTGGAAATGAGGTGTGGTGTGATTTAGAGTTGTGACAGGATCACACAGGGTCATCCGTCAGTGATTTGTTCACCAGTGCCACAGAACTCCCTCCTTCACTGTGGCTATTTGATTTTTTTAGGTAGATTGGGGCAGATTGGGAGGTAGAGTGCAGCCATGATGTTGTAGCTACATGTGTGACACAGGATCTCAGTTGTTGTTGAGCTTGTTGCTGCTGTCATTGCTATCCATGTCTGGAATTTCCCAGTGTTGTACAAAAGTTAAAACAGATGCACTTAAAAATTTTACATCCTACAAAAGTTTAACATATAACTAAGGTAACAATAAAATTAAAAACACACCATTAAAAAGAACAACAAATAAAACAACAAATCACATGAAAAGTCTTTTCCCCCTTAACACTGAGCCCTTAAAGGCCTGCTGAAACAAAAGGTCAAAAAGGAGGGTGCCAATGTAACTTTTCTAAGAAGGGAGCTCCAGAGCCTGGGAGCAGCTATGGAGGAGATCTTCTGTGCTTCCACCAGATATACCAGTGAAAGTGGTAGGACAGAGAGAAGGCTCTATCCTGAAGACCTCAAGACATGGCCAAGCTCATAGAGGGAGATATGGTCTTTCATATTGTCACTATAGGTCACGAACACCACTTGGAATTGTGCCTGATAGTGAATCAGTAGCTAGTAGAGGTGTTTCAGCAAATCAGTTATATATCCCTATAACCAGCCCCCATCAGCAGCCTGGCTGAAGTATTTTTGACCCCATGAAATTTCTGAACAGTTTCCAATGGCAGATCAAAATAGAGTATGTTACAGTGACTCAAATGAGACGTAATCCAGGCATGTGTCTCTGTAGCCAGATGTAACATCTCTAGCAATGGGCATAGTTGGTACACAACCTTTAACTGTACAAGTGCACCTCTGGCCACTGCTGAAACCAGGATCTCAAAATTCAGAGCTAAATCTAGGCATATGCTCAAGCTATGAATCAGATTTCAGGGAGACCAGCACAGGGTGAACCCCTATTCCCTGTTCTGTCTTTTGGCTGACCAATAGCACCTCTGACTAGTCTGGATTAAGCTTCAATTTCTCTGTCCTCAATCAGTCCATTACTAACAGCAGACACTAGTTTAGCAACAAGAAAAGGTTCCTTGAAATTGGATGGTAAGGAGTAACGGAGTTGGGTGTCATCTGTATTCTCATGGCAGCAGATCCTGAAACTCTGGATAACATCTCCCTGAGTTTCATGTAGATGTTAAAGAGCTGGGAGATAAGACCAAGCTCTACGGGAGCCCACAGACCAAGAGCTAATGTAGAACAATGCTTCCAAGCAAGGTAGCCCAGAAGAATGCCATGGTCACTGGTGTCAAAAACTGCCAAGAGGGCCAGCAGAATTAACAGGGACATGCTCTCCCTATCCAGTTCCCAGCATAAGTCATCCATCAAGGCAACCAAAGCTATCTCTGTCCCACAGCCAGGCCTGTAATCTGATCTAGATGCAACATCAAAAGCACAGCGTGAAAAAAGTCAGGTGTTTTTGTTTTTTTTAAAAAAAACCTTTCATCTAGGTGGGCAATTGTGAGAACTGTAGTCAAAAATGTAATGTTTCCAAGCCATGATGCAAAGAGAAAGTGAGCTGATCTCCCCTGCATCAAAATAAAGTGACCGCTTAGAACCTTTCTGTTAAAGTAAATGGGTAGAAGTGTCACTGAACACAAGTTGTTCTATCTGCAAACTGCCTTTCAAATATGCCCCAGTGAACTGTCAGTGACTTTCCCTCTGCTCAGCCATGGTGCCAGCAGAGCCCGCACTTCTAGCAATATGGAAATGCAATGCTCAACAGCGTTACTCCTTGAAGGTATTTGTGATAAGTTAGGTTGGCATTAATTGCCCTACTTCTCCATCTGGGACAGATTGTAAAAATGACCTTCAACTTGTTTGCAGGGGGACAGGGGGTAGAATTTACATTTAACCAAAGAAAGTGCCATATGTACAATTTACACTTGAATAAAACATTGACAAGAGCAGAAGCAGTGTTAATGACCTACACCCAAAAAGAGAGTACAAAACAGGCAGCGCAGAGAAAGATTCAAAGAACCATATGTACAGTGGAATTCCTATCTGAAAGCATGTGTGACATAGCAGGGTGACTGACAGTAAATTGTTTTCATAAAATGGAAAGTAGATAATGGTAAAATGCAGCCATACATGCGAGGCAGTATTAAATCAAAACAGCATTAAAATGAAATGGCAGATATTAAATAGAAGGCCGTGACTGAAAGATAAAACTTCCACTGATAAAGGAAAGTGAAACTGGGATCTTTTAAGGGATCGTGTGTGGAATAAAGGCAGACAAAACAACAGTGAAAGAAGACAGGTTCTCACAGGATTTGGAAAATTGACACAAAGTGACAGAGTGAGCAATCTACCAGGAGTCTACAGCTAGAATAATCCTAATAACTTTTTTTCCTTATACAGAAAATGAAGAGGGATTTCAAATGGGGCCACAATGTGGAGGGACATCATCCTTTGACTCCCCCCGCCCCCTGTTCCCTGACTGTATGGCCAGAATCCTTTATGCTCACACCAGAGTAGTATCTTTTGTAGGCATTGTGGAAGGAGACCCTCAGGAATTCTTTATACCTGGGTTTGCAGTGGCAACTGGAGGGTCCTGGGGGCTATCCAGCTGTTCTGGCACACCCAAAAAAGAGGAGATGCCATTTGTTTCTTCTTTTCTCACTGTACAAGGACAGCTGTGGAAGAGATGCATTCAGAAACCTCTAGTTTAGCTGCACAGCCAGAGGGAGGAAAGAGCAGCTTTCATCCCTCAGTGCAACGGCACATCTATGAAAGAGGAGATCAACTCTCTGCCAGCATGGAGTAGTGGTCTGAGCACTGGATTACAACTCTAGAGACCAGGGTTGCAAACAGAGCATGCCAGAAATAAACAGTTCAGTGTACTTTGAAGGTTTCAATTATAGCCTGTTTAAATGTGCATCTTTTCCTGATAATTTTAATGTACAGGTATATGCATGCCAAGAGCCAGTGTAGCGTTTAAGCACTGGACTATGACTCTGGAGACCGGGGTTCAAATCTCTGCTTGGCCATGGAACCCCACTGGGTGACTTTCGAGAAGTCACACTCTCTCAACCCAGAGGACGGCAAAGGCCAACCCCCTCTAGACAAATTTTGCCAAGAAAACCCTGTGATAAGTTCCAGTTAGGGTCCCTATAAATAGGAAATGAGTTGAAGCAACGCAGCAGAAGCAACAACAACAATAGGAGTCTTGGCGGCTCTTGGCTAGAATCTGTTGCTCAAGAACTCTTCAAACCCACTGTTAGTCATACTGCATTGGTGGGGGGACATGCAGCCCTTCTTATGTTGCTAGACTGCAACTCCCATTCCTGCAAACTAATAGCTGTGCTCACTGAAACACTAGAACAGATGGGAGCTGGAGGGTTACATGTTCCGCATCCCTGTCCTATAAGGAGCATATAGAGGAAGAAGCTCTAGTAGCTAACAGGGGGGGATTATGTTGGAAGTTCCAGCTACACAACTCAGACAAAATCATAGTTTGGCCTAAAGACACTGCTACCAGAATTTATCAAGATGACCTCAATATCTTATGGCTTTCCAGATGTTAGAGAACTGGAAGTCCCAGCACTGTTTGCCACTGGTTATGCTGGGTAGGGGTGCAGGAAGTTGCAGTTCAGCAATATCTGAAAGGCCACATGATCGATATTGCCGCACTAGGGCAAGAGAGGGATCTTCCTCCTGTTTTTAAAAACTCACACAGAGGAATTTTAATGGGACTAGGTGAAAATGAGGGTATCTTTTTTGTATACTTTAAAACAGCT
Organism: Cyclura pinguis; assembly: GCA_030412105.1. NCBI lineage: Eukaryota > Metazoa > Chordata > Lepidosauria > Squamata > Iguanidae > Cyclura > Cyclura pinguis. Next base: position 61,372,337 of record CM059600.1, on the reverse strand, counting down.
TTAAAACTAGAGATGTTTAGTACTTTTAAGACTCAAGGCTATATGCTATGGCAGACCTCACAGAGCAGCAAAAGATAAATTCACTTAGGCTAAAAGTTTTGGAGAGCCTTTTGAATATTATGAAAGGGAAGCAAACAGTACTTACTTTTGGGTTTTGCTTTGTTTTATGGTTTCTACTGCCTGAGATAGAGGCACTGTGTTTATGATATTTTAAGCTTCACATTCTAAAATACCCTGGCTTTGGGTGTGTTCATTTTGACTTAGCACCTTTCCGCATGACACTGTTACTATGTTATTATTCCACTTTCAACATCTTGTGGAATTCTGGGGGTTGTGGTTTACTGAGGCCAAAGAGCTTTTTGGCTAAGAATTCTAAATGCCCCTCCCTAAACTACAAACCCCAGGATTCCATAGGATGTTGAAAGTGGAATAATACCACTGTAACAGTGTAGGGCAAAAAGTATTGGAATATAGACAAGACTTACAACTTCAATCATTATAAGGTTAATTGTGTATTAGTGAGATAGAGAAGATCTTCAGCTGTAAATATTATTTGCAGCAGCTGCGAAGCCTTTATAAGAGTAGTGTTTCCTTTAGTGAGCTTATCTGCTCTGCTTTTGCTGTTTGTCCTTGTATATACCCTGTTTGATTCTGTTTTATTGTGGTATTTTGTTATTTGATATATTTTGTATTTTGCTATTTTACTTGCCAATATTGCTCATGTTCGTTTTAACCTTTTTTTACTACATTTTCTCTTTTGTATATTGTCTTTATATAAATACCTATGTTTGCTGTTTTTTTCCTTTTAAATAGAATAGATAAAAGAATTATTTTTATTATCCATTTGTCTTCTGAATTTCTATTTTACAACAAATAGGCCCTTAGTTGAGAAAGGGTGCCATTTCCTGCTCTGCCTCAGGCAGCAAATTGTCTTGCGCTGCCCTATGGTTCTGTGACATCTTAAACAGCATTAATTTTGTGTTTTAAAAATTATTTGCACAGAATGAAAAACCCCAAGCATGTGAAACAGAAGTGAATTTACATATTTAAACATACACTTCTTCTTGCTGTGAGGTGCAGTCCAGACAACCATCCATGTAAGAGGTTTCCAGTAACGTGCCAAGAGAAAACAACTGAGGACAGAAATAAACTGGAATATGTGAACTATTGAATGTGTGAATTCTACTCTTGTGAGATTCTTTTATTGGACCAACATCTTTGTGATAAGAAAGCATGGGCAGTAAAGCTTCTTTGGCTCTTCATTCTTTTTTAGCTTGAAGAATTCTATTAACGCTGAAAGCTTACACACTTTGCCAGCAAAGCACTAGCAGGTGCAGTAAGAAGATACCGGCTTAACTATTTTGAGCATGACAATGACTGGAGTAGCAAATTTCCCCAGGGATGTGAGATACTATAGTAAAGGGAAGCCGCACTTTTGCCCCAAGAAGAATGATTCTCTACAGCCTGCAAACTGGGACAAGATAAAACCATCAGTCCACTCCAAGTGAACTGTATTTCCATTTAATTCAGCTGAAGTGGAGAGCAAATATATAGGAGAGCTACTTTCTGTACTATTAAAGCTACTCGTTTATATCAGTAGTTACATTTGCAGAAATGCAATCGAACCACCACACTCTCATACGCAGTATAGCGTTCACAGAAGTACTCAGCTGCCCGAGTATTTTTAAGAAATGTTTTGAGACAACAAAGACTAGCAGAAGGGTGCAGGAAAAGTGCCACTAAATCAAAGCAGAGCCCAGTTCCCCTGTTAGTAAATTAACATAAACATAATTAACATATGTTCTTAATTAACACAAGCAAAACAAGTGTTGCAAACTTATTAGAGTTTGCAAACAGAGCATGCCAGAAATAAACAGTTCAGCGTACTTTGAAGGTTTAAATTGTAGCCTGTTTAAACATGCATCTTTTCCTACTAATTTTAACATCTGGTATATGCTCTCCAAGAGCCAGTGTAGTGTAGTGGTCTCAACACTGGACTATGATTCTGGAGAAAATGGTTAAAATCTCTGCATGGCCATGGAAACCCACTGGGTGACATTGGGCAAGTCACACTCTCTCATCCTTAGAGAAAGGCAAAGGTAAATTCCCTCTGAACAAGTCTCACCAAAGAGAACCCTTCAGCTCAGGGTCTCCATAAATCAGAAATAACTCGAGGGCACACAACAAGGAATATGCTCCCCACTTCCTTGAGCAGTTTGGTTTCTACTGGTGGAAAAAGCACTGGATAATTTATTTATATATGTGTGTGTGTATGAATGTGTGTATGATTTTTAATATTTGCTTTATTTTAAAATGTGTGTGTGTGTGTGTGTGTGTGTTTAAAGGAAGAGAACTGGATATGAAGTCTTATCCGGCATGCAACAGATACTCAGAAATAGATCCCTGTCTCCCCAAGGTGACTCAAGCAATTTTTGCACTAGACTGTTATAGCACTATTATTCTACTTTCAACATCCTATGGAATCCTGGGATTTGCAGTTTAGGGAGGGGCCTTTGAGGCCCCGCCGTAAACTGCAAACCCAAGGATTCCATAGGATGTTGAAAGTGGAATAAGAGCCCTATAACAGTCTGGTGCGGAAATGGTCTCAGACTCATAGCTAACTCACAGCTGTCTCTGCTTCTCTTCATTAAGAGTCACCAAGTTGTTTATAGTGCAGAAGTATGATTTCAGTGATGCTGTACTGCATAATAGCTATAAAAAGTTTTTTTTAATAAAGAGACAAACAGAAAAGGACATAGTCTGATATATTTCTGACTGTGAAATACAAAGAAATCTACTCACACTGGGATTTTTTTTAAAAAAGTATCATTTGGATATTTTAAAAAAAAAATTCCTGAGAAGTATAGCAACAAATACTGCAACCTCCTGGCATACTTAACCCACCTGGGATGCCTTCTTTCTCTGTTCCAGCCTCCTCCTTTCTCTCATAAGCCATTTCTGCACTAGACTGTTCCAGTGCTATTATTCCACTTTCAACATCCTATGGAATCCTGGGGTTGCAGTTTTGCGAGGGGCTGAAACTGCAAACCCCAGGATTCCATAGGATGTTGAAAGTGGAATAATAGCGCTATAACAGTCTTGTGCGGAAATGTCCATATACCTTCTAACCTTTCATAAAGGAAAACTGAAACAAATGTGGCTAAGCAACATTAGAGTGTGGTCAAGAAGGGAAATGTGATTAATGAGTAAGAACACACAAACTAGGAGAGACCAAAGCAGTTTGCTTTTGCCTGAGCCTATTGGGAAGGGCAAGATTCTACCCCTCCTCTTTTCTTTTCCCCCTTAGTGCAAACTACTTTTGCTTTTCCACCAGCTAAAGTAAGCTGAGAACAGAGGGGGAAAGTGGGAGGAAGAAAAAGAAACTGGGACGTTTTAAAAACAGCTTAAAAATTTGGCCAGCAGTGGGATTAATTGGGACTATCCCTGCCAAACAATTTGTTCACACTCCCCCACCCATGACCCTATCCCTTACATTAGGGCTTTTCCACAGTACACTGTTATAGGCCCTTTTCACATGTAGGGGGAGAAACAGGCGAAAACGCCCAAAAACGGAGCTTACCTCCAGCCGAGTAAGTCCATCGCCACGTGGAGCAGCGCGAGCTCGCTGCTCCACACTCCTCCGGCGTCGCAGATGGCAGCTTCCAGTTGGTGGAGGCTCTCCACCAACCGGAGAAGCTCGCCAGCCGGAAGCCCGCCCCCGGCAGATCTGCAGGCATGCACTTGCACGCGCCTGCAAATCCACTTTAGAGCCAGGCGACGGAGCGGCACGGGGCTGCACGCTCCGTGGTTTTCAAAAACCTCTAAAAAGAGGTTTTTAAAAAACACACAGCCCGGCTAGTTCTGGCCGCTCCTGAGTGGATTCTGGTGTGGAACTACAAAAAGTAGTCCACGCCAGTCCACTCTATGGTGTAGATGACCTCCGTGAGAGGTCGCTCTACACCGTTCCCCCCCCCACATGTGAAAAGGGCCATAGTGCTATCATTCCACATTCAACATCCCGTGGAATTCTAGAGTTTGTAGTTTACTGAGGCCAAAGAGCTCTCTGGTTGAGAATTCTAAATGCCCCTCCCTAAACTACAAAACCCAGGATACTGTCAGCTGTTGAAAGTGGAATAATAGCACTATAACAGTGTAGTGCAGAAAGACCCTTAGTCTGTGTCCCTTATCTTGGGGAAAAGGAGAAAAAGGCATATATCATGTTGATAGGCTCTCCCATTAAAAACCCTCAAAAGACATCTTCAATTTTTTTGCTCTCATGGTCCCCCAGTCCAGGCTTCCCAAATCTGGCACCATCCAGAAATTTTGGACTACGATTCCCACCCACCCACATGCAGCCAAGCTTTCCCAACAGCATTTCATGGTCTGAGCTATTCCTGTTGTGATGGAACATGTTCTGGGATGGCTTTGTTTTGAATATGCAATTAAGAGCAATAAGCTTTACAAAATTATAGCAATTTGCTTTAGAACTCAATTATTGATATGGCTTAATAGAGCCACTTGCATTTCCAGACTCCCCTTCAGAAAATGGCTATCAGTGCTCACAAAATTTATCACTCTGCCATTGGTGCCATCAGTGAGCATGGTAACTTACAGAGTGAAAAGGGACAGGTCATGGCCCCGAGGAGGTTTATAATCTACACTCTGACACAGGGCAGAGCAGAAGAGAGAGCAGAGATGTAAAGGAAGAAAGAGGCTGTAGAGGTTGTTTTTCCCTGGGTTTCAGCTAGATTATTAAACCACAAAGGTCTACCACTGAGACATTTGAGCTCAGCATTCATTTCAGTCTGCCGACTCTAGCATTCACAGACTGTTAGACAAATAAAACTCCAGGCATGTTTTGTAATCCTGAAACACTCACCTAATTTGCTTTCCTTTTGTATTCATATAATAGTTTGCATCTGTTACCATCACTGTATGTACCTAGAGAATAAGGACGCATCAGATGAGAGTGTGCAAATGGGCTGCAGATAATTTGCAGTTGAATGTGTCTTTGGCACAGTGTTGTACATCTTCATAGCTCTTGTCTAAGACTCTGCTTCTGCACGTCCATCATGTGCTTTTCTCTACAGCCTTCTCATTTCTATTTCTGATTGTTCAGCACTTTCCTCCCTCCTTCCCTTCTAGTAATGCTTATCTTTTAAAATAAGAATATGCAAAATATCCCCCAAGTTCTTGTGGCCTTAATCTTTGCAAAACACAAATCCAGAACTCCTGCTTGGGATTTTCTTTACAGAACAAAACATGGCAGTACCTTTGACTAAATTTAACCATTTTCAGTCTCTCAGACCCACTGCTATCATTTCTGGTTACAACCTTGGTGTGGACTTTCTAGCAATGACGCTGTTGGGCCTGAGTTCAGAGAGATGCTAGGGTTCTCTCCCTACCTACAGCAGTCAAAAATCTTAGCTGATGTCCCCAGGGCCTCTTCAAAGCTTCCCCAATGCTTCCTCCACTCTCATTCAATACAGCAACCACACTAGTTACAGAGAACTAAAACTATTGTATGTTATTGGAAGTGTCATAACAATGTCTTACAACAAACAGCTGTGGGGAGAGGAGGCAGCAAGTGGGCAGATTAGCAATCTATCTGTTCTCCCTTCTTGACACCTTTTATTCATGCATCTAAAATTCTTAGCATTGATGTATTTTCCTCTTGAGATTAACTATGCACCGATACACTATCTGTCATAAAGTTTCAACTTTATATATCTTCAGCTTTCTGTTGATGTAAATCCTGAAGCGTCATCTTGAACAAAGTTAATTGCAGGGCTGGATTTAAACTGCCTACCTCAAGTTCTTATCTTCAGGGCAACAGTAATTCTTTTAGATGACTACCACACACTATCTTGTCAATAGAACTCGATGAGGGTGGGTTATGTGCCAGACCATTATCTGGGGATATCAAAGGATATTTGTCTCTGCTTCCAGGAAAAAAAAGTGACTTACAGTACAGATAATTTAGTGCTTTAATATTTGTTAATTTGTACAACCCAGACAGAAATATTTGATTATTCCAGTAAGAGTGGCTTTGGAAATGGCAATACTATATTTGGTGACTGATATCAGCATTGAACAAAATCTATTCTGGCAAAATTTTCTCCTTCTCTTTTTTCTTGAAAAGAAATATCTCAGGTTCATCACAATAATAAAATATAGTGGACTATGTAGATAATCATTCTATTAAATGGGGAAAAATGCTTTTCCTCCTCTGTTCCTACCACAAAGTATTATATTCTATAACAGGTTAAAAACTGCATGAATACCCAACACGGTATGTCTTGAATTATTTTCTACAAATATGAGCTAGTTCATCTTCACAAGATCTGGATCTGATAAGTGAAGCAATGGAGACATGGAAAATGTACTTCAAGGTTGGAATACTCAATGTACTTATTTAAGGTTGCTCCAGCCTTCAGGGAGGATATATCTTTAGAGGAGTTTCCACTATTAAAATCTAACAGTGTTCGAGGATATCAGTAATGCACAGGACAATTTTTTTGCCCTCTTTAACTGGAATGACAGTTGTGTCTTTTCCAACGCTTGGAAAAGTTACCCTTTGGACTACAACTCATAGGATCCTCTGGTGGCCATGACCACTGCACTGCTATGATAGATATCATGAAACATGGACTGTTAAGTGTCTGACACACACAAATGTATTGATTGTATTCATTCCCAGAGGAGAGAGCAGAGGGTGAGCTGGGTCTGTGAAGACATCCTTGACCAGGTGTTGTTTACAGGCTTGTGGGGCTGTGCTTGCTTGTTTGTCTGTTTGTTGCTTGTTTTTGTTAGGTCTCCTTGTGCTGGCCGTGTGCTCTCCCTGAGCACACGGTCTGACTAACGAGGGGGAGGAGCCAGCTAGGGGGGAGGAGTCTTATTAGGAGCTCCCAACGGCCCTCTAGCTCATTCCCAGAGGAGAGAGCAGAGGGTGAGCGGGGTCTGTGAAGACATCCTTGACCAGGTGTTGTTTACAGGCTTGTGGGGCTGTGCTTGCTTGTTTGTCTGTTTGTTGCTTGTTTTTGTTAGGTCTCCTTGTGCTGGCCGTGTGCTCTCCCTGAGCACACGGTCTGACTAACGAGGGGGAGGAGCCAGCTAGGGGGGAGGAGTCTTATTAGGAGCTCCCAACGGATGTTGTCGGGTACACCTGCACCAAGTGCAAGCTGGTGAACTTCTTGGAGGAGAAGGTTCGCCAGCTGGAGGCACGAGTTTCTAATCTTCATCTTATTAGGGAAGGGGAGGAGTTTTTGGATAGGGCAGAGAAGACCTTCCTGAAGACCGAATGCGCGGGGGAGCTGCCCAATCAGGAAGTCAGCACACTGGGCCAAGAAACGGATGCTTGGAGGAATGTCACACGGAGGAGTAGGAGGACCAGGAAGGAAACAGAGACTCTCAACCTACACAATCGCTTCAAAGTTCTTGGCCTTATGAACGACGAGGAGCACCAGGAGGAGGGAACAGAACGTCAACAAGAAGGAATCCAACATCGGCAACAGGAACTAGATCAACAGTCCCAGCCTCAACAGAGTGTCCAGCCAGTCCTGGAAGAACCTGCTCGTCGAGGAGCCCCGGACAAGCCTCAGAGGAGGCGAGTTCTGGTTGTTGGGGACTCCTTGCTCAGAGGAACTGAACCGGCAATTTGCAAACCCGACAAGTTCAATCGAGAAGTCTGCTGTCTTCCTGGGGCCAAGATCAACCACATAACAGAGAGGCTAACCAGGCTGGTCAAGCCCACTGACCATAAGCCCCTCATTGTGGTTCATGTCGGAACCAATGACACTGCGAGGTGCAGCTTTTACCACATCGCAAAGGACTACGAGCTTATGGGGACAAAGCTTAAGGACCTTGGTGCGCAGGTGGTCATTTCATCTCTCCTCCCTGTTCAAGGATATGGTGCACAAAGGGAAAGGGCAATAGCAGAGGTCAACAACTGGCTCCACACATGGTGCCGCCAGCAACGGTTTGGGTTTTTGGAACACGGCCTGAATTTCCATGAACGTGGGCTTCTGGCAAGGGATGGGCTGCACCTCACGAAACTTGGCAAGACTGTTTTTGCAAACAGTCTTGCACGGAGGATTAAGAGGTCTTTAAACTAAGTTCTGCTGGGGAGGGAGACAATATTATTCAGGGCAAAGACACGGCGAGTGCAGGGGGGAAAGGCCCAAATTATATTGACCAAGTAGTACAAGCGTCCAGTGGTGGGAGGAGTAGAAACTATAGTACAGGACTTGCAGGAAGGGCCCGGGGATTTAAGTGTCTCTACACTAACACGCAGAGTATGGGAAACAAGCAAGATGAACTTGAACTCCTAGTATAACAAAATAAATACGATTTGATAGGCATCACTGAGACCTGGTGGGATGAGTCTCATGATTGGAATGTAGGAATAGAGGGGTATAGCCTATTTTGTAAAAATAGACCAAACAAGAAAGGAGGAGGAGTAGCCTTGTATGTCAAGGATGTTTTCACCTGTGAAGAGATCCATGACTTGAACCCAGAAAGCCAGGTCGAGAGCATCTGGGTAAAAATTAAGGGAGCGAGAAACAATACGGATATTCTGGTGGGGGTTTACTACAGACCTCCAGCCCAGACTGAGGACCTTGATGATGCCTTCCTCAACCAAATGACCGTGCATTCAAAAAGGAGAGATACAGTAATAATAGGAGATTTCAATTACCCGGATATATGTTGGCAGTCAAACTCTGCCAAGACAGCAAGGTCCAGCAAGTTTCTTGCTTGTCTTGCAGACAATTTCATGGTCCAGAAGGTGGAAGAGGCCACAAGGGGATCAAATATTCTAGATCTGATCCTGACCAATAGGGATGACCTTGTTAATGAGGTAGAAGTGGTTGGATCTTTAGGGGGGAGTGACCATGCCCTATTGGAATTTGGCATTCAGTGGGAAGGAGAAGATACGTGTAGCCAGACACTCATCTTAGATTTTAAAAAAGCCGACTTCTGTAAACTTAAGGAGCTGCTGGCTGAAATTCCGTGGTCAGGAATAGTGAAAGAGAAAGGAGTTCAGGAGGCATGGGAGTTCCTTAAAAGGGAGATACTGAAGGCACAGTCTAAAACTGTGCCAATAAGGAGGAAAAATGGAAGGCATCTGAAGAAACCAGAATGGTTGACTAAAGAACTCTCAGCTGAGCTAAGTGTTAAGAGAAACCTGTACAGGAAATGGAAGAGGGGGGAAACCACCAAAGAAGAATTTAAGCAAGTAGCCAGGAAATGTAGGGAGGAGGTCAGAAAGGCTAAAGCACAGAACGAACTTAGGCTGGCCAGAGACATTAAACACAATAAAAAGGGCTTTTTTAAATATGTCCGCAGCAAAAGGAAAAAGAAAGAGGCGATAGGGTCGCTGCGCAGAGAAGATGGCGAATTACTAACAGGGGGAAGAGAAAAGGCAGAACTACTTAACACCTTCTTTGCCTCAGTTTTTTCCCAGAAGGATACAAGCACTCAACCTGGTGGTTGGGGAGCAGGGGAGGAAGCAGGGGAAATACGGCACATAATAGGTAGAGAGGTGGTACAAGAATACCTGGCCACACTGGATGAATTCAAGTCTCCAGGGCCAGATGAATTGCATCCTAGGATATTAAAAGAACTGGCAGAGGTCATTTCGGAACCGCTTGCTATAATCTTTGGGAAATCTTGGAGGACAGGAGAAGTTCCAGCAGACTGGAAGAGGGCAAATGTTGTCCCCATCTTCAAGAAGGGAAAAAAAGAGGATCCAAATAATTATCGCCCAGTCAGCCTGACGTCTGTACCCGGAAAGATCCTGGAGCAGATCATTAAGCAGTCAGTTTCTAATCACTTAGAAAGCAATGCGGTAATCACGAGAAGTCAACATGGATTTCTCAAAAATAAGTCATGCCAGACTAATCTTATCTCTTTTTATGATAGAGTTACTAGCTTGATAGATGAAGGGAATGCTGTGGATGTAGCATATCTTGATTTCAGTAAGGCCTTCGACAAAGTTCCACATGACATTCTTGCAAAGAAGCTAGTAAAATGCGGGCTGGACAGGGCTACTGTCAGGTGGATCTGTAACTGGTTGACTGACCGTTCCCAAAGGGTGCTCACCAATGGCTGCTTTTCATCCTGGAGAGAAGTGACTAGCGGGGTGCCACAGGGTTCTGTCCTGGGCCCAGTGCTGTTCAATATTTTCATCAATGACTTGGATGAAGGAATAGAGGGCATGCTCATCAAATTTGCAGATGACACCAAATTGGGAGGGGTTGCTAATACGCCAGAGGACAGGATCAAAATTCAAAATGACCTGGACAGATTGGAGAGCTGGGCCAAGGCTAACAAAATGAAATTCAACAGAGAGAAGTGTAAGGTCCTACACTTAGGTAGAAAAAATGGAATGGAGAAATACAGGATGGGGGACACGTGGCTGGATGGCAGTACGTGTGAAAGGGATCTAGGAGTCTTAATAGACCACAAGCTGAACATGAGTCAGCAATGTGATGCGGCAGCCAAGAAAGCCAATGCAATTCTCGGCTGCATCAAAAGGAGTATGGTGTCTCGATCAAGGGAGGTACTGGTACCACTCTACTCTGCTTTGGTTAGACCTCATCTTGAATACTGTGTCCAGTTCTGGGCACCCCAATTCAAGAAGGACATGGTCAAGCTGGAGCAGGTCCAGAGGAGGGCGACCAAAATGGTGAAGGGCCTGGAAGCCAAGCCCTATGAGGATAGACTTAGAGAGCTGGGTATGTTTAGTCTGCAGAAGAGAAGGTTAAGAGGGGACATGATAGCTCTGTTTAAATATTTGAAGGGATGCCATGTAGAGGAGGGAGAGGGCTTGTTTTCTGCCGCTCCAGAGACCAGGACAAGGAGCAATGGATTCAAGCTGCAGGAAAGGAGATTCCACCTGAACCTCAGGAAGAACTTCCTGACGGTCAGGGCTGTCCGGCAGTGGAATATGCTGCCTCGGAGTGTGGTGGAGTCTCCTTCTTTGGAGGTTTTTAAGCAGAGGCTGGATGGCCATCTGTCGGGAGTGCTTTGAGAGTGTTCCTGCATGGCAGGGGGTTGGACTGGATGGCCCGTGTGGTCTCTTCCAACTCTACATTTCTATGATTCTATGATTCTATGATTGATTCATTAGTTCATTTTATGAAGAATGAATACACACCTTCTGTTATATGAACTTCCCAAATGGCTGCTATATGTTAAAAAATGAGATGCTGACAGAGGGCCTTTCCGTACTACACTGTTACAGTGCTATTATTCCACTTTCAACATCCTGTAGAATTCTAGGGTTTGTAGTTTACTGAGGCCAAACAGCTCTCTGGCTGAGAATTCTAAATGCTCCCCCCAAACTGCAAACCCCAGGATTCCATAGGAGGTTGAAAGTGGAATAAGAGCACTGTAACAGCATAGGGTAGAAAGACCCAGACTACTGTCACGAACTAAGAGGTAAAAGAAGCACAGAGACCTTGCCTGCTCACTAAGAAGCCTCAAGACAACATTTTTTATTATTATTATTACTTGCAGAGTGTTCCAAAGCATTCCTAAACTGTTGCAATCATACTTAACTTGTTTTGGCCTCCTACTTTTTTTTAAAAAAATCATATCCACTGTTGTCCTTCTGCTACATTAAAAACATAACAACCATTCAGTGGCCTGAACATGGTCAGAGCATGGGAAAATTACCTTTTGGATAATAACACCCATCATTCCTTCAGATAGTATGTGGAAACTATAGCCCAAAAAGTAACTTTTTCAAACTTTGGCCTTTCCCAAAGTAGGAAGGATCTAGCCATGGTCACTCATGCTTTGAGGCCATCTGGATTTCTCTTTTAGTTTGCCAGTGACTACTTCATTGCTTTGATTCACTGTATTTCATTTTATTTTAACCATTTTTTTTCATTCTTCAATTTCTGTTTCAGTATTGCATCCATTCTGTAGAGAGCCACAACCCTTAAGATGTTGCCCTATGTTGCTACTTCATGGCAAATTTTATAATATAAAGACCAAAACGAGGAGTCTCTTTATACTTTCCTAAAGCCCTCAGCAATTACTAGACTATGAAATTGGCCCTTCCAGGGAAAGCCTCATAATATCAGAAGACAAAGTTTGCTGGAGGCAAAAATGCAGAGGGGAAAAAAAATGGTAAGCTGTACCCATTAAAAACAAAACCTTGGTATAAAAACAAACGATCTCTGTATGATTCTGAATGAAATTTTTATTTCCTCTGAAGAACAAGTGTGTTTCTTCCACATTACTTAACATTCACCTCTTCTCTGCTTCTTCAAGCCACTTCACAGTCTATGAACCTGAAAATCTTAAAGCAAAAGAAGAGATTTACTACACCAGACCAATGATTCATTTCATCTCGTATTCTGTTTCTGATAATGGTCAACAAGATGCTTCTCAGAATTCACAAGTAAGATCGTTTATAAACAGTAACATGTGATAACACAATGTTTGAAGTAGTGAATGAAAGTGGCTTAGGCAGGCTCCTACTTCCTCAAACCAAAACAAAATGAAAATAAAACCCAAAGGAATGGAACTTAGGAAAATTGTGCCTAATAGAATTAAATCAAAATGTTCTCAAACTTCCTACCACTTGAGTCCAGTTGAGAAGCCTGGGCCCACTAGGCACAAAATGGTGGTACACAGTGGTGGTGGGTGGAGATGGCAGTTGTAGTAACCAACTGGTAACTGTGGACACAATTTTCTGATGATATCTAATCCCTCTTTGAAAAGTTGTAAATATTTTGATATAGGCTAAGTACAAATGTTGGTTCTGGAAGAATTTATTGATCCAGAGCCCATATATGAAAAGTCTTTTTATTTTATATTTGCCCTATCCACTTCCTAGTTCATTGCACGTAAGACCTCTCTGTGGATGACCACTCACTGTCTTATGCTGAACACGGACAATCTTGGTATTTCAGCAGCCCTATCTCATGCCTTCCAGTGGATTTACAGGGTTGCGCAGTGGCTCCCCATCTCAGTTGCCAGGAACCTTGGAGTCCTGCTGGATGATTGCCTATCTCTGTGCCCCTTAATTTGAGTGACAACAAAGACATGTAATTTCCATCTTTTGAACATCCCTAGAATCTGGTTGTTCCTTACTGCCTGTCCAGGCCTTGGTTATCTCATGCCTGGATGACTGCAACAGCCAACTGGCAGATTTGCTTTCCTGCTCCCTTCTTCCTCTTGCTTTAATTCAGAACATTGCTCTCCAAGTTGTTTTAAATCTCCCTAAACATCCACCTGTTTCTTCTCCCTGTACATCCCTTCACTGGCTACCAGTCTGGGCCAGGGCCTGTTTCAAACTTTTGGTGCTGGTGTTTAAGGCTTTGTGTCCTAACCTCCCTTACTACCTTGCATCTCTGCTAGTATGGTATATTCCATCCAGGCATTTAAGCTCTACAGGCAAAGGATTACTATTTGTTCCACCAGTGTACGCAGCTCTGTCACGGCTGCAAGACTTTCAAGATCTGGCTCCACATTTGTGGAATGGTCCTCCTTTGGACCTCTAGCTGAAGGTAGGATCTCATCCATTTTTGTAAAGGGCTGAAGATCTTCCTCTTTGGCCATTTCTGCATGATGAGGCTCCGGCAACTCCTTCCATTCCAGTGCTGTCAGGGAGGGGAGCACACCCGCAATGCTCCTCTCTGTATCTTGCGGGGTTGCTGCGGATGGGAACGTGCTGGCCCCATATCTTCCCTTCCCCAATGCAGCCAGGCACTTGCCATTGCTGTGCTGAGGAGGTGTCACCAGTGCACTTCTGCCCTCTGCATGGCTGGGAAGGGTGGCAGAGCTGCGTGATGGTAGGTGTAAAACAGATTTTTTTTTCCATTTTGCAAATACAGCATGTGCACGCTGCTTGGGGGCAAAATGAGAGCAGCCAGCAACAATGTCATGCACAACCACAACCAGCTGACCTCTGCCATGCTGGCCCCACAGCGGCGTAGCCCCCTTGTGAAGAAAGGGCCTTTGATTCACTGGCATATGAAACACTGTGTTGTGTTTAAGTTGCTGACATGGGTAGCAACTGGTGGGGTATTGGGAATTTCATTCTATGTGTTGCTGTAATGTTACGTTTATTGTCCTTGTCCCTGTTTCTATATGTTGTGTTCTGAACTTTGGTGAAAAGGGCATTATAAATACATGTTGTTGTTGTTGTTGTTGTTGTTGTTGTTGTTGTTATCTGAGAGTGCATTCCTAAAGCAAAGTGATAGGAAGTATGAATGGAGTTCTTCCATATGGATGTACAAATGAAATGAGTTTCTTCCCTATCCTTATGTGATGTATGCATATATATGTGCCAGCTCATCCAACTCTTGGATGAGCTAAGGCCTTCGCTGGGCAGGGATATGTCAACCGCAGCAGTCCACACACTGGTCACTTCCCAGCTGGACTACTGCAATGCATCCCATGCAGGACTGCCCTGACTCAGAAACTACCCTTAGTGCAAAACAGCAACAAAAACAAACAACAACTTATTCATTTGTATCCTGCCTTTCACCCAATATTGGAACTCAGTGTAACTAATGACATATTTAAAAAAAACAAGTTAAATACAATACAACATATTCACAGAAGTATAAAAATAAGATTTAAAATACAGTTAAACAATTTTTCCAAGACAGAAAACTATAGAACTGAATCATCTAAACTGGGCTCTATGGACCAACGGTTACTCCAGTTCGGACATCAGAAGAGCCTCAAGACCCAGAAAAAAACACAGGGATGAGGATAAACAGCCACCCAAAGGGAATGTGTTTTTATCATACATCAAAAGAGTCACTGACCAAATAGGGAAACTGATGAAGAAACATAACCTCCAAACAATCTACAGACTGACCAAGAAAATTCAACAAATACTATGTTCAGCAAAGGACAAGAGGGGTCCTCTAACTTCTGCAGGAGTTTCCCTCATACCTTGCAGCTGTGGACAGGTCTACATAGGGACTACAAAATGCAGTGTCCAACCACGAATCAAAGAATATGAAAGAATGATCCAGCCAGAAAAGTAAGCAGTAGCAGAACATGTTATAAACCAACCTGGGCACAGAATGTTATTTGAAAGCACAGAAATTCTGGACTTTTCAGATAACTACTATGTCAGACTACACAGAGAGGCCATTGAAATCCATAAACACCTGGCAATTTTAATAAGAAAGAAGAAACTCAGAAAGTAAACAAAAGTTGGCTACCAGTACTGAAAAACACTAAAATCAAGATTCAAAAATATGCCAATGAACACCATCCAGACTCAGGAGGTCTATCTACAGGAAATAATACAATGGGTTGCTAACGAGTACATAAATGCACACACAACTGTTATGCATATCCACTGACTAACAACGCAGGTGGCAACTCAGAAGGACACCATGCCTGAAGCCACTGAAAAGTCCAGCAGAATCAACAGCAGCACACTCCCAACCCCCCCTCCCCCCGTTCCCAGCTTAGGTCATTCCCCAAGTTGACCACAACTGTCTCATTACCAGGTCTGAAACCAGACTAGAATGGATCTAGATAATCCGCTTCATCCAGGAACCCCTGAAGTTGAGAAACCACCACCGTCTCAAGTATCTTAACCTAAAATGGGAAGTTAGGCAATTTCCATACCGGGCTTCTGAAATGGTGCAGAGCAACCTGTCACTGAGGTCTTCTACACTGTAGAGTGGACTGGCATGGACTACTTTTTGTAGTTCCACACCAGAATCCACTCAGGAGCGGCCGGAACTAGCCAGGTTGCGTGTTTTTTAAAAACCTCTTTTTCGAGGTTTTTAAAAAGCACGGAGCGCGCAGCCCCGTGCTGCTCCGTCGCCCGGCTCCAAAGCGGATTTGCAGGCGTGTGGAAGTGCGTGCCTGCAGATCTGCCGGGGGCGGGCTTCCGGCTGGTGAGCTTCTCCGGTTGGTGGAGAGCCTCCACCAACCGGAAGCCGCCATCTGGGACGCCGGAGGAGTGTGGAGCAGCACACTTGCGCTGCTCCGCGTGGCGACGGACCTACCCGGCTGCGGGTAAGCTCTGTTTTAGCGTGTTTTCACCCGTCCCCCCCCCCATGTGAAAAGGGCCTTAGATACTGCCCTGTAATTAGCTAATGCAGTAGGATCCAGGGAAGGGTTTTTTTTTTTTTTTCAAAAGACGTCTTACTAAAGCCTCATTAAGGCATGTGGGGACCCTGCCCTGTTGTAAAGAACCATTAATCATTTCCCTTACCCACTCAGCCAGTCCCTCTCTAGCCTGTTTAATAAGCCAGGAAGGGCAAGGATCTTGTTCACGTGTGATAGCTCTCACTCTCCAGAGATCCTGTCCACATCCTCAGGCTTCTGAAATTGAAAAGTATCCATCAACACTGGACAAGCAGGACCCAAGCTTACATCCACCAGAACTGTATCAACTTTGTCATCAACATCAGAGTGAGTCTGAGCCATTTTATCTGTGAAATGGTAGACAAATTCTTCGCCATGGGCTGTGGAATGGCTTACATTCTCCTTTAGGCCAGATTGAAACAGATTCCTGAACACTTAAAACAGCTCTGCTGAATGGCTCTGTGTGGATTCAATACTGTTAGGTAGGAAAGACTTTTTTGCTATCTTTATTGCCCCACCATAGGTCTTCAGAGAGATTTCCTCCAGTTTTCAGCCAGACTCATTCTGAATTCTCTGCAAATGTCATTCTAGACTCCATCTCACTTGTTTCGTTGCTTCCAAATCCTTAGAAAACTAGGGGTCTGGTTTAGTTCCACTCTATGAGAAGGGACACTGAGGAACAATCATGTCTACCACCCTGGTCATTTCTTCATTCCAGACATCAACCAGGGAATCAACAGATCACCTGCCAAAACAGCAAAAGCCATCAGGAATCCATCCATAGGCCTTCTGAGGCAGACCATCTTAATTGATTAGTACTTCTTCTTCTTCTTCCTCCTCCTCCTCATTTATTTATATAGCACTATCGCTGTACATGGTGCTTTATAATTAAAACAATCTAAAATAGTAGGTCCTGCCAAAAGCAGGAGGAGCAAAAGAAGCAGCAGAAAGAAAAGTTAGTTAGTTAGTTAAGAGTACAGTTGGCCCTCCACATTTGCTAGAGTTAGGGATGAAGGACCCTTGCAAAAGAGGAAAAATCACAAATATCAAAATGTGTGTGTGTGCCTGTGGGAAGGGGACTGAGTCATGGCAGGGATAGCAGGCACCCAAGGTCCAAATCAGGGCCCTTTCCACACACTGCCCCCAACCTGCAATTATAATGGGGTGGCAACGACAGTTCTGCATGATGTCATCATCATCCTGTCACCATCCCATCACCATCCCATTGCCACCTGTCGCAATCGCGAATTAAATCATTGATGGGTTTCTCCCGTCAATGACACACGATTGCCCAGTCCTCCTGCCTCCCTCCCACACTTACCTGTCATGCAGAATGGCAGGAAGCACAATGGCTGCGCTTCCCCTCCCAATGCAGCCTGGGAAAGTGCCCGGCTGTGCTGTGGAAGGGAGGGGCAGAACCATCGAACTTCCTCCCATCCAGCAGGCAGCCAGTTCAGAGGGGAGCGCTTCTGTTGCACTCCCCTGCTGGAGAGCCAATCCCAGGATCCCCACGCAATGGATTTGGCAACAGGTAAGCTGCGGAAAGGGCCCAGGACAGGGAAAGGAGAGGGAAGGGAGGAGGTTGGCCCCCCCTCTCTCTTGCCCATCTGTTTCCTTGGGTGTGTGGGAGGCATTGGGAAAATGTTTGCAGTGCTGAGAAATCTGGGTGCAAGCCATCCTTAGTTGGACAGGCAGCAACTGGTGGAGGAGGAGGAGGAGGACCAAAGCTGGGCTTTTAAAGGCTGCGCAGCCTGAGTGGAGCTGCTGAGAGGGAAGGTTCCCCTGGAAAAGAAGCACCTGAGCTGAGGCAGCAGAGATTGGAGAAATTTGCAAATAAATCTGTGAAAGTCAAATCCACAAATGTGGAGGGCTGACTGTGGCCGTTTCCGCACTAGCCTGTTATAGCGCGATGATTCCACTTTCAACATCCTCTGGAATCCCGAGGTTTGCAGTTTCGGGAGGGGCCACCTGGCCACCTGGTCCCTCCCAAAACTGCAAACCCCAGGATTCCAGAGGATGTTGAAAGTGGAATCATCGCGCTATAACAGGCTAGTGCGGAAACGGCCTGTATTTATACACCGCTTTTCAATCACAAAGGCTCTCGGAATGGCTTACAAATTGCTAATTTGATGAACAGTGCATGAAGGAGAAGGAAAGGTTATAAAACAGCTCCCTGATGAACTAGTTTTCTCATGAAAAGGGATATTTTAAATAGTACATGGGAGTGTTTCCACATATATCTTCCCAACATATGTTACTAACCAGCAGGTATCTAGGGCAGCCTTGCTCCATCTTATGTCCTGCAGACGTTTGGCTGTTCCAAGGTCTGATTTTAGCAACGTTATAAAGAAAAAATTAACTACAGCTTCAATGTGGGGGAGGGGAGGGGACAAACATAAAGCATGGTTGCAAAATTCAGCAGACAGATTTTTAACCAGAATATCATTTAGACAGCATATAAGACTGGTCTTAAAGGAGCTGCACAGTCTGCCAATTAACTTCTGGTCCAAATTCAAGATGCAGATGATGAAATTTAAATCCCTAAATGGCTTGGAACCTCCATATTGGAAAAAGTGCCTGCGTTCATATACCTGCCTGAAAACAGAGGTCTCCAGGAGGGGCCCTCCTCTGTGTCTCACTGGTGGGGGCAATACGAAATGGGAGGACATGGGAGAGGGCCTTCTCAACTGTGGCACCCTGATTATGGAATGCTCTCCTCTTGGAGATCTAGCTGGTGCCAGGATTGATTTATTTGTGGCTCCAAGCTAAAATAGGTCTTTTTTATTAAAGCCTTCAGGGACTAATTTATTTCAAGTATATGTGCACATAGTTTTTAACAGCTGTAGATTTTTAAATGGTTTTAACCGTTGCCTTCAAAGTGGTTTGATTGTTTTAACTCTCACTTTGGCCATTTGTGCACAGTGGCGTCAACCCATCACAGCGACAGATTCTTGTGGTCCCAGGAGCTGTGCTATTGCACAATGTTGTGGGCAACCCATTGCTATCCTACCACTAACAGCCCCAACCTGCCCTTATTGCACACTATGTCAATAACAGAAAAAATCCAGTATTGACCCCCATTCGCATGACTGGCCTGTTAGCTGATGGCATGTGGTTCCCTGACTGCACCAGCTCCCATAGCCAGTTTGATGCATGGATGCATGGATGCGTCCAATGCTATCTAGTCAGAAAAAAGGCCCCAGAAAAAGGCAACCAAGCAGATGGCATGGGGTTGGGAAATGGCAAGGAGAAAGTGCCACTATGGACACTGTTACGCAGAAGGCACAGTGGTGTTAAAACCCCTCCCATCCCAGCATTGGCAATGCTGGGATTGCCAAGGATCATCCCTACAATGAGGTTTGGTATGGAAATGGCCTACGTGTAATATGTTTTTGCCTCAGTCAAATTATTTATGTTTTTGATCTGTTTTTAAATTGTTTATATTGTACACTGCCCTGAGACCCTGTGATAGCGGGATAGTGGGATAGGAGTACTTTAATAAATTTTGTACAGTGTGTAAAAAGTGCACATATATAGCATAGAGGGGGTGTGTGTATATAAAAAAAATATTGTAAAGATTTTGTAAGATGTCTATGGGTGCACAAACACATATAGGATTCGTATCATCCCCTGATGCGTCTGTGAATGAAGTCTGGGGTACTGAGTATCAGATACCAAAGTCATCTTTAGGCTACAATTCCGTTCAATGACTAAAGGAGTAAATATCTGAGAACTAGCTCACTGTCTTTGATAGCTCTAGTTATTCTGATAGACAGCCCTACCGTGCTATCCATATTGTCCAACCTGGTTTTTTGGTCAACCCAAGTGTGACAGAGAACTGGCATATATAGATAAACTCATTTGTATGAATTACATATATGCATGCATTAACACATGCTTTGTGAGCTAGTTATAATGAATGTTTCCACAGTTTCAGGCAGAAAGATATATTAATTCAAACTTCAAACCATGTCTTATTAACGCTCCAGCCTAATCATTATGCTAATAATTTGTAGCACTGTTTGGCATTCTGCATGGCTTAACCTGTGTATCTCACAGCACTGTGTTTGGTTGTCAGAAAACACAGCTTGGCCTTTTTATCCACAAACAACCTATAATTTCAAGACTGCAAAGAGAATGGCTCAATTTGGGGTCATTTACAGACATGCACATAGATCTTTTGTCATGAGAGTGAATTGATTTTGTGCCATTTTCTTTTATAATTACAATCTGCCAAGGGAGATACAGAAAATTACAGGAAGCATGACCAGCAAATCAGATCTTTCCTTTTTGGTAGCTGTCTGAATAAAAGCAGTCTGAATGTCGACTTAATCTCAGAAGTCAAGAATTGTCGTGAACGATACAGGCTTGTGATAAACATCTTGAATGTGGGAAATGGTGAAAATTACATTTTTCCCTGCCCGCCCACCTTGCAGCTTTCAGACTACAGTCTCTCTTATTCTCTGCTGATCCCCATCTTGCTAAATTAGATAGGGGTTTGGAGCGAGAATGTTCTGATTGTTAATCACAAAATGTACTGTAATCCTTGGCAAGGCAGTTCTAACCTTCTCAATCAACAGCCTTTTCTTACTTAATTACATGAAACTCAGCACATCAAAGAAGGTGCTGTCAGATTTACATTGGAATTATTTTAAATGTTACCACCGTAGTCATGGAGATGATATATATAAAAGGACAAAATGCCAAAGACCTGAGAAAATGTCAGCGTTATGTTACACCCACTGCTTCTTTCTGCCTAGGAGTTCATTCGGCACTTCTCTATCTCTTCTGGAAGAGATGATATAACACGGCCTATTAAAATACTCAAAACAAGGCCATCCAGACAAGCTGACTTATTGATCTTCACTTCCACACCTGCCATACAAGGCTCTCTTCTCTTTGAAGAGCTTATAGATATTAGCTAATTAATCCTCATACCTACTTGTTAAGTAAGGAAGCCGCTCCAGATGTAATGCTGGATATAAAACAAAGTACTCTACGGGTCTGGCTCAGTAGAAACGAAGCAACACAAGTGATTGCCTGGGGCGGCAAATATCAAAGGGAGCTTTGCTGTGGCACATACACGTGCTACTGTTACTGCTTTTCTCTTGATTTTCCCATAGTAGACCACACGGTGACTCCACGGTTTGAATGTGAGCATATGCTGAAGTGTCTTCCCTCAGTGTCTATCCACTTCCATTGTCAAGCCTGACAAGAACCTCTGCAGGGCCATGTGTCCATATTCTGGAAGGAAGACACAATAGTATGGCAGCTCGGTTTCAGACCATGTGTGTGTGTTTTGAGTATGAGGGCTTTTGGGCAATGAATACACATTAAAAGTAAACTGGATTTATAGTAGTATAAAAATGAGGACCATAGATTACAGTATTGTCATTACAAACCAGGCCAGAGGGGAAAAAGATAGGTAAAATAGAACAAAATATCTAAGGACACCTCTAACTGCTGTTTCTCCTGGGTATGGGACTATTCAAGTCCTGAAGTGATCACAGATGCTCAAGCTCACACACAGACTCCTGCTGCAAAACAGAAACTGTTTTGTCCAGTTTGCTTTTATAGCCTGTTTCAGTGACAGCCTACTTGTGACATTTAATATGTACTCTGTGACTATGACTCTGGGCTCTTCCGGGTTGGTTTAGAGAAGCATGAGTCCTTTCAATATAGTTCCTTGGCTTTCCCTAGATTTTTCCAGCTATGTCCACTCATTCTATTTGTGTGTGTGTGTGTGTGTGCATGTGCACATGTGCAGTTTGTAGCTATTTCTTGAATCTACACTAGACCTTTTCAACACATTTTTTTAAAAAAAACAAGGTGGGGCAAAGATTGTTGAGGCAGTCCCATGGTTTAAAGTTCAAATTTTCTCCTCTCTGATTTTTTTTAATTAAAAAAAAGAGTTATAGAATTATTGCATGAAAGTGTGATTTCACTGAAACACTATAGCAGTACAATTCTAAAATAAAACGACAAACATCGGGGGAGAAGGGGAGGGAACATAGTGTTCAGATATGTCTCAGAGTTAAAGAGAAACCCACTTGGAGTGTGTGAAGAAAATGATGTAGCTGGTGCAAGGAATTTCCAGAAAATAGTCTGGGACAAACAAAATGCCATTTTTATTTTTTAACAATGACAATAACAACAACAAAACTGTAGAGAATTGGACTTCTGCCACCAGACACATGGTCTTTGGAATCCTTGTTAGTATCATGCTATCCAATGGCATGAAAGGGTCAATTTGTATTAGTGACTTTGGCTAAGATACTAGATCAGCTACGTAGTTAAGTGTACTTAGCTAAGTACCTGTAGTATCTCCTGGTCTGGCTCTCCATTCCTGACTTATGGGGCATCAGCTGCTCTGAATGAGTGTCTATCTATCAGGGTGCAGCAGACTGATGTTTCCACCCTCTCCAGTGATCTCCTGTGTGAGAGTCAGAAGCAGGGTCCCTGTCGCAATTCTTCCTGGGGTTGGAGGTCCCTTGCAGAAGAGGAGTTGGAAATGTCAGTCTTCTGTACCCAGATTGACAGGCAAACAAATCCCTATCTCTCACAGTTGCTACTGCCCATTAAAAGTCAGGACTGTGGGACTTTTACAATCCCTACGTATTCCCTACACTGTCAAATATGTAGGGATCATGAATATGAATCAGTTTAGAATGCATAACTCTAGGCTGTGCATTCATATCTGCAAATGGAATTCCAGCCCATGTTTGGAATTAGCTTGGCAGTCTGAGGCTGGGAAATGATATGAAGGCTGGGAACAATCTGGGGTCATGAATTTTCCTATGTTGTTAACCTGTTTGTACAGTTCTTATAGCTAATGGGGGGAGATGAGGCATGCTTCCACACTTTGATTTTTTCACTTTGCACTATACAACCTTTGGGAGTCCATCTGCCATCTACCTGGCCCTGAAGGGGGTGTACGCCACCCAGAGTCTCAATATAACCAGTCATGAGACCTGTATTTGATTGCTTGCCAGGGATAGTCTGGGTAGAGCTAGTTTGTTGGCCCAATTCGACCACTGTCTGTGAGGGGATGCTGAACCCTATCTGAGAAAGGGCTGGAATACTTCTCTGCTGTGTCCCATACGCCACATCATTTACCATCAGTGGAGCTTATCTTATAAGAACATGTATCAACGTTCATCACTGACAGAACTCGTGAGGGGGTCTCTAGAACAGAAGCACCCAAGAACTATAGCAAGAAATACGTCAACCTCTGGATGCACATGGTCCCTCTGAAGGAGCTCTTGGTTTCTTTGTTTAACTAAGCAGAGGTGCAAGGGAACAATTCTTATTAAAGCTGCAATATTCAGAGAGACTGGAATAATCCCATACCTCCTCACTTGCAAACTCCTCATAACATGCAGCTGGGAACATTAGGGGGGAAATGCTCATTTTTCCTAATATTCCTAGCCTGGGAGGGCAGTCTGAAAGGATCACATCAGGGAAGTGGAAGATAAATCTCTCTCCCCTGTATACCGCTATCTGCTAAGAACCCTCCTCAGATTTCTAGTGTGTTAAAAATTGGAGACATATATGGCAATTAAAAGTTTTGGCCACAGTCATATTTGAAACTAACAGAACTCAAAGGTCCACCAGTGTACTTGTGCTGTACTGAAAAGGATGAAGTTAGGTAGCCAAGCAAGAGTACAAGGGCACAATCTGTAGGCATCGCTCTGGTCAATCTGTGGCTGTTAGCACTGGGGTGGAGGCAGGGCTGCCTTTAGCTGCAGTACAGCAGTTGAAACCGTTGAACAAGAAGGTACTAGATACCTCTTTACACAACATCAGATAAGGAAGGTGTGTTAGAACAGGAGTGGGCTACTACATGTGGGCCAAGGGTTAATTAATCTCCACTTTCCTGCAGAAAAGTGTCACATCACTTCTTGATGCCCTTTTAGAGGAGCAGTGGAGGGGGAAAAGGGAATTGGGGTGGAAGGTTCTGCAAATTGGCAAGAGGCTCTTTTGTGCATGTTTGTACATGTTGTGGGCTTTGGGGCATAATTTTCAAGTGATTTCCACCCAAAAATCATACCAACAAATTTTTAAAATGTGGGGCTGGGGTGGAATCTTCAGGGCCACATAAGTGGGGTGTGATGCCACAGTGTGGCTATGGGCCACACCTTCTCCACTCCTGTGCTAGAATAGCCACTGGTTACATTAACATAAAGAAGATTCCAACCCATGTGTGGTTTGCCCCTCCTACTGAGGTCTTCTGAAACTCACTCTCAGAAAGGTAGTGCTTAACTCACAGCCACCTTCTTTCAGCAACTTTGCCCATTTATTTGTTGTTCTTCCACTTCTGCTTAACTACTGATCTGAAACAGCAGGGACATGCCTGTTATCTGAACAGCTTTGCTTACATTTTAGCATTAAACCAAATGTAGAATCCAACATTTCTGACAGATAGCTTTACAGTATCTGAACTACAATCCATGTTAAATACTGTTGCAGAAATTAAGGAACCACCATGGTAGCTGCTTACTGGTGTAAAGTTTAGTCACATTAATAATTAGAATAAATTCCCATATCTGAAGTCTAATCAGCATGCAATAAATCCTCATTATCTAAGTTCCATGGTGTGCTTTCTCCATATGGCTTTAGCTAAACATAGCTTAGTGTTTTTTTTAAAAAATGACACTGTTAGCTAAACAGCCTCTGTTTCAAACTTTATGCATTAAGTTCTCTCCAACCAACATTGTGTTGTATATGGCTTTATGAAGTATAGCCATAATTCACGATAACACTGCCACACATGGTGTCCCGCGAACCCAGGACTTATAATGGAGTCAGCAGCTGTGAAGTTTGTACTGACAAATCAGGTAGCACACCAGTATTGAAAAAGGCAATGAAGCTGTTAATAAAGATTTTTTGTAATATTTGGTCACATCAGGAATCCCCCAACTCTCTTCAGTTTTCCTTTCTGGCTGCATTTTTCATCATGCTCCTAGGCTTTGAGAGGTCCCTATGGCATGATCGCATTAGTCAAACGGCTCCACCAAAAAAATCATCTGGTCTGCTTATTTGTTTATTCATGTAATTATTAATTCTGCTTATATCTCACCATTCTTCAAAAGGAAAGAGAAATTCAGAAGAATATTCACTACAATTTTTATACTCCAGCCTAACTAGGATGATAATAGATATGCCAAAACAGGTAAATTATCTCCAGGGCTTTTATGCAATGCTGAGAATACACTGTAAACTTGTTGTTTTTAGTAGAATTAATTGTTAAGGATTTCATATTGCATTGGTTATTAACATCGTTTTGGTGACAGTAATGGACTTAATTGTTATGTTCCATCTGTTATGAAATCACTTTTACTCTATAGTAATTGCAGGGAAGAATGCATAAATAAATTTGACTTGATTTTACCTTTGTTTATCTAAGCTTTGTTTACCTTATGTAGGAATATCTAGCAAAACAAAAGGTGCTGTCCAAGAAGCCACTCTGATTGCTGCTGAAGACTAGGCCTAGATCTCTGAAAATGAAGTAATATATCTCTCTGAAGTCCATGTCTTGCATCCATACATGTGGGGCTGAAGATTATGGGCAGAGGATCACTTTCCTCTCCCCTTCATGACATTCCCTCAACTTCCTCTAAGCTCAAAAATACAGTACTGAGGTGGGCTATAGCACAGGGAGTGGAAGGGAAAGGAGGGAAAGGAGGGGATCACCAGATATTGATAATAGAGTCCACTGGTAGTAGACTTTGGTCCAGATTTTACAGTGCAAGTACAGAATGCAATGCTTTAACAGCCAACAGAGGGGAAGGGAGAGTAGCGAATGACAAGTAGGGATTACTTCCTATTCCCACTGCAGTTCAACAGGGAGAGAAAGAAGAAGAAGGAGGACAGCATTTGCCTCCGCTCTCAAGACAACTGCAGCAGGGACAGGAGGCAATTCCCACTGCTTTGTTATCTCCCTCCCCTCCCCTTCCACAGCCATCTAATGGCCATAGCAGCACCACCAGGGCTTGACAGCTATCAGGGAAAGGTCATGGATGGAACACAAGGGCAAATAGCCTCTTGTGCCCCAGCCAAAGGAAGACATACTTGTAGGTAATTTCAAGTCGCACATCTGTATGTACCAGCAGGATTCTGTCCTTAATAAGATACTTTTGCCTGAGAATCCTTCGTGTGTTTTGCTAGATTATCTAAAATGTTTGGTGAAATAATTCAATATAAATTTATTCTTTAATTAATGCCAAAATAGAGCTAGTAGGTAAATGAAAGATATCTCAAAGACTGGAGGTTTAGAAATATTGTTAAAATTGCACCCTTTCGTAAAATTTACTTGCTTTCACTAGAGTTTCATCAACAGAGAATTCTTGTTAATACTTACTTGGGAGAAATGGGAAATACATGTTATATATCAGACCCACCTTCTGGGTTATCAAGGTGCTTCTGTGGATCATTCTTGCTGTAGTATAATTTGGGAAGGTATTACGTTGTGCTCAATGTCCTCTCATGTTGTAATGATCCTGAATTTTACACACGTATTAATAAAGCAAAAAAAGAAAGGCTGTGATAAATAGAAGCTGAAGGAAAAAGGATGCTGCTCTTGCATAGACATTAGGCACTGAACAAATGCAATCTGTGCTGATACTGACTATTACTACATGATGGCAGTCATCAAACACTATCAAATATGGATAGCTACATTTCCAATATTGTAAAATACTGACTGAATGTGTCATATATTCACTAGTAATTTATTTATGAAGACTAATAAAACACTTCCTGTACGACCTTCCAAAGTGTCTGGTACGTATTGAAAAGAAGGAAGAGCCAATGAGCCACTATTGAAAACTTAGAAATGAAGAGAAAACAATGGCCTTTTCCGCACTGGGCTATTAAAACGGTGCAGAGCGACCTCCCACGGAGGTCTTCTGCACCATAGAGTGGACTGGGGTGGACTACTTTTTGTAGTTCCATACCTCAGTCCACTCCAGAGTGACCGGAACTGGTCACGCGGTATGTTTTTTAAAAACCTCTTTTTAGAGGTTTTTAAAAAGCACGGAGGGCGCAACCCCATGCCGCTCCGTCGCCCAGTTCCAGAGCAGATTTGCAGGCACGTGCAAGTGCATGCCTGCAGATCTGCCAGGGGCGGGCTTCCGGCTGGTGAGCTTCTCCGGTTGGTGGAGAGCCTCCACCAACCAGAAGCCGCCATTTAGGATGCTGGAGGAGTGTGGAGCGACGAGCTCACACTCCTCCTTGTTGTGACGGACTCGCCCGGACGAAGTTAAAATCCGGTGAGTAGTGTGTTCTGTCATTTCCCTCCCACGTCTAGAAAGGGCCAATGATGTTGCTTGCTTACTTACCAGGAGATGATGAAAAGTATATTTGCAGAGTGGCCCACAGAGTATTTAAGTCATTGCAGTCATGTTGGTTGCTGAAAAATCTGTCTAACCTCCTACTGGTTTCATCATATGGGAACAGTTGCATATCTTCAAACTGCCCCAATTTTTTTTTGGGGGGGGGTCCCAATTACATACTGTTGCATGTCTGTCTACTGTGATCACAGTTGATATGCAGAGGGCACCACACCTCCAACTGCCTCAATTTGGCAGGGATAGTTCTGATAAATTCTCTGTCATCCCTCTTTTTCAGGTGCTTTCATAAAATGTACCAGTTTCTCTCTCCTCCTTCCACTTTCCCCCTTTGCCCTCAGTTTGCTTTGTTTGCTGCAAACAAAGTGCAAAAGTAGTCTGCACTCATTTAACTCAGCAGGGGAGAGCAGAGAGTGGAATCTTGCCCTTCCCAGTAGGTTCTGGCAAAAGGAAACTGCTGCAACCTCTCCTACCTTGTTATTCTTCTTCATTAGTACCTTTTGCCACCTTGCTCAAATCCTGATGTTGCTTGGGCCATTTCCGCACGCAGTGAGGAAATCGCTCCCTGCCGCTACTCACCGGATCTTCTGGTGGGGTGGTCCAGTCCATGGTGAGGCGGAGCAGTGTGTGGTCATAGATGTGCACTGCTCCGGCATCCAAAATGGCGGCTTCCAGTTGGTCGTGGGTCTCGACCAACCACTGAAGCTCGCCAGCCTAAAGCCCGCCCTCCGCAGATCGCAGGCTCACATTGTTGCGAGCCTGCGAATCTGCATTGGCGAGCAGGCACACAATGGCATGCAACAGCATTTTGAAAGACCGGAAAAATCAGGTCTTTCAAAAACATGCTGCACGACCACTTGGGGTTGTTCTGGAGTGGACTGAGGTGCCGATCTATGGTAAGTAGTCCGGACCCAGTTCGCTCCAAGGTGCAGACATCCTCCGTGGAGGACGCACTGCACCGTTTTACTTACCCCGTGCAGAAATGGCCTTGGCCACATGTGTCCAAGTTGTTATCCCTTAAATGCTGGAGGGAATGTAGTTGGCCTAGTTTTCTTCCAGCTACAGTGAGCACAGAGGAAACACAAATGGCCAAGGGAAACATAAATCATTTCTAGTCAGCAATACCTCTAATGAGGCCTGGATAGCTGGATGTTTAGTTGGGAAGTACAGGGAGGTTGCTGTCTTGGCAGTCTGGACATAGTGTAGTAGAACCATGATGTCATGGTTTGGATCTAAGTCGCAGCCCTGGGTTGATGTTGAGCAAGCTGCATACTAATGGCTTTTCCTGCCAAAGGCACAATCTTACCTACTGAGAGACTATTATAATCATAATTGGATCTGTAAAAAGGAATCCCTCTGCTGCTGTACAACAAAACAGAGTATTGTTATGCGTTACTAGGCAAACCTATACCGAGATATGATCAACTACTCCCACTGCTCGCTTGCTGTGTAATTTCTTCTCATGTTAGAAATATGACTATGATCTTCTTAAATATAAATCTGTAGTTTTACTTACGTTATTCTGTATTGTAATCATGGATGAGCTTACAAAAGGAGTTGTGCTGATTATATACCATTACAAAAAATAAATACAAAAAGATCTCCTTCTTAACAGCTGGACCACAGACTAGCCCTGCCTCTGATTCATGAAAAAAAGAAAAAGAAAAAGAAGTTTCTGCGAATCTTTTTTCAGAAATTCATTTTCCATTAACCAGCATTACATATGTTTACCAAACTAACTTAGAATGTTTATATGCTTGTAGTTCCATATATCTAGAAAAGCTGGATAATTTTGGTGACGGGGATTTTGGGTTTATTGCACTTTTGTTAAGATGCTTAATCCTCACTCTGTTGGTTCCAGTACAGAAAGAAATAATAGGAATAAGTGACTCCTTTCTTTTATCCAATTTTTTTCCTTCAGATTCCACACAATACAGGGCTCTAGCAATATTAAAAGTGTGCATTTATTTCAGGACAAAGGAAAAATTGCACTGATTGTACCCTATTTAGTTCACTGTGTGCTCATTCTTTAACAAAGGCACAGAGGTATAAGTGGATACAATTGGGGACCCAACAGGGATTCACATTTGTATCAATTTTGGCAGATGGCTTACGCATCCCTATAGCAAGGATAAGAGTGCACACTTCAATGTCGGCCTCCTGTAGCCGTCATCACATTTTCATAAAGGACTGAAGGCCTTCCTCTTTGATTCATCACTTTAAGCCACTGAGTTGTGTTTAAGGTGCTGAGATGGGTAACTGACTGGCAGGGTGATTTCATTCCATGTGTTGCTATAGTGTCATGTTTACTGTCTTTGTCCCTGACTGTCTATGTTGATGTTCTGCCCCTTTTAGATAAATATTATTATTCCTCACTTCTCAAGATGTCCTTTACTTTGCCTCAAATGACCAAGCAGAACAGCCTTTTTTAATACTGGCAGTTGTCCCGCCCCACAATGGTCCAGAATTGGGGATGGGAAGGAAATGGCAGGCACAGAGACTTATTAAAAGAAAAAGAAAAAACACAAATTGAAAATGAAAGAGAATGTAAAAAAAGTGAATATAATTTAACCAAATCTATAATGAAACAAAAACTATTTTAATGAATGAGTCATGAAACAAATGGGGTCTTTAATGGGAAAATGCAGTGCAGCATACAAAACAGCAACAAAATCCTTGTACAGTATTAATGCATTGTTGCTTGCTTTTTGGCTGTATGTGTGTGCCAGAACTTGCCTGTAGACTTAATGAGATCTCATGAATTATATAGTGTTTTCTTAGGAAAGGAACACTCAGAGGTGGTTTTCCCTGTTCCTTCCCCTGAAATATAGCCTACAGCACCTGGTATTCATTGGTGGTCTCCCATCCAAATACTAATGAGGGGTGATGCTGCTCAGCTCCAAGATCAGAGAGGATCTGGTGCTTTAAGGTACTTAGGCCCTTACAGGAGGGGGAAAAAAGTTCTAACTGTGCTTCTACTTCCCAGTAGTTTTTAATATAAAGAGCAAATATGGTTGCATTGGTCCATGAGAAAGAGTTCTTAAATCTCAGTTAACTTTGGACGAAATGTACGCACCTGTCTTCGTCAGAGTGGAACTACAGAAAGCAGAAAGTGGGAGGTGGGAAAGAGAGAATGAGAGAGAGAAAAGGGGGGGGGATCATGGGCCAGATGTTGTGGTTATGAAGGTTGCATTTTAGAATCAGTCTCAAGGTAAGGACTACATCCTGAATGAATTAGTAACTGCTAGATGCTGCACATATGAAGTTATATTTAGGATTCTGGGACAGAGAAGCACTGACCACTTCCAATTACTCACAACACAAAGACTGTATGTTAGTTAGAACCATCTCTTGCTTTGAGTAGGACACTCAAGTTCCTGGGCAGGAAGAGAACAGAAGTAAAGAAAAACATGCTGTC
The DNA here is from genome assembly GCA_030412105.1 of Cyclura pinguis. Lineage (NCBI taxonomy): Eukaryota > Metazoa > Chordata > Lepidosauria > Squamata > Iguanidae > Cyclura > Cyclura pinguis. The sequence continues at coordinate 61,341,491 of CM059600.1, read as the reverse complement.
CAGAAGTTAACTAATAGTGCCAGAGGCTGATGAAGAATATGATGAGAAATGATGAGAAAGCTTTGGCACCACACTGAAAAATACAGTTATTTCCCGTCATTATAAATTCTGTTGTTGATTTTGTGGGACATGGTATTTTTATAAACTCTGTGAGATCCATATTGGGAAACATTATATCTTTTTTAAAAAGACAACAATAAAAATTGTTGTACATCACCCCCCCCCCCAAAAAAAACAAAACAAAACAGGGAGCAGGAAAGTGCCGTTTTCAAACTTAGGGTGGATTTATGAACAAAAGAGTAAAACATGTGGATGCAAGAAGAAAGTGGGTATTGAATTTAGGAAAAAGTCCTGGCTGTTTAGAGAGAAAGAGAAGGGGGGAGGGAGATAAAGATCCTGTAAGCTAAGTTGCAATGATAAGATGGTGTAGAATTAGGAGATAATATATGACCCATTTAGCAGCTTTATCACTAGACAGCAAAATGCCAGAGTAGAAACTGGCTATATGAACCCCAACTAGGGAATATATTACATAAAATGATGAGCAAACTATGTGACTTATCTACATAATGGGCCCAATGGGAAAAGGGACTGAAATCTTTTTTTTTTCCCCTGCTAGGGAAGAGTGTCCTTCATTTATTGGTATCATCACCACTCCCCTTCATCCTGTTGATCACTGATAAGCATTCACTTATTACAAGCATCTTGTCAGTCACAAAGGCCATTGCAGCAAGCAAATAATGTACTGTTCTGCTGGGCTGGTTTCTTCAGTGATCCTTCCTGTCTAAGATATGGAAAAGTTATTAGAAAGATTAGATGGCAAGGAGTAAAATATATCCACTGCCTAACCCCAGCTGGTTTACTCTAGAGACAGAGTTGGCTCTATGTCTATAGCAGTGAGAGAACAAGTTAAAAATAGGCAGAGAATTAAAAACATGGCAAGGAACCCAATTTTTTTGCCTGAATAAGATTAGCATTGGAATTCAAAAAGCAAAAAAAGAAAGAACGAGAAAAAAGAGGAAAAAGCCCTTCAGCAACAATTTACCAAGGCCATTATTATCTATAGCAAGAACTTCAGGGAAAATCTAAGTCATCTCCAAAGCAATGGAGTTGATGCATATGGGATTAAGCAGTGTTGTATACTGTGCTTGTACACACACTTCTTTCAGTCAAGGATGAAGACAAGAATGAGGAACAATTTATTCAGGGGGCTGTTAGCCACTAAGAGAATGGTATTAAGTCTACTACAGTTAAACAGTTTTCTCTTCTTTGTACACATGGGCAGAAAATAGGGATGCCTATGTCCATTTGTAGAGGTTTTGTTTGTTCCATGTTTTCCTATAATTGTATCTCATTATTTTTACCAATGACCCTACTACTCAGATATGCATGTGTTATTTTTCTTTTAAGTGCAGGGTTACCCATGCATCTATTGATACTATTATTTAAAGTGTCTGTCTGTTTGTTATACTGTACCAGTCTGCATGCTTGATCCCAGTCTTACCAGGCTGTACTCCCCTTCTCCATAATATGGTTTAATTGGCAAAACATAGATTTAACTGGCAAGAAATATAAATTATATCCTGCTATGACTGGGAGGTGGTTGGCAAAGAGTAAACTGGCTGGATATGTTTGCTGCAAAACTAGGTCAGGAAGAGACCTCAGGGCATGGCTAGATCATAGCTAGGGAAATTCTCGGACAATGGACTTGCAGGTGTCTTCAACAACTTGATCTTTAGCAACAATGACACTGACACTGCTTCCACAGAAGGACTGATTGTCTCCAACCTTCTGCCTTTATCCAGCAAAAACTATCCTTTGTCCCCTTACCTGTCCAGCAACAAAGGAGCTATCATGATTCCCATTGGTACCTTTGTCACCATTAGGCCATTGGATAATTCCGGACCTCATTGTCCACTCTTTGGACTCCATTGTTACTCTGCCAGAGACTCATTAACATCTTCCCCCTCAGGGTGGAAAAAGAGTATTTAAACCCTGGCTTTGATGTACAGAGTGTCACTCTGCCACTCTGATTCCTGATTTGTACTACTCTTGGATTTCTAGTCTAAGCCACAATCGCTTCTTTGCTTCTCTCCAGATTGGTAAATATCACCCACTTTGCCCTAAGCTCATGCTATCCAAAACTCTTTTCCTTTTCTTTTATTAGCCATGTGTGACTGCAGTTTTCCCAACTAAACAAACAAGTTTGGTTTTGAATCTCCAGCTGGTTCTTTTCCCTGCATTAGTACTGGTAGACATAGGTGTAAAAGATCTTGTAAGGTTACCCACCTCTTGCAGACCTCTTCTTTGAACGAACATTCCCCACTGTTTTGCAGAAGCACTGGCATTGCAGGTGGACACGAGTCACCCATGTTTTGGGGTAACACTAGAGTCACCAAAATTGTGTGTTATATAATGGGACTAAAACAAAGGCCCTAGCAGGGTTTTGGACTTCAGCCTCTCACTATGTGTATCCCTCCTGAACAAATACTTCAGATTTCTGTTTGTCTTTTGACTCTCTCTAATTTTGATAAAACTTAATAATTATCCTTAGTCTGATACCCAAAAATCTCAGTGCACTTTCAGGATCAATTGGCAAATTTTTGCCCTTTTTTTTTTTTTTTTGGAAAATTGCTTTATTTTGTATAGAACTTGGACAAAACTATTTTTTTTTGAGGGTGGTTCCACTCCTTCTCTTGTTTCATTCAGCATTCCAGGTAACCCCAGTAAAATTTCCTAATTACATCATAATAATGTCATATAGTGGCCAAGGCACTAATCTATAAATGAAGAGGTTCGTGGCTCAAATCTCAGTTCTGTTATGAACTCCCTGGGAAGCCTTAGACAAGTTACTTTTCCTCAGATGAGACAGCCCACCCCATCCCCATATGAAATATGGGCAATAGTAATACTAGTAGGGGCTGGACCTGAAGGGGAAAAGGCTCTGAAAGAATTGCAAGTTTCTAGTTCTTTTTGTTTTGATTTTACCTTTATATTCCACTCTTTCCTGAAATATTCTGGGTTTCCCTCACTCCCCCATCCCTTGTGTTCTTTCTCCTCTCCTTCCCACTGATCACATGTTAAATCTAGATTAATGCAATATTTCAGAATTTCATACTCACCAACTTCCACCAAGCCTTCTTTGTTATTATTCAGGAGTTATACTCAAAGTGCTAAAGTCTTTTAGCAATATTACACTAATTAAACACTAGGATCATTTTGTTTTGGTGCAACTATTTCTCTTTCTGTCATTTGATCTCTGTTGAATCTGTGAACATTTCTGTACTACACTATTAAAGTGCTATTATTCCACTTTCAACATCCCATGGAATTCTGGGGTTTGTAGTTTCCTGAGGCCAAAGAGCTCTCTGGTTGAGAATTCTAAATGCCCCCCCCCCCCAATTGCAAACCCAGGCTTCCACAGGATGTTGAAGGTGGAATAATAGCACTATAACAGTGTATTGTGGAAATGGCCTCAGTCTTGTGTTTACTGGCAATGGCCTTTTTAGCTAATTCCAAGACAGTGCAAGCAGATATCCAAACAGAGATACATTTCATTTCAGAAAATACTGTGTTAATTTAAATTGTGTTAATTTCCAGGGATTTGCCAGGAAATACTTTGGGATAAAGGAAATATTGTGCAAATCTGCAAAATAAAATCAGTTTCCAGGAACTAATCTGGAACTTTAAGAAACTTTTTTTTCCTTTGCAAGAGCTCCAGTTTGGGGAGTGGTTGTAAAGAACTATATAAAGAATTGGAAATGTTCAGAATACTTGAAAGTGTTATAAGAAGATTAACTATTGGTGTATTTCATTGACTACCTGAAGTCTATGCATTATCAGCAGATAGTCTATTGATTTCCAGTGATTTTGGCAAATCAGTGCTACTTTACAAGATACCTATTCACAACAACCTATATCTTGAGTAATGTGCTGTCTCAGCAGCACATCAGTGTCTTGCATCTACCATAGTCTCTTGATAGCTCTTTGGCAGTTCTTTGATAATTAAAAATTAACCATCTCTAAAAAGCAGAAAAATCCCAATCATCATGAAATTCACTTCAGCAGAGCTCAGGAAGCAGCAGTCAAACGCTATGTCCCCAGCTTGACATCTGCAGAATGCCAGTACCTCTGTAGCCATTAATATTGAGTCAAACTGTCACTCAGCATTGAGAACACATGCTTCTATTAATGCTCAAAACTTTTGAGCATAATTTTTCAACAAAGTTGGGAGTGGATCATTCCTGGAGAATGCCTCATAACGACATAGCCAAAATATTACATTGGGAAATTTAGTTACATCTCACAGCTACATCTCCCACTGCCATCCCCCATGTAACTTTTAAGCCATGCAGACCTCTCCCCATATATTCCAGAGAAGGGTTGCGAGTAATTGTTGTTGCATCCAGCTTTCTTCTTGTAGTTGGATATACTGCAACAGTGAGCAACTACAGGAAGATAGCTGGACATGTCATCATTCATCCTCTCAATTTCTGACAACTCAGAAATGGACATATTGGGAGGGATACATAGCTTAAAATGTAAAGTGAGGGGGGAGGGGAATTTGGTCACTTTGATATGGTAGGTTAATGACTGTAAAAGTGAATTGTGATGTCCTAAGTCAAGCCTCTTGCTGCCACTGCTGTTGTTGTTGTTATGTGTTGTTGTTGTCATCGTGTGCCTTCAAGTCATTTCTGACTTATGATGACCCTAAGGTGAACCTATCATGGGGTTTTCTGGGACTGAAAAGGTGTAACACGCCCAAGGTCACCCAGTCGGTTTCCATTGCTGAGTGGGGAATTGAACACTGGTTTCCTGGGTTGTACTCCAACATTCAAACCACTATACCATGCTGGCTCAGACTTATGATTCATAATTGCTGAAGAGGATGCCTATTTTTTCAGAAGCAATGCATGGCCTTCTTATTAGAGCTCAGCATTGACAGTACCATTTGATCCAATTTATTTGCTATAGCTAATAAATGATCAATATATAACTAATCACTAAGATGGTTTTGGTAGCCATGGTGTATAAACCTATTTAACTGGTTACATGACGATTCACAGTAGTAACTAATTTGTACATTTGATTAACAAATTTACTTTCAGATATTTCTTCCAACAAAAGTGCACATTTCTGGGCCACAGAAGAATGTACAATGATTTCTGTTTGTGGCACCTCATGGACAAAAGACATAGAAATGTCGGAATATGCCTGTCTCCCATATAAATATGAAGAAGACATTGTTTGGGAGCACATTATTGTAGATGTTTTCACTAACTCAAAATGAACCACGGATCTGAAACAATGAGAGAAAAACCACTCATATGTGTAAAGATGGCTCCTGTACCACTTTCTGAATCCTATTTGTGAACTAATTTCCTCATCTTCCCTAGCACCCTATACATACAACCAGCATTTAATTTGAGGATTTGATTCAGCTAAATAAAATCAAGCAAATTAAACAGACAAAAGAGCCAGCCTTATAAAACATTAGTGAGCTGGTCACACATCTTTTTTTTCTAGATAGCAAAGTTTTGCTAAATGGTGGTCAGGCACATCAATCCATCTTTTCGAATAAAAGAAAATTGCATTGTTTACTCTTATAGAGATTGATAGCAGTACCACTTCAGCACAAAGAAGAGCAGCCAGTTTACTGGAAGGAAGAGCTCAAATAAATCTTAAAACTTTATTCTGTATAACCTCTGGGCCTTCTGCTTTACCCAATCTCCAAATCTCTATGGTGTAGAGATCTGGGGATTAGTAAAACAGAGGATCTGGAAGTCTCTGCTAATATCATCTCTTCAAATATTTTCAGTGATGGTGGCTCACTGCATTCACTTTATAAAATGTTAGAACAAACTTTTACCAAGCTAGAGGTAGCTGAATTAATAGCCTGTTTATAAGACTTCTGGGATAAATCTGCTGAGAAAGATACTCCCTAATACTTCTGAATGTCAACAATATGATTCAGTATGATTCAGAGTTCATTTGTATATTTGGATCTTTTAGCAAACAGTAGAATTTGGATTTTATAACTAATTTAATGAAAGTTTACAAAACTGAGGTGTACAAGAAATGGAGCTGTCCAACTTTAAAAAAAAAGAAGAAGAAGAAGCTACACTTTCCTATCTGCATAAGGAATCTGGAATAGAATTTAGAATGAATCTCTAATATGGGAATGGTTCTGTCACAGGCCCTTTCCACAGCTTACCTTTTTTCGGCGCTCAGGTGTGGGGATTGCTCGAGCAGCCTCCAATGAGAGGCTCTCGAGTCCCCGCTGCTTCGACTCCGCATGAGCTGCCTGCCCCCGAGCAGGTAGTGCAAGAGCCCCGCCTCTTCCTTCCGCAGCACAGCCTGGGAGTTCCTCAGGCTGCGCTAGGGCAGGAAGCGTGACCGCCGTGGCTCCGGAGGCTCTGCACGCACGGCAGGTGCACGTGGGGCCCTGGAGCAATGCGCGATCATGCACCATTTTTGGCTGAAAGCTGAAAATGAAAAAGTGTGTGAGCGGTGCCTGCCGGCCCCTGGAGCATTGCGCGATTGTGAGTGCGTCGTGCAGATGGCTCCTCACAATCACACGACACTCCAGGCGCCCTTTTGCATGGCAAATGCCATGCAGAAAGGGCCATACCTGCAGGTTGTTTAATATATATTGAAACTGGAAAGCAGAATGTTATTTTTTCCTTATCCTAGGATGTCCAAACTGAGTGACTAATACAAGAAAACAATCTTCCCATAGAAGAGGCTCCCTCCTATCACAACTGAATAGTTCTGGAGAATATGTCCTTACTCTCAACTTTGCCACTAACCAGTTGAGAAATCAGCCTCTTGAATTCTTTACCCACTTCAGGAGCCCATTCTGGGATATCCTTCAAAGACAGTAAACTCTCCTTTGTACATGTCATTTTTTCCCCAAGTCAACAAAAGTATGAAGATGAAGCACTCTGATATGCAAACTACAAATGATAGAAGTTATCATTTGAGTATTAGAATACTTACCTCTCTGAAACATGATGAGATCAACTCCCCAAACCCACATCCTTCCCAATAGAGAGATGTCAAACCTAACTCTTGCCACAGATATTTAGAATGATCCACTTTCACTATTTTAAAAAGATTTTAAAAGATTACTAGCCAGATGTTTTTCCAGCAACAGCAACACTGTCAGGTCCCATTGTCTCATCAGGAACCTGTCTCAAATAGAGGAGCCAAAGGTGTGGTAAATACTACTCCCTTACCCACCTGCTACTTTCTTGTTGCAATTCTTTGGAACTAATCAGGCCTCAAGATTGAATAGAACCATTTAAAACCTGAAATATTCTTCCTGTTAACCCTTCTAGCAATATTCCATGATAAAAGACAAAGCTGTTAGTTCCTCCTTTTCCATTCAGTTCTGATCTGTCCCCATGGTATTCATTCAAATTGACAAAATGACCAAAGACCACAGAAAATAATGATCCATAACAGACTTAGGATCCTGCAAAGGAAGATAATGCTGCTTTGTTGTTATTGTTAATTACTGTCAATTCAGCTTTCACTGAGGGTGGCCCTCTGAGTGAGAAATCGTTAAGATACCCTGTTCTTACTAGTGCTTTACCTTTAGTTGCTACCTTATCCCTACAAAGGTCATGCTCTGACTGAGTTCTGGGAGCAGGAAATGTAACCCATTCTTCTCTATACTACAGTTTTTATATAATTTTCTTACCTTTTATAATTTAAGCTAAGCATCATTTCGCCACAAAAATATCTCACTCATCTGTTCAGCTTTATCATTTTTTTTCCTACTTGAAGATATATACCACTATTCTGATAGGACATTTCTTAGAGTAGAGTTTAATTTCTCAGGACAAAGTTCAAACTGTTAGTATTTTGAGATTTACATGATTTAAATGAGATTGCCCCATCATCAGAGTAATGGAACAGACTCCAAAGAAGCAAACAAAAAACCTGAGGGTACACTTGACTAATAATTGTACAGTGTCCTTAAATGAGATTTGTTGTTGTTTGTTTGTTTGTGAACCAGTAGGAGACACAAAACTAGGAATGTCCCCGGTTATTCACAATTTTAAATTATAAACCATTGAGAAATTTTTGACCTTTTCCTTCCAAGAAGTATCCAATCTTTTTAGATGGTATTTAGTTAGAAATACAGAAATAACCACCCAATTGAGAAAATCGATATTTAAAGAGTATCCTACTAAGTTGGATTCCATTTGCTATCTGCATGTCATCAAAACAACCAGCTACACATCCTCCACCCAAAATCTCTTCATGTGTTCACAAGAAAATGGATTCCCCTACACATTTCTCTATGTCTTTAATAAAACTAACCTTACAACAGAAACTGTTACGTTATGAATTGAAAAATGATCTACTGGGCCATTTGGTTGATCCTGAGACTTCTTGGCACATTCCTCCCAATTCTGAAAAAAAAAATCACTTAACTGTGCCTTGATAACTTGTGTTTTGTGAAGAAATAAATGCCAATATATCTCTTCAACACCAGAACTTTTTTTAACCACTTGTTAAACTGGTACACTAAATCCCAGGTTTAAAGAACTGCTGGTAGGACTAATAACCAGTATCACTATTTCAATTAAGGGTGCTATTACCTGCATGTTAGACTGTAGCCCTGAAAGCTGCTGCCTTCCAAATTCCAACTTATTAAAAGTATTTTCGTATGCTTGGGCTATAAGAAAACATTGATCTCTAAGACATTCATATATAGCTGTGATAGACACGTGCCTATCGACTGGGGATCCATTTTCATTCATATTGTCCAACAATTCATTATTAAGATTAGTCTTCACTACCTCATCTCCTCTGGGGACATAACCCTCTACCTGAGGGTTACTAAGTGCAATTACCAATTCTCCATTACCACAACATCCTGCAGAACCATTCCACTTTCATTCCCTTCCAAAAGTATGATTGAGTTATGAAGATGAAGCACTCTGATATACATATAAATCTATAGCATCTCCCTTCTGATTGAAATAACCTCAGAATGTTTCCTAACTGGTTCTGTGGGGAAGCAATATTCCAGTATATATTTCTAGTCCAAAGGGCATATTCTTTCCTTTTGTGCCCTTGTTAGCAACATAATCTTAACAAAAACAACAAGCTGCCTTATAATGAATAAAGCCAGCTGTAACAAACTTGGGCCCCATCTCCTCTTGAGTAGGACAGCGGCTCCCAAATTCTATCTAGCTATCATTATCCACTAATTCACCCCTTGTGATTCAGTAACTTAGAGAGAAGTTACCAAGGGATTCAATTTACATTGTTTTCCACCTCTGACTCTGCAGAGACTTTGCCTCCCCCTGCCATGGAAGATGAATTCTGTACACATATGGGTACACACACGGGGCAAGGGCACATGAAGAGAGCATGGAAAAGAGGAGATCTTTAAAGGAAAGCTTTTATTCTAAGCAAGCAGCAAAAGGGTATCTTATACATGAATGCACCTTCTTTCAGGTATTACTTAGGAGGAGGAGTTATGAAGTTACAAAGAACAGCTTAAGTCATATTCAGCCAAGGTTAGAAAGAAACATAGACTCTAGCTGAACATTCCTACTCACAATACAGATGGTGTTCTGGGTCTTTAGATGTTCATGGAAAGGTGGGAATCTGAACTTCTTTGTCCAGCCTATGACTAAGCATCCTTAGGCAAGCAGAACCTCCTCTAAGTCTCCATCAGTTCCAAAGTCTCTCAAGTCTCTCACGCCTCATGACACTGTACTTTTATAACCCATTGTCTTGGAAGTATCTCATAGCTTCCACGCATTTCTCAAACTGGTCATCCTCATTGGGCAACTGTCTCTTGTGATCTGTGTTGCTCCTTTGTGATGCTGAGCCCCAATAAATGTAACCTAAAACCATCACATTATTAACCCATTGTTTACCTGGAGGGGAGGCTATACCCCCTCAGCTGTTCTGCCCAAATCTCAGATGTTTTGGAAATAGCCAGAGGCTGGAACCATACCGGCAGTGATTTCATTCTATAACCTACTGTAACCTAGGAAAAAACAGAGTTAAAAACATACATGTAAGCATGCAAATACACAGTACTACAGGTGAGCTGTACTGTCCATCAGCATATGTGAAGGAACAATGCTATTGGTGAACTGCCCACCCTTCTGCCCAGCAGTCTCCTGAGCTGGGCAACGTGGTCTCAGATGCTATATTGGAGAACACTAGGACTGTAGTTCTGGGGGATTTCAATGATGACAGGACTGGCTCAGGGCTTTATGGCTACTCTGACCATCACTGGGCTGTCTTAGTATGTTGTTAGTCCAACAAATCAGGTAGGAGGACATACCCTGTGTCCAATCTTTGCTGTCAAGTGGTGGGAGAGTGATATGATTGTAAGGGGTATTTTAACAACCTTCTTGTCATTGTCACATCATTTCCTCAAGAAGTTTGGTTTGATGGTATCAGATCCTTCCTGCAGAAGTGGGGCAACCTATTAAGATGGTTTGCCCTCAGATACTTAAGGAATCTGAATGATTCTGAATGCTCTGGGGATCATTAACTTCTCCCAAACACAGTGTACATAGTTTGAATTGTTTAAAAAAACTTTTAAACTTGTTTTTAACTTATTACTGAAGTTTAATATATTGTTTGTTTGTTCAATTATTTTATTGTTTCAAATCATGCTTTCTGTAAGCCCTCTGAGATCTTTGATGTAGGGTGGAGTATAAATATTTAAATAGATAAATAAATCTAAAGGTATTTCAATCTCTGGCAGACCTCACAGGAACAGACATTCAGGGGACCCTCTGTATATGCAACATCTGGATCTGCAAATGTGAGTGATCACAGAGTGGCACAGGGTATACATAAAACGGCAGTGAAGTGAACACGGACATGCTAAAGCGTCCACATGGATGTCACTGCCATTTAATAAAATAGGTCATAATTATTCACACTGTTTGCTATTCATGGTGGGTCATGCAGATGAATCCTCACAGGTACAAATGGTCCACTGAACTCAGCAATGTCCTTGCCCATCCCCTCCCAACAGAAGAACTTCCCCAATCCATCTTTAGTCTAATTAACCCAAGTGTGTCTACTGGGATATTTGTGAGCTGGGCTCAGGAGCTTGGCCCTGTACAATGGACTCTCCATATATGCAAACTCTGAATCAGCAAATTCCAGCAAACAGGGAGCATCATGTCTTATACCTAAAATGGTCATGATGTGAACATGTCTGCACTGAAGCATCCACACACATGTCACCACCATTTAATAATATTGGACATGAGCATTCACATTTTTCACTGCAGGGGATTCTGGCACAGAACACCCAGAAATATGGAGGGTCCACTATACTTACTAGAAACCAGTGGCTAGCTCTGAGCATACCAGTCCTCTTTATAGCTTTCAAAGAAGCCTGACAGTAGAGCCAGCCCCTGTCTATCACAAATCTGGATCACTTTGTCACTGGAGGAGACTGCCATTTTCCATTCAGCTTGAAGACTCTGGTCTGCTTACTGCTTTTTCTGTTACTGCCACTCCACTGAAAGCAACTGCTCCTCCTGGAGTGGAAGATTTGCATCAGGATCCTGCTGCCTCATGACAGAAGGTGCTATCTGTTTTGATACTGAAGCCATAATTTCTGGTGCTTTGTTACCAGGCCGTACACCCCCACATTTTGATATGGTCTAATGGCAAAATATATTAATTGGCAGATGTGTTGGCATAAAATATAAATTATACTTATGGCTGGCAAGGCCATGTGGAAGAAAGGGACCCTGGGTGGAAGTAGGTCAGAAGTGACCTCAGCATGGCCAGGTCAAAAGTTCTCTGAAATTAGCCAAGAAAGCCTGACTTAATGGTTCTGAGCTAATCCTATCAACTGCCAACATCAGAAAACAATAAGGTGCCCAGGACCCCTACTGTGTGCATATCCTACTGCAGATAGCCAAGAAACCCCCTCTCAACCAAGAAATTGAAATCAATCAGTCCATTCCAGACCCATTGTCCACAACAGGTTCCCTTTGTCTTGCATCTGGAACCTTCACTGCCACAGGCTATTTTCAGGGTACAAATACCCCTGATTTCAGGATGTCCAGGCAGTCTCTTGAAGGTCTACCCATCACTCTGTCCATCTGGCTCCTGAATGAGAACTGTCCTTGGGTTATACCTAACCCAAAATGCATTTCTGCTCTTCACTACTCTTCTGGACTGGTAATTATAAATCCTCCCAAACCCCTCAGCTTCTCTATAATTTTTCCTCCCTTTCTCTTTCAGTTAGCTCTTGTGTGAATGCTTGATTGTGTGTATCATGTGTGTATACATGAGTGAATTCCCCCCAATAAAAACACATTTGTAGCTTACCTTTTAATCACTGTCTGGCTTTTGTTTGGCCTGACCCCATAATGTTGGGTAAAAGATCCTGCTGGATTACCCTGCCCCTTGTTTTGCTATAGCCAGTGCTCCACTAATTATCCCCAATCTTAGCATTTTTGGAGTAAATCAAGGTGTCCCCCAAGGGACCCCCAGAAATTAGGGTAACAGCTTCATGCTCGTGGTCTTCTTGAACTGGCCCTGCTCTTGGGCTTCACTTAGTGTCTTCTTCTTCCACTGAGATATCAGTGAGGATTCCCTCAGCTTCTGCTCTCTTGGCTACTGACGGCTCTGCACTGTAAGCTAAGACTCACAACTTTGTAGGATGCATTCCCACTGCTGTAAGTTCTGTTGACTTGGCTCCTCCCTGTGAGTTGTTACCCTGTGTACTGGGGGTCCCGGGAGGGACACCAAAATGTGCTCAACTAAAGGTGGGGAAAATTAGCTCAGAGCACTGCTTAGCATTACGAGAGGCAGGGTAACGTAGCGAGATCTTGAACCCTATGTCTACGGGGTCAGGCCGAGTCAAGGAGCACACAGAAGTTGAAACAATAAATGATGTTTATTAAACACAAGCAAAACAGTGTATGCGACACATTCATACAAGATAACTAAAGGAAATAAAGGTTGGAGTGGTATAGAGGGATTTTTAGAGGAGTTGCTGGTTTGGGTGATACTTCACCTGTCCTGAAGCCCGGAAAAATAGAGAGTGAGGCTGGGGTGCGATGTAGCAGCACATGGAGCGGAGGGGAGGCTCACCAAGCAAAGCGGCAGCAAGGCGGGTTGGAACTCGGAAGCGTACCGAGGAAGGTCTTGGAATCAAGGGTTTTTATAAGGAGAATATGACTGCAGGCTATGCCGTACTTGGGGGAAAACAATAGATTTGGAGTTGGAGACAAAGCCTCCGAAAGGTCAGAATCTGAATGATTGAGTTATCGTAGAGGTTCTCAATAGAGTAGCCAGTATGCAAACGCAGAGTACTTGGGTATTGTACAGTTTACCCGTGAAGCTGCCAGCGCGGGGCAGAGGCTCTTTGGTAAGTGGCGTGCATACCTAATTAGAGTACTTGCCTGGAGGTCTCCTAAAGCAGCGAGTCAGCTATTCCTGGCCTGCCTGTATTGTTGTTTGAATATTACGGCAATTAATGGCCAAGCTTGTTTACGTGCTTGTCCAGTGGCCTCGCAAGAACGTGGAGGGGAGTAGAGAAGTGCAGCCGAATTGTGATATCAAAAAGATATCTTTTAATATCCCCAAAGCTCAGACTAGCCAGGGCAGTAACAGAGTCTTCCATCTCTTGCAGCACCTGCACCTGCTGGTTGCCCACTGAAAAAGAGCAATACTGTGTCAGGTGCCGCAAGGAGCTCTGAATGGAGTTCAACCACAGGCTGGTCATCAGGCTGGGATGTAGAATTTTGATATAAAATGTGCAATCCTAGCCCCAAACACAACTCTACCACTCAATGCACTGGAGTCCTCATTCAGATAAGAAAACATCCCACACCTTACAAAATGCACTTGAAAAAACAAAATCTGGTGCATACAAATTAGGAATACACAAGACTCTGTATTATTTTTACAGAAACAGAATAGTATAGCTATCCCTTTGCAGATAAAAGAAATGAGTTCTTCACACAAAGCACATAATTGATTTACCAAGAAGCAATCTTGACAATCAGTTTGGATAGCTTTAAAAGGAGACTGAGTCTACTGTGTCAATGTCTACCAATCACAATGACTCAAATATCAGAAGAAGTGTCCAGTTGGCCAGCTGAGTATCAGTTGTTCTCTAAGATACATGAGCAAGAAATGCCACTGCATTCATGACCTGTCTGTAGGGCTGTTCTGGCCATTGTAGAATGTATTGCTGGACTAGAAAAGCCCTTGCTATAATCCAACACAGATTTTCCCATGAATAAGCTTAATTGGTAGACTAATGAAGAAAAGCTTTAGCTGATTAACTAATGAAGAAAAATTTAAATGGGTGAAGACAAATTTAAGTCTGAAAGCTAAATGCAGAGTTATTGAAGAAGGTTATGTTGGTCTTCTACTGTAGCAGAAAATGAATGAATTAATGGCAGGCTTTTCTTCTAACAATGGATAATAGCTTTTTAAATTCAAAGTGCATGTTCTTTTGTATTACCTTCAATATCCCAAATAATCCACTCAGAGTAAAGTTCTGCTAATATGCAGATTTACATACAAACAATGGACAGAAATAATTAAGTTTCATGCTGAAGATTATTAAACTCATGTGTTTTTCCCCCTGCAAACTTACTGTCAGCCCAAGATCCAAATCAATTTTGTAGGACTGGCCCTTCCATGAATTAGCATGAAATACCTTCCTGAGAATAGAGAGAGTAGTTGAAGGAGTGAAGGAGACAAGAGTGGGGAGGACAGCTATGAAGGAACTAGGTAAGATACTCAAATGCAAAAACAAATAATTGAATGAATACCAACGTTGGGATCATCAGTGCCAAAAAGACAAATAAATGGCTCCAAAAGCAAATCAAGGCTAAACTCTCCCTAGAAGCCAAAATAACTAAATCAAGGCTATCACACTTTGTCTACAACATATCAATAGCCTGGTTAATACAACTTTTTGCTTCTTGTTTTGATACCTTGAGACAGGAAAGGGCCAGAATAAAGAACAGTGGGAAATGTATTGCAACATGAGACTTCTGTACACTTTTATTACATTCATGACAAGGAAATTATATGAAGCATTAACTATTACTTAAGCATGTTCATATCCTGTAGGAGCAATATACTAGTTCATATACAATTGTATTTCAGGATGTACATCCAGCACTGCCACCTGGTGTCTTCCAGCCTGTAATCATAGATATCTACACATCTATCATTTATCTTCCACTGACATGATGCGGAAAATTGAAGAAATATGAAAGAGAGAAAGCTCCTATGGGACCCAGTACAAGCAGGTCAAAGAACTGTCAGGAAGCTGGCCATTTTTAAGGGTTTGTGCAATGATATAATAAGAAATAAGAAAAGATTTTTATTTTTTTAAAAAAAAAAACCTTAGGAAAGTCTCTCGTGTATTAAAATGAATGGGGTCAGCCCTAGAGCACAATAAACATCAGCTTTTCCTTTCCTTTCCTTTCTTTTACTTTCCTTTCCTTTCCTTTCCTTTTCAGTGCTGTTCTCCCCACTCTGAAAGTTTACACAAGAGCAAGTAATGATAGTTGGAACTGCCAAGGCCTCTGTAACTTAGGCCATTTCCACACTAGTCTGTTATAGTGCTATTATTCCACTTGCAACATCCTATGGAATTGTTGATGGTTCTTTCTCCAATATCCACACCTCCTTCCTCTATAGTAGTAGGGGTGTGTAGCTCCTGTCAAAAGTGATTGATGACTGTCAAAATTGATTGATTTATGACCTGTCAGATTTGATTGATTTATGACCCGCTGGAGCCCAATTAGAACCCGATTTAGAAATTGCCCCATTGGCCAGCTTGGACCACGTGGGTGGGGAGGGGACACAGCCCATTCCGGATGTCCCGCCCCAGTACTTCCGGGGGAGGGACATTGATAAGTGTCAATCATTTTTGACAGGTCATAAATCAATCATTCTTGACAGGTCGTAAATCAACCAAATCTGACAGGTCATAAATCAATCAATTTTGACAGTCATCAATCACTTTTGACAGGAGCTACACACCCCTACTACTCTTACATTCTCCATATAAATTAAACATATAGGATAATAAAATGCAGCCACATTTAATGCACATTTCAGTAATCCAAGTGGGATGTTACCAAGGCATGTACCACTGAGGCTAGGTCCAACTTCTCAAGGAAATAGCATAGTTAGCTCCACTGGCTTTAACTGTGCAAATGCACTCCTGCTGACTGCTGAAACCTGCCCTCCATGTTGAGACCTGAATCCAGGAGCACCCTTAAAGTGAGAATGCGCATTGAAAATTTCCCTCTTCTATCTACTTTAACTCCTTCATCCCAAGTATTATATATACATTTGTTTTCTTGTTCAACTATCTTCTGATCCCCCTGTTCACGTTTCTTCAATTTTATGTTCCTATTGTATGCATTGTTCAGCTCTGGACTTTCCCTTCATGTATGATTATGTCAGCAAATGAACATTATTTTGGCCTGAGTCCAGCCTCATCATTAGACACTGCTATTTGTACTTTTCCTTTGTTCTACTTCAGTAGCTTACTGAGTACCTCGTGACTCGGGGGGGGGGGGTCATCTTTCCTTACTATCTCTTGCTTCATTTTGAATTATCATTGGGATTTCTTAGTAAAAGACATTTTAGAAATGGCTTACCAGTGCCTCCCTCTGTGCAATGCTAGCAAGAGTGGACCAAAGTTGTTTCTGAGAGATCCTCTGCCTATGTCACCCTGCCCACTACTACTCCTGCCCAGTCGCTTATTCTTACAGTGTTGAAATGTTTGGCACATTTGGGCCAGAATTCACTTATGGATATATACATGTGGAAGTCATGCTATGATTGTGGGGCCAAAATGTTATTATTGTACAGTGAACAATTTCTGCTGATAGCACTGGAACTGGAGTTGTACAGACCGCACGTTCATCTGTGCCTTGTCTTTGGAAGTTGTACAGTGTGCCTTGTGCTTGTGCATCCTATACTTTGCATGCTGCTTGGGTATGCTAAACTTTGCACTGGCTCAGGGGATGTTGGATTGAAGCCTCAGTCTGTCTACTCAGCAAAATCCTGCCTGACTTGGAAGATCCTGCCAGTAGCACACCTACCTTTAACATAGCCTCTTCCCTCCCAGAAGCACACAGTTCTACCACCACAGAAAGGCAGTGCCATGGTGAAGCAAAGTGTAAGCAACATCGTTATTTGGCACTGGAAGACTCCAAGAGGGAAGGGTTTTTGGTTGACTAGAGATAACCAACACACAGTGTGAGTAACATGAAGTAATTCTGTTAGTTCTCCACACAGAGCTTGGGCCCAGTAAACTGGCAATAGCTTTGTCAAGCTTGCTCCAGAACTTTGTCCCCAGAAGTGGTGACTGGCTTTCCTAAAAGCTAAAATATTTGCAAGTTTTTACTCTTCTGGGCAGCATTTTTTTAACAAAAAGTTTTGAGGTATCTTTCACCAGTCATCAAACCTCTTATCTTAGAAAACCAAATGGATTTACCAACTGCACTTTCCTTATTCTTGCAAGAATATTTCTACAGGGAACAGATGTTTGAACCAGTGACCTTTTCAGATGAATGCAAACAGTTGTCAAACCTGAGACAATCGCTACTATTTAATTGAACAGCAGATGATAAGATTTTAAGTGTCTGACTTTTAAAAAAAAAAACACTTCCTCTCAATGGTTTCATAGTCTCTTATCTCACTATTCCTGTAATTTTCCTGTCTCTGAGAAAAAAAGGAGGGAGAAATCATAACCCAATATTTATAAAAGCATTCAAAAATTACAGAATGGTCCTTTTGTGCCAGCCTCATCATGAAGCCGAAAGAAAACCAACCAAAGCATTCTTTTTTTATCATCGCACATCACCTCTAATATGATGATCGGTTTCCCCTGTAGATCAATGCTGCTATTCGAATTGCTGTTTGTTTTCTTGATAATTGCACCAACTGCAGATCAAATTATCTCTATGGCTGTTCTGAAAATCCAAAGATAGGAAACAAATTTCAATTTGTGAGAACATGGATTGGAAAGACTTTTCTTGGGGGAGGAACCCAAACTATTAGACAGATCTAAAATTCAATCAGGCACTTGTGCACAAATGTACACTCAACCACACATTTAAGCTGCATTGTAGAAATTCATAAAGAAGACTTAGTACTGCACCTATTTCCTAAAATCTAAAATGATTTACAATCTGATCCTGAGCATATTTCCTTAGGTGGGACTATAACTTAGAGACGACACACGTTTTGTATGCATAGGAGCTCTAGTTCAGTTTCCTGGAATCTCTGGATATCTCGTATTTCTGGTATCAGGCTTGGCAAAGGCTCTCAGAGCCTTGGAGAACTAGCGTAATCACAGCATAGGACTATGTGAACTAAACAGTCTGGCCAGTTAGTTGCTCCTCAAAAAGAATTCCCATTTACAATAAAATGTTGTTTTGTGTACTTTCAGTTCATCTCTAACTCATGGTGATCTTAAGGAAAAAATTAATGGGTGTTTCTTGGCAAGATTTCTGAAGGGGAGGTTTGCTACTGCTTTCTTTTGAGGCTGACAGTGTGTGAATTGCCCACTATCACCCACTGGGTTATCATAGCTGAGCATGGATTCAAATCCTGGTCTCCCAAGGCCCTAGACCAAAATTCAAACCATGACACCACAATGACTCTACAGTAGAACTACATAGTATATAAAGGTGGCAATTCTGAGGTGTATCAACACTGTACAATTATAGCAGTTTCACTGAATTTTAGCCATCATTATTCTATCATACGATATTCTAAGATTCTGGTACAAGATTGTACTGTGTCTGTGTGGTGGGTAGTAATATGAAAGACAGACTGAGTCTCAGAATGTCTCTATTTCACATCTGGTTTATTATTACTTCCAGCTCAATTTTTATTTATTTCTCTCTTGAAAATGATAGCCATATGTCTCTGTATTATCTTGCACATGTTGTGAATATTGGGACATTCTATGCTTCTGTATACACATATCTCCAACAGCAGTCAGTGATGTGGAGTAGTGGCCACGGCTGGTATTCTTCTAGATATCCCACAAGTTAGCTACCTATAGGAGTATGCATGCAACTGTATTTTTCCCAGTAATTAGAGTATCTTTCCCTTTCCCCACTCACACTTAACCAAAAACTCAGTTGCCCTGACAGGCAAACCTTAGACTTCTTGTACAGAAATCCAAAGCATTATTCCAACCAAGGATAACCTATATAGGAGGATACAGCCATTGCCTCCAGCAATAGCTAATCATAAAGAACAAGAGCATCATCTCCATAAGCTGACAACAAACATGGACTTGCAGGTTCCCAAAGCAAGCTTTATCTTTTCATCTTTTCCTTGATCAATTCATTAAAGCTGTTTTCGAAAACAGGAAGATCTGTGTTATTAAAACTTCAGAAGGAAAATAAAAACTTCAGGTGAAAACTCAATCCATCTTAATAATTGCCCTGCTATTTAGATGTTTGTAAATAAATGAGATAATCCTTCTTTTCCAGACTTCTTGACTGATGGTAACTGCAGCAAGTTCCAATTTGGTTTGCAAATATCCCGGCAGAAGTGACACACCAGAAGGAATAATGAGACTTTCAAAGGAGAAAAGTAGGCGATTCTTTACTTTCAGGATGACCACAACTCTCCAGCCATACAAAAAGTCTAAATGCTGACACATAAGAACATGTGTCTAAAGATGGAGTACTGGCCTGCTTGAGGGGGCCTGCAGCTATTTCACAGTGTGGGTAACTGTAGTTTAGGAGCCAGCAAAGTTGCAGAGTCATTTTTACTGGATATGAACGTATGTTGCATATCCTTTATTTAACAGTGTCTGTAACAAACATGAAAGCGAGTCTATTTATTCTGCTGATTCCACCCATCATCCAGAGATTCTTAGTTCAGTCTTAAGCCACCTGTTAGCACAAAGTTGTGGAATTACCTAGCTCCAGAACTTGGACGGTTACTTTTGCAAAGTAATTTATTCCTATAAAGCAATTTTTACTGTATCGAGAGGAGTAGGAAAGGGTAAATTATTATTAGGGAGGTAATTCTTTGCTAAATTAGTATTACATTCGTTCTTGAACAATTAGCAAGTTCAGTAATTTTCTTTATGCTGCAAGAAAGTCTTTGAAAACTGCAGATTTTTAAGATGATTCCCAATTTGGGACTTACTCTGTGCATTTTTTAAAACAGAAACAGTCTTCACAGTGCTGCCCCGGGCCCTTCCTAGGAAGATTAGACTGTCTCCTTCCTTGTCACCTTTCCATAAGTGGGTTTGAAGGTTTTTGATCCAAGGATCTGAAGAACTGACTGTAAGCATTCTTAATAGTGTGCTCTTCTGCAAATTTTATTATTTTGAAAAGAATTAATGAGAGTGATCAGAATGTCCCAGCTGAAAACATCTGGGTAAAAATAAATGGAGAAGGGAATATGAAAGCAACATTGTGGTCGAGGTCAACTACAGGCCACCAAACCAAGAAGAGGTGGTGGATGATGCTTTTCTGAAACAAATCTAAGAAATCTCAAAGATGAAACATTAGTAGTTCTGGGAGATTTTCATTATCCTGAAATCAGCTGGGAGATTAATTCTGCTAAGCATAGACTCTCCAACAAATTCCTGGTGTGTGTTGCAGATAATTTCCTATTTCAAAAGGCAGAGGAAGGAACAAGAGGATCAGCAATCCTGGAGTTGATCCTAACCAATAGGGAAGAGTTGGTCACTGGAATCATAGCAGTTGCTACTTCAGGGGAAGCGACCATGTAATGCTAGAATTCATATTGTACAACAGGCCAAAGAAGATTTCAGGAACCTAATTTTATCAATCTCAGGGAAATAACTGGGAAGAATGCCATGGTGTTTACAGAGGTAGAGATACTAAAAGAAATAGGCATCCATTAGGGATGGGAGTTCATGAAGAAGGAGTTGCAAAAAGCACAATCATAAACAATTCCATGGAAGGAAAAATAGAAAAGATCTGAAAAAGCCATTGTGGCTGCACAGAAAAATCAGTGAAGTGAAGAAAATCATAGAAACATATAACTGAAAAAGCTGTATGGGTCATGAGATCCAACCTCCCGCTCATTATAGGATGTCCAACTAGAACATCTCTAGCAGGTAGCTGTCTAGCCTCTTTTTGAAGATGTCTATCACCAGTCTAGACAATTGGTTCCATTGCTGAACTGCTCTCACTGTCAAGAAGTTCTTTCTAATTTTAATCAAAATTTACTCTCTTGTAACTTAAAACTGTTAGATCTACTTATACCCTGTGAGGCAGCAGAGAACATGCCAGTACAATCCTCTTTGTGGCAGCCCTTGAGATATTTAAAGAGCGCAATCACGTCAATCCTCACACTTCTCTTCACCAAGCTGAGCATGCCCAGCTCCTTCAACCTCTCCTATGTTTTGTTCCCTATATCTCTGCTCCTCCTTGCTGCCCTTCTCTGAACTTGCTCCAACTTCTCTATATCCTTCTTAAAATGAGGTGCCCAAAACAAGGCAGTACTACAGATGAAGGCTGACCAGTGCAAAAGATAGTGGGACTATTGTTTCCCTCGACTTGGAAACTATGCTTCTATTAATGCAGGCTAAAATATTATTTGCTGCCTTTGATGCTATGAGGTCCCTTCCAACTCTATGAATTCTATGATTATATGTCTGTCATTTACTGATCTTTGTCCCCGGTCCCCACATGGCCAGGGAGGGGAACAGCCTCTGCCTGCATTTATGTCCTTATAGACCACCTTAACTGAAAACGGAAGTAACATCTCAGACAAAATGTGGGCCTTGTGACTCCAACATCGTCACTGTTCTTCTCCAGTGTGATTTTTAACATCTTTGCCTGATGAAGAAGCCAGTGGAGCTGATGTATTTTGTGAATTTTATTTGGCCCAATAAAGGTATCACTGTTTTGTTTTATTTTGCTGCATGGCCAACATGGCAACCTCTGAATATCTTATTTCAGCCTTGTTTACACGCCACAAAAGACAGCCTGCTTAATACTAATTTGGTGGCTCTGTCTGCAGCAAACTCTGAGGTGAAAATAAGAAGGATTTTTTGTCTTTTGCAAAAAAAAAGAGGCCAATATGACCAGCACTTTATTGCTACTTCCAACCAACCAAATAAATAAATAGTAAAGAAAGAAAAGCAAGTTTCTTTTCATTTCTTATTTTGCACTGAGAGCAGCTTAAGTGACAAGTCAAGTTAGTGAAAACAAACAAACAAACAATCTTTCTCCACACCCCAAAGGCAACTCAGTGGCAGCAAAGACTAGGAAGGAGACCATCAGAATGGCTGCTCTGAAAGTCATCCAAAATGGCAGTGAGAACTCATTGGCAGAACTCCAGCTCTTGGCAGGCACTCAGCTGCTGATTTGAAAAGGGTGCTTAGAGGAAGTAGGTGGTACTACTTATGTCTCACTTCCTTTCTGCTCCATTTTTAAAACAGTACCCAGGCTGCCAGGGCTGCTGCCAGCTGCTCAGGCCTTCTGCTAAAACAGCTGCTCAAAGCTGTGGCTTGAATTTTAAAGTAACACATTTTAAAATCCAACTAAATATAGATGGTGGAACTAAACATAGATGACTCTCAATTTGTGTTGCTCTGATTTACAGCATTTCAGATTTGCAACATTTCTTCAGAAAGAAGTAAGTCTCACTCACAATGTATAGGGAGCAAACACAACTGCAGTTCTGGCATAGCTGGAAGCAAGGGGTTTCCTTTGCCTGTTTAGAAGGGAGGTGTGAAAGGGATGAAGAAACTGGAATCTCGCTGATGTTGGAGGTTGAGTTAAATTGTTGACTTTGTTGAAACTTCATCTCTGTTGGAATGTATGCCCATGGTCTCCAGCAATCCCCTATAGAACTGGTTCCCCCCATTTATGTCAGTCTCAATTTATATCACAAGTGCAGGAATGTAACCCTGACATACATTGAGACTCACTTATAGGAAGCTTGGTGCAGCAGACAGGAAGGGAATCTGGGGCCCTTTCTGCACTACGTTGTTATAGTGCTATTATTCCACTTTCAACATCCTGTGGAATTCTGGGGTTTGTAGTTTACTGAGGCCAAAGAGCTCTCTGGCTGAGAATTCTAAATGCTCCTCTCTAAACTGCAAACCCCAGGATTCCACAGGATGTTGAAAGAGGAATAACAGCACTATAACACTGTAGTGCAGAAAGGTCCTTCATCTCCCAGAAGGAAAACTTAGATTAAAGGAACAGCTACCAGGAAGTAACTCAGCACACAACAGTACAGAGACACAGGGTTTCTCCAGATTATCAATAATCTCAATAAATATTGGACTGTTACGTTCTAGGGTTGCACACTTTGTACAGCTTGTTCTTGCCTTCATATCCAGTCTTCCCATAAATATACCAGGATTTTGTGTCCTGCTGGGAGTGTGGTGAATACTGTTGGCAGGATCCCTTTCCCTTCCCATCCTTTCCCTGCAACATGTCGTTATTGGGATGCCAAGAGGTAAAGGAGGAACAAAAACAATGGATCCTGACATAGAAAGTTACCCCTGCAGAAACGGAGATCTCCTGGGATTTAAGGAAAAAAACCCAACAAAACAAATCAAAGCATTCAAACAAAACAAAACAACTCTGGCCCACACAAATTCCCAAGGCTTTTTGGGAGTCAGAGGGATAGCGGCTTCAGTCCAACATCTTCTCAGTGTAGCATAAATATCCACATGTGGACTTGCATTACACTGAGCAATGTGCCACCCTCTGACTCACTGTAAAGCCCCAGAGCCACTTCACACAGCCATTCTATGGTTCACAACAAGCAAGCAGGATTGTGGAAGCTCTGGTTATTGTCCCCCCTCCCTGCCCCCAGCCAGACACACAATGCACCATACACAATTGAGATGGGGGGCGTCTTCTGATGGGTCCTTCATGGGGGTGTCTCAGCGTTTCTGTAATCAGTTTGTGTCTTGCTGGCAGTGGGGAATGCCAGACACTTCTCTGTTGCTGTCTGCTCACCATAGACCATGGAATGGATATGCCTGGTGGGTTTGAGGCTTTGCAGTAAGTTGGGAGGGGGCTTTGGACACTGTGCAGAGAGAAAGGGAATACCAATCCAAACAGCACCCGAACAAACACATCCATACATGTCAAGGATTTTTATACATAAGCATGTCCCTAATTGAATTCTGCCTAGAAAGTGTTAGGAGTTGAATGCAAACTTATCTAAAGTCCGTTGTTTCTTATAAGCCCTGCTGGATACTTAAATGGTAACTATCACCACATGAAACAAACTGTACCTTGAAGGGACTGGTGAGAAACTGGGGGAGCCAGCTATGGTGGGGTGGGGGATAGTGAGAAAGACTGATTTGAGGGAGAAGTTTCTGGAGGCCCTCCTGCTCATTCATAACTGCATACCCTGGGACATTTGGTCAGAGCACTGGTTAGCAACAACACTGACTGAAGAAGGCTCTAGCAAATTCCTCTATCACTTCCATGGGATTTTCAAGCAATAAAGAATATATTTGTGGTCTCAAAGTAACAATCTTTTGTAACCAGTTCCTGCTGAAAGAAATTCTAATGGGAAAGTTCCACAGCTATTCGGTCGGCCATGTACTTTCTATGAGGGAAAAGTGTCCCAAGTAAATCACAAGCATCTCTAATTAAACTATGAAGTAGTAGGTGATGGTAAAAATCTCTATAGGAAATGGTGGAGAAACCGTGGAGAAAATACTGGCATAGATGGACCACCAACAATCAGGTTCAATATACCACCTTAATATATCCATAAACATCACCCAAGGGAAAAAGTTTTGATCTTGAATGGAAAATCAAATCCTGTCCGAGCATTGGACCAACTCAGTGACCTTCAACAAATCTTTCTCTCTAAGATACACAGTTATCCATCTTTAAAATGTGTATGTCAACATGATATAAGTATTACAGAGTTGAATCCAGACTTACTGATTACCCATTGACATCAGTAGGGCCTAGGATAGACATGATGACACTTGCCCAGTTGATTTCAGTGGCTCAGCTTCAGGTACGATCAAGTATAGATCCAACTCCTCACAATCTACCTGACAGGAGTGTTATAAAAACAAAACAAAACAAAGATTTTAAGTTCTTTTGCACACAAAAGTATGCTGCAAGCATGATATAAAAATAAGGCTAAATCATATTGAAGGTCAGTTAAAGATACACAATTTTCCTTGTCTTGAAACCCCTTGTAGAAGCTTGTCACCTTTCTCCCCAAGTCAGTAATCAGTAGTCAGTTTCAACAGCAAAGGACAAAGAGGGCTTTGAGGTAATCTTACACATGCCCTAAGGTGATCTGAAGTGGACATCCATCCACCACTGGATTCTGTTGACTTGCAGTTAAATGACCCCACCCCGTTCATGGGACTGATGTTGATATTATATTGAAATATGCACACGCACACACAAAAACAACATTCAAGCAATAAAGACTATCCTCTCTGGCTGACAAAGAAAGATGCTTGCTATAAAGACATACCACAAACAGAATAAATAGTTCTATCCTATCATTCACAGTTATGGAGATAATGTTTTCTATTAGTGCTCTTCACCACCCACACAACCACTCCAAAGCATTCTCTTCTCATTCATGCACAATGTTTTCCATGCTGTCTGTCTCCTACTGAGCCATATCTGCGTGGGGTTCTGATTGGATAAACATTTCTGAGAGTTCCATTGCACTGGTAAGCAATTTCAGCTTGTCCTTTTTATCCAGCTGCTAAACTGTGCTATTTCTCTTGCAAACCAGTCAGAACCTCTTTCACAGCTGCCAGCCCTTTCGCATAGTCCATTACTAAATCTCACACCTTTCTCACCCTCCTTCACACTGGTGTAGAAAGGAAATACATTCTACATTTCTCACAACAATAATAAAACCTGCAAGGGTAGTTGTATTGTCCATAAGAAAACTTCAAAAATCCATGTTGTCCCAACAACTTTGTTAAGTCAATGAAGTCTGGTAACTTTTTTGGGTAGCCTAACAAATATATCACCACACTTGGTCACTGGTAATCTGCATTCCAGCCCTTGCTCATGCTGATGTTACCATTCTTCTTCCCATATTATTATTTTACTTCTTAAATGTGTGGCCTAAATATCCTAAAGGCATCAGATATCATCTGATCTTGGAAGCTAAACAAGATCATTCCTGTTTAGTAGTTGGATGGGAGACTGCCAACAAATACCAGATGCTGTAGGCTATATTTCAGAGAAAGGAATTGGCAAAACCACCTCTGAGTAGTCCTTGCCTAAGAAAATCTTATGAAATTCATTGGCTCACAATAACTTGGCAGGCAACTTGAAAACATAGCATTTTATAGGTAGCCACCCTATAAAATGTTGTTTTCTGAGTGACATACAACAACACAGATAAAAATCACATACATAAAATCAAAATCAGAGAGCAGTGCAATGAAACAAATCAATTTAAACTTGCAGAGGCTAAAGTGTAGTGTGTGGTGAGCAATATAGAAATCTTACAATATCAGAGTTGAAATTTAGATTCTGCCGTTTGTCAAAGAAACAAACCCCTATCCAGCTTTGACAGCTTTGAATATAAATCTATTATTTTAATGTTTTAACATTTTAATAAAAATAGTTTTAAAAAAGGGTGTGCCTGTCAAAGCTGGATACGGGTTTGTTTCTTTGACAAAAGGCAGAATCTAAATTTCAACTCTGATATTGTAAGATTTCTATATTGCTCACCACACACTACACTTTAGCCTCTGCAAGTTTAAATTGGTTTGTTTCACTGCACTGCTCTCTGATTTTGATTTTATGTATGTGATTTTTATCTGTGTTGTTGCATGTCACTCAGAAAACAACATTTTATAGGGTGGCTACCTATAAAATGCTATGCTTTCAAGTTGCCTGCCAAGTTATTGTGAGCCAATGAATTTCATAAGATTTTCTTAGGCAAGGACTAGATTTATATAAACAATGTTGAATTGCGTAATTTACTTGTACATAATCCATGTGTGTCAATCATACATGGTCCATAGTATTTAATCCATAGTACACAATACATAGCCCATATCTATCAGTTAAACTATATCTTCTTATTTCTTTACATGATAAATTTATGATGCACAAAGTAGAGTTACTTCCTACTTATCTTTTTCCGGTTTATTCTATGTATTATTATAGTTACCTCTATATCTACCTTGCGTTTCAAATTCATATGTACAAGTTTTTGTTTTTGTTTTGTTTTTTTGCCTTCTCTCTCCTTATTGTCGGACCACTCATAATATATCTGTATGTATTTTTGTTTCCCTTTTCCTGTTGGTTAGGGTACATCGCACAATTATTGATCCACTGTTATAGATTTTTTTAACTTTACATTATTATAATATCTCCCTATCTTTTTTTAAGGTAACTTGTTATTGGCTTCCACTCAGAGTCATATATTGCTTTTTTTTCTTCTTTAAGTGACTTTGATAACTGATCACAGTTCTTCATTTCATTAAGCATAATGAGCCATTCCTCAGGGTCTGGGATTTGTTGACTTTTCCAGTACCTTGCATAGACAATTCTTGCAGGGGTAACCATACATAGTAATATTTTCCATCTGTTTTTGCTAGTTAATTGTTGTACTTTTGGAATAATGTTCAACAGATACAGTTCAGGGGACAGTGGTATATTAATGTCCAATATCTCTACCATGATTTTATTAATACTTCCCCAAAAAGTTTTTGCTTTTGTGCACGTCCACCATAAATGGTAGAACGTGCCTTCTTCTTTTTTACATTTCCAGCATTCTTTCCTTCCTGTTTTATACATCTTGTCTCATTTTGCTGGGCTTAAGTACCATCTGTGGAACATTTTTAAATAGTTCTCTTTAAGATTTTGAGATAATGTAAATTTCTGCATCCTTCTCCAGCTGTTTTCCCAGTCTTCAAGTTCTATGCTTTTGCCTATGTTTAACGACCAATTAATCATTGTCTGTTTTATAGTTTCAGTTTCCATTTCCCTGTTTAGTAAAAATTTGTATAGTTGTGATGTTAAATGTCTTGGCTTCTCAAAAATGGCCACTTCAAACTCGTTCTTTTCTGCTTTCGAAAGAAATCCTTCTAGCTTTATGTCCATTTTGAATCTCTCCTTCAGTTGTATATACAAAAACCATTGACTGGGAAATCCTTCTTTTTCTAGATCAGATCTTGATTTTAATGTGTAATTTTCCCCCTCGATTATGATATCCTTATAATGAATCCATCTTTCTTGTGTCGATTTCCATCTCCCAAAGAGTGCTTCGTGTGGAGAGATCCATTGTGGAATTTTTTGATAGATTTTGGGCTTGAGTTTTTTCCAGATTTGTAGTAATGATTTTCTTATATAATAATTTGTGAATTCTTTATCCGCTCTTTCTTTCCCATACCACAGGTATGCATGCCATCCAAATTTATTATCTGCTCCTTCTAGCTTTAACATTCGGTCATTTTTAAGCGTTATCCATTCTGCAATCCATGATAATCCTGCGGCATGGTAATATAGTTTCAAGTCTGGAAGACCACATCCTCCTCTTTCTTTGTTATCCGTTAGTATTCTCCATTTGATTCTTGGTTTTTTACCTTCCCATATGAATTTAGTAATTTCCTTTTGACAGTTTTAAAGAACTTTTCATTTATAATTATGAGAAGGCTTTGAAAGAGAAAATTTAGTTTAGGGAGAACACTCATTTTTATTGCAGATATTCGGCCCAGTAGTGATAAATTCAATTTGTTCCATGTTTGGATATTGTTGTGGATCTCTCTCCAAATTTTTGTATAATTATTTTCGAAAAGTTCTGTATTATGTTTGGTTATCCATATTCCTAGATATTTTATCTTCTTATCTGTTTTATAACCTGAAATTTCTAGAAGCTCTTTTTCTTCTTTTTCTTGAAGATTTTTTGTAAGCACTTTTGTTTTATCTTTGTTTAACTTTAGCCCTGCAATATCTTCGAATGTATCTAGTTTTTCCATTAATTTTTCAATGTTCTGCTTAGGATCTTCCAAAAAGATTACCAAATCGTCAGCGTATGCCTTGAGTTTATATTCCTGTCCTTTAATTTTTATGCCTCTTATCCCAGTATCTTCTCTAATTTCCCTAATTAAAACTTCCAGTGTGAGTATAAATAATAATGGTGAGATCAGACATCCTTGTCTTGTCCCTTTTTTTATACTGAAAGATTTTGTTTTTTCTCCATTTATTATCAATGATGCGGTTTGGTCTTTATAGATTTCTTGTACCCATCTGACAAATCTTTGTCCACAGTCATCTTATGCAGGACCTCTATCACAAAATCCCAACTGATATTGTCAAATGCTTTTTCAAAGTCTATAAAAAACATTGCCAATTTTTTTTCGTTGTGTTTTTCAAAATATTCCCACCATGTTGAGCATGGATCTAATGTTGTTTCTTAGTAATCTTCCTGGAAGAAATCCGTTTGATCTTCATGGATTAACTCTTGTAATATTATTTTTAATCTATCAGCTAGAATTGAAGTAAAGATTTTATAGTCAGCATTAAGCAGGGAAATGGATCTATAATTTCCGGGATCTTTTGTGTCTTTACCTTCTTTAGGAATTAAAGTTATATTAGCCTGATTCCATGTTTCTGGTTTGCCTTTTGTTATTATTTCGTTAAATGTCCTTTGCAGAGGTATTATCAATTCTTCTTCGAGCAACTTATAGTATGTCGCCGAGAAGCCGTCTGGACCAGGTGCTTTTGATGTTTTTAATTTCTGTATTGCGGATGAGACTTCTGCCATTGTAAAGGGTACATTTAGTATCTTTTTCTGGTCTTCTGATAATTTTTTTATATTTTTAGTGTCCAAGTATTGTTTCATCTGTTCTGTTCTGCTTTTTGCCAGTTTTATCTGGTTATACAGTTTGGAGTAGTATTTAACAAATATTTTTTGAATAGAAGCTTGATCTGTAAATATCTTTTCTCCCTTTTTGACTTCTGTTATTTGTCTTTTTTCAACTTCCTTTCTTAATTTATAGGCCAGCCATCTTCCCGGTTTGTTGGCTCTTTCAAAATGGTTTTGTTTGATTCTTTTTAGTTTTCTCTCTATTTGAATGGTGTTTTCTATTTTAAGTTTTTCTTGTAATATTTTAATTTGTTATATCATTTCTTAATGCTTCTTCTTTTTATTGTAATTTGTTCTGAATTTCTGTATATTTTTGTTGTTTGGTTTTTTTCCATTCTGCTCCCCATTTGATTAAGTGACCTTTAATTACTGCTTTGCTGGCATCCCATATTGTCTTCATAGAAGTGTCCTCTGTCGTGTTTTTCACAAAGTAAAGTTTCAACACCTGTTTGGGTTGTTTTAAGACAGGCACACCCTTTTAAAGAAAATCCTCAGAACAAAGAACATGCCAAAATGTGAAGACAACAGAAGTCCTGTTCAGGCATTGTCTTTGATTTCCGTTGTGGTCTGAACTGCAGAGGAAGGGCATTTTGTTCTACAATGACATAGAAAGCTGCCTTATGACAAGTCAGACCATTGGCCAGTGTAGCTCAGTCTTGTACCTACTGTGTGGTATTAGAGCTCCAGGATTTCAGGTTTACCTGGAGATTCCTGGGAAATGTGCATGCAGCAGTCAAGCAGCAATTCTTCCTCATACTTATGTGTGTGCAACTTTTGTTGTTGTGTCCATTCAAGCCATTTCCAGCTTACAGTGTCCCTAAGTCAAACCTATCATGGGGTTTTCTCAGCAAAATTTGTTCAGAAGAGGTTTGCCTTTGCCTTCCTATGAGGCTGGGGGAGTGTGGCTCGCCCATGATCACCCAGTGGGTTTCCACAGCTAAGCAGGGATTTGAATCCTGTTCTCCAGATTCATAGTCCAACGCTCAAACAATTATATCATGCTGGCTCTTGTGCGTACAACTGGGATATCTATTTTCATTTCCTATCATCATCCATTCTTTGCTGAAATATTCACAAATTACTGTAATGCAGACATCTTATCTATCAGCCTGGTCCAAAAACTCTTCACAGAGATACTGAATGCACACACGCAAACAGTACCATAAATAAATGGAGAGCTGAATACTTTGGTGGCTATCACATAGCCATATATAAACCTCTTTTTAAAAAGAGGGGAGCAAGCTGGAGGAGGGGTTTGAGCATTGGACTAGGACTCCAGGGTTCAGGGTTCAAATCCCTGATTGACTATGGAAACCTACTGGGTTATCCTGGGCACTCACACTATCTCAGCCTCAGAGGAAAGCAATAGCAAACCTCCTCTGAATAAATCTTGCCCAGAAATCCTTATGATAGGTTCATCTTAGTGTCACCAAAAGTCAGAAACAATTTGAAGGCACGAACAATGATAAAAACCCGGGGAGCCTAAGAGACTGTCTCCCATTTGCTGTCTGCTGAAACCTTTTCTAAGATGGAGCTATTAAAGCCATTAGGTTATTTTTCTGGCTTTGGCGTTGGCAGCCTTGTGGGACATTCTCCTCTCTAAAGCTGAAATCATTATCATGAAGAGGATCATTTGCCTAATACAAAGAACCCCACCCAAACTCTTTTTTTTCCTGCCAGATGAGCAGAGTTTCTTTGTTAACTCTGAAAATTACAAGAGAGCCAGAAGGAAAATAAAAAAGAAAGAGAACTTTTTTCTTCATTTCAGAAAGCTGGATTTCAAGTCTCTCAAAGGCCCCATCTGCATGGCACAGTTATCCAAATGGTGTGCATCTGAGCTGCTGTAGAAATGAAATGAACGAGGTATAGAAATTTAGCTCTTCTGCAGAAGGACAATATCGAAGCAATTCCTGCCTTTACATGTCCATTACACTGTGTCAGGCTAGTGAAAAGGAATGATAGGCATTTGTGAGGTAACAGACCATGATGAACCACAGTACATTTAAACCTATGCCAGAAATAGCAAGATTAATTTAATGCACTTGTAAGTCTCTCAGCTGCAGGGAACAATCATGTGTGCTGCCTCCACCATCCCTATTTTCATTTCCTACCTAAATGAAAATAGATCTAGCGAAATGTTGGAGGTTACAAACTGCCCGTGCTATCCTTGCATCCTGAGCATGCTGAAAAATTGCTAGGAAACCATGACGTGGGACAAAATGTATAATAATGAAGCAAGCTTGTCAATCTCATGTAACGCTTATGACTCATTCAGGAAACAGAACCATAGCTAAAAAGTTTTATTAAAAAGATGTGTACCCACACTGCACAATTATAGCAGTTTGATCCTACTTTAACTTTCACGGCTCCATTCCATAGAATAGCATGGTGAGGTGGTCTGAGCATCCGACTATGATCCCAGAGACCAGGGCTCAATTCCCTGCTCAACTATGGAAACCCAATGGGTGGCCTTGGGTGCATCACACACTCTGAGTCCCAGAAAATCCCATGATAGGTTCACGTTAGGGTCTCCATAAGTCAGAAATGACTTGAAAGCACACACCACCACTACCAACAACAACAACGACAACAAATGTACCTAGAATTTGCTAGTCCATGAGAGAATTTCTAAGTAGTCTCCAAAACTACAGATCCAGGGATTCTGTAGGGTGCAGCCAGACTGCAGCACAGAGATAAACAGTGCCTTACATAAGAGCATCCTGGAACTAAAACAAGATTCTTTCCCAGGGCCTTGCTCCTGCACAGCTGGTGATCCACCTGTTGCCCTGGATGTGATGTGATTACAAACTGTGATTCAGTACTGCAAAAGGAGCAGAGGACATCCTGTTATTGAGACAGGGTGGGCTCATGACATTTTGTTGCTTGAGGAGTGCAAAGATGATGCCCCATTCTGTATTTGAAAGCCAACAAGACTTGCGATTGATTCTACGCTGGCACAGAGTTTGGATAAATTACTCCTTTGGACTATAACTGGTCATGCTGGCAGTGGGATTCTAGAAATTATGTCCTCCACAATACAAAAAGGAAAATCTGCACTGACAATGCACAAAACCTCTTTATTCATCCACCAAAAGACATCAGACAAACTGAGAGATACAGGATAGGCCATATAGGTCCATCTATAATGGCCCTTATGTTAGTGCTATTATGTCTTTCTGTGCTCATATAAGGAAGAGGTGGACAAGAAAGCTTCTCGTTTTCTGAATCCCCGTGGACTTCTGCAGAGTCCACAGGCTTAAAGCAATATGGGTAGCTGGATTGGACAACTGCCTGTTCCATGGATGCTTCCTTTTCCCTCCTTTCCCCATAACCACTGCTATTACTTTCCCTCTGCAGTGTATTTAGGATGCTGACAAAGCCAATAGGATGCCGGAGTCAGCTCTAGCCAGCAACAGAACACTTCACTTCTGTTCCTGGTGTCTGCTTCCTGAGACACCTACCTTACTTTGCCTAATAGCAGGGTCAGCTCTGCACTGAGTGCTCCTAGGGAAGCCTGCTGCCCTTGTCTCCAAAACAAAGATTTACATAACCCTTAATCCAGATTTATCAATAGAGTGTTCCTTAACATAAGCTGTTGTTAATGATTTGTTAGAAGCATGAATCCTCTGCCTTTCTTTCCCTGCTTCCTCATTCCTTTTTGTTGTTGTTAAACTGCCATGACTTTGACTTATGGCAACTCTATGAATCAGACTCCTCCAAGTCACTCTGTCATCAACAGCCCTACTCAGGTCTTGCATACACATGGCCATGGCTTCCTTGACTGAATGTATCCACCTGTAATGCAGACTCCTGCTGCCTTCTACTTTGCCAAGCATTATTGTCTTTTCTAGTGAGTCATGTTTTCTCATGATATGCCCAAAGTACAACAATCTCAGTTTTGTCATCTTGGCTTCCAGGGAGAATTCGGGCGTGATTTGCTCTAGGGCACATCGATTTCTCTTTTTAGCAGTCTTTTGTATCTGTAGAACTGTTTTCCAGCACCACATTTCAGATTAGTTTATTTTCTTCCTGTGCGCTTTCTTTGCTGTCCTGCTTCCACAACCAAACTAGAGCTTGGAAATACCATTGCATAGACAATCCTAATTCAATTCAGTTATATATCTTGATATATTTTTCCTCCACAGTGTTCCCGGCTTCAGTCCAGAGTTCTTCTGGCTCCCAATCAAGTTTGCTTAATAGTGCAAATCTATTTTTTACATTATCTTTAAAGTCTATGGGGATGTTCTTCAGGTTGTATTTTGGCACTGTGGTTGGTTTTGTGTTCTTGTTTAGCTTTGCTCTAATTGACACTAGTAGCTCATAGTCTGTGCCACAGTTTATTCCTGGTTTTGTTTTTGCAGAGAGAACAGAGCTTCTCCATCTTCTGCTTTCAATTTTTCAAGGTCTAGTTAGTATATAAGCCTCCTAGCATTGTTAATTAAAGATTCCCAAGAACATATTAGTTGTACCATAGTGTCTAATCTCTTGGATAGGACTTCTTCCAAGAATCTTGAAGCTACTAGTGAAAGGAGACAGCCTGGGGATCACTGCACTAGTTGCCTGATTTAGGCATTTCACATGTTCATATGAGAGCTTCTTTGAAAATCGGAGGGCAAATGTTAAATAAAACAGGACAGACTACTTCAAAGGTAAGCACCACTTAAAACAGAGGTACATAGCTCCCGTGCCCAATTTCAACTAAAACCCAGCCATAAATCACAACCAGAAGTCATTTCCAATTGTAGTCTCTGGACTACAGGTGCTATTTCTGAAACAATTTGAGATGTTAGGGGATTGGGGGGTTTAAACTGATCTGCCAGTCCTGGAATTTGGTTAGTGCAGGAGCTGTGGAGCCATAAAAAGGATTTGTAGGCTGCACTTTCCTTACCTTTATTAGTGAGTTCAGCTTCAACTGGATCAGGTTTCCAATAAGGGATGACAGGGTCCTTAACTGCCACAAAGACCAGCAAACATATTCTTCTATGTTAATGTGAAGTTAAGACTCACATTCACAGAATCATAGAATCATAGAAACGCAGAGTTGGAAGAGACCACAGGGGCCATCCAGTCCAACCCCCTGCCATGCAGGAACACCCTCAAAGCACTCCCAACAGATGGCCATCCAGCCTCTGCTTAAAAACCTCCAAAGAAGGACACTCCACTACACTCCGAGGCAGCATATTCCACTGCCGGACAGCCCTGACCGTCAGGAAGTTCTTCCTGAGGTTCAGGTGGAATCTCCTTTCCTGCAGCTTGAATTCATTGCTCCTTGTCCTGGTCTCTGGAGCAGCAGAAAACAAGCCCACTTCCTCCTCTACATGGCATCCCTTCATATATTTAAACATGGCTATCATGTCTCCTCTTAACCTTCTCTTCTGCAGACTGAACATACCCAGCTCTCTAAGTCTATCCTCATAGGGCATGGCTTCCAGGCCCCTCACCATTTTGGTCACCCTCCTCTGGACTTGCTCCAGCTTGACCATGTCCTTCTTGAGCTGGAGTGCCCAGAACTGGACACAGTATTCAAGATGAGGTCTAACCAAAGCAGAGTAGAGTGGTACCAGTACCTCCCTCGATCTAGACACCATACTCCTATTGATGCAGCCGAGAATTGCATTGGCTTCCTTGGCTGCCGCATCACACTGCTGACTCATGTTCCGCTTGTGGTCTATTAAGACTCCTAGATCCCTTTCACACGTACTGCCATCCAGCCACGTGTCCCCCATCCTATATTTCTGCATTCCATTTTTTCTACCTAAGTGTAGGACCTTACACTTCTCTCTGTTGAATTTCATTTTGTTAGCCTTGGCCCAGCTCTCCAATCTGTCCAGGTCATTTTGAATTTTGATCCTGTCCTCTGGCGTATTAGCAACCCCTCCCAATTTGGTGTCACCTGCAAATTTGATGAGCATGCCCTCTATTCCTTCATCCAAGTCGTTGATGAAGATATGGAACAGCACTGGGCCCAGAACAGAACCCTGTGGCACCCCACTAGTCACTTCTCTCCAGGATGAAAAGCAGCCATTGGTGAGCACCCTTTGGGAACAGTCAGACAACCAGTTACAAATCCACCTGACAGTAGCCCTGTCCAGCCCACATTTTATTAGCTTCTTTGCAAGAAATTTTTCTGCATCAAGACTGGCCCTGCAATTAGGCAGAAGGAAGTCATTACCTCAGATAATAGCATTTTAGGTATCATAAAAGGGTAACAATTTGTTCATTGTCTTTATTTGTTATTTTGCTGCCACTGGTGGGGAGAAGTGTTTGTGGGACTATCTTGTGTGCCAAGCTTGGTTATAAGCATGCACCTTGATTTGAGTGGACAGGGGTGCTCTTCATGCTGTGCCTCAGGCAGCAAAATGTCTTGGATGAGCGCTATCCCATATATTGAATGACATCTACCACACTGTCCATCAAAAACCTACAAATGATCCTGTAGCATTTTGATGTACTGTGTAACCCAAAAGTTTAAACAAGGTGACCTATTCCTGGAGGGGACGGGAGGCTTATCATTGTTAGCAGTGCGAATTCCTTAGAGGAGGGGGGATTAAGGAGGGGGAAAGTATCAGGTCTGGCTTGAATTATCTAATTACTGTGCTTGGGAATAGGAAAACATTTTTTCAGAGGTCAGATCACTATCTGAATGTGTGCCTTGCAATGTGATTGCCTGTTAAAGGTGGAAGAGCAATAAAATACTTCTGCCTCACAGATACCAGGAAGAGGGACAAGGAGTTAATAAACTTGACAAATTAAAAGGATACTGGATGCCAGTTCACGAAGCACAGCTGGCACGCAGAGCTTCTTCAGTTCCAGGGGGAGACAGAAATATGGACTTTGCCTTTTCTTTACCAAGCTAAAGTTGTAAAATAAAATAATGTTTGGGTTCAGAACTGAGGAAGTTCCAACCAGCTAAGGGCCAATTTTTCACTCTATGAATTAACTGTAGGATGCAAAAGCCCCAAACCCAAACCCAAACAAAGCAACACATGGGATGTACCTTGTTTTGAATGAGAACTTCCAAAAGGGAGCTCTACATTTGCCAGCAAATTTCCTTCTCTAGAGATGGTTGTCTGGGAGGAGCCCGGGGCCATATGATCCCCACCTTTCTTTTATATAGCCTTCCTGTAGGGGGAAAAAACCCAAAACTTTGGAGGAAATGGTGGCAAATTATGTTAATAGCTGCAGCCAAGTGATCAACAGAGAAAGGAAAAACTGGAGTTCCGCCATTTTATGAAAGTTACTCAACATGGGAAGTATCTTCCTCAGGTCTTTAAATCAATAATCCCTGATGGGTCTTGAAACCTAGAAAAAAACATCTTTCATCTGTTCACACTGAATATTCCCAGTTATAGGCAAAAGTATAATATCTGGACATTATCTGAGCTGTTTCTAGGCTCAGAAAAATGGAATTAAGAACACTATTAAGTACAGCTAACCCTCCAGATTCAAGCTTTCTTCTCTTCCCTTGAGCTAGTAGAAATGCTACTTCAGGCCTATGTTAAGGACCCTGACAAGGCTTTCTATATATTCCTGTTCATAAACTTGCAGAATTACTTGTCCTTCTGTGTAATCTCTCTAAAGCAATTCAAAATTTGATAGAAAATACAGCACAGTGAGCAAAATGAGTCCCAGTCTTGGGATGAAGTTGGTGTATACTAATAATATGTCCTCTACACTGAGGATGATTTCAAGAATCAACAGGCAGAGCGGGCAGGATTGAGAAAAGTTTTGTTCATTCTCTGCCTCTCTTCTGTGAATAGGAGCAAGATTCAGAAATGCATGAGGTGTATGAAATTAAGATCAAGAAGAGCTCTCCAGGAACACCCAGGTCATAGTCAGGAAATCACCAGGAAACTCTGGTGATAATAGGCTGCTGCTAGCCATAACAATGCTGCTTTCTTAAACAATAGCAGCTAGGAGATTCTCAACAGACTGCTGATTGTCTCAAGTCCTCTTCCCTTCACCCGGCAATCTATCCCATTATCCTCAACCCATCCAAAAACACTAAGCGATCAAACAACCATTAGCCCCTTTGTCACCTAATGCTAAAAGCATCAGCTCATTCCAGACTACATTGTCTTCTCTGGAAACTCCATTGTTTACTCGGCCGGAGGGATATTTGCATCCATGCCCTCCAAGTAGAAATCCTGTATTTTAAAAAAATAGTTTTGATCAGCTAGCTGGCAATACATCGATTGCTGGTCGCCACTCTGCCACTCTGATTCCTAATTGTGTACTGTCCTTAGACACAAGTCTAAGCCATATCACTGCTTCTTCATTGTTCTTCTGGATGAGTAAATATCAACCACTCCCTGAAGCCTCTCTATCAAACTTTCCTCCCTACTTTCCTCCCTTTTTCCTTCAGTTAGCCTTGTGTGATTGTGTGACTGTTTGGATCCCCTGTTTGCGTGTGTGACTGAATTTCCCTCGATAAAGCACATTTTAGTTTACCTTTGAATCTCTGTCTGGTTCTTCCCTGCATGAGACCCCATAAGCACTGTTGTCAAAGATCTTGTCAGGTTATCCCCCTCTCACAGGCTTCCTAATATTGAGCTAATATTTCCCCACCTTTGCACAGAGGTACTGGCATTGTGGGTAGACCCCTGAGTCACCCACATTTTGAGGTAACACCTCTGTTTTCTTAATTCTGGCATTGCTAATAGCAGAGAAAGCAACCACACGTAGTGGAATTTACCACCCAGCAGCTTCCTGTTGTACTGAATATAAATGTAATTCAAACTGAGATAAGCAGTAGGGAGAATAGAAAGCTGTGGCCACCCCCACTTTCTGACTATTCCCCACCATAGTCCAGGCAAGCACTTATCCAGTGGCTGGGGGAGTACAGAGGATGCCCAGGCAGTATCCAGCTGTGTTTTTTGTAGCTGGAAGCACAGAGATGACCTAATGCTCCTGGGGGAAAAGGGGCAGTATACTTGGTAAAGTGATAGGTTCTGTCAAACCATACTGGGATGCAGCCCATGGGTTCTGAGCATGTATGGAGGAAATGAATGTTCAGAACAGTCTCCTTACTTTCTATTTTGACAGAAAGGCAGAAAATTTCCTTTGCATTCATGATTTTAAAATGTGTGCACCTCCACTTTCTCCTTTTATGCTATGGGTTGCTAACCATTTGGCTCTGCCTCTGTTATTCCACACTTCACCCTAGCAGCCCCAGTTAGCACCGGTTACTTACCAACAGATACATCTTCTGAATTTTTACCTGTGTCACTTTTCCTTCCACATAAGAACTTGGAAGTAACACCTTACCAATTACCCATAACATGTGATTCGGGGAAAAACATGGAGAGTCACAAAAATCATTTTAATGAAGTAATGTAACAACTGGTAACATCATTATTTCTTTCATGTAAATAGTAACGTTAGCCTGGATTTCTAAAATTCTGTTTCAGTTAGTTATGAGGCCATTTGGGGAGTATTTTTGTTTTTATAGCAATAGCAATAGCAATAGCATGTGTATTTCTATACTGCTTATCAGCTAACAGCTCTCTAAGCAGTTTACAATGTGTTAGCTAATTGCCCCCAACAAGATGGGGGGGGTACTCATTTTACCAATCTGTGGAAGGATGGAAGGCTGAGTCAAGCTGCGGCCCAGCAGGATCAAACTCACAACCTTGTGGCTGCAGTGCCGGCATTTAACCACTGCACCACCAGGGCTCCCTTTACATAAATCCTTTGTAAATAATAGCAATAACAAAAATAACAAGTTAAAAGCATACTGCTAACATATCACTTGCAAAGTAATGAATACTGGGGTACTTTGGAACAGTAACAGCTGATGCTTAATACGTTGCTTTTTAGGTATAACATTCTAGGAGCTGCTTATTCTCAGGTAAGTGTTTATACATCAACTGAAGTCCTGTGCCCTTTTCCCTATGTGTAAGGCCCAATGAACTAAATGGAACTGAGCAGACGTGTAGCATTACACTATTATTCAGCTATAAATAAAAATACATTTGAATAAAATGTTCCTATTGATCTTTTAGAGAGGAAAAGAGAAAAAAAAAACCACAATTTTCATTGGGATCAGTGAATGCACCAAGTCTGCCTACACCAAACTCTGTTTCCAGTTATTTTTATGAGGCCTTTTATCTTCAATACAAAGAAGTTAAAGCTAAAAGTCCAATTGTTCTTTTCATATTGCTTTGCCATGTATTCACTTACTATAGCATCCATGGGGATACTGTATTATTGGGAATAGGAAATCCAATATTCTTGTAATAGGAAGAGCTGAGACCCAAGAGGCAATCTCATTCTCTATCCTTGGCAACTCTTCACAAGAATCTAATGATTGAGGGAGGGAGAGAATCTTGAATTGCTTGATTTAAATTCATACCTCCTCCAATGTCGATCATTTATTCAAGAGTATAATTATGACTTAAAATCTGCTACTTCACTTATGCCCTATTAAGGGAAAGAAGAAAATAAGGATGCAGCGTTTCAGTGGAATTATGCAAGTGGAGATGCCAAAGAGAACATGGTGTGCCTTTAGAAAGGTTCAGTGAATTCTCTTCCACATGATAAAACACAAATGGCACAGTTCATGAGTCTAGTATTCTAGGTGAGGTGTTGGGTGAACCTGTCTAAATATACTGAGGAATTAATCTCTCCAGAAAACATCCCTACCAGCTGCCTTATCTCCAGTGAGCTGAATGAAATAAGGGTGAAAATTGGAAGGCTTCAGAGAATGCCCAAACAATTATGGCTCTGTTTCAAATGGGCTCTGGCTATGTGTGGTCTGGAGTCAGATCCAAATTAGATCCAAGCAGAGAAGACACCTAAAACACAGCAACCAACACATGCCCATTTCAGACTCTATCACATCATGTTTACCAGAACACTTGGTGCATATCTGTTCTTCTTTTGCAGGAGAGGGTCCCTTACTCTTTACAGTGCACCAAATTTGGTGCATGTTCTGCTAATTATAGTGCCTGATCTAGGAAATTTATATATATTATTAACATGCACAGTGACAAGCCGGTATCTGCACTTTTAATGCTACACAGCAGAACACCCTGCAAGACACTCCCTCAGATGTATTTCCTACATCCTCCAATATTTCACAGATGAAAACTGTGACACGGTGGCCAAGCAACTTCAGAGGGTGGTCAAGATGTTAGGGGAGACTGCAGCAGTTTGCTTTTGCCTGAGTCTGAAGGAAGAACAAAATTCCATCTCTACCTTTCTTGTCCCCCCTTTGAGGCCCCTCCCTAAACTGCAAACCCCAGGATTCCATTGGATGTTGAAAGTAGAATAATAGCGTTCTAACAGGTTAGTGCAGAAATGGCCTTAACTGAGTGTAGCATTGGAGGATATGATCATGGCTTCCCCAGTGCTTGTACCAGTATCTATTTAACTTAAGACTTCACGTTGCATGATGGATTTTGTCTCTGCCTGTCTAGGTATATCTTTGCTCAGCTGCAGAGACACTTCTGAAAAGACGGTTGAAGTAGATCCATCACACCTCATTTTCCACCCAAGAGCTGTATACTGCAAACACCATACTCTCCAATTGTCCTAATTTGGCAGCAACAGTCTCAGTTAATCTTCTGTGGTTCCACTTCTTCACTTGCATTTAAAATATCCCAGTTTCTCTTTTCTACTACTACTTTCTCCCTTTGTCTTCAGCTTACTTCTGTTACTGCGAAATGTTTTCAAAGTGGGAGAGGAGGGAGTGGCATCCTGCCCTTCCCTATAGGCTCAGGCAAAAGCAAATGGCTGCAGCCTCTCCTGGTTTCCTTATTGATAACTTATTTTTTTTCCATCTTGAACACACTCTGATGTTGCTTGGCTACATGTGTTCCAGTTTTCATCTGTGAAATATTTGAGGGTATACCTACAGAACTCTCCCATCCATTTTATCCTCACAAGATTCCTGTGAATTATGTTGGAAGGAGAAATAATGATTGTTTCAGGGTTACCTAGTGAGATTCAGAGCTTAGAAAGGATTTGTACCTGGATGTCCCAAGTCCTAAACCAGCATTCCAACCAAGAGATTACAAAGACAGGCTGCCTGTATACCGTATTTGCCAGCGTATAAGATACACCAGCGTATAAGATGCACCCTATTTTCAGACAGTATTTTGGGGGGGGAGTGAGTCTTATATGCCAGCAAATACAGTATATCACCCTCCAGTATCTTCCAGCCTTCCTGTTCTGTAAGATTCTGAACAAAGTGAATAAGAGCTGATTGTAATTCAGGAGCGCGGATACCTTTTAGAGCTATTTCATTTATAGGTTAGATGAATCAGTTGAAATTCTTTCACTGTATTGTCTGATGCTAATTGCTCCTTAATGAAGCCTATCTAGGTGGTGTAAAAATATCCTGAAGGATGCTTTCCAGGCAAAAGGCCAGTACTCTCCTCCCCTCCCCATACCTCACAGACATCATTGATTAATGGTGCAGCTTTGGAGTCATTATATGAACTTTTTTTGGTTTGACTTTTTCCTTAAATCAAGGAGACTAATGTAGGTCTCATTTGTATCAGGGAGTCAGAAACACTGCCTACACTTCTTTAAAAGGTGATGGTGGGGAGAGGCACGCCCTGAATGTTAACAACGGTTGGATGGATTAGGGACAATTAGAAAGCAAAATGTCATGACCAGAGAGAAACTTGGCTGCTACCACAGAAGTGCTTTTTCCATCTGCTCTGTCTGAAATCCTAGATAACAATATCTGATAATGACATCTGAGGACAGAGCCTTGGCAAGTGGAGTGGATGGAATCCAGAGCTGCAAGATGTGGTCCTGAATACTGTGTTGGCTTGCTGCTAGCCACTGTAGCCAAATAATATTCAATACTCAGAGGACAAGTACTTCTGACTGAAGAAATGATGTGATAGAAATCTCAAAGGATCTCAGAGGATACAAGCTGAGTGAGTGTGTTCCAATTACAAGAAAAGCAGTTTCAACTAAATGTTAGAAAGATCAAGCGGTATGAGCAATTCAACATTGGGATTATCTGTTTTAGAAGGTGATGGACTTTTCTTTGTTACAGCTTTTTAAACAGAGGCTGAATGCTCACCTGCAAGGTTTCTGTAGCAGTTAATTCCATGTATTGGCAGAGTAATATATTAGATGACCTTTCAGAGCCCTTCCAACTCCGTGACCTATGTGTCTACCACCAGTTAAAGGTGTGCATCCACTTTAGATTAAGCCCAAACAAAATAGGCCTGGTCAGAGATAGTGAGAATCAGATTTTGTTGAAAGTGAAGGTGGACTTTCTGATGCAGTTAAAAAAAAGAAAGGAGCAGGCTTTCTACAAAGTTACATCCCCACTTCAGAGCACTGGCAGGACACAGCTAAGTTACACAGTTGGCTGAGAATTTTTCACATTTTCCATCAATCCCTCTACAGAAAGAAAGTTCTGGGAAGAAAAAAGAGAAAAAAAGGGAGGGT
The DNA here is from genome assembly GCA_030412105.1 of Cyclura pinguis. Classification (NCBI taxonomy): domain Eukaryota; kingdom Metazoa; phylum Chordata; class Lepidosauria; order Squamata; family Iguanidae; genus Cyclura; species Cyclura pinguis. The sequence goes on along the minus strand of CM059600.1, from coordinate 61,298,219 downwards.
TGTTCTATCCCCTTACCTTAGCTTTGTACCACTGAACAACTTTACCAGCAATATCTTTTTAAAAAATTTTCAGGAACAGCGTTTTCTGAAGGTGTCTACAAGAATTTTATCAAAAGCTGCTCCGTTGTTTTTACTACATTTTGTGACTCTGTGTGCCAGTAGCAGTAGCATCCAGAACTTCCAGAAATCATTTTATTTGACAGCCAGCCTGTAAGGACATGTCTCCTGACACCAGCTACTCCAGTAGGTGTGTAGAGTTCCGCGAGGACTCCAAAACCTGCAGCAGCCTCCAACAGCATTTTCTCTTTGGCCTCTATGTAGTAGTTTGAAAGTTGGATTAAGGCTCTAGGAAACCAGAGTTCAAATCCAAAATGAGCCATGGAAACTCACAGGATAGCCCTGAGTAAATCGCACTCTCCCAGCCTAAGGAGATCTTACCCTAAGAGACGGGGGACAGTGCTCAATAGCAGTACATGAAGTCTCACCACCTAAAGGTGGAAATTTGATTTGCCATACACATCCAGGTTAGCTGCTGTCTCTCTCTTCCTCAACAAACTCAGGTTTAGTAGATTCATGCATCTCTACAACATGTGTGAAGAAACTCTGCACCTACCTGTCTGAAATCTGGGAAGCTTCATGCCCTCAGAAGAAGCTTCTCTGTCTGCATTTTTTTATCCATTTCTGTCATGAGACAAAAAAAGTGGCAAAGATGCCTTAAAAAAATAAAACCTCAGAATTTAAGCCTGCCCAAACAGAACCCCTGTACCTACTTGTCTTAAATTTAGAAAATTACATCAACTAAGAAAGGTCTACTATGCTTCCATATATCATCCAATTCCAAAAAAACATTAAAAGTGATAAGTGGTTCATTTTCCTATTATAGCCAAAAGGGTTTTCTGTAGTAAGGCTCCATTGTTGGATCTGAGATGAGGTAGGTGTTACCCAAAATGATTTGAAGAGAAGTGGCTACCTGTTAAAGGTGCTCAAATGGAATCCAAAGTGAGTGTTTTTAACTTTCTTCTGTGCACATCCTTTGGTGTGAATGGGAAGGATATACAACAGGGAAAGTTTGTAATCTTCATGTCTCACTTCTGAACTGCTTGGAATAGCCTTCAGATCACCTGTGGAAGCAGTATGCTAAACTAAATGTGTTGAGCATGACTTAAATATCACCCCACCCTTGTTTCCCAGGTACAATCATGAGCTGAAATTGGGCCCTGAATCAGGTTGGGAAGGAGAAGGTGACACAGACACACACACACACACACACACACACACAGAATTAATTACTCTTGGCCAAGATGGAACATCTTCTCAGCCTCTGCTGTCAGCTTAGCTGCAACAGTAGTTTGGTCAGATAAACAGAGCTTTATTGAAATATCAGGATTTTTACAGAGCTTTAACAGAGAGAGAAAATGTGTGCAAGAGTTGCTTAACATAAATAGTGAGAGAGGGGAACAGAAAAGAGATCATTCTAACATAGGTGTCATTCTTTCTGTGAACAAATGCATGTTCTTAGCCAGTTATCTTATTGATTCTTGATACAGTTCTAGCAAGAAGACTGAATGGCTAGTTTAGAATTGCTTAGGAACTCAGAAACAAAACACTAAATACTCGGAAAACTTTTTTCTCCCAACAAATAGATCTTGGATTCATGAGGACTGTTTGCATGAGCTCAGACAGAAGAGGAGCAACGAATTAGAAGCAGAAGCAAACACTGGAGAAATATAGTAGATTAGAGATAGATAAGGCTGGTGGAGAGGCAGATCTGGGGAACTGGGGAAGAAGCACACTTCTATTGAGATCTCCCAGTCCTCTGAAGGTCTCAGTGGATGATTTAGTCAGTCTGCATCTGACTATAAGGACACAGCCCTTTGCCTGCCAAGGTGGCAACCTATGCCCCCCCCCCGGGGTAAGAAATTGCCAGTAATCATCAGTTGGCAAATAATGCCATTTAAAAACCACCCAGTTGCTCTATATCAAATGGTAGGAAGTAGAGAAATGGTTTAACCGCGGGTTAAAAATAAATATGGCAAAATGAGGACATTTCTCCCACAAAGTAAAAATTCTGCCCCAAATGAAATTTTCCTTTACTGTCCAATTTTCTAGCATTGTAGTAGCTTCAGTTGCTTTCAGTTGAACATCTAGAAATACAATCTAGGCATCCAAAGGAAAGGCAAACATAAAGGAATGCAATGATCAATAAAAGAGTTCTACATGTGAACAACTTTCAGTGTTGTACTCTGCAATGCTAGAAATTTGGGGAAAGAAGAAAATTCTATTTGGGCACCAGAATTCTTAGTTGGTAGGGAAAACTTCATTTTGCCCCCTTCCTTACAGCTACATTACAGTTTTGTCCCACGGATGAGTCTTGCTGGAGAAAACAGTACTTATCCAGTAGGGTGGTTATTTTTTTTTTTCTTAAAAAAACAAAAAAGACCCTTTCATAGAAGATCAACAAATGCTGATCTTAGAAAATGGGCAAGTCCATTGTGGGTTATAATGGGTTATGAATGGAAGCTAACAAAATCAGGATTTCACTGTTTTCAAAATATGATTTTACTTGTTGGAAATCCTGCTACTGTTTGTGAGGATCAGACAGACATCCAGGGGAGTTCATCCAGTGACCATCCAACCCCCAGATTGCCATTGGAGTAGATAACCTTTCACACCAAAGCACATAAACATTTTAACGGTTCTGTAGTGGTACAGAGATAAGAGGTTTTTCCATGTATTAGAAGTGCTGAAGATAAAACATCACCATGTGGAAGCAATAGCCTTATAGGGGAATTTAGACCCGTAGTAGATGTTTGTGGGTATCAAAGCTTAAAGGGCATTGTGAATCCACTGAAAACAAATAGATTTTCACAAAATTTTAGTAGGATGTTGATTGTGTCTTGGTTACTTCTGAAAACCAGGCTGTTATTTTGGTAGTTTTATTAAGGCATATGATCTTGATATTTTAAGACTTAAAATGTAAACAGGATGCCCCAGGAAACTTCCTCCCTTCTTTGAATCTGAATACTAAGGCTGTGAAACTGATTCAGCAGAATCAACCAAATTGGACTGATAATAATGATGATGATCATGATCATAATAATAACAGCAGCAACAACAATGAGTGGAACAATGACATATACAATCAGGGACAAGGACATTAAAACAAACAAACAAACAAAAAAGCACAACAGTATGTTTTGACTTGGTCCAGACAGGATCAGAATGGTCCAATATTTGGTTCAAAGTGATTTGGGCTGATCCAGTTTTAGATGTCAAAAGTAAACTGGGGAAAGCCAAACAATGTGTATTAAACATGATCATATAAGGAAAATGCTATGGTGATGAGACCCAGCATGGTGTAGTGGTTTGACCATTGGACTAACATTCTGAAGACCAGGGTTTGATTCCCTGCTCAGCCATGGAAACCCATTGGGTGACCTTGGGTGTATCACACACACTCAGCCCCAGAAAACTCTGTGGGGTTTACCTTAGAGTTGCCATACGTCTGAAATGACTTGAAGGCACACAACAACCCCAACAATGTACTGTACAGGGATAGAAAGAGAGCTGCACTTTGGTCATTAGCATCATTAATGTTCAACCTGGGCCAAGAAACACACTTTTACTTTCTAATCACAAGGTTTATGGGGGGGATTGTGTGTGTAGTCATATGGTCAATTTTCTCCTGCATCTCTTCTTATTTGGTAGATTTAGCTGTTAGTTGTAGATCAATGAAAAAAGGTTTGGTGGTTGTTGATTGCTGTCTCAGCTTGGTCTCTGAGCTAGCCTCTGTTTCTTCATTTCCTTACCATTTATCTTGCCAGTTTGAGTAGCCTCGCTTAATCTTCTGTTTGCTACTCAAATTAGCAAATGGAAAAGAAGAACAATCTGTTTATTGTGTTCTTGTGTGTGTTTTAGATAGGTAGGGCCATGGTGATTGACTGCTGTAATAGCTACACAGTTCCTGCAAAGAAACAATCTATACAATTATCCATGCAATTACTGTGGAAGAGGCAATCCAGCCAATATTTCTGGATGTGTGTTGTATCTTTGAAAGAAATCTTTGAGGCTTTTGAGTTCATCAGCAAGAACACTTGCCTTCCATAAAATGGCCATAAGGAAAAAAGTTTCCTAGCCCATTCTTCCGTAAGAAAGCCAGTTTGGTGTAGTGGTTAAAAGTGTTGGATTACAACTCTTGAAGACCAGGGTTCGAATCCCTGCTCAGCCACAGAAACCTAATGGGTGACCTTCGGCAAGTGACACTCAACCTCAGAGAAAGGGAAAGGCAAACTCCCTTTGAGCAAATCTTCCCAAGAAAGTCTCATAATAGGTTTGCCTTAGGGTTGCCATAAGTTGGAAATGACTTAAAGGAATGCCACAAATTCTTCTTCAAATGTCACTAGTCACATCTGTATCCCTATGGCCCAACAACCATAGATAAGCAGGTGCTTCCAGGTGATTGCTATTCCTATAATATGAAAACGTAACTCAATAAAAATTCCAAAGTTAGTGGACAAATGAATTTTAATGAATGAAATTGATGCTAATTTTATCGTTAGCTCATGATGATTTTAATGTATTTCATAATGAATTTAAAGAATTTGATATAATCTTTAATGATTAAATAATATTTAAAATAAAAACATATTTTCAGGTACTTGACCAACCTGAAAAGTGATCCTTGGTCTTGCTGCAGTTGCCCATACCCAAGATCGTGAAACAAACATCACTCCCTGCCCAAACTGAACTGTTAGGTGCCGGGTTGGCTTTCTCATGTGATTTTTTTTTTTAATATAAAGTCTCTCTGGTTCTTCTCTGAATATCCTCATTGTGTGTGTGTACGTGTGCATGCACAAGTAATTATGCATTTATCTGATCTTCCAGCTACCATATTTACTTCAAAAAGAATGATGATAATGATTCCATTTGATTCATGTTGTGACTAATACTGTGAAGCAGTGTAAACTTTTTTATTTTAATGTCCATTTCATTCATATTGGTTGGGCAAACAAACTACTAAATTGAATTTCTGTTAAGTTCTTATGTTAAACTTCTTTATAATTATTGTTTAAACCATTTAAATCGTTTCTCCTTTCCACCCATCTCCAAGAAAGCAGTATCTGTTCTAAACTGGTATCTGCAAGCAGCAATGGACGGGATGAGGATTAACCCTATTGATGCTCAACCCAGAGAAGACAGAGGTGCTCCTGGTCAGCTGAAAGGCAGAATAGGGATATAGCCTGTGCTGGATGGGGCTACATTTACTTTGAAGACTCAGGTTCACAGTTTGGGTGTACTCCTGGACTCTGCCTTAAACCTGGAGACCCTGGTTTCTGCAATGGCCAGGAGTGCCTTCGCACATTTAAAGCTAGTGCACCAACAGCACCTGTTCCTGGAGATGCCTGATTTGGGCATGGTGATATATATCTTAGTTACATCTCATTTGGATTATTGTAGAGAGCCAGTATGGTATAGTGGTTTGAGTATTGGGCTACAACTCTGGAAACCAGGATCTGAATCCCTGCTTGGCTATGGAAACCCACTGGGTGACTTTGGGCAAGTCACTCTCTCTCTGCCTCAGAGAAAGGCAAAAGACCTTGCGCAATTCATACTCTGTCAGCCTCAGAGGAAGGAATGGACAAATCTTGCCAAGAAAGCTCCCTGATACGTTCCTCTTGATGGTCACCATAAGTTGGAAAAAACTGAAAGCACATCACAACAAATTCTTTCTTAAATGTCACTACTCACATCCATATCTCTATGGCCCAATAACCACTGATGTGCAGGTGTTTCCACATAAAACAACATACTTTACGGGCATCTACTTTAGAAGAGTGGTCAGAAACTTCAGTTGGTATAAAGAGCTGCAGCTAGAGTGTTAACTAGGACTGGGTACAAGGATCATACAACTTCCCTGTTACAACAGCTCCACTGGCTGCCAGTTTGTTTCTCGACACAATTCAAAGTGCTGGTTATGACAAATTAAGCCCTGTACAGTTTAATTCCAGGATATCTGACAGATCATATCTCCCAAAATAAGTTTGTCTGGATCCTGACATCCACAGGAGACACCCCTCTCTTGGTCCCACTGTCTTCACAGGAATGACTGGTGGAAACACATGTGAGGGCCTTCTCAGTGGCTGCCCCTTCACATTGGAACTCCTTCCCCCATGAAGGCTAGAGTGGCCCCCTCTTCGCTATCTTTCCATCAAGAGGCCAAAATGGGTTTTCGGAACTGAAAAAGGGCTATAAATGCTGTATTGTTTTAGTTGTCTTGTTTATTGTTTTAAAAATATTTTCAAGTATATGATTTTGATATGGCCTTTTAGATTAATTCAGTTTTAATGTGACTTTTTCAATTGTTTTAATTGTAATATTTTTTAATATTGAGTCACATTCTTGGGAAAAAAGCAAGATACGAATGAGGAGGAGGAGAAGGAAAAGAAAGAGGAAAAGGAAGAGGAAGAAGAGGAAGAAGCAGGAGGATGAGGAGGAGATTTATCCCAATAAAGCTTGTAAGGGCTCAAGGTGTTGGTAATGGGAACATATCTGTTTCTACTCTTAACAGAACTCTGCTTGATCCCAAAGATCAGAGGTAGGAATGGCTGCACCACCATGACAGAGGCAGCTCCTGAATTTGAAGGCAGGCAGTTTGAGGCCCTTTCTGCAGGATGGTGTTCTCCTGACATGGGGACGTGCGAAGAGAGGGACTGCAACTATCCTTCCATACGATGTTGTCACAGTCCCCTCCTTCTTGCATCTCCAGCTGACGCAATCTTGGGGTATATCACTGACAGAAAAACTCCGTCAATGACCCCCAATTGCACAAGCCTTCCATAGTAGCCAGCCACGCAGAAGGGCTGGAAGTGCAATCGTGTCCTTTTTTCCTCACTTACAGCATGGGAAGAAGGCCGGCTGCAGTCTGGAAGGAAGGAAAATGTCTCTCCCGCTCCCTTCTGCGGGCAGCCGGTTGGGTGCGGAGGGGAGTGTTGGGGACACACTCCCATCCCAGAGGAGGCGCTGCCAGGATCGTAACAGGACATCACAAGAGAGCATCATTGTGCAGAAGAGGCCTGAGGTGCTACATTAAAAACAGAGCATTGTTTTCTAAAGTCACTCTCAATGAAGAAGATAGCGCTTTATTTTTCCTGATCAATATGCACAGTTTATGTTGGTAGTATAAATGACAAAGGTTATAGAAAATCCACAAGAGAGAAAAGGAAAAGATTAATAAAGGATGTACTAAATAAAGCAAACATGGAAAATATCAAACAATGAGATTAGTCAAAGGGAGGAGAAAGATGCCGCTTGTTTGGAAAGAGTTCCTCTAGAGACTCCGATATAGCATGAAGAAGTTTTGCAAATTTCACAGGAATTAGCAATGTGCATCTGCAATCCTCTGCATGTCCACTGTTGGCATGAAGCGTCCATAAGGGAATACTGTCATCTGGCCAAAAATAATAATACCTGGCTTCATAGCTCATCATCAGATGTTGAACTAATAATTTGTCTTGGAAAGTTGTTGGCATAGCAGTCCCAGGGAATCAATGCAAGGCAGACAAGGTGATAAGGTCCACACCTGCCTAACTTCTCTCTTCTATACAGCTCTTAAGCAAAAGGCTATTACCTTCTGGGGATGCTTTAGCCGGAGATCCTACATTAAGCAGGGGATGGGACTCAACAGCTCATGAGGCCCCTTCCAACTCTATGATTCTACAACAAAACAAAGCAGAATAAAGGCATACCTCATTTAACAAAGATTCTGATAAAGAAGATCCTTTTTGTAAAGCCATTTCATACCCACTCAGCTTCTCCCTTTCCTCCTCATCCTCTGGCAAGCTGAAGGATTTTTAGGAGCATTGGCACTGGAATCATGGTGAAGTAGGGCTGAAGAAACATAGGATTTTGATGCTGAGTTGCAGAAGCATGCCTGCAGTAAATAATACAATATAGCTTGAATTGGGAAAGAATAGGATTCTGCTCTAGCTGATCCCACTGTAGCTATGTGGGCCTGTCTACAACAGGCAAGGCAAACAGCAGCTGTTTCCAGAATCTTTTACTGAACAGCAAAACAGAAAGAAAAGGAAAAGAAGAGAGCTGTTAAGCCTGCCTCACCAGTACCCCATCATGGTTTTATTTTTACAGCATAGACAAAAAGAGGAGGCTGGTGAAAGAAAATGTTATCCTTGGATACATTGTGGAAGAAGGCTTCAAGTGGTCTCTAGAAGGTTCAAAATCTTTTGGTCTACTTATGCATGGCTTAGTTGACCTGGTGGTTTCATTTCACATGTGCATATTGTTAGTTTTAAATTTAAAAAATTGCTGAAATATCTTGAAGTGTTCTTTTTGTGGTACAAAAACCTAATCCTATTCTTTCCATACATTGAAGAAGAGCATATCTGGCTGTCACTTCCTACATAGGAGCTATTAAGTGGTGAGAATACATTTCTTTAAATAGATAGAAATATGTGCTAACTTGCTGGGGGCGGGGGTTGGTCTCATTTCGTTTCAGCATCAGAAGGCAGCTTCTTCACCTATTGACTAGCAATTATCAGCAAATGACACACTGTTAATGGAGGCTTTGGAAATCTCCTACAGCTACATGGCAAGACAGGAACTGCAGAAACACCAGTTTCAGAGGGGCTTCCCTTCCCATAAAACTCTGGCCATTTCTGGCCTCAAAGGCCTCTCCCTAAACTGCAAACCCCAGGATTACAGAGGATGTTGAAAGTGGAATAATCGCACTGTAGCAGGCTAGTGTGGAAATCGCCTCTGACCTAACCAAGAGGACTCACAGAGGGTGTTTTCTGAATACAGCTTCTGTAAAGGATAATAGGCAATCCGGCTAAGGGAAAGAGATTCTTCCTCTTCCAATCTATGTACTAACAATGGATGGTTCATATATATATTGGGGTATACATCTGGACTTAGGGGAGAAAAGGAATATGCATATCTTTACCTCTCTCTTTTTGTTAGAGACAGAATTCACAAGAGGGGGAGGGAAAAAAGCAACACTAACATGGTAGGATCTGCTTCACTCATGCCCCAGATTTCTCACATCTCTATGGCATTTTTTTCCCCTGCATACTTAGGATTGGTTGCTTTTCTGCGTAATAGCCAGTTTGTTGCCAGGCTAAAGCAAAAGAGTACCATTGCCATGGATCCCAGAAGTACCTCCTGTTTCTGGAACAGGAAACTCCTGTGGGTATTATTAAAATGTTTCTTAAGGTCTCTTTCTGTCACTCACATACAAAGCATAAAACAGTAAGTATGTTCTAATCTCCTTCTCACCCTCCTCCTCTTTTGCCGCCTCCTCCTCCAATACTGAATAACATACAGCACAATCCTAAATGGCAAAGACAGCTCAGAGCCAGATGAGCTGGCACTTATTTGGCTAGATGAAGCTGTAATTAATCCAGACCTCCCCTAGTCTAGGACTACCTTCACCCTGGTTTAATTTTATGCCAGCATTATGAGCGTACCTCTAGGCTAGAGAAGGTGTGCCTTTGGGATAACTTGGCTTCTTTTTTCATCCTTTCTTGGCTCTACTGCCAGCTGATCTTAGTCAGCAGAGCACTTCTGTTGGCAGATTACGGTGACAGCAGACCTCTGAAATCAGCAGTGGGGAAGAAAAGGATTTCTAACAGCAGAAGAGGTTTGGCTTAATCCTAACAGCCTACAGCTGGCATATCTTTGAGTTAGGATTTCACTTTTCTTTACTTAATGCATTTATATGCTGCGTCTTTGCTAGTGCTGTTGTAAGGTTAAAATACCAAAACAAGTAAATATTACCAATAGAAAACAGAATGAAGCCTTTCTAGTTCCTTCAAAAGTTCAGGGCGTAAACTCTTTCCTAGGCTTGCTCTCCCATGCTTTCCCTCAGGCCACACGAGTAAAGTAGTCTTACGGAAGCTGGGAGGGCCTTCCTGCACAGGCTGTTGAGCTGTCACTGCAGCTTAAGACATTTTGCTGTCTGGGGTGGAACAAATAAATGGTGCATGACTATTCAAAATACAAAACATTCCTGGCAATACAAATACAGAAATAACTAATAACTAAATAACTAATTAACTAACTAACTAATTAAATAGCTAAGAATGTTCTGCCTTTTCATGACACTCAAATGTGAATTATTCCTTCAGAGACTGATTGCAAGAGAAGGCTGGTCTGGTCCGCCTTACCTCTGCCTTGCCTAGAGGAAAAGAAATCAGCAAAGATGGTAGAGAAGCTCTCCCAACAGCCTTCTCAGGTTTTGATGCTGTTCTTTCTTTGGTCCTTACTAGAGTGCCATAATGACTAACGAATTAATATCAGTGCAGAGCTTTCCTTTGAGCTTTCAGCAGGTGAAAGTAAGTATACTTGTTTTATACAATATGAGAAAACACCTCCTTTACAGAAGGAAAGAGTAACAATGTGACTGAACAGATGCTGGGAGATCTAATGACTAGTGTCATTAGACTAGGCCAATGAGTTTTGAAAGCTGACAGCAGGCCTTCATTGCATTTTCTGTCACTTAAAAAAAAATCTTTTTATTTTTGTTTTATTTTGAACTTTCATTTTTTTTTCTAAATGGATCGGCAATATTCTCTAAATTTTGTATCCCCTGTTCCATCCATCTGTTTCACTTATATCCTCTCTCCCCACCCCCTAGCAAAAAAATAGGAGTGTTCTTTTCTCATGTCCTGGGTTAACTAACTCATGAGTCTGTATAGACTATGTGGAAGCATTTGGGAGCTATGATGGTAGTTGCTAAGCAACCACTCTTTTTTTAAAAAAAAAAAATTCCCATAAAGTTCTGAGTTGACATTAAGAAATACTTCCTGCTGATTTTAATAGACTTGCCTCCAGGTAAGTGTGCATACAATCACACTCTTAGCTCTAAGGTCCATACCTCCAGCGATAGGGAGGAAACACAAGTCTCTCTGCTCAGCCAGGCTGTTCTTGCTGTGAACAGTGTCTGAAGATCATGCAGAGGCCAAAACAAGGCGATATCTTCCCCTTAGAAATGATAATGTTTGCATGCGTGCAGTGGCTAGTTATTATGGCTAAAGAGCCTTGACACCAATGGCTATTGAAAACAAAGTAAAGCTTTATTATTGGAACTCCATTACACATAGGAAAGCACTCAAACAGTATTATAGTAAACTAAGCTGGAACTAGAGGAGCAGCAGGACTAAGAACATTTCTGCACGGGGTGAGGGAATTGCCCCATGCCACTACTTACCGGACTTCTTGGCTCTTTGTTTTTATATTACAGTCTCTTTGTTTTTATACTAAAGTCAAAAACTGGAGTTTTTGCACACATATACAATTGTATGAAGCGCCAGATCTGGAGAGAGAAGCAAGTGAGTGAACACTGTGAGAAAATATGAATAAGCTCTGTTGCTTATTGTTCAGCTCATAATTATACTCAGTTTGTTTTTAATAAGAACTGACTGTTGGGGGATTCCAGGGGAAATGCTGAACACCAACATGACCCACAGAACGCCTGTGCTTCAAAACAGGCATACGCAAAAACCAGCATAGGTTTAAAAAACAGACAGAGGCCAAAGTTGAGGCCAAAAACTAAACTAGGACGTTTATTGCAAAACAGCTTAGGTACATAAAGAAGTCAAAAGCTAGGTAAAATCCATCTCGCGTCTCTCTCCTCTTACAGCATGACAGAGAGAGATGTGCAAGTTTAACAGCAAGCAAAGAGGGAGTGAATCAAAGAGAAAGGAAGGACTGTGAGAAAGTCCTAACAGCAGATTTGCTAGCTGTAAGATTGTTTTCCAAACAACCCATAAGTTCCCACAGGAACTGTGAGACAAACCAGATGTCTCTTATCACACCAGCTGACCCTGCAAGTTACCATGACTACGAGTGCAGCAGAGGAACAAGACACTTAACCCTTTAGGCAGGGATCTGGGAGCCTAACACTTAACACTGACCACATTTGCAATTTCTTTATGAGCAGGCAGGAAAGAACTTGAGATTAAAGAAATCAGATGTGGGAAAAAAACAAAATTAACAAATATCTTTATAGTACCTTCATGGCCCAACTGGTTTGGAACATGAGGCATGAGACTAATGAGAATAGATGAGCAAGACAGTGGCCGTGTCAGTGTGAAACGGGCATAGTTCCCCACCCTGTCTTTTTAGGACTGAGAGTTCTTTGCCATTCATCAGCTAAGTTGCATGTGTTGGAGATCTCTATCATCACCTTCTGATTCCCTAGGTTTCCAATTTATGAACAATGATATAGTACAAGCAGGCAGATTTAGCATGAACACTCCGTGTAAGCATTCTTAAGTATTGGATTTTCAGGATATTTCAACATGGGAGAATGAGTAGGTTTCTGAATGATCTTTTAGGCTATTTCATTAAGATACACACACACACATCTCCTTAAGAAGTAACATAGACTTCTCCTGTCTTGCCACATAGCTTATCATTGACTTTTTTCATGTAAAGCATCATACATTTTACTCAACATTAACATCTTAGTAAACATTCATTAAGAAGCAGCTGTATAGTCTAACACTTATAAGAAATTAAACATCTCACAGGTCACCAGAACCTAATAATGTGTTTTACTTCTAGCAGGCATCCAGGAAAAAATAATGGCCAGTATTATTTAACTAAGTAGCTTCTCTTGGCCTGACTGCCCAAAACCTGATGGAAACATCATTCAGCCATGCTCCAATCACTGGAAGAATGGACCTCCTCTCCCGATGGTTGATGCCTGGTAAAGTAGCATGAGTAGGGAGTTATGATTGAGGCAACAGTGCCACAATCATGACTAAGTAGCAATCATAATTACAGATTAGCTTTACCTCTCTGCCTATTTAATATTGACAACACTGGTTCTCCCTCCATCTCTTTTATCAGTATTTTAAGAATATTTACCAGTTAGGAACAGCTTCATCAGCGTAAAAGCTATTAGTAGACAGCAAGGCCTGACAACACTGTTTAAACAGCCTCACCTTCATGTCTTGTGAGGTAGCCTTTATACCATCTTCTGCAGCTATCTGTGCAATTACAGATGCATCCAACTAATCTCCATTAATTGCAACAAAGATTCTCCCCTCTAAACAGAAATGAGATCTTACTGGCTTTCCATATGGGACCACTAAGGGACGAATTACTGACAATTACTATAACAACTGTCTGCCAACAGATGATTTAAGACTGATTGTCTGTTTAAGACTGATTGTACCAATGTAGTATGCCTTTTCAGTTTCCTGTGTATACTCTGGCGACTTGTCTATTTTCTCCACCACATTTTTCTCTCTTATCTCCTTTTTTTTGGTTTAGATGCTGCCTGTCCTGAATTAGCTGGTAAACTAGTGTTTCTTACACAGATATTTGGCTTTTTACTGTACAGAAACACGCTTATTTCCTAAATATTCAGACTTCAGAGACTTACATTTTGCAAACATGAACCAAAATATGGCTCAGCTTGTACCAGCTAGTACAGAATGGTGTTACCATACCATATATCCCCACTCCATGATATAGTAAAATATGATTTAATTAGCAAGAGATATCATTTTTAATATAAAAATCATACACTTATGGCTGGAGGACATGTGGAAAAGGACTCTAGTTGGAAGCCACATGCTAGGACAGATGACCTCAGCATGGCCAGGTTGTAAGTTCCAGCCCCAGCGCTGATGGGCTTGCAATAGTCTTCTCAATGACCCAGCATTCAAATACAATAGCAAATAAGAGCACCCCAATGAAGCAACCAAGGTCATCAAGCTATAACTGTTTCCCATGGAAACTCTCTTTTGTTTCCTCACCTTCCCAGATATTAAGAGACTATCATGACTCTCATCAATGCTTTGTCACCTGAAGCTAAGATCATTAGGCCATTCCAGACCCCTTTGGTCTGCCTTACCAGAGAGCAGGAAACAAGGTACTTAAACTCCGGCCCCAAGCCCAACAGTTCGTAGTACCTTGGACACATGTAAGTGTGTCATCTGTCTGTTGGCTCCTCAGTTCTTGTGCTCTGTGCTAACCTCAAACTCTTGTTTGAGCCATCTTGCTTTGATCTTCTGCTTCTGGAATGGTAATTGTTATCCACTTCACTCCAAAATCTCTTGCAATCCAACCTTTCCTTCCTTCCTTCCTTCCTTCTTTCTTTCTTTCTTTCTTTCTTTCTTTCTTTCTTTCTTTCTTTCTTTTCCTTTACTAGCCTTGGATGGTTCATGAGGCTGCTTGATTGATTGTGTGTGTCTGTGAATCTCCCAATAAAACCATTCTTTCGACTCTCAGCTGGTGTCTTGCAGTTAGTACTGATATACACAGGTGAAAAGGTCCTGTGGTTACCCCTCTCTTGCAGGCCTCCTTTGAGTTTTAATTCCCCACCTTTCTAAAGAGACACTGGCACTGCTGGAGGACCTCAAGGTCCCCCACCTTTTGGAGTAACAATGCACTGGGAATATATGAGCAACCTGAGATATTTTCACATTAGGTTTATCAGTTGTGCCTTAACATCAAGGGAATAGCCCTTATTTAAACACATAGAGTTTTATGAAATAAATTAGTGGGGTTTTTTAGATGATACTATGTCCGTAATATGCAGACAAACAGTCATTGCAGTAATCCCTTATTTTTTGAAATGACAATATAGCTGCCCTATCACAGATAAGTTTTATCTAATCTGCAGTGTGATCATATCCTGAGTTAGCTAATCCTTTCTGAAATCTACTCCCATGCTATGTTGCCTCACACAAAGCACTTTGCTATTTATTCATATGGAATTACAGAAAGATTTGAACCGACAGCTACAAAACAGAAGTAATATTATGTGGCCACATACATACTATCGCTATTTGCCTTCCAGGCTCTTACGGGGATGGAACTTCAACGGAGCCACCCCCATGTAAAATTTTGTGCTCTCTGGCAATTACTTATTAAATACAAATGGAATATTGAGGGATGCATTTGGGTTTCACAGCGTGCTTTCATAATGCATTAAAATAATGTCAAAGATAAAACATTGTTTCCAAAATACGCTTCATGGCTGCTTCACTGAGATTATGAAAACACCAACTAAATATTAGATTAATCCCCAGGTATATACTATGCAGCAAGGGCATGTGTTAGGAGAAATTAATTGAATTCCTCTGTCTTTTGCTTTTTCGATGTATTATTTATACTGTCTCTAGTCTACTTTTGTAAATCAACACAAGCCATGTAAACTATCTAGCAAAATTTAAACAAATAACACCATAAAAACAGCAGTGAAGTCACATACAACGTTTCAGTAAATATGTGCTAAAACCTTTACCATAAAACCAATCTGAAAATAACATACAGCATACTATTAAAAGCCACAAATATCTGGTACAGCTAGCATAAAAGAAATCAATTAGCATAACAGAGATGTCTCCTGACAGTAAGCTGGCATAAATAGTATTTGTACATTGATTGCATCCTTGTAACAAGATTGGGGCTCATCTGGCTCCTGGAAGCAACAGCTCCCCCTCTCCAGCACTTTTCCTACAGCCAGGGGGGAAAAAAAGACATCTTTTTTCCTCTGTGCTACACCCTTGCAAGTACTTTCATGCTTATCCAAGCCCAATAGCACACATGAATCCATTCTTTATCACAAACAGAATCCCCATGCTCTATTAGTCTCTAGTGGCTACTATTACTTACTACTATTACTGCTATTACTTGGGTGCTTGTTTTAGGAATAAAGAACATTTTAGGATGGTAGAAATAAAGACTATAGTTGAAGAAGTCAATCAGGAAAGTGAGAGAAGGTTGGAGGGAAGAAATCTCAATCCTGTCATTCTATGCCTCACCAGGATTAATTTTATTTTCTCAGCAGATGACAGACTGGGCTTTCTTATTTCTCCGTTTCAACAAGGACCAGAAACTTGATGTTTAAAGGCTTTTTATGTGTGCTGATATGCAAAAGGGTCAGTAAGAGACTGATAAAATTCCACAAGTTTTTGTCACAATTTTTTTTTATTTAGCACTGTATTAAATTAGTCAGACGAGTCAACTTTATTCCAGTTACAAACCTTCTACCCAACCATTATATACTATTTCCATAAGGTTGCATAAAATCTTTCTGGTTGCTTTCTCACTTATGCCAAATGTTTCAGGCCACATGGTGTAGTGGTTTGACTGCTGGACTAGGGCCCTGGGATCCCTGTTCAGCCATGGAAACTGACTGGATAACCTTGGGCAAGTCACACTCTCTCAGCCTCTGAGGAAAGCAACGACAAATCTCCTTTCTGAATAAGTGTTGCTGTGAAAATCCTAGGAGAATGTTTCCATATGACACTGGCCATTTCCACACTACACTGTTATAGTGCTATTATTCCACTTTCAACATCCCATGGAATCCTGGGGTTTGCAGTTTAGGGAGGGACATTTAGAGGGCCTCAGTAAACTACAAACCCCAGAATTCCACAGGATATTGAAAGAGGAATAATAGCACTGTAATAGTGTAGTACGGAAATGGTCACAGTTGATTTGGAGGAACATAACGGCAAGAATTTCACTATGACCTTCATTTTAATGATGTCTCCCAAGCTAACTATAGGAACAACTTGAACACAGATCCACTATACTTACTTCAGTTCTTGCAGTGGAATCCCTATGGCTCTTGCTTGAAAATTGCACACATTTTCTGATACTGATCTACAGAAGACAGAGGCTTTGCATCATCCTGTTGCACTAATTGCCACGTAGGCCCACATATCTAGTACCGCACTTCGTCTAGCCTCATCATTTACGGATCTAACATTTATTTCTTCATTGCACCTTTTCTTTTCTCTAGTCAATCAATTCTCCTAACAGTACATAAAGCCTAATCATTAGCCCTAAGACTCCCTAGTCATTAGGCTGTGTGATGACATACAGCTCAGTGCATCTCACTTAGTGCTCTTTAAATGCCAAAGATTCATGATGGAACTTGAAATAAATGTGTCGTGCTTATAGTTAGCAGAAGTCAATGAGCTCAAACTCTTCTCAGATAAATTGCGCCGCTACTACCTGCACATGATGAGCTTGATGAGCGCCATGAATGCAACCATTACCATCTGTTTTACTATGAGCAGCCACACTGCAGTAAACACGACGCTCTGTCACATTTGCACATTGGAAGTGTGCCAGAGGCAGAATATTCTCATACGTCATCTTCGAGGAAGATACTGTGCAATCCATCGTGCATACTGAAGAATGTGCAACCGAGCTGAGTTTAATTACATCCATTTGTCCTTTTTGTAAATGTCCCCGTGTGTGGAATAGATTGCTTTAGCCATTAGTCTGAGTGATTCTGCAGAGTCAGCATGGAATATTTGCTTGGTATTCAAAACTTCTAGGATAGGTTTGTTGGAAGCCTCAGCAGGGGCATCACTGCAAAACTTTACAGCACCCTGGTCTTTCTCCTGATTTTACTCATAGCTGGGGCTCCCTGTTTTTCTGGCCCTCTGACCAAAGCGAATGAGAGAGGGAGCAGTATTAAAAGTTAGGAGAAAGGATTACAGCTTTTACTCATCCTATCCTCTTGTTGGATGGGCCCAGAAAAAAAAAAGTAGCAAATTGGGTAGCATGTAATTACAGCAGAATTACAGCAGAAGAGGCAGAACAGCAAAAGATTCAGCAGGGTATGTATCACTATAGCCACAGGCACAACTGGGCGAATGCATCCCTGACCACCACTGAAACCTGGGCCTCCATGCTCTGGGCAAAATCTGTGAGTATGCCCAAGCTATGAACCTGAAATGTCAAGGGGAATGTAACTCCATACAGCCCAGATTAAATCCCTGTTCTCTGATCTGCCTTCTGACTGACCAGGAGCACCTCTGTCTTGCACAGATAAAGTACTGGTTTCTTTGCTCTGCTCCAGTCCATTAATGACATCACATATCTGTTTACCAAAGAGGCAGGTTCACTGAAATTAGGTGGAAAGGAGAGATAACACTGTGTGTCATTAGCATACTGTTGACACCAAACCAAAAACTGTGGGTAACCTCTCCCAGTGGTTCTCCGTATCTATGGAACAGCACAGGAAACACCACAGGCCAATGGCCGGGATGTTGAACAAGCATCCTCCAGCAGCACTTTCAAAGTGTGCCTCTCTAAAGAAGGACCAGAACCACCGTAAAAGAGTCCCCCCAAGAAAGGCAGCACAGAGGGATACCAAGGATGGTGGTATCAAAAACTGCCAAGTGGTCCAGCAAAACCACAGGAACATACACTCTCCCAGTCTTGTTCCTGGCTTATGTCATCTAACCCAGCAGTCAAACCTGTCTCCATCCTATAGGCTGGCCTGAATCCAGATTGAAATGATTTGAATGACTTGTTTCAACCAAGAATCCCTGGAGCTGGGAGGCTACCACATGATTCAGAATAGCTTTTGGACACTCAGTAATAGTTGCTCAATATCTGGGATCCACTGAAGTTTTTTTTCAGTAATAGCCTCACCATAGTCTCTTTTAGTGAGGATGGAACCCTGTCTTGATGCAGTGTGCATTCAGTACTCCACTTGGACAGTCCCTTCTGGTTAGATTTATAAGCTGGGTTATCATAATATCCTTTGGAATCCAAGGAATTTAATGCAGGTGAATCAATCCTAGAAAGGCCTCTCACTGGAGATGATGTCTCCCTCTCTGAATCTGAGCAGCTAGTGACAGATATGCCAACAAGGAGCTTCAAGAAGATCGGCTCCCATTTCAGCCAGAATTGGTGGACACTGAGGAGACAATCCTATAATTTGCAATATATCAATGGGAATAGGGATAGCATCAGAAGAGTAAATGCTTCTTATAGCAGCTTAAAGGAGAAACATTTACTTATTAACCACCTGACATCTCAAGGTCAGGTGGCTATAAGTCTCCCAGAAGCTGTTGGGTATCATTGTTCACAACTGTTTGTTCTGCTAGGCCTTCAGGACCCTTCATGCTCATGGATTTATTTCAGATCCTTGACCTCTGGACTGGCTTGAGTTTTATATACTTTGTCTTCCCCTTTGGATTTTGATTATCACAACTGTGGTCTTCTTGTGATGGATTTTGGAATGGCTGAGACCTTGCCACTATGCCTTCCTTTAGCTCTGATGAATTACTTTGTTGCCTCTGTATGACCCACACTGACTTGACCCACCTGTAATGGTTCCTTCTATTATGGCCTGTCTCTCCTGACACTTGCTCCTTCTAGGCTTACAGGACTCCAGGAAGCATGCAGATCCATATGTTTGTGGTAGCTCTCACTTCCATCCACAACCCCAGGTTGCACAAACTGAAGTGTTTTCAATAACATGGGACAAAAAGGAGCAAACATTACATCCACTGGATCTGTATCAATTATAGCATCCAAATCAAAGCAAATCTGAATATTTTGTCTGCAAATTGTCTAGCAGATTCTTCACAGTGGTCTGCATTCTGTCTTCTGGGCACAGCATAAAGGGTCCATTATCAATGAATACGGAAAACATATCGGTGGCAAAGAAGTAAGATTTCTTTGCTGCCATCACATCCACAGCATAGGTCCTCAAACAGGTTCAGTCACACCTTTTCTGAATTTTCCACTGTTGACACTCTAGTCTCTGTCCTACTTGTGTCATCAAGCTCCAGCAATCTAATGAACCAGGGGGATCCCTTGGCTTTATAGTAAGGGTAGCTCATCTGCAATCATGCCCACTGCCTTGGCCATTTCTTAATTCTACAGCTTGGACTTTGACAGGATCACCTGTCATACCAACAAGTAACTCTTTAAGAGCCATCAGGAATCCATCTGGATTCATACGTTTCCTCAGATGGACCATTTTCATCACAGAGGCTTCAAGCCTCAAGTGAATCGAAACTCCATCAAGGAATGAGGGAGGGACTATGACAATGGAATTCCTTTACACCCAGATGAACATCATCTTGTCCAGCACAAAAAAACTAGGTGCAGAGTGTCTCATGTAGCATGCATGAGGCCACAGACTACTTGGGATGGACCCATAATGACTGTGGACAAGAAGTCCAGAGTTACTCCAGGGTCACTATAGCATGGATTGAAATCCCAATGCAAAACAAGCTGGGAAGTTCCACTACTACCACTTCCTTCAAGACCAGATCTAATGGCTCAGAAAGCAAGGGGTGAGTGATATACTAACAGGATATTTATTCTTTCCCAACCATCCATCTTCAGATACATATACTCAAACCCAGATGACAGTGTAACAGGGCAGCTGGGAAGTGAGATGAAATTACAATAAACCACGGGTGCTCTCCTAGGCTTCACCTACTTCTGTACAGAGAACACAGATGGACAGAGGTGGGAAAAATTAAATTCCCACCTCATTCACTCAGATCTCCATCATAAGAGCCATTTATACATTTCAAGTATTTACTCATTGCATTTCCATCCACCAGGGTGCCTAAAGCATTGTAAGATAAAATATATAAAATATTCTTTAATGACATATTAAAATATTTTTGAAAGTTAGTTTCAGAAACCAAAGATTTGGCTGAAAAGTATAGTTTAGACAGCCTGCTGGAAAAACAACCAGGATAGAAGGAGTATGACCTCCTTTGATAGAGATTTCCACAGGCAAGGTGCATAGAAAGCCCTGTCTTTCATAGTCATCAACCTAACTTCTCAGGGTAGGGTGAGGCAGGATGGGGGGAATACACAACAGGAGCATTAGAAGTTAAAACTCAACAAGAAAAACTATACCCAAACCTGACAGTAGTGCAGTATTTCTTGTCAGCTGACTAAGGACTGTAGAGCTAAAATGACTTTGACACCTGGCAGAGTGATAAAGACCACTGGGATAATGCAACTCCTGTCTCCAAGAAAGAACATCATGGGCTGGTGGGGTAGGTAGAGACCAGTGCTGCCCCATCCACTAGCTAGAGAAGAAGCAACTACAAGGAACTTGCTTCTCTCCTTCATGCCAAGAACATTCAATTCCATATGTCAATTAACCCCAGGATTCAAAGCTGAAGGGAATCACTGTCAAGGCTTTGCCACTAGCCAGGAAACTAAGAGCAGTTGGATTGTCTATGGGTGTGGGTAACTGCACCTAACTGTGCTAAGCATTCAGTAAAAAAGGCAAAAGAAAATTTCTTCTCTCTGTCTGTCTGCCTCTCTGTCTCAGTCTCTTTCTCTCTCACACACACACACACACTGTTACCCCAAAACATGGGTGATTCAGTAGTCTACACATGATGCCAGTACTTCCATGAAAAGGTGGGGAATATTAGCTCAAAAGAAGGCCTGGGCAGGGGAGGGGTAACCTTATGAGATCTTTTATACCTGTGTTTACCAGTACTTCTGCAGAGGAGAACCAGCCGGAAATCCAAAAGTAAGCTTAACATGTTTTATTGAGGGAATTGCAATCATTCATATAAGATCCAAGCAGTCATGCATTCACACAAAGCTAGCTGAAGGAAAAGGGAGGAAAGTTTTGGATAGCAAGATTTCAGGGCAAAGTGGGTGATATTTACCAATCCAGAAGAGCAGCAAAAAAGCAGTGGTGTGGCTTAGACACAAGTCTAAGGACAGTACACAAACAGAAATTTAAATTGAGCTTTAAATGTTCTATTTCTGCCTGGAGGGCTCTCTGGATGATTAAACAATGGAGCTTGCAGAGCGGACAATGAGGTCTTTAATGGGCTAATGATCCTAGTGTTAGGTGATAAAAGGCTAATGGCTGTCCTGATAGCTCAGTACTTGTCGGACAAATGCATGGACAAAAAGGAAGCTTGCTTAGTCAGAGAGACATGAGTTAAGACAATCAGCCATCCTGTGGGAACCTTCTGGATGCTATTGTCTAAGAGGTTGAGTTGTTAAGGCTAACTTCAAGCCTATTATCACTGGAGTTTCCTGGTGATTTCCTGACTATGACCTGGCTACACCTGGATGTCTCTTCTGGCCTAATTCACAATGCACATGTTCAGTCAGTTTTTCCCTCTTGGTCAGCATGGCCATTCAACCATAGCAGAGTATATTTTATATTTATGCCAATGAATATTTTTTGTCAATTAAAACATATTTTGCCAATTAAACCGTATCAAAGTGTGGAGATGTACAGCCTGCTAACAACACACATACACACACACAGCAGGAAGAGGGAGAGAGAGAGATTCTCCAAGTATTTCGGGTGAGGAGATGGTAACTTCATAACAGAAATGTCTCTGACTCTACAAGATAAGAATCTTGGGTAATGGAGAACATGTGGAATTATTCAGACTCCATTTGGTTCCATCTTGCTAGGTATAAAACAGATTTCAAGTTGACAACAAAGAAAAAAATAATAATAGATGTTTATCTCTTTCAGAGGATAAAATCCAGCATTAGTATGGATCAGCTTCTAGCATTAATTGAAGTCTACAGCTCCACTGTAAAGCAGAGAACAAAATTAAAAACAGCATTAACAACAACACAACAACAAAGTCATCCATAAACCAGCAGAGGTGTTAATCAATTTTAGATGACACACTAGATATAGGATCAATAGAAGTTGAATTGGGTATTACCTGATGATTGGAGGGCAGGCATTCACCATCTTTTTCCCGTTCTTGTTGGCTAATTTTCTTATTACCTGCTTACAGCCACACACATGTTCCCCTGATTTGTGAATCTGTTACCTGCCACATTATCATGTCTCTGTGGGAAAACATGTATATTTATAAATTGCCTTTTGACCCAAATGGTCCCAAGGTAGTATATAAGGCAAATCTTGAAACAATTTAAATGGCAAAACAAAGAACTGACATTTTTGTAAAAAGATCAAGAGAGTAGAATCAGCTAATAGTCCAAATACAAACCATTAAAAACTGTCAGGAATAAAGATTTTTGTTATCACCTAAATTGGAGCAGAGTTCAGATCAACACAATAACCAGGTTTCTGTGTATCCCTTCATTCCGGAACCTAGAGGTCTAAGCTGACAGTGGGGGCAAGTTCTGTCTTCTCTTTCTTCTTAGAAGTTGCAAGAAATCATGCTGTTTATGAACTAGGACAAAGATTTATTCCTTCCCATTTCAGAGCTCTATACACCTTGTTCTTAGTACCACTGGACTACCACATATCACCTCAGTAAAAAATAGTGTTGAGTTCAAACTACAAAATGCAACGACTTCTTCCAGTGATTTCAGAGACCTATAGACCAACAGCCATGACCAACGGTGCATGAGATGATTTTTCATAGTTCTAAATAAGAACTTTTTGAACTACTGCAAGTTACTTTTGAACTACTGCAAGTAGAATCCCTCAGCATCCGCTTCTAAGAACATTCAGCTAAATAGGATTCGATCCACTGCAAAACAGTACCCAGAAGTCCCAGAAGGATATCATGGTTGATGGTGTTGAATGCCCCTGAGAGGACTACAGAACAACAGGGACGTATTTCTGTCTAGCTCCTGGCACAGGCCACGCATCACAGTACATAAGGCTGTTTGTTCAAAGTCCATAATTTCTGGATGGATAAAATTTCTTTTGCAGAGACAGAGTGAAAAAAAAAGTCTTGCTGCACTTTCAAGTAGCAATATAATCCTTTGCTAATTTATTATTTTAAAGACGCAATGAGCAATTAACCATTTTCTTCCTATTGCAAGCAAGTCTTCCAAAACAGTGTAGTTTCTGAAGATGATTTATGATTCAGGACTTATTCTGTGAAAAATGGGTACATGGTATTTTTGCTCAGAATACAGCATTTGTTAGTGCACAGAAAATGCTGTTGGCTTGTGATTTGTTTTGCACAAAATTTTTTACTTTTTTATGCAGAAAAACATTCATTCATTCATTCATTATCTGTTTAATTTATATCTTGCCTTTCTCCCAAATAGGATCCAAAGGCAGCACAGACATATTGTCTTCTGTGCAGAAAATGATGTTTTCTGCACAAAAACATGCATGTATGAATTTAGTGCAAAATATTTCCTAAACTGTGAAGAGTCTCATCAAGTTTAGGATTCTCCTCCTCAGAGTTTCTCAAAACCCAAGAAACACATTGATCTACTACCTTTGAATATTTTCAAATGTTCTTTCTATCATTCAAGACTAATAAACTTATTATGGCACAAACTTTCATGGAGTGCTGTCTAGCTCATCAACTGCATCAAAACGCTATGGGGATGCTTTAGGCCATTTCCGCACGGGGTGAGGGAATCACCCCGTGCCAGTACTTACCGGACTTCTTAGCTCCACACTTGGGTCCAGGCTGGTCCAGAGCAGTGTGTGGCCGCCGCTCCGCACTACTCCAGGGACGAAAATGGTGGCTTCCGGTTGGTCGAGGCTCTCCACCAACCACTGAAGCTCGCCAGCCTAAAGCCCGCCCCCGGCAGATCGCAGGCTCACACTGGTGCGAGCCTGCAAATCTGCACCGCAGGGTGGGCACGGAGTGGTGCGCTCCGTGCTTTTGAAAGACCTGTTTCAAGCGGTCTTTCAAAAGCACGCTGGATGACCACTTTGGGTCGTTCCGGAGCGGGCTGAGGTGCGGAACTACACTAAGTAGGTCCAACCCAGTCTGCTCCTAGGTGCAGACGTCCTCCCTGGAGGACCCTCTGCACCATTTCTTTAAGCCCGTGTGGAAATGGCCTTAAAGTCAACAATGATGGCTTTTAAAGCATGTATAGCAGAGGAGTAGGCACATGTGTACTACCTCTGCACCATCTGTTTTCATAGCCTTCAACTTGTAGAACTCTGACTATTTTTCAGTACTTGGAAAAGTTAATTTTTCTGAACTGCAATTCCCATAATTATCCAGCCAGTCCCTGACCGTAATGTCTGAAAATTTCAGAAAGCTGTGATTCCAAAAGTAATAATTCCAATTTCTGTTCTAAATCATGCTGAGAATCTCCATGGAAACAGGACTCTTTCCATTACAGACAGTTGCCCTGTCCCTATAGAGGGTGAGGGAAATGAGGGTATCTTTGTATGAGGAGATTTGTGACTTTAAAATAGGGTTTAAATAGGGCTTAAATATTTGTGAAGATGCCCCCAGTTCACAGAGCCAGTGTGGTTTAATGCTTTGAGTGTTAGATTGGGACTCCAGGAGACCAAAGTTCAAATTCCCACCTATGGAAACACACTGGGTGATTCTGGACAAGTCACATTCCCTCATCCTCAACAGAAGGCAGTGCCAAGCCCCCTTTGAACAAATCTTGCCAAGAAAACGTCGTGATAGGTTTGTCTTAGGGTCGCAATAAATCAGAAATGACTTGAAGACACACAACAACAGCAACAACAACAACAATACAATTCTCTACCTACTCATAAAAATTCTTTTACTTTCTAACCATTATTAATATAACAAACAGGGCACCTATGTCATTGGATGAAATCTGTGTCCAAGAATACAATCTACTATATGTCTCTAAATTATACAATGCTGTGTGGTGTAGTTTGAGCATTGGACTACAACTCTGAAAACCAGGGTTTGATTCCCTGCTCAGCCATTGAAACCCACTGGGTGGCCTTGGGCATGTCACATACTCAGCCCCAGAAAAACTCGTGATAGGTTCACCTTAGGGGTGCCAAAGTTGGTAATGACTTGAAGGCACACAACAACTTCTTTCACCAACTTGATAATAGCCCACCGCTGTTATAATAAGCATGGTAGTCATATGTGTGCCACAAGACTCTATTTTCCCCCCGGCTCAAACTTAACAAACTTTTAATATCCCCCCCTCCTTTTTTTTTATCTGCTTTTGCTTTAATTTTTGGAAGCTACCTTGAGTCCAGTTTGAGGGAGAAAGGGAAAAATAAATGGATGGAGGAGGAGGAGAGGGCTTCCTGGGACATTTTTGGGGGCAAGAGGATGATGGTTCAGCTTTAGTAACACAAACCACTGCATTCTAGATTTATCATTTAACATAGGGATGGGCCAACCAAATCCTCGAATCCTCGAATCCTCGGCAAGGATTTGAGATTCGTGTATCCGAATCCCTGCACAAAAATACGCAAACCGAATCTTTTGAATCCACCAACCAAATAGTTTGTTGGAGACCAGGACACCTGAAAACCTGGGTGACCAGACGTACAAGGGGAGATAGACAGTAGGTGAGTTTTTCCCTTCCAATAGTAATGGTCTTTGCTAACAATTTCAGAAATTACATTTGGGGTTGTATTCTAATATATTTAAATTGAACATTTAATATTTAATATTTAAGTTCATTTAATATTCAAGTTCAGCATTATTTTCTGTGCTGAAAATCAATGGCATGAATAAATGCTGGGGTCAGTGGGTCTGACACCTATCAGAAGTAGTGGGGCAGTGTGACGTTTCTTGCCGCCCAGCCTGACACGTCTTGTGTGCAGGTCTGCACAGCCTGGGAGATTTCTCCATCAAGCCAGGGCACACACACGCAAGCCTGCTTCTATCCTCCTCCACTGGGAATTGCAGCACCCATTTCACTATTGTCCCTCTTTGGCCTCCTCCTATCAGACTGATCTCCCTCCCCTGCTTTCCTTAAACTCTGGCCCTTCTCAGCGATAAGAACAAGCAGACTTTTAATCCTAAAAGAAAGTGATACTCTTGGTACTAATGTTGTAATGGCAGTGTTACTGCCCTGGCTAGTCCGAGCTTTGGGGATATTAAAAGATGTCCTTTTGATATCACAATTCAGCTGCACTTCTCTATTCCCCTCCATGTGCTTTCGAGGCCACCGGACAAGCACGTAAACAAGCTCAGCCGTTAATTGCCGTAATAGTCAAACTACAATACAGGCAGGCCAGGAATAGCTGACTCGCTGCTTTAGGAGACCTCCAGGCAAGTACTCTAATTAGGTATGCACGCAACTTACAAAAGAGCCTCTGCCCCGTGTTGGCAGCTTGATGGGTAAACTATGCAATACCCAAGTACTCTACATCTGCATACTGGCTACTCTATTGAGAACCTCTACAATAACTCAATCATTCAGATTCTGACCTTTCGGAGGCTTTGTCTCCATCTCCAGATCTATTGTTTTCCCCCTAGTACGGCATAGCCTGCAGTCACATTCTCCTTATAAAAACCCTTGATTCCGAGACCTTCCTCGGATCGCTCCCGAGTTTCATCCCGCCTTGCTGCCGTTTTGCTTGGCGAGCCTCCCCTCAGCTCCACGTGCTGAGCTACATCGCACCCCAGCTTCGCTCTCTATTTTTCTGGGCTTCAGGACAGGTGAAGTATCACCCAAACCAGCAATCCCTTTAAAAATCCCTCTATACCACTCCAACCTTTATTTTCTTTAGTTATCTTGTATGAGTGTGTCGCATACACTGTTTTGCTTGAGTTTAATAAAACATCATTTATTGTTTCAACTTTTGTGTGCTCCTTGACTCGACCCGACCCCGTTGACATAGGGTTCAAGATCTCGCTACGTTACCCTGCCTCTCGTAACGCTAAGCAGTGCTCTGAGCTAATTTTCCCCACCTTTAGTTGAGCACATTTTGGGGTCCCTCCCGGGACCCCCAGTACACAGGGTGACAGTAGTGTGTATAATCTAGTATGTAGAATGACACTCTGTGAGACTGTTTTTATGAAAACAGAAAGTTACATTTTATTGAAGCACTGTTACTGTAACTTGTCTGTAACTAAATTTTTATGGTACAGCACACCCCTTTTATCTCTCTCTCTCTCACTATGCTCAGCTCATTTACTGTCCAAGTTTCACTCTGTTTCTCAGCCCTCTAACACAACTCTTTTCTCTTTGTCACTCACTGGACTCTTCTTCCCACTAACTCTCTCCTGTGTCAGTTTATTTCCATTTCTCCTCCCCCTACCCTTGGTTTGCCCCTTCCTTGAGCTCCCCAGGGTTCCATTTTACCAACCAATCATTTTAAACCACTCCTGGTCACTATGGAGGCTTAGTTACCATGCCCCTCCCTTCAGGTTTCGTCACAGACCTCCCCCTTTTACTCTTTCATTGCGTTGCTGAGACCTCTTAACAGATCTCATCAAAAGCAATGAGGATTAGCAAACAACAATTCTGCCATACTATTCAATACATACTTACTATCAATATGTCTGTCTATCAATATCCATTAAAATATTTTACCGATTAACATAAACAGTGTATATATTATTATCATTAACATAATACACTATAACTTAACACTTCTCTACTACACCTGTACTCAGGCTGTTCCGGCCAGGTATCTAACCCCCACCAAGGTATGCATTTTTACAAGGGTAGATAGTTAGTATGAATAACTTCATCCTTGTAGAAGAATGCATATAGACCTTGGGCTACCCTTAAAGGATTATTCCATTATAAAACCCAACCTTTACACTTATTACATTTTATCCTTCTTCCATTTGTCTGGATAAGGAGTCTGCAACAATGTTCTCTTGACCTTTGATGTGTACAATATCAAAATTAAAATCCTGTAGCAACAGGCTCCATCTTAACAATTTGGCATTACTTCCCTTTGTATGATTCAGCCAACACAATGGTGAGAGATCTGCTCTCAAAACAAATTCCCTTCCCCATGAGTAAAGTTTTAATATGTTTGGAGCCTACACAATAGCCAAGCATTCTTTTTCTACTGTGGCTAGATGTCTTTCCCTTAACAGCAACTTTTTACTGAGGAACATCACTAGGTGCAATTGATTATCCTCACACTTTTGACTTAATACAGTCCCAAGACCTATATTTGAGGCATCCGTGATTACTGTGAACAGTTTCTCAAAGTCAGGAGCAATAAGCACTGGAGCTGATGTAATAGCTTCCTTTAATTTATCAAAAGCTCCCTGGCATAGCTGGTTCCACATTACCTTTTCAGGGTAACCCTTTTTAGTTAGTTCTGATAAGGGTGCTGCCACAGAACTAAAATTAGGAATAAACCTCTTATAATACCCCACTAAACCTAGGCGCTTTCCGCACCTTACCTTCTTCTGGCGCTGGGGTGTGGGGATCGCACGAGCAGCCTCCGGCGAGAGGCTCTCGCGTCCGGGGTCCTTCGGCTCTGCACAAGCTGCCTGCTCGCACGAGAGCCCTGCCTCTTCCTTCCGCAGCTCAGCCTGGGAGTTTCCCAGGCTGCGCTGGGGCAGGAAGCATGACTGGCATGGCTCTGGAGGCTCGGCATGCCAGGGAAGTGCACGCGGGGCCCGGGAGCAATGCGTGATCACGCACCATTTTCGGCTTCTAGCCAAAAATTGAAAGGTGCATGATCGGTGCCTGCCAGCCCCTGAAGCGTCACGTGATTGTGAGTGCATCGTGCAGATCGCTCCTCACAATTGTGCGATGCTCCAGGCCCTCTTTCGCATGGAAAATGCCATGCAAAAAGGGCCCTAGAAAAGCTCTCTCTTTTCTTTTAGTGGTGGGTATTGGCCATTGACCTATGACTTTGATCTTGTCCCTCTCAGGCTTTTTTTAAAAAACTTTTTTATTGATTATAAAGAAAAAAACAGAACAAAAAAACCCCCATGTGATACACATAACAGTGAAAAAAGAAAATTTCAACAAACCAAACTTACATTGTTATTTTTCTCCAATTCCATTACAATCCCTTCAGTTTTCATCACAGCAAGGTCACACAATCTCACCCAGTGATTGCCACAAGTAGGCCAGTGTACCTCCTTCCACAAGAGATGCCCGCTTGGGCTGCCTTTGCCCTCTCGGGCTGCCTCCCTCTGCAAGGTAATAATCTCTCTTCTTTTGACTTGAGACTGGAGGGTAGGGATTGGGAATTATTGAGACTGGACTAGAGATTAGACTTGAAAGTCACTTGCAGGACTTGAGACTGGACTTGAGGGTAGAGAATTGAGACTGGACTAAAGGCTGGGTTTTTTTTAAAAGTGCCTTGTTGCAAGACATGTGACTTGACTTGAGACTGCAGGGTGCAGAATTGAAACTGGACTAGAGGCTGTTGTTGTCTTTTTAAGTGCCTTTCTTGTTGCAGGACTTGACTGGAAGGTACAGGCTTCTTGAGACTTCAAGGACAGCTGAAAGATTCCTTTGCACAGCTCCCTTGCAAAGCTCTTTCAGATACAATTCTGGGCTTGTAATTTTACAAGGAGTCACAACCTTCTCTGCCAAAGTGTGCTGGTGCATCATCAAACTACAAACCCCAGGATGCCATAAGGAGCTATGCAAAGAAAATCCAGGTTTGACTTGGATTATCTCTGTCCTGTAGTGTGTGGCCCTGTTTACACAGGCAGGAAAATGTGGGATTAATCCACATTTTCCTGCCTGTGTAGAAAGGGCCTTCATGTCATTTTCAATCTGAAGAGATCCTGAGGCAAAATTATGACAATTGTCCTGGCTAGATTCTTTAGAAGGAGGTTTGGCTTTGCCTAGGCTTTTGCTAAGGCCGAGAGAGTGTGTCTTGCCCAAGATTATCCTTCTTTCTCTTGCTTTTTAAACCCTTTTTTAAAAAAGGGTTCGAAAGATTTGAGATTTGTGAGAACTGTGGATTCCCAGAACCTTCCAGGGATTTGGATCAGGATTCGGATTTGGAAAATTCTGGATTTGTCCCATCCTATACCCCCTTTCCTAAATATACCCAGCAACTTGTCAATTAAAAACAACAACGACAACCACAACAGCAACAACAGTGTTTTAAGAAGGGTAGAGACAATGTTATGCATGACGTTTTTCTGTCCGGCCTGCAAACTTCTTCCTGTGCCCATGATCAATTCTTGTAATTTCAAGATTTAATTTTGAGCCATCCCTTAACAAAATGGTTAACGCCTTTTATTTCCTTAGGAGCTAGTGGTGATGGTGGCTTTCTCTTTCCCCTTCTTTCCTTCCTCTCCCTCACTCTCTATTTTTTTGGCAGCACAAGTGTTATCTTTTTCCATTCATGAGGCACGAGGCTGCTTGCAGATTGATAGCCATTGCTTTTATTATTTTATTATGCATGATGTGGAAAATATTAACTAGATCAATAGAAGAATGAAGCTGTTGCGAGTTGGTCTCTGTGGAGCATGGCCTGTGGGGGGAGGGGCTGTGGGAAGAGTTATAGAGAGAAACAAATTAAATTTACACATTTCAGATAATCAGGCATGTGGTTTACCCTCTGTGGGTTCTCTAATCTAGCTTTTCTTAATTACATTCTTTGTAAGATGCATTGTTTCACTTTTCCCCCCATAGACTTCTTTTTGTTGTGGGAGTATGTAGTGTAATTACTAAGCTCCTGGCATTATTTCTGTTTTTATTATGAAATGTCAAGATTCTGAAAAGGAAAATTTCATGCACTATATAATGTCAATCATCTGTCTTTATGAGATGGAACAGCATTCACTTTGTTCGTGTTTTTTTTTAACGGGGGGGGGAGGCACCACTTTTATGTAAGTCATTTTAAAAATGCTAGATTGGCCTGCTTTGCACAGGAACTAAAAACCGCAGCAAGGTTCTTTTGTGGGAAAGAGGGAGGGTTCTTTTTTCTTTTTTTTAATGTAGATGACCTGTGTTAATACTGGGGTGCTGGGATCCATCTTACACCATGGACAGCTATATCCTAAATTAAACTTTAGCAATATATAATGTTTTTAAAAAGGATGAGTCTGAATATGAGAGGGAGGAACACATTAGCATCTCCCCCATTGCCTCTCTTCACACGTAAATAGTGATACTCTAAAGGAGGCAGGATCTCCTATGTATTCAGTGTCTCCACACAACCAGGAACCATGATTTTTATGGATCCCCAACTGCATGGAGAGTGTCCATGAGCACGTTACTCTTTCAGGATAGCACTTTTATATTGGTTGGTTTGATTCTTGGTTGCATCAAAAGGAGTATGCTGTCTAGATCAAGCGAGGTAATGGTACCAGTCTATTCTGCGTTGGTTAGGCCTCATCTGGAATACTGTGTCCAATTCTGGGCACCTCATTCGAAGAAGGATATCGACCAACTGGAGCGTCTCCAGAGGAGGGCGACCAAAATGGTGAAAGGTCTGGAAGCCTTGCCCTATGAGAAGCAGTTTAGGGAGCTGGGGATTTTTAGTCTGCAGAAGAGAAGGACATGATAGCCATGTTTAAATATTTGAAGGGATGTCATGTTAGGAGGGAGCAGGCTTGTTTTCTGCTGCTCCAGAGACCAGGACAAGGAGCAATGAATTCAAGCTGCAGGAAAGGAGATTCCACTTGAACCTCAGGAAGAATTTCCTGATGGTCAGAGCTGTCCAGCAGTGGAATATGCTCCCTCGGAGTGTGGTAGAGTCTCCTTCTTTGGAGGTTTTTAAGCAGAGGCTGGATGGCCATCTGTTGGGAATGCTTTGATGGGTGTTCCTGCATAGCAGGGGGTTGGACTCGATGGCCCTGGGGTCTCTTCCAACTCCATGATTCTATGATTTATGGATTTATATAGCCAGTATTTTTAAAACTACCTGCTATATAAATCTATAAATCAAACAAACTGAGCCAGTGTGGTGTAGTGGTTTGAATACTGGACCACGACTGTGGAGACCAAGGTTCAATTCCCCACTCAGCCATGGAAACCCACTGGGAAACCTCAATGATAGGGTCACCATGAGTTGGAAACAACTTGAAGGCACACAACAACTACAGTTTTTAAAACTACACTGCTCAGTCAATGAGGCCAAATAACAAATTGAGAAGGCAAAACTGGAACCCACAAAAATAAGACAGACCCACTACAGAAAAGGATAGAATGATACTACTGTTTGTCAACATCTCCCAGCCAATATCATTTAAACACATTGTCAATAAGTTACAACCTATTTTGGACAACAGTATGGCCCTCTGAAAGGCTTAGGGTAGAAGGCCAAAGCTAGCTTATAAATACTTCCCCCTACAACTGTCCTTTCCTCGGTTAATATGGCTTAGTCTTTCCATAGCTCCACCTTTACCCAGAGGTTTATATTTTTTTCTTAAGTCACTAGATTATGAAATCCCTTGTGGCCTCATAATAACAGCAACTGGTCTGATTATTCATCAAAAAATAAAAGAAATCCCCCAAATAGCTTGTTAATATTTATATGAAGCCTAGAATTTATTCTTGTTCAAAGCAAGAGTCTCAGGAATTAAGAAAGAATTGAAAACAACAACAACAACACATTTAAATCTATCCAATCCAATCAGAATGGTTTCTGGACAGAGGAACACCAGATAAGAAGTGTGCTATTCTGATCACTGGGATATAGATTATGATCATCTCAAAATTTAAATTAATGCTTCTATCTTTTTTTAAAAAAAATGTTCAGGTTCAACTTTCAGTGAATCTCCATTTTATCTAAATGACAGCAAGCATAACCCTCTAAGATAATACTTTTGGAATGTATTATCTGTTAAGAGTTTTTAAAAACAGTGTATCTGGAAAGTAGGACTTATAGATGCAGCAATGCCTCCAGGCTGGACTAAACTTCTGGTTTTTCAGTAGGCTTTTCTCCCTTTATTCTGAAGTGACTCCAGATATCTGTTCAAAACATCAGAAAGTGCATCCAAGGGAGATCTAGGTAATGCTTAGCATAAGACACCCTTTTGATAAAATCAGAAGAGGTTTTCTTGTATAGGTTATAAATTCACTGCTATAATGGCACTAGGAAGTAATTCTTCAAAGAAAGTTTTCTTCAAAGATTCCACTTTGCTGGAGGGCACTGTCTGAGCGTTTGTCTGCTAGGAGAGGTTGGCTTTCTGAGAACTCATTCCACTGGGATATAAGAATCAGATTTGCTACTAATTTACATCAGCTTTATCTCAGTGTGGCTCCACTGGCTACTGCTACTGGGATTTGAGAGATATTACCAGGACTCTGACTCACATTGATTGTAAGATGTTTCACTGTTCTGTTAAAGTCCCGCTTGTGAAAGTCTGTCTTGTGCTTTCCCAGTACTTAATAAATACTTTGCATTTATCACCAAAACACTTTCTTTTGTGTATTACTGTGGAATATATATTTTTCCCCCTAAAACTGCAACTCGCTTCTCTTCTTGTCTGTGCTAGGCATCCTATTTTGGTTAGCACAGTCAGCCACAATAAAGAGCCTAGACCAATCATTCCCAATATTCAAACAGGCTTGGTCTTCTGGAGGCTGAAATCCAAAACACATGGAGGACCA
Organism: Cyclura pinguis; assembly: GCA_030412105.1. Taxonomy (NCBI): domain Eukaryota; kingdom Metazoa; phylum Chordata; class Lepidosauria; order Squamata; family Iguanidae; genus Cyclura; species Cyclura pinguis. The sequence continues at coordinate 61,264,280 of CM059600.1, read as the reverse complement.
AAGACTGAGAAGCAGTGCTCTAGAGGCCTATAGTTTAGAGGCCAACAGGTAAGAGAAAACTTAGTAAGAAGGATTTTTTTATTTTATTTTTTTGCTTAGGAGACCTACTATGTTTTCCCCCTTTTCAGTCTGGCCAAAAAAAGGAATCAACATCTTACCATGGTGGTTCTGTAAGGCTGCCACTTTTTAGAATTAAGAATGACTGCTTACTACATTGTACACCAGAACTGGCTCCAGGATTAAGGAGTTGTTGGCACAGGATCTAGCAGTGGGCTTCCCTTTATGTGCTCCCTTTCTCACCCTGAACCCTTCCCTACAAGTTCACACAGAGCCAATGATAGGCTTCAACAGTGGGGGGCCTTGATGCAGGAACTGGCAGTCTAATACCACGAAAGAAAGAAAGAAAGAAAGAAAGAAAGGAAAATGCTCCAGTCAAGGTTGTTGTTGTTGTTGCTTATTATATTTGCATTTTTCTCCCAAAACTGGGACTCAAAGCAGTTTATAATTTAAAAGAGCAGTACAGTTAAAAATGTTCAAAAAGTGAACATTAAAATAAAATTAAATTCTTTGCGGCATTAAAACAGTTCAACCCTCCAGTTGAAAGAATAAAATGCAATTTAAAAGTTATAAAGCAAATAAACAGTTCAGTTTAAAACAATACAGCATCCCCTAGCTGATCTTTAAAAACTTTGTTTCAAAAGTCTGTTGAAATAAAAAGATTTTTGCCTGCTGACAGAAAAACAGCAAATAGGAGGCCATTCTGGCCTCCGTGGAAACAGTGTTCCAAAGTCTTGTGGCCCCAGCAACCATGCTTGTGACCTAGTGGGACTGACAGAAGAGCCTTGTTCTTTTTAAACTGTGAGCTGCTTTGAATCACAGTTTTTGGAAAAAAGCAGGATGCGAATAAATATCATCATCATCATCATCATCATCTCCCGATGACCTCAGGGCCAAGACAGACTCATATAGGGAGATACAAGCCATTTCCGCACAGGGTATTTGAAACAGTGCAGTCCGTCCTCCAGGGAGGATGTCTGCACCTGGGAGCGGACTGGGTCCGGACTATCTAACGTAGATCCACATCTCAGCCGCTCCGGAACGATCCAAGTGGTCGTCCAGCGTGCTTTTGAAAAACCTGTTTCTTTTGGTCTTTCAAAAGCACGGAGCGCGCCAGTACGAGCCTGCTCCCTTGTGCAGATTTGCAGGCTTGCACCAATGCGAGCCTGCAATCTGCCGGGGGCGGGCTTTAGGCTGGCAAGCTTCAGCGGTTGGTCAAGACCCTCGACCAACCGGAAGCCACCATTTTCGACGCTGGAGGAGTGCAGAGCAACGAGCACGCACTGCTCCAGAGCAGCCTGGACCGGACCAGGGAGCCATAAGACCCGGTAAGTAGCGGCACAGGGCGATTCCAGCGCCCCATGCGGAAATGGCCATAGTTTGCAAGATAGCCTGGACTTCAGCCATCTGGAGCTTTATAAGTCATAATCAGCACTTTGAATTGTGCCTGGAAACAAACTGTAGCCAGCACAGCTGTTTTTTAGTTTGTTCGTTTTTTTAATTTAGTTATAAAAGAAAAAACAAAAAGAAGAACAAAAGAAGAAAAACATTATGTGATAAACATAAGGATGAAAAAAGAAAATTGTAACAGAAAAATGCTTACATTGTTATTTTTCTCCTAATCTATTAACATAACATACTTATTCCACATATTATAAATCATACTGCTTGTATGTATGTATTTATATATGTATATGTGTGTGTGTGTATACACACACACACACACACATATATATATCTAAATCTCATTCACATTATATCCATTATTATTTATTCTCATAATTAATATTTAGGAAAATATACTATTAATAATTTCATTCTTATTTCTATTCTTTTCTACTAAATTTATCTTCTTACTATTACTAAATATATTCTTATTACTAAACATATCATTACTAACTCTATACATGAATCCATCCCCAGAGCCAATTATATTTCAGATTACGTCCCCTTCCAGAACTGTAGTTCTTCCTGTGGAGGTATAACACATTCCTCTTTTATTAAAACCTTTTCCACAAATATCTTCTATATTACTTCAAAATAATTTCTTTTCGACATTCCTTTTTTAACCTTAATTCCACATGTTAACTTATCATTAATCACAATTTTCCACACTTCTTTATACCAGTCCTCTATTTGAAATTCTTCTTGAGTTTTCCATTTTCTTGATGTAATTAACCTTGTTGCAGTTAATAACTTTGTAATCAAATCCTTCATTGCCTGGCTACAATTAACCTTATCAAACATAGATAATAATGCTATGCCCAGATATATTGGTAAATCCATTTCTGTTATCTCTTTTATCTCTTTAAATACCATTTGCCAAAATTTCTGTACACATTCACAATTCCGCCACATATGAACATATGTACCAATTTCTTGACAATTCCTCCAACACAACCTCGAATAATTCTTATCAATACAATTTAATCTTACTGCTGTTAGGTACCATCTCCAGATCAGTTTATAATAATTCTCTTTTATCTGTACAGATAAGCTTTTTAAATGATACCGATTCAAAATTTTTCACCAATCCTGAAGATCTATTTTTGTGCTAATTCTTCCTCCCATATTTTTCGAAGATATTCATCTTCATCTTCACGTTTTGACAACATTTTATACATTTCACTTGTGGCAACCTTCAAAATTTAATTTTCCTCCATTCCTTCTCTTTGATTAATCATTTGTTCAAATCTAGTATATTCTCTAAAATCTTTATTATTCCTGTTTCAATTCCTTGTCCACTGCTCTAACTGAATATAATTAAGCCATGATATCTTATTACCCTGCACCTCTCCTTTATTTTGCCTTTATCCGTCATTGTATTCATCCAATCTTTTAATTTATAAATTCTCTGTTTCTTTAATTCCTTCTCTAATTCACCTCTCAAATTCATTGGAAATTTATCTACCATCACTACTGGTGTTGATGGTGAAATAGAGCTGTTTTAACAGGGGAGTATTGTGATCTTGTGTGGCATAATGACTCTGTATGACTCTGCAGACCAGAGTTCAAATCCCCACTTGGCCATGGAAACCGACTGGGTAATCTTGGGCAAGTCGCATTCTCTCCTCCTCAGAGAAACGCAAAGACAACCTCCCTCTGAACAAATCTTGCCAAGAAAACCCTAGAAAGGTTCACCTTAAGGTCACCATAAGTCAGAAAAAAGACTTGAAGGCACACAGCAATGAGTATGGTCTCTGCAATTTGCCTTGGTTAACACTCTTGCTGCAGGTACCACTGTGGCTGACATATCAAGGAACAGGTATTGTTACTATCACTTTTATGTCCTCTTATTCCAAAACATATGTTCAGATTGGAATCCAAATGCCAAATACAGAGTTGGAAATGATGTAGTACCTTTCAGCCAATCACTTTCCTGTTCTGCTTGTGGAATCATCCCAGTGCCTCTGTACATTCACAGAAAAATCTGTGAAATGGCATAGCTTTTTCCTCTTCTTTCTCCCAGAGTGTGAAATAATAGCTTTTTCCTCTTGTTTCCTCTTATTTCTCCTAGGGCGTGGCATGGGTGTCCCAGCCATTGGTAGACGTATCCTCCATACATTTTTTGATCCTTTTAAAACCTTCCTCAGCTACCAGCTGAACTCCTGAACTCCAAAATATACATTCTTTAATCTCTTTTTAATATACACACACACACACACATGCACACACACACACACTCACACACATACATATACATACATTCATACATACATATGCGATACACACACATTCAGTTGACCATCTACCTAATAACACAAACTCTGTGGGTGAATTAAAAACAAACAAACATAACAAACTGGAGGAATGAAGAAGCAACAAATAAGACAGAGAGCATCAAAACAAAGTACAATAAAACAGAAGTCAATAGATTACAACTTTGTAGCCATGGTCATTAGAACAAAGACCTTTGAAGAAAAAGATCACAGAACGGAAATACTTCTGCTAAAGTCTTGCTTTTTTGGTTTAATGGTCTGGATGTTAAAGTTGGTGCCAGATGGACCTTTGCTGAGCAGAGCATTCTACAGCCAGAAAGGCCACTTCTAAGGTAGCCCTTTCACATATGGTTGCTTGTCATACTGTGTTTGACAGAGGCAACCAGAAAAGAGCTTCAGCTAGATGAGGTAATTATTCTGATACCGAGCTGTCAAGGGCTTTTTAAAAGTCAAAACTAACCCTTTGATTCATGCCCCCAAATACAAATACAGAGCCAATGATGTGACATGGGATTAATATAGTCATATAATCATAGAACTGTAGAAGGAAAAGGAGCCTGCAAAGCCCTTTCACACTACACAGTGATAGCACTATGATTTCACCTTCAGTGCCACAGGTATGGCCATTTCCACACGGGGTTTTTAAAACAGGGCAGAGCGTCCTCCAGGGAGGACGTCTGCACCTGGGAGCAGACTGGGTCAGACCTACTTAACGTAGACCCGCACCCCAGCCCGCTCCGGAATGACCCCAAGTGGTCGTCCAGCGTGCTTGTGAAAGACCGCTAAAAACAGGTCTTTCAAAAGCATGGAGCGCGCCAGTGCGAGCCTGCTCCCTTGTGCAGATTCGTAGGCTCGCACCAATGCGAGCCTGCGATTTGCCGGGGGCGGGCTTTAAGCTGGCGAGCTTCAGTGGTTGGTCGAGACCCTCGACCAACCGGAAGCACCATTTTCGATGCCGGAGCAGTGCGGAGCGATGAGCACGCACTGCTCCGGAGTGGCGTGGACCGGACCAGGGAGCCGAAAAGTCCGGTAAGTAGCATTACGGGGCGATTCCCTCGCCCAGTGCCGAAATGGCCTATATCCTGAGGATTCCTGAGGTTTGTAGTTTGGAAGTGAGGCACTAGAGCTTTCTGGCTGAGAATTCCAAACACCTTTCCCTCAGCTGCAGATCTCAGGATTCCATTGGATGTTGCCACAGCAGATACAGCAAAATCATAGCACTATCATTGTGTAGTATGAAGGAACCCATGGCGTAGTAAGATATGTATGTGAGTGGAGATCAGGCAGCCATATCTCCAGCATACAGCTTTCAGGCAAATCCTTCATGGTGGCACATTCTCTCTCTCTTAACCAAAGTGCTTCTTGCCCAGCCAGGGTTAGCCCAACCAGAGAAGACAAATACTACTCCATACATTTGCCCAACATTTCCTATTGTTTCTGCTTCTTATTTTCTACAAACCCAATAATCTAGCATGCCCACATGCCAGCCCATCTGAAAATGAAATGCTATTTAGAAATTTGTGTTAATGAAAGCATTTTCAGCACAGGTAGCTTGCACTTAATTAAGGGAGGGAGAGCATCTGCTTACCCTCACATCCAAATGTGCTGCCATGTGTATGATAATAAATATATAAGATAGGGTTGAGTAGAGAATTTGGTGGGCAAGCAAATCAATTTACAGCATTCTGAGTCGCAGGGAACAATCGTCTTTAATACCTCCCTTTTCTAATAATAGTCAGCAGCTGCCTTTACAATGTTTAAATTATTCCTTTGTTTAACATTGTTAGTGCTTAAAATGGACATTTCTAGCAGTTGCCTGGAGGAAGAGTCCTGGCCTCCGTTCTGTCTATGCTTTTGCTAGTATAATTAGACTGATTTTCGCCCCTTCAACAGATGAGTGGCATTTCAGGTATGCCCACTTTCTCATGTTAGCCGGATTGTATCTCCTTCCCTCTGGCTGCTAAAGCGTATTTTTTTTCCATTGGACTTCTGACCTTTCTTAATCTTTCATGTAGCAGCAGTTTGATACATGCCAAAACGTAATTGTTTATCACCTTTTATCATAGCAGAAGGAGCTTTGGAATAATCTTCCAACAGTTCTGGTTAGCATGCTAATTTATTAGATGGATTAGATTAGACATTTATTAGATAAATTAGCATGCTTTCTATTGGGAAAGCCAAGTCGTTCCAAATAATTAGAACCACATCCCATATAAGGCAACATCTTAAATCTTGAATGTCTTGGAGAAAAAAAAGATGTTATAGGTTTCTTCCTGAAAGCAAAACAATTTCCTGAACAACTTTGGTTTGGAAGTAGAAAAGAATAAATACCAAATGTTAAAGAGGCAACACTGTTTTTCATAACCTCCTTCTGACCACTGTCTTTTCCATTAAGCTTATGGACATTCTCAGAATCCAGAAAAGTAGAGCTTGGGAAAGCTACTTTTTAGACTGCAACTCCCAGCATCCCTCAACTAGCATGGGGGGATCCTGGGAGCTGTAGTATGAAAAAATAAATTTTCCAAACTCTGCTGAGAATAAACGCTCAGGCCAAATTAAATGTAGTCCTGGATAGACCTTTTCTCTGAGGGTAGGGACTGATAATTATCAGGACTTCAGAAGAAGTAGAGGGAAAGGTTAATTATTTGGTCTTTGCTGCAGACTTGAGAAAAAGCCTTCCTCTAAAGCTGCTACAGTATTTACTTCGGGAAGAGATCCATCACTGGCACCAATGAGAGAAAAAGGGTTCAACTCTTCCTTCTAGATATGTGATTTCAGCCACTAATTCATTAAAATCTTTGTATCTTTCCCTATATCCAAAGATCTTAGTGTGGTATACAATTAAATCAACACAAGACAATAAATAATAATTGGTGTTTGGGCCTTCAGGTAATTTCAGACTTATGACAAACCTAAGACCACCCTATCACAGGGTTTTCTTGGCAGAATTTGTTCACAGGGAGTTTGCCCTTGCCTTCCTTTGAAGCTGAGAGAGTGTGACTTGCCCAAGGTCACAAAGAGACTTGCAAGGTCTCTTGCAACTGTCAGTTCCTATCAGTCTTTTTTCTTCCAGTTTTGCACAAAGTGCACTCCATGTACAGCTTGATTTGGTTTCTCCAAATAAACCAATAACTATAATTAAAAGACTAAAACATAGTCAATAATTTTTCTCTTAAAAGCAGACAATTTAAAACCAGTTAAAACACTTTTAAATTACACTGGCCATAGCACGTGCACAAATGGGATAAAATCAGTAAGGATAAAATCAGTTTAATAAAAAGCCATGTTTTGACTTGGCACTGAAACAGTAACAGAGATGGTGCCAATTGGGCCTCTGAAGAGAAGCTATTCTGCAATAGCCTTTGTGGAAGGCTTCCATGTCCTTCCACAAAGTATTATCCCATACAGTGGAACACAGAGGAAGGTCTCTCCAACGTACCTCCACTCTCAGGCATCCATAAAGAGAGAGGGGTGCTTTCTCAAGTATCAAGGTCCCATTATGAGTTTGCCTTTCCTCAGTGGTACACACACACACACACACACACAGTGCATGAAATGAAGAACTTCACATCATGACTAGTTCAGACCTTAGAACAGGGTGGTTCTTTTTTTCTTTTTCTTTTTTTCATTATTAGTGCTGCCATGTATTTTAATCAACACAGAAGGTCTGAGATGGGTATGTCCCTAATTTAAATGGGAGAATTGGTCTGTTACCAAAAAGTTCTTTAATTGGAATCCTTCTCTTGCAACTGTCAGTTCCTATCAGTCTTTTTTCTTCTCCTTTTGCTTAAAGTGCACTCCATGTACAGCTTGATTAGTTGTGAGAGAGAATTTTTAACATCCCCTCCACACAGTAAGATCTGGAAAACCCTGCCAACCTGTCTTTGCTTCCTGTTAGGATGGGAACTTATTTCTCCTCCAAGGATAATTATGCCCCTTAAATTAACTATCCTCTTCCCTCCCACCCCCACAACTCTGGTTTTCTTTTTATAAGACCCAAAGCAAAGATGACACAACTGACACAATTAGCAAATGTCTCAATTGATTTTTCCAAAGATATTGAGCAAGAAAAGCCACCAACACCCAGTCTGGATTTGTGGGGCAAGTAGAGAGACTTCAAACCATTTCTCGCTGTTATGGTCTCAAACTAGACCAGAACCCTTACACTTGTTTTTGTGCACTGGAATGAAAGCTTCCATCTGTATCAATGCACGCTGTCCACCCAGTACAGCAAGTGCAAGGAGGCAATTTGGTTCAGGACCATACTGAAAGCAAATGTTAAAGCATTATCCACCACTTAAAAGAGTGCTGATCCATAGTAAGGGAGCTTGTAAAACCCTAGTCTAAAAACCTTCTCTGTTGACATGCTTACTCTGTTCCTCAGTGTACCTAAACAATTATTTCCAAAGTGTCCCAAAAGTGTAATTCAGCTTAACTGAGATGCTAAATGATGATGCTTCTTCCAAAATCATACTGTTGGTTGTCAAGAGTTTTAAAGATGGGAATCCCAGAGCTCAAGAAGGTTACCTTTTTTGATAGAATCCCTCAGGCAGCAAGAATTTTCCAAGCTCCAGCCAAGTGTCATATCAAGTAAAGGTCACACTCCTTGTTCCCACTCAGTAAGAAACACTGAAGAAAAAGCTGAAGGAAACCTCTTATGACCACAAGTGAGACAAGGACGTAGCCCTCCTCCTTGTGCTCCCTAGCAACTGGTGCTGAGAGACATGCTGCCGTAGAACTGACTGGAATCCTGATGATGATGAAAATTTAGTTCCAGTACTCACCATCTATATTCAGGTTAAGGTCTCAGAAGCACAGGTGTGTATGCTGTGCCACTGTGCATGTGGACACACTTTTAATTCTACATTCAGTGTCACATTCAGTTTTACGTTGGATTGTACATCTGTTTCTGCAAAGTTGTCATTCAACAAAACACTTAAGTCCACATGCAAAGTTTTACAGTACATAAGCCTGATATAGGATCTTGGTCATTGTCTAGTAGCCACTGATAGGCCTATTCTTCATAAGGTGGGATATACCTAATGCTAGGACCATCCCTGAACAGTGCAACGCAATCTCTCCTACAACTTTTGAAAATCAATCTTTCTTTTTCTTTCTTTCTAAAAATTGATACTAGCGTAAGTAAAATTGCAAGCAAACTTTTAGCCAGCTCCTGATTCACATTTGTTCCAGCTAGAGAGGTCAGACCAAATTGCTCCTGAGTCCACACCTGGCTCTTAGGCTGCTAGTTAGACACCCTTGTATTAAAGCATCTCCAGGAAAGCCTTTATTTAAGGTACAACATGAAATGGCATCTCCTTTGATATTAAGAGAAGTGCTACGTTAAATTTGCTGATGATGCTGACTTAGATTTTGACACACACTTAAGATAACCTTCCTTTATTATTATTATTATTTTCATTTTGTATAGGGAAGGCAGGTGGAAATACCAGAGAATAAAAGAGCCTGCCATTAGCTGACATACTGTGTCTATAATTACTTACTTTGTTCCAGAAGCCATCACCATGATAAATTTGCAGTTTTTCCCATCTGCCAGGACTAGTAATGTGGAATACATCTAACAACTGAATTTGCATATAGAAAGTATCATTGACCTTTGAATACAAAAGGACAGAGATTTACAAGGACGCCTGTTCAAAACAAACTGCTTAGATTAGGTGACGCAGGGCTGCACGGGGAAGACATAAAGGCATCTTTCTTCACAGGGAAATGTAATATAAGGGTACCCTGTCAGGAGACATGGCCCTATGTAGAACATGTTGATCGGGGAGGTTTCTGGAGTACTCATTCGGAGAGACGCACTCAGGCTAGCATGGCCAAATAAGCAAAATCATTAGGCCACATCTGCTGAATTCCCCTCTCCACAAATATTGAAGTAATATCCAGAGAGAACATCATGTCAGTCTGTTTTAGCATAAGACATAAAGAAATCAAGTCCAGTAGACTAACTGGGACTAATTGGGAAAAAAGTCCACAGAAGCACAAGCATAAGTCCACTTCATCAGGTCAACCATTTAAGATATAGTAGACTTCAGATATATGTGTTACATAACACTTGGAAGGCTTGAATATATTTTGATCTGACAAAAATTCTTGAAGAAAATCTGTGATAACCTTTGACAGGAGAAGGCATGTCATCTACTGAATGTCATAGACAGATGATAGATAGATAGATAGATAGATAGATAGATAGATAGATAGATAGATAGATGTCACAATGTATTGAATCCTAGACTAAGCTATTTTTTTGCAGATTTTTTAAAAGAACATCAGACTAGTCCCAAGACTAGAGTAGACAGACACACAAGAGTCAAGACTAGAGTAGGCAGACACTCATCTCAAGTTGCCGAATTGGAAAAGCTTTATCCTACTGGAGACTGGCAGTGGGGTTTAGACCAATACTTGTATTTCCAGTTTAGTATGAAATAGATTTTAAGTCAGGTTAGGCTGAAATCCCTTCCTTCACATTTTCAAAAACTGTTCTCCCCCTTTTTTTGAAAGGGGCATTCTTTTTACAGATTCTGAAATCGTGTTGCCATTTCCCTTATTGAATTTTACAAAGCAGCCAAAATCCCATTGGATTCCCCTGCTTTGTAAAACCCTGAACACTTTATAATCCAAAGAAGTAATTTTCCCAGACTCTACTTAATTAAATCTTGAATAGGGATCACCTTGGAATATTTTTGGATAGCTTCTAGTAAGAGGGGGAAGAGTTGTAGTGCTGTCTTGAAAGGTCCTCCTTATCAAAGCTTGGAAATTTTACTTTGTGGACTACAACTCCCAGAATTAGGCTGGCTCCCAGAATTTGGGACTGTTTTTTGGGGCTACAAGAGCTGGAATTATGAAGACATTTCAGGAAGTATAGCCAGCAAGAATGCAAGTAGTGTGCTTTTGTTTTTGTTTTAGAAAAGTTAAAAAAGCAAGAAAATTCCTTAGTATGGTTAGTAAGGGAACCACCACTACTGTGAAATTTCAAAGAAAATTACTGTCTTTCAATTTCACTCACATCGACAGATCAGATTCTCAAATATGTTCAGTTCAGCTCTAATGCTAACCGGTGTTTCAAATCCACTAAAAACTCAACATAAATTCAGGATTTTTTTTAAAAGGCAATTTGATGCATACTTTGTTGTTGTTGCTTTGTTTTTTACTACACAAAGGCAGGGGATGCTTTGGTGAACTGCAAGTTTGTAATTACAACAAGCAGCAATGAAAGAGGACATTCAGTGACGTGTTGACTAAAAATTCAAACAGCAAGAGCCGAACTTGTATATAAGACAAATGAAGTTGGGAGGGATGAGATAAATGACGGTACCAAGAGAATGCTATAACAGAACTGTCACAAACTTCATTGATGGTACTTCTAAAGAAAAGACAAAACAGAACTACAAAAAGACAAATGGGGTGTGGGAAAGAAATCAATAAAAAGAAGAGAACTGTTTTGAAGTACAACACTATCTGGAATACTTTGCCAAGCACAAGTTCACTGGAACAAACAATAGCACTGACAACAAACATTTTGGGGCACTCAAGTTATTAAAGCATTCAGAAGCACTGGCTTTACAAATAGAAATTTTTCACAGACTAAGTTGGGATCTTCAGGAAGCAAGCTGGAATATATTGAAATATTCTATATTAATTAACCTAGAAAGCTAAAGAAACCTCCCGTTTCTCCCAGAATTTGCAGTGGATGATATTTCAACCAAGATTTGATTCACACAGCTGGGCAAAATTCATGTAATCAGACAAGTAGGGTTGACAAATTGACATGGCATGAATCCAAGATGAATGAATACAGCTGGATGTATCCCTGCTTTAAAATGATGGCAGTTCCATAGATGTCTTCAGCTTTTCACAGTTAGAAGAGATGGTTGAGGATCATGTCACTAAACCATCATAGAGGATACAAGAGCAAATGGCAACATGCCAACCTATCAAAGTTACAGCCTATCTCTAGGATATGAAGACCCACAAAGCTAGTATCCATGAGATCTGAACCATTAACACAGACTCCTGTGCAGCCTCATCAGGACTGTTTTTTGTGTTCTTAAACGTACCCAGGGTTCGAAAAATTAAATTTGAAATGTCTCCAAACACTCCTAATTATCCTGTAGAGGGCAATGGGCATAATTTTGCTATACTTTTCCCCCTGAGGAAATTTCAGGCCCAGAAAGGTTTTAAAAAAAACAGGATGTGACTGGGATTGATTTTTGGGTCACTTCCTGTTCTAAAAAAGGGCTTTCAGAACCCTAAAATAGCCACTTGTAACTCATGACCACAAGAGATGATGTTCTCTATATAGGATCTAAGAGCAACCTGTCCTGTCATTCACAGGTATGCCTATACAGTATACACCAGTTATGAGTCAACAGCTTGGATAACCTCCTTTAAAACTGAAACTTAAATGAAGGGTATTGGAAGCCAACAGTCACCATTTTTGAGGGTTCAAAGTCACAGATCTGTGTTCTGGCAATATTCATCACGCATTCCATTCTTTTGCATTTTTTAAATTTATTTAAATAAACCTATATGAGGAGGTATCAAAAAGGGAACTTTAAAATTAGTTTCTCTGAAGAAAAATAGTAGCAAGGACAATGGCGTTTATATGACATATATAAAAGCACATTGCATAACAGTAATAAAACTCTCTCCCCAAAGAAGGATGCTTATATCTATTTGGTTTGATTTTGTTGTTGTTGTTTTAAGATACCATGTAAAACACTTTTATTAGCCCAGGCTTTTCAGTTTGTAATTGGATGCACACTTATCTAGAAGTAAATTCCTCTGAGTTCTGTAGTATTTACGTCTGAGTAGAGATGCACAGAGTTCCATTGCTAAAATACTTTCTATATCCTTTTTTTCCTACATCCTTTTGTTCATATTTTTGTTGTGCAATTTCATTCTGCTTCCCCCTTCCCAGCACTTTTAGTGCTTGGATAATTATTCTGTTGTTTACCACTATTTTTATCGCTTATGATATTTTTGTTTTACTGTGAACTATCCTTGGGTATATTTCATGAAGAGCTGTATATAAATACACCAAATAAATACATACAAACACATAAAGAGTGTTTCAGCATTAAAACTAGCTATTTTATAACGCAACCTGTAGTGAAACCGATGCTGTCCATATGCTTTTTAGGCTGAACACAGCATCCCATTCCAAACATTCCAAACATGAATTCTCTTTTGCTTTCTGTGTTACCTTAATGCTCCGTTGCTGGCCTTTGGTTAATTGGTAAGAACAGGGCCTTGGACTCTTCGAAAGAGATAGAAGTACAAATGAATTTATAGTAAGTATGAAAGGACACAGAAGTGTGCTGGCTGCTACGTAAAAACGACATGGCTTAGGAGTTAAAATCACGACAGTAAGACAAAACAGGAAAAGCAGATAGTACTGGTAAGGTAAATGCTATATAAAATTCTTATGGAGTCCAGAACATTATATGCAGAAAAGGTTACCTAGTTATTAGAAAGGGTTATCTAGTTATCTGGTTTAAACACGCCTTCTTCAGACTTGTGACACTTTTGGTCCTTTCCACAGAATGGCACCGTCCCAGCATGGGGACGCAAGACGACCAGGACTGTGACAATGCTTCCACATGACATCATCATGATCACGCCCTTCTCACATCACCAGTTGGCACAATCATGAGTTATATCGTTGACGGAAATACTCCATCAATGACCCCTGATTGTGTGAGCCTTCCACCACAGCTGGCCATGCAGAAGGGCCAGAAGAGTGATCACATGCTTCCTTCCCCACTGCAGCATGGGAAGAAGGCCAGCTGCAGAGTGAAAGCAAGGGATGTGTCTTTTGCGCTCCCTTCTGCAGGCAGCCAGTCAGATGCAGAGAGGAGCGCTGGGGACCTGTTCCCATGCCAGCAGAGGCACTGCCAGGATTGCAACGGGATGATGCTGGAGAGTGTCATCGTGTGGAAAGGGCCCTAGTGATTATCTTAAGATTTCTCAACCATCTCTCTTTGTCAGATTTCAGATGTAAATAATAGGAATTACTTGTCATTATTTCTCTTTTTTCCAAATTAGGATTGAAATTTCAGGGTGAGGGGTAAGGTCATACCATTTGCAATTTAACTTTCAGGAACTTTAGTAGCTACTTGGGTAGATTTTAGATGTGCTCCTGATTTTAGTCATCTGATTCTGGGTGCAATATTGACCATTCCTGGAACAGGAGGTTATGCTTCTGTGTTGACTCCCTCATAATTATTTGATCATCATAGAATCATAGAGCTAGAAGAGACCACAGGGTTATTTAGTCCAACAGTTTGACATGCAGGAAAACACAACTAAATCTCTCCTGAAAGATGCCCGTCCAACCTCTGTTTAAAGACCCCCAAAAATCAAGAGTCCACCACCTTCTGAGGCAAACTATTTCACTATTGAACTGCTCTTAACTAAAAAAGTCCTTTTAATGTTTAGACAGAATATCTTTTCTCTGATAGACAGAAAGTCAGTGGTCACCCCTCAGAGTAATCTTTTTCCCTCCATTGTTAGGGAGTTGGTAACCTTTGAAACACAAGAACTTTCCCCTTTCTTGTGTACCTATTCCAGTAGTATCCTGTCCCTTCTAGAAGGGAAGCACAAACATAGAAACCCAGGAAAAAAGCAGATCCTTTGGGCCTTCAACCTTCTCCATGGAAGATGTGCACATGGTGGAAGAGGGCTTAGTGGCTTATGGAATGCTCCTGTTCATATCTTTTGACGTCTTTGGGCCGTTCTGTCCTACGCTGTTATAGTGCTATTATTCCATTTTCAACATCCTATGGAATTCTGGGGTCTGTAGTTTACTGAGGCCAAAGAGCTCTCTGGCTGACAATTCTAAAAGCCCCTTCCCAAACTGCAAAACCCAGGATTCCACAGGATGTTGAAAGCAGAATAATAGGGCTATAACAGTGTAGTGCCGAAAGGCCCATAATAAGAGCATGAGGACATGAGTTTTCTCTCCCATCAACAGCTATTAGTGTCTTCTGCATCTGTGCCACATCAAATAAATCTCACTTTATTCAATGACTTTGTCTCATTGTGACCATCTTGAATATGTTTGGTGTAGCGGTCCTGATCAGGGCCCAACCACAACAATTTTCCTCCTGGGAATGTTCAGCTAGAACAGGAGACGGTGGCCAAGATCTTATTTGTCAACCTACCTCTGCCAGTGGAGAAAGAGGAGATGATGACATGACAATGAAGGAAAAGGGGCCATGGATTTGGCAACAACAGAGGAATTAATAGCAAAAGCCATCTAGTAGATAAGGTTGCCTTGTTAGCTCCCATGGTGCTTGAAAGCAGGCAGGACAGATTTACCTGCTGATGGGGATGGCTTCTGTTGCCTTACCCTTCCTGCTGCTTCACTGTGCTCAAAAGTGACTTAAACCAGCATTTGTGATTCTTTCACTGATGTAAGCCAACAACTGGGTTCCACTCTGTTCTAGCAGAGGGGTGTTTTTGTGTTGCCATGTGGGTTATCATCTTCATCAGCACCACGACAGTCATCGTTATAACTGTGTTGTTGTTGTTGTTGTGTGCCTTCAAGTCATTTCTTGCTTCTGGAAACCATAGATTGAAGCTATCGCAGGGTTTTCTTGGCAAGATTTGTTCAAAGGAGATTTGCCTTTGCCTTCCTCTGAGGCTGAGAGAGGGTGACTTGCCCAAGGCCACCCAGTGGGTTTCTATGGCTGAGCAGGGATTTGAATGCTGGTCTCCCGAGTTTCCAGAATTCTGTGGGGGCTTTTTTGTTGTTGTTGTTTGTTTTACTTCTGAGTAGATAATTCTATTCCATTTTATTTCTACTTTTCTTTTCTACAGTGTCCCTTTTCATTGTTTCTTCTGAATACAACAGACTTATGAAGAGGCTGATTTGGCAACATTTTTTGGTTTGCCTTCTCAGTACCAGACTTACTTTTCAGTAAAATGCACAGGAAGGAAGGGAGGGAGGGAGGGAGGGAGGGAGGGAGGGAGGAAAGAAAGAAGGAAAGAAGGAAGGAAAGAAAGAAAGAAGGAAAGAAAGAAACTTTTTTATGGTTTTATTTTGTTTTTTGCAGCCTTGTGCATTTTACTGAACAATGACCTCATTGAACAACTTATCCTCCCAAGGCAGAATGGGCTGGTATTTTAAATGCTGGATTTTAAGCATTCCTTTTATTTCAGAATAGCTTCTCCATATAAGAAAATATATCATAAAAACCATTTAAAACTACTGAAATTGTATAACCAAATTACACATTTCGTTGTATCCAAGCAAAAAAAAAACTCTGTATGTTGACAGAGTGTCTCATGAGAGAGGATGCCAATTTCCATCTCTACGTCCTTTTTCAACTGCTGTCCTTTTGTTAACATCTGGTTTTCTAGTGTCACTAGTTTGTGCGCATAACTCTTGGGAATCAATTGCAGGAGTTCATCTTCACAGTACCATGAATGAATTATTCATAAATGTCATCATGACTCATAAAAAACTTAAGGCATTAGTTCAGCACATCACTGCAAGTACAATTTTAACACATAGTATAACCCTTAACTCTTACACCACAATGTCTTCCCAGCAATCTTTAGCAATTCAAGGTAAAATGGCACTTAAAAGGCGAGTCAGATGAGCAAAAGCCTTTGCTGTGCTGCATTTTGCAGTTTGATGGCATCTTTAAAAACTGTTTGTTTCCTCATTCTAAAAATGGATTGTATGTTTTGGTAGCATGGTGTTTTTTCAAAGCCTCCTGTGTAATCCTTTCTGTGCTTTTACCATTTAAAATGCACTCCGGTCGGATCTCAGCTGTAGTTGCATTCATGGCACATGGAGCCATGAATTCAAGGGACAGCTGTTTGTACAGAAAATCTCTCTCATGACGTCACACATGCATAGTTTTGGCCATCCAGGAATTTCATTAAGGTGAAAGCAAAGAAGAAAGAACAGGATTTACATGCACCCTTTCTCTTAAGATTTCTACCACATTCATTTGGAGAGGAGGGGGGATATTTCTACAATGTTCTTTTTTGCCCCTCATTCAAAAACAACAGAAAAATATGGTCTGCCTTTGTTGGGTGTATGTGTGGAAAGTGCTAAGTGAAATGGCAGAGGGGGTTGAGCAGAGCAATAGAGTTACTTCAGAGTTGATTGTCTGAAGAAGCATAGATGAGTTTCCATCTCCCATCTCTCCTAGCAAGATGTGACTCTTCTTTGGCTTCTTCTCATCCAGTCAGAATCAGAATGCAGTGAACACCATGCAGGAAACAAACAGCATCTTCCACCTGCAAGAATGCAGCTGGAACTATGGTTGCTTCCTGCCATAGTTCCTTCTTTTCCTTGCTTGGCAAAAGGCTCCTCCTGATACTGATAATTGTTCTTCACTGAGCATGGAATATTTGCTTTTAGGTATCTCCATCTTTTCTGTACATGTTCCCTCACATAAGCTGTCTAGGTATTCTTCTATGCTGTCCATTTTTTCTCCTTTCATATTGGTTACTCAAAATGGAGGCGTAAATACCTGAAGGCATCAGGTCCTGTCTGACCTTGGTAGCTAAGCAGAGTCAGGCCTGGTTTATACTTGGGTAGGGAAGTGACAAGAAATGCCAGGTGCAATTTACTATATTTCAGAGAAGAGCAATGGCACACCACATCTGAGTGTTCCTTGCCTGAGAAAACCCTGTGAAATTCATGGAATCACCATAAGTTGACAGATGACAGGAAGGCACAGAGAGACAGGTTCATCTAATGTGGATATATACAGTCTGTATCTGAGGGACATAAGGAGATTTGCTAATTCTGGCAAATGAAATGCCAAATTCAGTAGATGCAGCTACTCCCAGCATGGAAAGAGTCATGATATTGTTGCATACTACACAGATGTTAAAAACAAGGGGCTATTTGGGAGGGGGGGAGAAAAGGCAATTTAATTCAGACTTGTATGGTTGAATAAGAAGATACTGAGATGCAGACTTCTCAGAGATAAGCACTTACAGTCCTAACTGGGATGGATAGTCAGTCAGTATTAGTTTCTACCACACTGATGTGAGGTGGAGAGACATCAAGTTATTCTATCCTGAATATGAAGAAAAGTTGTGAGCTGCTCATCAAAAATATACTGAAGTGAAATTCTTCACCATTCCTATTCTCACAAATGCAGGGCTCATGCTTCCTGGCCCAGAGTGACCAACACTGATGAGCTTGCTGCCATGTCCTTTTGTCTAGAATAGCCATAGAGAATCTTTGGCCCTCTCACTTTGGACTTTAACTTCCAGAAACAGAGGGAGACAGTATTATTCAGGGCAGGAATTCAGCAAGGGCTAGAGAGAGTAGCCCAAACGTTATAGAAACAGCAGGCCAAGCAGTACTGGAAACCAACAGTGGGAGGAAAAGCAACTTCAGTAGAGGGCTTGTGGGAAGAGCACATTGTCTTAAATGTCTCTATACTAATGCACAGAGCATGGAAAATAAACAAGATGAACTAGAACTCTTAATACAACAAAATAAATATGATATAATAGGAATCACTGAAACTTGGTAGGATGAGTCTCATGACTGGAATGTAGTAATTGGGGAGTATAACTTCTTTAGCAGAAATAGACCAAATAAGAAAGGAGGAGGAATAGCTTTATATGTCAATGATGTTTACACCTGTGAAGAGATCCATGACTTAAATCCAGGAAGCCAGGTTGAGAGCATCTGGGTAAGAATTAAGGGAGTGAGAAACAATAGGGATGTCATTGTGTGGGTCTATTACAGACCCCCCAAACCAGTCTGAGGATTTTAATGATGCCTTCCTGGAGCAGTTGAACACACATTCAAAAAGGAGAGATGCAATAGTAATGGGAGATTTCAACTATCCTGATATATGTTGGAAGTGGAATTCTACTAAGGTCATGAGGTCCAACAAGTTCTTCACTTGCCTTGTAGAGAATTTCTTGGTCCAGAAGGTGGAAGAGGCAACAAGGGGATCGACTATTTTAGATCTGATCCTAACCAACAGGGATGATGTTGTTAATGGGGTGGAAGTGGTGGCATCCTTAGATGGGTGTGACCATGCTTTATTGGAATTTATTATTCAGTGGGAAAAGGAAGCCAAGTGTAGCCAAACACATGTTCTAGACTTTAAGAAAGATGATTTCTATAAACTTAGGGAATTACTGGTTGAAATTCTGTGGTCAGGAATACTGAAAGAGAAGGAAGTTCATGATGGATGGGAGTTTCCTAAAAATGAGATACTGAAAGGACAGTTAAAAACTGTTCCATTAAGGAGGAAAAATGGGAGGTGTCTAAAGAAACTGGAATGGTTGACTAAGGAACTAATGCTACTGTTAGGTGGATTTGTAATTGGTTGACTGATCAAACCCAAAGCGTGTTCACCAATGGCTTCTCTTTATCCTGGAGTGAAGTGACTAGAGGGGTACCACAAGGTTCTGTCCTGGGCCCAGTCTTAGTCAACATCTTCATCAATGACTTGGATGAAGCAGTGGAGAGCATGCTGATCAAATTTGCAGATGACACCAAATTGAGAGAGGTTTCTAATACCCCAGAGGCGAGGATCAAAATTCAAAGTGAACTTAACAGATTGAAGAGCTGGGCCAAAGCTAAAAAATGAATTGCAACAGAGAGAAATGTAAGGTCCTACACTTAGGCAGGAAAAATGAAATGCACAAACATAGGATGGGAGATGCCTGATTGGACAGTAGTATGTGTGAAAGGGATCTAGGAGTCTTAGTAGACCAAAAGCTGAACATGAGTTAGCAGTGTGATGTGGCATCCAAGAAAGCGAATGTGATTCTTGGTTGCATCAATAGGAGTATGGTGTCTAGATCGAGGGAAGTAATAGTACCGCTCTATTCTGCTTTGGTCAGACCTCATCTGGAATACTGTGTCACCTCATTTCAAGAAATATATTGACAAGCTGAAATGTGTCCAGAGACAGGCAACCAAAATGGTGAAGGGTCTGGAAGCTAAGCCCGATAAGGAGCATCTTAGAGAGCAGGGTATGTTTAGTCCGCAGAAGAAGAGGTTAAGAGGGGACATGATAGCCATGTTTAAACATTTGAAAGGATGACATATCGAGGAGGGAATGGGCTTGTTTTCCACTGCTTCAGAGACAAGGAAGAGGAGCAATGGATTCAAACTACAGGAAAAGAGATTCCACCTGAATCTCAGGAAGAACTTCCTGATGATCAGAGCTTTCTGGCAGTGGAATACGCTGCCTCAGAGTGTGGTGGAGTCTCCTTCTTTGGAGGTTTTTAAGCAGAGGCTGGATGGCCATGTGTTGGGAGTGCTCTGATCTGTGTTCCTGCATAGCAGGAGATGTGACTGGATGACCCCTGTGGTCTTATCCAATTCTATGATTCTATGATTCTATGAAACACCAGCCAGTATTCCCAAAGATAAGGGGCTGTGATAGATAATGATGCTGTTATTGAGGAGCAACTGATTGTGCAGGGGGCTGAGCCAGTGAGTGAGCAAGTCAACCTGCAAACATCCCCTGCACCAGAAGGTCAAACAGAGACTGAGTTGCCCCCGCCAGCTCATGACGGAGAGGGAACCAGCAGTGATGCAGAGGAGTTGCATCCAGCTGTGCCCATCAGCCTCAATCACGCAGAAGGCTGAAACGGGCTGCTGAGAGGGAGGCTGCTTGGACTAGGCTGAGGAAACACTAACAAGCAGCACCTGCTTACAGGGCTATTTAAGTCTGCCAGCGTGGCTGCTCCTTGCTTGCAGCAAATTATTAGCAAGCCCTCACAACCTTTGTGCTTCCTGTTTCCTGAAACCCTCCGGATGGATCTCTGCCTCCTGAACCTTTGGACTGGACCTTGACCTGGCTCTGCTTGTGTTTTCCTGCTGTTTGGTATATTCGGACTCCCCAAGCATTCCTGACTTCTCTCCTCCCTTGTTAGCTGCAGCCCGGCAAGGAGAGATTCCTGACAGGGGCTGTGGGAACTGTATTCCAAAACATCTGGAGGTACACCCAGTTAGTATGTATAGTAATATCTGTGTGTTGTTGTTGTTGTTGTTGTTGTTGCTACAGTCAGCCCTCCACATTTACAGATTTGACATTCACAGATTTGATTATTTGCAAGTTTCTCCAACCCCTGCCCTCCCACATCAGGTGCTTCTTTTTGGGGGGAACCTTCCTTCTTGGTGGCTCCAAACAGGCTGCATAGCCCTTTAAAAACCCACCTCTGGTCCTCCTTTCCCTCTACCAGTCTCTGCCTGTCCAGCTAAGGATGGCTCTCTGCCCAAATTCTCAGCACCACAAAGCCTGTACCCATGCCCCACACATACCCAAGGAAGGTGATGGGCAAAAGAGAGGAAGTATATGACCACCATGCCAACCATCTCCTTTCCCTGACCTAGTTTAGACCCTGGATGCTCACTTTCCCCACCTGTGCCTCAGCCCCCTTCCCACAGACACACACTTTTTGTTATTTGTGAATTTTTCACTTTTGCAAGGGTCCTGTGTCCCTAACTTTAGTGAATGTGGAGGGCCAAGTGTATTTGACAATCAGTACAGCTTGAATCATATGAATGAGAAATTCCAAGAGCTACAGTCATCCACAGACTTGCATAGGTCCTGTAAGCTCAGGTTCATGGCTTTCTTGATTGGATTAATCTATCTGTAATGCAGACTCCCTCTTCTTCTACTGCCTTCCAATTCACCTAGCATTATCTTTTCCAATGAGTCATGTCATCTCATGATGTGTTCCAAGTACAATAACCTCAGTTTAGACATTTTGGCTTACAGCAAGAGTTCAGACTTGACTAGCTCTCAGCCCCGTATTTGTCTTTTTGGGGCAATAGATGGTACCTGTAGAACTCTCCTCCATTTGTATTGAGGACAGGATTTAACACCTGGGATAGCTCCGTTGCAGTTCGGACTGGATGTCACTGTCACACTGACATAGAAGGCATTACTATCAAGAGAGTTGTACATGATGGGGTCCTCTGACATAACTGCATGGATTGGCACCTTCCAAATAGGGCTGATATTAGGACGCTGCTACACATGCTGGCCTGAATCCTATTGGTTAGTCCCATCTGAAGTAGGCCTTTGAATGAGTTCCTCAATTGTGTGTCAGCATGTAGGTGAATCTCACTGACTCAGTGGAATATCTCCGTTTGGAGCTAACAATAAGATTCAGGCCATTCAGTTCTGTGGCTGGTGCATGCTCACTAAAGAATTAGCTTCTGAGTTTTCTTACATTCTCTTCTTTTTAGAGTGATAATTGCTTTCTTTTCAACATTTCTGCTGAGATTGTACTGGATCCCAATTAAGCTACACTGATGTAACACAAACATAAGTTGACTTCAGAGTGACAGGAGCAATGGATTGCTGAAACCTATGTTTAGATTTTTAATTGCTTTTCTAATTTTAGGGCATGCGTTAAACAAACAAATGTAGGAGCAATTGAAGTATAAGCTCATAAATAAATAAATTCCCACTGCACATGTAGATGCTACACTTGCTACAGTTAGCCTTGATTTGAGGTTCCTTTTCTAGAAACTTCTACCATATTTTGTTTTTAATACTATCGGTTTTAGACAGCCTCTGTAGAATTGAAGTTTCCACTTCTGCAGAAAAAATATTAACAAGATGATTTATCACATCTGAAGCTCTGGACATCGTACTGTTCTTAGTCTTTCCTAAACCACTTAAATAAATCCATTCATTTTACTTAGAAGGGGAGGAGACTATGCAGGGGAAGAGTTATATAAGACTATATAATTTGTGAAAGAAAGGAAATCGATCGCCTATACATTAATGCATCTAGCTAAGAAAGCAAATCCATGCGCAGAAGCAGAATTTAACTGATCTAGTCGATATGGATTCACTGATTATGGATGTCCCTTAAGACCCCATGTAAGTATTTTTATATGGTGACATAAAAACATAACATGTAATGTCAACTGCTTATTGAGGCATTAGTTGCCCTATACATTTCAACATATTAATCTGGTTTCAGAAATCTGTTGACATCACTATTATCATCACCACAAACTTTTTTCCTATGTGAAGTAAAATAAACGTTGACAAACGTAAAATGATACAGACTTCAACAAATATCAAAATCATAATGCAAAGAACTACAGCAAACTATACAGGCAGATATCCCCATAAAAAGAAGGAAAACAAAACAAGCAATGAAACAAATTCTTGAAAGGCTTCACACAAGCATCTCTGATGGTATGATTCCAGGTCTTCCAATTCAGGCACTGGCAGGGAATACAGGTAGCCACAGATTTCTTCTCCACTTTGTAGGAAATAACTCTAGCCTTAATTTGAAACATAAAGCACCCATTTCCACAGTAAATATTGAGAGTATCAGAGGATCCCCTCTCCTTCCATGCTCTTTTTCTGTTTGCTTTTCCCATAGTTTATGGCAGAGATGGGAAACTGCCAGGGTTGGGGGGGGGGGCATCCAACTATTTTGCCCCCAATATTTCCACCCCATCAGTTTTTGTTTTGCCCTTAAAATGTCAATTAGTAGCAAATGGCCAGACTGTCACTGGCTATTTGGTACTAGTATATTTAAATTTTTGAACCCTGGATGTCTTTGAGTCCACGACAAGAGTCCCGTTGTGGTTGAACTTTGTTCACTCCTGTGTTAATGGCTCAGACCTCACGAATACCAGTTTTGTGGCTTTTGGCATCCTTGGGATAGAGATAGAGATAGGCTGTAACTTTGATGGATTGGCATGTTGCCACTTGCTCACAGTTTGTACTTTCTCCACCCTGCTATATGGGATCATGCTCTTCTATCAAGACCATCAATTCTTATATGCATCTGTTGAATCATGGTCAGAGATGAACTGGAACATTTATGAAGATGTGAAGGTTAAGTGGGGCAAATTTTGAATCAATAAAACCTAAAATGAATAAAATCTACTTGTCTATACCGCTATCTATTTCCATGATGTTTTTTTATAAAGTTAAGTAAACAGAAAAAGAATAAGTGCAAGAGAAGGATCCCTGTCTACTGAAAGCACATGCTTGACATTTCACAGTGGGGCAGGAGACAATAACAGGAAGAGGTTAGGAAGGTAAAATTAATTAATAATTAAATAATTAACAGAGGAGATTAATGAAAACTGTAATAAAACAGAACATATAAATGGATGCTTTCTAACTGTTTTAATAAAGTAATTCTATATAGATTCACAGTGAGAGACTGATGTCTTATTCTTCTCTTCTGTTGCAGGATCGTGAGATGCATCCATCAGCTCACACTTCTTTCTAAAGAAGATCAAAGAGCTTGCTTCAGCAACATGAACATGGCAGCTTATGTTCAAATGCTTAACATATGGAGGAAGAGAATTAGAAGCTATCACACAAAACTCTCTCCCACCGCCTGCTCTTTCTGTGTAGCCAAAGTGGCTGATCTTCCTGAAATCTGCCTGGTGTTGGCTTTCTACCAAATGCAAAACTGAACACCTGTGCAACAGCCAAGGGGCTGTTTAGGAGCCCATGCAGATCCATCTGTAGAGCACGTCACCAGGCTATTTTCTTTCCTTTGGGTGTGATGGAAGATAGTATCATTAAACGGCGCCCAAAACCTAATTAAAGGAACAATATGTTGGCCCACCTGACTGTATACTTGACTTTGACCATCTCTCACACCCTTGAGGAGAAATACTGGATTCTTCTTTCTTTTCTTCCTTTCTCTTTTTTTATACTTTATAACTCCACTAATATATATGCATTGTAAACATATGTTCTCCTTTAGGTCAATGAAATTTTTTAAATATATACATTCCACACACACACACACACACACACACACACATATATATATATGGCCTTAACATGCCTGTCTTGGTTGTCAGAATTAGGTGTGGAGAATTTTAGAAGAGTCCAACAGAGGAAAAGGCAGAGTGGGTGTCTCCTATCTGTACAGCCTTTGACAAATGTGAAATTCCTTTTTGTCTTTTGCTTATCTGCATTTGTCCAAATGGGAATGGAAAAGAAGTTCTCTGGCCCTGGATAGTGAGATGAACACTCCAATCGACTACAAAAATGGAGGCTGTATTACTGGATTTAGCTTTTATTTTAGCATGATTAATAGAGCAATCCTAATATTCAGGAATAAGTCCCACTGTATTCAGTGGACTCCATAGGACATAGGCTTAGGGTTGCAAGTCTAAATGACAGTGACAATGACCCTCCATTCCATAGAACTTATAAAGCCTTTGACCATCCCCATTCTAGTCCATTCAGGTCCATACTATGCCCCTGTGAATGGTCTTTTCCTCTCTCCTAATATGATTTTTATCCTACAACATGCTAGATGAAACAGTTTAAATCTCTCCATGCAATGTACCATGGTAGAATTGAAATCAGAATATGGAAAGTCACTTTTAAAGTAAATAGTTATGTTTTTCTTGTTTTAAGACTTATCTTGACTCTATGAATGAGAAATCTCCAAGTCTCCCTATTAACAGTCCTGCTTAGGCCTTGCAAACTCATGAATGGCTTTCTTGAATGAGTCTATCTACTTGTAATGTGGTCTCCCTTATTTCCTACTGCCTCTTACCTTACCAAGTCTTGTTGGCCTGTCTAATGAATTTATTTTATCATGATGTATCCAAAGTACAACAGTTTCAATTTAGTCATTGTGGCTTCTGGGCAGAATTCAGGCTTGCTTTGCTCTAATACCCATTCAGTTGTCTTCTTGGCAGTCCATAGTATCTGGCGAAATCTCCTTCAACACCACATTTCGAATGGGTCAGTTCTCTTCCTATCAGCTTTCTTTACTCTCCAGCTTTCACAACCATACATAGTAACTGGAAATTTTATGGCACAGAAAATCTTGACTTTGGTATTCTGTTACTATGGTAGACTAGCCCGAGCCCAAGGTCTACAATTTAATAGTAACAATATCAGCTATAAAGATATACTGACATCTCCACTTGGTTAATATTAAAAATCATTCCACATGTCTGACAGGGTCGCCGAGAGAGCACGTATACAGGCACGGCCAAACGGCCGCAATTAGGAAAATCCAGGTCTGGCCAGTAAATTAATCTGTCACGCAGCCCCAAGGAACCCTCCAGACACACCTAGTCATCAAGTACACAAAAAGTCCTCAGCCCCGAGATGCCTGCTTGACAGGATTAGCACTCTTGACAATCAGCCTGTCAAGCGAGGGCAATCTACATACTGCCAGAGCCTTTGTCCAACCCCGGTAGAGTCAATCAAAATCAAGCGAAACCCATCAAGCTGGAGATTTCTGTCATCAAGGGCTTTGTCTTAGCCCTTCTCTCTACTGTTCTCCCCGGGAAAGGGTTAGCCTCCAGGTACGATTTCCCCTATAAGAACCCTTGATTTTGAGTGCTTCCTCGGATCGCTGTTGGCTTCCTTCCCACCTTGCTGTTGCTCTGTTCGCCAAGCCTTCCCCTCAGCCTCCACGTGCTGAGAATCACCGCTTCCGACTCTCTGGCTCTTTTTCAGATTCCCAGACTTCAGGATCGGGTGTAGTATTCCCCTGATCCTCCTCTTCAAATGCCCTATCAATTTTCCTCCCTTTATTTTTCTTAGGTCTGCGAGAGTAAGTGCGTAGTGACTTAGGTTTTAAATAAAGGAAATAATTGTAAATTCATTTTGTCTGCGTTTTGACTCAGCCTGACCCCGTAGAAGTTGGGTACAAGGTCCTGCTGGGTTACCCTACTTCTCGTGTGTGCTGGGTGCGTGCTTGGTGCAACTTGACAACCCCTTAATATCAGGGTCAGACTAGGTATCCTCTGAGGGATCCCTGGGAACTCGGGCAGTGAACAGGACCCCCGGAAACTCGGGCAGCATATCCAGCGACCAGGACCTCCCTGAACTCAAAACAACTGATTTGGTGACCGAGACCTCCCTGAACTCAAAACAACTGATTAGGTGACCGGGACCCCCAGGATCCCCAGAACATTAGGGTAACAATTCAATTATTTATTTTTACACTTGAGGATTTTGTCTAGTGTCTTCATAGCTACCCTTCCAAGTCTCAGTCAACTTCAGATTTCTTGACTGGAGTCTCTGTTTTGATTAATGACTGTGGCAATATATAGGGAATCTTTAACTATTTCAATGTCATCATAGTCTGCTTTAAAGTTATGTAAATCATCTGTGGTCATATTTTTGTTTTTTAATGTTAAACTGTAACCTTTGCACTTTCTTCCTTTACTTTTTTCAGTAAGCATTCCAAGTCTTTGGTGCTTTTTGCTAGTAGTATGATGTCTTGAATGGTTCATGTTCCTTCTTCAAGGCACATAAAAATAGCAAAGTACCAAAGGTAGTTTTGAAACTCAAAGAGTAGTTAGTCACTGTTGTATTACATTTAAAGAATAGCTGTTTACTTTCCCATATCTCAAAAAGAACTAAAACAGTTGGTTTCAGTTGCCTTTAAAAATCTAATTCCAAAACCAACAAGTGGGTAATAGCTTTATTAGGACCAACTGTAGTTCCACAACACTGTGCAAGCTTTTGATTTCACCAGAATTCTCCATCTAGTAATGTGAAAAATAAGGGTGTTGGTGAAGGCCACTGTCGTGTCTACGGCAGAGCAGGCTGTAATTCACAAGCAGCACTGCTCCTACTCACAAGGTGAGAGTCAAAGAATGTCCAAACAGGAAGGCAGCCTAGAGCAAACAAATCTAAAGGGGCAAATCCAAACCGTAGTTCAAACAGGCAGAGTTCCAAGACAACCAGATCCAAGAGCACAGCACAGGGTTTCAGAGCCAAAGAGACCAGTTGCTGACCCAGGGAGGAAAGGCCAGCAGGAGCCCTATGGCTGCTGTCACCACAGGTGTTCCCTCATTAGGGCTCGATTATTACTTAAATGGGCTGAGCGACACAAGCCCTCCCTTTCAAGGCGTCTCTGCTGCAAGGTAGGTGTGCCAGCTATGTCTTCCTCTATTTGTCCCCTGATTCAGGCCCTTGTTGTTGTTGTGTATTATCTCCCTCTGGACCAGCTTCTGGGGACACTTCAGCCTCTGGGGAAGCCTCTGCCTCAGAGTCAGAATCCTTCTCCTTGCTGCCAGAGTCTCCAAGGCAGGGCATGATAGGCACAAAAGCATAAAAATCTGACCATTTCAAATCAGTATTACGAGGCACAGCACAGGCATGTGCTTGAATCATGTGATATGTCTTTTTCTCCATTTTGCCACATCCTTGTAAATATAAAAATACTGTAAAAAGTACTGTTACACTCCAAAGGAATGATGTTGTTCCCAGTTACATTACAATGATGATACTTACCTGACTCGCGCAACGAACGTTGCTGCAGGGGTGGGTAAGCTTTTGATGGTCTCCATGGAGTGAGACCAGGGTGTTTAGTTTGATTGGTGCTAAGCACCAAATCAAGACACATGATGGGGCAAAGGAGACAGAGAATCAGTTTGCCCCCTGTACGTGTCATTCGGAGGCAGCAACCAAAGCAATTTGGTCTGCCTCTGGGGCTCAGGTGTTATCGCCCATGAGTATGCTGAGCAGGTTGTCACGTTGCAACCCTGGCATCAGCTGGACCCATATCATGTTACTCCCCCTTGTTACTCTTCCTCTCTTGTATCTTTCAGGCTAATGCAATTCAATTAAAACAGGTCAAAATAAAGTGGCCCTTAGTTAACCCAGCTTTGTGCCTGATCTCTTTATTCCATGGTTGAACATCAATACAATATATTATGTTATATAATAACCATAAGTCTCTAGTTATTTGCAACTGGTGATTGTCAAGCTCTAGTTAAAAATGATTTCTGTCTTCCTCCTCAGCTGACTGATGTGGACCTGCTAAGGACTCATGGCACATTGATCTGAGCGATCCCATCTAATGTGCCACAATGGGGATGAAGAGTTGAGGTTTCTCTTCTCACTGCTGACCAGCACACAGGATGGAGAGGGTTCAGGATCCAGAGCCAACTCACATTGATAGGTATGAGGATACCAGATGATCACTATGAATCAACTGAGGAATAGGGTGAGATGTGTGCGTGTGTGTATGTGAAGAGACAGTATGTGAATGATGTGTGTCTGTGGAGGTGGTAGGGCACATTTTCATCTCCACCGTAACTATGGAGGGTGGGCATCTTTAGCCCTCTCTATTCAGCTTGGTGGGTGAATTAAAGGGGGAAGGCCCCACTAGTTTTGGCCTCTGGATCTCTCCACTGGTAGAGGGCAGCCTGTTTGTCTCCCACACGGCAATAAGATCCTTATACCAGAAAAAATAATCCACTCCTATTATGCTATATACATGAGATTAAGCCATTAAGTGAATCCCATTAAGGCTGGGATTTACTCCTGCATAGATGTGCATAGGATTGTACTGTAAATCATTGTCTTTCATTTGAAGAGCAGGTGGTGATTTACTTAACCATCTAAATACCTTGAACCACAGCTGATGTTCAGCATCTGTAATCGTCTAGGACAAAGAAACCAGGATCCTTTTCACACTACACAATTATAATAGTATGATTTCACTTTCACTTCCATGGCAGCATTTTTTGGATCCTGCAGTTTGCAGTTGGGTGAGGCACTGGAGCTCTTTTGCAGTGAATTCTAAACCATAAATCCCAGGATTCCACAGGATGGAACCCTTAAAGTGAAATAATAGGGCTGTAATTGACAAATGGAAAATGGCTTCAGTTATTCTAAGATGTACAGTCAAAAAAAAAAAAATCCTTTCACATAAGTGATGAGTGAAAGAGCTGAGGAATCTAGTGACTGTTACACTCTATTCCACAAGGAGAACTCTAGAAGGAAATGCCTATTTATACCTCTTGCCTTGCTATTACTAAGTGCTTTCCTGCTGCACACATTAATTGCCTGAAAAATAATGAAGGGATAATTGCACACAGTCCTTTCTTTTCCTATATCATGAATTGCCAAGCAAGCTCTTCAGATGGCTTGCTCTCTCACAACTCCCACACAGGTAAGTCAAACTGTGGGTACCATTAAATCTCAGCCAAGCTAACACCTACCAGAAGGAGCCGTCTTAAAACAAGGCAATGGCTTCCTGCCATTAAAAAGTAACAGCCATCCAGCATTGTTTTCAAGTAGACTGCCACCAAGCCACCACCGCTCCCTGTAATTTAAAATACATTGAAAGTTCTTCAGTCACTTCATCAGTCATTTACATTTATATAGCATTGGTATAATTCATTACTAAATACCAGTAGAGAAATGCAGAATAATAAACCAGACAAAGAGATTTTCCAGATAGATATAATTTGCTAGCAGGAAGTCAGAGGGTCTAATCACACAGAAATACAGTAGAACATGTCAGGGACTTAAAGGCAAAATGAATCTTTAGTAGCTTTGCTTGACACCATCTTGGTGGCCTTTTTGGTGCCAGTAAAGGCCTTTGTTTATGCAAGCTTTTAAAATAATTAATGAAGTCCCAGCCCCTTGCTTTTAAAAAATGATGCTTTAATTCTCAAGTTGCTGTGAGTCTCTGTATTTATACTGTTTGGTTTTATGGTTTGATGTCTTACTATGTACTCAAATTGTTGTTGTTCTTATTGTAAGCTGCATGGGCAACTTGTTGGGGGATGATAGGAGTTTCAGCCCCACAGAGATGCAGCGGAATAACCACAGGCAGCGAGCCAACAGCAGCAGCCTTGTTCCCCAGTAAGGATACTCACACACGGAGGTTTCTTCCAAACAGGAGGCACTTTATCTTGTAGCAACGTTCCGTTATATACACAACATGGAACAGACGGACAAAGGCTTGCGCCAGACACCGGTTTGGTCAACAGACAAATACATACTGGGGATTGCTTTCTTATATACATGTTTACAACCAATCAGGTAGAGGTTTGCACACCTCCCTCTACCATCTGCACACGACCCCAGTTTCTGATGCAACCTTGCAATCACCCACAGCTGGAGCATGATGCAGCATCTTTGCAGTGGGCTGATCATTTTCCCAGGGTTCCTTGCCTGGAATCCCTGACACAACTTTATGTCATAGGCATGTATTTTATGTGGACACTCACTCTTACTTATGGTGAGCCTATTGTAGAGTTTTCTCAGCAAGGTTTGCCCAGAGAAGGTTTGCTGTTGCCTTTTCCTAAAACTGATAGCATGTGACTTGCCCAAGATCACCCAGTGGGTTTCCATGGCTGAACAAGTATATGAACCCTTCTCTCCTGCAATTCCAGTGAAACCAGTACTCCACACTGGCTCTCTGTGATACAGGATTTCGTGGAAATGCAGTTAAGAAAGATGATCATTACAAGATCCCAAAAGTTTGGGGGACTAATAGGTTTTACCAAGTCTCTAAGAGCCATTTTCTTTTCTTTCCTTTCCTTTCCTTTCCTTTCCTTTCTCCTTCCTTAGTCCCTATACTGTACTGTACTGGGGATTGCACTGAAGATATTTTGCCTGAGTGTATGAGGTCCAGCACTGAGTCACGGTCTTTCTCCAGCAGTTTGTTCCAGTACAATCTCAGTCTGTTCCAGTTTTAAAACTGCATGAACTAGGGTGAATGTGTTGCTGATGGGAAGGATGACTCAGGAAGGTAGGAGTAGGAAATGGAGAGGCTAGGACTGGACTGGGGATGGCTGGCTGGAGTAACCTGACATGGGGGAGGAAGAAGGAGGAATTCAGGGGCTGATGTGGGGAGGGCTGGGAGGGCTGCAAAAAAACCTAAATTTGATGGTAAGGAAGGAGTCCATCTTGCTATGTGTGGAATGTGTATACAATAGAGAAGGAAACCTTGGAGGGTGATTCTAAATGTAATAACTGTAGATCCAACAGAATGGAATGTGTCTTGTGTCTCAGACTTCTTACATATTCAAGATCTTGAGCAAGTTACTTGTCTTTGAGCCTCATCACCTTACCTTTCTATGAAATAGTTGTTTTGTGACTTGTTACACCCACCATGGAAGCTACTTATGAATAGTACCCATGATGGTCTCTAAAAATTTCAGATATACCCATTGGCCCTAAATGTTGAGAAAATCCTGTCTCAGATAATAATCTGCAATACTTTCCAACTGGATATTTGTCTAGGTGAGTCTTGCAAAGCAAGATTTTTTTTCTCCTTGCCTCAAGGTACTTCACAACTCTAGGAAACTTCTCACAAAATGTATGCAGTTGAAACCTAATTAAAATGGACAAATGGGTTTTGATTCAGCAGACAAATGGCTGTTCCAAGGCGCTTGAACAAGGAGGAAGGTGCCTGCAGTTTCAAGTCATCTAGCTGACTTTTCTGTGACCCTAATTTGCAATCAACAGCTTTGTGAATTTCTAATCACATCAGACTCGTGCTGTGCAAGAACTGTCAGCTCAATTGCCAGCCACATAAATGTGCAACACCCCACTTTCCAGATGTTCAGCATGCTAGGAAGCAGGCTCCCTGTTTCCTCCTTCACTGAAGTAGAGTGTGCTATGAAATTCCTTTTTTTTTTTTTTAACAACAACACAGTCTAAAAATTAAGGACCTCAGACTTGATAAGAAAGTTCCGGATGTACACATCCCAACTGGAATTTAAAAGGTTTTAGGACTGAAATCATAGTCCAGAATAGTTTTCAGGTAACACAGGAACCACCTCTGCAACTGTTCCATATCAGATGGAAGAAAGCAACCCAAAGTCCGCCATGTGATGGACTGGTTGATCTTGAAGCATTATTAGTGTACAAACAGAATGACACCAAACTATCCTTAGATAAACTAGGTTTTATTCATTTTTTAACTTTCTACTAACTTCTACAGTATACATGGGCAACCTGCAACCATGTACAATCCTTGGATGCATTCAGTGTGACCCAGAGCAAGTATTCTAGCCAGGACCATTCCACTAACCTCTGCCTAATTTTGGGGCTTCCTCACCAATTTTGGTGCCTTTGATGCAGGCATGGTTCCCTACTCCTGTTTCTTTACTGTGAGCATTCTTTGCTATTTCTTAGCCAGTCTGTATCTGATCACCTAATCTCCTCATTCATTAACAACAGTATAGTCCAACCAGGCAGAGTTAGCATGGACATTCCATTTAAGCACCCTTAAGTACTGGAATCTCGTGATATTTAATATGGGAGAATGAGAATGCTCTTTGTTGTCCATATGTACTCACCTCAGGGAGGAACACAGACTTTTCCATGTCTAGGTACATTACTTTTCAGTGGGCTTTACATTGCGTATAAGGCATTACACATCCTACATCACAGTAGTATTTCACGTCCCTTAAGCTGCATAGGCATTTGGTTATTCCTTTACCATGCAGGCTTCAGGGGCTTGTATTTTGCAAAATGTAAGACTCTAAATCAGCACTCAGCCTGCTGCATCTTGCTATACCAGGAAAAAGGAAAATCTCTTACTCTCAACCCAGAGTGAATAGAAAGTAAGCAGCTAGGGGAATAATAGGTTGCTGTGTTTCTCTACTAGCCACCTGTTTTCTTTCCCTGTCAGACTAATAGCAAAAAGAAACTTCTCCCTGACACAATGCAGAAAAAGGTAGCAACTATAGTTCCGCTTGTAATGAAAATAGGAACATATGGCAAGGTGTACATGGATGGGAGGGTGGTCTGACTCATAGCAGGAGTAAATTTTCCTTCCCTGCTAGCACTGAATCCAATAATTATCAGTTCTTCACCAATTGGGTGCTATCAGGATTTTTTTTAAAAAAAAAACACTTGCGTTAAGTACAAAGATGTCCCTCACTTTGTTGTGTAGTCACAAAATCTGGAAAGTGCTTTAAAAAGTGATAGGTGAAAAATATATCAATAAGTGCATCTTTTTAAAGTGTGTAGGAGACCTTTGGAATGAATGGGGATAGTTCTGATTAGGGATATGCTAGAAACCTTCAATAAATCAAAGTACTGATGACCAAATTAATATTACCTTCAAGTTTTCAGGACAACTAAAAAAAACTGAATCTTGAATACCAGCTAAATTGGTTTCCAGAGACAATGCACCTGCATATAGTCATTCCCTGTGTCTCTGTTACTGTCCCATTTTTCTAGCTGACAGTACAGAAGAAAAAAATTCTTTGTGTGTCAGAGATTTTTCTCTGGAGAATCATGTAGCAAATCAATCTTAATTACAGTGCATTCCCAAAGACATTATATTGCCTACTGTTTTATACCAGTGTCAGGGGCTGATGGGCAACAACAGTGTCGAAGCGTTATAAAAGATGAAATGTGTATTCATTGTATTCCCTGTGTTTTTCTGTATGTATGAAACAGGAAGGCAATGTTAAGCACTTTGAGTACTATTGATTTCAAAGGGGGAGATTTGAAAACCACCTAAATTCTCCTGCTGAAACCAGTGAGACAAAAAGGGCTTAAATTTGGATGAACTGTGTCCTTTCAAATATTTATTGCTCATTTACAAGGCATACATTTCACATTCGTCTCTCAAATGTGTTCTCTGGAAATTTGTTATCTCTCCTGTTAATAATTTAGTTATCATTAATTCTGTCTTTCCTGTTTGGGGCCTTAATTATACTTTTTATCCTTCTGTTTTCTGTTGTTGATGTTGATCAGGGTGGTGATGATTTGAATTTCTGAGTCATGTTCTCTGTCCAAAGGCACCCAAGGTGAGGCACGCAATATTTTGCAGTCAAAGCAGCAAAAGAAAATGATGCCAACCAGACAGCTGCATGGGAGAGACTTCAAAGCTCAAGATTGTATGATTTTGCATAAATGAAAGATCTATGTGGTAACTGATACAAGTGGTTTGTATCAGACTTTGGAAAAGTTATTTTTTGGTCCTGCAGCTCCAGAATTCCCTCGCCAACATGGTCACTACATATAGTGGGATGACTGCTCACTACTAGTCTCCCAAAGTAGCTTTTTCAAGGTCTGGTCTAGCTCTTATTCTTGTCACAGAGATCAGCAATATCCAGCCATGTTAGTTAAAAGAACACAGGGGAAACAATAGGCTGACACTGGGATTTTCCCCCATTCCCAGTCCATTCCAGTGGAACCTACCAAGAGAAAGGTGGAGGAACTCACTAGATATCTGAAACACAATGTGCCTCCTTCTTTTACCATTAACATAACCTTTTACAAAGATTCTTCTTGCCCATCTTTAAAATCATTTGAGACATGTTTTACATGTTTTAAAATGCATGTTTATTAGGTTTTTTTTAAAGTATTAAATGCATCAATACCATTCAAATGAGGAAACAAAAATAACATATAAATCATAAAAATAATCAGGGAAAAAAGATGCAGCAGCTGACAGAAATCCTAAGGACTACAACAGAGAAGTTAATCTGGATTAACAATCATGTACAGCTTCTACTATATAGATATATTAGACAAATTTGATGTCTTCCCATAGGAATCCATTAGCATTATTATAATGGATGGTCTCCAACTTTCCCAACCAGCAGCGGCTACTGCTGGGGCCTAGAGATATTCATATTTTTCCCACATTCATGAGGATCCTGCACCACTAAATCCCTGCAACAGTTGAGGGTGGATTGCAGGTGATTTGTTAAACGTCCTTTATAGCCATGGTCTATACCAAACTCTTGAGCGGGTACGAAATATATAAAGTTCCAAAATATATAAAGTAATGCCTACTTTAGAAATTCACAGAAGTATCACACACATAGCCTGCTATGACCCAATAATATAATTATGAGTCTATAAGGCCACAAATCCATGTACACAAATTTTGGATACAGTTCAGAATTTCCTTTCCAGAACCTTCCCTTCACCCAAATATCTGAAGTATTGTTTAAACATTCTTAAAATTAAAGAAAGAGAAGGATCAGCAGCAGCAGAAGCAGAAGCAGCTTTGGAAGTGAGATGACATAAAGGTTGCTAGTTTTCAGGGACCATTTCCTCTAATTGCTTTTTGAAGACCATATAGACAATATTATTGGAACCAAGAATCAAATGGGAAGCAAAGCCCTTGACTGGAAATCTTTATAAGCCTAAGCCAATCCATGTACCTTATGCTTGACAGCTTTTATGATGCACAACATACTGCTTTATGGGTGAAAGTTTCATTTCATCCATTCTAAGAATTCTCCAAAATTTGCAAATATCAATGGAAAGAACTGTCAACAGAAAAAACTTCAGACTTTAAAAATGCATTTTAAAGAAAAATATGGGAGAAAGCCGGATTTGCCCATTCAGTTAAAGGGCTCTGAGTGCATACTCTTAAAAATACAGCTTTGAATCTTCATGTACATGATACCAAATTTTGGATGCCGCTTTTGTTTTCTGTCAGCATTCTCCTCTATATGGTATCCTACTGAATATGGTAAGTACAGAATCTTGATGATTTTGTTTGGCTCACTTTTTTTTTTAATAAGAACTCACCAAAATCCATTCTAAACATGTGTGAAGTGTGAGGGTGGAACTGACAAATGTGCCATTCCCAACTGTTTTTCAGGAGTTATAAATGCAACATGTTGAAAACAAACACACTAGCCCTTCCTCCATCATGAAGAGAGGCTTTCTGAAGAGGTTTTCTAGCAATCAGTATCCCATGGAGAACCTCCACAGAGAGAGGATGCTCCCTCATTCACAATGTCAGTCTTCATGTGAATATTGAGCGTGACTGAAATACTTCTCACCCCCAACATGAGGAGAGGGGCACTGGGCTGCCAGAGTGAGAAATGGAGAGGGCTTCTCTACCTGTCATGGTTGCGTAGGTGAGGGTGTTTCAGCATATGTTGCTTGCTACCTGGGCCATTTCCACACTACACTGTTATAGTGCTCTTCTTCCACTTTCAACATCCTGTGGAATCCCAGGGTTTGTAGTTTACTGAGGCCAAAGAGCTCTCTGGCTGAGAATTCTAAAGGCCTCTCCCTAAACTACAAACCCCAGGATTCCACAGGATGGTGAAAGTGGAATAAGAACACTATAACAGTGTAGTGTGTAAATGGCCTTAGTTGCATGTCAAGCAGTACCTGCTGAAATTCCATCTTCTGTGCAGTCATTAAAGACAGAGAAGCTTTCTCTAGCTTCCAGTTTGGCAACCCTGTCTGTATCCCCCGGAGAACCTCCACAGAACAATCTGGGAAGGAGGAGGTGGGAGGAGGAGGAGAAGAAGGAGGAACAGCTGCTTACAAAACGGTTAACACACTCAATACAAAACCAATATTTCTTTGTTATTACTTAACATGTTCAAAAATGGAGATTGAAAGCTGGTTATTATAGTAAACCTTGGCAACCACATGTTCACACTGAGATAATCCCAAATACCCAAGGCTATCTGAAGCTATTATTTCTCCTGTACCTTTCAGTTTTCCCCTTTATGGGATAGTTGTACTACATCATAACTGCCGATATAATATCACACACAATTGTGCCTCAAGTTAAACATAACATTACATTGAAACTTCAAAAGCAGACTTAAATTAAAATGTTAGGGTGCCATAATCCACTCCCACTGCACCATATGGTACATTATGAAGCTGCACTGATGTATTTTGAAGCAGAACATTTTGTCATCATATTCCCAAGGCCCCAGTAACACCTTAATTTCTAAAAAAGCAAACATGTTCTTAAAGTACAGCAGGAAATTTATTATAATTTCAAGTTAGAATCCTCCTTACCTGTTGGCCAACAACTAAAAAGAGTATTCCACAGCAATCAGATAAATTAGGTACAGCTATTAATAATTTACCCTGATTGTGGCCTAATTGTGCAAACTTACCCAATACATGAGATTTAATGAGCTTTAACTATATGGAAGGTTTGAAGAGCCTGCATTATTGATTAATTAAGATCAACTGGAAACCAAACAAAATCCGACATCACATGCTAAATTTCTAAAAGAAACAAAGTTTGCATTCATTTGAATTTATAAAATAAATAGATTTACCTAAATAGATTGTGAGGAGGCAGGCAACTTAACATTCACAGTAGCTCTTTCATATTTGCGTAGTTCACAAACCATATTTGCTGGTTCACATCTTAGCTTTCAGGTTGGTCATTTAATGCGGTAGCTGGAGGTTATGCATCTTTTTTTTGCCCCTTTGGGTTATTGTTCCTTGGGGTTCTGTTCTGAGACCTTTGTTGTTTTCTCTTATACACTATCTCTAGGTAATATTATCAGTTCTTATGGTCTTCAATATCATCTTCATGCTGGTGATACAATGCTGTATTTCTCCACTTCAAAACTCTCTTCTGACATCAAACATTGTATTATAACTTCTCTTTCAGCTGTCTCAGCATGCATGCTTCATTGTCACCTAAAACTCAACACAGCGAACACAGAACTACTTATTTTTCCTTCAAACCCTTCTATACAACATACATTCTCCATCAATGTTAATTCCTCTTTATCCTGTGAAGAAAGCATATAGCTTCATTTTTAAGTTTTTGGCCTTTTCCACATGAGGGGGCTGAGCTACTGTGGGGTCAGAATGGCAGCGGCCAGCTGGTTGTGTTTCTGCATGACATCATCACTGGCCTCCTGCCATCTTGCCCTCAAGCAGCACGCATGTGTGGTATTTTCAAAATGGAACAAACACCTCTGTCCCCAGCACAGCAATGGCAAGTGCCCAGCTGCACTGCAGAAGGAAGATGTGGGGCCAGTATGCTTCCCACCACAGTGACCCAGCAAGAGGTAGAAGGGAGCATTTTGTCATGCTCCCCTCCGTGACGGGTCTGCAACAGAAGGACTTGCCAGAGCCGTGTTGTGCAGAAATGGCCTTTGCCTTTTGTTCCTCACATTAGGGTTGTAGCAAAGTCATGCCAACTTTTTGTTTTCCCATAGCCAGAATCAGATGTTTTCTTTCTGCTTCCCCTGCTAAGACCTCAGTCATTTCCTGCCTTGATTATTGTTCTCTTCTTTTGACTGGACTTCTATCATCTCACTGTAGGCCTCTGGTTTCCGTTCAACATTCTGCTAAGATAATCTTTTTGGCCCATTGTTTTAATCATGTCACCCCACTTTTCATACCTCTTCATTAGTTACCTGTTCCTTCTAGGATTCAGTACAGGCTTCTTCAAAGTTCAAAGCCCTTCACAACCTAGCAGTGATGTATTTAAGTCTTTTACTCCGAGTCTTGAGTCCAGTCTCACGTCTCTACCTTTAAGTCTCAAGTCAAGTCTCAAGTCTGGAAGCCAACTTTATACCCCAACCAAAATTCCAGAATTATTGGACAGAGTGAAATAAATTCAGTTTTAACAATTTAAGCAGAGTTGGCTCTCCACATTTGCAATTTTGCCATCTGCAGCTTCAGAAGTAGGGAATACGATCCTATCTAAGATTTAGAAGGAAGGATCCTTCTTCCTCAAGCCGTTGCCTAACACATTTGCTGTTCCCCTCTGAGAAATGCACCCTGAACTCTGAGGGTGAGTCTTGTCTTTTGCTCTTAGGAAATGTTTTAGAAGGCTCCTCTGATATGCAGTGAGGACAGGCTGTTGAACAGAGCCCAAGCCTGCCTCAAACCTATTGCCTAAACTGTTTGCTATTCCCCTCTGAGAAATGCTCCCACACTTCAGCCTTGAGAGAAATTGTCATGTGACTAGTCGGCAAAAAGAGAGAGAGGCATTGTTCAAAGTTGTAAGTTTTCTGGATGAATATGTTATGTTACTGAACCAAGGGCATCAAGTCAGTCATTAAAAATATACAGGTCTCGAGTCAAGTCGAGTCAGTGCATCATTTATGACTGAGTTGAATCTGAGTTGAATCACTGAAGTGACTTAAGTCCAACTTGAGTCCAAGTCTATCGACTCAAGTCTACATCACTGCAACCTAGCTCTCCCCATCTTTCTGCCCTTATTTCTTTTTACCAGCCTGCTTGAGATCTGGGTTCTTGGAACTCTCGGCTTCTCACCCAACCAAAGGTTTCCTCTTCCTTGACTCAGCTTCACCTTTTTTTTCACTCATTGCCCCATACTCTTAGAATTACCTCACTGAACATTTGTGGACTGCTCCTTCTTTTGTTATTTTTAAATCTCAATTAAAAACATTTTTCTTTTCCAAAGTGTTTGGAATTTTAGTTTAACATTGTTTTATAATCTTGTTTATTTTGATTAAATATATTGGTCAGTTTGCTTTATATTACATTGTATTTTGTACTTTATCTGGATAATTTGTTTTACATGTGTATGGTACAGTTTTATTATTCCTTCCCTCCACTGTGTGTATCTATAGACATATATTTTATACAGTATGCCTATGGAAGGCTCCACTATTTTTGGTTGTTTTACTTGTAAAGTGCCATGTACATGGATGACACTATACAAATAATCTTTTATGATTATTTTATTTTGCTATACAAAATGAAATCTATTCTTGTTCATGTAGAATTCACTTTGTTGTTCTCCTCTGCCTTCAATTCAGTTCCGACTTATGGCTAGCCTCTCACAGAGTTTTCTTGGCAACATTTCTTCAGAGGAGATTTGCTAGTTTCTTTCTTCTTGTTGTGTGTGTGTGCATGTGTATGTGTGTGTGTGCATGTACATGTGAACCAGGGACCCCATGAATTTCATGGGCAAGGAATACTCAGAGATGGTTTGCCACTGCCTTTACCTGAAATATAGCCTGCAACATCTGACATTCCTTGATGGTATCCCCATCTGAGTACTAACCAGGGCTCACCCTGCTTAGCTTCCAAGATCAGATGAGATCTGTTGCATTCAGGGTATTTAGGCTCTTCTCCTTGGCTGAGAGAATCTTACTTACTTAAGGCTACCCAGTGGGCTTCCATGGCCAAATAGATTCAAATCTGGTCTCAACTCAAACCACTAGACCACGCTGGCTGGAAGTTGCTATCTCTCCATAAATGGGACAACAACTGACTGCAGATCACCTATGCACTGATGTGGCTCTGACTGCAACATCCCCCATTTTTGCCTCTGCCTCCTGGTGTTGCAATTCCTTTTCTCTCTCTGTCACCACAGAAGAGCCACTCACAATGCCACCCAGTGAACCATTCACCAGCATGGCAGAGTGGTGGCCCTATTGTATGAGCAAAATGGGCCACCATCTGCCTAACCCCCTATGCCCCTCTGAACTAGCAAGAGGAAACAAGTCATACTTAGATTTTGCAAGGGAGAATTTTGGTTGGCAAAGTATGTGTGATCATGTTGGCTGCCCCTCTTTCCTTTTCTCCTGCCAGAAGGCAAAGACCTTTTTATTCAGACACATCTTTGTCTTATAATTCATGTGGTGGATAGGGCTTTAATAGCAATGTGCTACGTTTTGACTGTGTTTTATATTTAATTCTGTTTGTAATCAACCTGTTGTTTTACTTTTTTAAAGCTTTTCTATAAAGAATTTTTTAGTTGTACCATTTTTAATTGTGTGTTAGAGCCTTGGATCCTGTACAAGGAGAAAGGCAGGATATAATCAAAATAATAAATAAATGCATTTTAACTTTACCCCTAGTGATGGGGTTGCACCTTTGGTGACCCCACTCTTTGTCCCATCAGCCTCAAGGCACATCAGCCACCATTCCACCACTGCTAGGGCCAGCAGCAGGACTGGTGAGATTTAGAAACTGCCAAGGGCCCACAGACAAGAAGGGTTTATCCCCCAACCCTGCCAATTCCTACTTCTCTGTAGGCACTAGTGAACTTAGCCAGGACTAAGCAAGGACTTAGCTCTCATCTTAAGGAATTTACAACATTAAATGGTTAAAGATATGTTAATGCTTACAAACTGTGAAGTTAATTTTATGAAGTAATTTATTATTTGTTACAGTTGTAGTCCCAATTATTTCCCCAAAGTAGTTACTGTCTTGTTTCAGTTTTCAAAAGTAGCTCGTTATTTGTTATGCAAAAGTAACCCATGTTCTAAAAAAAAAGATCCTAAATTTTCGGTAAATGAAGACAAAAGTTTCAGTCCCATGTCAGAAAATACTCTGATTTCCTAGTATGCCCAGCCTATTCATAAGAAGAATATTTCAAAATATACAGATTAAAAACCATGAAAGTTCTCAGACAGTTTGAAAGTGTTCGTATTGATGAAAATGAAAAGGGATATCATAATCTAATTCAGAACCGGACACATGGTCAGTCACACAGAGCAGAATTTATTCTTGCAGCCCTGACATCTCCTGATCCCATTAGACTACTTCCTCCAGCTGCTTAAACAGGTAAGTATTCAACTAAAAGATGTGATTAAAATGAATTTACCTCTTTGAACAGTAGGTGGCAATGGACTCAGTCTAAAATAATCTGCTGCATCTAGATGAATGAGCCATGTATTATTGCAAAGCTGCTATGGAACTGATTCTTTCTCTGAGAGCTAAACTAGATGTTACACTCAGATGCACACAATATTATCACCATACATATTGTGTGCAAGATAATTCTG
This sequence comes from Cyclura pinguis, assembly GCA_030412105.1. Classification (NCBI taxonomy): domain Eukaryota; kingdom Metazoa; phylum Chordata; class Lepidosauria; order Squamata; family Iguanidae; genus Cyclura; species Cyclura pinguis. Next base: position 61,222,283 of record CM059600.1, on the reverse strand, counting down.
GATGGGGCAAAAAGGAGTAAAGAAGGGCAGGGAAGAGAAGCTCAACAGTTTCTTTGCCTGCTCTTTTCCACTTTGCATTGTTTTACTTATTTATGATTTCCCAGAGGATGGAAATGTAAAAGGGGCTGTTTCTGGCCAGTCACTAACTACTCACCAGTGTCTCGACAAGCACCACCTGCTAACCATACTTAATCTTCTGTCTGTTGCTATTCGGTGCCTTCAAGTCATTTCTGACTTCAGGTGAGCCAATTGTGAACTGATCATGGGGTTTCTTAGTAAGATTTGTTCAGAGATGGGGTTTACCATTGCCTTCTTCTCAGGCTGAGGAAGTGTGACTCACCCAATGGGTTTCCATGGCTGAGCAAGAATTGGAACCATAGTTTAATCTGTATATACTATGATACAATACTGGCTCTCTTAATCTCCTGTACCATACAACAGTTCCAAGCCCCTATGTGGCATTCAGCTCTTTCTACAATGTAACATTTTCTCCTTAAGATTATCTGAAAATAATTGTTCAAATAACAAAAAAAGAATCAAAGTGGTCATATTATAACCTTGTTTCATTCATTTGCCAGTTCAGTTTAGAAGTCATGCTTTGGCAGTGAGTTGATTAAGGGCCTGCAATCATGTGAAGAGTTACGAGCATTCAGCAAACAGGAGCAGAACTCAGTTTCAGGTCTCGCTGCTCAAAGCTCCGTTTCAAACCCTGCTGGAGCCTATTCTTGTGCTGAATGGGATGTTACAAATTACTTTCCAAGCAGTGCATTGAAAGTCTGATTTAATCACTGGATGTTTATTAGCTGATTTAAATTGTTCTGATTAATGTTGTTACATAGGTTTCTATATGGTGTGGGATATCACAATTTAGTTTTCTAAAATGTGCACTGGAGGTTTGATCTATGGGTTTTAATATATTGGTGGAAGTTATGATAGATTATGTTTCTAGTATACATTGGTTTGGAGATTATGCAACCATAATTGGTTTTTAACGGTATATTAGAATGTTATTACAAACCGTATATTTTGTTTAGCTATTATAATATAATTTTACTGTGTTTCAGTCCCCCCCAAAACTCAAATTGTTTTTAAAGTGTTCCCTTGAGAAGGAGTTTTTATCTCCCAAGTGCTGGAGCAGAACTGAGTCTCCTCAGAAAAATCCCTCACTATTACATGTTGAACAGAGTTACAGCATAGCCTCGGGGTCAGCCAGGAACAATTACCTGTTCCTAAAATGCCTAAATACAGATGAAGAACCTGCTCCTCCAGGTCTCAAAGTTTTGATTATTTGCTTCTTGTTTTAAAATATTTTTATACCACCACTCATTCAGCATTTCAGAACAATATATGAAAATTAAAAACAGATCGAGCAAAATCAACCATGGATGACACCACTACAGTGTAACATGGAAATAAAATATCTGAACCAAACAATAAATCGAGCAGCAGCAGAAAGGAATGCTACTATCTGCTTCTGAGCTCAATTCTAGGCACTAGTTTTGACACTCTGAGCCCTAAACGGCTTGAGTCCATAGGTGAAAGACTGCCTCCTCCTACATGAGCTTGCCTGGAATTTGAGATCTTAACTGAAGCCCTGCTGCATTTCCCACAGCCCTGATCAGAGGCTGGCCTGATGAGCACATGAGACAGGGCTTTCTCCGCAGTGGCACCTCAGTGGTGGAACTGGGATTGTCAGGTCTAAAGGCCTGACCCTGAGTCTCCAATTTTCATGGGACATCTCTAGATAGGGCAAAGGTGGAAATCCTTTTGTTTTGGTGACTTCATCTCCAGGCAAGAAGAAAAGGCTGTGTGAGAAACTCCAGCTCAATAGTGGAGCAGCAGCTTAATTGATTTGTTGCTGCAACTTGCAAAGACACTCTAGGGCAGAACTTTTTCATGTTGGTGACGCATTCTTTAGACATGCATTATTTCGCAACCAAGTAATTTTATGCATTATAAATAAATAAAGCATAAATTATAAATCATATATATTTTTAAAATATGAATGAGAGGTTTTCATGAGATATGATGTGTCCCCATACATTCTGTTATTACCATTTATGTTGTGTGTCCGTAGTTACTAGCAAACCAGAGGTTAAACTAACTAACCGTCCCCCCTCGCTGGGGTCTTTCTCAGCCCAGGGCAACAGTGACACACCTACACACTGCAGCCAACACACTAACGTGTCACAACCCACAGTTTGGAAAGCTCTGCTCTAGGGGGTCTATGTATTTACTCAGTTAGCTTCCTTCTTGCCATCCAGGGTCTGTGGTGCCAAGGCTCATCCTTGGTTGTGTTCTGCATCCACACTCTGGGTAGAAGCAACTTGTTGTTGTTGTGTGTCTGCAAGCTGTTTCTGACTTATTTCTGATAGGCAACCCTATCACTGGGTTTTCTGAGGCTGAGATTGGGTGATGCACCCAAGGTTACCCAATGGGTTTCCATGGCTGAGCAGGGAATCAAACCCTGGTCTCCAGTGTTGTAGTCCAATACTCAAACCACTGCTTTAAAAAGTTGCTTTTTTTGGACTTATGGTTCCCACTAGCTCTTCTGAATTTTCCTGGCCTCCTCCACTACCTCACTAAACCTCTGCGCATCGAACTGTTTTTAATGAGGAGTATATATTATATCAGCATTTAATGACTGTCTGTGAAAAATTTAAATTACATGAGCAAAACAAAACCATTTAAAATTATTACAACTACAATTAACTCACTGCATGCATCAAAAATTGTAATCAACCTGTAGATGCTGGTGCTGGAAGGCAGCACCCAGTGGAAATAGATGAAAGAACATGAGAAGTGAAACTTAGACCCTAAGCATTGTCTGTATTAAGGGGTCATCACTACTGCCATTCTTTCTTCTTCTTTTCATGCACATGAGATTCCACAGGGTAATTAGAACGCTTTCAACTCTGCTGCCTGATGCACATTAATTTATTTAATCTATGTAATATGCCAACATCCATACTGAGCATGGAAAAACTGCTACTGGCATAATTAGTGGAGGTATTGTTTCTTACCTCTTCAGGAGGCATGCCCAGTATTAGCAGGTCATAACTACCTTTCAGTTTTGAAGTAAAGTTTTCAGTCTGAGGCAGCAGCTTGGAAGATAGTTGGGGACTTGCAGTACCTCTTTAGAGGTCAAGCCTGTCTTAGGCCTGGACAGTTGTATTAGCAACCATAGAAGACTTGTCCAGTTAAGGACCAATGTTTCTTTAAGGCCCTTTTCGCACCTTACCTGGTGCCGCTGGTGTCGTGCAGCGATCGTGCAAAAAGCCTCGTCTGGGAGGCACTCGCATCCCCTCCACTTCCCCTCCGTACCAGCTCTGTGCTGGCCAGAAGGAAGTGTGAGCACTCCGCCCCTTCCTTCCGCAGCACAGCTGGGTACTTTTCCAGGCTGTGCTGGGGGAGGAAGCGCAATGGCCACGCGCTTCCTCCGGAGGTCCGGAGCCTCCACACACAAGGTAAGTGTGGGTGCGGCATGGGACCGATGCACAATTGCGCATCATTTTCTGCAGTGAGCCAAAAATGATATAATGTGCGATCGCCCCCTAATGGCCTAGGGGGCACTGCGCGATTGCGTGGACGTCATGTGGAACGGTCCTCGCAATTGTGCAACGCTCCCGAGACCATTTTGCAATAGGACTGGTGTGCGAAAAGGGCCTAAGATCAGATGCTGCCATTGTTCAAGGAGATATGAATAAACTCCTACTCAATGACCTTATTTATTTATTCTTTATTGAATTTACACGTCGCCTTTCTTCTGGTAAGGTATTAAAAGTAGCTCACAAAACTTAAAGTAAAAGGTCAGCTAAAAATGTACAATTTCAAAGGCTAAACAATTAAACATCAATTCTGCTAAAAAGACATAGTTAGCTCTAGCCATTTCTGCGCTACACTGTTATAGTGCTATTATTCCCACTTTCAACATCCTATGGAATCCTGGAGTTTGTAGTTTAGGGAGGGGCCTTTAGAATTCTCAGCCAGAGAGCTCTTTGGCCTCAGTAAACTACAAACCCCAGAATTCCACAGGATGTTGAAAGTGGAATAATAGCGCTATAACAGTGTAGTGCGGAAGTTGCCACAGATAGTTTTAAATGCATTTAGACATAAGTAAAACATACTAAATAAAAACAGAGCATACTACTCTGAATATTATTCTGCCAAATGATTAATATCAGTCAAAGTCCTGCTTAAATTAAAAGGTCTTAATCCGTCAGTGAAAAGGAACAGGCAGAGGGTGGGAGGGAGTTCCACAGCCTGGGAGCAGACACTGAAAAGACTGTATCCCATGTCTGTACCAAAGACTTGGAAGCATATCTATGAAGCTGGTGGGACGAAGAGAAGAGACCAAGAGAAACCCTCCACCAATGATCTTAGACTTTGGGCCAGTTAGCATGGGAAGATATGGGTTTAGTTCTGTTTCTTATATTCTGGCTATAGTTTTGTTTCCCATATTCAAAATATAGTTTAACCAATTGATACTAGTTGCAGCCATGTAGCATATTACCAGGAACAGGGAAGTTAGTTGAAAAGGAATAACTAAATTAGATTTGTACTTTTTAAAAAAAGGCTTTTAAAAATTACATTACAGTTGGCCCTCCACATTTGCGGGTTTCACTTTCATGGATTTGATTATTTGCACATTTCTCCCACCCCTCCCCCCACCTAAGGTGCTTCTTTTCTGGGGAAACTTCCCTTTGGGCAGCTTCAATCAGGCCGTACAGCATTTTAAAAACTTTCCTCTGGCCCTCCCCCTTCTCCTCCACTAGCCACTGCCTGGCCAGCTAAGGACAGCTCAGAGCCCAATTTCTGAGCACTGCAGACTTCTCCCGCCACCCCCTCCACACTCAAGAAAGGAGATGGGAATGAGAGAGGAAGTATAGGACCACCATGTTGACCCACCCCCTTTCTTTTTCCTTTCCCTGGCCTAGTTTGAACCTTGGGTACCCGTTCTCCCTACTATGCTGTCGCCCCCTTCCCACAGACGCATACCCACATTTTGATATTTGCGATTTTTCCGCTTTTGCAAGGGTCTTGTGCCCCTAATCCTAGCAAATGTGGAGGGCAGACTGTACTTACATTTATGTCTAAAAGAGGATGTTTATTTTAATTATGTTGATAGTAATTTGGTTATGAATTATTATAACTTGGTGATTAAATTTGTTACATTGTTCTGTTGTTGTGTACTTTCCAGTCATTTCTGAATTATGGTGACCGTAAGGTGTACTTGGTAAGAGTTGTTCAGAAAACATTTGCCTTTCTTGGTTAGAGTTGTTCAAAGGAGGTTTGCCTTTCTTCCTCTGAGACAGTGTGACTTGCTGAGGGTCACCCAGTGGGCTGCAATGGCCAAGTGGGGATTTGAACCCTGGTCTCCAGATTCATGGGCCCTTTCCGCACCATACCTTTTTGCGGTGCTGGGGCACGGGGATCACGCCAGCAGCCTCTTGCGAGAGGCTCTCGCATCCCTGCTGCTTTGCCTCCACAGCCGTTGCCTGTTGGCGAGCAGGCAGCATGAGGGCTCTTCCTCTTCCTTCTGCAGCGCAGCCCAGGGTTTTCCCAGGCTGCGCTGGAGCAGGAAGCACGATCGCCCTGTCTCTGGAGGCTCTGCACGCATGATAAGTGCACACGGGGTCCTGGAGCGATGCTCAGTCACACACCATTTTCGGCTACAAGCCAAAAATGAAATAGTGTGCAATCGGCACCTGCCGGTCCCGGCAGCATTGCGCAATTGCAAGGACATCATGTGGACTGCTCCTCGCAATTGCACGATGCTCCAGAGGCCCTTTCACATGGCGAATGCCGTGCAAAAAGGGCCATAGTCCAACACTCAAACCACTAAATCACATTGGCTCATTTATGTTACATTACTGCACTAAAATCCTTACCAGAATGCAGACAAAAAAATCCCAACAATGATTCTAATTCTCCCCCACTTTGCTGTCCCTGACCTGAGCTCGGGAGGGAAGGAAACAGATATATGAATTCATAAATTTTGGAAAATCCCATTTCTCAATGAAGTTGCACCCCTACCTTTTTACCCCTACCTCCACTCCCCATCTCTACACGCACAGCTTTTTCGTGCCTCCCTGGCACTGGTCCACTGGGGCACATACCTGACTTGCCCCACCCTTGATACGCCTCTGCCCCCAGTTTCGGCTCCAGGACTTCTTCCCATCTTGCTTACACTGCTGCACCAGGAGGCAGTGTGCTGCAGGGTTCCTCTTTCTGCTCTTCCATCCCTCTTCCTTCTCCTGCTCCACCTACTTTGTCCATTTTGTCGCACTTTGTCGCATTTGCTGCTTGCCACCAGACAGTCACCACCATAGAGTAAACATTGAAGGAGAGGGAAGAACATCAGAAATGAAAATGCTACCTCCCTCCTCAGAGAATGCCATCAAAATTATATGATGTTTCATTTGGTGAATAGGTACTTTAGATTCTGCCTAGGCTCTCCCCTCCCCCTTTTTTTTTACAACAATCATTTCAGGTAATTAATATTAACACATTGCTTTCTTTTATGCTGATGATGTAACAAATGATCCCTGTGAAGCCTTTTTAGAGGCGTCAGAATGGGTTGGCGCAAGTCCCCCCACATCATTTATATTGTAGAGTCCCCCACAGATGCTCTGTGTTTCATCCATGTCCCTTGTGATGTAATTATTCTTCCCTGAAAAAGGTTTTGGGGAGCTGCCACCGCTATATTGTCGCAGTGGTTGCTCGTAAGAGTAGCACTTCAGGAGAAGCCACCATTTTTATAAAATGCCTAGATAGACAAACCTTTTGTATTTCATGAAGTACATATTTTGACAAGGCTCTTGGACTGTATTATAGTATTCCTCTGTCGACTTTGACAACTACAGCAATATCACTAGTGTAATAAAAACTGCTATTAAAAAGTCTGTATTAAAAAGTATATGCAAGATCAAGCATTGACTGTGGCAGGAAAAAAGGACAAAGTGGCTCTTTTTGGCAGCATTAACATGAGGCCATGCTTCAAGCCTAGACACATTAACATGCAGTAATAACTCACAAAAGGCCATTCTCAGCAACACTGGTACATCTTAGATATATCCCAGATCATCAAAAAGAGAAAAAGAACTCAGGTTTATGTTCCTCTATAATATATCCTCCAGTGAGCTCCACAAGCACAGAGACAGCACATGATGTGCTACCTCTCAGCTGCTAGTCTATGACAAGCACTCTGAGTCCCGTTTTCCCACCATTTAAGTCAACAATTTGGCAAGCAATGAGAGCTGGTATGGTGTAATGGTTTGAGTGTTGGCCTACAGCCTTGGAGACCAGAGTTCAAATCCCCACTTGGCCATGGAAACCCATGGGATGATGCTGAGCAAGTTATACACTTTAAGCCTCAGAGGAAAACAATGGCAACCCTTTGAACAAATCCTGCTAGGAAAACCTTGTGATAAATTCACCTAAGGGTTGCTGTAAGTCAGAAACAACCTGAAGATGCACAACAATAAAATGACATCACTTCATCTGCAAGAACTAGGAAAATGTTTAGCTTCTGGAAGTCAGTGTGGTATCTCCTGTGAGAAAGAAGTTTGACTAGACTAGGGCTAACTGCTGAAAACTGAGCAAAAGGGAACTGGAAAACTGATACAGTGGGAGCTGCTGTATCTCGAGATACAGTGAATACAGGCTTTCTAGGCCCTCTCCGATATAGCTGGTAACAAAATGTCATAACTTCCAACTGTCCTGATTTGGAAGGGACAGCCCTGGTTAATCCTCAACTGTACCATTCGCTCAGATGCTTTTACAACGTCTCACTTTTCTGTCTCCACCTCACACTTTTCCTCAGCTTATTTCAATTGCTGCAAACTGAATTTAAAGTACAGAAGTAGTTTGTACTCAGCTCCACAGGAGGACCAAGAGACGTGAAGGTGGACTCTTGAGTTTCCTAAGTTCCAGAGTTTCTCTGCTTGAAATAGTAGTCTTTTGTGTGTTCTTCCTCATTAATAACTTTTACCTCTTGTTGCCTGCCCATAACCTTTTGTGCCTTCACCACACATGTTCCAGGTGTCATGTGTGAAATGTTTGATGTTATAGAAAATTTATCATCATATAGAGCAGCCAAGGCAAGTTGCAAAAAAACTGATATTTCTGTTAATGGCTAAAATGACAGCTCATGTTCTGGAAGAAAAACAGGATGCATCCAGCGGTGGTTCCCTACTTGAAGAATTCTGTTCAATTTGACATCCACTTTGGCCCATCAGCACATCCTCTAAGTATGTCCTGAAGGAGAAGCCAACAAAATATGGTCCAGAGACCACACACAGCCACCCAAGGACATTTTCTCAACAAAGACTTCTACCACAAACACACTTCCAAAAGAAAATCAGAAAAAAAGGAGGGGAGGGTGAATTGCTGTTCCTAGAAGCCTTCGGAAGCTGTGATTTGCCCTTTAAATATGTCACACATCCTTTCCTGCACCATTTAACATAAAGAAAAGAATATTTTTCAAAACTAGAAGTGGATTTCCAGTCACCTCTGGTTTCTTCTTTAGCAGTCCAAGAGGCCAAATACTGCTCCCCATACCACCATGGTTCTGAGAGCCAGTGTGGTATAGTGGTTTGAGCATCAACCCACAGACTATATCTATAATCATTTGATTGCTCTGTCATCATCCAACATGTACCCCAGAGCTGCCACTCCAGAACAAGTTATAATTTCTCAAGGCCAAGATTTACAGTTCCTGCTGGATGATTGCCAAGTGCCACCTGATGCAGCTGTGCAGATGACTGCTTTGCAAGGATTACAACAGTTTCCCCAGGATCCTTTTCTTCCCTTAATCACAGAGCAATCAATCTCCCTGGATATTACTCTCTCATCAGACACAGTACAGTTTTCTGGACCAAATGCAGCATTAAGGAGAGTCTGTGACTTCCACTCATGTGCACCCTGAAGCTTCTGCGGAACAAACTAAGTGGACTGGGGGCAATAACTGAACTCAGTGAAAACATAAGATCTGGAAAATCCACATTTAGGGAAGTTTCCTAAACCTACGATTGACATTACCTGCCCCAGCAAAACTCCCAGCTTACTCTTCTTTGTTGGAATATTGCTGGCTAGTAGAACAAATGTTCAGATTTTTCTTTCATTACTTATGTTGCCAAATTTGATATATGATTGCTTCAAGTAACATGGGCCTGTGAGGACTTAAGAGTTAAATGAAATTAAAAGCATTGCCCAGTACAAAAGTGGTTTAAGTGTACTTATTTCCACCCATGTTACTATCACCAGACTTGATCCCTTATTCCATCTAGCTACAGCATTATTTATTTATTTAGTGTCATCACTGTATCTGGCACTTTACAAGTAAAAGGTCAAAACAGTTCCCTGCTCTCAGGCTTGCAATCTAATTAAGACATGACACCTAAGGAAAAGGGATGACAGCATGGGAGATGATTGAGTTCAGCAGATTATGGCCCTTTCCGCACGGGGCGAGTGAATCGCTCTGTGCCATTACTTACCGGTTCTTCTCTCTTCCGAAGCAATGTGGACTTTCCCTTAAGCCCTTCTACAGGGCTCCTCTGTAGTTACAGGGCAACTCGGAGCAGTGCGAGGCCTGTAGACCCGCACTGCTCAGGCTGAAAATGGCGGCTTCCTGTTCTTCGTGGGTCCGGACCAAACGCTGATGCTGACCACGCCCACAGCCCATCCTCCGCTGATCGCAGGCTCACATTGGTGCGAGCCTGCGCTTCTGCACAAGTGAGAAGGAACGCAATGGCGCACTCCAGAAGATTGAAAGACCGGATTTTTCTGGTCTTCACTTAGCGTGCTGGAGGACCACTTGGCAGCGTTTTGGAGCGGATTAAGGTGCGGAACTAAGGTAAATAGTCCGAACCTAGTCCGATCCAAGGTGCGGACAATCTCCGTGACAGGACGCCTTGGCCCTTTTTAATTTGTTCATGCGGAAAGGGCCATTGTCTCTTCTTTCTCCCTCTGATGCCAACGCAGTGGCAGTTGGGATGGATGGAGGGAGGCCCTTTCATTTGCTCCTGGGCATAGGCATGATAGAACTGTGTCTGCTTCTGCTTCTCTCCTTCCAAGGCTAGTGCAGTGGCAGCTGGAACAGAGGGAGGGCATTTCACTTGCTTTTGAGCCTAGGCATGATAGAGCTATGTCTGCCCCTTCTTCTTTCCATCCAAGGCCAGAGCAGTGGCAGTTGGAATGGAGGGATGGCCTTTTATCTGCTTCAGCCGCCTACATGCTGCAGCTCCCAAAAGCCCCTTCCCACAACACAATAAAAAGAGGCTGATGGGAGTTGCAGTGCATAGGAACTTCCAAAAAACCCCAGGAACCCCCTTGCGTCCCTGGCTCCCTGCCCCCCTCGTAGTTTGGCCACCTACGTGCTGCAGTCAACTACCTAAAAACATGGCTGGAATTGCTCAGCCAGCCTGACACAAGAACATCTTGAGTATTTTTCTCCTGTTTATTAGCAAAGTTCACATTTGCACTGGCTACACTACATTCTGCTTGAGATAGATACAAAGTATTCCTACACAACCCACCCCACCACAGTTGCTCACCTCATCCTAAACCCTTACTTTTGCACCTCAGCAAATAAGTGATCCTATTTGATATGCTGCTTTTTGAGGGTGGGCTTTCTATAAAGAGGCCTATAAATCTGTCAGAGAAAGAAAGAATGGGGCACTGAATATTGACAAGTATACATGAAGCAGAATGGATAACATAACAACAGAATCAGTACTTTATTATGTAAATATCTAACTGAGGCTTCCTTGGGATTTTCAAATCAAGCATTTTTATAATTCATACCTTTCCTACCATCCATCCATGTAAAACTGGCAGCAGCTCATAAAATGTCTGGTTCAATTATATGTGTGTTAGCCAAATATTAGATCAGATTAGATTTATTGGATTCGCATCCCATGTGACCATATGCATGCATACAGTACTAAAACAAGTACATATAATATGAACAGCAAGAGATCCAAAATGAAAGCTAAATGACTGCCTTAATAAAATTAGAACATTCCAGCAAGGAAGGAATTGCTAAACAGATCTTAAATATGAAGCAAATCAGGAGGAAAGGGGTTTCTGACCTCCCATCTAAATGAATATGACTTACACATTTTGGAGTTGATAGCATCATCACCACCACTGTGACCATCGTCATCATCATCATCATCATCACCATCATCAGAGTGAACAGCAGTAGGCAGAATGACTCCTGAAAGTCCTGCCCCATCATGGAGTTAAGCTACGCTAGCTCCTGGGTGTCTAAGGGAGTTGGCAGTGATGAAATGGATAGCAGGGTGACCAGAAAAATCTTTGTCAAATCTCAGAAGTTCTCGGATGGAACCCGTGCTAAAACCCACTGGAAGGTCTACTCTGTAGTGTGCTGGAGGGCCAGAAATGATTCTTTACTAATACCACTGCATCTACACAGAAATGTCCATCAGAGCTTTCTCTGGTGTTCAAGGGCGTATTGCACTCAACCCCATAAGAAGAGAATGTGGGTTGCTTGGCAACCTCTTGTGAACAATTCACACAGAACTTTGAGGATACAATTACTCATACAGTAGCCCCTCCGCATTCCCAAGGGTTCGGGGCACAGAACCTTCATGAAAGTGGAAGAACCACAAATAACTCCCCCTGCAATCCCCCTCCCCCTCCCATTTCCCTCCAGAGCTCCTGCCTCCTGTTCCCTTGCCTCTGGCCCTGGAGTTCAGGGGCGAGGGTAATACAAGGTAAAAGGCTTACTAGTAGTACCTTCCCCTCAGACAGAGAAGAGTGGAATTCTGGGGTTCTAGATACTTCCAGTTTCCATCTTGATAAAAGACTGGTAGGAGCAAAGAGAGCACCTAACCAATCAGCAGCCATTACACAGGAGAATGTGCAGCAACATGGCAGAGGACACACCTCCAGCACTGGAGGGGGCTTTGCTCACCCAAAAGGAAAAAAATATCAATTTTAAACACGAGGCTTGCAAGCCTGGGATGAAGAATGCAAGGGAGTGGGAGGAAGAGAATTGGGTGAGGCATACAAGCATGTGTCTCATGAATAATCAAATTCATGAAGGTCAAACCTGCAAATGTGGAAGGAGGACTGTATTTGCTCTGACACAGTAGATGATGCACACCCTGTGGATGTAACTGTGGTCAATGATTTTCTAGTCATAATAATTTTCCATTCATATAGCCTGAGAATACAGAATCTTCAGAGAAGTAAAGGCCCCTGCAAAACCCTTGCTCTTCCTGGTTTATAAAAGCAGCTTGGAGGACTGCCTAAATGGATAAGGAGAGTAGTGAAATTTCTCCTCATTCAGTGTGTCTGCCTAAGGGAATGTTCAGGAATGTGTTGTAGAAGTGTGCCCAGAATCCTACCATCCTGGATGATTAGAGGCCAGTCCCCAATATTGCATTCTTCAGAAAGAACCTAAACATATAGTGGCGTCCTAACTACAGGGATTCCTGGATGTGAGCATCCAAGTTTGTCATAATAGTTTCACTGGTTACTTGTCAATTTCCTGACACAATTCAAAGTGTGAATATATTTCTCCATGTCTTCAAAAATAGGCTCAGCTAAGAATAGTGTCTCCTTTGGATGAATGCCTGGAGGAGGCAATGGGTTGGATGATGGAAAACAAATTGAAGCTGCATCTAGAAAAGGCAGAAGTGCTTATTGTCAGGGGTCACCTGGGTTTGGAGATGTGTCAACCAGTTCTAGATGGGGTTACACTCCCCTTGAAAGACTATTTGCCACTTAGGGGTGCTTCTGAATCTGTTGCTCCAAATGAGAGTCCAGAAACAGCTTCAGGTGTTATACCAGCTGTGCCCCTTCTTAGAGTTAAAGGACCTAAAGATGATAGTGCACACATTGGTAGCCTCAAAGCTGGAATTCTTCAATGTGCTGTACATTAGGCTACCTCTTGTACAAAATTTGGACACTTTAATTAGTTTGAAACATGGCAGCCAGATTGTTACTGGCACATTTAGGCATGATCATATTCCACTAATATTAAAATCACTCCACTAGCTACCAGTTAGTTTCTGGGTGAAGTCTAAAATGTAGGTTATTACCTCTAAAACTGCTGGTAGTTAGACTTTTCCAGGGTGTTAGCCCTTTGGAGTAAATTCTATGAAAGCTAAAACTGTTAGGAATCAGCCTTCTTTAAGGAGAGTTGCAGAAAAAGCATGTCCCTATCTCTGTGTGGCTTCCCTGAACTGAGACTGACTTGGAAAGCAAAACAAGGCAGGAATTTCAGGTATCAAACTTAGAAAAGTTTACTAATACATTTTACAATTACATATGCATTGGAGAGCCTTGATCCTAACTAACTAACAAAAAGATGAGGTAAGACAGCAGCTTCATTCTTGACTCACCATCTTCTCGGTGGAGAGGTGAAGCATGTACAGAGAGGAGGAAGTGAAGCAAAAAAAGCAAAGAGAGAGATAAAGAGAGGGAAGTGTGGTCTTTTCTGTAAGATCAATGACCCCAGGGTCTATCTTGGGTCACATGGTCTGAATACCATAGCCATTCATTTAAATATCACAAAGAGGTGAGAAGGCAAAAGGTTTTGACATGCTAAGGAAAATGAAACCCTATGCTAGCTAAATCCTAGAGTGAGGGGGAGAGAACGCCAGAATTTTACAACAAAAACCATACATAGTTTGGGTCCAGATTACTTACGAGACAGCCTTTTCTTATATAATCCACCAAGTCCTCTGGGGACACTTACTTCAGTCAGCCAAGACTAGATTGGCAATTGTCAGAAGACTTTTTCATCAGCAGCTCCCAGACTGTGGAATGACCAAGTGCAAGAGATTCAACAGCTAGATATAAAAGCACCACAATTATTTAAGGCAAATATACCGGAGACAGAAGAGCAATACAACCAACCAATTTCTGCAGGAAAATAAATTCCATGTAAACCCATGCCAGCCAGCATCTCCGTGAGTCTGCTGGGGGAAAAAATTATGTGTCTACCATGCTGCATGACAAGGTAGGCCTAAGGAGGTTCTTTCTGGACAAGCAATTCTCAAGTACAGGGCCATCACTGAAAAAGCTTAGTCTTTCATACCAACTAGTCAATACTCAGACATGGCCTGGACGTGCCTGGTTGCAGTAGAGAAAGACTTCACCTGCTAATATCTGTGTTTGGAAAAGAATTGACACAGGGAAAGACAGCCTCTAAAGGCATCCTAGAATGAGACCACTTACAGCTTTAAACATCAAAAACAGTACTTCCAATTCTGTCCAGAAACTAATAGGAATCAATGCAGTCTTTTAAGTGGAGGTATCTTGTGCTCCCTCTGGCTCATTCCTGTTACAGACAAGCTGCTGTATCTTAAGCCACAAAACCAAATAATTTTTCAAAGCTCACTGCAGAAGCAGATACTCATAGAGCATTTTACTGTACAGTCAGCCCTCCACATTTGCGAGTTTCACTTTTGTGGATTTGATTATTCATAGATTATTTGCTGTCACCTCTGCTGCCTCCTTACCCCATTTTTAATAGGGAATGCAAGCCTTGTGAGACTGAAAAACTGCAAACAAGGCTTGTAAGTCCCTATTAAAAATGCTGTGGGGGAGCAGCGGAAGTGGCAGTTAGCCCCACCAGCCACCCACTTCTGCCTTGTGAAGGAACCCTGATGCCTCAAAAGAATCCACGGTGGGAAAATGTTGGAAATGTGATGAGAAAGAGGGATCCTTTTTTCATATGTGGTGGACCTGTAAAATAGCAAAAAAGTTTTGGAAAGAAATACATGATGAAATTCAAAGAATGTATGGTTTTAACTTTGAAATGAAGCCAGAACTCTATTTGTTGAATATGTTAGGGCAACAAAGAGAAATAAGATCTCATCAAAAGACATTGTTATATATAATAACTGCAGCAAGACTGACTTATGCTCAACATTGGAAAGAAAGAAAATATATAGATATAAGAGAATGGAAATTCAAAGTCCTGGATATGGTAGCGACAGAAAAGCTAATTTTTTCACTCAGAAATAAGCCAATCCAGGGCTTTGAAAGAGAATGGCAAGAGGTATTGAATTGTATAAAAGAATGAAATAGGGCTAAAGAAAGAAAGGCTGTGAGAAAGGTGGAAGACAAAATGAGGTGGTAAAAGATAAAATGTAAATAGTTAAATATAAGCTAAAAGCAATAGTTTATGATTGTTGTAAAATAGAGATAATGTACGAAATGGAATGTTAAACTCAGGTTCAACTGGGAAAATGGATGTCTGGAAGTGGGGAGGGGTTTTTTTAAAATTGTTTTTCATTTGAAATTTTAATAAAAATTATTTAAAAAAAAAAGAATCCACGGTGGGTTGAATATTGTGGTCATACTTTTTTGTGTGTTAAATATGGTTTGGGAAGGCCTAGAATTATTCACGGTTTTTTCACTTTCACAGGGATCCTGTGCCCCTAACCCTAGCGAATGTGGAGGGATGACTGTACTTCAGTTTACTAGGATATGCAGTATGTGCCAGCTTCATGTGGTGTAGCAGCCATAAAAATACACCTACCTTTAGATCATTCCAGAACTTCCAAGGATAACCTGAAAGTTAAGGAACACCACTACATACCTGGCTTTACCTTATCAATGAGATTTTGAGTTTGCTCATATTCATATTGGTGGAAATATTGATGCACCTCAGTTTCCAAAGTAGATGTGTTCCTGGGCATTATTTGTTTAACAGAAAATTCAGTACCAGAGGCAGAAATAACAGGGGGAAAATAGATAGGTGCCTGCACCACAAAAATGAACAGCAATTCAATATGTTTCAGCAAATTTTTCATTTTTTTAAAAAAACAAGTAGGCTAATCTGTTCTTCCCTTTTCTCTCTGTTTGCTGCCCATGCATGTTAAATAAAGGATTCTAGAGGCAGCTGCTGTTTACCTGGCCTGTTGTAGGCAGACATACACAGCTACAACTAGAGCAAAATACTCTTCTTTCCCAGTTCAAACTATTGCATTGTTAACTGTAGACATACTGCTACAGCCTGGCATTGAATATCTGTACTTTTCTAGTCCTCTACCACCATCCTTTCAACACTGATGCTTTTATAAAAAAAAAGCTTTCAGTTAGATAAGAGAATAGTAAGGAAAGGAGGCTGGGCATGCATATAGAAGCTTTGTAAAAAGGAGCTTCTTTGGCCATTTCCATACCGGGCTTCTGAAATGGTGCAGCGCGACCTCTCACGGAGGTCTTCTACACCGTAGAGTGGACTGGCGTGGACTACTTTTTGTAGTTCCACACCAGAATCCACTCAGGAGTGGCCAGAACTAACCGCGCTGCGTGTTTTTTAAAAACCTCTTTTTCAAGGTTTTTAAAAAGCATGGAGCGCGCAGCCCTGCGCCACTCCGTCGCCCAGCTCCGAAGTAGATTTGCAGGTGTGCGCAAGTGCGTGCCTGCAGATCTGCTGGGGGCGGGCTTCCAGCTGGCGAGCTTCTCCGATTGGTGGAGAGCCTCCACCAACCGGAAACCGCCATTTGGGACACCGGAGGACTGCGGAGCAGCGAGCTCGCGCTGCTCCGCGTAGCGACGGACTTACCCGGCTGCCAGTAAGCTCCGTTTTGGGGCGTTTTCGCCCGTCCCCCCCCCCCACATGTGGAAAGGGCCTTTGTCAGAGGCTTTATAAACTGAAATATGCCTGCATTGTACATTCAAAATGAAAACACAAATTGATCCGCAGACTGCTTCATGCTTGGAGTTTCCAACTGTTGTAGCATTTGATATCTTCTCCCATGACATGTAACTCCTAAGAGGAAAAAATTGTGCAGAGCTTTTTTTAGCAGACCCAAAACTGTTGTGAAAAACTACTGCTGGTGTTCAGTAGATGAAGAATTGTCTGTCACATTTGTTTTCGGTGAATAACACAGAGCTGGTTTTTTATAGGATTTTCAAAAAAAGAGGGAGGCTTAATTCAAAATTTATGAATATCTTGAAGATAAATGAAAGGTACAGGAACAGACACCTTGCCAATCAATCTCTCTGTCAAGAATGAAGTTTTATAAGAGAAGAGGTTCTACTTCTTTGTGTAGCTTACTAGAAAAAGTGGCTGAATGGCCTTGCATTTTTAATCAAAGCATGCATTGCTAGGGCACTGTTGTTATTGTTATGTGCCTTCAAGACATTTCTGACTTGTGGTGACCCTAAGGTGAACCTATCAGGGGATTTTCTTGGCAAGATTTTTTCCGGAGGATTGCCTTTGGCTTCTTCTGAGGCTGAGAGAGTATGACTTGCCCAAGATCACCCAGTGAGTTTCTATGGCTGAGCAGGCATTTCAACCCTGGTCTCCAGAGTCCAATGCTCAAACCATTACATCACACTGGCTCTCACCGCAGGGCACTATTAGGTTTAACGCTATTGTGGTTTTGGTACTGCAAAGCACATGAGTCATCATACGTGCAGTTTTCTATCAGATAAAATGTGTGTGATGTTCAAAAATGCTTGATCCAAAAGACAGTGGAATGGTAAACTCTGGCCATCAAACTAGTTATTCTGAAATACTGAAAATATTCTTATCCTATGAAAGTTCTGTTAGAATTGAGTCTCAACGTTAGAGAGCTGGTTGACTTCACACTGTGCCAACCATACTTCAGGTGCACACAAACACAGACGAAGGACCTGGGATGGGGGGATGGGTGGAGAGAGAGGGAAATATAATAGGAACAAGGATAAATATATATTAGTTACTTACAAAACTGCCTGGATTCACCCAGGTTAAAAACTCACTGGTTCCACCCTTTGTCAAGTTCTCTCTCCCTTGTCTCCCCTGCTACATCTTTTTTTTTTTTTCCTTTTGAACTGGTTAGAAAGCATTAGACAAATTATTACCAAACCCTGGCATTTAGTCCAGGATTGTCTCTGATTGCAAGTAAGGCTCAAACTGTAGGTTTTCACAGAACATCTAATCTAGGGGACAGATTAGTTTACATAATTATTTTCTTCATCCAGATTCTCAGCTTCCCTCTATGGTGCAACATTACGGATGCTCACATTGTGGCTGGTGGCCACAGGTTTTATGCAACAAGGAATTCTTTAAATTAGTGGACGGTCGGGGGTACATTCTGCAATCCTTTACTAGCAGCAGCAATTCTGGTCGTGTAGATTATGGGATGACAAGTCCTGCATTCTAAAATATACATAGTGCATTTCAGCTTCAGGCTATCCATATTTGCACTCTCTAAGCACCACGTACGTGGCTGTTAAGAGCAGCCTAAATCAGAGCTGGGTAACTGTTGGGGATTTGGGGCTTGTATTTGTCTCCCAGGAGATCTTGGAGGGCTGCACCCTCTGCAAATAGAGAGAGAATGTTCAAAAGAACATTCAAAAATACTTTGCCCACAAACACTTGGGGCCTTGGGGACATTTTTGCCAAGCTTTGGACCTCTCTGGAGAGGGCTTTTTTACAATAGGAAGTGACTTCAAAGTTGATTTCTGGATCACTTCGTCTCAAACAAAAGGCCTTAGCCTAAAGCTGTTGCAGGGGGGAACTGGAAAATTTTCAGCCCAAGCCCCGCCACCCAGGACTTTTTCAGCAAAAAAGGGAGGGATCCAGCCCCTCCTTTTCAGACAGTTACCCACCCACCTCCAAAATACAATGATAAATTAAATAAATAATATTACAGTCTCATGTCCCCCAGAACTTGTTGCTGTCCCACTCTGCCTAACGGTAGGGCCTGCCATAGCAGTGACATCACACTGATGTAGAATCTTCCAAAGCATTAGGAACAGTATTTTCAATTAACTCAGGGACTAGACTCAGATGAACCATAACAATGCTCTTAAAGCATCAAGAAGGAAAGGAGTAAGGACCAAAGTCCCTAGATCACTCTCTAAACCAAATTATAAATGCCTTTCCCTACAGGGGGAAAAACGTATTTCCCCCCTTCTTCTAACCAGTCACTTCTGATCTTTTGGGGGGGGGGGGTTTGAGGGGAATCAAAGGCAACAATATTTACCTGAGTTGAATAATTGGCCCAGGCCCAATTCACAGTTTTTACATTTCAAAAAAACAGCAGAGGCAAAGTTAAATACGCTTCATTGGCTGTGGCTGTAACTTACCTTCTTTGGTTATTTTGCATATTAGTTACTGGAGAAGGCAAGGCTTAAATTGCTGTTGTTGCTGTAGTTATTAAACAGTGAACATGTCAGCCTAAAAAGTTATTTCAGAACCTATCAGAGTAGCAGTGAAATATTTTCAGTTCAACTCAACAGACCAGAATGAATTGTAGATTAACTCCAATTTCTAATGTGGAAACATTTTTCACAGTGAAGTTTCTATTGATTTTTGTTACCTAATATGTTGTTATGTGCCAGAATATGTTTTATAAGCTTGGGAAAATCTAACCAGAAAGATAATGATTTCCTAACTGCTCTGATTGTTTCCCTTTTGATCGGTTGGATGAACATATTGGAAATCCAAGTTGTTTAAAGAATTTGGCTGACGTTACACCAATTTTTGCAAGTGATATTTATGATCAATCAGGTTTAATGTCCACCAAAATTTCCTGTAGAACCCAATGATGGATATTCTTGTGATTCTACAGCACATTTAGGCCGTTTTCGTACCTTACCTGATGCCGCTGGCGTCGTGCGGGGATCACGTGAAAAGCCTAGTCCAGGAGGCACTCGAGTCCTCTTTATGTCCCCTTCGCATCAGCTCCGTGCTGGCCAGAAGGGAGCGTGAGGGCTCTGCCCCTTCCTTCCGCAGCACAGCTGGGTACTTTCCCAGGCTGCACTGGGGGAGGAAGCATGATGGCTGCATGTCCAGAGCCTCTGCACACGAGGCAAGTGAGTGTGGGGCATGAGAGGGACGAGCTATTGCACATCATTTTCGGCAACGAGCTGAAAATGATATAATGTGCGATCATCCCCTAATGGCCTTGGGAGCATCGCGCGATTACAAGGATATCATGTGGAATGGTCCTCGCAATTGCATGATGCTCCCAAGGCCATTTTGCAACAGGACTGGCATGCAAAAAAGGGCCTTAGAGTTTCTGCCGTCATTACATGAAAGGAAGTAAATGGTGGTTTTCTGAGGGGTTTTTTTCATCCTATGCATGTGTGGTCCATATAGACAGATGCTTAGCAAAGGTTTAAGCAAACCAACTTACATATGGTAAGGTTTTACTGATAAATGTATTTCACACCCAGAACCAAAAGCCAGCTGATACCTAAACTCTGTCTCATATATCATACCAGGAAAATGCCTATTAATTCATGGAAATCTGTGGTTACTGATAAAGCTACCACTGAGTAGAAAACTTTATAATGTCGTAAGTTTATCTTCTCCGTTATGATACTTGAAAGTTTTTGACACATTTATCACTCTGAAGGGCCAGAATCCTGTTGATGTCTTACACATTGATAAGTTTCCCTGGAGAAGCACTTGGACATTTTTGTCCAAAGCAGAACAGCCACATTCAATTCATGTTTGTAGCACTGGAGTTCTGCATATGGTGTCATTGCACATGATTGCACATGAGCATTGCATACAATTTCAACTGCAGATGCATGTTGTAAATGGATATACATTGCGTAGGAATGTAAATTGCAACACTGAATAAATTCATTAACATGGTGGCATCACATAACTGCCATGTAGGATCTTAACATAGGACCATAGGACCATAACATAGGATCTTGACCATGTTGCTTATATTCATTATTAGTGTTCAAACTACACATGATGTGAATCACATGTAACTTATTACTTAGCATTTTCTGTGTGCTTATTGTTATTGTGTGCAGTCAAGTTGTTTGCAACTTATGATGGTCCAGAGGTGAACCTACTACAGGGTTTACTGGGGCTGAGTGTGTGTCACATGCCCAAGATCACCCATTTGGCTTCCATAGCCAAGCAGAAAATTGAACCCTGGTCTCCAGAGTCATAATCTAATGCTCAAACCACTACAAAATCCTGGCTTAACCCATCCTTTCAATAAGGAAGACCTCTGTGCTGCTCTTCCCATGAATATTACCAACTGCATCTTCTTTTCCCTTAATGCTGGGAGAAGGTAGGAAAGACAGGCATCATATCTTGTTCCTCACAGGCTAATGGTAGCTTTGAGGTAAATTAGGACGTGGGAAATCACCCTCCTCCTTCCCCATATATGCACATCTGCATCCTCTAGATATTGTAGCCCACTGGCTGTGGTAGATAACAAATATTGGGAAGATGATTGGCACCATTTCTCGTTTGAACTCTACACTTTAATCCCTTTGGGGGCAATAATCTATCTATCACTTATGTAAAATTGCTGTAATCCACACAGTACTTCTAGATAGGATGATTATAATTATAAGTAAATAAAGGTTGCTAAAATTATTCAAAGGCATAGAAAAGTAGGTTAAATACATTTGAATAGCAAGATGACTAGGAAAAGATATGAAGAAATTTAGGGCAGAAAAAAAGTCAGTAAGTGGTTGTACCTGTAATTAAGAACTTGTTTGCCTTGCAACATCTACCACCGTTATTTTGTGCCAAATTTGAAACATAAGAGAAAATATGTTATGATTTGACTTTTTGTACTTCTGACCTGTTGGATCACAGTATAGCCTGAAGCTTATTAATATGTCACCGTCTTCAGTATGTCAGTTACGTGCGGAAGAACAAAGACTTAGGGTATATGTTACTTCAAGGAATTATTAGGTATTTGGCAAATCCTTATGCAAATATTGCCACATTATTCTGAATATATACTCTTGTAAGGGAAGTGCCTAATGCTGCAATCCAACAGGAAGCAGAAACATATTGCTTTCTGTTTAGAACGTTTAAAGAGGTCTCAAAAGTTACATGGGTGCCTTTGAAGATCCAGGAATGTAGAATGTGGTGCTTTGAGTTTGTTTGTTTGTTTGTTGTTTCATCTGGAGATGAAAAACATCCATTCTGCACCAATATGATCATTGCAGCTTTTTGCATACTGATCTGATTATTGTCACCAAAATGAATTCCTTTTGCATTTATTTTAAAATCTGCATGCATTTCTCCACCATTTTTACTAGTCTAAAGAGGCAAAGGCTCTCCTAGGTGCAATTCCTATGGACAGCTATGCCTTTTTCAGCTAAAAATATTATACAGATATTTGATTATATAAGAATGTGTTTAAGAATACATAACACTGAGATGCTGATTAATATATAACACTGAGAAACATTTCAGCATAAAAGATGGAACTATCCTCTGCATGTTCATTCAAATGTCCCATTGCATCCAGTGAAGTTTACTTCTAGGTAAGTAATTATGGATGACATTGCAACCTAAAACTTTTCGTTCATCCATATAATGCTTTTTATTGACAGTTCTTGGTAAGACCCATGTTGAGTGTGTGACTTGCAGAGGGATTACACCATCGACCATGCAGAGATATTAATTTGCAGTAATTAATATCATAAGATTGGATTCCATGTAGAGGTCAACACTCATCAGCAGCCAGGTAACTCTACTATGATTCAGTCAATGTTTACTGCTGGTATATTAATTTCCATGCAGAGACAATTAACAGTTGAGATGTGCAAAACCATCTGTTTATTTTTTTTTTCCTAATATTTCTCAGAAATCCACAAGCATTTTCTCTTCTGTGTATATTTTTCCTTTCCTCAGAGAAATAAGCATGAATCTTGCCACACGCTTTTCCACATGTAAAAGTTTATATATTTTTCTTAAGAGTCTTTTAACAGTACTAAACAAACAAATAACCTAAGTTTAATTTAGCTGAAATGGGAATTGACTGATTGGTATGACCATAATCTATATGCAAAGAGACACTAAGAAGTGTTTTTCTATGTGAAAAGCAAATGTTTCATAGAAACTTTCTGGCAAATGAAACAGATGACCATCAAACTAAACACTGTTTGGTGGATGTTGCCAAGTATGGACAAATAATGTGATATATTTACACTTAATTACAATCTTAAGAACACTTGCTTTGCCTGAAAATTAGCCCCCACAAATCATTTACTATTGGTAAATATTTTAGGATTGGAGCTTCCTTTATTATTTATTTATTTATTTTATGTATTTTATTTGCATCCCATTTTTCTCCCAGACCTGAAGTCCAAGGCAGTTTACAACATGACTAAAGAACACTGTGTTACAGTGCAACTCTAAACCAGCTTTAAAGGGACAATATTAGGCACAAGCCTCTTCTGCCCACAGAAATTCCCTTTTTCTCTGATAGATCAAAGTAATCTGATGACAGAACCGTCTGCCAGAAGAAGAGCCAAAGTGGGGTGACAAGACAGGGAAGGGGGTCTGTGAAGGAGAAACTAAATTATGCCAGACCCAAATATCTTTCAGTCCATGATGCCAACACACATTCAAGTCAGAGTAAGGAGAGTCCTAAGCAATTCCAGTAACCCTAGGCTTGGATTTACCATGGTTTCAGCTGGTCT
Source organism: Cyclura pinguis (assembly GCA_030412105.1). Taxonomy (NCBI): domain Eukaryota; kingdom Metazoa; phylum Chordata; class Lepidosauria; order Squamata; family Iguanidae; genus Cyclura; species Cyclura pinguis. The sequence goes on along the minus strand of CM059600.1, from coordinate 61,198,883 downwards.
TCGGGCCAGCCTGACATAGTGATTTGAGTGTAGGACTACAATCCTGGAGATCAGGGCTTGATTGCCTACTCAGCATGGAAACTCACTGTTTGACTGTCATGCCCTGCTTCCAGAGCATGGACTCTGACTCAGAGTCTGAAGCAGAGGGCACGCCAGAGGCTGAAACAGAAGGAATGCCAGGGCCTGCTGTACAGAGAGAGGTTACAGTGCCAGAAACAGAACAGGGGGACGGTGCCAGCTCCAACAGAGAGTCCTGCCTCTTTAGATATAGAGGAACACTTACCTAGACCCAGCTTCGCACAGCACACGCAGCAAAAAGAGACCCAGTGTCGCTCTCTCAGAATTTATAACTGGCAACAATCAATCAAGGCACAGCTGCACTAGGGTTTGGGTCTATTTAGCTGGCATCCTTCCCCTCCAGGAGTTATCAGAGCTTATCTGACCTGCTACCTTACTGGATGACTTTACAAATGCTTGGATTGACCTTGGACACTCCCTTGCTGTGAAACCTTGCTGGACTTAGTTTATGTTGGACTTTATTTGTGACTCCTTGCTTACTGCCTAGAAGTAAGTAACAAGCTGGGGGATAGTCAGTTTGTTTGTTTGATTTATCAGCTGTGCAGGACTGAGATAGGACAGAAACCTTGGGTATATCACACACTCTCAGCCCCAGAAAACCCCATGGTAGGTTCATCCTAGGGTCGGCCCCTCCCTAAATTGTCAACCTCAGGATTCCATAGGATGTTGAAAGTGGAATAATAGTGCTATAACAGTTTAGTGCGGAAATGGCCTTAGGATCGTCATAAGTCGAAAACTACTTGAAGACACACAACAACAAGTGTCAGCCCAGCTGAACCTTTTCTTATATTGACCAGTTAGTATTGTGCTTTTAATCAGAATATCAGTCTTAATTAGAGAGAAAAATGAAACAAACAAAACAACTTGAAGGGGCCGAATATAATCCTAACATACATCAAAGGATGTTAAAGCAGTGAATATGATTCACAAACCAGAGACTGATGTTCATTAGATGGAAGAGAGAATTGTACAAGAACTTTCAAGCCATTGCAACAGAAGATATCCCAGGACATCAGTCGGAATGCTTCTCATAACTTCAATGAACCTTGATTAGAAGGATGAGTTGCTTCTTAATGTTTGATACAGTCTTAGAATTCAGAAGGAAAAACACATTTTTCCCCCCTCAACCCACCTCCTTTTGTGTTTATTTTTCTGCTCAGCCTGTTGCGTAGTGGGAATTTGAACAAAATGAACAGTAGACACTGTTCAGCAAAACACACAGACACAGGCAGCAAAAGAATGTGATGTTAGTAAATACAATAGTTCACAAATTCAGTGATCTCAGTCCTATTTCCTTGTCTGTCAACTTATTTCAGAGGACAGCTATTCCAGAATACGAATGTGAAAATTGGTTAGTTTAATGTATATTTTTACCTATTTGTCCCATGGATTAAAGGATGCCTTTTCACATTTTTCAAACATACATCTTTTGATCATGTCTATGTAACTCCAAGACCAAGGGGCCCCATGAGGTCCTATATCAGAACCCACAATTAAATATAAAAATGGGGAAATAATTAACTCAGACTAAGAACTTTGCAAGAGGAGGGTAACTTCAGGATCTCTCCACCTATGTTTACGAGAACTGCTAAAGAGACCAGTCAGAAAACTTATAGTACAATTTTAAATGTGTTTTATTGGGGGAAATATACTTGCACGCACAAATAGACACACACACAAGCAATCACACAAGGCTAACGGAAAAGGAAGGGAGAAAAATTGATACAGGGAATAGAAAAAGGAATTTCTTTTGGGGTCAATTTACCATCCAAAGGGAAATAGTGATGTAGCTTGCACTGATGCCCAAGCAAACTGGCAAAAAGGTCCCCTGAAATTGAAGTGCTGTGACAAGGACCCAAAATCAGGGTCCCTTTATACCCCAACATGTGCCCTGGAGATGTGACTTTCTGGTCGGACAACAAAGGATTTCCAGGGTGGACAAAAGTGAGAGGATGGATTAATGGTCTGAAGGAAATAGTTGATTTTTAACATGTGAATAGCGAAAGATTTTGATGGCAGTGTGATCAGAGATCAGGAAAAGGATCATAGGTGTGAGGATGATGCAATTATGGATTTGTTTGAAACCTTCCTGTTCTTCCTGAACCAGAGTTATCAAACAAGCAAAAGCTCTTTGTCTGAATTTTCCAGCAAATGGGTGTCAGTCTAAGTTGATAGCCCAGTTTTATCACCTTGTCCTTGTCATACTGAGTTTACTTCCAGCCCCCCCCCCAAGCCTCACTTCTACCCTTGAAAAGGAGCAGGAAATTCCCCAGCGTTCACTAATTTCGCATGCTGCCACCACCCACTGAATTCTGAATTAACTGAACGGTACAGTGGGACCCTGCTCAGTGGATTGCCAATCTCTATGCTTAAGGACCTTCCCCTTCCCTCACCTTCCCCTTCTGAGAGGGAGAAGTCCTATCTAAGCGTGTGCCGAAGGATGGCGTGGGAATGGAGAGGAAACAGAGGTTTTACAGAAAAGCATTTATTTTAAGGCATGCAAGTAAACAAGACAGTAATACACATGAGAGGCTCTCCCCTCCCAGGTACGCTTAAGTTACAAGTAGTTATAACAACAGATACATTCTTAAGATCAGCCAACTATAAAAATAATAAAAAGCCCTAACGTGACCAACTACCTTATTCTAGTTACTCACATTTGGGTGCACAGGCTTAGATGGTCTAGGAGAGGAATGAGGCCAGGAGGCGAGGCCTGCAGCCTACTACTGGCACAGATCCCATCTCCAGGAGGTTCCTTTGTTGTCTCTCTCCCACGTGGCCTCCCAAGGATTTTTATAACTTCTCCTTCGAAGCATCTCGAAGCATCTCGAAGATGCTCACCTCTCTTCCCTTGATTGGGCCATTCTCCCCCTGTGACCTGTGAGGCTGACCCACAGTAAAAATGTAACCTAATCCCAACACCTCATTAACCCTTGGTTTACCTGAAGAGGGAAGCATCCCCCTTCAGCCAAGTCTAGATAATGGGAAGCCCCATTATCACAGTCCTCCATAGGTTATGCAAACCACAGGGGTTTTTGGCTCTTCTCTGAGATGCCTTTTGTTCTCCTTGCAAGAGCCATTCTTAGCCATACTGGGGCACCTCTGACTTGATTTTCCAGTCAATTCCTCTTTCACATGGCATCATATTTATATGATTTGCATTTTATGCCAATTAAACTTTATCTGTCAATTAATATATCTTACCAATAAAACTATCAGAGCAATGGAGTTACATCTGTTTAATAGAAATAGAGAAGAAACTCATTTTTTTTCAAATTCATTGAATTCATTTTTTACCCAAATTCTTTCAGTCAAGAGTCTGTGAGGCTATAGTTTACTGAGTTTGTAGTTTACTGAGGCCAAAGAGGTCTATGGCTGAAAATTCAAAATGCTCCTCCCTAAACTGCAAACCCCAGGATTCCACAGGGTTGAAAGGGGAATGATAGCACTAAGTAGTGCGGAAAGACCCTAGGACACATAGCAATGGCTTGAAATGCTAGGAAAAGAGATTCCTTGTCAACGTTAGGAAGAACTTCCTTACAGTACGAGCAGTTTAACAGTGGAACAAGCTGTCTCAAAGTGTGGTGGAGTCTCCTTCTTTGGAGGTTTTTAAAGAGAGACTGGATGGGCATATGTCAGGAGTGCTTTGTTGTATATTCCTACATGGCAGGTATTTGGCTTGGATGGCCCTTTTGGTCTTTCCCAACTCTATGAATTTATGATTCTAGCTGAGGGCTTCGCAATGTACAGGGAAATTACTGAGTATAGAAACATCCATGATGACCAGTTTATTATGTATTAGCTTCACTTTCAACCCCTTTGTATTTTAATCTTATAGAATAGCCTCTTTTCCAGTCCCATACTCTGATCTATGTACTTTTAATATACCCTTCACGGTCTGCTCCCTGCATCTTATGAAGTGGGCTCCTGACGCCACACTATATCTGTTAATAATTAGTAACATAAGACTCTTCCTTGTTTTTAAAATGGACTCTGGGGTGCGCACACACACACACGCACACACACGCACATTAGCAGACAGACAGCATGGGATAGTGGTTTGACCACTGGACTATGACTGTAGACATTAGAGTTCAAATCCCTGCTCAACCATGGAAACCCATTGGATGACTTTGGGCAGAACAAATTCTCTTAGCCTCGGAGGAAGGCAAAGCCAAACCTGCTCTGCACAAATCTCGCCAAGAAAGCCTCATAATAGGTTCACCTTAGACTCAAAAATGACTTGAAGGTATCCAGTAACAACAACAACATATACCAATATACTGTTGTTTCACTAATAAAGATGGATTCCATAACATAATGTGCAGAATCTAGCTTCTTGTTTTTCATTTGCATTCTCAGTCTTTTCTCTTGTATTTGCAGTGCTGGCCTCTTTTCATATATACTACGGCATGTGACAGCATTTCATCCAGTTCCCTAGACAACTCTTGCAGTATCACAGTCCATCACAAAATTGGAAATGCAATTCTGTTTATCTTCCTGTTTCTTTGCCCATAAAGTCATGCTCTTCTCTCCCTAACTGATTATCTTGAATGGGACAAAACTCAGCAGAACTGTCACCCAATATAATTGTTAGTCAGTTATACAAGTCTTTTCTAACAGAACTGCTTAAGCATTTGATTTCATGATAGGATACATAATGCACAGAGTGATTATGAAACTGCTCTATACGCCTGTGGAAAGTTCAGTGAATCATTTATGAAATGTATACATAAGTAAAGCTACTCTCTGATCTGTTATCTTATCTCGTCAAGAAAGAAAAGAGAGTTACACTTTTGTTTTTCATGGCATTGGCTTTCATTTTTAAAACAACCTGAAAGAAATAAAATATTGAAATGAGCATAAATACAAAATAATGTTTGTAGTAGTGAATAACTCAGAAATGCTGAAGGAAAACATTAAACATGTGTGCTGCATAAGTTTTTAAGTGAACTTGGTATGACAGTTGATCTATTATTAAACGGATGTTGAAGTTCAATTTATGAATTATTAAATTCTTGTTACATTTGCTTGCCAGGTTGTTTTATTTTTAAAAAGCCAAAATTTCATTCACTATAAGTATTTTGAGCATGTCCTCCTGTATTACTCTAAAAATATTTTGCTTGGAAAGAGCAAGATTTATTTTAAAACTATTATTGGAAACCACATAAAGAACTAAGGGTTTTTTTAAAAAAAAAATTCTAACAAATCTTGTGACCTGCTATAGTTGATTACTTTTAACGTGAAACTCTGTGTGAACACTCAACTGTTCATACAGAGAAGATCAGAATTTACTGGTCTGGCCAGCATCTCTCTGCCCCAGTTACCAATGTTGCTCCAACTTGTTCATTTTTGATGCTCAACCATATTCAGTGCACTTATGCTCAATCACACAAGAGGTACACCTTGGTTTTGTAGAATGTACTTCCATGGATTAAATCTAGGCTAGCTATGATCTACACACCAAAAATCACTTTATTTGAAAAAATGAAGTGGGGGGCCACAGTTGTAATTTTTCACCATCCATACCGTTTGAACATCTGCATGCAGCTATTAAATGTTTTGCACCTTCAGAGACATGGAAACCTCTGAAAAGACATCTGGTTTCGTTGTTCTGCTTCCAGATACACACTCCTGTTGTGAAAATAAGAAGTGTTAGGGCTCCTTAAAGACTAATGGCTGACTTATGAGCCCGTAGCTTTTAGGGTTCACATTTACAGTTGCTAATGACTGAACGCAACCCCCGAAACTACCTCTTAAGCCAAGCAGTGCTACAGCTGAAGAGTTTCTGAGTTGCTGCCAACTGAGGTGCTGGGAAATGACAAAAGCAGTGCTTTCCCAGTTGTGGGGTATGTTGAGACAAGCAGCTGCAGCAGGACAGGAAAGCACTGCACTTGTCATTTCCCAGTGCCTTGATCTGCAAGCCTCAAAAGACTTAAGGCCTTTCCGCCCTACACTGTTATAGTGCTATTGTTCCATTTTTCAACATCCTATGGAATCCTGGGGTTTGCAGTTTAGGGAGGGGCCTTTAGAATCCTCAGCCAGAGAGCTCTTTGGCCTCAGTAAACCACAAACCCCAGAATTCCACAGGATGTTGAAAGTAGAATAATAGCACTATAACAGTGTAGGGTGGAAATGGCCTTAGTTTGGATGCTGCCTGGCTTCAGAGACAGGTTTGGGGCAGTGGCGTTGGCAGAATTATCTCCATCCTTGTAGTCACATCTGATGATGCAGGATCTTGGACTAACAAATTTATTATGGACCAGGGTTCTCTCCAGTGGGTTCATAGATGATCCTGAGTTGCCAAGTTGAAAGAGAGAAGATTAATATTGAATTCCAAACGAATGATATGCAGAAGATACAAAATACTTTCCTTAGCAACTTCTAATTAACATGCATACACTGGAATCTTGTTGCTAATTCCAAACTAAAGGAGACCCACTGGGGAGTCAACAGGTAGATAAATTGCATTGATTCAGTGAGTTTACTCTAGTCAGGAGTCACAGTAGGATTTATGCCATAGTATAGCATTGTGACCCAAATCAGCAATTCTAAATACATTTACTAGGTAGTAAGGCCCATTAATTATGTTGTTATTATTGTTGTTGTTGTGTGCCTTCAAGTCATTTCTGACATATGATAATTCAAAAGCAAACCTATGACGCAGTTTCCTCGGTAGAATTTGTTCAGAGAGGGGTTGCCTTTGCCTTCCTCTAAGTCTGAGACAGTGTGACTTGCCCAAGGTTACCCATGGCTGAGTGGAGATTGAGACTCTGGCCTCTAGACTCATAGTACAACATACAAACCACTACATCAAGCTAGCTGTCTTATATTACATAATCGTACTAAAATCAGATTGCAGACAAAAATGCAGACAAAAAGTCCCATCCATGATTCTTCCCCACCTTGCTGTCTTTGACCTAAGCCTGGAAGGGAAGGAAAGAGATACATGACTTCATAAATTTTGGAAAACACCATTTTTCACCACCCAATTTATGAAACTGAATAAATGAGATTAAAAATAAATACATATACACATGGATGATGTAAGAAATAAAAACAGTTACCTGTAATGCAAACTATAAGCCCACTCTTCACCCCGCTTTCACAACACCCAGACACCTTCCCTCCCCAGCAACAATACTCCACAGGAACAAATCTCAGAAATCTTTTTAAGAAGCAGAGCTAGATCAATGGTTAGAATCTTCTTATAAAAATGGAATGGTGTGGGATATAACTGGAATAATGAATAAGGCACTGAAATCAATCTTAGGCCCTCCAAAACAATTTAGTAATAGTCAAACTAATTCTATTCCTCAAAAAAAAAATGAGTACATTTCTTTTTAGAATTTCTAGGTCAGGCCTTAAGTATCTGTAACAACAACAGCAACAATAACAATAATATAATATTCTCTATTTCAGACCAAAATAAACTTTTTTGAAATGTTGGAAAGTAATGCTATTTTATTTAATATAACATTATCTCTGATTTTTGAAATCCTGTCACTTCTTCAATCTGGCCAGGTTTGGTCAGACCACTATTCCCTTTCTCCCTGTCAGAGCCATCCCAACACCTTTCTCATTGTCTACTTTCTCTCTTTCTTTCTTGTACTTTCAGGTCACTTGTCAACTTATGGCGACCCCATGAATTTTGTAGGGTTTTTTTTTAGGCAAAGAATACTCAAACCACTATACCACACTGGCTCTCAAGCCCTATTAAACACAGTTTACTTCTCATCAAACGTACACGGGGTTGTAGTGTAAGACAGCACTGCTTGTGGATGTGCAGGATTGCATGTTGTAGAGGAAGCGAGCTCATCCTCCAGCTCTCGGTGCCTTTTAAGCCATTGTCTCCTTTCCAGTCATTACTGCAGCAAAAGGCTTTATACAACACCTAAATACCAAATGAAATCAAACGACAACAACATCTGTGCAGTGCGGATTGGAGCACTGATTAAATTGTATTTTGCATGCATTTCTGCTAGTGACAGATACCACTGTCTCTTGCATTGTCTGTCCTTTGCTCTTCATAAAAATCATAGCAAATAACCTTTAGTCAAAATGTCCAGCAATGCATGAGTTCTGGAAGATGAAGTGTATCTAAGCAACATGCTTAAACATCAGTTTCATACCTCTTTGATTGTCATGCCTTTATCCTATGGAATCTTAGGATTTGTAGTTTAGTAAAGTATTTAGAATTCTTTGCTTGATAATTTTCACGTGGTGTTGTTGTGTGCCTTCAAGTCATTTCCAGCTTATGGCCACCCTAAGGTGAACCTATTATGGAGTTTTCTTGGGGCTGAGAGTATGTAATGCATCCAAGCTCATCCCGATGCTTTTCCATGGCTGACTGGGGAGTTCAGCTATGGTCTCCAGGGTCATAGTCCAACACTCAAACCATTATGCCACACTTGTTCTCAGTCCTAGTGCACTCCCCTGAAATAGAACAGATAATTATAATTTCAGCAAACTACAGATCCCAGGAGTCCATAGGATGGAGCCATGGGATTTAAAGCATGCAGTAAAGTAGGATAGTATAGAAACATCTGAGGTTTAGCACAACTGCTTCTACCACTGCAATTTGAGATCACAGTCTTTAAGGAGCTACAAGTCTTCATAGTTGCTTCCACCCCCCAACAAGCTAACATAACTTTATTGTTATTATGTTTTCTTGGCAAGATTTATTCAGAGGAGATTTGCCAGTGTCTTCATCTGAATGTAGCCTACAACACCTGGTATTCTCTAGCAGTCTTCCTTTCAAGTACTTACCAGACCTGACCTACTCAGCTTCCAAATTCAGGCTCTTTCTGCACCTTGCCTGTTTGCGAAGGTGGGGGGTGGTGCTTGCGCGAGCGGCCTCTTGTGCAAGGCGCTCACTTCCCTGCTCCTTCGTCACCGCAGCTGGCTTGCCGGTCGCGCGAACGCCCCACCCCTGCCCCTTCCTTCCTTCCACAGTGCAGCCTGGGAGCTGTAGGCTGCGCTGGGGCAGGAAGCGCGACCGGTCTGGCTCCAGAGGCTCCGCAGGGCAGGTAAGTGCGCACGGGCCTCGGAGCAACGCGTGACCACGCAGCATTTTTGGCTTTAAGCCAAAAATTAAAAAATGCGTGCGCGGTCTATGTTAGGCTCTTGAGCGTCAAGTAAATGTGAGTGCATCGTGTGGACTGCTCCTCACACTTATGTGACGCTCAAGAGGCCCTTTCGCTTAAAAAAATGCTGTGCGAAAAGGGCCTCAGACTGGATCTAATGCCTTCCCAGAAATTAGTATGCATGTGTAGCTATCTGCGTGCACTTATATGTGCCATATGTACCACTTTCTGGCTTCTTTTCAGGCCAACTGTAACGGAATATTGCAAACACATCACAATTTAAGTCCCATTTTTTTTAACAAAAATGCAACATGTTAGATATTAAATGTAACACACATATCAACTGTCCCCAAAGTTGCATGTGTCCAATGAGATGTTATTGTACAACTTGATTGCAGGACTCTTCTGTCTATTCTGCTCAGTAGAACTGCAACATTTGGATGCAACCTCAGAGCGATGACTGATTTATATAATAGATGCAAATGCAATATAGTAGTTTCACTACAAAGAATTTATCCTTTTGTTTCTTCCTTATATCCATAAGTGAAAACACCACAACTTTATTCAAGGTGAAAAGGATCTACTCCTTAGCCCCAACAACTGAAGTTCACCTCTAGCTCAGCTCTCCTTATCTTTCTGAATCCAACTCATAATGAGTACTGCCTCTTTCCCCACCCATTGACCCAAAATAATAATTCAAAGGGGTTACACATAACACACTTAGGTTCTCTTTTTTTCGGTGTGAGTAAGCAATTGTCTGTTCCACTGAAATAAGTATGCTGCTCAGTAATGATAGGGATTTAAGAACCAGTTAAAAGATTTAAAAACAAACAAAAAAAAAGTGGTAGGATGCAAGGCAAATTACTTGAAGCTTCAGCTGGTTGCTAATGAATCTATTTGATTGTCCCCTGAGAATTGGCTTTTCAGACAGCTTCCAAAGTCTTTGCCCAAAGGATATAAGTTAGTATACTTTTTGAAACATTAAGCAGCCTTGGCTACTTCAGATTTTGCAGAAATAGCAAGGACTTCTAATTATCATTGAGATACCAGGGAAAAAAAATCCTGAATGTTAGTCTGCTCTCCTTTTTCCAAAGTTGTAGCCTTCCTTGAAGTTCTTAAATAATCCACATTTCCTGTTGTGCATAAATTTAAACAGTCACTAGACTTCCCAGCAGGAGATAGAGAAGAATCTTGTCTTTCCCATGGCAGATTAACATTTGGGTTCAATATAGTCAAAGTTCTTGCCAGAATGTGACATATTGGTCAGAGAGGCGTCATCTTGTGAGATGACACATCTTACACTTTTCAGCCACCCTGTGTCAAAAGAATTCATAATCATACGCATAGTGACATCTCATTTTTATCTTCAGAGCCTTGCATTGTAGGCTAGGAGCAGGACTGTGATTTTCCCATGCCGAACCAAAAAAGTTAATGGAGGCATACATTCTAAAGCATAAAAGTGGCCTGAAGATACATTCATTATGCATTCTGCATAAAATAGCCCTTTTCATGTGTTAAAGACATTCCCTTTTGCATTCAATGAACATAGGAAGCAGGCTGTACCTTGAAATACACATAGATCTTAGCATGTCTGTAATGTGCTCTATATGTACCTAGGCATGCAGTAAATGTCATAGGAAATGTATGTACAAGAAGGCAGAACCTATACTTTCACTCCAAGCATTCAGTGAATGTGCGAAGGAACCACCATGATCATACAAGTAGGGCTGTTACGTTCTAATTGTGACTACAACAAAAATATGTGTAAAAGCCACAGTAGCTTACGACTTCATTAAGACTAATCAAAATATCATGGCATGACTAGTGGTAGAGGAAGAAAGAAAAAAGTAACTCATTCTGTAATTCAGTCTTTCATTTGATTCATTACTGGACCCAGCTTTAAACCTAAATTGTCTAAGTCTAGGTCCAGGGCCATTTCCACCCTATACTGTTATAGTGCTGTTGTTCGACTTTCAACATCCTGTGGAATTCTGGGATTTATATTTTACTGAAGCCAAAGAGCTCTCTGGCTGAGAATTCTAAAGGCCCCTCCCTAAACTGCATAGGATTCCCCCAAGATTTCTTAGAATGTTGAAAGTGGAATAATAGCACTATAACAGTGTAGTGTGGAAATGGACTAGGTCTTCTTGTCCAAGTTCTAGACAATGCTCTGTCTACCACATTGCATCGGCCAAGATCCTATGTGACCCAATGTAGTTATGCTGCTATGGCTCACGGAATGCACTGCTGGTAAGGGGGGGGGAGAGGAAAAGGAGAAGGAGGAGGAGGTGGCGGCAGCAGCAGAGGCTAGGTTTGGCCACTCTATTGCTTGTATGCCTGGTTTAGAGGAACTTCTGGAGATAAAGCATTATGGGAAAGATGACGTGAAAAATCACAAACAGTTTTCCAAGTGTCTTGGCTCTGAGAAGTCCTTGAAGCCAGGCATTCAAGAAATAGGGAGCTCAGATCCAGCTACTGAAATGTAGCACGTGTTCTCTGTTCTCACATCACTCCTGAAGCTCTCCCACTAGTGCAAGATCTAGGATAGCACCCAACAGGAGCATGAGAAATGTCAAACTGCTCACACTGTGGTTTGTTGAGGCCTACATCCTGTTATTAGTTGTAATTAGAGCTGGCCCACTCAATGAATGGCACTTAAATGTTAATATGCCAAGTTCCCATCGATTCAGTGAACCTACTATAGCTGTGACTAACAAAAGGATTTTTCCCTAAGACTGCAATCATGAATCAGCTAACCTGGAGTAAGTCACCAGGAACTTGGTTGGGTTTACTTGTGAGTAGACATGCATAGGATTATACAGCCATTGTCCTACATGCATGGCTCAGTTGTTCATTGCTAATCATTGAAATTTTTGTTCTTTGCAAATACCTATCAGTGCCATTTTAGTGCAATCCAGAATCACAATATGATAATTCAGTTCCAATTTTTCCCCACTTTAAAATGGTGCAATCAGAGCTCATCTTCTTTCACTTTGCCAAAAAGGGTGAACAGATGTAGGAAGAAAATGATTCTGAAATGTACTGTTAATATTGCACTAAAAATTGGAGTCAAGGCTTAAGAGGAGATTCATTTCCGGGTCCAGGTGCAACTGATTCCATTAAAATGAAGGAACTTTTACCATGGAAGTTAAACAGATTGCACCCACAATTCTTAAGGAAAAAAAAACACTATCCTTACAATACAGAAAGCAAAATCTCCAGTGCTGCTCCTTTTACCATGTGTACCTTGGGGAGGAGTACAATACATGCTATTGAACAGAAAGAAAATTAAATTTATTCTAGTATGAGCCTAATGAAATTGAGAGAATCTGCCCTTAAGGTTCCTTCATCTTCAAAATGGGCTGCATTTCTGCAACAATAATATTTTTGTAGAACTTAATAAGAGTCAGAAAGCCCTGGTCCTTGATGATTTACAATGGAGCCAAGGTCAGCCTTCTAATGAAACAGCCACACATCCACACACATCCACACACCTCCAAGGTCTATATTTTCAGCCAGTGAGATTCAATTTGTCACAAAGATCAATGGCACTTTTATTTTTGGTAGAGATGAAGTATCAGTTGGGGAACTAAATTATAAACTTGAGAGAAAAAAGTGAGTGGAAAAGCCTCCATACAGCTGCACCAAGTTGGGACACAATACATCAGGCGCATCTTCTGCGCAAGTCTCAGTGACGTGAGAGGTGAAAGTGCAGGACACATTTCTGTTGGACAGTGCCCTTGCTTGCCATGTGAGCATTAGGTAAAATCCATGCACTTTACATATCTGAATGCTCAGGCTTTTTGTTTAAGTGTCCACATGAGCCAGGTAGCCACACACACACACACACACACACAAGAATAGTATAACCACATAATCAACTGAAACAAAAGAAGACCAAAGCCCCCCCAAAAATATGGCTGCTGAAATCAAATCCTCTCAAGTGAGCATTGGAGAGGGACAAATAAAAGCACCAAGTGCTTCTTGCTGTTGATGTCATTTTATAATTACATAAAATGAGCATACAGTTGACAGTAGGGTTACCATTTTGAAAACTAGAGACATAGTTCCTGTACTTTTCATGACTGTGTAAAATAGAGAATTTCAGCAGGTGTTGGTTGTTATGCAGCTAGGTATACAGCAACACTTACTGAAATCCCTTTTCTACCCAGCCATGAAAGGTACAGTGCACCCACTGTATCCACAGGCTCACAGTACATGAATCCAACCCACTGTGGATACTGTGCATTTGAATCCTCAGGGGGAGCATGTTAGCTGCCCACTTCTGCCTTTGAAATAGTGGGGTTCTTCATAAGGCAGAAGTGGGCAGCTGGCACCATTTTTCATAGGGGATCACCCACAAGGCTTGCAGAGAGATAGAGAATGCAAGACAAGGCTTATACGGGAAGCCCCTATTAAAAATGGTGTAGGGCAGTGGTGACAGCAAGCCCCAGCTGCCAGGTGCAACTCATTCTTCAGGATCCTCCATCTCTGGGGAGCTCAGTTGGCATGCTCCCAGGAGATAGGAAGAGCCCAAAGAATGCAGTGTACCTAGGGGCAGGGCTTGCTACTGCCTCCACTGCTGCCCTACACCATGTTGGACAGTGCCCTTGCTTGCCAGGTGAGCATTAGGTAAAATCCATGCATTTTACATATCTGCATGCTCAAGCCTCTCCTTGCATTCACAGTCTCTTGGCCAGCCTTATGAGATTGACTGGAGCATGTTTGCTTTTTGGTGGGGGATTGGTTCCGGGACCCTTCACAGATATGGCAGGCCCGCTGTATAGGACCCATCTCCAGTTTTCACTCTGGCAACTCAAGTCGAAAGACTGCTTTTCATGTAGATATGTAAGAGAGTCAGTGCAGTGTAGCAGCTTGAGTGTTGGATTAGGACTCTGGAAGTACAGGGCTTGAATCTCCAGTTGACCATGGAAACCCATTGGGTGACCGTGGGCAAGTCACATTCTCAACCTCAGAGGGAAGCAATGGCAAATCTCCTCTGAAAAAATTGCGTCAAGAAAATTACATGATAGGTTTGCTTTAGGATTACCATAAAATGGGATATGTCTTGAAAGCATACAACAACAACAACAACAACAACAACAACAACAACAACAACTAACATTGATATTAGACACATTTTTTAATTTATGTTTTAGGACAAATATTGGGACATTTTATTGAATACTGAAACAAATTATTCCAACCATCCTTTTTCTTCAAATTCTCAGAGCCAGTGGCAGCTGGTGGCTTTCATGTCAGTTGGTCAGTGAATCAAAAATTCTGGGGTCTTTATCTGAACTTTAAACTATCATGCAGCAGTGAGGTTGGCCTCCACTGTTACATCCTCAATGTGCTATCCAATGAAGTTATTCCAGGTGAGGAACCTGTTGGGATCACGCTCAGAGAAACCAGCAGTGGAGCCCTCGGATGCCCGCTCTGACAAGTTTATGAGGGACATCAAGATGAAAGTTGCTCATAATTGCTCAGGATATGATGTATGATTATTGTAGTGTCTGAGGAAGTGCCTAGCACTCTATCTGTTCAGTTTCTTGTGATCATTTTCAGTTGCTGTGGCCTGATGATGTGGACAAGATGTTTGAATTAGTTCATCCTGTCACATATAAGTTTGACCTTTATCCATCTTGGGTAATAAAATCTAGCAGAGGCACATTGTTCAGGTGGGTCTCGGAGGCAGTAAATGACTCACTGTGCCAGGGAGGTGCCTGATGGCTTGGAGGAGGTGTTGTGCCCCTCTCCTAAAGAGGACCTCTGTGGATCCAGGAGCACACAACAAGTATGGCTGCATTGCAAATATTGCCCCTTTGGGCAAAGTGCTTGAGTATGTGGTAGCTGGACAACTTCAGACTTTCTTGAAAGAAATGGATTATCTGTATTCATTTTTTAGTCTTGTTTCAGGCCAGGGCCTAACACCTAATCAGCCTCAGTAGCTCTTATTGATGACCTACTCCAGATAAAAGATGCCGGGAGTGCTACCTGCTGATCTTTCTGGATTGTTCAACAGCTTTGATACCATTGATCATGATATCTAACTGGATCAGCTCTGTAGGATGGGTGTCAGAGGCACTGTATTGCAGCAGTTTTTCTCCTATCTTCAGAGTTGCAGCAAGATTTCTAACTGGAGTAGACAACATATAACACTGGTCTTAAAGAAGGTGCACTGACTGAAATATAAGTAGGAGGACATGGAAAAGGGCTTTCTCAATTTGTAAGGTACCCTGACTGAGGAATGTTCTTCCATTGGAGGTCTGACACCAACATTGATTTTCTTCAAGTGCCAAGCAAAAACATGGCTTTTTATTAAAACTTTTGGGGACTAATTTATTTCAAGTATGTATGTACATGGTTTTAAATTGTTGACGTTTTCAAAGTTGTTTCAACTATTACTTTTGAAGTTTTTTTCTTACGTTTTCCATGTTTAATATGTTTTTATCATATTCATATTAATTATGCTTTAATCTCAAAATGTTCTTATTTATTGATATTGTACTCTGAACTGAGACCCTGTAATCAAGGGTGGGATAGAAGTGTTTTAATAACATAAAATAACTAAATAATTAATAAATAAGAATTTCTTAAAAGAAAAAGAATAAAGATCACACAATTGTCCAGCTGGTCTCTGCACATGTATTATTGGGAATAGGGACATTCCTGCTAGCCCTACCCCTAATATGTCTATATGTCTAATACCCCTAATATGTATTACCCCTAATATAGGTCCATCACTCCAATATGTATAAGCAGCTTGTGGAAGTGAGTGCTGTTATGGAGAGAGGAAGAACTACTGTTCTATCTGTGAGTTTTTACTGTTACCAACTTCCGTACTTGCAAAGCCTCTGCTAAAGAGATAACTCACAGGCCTAAAGAAATGAGCAGTCCACTCTGTCCATTATGCCTAGAGGAAACTTTATAAACAAGGTTCACACTGTTATCAGCAAACCATGCAAAGAGATCATTGAGAGTACACACAACTGCACCATATAGGGATAATTTTTAAAATATTACAGACTTCAGACATAAAAGTGGTGCAGTATAGATGGGTGAGAAATGCAGTGTCAGGGGAGATGAAAAATATGGGTCTGTGAGGAGGGCTATAGTGCAATTAAATATCATATTGGAGGAGAATCTGCAAGGGGTCAGGACCTCTGAAGACTTGGAAACAGTCAGGGAAAACCCAGCACTTGGAAAAAATAACTTTGTGGGACTGCTACTTCCAGAACACATCCCAGTCACAATGACCACCAATTGACAGGAGTGTACCAATTGCCAACTGGGAGTTTTAGTCCAAGAATAGCTTTTCCAGACTCTAGGGAAATCCCCTAGGGAAATGTCGCACAGTGTCTTTCTAAGTGGAAAGGTCACATCTTACATGTGCCTGTTCTAACGCTGTATAAGTGCTGGAGAGTTTCCACAATGAGCATCTCTGGAAGATGCTAGGAGCAGCAGTGAGGGGAGAGGGAGAAGAGCTGCCTTGTATCTTCACCATGAGATTTCTAAATGGTTGCATAAGTACATTATTCAAGGATAAAGGAGCACATTCAGCAGCCTAATTTCACAGGGGTTGCCAGTGTTTGATTAATTCCAGCTAGGGGGAAAAATCAACACTGCTAGATAACAGAGAGCCTTTGTGTTTTCAGGTATACCCCTGTCAATTGACAATAATTACCTTCTAAACAGACCTCTGGACTAGTTAGGAGCTTTTATGCTGGTCTTGCCTGGAGCTGTTTGCCATGTAACATTATCACAACATTGTCTCCAGGCAGCAGGAAAAATGATCAATGCGTTGATTATGTTGTGTTTTGTTTTCCCTCAAGCTATTCAGCCAACTGTTCTCATTCACATCGTACAGAACAGTTGGCAAAATGCTCCATGCCTCATATTGTTCCACTGACCTTAGAGCTGACTCTGCACTTCGGTCTAGGCCTTAGAGAGTGCCTCTCAATTTGTACGTAAGATCCATGTGTACCGTAGACGCACTGTGTTCACAGTGAGTTTACTGCAGAGGTGACACGTCCTGCGCTTGTACGATGTAAATGAGAACAAACAAATGGGCACAGAACAAAAGAGTATTCTCACTGGATATATATTTTGAAAATAAAAATGAAACATTAACTTCATTAGTGTCTTCTGACCAACAGGAATTTTTAGTACACCCTTCTCCCAAAGAACTGCTTAGCCAGTATTTTGAAAGTGTTAAGTTAATGTAATTAGGTTGTCAGACACTAGTAATGTCCATAAATGTGACCCCACATTTATGGATATCACTTCCCTATGAGTTACAACAAGCCTCCCATTTCCTGTGTTTGAGCAGGCTTAAAACTTTTTATTATTAATATTATTGTGCAGGTTTTTTTCATGGGTAAATTTTATGCTGGCTTGATATATTCTCATGTTCTAGCATTCTACCATTTGTATGTGATTTTTTTTATTATGGTTGTACCACCAATGTGCTGTTTTACTATTGCAAGACCTCGTGGGGAAATGTTTCATTTTTAAAAGATGGGATAAACATTACCTCAATAAACAGAGTAAAAAATAAATAAATCAGATAAACTGAGTTACTACACATCAAATACCCCTTGTGTCACTTTCTGTTCTGGGTACTCAGTGGGCTGGACAATTGGAGAGTCTGACAAATGACCTAAGGTGTGGGTTCTTCCCCCCCCCCTCAAATACCATAGACAGTCACAACTAGAGACTAGTTAGTAAATAACATATATTTGCACTGAGTAACATTTCCTCAGAGCATAACCTAGATGATTAGTTTTCCTTGTGTTTTGATTCTGTTAGGATCAAATTGGGGTTGCCAGTTCTCAGGGTCTGACTCTGAGTCTCCAGAGAATGATTTCTCAAGTAACCCCAAGTTAGTTAATTGGTGGGTTGGTTGGTTGGTTGGCAAAATTCATGAAGTCACTAAAATCCCTAGTCACAGCAAAATATAATAAATACAATATTTCTCCCACATCACGGTTAGATCCTTGCGATAGCTGTTTATAAACACACTACTGTCTGGATCTGAAGGTCATTCAAGGATGGCCTGATTTGTGGTATTTTCTAACTCATCTGGTTTGGTGAATTCACAGATAGAATTAGCAGACTAAAGCACATATAGGAGGATTTCTCTAGTTCATGCTGCAGATAATGATCTTCACAGCCTAGGTTAGAGCAAACTCTACCACTAGGCAGAGTAAGGCAGTCTCTTTAGGTAGCAGGCGGACTCCACGGGGGGGAGTGCTGAGCTGTGAGGGCACAGGTCAGAGCTGTGGATTTCACATAAACCAACTTGGCAGGCTTCAGGAGTCTCATCACTAGTACTAATGTAAGATTCAAATGTCACTGAAGTTCTCTTCTGTAAGTGGAAAGGAGAGGGACGTATCTTGTCTTTCACAGAGTTCTGGGAAGTTACTTTTTGGGCAACAGCATGCACAATCCTAACACCAGTACAGCCACAAGGTCTATAAACAGAATACTTCTGTAAAGAATCCAGATCCTGTTCAATAGCACAGGCTTCATATGCAAGATGTCCCATCTTCAATACCTGGATGGGGTCTTCTGTGCATAGAGCTTGGAAAAAGTGCTTTTTGAACTACAGTTCCCAGAATTGGCCAGCTGACATGGAGTATAGGAGTTTTAATCTAGAAAGGAAATTTTTCTGAACTGTGGTGTATCAACTCAGACAGCAGCCTGACTTGGGCTGGCCCTGGTTTGTGCCACTCACCTAGATGATTTCCTGTGTTGAATGCAAGAAAATTTCCATGTTAGAGATGCTAGAAATCTCTGTTATTTTTTGCTTCAAGTGCTAATGCATATTCAGTGTTGCAGATAACTATTCTGAACAGGCAGCAGGCTTCTGAATACTCATACTATCATCAGAAACAGGGAAAACAAAAACAATGACTAGGTGGCCAAGTTGTCATGCCAGTTTTGATTGAAATGTGTGTTATTTGGCTCAGAGTTCAACTTACAGAACATTATGTAAAATTAACCCAACTACAAATTAATAATCTCCTGCAGTATATAGCAAAGAGGTAGATCTCCACAGCTGGAATCATCTAAAGGAAAGTGTCCTCAGCATGAAAGACGTAAAAAGAATAAAGGGGTCAATTTTGCACATTTTGTTGTTTAGGTCAGGAGGACATCTGCGCATATCAAATTATCTTTTCCTGACATGTTTCCAATGTCTAAAATTGTACTATATAATAGTTAAGCATGAAGAAAAGGACATGGCTGCCTGCCTTCTGCTTACTTCAACGAGCTCCTGAAATACATTTGTGTTAAAAGACAATTTCTCTGGAATACTTATCCAGGCAAGAGAGCAGATGAATCACTTCCTCATGTCCTGATACTTCTGGCATTAGATTTATTGTAGCACCTCATTAGATACTATAACATGTTGGAATATACATACTGTAACTGACTGGCCACAGTGTGCCTTCCTTCCATGTCACAGATGAGAGAATAACATTCACACATATTACTCCAGTGCTTTGATTTTCCTGACCTCTCCTCTTTTATGCATCTTGCATGAGTCATGTTAGACAACATGGTCAGGCTAGGAAAAGAAACAACTGCTGCTGTTGAGCAAATGGCCAAATAGCGCCTTCTGTTTCCATTATTCAGTGGAAGGGGGTGGTGGTCAAATTAATTGGAAGCAGCAGCAGATGGGAACATTTCAGAATAAGGATATAATCCAGTTCAAAAACATGTCTGTCCATGTTGGGATGTTGGCTGCTCTTTTTACACAATAACTACAAGATGGCACATTTCTTGCAACAGATTCTGATTTTAGTTCGTGCATTGCCAGTTATTAAAAAAGGACATTTTCAAGCTTTTTCAAGCTTAAGTTAATTGCGAAGTGCATTATCAAGGGCTGTGGAGAAAGGAGCAAGCATATAGGTACGTGAAAAAGCATACTGTGGTCTCCATGGCAAACTTTATAACCAAAGGAAATAAAGCAACTTGTGCCATATCGATACAGAAAGAGCCTCAAGGGAGCTGCCTTGAATCCTATTTTTGAGAGAAAATTAAGTTATAAATCCAATAAACAAACAAATAAATAAATAAGACACAACTAGTGTTGTTTTGCTTTTCTGCTCATAAGGGCTAAAGGAATGGAGCAA
The DNA here is from genome assembly GCA_030412105.1 of Cyclura pinguis. Lineage (NCBI taxonomy): Eukaryota > Metazoa > Chordata > Lepidosauria > Squamata > Iguanidae > Cyclura > Cyclura pinguis. The sequence goes on along the minus strand of CM059600.1, from coordinate 61,178,578 downwards.
ATCCTCAAGCCTGCAGGCCTAATCCAGACCATTCTTTGGTCCCAGTCTGGCACATAAAATCTTTAGGGATGCCCTGCCTTTTCTTCCCTTCCACACTCGCCTCCTTTCCCCCTTACCAACCCCACTCGCTATCCATACACCAACAGAGAGGGAAGCTGGGAGGATTTCCCCTTTAGTTAACAAAAATTGGAGAAAAACTAGCACTTGTAAACACATTTTTGTAGAAATGTTTGTGCCCCCCCACCCAATTTTTCATGGATACTTATTGGGAGGAAAAGTGCTTCTGTTTGTGGTAGAAATTAGTCACATTATCTTGCATGGATATTTGAGTGATAGTTAATCAGAGATTTCTCTGCTCATCTTTGGGGCTACAAATGCATTTGACTTTCCTTCCTCTAGCGAATGCACTGGAGAGCTGCATTTGTGATTCAAACTGTACTCTCTTCCTCACTTTTAAGGGACACAACAGATGTAGTCAGGAAAATGGCATTCCATCTGGAATTCCATCTGTGAACTGCTGGCTAAATGAATTGTTTCTGTCCTGACTGTTGTTTTCATAGAGTTTTAGAGGGGCCTAAGGATGTAAATTTTGTTCTCTTCATAGAATCATAGAATCATAGAAATGTAGAGTTGGAAGAGACCACACGGGCCATCCAGTCCAACCCCCTGCCATGCAGGAACAACCTCAAAGCACTCCCGACAGATGGCCATCCAGCCTCTGCTTAAAAACCTCCAAGGAAGGAGACTCCACCACACTCCGAGGCAGCATATTCCACTGCTGGACAGCCCTGACCATCAGGAAGTTCTTCCTGAGGTTCAGGTGGAATCTCCTTTCCTGCAGCTTGAATCCATTGCTCCTTGTCCTGGTCTCTGGAGCGGCAGAAAACAAGCCCTCTCCCTCCTGTACATGGCATCCCTTCAAATATTTAAATATAGCTATCATATCCCCTCTTAACCTTCTCTTCTGCAGACTGAACATACCCGGCTCTCTAAGTCTATCCTCATAGGGCTTGGCTTCCAGGCCCTTCACCATTTTGGTCGCCCTCCTCTGGACCTGCTCCAGCTTGACCATGTCCTTCTTGAATTGGGGTGCCCAGAACTGGACACAGTATGCAAGATGAGGTCTAACCAAAGCAGAGTAGAGAGGTACCAGTACCTCCCTCGATCTAGATACCATACTCCTATTGATGCAGCCGAGAATTGCATTGGCTTTCTTGGCTGCCGCATCACACTGCTGACTCATGTTCAGCTGGTGGTCTATTAAGACTCCTAGATCCCTTTCACACGTACTGCCATCCAGCCACATGTCCCCCATCCTATATTTCTGCATTCCATTTTTTCTACCTAAGTGTAGGACCTTACACTTCTCTCTGTTGAATTTCATTTTGTTAGCCTTGGCCCAGCTCTCCAATCTGTCCAGGTCATTTTGAATTTTGATCCTGTCCTCTGGCGTATTAGCAACCCCTCCCAATTTGGTGTCATCTGCAAATTTGATGAGCATGCCCTCTATTCCTTCATCCAAGTCGTTGATGAAGATATTGAACAGCACTGGGCCCAGGACAGAACCCTGTGGCACCCCGCTAGTCACTTCTCTCCAGGATGAAAAGCAGCCATTGGTGAGCACCCTTTGGGAACGGTCAGTCAACCAGTTACAGATCCACCTGACAGTAGCCCTGTCCAGCCCGCATTTTACTAGCTTCGTTTCAAGAATGTCATGGGAAACTTTGTCAAAGGCCTTACTGAAATCGAGATATGCTACATCCACAGCATTCCCTTCATCTATCAAGCTAGTAACTCTATCATAAAAAGAAATAAGATTAGTCTGGCATGACTTATTTTTGAGAAATCCATGTTGACTTCTCGTGATTACCGCATTGCTTTCCAAGTGATTAGAAACTGACTGCTTAATGATCTGCTCCAGGATCTTTCCGGGTACTGACGTCAGGCTGACTGGGCGATAATTATTTGGATCCTCTTTTTTTCCCTTCTTGAAGATGGGGACAACATTTGCCTTCTTCCAGTCTGCTGGAACTTCTCCTGTCCTCCAAGATTTCTCAAAGATTATAGCAAGCGGTTCTGAAATGACCTCTGCCAGTTCTTTTAATATCCTATATTAAGCAATAATAAATGATTAAACCATTTTTTTCCTTGCTGGAAAAAAGTCTTTGAAAACTGTAGTTTTTGAGGACTATTTGCAGGTAGGAATTTATTCTGCCAAAACTTCATGCTTTTTTATTGTTGTTCAGAAAACAGCATTTTTGTGCAGAAATGTTTTCTGTAGCAAAATCATGTTTTCTGTATGTTAAACAAAAATCTGTGCAGAAAATGCCATTTTTTTCTGCACAACCCCTCCCTCCACGTTTTTTACAGAATAAATTCCAAACTATGAAGATTTTCATCTGTCCAAGATTTTCCTTGCCAGGGTTTTCTGACCTTCCAGAAACCTCTTCTTGTCTGGGATTCAAATATTTATTCTTTTCATTTCTTGAGGAGTCCTGAGATATTAAGAATGTGATTGCCATTATTTATGCTACGCCACACCAAATCAGTTTTCTATGCTGGAATTTTAGTTAATTAAAATGAAATCAGACCTAACTCTGAGCTAGAATTGGAAGGACCATAATTTTGATCCAAATTAGGAGTTTTCCTGCTAATCTATGGTATTTGAGGTTTAAATAAATGTTTAACAACTACTGACAGCTAAAATTATATGCAACATGAAGTCATGGGCTATTGTTTGCTAAACTGGCATTGGTAAAGATTGAAACAATGCCAAATAGTCTCATAAGCTCTGTTATCTTATATCAGAATCACAGAGTTGGAAGGGACCTCATGGGCCACTGAGTGCAACCTCCTGCTCCATTAAGGATCTCCAGCTAAAGCATCCCAAGCAGGTAACTGTCTAGCCTTTTTTTTTTTTTTTTTTTTTAGATATGGAGAAGGAGACTCCACCACCTCTATTGTTGAACTGCTTTTACTGTTCTGAAGTTCCTTCTAATGTTCAATCAAAATCTTCTCTCATGTAACCTGAAACCATTAGACCTGGTCCTACCTTCTGGGGCAGCAGAAAATAGGTGTGCTCCCTTCCTTTCTGTGACAGCCCTGGAGGTATTTAAAGATTGCAGTCAAGTCACTCCCCTCAGCCTTCTCTTCACCAAGCTGAACAAAACCAGCTCCTTCTACCTTTCCACATATGTTTTGTTCTCCATACCTATTATCATCCTCATTGTCCTCTGAATCTGCTCTGACTTGTCTCTATCCTTCTTAAAATGAGGCACCCAAAAAAGAACACAGTACTCAAGATGAGGTTTGACCAGCTCAGAATATATTGGGGCTATTACTTCCCTCTACCTGGAAGCTATGCTTCTATTAATGCAGGCTAAAATAACACTCTTTACTGCAGTATCACATGGCTGGCTCATGTTCAACTTATGATTAACAATAAACCCAAGGTCAGCATAGATATAAGGAGCCCTAGTGGCGCAGTGGTTAAATGCCGGTACTGCAGCCACAAGGTTGTGAGTTCAATCCTGCTGGGCTGCAGGTTGACTCAGCCTTCCATCCCTCTGCAGGTCAGTAAAATGAGTATCCAGCTTGTTGGGGGCAATTACCTAACATATTGTAAACCGCTTAGAGAGTACTTAGCTGATAAGTGGTATAGAAATACACATGCTATTGCTATTGTCTACAGAATAATTATAAGCTATGATACAGGATGAGATATAATATTGAATAAACTTAACCTTCACGCATTCAAATAATAATATTTTTTTAAAAAACCTTCTTGCATTGTGTGTTCTGTGTGCTATTTCTCCTCCAATAAGAATTCCAGTGTATTGGGAGTAAGGGCTACTGTTCATGTAAAACACATCTTTTGTACATTGTAGAGTATTTCTTGAGATTGTTGTTAATTGCATTGCTCACTCCTACCATGGAAGAAATGTCAGTTTCCCCTAAATGGGTCCATCATCATCATCATCATCATCATCATCGTTGTCATCATCATCATCGTCATGGCAGCAACAACAGCAACAACAACATCCTGTGGCTCATAATTTAAAAGAACAATACAATTTAAAACATACAAAAAGTGAATAATGAAATAGAATTAAACTATTTTTAATATTTAAACAATTACAGAACAGTAAAATAATAAAATGCAATTTAAAAAGATCTTAAAACTCTTAAACACAATTAAAACAATACAATGCCCTCTAGCCCATTTTTTTAAAAAAAAAAAACCTCTTTTTTTAAAAAGTCTGTCTGACTAAAGTGGTTTTAGCCTGCTGACAGAAGGACAACAGGGAAGGGATCATTCTGGCTTCCCTGGAAGGGAGTTCCAGAGTCTAGGGGCAGCCACTGAGAAGGCCCTTTCCTGCATCCCCACCAACCATGTCTACAATGGTCTCTTGATGCTTGCAGAGCTCAGACCATCTCATACAGGGATATACAGTTTGCCAAATAGCCTCGACCCGAGCCATAAAGGGGTTCATGGGTCGTAATTATCACTTTTAATTGCAAACTACTGGAATCACAGCATATTACATCTGCTTTGCCACACTGCATTTGCCCAAAATCATGGGACTGTATATTACATCGGTTGAGACCAAAAAAAATATGAATATGTTTAGTCCGCAGAAGAGAAGGTTAAGAGGGGACATGATAGCCATGTTTAAATATTTGGAGGGATGTCATGTTGAGGAGGGAGTGCACTTGTTTTCTGCTGCTCCAGAGACTAGGACAAGGAGCAATTGATTCAAGCTGCAGGAAAGCAGATTCCACCTGAATCTCAGGAAGAACTTCCTGACAGTCAGTGTTGTCCGGCAGTGGAATATGCTGCCTGGGAGTGTGGTGGAGTCTCCTACTTTGGAGGTTTTTAAGCAGAGGCTGGATGGCCATCTGTCGGGATGGCAGGGAGTGTGACTGGATGGCCCCTGTGGTCTCTTCCAACTCTGTGTTTCTATGATTCTAAATACCCAATGGTAAAAGAAAAAAAAAGTACTTCCAGAACTTCTACTGTGCTTTTTTTTAAAAAAAAAAAAACTATATGTGGGAAATTTGGCTTAAATTTGGAGTAATTGTTTATAACTCTTTATATGACAACAGCAGTAGCTAGTAGCTTCTGTGTCAAATGGGACAAAGAATCCACTTTGAATTGCAGTCTGAACTTTAATGGTGCTATTCAAGGTACTGATCCTATTTCAGGTATCAGGGTTCACCGCCTAGGATAGTTCCTCTGAAGTTCATACTAAATCTCTGTGTGGATTCACTGCTCCACTGAAATGAAAGCCACCAAATAACAAGAAGTAGACTGCAGAATTCCTCTGCTGGGGGTCCAATTTAGGGCAACAGCAATAAATGTGAATCTAAGCAGTAAAGTGTTGTGTGTTGAAGAAACTTGTTTTCAAGAAGCGAAATGCAGCTGAAAGCTGGGAAACTCAATACAATTTAGCGCAAGAATTAAGTAAAGTGAGCAGTAAAAAGTTCAAGAAATAAAACTAAAATGATTAAATTAACAATAAATAAGTGCCCAGGTATCCAGGTCAAACAGGAATGAGGTGAAACACAAGAGATTCTAGCTTGATCTACTATCTTGAGAAGGGAACAATGGCATCTCACCAGATGAAACTGGAAGTTAAATTTAGACATGAGCTGGAAATACCCAAAGGTATCTCCAAATTACATACTATATTACTCCTTATGAAAGCTTGGTAACATCTGTTTAAAATGTTCATCTTCAGACTCAGGACTTCATATGGTATGTTCTTGATGATCCAGTGCTGTTACTGAATCACAAGAATACATTTATAAAAAAATGGAATCAAACAAATGAAAAGACATTTTTTTGGCAAGGTTATCCAGCTTGGCTATATATGTTGCCAATACCTAACAAAAGACACCACAAATTTTCATCAATAGCAGACAAAGCTCATAGCAGTTTCCTGAGTATTTATACACAACTGCTTTGGCAGGATATAAATCAAATTAAATAAATAAATAAAGTATAATGTCAGAGATAAAGTCCATGAGGAGGTGGATTACTGATCAATGCAGCTGTTTCCCCCCACTATTACCAAATTTTCTCTTACTTCAAGGATAGGGAACCTTTGTCTTTCCAGATGTTGAGGACTGTATTTCCCATAAACCCATACCATTGACCATGTTGTCTTCTGGGGCTTGAAGTACAAAACAACTGCAAGGTCAAAAGTTCCTCAACTCTTGTCTCACCTTTTCTGGTGGTAATGAGCTCATGAAATCCCAAGCCTCCCAGCTGCCATCTTTTAACGCTTCCATTAAAAGCAATACCAGAAGGGAAGTTATCCCTACTGTAAAAATGTGAAGGGAAACATTTCCAGACCATCCAGATACTCAGGCCAAAATCTTTATGATTTCAGACATCAACTTCTCAAACAGTCATTGTCAAGCTATGCCAGGTTTAACTGTGGTTAAATGAGAAGGAGCACAGACAGTAATTGAATTTCAGAAGCACATAAGGTGACTGTCTATGCTTTTGATTATCATTAGTCATCAACCCTCTCACTGTTCAGTCTGGCCCATTTTCCCATCTGGGAAAAAAAGGGGGAAAGAGAAGGAGAAAAAACCTTGCACAGCATGTCACAGATGGAACATTTCAAAAGGAAAGAGAGCCAAATCACTTTTGAGCATCTAAATTTAGTCTTTTGCAAACTGAGCCAAAAAAAAAAAAAAAACCCAAATCCTCCTAAACAGCTTGGTGAACTGCTGTAACTTCTTACAACTTCTTCCAGATTACCTAAAGGCTGCTTTGTAGCTCAGTAACATTATGCAGTGTTACCCTGTGAACTGGGGGTCCCGGGAGGGACACCAAAACGTGCCCAACTAAAGGTGGGGAAAATTAGCTCAGAGCACTGCTTAACGTTACGAGAGGCAGGGTAACGTAGCAAGATCTTGAACCCTATGTCTACGGGGTCGGGTCGAGTCAAAGAGAACACAGAAGTTGAAATAATAACTGATGTTTATTAAATACAAGCAAAACAGTGTATGCGACACACTCATACAAGATAACTAAAGAAAATAAAGGTTGGAGTGGTATAGAGGGATTTTTAGAGGGATTGTTGGTTTGGGTGATACTTCACCTGTCCTGAAGCCCAGAAAAATGGAGAGCGAGGCTGGGGTGCGATGTAGCTCAGCACGTGGAGCTGAGGGGAGGCTCGCCAAGCAAAGTGGCAGCAAGGCGGGATGAAACTCGGGAGCGTTCCAACGAAGGTCTCAGAATCAAGGGTTTTTATAAGGAGAATTGTGACTGCAGGCTATGCCATACTTGGGGAAAAACAATAGATTTGGAATTGGAGACAAAACCTCCGAAAGGTCAGAATCTGAATGATTGAGTTATCGTAGCGATTCTCAATAGAGTAGCCAGTATGCAAACGCAGAGTACTTGGGTATTGCATAGTTTACCCATCAAGCTGCCATCGCAGGGCAGAGGCTCTTTTGTAAGTGGCGTGCATACTTAATTAGAGTACTTTCCTGGAGGTCTCCTAAAGCAGTGAGTCAGCTATTTCTGGCCTGCCTGTATTGTAGGTTGAATATTACGGCTATTAACGGCCGAGCTTGTTTACGTGCTTGTCCAGTGGCCTCGCAAGCACGTGGAGAGGAATAGAGCAGTGCAGCCGAGTTGTGATATCAAGGGATATCTTTTAATATCCTCAAAGCTCGGACTAGCTAGGGCAGTAACAGCAGTACATAACGGTAAACAAAATGACATATTTGTCCATTTGGGTCTCTCCCCAAGGCACATCAAGGGGAACAGCAGAAGGACCTTGGGGCTCTCAAGGTATCATTTGATTGCAGCTGTCATAATTCCTTGACAAACATTGACTATGCTGTCTAGGGCCATTTCTGCACTAGACTGTTATAGTGCTATTATTCCACTCTCAACATCCTCTGGAATCCGGGGGTTTGTAGTGGAATAATAGCAGTATAACTGTCTAGTGCAGAAATGGCCTAGAAATAATATCAGCTGAAGTTCCACGGCATCTTGTTACCACACCCAACAACCCCACATTGAGGGGTATGCTTTTTTCCCCCATAAATTAGACATATTTAGGGCTGAACCCATCTTTGGAGAAGTGCTGACTGTAAGCATGTAGCCAGGTCAGGATGGCCTCAGCATGGCCAGGTCACAAGTTCAGAGGATTAGGTGGGAAAGCACAGCACTGATGGGGTTGGGATGATCCTTTCAAAAGGCTGTAAGGTACAAGCAGTCCCAGAAACAATAGAAGGCAAAACTGCCCAGGTGAAGCAGTTAAGCACCCCTGCTATGAGCATATCCTACAGAGACATTCTCTATTTAGTTTACCCAACCAAGTCTTTAAAAAAATTTTGAGGACTGTTATCAATGTTTTATCACCTAAAGTTAAGGCAATCAGCCCATTCTGCACTCCTTTGTCAGTTCATGGGAAAGCCATTTCTGCTTTGTTCATGCACCCTCCTTCAGAGCAGGAAACAGGATGTAAAAGCCCTAGCTCCAATCCCAGCAATTTGTAGTATGTTAGGCATCACGCTGTGCATGATCCCCCAGATTCCCATTCCTCCACACTACTCTCAGACATTTGTTTGAGCCACTCCACTTTCATCTTCTGCTTCAGGACCAGTAAATATCACCTCTTCCACCCAAAACTTCTCTCTAGCCAACCTTTCCTACCTTGCCCTTTAATAGCATTGTATGGTTCATGAGATTGCTTGATTTCTTGTGTCTATTTGTTAATTTCCAATAAAATACTCTGCTTAACTCTGAACTGGAGTCCTCTCTACAGTTAGTACTTTATACTCAGGTGAAAAGATCCTGCCATTATCCTCCTTTCACAGGCCTCCTTTGACCTAATAATTCCCCAAATTCCAAGGAGATGCTGGCATTGCAGATGGACCCCAAGGTTCCCCACCTTTTAAGGTAACAATCTGGAGGTCCACAAAGTTGCTAACCCCTGCAGGTTTTAACAGATTTTCTTGTTGCTTAACTATTTCCTCTGTTTTGGACAGAAAAACAAATATGGTTGACTTTGATGTGCTGGAATGCATTCCAGTCACTAAATCAGAAGTGGCTCTAAGCATCATCAGTGATTTTGGATGCAGTGGTGTGACTACTTTATTATGAATCCAGTTTAGACTCCTGAGGTTTAGTTTCCATAGCTCACACACTTGCCAGTTATTTAACTTTTCAGCATGAACATCAGAGTATTGATTTTCATAATGATTTGTGTGTCATATTTTGGGGAATTTCTTTGGTCTTTCCTCCTTTTTAAAAAAGTTTGCTTTCCCCCCATTCCTTGGACAAAAACGTGAGACATTAAAATGCTCAAAATGAAGAATTAGAAGCAGCAATAAATTGGAAGCAGAATGCATCCTGACTCACTATACACTCACTATTCCTCTCTCTCAAGAGGAAATTCCTGTTGAAAAACAAGCGCAATTTAAGCTATAGAATACAGCACTAAAACAGAGTCTGTTGTGATCCCCAAATAGTTCTTCCAGGTATGAAAGGCAGGATTTGCTGCAGTTCAAAGTGCTGAACATATTGTGGATTTAGAGCAGGACAAATGTACTAAATCTGATCATTTGGTAGGGGGTTTGTTTTTTGGTTTTTTTGGTCTCTTCTTTGTTTCCTTCTACAATCCCCACACAGAAACAAAGGCGATCCAACTGGAAATGGTATAAAGATTAACCCAAAATATGATTTGTTTGGGAGGAAAGCAGAAGCTAAATTAGTTCTAAATGTGAATAGTGATGAAATTTGGCCTTTATCCCGCAACTCCAAATTTTGTATCAGGGATGGCTAAAAAGAAAGATGGACCAAGATAATTACAATGTGCTGTGACAGTGGTGCATCACAACTAAGGTATTTTCTTGGATAATATGTTGAGCGTAGACCACAGGCCATTATGGGAAGGACCATAAGAGAGAGAGAGGGCTCACACTTTGTATATATACACAATTTCATGAGTGCATGTGCATGCACACACACACATCTTGGGTTCAACCCACAGCAGGATTTCAAGTAGTCACTGGGGAAGATCTGAAGAGTTGCCACCAAATCACACTAGGCTCTATGAATCAATGGTCTAGCTGAATGTAGAACAGCTTTGTATGTTCCAATTTACTGGGAAGACTTTGGCAAGTCAAGGCATCTTCACTTCTAGCTTTGTTGTGAGTCTTAAGTTGAACAATTCTATGTATGTCCTTGTGGCCTCTTTGGTAGAAGGTGAAATGAAATAAATAGTCCTAAACATGTCATGGAACAGTCTTAAAATGCACCTCCTATTCCTAAGCGCAGAGTTGTATACATTCAAGTGATCTACAGCCAAAACGTTTTTCAAAATGCTCTAGGGAGAGTAACAGAATACATGTTTGATGGTTCATTAAGAAAGTTTAAAAGTGTAGCCTTCATGATATGATCCATCTGGAGATGTGAATCTCCAGATATGGAAATACTAATGTACATACATAACAATCTTACCCCTGAGAACTTATCTGAAACCGAATTGCCACTTGTGCTGAATGAGACTCCCCAGCCTTGCTGTATAATACGTTGCATGCACAGTGCTTGTACATTTGAACAGTCGATGGGTGATAAATGCTTACTCTAAGTGCAATCCAAACGTAATAGGACTAAGAATTTCTCAGTTAAAGGGGAGATGCAGTAAATCACTAGACCATGTTGATCCTGAGTTCCACACAACAACAGAAGTTCTGATGGCAGGGATGGACTGTGCTATTTGCAGGCAATATTGTGTATTGTGGCAAATATAAAAAGGAGTTGCAGTGTAATGGAACAAAGCAGGCTAAGAATCAATATAGATAGAACATGTAATATTTGCACCAGGCAAAGAGGGAGGTCTTAAAAGAGAAGGAAATAAACCACTATGAAAAGCTATCAAATTAAACATCCTAGATCTGTGATGCAGCAGGGCTGAGTTAAACAGCCAAAGATATGTGATGAAAGACTGCTGATAAAACTGAGCAGTGAAAAGGAACAAAAAAAAATTCAAGTATTTCAAGACACATTGACACAATCTAGTTGAAAGAGGTAGGTTTGGGACATTTTTAAAGACTGTATTTATGTCCCACCCTTCTGTGAAGGAATGTGTATTTCTTCCTCACCACTGCCCTGTACCTTCACAACAGCCATGTGATACAGCTTAGGCCATTTCTGCACGGGGAGAGGGAATCGCCTTGTGCCACTACTTACTGGACTTTTCGGCTCCCCGGTCTGGTCCACACCACTCCGGAGCAGTGCATGCTCATCCATACACACTGCTCCGGCATCCCAAATGGCGGCTTCTGGTTAGTCAAGGTCTCGACCAACCACTGAAGCTCACCAGCCTAAAGCCTGCCCCCAGCAGATCGCAGGCTCGCATTGGGGCGAGCCTGCAAATCTGCATAAGGGAGCAGGCTCACAGTGGCACACTCCATGCTTTTGAAAGACCTATTTTTAGCGGTCTTTCAAAAGCATGCTGGACAGCCACTTGGGGTTGTTCCGGAGCGGGCTGAGGTGCGGATCTATGTTAAGTAGATCCGACCCAGTCCGCTCCCAGGTGCAGACCTCCTCCTTGCAGGACGGACTGCACCATTTTAAAAACCCCATGTGGAAATGGCCTTAGATGGAGGCCATTTCCACACTAGACTGTTGTAGCACTATTATTCTGTTTTCAACATCCTATGGAATCCTGGGGTTTGCAGTTTTGGGAGGGGCCGCCCAGCCCCTCCCAAAACTGCAAACCCCAGGATTCCATAGGATGTTGAAAGTGGAATAATAGCACTATAACAGTCTAGTATGGAAATGACTTGTGAGATAGGCCTAAAGCTAAATCAGTTTCCCTTTGTTATTGTGTAGGGTTTGGATCTCAGATTTTCCAAATTCTTACCTGACACTAACCTCTCCTTCCTGGTGGATATTTTCTTATAGATTAAATAAATATACCCATAAAGGTCACTTGGACCTGTAAGGACCTTTCAGCCTAACTGATCCCACAGGCGTGTCGTGAAATGGGCCAGAGAACCATGTACATTGCCTTCAAGACAGGATACATATATAGTAATAAACAAGCAAACAAACAAATGCTGTGCAACAAAACAAAGCTCAAAATCTGAACCACTGGTCTAGGCAGTATTTCAGTAGTTGCTGGGCAGAAGATTCACTCTGAGCTGTTTTGTAGGACTGGTTGCAGTTTCAAGGACATGGCAACATGGAATCATCTGCTGACTGAAGAACATCTATTCATCCAAAATGACCATTTTTCTTCTTTGTAAGATTCTGTTTATGTCTATATTTAATACAGACGTATAGACTGGGGGGATTGGGATGGGATTCACTGGGAATAACTGTAATTATGGTACTTATGTATTTGTAACTCCCCAGCAGGATTCCTGATTTATTTTTTAACTAAAGTGATTGACTTTAGTTGGAATGTTAGCATAAAATTGCTCCAGAATTAAGTTGTTAATTATTTTTTTTCCTAATTAAATGATCTACGATTGCAATAAAGCCAACAAATGATTGCATTATGCAGTCTCTATGATTGATCCTCCTGCATTCCTGAAATAAGAAAGGTCCCACATTACTGAAATCAGGCATCACTGCCCTTAAGCGATGCTGCCTCACAAGCATGGGGGAAAATTTAAAATGGAGGTTCATAACTGACCTGCACCCTAGCCAGGTGGGCCCATAACTGAGGAGGCTTGGAAGAGCCCACAGAAAAGACTTTGCCAAGTTCCTCCTCAAACCTATAGTGGATGCTGGTTAATATATTAAGCATGGGGAATCCATTTTCCATCTCAGAAGATGAAGGAGAAGAAAGCTTATACTTGTCCTATGTGTAGGCACATAGCAAAGTACGGAGAAAATTCTGGGTTAGCCTTAGCATGAAAATGTCTTGAGGAAGGGACCCCATTTTAGATAGCAGATTTCTTAAATCAGCACCATTTTCATGTTTCTCATCTCCATCTCTGCGTGTCACTTTTAAAAATGAGCTCTAGTCCAGTATAGGGCACATATGATTTCAATTTTTTGTTTCAGTGTGAAATTTTCCAAGGCCAGAGCTGAGAAGGTGATTAAGGATAGGGTCATCATAATGCACCTTCTTAAAAAAAAAACTATACTTGCTTACTAGGATATTATTAGATTTCACTGAAGCTGATTTATGATCTCTGCTCTATGAGTTTTAATATCTCTCCTTGACTCTCTTTCGTTTCAGTAACTTACTATAGTTTCTTTATACCATATGATATTCACCACTTTTTGTGCTTTTGTTCTCTCAGTTAATTATTTGAAAATGTTTATTATGTCTACAGATAATTAAAATAATTAAATGTCTCCTCAAAGTTGCTCACCTGAATTTCACACATAGCACTAACTTTTATTATTATTTTTTTCCTATTAATGCCCAATGTTTATTTCCTTCTTTAAATTTATGTACCATCTTCATATCTATTATGAAATTAATTTTTTTGTTTATTAGTTGGGGTCCTTTTTTTCCCCAAAAAACCTTTGTCAAATTGTAGCCCTAAATTCAACTGTTAGAGGCAGCAAGAGCAGATTCACTGAATGAATGGGAACTTGCTTATAATGGAGGTGATCATGATTTATATACACACACACATTTGTTCTGAGAGAGATCAGTCTACCATTTGTAATGAAAAATTGGGAAATTATAACTGATAGGTTATTGTTTATCTTATGAGTCACATTACTGTCCCTAAGATTTCTAGCAGGTATTTCTGTTCTCATACATTTAGGGTTATCTTGTGGTTATGTCTCCCTCTATATTCTGCAACAATCTCAATATTCTCATGAAAATTTTATTCTGAATGTATTGTGCATTCATTGTGTTTAGATGCATGGCTACTGTATGATTTCCCATTATAAAATTGCTGAAGACTTGTTCTGAGCATCTTTTAATATCTAATATCTTCTAATATCTCTCCCCTGCCCCAATTTAACTTGCTGTCTTTTTATCCAACTATTAGATGATCAGGTATACTATTCATGTTATGCTCTAGACATTATAAACTAAAAGCAACTGTGCAGAAGCAAGGCTAGGCATTTTTAGTGGGAAACAGTTCTCACCACCACGTCTGTTTTAGTCTAATGGAAGAAGGATATGACCTTACATTATTTGTTTTCCTAACCATTAAAATATTCAGTTCCACTTATCTGTTAAATCTGTCTGCATTCTTTCCTGCTTTGTAACGTTTATGTTGTTCTGCCATTCATCATCTGACTAGTTCTCCTCTTTCCTTTATTTCCTTTAAGTTTTCATTTTCTCACCTGAAATTTCCACTTCACTCCATCATTGTCTTGGCATTGATGAATTAACCTTGGCTGTTGAACTTTGGCAAAAATGATTTCAAAGCCCAGATTTTCATTTGAAAATCATCAGTGCTCTTTATTTTTTTTTCCTTCTTTATAAATGCTTTTCCAAGGTTACATTGTCTGGATTAGCGGCAGAGAAGGTCTTGAGTTCCTTTTGAATCTCTTCTAAAAATAAGTCCTTGAGCAACCAATATACAATCTACCTAATACAATTGCAATTTTTCCTCTATTTGTTTGCATGTTGCCACATTATATCTAGCCCTTCTTGTTCAAAAGCACTACTGGGGGTGATTTTTAAATTGCATTTTATAAAAATGATAACATAAAATAATCAAGAAATGAGACAGTATCAATGGTTAATACCAAAATACTGAAGACATTATCAGCCACAAAGGACAAAGGCCTGATGAAATGAAATGGTTTCCGGTAACTGGTGAAAAACTACATGGAAAGAGATCAGTGACAATGTTCCAATGTCACAAGCAGAACTTGGCATAGTATTTCTGAAAAGAGATTCACTGCTTATGAACTGTTACGTTTTTCCAAGGTAACTTGCTATCATTATCCAAAACCTACAAGTCGTGATACCATTTTCCGTAGACAAAGATTTCCGTAGATTTCAATGTAGACAAAGGCCTCGTGACGCTACTCGCCGGACTTTTGGGCTCCCTGGTCCAATCCACGCTGCTCTGGAGCAGTGCGTGACCGCCACTCTGCACTGCTCTGGGGACGAAAATGGCGGCTTCTGGTTCGTCGAGGCTCTCGACCAACCGCTGAAGCTTGCCAGCCTAAAGCCCACCCCCGGCAGATAGCAGGCTCGCACCAATGCGAGCCTGCAAATCTGCATAAGGGAGCAGGCTCGCACTGGCATGCTCCATGCTTTTGAAAAACCTCAAGAAACAGGTTTTTCAAAAGCATGCTGGACAACCACTTGGGGTTGTTCTGGAGCAGGCTGGGGTGCAGATCTACATTAAGTAGGTCCGACCCAGTCCGCTCCCAGGTGCAGACGTCCTCCCTGGAGGACGCTCTGCACCGTTTTAAAAATCCCGTGTGGAAATGGCCTATGATTTATGTGTTTTTAAGCCTATTTTAATAATTGAAATGTTTAATTTCTTTTAAACTTCTGTAAACTAAATGTTTCAGCAGTATCTTTCTAGATTATTGTAAGCCACCTTGGGAGAAATGCAAGGTATAAATTTAATAAATAAATAAACAAATAATACCTTCAGTCTTTCAAAAATACAAATAAAGGGGCCTAATATGCCTCCAAATGACCGCCCAAGCAATATTTTAGAGTAACAAATAAGCATTACTTACTTATTATGTTTAAAAATGATGTTATTCATTTTTATGTTCTTTCTTTAAACAAAAGAAAAAAACAAAAACTGGTCCTGCTTCCACGCAGTGCAAGCTGCCTTTGCTGGCCCCAGTGTAGAGGCCGAGGGTTTTGGAATCTTGAACACCCTGTGACCTCCTCTTTGGACACTGAAGCTTGCTTCACCCACTGTCTGATTCAATATAGGCCTGGAATGATTGACTCAGGAACAGGTGGAATCCCCCTGCCTTTTCCTGATTTTTTTAATTGGCTTAATCACAGATCACTTGTCAGGCAGTGGAGTGAGAATGACTAGAATTCAGTGAGCACCTATAGGCACGATTTGGGTGAAAGGGAGGTCTCCGGAACCACCCATGTTGGTCATGGGACCTAGAAGGTGAGGAAGGAGACTAACCTGGGAGTTGACCTGGGGCACACCCTTATTTTACATTATAAGATTTGGTGGAGGAGGTTCTTAATGAGGATCTTCTAGCAGTAAATGCCAGCTGGCCAATAGCTGCTACAGCAGGATTGTTCTGAAGTTCAAGTGCTTAAGGTGGGAATAGCTGAAGAGGAGGTCTGGGGCTGACTCCCTACTTCAGTGGACCCCACACTAGGTTGCTCCCCCTCGTAGTTGACGTGTTCACTTAAGTAGTCAAAATAAAGGTTAAAATAAAATGTTGTGTGGTAGCATTATTTCCAAATGGGGCAGCAATAACATCATAGCATGCTTGTTATCTCCAAACCAACATATTAAAGGAAATAGCACTGTGTGGAACACCTTATTTCCAAACTCTGATCATAAGACATACCTCAATGGCAGGGCTGGACAACTTGTGGCCCTCCCATGATCCTTCTCTAGGGGGTACAGTGGCTTGTGCTTTACAGATAATCAACCACACTGGGAACATCATAAACACAGTTGTTGCAGGATTGGTATAACATGATCCCATGGATGTGTGCCCACCAATAAAAGTTAATTATAGAATATATTTAGAGTGGAAAACAATAAAGAGAAGAAATAAAGTAATTGGAAAAAATCTGGGGCAGGCTGTATAAAAACTAGAATAATGACAACAGTTAATAAATGTAGGCTGGTGTTCTGTTAGGTAGTTATAATATTTTAATCTAGGACTTCTGACCTTGAACTTGTTTTATATGCACATTTATGATCATGGGACCATTGCCACAAGTGCAAATGCCCCTAAAATTCACCTTAAGAGCCAGGCAGCCATACTGAGAGAAGCATTTCTGCAGCACTGGTGACAGGGTACTGAAGGATGACAGATCCAGCCCTGTCTCACCAGCAAGCCATAGTGCAATGAGGACTTGGAACAAGACCCCATGAGAGTCTCTGCTTCTGCTCATCACACAGTGGCTTCCTGGTAGGAGGGGGCTGGGTGCATCATACTTCATGCCCTGCTTGCTAGCACCACAGAACTCCTGTGCTTGGTATGGCTTTCTGGCTTTTAAAGCAAATTTCAGGGGGCTGGATCTTGAGAGGAAGTGTAGCTATGACATCATAGCTATGTGTTCCATGCAGGATCTTGGTTGTTATCTAAAACAATTTATAAATAATATAAAAATATTCTGCATGACACATTTGCCTCACTTCAAGACTCTTTTTACATTTTATTAAGGTAATGCAGACTGCAAAGTGAGAAACCTGGAAAACACGTCCTTAGAAAGAGGGAATGAAGAGAAGAGATTAAGTTTCAATCAACATGAAATAGCTGAACAAAATAAATTTGACTTTGTAGAACAGCACAAAGAAAGACCCATCATGGTGCTTAAACATGTACTTGACAAGAGTCTTAATAAAATGACAGGGGAAGTATAGCTTATAAAAACATTTCTACAAAAATGAAGAAACCTACAGACCTCAGTGGTTTTTATCAGTCTATGTTTATTTCATTCTAAATCAAGTTAAAAGACAAATGGTAACTGGTTTGCATGATCTTAGGAAGAAATATCCAGGGAAGAAAGTCTGGGGAAAGCATTTAGAAAGAGGAGATCTTTTGAGACACTCAACACTCCATGAGTATTTTGCTTTTCTTATAGGGCAGCAAGCACTACACAGAGAAGAAAAGAGGAAAACGACCATTCAAACCTGCACAGATTAATATTTTTCCCCTGATACAGTCTTTTTAAATGCCTCCTTGGTTACCTTTGCTTTCTCCTTCAGCAAAAAGGTGTCCGTGAACTAGGCCAGTGATAAATGGAATTCTCAACCCTTCCAAAATCCAGTTCATAACTGTAGGAAGATTTAGTATCTTTGCAATAAAAAATTATTTCCACTTGAGGGAGTGATTTGTTCAAGGGAAGTATTTTTAGAAATGCTTACAAGTGCCTTTGGAACAGGTATCTTCCTAGCTGTTCTTGCATGGACTTCACTAGACTTCCATTTTCCTCAATTAAAAGTTTCTTAAATGCAACAAAGAAAGACTTTTGTTTTCAACACTCACAATGAACAGTCACTAAAGACGTGATTCACTTGTTTGGAGTTATGCATGATGTACTGTTTAGCTGCTTTCTCTCAGAATTTATCAAACACAACCATCAAATGCATCTTTAAAAGTTCGTGCATGGGATAATACTTTGTTTTAATGACTTAGGGGCTGAGGTGTGCTTTAACACAACATTTAACAGTTGAATGGAAACAATAAGCCTTGCCCTCCTTGAAGACACTGGATCTCAGAATAGAGATCATCCATATACACGCACAAGCTGACATACACACATTCAAAGGAAAATCTGCACGGAATTTCATGCAAGGAGCATATAAACCTTTCCATACTTTTGGGGAAACTGATCATCCAGGACTTCCTATCACATTCAGCTTTGTACCCTTAGAAACCATTTTCAGATCTTGTACAGAAATCAGGAGTTGAGTCAGTAGATATCATCCCATTTTACTAAAACCTGAGCTGTCCAACAGACCCCATACACATTAGTATAGTGATGAAATTGCCAGCAATGTTCTAGAGGGGGGAGGGACGGGGGGGGGAGAAGGAAGTATCTATTTCTTGTGGTAAGCAACTCCAGGTTTTTTGTTTTTTTGTTTTTTGGACTCACTGGAATTATACAAGCAGTACCATCAGCATATACATAATAAAAATTTTATGGAAAGCCTACAGGGATTCAGGTTTGGAACCTTCCTGATACTTCTCTCTTCAAGTAGCCACACATTTGCACCAGCACTAAAAGAAACTGGTCCTAGTGCTAGGGTGTAATTCTTAAAAATAGTAGTTGGAGAGGTATATCTGTCACTGGAACTGCAGGAGAGAGCATTCCTTATTGAATATTCCCACATACAAACCATAAATAAGCACACAAACCCAAATCAAGAAGAATTGTCCAGAGCCCTTTCAGTACAGCACCCCATAGATATCATTCTTCAACATTTTTTTCACTTTCTGTAGAGAAGAACAATTAACCATAGAGCCCTTACCTGCACGTTTAAGGTACCAAATCATGAACAATCAAAAATGTCTTGTCACAGATACACTTATTCAGGAATGAGAATGACCAATCCCTCAGGAAAAATCACCATAATGTGCTCATCTTCATTTAACAGAATAGGAAGAATTATAGAGAAAGCCAGAAGAAAGAGTATGGCCATTTCCACCCTACACTTTTATAGTGCTATTATTCCACTTTCAACATCCTGTGGAATTATGGGGTTTGTAGTTTACTAAGACCAGAGAGCTCTCTGGCTGAGAATTCTCAATGCCCCTTCCTAAACTGCAAACCCCAGGATTCCATAGGATGCTGACAGTGGAATAATAGCACTATAACAGTGTAGTGCAGAAATGGTCTATGGAAGCTTGAAAGGGGATTACAGTATTAAGATATATTTCCTGGTGAAGAAAGCATTAATGGAAAGAAGAAGTGGAATAGTTCAATCTTAATTTGATCTAAGCTGATTTCATATATGATTGATAGAAAATTTGTTTCATCTTGTTCCACATGTCCCAGTACTTGTGATTGATGGAAAAAAAATGACTTTTAAACAAGTATCTTGACAAAATGTGCAAATTTACTAGGTGATCTAAGGCCTGTTTTTTAACTTACCTACTTTCCTTCCCTTATTTACTATTCCATTTACTATTCTTTCTTACATTTATTTAGCTTCTCTACAAAAACTTGGCATCTACCACATAAACGGTATTTATGTGCTGAATATGTATGAAAAGGTGTCATTTGATTTAGCAGCAGAGACAACTTTTTGTGAAAAAAAAACTTTCTTACAAAAACTTCATGTAGAGATAAGAAGATAAGTGTGAGATGCTACGGCTAAGCTAAATGTTTAGGAAGGAAAGGAAGAGAACAATGGAGGATGACAGCTAAGAAGTCACATTGAGAATATTAGTTAAAAGGAGACCAATAGAGCAAGACAAAAAAAGAATATCCAAGGGGATCTAGATACTCTGTCTGTACCCCTACTGCGCTGAGACAGAAAGATTCCATATAGTGAAATATGGGTTAAATGTGATGGCCAGACCTTTTTAAATGTCAGACAATTACATCTCCAATAAACTTTTGCAACCAGTGCCAGGGAGAAACTAGGAGGGGAAGACACCAACCATCATGGATTCCAGAGCAATACCTTTCCAAGCAGGGCAGGAAGCAACTGTAGTCTGGTAAACATCTGGCAATGCTTACCAAAGTGTGCGGCAATCAAAACAGTTGTTTAGAGGTTAGCCAACCTGCAGATGTCCAAACCAGCAGATTAACTCCCTGTTCATATACAGAACACGCACACACACCATTCTAATGTTGCAGGGTTCTCTCTTCTCCCAAAAAATACATAAATAAAGTGGATGAAACCTCAGGAATGGTGAAAAACCTGTGCTGGAATAACATGGAAAAATTCCTTTCTAGCCTCCAAAGGCAACCGTCTTATGTCTGGAGAATCAAGTGAGAGGCATGAAAGAAAGAAGGGTGGGATGTGTTGAGGTTCGGCCAAAACTGGCCATCCAGGAAGTTGCAGGGCTGCATATTAGCTTGCCAAAATCCCAGCATGCCTCACAAATTTGGGGGTCATGTGAGACTTTGTGCCAGATTTGGGGTCTTGCGAGACTTGCTGCAAGATCTGGGCCCCAAAAACACACACTAAAGTCTCACAAGAGCTGTGTCTTCATTCCATCACAAGACTTCATCCAGGCCTGTATGAAGCAGCTGCTCAGTCAGCCCCGAGAGCAACAGTGCTGACCTGGGAGTTCAGCGCAACAGGAACTCCTCCATAAAGGTATAAGAAATACTTTGTCTCCTCTAGGTACATAATCCTTAGTGGTGTTGCCACATTTTGTTTTGTGTATAGTTCTCTGGAAGCTATCAGGGATATTATATGGGGAGAAAGATAACTACCCCGTCTGCATAAGGAGCCCTTAAAACCACCATGGAGTACACAGATTTCAAACAGGTGCTATTCCAATCCAAAATTAAACCAGGTAGACTGGTTATAGGCTGTAGACCCCCGTTCCAAAAACAGCTCTAAGTGGGGTGGGGAGATTTTCAGAATCAGTGGTAGAGACAGTGTCTCTTGAATTAGTTCACAACTCTAAATGCCTGTGACATCTTAAAATAGAAGCTGATCTTATTAGAAATTACTTAATTTCTAATTTGTCAGTCAAAGCTGTGCCTCTGGAACAGCTGCAGTGAGAAGAGGTCATTGGCCCCTTGGTAATTGAAAGTATGTTTGGAGACAGAGCAATTTTCCCCATTGTTCTTCCCTCAGGAAACAGTAAAGTGTCACTAATTAAGATTTTTATCTGCGGCATGCTTCATAAGGAAATTGACAGTTATGTCACTGGTCCTAACTTTAAACTCAGGCAAAATTCAAGTAACTTGTGTTGATTCTGCTACAAGAAACTTCTAAAGAAAGGTAAGATTATGCTCTCCTGCCAGCTTTGTCCCCTTAATAGATCTTGAAATGCACTGGGAACAACTGTGTTCTAGAACAGCAGATGGGCTGAATGTCTTGTATTTGGTGCACTGGGAACTGCCTGCTTATATGAAGCTTTTGTATTTCTTTTGTGACTCCATTCACAAATCAAGTGGGGATGTGGACACCAAGTCTTTATATAAAAAGGAATACTCGGAAAAGAGCAAAATCTGCTTCCCTTTCTTGCTGCATTAGGGTGCACGCCACATTAGGGATGGAAAAAATTGCTGGAATCCTGTATCACCTTTTTTTAAATTTAACTTTACATATGTTTATCTAAGCAGAGGCACTAAGAAACTATGTTAGTAAACTGCAAAGATGCACACTGGGATACTGGCAAGAGCAGCCAATGTATATTGGGACTGATATTGGCACTGTGCCAGCTCTACTGTGTAGTAATGTAACAGCAGCCCTTTACTAGATATGAATGTTAAGAAACTGGTTGGTTCTAATTTCCCCATGTGCAAGTGGTGGGCCTAAATAGTCTAAAGGCACAGTTCCTTCCTCTGAAATGTAGCCTACAGCACTTAGTATTTGTTGGTGGTCTCCCACCCAAGTACTAACAGGGACTGACCTGGCTTCACTTCTAAGATCAGATGGGATTTGGTGCCTTTAGGGTATTTAAGCATATAGCCAAAAATTACGTGGATGTAAATCCTCTTTATCTTAGATTATATCCATTTGTTAACCAAAAAAAAAGTGTTATGGTACAGTGAAACCAAGTGCCTACTCAGAGGACAGAGTTAGATCCATGCTATAGGAATACGCCATATGCCACGAGCCTTACATCTCCAATCAACTGTCAGCAGACATCTATGGAGACATGAGAAGCACACTAGCTACAGATGGAAGAATTGCACTTAAATCCCAGAAGTGGAGCTTGGAATTAATTTATTAAAATTCACTTATTATCCATAACTCACTATAGAAGTTATTGCTTTCATCATTTTAACACCAAAGATGTTAGCTGCTTGAGTACTGATTAACATTTCATGTTACTTTGGGAGGTAATTTTGAGGTGGTGGTTAACTTTATTTTTTTTAAAAAAATAAAAATAAAACTAACATGTCACTGATATGTTGCTAAAAATTATTGCAATGAATTAATTTCATCCTATCTGCTGAAATGACTGATGTTAACACACAGGCTGGCATCCTGTTCAATATTTATGGGATCATAAGCTGGACTTACGAATCAAGGAATCATTCTCGTGACTTTGGGGGATTCATGTTTATAGTTGTTAATGACCAAAAAGTTACCTTTTAAGCAAGGCAGTGTGCAGATCAGGGTGCTAGGAAATAACAATCCCAGTGCTCTTCCCTCCATAGTGTACATTGAGACAAGCAGCTGCAGCAGGACTTTGAAGGGTCTCTTTGGCTTCCGATCTCAACACACTGCAGTTGTCATTTCCAGCACCTCAAAAACCCTTAGGTCGGGATGCTGCTTGGATTAAAAGTTAAGTTTTGTTGCGGTGGCACTGGCAGAAGTAGTGACTACAACAGAGTTCTTGTCCTTGTGGCTATGTCTCATAATGAAAGATTTCAACAAACAATTGTCACAATAATGTTAACCATAGCATATTAGGTTTGACACTAATGTTTCTAGGGTGTACTGATAGGCCTGGAAACCATGCCCTCTGAGGAGCAGTGTAGGGAGCTGGGTGTGTTTAGCCTGGAGAAGAGAAGGTTAAGAGGCAACATGATAGCTGTATTTATATATTTGAAGGGATGTCGTATGGAGATTGAAGCAAACCTGTTTTCTCCTGTTCCAAAGACTAGGACACAGAGCAATGGCTTCAAACTACAGGAAAAGAGATTTCCCATAAACATTAGGAAGAACTTCCTGGCAGTTCTTACTGAGGCCGTTTCTGCCCTACACTGTTACAGTGCTTTATTCCACTTTCAACATCCTGTGGAATTCTGGGCCTTGTGGTTTATTGTGGTGGCTGAGAATTCTGTGGCTCTGTGGCTGAGAATTCTAAATGTTCCTCCCTATACTGCAGACCCCAGGATTCCATAGGATGTTGAAAGTGGAATAATAGCACTATAACAGTGTACTATGGAAATGGCCTCAGAGTGCAATGAGTCTCTTTCTTTGGAGGTTTTTAAACACAGGCTGGATGGCCATCAGTCAGGAATGCTTTGATTGTATATTCCTGCATGACAGAGGGTTGGACTGCATGGTTCTTATGTGTCCCCTTCCAGCACTGTGATTCTATGATAGGTAACCCTATGTCAACCAACATTTCTTACAGAGTTTTTTCATATGAGTGATCAGCATGAAAGGGGAGGCGCAGATGATGTGGCCTTGAAGCAGCAAATTCCAGCCGGCTCCAGACTCCAGTTCATCTGAGGGTCTGAAGAGAGCCCTAGGCACACAACACCATGAACTGAGGGCTCTTTCTATAACAGGAAATACAACCTGTGGGCTACATGTAGTCTTCAAGGTCATAATTGTGGTCTCAGTGCCTCTCTTGTACCCTTCCCCCCTCAAAAAAAAAAAAAAAATCAGGTAACTTTCCACTCTTGGCAAACTCCAGAAGTGGTCATTTTGCATTAATACAAGGGACAAAGACTTCCGTGATACTCTCTCCCAAAAATCTCAAAAAAAAAAAAAAAAAAAGAACATTCAGCTACTTCCAGTTCTAATTTTTGTCCTCCCCTACCTCCAATACTTAGTACTAATAAAGTCCACAGTGGGTCCCTGGGACAAAAAAAAATGGTCTCAAGAAACTTAGAAACCCAAGAAACCTTTGCTCTATAGGATGAGGACACAGACGCACACTTTCCATGCTAGGAAGAAGACTTCTTTTCACATGCCTTTAACCTATCAGCAAATGATACCTTTAAAAAATTGGGTGAAAGAGTTATATGACAAAAGAGTATGGAGGCTGTGGAAGGATAACAAATAAGCATAGTAACAGGATGAAATAAAAACTTACTGAAATTTTCCAACCCTTTTCTAGCTTAAATTGCAGCTGGAAACTACCTGAGATGTATGGTAATAGGGACCAACAATGCAAGGGAAAGGCAATACTTCCTTTCTGTCCTTATAAACACTTTGGTTGCTCTCTTCCTTATCAGTATATAAGAGCTCTCAGTATACCCAGTGCCCATTCTTATCTGATGTATTCCCATAACAACCCTTTGAGGAAGGTTACAGGGATAGAAAGAATATTGAAAAATAGTTGAAAATGTATTCTTCGTGTGTCAAGAAATCCTGATAAAATGAATCCTTAACTAATGACAATCTTCCCAGTTCAGGACTTCTGTAGCACAAAATTTGTATGTGGTTGTTTTGCACATAAAACAGTATATATTATTTTGAGCAGAAAATAATTTTTCTACACAGAAATATTATTTTCTATGCAGTAACAGCTGTTTTCCAGCATAGAAAAAAAATTCTGCAGTTACGGACTTTTTCCGCACAGTTTTCACACATGGTTGATTTAGTAAGATAACAGTATTTTGTGCTCATGAAATACCTAATTCTGCACAGAAAATAATTTTTCTGCATAGAAATCTTGCTGTCTGAGCACAAAATAGTATTTCCTGCACAAAAAGGCCTGTTTAAAGCACACACACACACAAAAATGTGAATTTTGCACCAAAGTCCCAAATTACTGATAGGCTTTGAAAACTATATGGCTTTTGATGCCTTTCTTGCAGATGTTAAGACAATTTCTAAAATTATTTTTTGCTTCTTCAAGAAGAAAACTAGTGAAGCAGTGCCACTGAGCTTTGTGGCTGAGCAGTAATTGGCACCTCAGTGTCACATGACTAAACCAAATGTTCTAAGCACTGGGGCACCCCATTCTCTGCCTGCCTAGGCATGATGCTTCACTGACTTCTTAATGAATGACTCGCTAATTGATCTGTAGATTAAGAGTGGGGAATGTGTGGTCTTCTAATTTCCATGACCACAGGCTGGCACAGCTAATTGTATGGGATTGTGGGAGCTGCAGTTCAGCAATATCAGAAGGGCCATAGGTTCCATCCCTCTGATCTAATAGCGTCTCTGAGATCAAATGTTCAACAGTCCATATGAACATAAGGTATCCCATTTGCTTTAGAGTAAAATATATGTATATCAACCATATAACGTTAATACTTTGTACATGCACATGCTCCACTAATTTTTTTTTCAGTAGTACTGTTGGAATATTGAGTAAATATTACTCTGTCCTTGTTATCTTGTTGAACAGTATATAGATTAATATGAACTCTAGCTGGAACTATTGATTCAGTGAATAATCTTGAAATGTGCTTTTCAATTACACTCAGAAATTGGTCTTTTGAATTTCCAAATTATGCAAGGCAAGGCAGATTCAATTTAATCTGCACAAGGAGGAGATATTTGCAATAGCTTGGCATGAGCAGATCATTTTATAGTGGTATGGAAGGAGGATTTAAAGTGGGAGGCAGAGTGACAAAGTGAGAAAAGTGGTTTGTCCTATTGCATTGTCATTTGCTGCCCTCCAGTGGCCATTTCGGTCATAGCAAAGTATTCTGTTCATCCAATTCATCCTGATGCAAGTTTTCCATTGGAAATTACGTCTAAAATTAGTGAATATTTTCTTGGCACACTACTTGTGGAGCAGACAATCAAAGATCAGATACAACAAAATGTTTTGAGTATACATATACTTTTCTTAATGGTAGACAGATTCCCATGCGTGCCTGTATTCAAAAATTTGCATCTGTAATACTTGTACCGCAGCAATTTTTGCAGACACTTAGAAAAAGGACTAGGACCATTTCCGCCCTACACTGTTATAGTACTATTATTCAACTTTCAACATCCTATGGTATGCTGGGCTTTGCAGTTTAGGGAGGGACATTTAGAATTCTCAGCCAGAGAGCTCCTGGGCCTCAGTAAAGTACGAACCTAGAATTCCACAGGATATTGAAAGTAGAATAATAGCACTATAATAGTATAGTGTGGAAATGGCCTAGGAAGGGAGGTGATTAGTAGTGGGGATGGGTGAACTTTGAGTGATACAGCAGAGAAAATCAGCAGTCACTTCTAAATTTAAGGCCTGAACCATATGGCCAGATCCCACCTACAGCAGACCTATTAAGTCATTAGAATTACATAACAATTGATTCAATGGATCTACTCTAGCTCCAAGAAGTTTCAGGTATGTGTATATGCTTTCAAGTTGCCTGCTGACTTATGGTGACCCCATGATTTTCATAATTTTTTCTTAGGCAGGGAATATTCAGAAGTGGTTTTGCCAGTTCCTTCCTCTGAAATACAACCTACAGTGCCTGATATTATTTAGTGGTCTTTAGTAGTCTTAGCTTCCAAGATCAGATGGGATCTGGTGTCTTTAGGGTATTTTGGCCATGTTTCAGGCCTACATGTTATATGTTCCATATGTGGAATGTTGTAGGAGGAGGCTGGACTGAGTTGTCCCTTACCAATCATTTTCTTACATACCACTCAAGTGATTTACAAGTTCCAGATAGGGCTGCCAGGTTAGATACAGGATGGGGCTCTGGTAACTTTAAGCCTAAACAGATTAAGAAGGGCAAAGTGCCATAAAATTCTGAACGTTCCAGTCTTCCTTTACCTTTCAGCCTCATCCTACTAACATGGCCACCTGGTGGAGAGTGAAAGAAAGGAGTAAAGAGGCATCATGCCCCGTTCATGTTGCTAGCACCTCCATGCTCCCTCCCACTGCTCTCCACTGTGAAGGCAAGAGCCATGCTGGGAGAGACTCGCTGCAGCTGAAAGGTAAGGGGGCATACCCAGCTGCATGGAGTGTTATGATACCTCATCCTACTTCTTAGCTTAAAGTCACAAGAGCCGCAGTCCGTATCCAACCTGGCAACCCTAGTTGCGGCATAGAATAGATATCATTGCTTTCATTTCAGAAAACATTTTTAACATCCTCTCGCTGGGATGGAAGTTTGGCTATAATTGTTGAAACTTTGATTGCTATGCCAATATTAAGTGGAAACAATCCTGTCTGATGTTTTAGTGGCATCCTTCTTTTGTCTATTTCATTTTCACCCTACTCTTTCTCCAAGCAACCCAAGACAGTATATCCACATACTCTCTTGCTCTTGCATTTTATCCTGTTCATAACTTGATAATGTAGGTTGGATGGTGAAAGAAAGCTGAGAGGAAGAAAATCAACTCATTTGAAATATAGTGTTGGTGGAGAGTTCTATGGTCACCGTGGACTGCCAAAAGACAACCAAATGGGTCCTAGAGCAAATCAAGCCTGAACTGTCATTAGAAGCCAAAATGGCTCAAGTGAGGCTATGTTACTATAGACATATCATGAAACACAACTCATTTGAAAAGATGATAATGCTCAGTTAAGTGGAAGCAGTAAGGAAAAAAGGAAGATTATAGGTGGATTAGTTCAATCAAGGAAGCGCCAGCCCTACATTTGCAAGGACTAACCAGGGCAGTTGATGACCAGGAGCCCATTCATAATACACACTTACAACACTATGATTCCATTTTAACCTATGGAACCCTGGCCTTATGGAACTCTAGAATGTACAGTTTAGGAAGAGGTATTTAGAATTCTCAGCCAGAGAGTTCTAGTGCTTCCTCAAACTACACATCCTTGGATTCCATAGGATGTAGCAATGGCAGTTAAAGGGGAATCACAGTGATATGATTGCGTAGTGTGAAAAGACTCTGGGGCTCTGAGAAGACTGTCATTCACGAGTTGAAGCTGATTTCATGTTAACAACCATAACAAAGGTAGGCTAAGTTGTGAGAGTAGTTTAGAGCCACCTTGGGTTCAATATTGGGAGAAAGGCAGGGTAAAAATTAAAAAAGAAATAAAAATAAAGTCACCCACTTTTAGAAATTTACTAATTGGATATTTAAAACTGTCTCCTCAGTTATCATCCATCACACTAAGTGTTGCTCTGCACTTGGTCTTATTATGTGCTCCTGTTATGGCATATAAAAAAACCCTCAGAGTTAATAGATTTTAATTATGAATTGAAATATTATGAACTAGAGGGGGAAACTGCATATGTATAATTAAACTCTGTTTCACAACTTAATCTTTTAACATTTTCTTGTCCAGCTTTAATTTTTTTTTAAGTGAAGTATAGATATGTTTACTTGAAGGTTGCATGTGTTTTCCAGTCAACAGCACTTTACAAAAAATACTATATTCCTATTCTAGTAAAACAGAATCAAATGTCTTTTTACTCTAATTGTGTGGTTGCATTAGGCAGAATGTAAAGAAACACAAGAGGTGCACATTAGTTTTTGGTGAGTTCTTATTGGGGTTGTTCTTCCTTCAACCTTGGAAGTCCTTTTGAATATGTGTGGATGTGAGTGTATAATATGACATTTTTTTAATGGAAGAAGCAGATAATGGGCTAAACACTCCTTTCCTAAGGTCTTATACAGCAAGCTCTCCACTGAAGTAGGGAGGGAACAAGGGGAGAGTGATGCAAAGCCACAAGGCTGAGGTCAGAAACAGAAAGTGCCAGGGATGACTGAGCTGGACCATTGCCCTTGATGCCATGCTGAAATATGTTAAAATGAGGTTGATATTTGTCGATTGTACCATCTTCAGTAAGTTAAGGCCAAAGAAAGAAAGAATGTGTTCCTAATGCCCCCCTGCCCACCCAAATTCTACAACATGAGTGGACAGTTATTGGGTACTGGGAGACAAGCAGTTCCCCAGAGAAAATTTTTGCACGTTTGTTGCCATGTTTCACTGTATTTTGACCCACTTTGAACCATTTTAAAGTCAGCAGAGAGCTACTTTCGATGTCTTGCATCCAAGAATGAAAATACTGGGCATTTACATCCTTTACCTTCAAATGCTGCACCAAGGCTCAAACCCAAAAGTGAGAGCCTACGCAAACCTCAGGCTGGAAAGACTTTGGCTGATATTTTTGTTCAGATGTTAAGCATGCTAAATTACTTTGGACCAATTGTTACATCACATTTAAAACCAACTGGACTCCAAAGGTAGAAATCAGGAAGCTTAGGAGAATTTTCTTGAATGTCTGTGGAAGAAATGCTGGACAGCAGTGAAATACAT
Source organism: Cyclura pinguis (assembly GCA_030412105.1). Classification (NCBI taxonomy): domain Eukaryota; kingdom Metazoa; phylum Chordata; class Lepidosauria; order Squamata; family Iguanidae; genus Cyclura; species Cyclura pinguis. The sequence goes on along the minus strand of CM059600.1, from coordinate 61,148,934 downwards.
AATGAATGCAATTCTAGTGCTTGTGCATAAACACATAACAGTCTGCAATGGAAATACGGAGTAGTGGCAGAGCATGGATGCACTCTCAAAATTACTTCGGAAAAGGAGTATGTTCCCATCATTTGTTGCAATGTTTAAAAACTAAATCATTGTCATTAGTGGTCACTGTTATCGCTTTGAGCAACTCATTGCTTTAGTTGCTGCTTCTCTACTACTTTGGAGAGGGGAAGCTCCACTGACATCAGAGTCACCAGCCACTGCACAGGACTGATATGACAATGGCACAAAACTGGAAAAATTCCATGCATGATGTCAATAATGCCTTTAAAAACGAAACAGGAAAACAACTAGAAAGGGTTCGTCATTAGGGCAGCAATATGTGCCACCATTCCCACTTGTTATGTTACTTCTGTAATTCAGCTTTGTTATGCTCTCTTTAAATCTGCAAAGGAACTTATTGCAGAGGGAGCTACATTACTTTTAACTCATTACCTCCAGGCTCTGCATTTCCTCGTGTGGTTGCATCATTACCATCAGCCCCTGCATATCTGAAAAGTTTAAGTTCTTTTGGGGATCAGAGGACACATTTAAACATACTTTTGAGTTCCATTTGTCAACAGCATAATTTTTGCTGTTATTAGTTTGCAGTAGGGGTGAGCAACTGCTAGAGTTGAAGACCCTCATTGTCCACTGCCCCCAGGTCCTCAGAAGGTGGATATCCCCCCTCCCACATCCCCTACATTTTGATTTTTTTTAAACATTGACTTCTGTTTTATTTCAAGTTTTCAAAAAAGGCCTCTCCCAACCTAGAACAGCTATGGGGGGATCCAAAATATGGAATAATTGCCTGAGTATTTTAGCAAATAATAATATTTAGTCCTCCTCCTCCGCCTGCTACTACTTCTACTGCTACTACTAAAATATTACTAGCTCAGTGATGTTATCAGTTTTATGTGATATAAATCACACAAAAACATTTATTCTTCTGTGATTGCAACATCAGCTCATGACATGCCAATATGAATACGCCATCAGAGATGAAACATAACAGAAAGAGCTTTCATGTCAATTGATCTCACCTCATCCACAATCTCTGTGATATTTTAAGGTCATAAGAGTTGTGCTACAGGACATTGGTATGGGAAATGGTTCTGTAGGAAGGTGCTGCACTGTGGTGTTTTTGAAATGCACCCAAACAATTGCTAATTGCAAAATTAAATGTCACCACAGGTTATTTAATATATCTCTGTTACTATGATTAATTTTGCCCTTATGAAATGAGACAATGCAGAATCAAATTAGACATTAAGGAGCATGTGTTTCTGTATGATTATCCTGTTTTCTTCTCCATACATGCTTCACCAATCACAACTGCAAAGGAAGCCAGTTTTATCGTCATGTCACAATCACAAACAAAGCACACTAAATGTAGGATACAGATATGAGGAAAAGCACAGACTGAGGCCATTTCTGCACTACACTGTTACAATACTATTATTCCACTTTCAACATCCTGCAGAATCCTGGGCTTTGCAGTTTAAGGAGGGGCCTTTAGAATTCTCAGCCAGAGAGGTCTTTGGCCTCAGTAAACTACAAACCCCAGAATTCCACAGGATGTTGAAAGTGGAATAATAGCACTATAACAGTGTAGGGCAGAAAGGTCCTATGACAAACAAACCTCCTTTGCCACTGGGGAAATAGGGATATGAAAGGGTAGGAAATGGCTACTAACAAGAAAGATAGGCCATTTCCGCACCGGGCTTCTGTAATGGTGCAGAGCGACCTCTCACGGAGGTCTTCTGCACCGTACAGTGGACTGGCGTGGACTACTTTTTGTAGTTCCACACCAGAATCCACTCAGGAGCGGCCGGAACTAGCCGCGCTGCGTGTTTTTTAAAAACCTCTTTTTCAAGGTTTTTAAAAAGTATGGAGCGCGCAGCCCAGTGCCGCTCCGTCGCCTGGCTCTGACGCGCATTTGCAGGCGCGCGCAAGTGCGTGCCTGCAGATCTGCCAGGGGCGGGCTTCTGGCTGGCGAGCTTCTCCGGTTGGTGGAGAGCCTCCACCAACCGGAAGCCACCATTTGGGACGCCGGAGGACGTGGCGACGGACTTACCCGGCTTCAGGTCAGCTCCGTTTTCGGGCGTTTTCACCCGTTTCCCCCACACACATATGCGGAAAGGGCCATAGTTTGACCTTTCATTTTGCAACAAAAAAGGAAGGAAGGAAGGAAGGAGAAACACACCCATTCAGCATTATATTGTAAAGTCAGAGAGAGAGAGAGAGAGAGCTATTCTCCATTGTACTGTAAAGCCATTTACTAAGCAATGAATTTTATCTATCAGTTGGATCTATATAGAGAAATGCCTCATACATAAATATAGAAGACACACAATCTTACAGTCATTTGTGATGTTGGTCCCAGTCAGATCTGACATATGCTGACCTAACCTACTTATAGCTGGCTCAGCAGCTTAGATTAATACTCAGTGGGGAGGAATGTTTGAGGCCTAACCACCTACATTCATGTTCCTAATTGTCACTGGAGTCAGTATTAAGTAGTGCTTTGCCTCAAATGTTTTTGCAGAATGCATTTTATCAGGATGAATAAGCCAAATGGTTTCTCTCTTTCTCTTTCTCTCTTTTAATAGAAACCCCTTTGAAGGCACTAATTGTTAATCAAATGTATGTACCGGATTGCTCTTTTGTCTCCAACTTGTAACTTGCTAACTAACATAGCCTTGTTTTATGTTTGATGTCAAATCTAAAAATACTGCTTTCAGCTCTTCATAGTTTCTGGCCGCACCTCACTGGCAAGAAGTCCCACCAGGCTTGCAAAGTAAGTCAGACGATGGCTGAAAAGAACCCATGTCAGCACATCAGTTTCTCCACTGGGTCTAAATTTAACCACCCAGCGTCTGTTAAAGATAATATTACATCAAACGAGTTGTGTCCTGCTATACCGCAGGACTCTTTCTGATGCTTCCTTCCTAGACTTTCAGACTCATTAGCTGGCACAAGACTGGCTGAAGGAGCTCCTCAGTAGCCATTATGGTCTATGGCAGAGCTAATGTTCCCCAAGACTTTTAAACTAATACATGCTATCCTGGAACAAGGCCATCCTCTTATATGTGATACTGTGATGCTGTAGCAGATTGCAGCAATTAACTCCTATTTTGCCTGCAATTTTTTGGAAACGGAGAACTAAACGGGATGTGAAAAAATGTTGTTGCAGACAAGAAAGGCAAATGATACTTTAGCTGAAAAAAATATTTCAGTTAATATAGTGAGGAGTATTCACACTACAAATTTAAAGTGTTTTTTATTTCTTTAGTTGCCATGGCTCCATCCACTAAAGTCTTGGGATTTAGTTTTGTGGTGGTGTAGTGTAGTGGTGTAGTGGTTTGAATGAGCATCTTTCAGCAATGCTTCAGTTGTGTATTCTTGCATGGCAAGGGGTTGCACTAGATGGCCCTTGTGGCCCCTTCCCACACTCTGGGCCTTTCAACATCCTGTGGAATTCTGAGGTTCGTAGTTTACTGAGGTCAAAAAGCTCTCTGGCTGAGAATTCAAAATGCCCCTCTTGAACCTAAAAACCCCAGAATTCCATAGGATGCTGAAAGTGGAATAATAGCCCTATAACAATGTAGTGCGGAAAGGCCCTAAAATTCTATGAATCTATGAGTATTGGACAATGAGTTCAAGAGACCAGAATTTGATTCCCTGCTGAACCATTGATATTCACTAGGTGACCTTGAGAAAGTCATACTGTCCTAGCCTTAGAGGAAGGCAAAGGCTGAGAAAGCCTTCTGAATAAATCTTTCCAAGACCAACATATGAGAAGGTTGAAATAAATTGATTTGACAACAAGAAGTACTTAGAATTCACTGCCAGAGAGCTCTATTTTTGTAGTTCAGGGGAACACAGTGGGAATACAGTGGAGAATTGTGAAGGCTTCACCAAACTACAAATCCCTAGATTCTGTTAAGATGGAGCCATGACAGATAAAATGGTGTCAACTTGTTATAATTTTGCAATATGGATGCACTCACTATCTGGCTGAATTTACTAGAGGCTGTGGAACAGTATTTAGAGCATTTCTCAGGCCATTTCTGCACTAGACTGTCGAAGTGCGATGATCAGCCCCTCCCTAAACTGCAACCCCCCAGATTCCATAGGATGTTGAAAGTGGAATCATAGCACTACAACAGTCTAGTGCGGAAATGGCTTCAGTCTTCAAGTGCAGTAATACCTGGTCTCTAGCAAACCTCACATTATGCAGATGTGCAGGATGGGGGCAGACCAATAACAGCTAAAGAGCGAGACAGTTAATGTAAGGGCCAAGCAGTGAACAGCTGAAAGACACAGAGAGGGAGGTAGAAACTGAATAACATTGGGAAGAGTCTGGGGTTGGGGCTGATAGATTTCCATGTGCTTGGAAAGTTGATTTGGCAAGAAACATGCTGAATCAATCTATAAATGAGCAGTGGCTGGAAAAAGATTCTGGATATCTGCTCAGTTGCGGATGACTTCAGTATATCATCATATTCATTCTTTTTAAAAATAAATTCCTGAACTCTGTCATTAATGTCTCTCATACCTTCTCTCCTGTAATTTGAGCAGTGACAACTCCTTCACACCACAGAATGAGTAATGCTCAAAGTCCAAACCTCAGAGACAGTGATAGAAGGAACCATTTTCAGTCTTCTAAGCACAGATCACCTTCTTCTCATTCTAAGCACAAACTGGGATACCTGGATTTCAAGAGTACACTGTTAGAGGACAATGCCTGATGAATAATTGATTATATTGCAAACTCTTAATATTTAGCACCTTTTTAAACTTACATGCAATTAAACTTTATTTTTATTAAGTACCTTTTACTGATTCATTGACTGACTGATTGCCCACACTTATAAAGTTGCTCCATAACAGAAGTTAATTGTGCAAATTATTGTATTAAAAGTAATTATTAGTCTATAAATCTACATTCAAACCTTCACCTCACATGTAGGCCCCAATAGATATTTGTAAGGCAGAAGGGGATTTCCCTCAAAAATATTAATTATTTCATAGAAGAAGCAATTTCCTCAGAAAACACCTCTGTTCCAAAAATTATTTCCTCTGACAATCTGGAAAAAGTCTTATTGTCCAGCAGTGAAATGATAGTTTTCTTCCTTTAATGCTTAAAGCAGCCAGGTCTGTTGTCAGCTAATCATCTCACCATATGCACAAAATCCCCATACAACCTGCCAATGGCCATTTCTCTTCTCTTCTAATTTAATTTCAAGATCTTTGTCACAAGAAAGCTTGTCTTAAATAAATGCCTTACTTATGGAATAAGTATTTTCAGTTATAGCACTCTCCAAATGGCTAAAACAGCATCTCATTTTGGTGCAGGATAAAGATTTGGGAAACATTAGCAAACAATAAAGCCAGCTAGAGATCTGTAAAGCTCTGTAAAACAGTAAGCTTTCCAACAGTTTAATCTGGCCTTTCCCAACCTGATGCTCTCCTGATGTGTTGGACCGAAAGTCCTGACATCCCAGGCAGCGTGGAAAATGGCTGCACACTAGCTGGTGCTGTTGGGAGGTTAAGTACAACACAACAAGAGGGCACCCTGCTGAAACAAGTTACTCTGATTAATCTAATCAGGAAGTTGTTTTAAGCGTGTGTAGATTGACATCAGTACTCAGTGCTGTTCAGTGCTATGAGTTACACGCCCTCCAACATTTCACAAATGAATACTGGGACACATGTGGCCAAGCAACATCAAAGTGTGGTCAAGATGGCTAAAATTATTAGTAAGAAAGAAAGCACAAGCTAGGAGAGGCTGCAGCAATTTGCTTTTGCCTGAGCCAATTAAGGAAAGCAAGACTCCATTCCTTCCTCTCCTCCTTTCCAAGTTGAACACAAACTACCCTAGAAATCAGAACTCAATTTGCAGCAGTTAAAGTAAGCTGAGGACAAAGGGGGGGAGTGGGAGAAGGAGAGAAAAACTGGGACATTTTTAAAAGCAAATCAAAATGTGGGGTTACAGAGCTCTACTCAAGACTTTACCTGCCAAATTAGGACAGTTGGAGTTAATGCCCTTCTTGGGCAGTGTCTCTTCGTCTCCATACCCACCCACTTCATGAGTTGCAAGTACATGGGCAAGCAACCCAGTAAATGCCATCCTGACTATGTTATACAAAGGGAGGGATACAAATATGAAAGACACATAACCATGGCTAGCATCCTTCAGCACTTTCTTGTACAAGGCCCCCACCTTGGCATGCAACAAAGAGCACTGTCTCTGTACCTACTAGTTGTTGGGATTTAGAGTTCCTGAAGGTGTTAGCCCTTTGGGAAATTCTATGAAAGCTAAAGCTGTTAGGAATTAGCTTTCTTTGATTCTATGATTCTTTTAGCAGTGTCGGAGAAAAAGCATGTCCCAATCTCTGTGTGGCTTCCCTGAACTGAGACTGACTTGAAAAGCAAAAAAAAAGCAGGCAGTTTCAGGTTCCAAACTTAGAAGATTTACTAATAAACTTTACACTAGCATATATATTGGAGAAACTAGATCCCAGCTAACTAAAAAAAAAAGATTAAGGAAGATAATAGCGTCATTCTTAACTCACTAACTAGAGAGGCTAGCGTAGCAAAGAGAAGGTGCTAGAAGCAAGATTGCAAAGGGGAAAAAAGAGAGAGAGGCATGGTCATCTATGTAAGGCCAATGACTGACTCTAGGGTGTATCCTGAGTCACATGATCTGGATACCATAGCCAATCATTTTAAATAACACAGAGCAACAGTTGAGACTTTAGGTGAGACGCCAGAGGGCTTTTACACGCAAAGAAAAATTAACCCTATGCTAGCTAAACCCCATTTGTCCTAGAGCAAGAGCAGGGAGAGAGAATGCCAGAATTTTCCAACATTAGTCAGCGATAGGGACAACAGATCACTAGCTGGTTTGGATTCAGGTCCCCCAGCTGCTGTTGTGCACTATGGGAAGAAGTTGGGCAGGAAAAACATTTACCACAGCCTCCTGTAAGCATGTTGATGGAACCTTACGCTGTCTTAATATGATGAAAGATCATGTCTGATCAATAAATGTGTATGGCATAGTGTGATTATTATGGGACCAAGGTGAGTTCCAGATTCAAACTTGCACTGAGCCTTGAAATTCACAAGCTGGCTGTAGGCCAGTCATTCTCTTGATTCACTTCACAGGGTTGAGGACAAAATGGAGAGGAAGAGAACCATGTATACCTCCCCAAATTCATTGCTAGAAAAGTAGGTTTTGAAGGTAACTAGCAAATGGATAAATAAAGAGAACAATCTTTCTTTCTAGGGACCAGTTTACACTAAAAATCCTGCTATGTGCAAGTTCATGGGAAATGTTTCCACAATGCAATATCTCCATGCTGATCAGATGATGTCCAGAGATACTGAAACCTCAAATTATATGGTGTCTTTTTTAAAGGCTCTCATAAAGAATCTTTGGCTGAGTGTCCACCTTGTAGCAATGTATGATTTTGGCATGGAGAGATTCCACGCAGTTAGAATACACATGGAAAGTGTCTCTAGATAATGTGTTCCCATCTAGAACCACTTGGAAGTATTTTCTGTCAGCTAGTATATTATGGATAGGATGTCGAAACGTAGCTCTGCAAGGTGTATTCTCTGCACATACATTCTCCAGGCTATTTCTTCCTGGTTTTTGTATTCTGAAGCTTACTACTTTTTTTTTTTTTTTGGTTAAAGGCAAATGAAGTATATCACAAGTGATGTGGAAATTCAGAGAATCAAATATAAATTATTTTAAATGAGCCATTTCTTTTCTACTGATGATGAGCTAAAACAGAAGGGTATCAAAAGATAAGAAGTCTTTTCTGCTAAGCATTTATGCTGCCTTTGTGTTTTCAGGAGGGGAATGCTTAGTGCTCTTTGTCTTAGAAGTCTTCTCATATATAAGAATAAATGTTTCCAGTCACTTAAGGACTCAGTTCTTGTGATTAATTGAAATGGACAGTGCCAAAGTTTTTTTTCCCGTCCCCTCAGTCCTTTGAAGTAGAAGATAACGGCTGCTTTATCTATATCAGATAATAAGGCCCAAGCCCATTCCCTAATTTAAAAAGAGATACCAGACAGAATCCATAGACAAGCCATGCTTCTTCTTCTTTTTTTTAATGGAAGAGAAACAATTACAGCAGTCAAGATTTGTCAGTTTCCCCCCTCTGTGTCTCATAGGTTATCCTTTGAAGATACCATGACCAAAAATATCTAGATACACCTGTTATTTTTATAAAGGTACCAATTTCCAAAGGCAATCCTTCAGGAAATAATCCAAACCATGTCTGAGGTCATCTTACTGCCTTCATGCACTAGAAAAACAAAAGATACAGAGAGAAAAGTGGGGAGGGGGATGACCATTCATTGAAGCCACCCACACAACTTTTTTAATGAGCAACTACATTGCTTTCAACACAGGAACAACTACCTTTTCTTCTATCCACCTGGAAATCTATGGCAGCAACATGGACTGTTTGATTTGCTGAGTGAACTGTCCATGCATGATGGATCACCTTCCTGATCCACACGAGTCATGACACAAATCAGGAAGCAAATATTCTCTGTCTTGCTTCAGTTTTCATCACTTGCTAGCCAGGTCTGTAGCCAGATTTTATTTTTACTTAAGGTGTCCCGAAGTTCATGAAAGACGGCAGCATAGCTGAATTAGCATAGTGAATTAAATAAAATGTTGGTAAGGTGAAAGACTTGAATATATACTGTTCAATAGTCAGAAGAGCTGCAATAAACTCTAAAAGAGGGGTGGGAATCGTACAGCTCTCCAGATGTTGTTGTTGGACTGCTAATCCCAGCATTCCTCATTATTGGCTATAATGACTATGGTTGCAGGAGGGGCAGTCATACAACATCTGGAAGGCCATATAATTTCCACCTCTGCTACAGAATTTTAGGCCTAAATCCATTCGGTAGTCCCAGCTAGAGTAGGTCCTTTGACTCAACTGCTGAACGACAAATCAGTGGCCATTTCCATACTACGCTGTTATAGTGCTATTATTCCACTTTCAACATCCCATGGAATCCTGGGGTTTGCAGTTTAGGGAGTGGCATTTAGAATTCTCAGCCAGAGTGCTCTTTGGCCTCAGTAAGCTACAAACCCCAGAATTCCACAGGACATTGAAAAAAGAATAATAGCACTATTAACAGTGTAGGGCAGAAATGGCCAGTGTTTATGTAAACCTCACTGAGTCAATGGGTATATCCTGGCTGGGACTAACAATTAGATTTACACTTCTTAGTTTAAAATAAAATAGTCTGAATTTATTAAACTGTATGGATATAAATATGTCTTTGATATCAAACACCTCCTAGCATCCAAAGAACCGTGGCACTTGTTCAGAGAACCCACTGGATTTTTTTCATTTTTTTCCCCTGAAACAGCAAGCATAATGCATACCCTTCTGAATAAATATACCCAGTTAGGTTACAATCCATTATTCCCTGTTTTCAAACAATTGTCTTGTCCTAATACATGAATACACACAAACATACACACAACAATGTGGCTCTGATCACAGTGCTGTTCTCCTGTTGTGCAGCTGGACCACAAAATCTAGTGAGCTTGACAGATAGGGACTAGTTAAGGCATACCACCTCCTGGTCAGAGCATTACCACATTTCTGGACTGGTGGAAATATTATTAGCAATGTGATAATGTTTCTACTGCTATATCCCAGACTCAGCAGTAGGCAGGGTTGAACTAATCCACCAATCACATGCATTCATGAAGAGCATCCACAAGTAAACATAACAAAAAAAACTGTAATAACAGCAGCATAATGCATACCTACCTGAGTAAACATAAATAGAGCTATGTTATAATCATCCATTTCCAAATGAAGGTCATACTATAACACAAGAATGCCTGTAATTATGGTTAAATTTATTATGTCATTTCGAGGTTATCTTAAGATTATTTGAAGGACCACAGTTCGGTTTACCATGTCAGTTCTCAATTATTTGAAGGACTGTACTCTTCTCAGTGGCTGCTCCCATGTTCTGCAGCTCCCTTCCAGAGAGATCAGTCTAGCCACTTTCCTTACTATCTTTCCCTAAGCAGGTAAACTGTGTGTGTGTGTGTGTGTGCACACGCGCGCATGCACAAACCTTTGAAAGAGCCATGGTCAGAAAGAGAGCACTAAGAATCAAGAGCTGGAAGAAGATCACCAAGAAGAGATCACCAAGAGGCTAGAGTCTGGTCAACAGCTGATGCCAGAAAGAGAATCCCAAAAGTCAAGAGTCAGAAGAAGAGCTGAGGTCAGCAAGACAACACTAAGGCCATTTCCACATGATGGGCCTGTCCCACTATGGGGAGAGGATGGCAGCGGTCAGCTGGTCATGCTTCCACACAACATCATCGCTCACCTGCTGCCATCCTGTCCCCATGCATTGTGCTCACGGGGTACTTGCTAAATGGGTAAAATCCATTTAGCACCTGAGATCACACAATATTCCTGTACCTACTAGTCCTGCGGAAGGGCAGGAAGCACGTTGGTGATGCTTCCTTCCCCAGCACAGCCTGGGAAAGTCCCTAGCTGTGTGGCGGAAGGAAGAGGTGTGGCCATCGCTCTCCGTTCAGGAGGAGCTGGTCCTGTGTGGCAGGGAGCATTCCTGTTGGTCTAAGTTTAGGCAAAAGCTCCAACTTACAAACTGAATTATTATTATTATTTTTAAAAACAGATTCCAGATTTCATCAGAGGGTTTAGCATCACATCACGTTGCTCTATGCTCCTTCCAGGACTGTGATGGGACGATGCACAAACACCCCGTCATGCAGAAATGGCCTAACAGTCTGACAAGGCTCAGATGCCAGGAAGAGAGAACCAAGAATCAACAGTTGGAAGGAAAGTTAAAGCCAAGAAGAGAACACCAAGAGTCCAGAGTGTAGTGAACGGCTGTGGTCAGTAAGAAAACATGAAGGGTCAAGAATCTGAAAAACAGCTGAGGTTAGGAACAGAACACCAGGAGTCTGAAGAAAAGCTGAGGTCAGTTGAATGACTGCTGAGCACACACACAGACATCACCTCCTTCCCTTTTCACCAGAGAGGAAACAGGAGGTGGCAAAAAAATAAATACGTGTACATGGGGGCAGTGACAGTCCAGCCTGTCCTCCTTTGGGAGAGATGTTTGTTATGGCCAGATCTTCCTTCTCAGCTGCTCACCACCACCACCACCATGGCTATGGGCCTGTTGCTGATACACAAAACAGGTGAAAATCTAAGAAATGAAATACATCAGACATCATGCCAAATGTTTAAAAATGTTGACCAAAGAATCAATGGAAAGAATTCTAAAAGACCTGGATCTAGCTAAGGAAAATATTTGAAAAGACTTTCCACGTCTCCAGACAAACAATGGGGAAATGACTTTGTCCAACTCTTCCTGAGTATGATCCTGCTCATAATTATTAAGTAGCTGTAAATATTTCCATGTTCACTTTGGAGACAGCTGAAGTTTGGAACAGGGCAGAAGAGGACTGTTATATTATGAGTAAAGAGTGGATTGGAATACCAGTCTCATTAAACTAACAGAAGTGTAAGCACAGATCTCTGTGGCTATGAAACTTCATTCAGCCTGTATCTGAGTTCTAATACCTAAATAAAATGCAATAAGAAGGGCTTCTAATTTTTGAAAAACATAGAGCAACGTGATGTGATATGGTGTAGTAAACTGCCCACCAGGACTGACCACTGCTATTGTTTTTCCTCCAGTGATTGCTATGCTAAACCCTCTGATGAAATCTGGAATCTATTTTTAAAAATAATAATAATAATTCAGTTTATAAGTTGGAGCTTTTGCCTAAACTTAGACCAACGAAATCAATAGGAATTTTGTGAATTAACACTAATGCATGTTCCATTTATTTAACGGATTTATTGTAGCTGGGGCTAGCAACTGGATGTAGTTCTGCATGCCTTGTTCATTGAATGAATTACCAGTAATATACAAGAATCTGCAATTATAGGGAAATACCTTTTCTAGTTTAGGAGGAGAATTCATTTCCCCTATGTGAGCACTTTAAAAAGAAAAATAGAATTATTGTCCTAAGATAAAAATAAATGTTTTAAGAAAATGAAGGATAAATTAATAAACTATGTATAGTCAGGTTTTTCTCCAAAGTAAAATATCACTTTGTTGTCTTGTAATAAGCTCAACATTAATTTCCTTTTCGGACCTAACAAATTATGTTTGGCCACATCTCCCTAGATCTAGCCAACTGATCAGACTTTTCCATATTTCCATATTTTAATTTCCTGAGATGGCTTGGCTTCAGGTTTTGTCATTTAGATGACAATTTTCATCAGCTATTACACAAAACATTCCTGATATTTCAGGTTTCCGTTTAATTCTTCTCAGCCCTGAGAGTTTATTCTTCTAAAGTACAAGGTTGACAACTACAAATTACCAACAGAACAATAAGATGTGAGGTACAGGAAGTACTTGGCAACTTATGCTTCATTTTTCAATCTTTTCAGTATTCTGCCTTGCTTGAAGGCATATTTTTATGAGGCTAGTTATGATTTAATTCTTCTATGGTTGTGGTTAAATTAGTCAGAGTATAGAAGTGTCAATAAAGGCAAGCACTTTTCATGCTTACATGCACATAAGGTTGCCTAGAGTTAACATTACTATATTTAATTCCAATGGTTCCAAGTTTCCAAAAAGGGTAAAATCTGGTTTGCATAGATTATGTTTGTCCAACAGTTTGATCAATTCTAAACAAGGAGAGAGATTATGCAGGGCATCCACTCCAAGCATTCCTTGTCTGTATCAGTGATCTTCACTCTTTCATGCATGTACTTCTCTAGAGTATGTATGTATGTATGTATGTATTGCTTGCTTGCTTTCTAGCCTCCCTTTCTCTCAAAACTAGGACCTCAAGTGCCTCATGACTTATCTGTATCCGATCATGCCCATCCAATGTGTACACAAAGACCAGGACTCTTTCACGTACACAATTATAGCACTATGATTCCATTTTAACTGCCACGGTTCCATCCTATGCAATCCTGAATTGTCAGTCATAGAGATCTAATGCCTCAAGAGACTATTCACCTAAAGATTCCATAGGATGCAGCCATGAAAGTTCCAGTGGAATCAGAGTACTATAATTGTGTAGTGTGAAAGGACCCCTTCTAGACATATTCAAATCAGAGAGACGCTCATGAGAAACAGACCTCTTCCCCCTCAAAAAATTATTTTCCTACTTAACGGTAGTCAACTCTATAGGTAAAAGGCAAATGTAATAATATTACATACATTTAAGTGTTAATTTTTGCTGTTCATCATCTGCTTGGGTCTTTTACAACTACAGAAATCTTGTCAAAGAGTTTGAGAATCATTAGATGGCCTAAATCACTGTTAGGGCATTGTGACAGATGGACCAAACCATTGATTTAGTGATTCTTAATGTCTTGGAACATCAGAACTCCCAAGTATTCTGTAGACTGTACATAAATCTGCAGGGACAGTAGTAATTAGTACCGAAAACTAACAAAAAAGAGCCTTCACAGAGATGTGCATATCAGTGGCCAGAACATTGTTCCTTAATGGACCCTCAGAGTGAATTCCATCTTTCTCCAAGACTAATCTGCCAGTTATGATCTATCACCAGAAATAAAACCCACTTAGACTTTCATGCAGCAGTGACTCCAGCAGTTATAACTGTTGGCAGATGTCTGCAATAGAGTTGGGAATCATTCATCGTACCTTTTGCATCCCTTCTGAAAGAAGAATCAGATGCCCTCTGCTTCCACTTTGCTTGCAATAGAGCACTTTACTTGTCCAAACTGTGTATGTTTGAATTAACCATAGCATAGCCTCAGCTCTGTTAAAACAAAATGTTCGGTTGCTGGTGAAGTGCAATTCATTATGCTTCTTTCATCACATAGGATGCATAATGATGGAGCAGATTATCTGGCTGGAACCAATAAGAGCTTAATTGAAACCAAATATCTGAACTTTAGTAGAAACACTTATTACCAGGAAATTGTCAGGGTAAGCAACGCTCATGAGTGATGAGACTCATATGTTGATGCTGTTTTCCTAACTTCTGTGGGGAATTTCTAGCTATGCTCCAGTTATCAAATAGCCTTAAATGGATAAATATCATTGTTGGCAAACTCTTCCTAATTCTCTGAGGAGGACACAATTTTATTGTAGAAGGTGACACGACTGGAAATGCACAGTGTTTACATAGAAAAGAGCTTGAGAAAGCTCCCCCTAAATTCAGAATCAAACTATACAATATGTTTAACACATATCTAGAAAAGATGCTCCCCCCAGTGGTAAAAGACATCTATTTGTCATAGCATGTGTTTTTTCTCACTTGTATATAGAGCACTTCCTTTTGTGATGGCCACTGGAAGACAGATATGGGTTTACTTACCAACTCTGATTGTTGCAGCACACATTTCCTGTTGCTCAAGGTTAGCATGTTCATCACCGGGAATACAAATCCCTGTTAATATTTAGATTGATTGTCAGGAAAGGCTCCCTGCCACTCAAAACCTACAATTAGAGATTGTGTTAAGGAAAAAAAAAAGCCTAGCCCCACACAAGATGAGACCAGGCCTGTCTGCCCCTCTTTGGACGGTCACAGTCACTATGCTCATCTAGAATAGAGTAGCTGGTCCTTCACCCAAGAAAGAAATTGTGTGTGATATTATTGTATACAACTTCTTGCAGTTTCCCACTAAACCCTCCTATGTATGTACCTTCATTTGGAGGGAATTAACATACACTGCCAGAGCCAGTGTGGCATAGCGATTTGAGCATTAATTAAGACTCTGGGAGACACTCAGCCTGGAAACCCACTGGGTGACCTTGGGCAAATCACACTTTCTCATGCTCAGAGGAAGGCAATACCAAACCCTTGCCAAGAAATCAAAGAGAGTCAGTGTGGCGTATTACAGTTGTTAGGGCTAGGTTATGATAGATGAAAGTTCAAGTTCCCACTGAGCCATGAAACTAGCTGAGAAACCTTTCTGACCTACCTCAGAGGGTTGTTTTGAGGATAGTGTGGGAAGACAGAGAGCCAAGTGCTCCACTTCTCCTTGGAAAGAAGGTGTGGAATAAATGTACTAAACAACCAAACAAACCTCTTACTCATGAAGAGTATTAGGGCATGGTGCCAGATACATACATCAAGTGACTCATACAAGGAGTTTGCAGGAAGAACGGACAGGCTCCCAACTTACCGCACAGAGTACACTTTCACAGGGTCTGTGCAACATATACAAATATTAGCCTAGTGCACACATTACATGAGTGCAAATTGACACATGGATGGAAGGAGTTGGATTTTGTCAGTCATTTGTTTTCCTCATACATGTTTTCTATAACAAAGAAGCAGTGACAAGCTTCGCATTTCAGGAGTTCCAGCATTTACTTGGACTTCACTGTGCCTAGAAGGAGGTTGCTGGAGACTTACATAGTTTCTGTGACAAACCATTTCTGCATGTCTGCAGGCTGATCTTCACAATATTAATACCCTCACCAGATTTCTGCTTTTCATTAAAGCAGAGCTTGGAAAATTTTCTTTTTATCCTCCACCAGCATGACAACTGACCATGCTATGTTAGGGATTGTGGACAGTGCAGTGAAAGAAGCTTCCCCCCACCCCAAACTCTGGGCTGAAGAAAGATTAGTGTTGTAAATTTCCAACCAAAAGCAAACACGGCTTTACACCTCCTTTCAGCTGCAGAATCAGCACAGATTATCCACTACCCGTCAGCAAAAATTTAGCTTGCTTCCATTGACCCAAAATCTATTCCTTAACAAGAGTGAAGAGAAAAGAGGACTGTTCCTTCCAGATTTTCCCCTTTATTTTTAAGATTAAAGTAGATGCGTAAATTTAGCATGTGTTTAGAAGAGGTACTCCTCAAGTGGTGAATGACATTTGTTTGTCATAACATGTAATTTTCTTCACCAATTTTCCTTGCATTTAGCATGCTTTGTTTTATGACTGGTCTTTGGAAAGTAAGCACAAGGTTGCCCAAGGCAAGTCTGATTGCCAGAAATGTATCTCTTAGTAAATCCAATTTTGGGGAGGAACAACAGGTTATTCCTCTTGACATCCAGTTTGAGTCTGAGACCACAGTGGTAATGAGACAATTGTGGGGATGACCAGACAGGATGGATGAGAGAGCCTCTAAACCCGAGGAACAGGAGGGAACATCACAATGGCCAAGAACCTACATGGGTTGTATAGAGTAAATCTCCACATATGGAGTAACTCATGAATTGTACTACACAACCTTTGCATTGAATGGTAACATTGCACAAGAAGTCCAAAACATCAGATGTACAACAAAATGCCTAATCATCAAATACACAACCGAATGTGCATGTGCGCCCATGTGCAATGAACAATACCTATCCATGTAGAATGTACACCTGCATTCCCAATTGTTCAAATAGACAATTCTGCTTCCATAACCTTGAACCACATGTGGACATTTTGCACTGAAGAAAAATATCCAACTTCTTTACAAATGTATAAGGTAGCAATAAGATTCCAGCCAATACTTCATGCTGAATATGGATATGATGAGACCTAAATACTCTAAAGGCCCCTGATGCCCTCTGATCTTAGAAGTTAAACAGAATAAGTCCTGGTTAGTACTTGTACGGGTGACTGCAACAAATATCAGGTGCTGTAGACTACACTTGGGAGGAAGGAATTGGGAAAGCCACCTCTGAGTATTCCTTGCGTAAGAAAACCCTATGAAATTAATAGGGTCACCCTAAGATGACAGGCGACTGAAAGGCACATACACACGCACACACATGGATGCAGTGAGAATCACTGCACATTCCTCTGTATATGCAATGACATATGTATATCTTACATCTGTGTAATATGGTGTAAACAGTATAGAATAAATTAGATAGATAAAACTGTAAATCCCTTTTGTTGCTTAGAAAATCTATAACAAGGAGTATTTGGTACAGTAGTTAATTCAGCCATGTACTAAAATGTGTTTAAGTAGAACATTTTCCATTATTTCTAACATTTGAGGGATGTTAACTACAGCTATGGAAAGAGAGTGAGAAAGTTGAAAAGGTATAATTACAGCTGAAAATCATGAACAAAAAAAGCCTCAAAAATCCCATGAATACAAAACTGTTCTTACCATAAGATACTGAAAAATAATGGCTTTCGGTTTCCTGCACTTTTCCAAGCCAACAGCTGTTTAAATCAAATTTTAGGACATGTCTCTATTTACTTTATTACATACTGCATTTTTATCTTGCAATGAATCATGTGAAAGCTATATCTGGAGGTTTTCTTTTGTGGGGCAGGGGTGGGATTTTTTCTCTCTTAAACCTCAGCATCAGTTTGTTGTGCTTGGAGTGACAATGTTAGAGAAGAGATTAAAGTTTGGACCTAGACATGCAAGATAAAGCAGGAAATATCTGGTTTGTTTCAGAACTCCACCCATATTAATGGCTTTTTGGTGATATGTTGAGGAGAACAGTATTGGGGAATTTCACTTAGAGCTTTCAGCTAGCAAGAAATAAGCTTTTGGTCTGAGATGACACACAACATCAGCAAATCTCTGTCTTTCAGGAGTGGTTTCCCCTAATGTTACAGTTACCTGATGGAGTCTGACCACATGAACAGGACTACATCTTCAGCCTACTTTGCAGGATGTTGAGAAGATAAAATGGGTGTGAGAATAAATAAAATTTATACTACATACTAGCTAGACATTTGCATACTAATTATCTAAGCTATTTACTACCTGTTCTGTTCTCTAACCCAATGTGACCTTTTTGGTCTACCTGAGCCAGATTTATAAGCAATAAATTAGTAACTTAAATTCCCCACCATGAATACAGACTGTGAAAGTGCTTGTTGATCTCAATGACTAATAACTTTAGTGTGAGTTGACATTTTTTTAAAAAAATCTCAGCCTAAAATTCAGTGTTAATCCAATTAGAGTAAGCCTATTGAATTAACTGAATTTATCTACGTGAAAAGATTTTCCCTAGTTTGTTCTGGACAGGTTCTTGAATAAATGATGCTGTGATGAACCTGATGGGAGGGGGTCTTGATAGCAGAGCCTCCTTGGCAACTGAGAGTGTTTAAGCTGATTGGCTGGTGAAATGGAACCTTGGATAGCCCAGGGCAGGGGCTGGTGGAAAGGGGAAAATAACGGATTTTACCTGTCTGGTGTGTGTTTGAAGAGAGTGTGATTTGTGGTGTGTTTGGGAGAGGTTGGAGATTTGAAGAGCTCTGTGGGAGAGAGAACTGAGAAACTGGGTGTACAAGAGATAGTGAATGAATTGAATGAGAGAGAGAGAGAGAGTGAGAGAGAGAGAAATGGTGTGCTGTTTATAAACATTTAGATACAAAACACATTTAAAGCAACAGTGTTACAATAAATGTTTGAAGTTCTGTGTTCCTTAAAACAGTGTCACAGAGTCTTATTTTGAATCCTGGAATATACACGCTACCAAAAATATCATCTTGACCTTAGTGCAAACAGTACCACAGTCTTGGAAAATATAAATCACTGCTGATCGTTACATCTGGAAGAAGGGCAGATTTAGGGAAGGCAATAAAGCGGGGAGAGTCCTGAAAGGAGGAAGCCAAGGGGGGACAAGAGTGAGGAAAGGACTGCGTTCTGAGAGAGGGAGAACTGAGGCAGACCCGTTTGTCCTGGCCCCGACTTGATTCAGAGATCTCCCTGGCTGTTCATTTCTGATCACAAAGAGGTGTCAGGCTGGGCAGGATTTGAGTGCGAGGCTTGGCTGCTCCTTTCACGCTTGTGTTTTCGCATTGTGACAGAAGCCATGAAAAATATTCTTCAATTAGTACGTCTTCCTTCAGAGGAAGGGCAAGTCATACTCCGAATGTATAAGAAGAAAAGGCCATGACACTGACTTGTTAGAAGTGGAAGAACATTTGGAGTACAAACAAATCAGAGTACCACTAGGTTGTGTATGTGCCTTCAAGCTGCCTGTCGACTAATGGTGACCCCATTAATTTCAGAGGGTTCTTTTAGGCAAGGGATACTTAGCAGTGATTTTGCCAGTTCCTTCCTCTGAAATACAGCCTACAGTGGAAAACTGAGCTATCATTTCTGAATGATAAGTCAGTGTTCATGTAAACCCCAAAGAGCCAATGAGTCTATTCTAGTTGGGACTAACCAGCAAGATTTAAGCCTTTGATTAAACATCTTCTCCACCAACTTGGATTCAGACTTCAACCTTCACTGCCATTCCCAAAGATATCATCTCATATTATAATTTTTATTTACACTCGCATGTCACGAAGTTCTGCCAGCTCCTCTGTATTCAGTCCTTCAGTCCTTCTCTTGGGAGAAGTAATTAGGCCATGAAACCACAACTCTTTGAAGCTGGAAGTAATCTATATATGTGCTGAAGGATAGTGTCATTGTGCCATTTCTCATGAAAGTGAGTTGGTATGGCTATTTAAAGGAAATCTCTTCCAATGTTGGTTTCTAACTGCTGTGTCTCCCTGGGACAGCAGAAGGGGGAGAAGATAGATATAGAAAAATACCACATAAACTGAAATCAATCAGAGGGGACAAGCTATGATAGTTATGGCACATTTATATACCATTTCATAGTTTCTAGTATCATCTTTTCCTTTTTAAGATCACTTTGCCTTATTTGCATTTGAAACCTTTAAGGTAGAAGAATTTATTCATGGGTGCATGTATCACTGAGTTAGTGTGATTATACCACTTCTGTTACATGGCTGCCAAAAACAGCTAAAGACCAACATAAATTCTACTCAGTCCTCTTCAGTTCATTTTCAAAGCCTTTAAGTATTTGGCATATATGATCTATGTACCAAGGTGATACCCTAACAGAGACAAATTATGTCAAGACATCTGAAAGTCATCATGTCAACGCACATGGATGCATTTTAAAAGGAAACCTACAAGAGGATCAAAAAAAGAGATTAAGTCACATCTGTTTGGGTTTAAACTACATTGTCTACAGAGTTCAAAGTTGTTTCCTTTTGTCTTAAAAAAAGAAAAAGAAAAAAGAATGAACCCTCCTACTTAGCTGCTTTTTTTCTTAAATTCCTCACCACTATCAAAGAAGATTTTTCAGTGGCGAACCCATGTTGTTTCAAAAAAAAAAAATCTGTGCTAGTTTAGGAAAAGAACTAAGTAAGAAAATATGCTTTATTCATCAAAGTGTTGTCCTCTCTGCCTTCACATGGAAGACCAAGAAAATTTGGAGAGGAAGTCTCTGTAAAGTCCTAATGGGAAGGCTTGCTATCTACTGTATGTCATGATGCCATAAATTAAAGATCCAATCAACTTCACAATGCTCCCATGCAGCCCACATTTCAAAAGAAGGTGTGTACAGATGAGGCAGCACTAGATAAATTATGCTCCCGGTCTTCATTTATCTTACACACAGCACAGCCTGAGTGGTATGTGGAAAATGGACCACAAAATGCAAAATGCAGAGTGCGACCTGACTCTACCTATGCTTGGAAAACACCTCGAGCTTTTTCTCTCCACGCAAAGTTTGGACCTTGAGCCATCCAACTCTTGTCAGTAAGATTTGTCTAGATAGCAGCAATGTGGTTCAAATTGGGTATACTCACTTTATCATGCTATGTCAGGATGGATGTCAGCTATACTTGGTTCTTTTAGTTGTTGATTTGAACTGCTTGATTAATGTAATTGTTTTATCAGGTTTTATTCTGTAGTCTGTAATTTGTTTTTAAGCTGTCTTTAATTTGTTTTTAAATGGTGGTTTAGTGATTGTAAGCTGCCTTAAATGCTATTTTTCAGTGTAAAAGTAGAATAGAAATATAATAAAGAAATGAGAAATAATAACACACGCCATCATCCAGAAATGGCCAAATTCATTCTGTTTTCTAGACAGTGGTCACAGACCAGTAACGTTCTGTGTCATTACGGAATTGGCTCCATCTGGCAGTAAGGGCATAATGGTTATACAGCATGTATATTCTGGCATAATATAACATATCATTACGTATATTTACATACAAACCCCCAAAGAAATAGGTAGCCTTAGAATGAGTGTGGAATCTCTGTTTCGAGGCTATTTTAGATTATACTGCCAGGGCCAGACCAATTACACAGAGAACCCTATCTAGATGTGACACCAACAGTGATCCATCCCTCTCACACTCTACTATTGCCGTGGTTACTGCCTGATTTGTGCGTCTTAATGATTTGCTTGCCATACTGGGAAAAGACCATTGGTAAATTGTATATGGACAACTTTTGATTTGCAGAAATTCATGATATTGAACACTCAGAGAAACTGGGGGCAAATGTGATTGCAACTTCAAAAACAAGTATTCCTGACTCACCATAGTAAGGGTATGATATTTAATCATAGGAATATCAAGGATCACAGCTATGCAAATGTTTTGAAAATATGTAAAACATACACAAAGCAGAAAGGTAACCAAGGGATAAATATGTATTTTAAAAGTTAAAGTTCAGTAACACCACAGTACGAATATTGTATAAAAGTTTTGTAAAGGTAAATATGCATAAGTATTTTATGTGTAGCTACCTCAGAAATATTCTGAATGATATGTAAGACAGGGTTTCACCAAATGTCTGAACAATATGACATTTCTCCCATAGTGAAGAACATGTTCCATGCCAAATTTTCCCTTTAAATCACTCCCCTCTGCACATACACACACTGGTTCTTGGGAAATCCTTTGGAATGAAGGAAAATCTCATCAATAAGCCATTACTCAAACTAAGTAGGGTTTTAGCCAAGTAACTGATTTGTACAATTCAAGTACACAACTGTCTTCGCATTACAACATCTGTTGAGTTGACTTAAATCTTCTTAAATCTGAGTTTTCCTGTGGAGCATCTCTACTGGGAAATGTGAGAGACAGTGATGTATTCCACAAGCAGAGTAATTAAACTTGGCAAACAGAAGGTGCATAATAACCTGTCCCCTACCACCACAACACACAAAAAGGGTCATGCAAAGTAATAAAAAACAAGCTGTTTTTTTCCTCTGGAAAAAAAATGAAGACAACTTTGCATACAAATACTAATGTTTTTACAACCTCTTATGGTGAGAGGCTCTGCAAACATGTGCTTAGTTGAGAAAAAAGAAAGGATTCCACATGACAAAATGGAGGATGAACAAACCGAGACTAACTGATTAGAAGCTGCAAGGGGAAAAGGGTATGGCTAGGACCAATAAACAGGAAATGACATGAACAGATCCCATATCTAAACTCTTAATGAGACATGCAATCTGGCAACTTGTGAGCATGTAATTGCTGCTCACTCCAACAGTTTCTAGGTAATGAAGATGGAATCTTGATAGCAATTTATTATATGATATCTTGCGTTTAAGCAAGAATGGATAAACTTTTTCTGAGATCTGGTTGCTTTGGTAATTTGGATACAAAGCAGTTGTGGTCCAAGTTGGTTGGAATCAGAGGCAAAACAGGCAAGGGTTGCAAGGTAGGTGGAGTTTGCAAAGTGGGACAAGGTCCACATGAAACAAAAGTTAAGCCTTTGTTTCTTTACTCCATCATTAAAACTTGTCCAGATGGCTGGTTATTTCACTCGGACCAGCACAATAAAAAAAAGTACAGGGATAATAGGTAGCAACTTATTGGTATTGTTGTTGTGTACTTTCAAGTCATTTCCAATTTATGGCAACCCTAATGTGAACCTTTCACAGGGTTTTCTTCACAACATGTGCTCAGAGAGGGTTTGCCTTTGCCTTCTTCTGAGGCTGAGAAAGTATAACTTGCTAAGGTCACCCAGTGGGTTTCCATGGCTGAGACGGGCCTTTGTCCCTGTTCTCCAGGGTACTAGTATACATAGCAGAAAATGGGGAAGATCCTCATGTTGATTATCCTGCCTGTGGCATTCCTGCCAGTTTTCAGTTAAGTTTGAAGTAGCAAGTACTGATACTAGGACTGGGACATACCTGGGCCATTTCCGCACTACACTGTTATAATGCTATTGTTCCACTTTCATCATCCTATGGAATCCAGGGGTTTGCAGTTTAGGGAGGGACATTTAGAATTCTCAGCCAGAGAGTTCTTTGGCCTGAGTAAATTACAAACCCCAGATTTCCACAGGATGGTGAAAGTGGAATAATAGCACTATAACAGTGTAGTGCGGAAATGGCCCCAGAGACAGAATGAGAGTATGAGTATGAACTAAGGATGGGCCAACCAAATCCACAAATCCTCAAATCCTCGGGAAGGATTTGAGATTGGCGAATCTGGATCCCTGTGCTAAAATAAGCAAACCGATTTTTTCAAGACTGGGATGCCTGAAAACCTGGGAGACCAGACACACAAGGGGAGATGGGAAGTAGGTGAGTTTTTCCCTTAGAGTAATAATGGCCTTTGCTAACAATTTCAGAAATTACATCTGGGGTTGTATTCTAATATATTTAAATTGAACATTTAATATTTAAGTTCAGCACTGTTTTCTGTGCTGAAAATCAATGGCATGTATCAATGCTGAGGTCAGTGGGTCTGATGCCTATCAGAAGTAGTGGGGCAAAGGGCAAGGTCACACAATCTCAGCCAGTGATTGCCACATGGAGGCCAGTGTACCTCCTTCCACACGACAGTGCCTGGTTGTAAACCTATAGCTGGAATAGGATGAAAAGTGAAATGTCTGTCATGGTTTCTCATGAGCCGTATGACAAACCACACGTAGCAGAAAGGAAAAATTGTTTTTTAAAAATTGGCACCTCCGGGACCCACCAAAGGCCTGATTGGCTGGAAGGTACAGTCTTCTTGAGATTTCAAGGATACCTGAAAGATTCCTTTGCATAGCTCCCTTGCAAAGCTCTTTCAGACACAATTCTGGGCTTTGCAGTTTTACAAGGTGTCATAGTCTTCTCTGCCAAAGTGTGCTGGTGCATCATCAAACTACAAACCCCAGGATGCCAGAAGGAGCTATGCAAAGAAAATCCAGTTTGACCTGGATTATCTCTGTACTGTAGTATGTGGCCCTGTTTACACAGGCAGGAAAATGTGGGATTAATCCACATTTTCCTGCCTGTGTAAGCAGGGCCTTCATGTCATTTTCAATCTGGGGAGATCCTGAGGCAAAACTATGACAATTGTCTTAGCCAGATTTCTTCAGAGGGAGGTTTGCCTTTGCCCAGGCTTTTGCTAAGGCTGGGAGAGTGTGTCTTGCCCAAGATTATCCTTCTTTCCATTGGTTTTTAAACCCTTAAAAAAAAAAAAAAAGGATTTGAAAGATTTGAGATTCATGGATTCCCAGAACCTTCCAGGGATCAGGATCTGGATTTGGATTCAGAAAATTCTGGATTCATCCCATCCCTAGGATGAACATAAGTCCATAGGAAGACCCCTGTTATTTCTGTGCCATCTAGCATCCTGTTCCCACAGAGACCAACACAACACCTACGAAAAGTCGACAAGCAGGCCATGAAGACAATGGAACTTCTCTCCTTGTGTTATCCAGCAACAGGAACTGACAGTTATAAGTTGTGCTTCATCAGCATCTTTCACAATAAAAAAGCATTTATCCTTTATTTCTAGAAACAGTCATTAGATTTATAAGGATTTGCTCTACCATTCAGTTTTCTTGGGCCTTTAGGTCAAGATTTCTTAGGACCATTTCCCACTATCCTTGGCCATGTAATTAAGTGTTGGTTAGCTCTCTCCATTGCCAGATTTGCCTTGTCTTTAGTATCCCAACAACTCCATCATTGGCAGACATGTATTCAAAAAGGCAAGAGAAACAACCCTAGTGGGTTGGGTAAGGGCCATGAAATGATCTGCCAAACTGTGGTTCATCCAGCATCCAGATAAAAGTTTTGCCCCTGTCCAGAATATATATTCATCAGCTGATGAGTCAGAGAAATACAGGAATAAAATAATCTCAACATATAGAAAGAGCAACAAAAGCAAATCTATGGTATATTAAAAATATACATGAAGCGGGGAAAAAGAAATCTCATGACTTTTTAAACACAGACTCACTACTCTGAATAACAAAGGTGTTGTTATTCTTTCAATGTTTAATAATGTCGTATTGATGGTATTCAGAACACTCAAAAATTAGACTATACACATACTTCTTTCTGTGTCCTAGTGAAATAAATTGTTAGTTGAAGACAAAGCCTGGTGAAAAAATTACAGGCTTCCAGCCAAGTAAGGTGGGAAAAGCAAACAATACAGTGCAGGATCCTTGTCCAGAAAAAAAGGGCTGGTGCATCATTTGAAATGTGAAGTACAAATTTCCCTTCCTTGGATCGCCAGGAAGCTTCCTGATTGCAGACATGACTGTTTCCAAGACCTGTCAGTACGAATCAATCCATGCAAAATTATAACTAATGCTGGCTCTGGATCACTGACAAGTTGAACTGAGGACAGGAAATTATTAGCCCATACCCTGATTCCACTCACTTCTTCCTCTGCTGTTTATACCAATCTACCCTCCATAATTTTGAAGATGGATAGACTCTGGCTGAGGTTTTTGAGGTTCTGGGGCAAATGACAATATCCAGCTCTGTTCAAGTGGTTTGTGATTGATGATTAAAAATGGAAGAGGAAAGCCTCGAAGGCGTCCTGGTCATAACTGCTAGATCAGCAAATATTAAGGAGTTGCTCACATTAACTGTTTTATGCCTCTAGCTTCGATTTTCCCAACCTAATGCTCTCTGAATGTGTTGGACTGCAAGGCCAATTGTTCCCAGCTATTATGAGACTTGTCCTAAACAGCTGGAGGGCATAGGATTATGGCAGACTGCTCTGGAGGAAATTGAAACCAAGGCACATTCTACCATAAATTCAAATCTACCTCTTTTCTACCCTCTTCCTGGAGAATGATGTTTTTTACATTCCCTGAGCCAAACCCATGCTATGGCACCTAGTTTCTGCCTTTGAAGCTTTTTAAAGTTGTATCATTGTACACTCTACATCAGAGCTTGAAAATAACAATTTGCAAATAATATAGTGAGGAGTAGCAGCTTAATTTTCAAAAGCAATACAACAAGTGGGAGTGAAGTTACTCTTTGCCATAGCAAGGAAATGTTTCTTATTAATTTTATGATGTTATCTTTAAATGGGTTTTTTAGAAGTATTTTGATAGTAATTTTCCAAGTTTTGTGACATACTCTTATTCAGTCCTTATTTTCCCTCTTTAAAAAAGGTTGTTGTTGTTGTTGTTGTTGTTGTTGTGTGCCTTCAAGTCATTTCTGACCCATGCCGATCCTAAAGCAAACCTATCACCTGGTTTTCTGGGCAAGATTTCTCGGGGGGGGGGTTGCCACTGCCTACTTCTGAGGCTGAGAGAGCGTGGCTTGTCCAAGGTTTCCATGGGCGAGCAGAGATTTGAACCTTGTTCTTCAGATTCATATGGCCTTCCCACACTATACTGTTATAATGCTATTATTGCACTTTCAACATCCTATGGAATCCTGGGGTTTGCAGTTTAGCGAACTGCAAACCCTAGGATTTTAGATTTTAGATACCATCTTTTTATTGGTGAACGCCTTCTTTATCTCTTGTTGTTGGTGTGTGCCTTCAAGTCCTTTCCAATTTATGGTGACTTTAAGGCAAACCTATCACAAGGTTGTCTTGGCAAGATTTGTTCAGAGGGAGTTTGCCTTTGCCTTATTCTAATACTGAGCAGGTGTGACTTGTCTAAGGTCACCCAACTGGTTTCTAGGGTCCAATCGGAATTTGAATCCTGGTCTCTAGAGTCATAATCCAACATTGAAACTATTCAAACTATCGTTCTCTCTTACCTCAGCCGCTTCCTCTTTGCCAGCCCATAATTCCAACCTGCTGCATCTCATCATTCTTTCAAACTCTATACATCTGAGCTTATTTTTAACAAGCCCT
Organism: Cyclura pinguis; assembly: GCA_030412105.1. NCBI lineage: Eukaryota > Metazoa > Chordata > Lepidosauria > Squamata > Iguanidae > Cyclura > Cyclura pinguis. The sequence continues at coordinate 61,122,011 of CM059600.1, read as the reverse complement.
CTTGCAGTCCCCCTTCAAAATTCATCACTATCCAGCCTGTTAAGAAGACAGGCACAAAATAATTGGATTTATATTTGATTCGTCCTTCTCTTTTCTCCCCATATTCAACCATATTAACTTCATATTTCAGTATTTCTTCTGAGGAAATGCAGTTTTTTTCCTTTTGTTCCCACAGCTCAAGCCTGTACTGGTTATCTCCTTATTTCCTGGCGATCAGCATCTTCCATTTGCCATTTCTTTATTCTACCTCCATGTTAAATTCATAGTTCTGCTGCACAACTCTCATTATTTTATATGACATGATGCTGTGTCTCAAATACCAGGACGTGGCCCATTCTAAACTAATTTGTCCTTCCTTTTTACACTAGAAAAACACCTTCTTACCACTCCAGCTCTTTATGGCTTTACTCCACCATATTTCTCAGCTCCTACATCTTGGTATAGTCTTGGATTCAATTACACACTTCCAGTTGCTCCACATTCTCTCTCTCTCTCTTTTTTTTTTTTTTTTTTGTTCTCTAAATTCCTTGCCCCCTATAATCTTGTTATGTCTCAGACTCTACCTCAGAACACTACTACAATATAGTACCCTGACCTTACTACAGTGTGGTAACTACACAATGCCACACAAATTCCTTCAAATCCCTCCCCAAATCTCACATTTTCAATAAAGCCTTTGACTTAACCTCCAGGACTCACCTCTCCAAGCGAAACTGCCAACTGACTTACTGATTCTGTCCTAGGCTGGCTGGTTTACAATCACCCCTTTACAGATTAGTATCTGCTTTCCCTTACCTACTATTATGTATTGACTGTAATGACAATTTCTTTCAACTAGTCAACAAAAAGATTTCTCCTTTGGAGATTTAGAAAACATGCTCTCTTCCATTCATCGTAATATAGTAATCATATAGTTATGCAAGGTTATACAAGCATGTAACTATATAATTTAGATAGATAGATAGATAGATAGATAGATAGATAGATAGATAGATGACAGCAAGCATTAAGAAAAAGAATGGTAGAGGGTATTTATGTGACTCAGGATAGTAATCTTAACCGATTTCCTAAATGATTTCTGATTATTTTTTTCTGTTACATATTTTAGCCAAAACTATGGATAATCAATTTGCCTGTGATTTTTTTCAGCACAAGTTTGTTACTGAAATGTTTCTGCCTAACAAAAGATTCCAGGGATGATGCACAAATCATCATAACATCCAGCCCTATCTGTGCACTAAACATTAGTACTGACAATCTCTTTGGCCTAGCTGCCTTCCACCATTTCTTAAATTTTGAACTAGATCCCGTAGCTTACTATCTCAAGTACTTCCTTTCTGCCGTCTTCACAGGGAGTTGTTCTGTCTCTGATCTCTTCTGGAGGTGTCTGTGATAACTGAAGCCCCTGCCAGAGCTGCTGATGACGAGCAGCAGCTATTGGTCCCTGTGGCTCTGGCTGGAGAGGAGTCCTGCAGCTCAAGAGCTCCCCCTGCTGCCATGGACCAAGCAGGCACAGACGTCTCTCTGCCTGCTCCTTTAGGGCAACAGGGATCCGATTCTGTGCCTGCACCTTTGGAGCAACAGGGATCCGATTCTGAAGAGGCTCTGGAGCCTGGTTCAATAAGCCCCCAATCAAGACTCAAGAGGGCTGTGCAAAGGGAGGCTTCCTTGGCTAAGTTTAAGAAGTGGTGACCGGACACACCTGTGCCTGGGGCTATATAACTGCCTGCCTGGAAGTTTCCCTTTGCTTGTGGCAAACTTCTTACAAGCTCTCCTCTTGCCTGTACCTTGCTCCCAGCACCCAGTTCCTGATACCTTGAATTGACCTCTGGACTCTTGACCCTTGGCTTTGGAACTCTCACTACGGCTTTGCTTGGCGCTCTGGTAAATGAACTTCCTTGAGTAACTGCTTGCTTGTCTCCTCCTGGCTGGACTTTGCTGGCTCTCCCACTCTCTTCTCTGGGCTGGCTCGCTGCCCAGGTCTCTGACCTTGACAGTGTCTCAATGTATATAATCATCTCATCTGCTTCAATACTACACACTCTTCACCATTCCTGCTTGTTCCTTCCACAACTCAGACAATTTATTCAGAGATTTTCTTGAGGACATACTTTTTTTCCTATCCCTTCTGCTCATGCCTTACTTTCTGTAATTTTCACCTTTAACTCAGCCATTTCTTTAAGTGCTAAGTCATTTGCCCTCCTCTTCCAATCACCTATGAGTTCCTTTAATTTACAACACAAAGCCATCCCTTCTGTTTGATACTTTGCATGATTTTATGAACCTAGACATCTCATGAGATTAAAAAGAAAGGATTGGGTTTTTTCCCCTATAAATTTATTACCTCCTTATCACTGTCTGATCTAACCAAACAACACTGCTATACCCTCCTCATCAACAGTCTAGCAACACTCATTACTCTCTGTCTGGTTTTCATTACTAAGGCAAATCGGCCTTCCAGATATTGCTGGACTGCAACTCCTATGATTGGTCACCATTAGTTACACTTACTAAAACTGATGTGAGCTGCCGTAGCAACATCTGGAGCACCACATTTTGCTCCCCTTTCCCATTCTAAGGGCTGCCCCCTATCTATCCCTTTCTTCATTCTGTTAGACTATGACAGGGTAAATGGCAATCTTCTACTTCTCATCTTACCTGGAGAAGTGTGGAATCTCTTTCTCTGGACATCTTCGAAAAGAGGCTGAACAGCTACCTGCTGGAGATGCTCTAGCTGGAGTTTCCACATTCCACATTGAGAGGGAGGATTGGACTCAGTGGCCTATGGGGCCCTTTCCAACTCTATGATTCTATGATTCCACTTAAGCACTATGGTCTCCAACTCCTTCCCAGCATCTTCAAGGCACATTGTTCTCACCCTGTATTTATTAGTCGATAAAATCATCATTCAGTCTGAAAGGTTCAGATCCTTTTTTTCTGCCTATATTCAATTGTTCATCTAGTTGGATTATGTCTTAATTGAAATATAAAAATATCACCCTTTCACCTTTCACTGAAATCCCTAGCTCATGCTCCAATGACAGTTTCTTCCCTTGGCACTGGAACAGCTTCCTCACCTAGGATTTTCCATTGACACACTACTGGCCATCTCTTCTTTATTCAGAGTTCCTATGAAAAAATTGTTCTTCTCTGTAATTATTCAAAACTTAAATCTTTAAATCACTACACTGGATCTGTCTGCATCTGGATTCAGTCAGACCTCTTCTCCATTTTCAAAATCTTCTGTGACCCTAACTTATCTCTCTACCCTATCCATGACCCTTCCTCTTCCAACTTCATAATCCCCATGTTGTCTGAAAAATCTCTTAGTCTCTTAGTCCTTTCTTCCTTGGTGCTTCTAACCTTTATTCCTTGATTCAACCCTTTCTTCTCTGATGCCCTCCAAAACACCTACAAGAAGGCTGCCTCCCTCTCAGTGCCTTCAAATCTTTCTTTGAAAAGCACATTTGATGTAGACTTCTTAGGCCCTTTCCACATGAGGCAAGAGAATCGCTCCTTGCCGTTACCTACCACTTCTTCTGGGGTCCGAAGCAATGCAGAGTGTCCCTGAAGCCCTTCTGCAGGGCTCCTCCTTGGTCCAGGGCGAACTGGAGCAGTGCGAGGTCTGTAGATCCGCACTGCTTCGGCTTCCAAAATGGTGGCTTCCGGCTTCCAAAATGGCAGCTTCCGGTTGGTCATGGGTCCTGACCAACCGCTGAAGCTCACAATGCCTAAAGCCCGCCTTCCGCAGATCCCAGGCTTACATTGGTGTGAGCCTGCGAATCTGCACAAGGGAGCAGGAACGCAATGGCGCATTCCAGGAAAATAAAGAACTTTTTTTGTGGTCTTTAGAAAACACACTGGAGGACCACTTGGGGTTGTTTTGGAGCGGACTGAGGTGCAGATCTCCGATAAGTAGTCTGCTCCAAGGTGCAGACGACCTCCGTGAGAGGACGCACTGCCCCATTCTAATTGCCTGGTGTGGAAAGGGCCTTAGTCTTCATTCTACATTGAAAATAAGCTTCCATACTTCCAGGGGAGATGGAATGTCAGTTCACCCAACTTAGTTCTCATGTTGGGAAAAAGATGAGATATAAATTAAGTAAATAAATAAACAAATTGGAGCAAAATCAACAAAGTTTTGCAGCAATAGGTATAATAGCTAACGTTATCATGTGTAAGTTTTCATTGACTACAGCCCACTTCTTCTGTTGAATGGAATATTGCTTTTTGATTCTTATTGGCAAATCGTTATATACATGTTCATTTGGATGTGTAAATGAAGGAGTGGGGAATGAAGGGGGAGACAGAAAAAATTGAATTCAAACAGAAAAACAGTGGTCATTGCCTAAACAGTGGCCATTAACAAACAGTAGTTGGATGGTGATACAAACATGCATGCATTCATAAGTGTCTTCACACGTGTACTGTGATAAAAAGCCTTTGTTTGAACCACAGGAAAAAGAATTGAAACACTTGATGATTTCTTCTACAGCTGCTGCATGTTTGAATCTGTCTTTTCAGTTCTTTTGTTTCTGAAGGACAACTCTGAAGTTGGTAACAGTGAAGTGTTCTTCTACATTTTTTAAAATGACACTTCTAATATCAGATTTGTGTCTATTTTTTCTTTATGCATAGCGTTGGCACATTTGTCCTGTGTAAGACACAGTAGGACATTGCAGGCAAATAGAATCATAGTCATAGAGCTGGAAGGGGCCTCATAAGCCATCTAGTCCAGCTCCTGCTCAATGTATATCTCTACCAAAAGCATCTCCAGCATGTCCAGCCTCTTTTTGAAGATATCCGGAGAAGAAGATCCCCACCACCTCTCTAAGCAATTGATTCCATTAATTTTTGTGACTTAAATGTAGAATTCTGTATTTGTCTCTATTCATTTTATTACTTTCTGCCCAATTTTCTAGTTATCCAGGTTCTTTTGAATTCTGTTCCTGTCTTCCAATGTGCTAGCCACCCTTCCCAGTTTTGTGTCATCTGTACAAAACAGGTTTCCTCCACCACATCATCTATGCCATTGGTAAAAATGTCAAAGAATCTTGGGATAGAACCTGAGATCCTCCACAAACTCTTTCCAGTTTGAAATGCAGCTGATGATGACCACTCTTTGAGCACAGTTTTCTAATCACTTATGGATCTATCTGACAGTGTGCTCATCTATTGCAAATTTAATCAATTTTCTAAGTAAAACATTATGGGGACCATATCAAATGGCTTGCTGAAATCCAGATAAGTGACATCCTCAGCAATCCCACCACTGACGAAACTAGTGATCTGATTGGAAAAAAAGACATAAGATTAGTTTGGCAAGATTTGTTCTTGACAAATCCATGTTGTTTTCATTGCATTTGTTACTCCACTGGAGAAATCCTATCCCGGGGTCTATAATTTTGATATTAAAATATGATTCAATGTGCCTGAGAGGTCACCGGAGGGGCACGTAGGCAGCAATGGTGAAAAGACTGAAAACCAGGTCAGGCCAGTAAAATCCCCAGTCACGTAGCCCCAGAAGACCTCAAGATGTGTAAACCCACAATAAACAAAGGGTCCACAGCCCCAGGAAGCCAACTTGAGGGGATTAGCGTGTCTGCCCCAAGTTGAGCAAATATTCCATCAGGCAAGGACCATTTACATGAAGTCACACCATAAAACACAGCCAAAGATCCTGAAACTTTGGCAACACCTTGCAATCTCATCATGCAAAGGAAATTACTATGGTGGAGCTTCATTATCACTCCAACACCCATTGTTCTCCCAGGGAAAGGATTAGTCCTCCAGGTACTTTTTCCCCTACAAATAGTCCCTATTTTTGAGTGGTTCTTTGGATCACTCCCAGTCATCCTAGCCGACTGTTTCTCTGTCTGTTGAGTGATCTTCTCCGTGCTGAGCCCCACTTCCCTGCTGTTTTTCCCGGACCAAGGACTTCAGGACAAAGGTGCAGTATCACCCCAGCTACACCCCTTCAATATTCCCCTATGCAGTTTCCTCTCTTTTGCTTCTTAATAGGTCCTGAGTGAGTGTGTGAGTGATTGCTTTGCTGCGTGAGACTGTCCTTCAATAAAATCATTTATTGGACATTTTTGTTTGGTTTTTGGCTTGGCCTGACCCTGTAAAAACTGGGTAAAAAGACCCTGCTAGGTTAACCTGCCTCTTGCATTGGTATTGCTTGTGCTCTGGCTAGTTTCCATTCCCCATCATGTGGAGCACATTGAGGTGTCCCCCAAGGGATCCCAGAAATCAGGGTGACACATTGTCATTAAGATACTTGTAGACAGATGCCTGTATAATCTGACCTAATATTTTTCCTGGTATTGAGATTAGGCTGACTGGTATCTAGTCTCCTGGATCTTCTTTTTTGTCTCTTTTTGTTGTTGTTTGTTTATTTGTTCATTTTTGTTTGCCCTTCTCCAGTCCTTTGGCACCTCGCTTGTTCCCCCATATTTTTTCAAAAATGATGGCATGGACTTCAGAGAGTACTTTGATTCCAGTGACCCAACTGCTCCCCATTAGTTAGGATCAAGTCAAGGATTGCCAGTCTCCTAGTTTCTTCCTCTACTTTTTGAACAGGAAATTATCTGCAAGGTATATCAGGAATTTGTTGATAAGTCTATGCTTAGCAGAATTAGTCTTCCAGAAATGAAGCTAATTGAAGTCCCTCATAACTACAAATTCTGATGTTTTTGAGATTTCTGAGGTTTGCTCCTGAAAAGCATTGTCCATCACCTCTTCTTTGTTTGGTGGCCTGTAGTAAACTCTTACTACAATGTTTCATTTATTTATTTCTCTATTTTTACCCAAAAGCTCTCACCTGGTCCACCTTGATCAGTCATCCTCCTTTTCTGCCACATTTAATATTCCAATCATGAAAGTGATCCCACCAGGTGTCAGTTATGTATATAAAGTCATATTTACTTTCCTGCACTAGGACTTCAAGCTCATCTTGTTTGTTTCCCACACTTTGTGTGTTGGCGTATAGACATTTGAAGCTTTGTTTGTTCCCGCTTATTAATTTATTATCAGCTTTTCTATGGATCCCATTGTCTCCTTTAACTTCTTCTCTAGAATTCACATCCTTGTTTTAGAGCTTGCCTTTGGACTGATGTTTGCACAATTGTCTCCAGCCTCCCCCATTCCACAATTTAGTTTAAAGCCCTCTTAATCAGAGTTGCCATGCCACTACCAATGACATTCTTCCCAGTCTTTGTGAGATGTAGCCTATCTGCAGCAGTAGCCTTTTGTCTGCAAAACAGAGACTGTGATCCCAGAAGCCAAACGTCTCCCATCTATGCCATCTACATAGCCAGTTATCAACTTCTAGTATCTTCCTGTCCCTCTATCTATCACTGGTAGAACTGACAACAATACCATCTGTGCCTCAAACTCCTTTAGCTTCCTACTCAAAGCTTCTTAGTCAGAAGCGATCTGCTCAAAGGTGGTCTTGGCCATGTCATTGGTTTCCACATGAATGGAATGGGTACCAATCTGTGCTCTTGATGAGTTTCGGCAAGTTGTCAGTGACATCCCAGATATGTGTGCAAAAGACAGCATACTTCCCATTTCATCTTGTCAGGCTGACACATAGGTGTCTCTATACCCCAGAGCAACAAGTCACTAACCACCAGCACCTTTCTTTTCTTTTTGTTGTGAGTGGTGGTTACCTTGACTCCCCCTGAAGATGTAGGAAGCAGGAACTGCAGGAACTGATTCGAATTCATGGCTCCCTAGGTATTCATGCTTGTGAAACTACTGCCACTTACTGCTGTCCAGTAAGTCCCCCAAGCCTGATTTACTGGGCAGCAGCCACTGCAAATGGTAGAGGTCTGTTCCCCAAAGTACAGCAGACTGACATTTCCATCCTCCAGCAATCTCTGGAGCAACAAATCAGAAGCAGAATCCCTGTTTACAATGCTGCCTTTCACAGGAGATTGTTGACAGGAAGAGGGTGGAAATGTCAGTGTGCTGCATCCTGAGCAACAGGAGAAGAGACCTCTGTTACTTACAGTGGCTGTGGACATTCAGGTAGCATTGGGAGGTTTGGGCCAGGAGACGCTACTTAGTTAAGTATACTTAAAACCAACATAGGTCTTTATGATGTTATATTGGGTTAGGTAATTGTGGCCTCCAGATATGTTTGGCCTACGGCTCTCATGGCTGTTGGTCACAAGAACTAATGGTAAGGGGTGGTGAAAGCTGCAGTCCAGAAACATCTAAAAGGGTCACAGTTGACCACTCCTGTACAGTATAAATATTACAAATAACAACAACAGCAGCAGCACAAAGAAGAGCCTAGACGATACAAAGAAGAGATTACCCCTTTCAGCAAGTTAACTTTCTGGTCAGAGCAGGAGGGAAATGGATGCACAGCTGCAGCTCCTGAAGGAGGGAAACACTTTGTTTCATTAGCTTGAATTTTCACCATGCCCTTATGGTAGAGAAAGGGGTACAATATCATCTCATACTTCAAAAAAACATATGGAAGCAAGGATTAAAGCTGTTCCAGCCTGTTAAATTTATGGAGCCAGAATCCTTTGGGGATGTCATAAATTCACATCCTTTCTTGAGTGTTAATGCTTGCCAAGGGACTTTCAAATTCACAGATAGGCATATGAAAATACATTAGTGCTGCCATCTCTCTGGTGAAAGATGAGAACACAGAAGAGGAAGATGATCTTAATATTTTCTTCTAACTTACAGGCTGGGGTTAATTAAAACAAAAAAAAAAGTCCTTGTGCCATTCTACACTGTGTCAAATTAGAACACTCCAGTTCTGACATTGTAACTTTACCTTTGATATGTAGGCGGATCAGAGAGGATTCAAAATAGGACAGTGACAAGGAATTAGAAGGTTTCAAAAGGCAAGGTCTGAACAAAATCACCAAGAATAGATAGATTGAGGAAAATTAGTATGTTCAGCTAAGGTCTCTTCCAATGTTACAAGCCACATGTAGCTATCCATGTTTATGTAAGCATGAGTATTCACAAGTGGTCAACCACAGCATAATTTCAGGCTGGGCTTGCCAGAATTTTGACTAGCCGCCATTGGATGCAAGGCATCCTGAATCACTGTTCTTCTAACACAGAAATGTTGCTCCTGTGCTTGTCAGGAGAAAAGAAGAGACAAGTGCAAGAAATCACCACAATATTTAGGTGACATGGTTTAGAAAATAAAGGGCATTGAACAGAAGAAAGATGTCCAATGCATAATGCTTAAAAAGGTACCCGTCACCACACTGGATTTGCTTCTGCTTTATTGTGGTGGCCAATAAATCTTTCTGATGCCATTACTCTCCATGCAAAATGCACACAATAGATATGCATCACCATGTAACCAGAGGATGGCAGTATTACATCCAGTATCATTGTAACTCACTGCAGGCTAAATGCGATGGGTAACAACTGTCAACAGAAAATTTAGTCTTAATATTGATAAATTATGCATCTAATGCTTAATTTCTCAGCTAGCCAGCATCACTGCTACAATTTTGTCCTTTGGTTACAACATATTATTTTTGCTTTTTTGAAGTTTAATGATCTTAATCCTGCAGTGTTGAAGAGTTAGATATGGACCGAGCAGCACAAAAACTTTATAAGGTGGATCTCTGTTAAGATCCATGATTTTTGTTGTTGTTGTTTAAATCTACTTATTTTCTAATGATTTCAGGCATGGGGCAGAGCACCAACTCCTTCTGCCATCTCTCCTAGGATTCATATTATAATTATTTTTCAGGTTTTTTAAATCTTGACATCTCTTTTGCTGTGAGACTGATTTGTGCATAAACAAACTACGCCGACCTCTGAATTATCTAATCTATTTCTAACTTCAGTACCTGTGCTCTAGTGAAGTTTGAAGCATCTGGTGAGGTAATGAAACCGCACCAAAAATTTTGGAGTGACTGCATAGTAAAGGAATTTGTAGGGTTTAATGAAGAAATGAATGGGTTGAATACTGATGAGATTTACTAGACTCTCCATTAGTGACTGAAGAGACCAATGCTGTGGTGTAAACACAAGGCTAAGATATCTTGTTGCTTGATCATGAATGATTCAGTGCTGATGTTCAGAAGCTCTTCATTTTGCTCATGAGGGAGATTACACCTTCAGCTTGAATCCTACCTTTCCTCCCCCTTTGTATTTGGCACTTCAGTTTGAAAAAAAAATATCCAAATTCTGTGAGGGAATCATAATCTCCTGCAGTCAGAGTACTGAGGATAAAGAATAGCTGCTTAAGATGCAAATTTGTTAAATGGTGTCATGTCATTTAACAAGTTGAACAAGAAAGCTCTTCTTACAGTGTGAATGGACAGCTGCTTAAATATCTGTCTTAACTGCATGAACGTTTTTTTACCTGATTGCATTCTGGGTGTCCATCCATTTTATATAAATAAATAGACTGAAAGAGGATACAAAGGATCAAATCATTTTCTTCATGGAAATCATGTGAAAGTCTAACACAGTGTAAAGATAATGCTGACTGGTGGCTTCCATGTTGGAGAAGTAATGAATCTACTCCAGATTTTTGTACAAACTTTAGAAGAGTCATGCAAGTTGCTGAAGTTTATCCACATATAAGTCCTCCTATAAAATTTGGACTGCCACCCAGAGGAGATTTACCATCCTATTGACTAAGCAACAACCAGCCAGTCTGCAGAGGGCATGAAAGACCAGCAATGAATGAAATGCTTCCCTCAAAGGATATAGCCTCCCTGTTCTGTTGAACTCTTTCTTCCTAATTTCCCTTTAATCCATGAAGAACCATAAAAATTAGGAGTTGATAAACACAGGGCCAGATCCCTTTCATGGGGATGAATCTCAGGATGAGAGCACTGCCTTGAAAAGTCTTCTTTTTCATTTACTGTGTGCTACAGGCCCTCACCGGTGTAGTTGTTCCACAGTAGCTGCTATAGTCTCCTCAGGGGGTCTCTCCTGCATCTTCTTCCTTTCAAAATTTCCCAGTTTGCAGCCAGTACCAGGGAAAGAGTAGTCAGTACAAGAAAATACTGAGCTGCCTTAGGAATCACTAAATAAGGTACTAGAGGATAGCTGCTTTTTTTTTCTTTTACTTTTTCTAACTCACTGTTGACTTTCCCAGTTTTATCCCACCTTCCTCACTTTATGGTAAATGGCTGAAGGCACAGTACCAGTCCTTTTCTTGGTCGGAGGCACATATGGGTTGTACCACAGTTGGCAAAAAGCGGGGTAGAAATTTCTGTCTTATTCATCTCTGTGACCAGTGAGCGGCATTAGTTAATAGAAACAACCCATTAAAAGCAGACTTTTGAAAACTCTCTTTTTTGCTTGGAAAAAATTCTTTAGTTGGACTACAACTCCTGTACGTGGAAATCAGTGTTTGCAAGGGTGTTGGACCTGGGAAAGGGTTAGGGTTGAAAGCAGAGCCTGAAAAACCCGCTTTGGTTGGACTGCAGTCCCCATATATTAAAAGCAGTGTTTCCAACAATCTTAAAAACAGATCTGGGAAAAGGTTTCGAGTTGTTTAGTACAGAAAACTTCAATTTCAGCCAGAGATTTATTTATTTATTTATTTACATTTGTTACACATTGTGTTTTTTATCTGAATGAGATGCTCTAAGCAAGTGCAGTGAAATACTCCAAGGTGTCAGGTTTTGGCACTGAAATCTCAGGACCTGGGATGTTCCTGACCTGGGGAACCAGGTATCTAGCCACAGCAGCATAACACTATTATCTAGGGTTCATCAATGAACTTCAGCATTTAACTGCATTATGACAAGCATGAAGTACTGACATCAGCGGGACATACTGACTATTGTCAGCTGCCTTGTGAGACTTTTCTAGCCAGTTGGCTTCTGCGCAGTACTGACCTCATTGCCCCTTAGCTGCAGTAACACTGCTCGAATAGTACATCTTGTTTAGAGTAATTCCAGGCATTAGGGGCCCTTCCCTTCATGTCCTATTTAGTGATTTGCTTCCTGTCACAGCTCCTCACAAACCATCACTTAACTGAATGTGTCCCTCCTGCCACAAGTAGGAATGCCAGGACAGGAGCATCCCATCATCTGAGAATTCAGGGACCACCCAGCCACCCAATCCCACCCTACCCCACCCCAAGATCTAGGGATGATCCCTAGTGAAGTCTGAAAAAGAAAGGAGACTGGGGACCACTGTGGAATATATTGCAACCATTCCAAATCAGTCTGTAGGAAGACCAACAACACAGAGTAATAGGCACGTGTTCTTTTCAAGGTACTATATTTTGTTTTTTTCGCAAATGGCTTTGTCAAGTAATGAAGTAGAAACATTCCTTATTATTTCAGTGCAGATTTAGCGATTTTAACTTGCCCATTGGAGACTTTAACTTTGTACTTATATTGTCAAATAAGTACCCTACTAAGTTTATACAAATGATGTGAAAATAGTAGCAGAAGAATTCAAAACTCTGGAAATAATTGTGTGTGTGTGTGTGTGTGTGTTGATATCTCCTTGAATCTTCCAGAATTCTTAACGATACTGTAGTGTTCATTGCTCCATTTTTCAGCTGTGGGGTTGAAAGCTAGCAACAGAGCTGGCCCCTGGTGAGCTTTAACATTGCCATCTGCAACAAAGATGTGGGCATGTTTGCAGCCAATATGAAGCTTCAGTTTTTTCCAAATGCCACAATGAAGCAGCAAGAAGATCCAGCCCCGTCCTGGCATCTATTGCCTCAGCAGGGAGCGGTGGAAGAGGCTTTTCTTCTTAGCCCCGTAACCTGAGATCCAGTGGTCTCATGCCTTTACTCTGGATTTTGCTTAATGCTAGAAAAACACTGTTTGCTGTGATCTTGCAAGTCATGCTTGGTCAACCACCTTTCATGCTCTAAATACATCAAGTTGCTACACTAAGTGAAACCAAACAAATGAACTCAAGAAGATTAACAGGCCACAATGTTGGGGGATGCTTATGCTTTTCTTTCCAGCATGTCCCAGAAAGGTTTGTTGGAAACAGAAAGTATACCACACATGATCACATTTTAATGAGTTAAGCCTGGTCTCGGTCAGTTACATAACCAGTGCTTTTTCTTCAGCATTGTGTTTTCTCTGTTTTTCAGCCTTAGATTAAATTTGGGTTTTACTGTACTGATGCAGCACAGTTTTCCATTATACACACACACACACACACACACACACACACAGACAGAGAGAGAGAGAGAGAGAGAGAGAGAGAGAGAGAGAGAGAGAGAGAGAGAGAGAGAGAGAGATGCCTCATGCCTGTCATTCTCTGACTGCTTGAGCTTTTCAAGAGAGCAAGGAGTTAGAATGAAGACAGCTGCTCCTTTCAGTCTGCACATTTAATACGTATAGTGGCTGGTGACATTGCAGAAACAGCAAGTTTGGAATGCATTCAGCTCCAATTTAATCACACTGTGTATGTTCCTTCAACTGGCCTATCCACTTATGGCAACCCTATGAATATGATAAGGTTTTCCTTGGCAAAGAATACTCAGGCCAGTTCCGAAACATTAAAGATTCTTTTTTTTTCTTGCTAAAAATGTCTGGGAAACTTCCACTGACTTCAGCAGGAGAACTTCAGAGTAAATGGTTTCAGGAATGCACCATGCAGGTCACATGTCATAGATGAAGAAGTGTTGGTTAGAAAGCTGGATTCTAACATTGTACAATAATTAAACTGTAGTTCATTCCATTATGGGGAAAAAACTATGAAGTCTATTGGATGACTTTGTGGCTCTCAATGTCTCACAGTCTCGTATTTCTTTGTTTTCCATGGCTGGACAGAGATTGTTATCCTGTCTATGTTGTATACATAATAAGTACACATTCCAGTCTTCCTCTCAATTCTTAGTGAAGCTGTTTCAGATGCATCCACAGTTCATGTGTTGCCTAGTGCTTGAATGCAGCAAAGTGAACAAAGCATCTATTTCTGGAAAGAGCATCCAGCTGGTTGCAGTCTTAAGAACACTTCTTCATTTCTTGGTTCTTAAAGGGTTAACAAATTCACCACCCATTGGGCTAAATCATCTCCCCTCCCTCCCTCCTCCTGGAGTCAGCCTGCTGTTTTTGAAACAAAGAGACTAACAACATATGACTGCCGAGATTAAAAAATAGAAAGAAAGAAAGAGAAAGCAAATGTGTGTAAGAGCCCAAATGGAAGCAGCACACAACTTATGAAACACTTTGTGAAAGTGTCACTTTACAACATAACTTGTGAGGTCTGTAGAAGTGATGACATTCACACTATCCTCTAGCAGAACTTCAGTCAGGAGGACTCTAGTCTGTGGGAGACCAAATGTAAGAGTGGAAACTGCAATTCCAGACTAAGGGGTTTCCTGAAATCCCCAGCATTTCTCTGACATTTCTACATACCATTTCCTCACCTTCTTGCTGTTGGAATTCTAATTTTACACTTTAAAATACCTCTGCAGAGACAGGCTATACATGTACAGCTTGGATGGCTGGGCCAAGACTAACACAATGAATTTCAACAGGGATAAACGTAAAATACTAAAACTAAGCAGGAAAAATAAAATGCCCAAATATAGGATGGGTGACCCCCGGCTTGACAGCAGTACATATGAAAAGGATCTAGGGGTCTTAAGTAGATCACAGGGTAAACATGAGTCAACAGTGAGATGTGGTGGTCAAAAAACCCCAATGCAATTCTAGACTGCATCAACAGGAGTATAACATCCAGCTCAAGGGAAGCAATAATACTATTCTATTTTACTTTGGTCAGACCTTACCTGGAATACAGTCCTCCCGCTACATCACAGGGTTGACCTTTGTGAATTCGATTATTTGTGAGGCAAGTGCTTGACTCCCACCCCCCATTTTCCTCCTCCCATCCCTTGCACTCCTCACCCCAGGCTTGCCAGGCTTGTGTTTAAAATTGATTTTTTTTCTTTTTTGGAGGGGTAAGCAAAACCCCTTCCCACTGCTGGAGGCATGCTCTCTCTCCTATATGGCTGCGCTTTCTGCTGTGTATTGGCTGCTGGTTGGTCAGGTGCTGTCTTTGCTCCTACCTCTCCCTTTTCAAGATGGCCACCAGAACTCACTAGAAGGGAAGAACTGTGCTCTTCTCTCTTTGAGGGGAAAGTACCAGTAAGCCCTTTACTGTATCTTTTTTCTCCCCTCCCCCCCAGCACTGGGGCCAGAGGCAAAGGAATGGGAGGGGGGAGCTCTGGAGGGGAATCATGGGAGTATCATTTTTCCACTTTCATGAGAGTTCTGTACCTCTAATCCTCACAAATGTGGTGGGGCTACTGTACTGTGTCCATTTCTGGACATGAGTTGGAATGTGTCCAGAAGCTGGTAAATAAGATGGTAAAAGGTTTGCAAACCAAACCCAATGAGGAACAATTCAGGAAACTGAGTGTGTATAGCTTGGAGAAGAGAAAATTGAAATGTGACATGATAACCATCTCTCAATATGTGAAAGAAACCATAGAAGCCAAAGCAAGCCTGTTTTCTGCTGCATCAGAAATTAAGACATGGACCAAGGTACTGAAACTATAGGAGAAGAGATTTCACATTAACATGAAAAAGAACTTCCTGAAGGTAAAAACTGTTGGAATATATTGCTTCAGGGGTGATAGACTCTACTTCTTTGGAGGTCTTCAAACAGAGATGGCTGGCCATCTTACAAGAGCATTTTAGCTATGGATTCCTGCTTGACAGGGGATTTGACCAGAAGGCCATTGTGATCCCTTCCAGTACTATGATTCTGTGATTCCAGTCAAGGGCCATTACACTGTCCTCTGTTGGGAAGAATTCTTCCTCCCCTCTGATGACAGCTTTATATGTTATAGTGCAGAATACATCTATTTCCTCCATACAGGAATGCACTCTTTCAACCTATCATTCATCAAATATGTCTTACAATGATAAATACTAATAACTATTTTAAAAAATGTTTTAAGGTATAGAATTCTAATACATACTATAAAATATTATGTCATGAGCAGAGAATCCCTGGTTGTTTTCACAATATAAACTATGTTTTACAACAGAAATGCATCATATGGTTTGCAGTAAAGTCATATGGAATTAATGCCTTCTCCATTTCTATTTTGTTGAGTGACTGGATCTGCCACAGCTATCTAAATCACAACACTCCCAAATTACTCAACTGTTTTCCCTTTGCAAAAACACTGTTCCAGAGTTCTTGGTATGCATAGGCAAAATATGCATACGTCAGTTAATATTTCAAAAGTGCTAATGAATAATTCAGTTTAGATTGTGTGTTTCTTTTAGTATTCATTTGTTTCTCTAATGCCTGACTTGGCCCCTTGGTCCTTGTGACATCAGAGCAGCTAAGCCAATGGCTTCAGAGAATTCACAATCCCTTTGTTGTCCTAAGCCCTCCAACAGATGGAGACTAGAAGATTCAAGCATGAAATTAGACATCAAAAGATGACAACAAATTGATAAGAGCTCCTCAATATGCAGAAGGCTGTGATAATCAGGATACTGACCAATTGTTCCATATGGTCATTTAATGTTGATGTCTCCTCTGTCTGCACCTTACTGCACATAACAAATAATCTGAATCTGCTAACAGTGCCAGTTCTATTTTTAGACCAGTAGGTTTAATTTTCTAACAAAATAATAATTTAAAGGAAAATACTGCCTCAAGGTCAGAAATTGTGGTGCCCAGAACTGGACACAGTACTCCAGATGGTGTCTGACCAAAGCAGAATAGAGTGGTACTGTTTCTTCCTTTGACCTAGATGCTATACCGTTAATGCAGTCTAGAATCACATTGGCTTTTTTAGCTGCTGCTGCATCACACTGTTGACTCATGCTCAGCTTCTGGTCCCCTAGATCCCTTTCACATGTACTGTGTTCAACCCAGGTTTCATCCATCCTATATCTGAGCATTTCATTTCTTTTGCCTAAGTGTAGTATCTTATATTTCTTCTTGTTGAAATTCATCAAAGTCATTTTGAATTCTGATCCTGTCCTCTGGGGTATTTGCTGAAACTTTGTCGTCTGCAACTTTGATAAGAATGTTGATCATCCAAGTCATTGATAAATATGTTGAATAGCACTGGACCCAGGGCAGAACCCTAAGGCACCCCACTAGTCACTTCTCTCCAGGTGAAGAAGAACCATTGGTGACCAATCCCTTTGGGTTCAATCAACCAATTACAAATCCACCTAACTGTAGCACTGTCTAGCCCACATTTTACTAGCTTGTTTACAAGAATATGATGTGGGACCTTGTCCAAAGCCTTACTGAAATCAAAATGTGCTACCTCCCCGACATTCCTTTCATCTACAAAACTTATACCTCTATTTAAAAAAGATAAAAGATTAGTCTGACAAGACATGTTTTTGAGAAACTCATGTTGACTTTTAGAGATCATGGCATTCTTTTCTAAGTCTTTACAGACTGTCCATTTAATAATCTACTCTACAATCTTTCCTGGTATTGATGGCAGGCTGACTAGACAGTAATTGTCTGGGTCCTCTTTTTTTCACTTTTTGAAGATAGGGACAACAGTTGCTCTCCCCCAGTCTGCTGGGACTTCACCTGTTCTCTAAGAATTCTCAAACATTATTGCCAGTGGTTCTGAGATTATTTCTGCCAGTTCTTTTAATACTGTTGGATGTAGAGCATCTGGCCCTGGTGATCTGAATTCATTTAGAGTAGTCAGGTATTCTGGTACTACCTTTTTACCAACTCTGTGCTGCTTTTCCCCTACCGTACCATCTGCTCCATTTTCCCCAGCTTGAATACTGTTTTCCTTTTTGAGAGAAGACCAAGGCAAAGAAGATATTGAGTAGCTTTGGCTTTTCTATGTCCCCTGTTAGCATTTCACCATTATCTCCATGTCCTGGCCCCACCATTTCCTTGTTCTTCTTTTGCTATGGACATAACCAAAAAAGCCCTTTCTATTGCTTATAACCTGTCTAGCAAGCCTGAGCAAATCCTGCACTTCAGCTTTTCTGACTTTCTCTCTACACATGCTGGCTATTGGTTTGACAGTTTCCCCCTTGTCCCTTTTAAATCTTAGATCAGATGAAAGTTCTTTAGATATCCATCCTGATTTCATAAGACACCTCCCATTTTTCCTCCTCACTGGAACTGTTAGAAATTGTGCCTTCAATATTAATATACATTATGTAAACCTTTGTCTTTTAGTACTCCTGATTACAAGACCACACCCAGTTTTTCCCTAAGTTTACTAAATTAGCTTTCTTAAAGTCTAGAATGTGTGTCTGTCTACTCTTGGCTTCCCCTTTCCCCTGTATAACTATAACTAACTCCAGGATAACATGATCACTTCCACACATCACCTCTACTCCATTACCAGGTCATTATTGTTGTTTAGGATCAGAGCTAAAATAGCTGTTCTTGTTGTTGCTTCTACAACCTTCTGGACAATGAAATTGTATGCAAGGCAAGTAAGGAATCTGTTGGACTTTATATGCTTTGCAGAGTCTAACTTCCAACAAATATCAGAATAGTTGGAATGTCCTACTGCTGTATGTCTCCTTTGTATATGTTTGGTCATCTGTTCAAGGAAGGCATCCTCTAAGTCCTCAATATGGCTTAGGGTTCTCTAATAGACTCCCACAGTGACATCAGTGTTGTTTCTCCCACCCTTGATTTTCACCCAGACACTCTCAACCTGGCATCCAGGATTTAAGTCATGGATCTCTTCAAAGGTGTAAATATCCTTGGCATGTGATGCTACTCCTCCTCTTTTCCTGTTTGGTCTATTTCTCTGAAATACGTTATACACCTTTATCACTACATTCCAATTATGGGATTCATCCTATGAGGTTTCAGTGATGCTTATTATATCATATTTGCTTTCCTGTGTTAAGAATTCAAGCTTATCTCATCTTTGTGTTCAAAACCACCACCATCACCAATCAATCAAAGTAGTCCTACTTTCTTAAGCATTTTGAACAACCTGCTATCTTCAGAGAAGAGATATCAACCTCTGTTCAGGAAGGGAAAAAGAGGTATATAAGAAACTACCTACATTTTGGGCCCAAAAAGATGTGGTGCAGATCTCTGAATTCATTTTCCAAATTTCTTTTGGAGGAGCTAGAATAGATGTAATCCAGGCTTCCCACTTTCCAGTCTAAATCCTTCTACAACTCCAAACTGATACAGTCCCTCCAAGGATACATATATTGTTTCTTCAGTAGGAAGAATAGCAGTTTTGAAAAAAGAGGCTTCATTCAGCTTATAGTGAAACAATGGCTTTGAGAGTGAAATGATTAATACACCACACAGAGAGAGAAAGAGAGAGAGACCTCCTTTACGCTGCTATGATTGGAATGAGAGTCTAATCACAGAGGTTTTATTTTAAAAGCAGTTCACAGAGGTGCTTTCAAAACTTTGGGAGATCTTGTAAGAGATCTTCCCTTTTCCTGGTGGTTTTTGACCTACAGAATATAAAATCTATGCTTTGTCCAAGTGCTTAGTAAAATCTAGTGCTATGGAAGTTGGAAGAGTTCATTGAACCAAATGCCAGAACTGAAGTAGTATTCCTTACACATGGATGAGTATTCTAAAGAGTGAAAACTATTTAAAAAGCAATTATGTATATAAACCAAATTTCCCTAGTCTTATGTCCTTGTGTACTGCACTACAGCTCCCATCATCCCTAGCCAACATGGTGATGGTCTATCATCTATGAAATTCTCTCCTCCAGAAAATATGAGTAGTCATATCCTTGGAAGTTTGGCAGAGACACTTAAAACATTTTTCTCTTTCAGTCTGTTTGTAATTACTATAGCTTTTAGTAATTGCTGCTGATGTGTTAATTACTCTAGCTCACTCGTGAAGGGGTTATATGATTTTATCAGTGTCATGTAGTATGCTGATTATTCTTATGGTTTTATTATCTGTTCTATACCAGCTTGGAAAAGAAACAGTGCTTTGAAAATGCTCTATACATGAAGTAATAGACAAATAAAATCACTGTTCTCCAGGGCAGATAAAATAGAGAAGTGGAGAGACAGATTTCACAGCCATGCAGGCCCAATGGAGTACCAGCAGCAGTAACAAGAAACTTATAGAGATGTGATCTCTCAGCCAGAGCTGCATCTCTTTTACTGCCTGAGTTGAAGGACAAAGTAGCACCTCTTCCCCAGTTTTTGTATGGACTGGCAGTTGAATCTTACTTCTGCATTGCAAAGGGGGTGGGGGCATCCATGTTAGTGTGCTGCAGCAAAAACAAGAACAAAGACAGGATGCAATGGACCATAGCTAGAGCTTCTATATGCAGACCAGGGTGAGCTCCCAGGTGACATGCAGAGAAAGAGAGATGAGAAGGGAGTTCTGCTACACTTTTAAAGGTATACGTAGCCAATTGAATGCAATAGCAACAACATATTTCATTTGACACAATTGAAGAAGCAAGAAAGAGAGAGAGTCTCCAATATGATTCAGATATATGGAGTTGTAGTCTATTTCTAAGGCTCATGGGACATTTGAAGCAACCTCCTACCAGTTACGTTCCCTTTTCCCAGTTTTGTCACATCTTCCTGACAATAGCTCCTGGAGTAGTTGGTGAGGGCCCAGGAGTGCTGCACTTGCTTGAGGTTGGATCTCGTCACTCTCTGCCTCAAATTTTACCCAGTAGCCTAACTTGAAGAAAGCCAGTGTGGTGTGGAACTTTGGATTATGACTGTGAAGACCAGGTTTCAAATCCCCACTCAACCATGGAAACCTACTAGGTGACCCTGGGTAAATCACCTCCTCTCAGCCACAAAAAGAGGCAAAGGCAACCCCCCTCTGAAGAAATCTTGCCAAGAAAACCTTGCAATAGGTTTGCCTTAGGGTCGCCATAAGTCAGAAATGACTTGAAGGCACACAACAACAGCAAGCCTACCTTGAAAAATTGTCTGTAATGCTTTGAATGGCATTCTATTGAGACATCATGAGAAATTTAAAGTGTACTAAACCAGTGCACTGTTGTTGGACACAGCTGCCTACTAGCAGCCACCAGGGAGAAACTTGCCAATACTGGAGTACACCCAGGGGAACCCATTAAGTGGCACATTAAAAACTTTCTGGAGAATCTCTTTTCTTTCCTATCTGTCATAGAAAGGGAAAAGAAGGCACAAGGCTGTGACAGAAAGGGCAAGGCTCCCAATATACATATACATACATATACAGTGGTCTGCAGGCAGGAGCTCCAGTTATGGTCCATTGGACCCTGTCCTTTACTATGCATTTTACCAATTTTCTGATTTATTGGGTAACAAACACTATTTATTATACAAGCCAGGTTACATTTGACTGTAGCTTCTTTAACTGTGTGAAATGCAATATATTATTATTAAAGCATTCATTTAGCCATGTATGCCTTTCAAAGTGTATTAGAACTCACAGTGGGATGCTTAGGAATTATTAACTTGAAGGTTTAAGAGCCCTAAAAGCTACACTACATATGGAAAGTCCCATTAATATGTCTCCATATACACTGTAACTTTATATCGTTTTATTATAGAAGAACTATAAAAAACAGATTTGTCTGGAATTATTGATTACTTTGCTCCATGTCTGGTGGAGCACTCGTTCGTACCATACACCCTTCAATGAAGCTTTAGGCTACAAATGAAAACATGTACATGCAATTATGCTGTAAAAAGATACTACAGTGTCATATGGACATGTTATTGATGCAATATAATAGCAGGCCAAAAGCAGCCAGCAGGGAATAAAACTTGCTGAGATGGAAAAAAAAAAGTGATGTTAGAGAGAAAAAGAGTAAAGAAAAAAAAGAATAAAAACTCAAGAGTGATACAGTAAAGGCCATTCTGCCACTTCACAGCATTTGCAAATAGCATTTGGGGGCTCTTCCAATGGAAGAATGTGACATAAGGCCTAAGCATTTTTAAGATTATTATTGCTATTGTTCTTGCTAATGAAGTGTCCTGGCCCTTCGCAACATATTGTCTGTCTCATCTGAAACTCCTTGTTGAAAGCAACGATCTCTTAACTGCAATTCCCCTTTAGCAGGAACAATAGCAGTGAAGTTCAGAGATCTTTTCTCTCAACATGGAGTTGCAGATGAGATGGGCAATACATTGGGAAAAGCCTGTGAGGAGGAAAGGCTTGGCTTCAAACAGAAAGGTGTAGTATTCACACTGGAAGATGGATAGGGAGGTGTGAACTCGTCAGCACTTTCCTGAGGTGACTCGGATACAGTGCACGATTTGGGCAATATGTGCTATGTGCATGCACTCTAGTACAGTGCTGGGCAGCCTGTACTCTGGAGGCCACTTGGAGCCCTTGACCTGACCTCGTGTACACAGTGTGTAGTAGTGTAGTGGTGGTTGTCCTTTAAAAGGAGAACAGATACATTAGGAGAAGTTAGGGCCATCAGTGGCTTTTAGTCAGGGCAGCTATATTATCACCGCAAGTTAAAAAACCAGTACATCCTCCTCCTTCTCCTCCCTCTCCCATACTTCCAATTGTTCCAATTTCACAAAGAAAGTCCCATTTAAACATCTGTTGTCCCACTTTTTCAACTGCTCTTAAAAAGTCCCAGTTTCTTTCTCCTCCTCCCACCCTTCCCTCTTTGTCCTTAGCTTATTTCAATTTATGCAAACTGAGTTTAAAGTGCAAAAGTAGCTTGCACTCAATTAACTCAGCTGGTGTAGAAAAGAAAACGGGATGGAATCTTGCCCTTTTCCAGT
The DNA here is from genome assembly GCA_030412105.1 of Cyclura pinguis. NCBI lineage: Eukaryota > Metazoa > Chordata > Lepidosauria > Squamata > Iguanidae > Cyclura > Cyclura pinguis. Next base: position 61,099,359 of record CM059600.1, on the reverse strand, counting down.
GAGCTCAGGCAAAAGGAAACCCTGGCAACCTGTCCTATCTTGGTTGTTTTTTCATCATTAATAACTTTTGCAATCTTCACCACAATCTGATGTTGTTTGGCTACATGTGTCCTGGTTTTCATCTGTGAAATGATGGAGAGTATATTCTCCTCGCCTTAATTTAAGCCTTGCTTTTTCCTCCAGACCAAGACTTAAGGTAGCCTTGGTAGGGAACATGATATGGAGGCTGCTGTTGCATTCATGTTCTTTTGGCAAGCTTCCCAATGTCTGGTTTAGTATTCCTATATTCACCAATTACTATTCTATTCCTATATTCACCAATTACTAGTTTGCATGTTACTGTGTAGGAGTTTGGGTACAAAATATATATACAGTGTTTTCTTGTTTGCTAGAGTTTACTCCCACATCCTTTCTCTTCCTGAATCACTCTAACTTACTGCCATTTTCTATTCCCTCTCGCTCCTCCATAAGATCCTGTGTTTGATTAGGCACAATCAGTATGTAAGTAATGCTGTTTTGGTATGTTTTACAAAGAAGACTAAGCCTGTTTCTTTCTCCACTAGACCCAGTGCAGGTGGGGTAGGGTAGGACTTGTTATTGTTCAGCTCCTACCTGATCAATTTGATTATTTTGCATGAGAGATCCAGCACTATCTCTCACATTTCCCATCCTTAGTGACCATGCAAACAGAATGTTAGACTAGATAGGCAGCCCTAAGGTCCAAGCACCCCACTTCAGTGCATGCTGGCATAGATGTCTTTCCTAAGGTAGGCCTTCTACTGAGTCAAACTGCCATATTAAAATTGGTACAAAGCTTCTGATACAACATGACTCCATTAGTGGAAATCTAAAATGGGGGTTTCTAATGTGAACTGCAACTTACATTTCCCACAATGTCTTGGAGCATTTCTGCATCAAGGATTTTGTGGGAAATTTTAAATGGCATTTGATAGCTATCCATTATTGGCTGCAGGCCCACGGTCATCCCCCACAGATGCAAGAGAACCCACCAGAGCACAAACTTCTATGGATTCCCTCAAATTTGGAGTTGGCCTTGAATAAATTCTTCATGCTGCTGGAGTGAGCGATTCAGGTTTCAGACTGATAACAATGATTATATAGAAGTAATCATATAGAAACAAGTTATAACTGATTTAACAGGGAGAAAATACTGCTAACCGTATGTGAGTGCTCAAACAGTGAAAAGAGTTACAGTCGTAAAGAAGTAATTCACGGATGAGCAAAGAATTTGTGAGTTATATAAGTGGAGAAAAATGTAAAAGATCGGAGGTGTGGATCTGTATCATGCAAAATCATGCAGCTTGCAAATATGTTAAGTTGTAGCTCCAGCATTTGCCACCGTTAAACACCCTATCAACATTTCCTGGCATCAGTTCTGCTAACTGCCCTTCCCTCAGCTTTTCAATAGACAATACAATGTCATTTATCCAAATAGTTCAATATAACTATAAGATAAATTTAGACAAATTGGGTAAATGATTACATAGAGCCACATTAATAGTACCTCGGTAGGTGATGTGGAGAAACAGTAATTTGATAATCACCATTTGTATAATAAGGAATTCTTTGACATATGTTCAATACAATCTGACTAATATATTGTTTCATCTTAGTTGTATTTAAAAACTGATTGATCTTTTTAACCCAGCTAGTCATTGAGTGATACCATCTGTGTGGCAGATCTATACAAATGAAGTTTCATTAGCAGAATGCAAAAGAATAAATGTAATAATGCATGCATTGTGGAAGAAAGACTATGTTATAAAGCCTTTGACAGGGAGAATTGTGGAAACAACAACTAACAAGTTAACATTCCCTATTTAGTAATTATTTGCTCTGTCTACAAAGAAGGAAAAGTGGCCAAGGGTAAAACATCTAACCAGAAACATCTGCCTTTTATTTTTCATTTTGATGTCAACATCCCTTTATTAGTTTCCCAAGACAATTCAAACTTTTATGAAGGAACCTGAAGAAGATGTATTCCTGAAGAGAAGACAGAGAATTTAGAAGTTATCAGAAGACATAGCTGTATTCATCTAGATGTGGTTATATCAAGTATGTGTGTGTGTGTATGCACACACATACACATATGTCTATGCATGTCCAGTATGACAACCCTATCTTAGGGTCTTCTTGGCAAGATTTATTCCGAGGAGGTTTGTCATTGCCTTCTCTGAGGCTCTTTTCTCTTAATTTAAGTGTTGTTGAGCTTCTTCCTGAGCAAATTCCAGATGTTTCAGATGAACCCTTACATTCACTTGCAGCACTGTTTTGTAAGAGACAGGGGAAAGGGAAAACTAAGGAGGGCTTGTGTTTTATTCATAGAGTCACACAGACATAGCACACCTCTCAGACCATTGGGAAAGATATAATCATGCACCAAATTTATGAGGGGGAAGGCAAAGGAAAAATAAGCTTTCCACATTCCAACACAATTCTAGGCAAAAAGCAATGTATTATATTTGGTTGGGAGACTCTCTCCAGGCAGCTATTTCTCTTTAGATTTCTTTCTGCGCAGTTTTGGGTGTTTCCATATCATTTTTGACCCTTTTGTGGTAGAACCCACCCAACCATAAAAATACACAGAACTTCTCAGTGCTGCTGGTGTTAAGAACACAGACTATAATGGCTCTATTCAGTTGCACACAGGGAGCCCCTTCCTTACAGACATTCATGCTGTATGTAGAGTAGGTGGAAGGAGGACAACTTGGGACATCAGGCATCAGGGAAAAGACTGTTCAGTGAAGCCCCACCTTGCTGCCATGCTTCTCTATGGAGGAGCTGTGAAGATTCTATAATGCCCAAATAAGTCTCTGGATCTGACCAGAAGTCAATTTACAACTTAATTCTATGCATCTGTACTCAGAGGATGATCCCACTTTGTTCACCTTTGGGTTCACCCCCAGATTGGTGTGCAGAAGATTTTACCCTAGGGCAGGATCCTGTTTATCACCATGGCCAACCACACTTGGAAGCTAGAAAGTGGCAAGCAATATGGAACTGAAAAGACTTGTCAGGGGTGGGCAAAGTACAACCTGTAGGGCATTTGTGGCCCTTAGATCTCCTAGAAACTGCACTTGAAGCCCCTAGCCAAAGCACCTGAACCCAGCCAAAAAAATGTAATTTACTTCTTTCATCCCCCAGATGACCCAATCCACCCAAACATGTCCCTTCCCCCCCAAAAAAGAAAATGAAACAAATGCCCCAAACCATCCAAAATGGTGACAAGTGACGCTATGGCCATTTCCTCACAAGGTTGATACACCGTGGTAGCATCGAATTCTTACCCTCTGGTCTGCACGTTGTAGCACTCTAGCGTTGTAGTTTTCCTAGTGGTTCTGCACGTTTTCAGCTCTTAGACCAGTTCACTGTGCTGCATCAGAAAACCAGAAAAACTCCAAAGTAAATCTCCCAAACTGGTTCTGCTTCATTTCTTGCCTACATGCAGAAGTATAGCATCGATTCACGGCAATGAAGTGGCCAGCTATGGGAGTTCCCAGGCTGTCCCTTCTGTCATTTCCATCTCTATCTCTCTCCATCCATCAAAGGATAGGCTGCTGTCATTATTGTCTTTATACTTTAAACAGACAGCAGGAAGACAGTGGATCTGATAATGGACTGTTAAGACATGTTTTTTTCCACGTATCAACAAACATACATACCTACACATAAATATAGCAACATATAAATGTATTTAAAATGTGTGTGTTTTAATTTTAAAACAGACCAATCAGCAATGATGGAGCAGACTGAGGGAGAGGAATGGGAGTGACCAGGGACTTGCTGTTGTGGATGCAGCAACTGCTGTTCTCCACGGTAGTACAATGTAAACAAGGGGTGCAGACAGCACAGTTTCTGAATCAGAGTATTAAAAACACCACTCTTGACATGCAGTGAACTGCTCCTCCTTGTTACTCTGATTTCTGGGGGTCCCGGGAGGGACACCTCAATGTGCTCAAAATAATGGGGAATGGGAATTAGCTAGAGCACCAGTTAGCAATGCGGGAGGCAGGGCTATGTAGCGAGATCTTGAACCCAATGTCTATGGGGTCAGGCCGAGTCAATAATCAAACAGAAGTTAATAATAATTGTTTTTCTTTATTTATAAAATCACAGCAAACATACGCGCTCACTCAGAAAATTAAGAAATACTGCACAATTGTGCAGCCACGCACACAGTCCTCAAGAAATAAAGAGAGGAAAATAGATAGGGGATTTTCAGAGGGAGTTTTTGGGGAAATACTACACCTGGTCCTGTAGCCCAGTAAAAGGAAAGAAGCTGGGGAGCATAGGTTCTCAGCACGTGGAGGCTGAGGGGAGGCTCGTCAAATGGAGAGGCAGCAAGTCGGGAGGCAAGTCACGAGCGATCCGATGAGACGCTCAAACTCAGGGGTTCTTATAGGGGAAAATGTGCCCGCAGGCTAGTCCGTTCCCGGGGAAAACAATAGATTTTGGGCTGGAGAGAAAGCCTCCAGAAGGTCAGTACTTTAGATGATTGAATTATGACAGCATTGTCAATACCGTAGACAGTATGCAAACGCGGAGTGCTTGAGAGTTGGATAGTCCGCTCATCAAGCTGCCTGCTCAGGGCAGGGGATCTTTTGTAAACAGCATGCATACATAATGTGATCTTAAAAGTTACTTGCCTTGAGGTCTCCTAAAGCTGCAATCAGCAATTACTGGCCTGCCTGGATTGAGATTTGAATGGTTCAGCTATTTTCGGCCGCGCCTGTGTGCGTGCTTGTCCGGGGGCCTCGCAAGCACATGGAGAGGAATGGGTAGTGAAGGCCAAATTCTTGATATCAAATGATATCTAGTATCCCACAAGTTCGGACTAGAAAACTGCAGTAACATCCTCTCTCATATAGAAATGGCCTATGTTTAAAAGCAATGGTGCAACCAGCCATGCAGGGGTATGAGGGGAAAGTGGCCTCTACTCTTTCTATATTGTGCCCACTTCTGCCCTGGAACAAGTGGCAGCTCGTCAGCCAAGTTGGGGGAGTTGGGTGCCTCACCTCAAAATGGTGGTTGAAGACTCCATGAGGTCCCATGCCTAGAACATCATTCCCACATTCGGGGAGTGGGAGTGGGAAGAGGGACTTGAGAATACACTGTGCCACCTCAGATATCCAGAGCTGACAGAAACTCTCTCAGACCTAAATAACAAGCCAGACATTCTGTACTGAACATTCAGTGTTGGATTACTGGTAAGAGAGTGGAGAAGTCATTTATGACTTTCAATGTCAGCAGTAAAATCTTAATTTGGGCTTGGAAGCCAGTGCAGCGCTTTCTAGATTGGGGGTGATAAGATCATTTCTTGCTGCTCCTGCAAGCAGCCAGTGATTGCCTTCCATAACAATTGCAGCTTCTTAAACATTTTCAAGGCTAGCCCCACATACAACACATTGTGGTAATCTATCCAGGACAAGTCACTGAAGACAAGTTATCCTGATCTACGAATAACTTGCAGCTGGTAGACAAATTGAATATGGGCATAGATACCACTTGGGCCCTGTGGAATTAAGGTGCACCCCCAAACTACGCACAGGCCCCTCAGTAGGAGTACTTCCCCATCCAGCGTAGGCTGCCTATCTGACCCCTGGAGCTGAGAAGCAGTGACTGATCGAACTTCCATCTTCTCAAGACCCAGCTTCAGTTTACTGGTCTTCATCCAGTCTATCACTACTTGAGTGCAGACACTCATCCAACACTTGTGCAACCAGTCCTCATTGAGAATGAATGAGGAGAAGAAGCTGGGGGGTCTGCATATTGCACTCCAGACTTCCAGGTGGCAGTTCCTTTTGGATCATAAACATGTTAAACAGCCTGAGAAACAGTGCAGATCTTTACAGGATAAATACCCAGAGAGCACTCCTTTAACTAACAGTAGCTACAAACTTTTGCAAAATTTCTCCTTCCTTCCCTACCTCTGATGTCCAAGCTGCTGCTTTCTGCAGTGGAGTTCCCACTATCTTCTCCCTCTGTCTTTTTCCCCAAAGCAATTTGTTCTTTTATTGGTAGTAGGGGGATAGTTTTGTGTGTGTGTGTGGACACTAACTGTCCTGATAGCACAGGAACAGCTCAAATTATGCCTCTGTCATCCCACTTCTTTGGCTGCTTTTAAAATGTCCCAGTTCACTCTCCTCCTCCCACTTTCTCCCTTGTGTCTTCAGCTCACTTCCATTGCTGAAGACTGAATTCAAAGTGCAAATATAATATGCACTGAATTAACTCAGCAGGGGAGCAAAGAAGCATAGGTGCGAAATCCTGCCCTTCCCAATAACCTCAGGCAAAAACAAACTGATGCACCCTCTCTTAGATTGTGTGCTCTCCTTCATTAATTATTTTTGCCATCTTGACCAAACTCTAATGTTGATTGGCCACAGACATCCTTGTTTTCACCTGTGGAATGCTGGAAAGTACAGAAGTTGAGGGGCTTTGTATTTATCCCCTCAGGAGACCCAAAGGAAGATGGACCTGTCAAGGAAAATCTTCCCTACAGAAGATCTGGTAATATTTCCAGCTATTCTGCTCTGACATGTTCCTGTTTAAGCTCATTTCTTTATTTAACAGAGTTCACTAGAAAGGAATAATTTTACTCCCATGTTGATGAATAATGTACTTTGCTAACCCTCACAGCAAAGACCTGGAAGTCTAAGGGGGGGTTGTATAGCAGTCATTGATGTACTGGTGCCAAGAAGACTCAAAATTTGAAGGGGAAGCAGGAAATCCATTATAGCTTCTTTAAAAATTATTTATGAATACATTTTCAAAACAGGGATGTGGGCAATTTTCTCCTTGGATCAGATGCTTCTGGATTTCGCCAATGCTTTCGTATATGTGGAGATTTCTATCACTGCAGCTCTACTGGATTACAATGTTATAAAACAAATAAAATCACAGAGACAGCATGTATGGTACTGTCAGAAGAAAAGGCTGGCAGGCGCTTTAGGAAAAGCGTATATTAAAACAGACTCTGTTTTAATGCTTGAAATCATTTTCCTCTCAAGAGTATCCTCCAAATGTCATTCTGTGATTCTGAAGGATATTTCTCTTCTTCTTTGGGGATTACCTGATCAGACCTTCAAAAATGAAGAGCAGGGAAATAGAAGAGAAGAGCTTGTTTTATGTTTCTGTCTCCTCATGAGCCACATTTTTTTTTCAAAAACAAAAAGTAAATGACATTGTGTTCCTAATGTCCATCCAGAGCTTAATAATGAAGCCACAAGAATATGCTGTGAATGGGAACAGCTCCAAGAAGTTAAATTTCTTTCTAAGAAACAGCCTTTTAAATGCCTTGGACTGGAATATTATTGTTAATCTCTGAAGGAACTAGCAAATCACCTTTTTGTTTAAAGTTTAGTTTCATTACTTATTTTATTCATGATATCAAAATCCATCATGCTAAGAGCATGAGATGAGTTCTGTTGCATCAGTCCAATCCCCTATCTAGTCCAGCTTTCTGTTCTAATAATGACCAGCCCTATGGAACCCTAACAGCTCCCTATGGGAAGCCCCCAAACAGTGCATGGAAGTCATAACATCCCCCTGCACATCAGCTGGTCCTGATAGGTATCCTTCCCTCTGACAGGTACAGAACCATCACTGTTAGGTGCAAGTGCTCATCCTGGCAGTCCCCCTAGCTGTGCTGCAAGACATATCAAAAAAGACAGGAAGGTGTGTTGATCTGTACCAACAAACCAGTTCTAGCAGGTTTCATTTTCAGTAAGGGCAGTTCTTTTGGAAAGTGTACATGTCTTAATTGCCTATTCAAGACTAACCCAGTCCAAAATATTTTGCACTGCAACATAGGTAATTCACACGAAAGTATTTCTGCTGGGGGAAAATTATTCCTATCTCCAGCTGCAATGAGAACTGCAGCTAAATACAGACAGAACTGAGAAGTCTGAGGAAGTGGCAGATGATGGTAACATTTTCCATGCCCACCTAGATTCTCTCTTTATCTGTATTTGCCTCTAGTCTATCTCTCAACTAGAGGGAAATTGCTTAATACCTGTAGATTTCCATCTTAAGCATACTAAATACCACAGCATGCTTGGCATGAGAGACACACACAGTTGTATTGTTACGTTTGTATCCCATACTCCCTTCACAGAGCTTAGTCTGGTGTAGAAAATGCTGTTCTGCGGCAGCATATCTATACACAAATTAAATTTTCACTACCCAGTGGAGTAGGTTAGAATGCGTTTTTGCCGAAAGAAGACGAACTAGATCTCTCTGGATTTAGTATTCTTTTAACCATACACTTTCACATCTATTGTAGGATTTCGAGTAAACCAAGAAAAATGCAGTGTACATAGTCAGAGCAAAAGAAAAGATAGAATAAGCTGTGCTGTAACTCTTTTCTCTTTGTTTATCATTTTATTTTTCTATTATTTCAGGAAGTTAGAGTTGTGTACCTTTGTGTGCTGCAAATATCTGGACATAACTGAAGGGATGAATGAGAAACTGAAGCATGAGGGTGTTGAGAAATGTGACAGACAGTGCTAGCTTTCTCAAGCAGAGTAGTCATTAGGTATGGCAGAAGCTGAATACTAACCAGTCCTGCATCCACCCATCCCAACAAAGTCTAGTCAGAAAGAAATTAACTTAGTCTTCTTTGTTTGGGAAAAAAAACATTTTTACTTACATATTACTTGTGTTTAGTTAAATAATTGTCTAATAGAGGTGTGAGCAAATAGATGGCTACAGCCTAGAGTAATGCAAGAAGAGCATGGACATGGTAAAGCAAAAAAAAGGAAGTCTTGAAACATGCAAGTAGCAAACAGTGAGTATAGGCCTGCAAAGATTGCCAGCTTTAATGGGAGTTACAGAGGACATATGGGAAGGATCTACGAGATGGAGATAAGAAAGTCAAGGTTATTCTGTGAGTTTCATATTTGTGAACTACTTTGAACCCAGGTATCACTAGTCTATATACTATCCAATTCAATACTTTATCCACTACTTCAGAGTGTCTGTCCCTTCTGTGGAAATACTACCTGTAAGTGAAAACCACTGAAGAATTTGAATATTAGTTCCCCATTCCCCATCCATTTCTTCACTTGAAGGCCACTTACTTAGAAACAATTATCTATCCTAGAGCACAGCCAGCACTCCTATTCCGTTTTGCATTATGCTCTCATTCTAATTATTTTATCAGCTTTCCAAGCTCCACTTAGCTTTTCCAATCTTCACTCTATAAACAGCTTCTTATTTGTAATCTAGCTGTGTCAGAGGAGCAATGCTGGCTCCTGTTGTGTCATCCATTTATGATATAATCTGATTTGTGTTAGTCCAGATCACAAGTCTATATTTAACATTCAAGCATCCAAACAACAAGCTAACCTTTCATTCCTCCAGATCCAATTTCCATGTTACTGACTGACCCCGTAACTGAGAATGCATCTTCCAGAAATCATCTCATGGACATAACTTAACTGTGCCACAGAACCTTCCCCTCTTAAGTAACCAAGTAGTAGCTGTTAGATTTTCGCCACCACAAACTAAGCTGGTCCAACAGAGAGTGCAAACAAATGGCTGTCTGGTTTTCTTACATTCAGTGGGAACTTTCTAAGTTCACACATTGTGACCTTCCCAAGGCAAGAGCTAGCCTCCCACCCCCACCTCCAAGCTTTATCATTCTGCTGGGAAAGCGAAAGATACTTACTTAACCAATGGCTAGCTGATGACTCATATGCTTGTTTAAAATCTACTGAGCATATGAATCTCTCTTATCTCACCCTGTGTGTTTTCAATCTGTTCTAATGAAAACACTGAACCAATGCCTTTTTGCTGACCTCCCTCTGCATAGATTTCTGTAGGCCAGTTTCAGAAGACTGTGCTCTGGCATATCTGTAAAATCAAAGGAATAGTGAGAAGTCAGATTTACAACAGGAGTATTCAGTCTTTCCTAAACAAATATCCTTTATTCCAAATTAAGCACAGACTGACACAACCTCCTCTTTAATAACCTCCACCCCCCCAGCCTATTTATCAATTGCAAGTAACACAGGCAGCAAATCTATTTATTTTATGATATAATGGGCAAATGTGAACGTCTACGGATATTTTGCCACGTTTTTTGGGACATGGGAAACATTAATCAGTTGCTCACAAAGCCTTCCCACAGAGCTTTCTAAAAACTGAATCCAACAAAGGATTTAGATCTGTGCTTGACCCTTGCAACAGTTGCAAGGAAGTAAAAGTCCTGCTGAGTAACACTGGAGACACCTAAAAAAATTTTTTCAAAAAAATTACTTATATTCAAAAGGGATCTTGATTACCTACAATAATGTTCCAATAAAACAAAAAGCAGGAACATAAAAACACAAAAGGAGGAAAAATAGCCATATTAGCTGCAGGTTTCTATAAAAGCTGACCAAATGTCCAAATATAAGACCATTTGTAGATTTTGTCTATATATCATTCTTTCAAATGTTGCAAGCATTGTTAGACCTTCTATCTATGGATGGAAAAAGATGATCTTTCTAGTAAATGAAGTATCAGAGTTTTAGCAGTCAAAAAAGTGCAAAAAATCCACCTCCATTGGCCATTTCTTAATTTTCAAGAAACAGGTAAATAATTCAAAAGAACATGTACATTTTTGAGTATTAAAGAACTTTCCAAAACCAAATTTACTCCTTTGATTACTTCCTCCCAAAATGTAGCTACAACAAGACCACTCCAAAATATATGTGTTAAGGAAGCATTAGCTGTATTACATTGCCAACAATTTGCTGATTTAGAAAGCCCTTTCTTAAATAGATATTGCAGCAACCAATATACTGAAAGAACAATTTCTCCTGTATAAGACATAGACAGAGATCTATAGCCACACTAGTTATAGATGTTAAAACCAGCGGCCATTGATTACTCAGAGCTGGATATTCCAATTCTCTGTTCCATTCTTGCTGTAAACCTCTCATGTCATATTTATTTACAGATAACAGATTTTTTTATTTATTAATTATTGGTTTGGATACTTGGTTGGCTTCAATTGATGTCTCTAACATTAAGGAAAGCTCAGATGCACTTAAACCTGCAGGGCCACATCTGGATTGCATCAAATGTTTCAGTTATAGACATTGACATTTAGCTGATATACTGCTCTTGTAAAACTGAAAGGGGTAACAACTCATCATCTACACCAAGTATCTGATTTAAGGTAACAATCCTACAGTCAACTCATATCTTCCATAAATATGGTTCCTTGCCAATTTTCAAATCTGGGTTCCCCATAAAGTCAATTTGGCATTGAGTGTACAAGTCAAAATACAATTGATGAGCCAGTATTTTTCACACAGTTCCAACTGCTGAAATTGTTGGCAAAACACTGCCCTTTTTTAATAAAATGGGAATCAAGTACTGTCCATTAGAACAGAGGTGCCAGAAATGAAAACTCAAAAGTGTGATCATTGTAGGTTACTTACTTTAAGTGGACAGGTCCACAAATTAATACAAGATATGTCAAATTTATGCAAGCAGATCTAGAAGGCTGAACCATCTGTTTTTGATATGAATTTGCATCCTCTTCATTGAAATTCTAGAAAAAGATAAGCCCCTGCCCGCCAAAAAGATCTCCTAATCAAAACATTTAGTTTTTGAAAATACTTGGAAAGTATAAGTAGAGGAATTCTACAAATAGCATAAACCATTCTAGGTATAACATTTATTTTAATTCTGTTTACCTTACCCCACAGACTCATCTTTAAACCTGCTTCTCTCTCTAAATCTTGTGCAGTGTCTTTTATCAGCTTACTCATATTATGATCAATACTCTGAGATAAGTCCATAGGAATAATTATACATAAATAGGTAATAGAATTTGGGAAATATCAAAAACCACTACACTTGTGATACGTTAGATCTATGTTGTCTCCAAATGGCAGTATTTCTGACTTGGGCGAGTTACCCAAATACCAAGATATTTTACCAAAATTATTAAGCAACTGTATCAAAACAGCAATTGACTGTTGGGTCTTTGAAATAAAGAACAACAGGTCATCTGCGAAAAGAATGTTTTTAAATTAAAAACTGACATGCTCAAATCCATTCATCCTGGAATTTTGTCTAATACATGCTTAGCAATTCATGCTAAGGGTTTTAAGCACAAATTGAATATTAAAGGAGAAAATAAACATCCTTGCTCTTGGTGCTTAATACGATTTTTTAAATCCATTTAAAAATATTTTAGGAAACCCAAAATTAGCCAATACTATGAAAATAAATGGCCAGAAAGTTTTATCAAAGGCCTTCTTAGCATCTAAAGAAATAATGGCTGATTGTTCAGTTCTAGCCAAGTTTTAAATCTATAAAATCCACAATCAATCAAATATTATTGGCTCCCTGCCTGTTTTTGATAAATCATATCTGGTCAGGACTTACCAAAGATGAAATGCCTTTTTGCAGTCTATTAGCTAAAACAGTTGTCAATATGCTGATACCAATATTAGGTATAGATATAGGCCAGTGTTAGCACAGCAAGTATGATCTTTACCTAGTTTAGGTATCACGGTAATACAGGCATCATCTGATGATGAAGAAAGGAAGCAAAACCCTAAGATATGTTTGTAAAGCTGCAGCAGTATTGGTGCTAATAGACTGGAGAAAGCATTGAACCACTCAATTGGAAACTCATCAGGGCCAGGAGACTTCCCATTTCTCATACCTTTGAAGTGTTTTTATGATTTTATGATTTTATATCTGTTTAATGTTTTTAACTGTTTTGAATGTTTTAATGTATTTAATATGTATCTATTGTTGGAAGCTACCTTGGGTCCCAATTCTGGGAGAAAGGCAGCCTAGAAATACAACAAACAAACAGTAGTTGCCTTAACATTGATAATTTCCTCTAAGTGCAAAGGTTCCAAAATTAATTGTTGCTGGGATATGCTAAAATAGGGTAGGTCAATATGAGAAAAGAAAGTCTCAATATCCTTTTAGTGAATTTCATTATCAAAGCTATAAAGATCTGAATAAGACTTCAAAACCTGTAGATATATATCTGTGGGTAATGTATATAAATTATTGCTTTCATTTCTGATAGCTAAAATAACATTGCATTGTTGTTGATGCTTAAGGCAATGTGGCAGAATCTTGTTGGGATATTAGTCATTTTCCCAATATGCTTGCTGTAGACATATGAAAGTAAGTTCAATTTGTTGCGAAAGATTATTCAATTTATATTTAACTTTTTGTAATTCTTGATGAAATTGTTCATATGGAGAAAGAGCAAATTGAAATATAAGAACTTTCAGATGCTTGTTCAATAATTTCTTTTTTTTATTTTTAAGTTTTTCATAAGAAGAATAAGCAATGATTCTCTCTCAAATGTAGGCTTTACCATGCTTCCAATTCCATAGCATATGAGCTCAGAGCTTTTATTCATTTTAAAATATTCCATGAGATCTGCTCACATTTGAGCCCTAAACTGTTCATCATTGAGAAGCAAAATATTACATCACCAAAGACTAAAGGGTTTAGCAGCATTATAGAAGTACAATTCTAGACAAACTGGAGTATGGTCCGATACTATCAAGGATTCATTTTTCCATATGTTTATATTTATTATCAAAGATGCAGAAATTAAGAAATAATCTGATTGGAAACAAATATGGTGGACCAGAAAGATAAAAGTATACTCCCTATCTCATGAATATACAGTTCTTCAAACATTAATTAAACCATATTCATTCATCTATGCCTATATTCATTCTCACCATAGACTGTTTTCTTGGCAGAGATTTATTTCTGCCTAACAAACGACCTAAAATTTTGTTGAAATCACCACCCAATCAGATAATTGTATCTTAAATCAGCAAGATTACTCAAACAATTATGAAACATCTTGGTGCATCATTGATTAGGCCTATAAACATTAGTTAAAACTTTTTTTTTTCAAAATACAAGTAAAATTTAAAAATCCATCTGGACCTATTATTGTCCACTGTACTGAAATAGATGTTTGTGGATTAGGAACGCCACACGAATACACCATCTAGTAACATTTGTAACATAGATTCACTAACCCAATTTTCCTGAATGTTGTTTGCATCTTCTGTCATCAAATGTATTTCTTATCAGCATTACATTCTTTTAACTTAGAAAGCACTTGTTTTTGTTTGTTTATATCTTGCAGCCCTTTGACATTCCCAGAAACTACATTAACCATTAAACCATTAGCACATTTTAGCATCCATATCACATTCATGGTTTGCAATATTACAGAACTTGATTTTTGAAAAAGCTTGCATAAAATAGCATAAATTTCCTAGGTTGCGATCTGTAATTATTAATTCCATAAATCATTACATCGCTGTTTATATTGTGTAAAGTAATCTTACAAATTCTGAGAAACTTTATAAAATTGCATGTGAGTGAATACATTTTTAAAAATACTACAGAATATGAATACCTCCAGTGATTGAAAAAAAATATAAAAGAATTGCCCACATTTCTCTCCCCACAAAAAACATTTAAACAAATGCAAAAACAAAAAAATAAAAAAAAATTGTGAAGATACTAAAAGGAAAAAGGAAAAAGAAAAAGAAACCCTACGGACTTCCAGTTTGAGAAAACATTGTGATCCACTGCTCCACTGCTTTCCCTCCCCTTAACTAATTTGTCTCACAGAACAACTTCAATGGAAAGAGTAAAAAAGAAAGATAAAATAGAATAGATAAAATAAATAAAACTTGAATTCACAGTGAATTAATAGAATGCAATAAAATGAATAAATCGAGCAAATAATGAAAGAAAAGGGAGAAAAGGAAATAAAATAAAGGAAGAAAAAAGCAAAGGAAAAAAGAAAGAAGAAATGAAAGAAAAAATAGAAAAAGAGAGAGAAAAGAAAACTGATGTATATATTGAACTAATACAATCAGGTTGAAGTCTGATACTGAAATGTTCTGGTAGCTGTTATGTTAAGACTGGATAGATAAAAAATGACATCAGTTTCACTGTGGAGAGGCGTCATCAAACAGCTGGTGCGGAACCCTGAGGTTGGGCCTAGGATGGAGCTTTGGACCTGGTTTTAATCCCAGTATGAAATGGTTCAGCTGCCTCAGCAAACTGGAATTTCTTTAATTCCCCATCCACAAAGACACAGAATATAGCCAGATACTTAATGTAATACTTCAGATTTAATTGCCTTGCTAGCATTCTTGGTTTCATAAATTTTCTCCTTTGGTCACTCTTCTCCTTTGGATAATCAGGGAAAATAATCACCTCATCTGATTTTCACAGCAGCTCTCCCTGCTACAGACAATCTCTATTAGCCACAGAGAAATTGAACAATAACTGGATTAGATCCAAACCATCATTTAGCATTATTAGCTCAATAGCTTCTCTCAATTTCTAGTTGAAAATCAGAAGGCAACACCAATAATTCATGTAGAAATTTATTCAAAAATTCAGTTAGGTGAACACAAGTTCCCAAATCTCTCAGATCAGCATGTCAGGTGAGAGACTGTAACTGAGAAATCCAGGCAGACAAAAGGCTATGTAAAGCATTCATAGCCATTTCATGAGCTGCAACCCTATTTTCTAGAGCCTCAGTTCAATTCAATGCTCTGTGCATGGGTTACCAACATACCCAATGAATCTTGAATTTTATTAACAGAAGCAACCAAAGGCTTCTCAGATAGCTTAAGTGATTTGAGCTATTTAAGTTGTGCAGCCATACGTGTAGCATGCTAAACATCTGCCCATGTCTGCTACACTCTTCAGATTCTTTGATGGGGGTGGAGTATGGGAGAGTAGAGACATTTTTCCTTTTCCTTTTCCCATAATGTCTGGGCATTGTGTAAAGCATCACTGAAATCTGACTGAGCAAATACTCCAGCACTGAAACTAAGCTCCCAGATAAAGGTGGGAGAGAGAAAGAGAGAGAGAGAGAGAGACCCAATTACGGTTTCAATCTCTAAGGAGTTTCATTGTTTTAAAAATTTCTCCCACTAAGTTTATACCAAAGAGCTACATATTCCAACAAGACTCAGAAATTGAAAGCAGCTAAGAGATAAAACACAAATCTCAGTTCAGATAGTAAATGTCTAATTAAGAAATAATTAAAGTGATGATCTCTGAGAATTTTGTTATTTAAAAGTTTCTCCAATTATGTTCAAAGTTTAAACAAAATGCCTCCTGATTCTGAGCTCTGATTGAGTGAAAATCAAAAGTAGTAGAAGAAGAAAAAAAAAAAATAAAGTGAAGCAAAGAACAAAACAGGACAAAACAAAAACAAAAGACAATCCAAATGGCAAATGCCTTATTAGGATGGTAATTTCTGAGGACTTTATTGTTTAAAAACTGAAAAAAAGAAGAGAAGACAAAACAGTTAAGGCACCCAATGCATGCTATTTTGATTGCCATTTTTAAACATTTGTACTATATGGATGCATACAAAACCTAAGACATGTCCAAGTTCCTGTGGCACAGGCAATTGTCCAAGCCAGCCTTCCAAGAACAGTTAAGTTCTCAAGGCACATACATGTTTTGAAAAGTACCAATTGTAGAAAAAAAAAATGCTGCTTGGAGCCAGCAGCTTTCCCCTTCCATCTCAAATGACTGTTCCTACCTTCTCTAACCACTGTTACACCTATGGCCTATTTTTCCCTGCTGCCATGCTGCTCCTGCTGCTGCCTACACTGGCCTGATTATCCAACAGGATTCTGGGAAAAGCGCAGCCACTAACATAGTGGATCACTATCGAGAGTGCCACCTGGATTCCAGACAAGGATACCCCACTTTAATGGCAAACAATGATCTTTGGAGAATTACAATTTTGAAATGAAGTTGAGCTATCCTATCATACACACACACTGTGTCAATGTAAGTTCGTGAATAATACATCTGTTATTGAGAACTTTCAGTTTCCTGGGAACATTGATCTCAAAAAAGATCCAGAGATGCATGATGGGGAAAAAAAGTTACATCTGAGAGTACAGTAGTCACACCATCATTGGTTTCTGCTTGCAACTTGCAACTTTTCATGTTTACCCAGAACTCAAGCAGAGAGAGAGAGAGAGAGAGAGAGAGAGAGAGAGAGAGAGATGTACACACACAAAAAGGTGGGAAAAGGCTCCAGTGTGACTCCTATGTTGATCAGGTAATACCATTCACAGTTCAGAGAAGGTCATATAACAATCCCCAATATAATGATGTATCAATTGACTCACACAGTCCTAGAAGTAATCACAGGGACATCATTCAACAGATGCATGAATAGAGACTGCATACAAACGGAAAATTGTGACTTTTGTCTATCTAACAACTAACAACATTTAAATGATGACCTAATAATTGCTAGAGAAATCAACACTCTCCTGGAAAACTTCTTGACAAGCCCAGCTCTGAAGATGAGCTGTGGTCAATGGAGGCAGGGTACACTGTGTCGGCCCAGAGATACGATCTTCTCTGTGATTGAAATCCAGTTTTATGTCTATGTTCAAAGTTGACCTGGCTCAGATGAAGTCCTACAGATGTTAACAGCTCCATTTATGTTGGGTTGAAAGGGGGATGAACCAAATATCCATTATCGTGTTGAGCATACGTATCTTTCTCGCTTCAACTTCTGATTCATACTTTCATTTTGTAAGCCACCTAGAGGATGAAGGTAGTTTTGGACTTGTTCTTCCATAAGTGCTTGGATAATTGAGGCCTTGAATTACCACTATTTGAATTATATACTAATGGACTCAAGTAAATGTCATGTGAAAGCTGAGTGGTATTAAAAGAGCTTAACAAACTTCTCTGCCCTAAGCAAAATATAGAGGTACATTAAGACTAAAATAGTATGGAAAATAAAACTGAGCAGCTTTCCCTTCTACACACATGAATGATTTTCTTGAGGACCCATGATTTATTAGTATGAAGACGGGCAATGTACCTTCATTATATTTGTCCTCGTCCCTTCCCTTCAAACCCATCACATCCAAACAAGGACACTACGGGTTAATCTCTGTTTCTAAACTGAAACCAGGATTATAGATCAATCCTCAATTTCTATAAGTATTTATAATAGGAATCTGTGGACTTTTAACTATAAGAGGAAGAAAGAGAAGGACAGGGCATACAGTGTTACACTCATTCTCAGTCTAATAAGCCATGATTTCTAAGACTGAGATTGTGTTCTACAAGCTATGGGCAAGCTTCTATTAAAGATAAAATTCATTGTGGTTCTTCTGCCCTTCTTCTATGGCTTGAACAGCATCCCTGTATAATTATTAAACGAGTGAAGTTTTTTTCTAGTCCTCCAGCATTTCACAGATGAAAACCAGGACACATGTGACCAAGTAACATCACTTTGCTTTTGCCTGAGCCTCCTGGGAAAGGCAAGATGCTGCCCTTTACTCTACTCTCCCTATTCCTGACTTAACCAAGGGCCTTTCTGTACTACATAACTATTTCACTACGATTCCACTTTAATTGCCACGGTTCTGTTCTATGTAATTATGGGATTTGCAGTTTAGGGAGGGATGTTTAGAATTATCAGCCAGAGAGCTCCAGTACTTCCCAAGACTACAAATGCCAGGATTCCATAGGAGGCAGCCATGGTAATTAAACTGGAATCATAGTGCATAGTGCAATAGTTATGTAGTACGGAAAGGCCCCAAGTACAAACTACTGTCGCCCATTAAATTCAGTTTGCAGCGATTCAAATAAGCTGAGGGCAAAGGGAGAAAGCAGGAGAAGGAGACAGAAACTGGAGCATTTTAAAAGTAGCTGAAAAACGGGAATGATAGAGGATTAATCAGGACTCTTCCTGGCAAATCAGGACGGTTGGAAGATACCTTTTCATCATTATGTCCATGTCTCCATGCTGAGAAATGTCTTGTCAGCTTAACTAAGGTGTGTTGTGGTATTTTATTTTATTTCCTGTCTTTGTCCCAGTATAGGACTTAAAGCATCCCACATAGATTTAAAAAGGAGTCTCGATTAAAAACAATTCTTCAGAAAAAAACATTAAAAGTGATTAATAAGGTATCCTATTAAAAACAGCACTAATTTAAAACAGCTTGAAAGCATTTGAAATATAACAATGAGAACAAAAAAGGAAGGCACCTCTTCCACAATTAAAGGAACCCTTCTACTGTCACTTGTTACGAGCTAAAGGCCTGCTTAAACAAAAAAGGCCTTTGTCCCCTGGTAGAAACAGAGCAGATAAGAGTGCGGTGTAGCCTTGCATGCAAAAGCATTCTACAGCCTGCAAGCAGCCACCAAGAACGCTGTCTCCCATGTTCCCAACAAATGTGCCTCTGACAATAGTGGGAGAGAGAAGAAGCCCTCTGCCAAGGATGTTAAAACTCTTCTACATTTATGTAGGGAGATACATCCTTTCAGATGTGCAACAAGTCTGTGGTAGGCTGCTGCTATTCTCTCACATACCCACCAATGTTACACAGATGAAAACTGGGCCACGTGCAGCCAGGCAACATCACAGTATGGTCAAGATGGCAAAAGTTATCAATGAGGGAGAACATACAAGCTAAGAGAGGTGTTACCCTGTGTACTGGGGGTCCCGGGAGGGACGCCAAAATGCGCTCCACTAAAGTTGGGGAAAATTAGCTCAGAGCACTGCTTAGCGTTACGAGAGGCAGGGTAACGTAGCGAGATCTTGAACCCTATGTCTACGGGGTCGGGTCGAGTCAAGGAGAACACAGAAGTTGAAACAATGAATGATGTTTATTAAATACAAGCAAAACAGTGTATGCGACACACTCATACAAGATAACTAAAGAGAATAAAGGTTGGAGTGTTATAGAGGGATTTTTAGAGGGATTGTTGGTTTGGGTGATACTTCACCTGTCCTGAAGCCCGGAAAAATGGAGAGCGAGGCTTGGGTGCGATGTAGCTCAGCACGTGGAGCTGAGGGGAGGCTCGCCAAGCAAAGCGGCAGCAAGGCGGGATGAAACTTGGGAGCGTTCCAACGAAGGTCTCAGAATCAAGGGTTTTTATAAGGAGAATTGTGACTGTGGGCTGTGCCGTACGTGGGGGAAAACAATAGATTTGAAGTTGGAGACAAAGCCTCCGAAAGGTCAGAATCTGAATGATCGAGTTATCGTAGCGGTTCTCAATAGAGTAGCCGGTATGCAAATGCAGAGTACTTGGGTCTTTTGTAAGCTGTGTGCATACCTAATTAGAGTACTTGCCTGGAGGTCTCCTAAAGCAGCGAGTCAGCTATTTTCTGGCCTGCCTGTATTGTCTAGGAATATTACGGCAATTAACGGCCGAGCTTGTTTACATGCTTGTCCGGTGGCCTCGCAAGCACGGGGAGGGGAATAGAGAAGTGCTGCCGAATTGTGATATCAAGAGGATATCTTTTAATATCCCCAAAGCTCGGACTAGCCAGGGCAGTAATAGAGGCTGTACCTGTTTGCTGTTGCCAGAGCCAATTGGGAAGGGCAAGATTCTACCTCTACTCTCTGCTGCCTCCTGCTGCATTAATTGAACGGATACTACTTTTGCACTTCGAACTTAATTTGCAGCAACTGAAGGAAACTGAGGAGAAAGGAGGAAAGCAGCAGAAACAGAGAGAAGCTAGGACATTTTAAGGGCAGCTGAAAAAGTGAGCTGTCAGCAGATTAATTGAAACAGTCCCAGTCAAATCAGTGTAGTGGGAGTGCATGCTCATAGAATTCTCAGCTATTCTGTAAAGCAACAAGTTATTGATAGGACTGACACCTGCACATGGCTTCCTGAAATCTCCCATGTTGTCATTGCTGTCTTTAACTCATTAAAATAGTTCATTTGAGTATTTTTTTAAAAAGATATTGATGATGCTTCTGAACTCACAGCTACTCCTTTGCAGTCCTGCCAGATGCAAGTGACAACATAAATCTTAGTTTCACAAAGTTTGGTGGCCATTTGCTGCTTTTCACATACTGGGGTGGGGGGTTGAGGATGGAGGAAGAATAAGAATAAAAGGCAACCATAAACTTCTGGCACAGTTCAAAGGAAGCAGCCTTGAAAAACAAAAAATGTTTGGGCTTGGAAAATTCAGATCAAATCCACTCCTTGGGTCTTTCACAATGCAAAATTACACAAGCCTTGTGCTCTGTAACCGCAGACACCTATTGCTCTTAAAAAATAAGGTAGTCACATAGTAGGCCTTGTCTCCTGCAAGTATTTCAAGGTTAGTCAGTTTTTCCATGTGGCTAAACATTCCCAGGTTTCCATAAACTATCTGTCCCGTGTGGGATTATCAGCTATTTCTCCCATTAGCAATAAGGAATGCAAGGAACTTGTTCTAACTGACCACATTTAATGAAATGACCAACAGTGCTTCACAAAAGTTAAAACAGACACTAAACCAAGAGATTCATTTGATCTTGGGTTACAATGTGCTGCTACCAAAAAAACAAATTATTCCAATTTCTTTCTTTCTCTTTATTTCTTTTATGCCTCTGAAGTGCAGTATGGTGGAAAATTCTTGAGACGTATTTGGCTTCAAAAATGCAGGTTGCATTTGCTGATATATGGTAGCTTCAAATCCTAGGTCTGCAACCTATGATTCATCTCCCCCACGGGTTGAAGCTAAGTTTCCCTTTGCTGCTGTGAATTCAGTACCTTTATTAATATCATCCTTTTCCTTTCATAATGGAATTCCAGCCAACGTATGATCCATTCCCAGAAGATCTGTCATCCTAGGACTGACGAGACTTAAGCCTGCATTGTCTTCAAACCATAATGGAAGCCTGGAGGTTAGATCTTATTGATCTGCTTTGAGTTTCTTGCGGTGGACAATGATGACTCCACCACTGTCCAGTCATCTCCATCAGGTCTGGGGAGAAAGGTCTCAGGAAGCACTTTATGTTTGTTTGTTTGTTTTCAATTGCATGTTGTACAGAAAACTCTTCAAGGCTTAACTCTCTCTAATAGCAATTGGAATAGGAAATAAGGGGCAGAGAAATAGAATACCTTCTGTAAATCTCTCATAGCTTATCATCTCCTGGAGAACAGTATAGCTAGTTAGCTGAAACCCTGAACAGGATCATCCCTGTTAACAAGGGAGTTGTTGTTGTTATGTGCCTTCAGATTTGTTCCAATTGATGGTGATCCTATCCGAAGGTTTTCTTGTCAAGATTAATTCAGAGGAAGTTTGTTTTCTTTTAAGGCTAAGAGAGTATGACTTCCCCAGGGTCACCCAGTGGATTACATTGGCCATTTCTGCTAAACTCTTATAGCATGATTATTCTACTTTCAACAACCTATGGAATCCTGGGTTTGCAGTTTAGCGAGGGGCCGTTGAAAGTGGAATAATCACGCTATAAGAGTGTAGTGTGGAAATGGCCATTGAATGAGTGGGGAATCAAGCCCTCATCTCTCAGAGTTGTAGTTCAAAATACTATACCATACTGCCTCTTAGGAGAGAAACATACTCCAACATTTTTTTCCAGTCTCACTTGTCCTCTTTTCTTCCTTTTCTAGTTCCCATCCGGAGGACCACACAAACAATATTTGTTTATTCATGCATGTGCCCTATTCAAGTCTGAAGTGGAAATTAATGTTCATTATAAAAATATTTAGTCCCAAATGTGGCAGGTGACTTCCCTCCAAGTGGAATGGTGAATCCAGCCCAGGAGTTAATATGATATTTAAAGGAGCTGTCAAAGGTGTTGGTCCCATTTTTATGAACAGGGCCAAGCACCTGGAATAGTTCATTTAAAGTTCAAACTCAAACTTTGAGCAGACACGCAACCCCACTGACTTGGGTCCCATCAGCTGCCACTGAGAAGCCCTTCCTCATCGTTAGGAAGAGCTTCCGAATGTCTAAATCTGAAGCTTGGCAAAACAGAACTATACTTAGCTCTCATAATACATCAGAAACCATAGAACAACATAGTCCAGAGGAACAGAACTAAACATATAGAAGAGAGAAGTTAGATAGAACCTTCTAAACTCTAGCGCCATGCTGATCAGAAGTGCAGATTTGTCCTTTCAATAGATTTTAGTTTTAATGGAGTGTGTGTGTGTGTGTGGGTGTGCGCGCCTTCAAGTCATTTCTGACTTATGGTGACCCTAAGGCAAACCTATCATGGGGTTTTCTTGACAGAATGTGTTGAGAGGGTACTCCTTGCCTTCTTCTGAGGCTGAGAGAATATAACCTGCCTAAAGTCACCCATGGCTGACCAGGGATTTGAACCCTGGTCTCCCAGTGTCCTAGTCCAACTCTCAAACCACTATACCACACTTGCTCTGTACAGGGTTACAGAATTGTTGGTTTCCAATGTCCAGTATGTGGACAGATCTTTTAGTTCCATGGTGGTTCCGGAAAGCAGTTAGACCATCATCTACAGCTGGAGAAAATCACCCCTTTGGTCCTTCTTCAGCTAACGGAGTGGGGCAACTCCCAGTTTCCAGTATGAGAAGGCTGCATGTTGTCATCTGTAATGACCCGATCCTTTTTGTGCAGAGTCAAAATCTTCAGCTCTTTTCTTTTTGAATGAATCCAAGCAACATCAAGGCCTTTGTAAGTTACCAAAAATAAAAATAAAAAATCCAAAATTGGTATGAACTATGAGAAAATAACGTTTTGGTATGATCCAGCACCTTAATTACACCAACAAGGAAAGGGTATAGTTAAGTTTAAGGACTGTGTTTAGTATGAAAATTAAATTTTTAAATTGTTGTCTGGCTCCAAGAGTAATATGTTCTTCCCTTGTCTTTATCCCTTCCTGTCCATTTTTGAGCCCTAAACATATCTGATTTCTTTCATTTTCTTCATTTGAATTATTTCTATGCTGTCCTTCATTGCAAGGAAGGTGTAGAAGGTGAATAAATTGTTTTAAAATGTAACAGACTACAAAAAAACTCATATCCAGCAGCTATAATAAAAAATAGCAACAAAATTCAGGCAGACTGAAATATAGGGATAGCTTTGCCACTAGGCAGAGCAAAACAGTCACCTTCAGACAGCAGATGCTTGGTGTTGTGCTGGACACAGGTGTGGCAAGCCTATGCTAGGAATGGAAATAAGATTTGCTATGATTTGTTTCTTGGGTGAAAAATGGGGTTTCCATTACCTAGGAAACCCTATTGAGAAGAATAATACATTGGTGAGAATTTTGCAGAGATGTTGCCCAGTATTTGTCCATCCCAGAGTGTTTCAGAAGATTGTTCAGTGAAAAAACACACATCACATCCTGCACAAGAACTGGGGGGCTTTGCATAAGAACCACTGTTTCCAGGTAGCCATAGTAAAAGATTGCTGCTTTCTATGCAGAAAAAAAAGTAATCTTGGACAACAAAAATCTTACACAAAAAGTCTTGCAAAAAACAACAAGCTTGTACAAAAATAAGGACGTTGTTTTGCAATGGAAAATACTGTTTTTTCATGCAAGGTTTTTTGTGTACAATTTTTATTGTGCAAGATTGCTGGGTTTTGTGTAGAAAACAACAACTTTTCATAACAAAACACATGTGGTTGAGTGGAAACAGTGCTTTCTTTGAAAAAAAACAACACCTAATTATCAGGGTTTTGTTTAAAAAGTGTGCATTTCTGCACAGAATAATTTCCCAAAACACCTTGGGATGTGCTAGGAAAAAACTGCAGAAATATTTGTTTTCTCCACAGAGAGGAGAAAACTATGGAGGCTATGAAGAAAAAACCTTCTGGCCTTGTGCAAGACACCTCATAAAGGGATCCCTCTGTCCATCAACTTGGTATTGACCTTCAGAGGCAGGAACCTTTGGGTATCAGAGCTCCTTTTCTGCCTTTCTTCCTATGCAGGACCCAGACAAAATGGAAGATAGCAAAAGGCAACCACACATGCCTGCCTGGTGGTAAAGACTGCCAGCATGTCAAGTGTTCCTGAGATCTAAAGCAAGGTGATTTCAATCCTATCTCTACTTAGGCCTCACCTAAGGCCTGATCCTCTTCTATTCCGTACTAGGCTGGGCGTGATCCTCTCAAGCTTCCAGGATCACTGTGTTGGGTTGCTTCCACTGTCAGCCTATTCACTCAAGCATTTTTTGGATTATTTTCCTGACTATTAACATTACGATTTATCCCATTTTCTGGACTATTTTTACTGAGTGGAATTTCTTGTTGTATTTGCTGTAAGTAACTTCCAGATTTTTAAAATGAAAAGTGATATAAAAATGTGCTTAAAAATGCTAGAGAGCCAGTGCGGTGAATTGGTTCGAATGCTGGGCAGGGACTCCAGGACAGCAGGTTTGAATCCCTGCTCAATCATGGGAACCCCATGGGTGTCCATGGGCAAGTTACACTGTCTCAGCCTCAGAGGAAGGCAATAGCAAACCCCCTCTGAACACATCTTGCCAAGAAAGACTCTTGATAGATTTGCCTTAGGGTTGCCATTAAATTTGGAAATGACTTTAAGTCACACAAAATAGCACAAAAACTAAAAATGCTAAATATCAATCAGTACCTTTACCTAACAAGGGAGATTCCTTCTGTCATACACTTCTCCAGGGTGGCTGACCAAGATGAATGGCACTTGCAAGAACCATTGCTCCTGATGCTCCTTAAGCATCCTTAGAAAGATCCCAGACCCCAGGGCTGCCCCATATTCTCCAGGTATTAGAGCAAGGGGAGGAATTTCAGCGCACAGACATCGCCCTGAAAAGGTGTGTGTGTGTGTGTGTGTGTGTGTGTGTGTCTGCTGTTATTGGCTGCTTCTAAATGGCAGTAGAAATCTCTGGAGACTGTATCTAATAGAATCTCAGAATAACAGAGCTGTAAGAGAGCACAAGGGACATTGTGTCCATCCCCCTGCCATGCAGGAACACACCACCAAAGTCTCCCTCTTTTGTCTCATTTGTTAGACTTGTGTTTTTATCTGAGTGACATGCTCTGAGCAACTGTCCTTGATATTTAATGCATCATGTTTGATAACATCACTGGGGACTGTGCTTAAGGCCATTTCCGCACGGGCTTAAAGAAACAGTGCAGAGCGTCCTCCAGGGAGGATGTCTGCACCTGGGAGCGGACTGGATCAGATGCACTTAGTGTAGTTCCGCACCTCAGCCCGCTCCGGAACGACCCGAAGTGGTCGTCCAGTGTGCTTTTGAAAGACCGCTTGAAACAGGTCTTTCAAAAGCACGGAGCGTGCCACTCCGTGCCCACGCTCCAGTGCAGATTTGCAGGCTTGCACCAGTGCGAGCCTGCGATCTGCCGGGGGCAGGCTTTAGGCTGGTGAGCTTCAGTGGTTGGTGGACAGCCTCGACCAACCGGAAGCCACCATTTTCGTCCCCGGAGCAGTGCAGAGCGGCGGCCACGCACTGCTCCAGACCAGCCTGGACCCAAGCGTGGAGCCAAGAAGTCTGGTAAGTACCGGCACGGGGCGATTCCCTCGCCCCGTGCGGAAATGGCCTAAGTCTCAGGTTTGGGCCATGAAACCTCAGGGCCTGGGATGCTCTAGAACAGGCAACCCTGACCTGTACTCTCATTTGGGCTGGACCCAAGGGTCTTATTCACCCTTTTTGTGCTCCCTCTAGCAATAAAACATTGGGTACCCCATAAGTAGTGTCTGAGTCATTTCTCTGTAAAGATGGAAGGGGGGATTTGACATGAGATTCCCCATGGAGAGGACTGAACCAATCACAGGATGGCAGTCTAAAGCTGTGACACCTAAAGGACAACATCTACTGCGAAGCTTGCCTTCACAAGCACCAGGAGCTGCACACTTTTACCACTCTCATTCATCTCAATGGGACTTATGTGGCAGAACATCTGGGTGCCTTCTGCCTTGTGTACATTTGAATTATATTATTTCCCCACGAAATGATGAAAAATGTTCATTGTTCAGATATTGCCAACCAATATCCTTTTTGTCTACCAGGGGCCAAGGGACCTGAAGAATGAAACTTAGAAATGGAGAATGTTTTATGGTATGTAGCCTCAAAGAAATGGACCTTTTTTACCAGAGCTGAAAAGTTGTCTTGGGAATGCAGATTTATGAAAAGCGATAGCTCACTTTTGTCTCCTGGAACAATGTCCCTTTCTTTTCTACATTTGCCCCATGACTGTTTAGCTGAGTCAGAACTTTTTCAGAATTCTTCCCTGACCCTCTAAATTAATGAAAGGTTACCTTGATGCCACACTGCTCCACAGTGCTCTTTGCCAAGCCTACAGTCAGAGGAAAATATTTAGATTTCAGATTCAATTTACATGGAAGGGTAAAGGTCAGCAGAGCAGAGACAAAGATAATTAAACTACACTATGGAAAAGAAGCGAAGGAATCACAGGTCCTGACAAAGTTATACAGAAGAATGCTTGTACTATTACTAATTTACTCTTATCTCAGCTGATCTAGCCAGTCTAATAAAACAAGGACCAAAGATGAAGTGTGCCTGAAAAAAAGAAGACAACAGTCACTCACCATATGGATCCCAAAAGGATAGAAAAATATTGCTCAGAAAATGCAGAGATTGTTGATCCTATGCACCAACTGATTGCCCTATTGATTGAAGGTAGGAGTGGGAAAGTGACCGTATTGTTAGATTTTATTTCTATAATTCTCGACCATTAGCTATGATGGTCAGAGATGATGGGAGCTGTAGTCTAACGACATTTGACAATTCCCAGTTGCCTTCCCTTGGCTTCAGATCTACACGAAGTGTTTTCTTTCCATTTTTTCCACAATATTTAAATGAACCCCAGAGCAGCCCAACATAAATTTGGTTCCAATATTAAACTTTCATATTTTATCAATTTAAAAAATTTAATGGAAATCTTAAGCTAATTATAGGCACCTGGGGAACTTCAGATGTAGTTGGGCTGCCTTACTGAGATAGATAGATAGATAGATAGATAGATAGATAGATAGATAGATAGATAGATGGATGGATGGATGGATGGATGGATGGATGGATGGATGGATGGATGATAGGATATGAAAGTCAAAGTTTGTCTGTCTGTGAATTTGTTTATCTGTGTCAGGCAGGCAAAGACCTCATATGATTGGCTGTGTGAGGTGAGAAGACCTCATATGATTGGCTGGCTGTGAAGATTCTATGGAATCCTGGGGTTGGCAGTTCAAGGAGGGGCCTTTAGAATTCTCAGCCAGAGAACTCAGTCCAATTGCTATGGAGACGAGGCCTATCAGCAAGAAGGAGGGCAGTGTATTCCTTCAGGAACCCAACCTCTGCATGCTAATAACTCTGAATACAGATTGGACTGGGGAATATAGGGAAAAGTTACAGATATTGGACAGGACAGTTTGGGGAATTAGACACACAAATCTGTGTATTTCAACCACATCTAATTCCTAAGGAAAGGTATTTCATAAGGTATTTCTAACAAGTGTTATCTATGAGAAAATAAAATCTCGGGCAACGCCAGGTAAATACGCTAGAGTGTGTGTGTGTGGGTGGGTGTGTGTTTGCCAGAAGGAGTAGTTCATTATGCATTATTTTACCAATAGTCATGCCCTGGATTCACAGTTCATTGCTTAAAATGACTGAGAGATTGCCTTAAATGTAGTGTTTTCTCTTTGCTCTGGCCACATATTGTTTCTAGGATACATAGGGGGTAAACCTACTGCAGGGAATGGGTCATCAGTGGCTATAAGAGCCAAAAATAAACAGCAGCTGAAATAATATGAAACATATAGAGATTTAACATATCCTCACCGCATGGAAGATTCTATTCAAACACCCAAGAAACATTTTTGCCTAAATATTTTTCCTCTTGAGGAAATAAAGAGTCACATGATCCTTTAAAAAGCTTTTCTTTGCATTACTGCAAGGTGGCTCAGTCACAGAGATGTACATCTGTATGTATATGTGTTTTAGAAAACTGACCATATCTCTCTTTTGCATGTTATGCTGCCTTGATCTCATGGATTGATACATAAATTATTTATTCCAAACAGATTGTGAATCGATTCCTATGGAACTACTGAACTATTTCTACAGCAGAGGTGCGCAACTGTGCTCTCCTGCTGTTTTTTGGCTAGAACTGTCTAGCCAACATAATTAGTGGGAAGGGGTTATGAGAACTACAGTCTGCAAACATCTCAAAAGGCACATCTGTCCACCCTTGTTCTATGGCTTTGTGATATAAATTTGATAAGGCATTCTCACTTCTACGCCGGTCTTTTTGTCTGCCTAGTAAAAGTAATAACCTAGGCCATTTCCATACCGGGCTTCTAAAACGGTGTAGAGCGACCTCTAACAGAGGTCTTCTATACCGTAGAGTGGACTGGCGTGGACTACTTTTCGTAGTTCCACACCAGAATCCACTCAGGAGCGGCCGGAACTAGCCGGGCTGCATGTTTTTTAAAAACCTCTTTTTCAAGGTTTTTAAAAAGCACGGAGCGCACAGCCCCGTGCCGCTCTGTCGCCCGGCTCTAAAGTGGATTTGCAGGCGCGTGCAAGTGCGTGCCTGCAGATCTGCAAAGGGCGGGCTTCTGGCTGGCGAGCTTCTCCGGTTGGTGGAGAGCCTCCAACAACCGGAAGCTGCCATCTGGGACGCCAGAGGATCGTGGAGCAGCGAGCTCGCGCTGCTCCGCGTGGCGACGGACTTACCCGGCTGCGGGTAAGCTCCGTTTTAGCGTGTTTTCGCCCGTTCCCCCCCACATGTGAAAAGGGCTCTAGTCTTTGATCCTCAAGTGTACCTATAGCTGTTATGCCATTGATAGATTTGTCCTCCATAAATGTGCCCACTCCCCTGTGTACTTTTTAGAACCAGTTTGAAACCCTAGTAAGAATTACTTAAATATGCCGTTCTGTAATCTGCACCACTTCTTAAATTCCTCTTCCTTACCTCTGTCCTCATCTCCATTTTATGAACCAGTTTGAAGTGTGAAGGCTGAGGGAAAAAAAAGAGAGAAAAGGCACTGCCACCATAATGGTTCTTTGTGTTTCATGCTCCACTAGGGTCTGTGTTTCTCACTTAAGAATTCAGCGTTAATTGAGAATTAACTAAAGCCAATTTACGTAGTGGACAGACTCTTGTAGTGTGAAAGCAGTCCTCACCATAACCTGGTTCCAGGTCCTCCTGGTCCCAAGGTCCTTCTGTCACATTGAAATATTACCACACACATTACCAGAATGTGCCTGTGAGAAGGAAGGAACTGTGGTATGCACATAACTCCAGGTTTGATCCTCTGGGACTGGAACTATCAGGGGCAGGAAGCAGATTCAGTCCCTACTTGAGGTATCCAGCAAGAGTACCTCTTTAGTTTCTCTCTTATAATTAAATGGTTGTCTGGGGGGGGGGGGAATTAGCACACCTAAAGGCATTGTTGGATTAAGAGAAAAACCATTGGTGTACATCTGATACCAGTTGGCCCTGTCATCAGCAATAGGAGTCCCATCCAAGATCAGAGCTTGGAAAAATGGCTTTTTTTTAGATCACACAATAAATCCAATCCTTAATCCCAACTACAATAAACTCACTAAACTTATTTAACTTATTTATTTATTGATTTATTTAATAAAAACTTGTCTGTTTCCCAGTGATTTAATGGGTCTGCTCTAGCTGAGACTAAACTTTGGTGTTAACCCCACAACTCCAAGAATTCCCCATCCAGCAAGACCACTCCTCCAAGCCTGGATATTGATGAGGATATATGAAATGTATTCCTAGGCACAAAGCATGCAAACACACACATGGGTACAAATACAGGTACTAATACTGAATCTTCCAGGGACCGTTATATTTTATGACTTGTCCTTCCATCTCTCTACACATATCCTTCAACATAATGAGGGGCATTTTGCTAATCAGAGAACCATACTTAAATCTACTGTTCAAATTATTGCCTTATGGAATGGCAATATGATGCTCATGAATTAATTCATTCTAGCATAATTCAAGTAACATGAGCTTAATGGATGCACAGATTTAAATAATGGCCTTGATCCTCTTGCCTTCTTGCTTTCACCATGGATTTACTTGTGGTGGCAGTGACAATCTGAATTTTCATATCAAGCCTGTTTTAGAGCAACTTCTATTTACCTCCACTAGTTGTCAAACAGAAATGGCTTTGCTTTCTTTTTGAGTCTTATGAAGTTTTTCCATAATCTGAATGTGGCTAGGGAAAAGGAAATTTATTAACATTCACACTGCTGGAGCAGAGGCAAGGAGGAGTGGGGCAGGCACAGAAAGACCATAAGGTTTTAGTTCAGGTCAAAGGCTTACGAGCTGATAAACCTCATGCCCTGGAATCAGATTGGGATGAAAGGTGGTATAGAAATGAAAGACAGTGTTTGAGTAGGAACAAGAAGGGAGACTCCACAATAGTTTTGGTTATCTCTGCTTTTATTTCTTCTTAATGTCTTCTGCCAGATACAAAAGTTTAGGAGAGTTGTTTGCAGCACAACTTAATTGCTAAATCTGTTTTCCTTTCTAGTATGTGCGTTGGCAAATTCCTGAGTAACTGTTCATGATATGATCAGACAGTAGTTACCAAGAAATGTTTAAAATCATATTTACAGGGTTCTCTCTGGGCTCACTTAAGAGAAGGTCTATTTTTTACAGTCCATATTTATTGGCAACCTTTTGTTCCAATTACTGTTAATTTTGCGCCTGCCAAATCTGGGCTCACTTCCGTAGTTAAACACAGTCACAGATGACTGTTACTATTGGGGTGGAGTAGGATTTAGCAATAGCAATCACACTTCTATACCACTTATCAGTGCAAAGCACTCCCTCATGTTGCTGACCTGTGGCAGGATGGAAGGCTGAGTCAACCTGGAGCCCTGCAGGATCGAACTCACAATATTGTAGCTGCAGTACCGGCATTTAACCACTGCGCCACCAGATTTAAAAGTGTGCTTTGGGGTTTTTAAATTAATTAATTAATTAATTAGAAAGTGCAAGGTCATAAGAACATTGCTGGGGAGGACTAGAGTAACTTTTTTTTTTCCTGGAGGGAATCTTGTACCTGTAATAGCTGCACATCAGGCAGAAATGTAGGAAGTGCTGTTTTTCCTGTAACAGGGATAAAGTGATAGGGAAAGCTTTGCATAATGCTCTTTCGTTTCCCTCCTAAATACACAACTAAAAATTTGTTGTTGTTGCTGCGTGCCTTCAAGTTGTTTCCAACTTATGGTGACTCTAAGACACCAGGTTTTCTGGCTTAGTGGGGAATTGAACCCTGTTCTTCAGAGTCATAGTCAAAAGCTCAAACCACTACACCACACTGGCTGTCTACAAATGAAAATACCATACCACTACCTTATTTGAGATTTGTTTTTTTTTAAAGCCTTTTCCTTAGCCCTGGACACTACAACTTCTCTCCAGCTCTAGCTCTCCCTTTCTGTCTGAACTCAGCCAGCAAGTACAGTTCCTTCCTTAGGGTTTCCCCAACCACTGGACCAAACCAATAACTCATAGGAGTTACATTAGCATTGCTAGGGCGGGGAGAACATAATGTGCTTTCAAAAAACAAAGAATTACACAATATAAGAGATATGACATGAAATTTGGGGGGAAATAGCACACACCCCTAGCTAATCACTGCAGATACACACGGAAAGATAAACATAAAACGATCCATCAGACATGACAATAGACATGTGGTGCAAATGCTTTACCCTCTATGAACTGTAACCAGCCTACCACACTATCTCTCTTACAACCTCTTTTAGATTGGACAATCTAAAAGATTACAGTCTTATTATGTTATTACCTGTCTTAGCCTTACTGTAAGGAAAATGCAGCCTACAGTACTAACTGGCAGATAAACAAATGGTAGGTTTAGAACGGTAGCCAATGATTCCCATAAAAACACAGAAAGAAGTGCCTCCTTTGTGTTCTGTGCTTGACACATTGAGGATTGTACTATTTCAAATCTCACTTAAAGTGGTCAGGTTTCTTAAAATGTGCCTTTTCCAGTTGCTCATACAAGCTTTTCCACAGTTGGACAAGGTTTCCATTTCCCTCTGAGAAAATTTGAAAAGCTTTTTCCTAAACAAAGCAAAACTATGAACTCCTAAGTGGAATCTTTGGCACAAAATATTGACTATCTGGAAGACGATATTAAGATTATTGTTATCACACATTATAAATGTTGGGCTTTTTCTGGAGTTGAAGACTTAAAATGTTTGAGGTTCTTTCCTCTTCTGGCCTCTCTTGATTGTCAGCTTCTTTGCTAAATTTAAACACTCTTTTATTCTTTACCTCCTATTTTATCTCTTTACTGGAAAATCTGGCATGCAATGAATCAAAGAGGAGATATTTATACCCACACTGTGAGAATGTTTACAGTGTTCGGCAAATTCTGTCTGTGGTTTGGGCTTTGTATATTTTCAGAGCAACCAAAAGTTTTTCCAGTGACATTGCTGCTGCAGCCAGGGGGGTCTTTATTTATGTAGCTAAAAGTCATGCATTCTGATCTTTACAACATGTTAAAATTAAAAACATTTTGATGAATGAATCAAAGCAATGCAGCAAAGAGACGCGTAATGTATTATGGTTTTCAAAATTAAGATTTCTCCCCTGACACATAAAAATCCCATCCAGTTCCTTCAGAAGGTATAATTAAGTTGCTTCTTTAACCAAAAAGTGTTGTTGTTACTTTCAGTGCTGCTGTTTTCAAAACTGCAAACTTGATTTCTAACATATTTTTGCATGAAACATGAATATGGTAATTACAGATTTTTGCATTAAGCTCCTGCTATCATATTCCAAGGAGATTGAATTTCATTACAAGCAATCTTTAACAATTTTTCATCGGGTGGGTGGGGGACTCTCAGCGAGGCTTCCAAAGAGTAGTGCAAAGTCTGAGAATACCAAAGCTTTGTTAAAGTACCTGAACGCCTACATTTGAGAATGGGGAAAAATATGAAAGGTTTTAATGTCTTAGTGATCTTTACAGTCAAAATCAGACAACCATACTCTCCAGACATTCTCCCATATGTTCCATAATTAAATGGAGAAGGGTACCAGGATCACACCTACAGAGCCATGCCAGGGCAAAGAACAAGATGGCAAGCCCTCTCTAGTTCCATGAACAATAACCCATTGGGGTAGCAGTTGGAACTGACTTCAGCAGTGTTAATGCAGTAATGTCACCACACTTAAAACAGTAGGCTAATTTAGGAGACCCAGAAAAGTTTTTGCATCATGTGGAAGAGTTACTGTATCCCCAACTACAAAGGACTGCTAGAGGAATTGTCAGGAGGCTGCCACCATTGTCCACTGTCATCTGTTCCCTGGGATAATACCCCACTCTGCCTAATGGTAGAACCAAAGCTGTTCTGTTGACTTCTCCCCTAATCAGCTTGCTGAATCCCAGCACACATGGTAGCAATAGCAATAGCATGTGTATTTCTATACTGCTCATCAGCTAAGTGCTCTCCAAGTGGTTTACAATGTGTTAGGTAATTTCCCCCAACAAGCTGGGTACTCATTTTACCGACCTATGGAAGGACGGAAGGCTGAGTCAACCTGGAGCCCTGCAAGATCGAACTCACAACCTTGTGGCTGCAGTACCAGCATTTAAACACTGCACCACCAGAATTTTTATGCATATACAGTGGACTGCACATTAGAAACCTTTTTCACTCCTGATGCTGTACGCAATGTTGTTGTTATTGGAACTACTGAATGCAATCTCACTTCTGTACTTCAATCAATGTGTGAAAATAAAATATGAAGAACAAGCCCATATTTCATTTCATTGTTAGTCTGTCTCAGGCAATGATTATTTCTACATACCCAGAAAGTTTCTACTAGAGAATACTAACAGCATATTCCATTCCCTTTTGTATATTCATGGCTTTCAATAATTTAAAATCTAGAGCTTATACATACATTGGCCTGAATCCTATTAGTACAGGTTGAGCTTACCTTATCCAGAAATCCAAAATCTGAAAAGCTCCAAAAACCTAAACGTTTTGCCACAAGCCACCTACTTCTGTCTTTGAGGTGGTAGCTACAGTGTTTCTGCTCATTCATCTCTCAGATCCTCAGCCTCTCTCTTTTGCTGCCAGCTGTCCATTTCTACCTTCACAGCAGCAGCTGGGGTGCTTTTGTTTGTTTGTTTCCCAGATCCGAGAAGTGCTTTAGCCATCACGTCAAAGGCAGAAGTGAGTGGCTGGTGGCAAAAAGAGAGAGACTGACTATCTGAGAAACAAACAAGGAGAAGTATCACAGCTACTACCCTGAAGGCAGAAATCAGTGGCTAGAAGAAAAAAAGAGAAAAGACTTGAGGATCTATGAAATGGCAGGAGGTGTGGATTCACACTGAGCACTATGCTTGGATTACCATCATTTCATGGATCCTCAGTCTTTCTCCAGCCTCATGTCTCATACACAACATGAATGAACAAATGAGATGTCAAAATCCCCCCCACCCAAAAAAGATTCCAAAATATGGAACACTTCTGGTGCCAAGCATTTTCGTTAAGGAATATTCAACCTCTAGTCCCAAATGGAGCATATCCACAGAAGCAATAGGATTTACACAGTGTTAACTTACCAGTAAATAATTTAGTAAGTGTATCTACTGTGGTTAATACTATTAATAGGGTTCAGATCATTCTCAGGAAAAAAATGTATACCTTATCACAGCAAAGACTGGTAAATTCAGTTGGAGTGCTCACTGCTGTCTTTTACAAGGTTCATGCATCTAGAAGACACATCAGCATCACATTTGATCATATAATGCCCCTCATCTGTTATGAGGTATATTCTTTTTTTGCCAAGAAAATTTAATCTGCCTCCTGTAAACAGTAAAAACCATGAGAAAGTAATCGTTTTCATGCTCAGCTATAAATATTCCAGCTTTGTAAATTTGTCTTGCTCTCAACTTCAAATCAGTTGTGGAGTTTGTGGGGAACAAAAAGTCTTGCTTTGCCAGATCAACAATAATATGTTGGTTTTGATCAAATTCCTTATGATTTAGGAACAAATTCATATAAATTTGTTCAACTGCTTTTCGTGAAAAGGCAACCAAAAGTTATTTTGATAACTAAACTTCTTGTAGAATCACTTCAACATGTCTTCCAAATTGTAAGTCACTGTATCCTTGCAGTCCTTCCAGAAGTGTACCGACTACAAATATGAGAACTCTTCCTTAGAACAGGTATGATGCCTTGACGATGCAATGTTCTGACTGTCGTAGCAGTTTAAGAAACACGGTAAAATGGATTTTACTGTATTTCTCCAGATGTCAAAACTGAAGTATTCTGTGTAACTCAAAAATTTGCTTCCACTGCTTTTAAAGATGAAGTAACTATGACAAGTGTAATTTTAGAGAGCTAGATTATAACTTTTTTTTCTTTTTTCTTTTTCTTTTTTTTCTTTTTTTGTAAGACCAATATGGCTACTAAAGCATTCACATAAATTATAAATGTTAACACTCTACTTTTTACCATCTTCCCCATATTGTTCATGAATATTTTAAAACACTTATATCACAGCTAAGTGTCCTAAGATGACCCATTTCTGTCCGTGTAGGTTTAACTAATGAAATAAATAATAAATAATGAAATACAATGTTACAAAAATGCACATTTCAGTTTATGTATTTTACTCCTACTTTTTTGTTGCATTTTACTATAAATGAAATACAAGATAATTCTGATTTTAAATATTGTCCTTCAAGTGTTTTACTGCTTACTGCATTTATTTTTTTGCATTTAAATTGGAGAAGGGTTACTTTTTGTATGAATACACCAGGAACAGCCTTCTCAGCTTTTATTTTATTTTATTATTTCATTATTTTAGAATTTCAGAACTCCCTGCATTTTTAGAATCTCTGTGGGAGTGCAGTCATGACCAGGGATTATGCTTCAAAATTTACCACTATATCACTGCCCAACACTCCTAACATTCTTTTTACTAGCAAATTGTTGTTGTTGTTGTTGTTGTTATTCTCTCTTGCCACTACCCTACCTAACACCCCAAACTTCAGAAATTTTGCTCAATTTTCATGGCTTCCACATGGGACTGCAAAAGTAGGAGGGCAGGCTTCATCAGCTTCAACAGTGATGTCTTTTACCTTCATTATATTTATTGTAAAATCTTAAAGAATATTCTGTGCTTTCTCTTTCCTTTATGTTCTTGCAATAAATGAAATCTTTCTGTCATATGAATTCTTACAGGTAGATTTGTTCTTCAGATTAGCAAATTAAACTGTGTAACGATTCTCAAATTAGGCTTTAATTTTATATTCATCACATTCTTAAGAGGTTTGTTGGGGAGAGGAGGTCTGAGAAAGAAATGAAAAAGACAAGTGGGGTGGGCAGAAGTAAGAAACACAAAAGTAAAAGGAAGAGAAGACTATCAATAGCTGACAGTTACGATGGATATACATTGTTCATATACATAGAGGAAGGAGAGGGCTTGTTTTCTGCTGCTCCAGAGACCAGGACAAGGAGCAATGGATTCAAGCTGCAGGAAAGGAGATTCCACCTGAACCTCAGGAAGAACTTCGTGACAGTCAGGGCTGTCCGGCAGTGGAATATGCTGCCTCGAAGTGCGGTGGAGTCTCCTTCTTTGGAGGTTTTTAAGCAGAGGCTGGATGGCCATCTGTCAGGAGTGCTTTGAGGGTGTTCCTGCATGGCAGGGGGTTGGACTGGATGGCCCGTGTGGTCTCTTCCAACTCTACATTCCTATGATTCTATGATCAGAACCTCCAACTGGAGCTGCTGAAAGCAGATTTAGGCCCCCATGCAAAAAAAAGTCAAACCTTCCACATTTAGTTGCGAAATTTTACAAACAGCAGTAAAAGACAGCTCTCAGACAGGCCATATAAACCTCACCTGAAATCTCCTGGTAGGATTGCCAAAGGGAAAACTAAAAGGGCTCCTACATCTTTAATGGTTGTGTAGTGGAAGGAATTTCAGCAGGTTTTACTAGTTACCTGGCTGTATGATAAGCAACACCTGCTGAATCCCTCTTCTACACCACCATTAAAGGGATGTGAGTGCTTTCCAGTTTTTACTCTGGTAAAACTTTTGTCTCTTATGAGATTAGACATCTTGAGAAGCCCAGGACTCTCTTGAGAGACCCTCTTCTCACCAGAGTTGATGTGGGATTTATATAGGCCTGCCTCATATGTTATTTGCCTCAGTCACTTGGACCTCTGGCCCTGAGAACAAAAAGAGAGGGCATGACCATACCCACAGCAGACAGAACTTCACAGCATTTGGTATGTTATTCGGGGCACTCTGATGCATACCAAAAACAGGGTGTCTGGGTAAGGGGCAGTCAGTTGTGAGCATGGCTGGTACCTACCTTCCTATTCTTACCAAATTAAAAAAAATTGACGTCTGCTCTGCATCAAAGACAAAAACATATGCAGTGTAATCAGGCCCTAGGGCCACTACTGGACCATGGAGCCCTGTGATTTGTACTGGTTTTCCCTTCCGTTGATCTCTCCAGTATGAGATGCAGCATGCTTCTGAATACCATTTGCTGTGAAACATGACTAGGTTGGTGCTACCGTGCTTATGAACTGCTAGAACCTGCTGGGCTTTCCATCAGCATCCAGTTAGCCGCTGTTGATTCAGCAGAGCTCTATTTAAGTTTTTACATTCTTCAGGAGAAGGGGGGTTGCTGGGCGGAAAGAAACTTGGTGGTCCATTCACTCCACTCACTGTTGTCTCTGGCCCCACCTACTGCCAACCCCGCTGTACTTTCTTGACTGCTGGAGTAACAAGAGCAAAACAAAACAAGGAGGTTGATTTGTTTGGCGCCTCCTCATGTTAGCTTTAATTCAATTATGGGATGATAGATTGAGACATGGGAGGAACAGCACCATACAGAGCATGTCCAGGTTTCATGGGGCTCTTAAGCAAAATATTCTCAGTTGCTCTCCCTAGCCCTTTCTGACTTCTACCTTCTCACTGGTCTCATCACTTACTCCCTGCCTCTGACCCCAGTTTCCACAAAAATCCAGATGGAGAGTTGAAGCTACCAGGGGATTTTGCTGCATCATTTCCCTCATGTCATTGACTTCCATGCTAGGAGAGGGCAGATGAACAGACAATGACAGTAAGGACCAGCAGGCAGAAGTGGTGTGGCAAGCTTAAGAGTGCTAGACAGGAATTTGAGAAATCCAGGTTTAAGTCCCCTCAGAGCCATGAAACTCACTAAGCGAGCTCTGTCTTTCTCCAAGCATGCTCTACCTCACACAGTTGCAAGGATAAAAAGGAGCAAAGGAGATGCATTTGAGCTTACTGCTGGGAATTTAAATACCATTAGTGAATGAAATAATAATAATAAAGTAGCACAAAATGTCTCCACAGTACAACATCTCCATGTTGATCAGATGCTGTCTAGAGATACCGAACATAGTGTGTTTTTCTTGCCAGACCTATACATGTGCAAAGTGGCTAGAGCTGGTATAGAGGATTCATGAAATGAAGCCCTTGAGCTCATTGGTATAAAGACTGAATATAAAAGTAGCTAATAAATCTCAAAAAAAAAAAAAAGCTAAGTACCCAGAATACTTAGCAGTGTGCCTCTCCTCTGCCAAACAATGTGGGCCTCCAACAATGCTTACCTTGATGCCAAACCTGGAAGTGCGGGCTTCTATCCCATTGCCTAGGACTTTTCTTGTAATTCCCAAAGGAACTGTGTACCTCAAAGGCAGTAAATCCACATGCTGACTAAGCCTAGACTCCCTCCTGCAATGCCTGAAGTATCCCCAGGGGAGACTCCAAGGAACTTCACGAGATATTTTTTCTTTGGTGTGTTCTATTCTGTAAGTACAAAAGCCCTGAAGTTCACTTAAATACACCCTACATCAACTTTTCTAGAACCCCCAATTCTCCCTTTTACATCCTTTCTGGATTTGATGAACGGAGAGGTCCAGGGGATTCCAATTGCTGCTGCCAAAAAATTCACAGACCTGAGATGCTGTATGTTACGTGATTGTCCAAAAATAAAACAGAACTGTTGGCAACTTAAGAGAATTCCAAGCATCATTGTGGCAACTGTATTTATTTAAAGAGGAACTATATAAGCATAGACATATTGAGACCAGGTGGTTAATGGAGAAGATGAAGTCAAGAAGGACCATTCTTGGAGGTGAAATCCATTCCCCCCCCTCCCCCATAAACACACACTAAGGGGTATTTTTCCCAGCAGATTTTACCCTAACAATTTGTTCTTTGTGATGTATTTTCAAAAAGATAGAAAAGAAGTACAGTTAAGTTACATAAAACTTTAAGTAAAAATAGCTACCACATGTGAGGTCATGAGACATTCAGCCTCATTAGCCTATGTGATTGCCCAATTTTATGATAAAAGAGAAAAGGGGAATGATTTATTTTAAACGAAGAAAGGATTTCATCGGCAGGACGGGGGTGGGGGTGGGGGGAGGATGGACTAGGGATGATCTTGCCCAGTATATGGAAGGGAACATCAAGTCAAGCAAATGCAAATTCTCAAGGGGCACATTCTGCCCATAGAATTGTTATGGGTGGCAATACCAGGCACTGAAGGTAAATTAGTGGCAGGGAGGTACTACTGCCCTATTTGCAAAATTGCTGCAGGTGATGGTGTCATAGTATCTTCATTTATCTTCACCTCAAATGGATGTTCTGGCCATGACAAAGAGGTAAGATTTCTAGATATCCAAGATTCTGAGATATCTAGATATCTCAAAACAGTGGATCATGGGGAAAAAAATCAGACAGAAGGCAATCCCCAACCTAATCCTAAACAGTGTCCAAAACCTGGTGGGATAGATGAGAACTGATAGGGAACAGCGAACAAAATGTACAAGTGTTGTGTCTATAGATAGAACATTGCCTAGCAATGGCAGTTATGATTGACTCCAAAAGAGAAAATTTCAGGAAGGAAGGAAGGAAGGAAGGAAGGAAGGGACTGATAAAAAGGAAGTTATCAGGAAAAGTCCCTTCAAAATGCTAGGGGTTTAACTCAAAG
Source organism: Cyclura pinguis (assembly GCA_030412105.1). Lineage (NCBI taxonomy): Eukaryota > Metazoa > Chordata > Lepidosauria > Squamata > Iguanidae > Cyclura > Cyclura pinguis. The sequence continues at coordinate 61,058,522 of CM059600.1, read as the reverse complement.
TCACAGTAAAAGAAATGAAAAGCAGATAATAAAAGGTGCTTTGAAATACCCCAGAAGCCAAAAATTGGCTGAGAAAGTGGTTGACCTGTTGGCTGACAAGGAAGTTAAAGGAGTATAAAATGAGGATGAGGAGACTGCAGCAAGGGAGATTGCAGGCAGCACAGTACAACACTGCTCTTGCCTGGAGTTTACAAGCTTCACCATGAGGCTCAGAAGTGCATAGCCCAGAGGCTTCAGACAGAACCCTGTCATCTGGGAAACCTAGTCAGGAAGATTATGAATGCCTGAACTGACATTTTTTGGGCTTTCACCTCTCCTTGTTTTCTATTTCTTTTTGTTGCATTCGTACTTGAAAAAATGCAGTTTAAAGGGGTTTAAAAAGAAATTAGGCATGTTACATTGCCCTGGTTTTACCAAGATTCTAGACATACAATGAAATACCTGTTTGTACCATTAGTTGGCCTGGATTTCAAACTTTCATTTTTTTTAAAAAAAAAGTCTCCATCCTTTCTGAAAGTTGAATTACGAGAAAAAGCATTCAGTCACCATTTTGCAAGAGGTGAGCCTACCACTGCTGCCTTTCAGTGTCTATGTCCCGATGGTTTGAAGTATATTTTCAAGACCTCATACATTCTGAATTGCAGGGCGATATAATGATGCCAGTAGTGCAAATCTATACAGCCTTGGTACTGACATGAAACCTGCATCTTTCTTTGTGTGATTATTTCAGTAGATAAGAAGCCCCTGTGAGAGACAATTTGTCAGGCTGCGATCCATCCTACATTCATTTACCACTTTGGAGTAAGCCCAAGTGAACTTATTTTTAAGAAGACATGTATGGGGTTGTACTGTTAATAGACCTTTTAAAAAGAAATTAACTTTACCTCAAAGGCAGGAAACCTTTTGCACATGTTCAGAGGCAGATATTGCCCTGGTGCATTATTTTAACAATATAGTTCCTTGTCAAATGACTAATACAAGCCAGATGACTAACAACAGTATACCAGAGATGCACAGGGATTGCTCACCCCAAGACAGGAGGAAAATAACCTTTACCCCACAGTATGTCCACCTCTGCCATCACTATCTTTCTCCCCACCTACACCCCCCTCACATCTTTCTTCCCCACTTCTTGCCTCATGATGGTTATACTGTCAGAGGCAGTATCTGAGTACAAGGTGTACAATAGGGAGGCACAGTGATACAGAGGCCATTTCTGCACTATACTGTTATAGTGCTATTATTCCACTTTCAGCATCCTGTGGAATGCTGGAATTTGTAGTTCACTGAGGCCAAAGAACTGAGAATTCTAAATGCCCCTCCCTAAACTGCAAACCCCAGGATTCCACAGGATGTTGAAAGTGGAATAATATATCGTCCAATCAAGTTAGAGGCATGGGAAAAAGTATGGAAAACGGACATAAAATTCACTCCAAATTTAAATTTAAGAGAAAATTATTATAAAATGTTACATAGGTGGTATATGACTCCAGAAAGACTTCAAAAAATAACCAAAAACAGGTACGCAAAGTGCTGGAAATGTGGGGAAAAGGTGGGACTTGTTCTAAGGCTAAGAAATTTTGGAAGGGAATTCATGATGAAATTCAAAAAATCTCCAAAGTCACTTTTGAAATGGTACCAGAATTTTATTTATTGAATATATTAGGTCAGAATTGGGAGATTAGAAAATGACAGAAGATATTATTGTATTTGATCACAGCAGCACAGCTGACATATGCACAACACTGGAAAGATAAAACAGACATTCCATTAGATGAATGGAAAATAAAAAATTTAGATATGGTAGAGGCTGAAAAATTAGTTAACTCCCTTAAGAACAAAATGGTTCAAAATTTTGAAAGAGAATGGAAAAGGGTTATGCTTTGGCTAAATCTGTAAATGTCTGTGGATTGACTATATTGGTATCTGATAAGATATATATAAAGGGAAGATAGATTCAACTGTAAATATTTGATATACAGAAGTGGGGGGGGAATAGAAGAATCATAACAATGATATACATATTAGTGTCAATATATGCTTTTATGTGCTTTGAAAATAACAAAAATTATAAAAAAAAAAAGAAAGAAATTGGAATAATAGCACTATAACAGTGCAGTGTGGAAATGGCCTGAGTGAGGCAAGGGAAGAAAGGGGTGTTAGGTACAGTGGCAGAGCATGCTGTGCAAGGGAGACAGATGTCGTGACATGAGCTGAGGCATGGAGGGAAAAAAGGCATAATGTTGGAGTACAAAGAAGGAAGGTGCATGCCAAGGCAAGGGCAAAGAGAAAGCGGGAGTTTCCGCGGCACAATGTAAGACAAAGAAAGAAGAGAGAGTGAGGACACCAGGTGCGGGGGGGGGGTGCCACAGCATGCCATGAAGCAAGTAAGGAAGAGAGAGCAGGAGACATGACCGTGGGCCGAGATGCAGCAACAAAAGCTGAGACTAGTGAGGAATAAAGGGTTGGAGGTGCAGCACTGGAGCACACGGTGCAAAGGGAGGGAGGTGTGGCCGTGCAAGGGGAGGGAAGAGGGGAGGAAGAGAATGGAAGGTGTGGTGGCATGGTTCAGGGAAGTGAGGCATAACCACACAGGGGACGGCACAGTGATATAGAGTAAGGAGAAGGGGAGAGGAGGCGTTAGGTGCAGTGCTATGGTTCAGTGAGAGGAGGAGGGGAGGGCCAGGCAAATTTTAAGGAGAAACTGGGGAGGGTGAGCCAGAGGCAACAGAGGACCTGCGGGCAGAGAAAAGGCGCTTTTCACCTTTCCTAGCACTCCACAACCTAATGGGTGGATTAGTTTTGAACAAACCTAGCATTTTAAAGGTATTTTTGAGTGTACAAAGCACTTCTGCCACATTACTTCAGTTATCCACACAGCCACTCAAAACTGATTGCAGTTCTGGGCAAAAGTCTGAGCACTGGAAAAATCTGGTAATTTTAGATCTCCGTACTTAATGACCATGGGGGGGGAGGGGGAGTCTCTGTAGTTGTTAATGTATATTATATCACTCACTTCAATTTTTTCCCCAGCTCTTTTCTTGGTTGAACAGTTTATACAATGGCTAGGAGGAGTGCTACAACCTTGCATATAGAAAACTTTCCCTGCTCTGAAAGGGGTGGTTGTAACCCTTTTTGTAGTCATTGCTCACTTGAATGTGAGTCCAAGTGTTCCTTGGGCATGCTGAAAGGTCACAACTCTGTTCCAGATCCAACATGAGTGTTTCCACTCTGTTATAGTTCACCTACTTATACACTTCATAAGTGCCTTGGACATGCTTCAACTATCTGGATCTGACAATTTGCATGTTCAGCAATGCGTGTATTCAACTCATTTTGTCTAATTTGTGTTGGAATGTTGATTTTGATGCCTCAAGCAAGATCCCAAACTTAGAGGAATCCTCACAGTTGGGAAAGCTGATTGAATATATGCATCTCCCTTTAAAGGCACAGAGACCTAGTCAGGATAAAGAGTGGTAAAAAGGTGACAAAGAGAAGTATATCTTGAAGGGACACAAAAAATGTTGGATTAAAAATGTGGTGACATTTGCGCCAGTTGAAAATACATTTGATGAGCATGTCATGGGACACCTGGGGAATGACTGGGCAAAGTATGAGTCATTCCCTAGGGGACATGGAGTAAGGGCTGAGTCATGATAGTGAAATCGTGGCAAGAGGTTGCATCACGCAAATGGCCCTGAGTGATGACATGGAAGCAGGTCCGTATAAAAGAGGGGCATGAATACTTGCTCTCTCTCTGACTCTGCATCCCATATCTCTGATCCTGCCTCTCTGATCCTGACACTCTGACTCTGCATCTCATATCTCTGATCCCGAATTTCTGATGCTGATTCTCTGCCTGTGGATCTGTGTATCCTGTGTGCAGATGTATATATTGCAACAGTGAAGATTAAAGCCTCCAGATATTTTGGATGACAAACTCTGTGTCCATGAGTTTACTAACCAGTGGGTAAAGGGGTCAGTGCTGCTGCTGTAGTTGTACTCTGCTCCACACGCTTGTTGCTGTCTTGAAGCTCTGCTAGTTTATGCTTGCCTCTGAGACACTGTTTGTCCAGAGAGCAGCGGTTCCAGGGAGGATTTTGTGCTGGTGCTGTAAATCATCTCCCGTCAAAAAGTACCTTGGTACAGTTGTACATGTGACCCATGACCAATGACTTGTGCACTTCTGCATGCAAATATTCAAAGCAAAACCAGTTTCTGCTTCTTGAATGGACTCATTTTGAGTTGGAAATTAGTGAGGGAGGAACTGACTCAGGGGAGGAGTAGAACATGGGAGTTATTGATATATTTATTTATACCAATCTTTTTCTCAGTTTGAGACTCAAGGCAGCTTATAACAGTCAAAACAAATAGAGAAAAATGAATATCATATGTGAAAAAAGCAAGCAAAACCATCATCAAATTTGAAACTGTATTGAAACTGTATGCAGATAAGTGATTTCCAGTGGGACTTCCAGTGGAAGGTTAGTGAAGGGAATTGCTGATCCATCAAATGACAGGAGGAAAATAATGGTAACAAGAAGGACAGGTTGTTTACCTGTAACTGTGTTTCTTTGAGTGGTCTTCTGTGAAGTCACACAAATGGGTTTACATGCCTGCGTGAAACAGCATTTGGAACCTTCTTGAAACCTAGGAGTAGGCATTTTGACAGTTGACTCCCCCCTCATCCTCCTGGGGAATATAAGGCCCCTTCCTGTATAATGGTCAGTTCCTTTTCTTCCGTCGCGGTGGCAGCATCAAAGGAGCTTTCCTCTAGCTTTCAGATTGGTTTAACGGTTTCTTTAAACAAGAGGAGGGCAACCAAAATGGTGAGAGGCCGGGAAGCCATGCCCTATGAGGATAGACTTAGAGCGCTGGGTATGTCTAGTCTGCAGAAGAGAAGGTCAAGAAGGGACATGATAGCCATGTTTAAATATTTGAAGGGATGCCATGTAGAGGAAGGAGAGGGCTTGTTTTCTGCTGCTCCAGAGACCAGAACAAGGAGCAATGGATTCAAGCTGCAGGAAAAGAGATTCCACCTGAACCTCAGGAAGAACTTCCTGACAGTCAGGGCTGTCCGGCAGTGGAATATGCTGCCTCGGAGTGTGGTGGAGTCTCCTTCTTTGGAGGTTTTTAAGCAGAGGCTGGATGGCCATCTGTCGGGAGTGCTTTGAGGGTGTTCCTGCATGGCAGGGGGTTGGACTGGATGGCCCGTGTGGTCTCTTCCAACTCTAAATTTCTATGATTCTAAGATTTGACTAAATACTTACATTTTTCTTGGCCTTTTGGTGGTGGTTTGTAACATTTAACTTCTCTTTTTGCCTCTTTCACATGATACTACGAGTTCGAGATGAGGCACTATCAGTGTCCTCTTGAAAGGGACTGAGAGTAAACATCAACCTCCTACTTGCCAAAAAAAAAAATTGAATGATCACTCACAGGAAGAATCGCTGCTGAAAACATAAAAGGAAGGAGCAAACTAACTTGTTCTTCACCACGAACGGCGCAGAATCTTCTTCTTGTTATAACTGAAGAAGTTATATCTCCTTCTCTACGACCCCTCAGAATTTTTCTGTAAGTGGCCTCGGCAGCGGTCTTTAAACCCTGCTTTTCATGTGGAGGCAAGATCTTGGATATCGATGGATTTGCGTGCCTACCTACCTCTTAGAGGATTGCATTGCATGATCTTGCTGTCATCACCAACTGCTGCACATGAGGCTTAACAGAGCGGCCAATTCAGGCTTTGCTCTAGTAAAACCAGTGCCTTTGATGACGCTGTTCTGGCCACACCCTTCCTCACAGCATCTGTAATGGTGGTATTTCTAAGGCAATTTGTGGCACCGAGGGGGCTTGTTCACTGCTTCTTCAACAGCAGTGCACCCAAGGCGATTTCTGGTACCAACAGCAATCCACGGAATGGCTGAGTCTTGAAGGACCATTCGCCATCAGCCCCCATACCGATTGGTACTGTCAGTTTAAGTATACGGTTTGCCATCAGTCCTGTCCATGGTTTCTACCTTTGACGGTGTTGCCATTCTCATAGAGGCGGTTTCCAGTCAACCCATCTACCATAATGGTATTGTCAATCTCAAGGAGATGATACCATCGACTCTCAATATCGACGATGAGGTATACTACCATGATATCTTGGCTTGATACCTAGGCTTGATACCTAGACTTCATATCTAGTTTTTGTACCTAAGCTTGATGCCTGTGCTTGGTATCTATTCTGAGTGCCTAAGCTTGGTGCATTGTGAACACTACCATATGGTCAATTCTTGGTAGTATGATACTGTACAACCATGATACCTGACACTGGTGCCTAGGACTGGTATCTGGACTTGATGCCTCGGCTTGGTGCCTGGCTTTGATATCTAGCCTCGATACCAACACTTGATGCCTAGGCTGGATTCCTGGGTGTGATACCTAGATTGGATACCTACGCTTGGAACTTAGGCTCTGTGCCTAGACCAGTGAATTCACTCTGAATCTCTATCACATGTTGCTCCTCTAGATGTTGTTGGCAACACCTTCTGACATATCAGTATCGGGCACTTAGATTTCGAACTCGGAACACGAGATTGTTTTTCTGTGTCATCTTGATACCGATGGTTTTTTTTGCATCCTCCCTTCGGTACCGCAATTGTTTATCTACCCAGTGTAAGTCATCTGTACAGGGAGACAACTCCCTACAGTTAATCAAAGTACTATCTTGGAAAACTGTTTTTCGAGTAACTATAAAACTTCAGCAGAAGAGCTAGTGAAGTGGCAGCTCTAAGACTCTTGATAACTAGGCTAGAGTCGTAATACCTAAGCTGGATACCTAAATTGAATACCTAAGCTTGGTGCCTGGACTCGGTATCCAGGTTCAATACCTAGGTTTGATACCTAGGCTCTGTACCTAGACTGGTGCCTACGCTTGATACCTAGACTGGTGCCTATGCTTGATATCTATGCTTGATTCCTACGCTCTTCTTATTTTTTGATTCAGCTGGGCCTGTTCAGTGTACTACTGATGATAAACTGGAACAGGGAGAGTGTTGAGTTGTTGCCTACATGACAATGAAGGTAAACAACTCCTCAGCAATATTCCTTGAGAAAATTACCATCTGCAGGGGGTTTTTTTAGAAAAAAAATATCAGGATCAACCTAAGCATAGAGTTTTTGTCAACTAAAGGACGATACCTTTTCAAACAGATTCCTATCATTGATTTATTTAGATATTGACATCGAGCATGGTTTCAACATCAAACCAGAGTATATACTGATACTGCTCCTGCTTACAATGTTCTTGACATCCTGGTCTCAAAAAAAAGAAAAGAAAAGGTGAGACGGTGGCCCTCACCCTATACTGGGTCTCAGAGGTGTCAACAGAGGAAACTGTTTCAAATAGTAACCTTGATATTGATGATGCCTATGTTGAATACAACTTTAGCTTTTTAATAGGATATCAGGCTCATTGACTCAGACTCCTCCCCTTTGATGTGAGTACAGTACCAGGGGTATTCACCAAATGCTTGTCAATGGTGGTAGCTTTCTTACAATGGAAAGATATCATCCTACTTCCATATATTGTTATCTACTTCATCATAGCATCATCTGGAAAGTAAATTTAATAATAAGAATGATAATAATAATACAAGGTAACATAAAATACAATAATTGGTTTGCACTACTTCTACAGATGTCCAAAGGTTGGCATACGATGCTTTCCTACAGGCTAGACCTATTGAGTATCCACTTCGATACCGTCCTCCATCCCAACATTCAGTTACTATGATTGACGGTATGGAACTGCCAGGATGGCTAAGTGGTCAGGGCCTGATGCCACAGAGCTTTCGGTCACGAGTTCAAGGCTCAGTCAGTTCTTTTCCCCTATTGAAGTAAAGGAATTCATACTCCGATATGGAGAATTCTTTTGGCTGCACCCAAACCTTCGATGTCGAGATCATATGCATATAGATGGGAGAAAAAATTGTGCTTATCTACAAGACAATGATATTGACCGATGGACCTTTGGTACTGTGGATATCTTCTTGTTCCTCACCTTGTTGGTATCTGACGGGCTATCATTGCCATCAATGCTGTGTTGTGCGACAGCAAATTCCTGACATTTACAAAAAGAAGTAAGATCATCCTTGTTTCTGGATCCTATGATTAAGATGCTTTTACAAGGGTATAAACATTTATGCCTTCCAGTCCAACCCCCTGTACCAGGTTGGGGCTTGAACTTCTTGATAATGCGATTCACTCGCAGGCCATTTGAACTTGTGGCAAAGTGTGACATTAACTTGCTGTCATGGAAAACAGTGTTTTTGCTAGCAATAACCTGAGCCAGAAGGACAAGTGAGGGATGTGCACTTAGGGTTCATTCTACCTATTCACAATAGTGATATACTATATCAATAAATAAGGAGGGACTTGGTCACGTGTGTTCCTGAAGTTGGCAATTAATTTCTGCCTCTCGAAGAAGATTGTCCACTCCGCAGTTCATCTACCAGGGACAGAAAACTTTTTGGCAGGTGCACTCAACAGAACACTTTTGTCTTGCCACAGATGAAGGTTGAATGAGATTGGAATAAGTAACATATTCCTCCAATGGACAGTACTGTGTTGGATCTATTTGAAAACAAAAGACAACAAGCTGTACTGTTCCTGACAGAAAACAGAAGACAAAGGGAAGAAGAGTAGGTTGAAGGACTCTTCACATGAATGACCATCAAAGAAATCAAAAGGTTAGAGCAGACTACTCTTCCTGCTTCAATTCGATCCCCGTCTCCAATGGTACCAAGTACTGCAGCAGGGAATGCACATTGCATAATTGCCCAAGATGTGAACACAGTACCATCTAGCGAGATTGAAGAAGTCTGTGTGGCTTCTGAAGGGGATATCATGAATTCCACACTTATCTTTTCTGTGGGATCCATAACACGTGGCCGAGAGTTGAGATCCCCTGAGGTTAGACAGTCGAGATCCTGACAATATGAGTTTGCGAAGTAACTTCTCCGACAAGGCATCGGCGAAGGACATTACCCTTGCCTCCGAGGTCTCATGGCAGACGCTCAGGTTCTGGTACAAGGTCACCTTGACTTTCGGGGAAAAAAAGGGAAACAAACAAACAAAAAACTGAAATGCTTTTGGCTGCTTACAAACCTTCTATGTCTGAACGGTTTGGCTACAATGGAGAAGTATTGTTCCTACTTAAAGGACATTGGGAGCGCTTTCCAATTATGCGGTATTGTGCATATATTGTTTTCCACAAAAGATCTATTTTGTTGGTAGGTAAAGTGTTACTTCTCAGCATTTTTCTGGTATCTTCAGCAACAAGGAAAACTTTCTAGTTTTATGGACCCTATGGCTAAGAGTGTTCCTCCTAGTTATAAACATTTACACCTCCCAGTACGAATACCAGTACTGGGATGGGTTTTTGAATGTAGTACTGTTGCAACTTAGGCCCTTTCCACATGTGGGGGGGGGGAACAGGCGAAAACGCCCAAAAATGGAGCTTACCGGCAGCCGGGTAAGTCCGTCGTGACACGGAGCAGCGCAAGCTCGCTGCTCCGCAGTCCTCCAGCATCCCAAATGGCGGCTTCCAGTTGGTGGAGGCTCTCCACCAACCGGAGAAGCTCACCAGCTGGAAGCCTGCCCCCGGCAGATCTGCAGGCACGCATTTGCGCGTGCCCGCAAATCCGCGTCAGAGCCGAGCGACAGAGCAGCGTGGGGCTGCGCGCTCTGTGCTTTTTAAAAACCTCGAAAAAGAGGTTTTTAAAAAACATGCAGCACAGCTAGTTCCGGCCGCTCCTGAGTGGATTCTGGTGTGGAACTACAAAAAGTAGTCCATGCCAGTCCACTCTACGGTGTAGAAGATCTCCGTGAGAGGTCGCTCTGGCACTGTTACAGAAGCCCGGTGTGGAAATGGCCTTAGACATAAATCCTTTAAATCACTGACAAACTGTGATTTCTGACTGTTCTCTTTGGAGTTTTATTTTTCTAGTGGCAAAACCTATGTTAAGAGAGCCAGAGAATTATGTGCATTTAGAATGGATGCACCATACTTGTGTTTGCATAAAGGGAAGTTGTTTTTAAGGCTAGATATTACTCTTCGACCTAAGGTGGAGTCATAATTTAATTGAACCAGGACATTGTACTACCTGCATACATGGGAAACTCAGTAACTGGTTTGGAGAAACAATTGCATTGCCTTGACGCTAGATGTGCATTACTGTTTTTTATGGAGAACATAATGCTTCCATTAGTAAAACAAAAGTGTTGCTTGTTTTTTATTATGTTCCAAAGCAGTGGGAATCTGGTTTGTCACAGGAGGGAGGGAGGGAGGGAGGGAGGGAGGGAGGGAAGGAAGGAAGGAAGGAAGGAAGGAAGGAAGGAAGGAAGGAAGGAAGGAAGGAAGGAAGGAAGGAAGGAAGGAAATACACACACACACACACACACACACACACACACACACACTTTCCAGTTATGTAAGGGCCCATTCAACAAGCTCTGTGGTGACATCAGTTGTTCTCTTTCCATAGTGTGCAACTACATGACACATGCAAAGCTGATCAATGGTCACAACCAATGACATTTATTTTTCTTTATAAGGTAGAGCAAGAAATGATGCGACATTTGGAAGAACAGTTTTATTTTCTTCTGTGATGAAAAAACAAACAAAAAAAACATCAAAATGAATGCAGAAATGAATCCTTGGCATAAATAAATTTCAATTTATTTGGCATGGTGAAGATACTGCTACACTTTATTGAGATAGATAGATAGATAGATAGATAGATAGATAGATAGATAGATAGATAGATAGATAGATAGATAGATATAATAAAGGACAAAAATAATTGAAATGTAATTGTTGATATATATGATGATAATAAAAAGAATTTTAAGCATGACCTTCCTTCCTCCAACAGGACAGCTTGCTAGTCTCCCTCGTGTGTGATTCACAGAGACCATAAAGAGGAAGGACAGGTTGCTTACCTGTACCTGTGTTTCTTCGCGTGGTCTTCTGTGAAATCACAAACCCCACCCATCCTCCCCACATCATGTCCTGCTGGATGGTTGGTTCCCATGCTGCTACTCTAGCGGCGGAGGGGGAGGGGTCAGCTGCCAAAATGCCTACTCCTTGGTTTCGAGAAGGTTCCGAATGCTGTTTTGCGCAGGCGCGTAAACCCATTTGTGTGATTCACAGAGACCACGAAGAAGAACTTACATTTTAGGGCTTGGCCTTATTGATAAAGTAAAAATTAATACATCGCTTGGTCCAAAAGGTATCCAAATGGTATTCATATTCCCTAAGTGAGTCAAATATGAAATTGTCTAAGAAAAACGCGTAACCTGTCTTTAACATTGGCCTCTCTACCAGATGACTGAAAAGTAGCCAATTTAACACCATTTTTCTTCCATAAAGTATCCAGGAAATTACAGTCTGTTTAACTTCACATCTGTTCTACACAAACTGATGGAAAGCATTTAGCATCTAGAACAAGGATAGGCACCTTGTAGAACAGGGACAGGCAACCTCCAGATGTTGTTCGGCTGCAGCGGCTACCAGTCCAAACACTATAACCAATGCTGAGCGGTTACTCTAATGGCAGGGCAGCAACATCTGAAGAACCACAGTTGCCCACCCTAATATAGAAGGACAAGTCTTGTTTAGCTGCTACACAGGCAAGCTCTCCCTTACTAGCTGCCCACACCAGCATGTTTCAGCACACTTAAAGTGATGCAGTGTCACTTCTGGCTGCCATTTTGGCTAATTTTCAGCTGGTTTGGGGAGTAGGTTCTGGAAGGTAGGGAAAGCAAACTTTTGAGGGGTTCTGGGGGATTGTTGGGGAGCTTCAGGGTCCACACCTCAGGGGCCCCAAGTGCTGCACATGTCTCACGGGATACACAGAACACCCCTCCCCACTGCAGTTTATATCCTCCTCTCTATCATAAAATCTCAAAGTGGGCTATGAAGTAGGCAAACTGGGGCATGCATGCACATAGATTTGTATGGAAACACTGGGCCCCAACAGCTTTAATAAAAAGCCATATTTTAACTTACTGCTAGCACAAAACCGACAGTGGTGCCAATTGGGCCTCCAAGGGGAGAGGATTCCACAGTTAGATTGCCACAGAGGAACAGAACCCCTTTTACATTGTCACTTAGCGTGCTACTCCGAATGGTGGGATGCAGTGGCAAATTTCAGTCCTTGGGCAGATGCATATGCACAGAGAGACAGACAGACAGAGAGAACGTAAATACTTAGGTGATTCCCACACTACACCATTATTCCACTACACTACACTATTATTCCACTTTCAACATCCTGTGGAATAATTCTGGGGTTTCTAGTTTACTGAGGCCAAAGAGCTCTCTGGCTGAGAATTCTAAAGGCCCCTCCCCAGACTGCAAAACCCAGGATTCCACAGGATGTTGAAAGTGGAATAATAGCACTATAACAGTGTAGGGCGCGAATGGCCTTAGAGTCTGAAAATGATTTTAAAAAATTAAAACAAAGTAAAAGAACATTTTAGAAAAGAATTTAAAACCGTGTACACAATAAACACACAGAAATCCATACTAGTCAGTGTATGTATGATCTCTGGACCCCAAAATCTTTAGTGAAGAGCCAAGTTTTAACTTGGTGCCAAAATAAGGCCAATGCTGGTGTCAAACGTTGCCTCCAAGGGAAAGGTATTCCACATCTGCTGTGTTTCCTCATAATATTTTGCTCCCACAGGAAGCAGAGGAGGATATGGCATAGCTGGAAAAAGCACAGAAATGCACAAACAAAACAAGCAGAGAGGGAAGTAATTCTATGAGGAAAAAGTTGCAGCATATGTTTGGGGGAGTATATTTTGGAGGGAAGGATGAATAACAGGGAACTGTAAGCACTTGTAAAATTGACATTATGGCATGAACAAAGCAGGCCCAGAGAGGTTTTTCTTGCACTTTCATAGAATACAAGTTGTCCAATGAAACTAAATAGTGGAAGATTCAGGACAGACCAGATTCAATACTTCCAGCACATACACTATGGAATCCACTATTGCAGAGTGTGGTGATAGACAGACCACTTAGATAGTTTAAGAATGGGATTAGACAAATTTATGTAAGCAACTAATCAAAAAGAAAAGGAAAGTTCCTTTATTGGACTATAATACCTGGAAGCCCCTGCTGACATGGGCCTTCGGCCAGGGTATTTTCGAAGTTGTAGTCTAAGGCCCTTTTCACATGTGGGGGGGGGGGAACGGGCGAAAACACGCTAAAACGGAGCTTACCCGCAGCCGCTGCTCCACACTCCTCCGGCGTCCCAGATGGCAGCTTCCGGTTGGTGGAGGCTCTCCACCAACCGGAGAAGCTTGCCAGCCGGAAGCCCGCCCCCTGCAGATCTGCAGGCACACACTTGCGCACGCCTGCAGATCCACTTTAGAGCCGGGCGACGGAGCGGCGTGGGGCTGCGCGCTCCGTGCTTTTTAAAAACCTCGAAAAAGAGGTTTTTAAAAAACATGCAGCGCAGCTAGTTCCCGCCGCTCCTGAGTGGATTCTGGTGAGGAACTACGAAAAGTAGTCCACACCAGTCCACTCTACGGTGTAGAAGACCTCAGTGAGAGGTCACTCTACACCGTTTTAGAAGCTCAGTATGGAAATGGCCTAAGGCTCTTTCCACACCCTACCTTTTTGCAAGGATGTCTGGTGGGGATCCCAGCATCAGCTCTGCTGGGAGAGGAGCATGACAGGAGCACTCCCCTCTGCACTGGCTGGATCTGTGGTGAAGGAAGCGCGATGGCTGTGCCTCTTCCTTCCACAGCATAGCCAGGTATTTTCCCAGGCTGCGCTGGGGCAGGAAGTGCAACCATTGCTTTTCCCAGGCTTCTACAGGACAGGCAACTCTACAATGGTGGTACAGTCATGGGTCATTGATGGGAAAATCCGTCAAAAATTTAATTCATGATTGTGCCACCTGGGGACAGGAGAAGGATGGGACTGTGACAACATCATGCAGAAGCGTTGTTGCGGTCCCATTCTTCTCCTCTCCCCATGGAGGGCTGGGACGATGGTGTGCAAAGGGCCTAAAAAAGATATTTCCAAATTTGTCATGATGGCTGTAGATCACTTACGGTTTCAAAGAGGGCCACTGCCAGAAGGTTCCTGGTGGATCACTGAAGGAACACATCTGCTGGACTTTATAAATCTTGGGTCTGAGGAAGAGGTGGTTTTTTGTTTTGTTTTTTTTAATGTTCTTACGATCTTAATCCTGTGTCCTCAGAGGATCCTGTGTTCCCATTAGAGCTGGCATGTGTAAAGCTGCAATAGATGCAAAACATCCATTTTTAATTTCAGTCTAGGATTCAATATTGACATCAGCTTCGGATTTCAAATTCCTAGTTTAATGCAGACTTTGATCAGTTTGATATGTGTAGCAATACTCCCTTGCCAAATTTTGAAAGAAAAACATGTAGTTTTGTGTAAAAATAAATCAGTTCTGTTAAAAATCAAAAAGTGTATTTTACGGTTCAGTTCTAGTTTTTCATAATAGATTCTGACTGAAAGAAAGATGTATTTCATGTAATACACAATTAATATAAGCATGCAGTATAAAATTAATAATGTATAAACCATGTACATGACAAAGCACTACATTTGGCATTTGAAACTTTAAGAATTACATCATTTGTTGAGCACATTTTTACAGGTAGCAGCGAATAAAGTGTGGGTCCAACTAGTGCAGGTGTGAGCAAACTGCAGCCTTGGGAACACATATGCCCCCACTAAGATAGTCTATGTGTATGAATTGCTGGGGAGTGTGGGACCAACGGTACATTTAAAACCGTGCCCTGCAGGCAGGCTTCTCGATTGGGCCCTGTGTAAGCGGAGTGTTCGACTACATATGTCCTTGATCTGATCCAGATGAAAGCTTTTCCTTATCTTTTGATATGGAAGCTGGTACTTAGAATTATTAACAAAAGACCATAACATTCTCTGAAGAAGAAAGTAAGGAACCAAGAGAGGAAACAAAGGAAAACACAGCAAGGAGTCTGAATAACCTGCTTCTACCTCTGTTACTCCCTGTAGGCATGTACTTGCTTGTGCAAGTGTGGTTGGACATTTCTATTCTTCCAAGTTAATCTTTCTTCATTTTCCAGCTTCCACAACCATATGTAGAAATCAGAAATATGATGGTGTGCATGAACATGGCTTTGCAATTCATTGACTATCCAGAGCAAAATCAGTGACAGAACCAGGAGTCTGTGGCCATTTCTGCCACAGGCTAGTGCGGAAATGGCCTAAGGCTGAGTCTTTCCCCCCCCCCTCTAGAATGCAAAGTATTGAATCTTTTATTTAACATCAACATGAGAGCCAGCATGCTGTAATGCTCTGAGTGTTGGACTACAACTCTGGAGCCAAAGGTTTGAATCCCCGCTCGGCCCTGGAAACCCACTGGGTCACAGTCTCTCAATAGCAGAGGAAGGCAAAGGCAAGTCCCTTCTGAAAAAAGTTTGCCAAGAAAACCCTGCAATAGGTTCACCTTAGGCTTGCCATACATAAGCTGGAAAAAACTCAAAGGCACACACCACCACCAACATGAGTATGCCCAGGGTCATTGCCCTCCCCTTTTGTGTTTCTTGCTTGTACCCTTTGTCTTTCCCTGACTCTTACTTCCCAGTGTAATATCAGGCCCCTATATAGAGAGTCATTCTGTGGTGGGAGTCAGTAACTCAGTGCATGTCTGCCTGGTGCTCTGATGATTCTCCACAATCCATTCCTAGTGCCCTTCCTTCTCCAGTCTTGGCTGGGATACTTACTTCCATTTCTAAAACTATTACCACTTTTTATTTTTATTTTTATTTTATTTTTTTGCTCTAATGGAGCTTGCTTTCCCTTTTTCTTCTAATGCCTAGGCATAGGGAAGAATGATTTATTTTTTAAGATTCACAATACATATTTAATGTCATTAAGATTGAGCCCAGCATACTATGTAGTCTGCACATGCCTGCCATGCTCTACAAAATACATGCATTTCTATACAGTCAAGAACACATGCATTTTGATACACTTGTAGGGACGGTCCTGGTACTAAAGGGCTCTTAAAGTATAGGCTGTAGCTACTGGGGGTGGGCAAAATGAAGGCATTGATGGTTCCAAATAAGAATTCTGCCCCCACTGAAATTTTGATTCAGTCCCCAAATTTCTACCTTTGCAATAACTTAAAACTTCAGTTGAGCATTTAAAAATATAGTTTAGGCATCCAAAGAAAAGGGGCAGGCAAAGTTAACGAAGGACTGAAGATTTCTAAGTGTGAATGATTTTTTATGTCTCATTCTTATCAATGTTAAAAATTTGGGGCCATACAGAAAACTTCATTTGAGGTGCTATAATTCCTGGGGAGGCAATGTTATCATTGTCTCATTGCTACACCCCAGGCTCTGCCATTGAGTAGTGGTCCCTTCCTACTTCTATTCATATATATCAATTTATATTCTTACTCTCCATGGCCTATCCCACTCTAGTTTCATATTGTGAAAAGAAACTTATTCCAGGAACATAGGTAGCTGTGTAATGCTGACCATTCATCTCCTAGTTCAGTGTTGCTAAGTCTGACCAATGGTGCTTCTCCAGGGTTTTAATGCACAGATCCTTTCTAACACTCCCTGGATATGCTGATATTCTCTGAAGGTCTTTCATCCAGTTACTAAGAGGTCTGACTAGCTAACTTCCAAACTCAGATGAAATAAAGTGTGTTTGGGGAGACATTTTCAAGTCTTTTCACACAGTATTCTTGTTCATTTGGAATTTCATCAATGTAGTCAAGGGATGCAGTGTGTAGAGATTATATTAGATCTGAAGTGGGCAACTATGATGGCTCTTGAAGTTAAATTTTTGCCCCTGGGACCTTTTGGTAATTGCATTGACTCCTGAATCAGTGATATAGACTCAGGTTGATTGACTTGGGCCCTTGTCTCACCTTACCTGTTCCCAGTGGCATTTTGTGGGGACCCTGGCAGTGGCTGTCCTGTCCAGTGACAATGGTGGCAGCAGCTCTTCCAAGGAAGGAGCACTATGGAACACCTCTCTCCGCACCAGCTGCCTCCAGAATCCAGGAAGTATGATGGCCCGCCTCTTTCTGCCGCAGTGCAGCCAGGTACTGTCCCAGGCTGCGCTAGGGCAGGAAGCACAGCCATTGCGCTTCTGGAACATCTGTACACCAGGTAAATGCAGGATGGCAGCGTGATCACAAGTCACTGATGGAGAAAACATATCAATAATTTAATCCTTGATCATGCCTCCTGGGGATGGGAGAAGGATGGGACCATGAGACGTCATGCATAACCATTGTTGCAGTCCCATCCTTCTCCCATCCCTATGGTGGGACAACAATGTCCTGTGAAAAGGGCCTTGGACTCAAGACAGACTCAAGTTACTTTAATGACTCGACTTGGACTCAATTTGGCAATAAATGGCCCACTGACTCTACTCGACTTGTGAATTGAATATTTTTAGTGTCCAAATATCTGCCCTTGGTTCAGTAACATAACACATTTGTCCAGAAACCTTACAACTTTGAACAACACTTCCATTGCTTTTTGCCTACTGGTCATGTGACAATCTGTCTCAGGCCTAAAGCATGGGTGCGTTTCTTGGAGGGATGTTAGGTAATGGGCTTTAGGCAGGGTTGAGGCCTGCTCAGCATGCTGTCTCTACTGCATATCGGAGGAGCCTTCTAAAACTTTCCCTAAGAGCAGAAGGCAAGGGGGTGTTTCTTAGAAGGGAATAGCAAATGTGTTTGGCAAAGTTTTGAAGCTTTAGTAATGGGGAGTAAGAAGGATCCTACTCCCCACTTCTGAAAACACCTCCAGCTTCAAAAACGGGAAGTAAGAAGAACCCAATTCCTCACTTCAGAAGTTGCAGATGTTTTTGTGGCCATTGATACAAAAGCCTCCAGCCTGGAGAAGGGGGAGTAAGAAAGTTCCTATTCGCCACCTCCAAAGTTACAGACCCTTGTATGCCCATTGATTCCCTACATACACACACACAATTGCCCAGCCACCACCTCCTTTTTTTCTGTTAAAGTTGGCTCACAGAGTTGAGACTTGACTTGAAAGTATCTTGCAAGGACTTGAGACTCGACTGGAGACTTGAAGGTAGAGACTTGAGACTTGACTTAAGACTTGGAATAAAAGACTTAACTACATCACTCCTGAAAATACATACATAAAAAATACAAACATTTCGATGTTCACAGATGAATGTGAGTGTGTGAGCAAGCAATATCAGAGTGTGGTCAAGATGGCGAAAATTATTCGTAAGGAAGAACACTCTAGCTAGGAGAGACTGCATCAGCTCCTAGAGCTACATTTTCTGTTGTGCTCAATTACAGGGTGCAGTGGAAAATGTGTTTAACTAATGATGCAATTCACAAAGTTTCAAATGATAAACTTAGTGCTTTGTCCTTTATAGTATAGCCTTCCTGAATAGGAGCCATTGATGAACCTCTATGAATTTGTCCAATCCCCTTTTAAATCCTTCCAAGTTGGTGGCCATCACTACAGCTTGTGATAGAAAATGCCACAGTTTATACACCGTGTGAAGTAATTCCATTTATCTGTCCTGAATTTCACACTGCTCAGTTTCAGTGGATGATCTCATCATGTTCTGCTGTTATTCCATATCAGCTAACAGTACTCATGACAAGGGGTTTCATGCTTATTAAAGGATGGGACAGGTCCTCCAGTTAAAAAAAAAGAAAAATACAGCAAGAACAGTGGGAAGTATCTCTGCCTGAGACTCCAAAGTGTTACTGCTATTCGCCACAGAGATAGTACTGGAACTGATGAACTAATAGCAGTAGTGGAGGTTTTCTTGGCAAAATTTGTTCAGAAGGGGTTTGCCTTTGCCTTCCTCTGAGGCTGAGATAGTGTTTCCATGACCGAGCAAGGATTTGAACCTTGATCTCCAGAGTTGTAGTACAATACTTTCAGAGAGCATATGAGGCTGACATCACTCCCTGGTCATTTTCTCTAGCAGCTGGACCATATCCATGGCTATCTTCCTCATACAGGAGTGGTTCCACGCATGAGATTTTGCTCTTGCTAAAAACAGAACACAGCAGTATAGCCCACAGTGTTATTTAGCCAGCTCTGAATGCCCTTCATTTTCTGTTTCTCTTTCTGATGCACATTCAGGGTATATAAATTGAAAAGTCAAGCTATGCAAACGGTAAGCTAAGCATCCATTAATTGAACCAGAACAAGGACTCCACATTGACTTTGGAAGAACATTATGTTGCTGCCATTCCAAGATGCTGAAATATTAGTGCAAAGATGTCATTTCTTGGCTTTTATGTGGAAGAAAAGAAATAGGTGTTGACATCTTATTCCAACCTAATAACAAAACAGTGATAACAAAGATGCTCCATATGCTGGCAGTGCAGATGTACAAGCAGCTAGTCATCTGTTAAAGAGAATAGTGCCCTTTTGCAAGCACTTCAGTGTCTCCTCTGTTTATATGAAAAGCCAATGTCTTTTCATTTCCGAAGACAGGCTTCTCTCTGCTGGGCATTATCATGTGATCCTCAATGCAGTCCACCAAGAAAGCCAAAATGGTTACAGATATTATTGGAAACATTCTGATGCACTGCCAAATCCAGGACTGTAAGGGGCTCTAATGCAGGAAATCTTGAGATGCCAAAGAACAGGCTGTAAAGGATATATCTACAGGATGTGATTGATTCCTTCTGCTGCTTCTCATGGGATAAGTTTTCTGTGAGAACTGAGGCTTTGCCTTCCTCTGCTTCCTTTTTTTCACTGATGACAACTTAGTGCTCTCACTCTTTACTTTCCATGCTCCACTATTACAAAGCCCAGTGAGTTCTTCTCCAGTGGATTATTGAAGAAAGAGGGAGAGGATGAGGGAGAGGAAGAGGAAGAGAATAGCTGTGGGGAAGTTAGGTGGGAGACAAGATTCCCCTGCTCTGAGCATTCATATTAAAACATGTGGGCTCAAATACGATGTTTTGTGCATTGGGGCTCATATCCCATTTGTGCCTTGGTCTTTTGGGCAGGTTATTTATTATTTTCCCCAATCCACTAATGTGGCAGCCATATTGTGATGCACTAAAGGCATTTTCTTAAAATGGATGGAACCTATTCCCCAACCTTCTCTCCATGTACAGAGAGACATGGCAAGTTAACATTGGATCAAGAAGATATAATAGCATCGTCATAATTTTTGATGCTTATTTAGTCCTAATTTTTTAAAAAAAAAATTGTTAAAATACAAGATTCCCCCACTTATCTGACAGTTTAGGGACTGGCTCACTGTCAGGAAACAGAATTGGTTGAAAAGTGGAACTCAGGAATTGTATTGTAAGGAGCATGAAGGACTTACAGAGGCTCCCTTGTTAGTGGTCACACGTGCACTGCTTGCAAAGTCTCTTGGCCAGCTTAGCATCTTTCCCCCCACATCCTATAATCTCACTTTGCAAGAGGCTTGCAAGACAGCCTCTACAGACAAGGAGAACTGATAAAAGAGCAAAACTCCTGTCATATTAGTGGAACGTGTCCTTAATTTGGAAATGGCAAAAGAGCAAGTCATCAGATAATGGTGTGTCAAAAGGTGGGGGCTTCCTGTACTTTAGTTATTTGTATATTATCTTGTGTGATTTTTTTGTAGTTAAAAAATAAGAAAGAGAAGAAATACCAGTAATGTAATACAGAAAAGTCAGGCTGAGGCAAACAGATACTTTTACTTCTTCCTTGAAGGTAACCAACACATCCTCATAATACCTGCTTTTACTCATCCTCACTCCCAAGCAAGTCTAAAAGGAGGTTTAGGGGTAGTCAAATTGCTCTTGGGTACAAAATGGATCACTAGAGGGCCATTGGAAACCCCATGTAAAACGCTTTGAATTCTCATGGAAAAGTGGAATATAGCAGAATGAATGGATAGATGAATGAATAGATGAGTATGTAAAGAGTTCAGTGCACAGAAATGGTTCCCTTTCTGTAAAGAAGAAAGAAAGGAAGGAAGGAAGGAAGGAAGGAAGGAAGGAAGGAAGGAAGGAAGGAAGGAAGGAAGGAAGGAGAAAGAAGAAAGAAAGAAAGAAAGAAAGAAAGAAAGAAAGAAAGAAAGAAAGAAAGAAAGAAAGAAAGAAATTTGCCCCCTGCATATCCCTTCATAGTTCTTACATGCATGAAGCTTTGGATCATGAGGCTTTGGAGGCTATTTTTGTTTTTCCTTTCTGAATGCTCTGGATCTACTTGTGATTTGGTTAACACGATGGACACAGAACAAAGCAAAAAAAAAATCCATTTAGTATAATGTCAAACATGTGTCTTCCATTGATGTTCAGCCAGATATGCAGTATTTGGCACATCCTTCAATCTACAGATATTGTAATGAAATGATGAACATGGGTGCTTCCGAAGCCAGTCACAGGGCCAGCCAAAGAATTTTACTGCTGACCTATAAATCCTAAAAGTTCTGCAGCTTTCAATGTGTTCTCTCTTTTGATTCAGTTATTTTAAAGCACTAAGCATGAAAGTGAGCAGGATCAAGACCAGCCCCAATTCTCAAAGAGCAGAACTTTCACTGGGGTGGTGCTTTTGTTGCTGTATCCAGTGAGAATGATGTTTTTTTTTTCTTGTACTGTTTTGTTGCTTATGGAACCCCTTCATTTTCAGATGTCACATTCACATAAGAATTTCTCCTCCAGCACCTGGAAAAGAGGAGCAAGGTCAGATAGCTAGATAGCTAGCTAGATAGATGGTTTGTACACATTTGTGAGGGATCCAGTATGGCATAGTGGCTTGAATGTTGGCCTAGGACTCTGGGTGATCAGGTTTTGAATCCCAATTCAGCCATCAAAAATCACGGAATGACCTTGGGCAAGCCACATTTTCTCAGCCTCAGAAAAAAGCAATGGCAAACTTCCTCTGAAGAAACCTCGCCAGGAAAACCCTTTGATAAGTGGCCATAAGTTGGTGTTGACATGTTGTGATTTCTTCTTACTATTCTCCACACACACACACACACACACACACGCGCATATAACCTGTCAGAGGGCTCATGGCACAGTCAAATGGAATCCATCAGGATGCCCAACTTCCTTTTGACCCATTACCTTTAGATAAGTGCTACTCAAGCTGTCTGCTGTTTTGTTTTCCAGTTTTGTTCTCCAGCATACTAGTGATTGTGCTGTCCTTGTCCCCATTTGCTACAACTGCTCCTATCCTTCATGGAAACTTGCCAGGGACTGGCAGCCCAATGGGCTCAGGGATGGGGGCAGTACATGGACCATCTTATCAAGTAGCACTGCTTTAGAAAAATTTAACTCTCAGAATTCTAGCATTTTACACTTCTGATGTATGAGAACTCAAAATTGCAGGATGAATTTCTGAATCACTGCTCCGCAGCTACTTTCTATCTTTTTTTCCTGAAGGTCTAAAAAAGCAAGTTCTGCAGCTTATAATGGGTCACTCTGGACTACTACTTCTTGGAGAATGCATACAAATGTTCTTTTAGCATTTTTATTAACTTTCTCAGATATATAAAATACAACACTAACAATAAGAAGAAACAAAGAAAAGAAATAAGAAAAGAGAGATACAAAGAAGAAGAAAGCAAAATAAAAAAATAAAAAGATTTCCAACCTTCTCAACAATGGCTAATGCTATGTCGATCTAAAAAGGAAGTTACGCTACAATAAATCATCAAACTCCTTCCTGTAAAAAATAATTATTGATAATCAAACTCAATTTAAATAATATTGTATACAATGATTCTATATAGAAAGATTATCTAACATTTCCATATATTAATTGAAAATTACTAAGATTTAATAATAAAATTCAACTACTGTATATGTTATTAATTCTCCCCTAATCTAAGTTTAACAAAAGCCATATCACTTTGTCTTTTAGCTATACCTACTTCTATACATAGCATCTATGTGCCCCCTCTTTCTTCCCTGACTTCTATATGCCCACTCAAATAATCATATCGGTTCAAATCTATCCATTTTATTTTATTTACCCTTTCCTTAAGATGGAAATATACATTCATATTTTGTAGACAGGCTTTAGAAGAGAGAGGAGAGGTCTGTTTTTTGGAACCATGCCCTTCTCCCCTCCCTTCTATGGCAAGTCCATTTAAGTGTGTGCATTGGGAATAACTTAATACCTTGAATTCTGGCATAGGGGTTACACATCTGTTGCTCAGGGTGAACAAAGGCCAATATAAGGATGGAAAATGTTATTATATAGGGAGGAAGTGAAGAGCCATGCAACAGGAAAGGATATGCTGTTTCTTTTTAGACAGAACTTTAATGTTTTATTCTGTTTCTAGTTCTTCTGGCCTCCCTGCTTGGCCTCTCCTTGTCAATTTCATGACTTGACCTTTCAAATGGGTTTGAAAGCTGAAAAATGAACAGCCACAAGGGCAGGTGGAAGGAGGCAAAGGGGGTTTCACTAAGCTCAAGAAAAGTAGCAGAAAGAACAGGAGAGTGGAAGTAACAGGCAGCAAGAAGAACAAACAAGTTATGGGTTTGAAAGTGCACTCAGATTCAGACATGTCCTCTGCACTGCATTCAGTTATCAGGACAGTTGCATGTTCTTTGTGACTACCCCCTCCACTCCTTCATGGCAATGTTAACAACCCAGAAGTTATCAGTGGCTGTGTCCCATACTTTATAGAGTGTCTACAGTGCTCTGTTACTCTGTTAACTGGACACTATTGGTCTTCCAGGAAGTGTTGGGAATTACTTCCCACAATTCCTGATTTCTGTTGTCCTTGGAGAATGATGAGACACTGGCCCTTTTCACATGTGGGGGGGGGGGAACGGTGTAGAGCGACCTCTCACGGAGGTCATCTACACCTTAGAGTGGACTGGCGTGGACTACTTTTTGTAGCTTCACACCAGAATCCACTCAGGAGCGGCCAGAACTAGCCAGGCTGCGTGTTTTTTAAAAACCTCTTTTTAGAGGTTTTTAAAAAACACAGAGCACGCAGCACCGTGCCGCTCCGTCGCTCGGCTCTAAAGTGGATCTGCAGGCGCGCGCAAGTGTGTGCCTGCAGATCTGCCAGGGGCGGGCTTCCAGCTAGCGAGCTTCTCCGGTTGGTGGAGAGCCTCCACCAACCGGAAGCTGCCATCTGCGACGCCGGAGGAGTGTGGAGCAGCAAGCTCGCGCTGCTCCACGCGGCGACGGACTTACCCGGCTGGAGGTAAGCTCCGTTTTTGGGCGTTTTCGCCCGTTTCCCCCCCAACATGTGAAAAGGGCTACTGTCTTGCGCATTCCACGTTAAGAACAGAGCAGGAATCTTCCTTCGTCTCAGTCACCTTACCTAATTAAAGTTAAGCAATCAAGAGTAACAGAGATCAACTATTATTTGGGGTGTTCGAAAAGTAATATTCAGAGGCCCAATTACTATTTAAAAGTGATTGTTGCCCCTCACTATGTCCAATATGCAACTTTGTCGTTGTCATCGTTGTTTGCTGTGTGCTATTAAGTCTTTTCCAACTTATGGAGACCTTAAGGTGAAATCTACCATGGGGTTTTTTTGGCAAGATTTGTTCAGAGGGGTTTCTGCCTTTGCTTCCTCTGAGACTGAGACAGTGTGACTTGCCTAAGGTCACCCAATTGATTTCCATGGCTGAGCAGGGGTTCAAACCCTGGTCTCCAGAATCACAGTCCAATGCTTAAATCAATCAATACACCACTGGTTCTATACAATTATGTTACTTTTTGTTATAATTATCTCCAAGCTCTGAGCTTTCCAACCAGATTTACACAAAGTGCTTCACCAAATAAATCAAAGCATTTAAAAGACAATATTAATGTCTGTTTATAGAAAACTGCAGTCAAGTCAACTGGAGACCAGGGTTCGACTTCCCGCTCAGCCATGGAAACTCACCTTGGGGGCATCTAAGCCCCAGAAAACTTTGTGATAGGTTTGTCTTAGGGTCACCATAAGTTGGAAATGACTTGAAGGTATGTAACAACAACAACATCTTATGGTGACCCTATCAAAGACCTTTAAGTTACCCTATTATCAACAGCCCTGCTCAGTTCCTACAGACTCAAGGCTCTTGCTACCTTGATTGAGTCTATCTACAGCATTAGGGATCTCCCAAAAGTTAATCAAATAAAACATTTAAAAAATAAAATACCACAACAGTACCCTAGAGGGATGTGTGCTTCTCCTTTCCATTGTTCTGAGCTGCTGTAGAAAAGGGTGAATGTTCCCTAGGGTGAATGTTTCTAAGGTGAATGTTTCTAAGGAAGAGATTCCAGGACATGGGTGCAACCATGAAAAAAGCTTTGTCCCTTTGTCAGCTGATTCATGATGTTTGGAACATTAAGCACAGGACCTCTGGTCAAAAACTCAGCACATGAACAGTTTTTAAGCCAGCCTGCTTAGAAGACTATTTCAGGGTTTAATGGTCAATGCCAGCATTTTCATTTCTGCCCAGAAACCAAATGAGAGCCAGCACAGATCTTTAAGCCCAGAAGTAATGCACTTAGAGGACCAAGTGGCTGCTGCATTCTGTGCCAACTGCTGTATTCAAACAGTTCATAATGTGTTACAAAGGAACTCCAGATGTTCTGAGCCTCTGTTCACATACAGTGTGTTCTATAGATTTATTGAATATTATGCTATCAACATGAGACAAGAATCCATTTTGTGTTGGAAGGTACAGTGGAAATAGCTGCCAGGAAGAGTATTAAGGCATGACATGGAAGCATAGAGGCCTTACAGTTTACTTACTTATAACCTGATTAAATTAAAGGGAGTGCTTGGCACAGATCAGATTGGCTTGGGTCACAGCAGGGAAAAAAGTAGAAAATAAAATAAACAAATATGCCTACCTAACTAAACTATATGACAAACTATACGTATTGTTGAAATGTCCTATATCACAAATGCCATGGACTAGGGCAGAGCACCTTCTTCTGGATCCTTCCTATTCTATAAAAAACTTTATATATATTCTATATAAAACTATAATCCAAACAACCAACTCATAAGGACTGAAGTAGCAATGAGGAATAGATCTCTCATAGAATTTTGAGGAGCTGTGCAAACACTCCACCAGGCTTCTGGGATTTCTGTTTCCCTAATTTTTTTTCACTAAAAATCACCCCCCATAACCGCATGTGGGGATAATGTCACCATTTTGCCCCCCCCCCCCCCGTCAAAGCTGTTGTATGCCAAGAAGAAAGGCATTATTTTTCCAACCAGGAAATCAAGTCAACCAGCAAATCAAGTGATGGAAGAGTATTTTTATCAGCTGAATAGTCCCTGAGGAGCTCAAAAATAGCTTTGGAGGCTACGTGTAGCCAATGGACCATATTTTCCTCATCCTTGGCTGAAACATGCCTTGATTGTTGATACCAAAATCCACTCAGATAGTCTGAGACAATCAAGGAGCCTTAAGAGTTCCATGAAAATCTCATCATCCATAAATGGTCATAGCACAGGTTGTCAACTGAAACAAACAAGGTCCTTTCTGCCCTGAGAAAATGGGACTGTAAACAAAATTATGGATCTGATTTTAATATTTTGCTTAGAATACAAAATATGTTGACACCAGCAGTATATAAAAAACTGTATTGTAGATTATGGCATAGAGTCTACAGATGTTCTTGCACATCTGTACAAGCTGTTTACAAAAGAAAACAT
The DNA here is from genome assembly GCA_030412105.1 of Cyclura pinguis. Taxonomy (NCBI): domain Eukaryota; kingdom Metazoa; phylum Chordata; class Lepidosauria; order Squamata; family Iguanidae; genus Cyclura; species Cyclura pinguis. The sequence continues at coordinate 61,031,842 of CM059600.1, read as the reverse complement.
ATAATTTGACATGTACGACACAGACTTCTAGGCATGCATCCAAATTCTTCAAGAAATTATATACCTATTTTAGCTTTGGAAATGCCTAGAGATTTTATGAGAATGTTGCACACTGGATTCTGTTCTTGCTACATATATACCTACTAGTACACCAGTGCTTAATAGTTGTGGTCAAGGGAATGAAACAAACAAGCATATAAAACAAAATTCCATCTCAGATTAGCCATGGAGCAACAATGGATATTAGGAGCCTTTCAATCGACTTCACGTTATTAGCATAAAAAAACCTCACAACTTAAAGTGTATTTCAAATGGAATTTTTATTTATTTTGTATTGTAAGCCATCCTTTAGGACATTGTCCTCACAAGACAGCTCACAAAGTAATTTTTAAAACAACAACAACAACACATCAATCAATTACAGCAACAAACAATTGATTTTTTTGTTGTTGTTGATTTTTGCCATCAGGTCAACTCTATGAATGAAAGATTTCCAAGAACCCTGGTCATCAACTGCCCTGCTCATGGCTTTGCAGACTCAAGGTCATGGCTTCCTTGATTGACTCAATCCATCTGCCATTAAAAATACATTTTAAAGAACACCCTAACAGCAACAACAGAAGAGCTAAAGATATTTTCTCCTTGCAACCATTCACACTAATTAAAGCAAGCTAAGAAGGATGTTTTTCTACAACTGAAAGATATTCAGAGTTGAGGTGGTGTGTACCACAACAGACAGAAAGTTTCAAAGCCTTTCTTTAACTATCTCCCATAGGTAAAATACACACTTCTCTGTCTTGCTCCCCATGAGCTCAATGGAAGCCAGCTTGCAGGAATGTAAGGGAGTAAGATGCCATTCTTCAATTGAAAGGTATTCTGTTTTAATAGTAGAGACAGAAGCACCTGCCCAGCCGTAATATCTTATGCCTGACTGTAGAAATACGTAGAAATGCATATTTTGATTCGTCCTGAAACACTTCTTTAAGTCAGTCCTTGATGGACTTTCCACCTAGCTCCACCATCTGAACACACAAGACAATAGTTTTTCTCACATTTTCATTACAGTCACCAAGAGCTCTTGGCCTTTATTTCTCTTCTCTTTTTTTCTCTTCCAGTGGAGGAGAAGCTTCCACTGAACTTCACCTTCCTTGACAATCCCCACTATATAGACCCTCATATTGCCCACCTTCCTGCAAAAAACTCTAAAAATTTCTGTCAGTCCTTTGTCTTTGGAGAGTGAAGTAAATAGCAAGCAGGACAGCTTTGGGGACTGTGATAGATACTTGATTGATTGTTGCTGTTGTGTGCTCTTAAGTAATTTCTGATTTATGACAACCCTAAAGTGAGCCTATCATGGGGTTTTCTTGGCAAGATTTCTTAAGAGGGGGTTTGCCTGGTCTCCAGAGTTGTAGTCCAATATTCAAACCACTATACCACACTGACTCTTCCATGCATACATACATGCCCTGCCTTGAAGACCCTGACAGTGAGGAGGAGGATTCTGATGTTACTGCAGTTATAGTTCGAACTTGTGGTATATTAGATATCATTTGATATCAATAATTTGGCCTTCTTTACCCATTCCTCTCCACGTGCTTGAGAGGCCCCCGGACAAGCACGCATACAGGCACGGCCGATAATAGCCGAAACATTCCAAACAAATCCAGGCAGGCCAGAAATAGCCAGACTGCCGCTTTAGGAGACCTCAAGGCAAGTACCACATTATGTATGCACGCTACTTACAAAGGACTCCCTACCCCGAGCAGGCAGCTTGATGAGCCTAATACTCAACTGTCAAGCACTCCGCGTTTGCATATTGGCTACTCTATTGACAACGCTGTCATAATTCAATCATGCAAAATACTGACCTTTCGAAGGCTTTGTCTCCAGCCCGAAACTCATTGTTATCCCCAAGAACGGACTAGCCTGCGGCCACATTTTCCCCTATAAGAACCCCTGACTTTGAGCGTCTCATTGGATCTCTCTTGGCTTCCATCCCACCTTCCTGTTGCTTCATCCAGCGAGCCTTCCCCTCAGCTCCTCGTGCTGAGAATCCTTACTTCCATGAACTTCGTCTTCAGACTAGCCGGGTTTCAGGACAGGTGTAGTATTCCCCAAACAAAACCTCCTCATAAAATCCCTCTATCCAACTCCTACCTTTATTTCAATAGTTCTCCGTGTGAGTGTGTTGCATACACGTGTTTGACTGTACATCAATAAAACAACTATTATTACTTGCTCCTTGACTCGGCCTGACCCCGTAGACATTGGGTTCAAGATCTCGCTACGTTGCCCTGCCTCTCGCATTGCTAACTAGTGCTCTAGCTAATTCCCATTCCCCATTATTTTGAGCACACTGAGGTGTCCCTCCCAGGACCCCCAGAAATCAGGGTAACACTGAATCTGAGGCAGAAGTTTCTCCAGAAGTTTTCTCAGTGGAAAATAGCAGGGGCCTGAACAGGGGGAACAAATATCAGATGAAACAGCACAGCCCAGTCTCTCCTTGTGGGAGAGATGATGCCAGAAAGGTCTCCAGCGTTCAGCTCATTTAAGTAACAAACAGGCTTTAATGAGGAAACACCTGTGGCAGCACCATCTACTATATAAAAGTCAATGTTTTGCCCTTTCCACATGTGGGGGGGGGGAACAGGCAAAAACGCCCAAAAACAGAGCTTACCGGCAGCCGGGTAAGTCCGTCGCTACACGGAGCAGCACGAGCTCGCTGCTCCGCAGTCCTCCGGCATCCCAAATGGCGGCTTCCGGTTGGTGGAGGCTCTCCACCAACCGGAGAAGCTCGCCAGCCAGAAGCCCGCCCCTGGCAGATCTGCAGGCACGCACTTGCGCGCGCCTGCAAATCCGCTTCAGAGCCGGGCAACGGAGTGGCGCAGGGCTGCGCACTCCGTGCTTTTTAAAAACCTCGAAAAAGAGGTTTTTAAAAAACACGCAGCTCGGCTAGTTCCAGCCACTCCTGAGTGGATTCTGGTGTGGAACTACAAAATGTAGTCCACGTCAGTCCACTCTACAGTGTAGTAGACCTCCGTGAGAGGTCGCTCTGCACTATTACAGAAGCCCGGTGTGGAAATGGCCTTTGTCTGTGAGTTTGTATGTTTGTCTACATCAAGCAGGTGAAGACCTCATACAATTGGCTGTGCAAGGCAAAGACCCTCATATGATTGGCTGGCTGTGAAGATTCCATGGGATCCTGGGGTTGGCAGTTTAGGGAGGGGCCCTTAGAATTCTCAGCCAAGGAGCTCTTGGGCCTCAGGCTGGTTGCTATGGAGATGAGGCCTACCATCAATAAGGATGCCAGAAATCATTTGGGAGGCTTATGTGAGAAAAATTAAAGTGACATACACAACATAGTTACAAGGTCTTCTTTCCTCATACAGTAGATTGTATGTCTTCCATACGTGAGGAATCTTAAAAGTTGAAATTCAAAACAAAAAATGCTTCCAGAAAAATGTAAAGCCATTGCGCAAATTCGACAGAAAGCAAAAAAATTAAAAGCCAGTACATCAACATTGCCAGACAACATAGATTGGATTGGAAACTATGGGGGAAAGTTACAGCTACTGGAATAGGCCGGTTGCTATGGAGATAATGCCTAGAAGCAAGGATGAGGACAGGTGTTATACGGTCAGTTTTAGGTCTACCGGTTTCCACCTGAACCTCAGATTCCACCTGAACCTCAGGAAGAACTTCCTGACAGTCAGGGCTGTCCGGCAGTGGAATATGCTGCCTCGGAGTGTGGTACAGTCTCCTTCTTTGGAGGTTTTTAAGCAGAGGCTGGATGGCCATCTGTCGGGAGTGTTTTGAGGGTGTTCCTGCATGGCAGGGGGTTGGACTGGATGACCCGTGTGGTCTCTTCCAACTCTACATTTCTATGATTCTATGATTCTATGACAGTGTATTTCTTCAGGAGCCTAACCTCTGTATGTTAACAACTCTGAATACAGATTGGATTGGGGAATATGGGGAAAAGTTTTAGGTACTGGAAAAGGCCAGTTGCTATGGAGATGAGGTCCAGCAGCAAGGAGGAGGGCAGTGTATTCCCTCAGGACCCAAACTGTGTATGTAAATAACTCTGAATACAGATTGCACTGAAAAATACAGTTGGTCCTCCACATTCGCAGGGGCTAGGGACACAGAATCCCCGCAAAATCAAATAACCATGAATACCATTCCCTGCACTCTCCTGTGCTGCTGCAGGCAAGCCCATGTGGGTAGTGGGTGGGAGAGTGCAGGAGGGGAGAAGATCTTTTCCCCTACCTCCAAAGATCTTCCCTTCCCTGTGCTTTCTCATCCCCACCCATGTGATCGTGCAGCGAGCAGTGCAGGAAAGTGAGAGAAAGATCTTTAGTCCCCTTCACTCTCTCACTCCCCACTCACATGATCGGATGGGCAATGGTGCAGGAAAGCAAAGGAGAGAAGGATCTCTCCTCCCTTTTACTCTCTTGCTGACTGTCAGCACTATTGCCCTGGCTGCCGGTGGGCAGGAGAGGGGAGACAATGATATCACGAATAATAAAACCTGCGAAAGTCAAACCTAAGAATGTGGGGGGAGAACTGTATGGGGGAAAGTTACAGGTACTGGAGAAGACAGTTTGGTGAGTTCTTAAGAGGAAAATAAAATCCTGTGCAATGCTGGGTAAATTCGCTAATGAGAGTAATGAGAGGGCTGTTGGTCTTCAGCTCCAAACTGTCTTGGATGAAACAGATTATCTAGACCCATTTCAAACTGGCTTCAGGGCAGGATATGGAGTCGAGACTGCCATGGTCGCCTTAGTGGATGATCTTTGCCTAGGTATCGACAAGGGAAGTGTGACCCTGCTGGTTCTCTTGGACCTCTCAGCGGCTTTCAATACCATAGACCATGGTATCCTTCTGGAATGCCTGAGAGGGTTGGGGATCGGGGGTACTGCGCTTAAGTGGTTCCCGTCCTATCTCTCAGGTAGATTCCAGATGGTGATGCTTGGGGACAGTTGCTCCTCGAAAAAGGAGCTTAAATTTGGCGTCCCTCAGGGTGCTGTCCTGTCCTCAATGCTATTTAACATCTACATGAAACCGCTGGGAGAGATCATCAGGAGGCACGGAGCAAGGTGCTATCAGTATGCTGATGACACCCAGATACATCTCTCCATGCCTCGGATAACAGCATCAACTAAGGGTGGCATCTCGCCTCTGAACGAATGTCTTGAAGCAGTAATGGACTGGATGAGGAAAAACAGACTGAAGCTGAATCCAGATAAGACGGAGGCACTTGCTGTTGGGGGCCCTAGCCCAGACATGGAGATTTGTCAGCCAGTCCTAGACGGGGTCACACTTCCCCTGAAAGACTGTGTTCGCAGCTTGGGGGTACTCCTGGACTCGCCACTTCAGATGACAGCTCAAATAGATGCGGCGGCCAGAAGTGCCTGCTATCAGCTTCGGCTGATACGCTAGCTGCGCCCCTTTCTGGAGCTGGGGCACCTAAAAACGGTGCATGCGCTGGTAACTTCGCGGTTCAACTTCTGCAATGCGCTCTACATAGGGCTACCCTTGTGCTTAGTCCGGAAACTTCAATTAGTTCAGAATATGACAGCCAGGTTGGTCACCGGTAGACCTAAAACTGACCATATAACACCATTTTTAAAATCTCTTCATTGGCTGCCTATTAGTTTCCAGGCACAGTACAAGGTGTTGGTTATTGCCTTTAAAGCCCTTCATGGCTTGGGGCCAGCCTACCTGCGGGATCGCCTTCTCCCATATAATCCGCCCCGCATATTAAGGTCCTCTGGGGGAATTTACTGCAGCCAGTTAGAACTAGGTTGGCTGCGGTTACCCAGAGGACCTTTTCTTCTATCATTCCCAAGTTATGGAATGGCCTGCCGGAGGAGACCCGGCATATTACCAGTCTGGACTGCTTTAAAAATGCAGTCAAGACTGATCTCTTCCGACAGGCCTTCCAAGATTAGCATTTCCATCACCTCCCATCAATTGTCTTCTTGTTTTGTTAATAGTCAACTGATTGACTGTTAATTGTGTGTTTTAAGGGGTTGGTTTAGGTGGGTTGGTGGATGGTGAGGATTGGGTATGTTTTTTAATCTCTTTTAATGTATTTAATTTATTTTATGTTGTTCGCCGCTTCGATCCTTGTGGAGAGGTGGGATAGAAATAAATTGTATTGTTGTTGTTGTTGTTGTTGTTGTTGTTGTTGTTGTTATTATAAAAGGCAGACAGTTGACGCGTCTCCTCCCAGAGTTGACAACTGATCTTCCTGGTGGTTGAAGCTCTGTGCCATGTTCTCCTGAATCCTAACTCTCTTGGAACTCTACTTGTTTGATGCTGATTTGGATTTGCCTTTGTGGATTTGTTTGCCTTGGAACTTGCCTTCTTAACCTGAACTTTGTTTGGACTAATCCTGCTGTCACCTCTGTAAGCTCTGCCCTGCTGGTTTGCTAATTGGTAGCCTAGTCTGCTTGGATCATGACACGTACTTAAGGTCCTCCCTTCCCAAATCTAGCCATAAATAACATTTATAATTGACCAGGAGAGACTTCCCATCTTTACTGACCCTAATAGTGTGTTTGCTGAGACAGGAGGAACTGAAAATGGACTTCAGTGTGTACCTACCTGTTGTATGAAAGCTCCATCTTTAAAAACATCACATTTTAAAAATAAAAATAATATATTTGCAAATCTATGTACAGTCGGCCCTCCACATTTGCAGGTTACATTTTCATGGATTTGATTATTTGTGAGTTTCTACAACTCCTCTGCCCCTCCTGCATTTCAGGTGGAACTTTTCATCTCAGTGGCTCCAATCAGGCCATGCAGTCCTTTAAAAACCAACCTCTGATTCTCCTCCACCAGCCACTGCGTGACCAGCTAAGGACAGCTCTCAGCCTAATTTCTCAGTACCACAAATCCTCTCCTGATGCTCCCCCACCACTACCACCAAAGGAAAGAGATGGGTGAGAGAAAGAAATTATAAAACCACCATGCTGACTCCTCTTTCGTTCTCCTTTTTGGACCTTGGGTGCCCATTCTCCCCGCCGTGCCTCAGCACCCTTCCCATTGACGCACACGTTTTGATATTTGCCATTTTTTCACTTTTGCAAGGTGTTCTGTGTCCTAATCCTAGCAAATGTGGAGGACAAATACTATAAGCTACAGTGATTTTTCTAATAAAATAAAAGTCCTTGTAAAGATGTAGTTAAAAACTGGACTTTCCACTGGAGGGTGGGGGTTAAAAACCAGCAGTCATGTTTGCTTCTAGTGAAAATGCCTGACTTGCAATGAAAACGTGCAGCATTTTTTTTAAAAGTCTTTGCAAAAACTATTATTAGATTAAGCTGTGGAGAAAGAAAAAGAGGTAATTGGATTCACATTACCAGAGATATGGGAAACAAGCTAGTGTATGACTGAATAGTATAACTTTATCAGCAGTGCTTTGAATAATTTGGGAAGTACATGAAATTTTTCCACATCATGTTCCTTGGCCTACTTGGAAATAGAAAACACACTTTGATACTCAAATGTTGAAAGACCCCATTTGTAAAGAACAAAATAATGAAGGGGTAAAAAGAGCCATTCAGTTTTGCTTAGCTTCCTGGGTTTGGTTCAATGAACTGGGCATTTATCTCACAATAACATGGTGAAGTAGTTTGAACAGATAGATATGACTTGCCTGAAGCCACCTAGTGAACTTCATAGCTCAGCAGCAATTTAAAGCTGGGTGTGTAATAAATCCCTAAATAAGGGTCTGAAGATAAATATGGTACTCTAATCTTCAGGAAAAATAAAAGGAATAGTGGAGTTTCTTGCAGATGAGAAAATTAAAAGAAAATTGTATTAGAATTCTGGCTGTGCTTTAAATTGTATCTTCCCTTCAGCTCTTCTTATCTCTGCTATCCCAGAAAACATTTATTCATCTGGCTGTCCTGAATACTGTAATACTCCCAGTGTTGTGTGGATCTGTAGTAATAATGGTATGTGCCTTCAAGTTGCCTGTCAACTTATGGTGACCCCATAAATTTCAAAGGGTTTTCTTAGGCAATGAATACTCAGAGGTGGTTTGCCTGCCTCTGAATATAGCCTACAGCATCTGAATGTCTTCAAAGGGAAGACAGAAATCTGCAGCCAGTCTAGCTTTATGCATATTTTAAAATGAATTGTTCTTAATCTTGACTGATATTTAAGTTTTGTCTGTGGATCTGACAGAGCATAAATACTTGTCAAGATTAAGAACAACACTTTTAAAATATACATAAAACTAGCATTGTCCTCCGTTTGAAGGCATGTGCTAATTAGATGGGGTTTCCAGTCCACATGGGTTTTAAGGTAAAGGATCACAAAATGGAAGGACTTGAACAGACTGGGTAAGATGTAGTATATTTCTCCACTGAAATTGTAGCAATACTTCCTAAACTTGTAGTTATAAGTATAGATGCATTTATGCATATACATATTTGGAAATCCCTGTGCTCTTTTGTCTCTTTTTTCGGGTTCAGCATTTCCTCTCTCTTTTTTTAATTTTTAGTTTATTTTATTTTGGTCCTACATAAGTGGCCACCCTCCCTGCACCCAAAAAAAAAAGAAAGAAAGAAACATGGGAATGTGTATGGGTACCCCGGTAGCCTGTCAGTTTAGCCTGTCAGTTTATATGAATTATACAAGGTTTTCTTAAGCAAGGAATACCCAGTTCCTTCCTCTGAAGTATAGTCTACAGCACCTGGTGCTTAGTGGTGGTCTGTCATCAACACATTAACCTGGGCTGATCCTGCTTAGCTTTCATGATCATACAGGATCTGACATCTTTAGGGTATTTAGGTACATTTCCCATAAAAAGATATTTTAAAATATTTATTTTTTTCAGAATATTTATACTACCCTTCCATGGCTCAGGGGGCTGACACAAAAATGCAACAAAATGAGAAAGTTCTAGTTTCTAGAATTAAACACAACAACACATTTGTTATATCCAAGAGCCAAAAATACAGTGATTCAGAGCAAGAAAAACAGATAAAAGAACACAGCTGTGTTTTGAGTTGGGACTATGCAAAACATTACTTTTCAGATGCAGATAGTCTCTTTGCTGTTGCAACAAAGCTCTCTTCTCTGACCTCCTGAATGTTTTCTGTTCATCATCGATAGTCTTTAGACCACACTTAGAGAGAAATGCTGCATCAACTCTTACCATGAAAGGCCCTGCTTGCAATCTAGAAGGATGTGGATCCTAGCTTGGTAGGAAGCCAACCTTCTGAGTGGTGTAGACTGACTGCCAAGAACACCCAAGTAAAAACAGATGCTGTGCAGAAATGTTCAGAATGGATAGGCAAAGGGAAAGAAAGAAAGAACAGAAGAAGAAATGTGTAGCATTTAAGGGCTTTGGAAACAGCTCTCTTAGCGAAGGTGATGGGAATTTTATTACTCCCATTAAAAAAAGGGACAATGTCCAGATTAAAGGATGGTGGCAGATATAAATAGAAAAGCAGTAAAGGGAAAGATTCTAGTGTTTCACTAATCTGGTATAATATGATTCTCAGGGGAAAAAGTGACCAAATATCTCAAGACCAGACCATGTTCCAGCACTCAAAAGCACAAATAAAGGGTCAAAAATGTTTAGTGTTTGGGAGGATGCTCTCATTTTGACAACTGCAGTTTCCCACTGCCCATGACTGAGCTCATAATTTAAGATTTAGTTGGCATGATTATCTTTGGTATCATGATAAAGCACATGCTCAGTTTAAAAATCAGTGTATTAGAAAGGCCCTCCTATCAGTTTCTGTTAGGGAATTGAGAGATTTTTTTAGTAATAAGTCTCCCAATCAGAAGAGTATTTAGTAAATGCACAGGCAGAAGTTGAACCAATTACCAGTCCCACTTTATCATCTCCACCCCAGACACACTTAATCTAGCTCAAAATAAACACAAAGAGTTTGCTTAAAAAGCATGAAAAGTTTACTCACAAAATCTTGTACATAGTTTACATAGGTTCAAATTCTTAAAGAAAGGTAAGAAATTAAGAACTCGCATGCTTGCCAGAGAATCAGAGAGCACATGCTTGCAGAGAAGCCCAAGAATAAAAGGGAAGAGGAAGAGAACATGCAAGGGGAAGTGGGTGTTGACCAAACAACAGGAAGTTTACTCTAGGCAGTCCTCTCTATGCCTACAATTACTTGCAAACTAACTAGCCAGTTAATTAAGTATGCAAAGGTTGCCACTCCCAACAGATTGGTATAAGCAAAGCCTTTTTTCCTAAGATAATATTAGCCATCTGGGAAGCCTTTTCAAAGAAATAATGGGTTAAAAATTGGAGACGGTTGCTTTATGAAGATCCTTTGTATTTTGAACCAGACAAGTGGAAATTTAAATCAAGAGAATTGATTCTTAAGGAAGGCAAATGTCTTATGCAAACCATAAGAACAAATTTAAGATAAGAGAAATGCAGCCATAGAGGTTAAGAAAATGAGTTTTACTTGGAGATATGCAAAGACAATGACCATTTAATGCAAAGTGTGCAAATGGCTTTTGAAACCAAAAGATGGAACTGTAAAAGAGTACATGATAAAATCAACCCAAAGTTTTGAGGCATGATGTCTATATTTGTGTAAGGGGGAAAAATGTTCCAAAGAAATAAAATTCACTTTGTGTAGTAGTTTAAAAAAAAAGCCTGTATAAGATAATATGCAGATGGTATTTAACCCCAAACAAGCTGTTGGAAATGTCCCAGAATGCTTCAAACCAATGTTGGGGATGTCAAGATAAAGATGGCTCTTTTCTTCATATGTGATGGACTCATAAGAAGATGAAAAGTTCTTGGTCTAAGATGTATATGTTAATCCCCAAAAATTTTAAAGGTAGATTTTGTAATGTTACCAGAAATGTTTTGTTGGCCTTTACAGATGTAGAACTGGATAGTAAATCTGGATCACTTCTTTGATACATAGCAGCAACAGCAAGAATATTATTTGCTCAAACTTGGAAATAGTCTGAAGCATCAACAATGGAAGAATGGATTGTTAAGACTGCTGAGCTGGCCTAACTTGACAAGTTAATGTGGGTTTTGAAAGACTGGAAACCATTTATCAATTTTTTTGAGCAATAAGAACTCTAATGATGTAATAATCTATTGTTATTAAAAGTTTTAGTAGGATTATTTACCTAGATCTGTAATGATAGAATAATATTTCTTCCTCTTATTTTTCTTTTCATTATAATCAAGACTGAGGGGTCAGAGCCCTATTGTGTTTCAGTTATAAGTCTTTTTCCTTTCTCTTTCTCTCTTTTTCTTTCTTCTGTTTCTTTGATTGTATTTTGGATTGTAATGTTCATTGTATCTTAGATTGTTAGTGTTAAAAATCAATCAATAAATTAAAGAATGTTATCTGTTTCAGAGCTAAAATTTCAGACTGGGCTGATTTTTAAAATGTCCTGGTTCTTGTACTTTAAAATTTAAGGTGCAAATTAAAGGTCTGGGAGATGAAAGAATGGAGAGAGGCAGCTGCCTTCCATCATGCAGTCTTCTAAGCAGAAAGCTTAGCATCCTAAAGAGGCAGCAAAGGTTGATGAGAGAGAAGAATAAGAGTTGGGAATCTCCCCTTTTCATTCCCAGAAGAGAAAAAGGATCCATTTGAATCTCCTTGGTAGAGAACGGAAGGCAGAGAGGAGAAAGAAGCAGGAAGAAAGAGGTAATGGGAAGGGAGATCAACTCCCTGCCCAGTGTGCTTGTTTGGGGGAGAGAAGGAGGAAGAAAAGGACTCCCCTTTTGGTGTCCTGGTTGGGGACCAACTAGGATGTCTTCTGTAGGGAGAGAGTCTGGTTGGGGTACAGTTGTCTGGTATGTGTGTTTTCTTGAAGAATTGGGGTAGGGAGCTATGACAAGATGCTGGAAGACCAGAGGAGCTGTAGAGGGCAAGAAATACAATATCAAAAGTGGAAAGAAGATGGAAGACCAAGGCCATTTCCACACTACATTGCTATAGTGCTATTATTCCACTTTCAACGTCTTGTGGAATTCTGGGGTTTGTAGTTTCCTGAGGCCAAAGAGCCCTCTGGCTGAGAATTCTAAAGGCCCCTCCTTAATCTGCAAACCCCAGGATTCCATAGGTTGTTGAAAGTGGAATAATAGCACTATAACAGTGTAGAGTGGAAATGGAGCAAGTTTCCCCCTCTAGGAAAGCAGGAAAGGTTGAGAGTTGCAAGTGGTAGGAGAAGACCCCCAACCTCCCTATATTTGAAACAGAAGGGGTCACAAGCTTTCTTGGGGGACAAGAGAAGAGGCTGGCACGGTGGTGGTGGTGGAGGTGGAGGAGGAGGAGGCAGCAGCATGAGGAAGAGATGAATCTCTAACTTTTGGGGGCTTGGGGGTGGGAAGTGTTTGAGGCAGGCAAGATGGACAGGAGAGAATGGAGAAGGGGTTATCTAAATGCAAAGTCCCCCACCAAAAGCCTGGTAATTATCTAGCATCAATTATCAGACCATATATAGTTGGTTTATTTAAAGTGGGAATCCTCATAGAAATTAGTGATTTGAAGTCACAGTGGGTAAAACTGTTTTTTGGCTTTTCAAAATATGGTAACCCTGAAAGACATATCATGAGATTCAAGCATTAGTTTCTACTTATGATTGGTGGTGGGGATTAAGGAATGCAGGAACAGTGTCAAGTTAGGTGGTGATGGCAGCACTGTGTAACCCCAGTGGGTCTCCAATGTGGTTGCAAAACTTCTAGAAGCTGCCTATTCTAGCTTTTATCAGTATGTTGTCATGGACATCTAGGTTATGTTCTGTAGAACCTAATCTTACCATTTCTGAAGAGCCACAGTAACTTGGAAGGATGATTTGTATCCTAGCAGCAATTTGTACGCTAGCATTTTTTTGTAGTGCTCTTTCCCTTTCCCTGCGCAATGTAGTGTTCCCCCTACCATATATGCATGACACTTTTGTAGGATAAGGAAGAAATAAAACCTGTATAGGTATTCAGGCTGGAGCTGGCATTTCAATTAGAGCTATAACTTGGATGCTGGTGCTGAGAAGAAAGGGACAGACACGGAGTGATGGTTTGCTATTAGTATCCCCAGCCAAGTGATGGCCTTAGTTTTTGCCTTAGCTAAGCATGACAAGCCTTAAGTTATACCATTTGTTGCTGCCAAGTTTCCAGAATTATGAACACTGAATAATACAAAGCAAGGGGAGCATTTCTTCTGTGACAACATTGCTGCTCTGTTTTTGTCTCTCCCCAAGTGCCCTCAAGAATGGCTGCCCCTTAAGTAACACTTCATTAATCACATGGGTTTCTTGTTGATGTCATCAGCATTCCACCAAGGCCACAGTGGATGAAAGTATATCCTTTTGTACTGCCATCCCCCAGTCTCAGCTCTAGATTGGACCAATTTGACTGAATGCACACTTATAAGTCTACATGAACACGTCCAGGTGCTTGATGTATGGCCTAACATATTTCCCCAAGCCTATTCTTTTTACAGTCTAATAGGAATTTTTGTAAGGAAAGCTGTTCTATCTTCTTCAATTTCAAACCTTTTCATTCTTTCCTGCCAAAAAGTGAGCACAGGATGGAAAAGACAAACAGATCAGACAGGGAAGAATTACAGAATGGACCAGATTTGAACTATCACATCAACGTTATCGGTTCAAGAAATGCCACAGAAACCTATCCTTTACCAAGTTAGCCCATTGCTTCATCTAGCTGATCACTGGCCATACTGCTAGGCAACAATTTTCCTAGGTTTCAAGACAGGATGCTTCCCCAGCCTGCCTTGAGATGCCGGGGACTGAAACTCCCCTAATAGGATTGCCAGTTCAGGATCATCTGAGGTGTCTGGGCCAAAACTGAAGACCAAGGGACAGCCCCTGATGATTAAGTAATATGCATTAAATACCAACCACAGTTGCTCACTGTCTTTCAAATTCAAAGCACAATATAGAGAGAGAGAAAGAGAGGGAGAGAACATATTTTCCTGTTTAGAAATTAAGACAGAAAACTCGTCTGAGAAAACTTAGAAACTATTCTGGAAGCTGTTTTGGGTCCCATTCTTGGAGAAAGGTGGCATATAAATGCAATAAAAAATAAAACAGTAATAATTAAATAAACTAGGGACTGGCAAAACCACATCTGAATATTCCTTGCCTAAGAAAAACCTATGAAAGTCATGGGGTCACCATAATCTGACAGATGACTTGAAGGCACAAACACACTTGCTTCTAGTTAGAAAGCAGGGAAGGGAAGAGAAGAGGGTGACCTTCGTGTTACAACAACTAGGAGGGAAGGAGGATGCTAAGTGAATAAATACATAGATCCTCTAGAGAATTTTTACAAGTTGCAGCAACAAATCAGCTAAATTGCTGCTCTACTAGCTGATCTGGAGATTTTCACCCAGCCCTTTCTTCTTGCCCAGAGCTGAGATCATGAAAACTGGAGAATTTGCACCTTCATCTTCCACCCAGAAGTGGCCCATAAAAACTGGAGACTCAGGGCCAGGCCCTGAGATCTGGCAACTCTACTCCCCTAAGTTGCTGTATGGCCCAAGGAAGTCAGGAACAAACTACCTTGGAGAAGTTGTTTCTCATCACAAAGAGTGACTGCCCAGATCTTCCCTAGTTTTCCAGAACAAGGTTTAGCCATCAATTTTTAGTGTAACATTTATGAGTCCAGCAAAGCCTGGGCTCTGAAATCTGCAGAGTCTACTGTCCAGGAGAGTAGATTATTGAGAAAGTTCTTCCGAGGTTATTTGGAGCATATGGTTCTCTCCAGCCCTTCTGCAGTGCACTCCATTGGCTCCATCTGCCCCCAGTCAGTATTCTTTTCTAAATATCAAAGGCTGCAAGCAGTATGGAAAAACCAAATAATGGGCTTTGTAAATGCTCTCTAATGGGAAACGAGTTTAACAGAACATGAATAAAATGCTGTGGAGAGCAATCTTATTATACGTGCATTACTACAGAAGAAATACAAAAGCAGCAAGACTCAACCAAGCAGCAATTTCTCCCTACAGCAGAAAACTGCTACACACAGAGAGAGCACAGTAACCAGCTTATATTATGTGTGGGGGTGGTTGTCTACAATGGCAGTGGCAAATCACCTCTAAATGCTCCTTGCCTAAGAAAACCCTATGAAATTCAGATGACTTGAAGGCATATACACATATATAATGTTTAATGGCAGGTTGTTATATAACCAGGTAAAGATTGGTTGCCCTTACAGAGATAACTAGGGAACCAGGTGAATGGAGAAACCTTGATGGAAAAAAAAATTAAAATGGGGTGCAGGGGAGGACAACTGACAGTTTTTTTCAGGGGAGATGTATTTTTCTGGACCTTTTTTTTTCACTTGAAATTTCAGTAAAAATTTGAACTGCACATTTTCATGATTGTATAGCTGTCTCACAGGTGTTAGCAGATAATAAGCTTTATTCTGATAAGCTCTTGTTTTGTATTTTATTGGGGGTTTTTTGGAACTTAGGGCTATAGAAATGAAATTTAAGCTCACAGACTCTTCCCTTTCTCTCTTCCTTTGCTTCAGTTGCAAAGAACATTTGCTTCTACTTTTAGACCAAGCAGTGTTTCTCATTATGTCTGATCTGTTTAACTGTGATTTATTAATAAGCCACAATCATACATTACAGTTTGATCCTAGCTTGTTTGAACAAACTATAATTTAAGCAGAATTCTCTAAAGTTCAAATGTAATAAGGAACTCTGATTATGAAAGGAAATGTAAGCTTCCATTCTTCACCTTGCAGCCATACCAGGAGATGAGAACTACATGAATGTTACTCCAGTAGTACTAAACTGTGGTTTTAAGGGGACATAAAATCCTCCTCTCCCATCCCTTTCTCCTTTGTCTATTTCACTTTGCGAAGCAGTTGTTGTGTTCTTTCATTTCCACCTTATGGCAACTGTAAGGTGAACCTATTATGTGATTTTCTTGGCAAGGTTTGTTCAGAGGGGGTTTGCCATTGTCTTCCTCAGAGGATGAGAGTGTGATTTGCCAATGGTCACTCAGTGGGTTTCTATGGCCAGGGAGGAATTTGAACCCTAGTCTTGTGGATTTGTGGTCCAATACTCAAACCACTATACCACACTGGCTCTCCCTAGGGGAGGTCAGCTGTTGTTGTTGTCTGCCTTCAGGTTGTTTCTGACTTGTGGTGACCCTAAGATGAACTGGGTTTTCTTGGCAAGATTTGTTCGGGTGTTTGGCTTTTCCCTTCCTCTGAGGTTGAGAGAGTATGACTTGCCCAAGGACTCCTACTGGGTTTCCATGGCCAAGTGGCAATGCAAACCCTGATCTCTCCAGAATCATAGTCCAACACTCAAACCATTATACCATGCTGGCTGTCAGGGTCAGTACACACACAGCATGACTCATTTCATAGAGCCACATGAAGGCATTTTCAAGCAGCCCTCATATGGTAGTCGTATTGCACAGGCAGTCCTACTTATTTAACTAGTGCATTCATAACCTTAACCTCCACTCAAGAATCTTAGGCTAATATATATGATGGCTATCCAGTACTGGATATCCAGTATCCTTACAATAATCATGTGATGTGGGTTAGGAAAAGGGACAGTGATTGATACAAAACCACTCAGTGAATTCCATAGTCAGTGGGCATATGTGTCTTTGATCCAATTATAACTCCCTGTCCTTGATACCATGCCACACTAGCTCTTCTCTGTGCCACTCTACTTTTATCTCTAGTTTTACATTTCTAACTATTTAAGTGCTCTGCTAATTATGCTTTTTATTATTACTATTTATTAACTTTCCTTATATAGTGGGCTCTCGGAACCACTGAGATTTGGTTCCAGGACACCCTCTGGATACAAAAATTTATGAATGCTCAAGTCCCATTATGTACAATAGTATAGTAAAATGGTGTCTCTTGTATAAAATGGCAACATAAAATTATTATTATTATTATCATTATTATTATTTGCAAGCCATGGTTGGATACTGAATCCACAGATATGGAGGGCCGACTGTAGTTGCTGTCATGCTAATACAAAATAAGTTCCTTCATAGAAATACTGTGAATTTTCAGAGGGCAAGAATGGCTTATAATTTCTAGATAATTCAACTGTGGGTTGTTGTTGGCGTTTTTTCCATTTTTAATTCAGCCTTCTCACTAAATGCCCATATTCACCATTAAAAGAACTTTTGTGATTTATATCATCATCACCATTTATTTATATAGTGCCATCCCTGGTGCTTTACAAGTAAAAGAACAACAAAACAGTTCCCTGCCTCGGGCTTACAATCTGATTAAGACACAACACAAAAGGAAAAGGGGATGGCAGTGTGAGAGAGGATTAAGTCCGGCAGATACTGCCTTTTCTTCTCTCCTTCAGAGACCACACAGTGGCAGTTGGGAGGGAGGGAAGAAGAGGCCTCTATCTCCCTTTGGACCTAGATATGATGGATCTATGACAGCCTCTTATTCTTCCCCTCCAAGCCAGGCCATTTATGATTTATAGCATAAATTTAGAGTGATTTCAACACTGCTGCACATAAAATAGATATCTTAGCAATCCATGTTAGAGGTGATAGGTTCTCCTGCTCAAATTAGATAAGTATTCTTAGATAGGTTAATTGGCAGACATGCCAGGCAATGATGCACACTTGGGTCGACAAGGGAGTGCTTGAATTTATGGGTCCCCACATAAAATGTGCTGTTCAGAACATGACATGTTGAAAGTTGGCACAGTCAAGAAGCTGTACATCTCAGCTAGTCTGTCTGGTGTATCAACGGTCAAAACCTTGCTAGTCGATATTTCAATGTCTCTGTTCTCCAGGCTGTGAGAAATGTTCCATAATCACACAGAGCAGTTGCTGCAAGAAGAACTTGTTCTTTCCCGATTTCTACCCAACTTTCTGCCCGCTGCTCTAGCGAAATCTAAGTGAGTGACAACTACGTCCCATGGAAAGGAGTGGAGCTTAAATTAATCCTCATGACTAACTCATTCTGTTGGCTACAAATTGGACTTAGTCACAAATTAATATGAGTTTGGGTTTGATATACATGCTATGAGTTCCCAATCACTCCAGCCTACCACACATCCTTCTAAGTTACAGCATGAACACTTTATTGTTATGGATACCAATTTGCTTTGAATATATATCCAATGTTATGGAAATTATTGAGATGAAATGTTTTCAAGAATGACCCCCATGTGTTTTAAATCAAGGTTATATTAGACATGTTCCTTTTTTTTTCTTTTTTTCTTTTTTGCAATATGCCAACTAGTTACCACATCACTAAATTTCAAAACCAGTTTTTCTTCCTGTATCAAAAAAGTAATGAAAGTTCTTGATCAATTACATCATTCATTCATTATTTCAATTGCTGGTTTGGTTGTGTTCTCATATACTGAATTATTCAGTTAATTACAATGGTACAAAAGCCATAGCAACGAAAACACATAAGACACTCAAAATTATAAATGATACAGCAGTAGATCCTGTAAACACATGCTGCAGAATGTTAGGCAAAGCTGCTTGTTTCTTTTTAAGACTATGGCCTTTCTGCCCTACACTGTTATAGTGCTCTTATTCCACTTTCCATTGTGGAATTCTGGGGCTTGTAGTTTACTGAGGCCAAAGAGTTCCCTGGTTGAGGAGTCTAAATGCCCCTCCCTAAACTGCAAACCCCAGGATTCCATAGGATGTTAAAAGTGGAATAATAGCACTATAACAGTTTACTGCAGAAAGGCCCTATATAACTAGTGGGAAAAGTTGTGTGTGAGAACATGTGCTAATCAACCCTAACAACATGGAGATTTGGAAAAAACTGTGCTTTCAAGTCATTTCTGATTTACAGCAACCCCATCACAGGGCTTTCTTGGCAAGATATCTTCGGGGGGGGGGGTGCCTTTGCCTTCCTCTAAAGCTGAGAGAGTGTGACTTGCCCAAGGTTACCCAGTGGGTTTCCATGATCAAGCAGAGATTCAAAACCTGCTCTCTAGAGTTGTAGTCAGTGCTCAAAGCACTACACTATGCTGGCTCTCACTTAACTAATTTTAAATTCTCATCATTCTGTAACCTCTTACTGTTTTCATCCCAACTAAATTTTCTTTTTACTTTCCAAAAGATGTATTTGGTTTGCTGCACATATTCAACATTGTAAAACTATGGAAAGGAAAGAAAATATCTTGGACGTGACTAAGCCTACATTTGGAAAAGAAAAACAAGAATGGAACTGAAACATTAAGAAATGCCATAAGGAATGTTTCCAATTAAAGAGGGAGGGGGGAATAGCGATGGATATCAACAACATTTAACAATATAATTAAAATAGATCAGTTACAGCATATTATGCAGAAAGAACAGAAATGCAATGATCAGTTGATAAGGGGGAAAATGTTTAAAAATGAAGTAAATACCATACTATGAATAGTGTTTCTGCATAATAAAGATCCAAAGATTGTTTATTCAGTCCTCACATTTGTAAGCTGTAGGAACTCCTCCTGTGTAGCTGACTGTTCATTTAAACTTTCACTTTTCCCCCCTTCAGCTTCCTGATTTGCCATATGTTTGTCTGTCTTGGTCAAGTGCAAACCAGCTGAAAGCCCAGCATCCACACTATTAGCACAAGTTTAAAAGAGGGATGAATGCTCTACAGTTTCCAGCTATTTATCATTATCTGGAAATCTCTAAGGGTTTGTTCTTATAACCTTCTTAGTGTGTGGTAGCTGTAGTTTCCAATCAATCTATGCTGATTTTCAGCTGCAATAGTCTACGCTATGGCTGACATCTGCATGCTGACATCAGATCCACAGCCCTGCACAGAATGAGTTTTTGGGCACTGGTACTGTGTGAACAAAGGGGAAAAAAACAGTTAACTAGTGTAAAACCACTTCTGAGTTCTGCTGAGCAACAATAGTTGACTGTCAGCACACAGGGCAAGTACAAAGAAACTTGAGTCAGGACCATGATCTCTGCCCCCTCCACTCTTTTGTTTTCTTTTGCTTTGGTGGTTTAATATCACATTTAAACTGCCCACTAACCAGATTTCTCTGAATGACAGATGGAATACAGGGCATGCTTATCAAACCCATAGATGATGCCAAATTAGGAAGGGTAGCTAATACCCCAGAGGACTGGATCAGAATTCAAAATGACTTTTAACTTATTAGAGAGCTGGAGCAAAACTAACAAAATGAATTTCAACTGGGTGAAACATAAGGTACTACACTTGGGCACAAAAAATGAAATGCACCAATATAGGCTGGATTAGAGCTGGCTTGATCACAGCATGGGAAAGGGATCTGAGAGTCTTAATTGACCACAAGCTGAACATAAGTCAACATTGTGATGTGGCAGGTAAAAAGCCAATGCAATTCTAAGCTGCATCAAGAGGAATACAGTCCTCCCTCGAACACACGGGTTTGACATTCACAAATTTGATTATTTGTGAGTGTTCATGCTTCCGCCCCACCTTCTCCTCCTCCTCCCATAATAATGCCTTTTGCTCTGTGGCCAGTTCTCCAAGTTGAAATGGAAGGAAAAGGGTGGGAGGGAAGGCTTCCTTTCCTCCTCCCCTTCCCATGCATTTTGCCCCAGTGCGGAGAACTCACGCTGAGGCGAAACAAGGGAATTGGGGAGAAACAGGAAGAGGGAGAGCCCCAGCACGGAATGGGAGGGGAGAAGATGGGGGAGTTATTCACAATTTTTCCACTTTCACAAGGGTTCTGTGCCCCAAACCCTCACGAATGTGTAGCAAGGACGGTATAGTGTCTAGGTCAAGGGCTGTAATGGTACCACTCTGTTCTGCTTTGGTCAGACCTTACCTGCAATACTATGTCCAGTTCTGGCCTCCACAATTCAAGAAGGATATCGATATGCTAGAGCATGTCCAGAGGAGGGTGACCAAAGATGGTGAAAGGCCTGGAAAGCATGACCTATGAGGAGTGGCTTGGGAAGCTGGGTATGTTTAGCCTGGAGAAGAGAAGGTTAAGAGTGATATGATAACTATGCTTAAATATTTGAAGAAATGTCATGTAGAGGATGGAGCAAGCCTGTTTTCTGCTGCTTCAGAGACTAGCGCATAGAGGAATGAGTTTTAGTAACAGGAAAAGAGATTCTACCTAAACTTTAAGAAGAGCTAATGGTAAGAGCTGTTCAACAGTGGAATATGCCGTCTCAGAGTGGTGGCATCTCCTTCTCTCCAGGTTATTAAACAGAGGCTGGATGGTATATTAACAGTATAAATAAACAACATCAACACTATAAATACAACAATCAAACATATTTATAGCAATCATATAATAAAACAATGGCCTGAATCCTATTATTGTCCCCACTATTAGAGGAGTCTAATGGAATCAATGAGATTTTTGTAAATGTTGAGTCACCATTCAACAACTGATTCAAAGGATCTACTCTGCTTGGATTCACATTATTCATTGAGGCAGCAAAATATCAATCCAAGATAATACTGGCAGCAAAGAATAAAAACATTATAGCACATAAAACCAAATAGAAACCAGCATGAAATTTAAGTTATAACTATGGATCCAGCATTGCAGCTTTCATAAGCAAAATGTATTATTGCAGCAGCCAGCCATATTGGTTTTATGCTATCTCAGTTCTCCCAAGCTGAGACAACAATTACCATAGCATAGACTGTCTGAGACAGGCTAACACAGACTGACTGTCTTCTTTTATTCTGCAAAGACAGAAAGTATTTAGGGTAAAATCAGAGATTCAGCATTCAAAGAAACATTCCATTATAGTAGGTGCTTTCAAGAACTCATTATATCTTCTGAGAACAACACCAAGCGGATTGCAGCTTTAGATCCAAAGACTAAAAAGAAAAGGGTGCAGTGAAGGAACTAAATATTGATATTTATCAGATCTCGTCAAAACCAAGTTCTCATTACGCAATCTGCACCAGCTTCAGTCTTCTGTCTCCTCTGGTTTAATACTACTGACCAGTTGTGGATGAAGTTTAAACATCCATCTTGATCTTCACGTGGCTTTCTTTCCTTAATCTCTACCATCCCTCCTCCCTGTTCAGTCAGCCTGCATCATTTTTATTCTATTTGGCCATCCAAATTCCACTTATAGACATTTACAGTTCAACAACTGGTACCTTTCCTTTACATGTGGTCAGTCCCTGGGGACATGGGTGCCTCCTATGTCAGTGGGATGGTGAGTCTACTCTAGCTTTTAGTCCAGATATTAAAGGAGCTGTCCTAAGTTCTAAAGTCTATTCCCAAAATAGGTCTTTGAATGGGTCATAGCTAAAAATCTAGAACACATCCACTGCCCCACTGACATTAGAGCCACCACATTCCTGCCCCACCACAACCAACCTCTTTTTAAGGACTGTGGTCTGAACACCACTTCTAAGCTTCTTCTTAAATATCTTTTTTGTCAATCATTTTCTGCAACACAGCCATAAAACCAAATTTTTACTATATTATGGCAGCAACATAACATAAATGATTGTACTGGGCACCACAACTGAAGAAGGATATTGACAAACTGAAATGTGTCCGGGGAGAACTTCTAAAATGGTAAAAGGACCGTAAGCCATGCCCTATGAGGAGCAGCTTAGGGAGCTGGGTATGTTTACTCAGAGAAGAGAAGGTTAAGAGGTGACATGATAGCCATGTTTAAATATTTGAAGGGATGTCATGTCAAGGAGCGATCAACCTTATTTTCTGCTGCTCCAAAGACTAAGACACAGAGCAGCGTATTCAATCTTCAGGAAAAGAGATTCCACTTAAACATTAGGGAGAACTTCCACATGCTAAGAGCTGTAAGTGGAATATGTTGCATTGGAGTGCCGTAGAGTCACCTTCTTTGGTGGAATTTAAACAGAGGCTGGATGGCCATCTGTCAGGAGCGCTCTGATGTGTATTCCTGCATGGAAGGAGGTTGGACTGGATGGCCCTTGTGGTCTCTTCTAACCCTACGATTCTATTGTTTCACCTAGAGACGGAGTTCAACAGAGTGGGCACTCACCATCTTGAAGGAAAGAGAGAAAAGAAGAAGGAGTTTTTATGTGACCACAGACATCTGGAAGTTTCTGAAGTCACATGGTCAGATTGCCTACATACACTGATTTTTAAGAGACTGGCTCTCCCTTTACAAGTCAGCCTGAGTTTTAAAATCTTCAAGGGAGGGCTCTCTCTTAATGCAGCCATCATCACAGGCACATTTGGTGACAACACAGGAAAGGGCCTTCTCTGTGGTTGTTCCTAGGCTGTGGAACTCCCTGCTACAATAGGTCTGGTTCGCCACCTCTTTACTCTCTTTTCACCAGCAAGCAAAGACCTTTTTATTTGGGCAGGACTTTGATTCTTAAATTAACGGTGTTTGAAAGTAGTGTGCTATATTTTTATTCTTGTCTTTTAATCTGTTTTTAACCATGTGCTTTTAAATGAACAGCTTTTTTAATTGTTATTTTTTAGCTTTAATGACTTTTTAAAATTGAATTTTGTTATAAATATTTATATTTTTTGGTATAAATTTTCTAAACGTATATAATTTTTGTTACAGATTTTGTTATAACTGAATTTTGTTATAAATGGTTTACAATAGTAAACCACTTTAGGTCCCATGCTGGGAGAAAGTGGTGTATAAATTAATTAGAGAAATAAATTATTGATGGCCATACCTTACAATCACTCATTGAGCAAATGGTAAAAGCTTGTGAGACAGTCTGCATAGAACAGAAAGCCTTATACTGCCTAAAATCCCCCATTGCTCTAACAGGAAATGGCAGAAAGAACCATGAAGAAAACGTTTGATTGGAGCATTTTCCAATAAGATACCTCCGCCTTCCCATCAAGGGCCAGCCCAAAAATTTGTTGCCTGAAGGAAAAGACAAAGTGCCCTTTCTTTCCATGTACATTTGACAATGCTAAATAAATCAACGACAACCTGTTCCTAGCACATCTGTACACTTTGGCCATTTCCACACAAAAGGGGAGGAGCAGTTCACTGCATGCCAAGAGTGGTGTTTTTATACTCCAATTCGGAAACTGAATTCAGAAATTCAGACACTGTGCTGTCTGAACCTCACCCCCCGCATTTACATCGCACTACTGCGGAGAACAGCGGTTGCTGCACCCACAACAGCAAGTCCCTGGCCACTCCTATTCCCCTCCCTCACTCCACCCCACCATCGCTGATTGGTCTGTTTTTTTAAAAAACAGGCAACACACATTTTTAACCCATTTCTCTTTTTGCTACGTTTGTGCACAGGAATGTATGTTCATTGATACATGGGAAAAAACACACTTTAACAGTCCATTACGAGATCCACTCTCTTCCCACTGTCTGTTTAACACAGGAAGACAGTAATGATGGCAGCCTGTCCTCTGATGGGCGGAGAGTGGTGCCCATAGCTGGCCATTTCTGAGGTGCAAACTGATGTTACGCTTCTGCATGTAGGCGAAAACTGAAGCAGAACCAGTTTGGGAGATTTACATGGGGGGTTTTCTGTTTTTCACATACAGTGGTTTCGCATCACAGGGAACTGCAGTGAACCGTTCTAGGGGCTGAAAATGTGTAAACCATGACGAAAACTACAATGCCAAAATGGTACAACGTGCAGACTGGAGGATAAGAGTTCGACGCTGCTACAGTGTATCAACCTCGTGCAGAAATGACCTTTGACCAAACTGGTAGTAGATGCTTACTTCAATAGTAGTGGTGGGATAGTGTCTTCTACTAAAACTGAAGAAGGAAGATAGTCAAGGGAGCCCACGATATGTTCTGTGGTATACTCAGCTCTGCCCTCCAACAGAAGGAAACAGACTATCCCTGTTCTCCTCTTCTTCACACTCCCTGTTCTTCACTATGCACTGGAAAGGAGGAGAAGAGGACTTGTTACAGTTACAGGGAGCACTTAACTCCCCTGTTAAAACAGTTTCACTGGCCACCTGCTCATTTCTGGGAACAATTCAAAATGCTGGTTATGACCTGTAAAGCCCTATATGGCTTAGGTCTGGGCTATTTGAAGGACCATATCTCCCTATACAAACCTGCTAGAGTCCTAAGATCTGCAGAGGAAGACTTTTTCTCAGTCCTGCCACCGTCCCAGGTTCACCTGGTGAGGACACAGGAGAAAGCCTTCTCAACGGCTGCTCCCACGCTGAGGAACGCTTTTCCATGGGAGGCTAGGCTGGCCCCCCTCCCTGCTCTCCTTTCACTGGCGGACAAAACGTTTCTCTTTAAGCAGGCTTTTATGTGAGCTGGGGAGCTTTTTATTATTTATTAACTTGTTTTAAAAATGTACATTGTTTTAGGTTTGTATAATTTTATATGTTTTAATGTTTTTAATTGTTTTAAATGTCTTTGTGTTTAACTTATTTTTGGAAGCTGCCTTGGGTCCTATTCTGGGAGAAAAGGTGGCATACAAATATAAGAAGGAAGGAAGGAAGGAAGGAAGGAAGACTGGAACGGAACGGAATGGAACAGAACAGAACAGAATGAAATAATTGTGGAAGATGTGCTGATTTTCCTTGCAGATCACATCTTGTGGAATGGAGAAGGGAATATGTGTCTTGATCTGAAGGTAGAAGAAACTGCCGCCCTGTTATTTAAAGATGGATTACTGAGGGTTCCTAGAATTACCAATTGAAAGACACTGTGAAACATCCCCTCTTAAGGGATTTTCTTTTACAAGAAAGAAGATGGAAGCACTGGGAAAACACAGAAGAGCTAGGAATGAATGGAGAAAACTCTTCGTACTATGTATGCTACTTACTACTTCTTAAGTCTTCATTTGAAAAATAACTGCAATGCTAAGTGTATATCTTAATAAAAAATATAAATAAATTAAAAAAAAGAAATGATTGGGAGTGTCTAGACCCCTGGTAAAATTCCATTAAAGAAGCAAGGTGATAGCACAAAATGGTAACATCACTGCTTGAAAGCAGTGTGTGTGTGTGTGTGTGTTAACATTTTTGACCCAAAATTTCTTTCTTTTCTTTCTTTTTTTTTAAATAAATGTTTTCCAGGATAAAACATAATAACACATGCTTACATATTTACATCTTGGAAAGGTAACATTTCAGTTTCTCATGGGATACTTTTGTTCAGCAAGATTTGGTTTCAGCAAGATGACTACTTCTGTTCCTATCGATGGCAATAGGAATTAGGTCAGGGACTTCAAAGGGAAAAGGGGCTGAGCTCAAAGTCTTCAGAGGTAAATAAAAACCTACCTTTAATCCGGGGTTTTTGACCTTTGAAGTTCTCACTGTGTTTGCACTGTGAGCTGTGATTTTACTGTAAGCAAAGCACCCTGGTAACTTTTGATGAAACAGAGATGAGTGGAAAGCAGCTCTGAGGATCTTTGTACTGTCTTCTGTGGTCTCTTTTGTTGTGAAAGAAGGCCCATCATAAGGGATTTATTTAAACACTGTAGATGTAATCCACCCAAACTTAAGTATCCTTAAATTTCAGTGATTTCAGTGGGAGGGATGAAACCTCCTGAGCAACTAACACTGGGAAACTAATAGGTATTACAAGACAAACATTAACTGGATCAGGCCCTGACTCAGTTTGGAAGCACCTGGATGGTCACTTGTGTTGCCCCACATTGTTTCTTAACTTAGAATATCTTTAATTTGAAAAATGTTTTTTAGTATATTCTCTTAATAATAAGAAAAGGCAAAAAAAAAACTGAATTCAGCCCAACTCAATCTATGCCCAAAGTGAAGTATGTATATATACATGTCTCTCTGTGTGTGTATCTACTATATAAAAGTCAATGTTTGTCTGTGAGTTTGTCTGTTTTTCTGCATCAGGCAGGCGAAGACCTCATACAATTGGCTGTGTGAGGTAAGAAGACCTCGTATGATTGGCTGGTGTGAAGATTCCATGGAATCCTGGGGTTGGCAATTTAGGGAGGGGCCTTTAGAATTCTCAGCCAGAGAGCTCTTAGGCCTCAGGCAAGTTGCCATGGAGATGAGGCCTGCCATCAATGAGGATGCCAGAAAACATTTGGGAGGCATATGTGAGAAAAATTAAAGTGACATATGCAACCTAGTTGCAAGGTCTTCTCACCTCACGCAGTAGATTGTATGGGTTCCATATGTGAGGAATCTTAAAGCTGAAATTCAAAACAGAAAATGCTTCCAGAAAAATGTAAAACCATTGCACAAATTCAACAGAAAGCAAAAAAAATCAAAAGCCAGTACATTAATGTTACCACAAAACACAGATTGGATTGGGGACTATGGGGAAAAGTTATAGGTTCTGGAGTAGGCTGGTTGCTGTGGAGATGATGCCTAGCAGCAAGGAGGAGGACAATGTACTCCCTCAGGACGCCAAACTGTGTATGTAAATAACTCTGAATACAGAGTGCATTGGGAAATATGGAGCAAAGTTACAGGAAATGGAGAAGACAGTTTGGTGAGCAAGGAAAATAAAAGGAAAATAAAAACCCCGGGCAACGCTGGGTAAATATGCTAGTATATAGTGTGTGTGTGTATGTATGTATATGTATATGTATATGTATATGTGTGTATGTATATATATATGTGTATATACACACACACACACACATATACATGCACACACATACATACATACATACACACACACATACTAAAATATTATAGGAAGCTAAACAACATTTTATAAAAAAAAAACCAGGGATTATTAATAAGAATTAATGGGCAACAGTAACGGAGAAGTACTTTATATTTTATTTATTAAATTGATAATCCCCCATTCTGCATTCTGGCCCTCAGGGGTTAACAACAGTAAAATGGAAAAAAAATAACAATAGAAGAATGATCAAAACACAATTAGAAACACATTAATAAAAAGAAACAGCAGCACTCAACTCCATCCAGTAGCAACATGGCTTAAATGTCCGCCCATCTATCTATCCATCACCTCATTTATATCCTGCCTTTCTCTCAAGTTAGGGCTCAAGATGGCTTACAAAAAGACAGAATGCAATTGCAACCCTATAGTTCAAAACATACAAAATCCATGTCAAAGGCCTGTCTGAATTTAAAAAAGAAAAAGAAAAACTGTTGCCTGTTAGGAGAAAGGCAGCAGAGAGGGCTCCAGCCCGGCCTCCCTCGGCAGAGGGTTCCAGAGCCAGATGTTCTGCAGTCTGGTGCGACTGCAGAAGAGGCCCTGTCTTGAGTACTCCTCGCCCCCATCCTGTCTCCTTAGGAAGCAGGACACAGAACATAGCCTTAGAATACAAAATTTGGGAGAATTTAAACAGAAGGATATGCTCTTTCAGATACTCTAGTCTTAAGCAAAATTCTGTGAATATCGACATGATTTGCTTCATCCTAATGTGTGTGTTTTAAATGTTAAAGCAGTCACTGGGCTTGAGGAGTAGCAGCATTCTAATTTTGTAGAATGTGTCTTGGGAGAAAGGGATATTTAACCTTAACTCTAGTACCATTTTCTAGATTCAAATCCTTCACACTTTAAAGTTACTATCAGTCCCACATTATTGAAGAAAACACACTTTCCATATATATATATGCATCGTGTCTCTATACATTATTGCACTGTAGGTTTGACAGCAGCAGCCTTCTGAAGTTTGTTTGGATTAGGAAGATGAAACTAATCCCTACCTCCACTTTGTTGTTAAATGCTGTCGAGTCGACTTCAGCTTATGGTGACCCTGTGAATGAGAGACTTGCTAGTCACCCTATCATCAACAGCCCTGCTCACGCCTTGCAGGCTCAGGCCTGTGGTTTTCTTGATACTGAGCCTATCCATCTGTAATGTGGTCTTCCGTTTTTCCTAACGCCTTCTACCTTACCAAGCATTATTGCCTTTTCTAGTGAGTAATGTCATCTCAGGATACGTTCAAAGTACAACAGTCTCAGTTCAGTCATCTTGGCTTCTCAAGAATGTTCAGCCTTGATTTGCAGTAGGACCCATTTATTTGTCTTTTTAGCAGTCCAGGGTATCCATAGACCCTTTCACCAGCATCACATTTCAAAGGAGTTTATTTTCTTCCTATCAGATTGGAGTTCCCCCTCAAGCAGTTTCTATATAATCAGTCAATCCACTATACTGGGGGAGATCCAAACACAGATCTTCTACATCATGTATTTTTTTGACACCCCCCCCCCTCAAATTTTACATTTGTTGAACTGGCAATTGATTTATATTTCCTGGAGCTCCACTATGCAACTTTAGCACTGTGATTCCACTTTAACTGCCATGGTTCCAGAATTTTAAACTCTCTTTCTTAAACTGCAGATCCCAGGATTCTATGGGATCCTAGGATCTGCAGTTTAAGAAGGAAAGTTTGAAATTCTCAGCTAGAATGCTCAGCTACCTCATGAAACTACAAATCCTGGGATTCTATAGGATGAAGCAGATAGTGTGGATCATTTGTTACTTTCATTTTCTTATCACAGTCAAAGCTCAGCTTTCACATCCTAAGCCTTCACCATCCTGGACAATTCTGCAAAGGTAAAAAACATGCACACACACAACACCAGGAAATCCAAGCCAGTTTCATTTCCAACTCTTCTGTCTTACTGTCATATCTGAAAAGTTTCACTGACTCCCCATAATATCTGAGGCATAAACAAAAAGTCCCTCCTTGGGTATTCAAGTCAATTAACCCATTCTTGAAGATAACCACTCATTATAAATCTTCCTCTGTCTACAGCAGACTTCTCCATCCAGATATCCTCCAGATGTATTGGACTACCACTCTCCTCATGCCCAGGCAACATGGAACCAGCTTGGAGCGGCACTGAAAAAAGTCCCTGGCCTTTGGGTTGCTGGAGTTAAGAGGAGAAGTGAACAACGTTTCAAGCTATGCATATTCATGCACAGCCGAATAAAGAGTAAAGCAGGGATTTGGCAGGGATTTATCATCTTCCATTCTGCACTATTTATATTCTATTTTAAAATCCTAATCCCAGAAAGACATGTAAGACACTAACTTTATGTTAACGTCCATCACTGAACAATATCTCGTACTTGCCTGACAGCAGAAAGTGCCACAAATGTTAAGCAAAGTATGTGCATACACACACTCCTACAGAGAAAGAGATGCACATTCTGTAAGTGTAAAAGTCTCTATGGGCTTCTCAAAGCATTTACTGAAAGGGGGGTTAAGGCTCACAATGGATTTTTAAGTAAGCAAAATCAAGAGAAAAAGAGAGTGCCAAATTCATAAGCGTCCATAGAAAAGGATTTGTTTCCATGGCTGTTTTATGAGTTTTTCCTTAGGTATCTTTTAAGAAACTTTCCCTTGCTTTCTTTCAGGAGAAGAAAAAGTCTCCAGGACTGCTTTCCCTTGAGATGCAACAATACTTTTGTCTCAGAATTGTGTAGGTGGATATGAAAACTGGGCCACTGTCCAGAAGCGGAAAGACAGAGAAGGCTGGCTGAATGGGATTTGCTCAACGGATTTTGCTGCAGTAGGGACCTTTTGGCTTCATTGCTGTAGTAGCAGACTAAAATGTGTGCACACGCACACACATGCACTCTCTCACACACAGAGAGAGAGAGAGAGAGAGAGAGCAACACAGCAAGAGACCTGAAAGAGACCCACTGTTGAAAACAGCCTGCTACAAACAGCAACAGCAAAAATTGCCTGTGTTGGAACTGTACCAGGGCTGAAACCCTGGTAGCATAGACAAAGCAGCCTCACAGAGATCTTGTGACAGCCTACCCATGAAACCACCCTAATGGTTTAAAGAATTACTCCACCCTAGTATGCTACCTGTGGTCAGGAGAGACCTCTGGCTGACTGAATACAGCTCCTCCCTTTCTTTGGCAGCAGAAGTCCACCTCTGATGGCAATTATGGGCAAAAGCAGGGCTTCAAAACCTTGGTTGGGAAGGGCAAATTTAAAAAAAAAAATTTAGGGGAAAAAAGGGGATATGCTATCTCCTCCCCCTTGGAAACCCAAGACTCAGCACTCCTACTGAGAAGAGTTCCTTTCATAGTCTCTTTCCCCCTCCTCCTCCACTCAACCAACATGTAACGGCTTTTCAAGAAGGCATCTGAGCTACAAGCCAATGTCAGCCTTTCAAAATAATGCATGAGCTAAATGTATGGCACACGATGGGTGGGTGGCTTGGAAATCAGATTTTCTCTGCCTCATACATAAACAAAAGCCTCAGCCCATGCTGAGCTAATAGTCAAGTGTAAAGTACATTTTAGCAACCCGAACATCAGCTGTTTTCCTAAGAAAGGCATTTTTGTTGGTGTTGTGGCAAGGATTACCTGTAATTTCCATCCTAAAATTTATGTGGGCTCTCAAAGAAACCAGAAAGACCCTGATGATCAGGGCCAGATTCCTCAATATGCTCACAACATCCTAAAGGTGACGTTATGAAGGAGATTTTTTTTTCTGGCAGGGAATGTATATATACATTCTGTTTCTTGTAAAATTCTCCCACAGCTCACAATGTGATTTCCTTTGTCATAGTGGGGAAAGAAACATGTATCTGCTATGTTATGCAGTTACTGGGGAGAGGGAGGCAAGGATAAGATTGTGAAAATTTGTAGAAGAGGGGAGGTACATTCTCTGTACTCAGGCATGCTTTAAAGGCAGCGTGGGGAGGAGTCTGTCTCAGCTCAGGGTGCGACAGCTGTGAAAAAGGCAAATTTCATGCTAGGGATTATTAGGAAAGGGTCTGAAATAAAACTTTCAATCCAATCATGCCTCCTTCACCCAAATGTATGCCACAGCAGCATTTGGAGCACTATCTACAGTTCATTGTTCAAAAGGGATAATACAGAGTTTGGAAAGGATCTCCCAAAAACGGTATTGTGTATAGGTTGGGAAACTGCAGGAAAAAGTCCAGACAAGCAGTGAGTGGGTTTGGAGTGCCTTCCATCTGAGGTAACACACAGCGACTGTGGTTTTTTTCCCATTGATGACTAAAGGGATCATCGTCTTCATTATTTATAATGCTGTCATCTTATGGTATTGAGAAAGTGGATGGAAGTAAGCATTTCTCCTACATTTATAGTACGAGAACCTGGAATCTAACACGGATGGGTTTTTAAAAGTCTTTCGCACAGTGCAAAACTATTTTATGCCCCAACTGTGGGAACCCCTCTGTGTTGCACAAGTGGGGGGGGGGGTAGCACACTGTAGGATGACATGGGAGAGAGCCTTCTCTGCAGAATACCCTTCCCCTGAAAGCCCAATTAGTACAGCATGGTGTTATTCCAGCACCAAATAAAAACACAGCCTTTTCTCAATGCCTTTGTGGCATGGTATTTTTTTTTTTACCAAGATCTGCACATGGATATGGTTTTAAACTGTTTTAAACTGTTATAACTGGTTTTAAACTGTTTTAAGTTTACTAAGTTGATTATATTGATTTCATTGTATACATTATCCCCCCCTCCACACACGCACACAGATCCCTCTGAAGAGAAGGCCTTCTCTTATATCTTCCCACAGTATATTGCCCACTGCTGGTGGGATACAGGGCAGTGAAAGGTCTTTCCAGCAGAGTTTTTATATAAACTATTCTTCTGGCTCTCATTGTACCATTGAGGGTGTAAATTCCATAAATTAATTTTGAAAGTGAAAGACTTTAAAGAATCTATCCTAGTTACCTCCAGGTTCTAGTAGTACAAACGCAGCAGAAATATTTACCACCATCCACTTTCTCAATACCAGTGACGTAGAGCCAAGTCAATCAACTCGGACTCATGTTGGACTTAAGTCTCTTCAATGACTTGAATCAGACCCGACTCATCAATAAATGATTGACAGACTTGACTGTAGATTCGTCTTTTTTTCATGAACAACTTGCTGTCCGCCTCCCTCTCCAACCTTTCCCCAATCAGCAGTGAGGGAATGTTATGCTGATGACCCAATCAGAGCTGGACAGGCTCCTTATCCTCACCTCTTTGCCTCTCTTTTGTTTCCCCACCTTTCTCCAGAAGCCATTTACAGGAAAGCAAAAGAGCGGGGAGAGTTAAGAGGAGGAAAACAGGGCTTTGTACCTTTTTTCTGATGAGTGTGGGCAAGGACTGGTCTCTGCATCTGGGGTGAGGGGAGGGTCAGGGATTGAAGCCCCATCAGTGTTAATGTGAAATCCCCCTCCTCTCCTTTTCCCATTTAGCCACCTCCTTGCTCAGTCAGAAGCACTTTCCTTCAGTTTGCCTTTCCTGTTTTTCGATGGCTAACGGCTTCCTTCCAAGCCTGCTTGCTCACAAGTAAATGGGAAAGAAAGGGTGTCCTTTACAGCCATCGCAGTGTGGAAAGCAGTTTCCTTCAAAAAGGCTTTCTTTTTTTCCACGGCTGAAGCCTTCCCCCAAGCCTGCTTGCTCTCAACCCCTATAACACTAGCACCCCCTTTTTCTTCTGTTAAAGTTGGCTCCCATTCTTGAGACTTGACTTGAATTATCCTGCAAGGACTTGAGACTTGAAGGTAGGGAGCTGAGACTTGACTTGGAGTAAAAGACTTAAATACATCACTGTTCATTACCATAAAATGACAGCATTATAAACAAGGGTGATGATCCCCAGAGAAAGAGAGATTGCATGTAGAGTAAATCTGTGAATGGCTAGGAATCAAGATGGCTAAATAGAACTTTCATTTTTGGGTCTCTTCTTCCACTGAATTGCTTTTCATGGGACTATTCGTCCCCTGTTAAAAAAGTTGGGAATGGATTAGTTCAGGGAGTCAGGGCAGGTTGGTTGAATCATAGCTCTTTCAAACAACTTACTGCCAACTCCCTGCTTTCACTGCCTGAGGTGTGCACCTCACTTTGCCTACTGGCTTCAGATTTAAAGGTTTCTTGATACTTCATTGTTTACAGCTTGAGGCATTGTTGAAGTTTTTATCCCAGTGTCTGTCCATACTTCCCTGCCCCCTTAGGTATATTGAAAGCTAATCTGTATATTACCTAAGTGCAGCTAACAGCAGTGCTATATTTTGCTAGTGACTTCACATGTTGGACATCATCCACTGGCTATATCAGCCATCTTCCCCTGTGTGCTGCTACCCTGTGAGATGGCCAGAAAGTGCCCTTGCTACGCCTGGCCTGGCTCTAAGACTGAGCAATCCACCCTACTTCAAAACAAGGCTTATTAAATATATATATATACACATACATACATACGTACATACATACATACATATATATATTGCAATGGGTGTCTGAATTGTATGCTCACAGTTGCATTTCACTCTTTTCACTTCAGAAGAAAATCAATGTATTTTCCAGATCTTAGATATCCTTCTGGTGTGGTCTTACGTACTAGCTCTTGATTATACCTTCAAGAATGCACAGAGATTATATATGTATGGAAACAGATTTTCCAAGTACTAAGCCTCCCTGGCCTTAACGCACACATACATAATTCTTGGTGACAGTAATGGGACAGTAATAGACCACACAGCACAGAAAACATATTTTTCTATAAAGAGACACAGGCATGCATGTGGGGATTTCATTGCTTCTGTGTGACAGCCTAGAATCCAGTTAGGAAAGTCTTCATAAGTACTGGAAATGGTTCTGTTTAGAATTAGTACCATCCTCTTCATTTCTAACTGTATTTGTTTGGATAGTCCATTGATTCTAGTGGATGTCTTTCTAGGTATATTAATATTATATACTTTGTAGGTCAATTAAATGATAGACAAACAATTTGGAACTGTACAGCTTCCATTTCCAAGCTTGCAGTCTAAAAGAGTGACTAGGGAAAAAGAGCACTTTTTAAAACTTTGTTCTGTATATAAAAATGAAGAGGTCCTGGGTCAGTTCTTAGGGATGTCACTGATACCCAGTGTTATCCAGTACAACATTAAGAGTTTTGCATTTAGAAATCCACTACAGCTCCCCATTAACTATCCCCAGGACTTTTGCTGTGATGCCCCCTCTCAACAGCCATTCTGTGACATGTATGAACCAGAGGAACATCTGCCTATGCCACATAGCTAGAAGGAGATGGGTGGCATTATAGACCGTTCAGGTCTCAGCAGAAAATGTCACTGCTTTGCTTCTTGCTATGGGGCACAGTCAGACAACTCTTCACCCCACCCCTGCTCTCCATGAGCCACAGCATGATCACTGTGGCCATTCCGCTACTACAGTAAAACCATGTATCATGGGAGCCTTGGTCATTGCAGAGGGTTGGAAGAGAATGCCAACTTCCTCAATGACCAAATGCTTGCATATGCCACTAACAGAATGCTGGCCAGAATGTCTTTTCCTTCTTTCCATTGTTATCTTAGTACATTTATGTCTCTCCTATCTATCCAAGAATATCTATAGCAACTTATCAAGATAAAAGTGTAATAAATATAATATAGGCAAATCTCTCTTTTTTTCCTTAAAATGACAGCAGCTGTGGAATGCTTCTGTGTTTTTGAATAGAAAAATGTTCATTTAAGCCAGACTTAGAATCATAGAATCATAGAAATGTAGAGTTGGAAGAGACCACACGGGTCATCCAGTCCAACCCCCTACCATGCAGGAATACCCTCAAAGCACTCCCGACAGATGGCCATCCAGCCTCTGCTTAAAAACCTCCAAGGAAGGAGACTCCACTACACTCCGAGGCAGCATATTCCACTGCCCGACAGCCCTGACTGTCAGGAAGTTCTTCCTGAGGTTCAGGTGGAATCTCCTTTCCTGCAGCTTGAATCCATTGCTCCTTGTCCTGGTCTCTGGAGCGGCAGAAAACAAGCCCTCTCCCTCCTCTACATGGCATCCCTTCAAATATTTAAACAGAGCTATCATGTCCCCTCTTAACCTTCTCTTCTGCAGACTGAACATACCCAGCTCTCTAAGTCTATCCTTGTAGGGCTTGGCTTCCAGGCCCTTCACCATTTTGATCACCCTCCTCTGGCCCTGCTCCAGCTTGACCATGTCCTTCTTGAATTGGGGTGCCCAGAACTGGACACAGTATGCAAGATGAGGTCTAACCAAAGCAGAGTAGAGTGGTACCAGTACCTCCCTCGATCTAGACACCATACTCCTATTGATGCAGCCGAGAATTGCATTGGCTTTCTTGGCTGCCGCATCACACTGCTGACTCATGTTCAGCTTGTGGTCTATTAAGACTCCTAGATCCCTTTCACACGTACTGCCATCCAGCCACGTGTCCTCCATCCTATATTTCTGTATTCCATTTTTTCTACCTAAGTGTAGGACCTTACACTTCTCTCTGTTGAATTTCATTTTGTTAGCCTTGGCCCAGCTCTCCAATCTATCCAGGTCATTTTGAATTTTGATCCTGTCCTCTGGCGTATTAGCAACCCCTCCCAATTTGGTGTCATCTGCAACTATGGCAGGTCTGAGGGTCAAATTTTCTCCCCTAGCACTTGTTGTGGGTTGTACTAGACCTAAGTCTAGCAAAAAAAGGGGGGGAGTGAAGAAATCATCAAAAACAGGTAATTTTGGTGAAGAAATCATCAAAAACAGGTAATTTTCAAGCTAGAAGTAACCAAATGTTCACTTCTGCTTTCAATTTTTTTCCCCATAAAAATGCCATGTTGGCAAAGATGGGGTGGTCACACGCACAAGTCAGGCCTTTGAGAAGCTAGCTGGAGGATTTTCTTGAAACTCAAAAATTGAT
Organism: Cyclura pinguis; assembly: GCA_030412105.1. NCBI lineage: Eukaryota > Metazoa > Chordata > Lepidosauria > Squamata > Iguanidae > Cyclura > Cyclura pinguis. The sequence goes on along the minus strand of CM059600.1, from coordinate 60,995,328 downwards.
GGTGGCCTCTGGATTAGTAAAAAATCTTTTCAGGGCTAATGGGGCAGGGATGGTATGGCTCTGAAATCCTGTGAGCTGCAAAAAATGCCTGTGGGAGTCTATGTCACCCATTGGTTACTGTGTTCCGCCAATGTTTGATGTATGTACCTATAAGAAGTTTTTAAAAGCATACATATATATTATATCTGGATATCTGGTTTTGAATACTTTCAGAAAAATGACAATTTTGACCTTGGCTGATTGAAAGTATTTACAATTTAAAAAAACCCTGCTAATAATAAGCTCTCCAACTTTCTGGTAGGGGGAATGTATTCCACAAACACAGGGCCACCACTAAGAAAGCCCTGCTGCTAGTATGCATACTCTGACATCCCTTAAGGTTAAACAGGAAATCAAGTCCTCCTTTAAACTGGCTCGTAATGCAAATACAGTATGTATGTTAACTAGAATGCTGAGTCAAATGAAATGGAACCATTAAAATCACTCTCTTCTGCTTTTTTCCTTGTGGAATTAAATTAATGCATCATATGAAAAACATGAAGCTAAAAGACCTTTTTGATTTTTCCGTTACCATATGTTTATATCCCATCTTCCTTCACCAAGCTCAGGGTAACATACATGGTTCTCCATCCTCACAACAACCCTTTGAGGTAGAGCAGGCTGAATCACAGTGACTAGATTATCCAAGGTGTTCCACTGGTCAACGATGACCACAAGCTGATCTTCCAAGCAGGCTAAACACCGAGCTTCACAGGCTCTAGAATTGCCTTTTCATGTATGAACTGAACTCTGACTCTTAACATGCAATGGCACCGTCATCTTGCAGTGTTTTACATTTTAAGTGAGATGAAGTTGATAGATCTCAGTCAAAGCTGTAGGGAATTTCATTTTTCACTAAAATCATAAGAAACATGGAGATTTTGCGCTGATTGAAGAAAGACCACAAAAGCTGCATTTGTAATCTTAAAAGCTAAGCAAAGAAGCTGACAGAATTCACTGGCATTTATTTAAAATCCCAAAATTCTTCAGATTTCCTTGACGCTTACAGTAGGAGAGCACCCTTGACTATTAAATAAGCTGAGACACAAAGTTCTAGTACCTGCTTTAAACTCAGTCCTAATCCAACTGTTTTCATAAGCCTATTCTGTTCTTTTAGCAAATCTCTACTTGCCATCACTCTGCTGGTCTCTTTCCATATCTTTAACTGCCTTTCCAAAGGAGGATTTTTCACATTTATAATATAAGGGGAGTGCAGGATTCGATATGAAGTTTATGGCTTACTCCAAGCCCTTTGAAAATAAAAATCCTACTCCAGCCCTTCATTACCTGCCTTCACAAGTCTGCTGAGGGCTGTTTTTAAAAATGCTGCAGACATTGTCCTTTGACCCTCGTCTGCTGCCTTTTCCCCACCTCCACAGTCTGCTAGGAGTTAGAGAGGGTGAACAAAGACACTTTTGTCACCCTATATGAAGCATGAGGGCATGGGATAGGTAGCCAGATGTCCTATATTTTCCAAGGACTGTGTTGGGGGAAGGGCTAGAAGCTCAGCAGTAGAGAAAATGCTTTGCATGTGGAAATTCTCTGGTGAATCCCCAGCATCTCCAGAAGCTGCAGGGCTGGAAAGAACTCCTGCTGAAAAACTTCGAATGTCACTGCTGGTCAGTGTAAACACCACTGAACTAGAAGAACCAGTGAACAATATAAGGCCATTTCTCCACTACAGTGTTATGGTTCTATCATTCCACTTTCAACATCCTGTGGAATTCTCGGGTTTGTCACTGAGGCCAAAGAGTTCCCTGGCTGAGGATTCGAAATGCCCCTCCCGAAACTGCAAACTCCAGGATTCCACAGGATATTGAAAGTGGAATAATAGCACTATAACAGTGTAGTGCCAAAACGCCCTAAGACAGCTTCCCAAGCCATTTGCAAGAATGAGTTCCTGCTGCATACAGATGTATGCACAAAGACTTCTTGCACTAGAGGAGACACCCTGACTGGGCAGGCTCAAGTGCAGAAGCTTGATACCAAAGCTGGGAAAATATCCCCCCCCCCCCCGTGATCATGTTGTCCGGGGAACTCTGGAAGTTATAGTCCCCAAAGGTAACATTTCCAGGCTCTTATCTTCATGCATGTATGCAGATTGGCTGGGTACATATCAAGGTAGGGTGGTGGTGGTGGGTGCAGATAGCCTGAACAACTCAACAGGCTCTCCACATGTTCATTCAGCATGTGAAAGTCATGTGCACCCCTCTCAAGTGGTGTGAGAGCTAGTCATCTGAGATCTTACAGACCTGGGGTCTGGAATCTGTGGCCTTCCAAATGCTGCTGAACTAAAATACCCATCATAGCTCACCACTGGCCAAGACTGATGGGAAACTAGTAACTAGAGGGTCACGTTACTCAATCTGATTTAGGCTCTCAAAGTCCAATCCTCTCTACTTGATGCAGGAAATCCAGAGCTACAGCATCCTTATTGCTCAAGTTGTTCAAACTCTGCTTGAAGTGAGAAGGCATGCAAACTGCCCTTTTAAGGAATTGATTCTAGTCCATCTAGGGTGGTGTAATGGACAGAGTCCAAACAGGGGTTGCAGAGATCCAGGTTCAAGTCCACTCAACGGGCTCAACCAGGAGGGAAATTTCCCTTGAATTATTAAGACTTTCTAGTTCTTTTTAAACCTGATTTTACCTATACAGTTCTCCCTCCACATTCATGGGTTTGAAGTTCACACATTTGATTATTCATGAGCAGGAGTGCCTGTCCCCATTCTCCTTCTCCCATCCCCATGCATTTTGCCCCAGTGCAAAGAACCTGTGCTGAGATAAAACAGAAGGGAAAAGGAGGTGGGGGAAAGTTCACACAAACCTTCTTTTCCCTGCTCCAGAGTTCCCTCCTTCTCCTCCCCATGCAAAATGGAAGGGAAAGGGGGTGAGGGAAAGTTTTACTGAGGGAAAGTGGAAAGGAAGCGGGGGAAGGTTCACGTGAGTTCTCAGCGCTGGGGCAAAATGCATAGGAATAGCAGGGGGAGGTCCAGCGGGGGAAAGGAAAGCTCGTGTGAGACTTCCCTCACTCCCCCTTCGCTTCCCTTGTGCATGGGAACAGGAATGGGGGAGCCCCGGAAGAGAATTGGAGGAAGAGTGAAGTCTCTTACTGGCAGCAGCCATCTTAGGTATTTCTGGCATAATACAGACAGCCAGCCAAGTGGAGCTACATTTCATCTTGGAAAATATTGGATTAATTTAAACTGACCTGGGAAATAGGAATTAAAAGTCTTTAGTAGTGCCAGGATTTCCCAGGAAATATTTTGGGATGATGAAACATCATGCGCATCTCCAAAATGAAATTGGTTTGTATAGAAATAAAACCTGGGGATTTCACTTTTTTTTTTTCTCATCTGGAGGGGCTCTATGCCATGAAATCCTTTAGGTCATCTTAGGCCAGTTATTTTCTTTCCACCTCTTTCTATTTTTCTCTCTAGCTGACATACTGGTACCTCACAAGGCTTTTCTGTTGGTAACAAGGAGAGGTGAAGTGAGTCACCCTCAGCTCATTGGAAAAAATGTGGGATACAAATGTAACTAACTAACTAATAAAGTTGCTTATCTTCATGTTCAATCAAACCTGCTATCCTGTAATTTAAGTCCTTTAGCTGTTGGCCATTTCCACACTAGATTGTTATAGCGCAATTATTCCACTTTCAACATCCTATGGAATCCTGGGTTTTGCAGTTTAAGAAGGGGCCTCAAAGGCCCCTCCCTAAACTGCAAACCCCAGGAATCCATAGGATTTTGAAAGTGGAATAATCATGCTATAACAGTCTAATGCAGAAATGGCCCTTGTCTTGACTTCTAGGATGTTGAAAACTTCCCGCAGACATTTTTAGGTGAACAGATTGAGAGGACAAAGCTATCTGTAAAAGAAAGATGGGTTTCACTTGGAAACAGTTACATTTGGTAATTTCAGAAAGTAGCCCAGGGTGAATCTTTCCCCCAAGCATATGGGAAGGATAGGGAGCTGTATTTGCGTTTATTATACAGTCAGCACTCCACATTTGTGAGTTTCACTTTTGCGGATTTGATTATTCATGGATTCTTTCCTGTCATTTCTGCTGCCTCCCTCTGCCATTTTTAAGAGGGACTGCAAGCCTCATGAGACTGAGAAACTGTGAACAAGGCCTGTAAGTCCCTATTATACATGGTGTGGGGCAGCAGTAGAGGTGACAGTAAGCCTCACCAGCCACTCACTTCTGCCTTGTGAAGGAACCCTGATGCTTCAAAGGAATCCAAGGTGGGTTGAATATGGTAATCATACTTTATTTGTGTGTTACCATATTTGCTGGCATATAAGACACACCAGCATATAAGATGCACCCCGTTTGTATACCAGCAAATACTATTTGTGGGTGTATAAAATGCACTGGCATATGAGACACACACCATTTTCAACAGTATTTATCAGGAAAAAAAGTGAGTCTTATATGCCAGCAAATAGCGTAAATATGGTTTGGGAGGGCCTAGACTTATCTGTGTTTTTTTCACTTTCAAGGGGGTCCTGTGCCTCTAAACCTAGCAAACGTGGAAGGATGACTGTAATCTGTGAACAGCCTTATGATAAGCCTTTTGATATTTGGTGATTTGCTCCTGGTGATTCCCCCTGTCCCCTGCCACTGCCTTCCCTCTTCTAGGCCAAACTTACCTAGTTTGTTCAGCTTTTCCTCATGAGATTTGTTTTCCATAGCCCTGACAATCTTCTCTTCTGAATTGTTTCAGTTTGTCTCTGCTCTTCTTCAGTGCAGACCTAACTAGTACATACACAAAGTAAAATAATTACTTCTTACAACTTCAAATTGATGCTTCTTTGAATGCAGCTGAAAATCTTACTAGCTTTTTTTTCCTGTCTCTTCACACTGGTGACTCATGTGTGGCTTGTTACCTACTATAATTTTGAGATCTTTTCCACCAGTACTAATGGCCAAGCCACAGATCCCACATTGTATAGCTGTGCATTCATGGCTGTTTTTCCTTTTTCTCATTGCACAAAAAGTGCAGAACTCTGTATTTGTCTCCGTTGAACTGCAGCTTGTTAGTTTCAGTCCAGTGTTCCATTCTGTTAGTCAAACTGAATTTTAATCTGGTCTTCTGAAGTGTTTGGTATCTTTCCCAGTTCTATGTCCTTCGTCCACTGATAAAAATGTTGAAGAGTAATAGGCCCAGAGCAAAAGCTCATAGCTCAGCAGAACTCCCCAGAACCAAACCAAATTTCTGCTTTGTAACCTCCATTACAGAATTTCTCCAGTCTACAGAACTATTGCTTCCAATTTCTCTATAGTGTTAAACAGTGTAATAACTCTACATGTTGTAGATTGCTCTCTCTATGGCCCTTTCCACATAGTGTGGCTGCCCTGCAGTTAGGACCTGATGGCAGAGCTCTGTGGGTCATGCTTTTGCATGACACTGTTGCGCCCTTGTCCTCGTGTGTCACATGCAGTATTTGAAAAACGGGGAAAAAAATCTGTTTTACACCTACCATTGCACAGTGCTGCTGCCCTTCCCAGCCAGGTGGAAGCATGCTGGTGATGCCTCCTTCCCCAGATCAGCAATGGCAAGTGCCCAGCTGTGCTGCAGAAGGGAAGAGGTGGGGCCAGTGCGCACTTCTTTCCGCAGCGACCTGGTGAGGTGCAGAGGAGAGCGTTCCTGACACACTTCTTTCCCTGCTGGGGCTGCAATGAAACAGAATGATGGACTGTCGTTGTGCAGAAATGCCCTTAGTCACAGTGCCATGGGAAACATGCCCTTAAGGCTTTAGGAAAAGAGCCTTCCTACCTTCACCACTAGTGGATAACATGTTAGTTTAGTACCACTTTAACAGTCATGGATTCATCCTATATTTAGTGAAATATTTAGAATTTATTGCTAGAGGGCTGCTAGAGGATTTCAGTGCATTCCCCTTGAAATACAGCACTACAGCTGTCTAGCAGAGAATTATACATACTTTACCACCAAACTGTAAATCCCAAGATTCCCTAAGATGGAGAGAAGGCAATATCAAACTGGACTGCAGATACACAATACACTAGAAACAAAACAGAGCAGGAGAAAAAAAGCTGCAACCCAGTAGAATGAACAATTCCTGTTCCAATGTTTGCTACAACTCTGCCAAAGAGGAAAAAGGGGGAGCATCCTCCAAAAATAGTGGGAAAACTGCATTTTATGCACTCCACAGAGTTTCCCTGAATGCCATAGGTTAGATGCTGCAAGGACAGCATCCCAGAATTTCACAGCCCAATAGAGCAGAGCTCCACAACTCCATAGAGCCAGTACACTCCTACATCTATGCGAAAAGGGATACTCACAAGCACTAACTATACAGTCAGCCCTCCACATTTGTGGGTTTCACTTTTGCGGATTTGATTATTCATGGATTCTTTGCTGTCACCTCTGCTGCTTCCTGATGCCATTTTTTAATAGGGACTGGAAGCCTCGTGAAACTAAAAAACTGCAAAAGAAACTTGTAAGTCTTTTAAATTTTATAGTTTCCTATCTAATCTTAAACTTTACTCATTAAGCTGTTTTTAAAATGTATTACATCTAATTAATTACATACTGTGTCTTATCTTGTTATAAATATTCTATATTTTTATGTTTTTATCCCTACGTAGAATGTATAATGTACATAGAAATTATACATTGTATGTAATCAAGTGTTTTGCCTCACGGTTTGTTGACCGCAATAAAGGCTTGACTGACTGACTGACTTGTAAGTCCCTATTATAAATGGTGTGGAGCAGCAGGGGAGGTGGCAGTCAGCCCCACCAGCCACCCACTTCTGCCTTGTGAAGGAACCCTGATGCCTCAAAGGAATCCATGGTGGGTTGAATAGGGTGATTGCACTTTTTTATGTGTTAAATATGATTTGGGAGGGCCTAGAGTTATTCATGTTTTTTCCCACTTTCACGGGGGTCCTGTGCCCCTAACCCTAGCGAATGTGGACAGATGACTGTATATCCAAGACTGTACAACCTTTCCTCTCCTCACTCTGCATATCCACCAAATCTTGAAGAGGCAGTGTGCTCATGAATAAACAGCACTCCCAGGTGCAGCAAACTAAGTAATCTTAATATTCCCCCTCTTCCATAGATGCACACGCGCGCGCGCACACACACACACAAAAAAGAAGGCGCTCACGTGAGCCAAAAAAGGCCAGGGGAGGAGAGTTGACTCGGGGGAAAGGGCTGTGCGAGAGGGGGATGGGGGGGGAGGAGGAGGAAAGGGGACGCACGAACAGGGAGAAGGCAGGCCTGCGCTTTAACTCGAGTCAATGCGGTAGAGGATTCCTCCCCAGCGCTTGCAAGGAAGTCTGAGGCAATTAGTCCAGGCAGTAGACAGCCTGCAGCCAGCCAGTCTGGGCTGTTCCCAATGCTTTGCGAGGAATCAAAAAAGGAGAGCGGTTACAGTAATTTCCTATGATCTCGGCAGTTTGGGCTTCTCGGGAGAGAACTGGTTTCTTTTCGCTCTCTCTCTCTCCTCCTTTGGAGGAGTGTGCGGCTTGGAGAGGGGGATTGTTTTTCTTTCTTTCTTTCTCTTCTTGGATAGTTTAGGGGTAGTTCGGTTTTTTCGCCCTCTCGCTCCTTCGCCCTCGCGCGGGGCCCGAGGAGGCTGCGGGCGTTGCGACTCGCGTCCCCGGGCGCGCCGGCGGCGGCCGGGCTGCAAGCGGCGGGCGCGATGGGCTTCGAGCTGGACCGCTTCAGCGGCGAGGTGGATCCCGACTTCAAGTGCAACCTCTGCAACAAGGTCCTGGAGGATCCGCTCACCACCCCCTGCGGTCATGTGTTCTGCGCCGGCTGCGTCCTGCCCTGGGTGGTGCAGCGCGGCAGCTGCCCGGTGAAGTGCCAGCGGATCTCCACCAAGGAGCTCAACCACGTCCTGCCCCTGAAGAGCCTCATCCTCAAGCTGGACATCAAGTGCGGCAACCGGGCGCGGGGCTGCGGGAAGGTGGTCCAGCTCCAGCACTTGGCCGAGCACGCCGAGATGTGCGACTTCTCGCCGGCCAGGTGCCGCCACAAGGGCTGCGCCGAGGTGCTCAACCTGCGCGACGTGGACGCGCACATGCGCGAGTCCTGCGAGGCCCGGCCGGTGGGCGTCTGCGAGCAGGGCTGCGGCTTGGTGCTCACCCACCGCGAGCAGGCGGCCGGCACCCACGCCTGCCTGCCGGCCCTCAAGGCGGCCAACGCCGCCCTCCAGGCCAAGCTGGCCGGGCTGGAGAAGGAGCTCAAGAAGGAGGCGCTGCGGGCCGGCAAGCGGGAGAAGTCGCTCCTCTCGCAGCTCTCGGCCGCCCAGCTCGAGCTCCAGATGACGGCGCTGCGCTACCAGAAGAAGTTCACCGAGTACAGCGCCCGCCTCGACTCCCTCAGCCGCAGCCTGGCCGACTCCGCGCCCAGCAAGGTGACCGGGACCGCCGGGCGGGCGGGGGGCGGGTCGGCGCCAAACCTGCGTTCTCTTGGGCCACTGTCGCGCTCCACTGTTCGAGCGCTATTACTCCGCTTTCAAGCTCCTACGGAATCCTGGAGTTTGCAGTTTGGAGAGGGGCCTTAAACTCCAGGATGCCACAGGAGAGTGAAAGTGGAAGAATCGCACTAAACCAGTGGAGTGCGGAAGTGGCCCCAGTCCCCTTCCCTTCCCTTCCCTCCTTCCCATCCCCTTCCTTCGTCCTCTGAAGTCGCTCGCCTTCCTCTCCGCTGGGCCGCTGGGAAACGACGAAGACCCTTGTGGCATCCTAACGGAGACACTCGTTTCTAAGGGTGGCTGCATTAAGCGAGACAGTGGCTATTTCCGCACTGCATTATTACAGTGTTATTATTCCACTTTCGGCACCCTGTGGAATTCTGGGGTTTGTACTTTTCTGAGGCCAAAGAACTCTCTGGCTGAGAATTCTAAAGGCCCCGCCCTAAACTGCAAACTCCAGGATTCCATAGGAGGTTGAAGTGGAATAATAGCGCTAGAACAATCTAGTGCAGAAATGACCATTATCTACACTACAGCTGGAGCAGTTGTATGTGGTTTGAACTGCCTTGGCTCCATCCTGTAGAATCCTGAGATTTGTAGTTTGCTAAGGGGTGTGGAATTCCTTGCTAGATAACCATAGCGCTGTAGTTTAAGACTAGCTTCTCTAGCTGACGATTATAAGTGGCTGCCCAGACTACAGATCTCAGGGTTATACAGGGTGGGGCCCATGGCAGTTAAAGTGGCCTCAAACTGCTGCCTGTACCATGCCATGCAGATCGCTCCCTAAAACAGTAAGTTAAAAACTTCAACAAGCATCTGATGAGGTGGCATTTAGTCTGCAAAAGCTAGGTTGACGCCGCAAGGCTACAAATCTCTAACACAGTTTTCTTAGGAATCATCCCCCCCCCAAAAAAAAAGCCACAGCAGAGCTTAATTCTCAGCAAAAAATGCATAAAATTGTGTTATAAAACTGCTTGTGTTCAAGATGGGATAGGACAAGACTGTTGAGCATGTGTGTGGCATTCTGTTGCAGGCTGACAAGGCCATCCCTCTGGGATTTGGCTGTGAGGGATATCAGTGTTTTTTTTCAGAAGACTGGGTTGCATTTGCTCAACGGCAAATGCTTCTTTCTTTCTTTCGCCTCCTCCCCCCCTCCCTCCTTCCTGCTCAGCCCCTTCTAAGTAATTTCATAAACATAATGCTACAGAATGCGTTTGCCCCCTTCCTGCACCTCCCATATTCAATCCCTACAGGACAAACTCTGGAGTTTGGACTTCTCAAAATGCATCACGCCGTCTCTTTTAGGCAGAGACATCTTTTGACACAGATGTTTTGGTGAGAGGAAATATTCCTTTCGGAGGGGGCAGGCAGCCCGCATCCAAGTGGGATGTGGTGAAAGTGTGTAGGTGTGGGTGTGCGTGTGCACTACGGGACAGACGAGAGTCAGAAGTTAGAATGAGCAGATGGGAATGGATACTGTTTATTTTTTTATTTTTTCCTTACTAGTAAAGGGTTGGGAACATACGAATCCCCCCTTTCCTTTAAAAGCTGTTTTCTCCCCCCCCCCGCATCTCCCCCTGTTCTTTTCCTTTGCTTACAGACATGTCTGTCAGCTGTAGCTTCAGGCAGCTGGAGGGCTCAGCATGAAGGGCAAATATTTACAGCTAAGCTGCTCACCACTAAGTTAGGAGAAACAGGACCTGCCTAGGAAAGGAGGGATACAAGAGGGAGGAAGAAGAGTGTGTAAGCAAAACATAAGAGGACTTGTACTGAGTTTCCATACTCAATGCCACTGTACATTTCAAAATAACAGAGTCATGCTCCTCATAACTACAACAGGCTTGCCCCATGGATAGTCTTTTGAGGGATTCTGTATAGTGCAATACTTGTTTTGTTCACTTTATTATTTCCTTTTTAACACGGATTCCTCCCTTCCTTCTAGGATTTTTGTTAATATAACTCCTGCACTTTCTCTTCCATTACTGCTGGGTTTGATGGGTTTAGTGTCTGAGTGTGGTTTGCGTATCTTGGTCACGGAGAGAAGAAATACATACATCAAACTCAAGAAGTTGATTGTTTCTCTTTTTTTTTTTCCTGATTGTTTTCATCATGATTTTAGTAGGTTAAGTTAATCTGGTTTAAACATACTGTTGAACTTTTCCATTTGTGAAGCAACTGGGTTTCCCAGCATAGTTTTTATAATGTAATAACTGTAAAGACAGAAGGACAGCTTTTTAAGGGGGAGGGAAATCCAGGTCACAATGACTTTTTCAGATCTTCTGCCCCTAAAAGAGAACTTTGGTATCCCACAACTGGGATTTTGAAGATGTAAGCAAACTGAGAGATTGAATACTAGAAATCAGCTGCTAATTTTCAGGATCGCTGACTAAAGACTTTCTAACATTTCATCTTGCAAAATAGGGTGATTTACTAACACTACATTAATTCTGGAGTGGGTTAAACATGGTAAAAGAGCATGAGGATCAGCTGTTCCTGGTACACAAGAGTATATGTGCCTACAAGTTGTATTGGATAGGCATTTCTCACATAGTCTGTAGATCAGTCAAGATGTGGTGGCAGATCCTGGAAAAGTTACTGTTTTGGACTTGCAGCTCACAGAATCCCTCAGCCAGAATACCAACTGGGCATACTAGCTGGTGGATTCTGGGAATTGTAGTCCAACAATTACATTTCTGAGCTTTGTAAGAACATAGAGGGAATAAAGCTGAATGAGACTGAAGGTCCATGAATCAGCCCAGCATCCTGCTTCCGACAGTAGCTAGTCAGATATCCTCGGGAAGTCAATGAACAAGGCATGAAAGCTATTGCCCTCTCCAGTTGTTTCTGTCCAGCAGGTGGCATTCAGTGACATACTGTTTGTGGACTTACTGGTGGTTCTGTAGAACTAACATGAATAATTGCCACTGATAGGCAGGCATTTGAAATGTCAGGATGAGGAGTGTGATGTGTGTTCCAGATGATTTGCATGCAAATTTTTGCAGGCAAGATAGAAGTGACTGTGAGTTGCCCTCACTTTTATCTATTCCAAGAACCAAAAATCACCTTTCAAGGTTAAAGAAAGGGGGACATGGCCACACAGGCTATGAGGGCCCCCAAAGACTGTCTTTCTTTGCCAAGACTGTTAGGACTCTCTCCATTAAGACTCTAGAAGTTTCCTATGGCATCACTTCCCACCTCTCCAGTTTCAGAGGTAAAGTCTAGTCAGGTGAAGTGGAGGTGATGGAGGAGAGTACATTGAGGGCACCTTACAAATGGCAGTGTGAATCTTCAATTGCTTTGTTCTCATGTGCAAGCACAAAAAATATCAGGAATTTCTCTCCAGATTTCTCTTATGAGAATTTTTGCACATTTCAGATATTTCAGATATTCAGATATTCAGATATTTTTATATCAGTTTCATTAAGGCTTCATTAAGGTTTTTTTTATTACAATAAACTTTGGTTTTTCAATAAAACTTTTTTTTTTGTTCAAACTGCATGTTTTGCAAAAATCCCACAAAGTATAAAATATTGCAGTGGCTGACAGTCTTTTCAATGGCATATTGCAACTTCTTTTCTTGTCAAATATGTGAAAAATGGTATGTATTCTTCATATCCTTACGTCAGAAGGCTTTCTGATCAAGGAATTCTTTCAACAAACGACCCCTTTCAGGACAAGCCCTGGGATGTTTCTTAGTTGAGCTGGAGCCTGTTACTCTGATACAGATTGTTTCTCTATATGGTGGCTATCACAAACTTCAGAATACCATATTTGCCGACACACCCGTGGATAAGATGCACCACATTTATGCACTGGCTAATACTCTTTGCTGGCGTGTAAGTCTCACTGGCATATGAGATGTACCCCATTTTCAAACAGTAATTTTCAGGGAAAAAAGTGAATCTTACGTGCCAGCAAATACATCATCATCGTCATCCTTATTATACTATGTTCCATCTCCTTCCCAATAATGAAACTCAAAGTGACTTACAACTTATTAAAAACAATGTTATAAATATTATAAATAAATAAAATAAAAATAAACTAAAAATATTATAAATAAATAAAACATAAAGGTTATTTAAAATCTACTTGTAGAGTTTAAACCATTAAAATTTATTAAAAGACAATATAAAAATCATGCAAACGGCCAAGCACACCATAAAAGCCCATCACAGTGAATTTCTAAAAGCCTGGCAGAATAAGAATGTTTTTACTTATTGAGGGAAAGGGAGTAAGGAGGGAGCCATCCTGGCCTCCCAAGGGAGGGAATTCCAAAGTCTGGGAGCAATCAATGAGAGCCTGAGAATATAGTAGGATAGAGAGAAGGGCTTCTCTCTTCTGAAGCTCTAATGGGTTCATAAATGGAGAAACAGCCTTTTAGATAGCCTGGGCAAATACAGCTGGAAGACTAGAAATTCACAGAGCAAGTACTACATGATAGGTCATTTTCCAATGGTGAAAGAAAATGCAGGACTAGACTGTTCATAGTACCATTTTCCAGTTCACCAAGTAGAATGGGCTGTAATACCAGTAGTGATTTTAAACCAATGGCATAGCACACCTTGAGTTCTAGACAAGATCCTGGAGGTTATAAAGCCAATGTAGCTCCAAGTTGCTCATTCATAAACAAGAGAGTATGCAGATTAGGGAGGAGGGGGCAGCCTTGCAGTAGTTTAGCCATCTACTTCAAAAGTTTGATGAGGCCCAACCCACCTGTCATGATCTCCTGCATTCAGGATATGGGTTTCTGAGTCAGAAGTCTTGTGTGGGTTTTTTCCCCCTCTGATCTGTGGAGTTCATAGCTAATAGTTGAGTTCTTGCTGCTCTTTGGCCACTTCGCTGGTGCTAATCCTCTTCTGTCGGTGATGTTGATATGTAACATCACTTCTGCTAATGCCTGAACTACAACCTGAATTGTAGCCTTTTTGTGCAATACTGCATTGTTGACTTCTTCTGTACAGAGAAAGCATCTGTTTCTGAAATGATTCTCAGGCAGATGGAGTTTAGGGTCAGCATGCAGTTAGAGTGTGTTGCTGCTACGTTGTGTTAGCACAGGTATGTGAGGTCAGTTTTACCATTGATACTGAATAAATCCGTATGTTGTCCATGTTCTATCCACGCTGACACATGTGCTCTTCTTTGTCTTTTTGTGCAACATTCTGTGGCTTAGGAACTACAGAAACTGGGTCAAATGCGTCCCAGCAAAAACCAAACATCTTTCCATGGAACACATTAGCATTACACTTTTTGGGGGGTATGTCACCACCAGGTAAAGCTGCTCTATACTGGTGTGCTGATTTCTTTTGCCTGAAGATCAGGAATTACGTTTCATACCAGGGTATCCTTTCCTAAATCCCTTCAGTGCTTTGTGGAAGTGTGTCAGATGCCCACATGTAGCTTCCTCATTTTTCCAATGAACTTGACATTTTTGCCATTTGATTCTCAAATTCCCGGTTGCTAGGGAAGCCAATTCTGTATAACTCTCGATATGTTTTCAGGAGTGTCCAGACACAGAGTGATCTCATTACTGGAATATGTAATGTCTGAATCAACGTTTTTGCTGTGCAGCCTTGGTGTTATTAGATTACTCTACTGGGTGCTTCAGTTTCTTTTCTTTTCTTTTCTTTTTTTAAAAAAAATCTCCTATAGCGCCTGCATTATGCAGTGTGTACAGCAATGTTTTCATCATATTTATGGACACAGCTGGTTAACATGACTGTTTGTTTTCAGCCTGTCCACAAAAAGGCTGTTATGTGCTTTTCAGAGAAAGGCAGCGTGTAATCTGCAGAAAGCCAAAAGGTGTCATGTCGCCACAAAACTGTGGTGTAGTGCTCAATCAATTACATGTCTTTCATAGCCTTTTGGGCAACTTTCCAAGGTTAATAGTTTCAGCCCGAAGAAATGCAGTCAGAAAATATACATCTCTGCGCAGGGGAGGATTGTGAAGGAAGACCAGCACAAGGATTGTCCTTCAAGGTGGCTGGCTAATTTCTGTAGCCTGTGTATGTGGGGAAAGAGGGGATGGCTTCCTTCCAGTATTTTGATTCTTGGATTATTTAATCAGGCAGCGATGTCAACATAGTTATGTGCAACAAAGAGCAAAAGATCTAAGCAAGTGGTGGGCATACCCATTAGGCCTAGGGGTCTCCAGAATGTTCTGGTTAGGTATAGTATATAATGTGAAATAGTCTGATTCAAGATTCAGCTTTGACGAAATGGGCTCACAGTATGGCTTTTTGTTGTAATGACAGTTGCTGATATTGTAGGCATTTTGCAGTTAGTTGCAGTTGCCCAGCCAGTGTCAAAACGTACATTGCACATTTGAGCGACAGAAATAAAAATGACTGGTAAAATTCTTTTTCGGATGCTGTTTGTGATCATGATGGTTTGCATATATATTGCTGCCTATCAGAAACCTGTAAGTGAAAAACATTGCATGTGTTGAGAAAGAGAGAGAGTGTTTATGCCCTATGGTCTGAAAGAAACATGGAAGTAAAAGAAATCAGAAGAAAAGCATAATGTGCTATTTTGCAAAAAGAGTGAGTTTGCAATACTGTAATCCAGTTTGGACCACCAAAATTGGAATAAGGAGAATTCTGCAGTCCTCAAATACTTATAGCCATGATCCTATCCAGCAGCAGACAATCTGAAGCACTCCAGCTGTTTTTGGACTCTGTCTCCTATCAGCCCCTGGACAGTATGGTCATTGGTTAGGGAAGATGGAACTTGTAGCCCAGCAAATTCAGGACAGTTAGAGGCTGCCCTTCCTAGAAGTATAGACATTTGTAGCTTCCCCATATGGCTACTTTGGACCTTTGTATCTTCCACCTACCCAGCAGTGTACAGATGTGTAGTTTCCCGCTCTGAGACCATTCTACTACCCCACAGCCATTGAAATCTATGAATGCTTTTTATCATATATTTTGTATAAGGTTTAGCCAAAAGAGGTTGCTTCACAATGTCATGAAATTCCACCTTGTCATATATGGTGCTTTTTTGATCTTTTTCATAATGCCACCAGCCTGTCCCTTCCTGCTGTATCACATTTACGAGCATTGCTATTATGGACACAGTGTCCTGCTGACTGAGCTTGACATAGAGTTAAGTGGCAATTCCAGTGGCGCTGTGCTGGCACTTACAGTTCTTGTGCCCTATTCTGGGTACAGTGAGTACTCTACTTTATGGGTTTGTGCCACAGTTGTTTAGCTTTCAGTATGCCCAAGTACTGTGAGAATAGGCTAGCACTTTTGCATGTATTACCAGTGTACAGCACTATGCTACTCCCCATCCAAATGTTGGTCCTCCAAACTGGATTATGGTGTTCCAAATTGATTGTGTTTCCAGAGTAGCACTATTATGCTTTTCTTCTGGTTTTGTTTGCTTTCAGATTTCATTCAGACCGCTGGACATACACAGTTCGCCATGGTATTTTTTCTTTCTCTCTCTTCCTCTGTCTCTCTCTGCGCGCGCGCACGCACACACACACACACATGGTCTTCATTTACTTGTTTTTCACCTTCTGGAACTCTTACTCAACCTTCTCCAACCTTGTGCCCTTTGGAAATATGGGACTGTGGTTCCCATAATCCCATTGCCAGCCCAGCTGCGGTTCATAGAATTAATATGATACGTGAATGGTTCCTGGAATTAATTGTTACAAATTATGTGAAGGAGTCAGTAACAGCTGAATTGCACATGTGATTGACAAGTCAATATAAGGAGCAAAAAGCGTTTCTTTAAGACAGCCTTCTCCAACCAGGGGCTGTCTAGGTATGTTAGGCTGTAAGTCATTGTTGACTGGAGACAGTAGGAGTTTTGGAAGGCATCATGTTGTTTAGTCAGTTCTTTGATCCAGGTTCTGTTCTCTGCAGATTTTTCATCTATACTGTCTAGCCCGGGAATGATCACCAGCCCAGTGCTTCCAAACTGGAAGAAAGCCCCATTGAATTGAGTGGGACTATTTGGGTATAACCATGTAAAGCATAATAATTTCCCCTTTCTTCATGATTTCTTCATGGTTCATGGAACCTCCTCAAGTTTTCTGTGCACAGTGGGCCCTCAGTTTCCGCTAGGGTGTTTTTTTTGGTTCCAGGACTCCCGATGGATATCAAAATGCATGGCTTCTCCAGTCCCATTATGTACAATGGTGTAGTAAACTGGCATCCTTATATAAAATGGCAAAATCAAAGTTTGCTTTTTGGATTTTTATTTTGAATATTTTCAAGCTGTGGTTGGTTGAATCCATGGATACAGAATCCGCAACTGTGGAGGGCCAACTATATAAATGGTGCAGGCCCTTTCTTTCCTTAATAGCTACTGCTAATGAATAACCAACAAGCTGCAAGTCATCAGCAATTCTCCTTTTCCTAGTGCGAGCAGTCACATCACACAACACCATTTATTTGTTTATTTATTTATAAATTGATATCCTGCCTTTCTTCCAGTATGGGAGCCAAAGATAGCTTTTGTTGTTACATGCTTTCAGGTTGACTCTGACTTATGACAACCCTTGTCTTAGGGTTTTCTTAGCAAGATGTATTCATAGGAGATTTGTCATTGCTTTCCTCTGAGGCTGAGAAAGTGTGACTTGCCCAGCGTCACCAACATCACCCCATGGGTTTTCTTGGCTGATTGGTGTTTTGGACCCCAGTTTCCTGGAATTCTAGTCCAATGCTCAGAGCTTTACACCACACAGTGACTTTCAAAATGGCTTACAGTATAAGATTAAAACTAAATACAATTAAAGCAATATATATTTAAAATTTGGACCCTGCTCTCCAGAGTTACTGTCCAACACTCAAACCATTACACCACCTGGCTCTCTATCAGCCAGCATATACTGAACTTAATCCTCTCTACTACTTCCATCCCCTTTTCCTTGTGTGTCATGTCTTTTTAGATCATATTAAAATTCTGAAAACAGATTAAAATGCATATAAAACATTGGATTAAGCTTCAGTGCAGCCTTTTAAAAAGCCATTCTGCTACACAGTTAAAGACTGAAGACCTGTTAAAATAAAAAAAGCATTTGCTGTTGAGGGAAAGAGATCACAGAGGGGCCAACCTAGGCTCCTGGAGAAGGTAGTTCCACAGCATGGGAGGAGAGACCAAGAAGGCGTTTTCCCCCTATCCTTGCCACCCATGGCTGCGATGAAGGTGGGACAGAGAAGGAACCCGCCCACAAAGATCGTAAGGTTCAGGCAGGCTCACATAGGGAGAAGTGGTCTTCCAAATAGTCTGTATCTAAGCTGTGTAGGGCTTTACAGCTAATGGTTAGCACTTTAAACTGTGTTTAGAAACAGACTGGAAACCAATGAAACTGTTTCAGTAGTACAGTTCTGTGTTCCCTATAACAATGGCCTTGTGACATGATAAGCCAATGGAACCATGCGCCTTCTGCACAATAATCCACCGTGAGAAATAGCACACTGATACAGCCTGCCCAGTTGTTACTGTTTGCAGTAGAATAACTAAACAAACTGCATAGCCTGTATTCTGTGGTTTGTTTAAAGTGTTAACTGAATTTGGGAGCTTTCTCTTCTCAATTTTCCCCCTTCTCCCAACAAACCAAGAAAACAACCCCAAAACAAACCCTTGATTCTTCCTCTGGCTTGTTAGGAGGAAAAACAGCTATAGAAGAAAAAGTACCCATGTTTGGACAACATGATAAACAAACCACTAAGCAAATTTCTGTGGGTTTTTCTAGCCACTTCCACTGCAGGCGGGGATATGCACCAGTCTGTTGCCCATAATCAGTGAGGCAGAGGTTGCATGGTCCCATTGGCTAATTTGTCATTGGCCAATGTGAAACTAAACCTAACATCTGTAAATCAGTGTGCTAGCTTATTCTGGTAAGACTGGCTGAAAATGAGCTAAGTTAAGTTATTTCCCAAGGAGTAAAAAGATGAACACTCCTATGTTTGGAATGAAAGGAGGAGGTAGTTCCAAAATCCTCAGCTGAGAACTGATGCAGTTTCTAAAATTATGTTTAAGAGCTTGACTCAGCTATGATGAGGTGGGCATGCCAAAGAGATCAGATTTGTTGCAGATCAGATGACTGAGCCTGGTAGAAGTAACCAAGAGATTTGCAATAATATGTATTATAAAAAATACTGATTAGGTCAGTGACTCTTAACCATTTCTTTACTGGGGACACTGTAAATATAACTTGTTGCTGGGGACCCCCCAAGAATTAACTCAAGATTTAGATATTTAAATTTCAATATTCAGATGTATATTTATGTAAGACTTCTGGAGAGGAAGCCAAAGGCAAACTCCCCCAAACAAATCTTGCAAAAAAAAAAAAAGTCTGTGATACATTCACTCTAGGATTGCCACAAGTCAGAAGCGACTTTAAAGCACACAACAGCAAAGTGCTGCTGACAGGGGGAGGTTCTTTCTATCCATCATGTCTCTCTCCTTTGAAAATTGACTTATGTGACCCTAAGGTGAACCTGTCATGAGGGTTTTCTTGAAAAGATTTTCTGCCTTTGCCTTTCTTTGGGGCTGATAGAATGTAACTTCCCTGATGTCACCTTGTAGATTTCTATGGCTGAGTGAGGATTCAAACCCTGGTCCCCAGCGTCATAGTTTGGATGCGTGCACACTCCTGCTGCCGTTTCCCTTTCATCAGGAGTCAGGGATAAGTAGCTGGGAGCTGCAGGTGCTGAATCTGCTCCATTGGTGCTCCTTTGGCATCCCCCCACCCCGTGTCTCTGTTACTGCCACTGCTGTTGATCTCTAGCAGCAGGGCTTTGCAGACCCCCTGTGTGAGCTCCAAGGATGCCTGGGGTTCCACAGACCGCAGGTTGAGAACCAATGGATTAGAATAATAGCACACAACACTTGGCAAGAGGTTAAAGTTAATTGGGAATCACTCTTATTCTCTAGCACAGGGCTGGGCAAAGTGTGGCCCTGGACCCGTGTGCGGACTCCGATATATGTTTTTGTGGCCCTTGGCACCTCCAGAATCTTCAGACTAACCTTATTTCCTGCTAGAAAAAGGAGTTTGAATTATTGCTTCTGGAACCCTTAAGGTGCAACCAAGTACTGTTTAAACACGTTGTAAGGGCTCCCTGTACTGTTTAAGTTAAACACTTTTGACAGTCAAAAGTGGACTTCTGGCCACTGGTTTTTTGTTTGTTTGTTTGTTTGTTTTGGAGAGGGATATTTTTCAATAGTCTGTGTAGCCCCTAGAGCTTCATGGGACACAAAGGTGGCCCCTAGACCTGCCACAATGGCCCACCCTGCTCTAGGAGAATCTGTTCTGGGCACAGTTCCATTGTACCTAGTCCTAGAAATTCATTAAAGGCCCTCCCTTCATCCCAGCTGCCACTGCTGTGGCCTCCAAGAGAGAGAAAAGCAGGTAGGCACAGCTCTGGTGTGCCTGACCCAGCAACTGATGCAAGGTTCTCCTTCCGTGTACCAACTGTCATTCTGTGACTTCTCAAGGAGGAGAAGAACAGGCGGGGGGACTCCATCAAGCCTAGGCCCAGAAACTGATGAAAGGGCCTCCATCTGGCCCAACTGCAGGGTCCTCTAGTGGGAAAGAGAGCAGCAGCAAGCACTGTGTCCCTTCAAGTCATTTCCGACTTATGGCAACCCTAAGGTGAACCTATCAAAGGGTTTTCTTGACAATATCTGTTCAGATGAGGTTTGCCTTTGCCTTCCTCTGAGGCTGAGAGTGTGTTGCCTACCCACCAATGGATTTCTGTGGCCAAGTGGGGATTTGGACCCTGCTCTCCAGAGTTACTGTCCAACACTCAAACCATTACACCACCTGGCTCTCTATCAGCCAGCGTACGCTGAACTTAATCCTCTCTACTACTTCCATCCCCTTTTCCTTGTGTGTCATGTCTTTTCAGATTGTAAGCTTGGGGGCAGGAAACTGTCAAATTAAGAATTGTACATTGCTCCTGTGAAGTACCATGTGCACTGGTGGTGCTATATATAAATAAATGGTGGTAAGAGTAAGGCCCTTTTCACACGGCATTTGTCATGTGAAAGGGCTTGCAGAGCATTGTGCGATTGCGAGGAGTGTTTCAGATGACATCCTTGCAATCACGCGACGCTGCCGGGGCCAGCAGGTGCCAATCACGCACTATATCATTTTCGGCTTTTAGCCAAAAATGATGCGTGATTGCACATCACTCCGGGGCCCCACACACACTTACCTTGTGTGTGGAACCTCCGGAGCTGCGGCCCTCACACTTCCTCCCCCAGCGCAACCTGGGAAAATACCCAGCTGCACTTTTCCTTCCTTCCGTCCTTCCGTCCTTCCGTCCTTCCTTCCTTCCTTCCTTCCTTCCTTCCTTCCTTCCTTCCTTCCTTCCTTCCAGAGGTGGAGCCCTCATGTTGTCTGCTGGCTGGCCAGCAGCTCCTGCAGAGCAGAAGCAGTGGGGACGTGAGAGCCTCACGGAAGAGGCTGCTCGTGTGATCCCCACATGACTACGCTGGACACAGGTAAGTTGCGGAAAGGGCCTAAGAAGAGGAGGAGGAGGAGGAGGGGCAGATATTTCTAAAAATGTCATTTTCTAATCCTGCAGAAGAGTTCTTGGAGCAACATGTGAGTGTTCACTTTTTGTCTTGATGCCTTAAAGGCATACATGGTAGAGTTATCATCATGGTTCTTATTGTGGTGTAACTGCTAACATTGAGATAGTGGATCAGTTGTGAACCTGCATAGAGACCTAGTAGGAATTCATGAAAATGCTCAGGAAGGTTGTTGTGGAAAGAGGTTTTAAAAAAAAACAGAGTTGCCAAATGCTTTCAGAAGAATTAACAAAAGAGGAAAGCTACTTGATTAGTGTGCTGTGGATCCTGTCCCCTCAGTCCTTTTTTTCTTCCTGAAGAAACCATTCATGTTAAAAGTGGTAATGGGAACCTTTCTCTTAAGCTTTAATTACAGTGACCATCCTGAGTGCAATCTAGTAATTGTTTCTTAATTGATTTGGTTGTATTCTTTCCCCTTGCATAAAGCAATGGAAAAGAGAGGAAAGGATTTTGTGACAATGACATTCTTGTGTTTCCAATTCTGAACTTATTAGACCTTAAAAGTGGTCTCTCAAGAGCTGAAAGTTTTTGCCTTGAAATATTATCTGACATCTGGGCCTGGAGATTTCCGGGAAAACCTTTTTCACTTTTTACTCTACTGCTCTCCTTTCAAAAGAGCTCAGCATACAACAAAAAGCAAAAGAATGTAGCATCTTACTAGATTGGATTTGATGTTACTACATGTATTTCTACAAAAGAAAAATTAACACATGTCCTTAGTGGAAGAGAGACTGATTGAAATCAGTGAATCTTAAATGTGATTAGGATTGGGACACAAAATATTTCAGCTCTTTGATCTTCTACTGAATAACATTTCTGTCCAAAATATGGAATATGTAGCACAGTTTCACGAGTTAATTGGAATTTCTAGAATTATGTAATTTTTACCAGCTGATTTTGGCTTTGGGCTTTTTTTCTTCATAGAAGTCACAGGAAAATTTATAGCGTGACCAATTCAGGAGAATGCTTCTAGGTATTAATATAGTTTGATTGACAACTTCACATTGGCAGGCAAAAAGGAAAAGAAATAAACAAGACTAAAAATCTGCGTTGTGTTATTAGGCAACAATGTTTATTTAAGCCATTAATTGATTATGAGAAGTGGCATGTAAAATAACTTCCTCTCATACTTGAGTGCATTCTTAACTTTTTCATTCGTCACAAAGGAAGACCCTTACATGTGGCAAAGCTTAAGACTGGAGCTTGTTTATAAATGTACTCTGCCTGAGTCCTGAAGTCTCAACATGTTAGCATCTGGGTTTCATGGTGCTATATCACCATTATTAACTAAATTTTCTCATGTTGGATGAGAAGGTATACATTGTGAAGATTCATAGGGGTCACAACAGAGTTATTTAGGAGTACAATTGTCAATAGAAAATGCTAAAATTCCCTGGCCAAAGTCATCTGTATACAGTCCTCCCTCCCCATTTGTGGGTTTGATCTTCACAAATTTGATTATTTGCGAGGCACCCTCTTACCTCCCTTAATTCTTCCCCTCCATTCCCCCACCTTTTGCCTGGGCATGCATGTCTTCCTTCCGTGGACCTGGGCAAAAGGCAAATGAATGGCAGGGAACAGCTGCACGTGTGTGCCTTCTCCAGTCATGTTGCTGCCCCCTCCCATTCACTTACCTATCGCCCAGGCACTTGGAAGGCAGTGTGCCCAGGCAAAACACAAATGAATGTCAGGGGGAGCCCTCATTTGGGTGGCGGAGGGGGATTATTATTCTGTGCCCTGAACCTTCGCAGATGTTGAGGGACCACTATATGCTAACACTGGACTCAGAATATCAATTGCTTTTCAGTTTGGGAGGAGAACAGGATATATAGATATCTGTGGAGAGCCAGCATGGTATAGTGGTTTGAGCCTTGGACTCTGGCTCTGGTTTGAATCACCGCTTAGCCATGGAAAGCCACGGGTTGATCTTGGGGAAGTCACACTCTCTCAACCTCAGAGGAAGGCAAAGGCAACCCCCATCTGAATGAATCTTGCCAAGAAAATCCTGTGATAGGCCCATCTTAGAGCTACCATAAGTCGGAAACAACTAGAAGGCACACAACAACAATAACAACAACACCAACAAACACAACAACCAATCTATGGTTGGTGCTGTAAATCAGCTACTTAGCTACATACCTTACATGCCTTAGGTATGTAGCTAAGTAGTATCTCTCAGCCTCAACCCCCAATCCTAACTTACCAGGCAGCAGCTGCTGCAAGTAACAGAGGTCTGTTGATTGGGACACAGCAGACTGATGTTCCCAACCCCATCCCCCTGCACACCCCAGCAGTCTCCATTGCAACAGGCCAAAGCAAAAGCCTTGTCGCAGTTGCACCAGAAAATTGCTTGCATCAGAAAAGCCTTGCACCAGAAAATTGCTCTCAAAAGCCACCAATAAATCTTGGGTCCCATAGATCTTGTTGGACATCTGTTGCTATCCCTCCCAGCCAGCTTAGCTTGACACACAATGGGCATATATTTCATTATCAGCTTGATCTGTAATAACATTAAGATGTGGGAGAAAGATAATTCAGGTAGAAAGTTTTTTTTAAAAAAATAATACAGCGAGAAACAGGAATGAGGAAGGCTGTGGAACCAGGGCTCAAATTTACCAAGCTGGACCAGTTGATCTAATCATTTCTGTGTATACAAGTCTTTATCTTGTTTTGGCATTAATCTACATTGGATGTGTGATTTCATTTTTAAAATCAATAAAATCTCCTTGGGAATGGAAATGGGAGGGATTGCAAGACACAATCTGTTGTTGCATTCTATAGTATTACTGGTGGGAGATTAGAAAATACTTGGAATTTTCAAAGTCTAGCAGGAAATAAAACGCTGCCACTTAATGAATTGGATCAATGGCTCATCTCAGATGGTAGTGTCAACCCTGAGTGGAGTGCATCTTGAATTCTGCTCTCCAGGGTCTCAAGTAGAAGTTGTTACCAGTCTTGCTACCTGATATGCTATTAAGTGGACATGGAAGAGCTCAAACTTGAATCCTCATACATGTAAAGCATCTTTTTCACTCTGAGTTATGGCCTCTCCCTTTGAGCAGTGGGGAAGTATATTATATCAGCAAATGGCATTCCTATATTTGGAACAAACTATGCAGCAGACTAAGATGGATTGATCAGGAGACTCTCATGTTCTGGCCTTGTTATGGTACATCATGGATTCATTTATTATTTTCTTATTTAATAAATGCCTTTCATTAGGAGTCATTCCAAACATGCATCTTCTGTGGGATCCAAGCAGTACTGAGGAGGCTTCTGTATACACAGGGTTGCAAGGTATCTATCATTATTTTGTAGACCCAGGGAAAGAAGTTGTCTTCTTCTTCCAGGGAAAGAAGTTGTAACCTGAGGGGTTTTTTTCCCCTTTCCCAAACATGATTCTTGCTATAGATGCTATACTGTTTTCTTTCATCAGTCTCTCAGAGCCAGGTTCTTTTTAATGGAGAGGACGGAGGATTCACAGAGCTTTTATAAATACAAGAGCTGCAAGGTAGAGTCCCTGTAAGTTTACTTTTTGGCTTGTGATCTCATGGATTTTGTGAGTTGGAATACCAGTTCCAAACTCAATACAGTTTGAAGTGGTCTCCAGGATTTGATCAAATTGATACCAGAATCATGCGGGTGTGGTTGTTTGTGCCAGTCCCAGGTTGGAAATTGTCCCATCTGAGATGCTATTTTAATTTTTGCTACCTCTCCTTAGGTAGAGCTAGAATCTTAGAATCACTAGTAATCTCTGGTGGCTCCCATGTCAGTAGGGCAGTGAAGCTGCTCTTGGGTCTGGAATCCATGCTGTATGAGGAGCAGCTTAGGGAGCTGGGTGTGTTTCGTCTGCAGAAGAGAAGGTTAAGAGCGGACATGATAACCATGTTTAAATATTTGAAGGGATGTCATGTCAAGGAGGGAATGGGCTTGTTTTCCATAGCTCCAGAGACTAGGACAAAGAGCAATGGATTCAAACTGCAGGAAAAAAGATTCCACTTAAACCTCAGGAAGAACTTCCTGATGATCAGAGCTGTCCGGCAGTGCAATATTCTGCCTCAGCGTGCGGTGGAGTCTCCTTCTTTGGACGTTTTTAAGCAGTGGCTGGATGGCCATCTGTCAGGAGTGCTTTGAGGTAGGTTCCTGCATAGCAGGAGGTTGGACTGGATGGCCCCTGTGGTCTCTTCCAGTTCTATGATTCTATGGACCTGAAAATGGACGGGGGGCTCAATTAGTCTATAAACTAGGTGAGGGAGTGCTGAGACCTTCTTGAAGTAATCTGGCAGAAATGGATCACTAAGACTCCTAGGTAGTCTTAGTCTTCTCTAGAATTATTGATTAGAAGTGTACTAAATGATCAAACACTAAGAAACACTAAGGCCATTTCTGCATGACGTCGCTATCCCACAACAGCAGCAGGTTGTTTCCAGTCCAGGAATGATGCTACCACATGACATCATCATTATCCAGCTGCTATCCCATCCCCAGGTGTTGTAAAACCACCTTTTACCACTTCCAGAAAAAAATCTGTCAAGCACCTCCTTTAGCACTTCAATCCCATCAGCCAGCTCAGTGTATTGTAATAGCACTTCATAGCACTTCCTGTCCTCCTGGATCCAGGGGTAGGCAGGGTGTGGGTGCGTCCAGCTTGTTCCTCCCCCAGCTACTCCCATGGTATGGTAACTTCAAATTCTATCATCTCTCTGTATTTATTTTAAATTTCTCCCTTGAGAGTTAAAGTTAAAGCTTTTTATTTTTTTAAATAAATTTTAAAGCATTATAACACAAAAGTGCAATAGTGTACTGGCATGTCATACCATTACAACATTGCTGCACTAGTACAGCTTCCTCCAAAAAACAGAAAAAAAAAAACCCAACCAATCAGGGATGGTGGGGCAGGGTGAAGGTGGTGCAAAGGAGTGGGCAAGGACGCTATAGTGCAGAATAACACTGGTGGCAATACTCATCCGCTTAAGGCAAAAGAGTGCGCAAATGGCAATGCTGGGATTGTAATGGAAGAAGGTGCTAATGGGGTATGGTGCGGAAAGGCCCTAAGACAGTTGTTGTTGTTGAACTTGCCCAGGAATAATAAAGACTGCCTGCTGTCTATCCTGTGCATGCTTACATGAGAATACGCTATACTGAGTATGTCAAGGGCCCTTCTAAGAAGACATTGTTTTTGTAGCGACTTTAAGAGTATTCCAGGAGTAATGGGTCGGGAAGGGAATTTGCTTTGCCTCTGCAAATACTTGCAAGTAAGTAAGATTACAGTTATCCCTCCACTCTTGCTAGGGTTAGGGGTGCAGGACCCCCATGAAAATGGAAAAACTGTGAATATAGGCCCTCCCAAACCATATTTATCACACAAAAAAGTATGATTACCATGTTCAACCCCCCATGGATTCCTTTGAGGCATCAGAGTTTTTTCACAAGGCAGAAGTGAGTGGCTGGTGGGGCTTCCTGCCCCCTGCACTGCTGCTCCACACCATTTTTAATAGGGATTTACAAGCCTTGCTTGCAGTTCCCCAGTCTCATAAGGGTTACAGTCCCTATTAAAAATGGCAGAGGGGGGCAGCAGAGGTAACAGCAAATAATCTGTGAATAATCAAACCCACAAAAATGAAACCCGCGAATGTGGAGGGTTGACTGTAGTATTAATCTTCACGCAGATGTTGCCCCCCCACCCTAAAATCAGTTCCAGGATCCCTGCTCTCAGTTTCAATCCAAACGTTAAACAAACAATATAGGTGTTGTACCTTGTATACCTCCATTCAAATTCGTAGTGGAAGCTAATGCAGACTCATTGCCTCACTTAGATGGGGGCTCCCAGCTGCCACTGATTGTCACCCTTGGTCCCTGTTTTCTGTCTCCTTCCTGAAAAGCTTTCCTTGCCCATATTCCTACCAAGTTACTACACTTTACATGTGATATGGAATTGTTTCTCCCAGCTACTCCAGACAAGATTAGTAAGCCGTGGCCCTTTCCACGTGACAATGCTCTTCCATGTCATGGCTCTGCAAATCCAGGTCGGAAGAGAGCGTATCATCAATGCTCCCCTCCGCACCTGTTTGCTCCCTGTGGAAGGGAGCGAAATAGCCCCACTCCTTCTTTCCACAGCTCAGCCAGGCACTTGCCATTGCTGTGCTAGGACAGGAAGTGTCGCAAATGCGCGGCCGCAGCTTCCACACGAGGGTAAGTACAAGAGTGCTGTGGGAGGGGAGGTGTATAATGGATTTTATCCATTTTTCAAAGACTGCACGAGTGCAATGCTTCGTAACAGGATGACAGCAGGACAGTGACGACGTTGTGCAGAAGCACAATCTGCCAACCACTGCCCTCCCATGGCAGAAGCGATTTAGCAATGTTGTGCGAAATGGCCCATGTTAGTGAAACAAGAATCTAACTTTACGGAAAGAAAGAAATGCATTTCTGTCTCCAAATTGTACAGAACAGAATCTAAACAAAATGGGGACCTTGAACCATGAACTCATAGGGACTCTAACATAGTTTGTCAAGGTTGTCAATTCAATACTGCAAAACACATTTCCTGGGAAAATTCCATCAAGCTAACAAATTCAATAGAAGTTTTGATACAGGGTAGGTATCAGTTGGTCATGTACAGCCTTTTTTTTTTTTATGTAAACAACCATGCCCCAGTCCTTGCGAAGTAACCCATTCCCCAGTCTTTTGGCATCATAGGAAACAAGATATGCCATGTAGCCTTTATATTGTCAGCTTGTCCTTCTGGAGTAAATTTCCTAAGACCAAGACACATAACTTAAAAGAGATATAAGCATTTTTCAGAGCAGGCCCATGCAAAGCCATGTTAGTTTCCCCTTCAATGCACCTGCAATAAATAGCAGCTAAAAAGGCATACTGTCGGGAAACAGATGCTGCTGAAGATGTTCCAGCTTTTTGACTGTCTGTGAATGACATATTGTATTCCCTGCATTACTGTTGCAGTACACCAAGACAGACTGTTCTAATGATGTCTGTTACTCCTCTCAGAGAATTGCTTGTCACTAGTGCCCCGATATTTCCCTTAACAGTTACAAAAAATATAGTTATTAAACCATTTATTCCTTTAAAAAATGACATGAAAAAGTAGAGCAATAAAACAAATATATTGATAATAACTACATAGAACATTAGTTATATTTTCTTGGTCCTGAGATACAAAGTAAATCCCTTTGTAATTATTTGTTCTGTTGGATTAATCCTTTCCAAATGGACCTGTGGTTCAGTGGAATATGGCTTCTTCCTTCATTAGTTTGATTTAAATAAATCAATAAATGGGAACCATGTTTCCTCAAAGATATTATTAACTTTCTGTTCTTTTGCTTGTCTTGTGTGCCATGTAAGTCTTTCTGATAGTGGCAAATTCCAAACCTTTTAACACCATAGAGCTAAACTAAGTAGTATAGGACTCTTCCAATTACTGGCAATAACTTGCCTGGCTGCTAATAGTAGAAAGGAAAGCAAATCCTTAAGTATTATTTCTTTATTTTCACTCCTAAGTAAATGTAGTAGTGCCAGTCCTGGATGAAGGGTGATACAGTTTTCCTTCCACCTGCCAATTTATGATTGTATATCCTGCCTGGATCCTTGTATCACTGGAAAATCCTACCATGTACAAGACCTTTCCAAGCCACAGTTCTTTCCAAACTTAACAATTCTCACTCCAAACTATCAAATATTGTCATGTCTTGGAGTGGGAAGACTTGCAGGATTATTTTTCTTAAAGGCGGCAACAGCTTTACTTTACAGTTAAGCCCTCCACATTTGCAGGTTTCACTTTTGTGGATTTGATTATTTGCGGATTATTTGCTGTCACCTCTGCTGCCTCCCTATGGCATTTTTAATAGGAACTGCAAGCCTTACGAGAATGGGAAACTGCAAATGTGGCTTGTAAGTCCCTATTAAAAATGATCTGAGGCAGCAGTGGAGGTGGCAGTCAGCCTCGCCAGCCACCCACTTCTGCCTTGTGAAGGAACCCTGATGCCTCAGAGGAATCCATGGGGTGAATATGGTGATCACACTTTTTTGTGTGTTAAATATGGTTTGGGAGGGCCTAGAGTTATTCATGTTTTTTTCCACCTTCACAAGGTCCTGCACCCCTAACCCCAGCAAATGTGGAGGGATGACTGTAATTTAAGTTTTTCTTATCTGTTCTTGAAATGTCAAGATCTTGAAATATGTGAGCAAGATTCATTTATGACTGCTTTGTGGTATAGTGACTGTATCAAATGTCATCTTGTAAAATATTTTTGTGAAGTGAGGTTTGTGAATCTTCTGAAGAGTTGAACTGATTTTGCCTGCTTTTTACAGGGTGAAGAGACTAAAGCACTTACTCTTGTTCTTCATCGGGATTCTGGGTCCCTTGGATTTAATATAATTGGTGGCCGACCATGTATGGTATGTTGATCACTGTAGTGTATTTGTCTTTCTTATTGGTACTCTAGTTGGGACTGACAATTGGATGTAGTCCAGATGGAGGAATTTGCATGGCCTTCCAGATGTTTTGAGCTGCAGCTCTCAGCATTCCTCGCCTTTGACTGTGATGGCTAGCAGTGGTGGCAATTGGAGCCCAGCAGCATTTGGATTTCTACAGAATTACTATCTCTGATTTAACCTGCTATGATTTCATACTTTTGATACTGTAGCTTCTTTAGGGTCTAGATTATTCAACTGAATATCTCAGAATTGGAGCTTGTGATCCATTGCTCTTAGTAATGCTTTGCATCTTTAAGGTCTGGAAAATTGTCCCACATTCCTAAGCAGTATCGTGCAATGGTTATTCATTTCTTTATTAAGGTAACAAATACCCCACGCGTCTATTGTAATGGCAGTATTCAGGCATGCTGTAAAAATACAGAAAGTTTAGAAGGCATAATCAAATTTGTTAAATTCCAGGTCTGCAAAAAGATATAAAATGTAAATAATCAGATGCAATGGAAATATCTTTTGTGTTTAAAGACATCTGTATGACTAGATACCAGGCATTTTTCTGTTCTTTTCTCAACAAGCCTCTAGATATGGTGATGCTTTGTTTAAAACACCATAATTTCAAGTGGAATTCTGCTTCGGCCTCCTGTAGTGTTAAAAGCAACAAAATACTTCATGTTGATTCATTGTTGTCATGCTATCCAAGCAAAATCAGACTCCTCCTGCTGCTTGGGTAGTACATGAAAGCACGGAGGTTAGTTTTCTTGTAAAAAGTTTTCTTCAGTTTGCTAAGCTTGATGACCAGTGCATTTAAATAAAGCATTTTCTTGTATCCAACAGGTTTTAATGACACTTCTGTTTAATCTCTCTGATGGTGTTAAAAAGTCCCTAAAGATATTTGCTTAGTGATCAAAAGCAGCTCTTCAGTATGTTTCATTCACTGGCAGTGTTGCAGATGGTAGTTGGCAGGGAAATTTTTGTAAGAAGTCCAATTCTGTGTATTTTTACTGAGAAGTAAGTTTGACTTCTCTCAGTGGACTGTGCATGCATGCACAGGATTGTAGCTTGAGCCACAAGCAAGTAGTTTTTTTTTAAGTACATACTTAGTGAAGTGTTATTCATTAGGCTCTCCATCATACAGGCAAATGAAAGTATGGACTGTCCAGTGAATTACTGTGGACATAATCAACAATCATGTAGAGCTCTTTTTTCCAACCCAGATTTTTTTTAAAAAAAAAAGTTGTTTCTCTCTCTCCCTCTCTCTCTCTTTATAGAAGTAGGCTTAATCTGTTGAATGGCAAATCAACACTTGTGTAAATCTGGTTGATTCAGTAGATCTGCCTTCGTTGAGATTTGCAGGTGGATTTCACTCCCTCTATCTAAGTTTTCCATGTCCACTCTCATCCAGTTAGGGATCTTGTATGGTTGTTATGTATATTATAAATATATTGCCTTGAGGGCTTTGGGGAGGGATGTAGAAAGGTGGGCTATCCATTTGATACTTAAGTATACATAAAATGTTAGGAGGTTATTTAACCAATAAGATTTGTTTATAGGCTGAAAACAGCAAGGCATATGAAGGAATGGCAATGTTTACCTGTACTGGAGATGAAGGCAATCTTTCATTCTTATTTATTTGGAGCATCTAAAGCATCTCCTAGAATGGTGTGAAGATAAACACCATCCTGTCTGTGGCTGCATTTGGCATTTACTCATTGGCAATTGTGTGCACTGCATCACTATGATCCTAGACAACAGTGTACTTAGGCATGCGCATGGTATTTGGTGTTTAAATTGTGAGCGTTGCCACTACTTTAACCTGCCTTCAGTCTTCTTGAGCTGTGTTTACACTCTTCTTGTTTTCTTTCCTTAAAGGACAATCAAGATGGCCCATCCAGCGAAGGAATTTTTGTCTCTAAAATAGCAGACAGTGGGCCTGCTGCCAAAGAAGGAGGACTGCAGATTCATGACAGGATTATTGAAGTAAGAACGCTTGCTCTGATCTCTTCTTAACAGGCAGATTTCCCTTTCTGTTCCTTTGTATTAAGTATAATGCAAGTCTCCAGCTTGGGGGAGAGTTGTGACAGGGGTGGCAGAGGCAAGAAGACAGGGCAGCTAAAATATGCTTGACTTGCCTCAGTGCTGACCTTCCTGGCTTTAGGTATAGTTGTTATCTAAATATAGAAATGAGATTATGGAAGGTATGTGCTGGTCCTGGCATTTTGAGGAGCTAGCATCTACTTGGTATGCTGCAGTTATTTCTTTCTGAAGCTGTTGGAGACGTGCAAGTTATTTAGTTAAAACCATATGTGAAGGCAAGTATCTGTTGTGAGAACTGGAACTTTATTTAGCTCGGTTTCTAAGGCATTTTTTCAAGAGGACCAAAATGTTTTGAACAGATGATAAAGGACAGAAGCCTCCATTAAGTGAGTCTTACAGCACATCAAGATGAGCTTGCTTGAGAAACTCCTTGAAGTTACTGCGCACTCTTTTTTTGTCTGGAGATCTTCCCATTTTCCTAGCCTTTTGACTGCATGAAAAAAGTAGTTCCTGTGCTTGAGTTCCTTTCCTCAAAATAATTTGTCAAGTTTTTCTTTTTTAAAAAACAATACTTAAAGAAGAAGTTTGATTTATGGAATGAAGAGGAGTTAATTGCAAATCACATTCCTTTGTTGGCTATCTTCAAATTAAAACTTGTTCATTTTCTTTAATTGTTGCAAAAGTGGGAAAGTGATAGGGACTTGAAAAAAAAAGATAAATGCTGTTTTTATTCCAAAGATAGCATGGAACAGCCAGTTTTTGCAAGATACAGAATTCTTTTGCTCTTATGTTTTTCAAATAAGCAATAAACAGCTGTTAAGGATTTTCTATTGGCAAGGGGCAATATATATTGCTATTTTCTGCATGAGTAAAATAAATTGCATTCACAATTTTTGATAGATGTAGGAAGTAGCATAGAGAACAGTTTGTGCTAGAAATCCTGTATGAAGATGAAAATGTGGGGGTGGGGGAAAAGACTGTTTAAATGATCATATCATTTAAAATTACACTCTGGCATTCTTTATTGCAGCTATGGATTTGTAACCTAGAGGTACAGATCTGTAACTGCTCCATATTCAGTAACAGTGCATAGTCATGATCATGGCAGTGTTGCCGTAATAATAAATGCCCCCCAACCCACCTTAGCAGCCAGCAGCAGCCTCGTCAAATTAAAGACGTCTGTTCAGCTGTCAGTTGGGATGCAAGGAGGAGGATGTTGCCTGCCCTCCTCCCATCAGCAAGTGAGGCTGGGACAATCAGAAGCAGGACCCAGTCGCAATTCTTTGTCTCTGCGTCTCTTACTGGTGAGAAGTTGAAATGTCATCCTGCTTGCAACCCAGTCACCATCATGTGATGAAGCTGTTGGCTGTCCAGGTGGGTTGGAGGGGTCGGACCCAGAGACATTATTTAGTTACCTCTTCTTAACTAAGTAGGCGATGCGGTACATCGGCAACAATAACAAAGCAGATTGTCTGTTAAACACCACCACAACCACTGCTGCAGGCAACTATTTAAGGAACATTCACTTAGTCCTTTGTGTTTTGACTTTTATTGAACTGCAGAACTCAAGAAGCCTTTAGCATCTCTCCCTTCTTTCCCAAAGCATTGAATCTACTGGTGTACCACATTTTATGAATGTGTAAGAAAGAATCCATGTGTGATCATCCTGTTATGTGAGTGTGCCATGCCTACAAGTGATTGTTGGAGTAGAGGGGTATCTGAAGCAACAATTAGGAAGTACTTCTAAACATTGAAAATAAAATGTTTATTTTCGATGTTTAGTAACGTATTTGAGAACTATATTCTGTACTGATGTAATCTTGAAATAAATGCAATTTTTTAAAAAAAGGAAGTACTTCTGCTTTCCCTGAATTAGCCATCTTGAGTAGGCTAAATCTGGACTGTTTGCTGATAGTTGCTTTTTGTAGTTTTTTTCTAGGGATAGAAAATATTTGTGGGCTTTTTATTCCAGAATGATAAAGGCATTGGTGCACAGAGTGTATACATGAACAATGCATTTCTAATCTGTGAATTTTTACTTTATTTATTTTTTTTACTTATTAAAATATTTATCTCCCGCACCGTATCTTGAGACTTCAAGATGGTATACAAACAAAATTGCCGTAATCTTTTTAAAACAATTTAAAATTTAAAACAATTAAAAAAAATAAACAGTGTAAAGACATATTAAACAATTTAACAGGTTAAAACAGATTTCAAAAATTGAAACGGTTTAAAACCATGTTGTAGCATTATGAAATAATCCACTTAGGCCTGAAACCCTTAAAAACTTAACTTGGAGCAGGTATGAAGCCATTTTTGTCTCCAGTCGGGCCTCTAAAGAGAGGGCATTCCACAACTGTGGTACCACTGCTGAGCCTTCTGGACCCTCCTGTGACAGAGCCTGGGAGTGTGGCTAATAGAGTAGTCTTAGTAGCAGAGGGTGATGTAGTCAGATTGGCTCTCTGACTGAGAAGAACCCAGCCCTAGCCAGAGGGAGGGGATGTGGGGGAGACAGCAGATAGCATATATACTGTTAGTGTGGGTTAGAATCTGTTGGAGTCCTTCGGTGAGTGTTATAGAGAGAACATCAGAGCATCCAGTAAACCAAAAGAGGGTTTTCTGGGAGAGACGTAGCTTCTCAGAGGCCTAGTGTGGGGCAGAGAAGTAACCAAGCCACCTCTGAAAGGGTCAGAGAATGGACCCCTGAGTGGGGAAATATACCTTTGCCCTGGGAGACCCAAAAGGGTATATGAGTGAAAGCTCTGTTGAGAAAACACTGAGATGGTTTGGAGAAAATAGTTAAATATCTGTAAGAAAGTATTACTCTGTTTAAATTTTGCTGAATCCTCAATGCCTGTTCCCTTATTGGTTCTTTTAATAAAGATTTTATTCTATTTTTCTTTAAGTACAGCCTCCATAGAGGGTTTTCTTCAGTTTTATTTTAATAACATGCTACCACAGATTATCTATTCCCTGTTGGAGGAACCATAAAAAAAAAGCTTGGCCCTTTTTCCACCTAGGTCGTGGGTTTTGGGGAAAGCAGGGGTGTGATTAAGTGTGGAGAGGGAGCCAGGTTGTGATAATATTAAAATGGGTGCTGCTTCTTCAGTGAGGGAGAAAAGAAAGCAAACCTGGTTTGTCTGTGCCCCAGCCTAGTCCAAGCAAGTTTTGCCATGCAAGTCTTCCTTTATCTTCCCTCTCCGCACAACACACACATTCACCCATCCATGGTACTTCCCTCTCCAACATCATCCCACAGTGTATTGCTCTTACCAGTGGGACACAAAAGAGTGTCCCACTGGCAGAACTCAGCCTTCAGGCAGGCACATATAAAGAGAGGCACACCTTCAAGGACTCAGGTCCCAAGATGTTAGGTGGCTTTGAATGTCATCACAAGCACACTGAATACAGACTGAAAGTCTATTGTGAAAAAGTACAGTTCCTTTAAGACCACTGTTATATGGTCTATACTATATGGTATACACACACACACACACACACACATGTGTGTGTGTGTGTTCTTGAATGTAAATCCTGCTGTGGGGAAGATTTACATCAGGTTAAAAGAGTGGCTTCCCTCCTCCCCTCCACACCCAGGTTAAAAGGCCTCACACTTGCCTTTTAAAAGCAAGCCATAAATATGCAACTGCAGGTATGCATTTTATGTAAAACTCATATTGACTATGAACAGGTCCTACAGGATATTTTAAGAAACCTTCGCATATTGACCAGAGATGATAATGAAATTAAAGCAACGTCGTCGTCATCATCATCATCATCAACAACAACAACAACAGTAACAGTGTTTCTACTATAGGAACAATGACCTCCATTGTGTCACCTTCATCATTCTTGAAAATGGTTGTCTAATTTATGGGAATGTGATCCTTAAGCATGGTAACTAGAAATGAGACCCATCGATTTCAGTGGGATTTCATGTTTCTACTGTGGGAAGTTGTTTCAGCTGGAGAAGACCTACTGAATCAATTGTCAGAAGATCAGTGAATCGCATTAATTCATTGCATCTACTTTAGTTGCAACTAAGGACAGGATTTAGGCAATAGTTTCCTGTTGGGTAGGAGCTGAGATGTTAACGGCTTGAGGGCAGGCATTTTGAAAGAGCACGTCTTCCTGTATGAATCGTCCTGTTAACATCTGTTGTCATCTAAGGCTCTGCTTTGAGTTCTACCACCAAGGCAGGTGCTGTTGGTATAGACATGAGAAGAGGCCCTTTTGCTACCAGTATCCCAGTTGTCAGATTTGCTGAAGAGAAGGTTCACTCTGGGTCCCACCTTTATTTTCCTTTAGGTAGATGGTTGAAACATTTTTGTTCAAGGCATTTGATATATTTTGACCTTATTTAGCTGTGTTTATATATTGCATGTTTTATTTAACTCTGTGTGCTCTTTTTAATTGTATTGATAGTTTAATATTCAGCACTGCCTTGGGGGCTTCTTTCTAGTTACTGTTGTCGTTGTGTGCCTTCAAGACATTAATGACCTGTGGCAACGCTATCACAGGGGTTTCTTGGCAAGATTTGTTCAGAGCGGATTTGCCTTTGCCTTCCTCTGAGGCTGAGGAATGTGACTTACTGAAGGTCAATCATTGGGATTCCACGTCTGAGAGGGGATTTGAAGACGAGGCTCCAGAGTCATAGTCCAATGCTTAAATACTATACCACACTGACTGTCATTGTATTTAATAAATACGTACTGATAAATATAAATAAAAGCCCAGTAGAGGTAGAACTGGGGGTGAACAACATTTCCTTATTTAGACTGTATGTTGCCTGAGAAAAACACACTGTTTGTGGCATTGATGGTACAAGTACTCATTATTTTTGCAAAGGAACAGACATGCAATTATGGAATTTTACATACGTTGTTTACTTTCAGAACATATGTGTCATCTTCTTATCAGTTACTTATACTCCCTAAACCAAAAAAAGAATCTTTTTTCAAGCAGACTAGGGATTCTCTTATATTCACAGATTATGGAGATATTGAATATCTTCCCTGGAGCACAGCTGTTAAAAGTCCCCAAGATTTACTGTACAATTCAGTTCCTTTACAATATAACCATACCTAGCACCCAAAGTGGATAGGCAGTTGTCTTAGTTTTGCGTGTATGTGCAGCAAAACGTGAATGCATAGAGCTCCTAGGAGAAAACAAATGACGTATTTTCCTACAATTATCATTGATTTCCTGTGTGTCCAGCCTGAGCGAATCTCCTAGCTTCAAAGGCTCATAATGTCTGTGTAAGTTATCTTCAGTTCATTGTGATAGCCCAGGAAGAGAGAGCTTGTGATAGTTGAACGTTTGAACCGAGTTTTATCTCTTTAATGTCCAAACACATTAATGCTATCTGGACTCCCTCACACAATCCAATCTAATGTCTGAGGGTGAAGATACATTTCAAAGGTGACCTTGTTCAGCTGGAAAGAATGTGGAGCTGACAAATAGTGATGTCACTGGAGTTATTAATCAGTTAGAGAGGATATCTCCTGTTAAGCAATTGAAACGTATTATTTTATATTTATTGATCTCAGACTCTGCTTTATCACCCTGACTAAGTAGCAAGGTAAAGAGCAATCTGCCCTGCAAAACAGTAATATGGATTGCTATCTTTTAAATAGCCTGATGCAATGCAATTTACGCTGTGCCATTGCTGAGCAATGTCCATTAATTTGGGTTCCAGTGGATGAATGGAGGTTCTGCCTCAGCAGTTCTTGGTTTGTGGTCATTGTCATCTGGAAAAATGCTTGTGGATTGTACTCTAGCTGCTCAGATGCTAAGGACTTTTTAGAGGAATACGTGGCAGCATCTTTGCTGCTTTTATCAACCCAGACATTGGGATAATTCTAGGGCAATCTGCCTAAGGAGAAAAGCAACAATAAAAATTTCCTTAAATATGTAAAACTGCTTTATTAATATGGTGATCAACTACGGCCAGGTTGTGTTATTTGTTGTTTGTTGTTGTGTGCCTTCAAGTCATTTCCAACTTGTGGTGAACTTAACATGGGGTTTTCTTGGCAAGATTTGTTCAGAGGGAGTTTGCCGTTGCTTTCCTCTGAGGCTGAAAGGGTGTGACTTGTCCAAGGCCACTCGTGGCCAAGCAGGGATTGGAACCCTGGTCTCCAGAGTTGTAGCCCAACACTCAAACCACTACACTAAGCTGGCCCTCTAGGGTGTGTTATGCTGTAAATCAAATTGCTAGTCCCATTTAGAGTAGACCCATGGAAACAGTGCAGTGTACACAAGTGGTGACTTATTAAGGACAAGATCCTTTACACTTTCAGCACAGCATAAATTTATGCCAATGCAGTTACACTTGTTCTTGTATCGACAGAACTGATTGTACAAATGATATGACAACCTTTTTAAAATTTGTTGTGCAACTGGTGAATAGTTCCCCTCCAATCAAGTCATAAGTGAGAGAGGGGCCAGGTATGTGTATGCTTGCGCAATGCTTTTTAGATTAACAGAATTCTGGCTGAAATTCCCATTTATTCAGTGGTTCTGACTGAAACTAGAAGGTGGTTTTAGGCCTAAACACGCACAGAATAGGGTTTGAGAGGAAAGAAAATCCATCCTGGTTGGGTTTTTTTAACACAAACCTGTTGGCTGTTAAAATGACTGTGTTGCTTAAGAATGTCACCGCTAGAGTTCATGCAGAACCTAAGACAAACCTGTCACAGGGTTTTCTTGGCAAGATTTATTCAGAGGGGGTTTGTCTTTGCCTCCCTGTGAGACTGAAAGAGTATGATTTGCCCAATGTCACCAAGCGGGTTTCCATGATTGAGTGGGGATTCAAACTCTGGTCTCTAGAGCTCTAGTCCAGTGCTCAAACCACCATACCACACTGCCTGTAGTTTGTGCTTATATCCTTCACCCAAAATAAAACGGAGTTAAAAGTGCTTCCCTTTGTTTGAATTGCACTGTAAATAAAAATCAAGACTTCCGTTTCTTCTGCTTTCAGGGTAAGTGATTGTGTAAACTACAGAACAGTATTTTTTCCTTGATAGTTTATTCATAATTGTGATTTTTTTTGTCATCACTGAATGTATAGAGACTTTTGAATGATAATTAGCAGTACTATAAGCTAAAACATCTGGAGATTCCCTCCTTGCATAAACAAAGCCAAATCTGCTGATAGACAGACCACAAGAACAAGTCGTAAGAGATTAAGTTAAAATCACTTAAAATAAACATTCTAGCTTGAATCCTATTGGTTGTCCAAAGTAGAGTAGACCCATGGAATCAATCGTTGCATGCTGAGCCACCAGTTTTGTAAATCCTGTTGATTTAATGGGTCTACTCAAGTTGAGATTAACGAGCTCAGATAGTATAAAATTTGAATATATGATAACCCAATTTTTGGTTAACATTATCCATTAACAGAAAGACTCAAACTATGTTTCAAAAGTCAAAAACAAATTTCCAGTAATTAAACAAGTGGCAATAGATCGTGTGAAATACGGTATAAGAAGGCACAGTGGGGATGGTTTCACTTGAACTATTAATAGTACCTGCAAAAAGAACACTATGTTTGTATCTCCTAACTCTGAATGTTGCAAACTGGCAGATGATAAAACAAAAAAGTTGATAGATGTATGAAGAGAAAAATTAGTAGGGCAGACTGAAAACAAGAGCTTCCCCTGCTTTCTAAAAATGTATTCTCTAGGCGTTGCTTCAGGCTGACCTGAAAGGAAAGGAAGAATGAATGGCAAAAGAAAGTTGAATTTTTTGTGGTTTTTCTTTTTTCATCTCTTGCATTATTATATATTAATTCATCTCTGATGTGAAATGGAGTAAGGAGAATCAACTTGAACAAGGGGATCTTCACAGGTTAGCAATATCCCATCTAATGACCATTACCCACAATATGTCTGCCCACTATGCATGAGGGGCATCTCTCTTCCACACAGGCTTAGTAATTTCTCTCATGGATGTATTTCAGTAAGAATAGATGTAATTAGGTATCCTCAGAATGGTCAAAAAGCCCTGGGGTAAATTGACCAGAATGTATAACTCCTTTTTATAATATTGTGGCAATGTTCTTCCATCCAAAGTGTAGAGTAGTATAAATTGGAAATAACATATTTAAACCAGAGTGGCTGAGGAACTAACCTGCAAGAAGCAAGTTGATCTTTCAAAAAAAAATCTTAACAAATGAAAAGGAAAAAAACCCATTCAGCTTTTTAAAGTACAGTTTTGTGCAATGAAGATATTTCCAGTGGAGTAGGCATGCTAGTTTGTCACATGGAAAGCAACAAGAAAGAGTCTAGGGGTACTTCAAAGCTAACACATTAATTTAGTATAAGTTTTTTTCAAATTGGAACCCATTTCTTTGGATTGGGGAAGTGTTGCATTTCTCAGCAGGCATTTATACGCATGCTTGGAGATGGGGAGGAGGAATAGAAATGCAAATGATACAAACCTAGAAGATTACAGTAACAGTGTTGCTTAAGAAACAGTAGTTAGTAAATAGCTGTTTAGGCAAGTCTTCCTGCCTGAACTTTTTGTGTTTCTGCTCCCTTTGGCACCATTGATTAGAACCCCTCACCCATCAGAATTCATCTATCGCATGTACAGGCAACTGCAGCCCTTAAGGTAGTTTTTGGCTTATATCTTCCATCAGCCCCAATCAGCAAAACCATTAATGAAAAATTATAGGAGTTGAAGTCAAAAAAACAGCTGGAGAGGCACTAAACCCTCTCTTCTGGAGGTTAAACTCTCTACCTCTTGAAACTTGAATTGAACAATCATCATAATTCATGTGGTCAGCAGTTTATCTATGATAGGATGCCTGTGTTTACCCCCCAGATAGTGTTTATTAAATGACAGTAATGTTTGTAGACCTAAAAAAAAGGAAACATAGTCAAGGGGCCGGATCAACTCCCATATGAGAATAGTTTACATTTGTGGCTGGTTGGTTTAGAGGGAAGGAAGGGTTTGAAATGGGAGAAGATAGTGGATAGAGAGAATTGTTTTCTTTTGTTCCCACAACAGTAATGTTCAGAGTCGTCTACTGATGCTGACTGTGGAAAGATTGAAGACAGACAGAAGACACAGTTTCACACAATGCATGGTTAAGCTATGGAATTTGCTGCCACAGGTTGTAGGGATGGCCACCAACTTGGATAGCTTTAAGAGATTAACCAGATTCATGGAGGGTGAGGGTACCAATGGTTCGTAATCATGATGGCTGCATATTACATCCAGGATCAGGAGCAGTAGGCCTTAGCTGCAGTTGCTGGGGATCAGAACCACAAGGGTGCTGGGTGCTGTCTTGCTATGGGCTATTTGTTGGCTTACTACATGAATAGAGTGCTGGACTACATAGTCCTTGATCCAGCAAAGCTGTTATTGTCTGCTTAAATTATGG
This sequence comes from Cyclura pinguis, assembly GCA_030412105.1. NCBI lineage: Eukaryota > Metazoa > Chordata > Lepidosauria > Squamata > Iguanidae > Cyclura > Cyclura pinguis. Next base: position 60,954,398 of record CM059600.1, on the reverse strand, counting down.
TAAATTGCATTTATAGACATCTGAGATAACTGAGTTTGTTAAAAAGTAAGGATTTAATTTTCTCCCACATCTGGATTAGTTCCTTCAGCTTTATGTAATTCCCTGTTCAATTTTCCACATTTGAAGCCAAAAGCATCATGATTTCACTGCAGGATTTTAATTTGTAGGTCAGAACACTCTTTTTGAGACTTTACAGAGCAAACACTACAGAGGACTTTCCATATCTATAGTATTATTTTGGAGTTCATGCATATCACAATAATTGGGCAATCAAGCACAATCAGGCTTAATTTACTACACGTGCAGTAAATTACTATGTCAATTGTATGAAAAGATAGGAATAGAATTAGCATAGATCAGCTAAAAAGCTGTTGAATATTTAGAGCTTTGGTATTAAAAAGCATTGAGATAGAACCAATGCTCTTTCATTTTATTTTGAAAATTGGGACCATGTACAATCTCAGCATGTGCAGTAAGATCAATGAGATAAATTAGAATTACTAGTGTAAAGATGCTCTTTAGCTTGCTTCACTCTTATATACAGATTTTGGTCCTTGTTATATTTCTCTGTTCTGAAACATATTGCATCTTTACTAGAGTCATAGAATTGCAGAGTTGAAAGCAAACCCAATGTCATCCAGTTTAACACCTGCCAAGTCAGGAAATGTTCAGTTTGTCTAATAATGCCTGGTAAAGTGGAAAGCTGTAGGAAAAGACAAATACCACATTACTGGTGCATAGAGTCAGTCAAGGAAACCACAGCCTTGAGTTTGCAACACCTGAGCAGGGCTGTTGGTGACAGGGTGTCTTGGATATCTCTCATTATTAGGGTGGCCATAAGGCAAATCATAATCATAATATTTTTTTTCTTTCTTAGCCACATACCATCAAGGGTCAAGGGGGGGTACAGCATAGATTAAAATACATCTAATTCATAATTAAAAATTGACTGGGCAGGCCTGCTGGAAGAGATAGATCTTTAGTACCTTTCAAAATTCAGACAGCCTATTTTGTTGTCAGATCTCTTCCACAGGTCTAGGAGTTGTTGACAAAAAATTCCTCTTAGTGGCTGTTGCCAGTCTAGTCCTGGCCAGTTTAAGTAAATGGCCCCCAGAGGACCTGAGTGTATGGGAAGGAAGTGATCCTGCAGGTAACTTGGACCCAAGCCATGTATGACTTTAAAGATAGTAACCAACACTTTGTACTTTGCCCGGAAACCCAGTGGCACCCACTGGAATGATTTTAATATTGGTGTGATATGCTCACTCCTCAATGTACCTGTAACCAATCTGGCTGCCATATTTTGGACCAGTTGGACTTTCCAAACTTGGTACAAAGGTAGCTCAATGTACAGCGCATTGTAGAAATTCAACCTTGAGGTTAGCAGCATCTGTACTACCACTTTTAGGTCTTCCAATTCTAGGGAGGGGCGCAGTTGGTGTATAAGCTGAAGCTCATAATAAGCACTCTGATTGCCACAACTATCTGAGCAGACATCTGGAGGGACAGATTCTGGAGTGCTCCCAAGCTACCAACACAGTCTTTTAGGAGGATGTGACCCCATCCAGAACAGGTTGACGTACTTCCAACCCCAGAGTAGGCCCCTTAATAGTAAGCACCTCTAGCTTGCCTGGATTCAGCTTCAATTTGTTTTTCTTTATCCAGCCCATTATCCCCTCCAAGCATTCATTTAGAAGAGATGTACTATCCTTAGCTAAGATTGTTTTTGAAGTCATGGAAAAATATATTTGGGTGTCATCAGCATACTGAGGGCACCCTGCCCCATGCCTCCAGATGATCTCTCCCAATGGTTTCATATAGATATTTTAAAAAGACCATTGGGGATGGAAGGACATTTTGTGGTATGTCATATAGCAGCTCCTTTTTGAGGAGCAGCTATCTCCAAGCATCACCATCTGGAACCTGCCTGAGAGGTAAGACCAGAACACCTGCAACACAGTACCTCTAATTCTGAACTCCACAGGCATTCCAGAAGGATGCAGTGATTGAAGGTATCGAATGCTGCTGAGAGGTCTAAAAGCACGAACAACAGTTTGTCTAATCGTGAGCATGCATTTTGTCTGCTTTTTTTCCAGCTAAAGGATCCGCAAGCATTTAACTCAGTATGCACAGTGTCATTAAACAGTCATGATGATGTACTTTCAATTTATTTGTCATGGCCTTCAGTTAGCACGATAAATTAACTGAAATGAATTGAATTGCCTTTATATTGTATGTTCTGTATATGGCATGGGACTTAGTGGTATGCAAATAGACTATAGAGTTGCCTGTTACTGATCTGTTTTTCATTATTAGCCTAGCTTCCTGACTGGTATGTTCTTTAAGTCAGGTATTTTTTGTCCTGTCCAGGATTGCGTGTGTATGATGGCTGAGTCTTCAACCAGAAAGATGAGTAGAGCCAGAGTCAAAAGTGGGTCCAGTCTGCCCCTTTTGCATCCTTTCGCTGCAGCTTCTTCTTTTTTTGTCTCTCCTGTCACCTTTTCTTCCTTTTGCACCCCCCCCCCCCCGCCAGAAGGCATTCAGGGAAGGGATGACCACTGTTACCAGAGATCTGAAAGGATTTCTTATAAAGGCCATTTGAAGTTAGCTGAGTCCTGCAAGGGGTCCCAAGCTGCCTAATCAGCCTTATGTTTCCCATTAGGATGCCATGGATTTCAAAATTCTGTTTCTAAGGTCTAAGAGGGCTCCCTGAGTTTTCAGCTGTGTGGGCCAAAATAGCCCTGCCCATTCATGATTTTCGAGCCACCCTAACAAAGTGGCCAACTGTGAACTTCTTTTCAAGGATCAACATGATACCGGTGGCATGGGCAGAGACAAGGAAAATGTAAAGACCAGGCTGCCAGACTTTTGGCAGGTGAACTCAATGAGTGCCAAAGGTGCTGAAAGTTTCCTAGTAAAGCATTCGTGTCATTAAAAAGTATCATGAGGAGCTCTCCATAGGCCCAGTCCTAACACTGGGCATGTGTCTGGAGCAACAGATTCTTGATGTCTTAACAGGGCAGTGCATTCTTTCTTACTTACTTTGTTATTATTGTAGTTTTACTACCAGGAATTGGGAGTTCCTTGTGGGATATTTTTTTAATGAATACTGGTTTGCTTGTTTAGGAGATAAGATCTGCTTGAGGTCTCCTGCAGATTGGTTAAAAGCTTCAGGATTTGCCTGGAGTTATAGCTGTGGTTATCAGGATCTTTTCTGCTATCCATACAGTGATCTTCCTGTCCTAGTATTTTCCTAATAAATCTCCAGTAATAGCAGCAACTTTTTAAGCCCACTGATGTGTGTGTGTGTGTGTGTGTGTGTGTGTGTGTGTGTGTGTGTGTGTTTTCCTGTGCCATGAGTTGAGTTTTCAGTACAGTCCAGAGTAAATGTCACACTTCTGAATCCATTGTCTGAGATGCTCCCACTGTGCTTGTGAGTTGCCCCAGCAAAGACATTTTGGATGGACCGGTGGCCTTTGCCATGGAAGTGTTCTGCTGACCTTTCTTCCCTCATTACACTTCTGGTAGCCAGATAGAATGTTCTTCCTTGCCCTTCCCCTCTCTCCTTCCCCTTCTTTTACCCTTTCTTTTAAAACTGTAGTGCTAAATATAACAATTTAGCACTGTGAATATAAACATCAACAACAACAAAAATGTGTGAGAGGGCGAATGTGGATCCCAGGGGAGGAGCAGGGGGGGTAGGCGTTCAGTTTTCTGAGAGGATAGGAGGCTGATGGAGTGAAGCAACACCTACACCACAGCTTTAAACACACCTCAAGTGGAGAAAAGAGTAGTTGAAGAGAAATGTACAGATCAGGACTAGATCTTAACTATGCTAGAACTAGCAGCGAACCAGGGCCAAAGCCTTGATGTATTTAGGGCACAGATTGATGTGGGAGCAGAAACAGTTGTTAACAAGCTGTGAAAACCTGGAAATGAAAGCCCCGACGTTTACCAGTCCAGGGAAGCCTTGAGGCAGCAAAATGTCTTGGGACGGTTTTGGCTCCCCAGGCCCCTTCTACATTTTATGGTTTCAGTCTCTCTCTTTCTCTCGCTCTCCTTTTCAGGACATTGGATTATTTATTAGATTGTAATACGTGGCATCGTCAGGGCAGGAGGCATGAAAGTTTTATCCTGGTGGAGGAAAGAAAGGAGGAGAAATTAAATACAGCAGTGCTAGGGCAAGGAACCTCAGAAAATAAGAGTCTTCTGTTCCAGTGTTGTTAAAGCTGAAGGCCTCTCTCTTCTCAAGCAATTAAAAGTGTATATACATTGCACAATTATGGCAGTTTGATAGCATTTTAATTTAAAGGGCTCTGCTCTGCAGAATCTTCAGATCAGTAGTTTCTTGAGGTATTCAGAATTATTTGCTAGTGAGCTCTTGTGCTGTGGTTCAGGGTGAATGGACTTAAGCTCTCCAGCAAAAAATTATGAATGCCTCAGCAAACTACAAATCCCAAGAGTCCATAAGATGACGCCATGATAGTTCAACTGCTATAATGGTGTAGTGTAGGAACATTCAAAATGACTTGCCCTGCTTTTGATTTTGTTAGATAAACTTTTGAACTGATGATAAATAAGATTTTCTGTTTCATAGAAATCATTGTCACAGATGGAAATAAAGACACTGATTGTCTATGCATTCCGTATCTATGCATTATGCAATAACTACATGCTTGAGTTCATCTGTTCAACACCTGTTTTGAGATATCCTTTGAACATCTGAATCAGCGCTTTGAAAACTTTGAAGCAGCTCAGAAGTTACCACAATTCACTGACATACAAGCAAAATTAAGACTTCCTGTTAAGCTTCATGTAATTACTCATAATGGCCTTGTTTTATATGTCACTGCAAAGCAGAACACTTTGATCGCATTCGAATAGTGCAATGTGGTTTAGTGCAGCATCTTTCATAACTGAAGCTTGTAAACTTGTTAGATCTTCATAAATATAAATGGTAACAGGTGGACAATACTTACATTACAAGGTATAGGTGAGGGACTGGTATTAGTTTAGGGGGTTTCAAATGCTGTACAGCAGTGGTTCTCAAATGTTGGTCCTCCAGATATTTTGGACTTCAGTTATCAGAATTGCTGACCTTTGTACAAGTTGGCTAGGGCTTTTGGGAGTGGAAGTCCAAAATACCTGGAGGACTAAAGTCTGAGAACCACTGCTGTACAGCAATGGAATGATTGCTTTGAGATCATATATGGCTTTCCAAAGCAAGTTTACTGTAGTCTTCACTTTCATCTCTGATTACAAATATATAATTCAAGCTTGATGGGATGGTACAAAAAGATATCTACAGTAGATTGGTTATAGTACAGCCTTTTGGCACCCTTCATCACACTAATACTTAACCGTCTTCAGAGCAGCACCATCATCCGCCTTGCTGGGTGTAAACCTTTGTCAAATTAACCTTTAAGGGAGAGTTGACCAAGGACTATGCCAAATATTCAGCAGTTTAGAAAATCTGAGAACTTCAGTAGCTAGAGCACGGGTGGTCAACATATGGTTTATTGGCTGAATGCAGCTCCTCGACCCATGCTGCCAGAACTGATAGCAAAAATTACACTGATTTTCCTTTACCTTTCTGGCTTTCTGACAGTTACTTTGATTGTGGAATTCTGCTAAACACTCAGTCCTGTGGTCTCACAGTGTAGAAGGTGTGGAAAGAAGATAGAGGATGCCCAGAATTTCAGTGGGAACTTCACCAATCATAGTGGTTGGGAAGGGAAGAATAGGAAGGCTGGGAATGGTGAGGCCCCTGAAACTTTAGGTCAGTGTCATGGAATTGACAATCAACTTAAACACTCCCAAAAGTCAATCATCTCACCTTAGAACCTTTGTGGTAATGTTTCTATGATCTAACTAGTGTACTGAAGTGCCTTTGAAAGAAAGTCAGTATAGTGTAGTGGTTTGAGTGTTGAGCTTGAGTTTAGGACTTCTTGGCCATGGAAACTCACTAGGGGACCTTGGACAGATAACACTCAGCCTCGCAGGAAGGCAAAACCCCTCTTAGGAAACTTTGCCAAGAAAATCCTCATCATAAATTGAAAATTACTTGTAGGCACACCATAGGAACAAAGTGCCTTTGAGTGCCCTTGGAGATTAGGAACGAAGTGAAAACGGAAACAGTAAGAAATTGGCATGTATCCCTTAACTCCTGAAACTTCAACCCTGTGATTGAAAAAGTTGGATAACACAGTGTAAAAATAAAATAAGTCAGTGTAAATTTCCATTGCCTACAGCCCATTTCTTCAGATGCAGAGTATATGGGATTAGTTCATTGTGTCCCACAATCTCACAAAATAACCATCCAGGTTGGAGGGAGGTGAATGTGAAATATATTGTTTGTAATCTATTGTTTACAGCAAATTCCTCTCTCAAGGTCCAGGAGAGAGTAAAGGTGACAGGTCCTTGAAATGGTTATATGAACCTTACAGAGGTGTATACAACAGAACATATCTTTGTTGCTTAAAATGCCTCAGCTGCAACTAGGATCCAAAGATATAATATAAAGGCTACGCACTCCAAAAGAGAGTTTGGATTTGTTGTTTTTTGACAGTAACTCCAGGCCATATGGCAAACTGCTTTTGAAACAGACCAGAGATTCGGAAAACAATTGGAGATATGGAAAGAAAATTAACACTTTTGTGATGAAGGAAAAGGGCTTTTGAAACATGGACCCTTTTTGCACGGCATCTGCCATGTGAAAGAGGGCCTGGAGCCTCGTGCAGTTGCGAGGAGTGATCTGCATGGTGCTCTCACAATCGCGCAAGGCTCCAGGGGCCAGCAGGCAATGATCGCGCACCTTTGCATTTTCTGCTTTCAGCTGAAAGTGTTGCATGATCGCGCATTGCTCCTGGGCCCCACGCGCACTTACCTGGTGTGCGGAGCCTCGGGAACCGGGTCGGTCGCACTTCCTGTCTCAGTGCAGCCTGGGAAGGTCCCAGGCTGCCTTGTGAAAGGAAGAGGCAGGACTCTCATGCGAGCAGGACGCTCGTGTGGAGCTGAAGAAGCAGGGAAGGGAGAGCCTCTCACAAGAGGCTGCTTGCGCGATCACCGCACCCCAGTGCCAAGAAAAGGTAGAATGCGTAAAGGGCCATTGACTGGTTATGTGCAAGCCCTTGAATGTACTTCAGATGTTTTTGGCTTCAGAGCAGTATATCTGTATCTTAAACTAACATCTCCACTGATGTAATTCACAGAACTGCATGCATGTAGGTAGTTTCAATTCTGAAAATAAAGGCCAGGATCTGAAGAGGCCCATGGACCATGTGGTGGGCTGAGCACTTCCATAGTGGTGTGATGAAATGTCATTCTTTCCTTTTCATTGGTAGACCCCCATGCCATGTTGGATGCTGTTCTGAAGAGTCCCCCCATCCTACTGAAGCAGCTTTGCATGCTTACCAACTATGAGCATTTAACTGTGTGTGTAAGAAAGTGTGTTCAGTGGAAGGAAATGTACAGGCCTGAACTGTCCCACTGCTTGCTTTAACAATGTCAGTGGCCCATTGGGAACCACACTTCTATGGTTCTAGTTCTACAGATACCCTTATCCTCCCACCAGTAATCTTTTGATATTTCTTCTAATAATCCCTGTCCCTTCAAAGAAAAAAAAAGCACAGCTGAGGGGTAAATTAACAACTGCCTTTGACAAAAACATCTTGCTTTAGTTTAAAGTATTTCCACACATGGATGGGATATTGCCCATTTCATGCATACCCTATTGTTTTCCATCACAGTGATTTTTTCTGCTGCTGCTGAAAGCTTTGAAGGTACAGTCTGCTTACAGCAGGGGAGTTACTGACTCCTTCTCCCACAAACTTTTTTCCAATAAGTGGGACCACCTTTCTTAAATCTCTACTAGTTTCAACCGTCTGGTGAACTGTTACATTCGTTTTCCATTTTATCCACTCTTTGAAGTACATTTCTTTGCTGCCATGGGGATGGTGCACTTAATTGGGCATGGACGTTCTTTATAACACTTAGAAGCTTCAGAGTTTAAAAAAAATGCCAAGGAGAAGAAAGGAGAGGAATGCATACAAAGGTGTCAAAACCAGATAGATAAAATATTAGTCCCCTATAGAATGAAATAAATCTCTAAGTTTATAGACTATTAAATCTGTTTTTTCTCAGCTTGTGTATTTTAATATTGTGCACTCAGTTTTACAGTATTCTTGGCTTTTCTTCTCTCTTTTGCTTGTTTCTTTGTTCCTTATTGATACAGCAAACAATAACCTGATAATTTAAGAGACTGGGGCCCAGATCCAATTGCTGCTATCAATTAGAGTAGATCTGTTGAACCAGCAAAACTTATATAACTGTTGACTTGCTATCCAGCCATTGATTTATGGAATCTGGGATAGCATGTTCAGAATGTGGAGCTGTATTTTTAGAAAGTAACCAGTTACAGTTATAATTGCAGAGCTCCCAAAATAGTTAGTTACAATTATAGTTGTATTTTTAGATTGCCATCTTATTCAATTTCCTCAGAGTGGAACATCCCACCTACCACTTTGTTACAACAGATCACTGAGAGAGGCTGACTCTAGGGCTGTCTGTTGCTTCTATCACTCTGTCAGTGCTGACTCTGCAGTTCCTGGAACCAAGGGTTTTTAGATACATCTGTGAATGAGCAGAGACTGTTAAACAATTCATACAACCATCAGTGGCATGTGCACTTTGATACTATTGGATACCAGCAATAAAAATGAAAGTTCACTTTCCCACTTTTCAAAAGTAATTAAATAATTACTTTTAGCGTCTTCAAAAATCTGAATGCTGGAGCATGAGGCACCAAAAGATTGAACCATGTAATATTCCTGCTGTAACACTTCATAAGACTGCATCCCTATAACTAGAAAAGTAGCTAAAAAGTTTCATTTGCACTGCAAAAAAAGTGATGTTATCCCTCTATACATTGCAGTAGTGATACAATTGAGCTACACCTTTACTACTGGGGAAATATACTAACTAGTTGTTTGTAACTGGTTACTTCCAGGATCTGACACATCGCTCCAAGTCAAGGGACAAGCTAAAGTGCCATTTTTGTTTGATGTCCCTCAGCTGGGAGCATATTCTTCCTACTGCTCCAGCAACACTTAGGTCTCTTTGGCACAAGAATCCTGCTTTTGATTCAGTATTCTTATGCCATTTTCCAGAGTCCTATACTGTAATTCCTGTTTCCTTTCCTATCTGGTGCCTTAAATCTTATTGGGCAGCAGAATATATAAAACCTATAATCTGGAATATGTATGGATCTCCCAGTGCCTAATATGTCTAATGGAACTCCATGAACTCCTAAGGCTTCCTATTTTGTTTTGTTTTGTTTTGTTTTGTTTTGTTTTGTTTTGTTTTATTATTTTTTTTTTATTTCATTTTATTTTTTTTATGTTGGTCATTTCTAAGAAGATCTACATGTATACACAAGACTACCTTGTTGGAACATGATCATGAGACGAAATAAGTTTTGTTTACTGAGTTAGAGCTGAATTCAGTGTTGAAGACTGGAGTGTTTTACATGTAGTAGGGTTGTTTTTTTCTAAAAAAATTACAAATCTCCATCATTTGTGAAGATAATGGATTCTCTTCATTGTTACTGGTCATCACCTATGTTTCCGAACATTGCCTTCATTTCATTAAAATGAGACATTGAGGATTCATCACTCTTTCATTAAAATTCACCCCCATTCCACTCTGTAAAAAATTCCATACCGTTTTCAGGAAGTCTTGACTTTATCACATATGCTTAATTAAACTGAGCTGTCAATGAGGCGATAAACCATGGCAGAATTCACTTGGGAGCAGAATGCAAATCTTGAGCCATAAAGTGAGGTCTTGGGAAAGGTCTTGATGGCTTTTGCCAGTTCAGTTATCACCAAAGTTCATTCATATTCATAGTGAATTAAGGAGGATCATCTTCCAAATGTGGAAGTGCTCATGGAACTAAATTGTTAAACAAATACTAAGGGGGAAAGGAAGATTGGTAGGTTATGTTATTCAGCCCTTCTCTATTATTTTCTTATCAGACAGTGTGTTTTAAACCTGCAGGCTGATAATTTAATGCAAGTTGCAGATACCTCAGTCTTGTTGGTTTTTAAAACTGGGATTTAAGCAATTAAAAAACATAGAGGCCCTTTCACACAACACAATTATAGTACTGTGATGCCACTTTAGCTGCCGTGGCAGAATCGTATGGAATCCTGTGGTTTGTATCAGGTGAGATAGTAGAGTTGTTTGGCTGAACATTTCAAAAACTCCTTCCTAAGCTGCAAATCCCAGGATTCCATGCAATGTTGACATGGGAAATAAGTGGAATCATGCTTTGGTTGCATTGTGAGAAAAGGCTCCTTATCTGACAATTCAGAGGTAGGAAATATAGGGTCTTCCAGATATTGGAGTGCAACCTTGTTATCTGTGACTATTGGCTACGTTGATTAGGCCTGACAACATCTCCATGTTCCCCATCTCTGACTTAGATCATTGGTGTGTGCAATTTATGGAGCTTTCTTGACTTCAAGTGCACACCTTGATTTCAGTTTTTTTCAACTCTACCTACTAGTCATACATATACTATTAACTGTATTTTGTAACATGGTATATGTGCATCACTTACTTTTTTTCTTGGTTTTGGCAAGTCCTGTGAAAACTCCTGTATGGTTTCAAATAAACTGCCGTCTGCAAAATCCTGAGAAAGTTCATTGAAGCAGGATGTACTTGAAGGAGAGGTCCTACAGTATTTGCAGAGTCAGTGTGTATCAAAATGTACATGAAGGCCGAGCTGATTCCATTATGATAAACAGGCTTTGCTAACTGACACTTTCAGAAATTCCCATAATCACCACTACCAGGTCCTTTGGGAATGGTAGTGGAATACATCTGGAAGGTAGTAGGTGGTAGAAGGCTAATTTCTGTCTGTCAAAAACCATCTTAGTTTGATCTTCACTATAGCCTCAGACAAACCAAATATCTCATCACCCCTTTTCTGTGGAGCAAATAAACTATTTCCCCTACTATTGGAACCAAAAATGTGCCCTAGGGCCAGAGAAAGTGGCATGGGCATAGGCAAACATTAGATCTTCCAGTCTCTGGCATGGTATGTTTTCCTGAAGGTGCCTGGGATTGACTTATTGAAGGAGTGGTTTCTTTCCAGTGGTTTTAGGATTTCCAGATTCAGTCTCAAAGCTGGCCTTAGACATTCAACTGCCTGAGGCAGAAGAGTACATGATGCCCTCACTCTGAGCCAAAGTTCATTGTACCCAAAGGTAGCCAAGTTATTTTGGGATAGGAAAAAGGAAAAAAGAATGCCTTCCCGTCTTTGGCAGTAAAAATACAATAATAGCAAAATAAGTAATAAGCAATTTATTGTGTTTTTAGTGATACCAGAGCTGTCCTTTTCAGTGTACCTAATGACAGGGCTAACTATACCCAGTCTCTGACAGAAAAAGACGTACAGGAGGGTAGGAGCACTTGCCAGCTTCTGTTCCAAGGTAAGTTGTTTGGCCATTTTTGAGTATCCAGTTGGTACTCTAAAAAATAACCAACCCATGATCCTTTTTAGTAAATGAGGGTGAGTGCCCATCCCACCCAGACAGATAGGTGAGGGAGATGGTCGTAACAAACCAGAGAGTGACATTATATCCACCCTTCTGCTGGAAACAGTAGCACGTCTCTTAACTCAGAAACATAGATTGACTGGTTATTGTCAGGTGATAAAGGTGTTTGTAGCTGAAATATCTCTTGGCCAAAGTAGAACCAGCCCAGAACCCCCTTTGGTCATGGCTCACCCCAGACATTTTGCTGCCCTGTCAGGGACAGCAAATGCTCTTCCCTGACATACCATCAAAGTGCACAGTAGTAAAGGCTGACCAACTTATTTTGTTTCCGTGGCAGAAAATCCCAAAAGGCCTCTCTCCATGGAAGTAAAACTAGAAGAGGAAGCACAGGAAGCAGCAGCTACCATCTGAAAAAGTTACTGATAATGGGAACATAAAAATCCTATGGGATTTAAGATTCAAACTAACTGTGATTGAGAAGAAGAAAGTTTTAGTTAATCCTGGAGAGTAGTAACATTGAAAGCAAAGGAATGGAATAGATTATGAAAAACTGAGACCTACAAGTGAGACTCAGTGTCTTTGGGAAAAGAAAACAACTGTGGTTCCAGTAATGACAAGTCCTCTGAAAGTAATCTAAATCAACTTACAAAATCTGTAAATGAAATCACCATACATATTATCCCAGTAGCACAATTTTAAAAAATTAAACTGCTTGGAATGTGCCACGTTATCAGACAATTCCTCACTGATTCGTAGATTCTTGGGTAGAATCTGAATTGCACATGGTCCAATTCTGTAATGCCTGGTAGATCATAAAATAGGTAATAATGACATAACTAACAATTTGTTGCCTTTTCTTGACATTCCAGATCAGCTACCTAATGATTGTATTTCCACTGAATATGATCACTTCCTACTCAACTCGAATTTTGGATTTGTATTACAATTCATTTCACTAGCCTCTCTTTGACTGTGCCCACAAACATTTTCTCTATCTTCTCTAGGAATGTGAAGATTTCGTAACTGTGTTTCTCAGTTACATATTTTATTTGCAACCTTTATGTCTATTAATAGTAAAGCCTTTACCTTCAGAATGGTCTTGCTTTGTTGACCAGTGTCATGTCTTTGCTTTTATTGGTGATATTGACTCAAGGCCATTTTGCTGTCTGTCAATTATTGGAAACTGGGAGATGCTGGCCTTTCCTACTCTCCCTTGCAAAATTCTTCCAAGAGATCTATACCTTGGCCTTGTGACTGTGTTCTTTATTTCCCTCTAATCAGTTGTTTTCTCTGAAAAGCATAAATGCTTTCTTGGGTAACACAATTAGTTTAATGAAGTTTGTCTTCTTAATTCCATGAGAGTTAATAGCTTAGGCCCATGGTTAAACATTTCTTTTGGTTAGGTGAGCAAAGTTTTAGAGCCAAGGTCAACGGTAAAGCAAGATTTTGGAGTGTAGCCTTGGTTTTAAATTCTGTGTTTCTTGGCAAGTATTTCTATCTGTCAGTTCATTGGCTTTGCCTTACAGTATATAGCTGTATGCACTTCTAAGCACTGAAGGAATTGAAGTGCATCTGTTATAATGACAAATGGGCTTGTTTTTGTTTTCTTATGTAATTTACTGTGCTAGAGAGAAAGGATGCCTAATGCCTGTCAGCACAAACACTGGCATTGCAAGAGAGATAGTCAACCTAATGGTGGATATCTGTTTCAGACCACCTACTCTGCAGAGAATAGGATTTCTTGAGTGTGATTGAAATATCCTTTTTGTTGCTATGTGCCTTCGTCTTGTTTCTGACTTATGGTAACCCTAAGGCAAGCCTGTCACCAGGTTTTCTTGGCAAGATTTGTTCAGAGGGGGGGTTGCCTTTGCCTTCCTGTGAAGCTGAGAGAGTGTGACTTGCCCAAGGTCACCCAATGGGCCTCCATGGCTGAGTGGGGATTTGAACCCCATTCTCCAGAGTCATAGGCCAAAACTCAAACCACGTTAAAGCTCCATAAAGGAGAATTTCTCTAACAACTAGAATAGAAGCTAAAAGAAGAGCAAATATGCATAGTTTTACAAAATACTGTCGCCATTAAAAAAAGAAGAAGAAAATAGTAGAGGGCCTCTATTTCTTTATGTTAAGTCAAGGCAGTTAAGTGATACACTTTAACTCCTTGACTACTTTATTACCAGTTACTACATTGTACGAGAGCCTAAAGAGTTTTTATGGTTTTAAATAAGTAAATAGGCCTGGTATGTTTGGAATGTATTGTCTAAACCAGAGGTGGATAATATCTTGAAGTCCAGGGGGTCAAATTTCTCCACCCCTTGGAACCTGCCAAATGCACATAAAATTTTGTTCCAGCCCATCAAATGTGGCTAACTTCAGTCCACAAGTCAGACAGTACTACAGCAATGGAGGCTGAGGAGGGAGGTCAGTGAATACACTCCTGAAGCCAGAAAACAAACCTCTCTGGTCTAAGACTGAACCAGAGAGCCCTGCTTTGTGGCTTCAAGAGTGTATTCACTGACTTTCCTGTCCAGCTTTCTTTGCTGTAATGCTATGTGCCATGTACAGACTATACTGTTTCTCTTTGTTCTAAGACTAGACCAGAGAGAAATACTCCATTGTTTGCTTTGCCCCCAAGGCTGGCCTGACTCAAGAAGCCAGCTGGGCAGCCCATTGATTTTCCAGGGCAGGGCAGGGATGAAGCCATATTGTGGCTGAATGTCTGTTAGAAATTCAGCTGTTGGCCATATACAAGCAGAATTTCGTTGGTGAGTAAAAATCTACAAAAAAAGTGGTCGAATTGTATCTTGCAGGCTACATAGCCAAAGAGGAAGAAGAGGTGTTGTTGTTGCTGTTGTTCTCCCTTTTAAAATCTAGTGTCTTAAGATAGATCATGGGCGATTCCAAACAGATCCTTTTTGATCTGTCAAGCCATTAAGCAAACAATTTACAATGATTCTTAGGAATTTCATCTGAAGATCTAAAAGATCCTACTTAAAGGCAATAGTGGGAAATTAATTGGTAATTAATGGTAATTAAGTTTCAAAGCAGGGGGCTATCCTAAATTTTGCTGCTACATGTTTTGGTATCTTTCTTTGGTTTCTCAGTACTACCTTTGGTCCTGTATTCTTAGATTAGTAATTCTCAACTGCTGATCCTCCAGCTGTTTTGGGCTCCAGCTCTGAGAAGGCTCAGGCAGCTTGGCCAATGGTCAAGTATTCTTGCAACCAAGGTCCAAAACTTCTACAGTAGAGGGCCAGAGACTGAGAATAAAGATACAAAATTTGTTTGAGGGATGAAGGTGGTTTGCACAATTTGTGTAGGATAGGGATGGACAACTGCACTGGGCACAATTTTCTGTTTACCTGTCCTCCCAGTGGCCTGCCTTGCACCACTGTGCTGAAACCATCTGTTGGGACTGGTATTTGAAAGTGTTGAGTGTTCAGTTTCTATCTGGCTCGGCTGAACACAGCACTTTGACACTTAGTCTTCACAATTCCTCTTCGTATTTCCTTTACAGACAGGGGTTGGAGTATGAGGGGATGGGCAACAGTGGCAAAGGAGGTTCAATGTCATCTTCAGATTTGTTTTACTGCCAAGAATGTGTGTGCTACTGTCATAAATGACAGAGGAGGATTTGTCACAGAACTGGACTGTCTGCATATTCTCAGTAAGAAGCTGTGCTATTTCCAGGTGGGGCTGAGAGTATTACTCTCTGGAATGCATTTCCCCTTTATTGGCAGCTACGGAAAGGCTATTGAGCCTATTTGTGATTCCATGCAGCAGGTGGTAGGAATCAATCTGCAGTTCATAAAACTCTCAAGCTTTCCAACATTTCCCTTTGAGCTGCACAAATGTTTAATTTAGTTAGGTGGGAACTCCAGAAAGTCAGATACATAGTGCTTTATATAATAACCAATTGCGGATAATATTTCCATTAGCCAACAACTGTATTTCACATGGTCTGTTGTTGTTCTAACCATGTAATGAGATATGATCCCTGTGGACCAGAGGTGGGAATTGTGTACTCATCCAGATGTTTTAGGGCTGTAGCTCCTAGCGGCCTTCACCAGCATAGCCTATGGTGAGGATTGCTAGGATTTCAAATGCAACATCTGGAGGGCTGCCTGATTCCCAGCCCTGCTGTAGATGTAAGGCCCAGCCCAGTGCTGTGACTGTGGGTAACTGTTGTGACTGTGGGCAGTATAGAAGGCGAAGCTGAAACAAATTACCAGGCAGAGTTAGATTTTGAAATGTGGCCCCCTTTGATAGTTCCGAGGGTGGTCACCCATATCCATCTTCCCAAACGTAGTCTATTTATATGTTTTCCTCTCAGTATTAATTCAGAATGAGGAAAAATTTTTCCATTTACCATTACTATTTACTGCAGTGACTTTCTCGTAATATTGTCACAATATTCCTAAGTGGATATATAGTCTTAATGCTAATTCAGAACAGGAACACAAAGCAGCCTTTACTCTGAATGGACTGACAAAAATTCAGTTTTATATGATCCAGGTTGGCTAGAGTCACATTTAAGATGGTAGAAGTTAGGAGAAAAAAAATTCAAAACAGCTTCAGAGCAAAGCTGGTTGCTTTTGTGTCATTTTCAGTCCAAACCAAAACAATTAGATAATCCCAGATCAATTTTCCATCAGGTCATCAGCTTATTGTCCAGACTTACTTACCACAAGTGTAATAATACACAAGTTTCAATTAATATTTGATCCAATGAGCAGCATAAAACTACAAGTTTTGGTTTTTAACACATTGATTCACAAACTCTGGTTGTTGCAACACAACGTTTTCTTGATTTTTGTTCAGGTATCTGTTTTCTTTTCCCAAACTGTATTTTTAATTTCAACAAAAAAGAAAGCATGTTGTTTCTAGGATACTAATTGTCTAATGTGCGTAAGTGAAAAGAGAAATATTTGTAATAATAGTGTTTACTTTTAAAATTAGTACTCATGCTTAGATCAACAGGATCCTAATTCTTAGTGATGGGGAGAAGTACAAGCAATATGTGCATAGCTTAGACCACACCATCACACAGTAGCTAATGTAAACTGTCTCTGGCTTGTGGGAAGTGTCGAATGTCTGACAGCTCTGCAACTGGCTTGTTATTTCCAACAACTGTAGTATTAGAATCAAGAACATTTGCTTTTCTCATTTTGAGTTTTGTTTTTTTCACACATCCTCCATCCCACGTATGACTAGAATATGCTACCAAGTAGTGTTACCTTATCCCGGAAATGCAGATGTGTTTGTCTCTGGTAAGACTGAAGCCAGAAAAGACAGACTCCATTCAGATTACACACCACATTCTCCTTGCCAAGAAAGCTTCACTATGGTTTGCTGTGATACCTGGTTTGCCATACTGTAATTTATGTCTCCATTATACTTCCGGAATTTAGCAACATGGAGATGGAAGAGAAATTCTGATGATGCAAAGCTACATTCCAAGAGAATGGAAAATGAAAATAGATACACATCTCTAAAGTATGTTGTAGATTTGGAAGCTCAAACATGGTTTAAGTTTTAAACTCTGGTTCAACCAGCATTTGACTAACCACTGCTTTGACACTCTAATGAAGTCAGTTTTTATATGATATTAGCGTATGTACCTGGCATTGCCAGGGATTTTATTTTCTCATAGGTTATACTTGTTAGAAAGATTTGAGATCCTGTGTCTCCAATTTCCCAAACTGTCTTGCCCAGTATCTGTAACTTTTCCCCATATTCCCCAATCTAATCTGTATTCAGAGTATTAACATACACAGGTTGGGTTCCTGAGGGAATATACTACCCTCCTCCTTGCTGCTAGGCCTCATCTCCATAGCAACCAGCCTACTCGAGACAGACACAGTTGACTGAGGCCCAAGAGCTCTCTGGCTGAGAATTCTAAAGGCCCCTCCCTAAACTGCAAACTCCAGGATTCCAAGAATCTTCTTAAGCAGCCAATCATATGAGGTCTTTGCCTGACACAGCCAATAATATGAGAATTTCGGCTGACACAGACAAACAGACAGACTTTGACTCTTATATATTAGATTGCAGAACTGCATGAATGTTTATTCAAATTAAAGGAAAAGAAGTGGAAAGAGGTAAAGGAGATGGAGAAATGTTCATAAGGCATGCATTTCTTGATCGCAGGGGGCTTGTTTCCACAAACACTATATGAGGTATGTCAGCCTTAAAATTATTTTGGTCATATCTGTAAGTGTCCTGGCTTTGTAGCTGAAAGTCAGCAAAGAATGCACTTTTTACTGGAGCTCCCTAGAGTTATATGTTAAACATGCTTAAATTGCCTGTGGACAACTCTTGCTTGTCTACATGGGTTTTGCACAGCTGAGTCTCTTGTCAATTTCAAATTAAAACAATAATATCACCCACAATGAGTGGATGTGGTACAAGAGCTGCTTAGGTGTATTCAGGGGGCTGTACCAAGCCAGTGTTACAGTTGATATTTTTGCTTTGAGCCACAGACTTCCAGTGCAAATCATGAATGGATAGGCTGCAGTCCCACCTACCTGGAAATAAGCTCTATTGAAATCACTGGACTCTTTGTAGGTGTGTAGAGGATTGTTGAGTTAGAAACTCTTTGGAGTTTCAAAAGTCATTTCCCTACAGCATGGGCTGGAGGTTACTGGTCACAATAAATAAAGTCAGTCAGTCAGTCAGTCAGTCAGTCAGTCAGTCAGTCTAAAGCTCCTAGGGCTCCTGGCACTAATTTCATGGTACTTTGGATTCTAGGGGAACATTAAAGAGATGAAAATCAGCCAGACGTGTTTGCATTTCATATCCCTACCACCATTCTCATTCTGTCCGGCTTCTATATATAATTGTGATACATTTTTCCCCCTACATGGAAATTTGTGTGTTTTTTTCTATATAAGAAGCACACACATTTTTGTAGACATTTTTTGTAAAGTATACTTTTATGTGCATTGTCCCCATTGGCTAAGGTATATATGTAAGTTACACAATGCACATAATTTCAGTACTTCCAAAAACTGATTTCACTTCTTTGTGCTTTTCAGAAGTGCAGCTTTTTAATTCAGTGTATTTTTAGTCACATTCCTCACACACATACCCCTCCAGAGTAGACCATAAACCTCAGAAATGTCAGGATTTCTGATGCAAGAAGCAGTCCTTTACATTGTCAGCTTTGAGGGGGCAAAATGGATATTTCCCTAGGAAACTGTGAACTCAGTAAATACCCATTTGTATACATTATATAAGTGTATTTCTAGTGCAGGATGAAAAAAAAGAATTTTTAGTAGATATATCGTGAAATCTAATAGAAAGGTTATAAATCAGAAAACAAGAAGTTTTTCAAATTTATGACACATTTGAGTGTTCTGAAGAAAAGTACCCTATTAGCGATATTGATAACATGAGTTTGTGTCAAATAATTTGGAAAAAATATTTGGAACAGACTGGTATGCGCATGGCCATTTTTAATTGAACAAAGTTTTCTTTATCTGAAAAAAACCCCTTTTTATTTAGATAGTTTTTAAGTACAAAGGAGCAATATCAGAGTTGTTTCTAGCATAAACAGCACCTAGGGCAAGTGTGGAAGTTGCACCCTTACCTCTGGGATTGCTTCCTCCTGCCTCACCGCTAAATCTTCCAGAGTGGCTTTTTTGTGCCCCCTTAGCATTAGCACCCAGGGCATGTGCCCTACCTGCCCCACTCTAGATATGCCTCTGAGCAATACCTTAATGGACATTTTGTTAACCATTCCTTTCTAACATGACTACCTTTTTTTTCCATACTCCGTTTTACCAGAAATCAGGTTCTTTGGAAATGTAACATAACATGCTAGTGATATATATCTTTCAAACTAAGGAGTTTAAAAAAAAAAGTCCAATGTCTGTGTCTGAATATGAATGTGATTTCTGCCCTGAAGCCAATTGAAATTTAGCACCGTTAATGAAAGGTCTATTCAAGATGTTTCTATTGTTGGGTCCAATTCAAGGTGTTAAGGTACAAAGCCTTGAATGGCTCAGGAATTAGGTGCTTAAAGAACTGCCTTCACCTTCACTAGTGGATCTTGGATCTAAGATCAGCCAAGTAGGAGGGCTTGTAGGGATGGGATTTGCAGGGATTTCATAGTGGTGGCATCCTAACTGTAGAAGTCCTTCCCGTTAAAGATCCAGTTGTCTCCCACACTCTTGTCTTTCCAGTGCCAGTTAAAAACATCTGTTTGTGCAAGTTCTCATGGAATAAATACATGATCTGTCTTTAAACGCTTATTGTTTGTGTCACTTTCATTGAATTTTAGCAGATATCTATTATGTATTATCTTAGGTATTTGCAGTTTATGATTTTAACCGTGTTTTGTTGTAGCTTGCCAGCCATCTCAAACTCTTATGAGGAAGGGTGGGGTATAAATCAAATATACAAATAAATATTAATTTGTATTGTGTACATGGAACACTTTCTTTCTCCAAGTAACTGAACAAATCAGATTGTATACCCTCATATTAGTAAAGGATCTTGCCCAGTACTCTGCTCAGTTAACTATTGTGGTTTGTGTGGGTGATATGAAAGCACAAATAATTGCAATCCTGATTTAATTAAATAATGGTTTAAGTTTGCTCTTAAATCCCTGCTGACTTTGGGATCCTGGGTAGACTTAGCTGAGATTAACTGTATGACAGGACAAAAAAGATCATTATGTTTGTTATCTAATAGCTTTCTCCCAGTCTTCCAACTGGGCTGAAACGAGAAGCAGCATTGTATCTGTGATGGGTAGTATGGTAAACAGATATTTCAGATGTAAAAGGAATAAATTTTAACCATACCTGTCCACTTCTAGGAATATACACAATTAAATTCTTAAAGTGCTATGCCATTGCTCCATTTCATAGCATTAATGTTCAGTCCCTTCATTTCTGTTGCTTTCTCTGCTGTTTTGATACCAAGACTGAAGCTGTCTTTTGAGAGAAACCAGGGAATGTAACCATTCAAGCATTCTCAATCTGGGGCAGTGCTATATCAGTCTGGCAGCTGTTGCTTTGATTGGAAAGGTATGCTTGACAGCTTAGGACAAGTTTTGTAACAAATGGCTGCAACTTCTGAAGGAGGGGGTATCCTTTCAGCAGAATCAATCCCAAAGCCTTACGTATACCATATTTTTAAAAATATGTTTTTAACAATAAGTATGGAAACTGAGTAGTTTCCCAAGAAGGAGGAGAAATTGCATAATCTTTGAGGATTTACAGTGAAGGCTGGGATACTAAGGCTTTTTGAATATATTTCAGCTACATGTTCCTTCTAACATGCTCTTTGAATTATCTGAAGATGTTGCAGAGGGATATTGTAGGTTTCAGCTGTTTGCACATCAGAAGTCTCCTTTGGTCTTAAGCTGTAAACTATCAGTGCATTTCTATTAAATCCTAACACTGGGAGTGCTTAGTTCTAAGGCACATTTACAAAGCGAAGTGCTGGATAGTTTCAGTCCAGACTGAATGTTTAGAAATCTGTAGAGGTAAAGCTAGATCCAAGGTTTTGCTACATGTTTCAGTAGGTATGGCACTTATCAGGCTGTCAGCAATCTAAATAACACAAATAAGGGAGATGGGAAAGGTCATACATTCTCTTGATTCATTCCACTTCCTTGCCCTCAACCATTTTTCCCCCATCCATTTTCACAGTGTTCAGACCCCTCTTCACCCATTCCCTCTCAAATTGACAAAGGATTATGGCATCCCCCAGAGCTTTATTCTCTTTATATTTCTTTCTTCATGATACAAACTGTGTTTTGCCACTGTGACCTTAATCCAATGGTGTCACGGTGCTAGCCAGACCCATTTTACAAGTGGAAATTTCTACAGTTAGCATGATAAAAAAAGTGCTGTTTATTTATTTTACAATAACTGATTTATTTATATTGTGAATGAAACATTTTTAATGGTCACTTAATGCTCTGTCCTTGGCTAAAGTCCTGCTGGTGACATATGTCGATGCAGCAAACTATGCCTGTATATATCCTTTTTTGGTCACTACAGACAGAAGCATCCATTCTCCACCCACAACAGTGCCCAGCCTCTGCCACCTAACTCTGTGCTGGCTGGGCACTACTCCTTACATCCATATAGTGGCTGGCGGATCACAGGGGGGTGTCCAAGACACATCTGGCTTTGTTCCTGCAACTAGACTCATAAAGAAAGAAGAATTTTCCTTGACTGCCGAGGATCCAAGATGTCGTCTTTGTGCATCCAGCTGCAGGACTGCAAGTGTACACTGGACTCAGCCAACCAGAGAGAGGGGAAGGGATCACAACTATGCCTGGGAGAATGCTGTGCTCTACCAAATCGAAGTAGGGTCTCAGCGCCTTCCTTCCTTCCCTCCTTCCTTCCCTCCTTCCTTCCCTCCTTCCTTCCTTCTTTCCTGCATTGCTAGTACACAAAACAGTATGTGTGCTTATTAGTCCTATTACACAAGAGGGCTGCAATGTATACACTTCTTCCTGCACAGTTATGTTTGTGTAAAGGTTATTTGGGAGCATCTGTGCTCACAGTATTTTTCATTCCAGTCGTGTCATGTTGGATCTAGGCCTATACAAACAAGGCTTGTAGGAATTCTAGTCTCAAGTGTTGCCTCCTTCTCTCACATACTGTGACTTCCCTCCATCCATTGTGCTTTCTGGGGAACTAGAAAAGGAAGAATTGAAGTATGTAGGGTGAAGAGAAATTATGGAAACTGAAGAATCCTTTGAGGCTTAATCGTTCGAGGCTTATGTTTGTATCAAAATGTGGATTGATGCTTTGTCTCAACTATTCCTGGAACCAAGAATAACAAACAAAGAAACAAACAAACAAAAAATCCTTTTCAGGGTGAATTTACACACAGTGAACTATTTGTGTGAATGTTCCTGGTGCACATGATGCCCTTGCTACTTCTGAAATCACACCACTTTTGTCTTCACACCTTCATTCACTCTCCACCCCCATGACACAGGATTAGATCCAGACTAGTTGCTCTTGAACTCTGTGGTTACATACTAACTAACTGACTGTCCAATTGCGTTGACTGGAAGTTAGTTCAGTTTTGGACTAAATCCAGCTGAGAATCTCAGCTAGAGCAGACCTACTGAACCAATGGGAATTTATTCTAGTTGAAATTAAAACTGGGCTTAAGCATGGGATTTTAAATATAGCACAGAAAAAACTTCCCCAGTATTTCAGACCAGCCCCAAGTATTATTACATTGGGGTTGTCTAAATAGTGGGGTAAGCTTAAACTGTCCTATGTTTTTAAAATGGTTGGGTGAACAGGTAGGTGCAAAGAAATCCCCGTAATTCTTTTCATCAGAGAGTTCTCACTAAAACAAGGAGATAGTGACTAGTTTGATGGCTTGTGCCTAGGGTGGCTTTGCCATTGATTCCTATTGGAAAAGGTTTGAGTCAAATGAAAGAATCTGAAATGATGAATTTCTGTGACTATGGTAGTTCAGAATTTCATGTTGCTACTTGAATTTTGCATTTTCACTCTTCTATTTTCATGGTCCATAAAGGGGTCAGAGAGCAAATAGGTTATTTGATTTTGCAGCCAAAGGAAACTCCAGAAGCTGACCTGTAGCCTTAGCTTTCCTATTAAGCACCTGTTGGAACTAGACGTCCCATCTGGACACTGAAATATAAATAGCATGGGCCTGAGTTATGGGAACTCTTAGCTATTTCCCTTGATGATAGTTAGAACAGCTGAGGACAATAATGGAGAAAGCCATTCATTTCACAGAAGTTGCTCTGTTCAGTGAATGACATACAAGCATGCTAAATATATCTAACTATTTGTTAGCCTTTATGCCTTAGAGAAGGAAAAGTGTATCAATAAAAGCCGGATAAGCTCAGATAAAAGTATTTTTGTTAGGAAGACAGAGTATGAATTTTAAACTCACACACACACACTCAAACAAAAAAATTTCAACTAAAACACATTTGAAAAGAGAGACCACTTCCCACATTCCCGTAATTTATGTATTTGGAACATTTCAGCCCAAATGGCCATCTTTCAGGGTTACGTACAGAAAGTGGACAAACAATTTGCATCTCTAAAAAGAGAATTTTAGAAATAACCAAACTCTAAAACTGTGCCACACAGCAACATTGCAGTATTAAAATACAACCTAACAATTCTTCTTTTATAATGTATGGCTGCTCTTCTTACTCCTCCATCTGCAGCAGATGTAACATAGGACTGGTGAGACTAAAATCTCCCATGATGTCCAGTGGGCTCCTGCATTGATATAGTAAGGAGGGACAGTGATAGAATGCACAATCTACATGCAGATGGTTGAAGACTCAATCTCTTGTATCTCTATGGGGTAGCGGTAGGAAAAATTCCTACCAGAAACCCTAGAGAGTCACTGGCCAGATGGAGTAGAGTAGACAATACTGAGCTAGATAGACTAGTATAGGTTGTTGTTCTCTGATCCTCTGAGTGCTACATAGTGAAGATTACAGTCAGATGTTTTCTATAGGTCTATACTTTGCTGCATAAGTTAAAAGGAATTCATTTTTCTTTTACAAAATGGCCCAGGCATCAGCAAGCCAGTCAAAAAAGCAACATATGCTGTAATTGCCTAACAGTGATGAAATCAAAAGCTGATGCTTCTGTCTGTTTTCTTTCACCTCCAGCAGCCCCTGTGCTTCATCCCATATTTCTCAGGACTTTCCAGGCAGAATTTTTAAGATGACAAAGGCAACTGCTGGGAAGATAAGAAATATTCCTTCCAGGAACCTTATATATTAATATAAAAATTATAAACTGAGAAACAATTACTGTGCTAATTTATATCCTATTAAAAACATTTTCTAAAAATAATTAATAAGTTTATTTTGGACATATCTCTATCTAGATAGATGGAGAGTTTGCAAACCTTGTGGACCTGCATCTTACTTCATGGCTGCCAGTCAATTCTACAGAGAATGCTCACGGGGGTGGTTGGAATTATGACTTGGAGAAAGAAGATCAGTGAAGCAGTTTACCAAAAACGGCACTTGATTTGTTGCCAACAGATTCCAGGCTTATACCACATGTTGCCATATCAGATAGTTCACACTGAATTTTTCAGTGCCTGGACTGTCCAAGTGGTGTGAGAAAAATAGGCAGTACAAAAGCATAGCCCGTATTCTTTGCTTGCTATTGCCTTGCTCAGGCATTCTTCCCAAATATGTGTGCCCAGCCACACCCCCACCCACACACAGAGGGCTCCAAAGAGAGCGAGTGGGAAATTTGGAAGCACAATGCAGGATCAGCTCCTGCAGGTTTTGGATTGAGGCTCTCACTGATTGATGCACTAGAGGGGATCCTGCATTATTCCATTATTATCCTCAGTAATGTCTATCTCTGCTGTTGCTTTGAAAAATTCCATTTAGAAAGGAGCTCTGCCTGATTTTAAAGAAAGTACTTTTACAGTATATTGGATCTGGTAAATGCTGTACAGCTGTAATTTATTCTTGTTGGATTTTGGATGTCTCCCTGCACGCATCACTGGCAAAACAAACAAACAAGGAAACAGAAAGCTACCCCATATGCTCCAAGTTTACTGTGCTTGAGAAGATGGAGAAAAGGCGAGTGGGACAGCAAAGGAAAAAAACATAGGTAAAGGTAAAGAAATTAAAGAACACTCTTAATTTCAGATGTCACAGCATTTCATCCAATTATATTTCACCAAAATCACCCTCAAGGGAAACCAGTGTTAGGGCCAGACTGAGCAAAAGAGTGAGCTGTTTTTGGAAGCAGCTGTGCCTGTCAACCAACAGAAGCTTTGTCTTTACAATATGTTGTTTATATGTGCCTCCAAATCAACTCTCAACATATGGCAACCTCTTCCTAGGATTTTCTTAGCAAGATTTAGTCAGAGGAGGCTTGCCATTGGCTTCCTCTTAGGCTGAGAGAGTGTCACTTGCCCTAGGTTAGCTAGTGGGTTTCTGTGGTGGAGCAGGGATTCACAGTTTGGTCTCCCAGGGTCCTTGATTCAAGCCACTCCACCACATTAGTTCTCTCTGCACATCTTCCTTTAAAATTATGCAAACAATACAGTATACTTTACAGTTAGCCCTCCACATTCACTAGGGTTAGGGTTGCAGGACCCTACCAAAAGTGGAAAAATTTCAAATATCAAAATGTGTGTCTGTGTCTGTGTGAAGGGGGCTGAGGGATGGCGTGGAGAATGGGTACCTAGGGTCCAAACCAGGTCAGGGAAAGGAGAGGGAGAGGGGGTGGATTGGCATGGTGGCCCTATACTTCCTCTCTTATAGCCGTCTCCTTCCTTAGGTATGGGGGGGGGTCATTGGGAGAGGGTTTGTGGTGCTGAGAAATCAGGCTGCAAGCCAACCTTAGCTGATTAGGCAGTGGCTTGTGGAAGACGAGGTCTGGAATGGGTTTTTAACGGTCTGTGCAACTTGCTCAGAGCCTCCAGGAGAGAAGGTTCTCCTAGAAAAGAAGCTCTGGCAGGGGGCACAGGTTGGAGAAACTTGCAAATAATCAAATCCATGAAAGTTAAACCCATACGTGTGAAGGGCTGAGTGTGCTAAATTTATTTAGATATTAAGTTATTTAAATATTTACCAAAATACTGCTTTATGTACGAATTTTGTGGCACATTTGTGTAACAATTTAATATTATATTTGTATATTTCTATATTTGTAGTGTGGGGAACAAAGACAGCAGTGGTTTTCAAATGAACCACCAAAGAACTATTTCTTAATGGAACTGGAAGCTATCTTGGTTCCACTTGTTAGCTGGGGATTGTGGAGCATAATATAGAACGCATATACAGTTGCTGACCAAGTCTCCTGAACCTGGCTAATACCTGCTGACCAATTTGCATTTATGGTTCAAATCTCATGCACAACACATATGTATGGTCCTGTCTTAAGTCTTTCTATTACTGCATATAAATATTCATGATAGAATTGTATGTTAATACACATGCATATGAATTTTTATTGGTGATGCAGTGCAGTGTTTCGTATTAGGTGTCACAATTGTTTTCGTGAACTTTGCCTACTGAAATTGTAGTTACGACAGTTTATTCTTCTTGGAAAACATTCCATGCATTTCTAATATAAATATGTATGACTGATGTATATGCATACTTATATTTAAATACCAGACTAGTTAATGTGTTTTCTCCCATGTATCTGTTTATGTTGCAAGTTATTATTTTTGCTGTGTTACATTTTAGGACTTGCAAAGTCAACTATCCCAGTTATTTAAGTGTGCAAGCATGCAACGAGAATCAAGTTCCAGCCACTCATGTAGGTTTTTCCCTCCTCTCACAGGCATAATAAAAATGTGCTGTAGCAGCAGCTGTCTGACTCTGTGGATGTAAATGTACATTGCAGAATGTGCTTTTGTTTAAGGTTTAAATGGCTTTTGCAGTCAAGTGTTGTAATCCATTAGTGATAAGTAAAGGTATTTGTCTATCGGTTGCGGTTAACTGAATCCTTGCATTAGCAACAATTTAGTCTCTAACGTAAAACGGGCACAGGAAATTGTTTAGAGGGAGTCTGGCTGCAGAGATGGAAAATTAGAGTAGCCAGGCCTCCCCTCCCCCACCAGTAATGGGATGTATAGCAGAATGGTGACAGCTCACATCTTAACCTTTGCAAGTATCTTGCACAGAGCAACACAGCAAACTTTTTTCTCCCCGGATTTGAAAGTGAATCCTGTTAAGTAAACTTAAAAATGCATGTTTTTATGAGCCACTGGTGACTGGTTTTAGAGAATAGCTTGGCTTCTCTTATTCTCTTTTCTTTCTCTTCCAAATCTTGTGAAACACCACATTTTGACAAAGAGATTGCATTCTCTTTAGACACATACGTCCTGATTTCCTGAACAAAACACTGTATGAATTGAGATCACAGGGAAGAACTATGATTTCCTCACAAATAAGAGTCGCATGATGTAAACAGGAATATTGTTCCAACCATTAAGGACTGTATCATGATTACAATTTAGGAAATAAAGAGATAGCTGTAGTCCCTGCTAGTCACTTTCATCTTTGGAAAACTGCCTGGCAAGATGACCTCGGAAAGATGATCAGCCTTTTTGAAAACCATTTGAACAGGCATACATCAATTAATGAAGCAGATGTGTTCCTGGGCGTTACTTTAAGAGAAAAGTTGGTGCCAGAGCTAAAAATATCATGGAAATAATTAAGTTCCTACACCACAAAAAGGAAGAGAAAATCAATGTGTTTCTGCAAACTTTTTATTCAAAAGTAACATTGTGCACATGTGTAATAAAACAACCAGGTCAGGTTAGCCTTGCATAAGTAAGCAAAAACATTCTAAGCATAGGAAGAACATCCCAGCATAGCTGGTGAGGCAAGTAAAATCTGCCTTCCCATTTTCTTTCTGTTTTGCTGTTCACTCATGCTCAGCAAAGGATTCTGGAAGCAGCTGTTCTCATTGCCTGCTGTAGATAGGCAAACATAGCTACTGAGGGCTCTCTTAGAGCAGAATGATGTTTTTTCCTGGATCAAACATTATATTGCATAGTTTACTTCAGACTTGCTTCTGCGACCTAGCACTGAATGTTTGTGCCACTGTCCTTTACCATCCTCCCAAAGCTGATGCTACTAGGAAGAGCTAGACAGAGGACAAGGAAGAAAATGGAGCTGGGCAAGGCATAAAAGGACTCTAAAAAGGAGCTTATTTGTCAGAGGCTTTGTTAACATGTAGGACAAGCCTGTATTGCATTTCATTGCTACAACATGTGGCAGTGAGTTTTAAAAGTTAATAAGAAATTAGTATACAGAAGACCCATGGGCCAGATGAATTACATCCAAGGATATTAAAAGAACTGGCAGAAGTAATTTCTGTACCACTTGCAATAATCTTGCAGAACTCTTGGAGAACAGGAGAAGTCCCAGCAGACAGAAGGAGGGCAGATGTCATCCCCATCTTCAAGAAGGGAAAAAAAGAGGACCCAAATAATTATCGCCTGGTCAGCCTGACATCAATTCCAGGAAAGATCCTAGAGCAGATAATTAAACAGTCAGTTTGTAATTACTTAGAAAGCAATGCTGTAATCACTAAAAGCCAGCATGGATTTTTCAAAAATAAGTCATGCTAGACTAATCTTATCTCTTTTTATGATAGGGTTACAAGCTTGATAGATGAAGGGAATGCTGTAGACGTAGCATATCTTGACCTCAGTAGGGCCTTTGACAAAGTTCCCCATGACATTCTTGCAAAGAAGCCAGTAAAATGCAGGCTGGACAGGGCTACTGTTAGGTGGATTTCTAATTGGTTGACCGAACAAACCCAAAGGGTGCTCACCAATGGCTGCTTTTCATCCTGGAGAGAAGTGACTAGTGGGGTGCCACAAGGTTCTGTCCTGGGCCCAATGCTATTCAACATCTTCATCAGTAACTTGGATGAAGGAGCAGAGGGCATGCTGATCAAATTTGCAGATGATACCAAATTGGGAGGGGTTGCTAATACACCAGAGGACAGGATCAAATTTCAAAACGACCTTGACAGATTGGAGAGCTGGGCCAAAGCTAACAAAATGAATTTCAACAAAGAGAAATGTAAGGTCCTGCACTTAGGCAGAAAAAATGGAAGGCACAAGTATAGGATGGGGAACGTGTGGCTGGATAGCAGTACGTGTGAAAGGGATCTAGGAGTCTTGGTAGATCACAAGCTGAATATAAGTCAGCAGTATGATGCGGCAGCCAAGAAAACCAATGCGATTCTTGGTTGCTTCAATAGGAGTATGGTGTCTAGATTGAGGGAGGTAATGGTACCACTCTATTCTGCATTGATTAGGCCTCATTTGGAATACTGTGTCCAGTTCTGGGCACCTCAATTCGAGAAGGATATTGACAAGCTGGAATGTGTCCAGAGGAGGGCGACCAAAATGTTGAAGAACAAGTTAGGGAGCTGGGTATGTTTAGTCTGCAGAAGAGAAGGTTAAAAGGGGACATGATAGCCATGTTTAAATATTTGAAGGGATGTCATGTTGAGGAGGGAGCGAGCTTGTTCTCTGCCGCTCCAGAGACTAGAACAAGGAGCAATGGATTCAAACTGCAGGAAAGGAGATTCCACCTGAACCTCAGGAAGCACTTCCTGATGGTCAGAGCTGTCCGGCAGTGGAATATGCTGCCTCGGAGTGTAGTAGAGTCTCCTTCTTTGGAGGTTTTTAAGCAGAGGCTGGATGGCCATCTGTTGGGAATGCTTTGATGGGTGTTCCTGCGTAGCAGGGAGTTGGACTGGATGGCCCGTGTGGTCTCTTCCAACTCTATGATTCTATGATTCTAATAACCTGTTCACATCTTTTATCTCTTGGTCTTTGCTTGTGGCACATAGTATGCATTTTCTATTTTCTTTCTGTTTCTTTTTTAATAAAACTCTTATGATTGCGACTTTAAAGCACGGTTAGGCAATTTGTAAGCCTCCACGTCTTCCTGCACTGCAACAAAAACAACCTAAGCCAGCATAGCCAATGATGAAAGATGTAGCCCAAAAATACCTGGAGGATCATCTGTTGCCCATCCCTGGTTTAAAGACGTTGCTGATGGGTAGCATAAAGCATAATATTCTTTCACCAGCCATTAAAGTGCAATTCCAAAGTGCAGCAAGTGGAAAACTGGAAAACACTTGCAAATTCAACAACTATTCAACCAGATCTGAAATAAAAAGATTTTGGATTTACGTAGGAAGAATCAGATAGGCAAACCCAGGGTGAATGGCATCTGGAATGACAACGGTACATGTCAAAGAGGTCTAGAAGTGTTAGTAAACCACAAGCTAAACAAGAGTCAGGAGTATGATTGAATTGTGTAAAAGCTAATGAAGCTCTAGGGTGCATGAACAAAACCGCATTGTCCAGACCATGAGAAATAACAGTACTGGTCCATTCTCCTTTGATCACATCTCGTTGGAGTGTCATGCCCAGTTCTGGATAACACAGTTTAGGGATGATACTGACAAATTGGAATGTGGCTAGAGAAGGGCAGTGAAAATACTGAAGGGCCTGAAGAAGAAGAAAAAGTGGTGATATGATAGCTTTTGAAGGGTAGTCACATAGATGTTGGAGGAAGTTTTGTGTTTCTCTGAAGGATAGTTCCTAAACCAGCAACTTCAAATTATAACAGAAGGGATTTTGACTAAACATTGCAAAGAACCTCTTAATGTTAAGGTCTGTACGCCTGAGGAAGTTACTGCTTTGAAAGGTAGTGGGATTTCTTTTATTAGAAATAGGGGGATCTAATGTAACCACCTATTAAGGGTGTTGTGGCAATGGATTTCTTGCACTGACTGTCGGAGAAGACAGTTTTTGAGGTACCTTTGAGCCCTGTGATTTGGTAATCTTTTTGAAAGTATTGATCTGTTGATCTCTACAGAATCCTGTGTGATGCTGATGGATTCCCCTTTTGGACTATTCGTGTCTCTTTTCTGCATAAGTCTACTGTTGTTGCAAAGAGTAACCAAGGAGAGACATACCCTGTTCAGCGTT
This sequence comes from Cyclura pinguis, assembly GCA_030412105.1. Lineage (NCBI taxonomy): Eukaryota > Metazoa > Chordata > Lepidosauria > Squamata > Iguanidae > Cyclura > Cyclura pinguis. The sequence goes on along the minus strand of CM059600.1, from coordinate 60,923,358 downwards.
CCCTTGATAAATGCATAATCCAGAGTTTAGCTCTGAGTAGGAAGTAGCTCTGTTGCAGGCCATAAATACAGTTACATAAAACAGTAGCTATAGGAGGGCAGACTTTGGGCTCCAAACTGTAAACACAATCAGTTTCATAAAGTAGTTTCTGTTTTTTTATAAATGATAGTAGACTTTTGATATCTAATTACAAGAAGCGTTTTCATTCTGGGAGCCTGCTTTTTTCAACCAAAACACTGCTTTCAATTCATGAGACTCTTTCCCCTCTTTTATAGAAAGTACCATTTGGCAAGTCCTTGCACGTATTTAACTAACTTCCACAACATACACTGAAAGCATGGTTTCCATTTATAGCAAAATGAGTTAAGCTGATTTTAGAAATGTAGCATGCTGACAGTCCGCATGAGCGACTTGCCCCTTTTCAACAGATCTCATGGTAACAAATGGTGGCCATCTAATTTCTGGCTGCTCAGCTATTTTTAGAGCAGTGTCATTTCCCCTTTTTTATCAAAAATGATACGCAAAAGGAAAAGAAAAGAAAGTCCACCAATTGTGAAATGGTATTATGCAAACACTCTCTTTATTGGGTTTTCAGAGTGAAACCAGGGAGGGATATTGTCATGCTCTACAGATTATTTGTGCTTGGGATGATGTGCTTTCATTTCCCAACCTCAGATGTAGTTTTCATCTGCTGTGGAAACCTGACCATTTAAAATAAAATAGATTGATGCAATGCCATTTGTCCGTATATTTTCTGCATCTATCTAGCATTGTTTTGTGGTAAGGGCGGTCATGGCTGTTGTCATTATTTCCCTGTTTCCGACTATACTCACCCATTCAGCGGTATTATTTCTGGTGGAAAAATATACTCTGATCTACTTTGAAGGAATGACAGCAGGGTGGCCTCAAGATGGTCACCGCCACAAGACTCACAACTTCCTCCATTTGTGGTCCCTGCCAACGTAAGGCTGTTAAAGCAGGGGCTGCAGGAGAAGATAGCAACAAAAGAAATGGGTTGTGAGAATTGTGAATCAGATATTGAAATTAGGGTGTTTCATTGTGATGGAAGTACCAAATAGTGCTATGATTGCCCCCAACTGCTGCAAAAAAGTCTTTCAAAACCACACAGGTTTCAAAGGCTGTATTCATAGTTCAAGATATAGAAAATACTATTTTGGCACCAAAATATTAATTCCTGCACAGATATGCTGTTTTCTGTGCAAAACAAATGTGCAAATTTTGTGCAGAATTAAGTCCTGATCTGCAAAGACTCTTGTCAGTCCAGAATTCTTCTCGTCAGAATTTCTCTACATTCAAATAACATGTTTTCCAGTCAATTTTTGAATATTTTCTAATAGTCTTTTTATCCTTAATGCTGAATTCATAACTTGGGTACATTCCTTGACTTAACTTTTCTAACACTTTTATACCAGTGATTCTCTCGACCATACAAAACAGTGAATGAGTCAGGTTCCATTAGTTTATACTAAATGTGAGATCTTAAATCGTGCCTTATTCTAATTTGTATGATTAAATAAACTAGCATTCCACAATCATATAGATTGGAGCATTTGGGTAATATACATTACAGTAGTTTTATGCAGCTGTGCGTTGAGATTTGGGTTTACTGGGGAAGGCTTGTGTAGAAAGTCACTGTTCATCATTAAAAACAAGCCATAAATAAGACTTTTCATGTTCTGACAGAGTCGGTAGAGTTGTACATTGCTGCATTTGTTGTTTATTAGGCTAGTATTGAAAACATGCGCTATTTTGCACAAAAGTGAACTAGATGCTGTTAAATACTTAATACTGTATGGTTGTTTTGTGTAGAGGGATCTACCACAAGAGAACAACTCATAAATGTTCAACTGTTACCCTGGCACAAGTACAAAATAAACCATTAGCAGAGAAGCAACTGAAGAAGGTGCTACAGAGAGTGCTGGGAATAGATCCTGGCTCACTCTTGGCCCAGTCAAGAGCCTCTCAGTTTCACTCATGACTACACTGGGAATAAGATTTCATATGCCTCACCACATGTCTTAAGAAGTGGAATATAATGATAGCATGATAGTAGTTCCTGTTTAGCTTTTGGTAGCAACATGTTTCTCCAGAAAGTAATAGAGCACTTTTATTTGTTTGAAATATTTGTATATTGCCTTTCATCCTAAAAGATCCCAAGGTGGTTTACAACACAGCTTAATAACACAGTGTCAACACACGCAGTGTGCTAGCAACTGATAAAATATTAAAATACACTAAGAGAAACAGTATCACAATTTTGAGTTCCTGGGTGAATTAAACAGTGCATTTGCCAGCTAAATAATGACATTGGTACAAGGTGGGCCTTTTTGGAGAGGTTATGCCATCAACCTATATTTGAGGCCTGAAGCTCACATGCCAAAGAACACAGATATAGGCTATGCTGGCAGGGAGATACAGGACTTGTAATCCAAAAAAGTAACGATTCCAAAGTCTGGTCATAGTTGGGCTTCTGAATAAGCTTCTTCTTACACCACATGGTAAAAAGTTATTTTTTTTCGTAGTGTGCCAAGGACTAGCAGAATATTTGCATCCACTGGCTACGATTATTTCTTTCATCCCTGGACACTTGCCAGGGACTGGCAGCCAGTGATTCAGGGACTGGCACTGGTCCATGGGCTTTCACTTTGAATAGCTGTAAGACAATTGTCTTTCTCAGAGAGCACCATTCTAAGAAAGAAGGCCAGAAAATTTGGAGTAAACATTTCCAAAGGAATGTCAGTAGAGTGCACAGAAATGGATACTGGCACTCTGTGAAGTGAGACTTGAATCATTTATATCAATTTTGTGTTAAGTGTATAAAACAAAAACAAAGATTTTAATGGGGATTTTTGTTAGTAGAAAAATGTTGATAGAAAATGTTGCATAGTTCCAAGAGCAACCTGCAACAAGTTGCCTACATCGTGATGTATATCTTTCTAGACTTGCTTGCTGGACTGGTACAGTCTAAGCAGAAGAATTAGGTTATATATTTGGGTGGGGAAATGAAGAATATAATTTTACAGCAAGAGAAGAAAGACTTGCTTCAGATCTGGAAAGGTCTGGTATTTTAAACCTCCACCCTTCCCCTTCCCCTGTATATTCACTATATATACTTCTTTATATTTTAAACAAACATTGCTCTGTTCATTACTCCAGCCTGCATGAGATTCTTCTAAATAACTAACAAATGTGCATGCCTTTAGAAACAAAAACAGATTTCAGTATCAGGCTGCCAGTGATTATTACAGTCAATACTTCATTTTTAAAACAACAACAAGAGAAAATGATTTTTTAAAAAAAAAAACTTGTAGGAAAATGTCACTTAGCTCTCATGCTAAACTCAGCAAATTTGTTTGGAGCTTTTTGAAAACTTGGCCTTCTGTCAAGACATTGCATTGAATTCTTCAAATGAAAATGAGAGTTTCTGAAAGCCTTTTGCACTGATCTCTTTGTCCTTTCCTGCCCTGTATTAAAAGAAGTATTTAATATTGATGGAAGGCCGGGGAATGAAATAGGATAGTGATTGATTGGAGTCTAACCTTTGCAAAAAAAAAATTCCTTGTACCAACAGAGGGGATTCTCAAGATTAGGATAGGGAACTACTTTTCTATAGTTACTGTTGTTACCACAATTACTCTGCAGACTCATAAACCCTGTGTAGATGTAGTCAGATAGGTTGTTGCCCATTGAACAGAGTTGCCCTACAAACTAGCATAATTTTTTTAAAAAAAAGAAATAAAGTTTCTAGAGGGCCCTCATAAGAAAAGAGAAGGAAGTCAGAACTTTTCCACAGAAAGATTTCTGTTGTTGTTGCTGCTGTTGTTATTATTATTTATCTTCCTCTTTATTAAGGCTGAGTGTCAAGGCAAGATTCATAAAGCAATTATACTTTGTGTGAAGAGACTGGAAAGGAAACTATGTTTGAGTTGAACAGTGCACTCAGAGTGGATGGGCCTATTATTGTTCTTCATGGTCACAATATAATATTGAGATTTTGAGACCATTCTGAGACCTCTATAACTCATAAAAGCAAAGCTTTTATTAGAAACAGAATCTTGGAAGCTAAGCTGGGCAGCCCTGGTTAGTACTTGGATGGGAGACCACCAATGAATACCAGGTGCTGCAGGCTGTATTTCAGAGGAAGGAACTGGCAGAACTACCCCTGAGTATTCCTTGTCTAAGAAACCCTATGAAGTTCATGGGGTCTCCACAAGTCGACAGGCTACATGAGGGCACATACACACGCTCCACAGAAAACTTGAAAGAAAAAGTAGTATTATGTAAGTTAAAGAAGTGCAATAACAAATATAAAGAATATAAAAATAGAAATAAACTGCAACAACAAATGTAAAGAAAGCAATACTCATGTATGGCCCTTTAAATTTCTAAGTATTTATACCATCAAAGCTGATATCCTTAGGTTTTCCTGCACATTTTGATGTACCTGCTTTTTCATTACTGTGAAAGTTGACCTGAGACATTTGCTGCTGTCCCTACTTGACAGAAAGCATAAAGTCCATTTGAGTGTGCTTACTGGTAAAAGATAAACTCACCTAAAGTAGTAACTGACTGGCAACTGAACTGATAGCAAGGGCCCTAAACCAGCAGGGTTGAGTTGTGGGGCTGAAAGTGTCTTGCTTGATTGGATAACCTTGGAGGAGAAAGATATACTCAAAGAGGCAGTCTCCTTAAAATACTTTTGGAGTTTCTGTTAGGTCTGCAGAGTTCAAAGCAGTCACGTTTTAAAATGTGACAAATGAGTCTGCATCTAATAGCCAAAGAAGAAGGTATTTTAAAAGGATATTGAAATGCCCTGTGATGAAAAGCACTGCTGAGATATTATTGGGTGCTTGACTTGAAGTTTCTACTGATCTCATTAATTATAATCACTAAAGAATGCTATTTCTCCTCACTCACACTAATAGAAGATTAATTGGCCACCCTACAGTTATTTTCATCAAAATAGAAAAATGAAAGATTTTTTCAAGGGCTTTGTGCACTTCATTGCGTTATGGAAAATGCCCACTTGATATGTGATCCTCCAATTGCTCTGTATGTTGAATTTCCATTAGGGTGTCAGAGGAGATAACTCTTTCAGAGGTCATGTTCCAGAAGAATAGCATGCCTGCTATGGCCACAGTAGGGAAGGGTTTTGCTGAACTTTTAGAGATGAACATGTTTCTTGTGTCGTGAACTTCCATAGCCAAGGGCTTCTTCTGTCTGATGTCTGAAATAGATCAGCAGTGTGAGAGGGGAGACAGCCAAGATCAGTCTTGATTTTTCCTATTCTGTTAGCAGCGTAGCTAATTTTGAAAGTATACAGCGAAGGAATAATCCACTGTTACAAGCAGATTAAAAGAACAAGTGCCACAGGCCTTTAAGAAAGAGATATTTAAAATTCAGCAGTGATTTATCTAGTTCTGGGTTTGGTGGAGAATTCTTATACCGCTTCCCCCTGGTTATAGTCACATGATACAGGAACTCTGGATTATTGGTTTCAAGCAATGGTGAATACACTGATCAACCCTACTTGTGGCAGGAGCAGCTAAACAAACCACCGTCTTTGCTCCATGGTTTATTCATCACATCTGGTGGGGAGGAATGCTTTCCACTTCTCTGGTGTGTTTGTCTCAACAAACCAGAGAAGCAAACCTACCTTGAATTACTCCTCTGGCTTTTTAGAAGAAAAGCAAACAAGGGAAGAGAAGGGGCTTGTGTTTGGGTGACATGATAGACAAACCACAACACAAAGCTCTGCGATTGGTTGAGCCGCTCCTGAGGTAAATGAGAGTGATTGGGCAGGATGACCCAAGACTCTTCTTGTAACCAATAAGCCAGAGTTCTCACAGCTTTGGCTTATGAAGAGAAGACCATCCCTTACGTTCAGCGATTGCTACAGATATGTGGAACATTTTCTTTTGTAGATGAAAACAAGCATGAGTGTGCACCTAACAGTGTGGATCAGGCCTGTGATCCACAGGACAATAATTTCTTCAGTTCAAAGATTTGTGTCTACATGTAGGAGCTTCCCATATGTTTCTGGAAAAGGAGCAGACAGATCTATTTCCTTTATCGAACTGAGAATCAGTGCCCCATTGAATAGTAGCAGAATGCAGGCAAGTATACCTTAAATAGCTAAAGAAAATAGCATCACGGTGGAAATGCCATGTTTTATGCTTTAAAATCCTTCTAGGAAATATGGGTTAAAAATATATTTAGGATTCTTATATGGGTAAGGAAGGCTTTTTTTTTTTAATATCCAAAGCTTTAGTTGTAACTGAATGGAGGGGAATTTAAGAAACCTAAGAAGTATTTACATGACCAGGAACATATGAAGCATTAAAGGATTTTACTGTTCATTTCTAGCCTTTGGCAAATTCTGCTATTTGTGTTGCTGTCAAGATGCTAGATGGAGATGCCTTTTACATCAGTGTAGGGAAAATACATTCAGAATTAGCTTGTCCTGGAAGCGTAATCAGTTATAAAACTTCTCAGTGGAAAAGTCCCTTGCAAGCTCTGAAACTACAGTTGAATTGTCTTTTCTGAATGAGAACTAGAGCTTAGTTTGTGAAAAGGAAGAATGTATACAATTAATATTCCATGGACATATTGAATCTTTGGCTGTCAGGATTGTGAAATTCACCATCCATGCTGCTTGGTTAAACAGTATTATACCTGATACATTCTCCTTAATACTTGTGACCTGTTTGATGTGGTTTTGGTACAAAGACTTGTGTAACAAACAGCACATAGATGAAATAATTTAGCCATTCTCAAGTTTAGCATGTGCTTTTACTTAAACTTTATGTGAACATGAAAAAATAAGTTATCCCATCCCGGGGAGCATAATTTAGGTTTCAGTCTGGTTTCTAGCTATAGTGGGGTACTGAAACAACGTTAGCTGCCCTGACTGATGACCTGCTCCAGGTGATAGATACGGGACTGTTACCCTGTTGATCGTCTAAATCTCTCAACAGCTTTGGATAATACTAGTCATGGTATCTTAATGACCAGTTCTGCAGGGTAGGAGGATAAGGCACTATGTTCTGCTGATTCCACTCCTGTCTAGAGGGTGCAATTTAGATTGTGTGACTGAGGTCAGAAATGACCTCCATCTTTCATTCCTTTCCACCTTGGCCACATAAATGGCTTTGATATCATGCAAAATGGGAGAGGACTTGTCATGAATAATATAGTTTACTGTAAATAAGGTTGCCAAGTTGCACCATGGAAATGGTCTTTCCTCTCTGGCTGCAGCTCCTTCTTTATCCCCACTTGCCCACCTGCCAGACTTAATACTACTTTGTTCAGCAGGTGGGCATGGAAGATGAACAGTTGGAGATGGGGAGAAGCCATGGTTTGCATTTTTTTTTAAGTTTGCCATAGCATGGCTTTTAAAAGAAGGATATGCTCTAGGTTGTGACCTAATGACTCTTAATAGTTTAATCTTTCTTCTCATGTTCATGCTAGAACGTGAGATCCATGTGGTGGAGAGGTAAGATGGAAGTTTAAACAATAAAAGGAAAAATAAGAAATGGACCTTGAAACTTTGGGATATATTTTTTTTCTTGTATCTAGCAAGTGTGGAGCTCACACGAAGAATTCCTCAAATTTAATTAAGACTCTAGTGGATCCTATTAAATTAATCAGCCATCTGTACTTGTGACAGTGCCTATATAAGTATCAGCATATGACGTGATGTCTTTTAACATATGCTTGGCCTACCAACAAGTTTCTTGGATCATTCTAGAAGAAAAGGGAAAATGTCACTATTTGGTTCATAACATCTCCTGGGAGTCAAAACATTAAGTTCACTCTCCATTGCCTCCCCTCAAGCTCAGATGCTTTTTATTAGCCTATACAGTCACTTGTGCCAATAAAGAGTAATCTTGGGAGCGCTTGCCTGGCTCTTGCATGAAACATTTTAAGAAAAACAGGCTCAGTTTTAGCATTCCTGTGGTAGCAGAACAATGCCTTCTAAAATTTAGGTAGAAGAAATACATATTCAGGACATGTTTATAAAATAGGCAGTTTTAGTGTCCACAGTATTCTCATTGAATAAGTTCTCTTGGCATAATGTTTAATGAGGCAGTCCTACAAAATGTATTCTTCTACTTAGTGCAGACTACCTCAAGTTGGTTCTACTGAAAGTTACCTTGTTCTTGTTGTAGAACTTTTTGCCCAGTTCATGCATTCTCAATGCTCTCAGTTTAGTGTGCTAAATTCAGATTTCCATACTGTATCCAATATGTATGCTGAGTAAATTTGTAAAGCAAGGACCGCATTTCAGCCAGATGCACAGAAATGCAATACTGTATGGCTGATCATGTATGCTGTTACAAAACACATTGAAATGAACAGTTCACCCTCTAGGCTAATTATATTACGCCAGCTGTAACGGAGGACCCATTTTAAAAAAAGTTCTGTAGATTGGTAAAATTCAAGCATTATGCTGTGCTTCTGCTTAAACTTCTCTGCTACATATTCGGTGTAGCTTGTTTATGCTTAGATATAAGATTTTCTAACTATGGTTGCTACAGATTGTTTTCTGTGAATGTGGTTATCTTTCTTATTGCTGAAAATGAAAAGTGTCTGTCTTGGAGTATTTCTTGCTTATCTTCATCTTGAGCACTAATTGTAATTAGGTGCTTTGTGCACAGCACTTTCTTCTGTTTTGTGTCATGTCTATCACATTGCTGGCACTAAATATATACCAAAATAGATGAATAGTGATGGAAGAATATGGAAGAGTGGTTCCATTCACAAGCCAGTTCTGATTCTTCTTAAAACAGTAAGATAACCACATCCCATTCTGTGTTTTTCTTTTGGCAGATAACAAATTCCAATATGTTTTTTGTAAATGTATTTTTCATCTGATTCCTGCTTTAGAACACGTGAAGAATGAAATATGTTGTTTATATTTTGCTCTTTGAATTTATGAGCTCCTTCCTCTCCCAGTCCTTGTGAGATTAATTCAGAAAATGTTGGCAGACCTATAAACTCAGCATAATGCTTACTTTTGGTGATGGGATGGCTGTCGTTTCTTCTCTTCATCCTGTTAATTAACACATTCTCTCTTTCTTGTGCTGTAAGGAAGGGAAGCGGCTATTTGGATACAATAATGAAACAAGATATGAAGCCAAACATGGACATAAGGGTTTATTTGGTCCGGGAATTGAGGAAGCAATTCAGTCTTCTATTGGGGTGCTGATGGACAGTGGTCTTAGAATCATAGAATCACAGAGTTGGAAGAGACCCCAGGGGCCATTGAGTCCAACCCTCTGCTATGCAGGAACACCCATCAAAGCATTCCCAACAGATGGCCATCCAGCCTCTGCTTAAAAACCTCCAAAGGAGACTCCACTACACTCCGAGGCAGCATATTCCACTGCCGGACAGCTCTGACCATCAGGAAGTTCTTCCTGAGGTTCAAGTGGAATCTCCTTTCCTGCAGCTTGAATCCATTGCTCCTTGTCCTAGTCTCTGGAGCAGTAGAGAACAAGCCAAGTCTTCCTAAAGAGGAAGCTGGATCGTTGGATGACAAGAGAGTTAAAGGGATGCAATAGAAGGATGGGGAGATGATTGGGAAAATGAAAAGAGGAAGACAGGATTTTTTCCCCCCTTTCTCTGTAAAATCCTGGATCAGCCAACGAAATGGAATGATAGGAAATTCAAGGAAGTTCTTCTCACAGTATGTCACTAAACTATGGAATTTGCTAACACCACATGTATTGATGGTTGTCAACTTGGGTGGCTTTGAAAGATGACCAGGCAAATTCATGAAGGATAAGATTATTGAAGGCTATGAGTCATGATGGGTATCCTTTAAAGTTATGTCTCTCAGTACCAGCTGCTGGGGAATCCAACCAAGATTTTGCTCCTGTTCTGATTGTGAGCTTTTCTGAGGCTTTTGATTGGCCACTATGGGAACAGAATGCTGGACTAAATAGGCTAGAGGAACTCTTCTTGCATTCCTATTTTGAGGTTTTAAAGAATAAAGTGGGAAAACATTTGTTGGAATTCTTAGACGTAAATATCATGTCTCACGCCAAGTGTCAAGACAGGAAGATCCATGGACTATAAGTAGCCCAATATATTATGGCTACATTGAATCCTTTACATGGGCTGCCTGCAGAGTGGTGGCAAGACTGAAGCCATACAGATGTTGGAAGACATTGAGAAAATGGTTTGGACGCAAATTAGCTACATTCCCAGGCATTTGTTTTCAGTGCACAGAATATGTATTCGAACCACTTTCACCACACTCAAAATATATGTCTGTCTTCACTCTTAGATTATGCTGTTCAATTTTTAAGGCCTAGAATCATAATATGGCCTGGCAGTGTTCCAGGATAGCTACCAGGATGTCAGCATGGTGATGGCATTGAGACACCACTGAGTGTTTGAGGATCCTGCCTGTATCTCTCAAATTAGTGGTCATGCATTTGCTGTGGTGTGCATGTCTCACAACTGGTGAAATCTCAGCCTTAAGATACACAACTGTTTCTGTGTTCTTTCCTTTAATTATTATGTTCCATTGTCTCCTTCCCCTGGGGAAAATGGCACTTGATTATTTTTAAATAAAAAATGTAAACATTGTAAGTGCTGACTTTTATTTGATTGCACCTCATAAATGTGCCCAGGCAACAGCTGGCACAGGATGCTATATTACTTACATTGGCTCTCGGTGCTGTATTTCCATTGAAATTGACTAATGGCTAACATAGTGAAAACACAACAGTGTTATAGCTAAACAAAACAAAACAAAAGCCCTCTGTTATTCAAGAGGAAGTCCCACTGAGTTTGATAGAACTTACTCCCATGGTGAGTGGATATAGATTGCAAATCGTCTCTGTAATCCTATACCTTTCTACTCAGAAGAAAGTTCCATTGAGTTCAATAGGACTTACTCCCAAGATGAGTAGATATAGGATTGTACAGTAGTAAACCACATTTTCACCTATTGTTCCATGACAAGAATGTTTAGGTAAGTGAATCTGGTGGGCCATGGTCTCTCATGGATGATTTTCAGCTTCTATAAATTAAAGGAAAACATACATATAGATGAAAGATTTTCAGCACAAAAAATTTAAACCTTTTTTTAATTTGCTTTGATTTGCATTGGATTTTCTTTTTGAGGAATGTGAATGGTATAATGGAGAAGGTGACTTGAGAGCAAACTTTTCTGCCATCACAGGTATTTGCAAGTCCTGCCCTGGCTTGTCAGCTAAAGTCCTGGTTTCAGTATTCACTGCTGCTAATGGGAATTAAGGCCAAATTGTGACCACATGCTCAATTTTTATTACTGAAGTCACAATCGGGAAACATGCTGGAGGAAATTGGATCAGAACTGTTCAGTGAAATGTTTCCAGTCTCCTGGTGATCACATTCCGAGAAAAGATAATTCAAGTTTCATAAACTCAGACCAGCTGGTTTTCTTTAAAACAGAATAATATTTTTTTCTTAGAAATGGGGTTGCCATCTTAACTTGGGGAAGAAGAAGAAAATGCTTGGATGGGGGCAGATCAGCTGTTCTTTATCTTCCTAATTCTTAGTTGTGAGAAATTATTGAGAAAGGTCCTTCAGCTGATTGACTTTACAGTGTACGTATTCCCCAGAAATGATACCATCTTCTGAATAAAAACATTGTTTAACCATGAATATGGAAAACATACAAGTCTAGGCAGACAAAACATTGCAAGGTTGGAGAAAGACCAGAAGAGGAAGAAGAGGATCTCCATCTCAGTACTTTTCTGTACAGAAACAGCTTCCCCTGTGGTTTATATACCCTCTTCCTTTATGTTCTTCCATAAGCAGATAGCAGTTTGGGATATGTTGGATAAAGTATGTGAAGCATGTTAAATATTTGAAATGTATCCTATAAAAATGTAAAATCCTGTAAATTGTTACCTAAACAGTTTACATGAATCATATTGTATTTATCATTACAGTGCTTCCCACAATGGGCTGTACCTTCCATTTTGCTCCATTAGGTTCAAGTAAGGAACACTTTCACCTCCCTCTTTAATTTGGCTGGGAGAGAAGAGGACAGGTGTTAAATCAACAATTCTGAATATTGCTTGTGCGGTCCAGATTTTTCCAAAAGAAACTTCCTTTTACTCTATCTACAGGCAGCTGTGTGTACACATCTCAAGCACTAATAACATCCCGTGCCTTTTGCACAAACATTATCGTTTCTGCCTACATCCGTTTCCTTGAAACTGAACAGGATGGTAAGAGGACTTAGTAATCTGCAGACACCGCTAGATGCTTCCATAGTCTTAACAATTGTGCTCTTCAACAAAGCTGAGCTGACAGTGTAAGCCTTTTTGGCAGGGACCCTATGACATCTGTGTATTGCAGTACTTAATCTCTACAGTGAGAGGCCCTTGAACTGAAGCCTGCCTAGGGAGTCACAGAGCTTGACTGGAATTTCTGCAGTTTAATCCCAGAGGTGTGGGATCTGGTTGCACAAGGGTGTAGGAGATGTACTTTACACATTCCCAATGGCAGCCTCCATTTTGTTGTTTCCCTTACGTAGTCTCTGAATTAAGCATAGGTGTTAGGACTAAGCCCTAGCAAATCTCCTGTTTTTCTGTCTTGTGTGTAACATGTTGCTGACCTGTACATTTGGACTGATGAATGGACAGTGGTGATGATAACATGAAAAATACACTAGTTTGAATGAATAAAGTTTATTTCAGTTGTTGTTGTCTTGCTGTTGCTGTATGCTTTCAAGTCAATTCCAGGTTATGGCAATCATGCTCTAGGGTTTTCTTGGCAATATTTCTTCAGAAGGAGTTTGTCATTGCCGTCCTCTAAGGCTGGGAGAGTATAACTTGCCCAAGATGACCTAGTGGGTTTCCATGACCCAAGTGTTAATTCAAACTCTGTCCCCCTAGAGTCCTTGTCCAGCATTCAAATCGCTACACCAAATTGTCTCTTTATTTTGTCATAGACCAACACCTAAAATGTTCAAAATTAGGGATGGGATGAATCCAGAATTTTCTGAATCCGGATCTAAATCCCTGGAAGGTTCTGGGAATCCACGAATCTCACGAATCTCGAATCTTTCGAATCCTTTTTTTAAAAGGGGTTTAAAAAGCAAGAGAAAGGAGGATAATCTTGGGCAAGACACACTCTCTCAACCTTAGCAAAAGCCTAGGCAAAGGCAAACCTCCCTCTGAAGAAATCTGGCCACAACAATTGTCATAGTTTTGCCTCAGGATCTCCCCAGATTGAAAATGACATGAAGGCACAGGCAGGAAAATGTGGATTAATCTCACATTTTCCTGCTTGTGTAAACAGGACCACATACTACAATACAGAGATAATCCAGGTCAAAACTAGATTTTCTTTGCATAGCTCCTTATGGCATCCTGGTTTTTTTGTAGTTTGATGATGCACCAGCACACTTTGGCAGAGAAGGCTGTGACCCGTTGTAAAACTACAAAGCCCAGAATTGTGTATGAAAGAGCTTTGTAAGGGAGCTATACAAAGGAATCTTTCAGTTGCCTTGAAATCTCCAGCCTGTACCTTCCAGTCAAGTGCTGAACTTAACTGTTCAATTTAGATATATTAGAATACAACCCTAGATGTAATTTCTGAAATTGTTAGCAAAGGCCATTATCACTCCAAGGGAAAAACTCACCTACTTGCCATCTCCTCTTGTATATCTGGTCTCCTAGGTTTTCAGGCATCCCGGTTTCCAACAAACTGTTTGGTTGGCGGATTCGAAAGATTCGGTTTGCCTATTTTGGCACAGGGATTCGGATTTGCGAATCTCGGATCCTTCGCCAGGATTCAAGGATTTCGTTGGCCCATCCCTATTCAAAATACAACAAATGCAGAACACCGTGGTATGCAAAGCAGTATTAAATACAATACAAAGGGCCTGTCCACACTGCATAGCTATCCCACTATGATTCTACTTTAACTACTATGGCTGCCTCCTATGGAATCCTGGGCTCTGTAGTCTTGGGAGGTACTGGAGCTCTCTGGCTAAGAATTCTAAATATCCCTCCCTAAAATGCAAATCCTTTGATTCCATAGAACAGAACCATGGCAGTTAAAGTGGAATCATAGTGCATTAGTTCTGTAGTGCAGAAAGACCCAAAGTTGGAATATGAAATGTTTCAGAAGGAAGTGCTGCCTTATAACTTCTTTCTTTGAAAATTTTTGACTGCAGCGCCAGGTATTCCCAATCAATATTGTTGATGCCTGTGGTCTTGGCTGGAACTTTGTATTTGTCAATTGTTCTGCTCTGTTATAATTAGAGATGGGCCAACTGAATCCTGAAATCCTGGGCAAGGATTCGAAAGTCGTGAATCTGAATCCCTGGGCCAAAATAGGCAAACTCAATCTTTCAAATCCACCAACCAAATAGTTTGTGGGAGACGAGGATGCCTGAAAACCTGGGAGATCAGACACACAAAGGGAAATGGCAAGTAGGTGAGTTTTTTCCCTTGGAGTAATAATGGCCTTTACTAACAATTTCAGAAATTACACCTAGGGTCGTATTCTAATATATCTAAATTGAACATTTAATATTTAAGTTCAGCACTTGACTGGAAGGTACAGGCTGGAGATTTCAAGGAAAGCTGAAAGATTCCTTTGCATAGTTCCCTTGCAAAGCTCTTTCATACACAATTCTGGGCTTTGTAGTTTTACAAAGTGTCACAGCCTTCTCTGCCAAAGTATGCTGGTGCATCATCAAACTACAAAAAAACCAGGATGCCATAAGGAGCTATGCAAAGAAAATCCCGGTTTGACCTGGATTATCTCTGTACTGTAGTGGTCCTGTTTACACAAGCAGGAAAATGTGGGATTAATCCACATTTTCCTGCCTGTGTAGAAAGGGCCTTCATGTTATTTTCAGTCTGGGGAGATCCTGAGGCAAGACTATGACAATTGTTGTGGCCAGATTTCTTCAGAGGGAGATTTGCCTTTGCCTAGGCTTTTGCTAAGGTTGAGAGAGTGTGTCTTGCCCAAGATTATCCTTCTTTCCTTTGCTTTTTAAGCCCTTTTTTGAAAAAGGATTCGAAAGATTCAAGATTCATGGATTCCCAGAACCTTCCAGGGATTCGGATCCAGATTCAGATTTGGAAAATTCTGGATTTGTCTATCCCTAATTATAATGGTATTGTTTTAATGTCTATTGTTTTATTTTGTTGGGCTTTTTTTTAAAAAAAATGGTTAATGGTGCTGCTTTTTGCCTTGAAAAGCAGTCTATGAACATCAATATCGTATAATATAACTATTCAGCTTTGGCTGAAGATAGCAAGCATATCTGAGGCAACCATCCAGCCTCTCAGGCCAAAGGATTCTCAATCATGCAACCTGAAATCTTATAACTGGAAATATTGGGGACTGAATAGAGTACCATATGCTTTGCAAACTATCTACTCAGCCAGTGAGAGTGTGATCTGGTGATTCTGTTGAAATCGAGTCTTAAAAAGAAAAAGAAAAAACAGTGGGAAGGGATCTTGCATAAAAAGATTTGTCTGGTTAATACAACTGTGTATGTATCTCTGGCCCAGATCCAAAAAGCAACTTCTTTCATCACACTGAAATGTGAAACCTCCCATCGTGTCCATGTCAGTTACTAGTCCTCCCCTAA
Organism: Cyclura pinguis; assembly: GCA_030412105.1. Classification (NCBI taxonomy): domain Eukaryota; kingdom Metazoa; phylum Chordata; class Lepidosauria; order Squamata; family Iguanidae; genus Cyclura; species Cyclura pinguis. The sequence continues at coordinate 60,907,718 of CM059600.1, read as the reverse complement.
TGAGCAGACCCATGAGGCCACAATTAACTTATGGGCAAGATGCCATTGCACACAAAGATAGTCAGCAAAAGAAAGCAATACTTGACTTGCTACAATTAAAAGATGACTTTGATGAGAAAAGTAAAAACACTAGGCAGCAGTAATACGGGACCTCTTCCTATATTACAAAACCTGTACCACTCTGAGGCCAGAATACATCTTAAAGAAGAAAAATTTTCTGGGCTCCCAGTTATGCCATTCTCTATCTTAGTCTTCCCTTCCCTTGTGCCATCCAGATGTTTGGTGTTCGGAGAACAATTCCTACAGTCCCTCAGTCAGAGGATTATTCATTATCAGCATTGGTGGCTGTTAGTTACTATCAAGTTAATTTTGCAACAGGATGACCTTATGAATTAGAGGCCTTCAGGTCACCTTGTTTGCGGTGGTCCTGCTCAGGTCTTGCAGACTCGGGGATGTGGCTTCCTTGATTGAGTCCACCTACCTGTAATGTGGTCTTCCTCTTTTCCTACTGCCTTCTATCTTACCAAGCATTGTTGTCTTTTCTGTCATTTTTCTAAGTCACATCTTCTCGTGATCTGTCCAAAGAGCAACAGTCTCAGCTTGGTTTCTAGGGAGAATTCAGGCTTGATTTGCTCTAGGAAGCATTTCTTTGTCTTTTTGGCAGTGCAGGGTATCTGGAGAACTTTTCTCCAGCACATTTCCAGTGAGTTCTCTTCCTAACAGCTTTCTTCACTGTCCAGCTTTTAGCACAATACATAGTAATTAGAAATATGATGAGATGGACAATCCTGACATTAGCATCCAGTGATATCAGTATACACAGCCTCAGTATACACAATACAGAGCCTCAGTATACAGCAGGACTTCTGTACAGGTATGTTAGCCATCTCTCATTAAAAAAAAAATTCAAAAGTGGCTTGGGCTCAAGGTATTTGAGAGACTTCTTCCCCTACTAACATGTGCAGTCCAAAGGGGAAACATGATGCTATCCCATCAAAGGCAGAAGCTCAATTGATGATGATGGGAAACAGGAATTGCTTATTTCCAAAGCTCTTTCTGTGCTTTGTATATCTTTATGGTATGAATTGTCATAAGTTACATCATCACATTAAGCTGTTCGAAGCTTTTCTTAGTAGGGCATGGGCACTTGATGAGTGAAACAGAAATCTGTACAAGGAGAAACTTGTTATCTTAAGCCATTTCCACCCTACACTATTATAGTGTGATTGTTCCACTTTCACTATCCTGTGGAATCCTGGGTTTTGCAGTTTAGGAAGGGATGTGTAGAATTCTCAGCCAGAGAGCTCTTTGACTTCAGTAAACAGGATGCTGAAGGTGGAATAATAGCATTATAACAGTGTAATGTGGAAATTGCCTTAAACTCTAATAACTATAGCAGCCTTTCTCAACCTTTTCTCTCTAGAGGAACCCTTGAAATCATTTTTAGGTCTCAGGGAAACCCCTGCAAAGAAATAATTATATCTACAGCTCAAAAAAAAAAGTTTATTTTTTTAATCACAGTCTCTCATAGAACCTCTAGCAACCTCTTGCAGAACTCTGGACTAGAGGATCAAGTCTGGCTTGCAACAAGTTACTTTTCAGCTCATTGCTTGTAGTTAGTTCCTTTTCATAGTAACAGCAGCCAAACAATGTTACTTTTTTGACAGAAGGAACCAGTTTCTCAGACTTTCTTTTTCCTCACAAGAAAAAGAGGATGCAGCTCTTCCCCTATTGCTTCTTACAGTGCCCCCATCCCATCCCATCTCTCTCTCTAGAGTTATATCTCTAGAGCACCATGACAGTAAAATTGAGGGTGAGGGCCTGCCAGAACTGAATCTCTAGATTGGTCCAGAAATTACAGCATTATCACTTCTTAGAGACTTTCCAGAGTGCTTCTGACCTGCCAGAGAAGCTCTTTGTATGCTGCATGGCTTGGATTTTCCTTGAAATAAAAAGTGTGTGTTCAAAAGAAAGAAAAGAAGAAGGAAAGAAACAAGAGGCCAGGTTTTGCCAGAGGAGTGGTAAGTATAACCTCTGTTGAGTTTGAGAAGTATCCGTTAAGGGAGCTTTTTTCTCAGTGTTGAAAACCTGTAAGGGTGAGATGGAGAACTTTGAATGTTATTATGTGACAAAATACTTTTGTCAATTTTAATTACTTAAACTACACCTTTTCCCCCAAAGTTGAGACTCAAGGCAATTTTTCAAAAGTTAAAACAGGTAGAGATAAAAAAAATTCTAGATAAATACATGCAAAAATATTTTTAAAATGCTATCAAACTATGCATAGAATTAAAAAGCATGCGCAATAAGAGGCAAGAAATCAAAATAGTACAATACACTGCTTCATTAATTCACCTTTCCATCCCTCCATCTATTTATTTAATGCTCTGTCTCTGTCCCAGTATTAGACTCAAATTGGCACTAATAAGAGCTCTTTTCTTATAAACCAGTCAATTCTCCAAGCCTTGTCAGAATACAAAGATCTCTACTTGCACACAGAAGTACAACACTTAATGGCTTGGGACCTCAATACTTGAGAGTGATTTCCTTTACATATATATATACTTGAGATCCATTGGAGAGGCCCTCCTCTGTAGAGAAAATACATTGTGGGAGAACATGGGAGAGGGCCTTCTCTGTAGAGACACACCAGTTGTGGAATTCTCTCCCCTTGGAGAACCAGTTGGCACCAATGTTGGGATCATTTCAGCTCCCAGTCAAAACCTGGCTTTTTATTAAAGCTTTTGGGCATAACTGATTTTACCTATACTGCACATGTCCAGTGGTTACGTTATTCAACATTGTTTTAACCGGTTTTAAATTGTCTGGTTTCTAATTGATAATCTGTTTAATAAGTTTTCAATCTTTTAAAATTATTGTTATATAAATGTTTTAAGTTGATTTTGTTCTGAGCGGCCCTGAGATTTTGTTGTAAGTGTCCTGAGAGTGGGATAGAAATATTTTAATAAATAGATAATAATTAAATAAACAAGGAGGAAGATCAGCCTAGCACCCCAGTTGGAAACTGCTGGTCTTCCTCACAGGATAGCTTGTTTTCACAAAGCCCTGGAAGAAGAGAGGAAAGGAGAAACTCAACCCAGTTTATACAAGTAGTGGGTGGAGACAGTTATTTGTCACTACCTGGTGTTTCCTTTCAACAACGCAGGGTAGTTGAAACTTATTGTGTCAGTAAGAAGGACTCCAGTCGTGCCAGAAAATAGTAATAATTGTGTGCCTTCCAAAGTTACGTATATTTTCTATTTCTGCCTCCTTCCTTTTTATACTGTTACTGAAAGCTCCTTTGGGTCCTATAGAACTTGCCTTGAACACATGCTATCCTACTTCATTCATTTACTGTTCATCTACCTGGATTGTGCCAGTCAGTTTAGTTTTGCTTGGTCTTAATTACATATGGGGAGGCTCATGATGACAAATGCAGAGAATCTCAGTTAATAGCAGTGGGAATGAGAAGTCTCAAGCCAGACAGCTACAGAAGCCTGCTGGAACCCCGCTGTTCCTCTTGACAGCTGATGCAGGGGCCTTTCAAGGCACATCTTAGGCACTTAGCCATCAATGCCAAAATCCCATACTTGCCTCCAGGGAGTATATTTATACTGCCATGCACGGACAATGAAAACTGCAATGTTTGCTAAATCCATAGACTTCAGTAAGACTGAACGGTTCAAGGGAACTGGCTAAAACAGCTAAGTAGCTGTGCATTTGTAAATGTAATGCTACCTACCTTCGGGGAAAAAATGCTGTTCTGTAACAGAAAAGGAAGTTCTCACCATTTCCCCTACCTGAAAAGAACCGTGGCTTGACCTCAGCTGTGCATCTACCTGTCGTAAGGGATGTGATAATCTGCCAGTCTCATTCTTGTTGAATTTCTCCACTTTCTGCTACTGTTCTCATTCCAACCTGTTTCCATATTGGGTTGCAAGGCTCTCTTTTTCCCCTCAAGTGAAAAAAATGGGCATTTTTTAAACCATTCTTTTTCAGAATGTGTGCATTTTTGTATGCATTCCTCTATTTTTCCTAATGACTTAATGCAGTTTTGCATCTGTTAAAGTCTGTGCACATTTTTCACAAATGAAGATGTTTAGTTGGCGCCTTTTTTTAAATATACGCATGATTTCTGGTTGTTTTCCCGTCTGAAATACCCTTGCAAATGTACAGATTTCCCCATGTGAAATGCAATCCATTCTCTTGGCAGTCTCAGAAGTGAGAAATGAGTGTTTCCATATTGAAATGCAATATGCCCAGTATGCAAAGTAGGCCTTACTCAAATATAGCTAACACAAACTTCTGCCCTTGTTACATAAGTCTTTCTGCTTGCAACCACCATCCACTGCAGAAAGTGCCATGTCTGTATATGTGTGTGACCAAGTTAATTCCCATGTTTCTTCACTCCAGAGACTAACCTGAGCTGCTCTTCTGCATGATTAAGTTCACAGTTTGGACCAATCCAAGCAGTGGTGACCAAAGGAGAAACTGAATGAAATAGTCTTGTTTTCTAGTGCATCAAAAAGCCTAAGTCTTCAGCAGCTGACAAAGCATTTCCTAGTATTATTGCCAGGAGGGAGTCCCGTTTTGATTTCTAACCATATCCTTTGTTTTTGGAAGCTTTCCTTGCAGCTTTCCACAAGCCCTTGATGTTGTTATCTTTTAGAACTTTGCCACATTTAGAAAGTGAAACATTCAGTGCCTTGGTTGGGAGAATGGAACAGATTCCGCTTTCCAGTCTGTACTCATACAGCCCCCACTGCTTTCTTGGTAGGAACAAGAGTCTGCCGGAACCAGGGCTTTTTTGTTGTTGTTAAAATGCATCTGAAAATGAAACCATATTAGAAAATATGCAGGGCTGTGGTTCTGCTCTATCTCTCTCTCCTTCCCCTTGCCCCTCTGGGGGGCCAGCAACGTCTCTGGACGTGCTCAGCTGCTGTAATAGGATCTCCCCACTGCTTGCTGCTGTGGGCCATGTTTGTCTTGGCACTCCACTCACTGAGGCACTTTAGAACAGAGAGCCAGTCAGGGAAGGCTTTGGGTTGTTTCTTCACCTCTTTTCCCTTCTTGAAATGGTTTTGCAAATAAAATCTGATGTTATCGTTGAGATGCCTCCATTTGCAACAGCAAAGCAGAGATTTTCAGGAGGGCTCTGCACTAAGCGTGCAGAAAGGAAAGGGCTACTCATGTGCCAAACATGAAAGTTCACTTGAGGTGACAGAGTGAACCCCGCTAGATTACTTTGCCTGGGGGAGCCCCCTTAGATTGCTTTGTATATATAGAACAATAAAACATAGTTCACAATTGTACTTTATTTTTTATTTATTTAAAACATTTAGCTATTGCCTTTCAGCCCATCATAACATCTTGGCCCATCTAATAACATTTAATTGTTAGAAGATGTGTGCAATTTTGTGTTTGTGTGTGCACATACTGACTTTCTGTTGGAAAAAAGCTGTTCAGAATGTTTAGCTTATTTAAATTTGTAATCTCACCCATCTTGAAATTTCATTTTAACTAATTTGGGATAACTAATTTGATAAGCAGCTGTCCACCCTAGCATTACAGCCTTCCTGGCCTGGCACAAATAGAAGTACTCCAAGGAAGCCTCATAAACTCACTGTACAGTTGCCCACCTCATGATAAATGCAATACCCAACAGGAAAGCAACATAAAAATTTAATTCAGAGCTCAGAAATGGGTGACCCACCCCCGTCCCAATATTTTTAACTAGTTTGCAAGACATGAGCAGGGATATTGACAGCAACCCTTAGAAGCCTAACATTCATAAATAACAAGTCAAAGTCAACTTGGTGGCAAAAATTATGATAACAATGGGAGTTTTAGTCCAGCAATATCAAGAGGTCCATGAGTTTCCCATGCCTCACCTAGCAGAGTGGGCCACAGAAACAGGAATTTGAAGAAACTCATCTGACACACAATAAGGTAACTGTATAGGTGTCTTTTCCATGCAAGCAAGTGCACGTTTGTTGTATGATAATCACACATTCCCTAATTCACCCACGTATTTATTTAAAATGTGTCTATTTTGTATATGAATATGCTGCTGAAAACCGTGAAATAGACAGAAGGGTTGAGAAACAGAGAATTTTGGTGCATTACTGTCATTCTTGGGTGTGTTTATGTCCGCTTTTCCTTAATACAATTCAAGCTTAGCCTATTCGATAGCAACAAATAGGTGTAATTTCAAATGGAGCAACTTCCTGTTTGTTTCCTCTGGTATATTTAAACTAGAAGCCTTACTCTTTTTTTTCAGTGTTTCTTTCCTCCACTCATTGTCATATTTATCCATTGCTCTTTCATTGTCCTGCTCATCCCTGGCTTCTAGTTGTTTAAACGGTTCTTTAAAATGTTTACTCACACAGTCTACAGATCTTCCTCTTTGGGCAGTAGAGTCGTCTTCTGCTGGGATTCTTTCTTAATTCTGTCATTCACATAGTGGCTTCCCAAGATGCAAGGGGCTGGTAATCTCACATGTACGGATGTGTGAGGTTTGTATCATCACAGCATCTTGACCAAGTCAACTGGTGCCTTTCCACTCCACATTTACAGTGTACATGTGGCGGCAATGGGATTTTGTTTCCCTGACTCATGCCCCTAATATCTGGACACTTGAACAGTTAGAGGGCTGTTTCACACTACTTCTTTATAGCTCAGTGATTCCACTTTAACTGCCAGGACTGAATCCTATGGAATCCTGGCATTTCAGTTTAGACAGCAGTATTTAGCTGTTCATCCGTCCCTCCACATTCACTAGGGTTAGGGGTACAGAACCCCCATGAAAGTGAAAAATCCATGAATAAGTGTAGGCCCTCCCAAACCATATTTAACACACACAAAACGTATGATCATCTTATTAAAGCCACCATGGATTCCTTTGAGACATCAGGCTCCTTCACAAGGCAGAAATGGGTGGCTGGTGGGGCTTACTGTCACCTCCACTGCTGCCCCACACCATTTTTAATAGGGATTTATAAGCTTTGTTCACAGTTTCTGAGTTTCATGAGGCTTACAGTCCCTATTAAAAATGGCATAGGGAGGCAGCAGAGATGACAGCAGATAATCTGTGAATAATCAAATCTGCAAAAGTGAAACCCCCAAACGTGGAGGGCCGCCTGTGTTTTGTAGCATTTAGCCAGTGTGGTGCAGTGGTTTGAGTTTTGGACTAGCACTCTAGAAATACTCTGCCATGGATGATATTCAGCAAGTCACACTTTCTCACCCTCAGAGGAGAGCACTGGCAAACTCCCTCTGAATAAACTGTGCCAAGAAAACCTATGATAGGTTTGTCTCACAGTCCCTATAGGTCTGAAATGACTTCAAAGCACACAAAGAAAGAATATCCATTTTATGAGCCTTTGTTAAGCTGTGTTTGTACAATACTGATGCCAGAAGGGAATCTTCCCACCAGTTTGGTAGAAGAAGCAGATGGTTCTTATTATGGAAACAGTTAATGGGATTTGGAGTTTTTCGCTTTACCATGATCATCCCTGTGCATCAGAAGTTATCATTGACACAGTCACTTATTTCTTGTTTTCTGCATTTAGATGGTAATAAAAGCACAGGACCACAACTTTAGGCATTTTAAAAAAAACTTCATCAGAAGGTAGGCATGTTTTTATGACCATTATGGCTATGAAAGCCAGAGAGTGAAGAATGCTGACAGGGAGAAAATCAACTCATGCAAAATGTAGTGCTGGAGGAGAGTTCTGTGGATACCACAGACTGTCAAAAAGACAAATGAATGGGTCCTAGAGCAAATCAGGCCTTAATTCTCACTAGAAGTGAAGATAACTAAAATGAGGCTGTCATACTTTGGACATATCATGAGATGACGTCACTCATTGGAGAATATGATAGTGCTTGGGAGAGTGGAAGGCAGTAGAAAAAGAGGAAGACCATGCTACAGATTGATTGATTCAGTAGAGAAAGCCATAGATTTGTGTTTGCAAGACCTGTGCAGGACAGTTAGTGACTAGGACTCTTGGATGTCTCTCTCATTCATGCAAATAAAAGTAGATTTGATAGCAAATAACAAGATAAAATCAATCCCAAGCAGGAGGTAAGAATAAATTAAAGTTTTACACAATATGTGCATGCATACACACACACACACACACACACACACACACACACACACACGGCAATCTTTTGTAATTCAAAATGTTGTTTTGGAAAGGCTGATTAACAGTGAAACAGCGGTCAGAGTAGAGGATGCTTAACATTGTCCATTCCCATCATTTACATGCTCCAAACTACACTGCCTTTTCCCTGGGTTTTCTACTGTCAAGGTTTCAGGTACACATTAGATTGTTCTGGTGGTGATAGCCTTTGTGGGGGTTAATTTAGAGCAAGGAAATCGCAGTCAAGGAAAGAGTTAAGCCCCCCCCCCCAATTTACTGCTGCTTTTTTCATATTCTTAGTCATCCCCTCCATCTGAAATAGAGAAGGAGTCCTTGTGTTTTGCGCAATTTAGCCATCTGCCTCTTGAGTGCTGGGATTGAGGGCAGATTAGAGTGCATGTGAACCTCTTCCATGCTGTCTTGAGGTTTTTAAGGAATAAACTGGATGAGAATATTTTAAAAAAACAACGCTTGGTGCTGATCAAAGTTCTTTTGGAGGGCAGTGTTTAGTTCAGGATGTTAACATTGAGGAAAGCCTCAAGAATGATAAAACAAGAATTCTGAAGCAAGTTGTATGGGTAAACAAGGGAACTTGTCTTGATTAGTTTGGAACAGACCCATACAACTTAAAATCTGAGTGCAGACCATGTATTATGACTGCCAGGCACTAGACGAAAGCATCTACTCTTGTTTTCTGCAGCCCAAGAAAGAGCAAGCAGTGGTTGGGCCCCAGTACATCTCCATACATACCAGAAGGTCTGTTTTGTGAGTTCATGAGTTGTGGGTTGTGCAGCCACGGCATAGGAAGAGAACAGGCACATTTTCAAAGGTTCCATGTAGTCAAAGAAAGAAGTATGAATGCCGTAAGAACATGCCAGTAGAGATCTAGTTTAATATACTGAACTGTGCAGAATATTCTAACAGTGAGGTCTCTGTTCTCATGATCTTACCAGACCTCTGAGAAGTTACTTTCTAGGACTACAGCTCCCAGATCTGTCACCCCCACTCATAGAATTACAGTCCAAAACAACATTTTTAAGCTTTGCTTCCCCAATCTGCCGCCACATTCACACTTTTTGAATTTTGAAAGGGCTGGGCACTTATGTAGGATGCTTTGCATATGGTATATTTGACCTTTTTGTAGTCTCAGGGCTGGTCTTCAGAGGCCCTTGATGTGCTTCCTAGTTATAGAAATGAAGGGAGGTTTATTGACAGTTTTAGCCCTGTTGATAAAGAATGGCATTGGTGGATATCATTGAAATGACATCTCTTATTGTAACATAATTGTTAGCGTGTTATCATGGGTCATTAACAGAGGATGATAAAGAACTGGTCAAAATGTTTGCACTTTCTAAGGCCAGGATCCTAAAATGACCTTGTGTAATGATCTGTTGAGCAAGGGTTTGACCCTTTCAAGGTTTCATAGCTATCAGTTGCAGCAGTGGTGGCAAAAGAAGAAAGAGAGAGCTAGCTCTGAGCTGCCTGTTCCTTGAATCCTGGGCTTCAGAGGGCAAGGTCCTTGGAAACAAGGCATTCCAAGATGAGTGCTTTGGGAGTTGTCTTTCCCAATGCACAAGTGACTGCCCAAAGATGCTCTACCCCACAGCTCAAAGCCAGACATCCCCAAGCCATCTTCTTTCTTCTCCCTTTGTCACTGCCAACAGCAGTGTTTTTCCTTTTCCTCCCTGCCATTTTCTCACATCTTCTTGCCATCACTGTCATCTGCTCCATCTTCAGCAAATAATAGGATCTTGAACTAAGCTGCTGCACGTTTGGAAGAGTTTGGATTTATGTGCTTTTGGAGCCAGAGTAGGCAATAAATGCAGACATTTGTCTTTTGTGAATTAAGACAGTGATGTTAATATTTTGTGTCCCTGTTTAATTTAATAAGAAACATAATACTTGTGTAGTGTATGGCTATTATGACGAACAATCACGTCTTTCTGTGGAGTCAGACCTGAGGGCAGCAGTATTGAGCGGGCAATATATTCGTGTTTATTAATCAAATTAAAACTGAAGCCAAAAATGCAACAAAACAAAACACGAACTTTAACTATATCCTAGCTCATCCAAAAACAATCATAAACCAAGGATATATGCACTGCAGACAGATCAGAACTTAGAAAAGAAACTCTTGAGAGGCTATAACTCTCAGTATCTGCCAGCCAGCACAACTTGCATCTGCTGTCTGAGGGATTCTGAGATCTGTAATAATAATAAAAAAAGGATTCCCCTTCCCCCAAAAAAATTGCTGACACCTCTGTGATTATCATTCTTGGGGCAGAAAAATAGACAAGAGGACACTGAGAATAGGAGCAAGGGAGATGGCAAACCAGCAGCAGAGCTTGGAGTGTGTGGAGGGGGGTTGGGAGGGGGACAGGGTTACGGTGCAGGGGGCGTGGCCACAGTGCTGGGGGTGTGGTCGCGGTGTGTGGGGGCATGGCCACAGTGCAGGGTGTGGCTACAAGCCAGGATGCCCCAAAAGCATTGCTGCTGGGGGCGAACCACCCTCATCGCCCCCCCCCGTCCCTACGTGACTGTGGCAATCATTTCTCTCTCTAATTTAGAAGCTGTGTAACTCATCTAGACTGGTTCTCCTCTAAACCTAATCTCTAATGAATATTGCAAGATCAACTCCTGGGGACATACTGGCCCATGTTGCTCAATCAGTGTAATTTTCTTTCTTTTCTTCAGCCAGCATATTCTCATTATGTATTTATGTATCTGTATATATGTATAATGGCTGTGCTTCACTTCTAAAGCATATCCACACTGTTCTTAAGGTTTGGTATTCCTCTTCTCCGTGGAAGTGGGGGTCAGTCTTCATTCTGTGATGGGTTCTCTAGCTGCTTTCAGCTTTTGTTTCCTTGTGGAGGTCTTCTTGTTAGCTGCCTCTTGGCTCTGTTCCTACTGTAACAGCATTTGGGATACTCAGAGGCATGATGGGAATATGAACAAACCTTCCTCTCCTGTTGCCACTGTGCTCCCTTAGTGGCTAGTGGTTTTCTTTGGCAGCTAGTATCTATAGCAGCTTCCAGGTGGCAGCTGGAGAAAGGGAGGAGCTTGATAATGGTGGGATCAGTTACCTGGCCAGTGATGACTCTGCTACCTTTCAGTCTCTCTGCAGCATTCTTGTATGATAACAGGCTTACAGAATTTGGTTATGATAGCCCCCATCTTCTCAAAGTGGTAATAAAGAAAGAATGGGCTAACTACTTTGTTCCAAGGTAATACAGTACATGTCTGTGTTTGCCCAGAAAACTTCACTGTAGGGATGTACTTCTTTGCTGATTTTCTTCCTTCTGCAAGAAAGTATTCAAAAACTGTGCATTTTTCAAAGACTATTCACAGTTTGGGATATATTCTGCACAAAATCTGCATGCGGTGTTTTTGTGTAGCAAACAGCAGTTCTTGTGCAGAAACAGAATTTTCTGCACACAAAAAATGCTGCTTCCTTCATAGAAATTCTACTTGGAAACTTAATTCTACACTACTCCCCCTCCCCTCGAAAGCAGCATTTTCTGAACAGGTTAACAGGATTTTCACTGCAGAAAAGAATCTTTCAGCGCTCTTATTTTTTGTGTAGAAATATTCTTTTCTGCTCAGAGAATGTTGTTTTCTGCACAAATAACCACATGTGAATTCAGCAAAGAATAAGTCCCAAACTGTGAAGATGCTTGTCAGTCCAGGATTCTGCTCGTCACTATTTCTTATCATTTGAGAAATGTGCTATTTATTTATTTATCTTTGCGTATTGTCTCCACCCCTATTTCACCCTCAGAAGGTGAATCCCAGCATTCTGCTGACAAGTAGATGTGGAATGGAATTGTACTTGATTATGCTCAGAACCTTTCAGGACAGATGAATGTTAAAAGATTACAATAAATTTTTCACTACAACCAAGAATGAGGAGAGAAGCTAATTTAGGCTTGGAAGCCTATGCATGCTTTCCTGGGAGCGATCCCTATTAAACTCAGTGGAGCTTACGTCTGAGTAGGCAGAGAATTGCATTGTTGACTGTTAAAAACAGCTGTACCAGTTTACAATCACTTCTGCTGGGTTGTCATGTACTCTTCCACACTGTAATAGCATAAAATTATTCTAGCAAAACGTACCTTCTTTACTTCTCGCCAGCATTTCTTCCTTGGATATCTGGCAACGAAAAAAAAAGTGGTGAATTACAGTGGTCTTGTTCTTGAAGTCATTTTTTTCTTAGTTCATCAGACACGCAATACACACACACTCTTGCACAATTCCAATTTGCAGTGTTCCATATATGAGCAGGAATTGTACGTATGTGGTTGCTGGGAGGAAAGCCTGGCTTAACTGTTTATATAAACATACAGCCACACTTGTGGAATGTTGACATATGCTTGCTCTGGAAGCTGTTAATTTGTGCAGAAGACAGTAAGTTAAAGTCAATTCCCAGGAACGAAAAACCAAACTGAGCTTCACATTCCAGATATTCAGCTGTGACCATGTCTCCACTTGGCTTGGGGATTCAGAATGATCAACAGCCATTCCACTGACAGAGGCCGAGGACAAACCAGATGCTTCAATTGCAGAACCAAAAATATTGTACAGAGAGTGGACCTGCTGCCTAGGGATGGAACAGCAGCTTGCTCTGGTTCATGAAATGAGGCCTTGGTTAGGATGTAGCTTTTAAGCAGCATTTTGCCAATGTCTCATTCTCATGTGGTGTGGAACCCATGTTCACAGAGTGAAAGTCCTGGGACTTTCTGATTAGCAGATGATTTTGTTATTATAAGAGTTACAAGGTGAAATACTGGACAAGTTTCCAATACTTTTAAAAGCTTCATACAGAGGGAATTTCAGTAGTTCTCACAACTTCACAAAGTCCTATGTTAATTATGAAGTCATCTGTACCCTCAATCTTTCCTATCCCTTCTAAGGTTAGTTGCAATCCCCACAATAGCTTTGATTGTGGAGGAGGAGGGATTTTCAAAACAAAAATATGTTTTTTAGGAGCTGTCACCATAATCCTACATATTTTGATTAGGGTTGGTCTTGACTGGACAATTATAATTCATTGTCAGTTATGAGAATGTCTGGAACTGGTTTGCTGACTGCATTTTGGTATCTCTTTTGCAAGATGAATGGCTGCACTTCAGAATCTACCACCACCCAAATTCTGATTTACCCAACCAGTAATGATCTAAAAGAATTTAATTATTTGGCCAGGAGGACAGTGTAGAGAGTATGGGACAAAGGAGAGGGAGTTGATGAAAAAATAACTCCAATGTCAGTTTCTTGTGTATAAAGAAAAAAGACTCGTAGAAAACATATTGATGATGTATCCATGAATAAAATACTGAAGAACATAGATAGTACAAAGTGTACTTCTTAAGAAAAGAGAATGAGATGTTTGGTACAGTGGACAAAGTGTCAGTTTGAGGGCTGATGTTAATATCTAATGTTAATCATATGGTTCACATTTGTGTGCGTGATTTTTTTTCTTCCAGACATGGAGAATGGTAAGGCATTTTAGAAGGCCACAGGTTTATTCATAATGGACGCCACTCAGAGCACATGGTTTTTCTGCAGAGAGGTACTGCCAGTCAGAGAAGATAATACTAGGCAAGACTTGAGAAATTTTCCAGTTTGAGGCAGTCTCTTTGTGTTCATGTGACAGCCAATGTGGGGTACTGTTTTAAAGGTTAGAATAGGACTCCAGCAGACCAAGGATTGAACGCCCTTACTCAGCCATGAAAACCCAGAGCGTGATCTTGAGCAACTCACACTCTCTTGCTGTCAAAGAAAGGCAAAGGCAAACTTCTTCTGAATAAATCTTGCGAAGAAAACCCTATGACAGGACTACCAAAAGTTGAAATTGACTTGACGGCAGAAAACAACAACTGTATACCTGCAATCAGATCGCTCCACTGCATGGATTAAAAAAAACAATAGGCTAGGTGCTCTGTGTTTTTAATGACTGCATTACAAGCAAAAGATGGAACAGAGGAAGCTTTCCGCATGTCAAGGAGAGCTTCACTAGCCCTATGTTCTGCCTATAAAGTTGTTCCCATTGACAGCAGCAGTTCTCAGAGACTGCTGTTAAATGAACAGCGACCCAACTGTGTGACTGTGGATGAAGGCATAACAATTTTGAAACAGTCAGAATAATCAAGAGGAAAGCCTTTTACACTGTAACATCCCTTCAGTTCCTGAGGTTTCAGTCAAAGAAAGAAATAAGAAGATAAAAAAGAATCTTGTCTCACGATGTGCTAGCTCTGACTTGGGTCACTAAACTTTAAATCTTGCCAAAAAGTGTTCAGCAAAACATAAGCTTAATTAAGACAGAAGGTCTGACGGGGGTATTGGCCTTACTTTTATAAATCCTTCATTGTTGCTTCATTTAACTCTACCAGTGAATCTTATTCTCTTTGATGTTAATGTAATAGGATTAAAAGCAACTTGTTACGATGAAGAGTGAGGTCACAGAAAGATTCATTAGGACCCAGGTTTGATTAATATGGCTGCTTTTCTGGAAAAAGTAGCACTATTGCAAAGCTTATTAGTCTAGTAAGCCTTCAGTTCTTCTTTCATGCTTCACCTGGTTTTACTCAGTAGTATTGCACAGTATTTGTGAGACTAGAAGACTGGATATGACAGCCCATTGTTTTGACCTGAGACAAAGGTGCATATGGGACAGGCTCTGCTATCTTTATGCTTTTGGTCTGTATCCCATCTTTAAGATCTAATGTTTGGCAGCTGTGCAAACTGCAGCTTCATTGGTGCACTGTCCCTTAATTCTTTGCAAAGGTGTAGGAAAAATGTACCCTATCTATTATGCAGATAGCTTCTTTAGATAATACCCAAACAAAGGCGCAAGGCTGGGATGCCACATACAGATGGACAAACTTTCTCTGTATGTGGAGTGAACAGTAAAGAACACTGAAAGCTCAAGAGATGCAGAATATTCCACAGGCATTTACATCTCTCCCCTGCAGTTAACATGCATTCTGATTAAAATGTCTTTTTTATTATTTAGGACAGATGTTAGATGAAATTACATACCATTGTGTTTCTGAGCATGTGTACTTGAGGTGAGCTACAATCCTTTACTTGCTGTCCTGGGAGAAAGTCGCATTCAACTCAGTGAAGCTCATGAGTGAGTTTGGGATTGTGCTGATGACAGTGAACAACTCTTCCCTCCATTTTTGCCTTCATCTTACAAAGGTGTTGTGTCTCTATTTCTCCTCAGATTTTGCACTGCTCTTTTAATAAATGGGCAAAACATGCTGAGGAATCTGTTGTTCTGCAGTTTTTTCTTTCCCTTAGCTAAAATCCATTAGTTCAGGAAGGGAAATCATGCACCCCTGTGAGTGTGTTTGAACTGCAAGTCCCACTTGCCTGAGCCAGTCAGTGGTGAAGAATTCTGGGAGTTCAACAACACCTAGAGGCTGGCATAAGCCTTTCTTACAGCTACATTAAGGTATATCCACAAACTCCAGTCAATTAGCATTAGTATGAACAGAGATAATGGTTTCCTGGCACATTAAACATATCATAACACTAGTTGACATTCCAATCACTAATAGGGTCTAATGCTGACTTAGAATCACAGAATCATAAGAGCTGGAAGAGACCACAGGGGCCATCCAGTCCAACCCCTTGCCATGCAGGAACACACATCAACAAATGGCCATTCAGCCTCTGCTGAAAAACCTCCAAAGAAGGAGACTTCACTACACTCCGAGGCAGCATATTCCACTGCAAGACAGCTCTGACTGTCAGGAACTTCTTCCTGAGGTTCAGGTGGAATCTCCTTTCCTGCAGCTTGAATCCATTGCTCCTTGTCCTAGTCTCTGGAGCAGTGGAAAACAAGCCCACTTCCTCCTCAACATGACATCCCTTCAAATATTTAAACATGGCCATCATGTCCCCTCTCAACCTTCTCTTCTGCAGACTAAACATACCCAGCTCCCTAAGCTGCTCCTCATAGAGCATGGCTTCCAGACTCTTCGCCATTTTGATCACCCTCCTCTGGACAAGCTCCAGCTTGTCTGTATCCTTCTTGAATTGAGGTGCCCAGAACTGGACACAGTATTCCAAATGAGATCTAACCAATGCAGAATAGAGTGGTACCCTTGATCTAGACACCATACTCCTATTGATGCAACCAGGAATTGCGTTGGCTTTCTTGGCTTCCACATCACACTGCTGACTTATGTTCAGCTTGTGATCTACCAAGACTTCAAGATCCCTTTCACACGTACTGCTGTCCAGCCATGTGTCCCCCATCCTAGATTTGTGCATTCCATTTTTTATGCCTAAATGTAGGACCTTACATTTCTCTCTGTTGAAACTCATTCCCAGCTCTCCAATCTGTCAGGGTCATTTTGAATTTTGATCCTGTCCTCTGGTATATTAGCAACCTCTCCCAATTTGGTATCATCTACAAATTTGATCAACATGCCCTCTACTCCTTCATCCAAGTCATTGATGGAGATGTTGAATAAGACTGGGCCCAGGACAGAGCCCTGTGGCACCCCACTAGTCACTTCTCTCCAGGAAGAAAAGCAGCCATTGGTGAGCATCCTTTGTGTTCAGTTGGTCAACCAATTACAAATCCACTTAACAGTAGCCCTACCCAGCCTGCATTTTACTGGCTTCTTTGCAAGAATATCATGGGGAACTTTGTCAAAGTCCTTACTGAAATCAAGATATGCTATGTCCACAGCATTCCCTTCATCTATCTAGCTTGTACTCTGTCATAAAAAGAGATAAGATTAGTATAGCATGACTTGTTTCTGAGAAATCCATGTTGACTTTTAGTGGTTACAGCATTGCTTTCTAAGTAATACAAACTGACTGTTTAGTGATCTGCTCTAGGATCTTTCCTGATATTGATGTCAGGCTGACTTTATTGCATCTCTTTTCCAGTCCTTATCCCATATTATGCACCAGACCAGGAACATCCTCCACTATTCATACGTTTACCTGTACATCTTGTCTTTATATAGATCCTGTCCTCTTCTTTGTTCCCATACTACACTTTATGACCATCAACCATTGCTGAAAATGAACTTATCACCGAATCAGCTTACCTATCATGCTCTCCATTTCTGTTACCATTCACACACAGAGACACACACCGCTCAGACATTCATATAAATGTCTGTCCACAGATGCTTCACTCTATATATCTGATAAAATAGACTACAAAAGGTTATGCTATAAACATCTTTTCTAGTTAGTGTCAAAGTTGCTACAAGATCCTTTTGTGTGCTGATATATAAGGTAAGACTGCTACCTTTTGTGATAAATGAATATACACTGAGGATTCCATAATCTGGAATGTTTCCCATGCAGTTCACAAGGATCAGGATGCCCATGAGGTAGACTGTGAAGAAATTATTATTTAATACCTGTAAAGTGTTCATCAATAAGCTTCCTCTTGTAATGTATACTAAGTTGCAAATTGATTATGTCCTGCAGCTTCTTACTATTAACAGAATTTTATTTTGGCCACTTCTCGTGAAGTTTGTCTCATTAATAGCCATATATAATATAAGCCATTTCCGCACTAGACTGTTATAGTGCCATTATTCCACTTTCAACATCCTGTGGCCCCTCTTGACACTGCAAACCCCAGGATTCCATAGGATGTTGAAAGTGGAATAATAGCACTATAACAGTTTAGTGCGGAAATGGCCATATAGTGCTTTATGCGAGCTAAACTACAGTAGTAATTCCTTGCTTGGGAACTGTCTTAAATGACAACTTATGCTTTTAAAGGCATGACTACTAAACTGCAGCATCTGCTTATGTTATAGAGTATAGTAAGAAACGACAGAAAGAAGCCTATAATATAAGAAGTATAAAACTATCATGTAGGTGAATTCTAACTTTATTTATGTATCCTAAGAATGTTCTTTATGCTGGCTAACCTGTTATGTAAACAAATAGATTTCTGCCAGGAAGTTCTGGGGTTTGGGGGGGGGGGCAGTTGAGATTATATTATTTTACTTTCTTTTTTGTTTAAATTAGAAATGTATGTACTTAACGTGTATCCCTTGAATGTGCAGAAACCACTGCTGTGTTTTTGAACCTCTTTCTTTTCCTTACATGAGCTCAGTCATGTTAGTTCACTACTAGAAGGAATAGCAGGTCCTGTGGGCTATATTTCAGAGGAAGGCAATGGCAAACCTCCTCTTAATATTCCTTGCCTAAGAAAACCCTAATGAAATTCATACAGTCACCATAAGTGGAAAAGTGACTTGCAGGCACAGGGGGAATGATGTCCTTTGAGTTCTTATCATTGTCTTTAGAGCTTTTTCCTCTCTTCATTTAAGCAACTATTATTTAACTAGGAATGAGGGGTGTGGGATAAATTTAGTGCTGATGTGGCAAGTTCTTAGCCAACTCCAGTGCAGCTGTTGGGATTCACCCCCCTGCTGTGGCTGCTTTCTGTTGATTTATTAATCCTCTCTGTTTATTTTCTTTCCAGCTGAACAACTTCTGCCGTATTGTGATTTTACATCCATTCAGGAACTAAGTTTATTAAATTGGGTGCCGTTAACATATTGCTGATTATTTCAGTGGACTGTTAGCACCATGTTTCCTCCTAGTGCACAACACCCACACTCTTACACACAAAACACGGCATCCAGTGCCCCTGGAATGGGCACAATTGGGCATGATGCTTTTGCCTTTTCAGTAGGGCAGTATCCTACAGTGCAAACAGCTTTCAATTGCTATGTAGGTTTTCAAGAGAAAGAGGACTCAAGAGTGGGTGGAAAAGAATAATGCTCAGGGAGCTGATTCACTGAATCTTATTTAGCCACAGTTGGCTCATTTTGCTAGAGGATCTCATTTATTCATGGCATCTGAAACTGGCTGATAGCAACTTGCAGAGCCCTAGAGCATCAACCTCAAACTCCCTAGGTCAGAGTCCACTAGGTTATCCCCAGGAGTATAATTAAACTATGAACTTTGAGCAAAGAAGTTTGCATAGGTAGATAATACCTCCATCTCTTTGTCCAAAGTTTGTAATCTTGAACAATCACATAGAATGATGTTCAGGACAGAAGAAAGAGTGTTGAATAAGGCAGATCACTCTTTTCCCATTGCCATTCTTGGCAACTTCCAAGGGTGGTGATTCAGTTTATAAGTAGGTCTCAGGGCTCCTGCTTTCATTAACGTTAACCAAAAAACAAACTTTTTTAAAGCCAGAAGAAATCTTTTTTGCCGCTTCTGTTTCGTGTTTCATTTGGAGTACATTTTTGGCAGTTCATTTACACCCCCGGGGTCCCAGAGGTAAATCATTGCTTCCCAGCCCCCTGCCCCATCTCTAGGCCCTGTTTATTTCCTCAATCCTACTGCCCTGTCTGGAAATAAACAGTTTGGAAGTTTGTAACAGAGTGCAAAATCCTGTAAAATCTGTTGAATTGAACCAAAAGTGTTTGAACGCAGCCAAAAGT
This sequence comes from Cyclura pinguis, assembly GCA_030412105.1. Lineage (NCBI taxonomy): Eukaryota > Metazoa > Chordata > Lepidosauria > Squamata > Iguanidae > Cyclura > Cyclura pinguis. The sequence goes on along the minus strand of CM059600.1, from coordinate 60,888,124 downwards.
ACGCACCAGTAGCAACCATCCCTGTTTCAAAATGCTGTCATATCTTCCCAAAAACCAAGGCCTGATGGTGTCAGACAGACTGCTTAGGTTTTTGTTAGCTTGGATTCTACTTAATCAGTAGATTGCTTATAAGGAGTAGCTCTTTCCCTCTATTTTGGAGGGGGCTGTGCTACCATCCATCTAAATTCTTCCAGTCATTTTCTCTTACATTGATATTTCTTTCTTTCTCCTTCTTAGAGTGGGGTAAATTAATACGTATCATGTAGGTTATCGTCTGGGTTTTCCAGAAAAAAATAAAACTGAAGTTTTCCAGGGGGTTATATTCAAACCCACTCAAAGCTTTATATGGTAATAACTTTGTTGAAATAGTAATAATAATGTGAGAGAGGTATGAATAACTATGTGTATGTAGAACCATCAAAAGGAAGATTGGAAGTTACTTTTTATTTCTTTTTCTTTTTTTCCCCCTCTCTTTTCTTTTTAACCTTCAGTTTTCTATAGCTGTAATTTTTGCAATTTTTAATGTATTTTTTTAAATTCCTTCTTAATTAAATAATTTTTAAAAAAGAATATTAATAATAATTCAAAGAGAATAGTATATACTTTCCTTGTATTTGACAGAAAATGCCTACAGCTGAAAGAACTGTATTTTTAGGACACTTACCTGGAAAGAGCTGCATCTGATAAATCAAAGTTTAACTTTCTTTTGCTGAGATATAAACTATAGTACCTTCAGCCTCACTTACTCATTCTTGGCACAACTCAGCAGGTCCATTTCACATTAAGGAAAATCTAGTTCAGTACAACTACTTGAACATTGTATTTCACTAAAGGATTGATTGTAGTAGGGCAGCCCAAACAAGTCTGGGCAAACGAGAGTGAGTGTGTGTGTACATTTGTGTACATAAGTGCATGCACACACATACACACGTATGCATATACACATGGTATGTGAAATTTTTACAGAATATTTTTTAAAACCTTTCTGTGGAAAATTTTCCACCCCACATCTCTGGTTTGACTGTGGATTTGATGTCTCTGATAATTTGGGATCATAGTTTTTGGATATTTTGTTCTTGGGGGGAAAAAAAGCAATGAGGAAATGAGTCAGGCTTGCAACTGATTTAAAATGCTAAATGTTAAATGAAGAAAGAAGTCCAATTCTCAGGCTGCCATTCTTGCTCTCATTGTCAGTTGCTCTGACTGTGATAGATATACTATCAGTATTGATCTAATACTTTCTATAATCCTTGTTAAATAATCACTTGGTATTTACCTGAAACCATAAAATCTTCAAGGTTCCCAGTATTTGTTTCTCTCCAAGTCCCTCAAGTAATTACAGGCCTTTGGCGGGGCGGGGGGGGGGGGTGACTGGTTTCGTCTGAACTTCAAAAAGAGCGTCAAGGCATTTTAATCTTTGCTTTGGATGGCATGAAAGTGGTAGCTGTGCTGTTTGAAGGATTAACTAGCTGGTGCTTTAAGCTGGACACTCCTACAAGGTAGCGTCCCAAGTCAAGTTTCAGCCAAGCATGAAGAAAATGAAGCCAAATTGGGAGTGAGCACTCCTACACTGCATGCTTCTCTGGGTTTTAATGGAAGGCCCTTGACTCAGAAAGGCTTGAACTCTGACCTTGACCCCCAGCAAGAGTAATTTGTTAAGAGTTATTTTTGTGCATGCAAAATTCAGTCTGTTGGGCTCTGCAAATAGCAAGTAGTTCTAGTCTGCTTGTAACAGGAACGTGGTGTTCAATTCTTGTTTACACATTTTGTACTTCTCTGGTCCTTTTGTTAGACCTTTCATTTGAATATTTAAGCCCCCCTCCCCAAAAAAAATCTGAGAGTTTTTAGATAATAATTGAGGTTTGCCCTGTCTGACTACCAGTTATGGAGTTCAGGTTTATGGGATGTTTGAACTGTTCCTCCTATATCATGACCAGCAATGATTTTATGGTCTATGTTGTATTCTTTGATCCTTAAGTAGATACATGATTGAGTCTCAAAAGGCAGAGAAGCTCCCCCATGGGAACAAGAGGATACGAAGTTCTACTCTGAGAGAGTGACAGACTCCCTTCCTGCTGAATATCAGGCATTGGCTATAAAGCAGAGAGTTGACCAATCACTTGAGGAAAGGAAATCAAAACTGGAAGTGAGAATAGAACAAAATAACAGAGCAAAATAATATTGCTTATCTTATGTGCTTTAAGAACTCTTTTCCTATTGTGCTTATGTCTCCCAACATTTTCTTGTTAGTTAAAAATAGTAGTCTTGGGAGGAGAGGGATTTGTATTAGGTCTTCAGTGATCAATCAGTCAAATGATGGGGTTAACATTTTCCTCGACTTAAATTCTTCTTGAAGAAACTGGAATGCCCCAAGATGCTAGTTTCATTAGTTAAAAATGAACCCCAGTGTGTTTCATCCTGTGTATATTTTTAAGGCCTTGTTCAGAGGCTATTTAGAATCCAAGTTCAGAAGTTTCTGGACCAAGTACTTTCAGACAGTTTGCTGGATGATGGTTTGAGAGTTTCTGGTCTTGAAGTTTCTGAACTTTGATACAAAATGGCCTCTGCTATCAAAGAGCTTGGCAACAGACTATATTTACAGGGCATCCCGGTAAAGAAAAGGTCATGAACCACTGGTATAGATCACAGTGCAAAAGATGACCTGAATTATTTGAATGTTCTTGTCTATTATTTTATTTTATTGGTTTAGCAATTTCTATAGGAACCTGTTGTATAGCTGAACTAAATGAGAAGTAGACAATATGATAATGAAGGAATTTATATTAAAAGTAATTGACCAATTAAAGTGATATGTAACCAGGCCCATATGGTATTTGCCTGAGAGTTATTAAGAACCCAAATGTTCTTAATGTGAAATCATAATTAATTTAACTAAAAATATGTAACTTGATACTAAAATTAACCTTCTTACTAGTAGATTGGAAGATCGCCAATCTTGGGGGAGGTTGTTTTTTTGTTTTTGTTTTTAAAGGGATCTGGAGCAATTCAGGAAATTAAGAGAGCCGTCAGCCTCTAAATTCTGTTCCAAGTAAATTGGTGGAATGGAAAAGATTATTAAAGTTGGTGTTGTTAAACTTATAGAAGAATAAGCTGAGGAGAAATCTTACTAGTATTCATCAATCCCTTTGAATCTTCACAGAATATCAACAATCATATCTGTGGGGAAGATCCAGCTTTATAATTTTTATAATGGAGAGAAATGTAATGTAACCTTCTTAACTTTTTTTAAAAAAATAGAGTACCTTGTGTGGCTTGTTTTTAACCTTTTATTTTTTATTGATTTCAGTGGGTATGAGGGCATTTGAACAGATACTCTCACAAGTGATAAGACCTCTGTTTGTCATAGAACATGCCTGTCCTCAACTAAATTGCATTTAGCTTTATTCTATGATGATGTATTGGAAACAGGCTTAATGTGCTAAATTTGTTGAAGCACAGATCTCTGAAGAAATTCTGTTAATCATGGGAATATGCATTCTGTTCAGTGTTTACGTTGACCCCAAGGACAGTTTGGAAAGAACTATTCAAGTTCTCAAATCAGCAACAAGCTATGGAGGAAGCTGTCATGTGTTAGAGGTCTACAGTCCCTGAGTTTGTCTTTGCAAACTAGGGAAATGTTCCCCATGGTGTGCATGCACACACGGACAAGTGCCTTCAAGTGGCTTGTCAACTTATGGTAATACCATGAATGTCATAAGGTTTTCTTGAGTTTCCAAGATCAGATGGGAACTGTTAGCTTTAGAACACTGCATTGAAAAGTAGGTGAAGTTCCTTTTTAGATTCTTAGTAATATCTTCAGGAATTCATAGAGAGAAGGCCTTACAAAGAATATGCAAGGGGCTTCCAAATTGTCCTTCCTGGTGGAACAGCTTTCTTTAAATGAGTCTGAAGCTCAAGGATCACCCAAGTCCTTTACTTTCAAGAGTGAAGACACTCCCTGAGCTGTATGCTGTTTCCCAAAGTTAAAAAAAAATTCAACCTTTTGACCGTGTTAGCACTGAGAAGAAAAACAAATAAATGTGGAAGCAGAGCACAAAAGCCCACCTGAAACAGTGGTGCTTTTGAAAATAATCAAAGTGAAACCAAAACTAAAATGTTTGCTGCTACTGAACTCTACTCTTATAAACTGTTTAGTGTTCTAATCTTTTAAACTCTAAAATACCTCTTGTCCACCTCAAGACATATTTGATTACAAAATACTTGTCACTTAGTCTAGTTGAGAATGTGGCTGCTATGACTTACATTTAATTGAAGTTAGTTAAACTGTAGAATGCCAATAAATGCAACTCCTTGCGAAATCAAGGCCAGCTAGGAAATAGGAATAACTGATCTTACATCAAAGCATCTAGTATGGACCAAGTGCTCTTTCATTATTTTTTTTAATAAAGGGATTTTCTTCTGTTAAAGGGGCACACCTGACATTGTTTGCATCCCTAGCAAGTGGTCTGTAATAAGTGGCCCAGTGGAAGCTTAAGCCTGCTTTTAAGGGTCATTGACTTTCCTGACTGGTGCTTGATCTGTTGGTCTGGCTAATTTGCTTAATCTGAGGAGGGCTTAAATTTTACCCTGTTTGGCTCCTGAATAGTGCTGGATTTTGAAAAGAACTGAGTATTTGGGTTTTCATATGGGTAAAGTAAATTAAAAGTACACAAACATACTGTGTATTCTAATAAAGGCGTCTGTAAAAGCTGGTATTTCCTGGGTGTAATAGTTTCTAATATTTACTTGTAGGTCATAAATAGAGAGCTTCTTTTTAACCAATATGTGAAACTTATTTTAGAATTGAATTTAATTATTGTGTGTCAGCATGATGCTGTTGTTTTAGCATTTGATTACAACTCTGGAGACCAGGGTTCAAATCCCTGCTCAGCCGTGGAAGCCCACTTAGTCACATTGTCTTAGGCCATTTCCGCACTGGACTGTTGTAACGCTTTGATTCCACATTTAACATCCTATGGAATCCTGGGGTTTGCAGTTCTGGGAGGGGACAGCCGGCTGAGCAGGGAACATCTCTGCTAGGATGTTCCTTAATCTCTCATTATTTTCGAAGTTCTCTGCTTCTGCCTAATTATTTCTGCACTCCTGGTTGTTGAGGCACATGGCAAGTAATCTTCACTCAATGTGTGAACTGGCATTTTCAGTATATTTTGTGTTACCTGCACATGTCTCATATGCTTTCAGAAGCTAAGAAGGTAGCACCTTGTTGGTGTTTGGATGGAAAACCCACAGAATATACTAGAGATCTCCAGGCAGAGCTTTGAAGAAAATTCTGTATAAAATCTCTGAGTGCCACTGCCATTCAGAGTTGACAGCATGGGCTAGATGAACCAGTGGTATGATTCAGTATAAAACAGTTTCCTGTATGTTCTTATTTGCTTTCCTTTTTCTTCCCAAAACCGGGTGAGATGGTACTAGCACTGTGTAATGTACTTGCACTAGTTGTCCCAGGGTAGCAGCCCTAGTTGGTGTGCTAGTACCCTGGGACCCAACGAACAGTGCCATGTACCTTTAGGTGTTGGAAGAGCAAGAATTTTTGGATTCATCCCAGGACGTCCTCTTCAGTGGCTCCTTCATAGCCTCACATATTGTGCCAAAGCATCTGTATGGGAGGAGCCCTGCCTGAGCTCATCAGTGTCCCAGGAAGGGAGAAGCCAGTTCCCACTGGTCCATTTTCACTGTGGTTGCTACAGGGCTTGTTTATTTGTTCTAAAGAAGTCAAGTTCCCATTGCATTGTATGGAGCTTACTCTGACTTACATTGTTAGTCTCTCAGGGTACTGATACCATTTTGTTTTTGTCGTAGTGATCACAAGATGAGAATGAGTATATGGTGGTACAGTAAAGGCTGTTAAGTGGCCAGATGCAAAAGAACATGGGGCATTTGCACCTCTAGGAGTTTCAGCGAATGAGACATGCATGACCAGTACACTTGGTCAGGAAATTTTCCTGATCAGAAAAGCCCTGCCCTCATTTGAATCTTGCTACCCTAAATGCTACATGGAAGGTAATTAACAGTTGCTCTTTTGGCTGAAAGTTGAAGAATGATGCTCTAGCAACAGTAAATGGCCCTCATGTGGATTGTCCCATTGCCTATAAAAACTAAGGAAGGAAGAGTGAAAAGTCATGGGAGAGGTGGAGCTGGAGGAAAGATGCAAAACTACAGCACATTTCCACCTCTCATAAGCAAGGTTTGCGTATGCAGTAAATGAACTGAGCCAACACGTCTGTTTTAGTCCAGTCATATTTAGTTCAAAAAATTACTATTTTTAGATTGGAAAGTAACTTGGGAAGAGTATTTATGACTGCTCTCCAATCTTGGCTTTTAGATGAAAACAGCTTGACAAAACATCAACTACAAGCAGGACGTTCCAAGCTGTATTCAAGTGGCAGGTATATGTTTAAGAGGCTCCTTTAAAAAATAAAAATAAAGTACTGTTTTGGAAAGCCTCTTGGAAAGACACTTGACCTCTGCGCAGAAGCATCTGGTTTCCAACTTAGTTTACACCCCTCTGGGTCTAATCTACCAAGTACTATTCCAGCACAAGCCATATTCATTACAGTAAAGCTTGCATGGGACAGAAATTGGTGGGTTGTATCCTTCTGCTTGTATTTATGAAACATCATGGATAACACAGCCTTATCCCTAAGGACTTACCTCTTCCCTTATGACAGGTATGAGATCTGGATGAGCAGGCATGGAAGCTTCTGTAAACTGGAAGAGATGGAAGCAAAGAGACCTTTGCTTATTGTGTTCCTGCACTTAGGAATGAACAATTCCAAAGTTTTCTTCCCACTAGATCAGATTACAAGAGTTTTTGTGCATTTTTGCACATTCTTTAGACTTCAGACTATTTTCTGTGAAGATTTTATAAAAATTACAGGGTTCCTTGGGGGAAAACATGGCGCTTTTTTTTTTGTACCAAAAAAAATTGCTTGAAATTTTCACAGAAACCATGAAATGACAAAAAGAAGAAAGAAAAAAGCAGCACTGGTCTGTTCATTCGCTCATAAGGCCAAAACTCAAAAACTGTGGCAGTTCATAGATTTTTCTGAGGCTCTTTCTCATGAAGAAGGAGGGAAATGGGAATATTTTTTACATCCTTAGTGGCGGTGTTGGTATTCTCCACCTTCAAACATCAATATGTCCCAAACAATATATACCATATTTGCTGGCGTATAAGACGCACTTTTTTCTTAAAAAATACCCTTTGAAAATGGGGTGCGTCTTATACACCAGCAAATACGGTAACGCTAAAAACACAGGGAATGAACCCGGAGCCAAAGTTCTCCTTGCCCAAGCGAACAGAAAGGAAGGAGTAGTAGAATCCAGATGAAGCACTCATTACCTTCTCCTCCTCTCCTGTGCATTTTGACTCTCCTAGGGTCCAAGAAAAACTGGTGCAGCACTCTTTTCATTCCCCTCCTCTCCTCGTGCAGCATTCTTTTCATTCGCCTCCTCTCCTGGTGCAACACTGTTGTCATTTCCCTCCTGTCCTGGTGCAGCATTCTTTTCATTCCCCTCCTCTCCTAGTGCAACACTGTTGTCATTCCCCTTACCAGGGAACTAAAAAATTTTTTCGTGAAAAATACCCCTTGAAAGTGGTGTGCGTCTCGTATGCCAGTGTGTGTAATACGCTAGCAAATATGGTATTTGTAAGAGCAGTAGGTTTTTGGCAGGGTGGGGAAGAATGATGGGTTAGTAACTTTTCTGCATTTTTTTAAAGCTCAGAGCCATATCTCAGATATAGTCAGGAATTATAACTGCTTCTTCAGCCTCAGTATCTGCTTGTAATTCAGCCTGATAACTGAGCACTGATGTGACTGTACATCATAGTACACAGTCTGGCCAATACATACGGGAAGACAGTTGCAGCTATAGCAACTGGGAACTGCTGATATTGTAGTGCTCCTCATCAGGATTCACGTTAGTCATCCATGTTTTCTTCCAAGATATTCCAGTCTGCTACTCACTCGCTTTACTGCCCCTCACTCCCCTCTGTCTCTTTAGATTTTTTTTCCCTGAAGTTTTCTTGCACTTCTGGAAAGTGTTGGATTTTCCCAGTTCTGTTGATACCTCCTTGCTGTGCATCTGCAGTGTGGTTTGGCATTACACTTAGTTCTGAACTTTGGAAATAGAAGAAACGATGGCTGCTATCATGGTGACAACTCTTTTTTAACATTTAATGGAAAATACTGATGTGATGTATCTCTCCCACTTAATTTGCTTGAATAGCTTTGCTTCATAAAGTTTCTTTGAGGTCATGTTGTGGAACTCTGTCATTCTCATTGTCTTTTGAGGTCAGAACCAATATATGAAGTAAAGCATACCCCCAGGACCATTAACTTTTAAACAGAATTACTATAGTTAAACAGTAACAATGCTGGCACTAGCTGAAGTAGCAGACGTACAAGGTTATTGTTCAAGAACACTTTGGATAAGTGGAGGTTAACTTGATGGAAAATGCAGAAGGGACATATTCCATTTTGCATGTCCAGTGGAATAAGTTAGAAAAGATAAGCCTTGTGGTGTTGGGAAAGGCTTTAACATGTGCATAAAAACAATAATTCTGATAGTAATGAATGTGGAGAAATGACTGCTCCTTCAGTTAGACAATTTTATATAATTATTCTGAGACTTTCATGGTTCTTGTATTATTGACAGCCAAGAGTTTTGGATTGCAACTTATACGTACTTACTGTGAAGTAGTCACTTTCTATTCTCAATTATTCTGATCCAGGAGAACATGACTAAGCCAAAAACACATCTGTGTTTGGAAGAGGAACGTGTATACTTTTATCTTCATCTAACTCAGCTTTCCAAATTTTTCATGTTGGTGACACACTTTTTAGACATGCATCATTTCGCAACACAGTAATTCAGTTTTTCTAGCAAACCAGAGTTTAAACTAACCGCTTGTAAGAGGTACAGAAACATACATAAATTGTAATAATAAAATGTATGGGGACACAACATATCTCATGAAAACCTTTCATATAAGTTTAAAAATATATGATTTATAAATAATAACATATTTCCAAGATTGTAGGCAAAACACCTACACACTTTAGGAGACACACTGATGTGTTGTGGCACACCGTTTGGAGAGCCCTGATATAATTCATAATGAAAATTATTTATTTGTCTCTAGTTTTCAAAAGCATGTTCATAAATTTCAAAGATTTCACTTCGATCTACTCCAGAGTAAAAGCTCATTGAATGCAATTCCGAGAAAAATCTGAAAGAACTTCTATTGACTCGTAAGTTATTTTATTGTCTTCAGTGGTTCATTTCTGGTGATTTCTCTGAACGGATGATCTAGAGAAAAGAAATGAACTTTATACTTATTAAAATAATTCAAACTGGATAATAAAGTAGCAAATGTATCAAGGATGATAAAGTATCAAGGATGATAAAGCAAGATGCTTCCAAATATAAAGGGACCCCCCCAAAAAATATGGTAATCAATGAACAACTGATTTCTGTGAAAGCTCATAGGAGCTGCAAGTGTGAATCATGGTCTGAGACAAAGATGACAAAAACTCTTGTTTATGAAATATGAAAATTATTTCACGAAATTTCCTGACCAGATGCTGCACAAATCAGAAATAGTGATGTGTAGTTATTAATTGTATTCACTACTTTCATACATGGTAACAAAATCTAACAATTCGCTGCACATGTTTACTCAGAAGTAAGTTCTACTGCCTTCAGTTTGGCTCATTCCTAGATAAGTGTCTGAAAGATTGGAAACATAATTTAGGGTTCTTTTATTTACCAAGTTGGGAGGATGGGGATGTGAGGCGGGTGTTCGGTTCTTTTTCTTTATTTGATAAAAAATAAATGTTCTGTGACTGACTTGAGCAGAGTCTAGGAGTTTATTTACACAACTAACCTGCAAAATTCCATAATACTAGAGATTTTTATCCTGATGTAAAACAAATGTGTATATTACAAAACATACACCTTTGAACTATTTGTAGGGAATTCTAACCTATATCCTTGAGAATTCCCATGTCAAGTATATAAATCTTATATTGTTTAAATAATGGCTTGCTTGGATACAATAGGAGGGTGAGCTGAGTCTGATATATGTTTATTTTAAAAATCAGTTAGCCTACCTGAGATTTAAAATATGGCAGTGGATGAGGTGCTGACAGCCACAGGTTTCAGTTCCCTGTTTGGCCATGGAAACCCACCGGGTGACGGTCGGCACATCATATACTCTCAGCCACAGGAAACCCCATGATAAGTTTGCCTTAGGATAGTCATAAGTTGGAAACAACTTGAAGGCAAACAACAACAACAACGGGTGAGTCTCTCTCCTGGTTCCACTACCATCACAGGCACATTTTGTGGAGAAACTAGAGAGAGCCTTTCAGTGGCTACTCCCTGGATATGTGATTCCTAGGGTGCACATTGCCCCCTTCTTTGCTCTCTTTCCACCAGCAGGCAGACCTATTTTTGGCCATTGGAAACTGGTTGTTGCAGAACGGTCTTTAATGGGACAGGGGAGACAATGTAACTTTATCTTCATTAACACGTTTTAAATGCTATTGTCAACTCTTTTGATTTAGCATATGTTTAAGTTTGAGTAAGTTCTTTCTTTCTTTAGCTTTTTTATTACAAATTTGGGCCTACACACCCTGTCTGATCTTGGGAGCTAAGCAGGGTCAACCCTAGGCCATTTCCGCACTACACTGTTATAGTGCTTTTATTCCACTTTCAACACCCTATGGAATCCTGGGGTTTGCGGTTTAGGGCGGGGCCTTTAGGATTCTCAGCCAGAGAGTTCTTTGGCTTCGGTAAACTACAAACCCCAGAATTCCACAGGATGTTGAAAGTGGAATAATCGTGCTATAACAGTTTAGTGCGGAAATGGCCCTAGTTAGTGCTTGGATGGAAGACCACCAAGGAATACCAGGTGTTGTAGGCTATATTTCAGAGGAGGGGAGTGCTAAAACCACCTTTGAGTAGTCCTTGCCTAAGAAAACCATATGAAATTCATGAGGTCACCATAAGTTAACTGGCAGTTTGAAGGCACATGACCACACATTATAAATTCTTGGAACTGTATTTGTGTTCTCATCTGTGCTGGAAGCCATCTTAGGGATTTTATAGGGAGATAAGAGGGATATTTAAAAATAAACAAATGAAACATTTGTACCATTTCTTATCACAGAGGAACAGGTCATGGGCTCTGCAGCTCTCAGTTCTTTTCAGTTCATTTCATTCCCCATTGGCCAGTTCACATGTTTACCATCTCATGTGGTAGTGTGGTAGTTACAATTGAAAACTACTCCATGGTGTGGGCTCTGTTTAATTTTTGAATGTTTACGTGCCAATGACCCTAAGGAGGGGATTTTTGGTAGGCCAATTCTACGTAGTAATTCCTTTATTCATCTTCCAGAAGATGTACAAAACTCATGCCTCAAAACCAAAATGAGCTTTGAAAGTAATTTAGTGACTGCTGTACACTTACACTGCCTGGTGTTATATGTGGAAACTGGGAACAAACCAGAGAATGAAGTAAATGAAGTGCTTTATAACCTTTAAATTTGAACATGGAAAAGTCCCCCCCCCAGCATTTTGTTTACATATTCATTTTTCTCCTGTCTCATAGTCAACCACCACCATTTGTAGACTTTAGTGTTTGAGTGGCAGCTCACTTAGGTCTTCTACAAATTATGTTTTTCGGTCGAGGGATGAGTTCTTCAAGGTTCCACTGTGCCACATGGCAGCTTCCTGTGCCACACAGAACAATGCTTTTGAAACAGAGGAATTAGTTACAAACATTGAAAACTGGAAGCATATATTTCAAGGAAACAACTGTCTATCAAACCAGAACAGTATTAGGAACTGACATTTCTCTCATTTTCCTCCTTTTGTGTTTTCTGTTTCTGTAGTGGTATGGTTTTGTTTTGCTTCAGCCAACTTCATCTCCTGAAGGTTTCTCCCACCCCACCCCCCGGCCTCTCACTTTGTTGTCGTGTGTTGTTGTGTGCCTTCAAGTCATTACCAACTTATGACCCTAAGATGAACCTATCTTTGGGTTTTCTGGGGGCTGATAGCATGTGACCTGACCAACGTCAACCAGTGGGTTCTTCTCCCTCTTTTTTGTGTTCTTCACTCTCTTTTTTTCCAACTGTTTCCTAGTCTTAAAAATCTTCTGGAGCCTAGTCTACTAAGAAACAGATTTTGGACGTCAAGATGGAGATTTATAACCCTGCTTTGTTCATCTGTTTGTCTTTATTATAAGTAGTGTTGAAACAAAATCAGGAATACAGTCTTATATCCTTTCTATTGTTTTAGGAAGGGCTTGGTGTTTTTGCAAAGATAACTCTTCTTTCAACTTCAATTTTGTTTCATTCTGTTGTCATTTTCACCTTTTTAAAGTATATGGCACTCTGGCTGAATGTGGGGAATGCTGTGGTAATTATTTGTGAAAGTAAGCATCTGCTAGGTGCACCCCATCAACATATGTTTTTAATAAAAATGAAAAGAGAAGTTTTAGATTTAAATTCTGCAAACTGTTGGGCTTCCTATGCTACAAAATTGGATCCAGCAATGGTCAGGAAGGTGCCAGACTTCTGCTCCCAGCTACCAGTGTGTCCCTCTTGCCCTTATGCAGGATCTACAGTGTGAGGAGGTACCCAAAGAAGGAAAGCAACTTTAACTTCTGTTTGGGATTCCTTCTCGTGGTTGACTTGTTTGACCTTTAGCAGTACTAGCTATCACCAAGAACTTGTAACATCCATTCTGAGGATACACTTCAGTGTCTTTGCACTGATTTAATCCAAAAGGTGCTAGCAGGCTTCCCATCTTAGGACCTTTCCACACTACACTGTTGTAGTGCTATGATTCCACTTTCAACATCCTGTGGAATCCTGGGGTTTGGAGTTTAGGGAGCGGCCTTTAGAATTCTCAGCCAGGGAACTCTTTGGCCTCAGTAAACGACAAACCCTAGGATTCCACAGGCTGTTGAAAGTGGAATGATAGCACTGTAACAGTGTAGTGTGGAAAGGCCCTTAATAACGTAAGTTCTAACATTGCAATCGGGGTTGTATGTGTGTGTGTGTATGTGTGTGCACACACATTTCTTGAACACACGTATTCAAGAAAATGTGTGTATGTATGAGAAAGATGTTATTTTTAAGCGACTTCTGGTCTTTTAAGCTGTAGGAATCCCTCAGATTATCTCTTGTAGACATTCTAATGTCACTGTTGAACTTCTTGGTGAATACACACTAGGGGCGGGAGGGGGGTTTGCGAATTTCCAAAATGGGGTTGAAATTGGAGTTCCTGATCCCTTTGGAAATTATAGCATGAAATCCCATCCACCCCTCACCCCTGCAAAGCTCTCACAGCTTTGTTATGACCTTTTTTCCCTTTCGTGGCCCAACACCACACAGCTTTCACTGTAAGGTGCTCAGTTTTTCCATCTGACTCATACAGGGTACAGTTTCCCCCCAATTTTCCCTCCATTCTTACCCCACAGCCCCAAAATTGCCCAGAAATTGTCAGCTGTGAAAAGATTTACAGCTGTCAAGCCAGATAGGGGGGCTGGGATGAGGAGGGAGGTTGCCAAAAAGTTGATAGCTCCCATTTGTGAGCTGCCACTTCTAGCAGGGGATTTCTGTGAAAGATTGGAGAGGGAGTTGAGAAGGAGGGAAGTTGTGGATGTTCAGCAGCTGACAATCTAGTTTCTACTTTTCCTGCAACTTCCTTCCCTCCAAACCCCTGTCTTTCACAGAAATCCTCACTAGAGGCCACGAAAAGGCATTTTAGTCCCACCCTCCCCCAGTTGGTTTGACAACTGAAATGCCTTTTCGCAGCCTCTTGTCAAGATTGGGGCTTGGAGAGAGGGAGGTTGTGGGAAAAACAGAAACTAAATTGTCAGTTGCCAAACATCCACAACTCCCCCACATATTTTCCTCCACAAATTTTCCCTCCTCCCATCTTTCACTGAAATTCTGACTAGAGGCTGCAGCTCTTGAAAGGAGAGCTGTCAACTTTTTGGTAATTTCTGCTGCCCTTCAGTCCCCAGCTGCTTTGATAGCTGTAACATCCTTTCACAGCTGATGGTTTCTGTACAACTTTAGGGTTGGGAGAAAGGAGGGGAAGTTGTGGAAGAACAGTACCCAGTACATGTCAGTTGGAAAAGCTGTGTATTTTTTGATAAAAGTTGTGGCGTTTCCAGAGAAAGCTGCACAACTTCCTGTCGTCTCAGGGGGAAAAAAATTCCCATACCTCATAGAAAGAAAAACAGATGGATTTTTCCCAACATCCACTGGTACAGTAAAAATCTAGAATTACCATCCCTAATACTCACACTATAAAGATTTTGACATCTGTTTTATAGAAATAATCCAAATCAGCCAGCAGCTAATCTTCCTGTTTACATCATAAAATACATGATCTAAAGGTAATGCTATTTTGTGTGTGAATACAAAATCTGAATGTAATCTGGGAAGTTTGAGAATGTTCCTCCCCTCAGTCACACCCTCTTTTTGCATAATAGATACTGAAGTATTTTTTAGACTTAATGACCATTCACGAGGAGTCCTGTTTATATAGTAAAAGGTACCCCTGCTGCATTTCGAGGCCCTTCCATTCATTCTGCTGAGAGCAGCCTTTAACTTTTGCCTCCGAGTACTGGCCTTAAAGCACCACTGAAGATAGACCTTTGCTGTTTCCTGTAGGAACTTTTCCTAATTAGTAACATAATTTTAGAGATCCTTTTCCAGTCTATCACATGCCAGGCCCCTTCCACCCTTTATACTTAACTTGGATCTTGAGGCTTATGGCCAAAACAAGTTCTGTTTTCTGTGGCATTGTGCCCTGATATTCAAGATGTTAAGAGTCAACTACAGCTAGTGCTGGTTAGTGGTCATATGTGTCCTAACTGTTGCAATACTGGCTTTGACCACAATAAGGAGAAGAAAACTCACAGTTTGAGAATCTCTTCATCCTACTTAGAGGCTTTCACACAGAAATGGCCTTTCTTCAAGGCTGTAAAGAAGTATATCATACACTTTGTAGTGAGTCCTATCTCCACAGAGTATAGAAGGCCACTAGTAGGGCTACTGGAAGGAAGTCTTCATAGGTGCACATTACAACCAGTGCACCTTATCTGCATCATATACTGTTGTGTAGAAAGCCTGTCATTATTTATTTATTTATTTATTTATTTGAGCAGCTAAATAGTAGCAAGCTTTTTTTTCCTCCCAGTGAGAAGAGTATTCTCATAATCACATACACTTGTCACACAGAAAGCATCACCTAACATAGATTTTTCATTCATAGCTGCAGACTTTCCTACTTGACTTCCTATGTACAAGATTTTTCAGTGAGAGATAACTGGTATATGGCATTTTTCTTGTGTTTATCCAAAAGTTTAAATGTAGGACATCTCACCCCTTTTCACCTTCTTAAGGAGAAAAGATGCACAGTGAGATTTTATTTTCCCTTTCTTAGCACTGGTTCAGGAGTGTGGAACATTAGAAGTAGCTCTTTTGCTTAGAACTGGATGACGTTTAAAGATTAACTGAGCTCAGAAGTATTTGGAGCTGTGGAGGGTGGTAGAGGGAGTTATAAGATTTGTTTATCATTAGCTTTAATGGCAACCTTTTACTATTCAGAACACACTCCTTGCCATAGATGCAGTTCCCTATATCACTGCTGCTGTGCAGGCTCCACTAATTTATGTTGGGCTCGCTTCACTTTCCCTGTTCAAGACCTAGTTAGGAGACCTGAGGTGCTGTGAACAGAAGATCGTACAAGATCACAGACTCCTGGATTACAGAGAGACTGTGATATAAGGCAACTAAGGAGGGAAAAAATATAACCAAAAATGGAACATTCAGTTTGCTTTCTCAAAGAACCACCACATTTTCCATATCAAAAGTGTTTGGGGAAAGGTTTGGTGTGGGATTCATGATAGTTCTTATTTCACACATTTTAGCCCCTGTTCATTTGAGCATATGCAAACTGTGGAAGGACAAGAATTCAAGCTGATCAGTTCCAAAACTTAAAAGTATGCTCACAGTGACGATACTTTACCACAAGAACCCAGGTGTTTCCTGTCTGAAGTTTGGAATGGCTGTTTAGCTTATAGTGGGTTTACTGAGACATGCTTTTTATACACGGAATATGCAGCAGAGAAATATTTAACTTTCAGCCTACCTCAGCATAACACACACAAAAAGTACTGAAGGAAGCCAAGTCATATAACAGAAATAATGTGTAGCTAATAGGCATGCTGAACAATTAGATGCATTGTCCTTTAACATCTTAAAGATAGTGAATAATGGTACTTCATACTTTAAAAAGGAACCTACATACGTGAATATAATCTATAGGTTGTTTAATCCTTTATGCACTTAATGTATCACATTGATGTCAGATATAATTGTTGGCAAGCCTATGTTTGCTGACACCAATAGATTAGTTTAGCAGTCTGCTCCTGGATTATGTGTTTTGGACTGTGGCAAATACTTGTATACTCTTGGGATAACTCATGATTCTGACCAGGACAGAATAACTCATGACTTATTCTGTCCATGTTGTACTAACAATCAGATTGGTAGATGTATAGCAGAAAACTTAATTTCCCAAGTTTGCACTGTATTCTTATGGGTACAGCAATGTTTTAATATGTCTTAGTGACTGTGAGTACACACTGTTAATTAATTTGGGTTCAACAGGTGAGATTCTGTTTATGGGGCAATCTAGATACTGAGGAGAATTAGGCTATGTCTGCATTAGCCTGTTATAGCGCTATGATTCCACTTTCGACATGCTACGGAATCCTGGGGTTTGCAGTTTCGGAAGGGGCCAGTAGGCCCCTCCCGAAACTGCAAACCCCAGGATTCCGTAGCATGTCGAAAATGGAATCATAGCGCTATAACAGACTAGTGCGGAAATGGCCTTAGTGTACCTTAGGATTACCCTTGTTTTTATTCTCATAGTAGGGTTTCCTCAGATGTGTGCCTTGCCAATTAAACCCATGGAGCCAAGGTGATGAAGTGGTTTGAGTGTTGGACTACGACTCTGGAGACCAGGGTTCAAATCTTCACTCAGCCAAGGAAAACCACTGGGTGACATTGGGAACTCCACACTCTCTTAGACTCAGGGGAAGGCAATGGCAAAACCCCCTCTGAACAAATCTTGCCAAGAAAACCCCATGGTAGGTCATTTTTGCACGAGACTGTTATAGTGCTATGATTCCACTTTCAACATCCTATGGAATCCTGGGGTTTGCAGTTTAGGGAGGGGCTGGCCGGCCCCTCCCTAAACTGCAAACCTCAGGATTCCATAGGATGTTGAAAGTGGAATGACAGCGCTATAACGGTCTCATGCGGAAATGGCTATAGATTCACCTTAGGGTTGCCATAAGTTACTAATAACTTGAAGGCATACCACAACAGCAACAATTACCTTTATGTAATCTATCAGAAAACAAAGCACGCTAACTAAAAGATATGGCGATCAGGAAGGTTGAGTGCTATGCCAAATGGATGCTGCTCATTAACTGTTGGAGCAGCTCTATTTCTAAAAAAAATGCTAAATGTGTTGTGTTGTTAGACCCTGATATATCACAAAGAATCACTTTCTGCAGGAGATGTGGGATTTTTGCCTTCAATCAATATCTCTTAGGAACATCAGAGAACTGATCCTAGTTGTATAACTAGCCTAGAGAGTAATATTGGAAGGTACATGAGACCTGTGTTTAGATCACAGAAGTTGAAGCATTGAGAGCTTATATAAGAAATTTGCTTGGGAGTTACAACCAACTACAAAAAAGATGTAGCTGGAAATGACTTCTTTTTCAGCCCCTGATTTAATTCTTACTCACAGTGACTATTAACAGAAAGTTTTCTTGTGTTTTCCCTTCCTTTTAACAAGATGTTCCTTATCAGCAAGGGTATAAAGGAAATTAATCTGTATTCAAGTTAATATAGTCAGCTTCCATGATTATCTCTTCCACTGTGAAAACTGTGAAGAGTCTGAAACAGCAATAATGTGTAGAACAGGCAGGTAGGAAGTGCCAGGAAGTGTTTGATCTTGTGAAAGAAAAATCAGAAGAGTAGGTGGAACAATCAGTAATAGAGAACAAAATAGATTTTGTGGAGCTGTACTTGCTGTAACAAATGACGCACAGTATTCTGCATTTGCATTCAATTCTTCATAGAACTTCCATATTAGCATTAAAAATTCACATATTTACATTGTTCACCCTAATCAAAGCTTCTGCCTTTTCTAACTTCTCTATAACTTGCTACCGTTGTTGTCCTTTCTTTTTCAGAAGCATTGCTAACTGTATTTGATTGGATTGGAAGCACAGAGTTTTGCTGTTAATTTTGTGAACACCATGGATGTTCAATTTATAATAAATACCCTATTGATTTAAAAATAGAGATGTAAACTTTTCTCTCTCATTAATTACTCTTGCTTCTCAAGTTTCAAAGCAGAGAAGTTTTCTAAAGGGTAACATGACTGATAGCATGACAGTAGTTGTTTTATTATTTGGGAAGTGTCAAAGCTTGCAGCATGCCCATTCCACCCTTGGTTTTTTGGACAGGAATCGTCTTCATAGCTCTAAATTTACTATTAGGAAGCCATCTAGTGGTCACTTGTTTCCTGGTTTAGGCGTGAATCCTAAACATGCATAAAGCAAATAAGCTGTGATGATCCTTAAGGAAAACATGAAAATATGCAATCTGGCAATACTGATGAATCATCCAAAATGCATGAAATGGTCAGTAAGTTTTAAAGATCTCCAGATTTCTTAAATGGATTTGATGTTGCACAAAGCAGGGAGGGGCAGGAGAATAAAAAGCTGTGTTGATCTGAAGAGAATGAACTAGAGTACATGGCTAGACTCTAGTACATGGCTAGAGTCTTAAATTGGAATAGAGAAGGAATCTCAACCTTAGATGAATCTCTAAAAAGTGTAATGTAAGTTTGGGGTTATACCTATGGCGAGAGAGACATCTAGAGATCCACGTAAAAGTTGATTCTTCCATTGTTTTGTCCTTAGGTGAAATACATTGATTCCATTGAAATTGTCAGGACTGAGTCTTGAACTGTACATTAGATCAGCTTGTCTGTATGTGTCTCTCTATGGGCTGAACTCAACTCTCCATCATGTCTTGGGGACATTGTAGTCCAGTGTTTCTTTAGAATACCTAGATATGCTTTCATTTTTCATGAATTCAGTTGTACATGGATGCGCTTTGCACAAAAACACTTCGTGTCCTAGAGAATTGATGATGCATCTCAGAAGGGAGTATTCGAACACATACTTTGTGGGGTAGAATCAAATAAATTATCAAGACTATTCACACTGTAACTTGTTTGAAAAGAAACAGAAATGAACACCAAATGCATTTTATTAAAAAGTTATAACTGCAAGTTCATAAGCTATTTTCTGATTACTGTGGTATAAATCTTGGGGAAAAAAACCTACCTCACATTCAAACTTAACTAATTCACTATTTTTGGTAGTATAGTTCATGTACTAAATTAGATTGTAGCACAGTATAGTATAGCCTTTATGTAATTTATAGTATGGTTTAGTATAGTACGGTATTTATTTAATTTATATCGTACTTTTCTCCTGATATGAGGCCCAGGCTCCTCCAATTGGCTTATCCTAGTAGGATCAGTGGAAGCAGTCTTGATAAACAATCAGGCACAACAAGGAGGGGAAGCCAACTTTCTTACAGTGGAATTGTTTTTCTTCCTTTAAACTAATGCATGTGCTTTAACTTAGTTGTATTTTGCAATGAATTTTCAAAATGTTTCAGAAGGGTTTTTGTGCTTTCATTGATTTAAAAGTCAGTGAGTTCTGTTTTTGTTTGTGGTATTTCATTTCCTTTTGGCTTGTTTCAGTACAGAGGAGCAAAGCAGATAATCATAAAAGAGGACATGTAATAAGTAACACATTTGGATTTCCCATGCCCCACCTGAGAACAACTCCTTGTAAATAAGATATATTTGACCTTAGATCAAGAAACTACTTTTTGAACAATGTCATTAAATATTGTGCAATGTGTATTGGTAATTACTTGCCAAAATATTAAAAGCTGTATAACTTATTCATATGATATAAGTTAATATAATTTTATGCTCAATTAAATAAACTTTTATGCAACTTTTAAAACATTTGCTTGGTTTCCCCTTGTGTCTGCAGTGGTTAGTCTGAGCCAAAGTACATTACAACATTTGTTTAAAATGCCAGAAGTCTTAGAAAAGAGCCAGTGCACATTAAGAGGAATTCTTAAGTCACTAAATGGCCATTACTGGCCCGAGACCATTATGCAAAATAATTGCTGGTTAATAAACATATTTTAAACACATTATTAAGTAGCATGTTAAATGTGTTACGATGAATGAAATCTTTATTGTGAAGGGTGAGGAGAATAAAATAGTTAGGTTTTGTCCTCTGGATGAATATGTGTGTGTATGTGTGTGAGTGAGTGTGTGCTTCCATGGAAACAAAAGCCTTTTCTGGGCAATAAAAAAAAAACTTTCCTGTCTGCTGAACTAGACTGGCTCAACTATTTGCACAGGTGGTTTTCTTAGCAGACAGGTCAAAGCAAACCTATTCTTCCTCAATGCTTTCATTCTGTATTCCCATAACAATGCATTTCATTTCATTGCCATTGTAATTAATAGGCCATTATCAACTAATTAAATTACACTTACATTTTATACGGATTCATATGTTACACAGCATTGACTCGCCAAACCTCTTTTCTTGGGCATTTTCAGTCTCATAATGGTTTTAATTAGTGAGGGCAAGTATAGGTGTGGGTTTTTTTTACATGCTGGATGATTCCTCAGTGCTTAGCAAGTTGCACTCCAGGATTCTTGCGTCACAGCTTCACCCCTTTATCTAGTAAAACTACTGCCTGAAGGGAGTTTTGTTTTGTTTTTTATTATAGCTGCAATCTAAGGCTCTCCAAGTTTACTCAGAAGTAAGTCCCACTGAGCTCCCAATAAAGTGTGCATTGGATGTCAGCTTTATCGTGATGTATGAAATAGAACCCTTATTTACCTAAATTGTAACTCTTAAGGAAATATGACAATGGAAAATTCATTTAGGCTTCACCAGGGCCACCAAAAGCAAGGCAACCAGGAAGGGTAGGCTAGCTAAAAAAATCTTTAGTGAGAAGTACTGTGCAGATTTGCAAGCTGTTATTCAGAATCACATGTGTATTGAACATGAAATAATATTTTGACAAGAATGATATTAAAATATAATTACTTTCTGTTCTTAATATATAAATGTGATTAGAGTCTATATTGGCCAAAAACTGATAGAATTTTGTATATCATTATTTTTTAAAAAGAAGTCACTAATGTTACAATAGATGTTGAACATTACCAAGAAAGACAAAAACATATGCGACATATTAAGCCCCTTCCAGCTGTCCAGGTCAAAGTAATTTTTACCAGCTCTCCCCTCCCTCTTGCTATCACTGAGTAGTTCTTTCCTTCTCTTATCTGTTGAAAAGAACACTCTTGATTGCGTAAAGCAAATTCTTGTTCCCAGAAGGAAACAACCTTCTTTTACCAAACAAATAGTTTTCCCCGGTTTAGAGCAGGAATCATGTCATTTTCCTTTGGATGTGTGCGAGAGATATCGTTTGTTTGTTTGTTTGTTTATTGTGATTCATCTTCCTCTGTCTTGTTCACCAGCCATCAATATGAAATACAAGATATGTACATTAGAAGGTTGTGGAGAGTTAATAAAATGAAATAACTAGAATTCTTCAAATCCCTATTGCAGAGGGAGGAGGAAGATGATCTAGAGATAGAGAAAAGATTGCAGAGATAGGAAGAAGATGGCACAGAAGTAGAGAAAGGACAGTCCGCCAGGGAGGAACTGAAAACGGTCTGGGGCAGCTGTGAATGATAAACAGTTTAGAGATTAATGCAGAGCTTTCCAAACTTTTCATGCTGGTGACACACTTTTTAGACATGAATCATTTTGCAACACAGTAATTCAGTTTTACTAGCAAACTGGAAGTTAGACTGACCTTATTATAAGAGATACAGACACATACAGAAATTGTAATAGTGAAATGTATGTGGACATAACAAATCTCATGAAAACCTTTCATATATTTTTAAAAATATATGATTTATAAATAACATAAATTGCCAGGATTATAGGCAACACACCTACACACTAACTTGTCAAAGCACACCATTTGGAAAGCCCTGGATTAATGTGTGAACTAATTATGTATTAATAAACTTCTGTTGTTTATTCTTTTTTACAACTGTGTCTGTTAAGTTTCGATAAGTCTGGCCATGCTTACCACAGTGAACCTGCTCAACAACAAACATACCCATCAACTGATCCATATAGGAATCATCTTGAGGCCAGGTACCTGATCCAGTGAGGGATCTTGTTGAGGGGAAAGGGAGCAGTGTGAATGACAGGAGCCCAGGGTTTGGAACTGTGAGGCCCGCGTGGAGATGGATCCATCACATGTATTTGGTATATGTGTATGTAGGGTGGGGGGAAGAGTATTATGCACAACCACACCTTGAAAAATATATTGCTTGCTTCGGGTCAGGTATTCAGTCTACTTAAATATTACTCTTATGAAGCTATTAATATCATGCCAGTGTCAAATTTTGTTTTTAAAGCCATACTAGAAACCAAAACACTGCTTACCAGGAAGAAATCTAGATAAATCCCAATGTTGTTAACTGCCATCAAGTCGACTTTGACCTACAGTGACCCTGTGCATGAGAGACCTCTAAGCTACTCTTATCAGTCACAGCCCTGCTCAGGTCTTGCAGATTCAGGGACATGTCTTCCTTCATTGAATCTAGCCATCTGCAGTACAGTCTTCCTCTTTTCCTACTACCTTCTACCTCAACGAACATTATTGTCTTGTCCAAGGAGACATATCTTCTCATGTATGGCCAAAGTACAACAGCCTCTGTTTAGTCATCTTGACTTCTAGGGAGAGTTCAGGTTTGATTTGCGCTAGGACAGAAACCCTGGACTGGATCAGGAACTTGTCTGGTTCTTTCATAGCTGCCCTTCCGAGTCATAGCCTTCTTCTGATTTCTTGACTGCAGTCTCCATTCTGATTAATGACTGAGCCAAGATATGGAAAATCTTGAACTATTTCAATGTCTTTGTCATCTACTTTAAAGTTATATAAATCATCTGTGGTCATTATTTTTGATTTCTTAATGTTCAACTGTAAACCTACCTTTTTACTTTCTTCCTTGACTTTCTTCAGTAATCATTCAAAATCTTTGCTAATTTCTGCCAGTAGTAAGATGTCATGTGCATATTGTATGGTGTCATCTGCACATTATTATCTTAAATTGTTGATGCTCCTTCCTTCAGTTTTCACACCACCTTCTTCTGAGTCAAATCCTGCTTTAGGTATGATATGTTCAGAATACAAGTTAAGCAGATAGGTTGATAAATTGCAGCTTTGCCTGACTCCCTTGGCAATTTGAAACCATTCTGTTTCTGCCTATTCTGGCCTGACAGCAGCCTGTTGTGCTGAGTACAGGTTACACACTATGACAGTCAAATGTTGTGGTACACCAACTTCTTTGAGAGCGATCACAGTTTGCACACCACAGTAGGCCACAGTTTTCAAGAATTTGAAGTGATTCATACCCACTTAGCTCCTCCTGCAAATGGGACTAACTTAAACAAGGCTAGAGACAGGGAATTCTGTTTTGTTTCTTTCCAAACTGTAAGCCATGGCTTCTTGTTGCCTTATGACTCTGCCTTCTTGGGAACAAACATTGTGCTATGTTGGGTGTCACAACAAATGAACCATGGACAGAGAGTCATGATTTGTCTTGCCACCCTTATGTGCAAAGCAGTTGTGACTGATCATTGTATGTAATTAACAGCATTCATGACCAGTAAAATAAGATGCCCTGAATGCCTGACTTACTGTTGTGTCTGAATGCCACGTAACTTTTCTGGTTAGTGAAATGTTGAAATGGAATTAGGTTGTAGTTAAAATAACAGTGAGGAGGGGACTTGATTAATCATGTGCTGTCTTTCTTTTTTCAGTTCACCTCAGCCCTGATTAATTCCTTGATTGTATAATACACAAATCAGCAGTTGAATCACATTAACAGTTGCTTCTACATTGCTAATGATATGAACAAACCATATAGTTTGCAGATGGGTCAGAGTAATAGATAACTGTCAAATAAATGTTTAAGGGTTACAGGAAGGTTAATAATGTGTGTGTGTGTGTGAGAGAGAGAGAGAGAGTTTGTGTGTGTGTGTGTGTTTGACAGTACCCATAGTTTTCTTGATAGAATTTTACAACCTGTCTTTATCATGACTGTAATCTTTCACTAGATGGCACTAGAATGCCATAAACCTTCAAAGAAATTCTTAGTGCCTTTAACAGCTCGTCTATAAAATAAGACTTGCCAGATGTCAGGAACTGAACATTCCTGTTTGAGTGAAAGCAGAATGTGGGTTGTGGGATCATGTGGTCCTACCCCGCCCCACTTGACTAAAATGGAGAAATGTAGTTTTACTTCTGTTACCTTATATGATAAAAGTATTTACAAATATTTGTGTGAAACCTTAGAAGTACTTTTGCTTAGACACTATAAAATAGGAGTATGAATAGTATAAAATAATGAAGAGCCACCATGATGTAGTAGTTTAAGCATTGGGCTACCACGCTGGAGACCAGGATTTGAATCCCCACTTGGCCATGGAAACCCGCTGGGTGACCTTGGGGAAGTCATACTCTCAACCTTAGAAGAAGGCAAAGACAAACTCCCCTCTGTACAAATTGTGCCAAGAAGATTCTGTGATAGGCTCACCTGAGAGTCAGTATAAGTCAGAAACAACTTGATGGCACACAGCAACAACAGCAACAACTCTCTCACATGTGAACAAGCAAAGTAATTATGAGGGCACCTGTCAGAAGGAAGGAAGGAAGGAAAGAAGGAAGGAAAGAAGGAAGGAAAGAAGGAAGGAAGGAGTTTAAAAGTATCACTACAAATGAAATGTAACTCAGTAACTTTTGCAAAGGAGCCAGCATGGTGTAGTGGTTTAAGCATTGGACTACCACTCTGGAGAACAGGGTATGAATGTCTGCTTACCTGGCAGGGGAGATACCATGATCAGGAACGTGCTGTCTTAACACCTTATATCTCAGCATACCATTTTGTAGTTAGATCTTTATTATGAAATCTTTATGATTAGATTTTACTACAGGGCCTTGAGATCTGACTGGGCTTTATAGTCCTTCTGGGGAGGCCCACCTCAGGGGCACGTTTGAAGAGGACATGGGAGAGGGTCTTCTTGGTGGCTGCTTCAAGGAAGGCTAGGCCAGACTCTTCTCTATTGTCCTGTTGGCCTGCAGAGATATTTTATAGACGTACCTCAGTTAGCTAAGCCTCCGAAAGCAAAGCTTCATCTTACAAAGTCTTTTTATATTACCTTGCCCCCTTTTCTCCTTCATCTTCTGTCTGTCTGAACATTATTTTTTAAAGCAACAGAATGGTGAGGGGGCTGAAGAAACAGACCTCCAGTTGTAGCAGAATGTCTGCGATAAACAATGCAATAAACAATGCAAAAAAGGTCGGGCTGGCAAAAAATGGAATACAGTCCATCCTCCATACATGCCGGGGTTCTGTTCCAGGAACCCCTGCATTAAAAAAAAAGAATACTCACATCCCATTATCTTCAGTGGATGAGACATGTGCATACCTGTGGCAGCACAGGCACATACCTGTCATGTCCATTGACAATAGTGGATATGATGCTCTGCATGACCTCGGATTCGTATGTGCCGGGGGTGCACCACAAGAGGGCACACTGTACTATTCTAGTCAATCTCACAGATGGTATTTACAGGGAATATAAACAGCATCTACCTCCAGAATCCCCAGCAGAAAGAAAAGGGAGAACAGATTAGCCTGCTTCACCAGCTACCCCAGCATAGTAAAAATCGTAGAACTATAAGTCTGAGCACCAAAATTTGGTTCATATGAAAAGTGGAAGCTTGTGGTAGAAGTCATCATTCCCGGATGCATTTTGGAAGAAGCTTTCAGATGATCTCCAGAAGTTGAAAAATATTTTTGTTACAAATACATAATTGTTTCATTTTACATGTGCATAGTATTGTTTTTGAATTAGGACAAATTGTTGAAACATGTTGAACATGTTGAACTACTCTTATCTTTTATGGTATAGGAACCTATCCCTGTTCTGTCCATGTCATTCCTGCTTCTAGTCCCAGATTTTCTCTTGAAACGGTGTGCCGTGACACATTAGTGTGTCACCTGAAGTGTGTAGGCGTGTCGCCTATAGTCTTGGAAATGTATGTTATTATTTATAAATCATATATTTTTAAAAATATATTAAAGATTTTCAAGAGGTATGTTGTGTCTTCATGCGTTTTGTTATTACAATTTATGTATGTGTCTTTATCTCTTATGAGGGGTTAGTTTAACCTCCAGTTTGCTAGTAAAACTGAAATTACTGTGTCAGGAAATGGTGCATGTCTAAAAAGTGTGTCACCAACATGAAAAGTTTGGAAGGCTCTGTCTTAAAGAAATAAGGCTGAGGAACACATCTACTTTGTTAACTGAAGCATACCTGTACTCAAGGAGACTTTTGGAGAACTGAATGAATGCAGAGGAAGGAACGCTTAATGGAAGATGTTGTACATTTTGGATTGACACTGTCTTTAAATTGCTTTTAATTCAATTGCATTTTAATATTATAACTGATTTAATTAGCAGTTAGCGTTATAGGTTTTTGTGTTTTCATTTGTACCTGCTTTTTTATCTTGCTGTGACTCTTCATGAGTCTCAGTTTTGGGACAAATGTATATTTTGGGAATATAAATCAATCAAACAGACGAACAAGCGGAAGGATTCAGAAGGGTATAGCCTGAGCATCAAAGAGTAAGAGGGAGAGAAAGACTATGTTGGGAAGTACACTCAGACCAATACCTAGTAAGGACATAGTAAATTTTGGGAACAATTTTCTATTGTGTGTGTACACACACTGATATGTGTGTGTGCGCGCACACACACACAGATACCTATATATACAGTTTTGTCCTGTAACATTTCAGTTACTATCCAAACCCAGTGTCTTGGCTTCCTTTAAAAACTGAGAAGTTAGAATGTATCTGCTTCTGAGAGTATTGTGCTTGAAAAGGAAGGTCATATATTCTCTTAAAAGGCTGCCAAGCCAGAGTTTGATGCAGTTCTAATTTGGTTGCTTCAGAGTTAGTATGTTCCCAGTTTTGACCCTTTTGTTGTATTTTCCAAGAATTATAGGCAAGTGAGCTCTAGTCTAACTGCTAGGAACAATTGTGTTTGGTCTGGATGACTTAAAACAGGCAGATAAACAAGATGACCCAATAAATTCTTCATGGACCCGCTTCAACAGTGAGATCATCCACTGAAGACTCTGCTTAATAAGGCCATAATTGGGGGGGGAATT
Source organism: Cyclura pinguis (assembly GCA_030412105.1). NCBI lineage: Eukaryota > Metazoa > Chordata > Lepidosauria > Squamata > Iguanidae > Cyclura > Cyclura pinguis. The sequence continues at coordinate 60,860,613 of CM059600.1, read as the reverse complement.
GCAACCTTCTTAGTGGTGGCACCTTCTTTGATGGTGATCAAGCTTTTAACAGAGCCTAGGATCTTTAAAGCGTTTTCTTACTTTTTATAATGCATTTCAGGCTTTCAGTGTATTCTGCTGCTTTTCTGTTGTTTTTTGTTTTGTTTTTTTTTAATCCTCTTTTTCAGCCTGCTTAAGTTTCAATTCTTGTTTAGATTTTTAAGTACTGTTGTGAGCTACGTTGACCACTGAGGATAAGAGATAGATATAGATACTGTTAATATTAAACATGTGGGACATAGGATTGGAATTTTCATTGTAATCATGGAAGTGTCTTACTCAGAAATAAATACTTGTGGGTTCAGTGGGGCTTTTCCCCAGCCAAATGAGTACTAGATTGTGGTAAGATTCATATGGCTAACTCTTTCGGATAAAATTGATAAAAAGAATATTGTCACCCAAATAGTTTCAGTGCTGGTGAATTTGTCAAAGACATTGGTGCACAAATGTTCGTGCATTTTGCATTTCCAGATGATCACTTCTGAAAATGTGTCTTCCTTATGTGAGGAGGCAACTGACTTGCCCTCCCCCTAATTTTTATACCAGATTTTAACCAATAATCTCATTAAAAGGCATGCAGTGAGCACAAAACCATAATTTACCTGGTGTTACAGATTCGTTAAACATCAAAACGGAACTTGATGGAGTAGAATAATCCCATTTTTCACTCTTCATTGAACATCTTTTCAAAATAATTTTATTCATTTAATTAGAAGGTTTCTCTAAATGAAGATTTCACTGGGTTTACCAGACTAACAGTATTTGCATTTGTTATTCAAAGCATTCACTATTTCTTTCCATTTTCATGTGTTATAGAGCACACACTAGAAAATATCTGAGCAAATTGGTAGTTATTTCAAAAAATGGCGGTCCTTAATACTCATTCAAAAGTAAAGAGATAGGGACAGTCCCATTAGGGCTTCGTATGTGGAATTTCCCCTTCAGTAACACGGATTAGTCATGGCAAACAATGTCAGTCATTTGACTTTAAATGGGATTATTTAATATCTTTTTTCACACTGGAATGTCACATGCATAATACTTTGTCTCAAATAGCAGAGGACAGCAAGCTAGATCCATTCCCCCACCACCCATCCTTAAGAATGATTTAATACCAAAGGCATCATTGTAGTTTTCCAAAGTGTCTAGATCAGCTCAATATGAAGGTGACATTTTCCTGCGGTCACAGCTTCCAATTCACACTGCTCATGTTGCCCATAATGATAGTGGCGGCAAGAACTAGGAGTGTATAATTCTCCAGATTTTGCCTGTATTTATAGCACTTTGCACACTCTGCAATTATGTTGTGGCTGTCTCTTTACAGTTCAGTAGCCCTAAAAAACATTCAGAGCAACCCAGAAGGCAATAGTGCTGGGGTAAGCTGTAGGGAAATATCAGCGTTTGGCAGAGTTACTTTGTTGGACTGTACTCCCTAAATCTTCTAGACAGCAGGATCCAGTGTTCTGGATCAGTCCCCAGGTGTAAGCTCTCTTCAGTTAATAGGAAAACCACTGCATCCTGATGCTTGTGCATTTGGGTGGTGGTGGTGTCATGTTAAGACTTTGGCCATTTCCACATGAAGGGAGAAGAAGGAGAGGAAAGAAAAAGGTGGGATCTTACCCTTCCCAGTGTGTGTGTATGTCCCTTCAACTTGTCAACTTATGATGACCCCATGAATTTTTCATAGGGTTTTCCTAGACAAGGAATACTCATAGGTGGTTTTGCCAGTTTCTTCCTCGGAAATATAACCTACAGCATTTTATATTCATTGGTGGTCTTCCATCTAAATACCAACCAGCTTTCAAGATCAGACATGATATGGTGCCTTTAGAGTAGGATGAGGCAAAAGCAAACTGGTACAACCTCTCTGAGCTTGTTTGTTCATCTTCTTTAATAACTTTTGCCATCTTGACCATGCTCTGCTATTGCTAGGCCATAAGTCCTGGTTTTCATCTGTGAAATGTTGGAGGGTTTGGAATGCTTTGCCAGTCCACACATGAAAAGCATTGTAATTGAGTTGCCGGTTGGAAAGATCACCTCAAATAAAAGATTGATGGGCAACAGTGAGAAATATTGAAATACATTAGTTTAGAACTCCACAGAAAGGAGGAAATGGATGGAATAAGAGAAAGTCCCTGCAGTAAAGCTGACACAATAGAGTAATAGTGGTCGAGGCAAACAAGCGGAAGACTTTACAATAAAGGACAGGGACATAGAATCTGATACGAATCTCACAAGAGCCTTGCTGCCTCCTCTTCCTTCCTCAACTCTCTTGTGCTGCAGGCAGCTAGAAGTAGGTAGAAAGGAACAGATAACCCTTTGACTGCCAAAGGCCACATCCCCTGAGATGCAGTCTGGGTGCAGCTCCAGATGTTGTTGGACTGCAATTTCTGTTATCCCTAACCAGCTTACCCCATGTTGGGAAATGGTGGGATAGGAGTTGAAGTGCAGCAACATCTGGAGAATTGCTGAAGTCCTAGCTCTGATGTTGAATGTAATTGGAGTGATGGGAATATAGAAAAGAAAAGCAAGCCAATTAGGAGGCACATGGTGACTACTAAATGCGTGTGGAAAGGTGGCAACAGGCATTAAGAATCAAGCAAAAGCAAGAGTTAAGGCAGAGCAGGGCAACACTGAAACAAAGCAATTATTTCCATACAATGACTGGGCCTTATTCAGTTCTGTATGTGTTTGTCTGTGTGCATATGAAATGCTAAAGTAGCAATTGAATTTGCTTCTGGTTTCCATTTACAGCTTGACCCACAAAACTTATCATTTAAAAAAAAATCGACAGCTTTCATGGAATTATGCTTTTTGAATTAATCATGAGGTTTTATTAAAGAAGCAAAATGTGAGCACATCCCACTGAGCTTTTGAAAATACTATAAAGTTTGGGAAATTAGGCCCACTTTGTCCATTAGCTGTGTTGTAACATCACAGTGACTATGTTAATCTGTGTGTTATTCATGCAGATCTCTGATCTTAAAGCCCTGACAGTTGCTTTATTTACTGGCGATTTTGCTCAGTGACATAGAGGAGTGAAATAATTGGACTTTGGTAGCAATGTCAACATAGCTTTGAATATGTTATTGCTTCATATTTTCAATGTAGCTTGGCATAATTGGCAACCTAGTGGGTCAGGAGAATGTGGTTGTCACCCCCAGAGTTTACAGAAAACACAGAAGAAATAGCATTTTCACTTGGTTGCTTATGCTTTGTTTTATCTGCACTAGCTACATCTCTTGCTACAAAAAACTTAACCTTGGTTCCAACCGGACTTATTGAGCTAATGGGACATACAAAAGCATGGCGGGTCTGATTTATCCAGTGTTCTTACCCTAGTTGGACTAACAATTGGATTTAGCCCACCAGCCATCAGTTCATTACTTATTTTTAAATTAAAGTTAAACAACACAAGCATCTATGTATTTTACAGGCATTTATTTAGAAAAAAATCCATGGCTTGAAGTAAGAACAATTGTAACTGAGTTGCAGCCTTCGTTAAAAGACCAGAGGCTTTTTGTCTGGGTTAGTGAGTATATTTCTTTTAGCTCATCTATTCTGTTTCCTCTTCCCTGTCAACTATCATGAATTCAGTTCAGGTCACCTGATTTATAGTACAACCAGACAAGAAAGTGTTCTTCAGAGCGTGCTATGTTATCTCGTTGGGTTCAGAAAGCCAGGCTAACCCGGTTTGGCTCTCAGGGGGAGAACAAGATCTATCTACTTATTAATTTATTTATCGCTTTATCTTTCACATTTGCACACTGCCCAGCAGGGTGACAAAACGGCACTAAAACCAAATGATGCTAACACATAAAACATCAGACACCTAAACGTTAGAAATGGCTGCAGAATCATTCCAGTGGAACCAACAATAGCAAACAAGCTAAAAGCGCAGATGCAGGGTTTTTAAAAAATCGAAAAGACTAAGATTTCTTTCTTGCAAAGAAGCTAGTAAAAAGGTAGTAAAATGTAGGCTGGATACGGCTACTGTCAGATGGATGTGTAATTGGTTGACCGACCAAACCCAAAGGGTGATCACGAATGGCTGCTTTTCATCCTGGAGAGAAGTGACTAGCGGGGTGCCACAGGGTTCTGTCCTGGGCCCAGTGCTGTTCAATATTTTCATCAGTGACTTGGATGAAGGAATAGAGGGCATGCTCATCAAATTTGCAGATGACATCAAATTGGGAGGGGTTGCTAATACGCCAGAGGACAGGATCAAAATTCAAAATGACCTGGACAGATTGGAGAGCTGGGCCAAGGCTAACAAAATGAAGTTCAACAGAGAGAAATGTAAGGTCCTACACTTAGGTAGAAAAAATAGAATACAGAAATATAGGATGGGGGACATGTGGCTGGATAGCAGTACGTGTGAAAGGGATCTAGGAGTCTTAATAGACCACAAGCTGAATGTAAGTCAGCAGTGTGATGCGGCAGCCAAGAAAGCCAGTGCAATTCTCAGTTGCATCAATAGGAGTATGGTGTCTAGATCGAGGGACGTACTGGTACCACTCTACTCTGCTTTGTTTAGACCTCATCTTGCATACTGTGTCCAGTTCTGGGCACCCCAATTCAAGAAGGACATGGTCAAGCTGGAGCAAGTCCAGAGGAGGGCGACCAAAATGGTGAAGGGCCTGGAAGCCATGCCCTATGAGGATAGACTTAGAGAGCTGGGTATGTTTAGTCCGCAGAAGAGAAGGTTAAGAGGGGACATGATAGCCATGTTTAAATATTTGAAGGGATGCCATGTAGAGGAGGGAATGGGCTTGTTTTCTGCTGCTCCAGAGACCAGGACAAGGAGCAATGGATTCAAGCTGCAGGAAAGGAGATTCCACCTGAACCTCAGGAAGAACTTCCTGACAGTCAGGGCTGTCCGGCAGTGGAATATGCTGCCTCAGAGTGTAGTGGAGTCTTCTTCTTTGGAGGTTTTTAAGCAGAGTCTGGATGGCCATCTGTCGGGAGTGCTTTGAGGGTACATGGTAGGGGGTTGGACTGGATGGCCCGTGTGGTCTCTTCCAACTCTACATTTCTATGATTCCAAGACCATTTTCACCCTACACTGTTATACTGCTACTACTTTCAACATCCTGAGGAATCCAGGGGTTTGCAGTTTAGGGAGGGACCTTTAAAATTCTCAGCCAGAGAGAGCTCTTTGGCCTCAGTAAACTACCACAGCCTATCACATTCAGGCTATAAATTTGTAATTTTTGTTACTTTTCAGAAATAGGAAGGAGTTATCTTTAAAAAACCTGTAACTATATTGGTAGTTTTTGTTGCTGGCCTTGGAACTGTAACAGTAACTAAATGCTTTGTAACAGTTACTTTCCAAGCTGAATTCCATGGGCGTAAGTTTGGAGCAGGCGAGTTTACTTCCATGCGACTGTGCAGGAAATGGGAGCCTGTTTATTATGTACCTCTGAAACTAGATGCTATAATAGTCACACTTGGAAAAGTACCTAAATCTGATTGAATGATCAAAAGATGTTATTAACCAAAATACTCCACTGAATAATTCTTTTGTAGCATAGCCACTTTAAACTCCCTTTCAGTTTCAGTAATCATAATCCATGGTCCTTTTGGCATCAGGCTATATCCTTTTTCTTTTCTTTCTTTTTTTCATTTTTAAAAATACTATTTCATAGGTTGTAAATATTTCCTGCAGTAAATGTTATATGAGGTGCTTTAGCATCTTTAATGGTGTTCTCTAAGAGAGCTAATGACCTTGCAGGCTGGAGGCATAAATTATTTTTCTGTACCTTCCCTTGAGTAGCTTTATGTAAATATGTATCGTGACTCCTGCTTTGCAATGAGCTATTCACTTAAAGAAGAAAAAGCAACATTGTCTTTCATTTAATTTCCTGCACAATATCTTGAGGTGATCCAAGTTCCAATCAGTGAAATCGTGAATAATTAAAATAAGGTAATGGTGAGAGTACCAGTCTATTTTCTTCCAATGAGGCAAAGGTTTTGGTTGTATTTCTCAACTTTTATATACATTTCCAACCTTTAAGTCTGTGTAATGTCTGATTGGTAAGAACATACTTTTATCCTTCAGTTTGGGAAGGAATTTTTTGCTTCTTGTGCATCTGGGTTGTGATTCTGTTGTCTAACACTGATCTGACTGGTGATGGATTTGTTTGCAGTTGGTGGTACCAAAATCATGATGGTTAGGGATGAAACAAAGTTCTATGTGGGGCAGAGGAAATGCTGTTATGAATTCCCCAAACTCTGCAAATGATGACTCTCTCCACTATAGGCAAAGCTTGAAAGAGTTACTATTTAAACTAGGACTGCCTTCATGGTCATGAACAAAGTCTACCTACATAGTTGTATAATATTAATACAATCAGTAATAAAATAAAATTGAATATGAGGGAGCTTCATTGCACCAGACTTCACATCATTTTGTTCTTATTCCTGTTAAGTTCTTAACTTGTCTACCAAGTTAAGAAAGAATTATCATTTTTAAAGGATAGGGTTTCTCAATACCATTGAATTAGGATCTGAAAGTAATTTTCCAGTTTGAATATATTTGAGGTAGGGGGCATTTTAGTTTCAACATTTGAACACGTTTTTTAACATTTCTAAAAGGAAAAAAGCAAGATTAAATTATATCAATTTTTCACATTCTTTTAAGTGATAGGAGCCCAATGATTATGATATCAGTCTGGTTTCACGTTTTGCTCTGTGTGTGTGTGTGTGTGTGTGTGTGTATTTTTAACCTTCCTGTTTAAATTCTTCATTTTTGAGAGCTTTGTCCTCTCTTTGTTCTGTTTTACAACTTTGGATATTGAAATCATTGGTTCATTCACTTCAAATAACTCCAAATTTGTTGTGATTTTGTTCATCCATACATCATTACAAATAGTACAGGTGCACAGAGATTGTGCTGGCAACAAGGGGTACAACGGATCTTGTTTTGCACATTAAGGTGAAGATGAGAAGTTCTTCATCTGTATGTGCCTATCAAGGCTCTCATTAAAGTGATGCTTCTTTGACCTATGCCATTATAAACCAGACTTAAATGCAAGAAGGCTGGTACTAATGAGTAGCGAGCATATCTTTGCTTCTCCCAATTATGATAAAATCAGTGGCAGAGCCAGATGGGGCATTTATGTGCTACTTATACAGAAAAGTCAGGAAACAACCCTGGTGTTTCTTTTCTTTTTAAATCCAGGAATCTAACTGGGTTGTCTAAGAAAAGACCTTATAGTTATATGCACACATATAGAGGCCTTTAGACCCTTAGCCTATCCAGTTCTTAAGTCTGAGCAGATCATATACATTTTAAATGAACATAATGCAGCCAAATTAAAATGAAATACGTAGGTAACAACACAGCAACTAACCAGAAGCATTAACCCCCTTCACAGAATATCAACTCAAATTCAAACCCTTTTAATATTTTCAGAACAGAGCAGAACTTGAACCTGGAATGTTTAGCCCCACTACTCACTTGAAAAAATCTTATGGGCTAGCACCAATGTTCCACTGGTGGAACTTTCAGAATTTCCCCCACGCCTTCACATCACCCCAGAACTGGCTTTTGAGGTCTGCACCAACTGGAGTAGGGAAGGGGGATCAGCACCCGACCCCCATTTCTTCTGGATTCTTCTGTTTTATCTGTGGAAGTTTATTTTTATACCCTCTCCTGTATTCTGATCACTTCTTTGTAAATAGGTAAGGAAGGAGGCATTAGCTGGCTTCCTCTTAGGGACATACGCAGGGGTTGTGGTATGCATACAAAGTGATATTTTTAGAGTGTGCACCTTGGTCATCCCAGCTTGTCCCTGTGGAACTGTTGCACATGCTGTGGCACATTAAACACACAGAATCATGTGAATGTACATTGCCTGTACGCATTGCCTTTGTACATTACCTATTGCAGTTACACAATGGGTTGCCAGCCATGCGCATTGATAATCCACATAAGTTGCCCTTTGTTGGTATTCAGTATGGGAGTTGCATAACTTAATTCTGCTGGTGGATGTTTATGCTACAATGAACTGGTGTAGGATCTCAGACGATGACCATTTCTGCACTAGACTGTTACAGCGCTATTATTCCACTTGCAACATCCTATGGAATCCTGGGATTTGCAGTTTTGGGAGGGGCCAACAAGATTGTTGTAACAATCTAGTGCAGAAATGGCCAATGCCTGTGAAGCTCCTTAATGACTGAGCATGCAGAGGAGAAATGATTGTAGCTTATGACACTGTGACCCTGTGGAAGTGGCATTTGTTTCTTTAAAGATGGTGTTCAAAGTACTTATGAGACATGCATGCGGTTACTATCATATCACAATAGAAAGGATGAAAATACCAAGCCAAGTTCCATATCCTCTTATTAGACCTTAGAACCATGCCCTTACATTTCTCATTTCTGTTCATCCACTTTTTCTTCCATGCTGTCTGAATCACACTGATTAGGATAAAATAGTTGTGTATGAAAACTACTAAAGCAGTAGCCCTTTTAATAGCTTTGAAACTAATTTGAGGAAATGAGAAAAATGAATCACATGCAATTATTTCTATGTATGTCAGCAGCTACTTGATAAAGTTTCAGCATAATGTCATCTTTAGTACTTCTAGTGCATGTATCATTATGGAGGGATTGTATTTGCTTATCCCAGTGTGCCTTTCAGCTCTTCCACTTCCCTTTCATCCTCTCGCTATGAAATATATGTACATATTCCAGTTTGAGATTGATAAATGTTGGTTTAACAAGGCTGTTGCTTTATTGAATTATAGGCTGGTCTGTATTAGATATATTTGATTATATTGTGTTACAGCAGCATTATTTGCACTTGATGTAATTACGGGTGTGTTGGTACCTACACTATAAAGTCCATCTTCCTTGCCTTCTGATATTTGTTCATGCCTGTGATGTGCCACACAATGGCCATGTGCCAGAAAAGGGTTCTGAGATGAAGGAAATTAGTTTAGTGGATGTTAAAAGCAGCACACAGAGAACTCACTCACATTGTGTGCTTTCTGCGCTCATCAGTCTTGTTGCTGTTATTATCATTGTTGTTTGATTTATTTTATAAGGGCTAAAACGTATCTTCAAATAATATGAAAAAAAATAGAATTCTTAAGGGCAGCAAATGCAACGTTGCCTTTGTTTAGAGCAGTGTATTCTAGCAACCAATTGTGCTTCCAATGCCAGGTTGAATTCTTAAGCATACTTTTTAAGTTAAGTTTTACCCCAATGGTAGACTTGCATGGGCTGGAAGGCTGTAGTTATAAACTCATTTATTGCAGAAATAGCTCCATAGTCTTTAAAAAAATATTTCTGAACAAATACAGTTAGATCTTGCTATAACACTGCAATTAATTGGGTCCAGAGTTAGTCGAATGTAGAATAGACCTCTTGAAATCAATGTGACTTAAGTTATTATTTCCAATGGGTCTGTTCTAAGTGTGGATTTAACTCATTGCTTTGTTGTGCATTAGTGTTAACTAGTTAAAGTCATTTGGAAGACCTGCATGATTGGAATGGTTGTACAGTGAAACCTGAAGTTGTGTGGATGGTTTGAGTATTGTGAGAAGAAGGGACGAAATAGGATTGCGATGTTGACTGTGTAACACTTTATGAGATCAACTGTTAATTTTATTGTTTGTGGGTTCTTCTAATGGAAGTTTCATAAAATCACTGTGAACGTTGTTTAAATTAAGAAGTGGCGTGTATTTTTGAAATAGTGGCTAAGATCCTACATTGTCTTTGCATGCTATAAATCTACACTCATATAATTACACAGTGGTTGTGCTACATCACACATCTGGTCAGAGCTGACAATGTACAATCGATATGTTTATATGCCAGTGTGTCTGCTTATTGTTAGAGTGCTCAGTGGGGTTATTTCTGCAATCCCAGGGAAAAATGTGGTACATTGAAGGCACTGATGCTGTTGGAATCCTGTTGGTTAGTCCCAACTACAGTAAACCCACTGAATCAGTTGTTGACTAGGAAACCAACACATAGGCAAAGCTAATTGATTCAGTGGCTCTATTCTAATGGGGACTAACAATAAGATTTAGGTCCATATGGTATGGTTACATTTGTGGAACTTTGCTTACACAGCCTTGAACAGAATACTGTATTTGCTGGTGTATAAGACTCACTTTTTTTTCTGAAAAATACTGTTTGTAAATGAGGTGCATCTTATATACCAGTATATATTATGCACCATTACATAGTATTTGCTGGCGTATAAATGAGGTGTGTCTTATACGCTGGTGCATCGTATACGCCAGCAAATACGGTATGTCTTTTGCATAATGGCCTATTTAACATATATATAAGACACCAATGAGATACCAGCCATCCTTCTCCTTTTCCTTATCATCAACAATTATCTTGGGGGTTCACATCATTATTGCCCTGTGTGATACATAGAAACAAAGTGAGTTTCTGTTGGAGCCTTGTCAATACATGTACATTCTGGTTGCAATTTTAGCTGAAGATCACTGTCCAGTTAATTATATTTTTCCTCCAGTGAATGAACAGAGGGCTTGCATTCTATTCCTCTGGGTTTGCTTGATGAATGTAGCTGAACATTTACATTTTCTTATAAAGCTTTAAAAAATGTTCTGATGGGCCATCACTATAGAACATTTGATGTTAGATCACACCATCCTATATTTTGATGTTCTCCAGTGATTAACTGCTATTTCATTCTCAGCTCACCAGCAACAAATATCCAGAAGGAAAGGGGAAAAACTTGAAATAAAATAGTGATAACTTGCTCCATAGCATCTGGAGAATGATAGGAATAAATTTTAGCCCTGCTCCATAAACACTTAGACATTTATGGGCACAGAATGCATTTATTCCCTGATAACCTCTCTGTGGCATTGGGTGCATCACTTTGTTATCGCTTGGGTGTATCACTTTGTTAAAACATATCTTACCAGGACCATTTCATGTGAATCTTTACTGGAGTCTATATCCGCTCAGATTTTAAACCTAAATGAAATTAATTGTAAAGTAACTACAATAGGGAACAGTAAAAAGCTGAACTCAAGTATCTCTGTTGTCCTTTAAATATGAGCTGATGAGCCAAATGACTGCTGACGTTTTCCATGGAGTGGCAAAATTACTTTTAGCATGAACAATACGGGGCCATTGTCCTGGCCCTTTTAAACAGCTGCTGTCTTCTGAACTGATAAAGGAAAAGTCAGAGTGTTTGTATGATTAGTCTGCATCTGGTGTCAATTATTGTATAGTTAATTTAGAAGCAAAGTAAGTAGGCTTTACATCATTGTAAAGTCTTAAGCTGTCTGTGAAAACTAAAGGAAGCTTATTGAAACCATGCAAAGAAACCGTTACTTTCAGAGATGTGTTGGCAGCAACTATTTATTTAGTTCCTTGAGTTAAACCTCTTTCATACACATCTTGACAGGTATAGCTGACGCCACCCAAATAGGGTTGTTGTGATAATGGCTGGATGAGGCTGGGCTGGACTGGGGAGTCTCTCCCTACTTTGTCCACCAGAGTTCTCTGTGCAGCAGCAGGCAAGACTTGAGGAGTAGGGAGGTGGAGTTGCAGTGAGTCTATTCTGATTCCATCCCTCAGTTGTGCCCTATCACAGCCTGCAGGTTTTGAGTGTAGCTAGGACAGAATAGGGAATCTGTTGGCACACCACCCACCCCTCTGCTCAACAGGCTTTCTTGTTAAACTAGCCAGGGTGGAGTTGGAGTTGGAGTCTCCTCAGCTAGTAATGCTGGAGGACTTCAACATTCATGCTGTCCTATTGGGAGTGGCTCAGGACTTCACGGTGTCCGTGACAATCTTCTTGAACTAGCCAGGGTGACCTTGGAGTTGGAGTCTCCTCAGCAAGTAATGCTGGGGGACTTCAACATTCATGGTTGTCATGGGAGTGGCTCAAGACTTCATGGTCTCCATGACAACCATGGATGTCTCCTAAGTGGTGTCTGGCCTTGCTCATGCTTCTGCACATACTCTGGACCTTGTTTTCTATGGTGGATGGAGTGGTGGTGACCTTGCTCTGGAAGAACTTTCTGCAGTTCTGTCATCATGGACCTGGTCAGTGTTAGACTCACTGGCACATGGAACCTCTGCAGGGTGGGAAATCAAGTAGGATGGTCTGCCCTGGGAAGCTGATGGGCCTGGATAGATTCCTGATGGCTTTTGGGAATTTTCATGTCACCTTGGCAGGTGACTTCTTTGAAGTTCTGGCTGACCTCTGGAATGGGGAAATGGGCAAGGCATGGACACAATCATTCCTTTGACTCCAGAGTAGAGTCAAACCAGCCGTAGTTTTCCAAGTGAGACAGAGGCTAGGGGGATGTTGGCAGAGACTTGAATCTGATGAAGTACAGACTAGAGCCTGTTTGAAGGCCTACACCATGGCAGTGCAGGCAGCAAATAAATTATTATTTGCTATCACCATTGCATTGGCAAGGAACTGTTTCAAGTGGCCAGAGGTGTATTACACACTTGTCCTCAAGTTGAAAATGCAGACTACTTGACAACCCACTATGGAGAATTTTCATGGCACTTTGCAGATAAAACTGCTCATATCCAGTCTGAGTTTGATGCTGTAGTTAATACAGTTCCAGATGATGTAACCTGTTACTTAATACTGTTCAAATCTTGGTTTTGTATGGTTTTTTTTAACTATATGTGTTTTATTTTATCCAGTCTTTTCGTAAGCTGTCTTGAATCCTGGCCTCGGAGCAAAGCAGAGTATAAATAAAGTGATAGATGGATAGATTGTGGAACCTGGGCTCCTGCTTGTTCTATATTGTTGGATGTTTTTCACTTTGTGGAGCCTGAGGATATGGACAGGATTCTTGGAGAGGTGAGAGGCACCACATATGTGCTAGACCCCTGCCCTTTTGGCTCACTAAACAGTCCAGAGAGGGTCTGGCTCAGTGGGTGAAGGAGGTAGTCAGTACCTTCTTACAACAAGGCAGAATTTGCTGATGCACTGAAGGGTCTGTGTGCATATCACCACCATTTCATAATGTGAGACATGAGCATTTGCAGTTTTTCCCATTCACAGGAGATCTTTGAACAGAACCCTCACAAATATGGAGAATCCAATGTATATCATTTCCAAGCAAAGTATTAGAGAGTGTGATGGCGTCCCAGGTCCAGGAGTTCCTGGATGAATCTACACATGGAATTGGACAAGAGAAATGTGTTCCAATTGATTCTGTTGACACTCTCAGAAGCTTTTCATACCGTCAACCCATCAGCCTATGGTATCCTTCTGGGCAAACCTCTCTGGGACTTGGAGACACTGTTTTATAGTGGCTCTGTTCCCTCCTGGAAGGACAAATATAGAATGTTTGACTAGGGGACGCTTGTTCGAGCCCTTGACCATAAGCCTGTGGGGTTCCTCAGGGTTGCTTTTGTCTCCTATGCTATTTACCATATACATGAAATCTCTGGGAGATGTTGTCTGGAGTTTTGGGGTATAGTGCCATCCATATACAGATCAGACCCGACTCTGCTACTACTTTCTACCTGAATCCACTGAGACTATGTTGGTCCTAAACCTGCTGTCTTTCATCTATAACTGGATGTAAACTGTAATCTGGACTGGATGAGAGCAAACAAACTGAAACTTAATCCAGATAAGACAGAGATGTTCCTGGTCAGTCAAAAGGCAGGTCAGGGAAAAGTGACTCAGCCTGTGCTAGATGCAGTTATAGGCCATTTCCACCCGAGGTTTTTAAAACGGTGCAGAGCGTCCTCCAGGGAGGACGTCTGCACCTGGGAGTGGACTGGGTCGGACCTACTTAACATAGATCTGCACCCCAGCCCGCTCCGGAACGACCCCAAGTGGTCATCCAGCGTGCTTTTGAAAGACTGCTAAAAACAGGTCTTTCAAAAGCACGGAGCGCACCACAGCGAGCCTGCTCCCTTATGCAGATTCGCCGGCTTGCATTGGTGCGAGCCTGTGATCTGCTGGGGGCGGGCTTTATGCTGGCAAGCTTGAGCAGTTGGTGGAGAGCCTCGACCAACCGGAAGCCACCATTTTCGTCCCTGGAGCAGTGCGGAGCGGCAGCCACGTACTGCTCCGGAGCGGCATGGACCGGACCAGGGAGCCTTAAAGTCCGGTGAGTAGCGTCACGGGGCGATTCCCTCGCCCCGTGCGGAAATGGCCATAGTCACCTAAAGACAGAGGTTTGCAGTTTGGGTGGATTCCTGACCTAAACCCGAAGGCTTAAGTCTTTATGTTGGCCAGGAGTGGTTTTGCACCTTTAAAACTTATGTGCTAACTTTGCCAGTTCCTTGAGATACTGTTTCTGGTTATGGTGTACATGCCTTAGTTGCATCCTGTCTGGGCTACTGTAAAACACTGTAGATGTGGCTGCCTTTGAAGAGTGTTGAGAAACTTCACTTGGTACCAAGAGCTGCAGCCAGAGGGTTAAATAAGGCAGGTTAGAGTGACTATACTTCCCATGTTACAACAGCTCCACTGGCTGTCAGTTTATTTCCAAACACAGTTCAAAACTAGTTATGGCCTATAAAGCTGTATACGGCTCAGGTCCAGGCTATCTGGCAGACTGTATCCCCTTATAGGACCCTGTCTGGGCTGTGAGATCACCATGAGAGGCCCTTCTCTCAGTCCTACCATTGTCACAAGCACTCTTGGTGGAAACAGGAAAGAGGGCCTTCTCAGTGACTACCCTAAACTCTGGAACTCCTTTCTCCTCTCCATCACCATGCCATTATCCTGTTGTCAGGCAAAGATCTTTCTATTCCAGTAGGTGTTTAAAAGTGAAAGTTTTTTTTTTAATGAGCTGAGAGTGCTGTACCATTTTTAACTGCACTGTTTTAATTGCTTTGATCTTTTAATTGTATTTAATCTTTTTAGGTGTAGTTTTAAGTCATGTTAATATAGTGAATAATTCAGTTCTATTTCAGTGGTCACACTTTGTGTGTTTTTAGTTGAATTTAGTTAAAATTATAAGCTGCCTTGCATCCTAATTTTGAAAGAAAGGTGAGATTTAAATAAATATCATAATCATCTGTGGACCCCCAATGGTCAGGGACGATATTGATTTGTAAAATTTTGCATATCTTGGATTTTGTTTTTGGACTTTTGTTATAGATGTGATCCAGTTGATGTACCTGTGTCCAATGTGGCTGTGCGTGATCTGAATTTTACCAGTATTGTAATTGCTTATTGGTATTTTTTGTTATTTTATAGTAACTTTTTATGCGCTTACATTTGGTCAGTGACTGTAAATAAACGATTGATTGATTGATTGATTGATTGATTGATTGATATCATTGTCATTGTCGTCATCATCATCATCATCATCATATTTATTTATATCCCTTCTTTCTCACAGCTGGAACTCAAAGCAGCTTACAAAAATCAAAATAGGTACAGCTGAAAAACTGATGTTGTACAAAAGTTTTAAAAAATATAATTAAAACTTAAAAATTAAAAGCAGGTAAAAACATAACCATTAAAAAGAACAACACAGCCCGTGAAAGACCCTTTTCCCCTTGTGCAGTCAGTCCTTCAAGGTCTACCAAAACAAAAAGGTCTTCACCTGCTTATGAAGGATGACAGGCAGGGGGCCAATCTAACCTTTCAAGGAAGGGAGCTCAGAGCCTGGGAGCAAGTATTGAGAAGGCTCTCTTCCATGTTCCCACCAGTGAGGCCTGTGAGGCCTTGACCTGTGAGAGAGATACAGAGCCCAGGGACCTGATCTGTCTCACACCTGTGAAATAGTTGTTGTACCCCATAAATGAGAGAACTCCATAGGATTCCATAGGATGTTGAAAGTGGAATCATAGCACTAAAACAATGTAGTGCAGAAATGGCCTAAAAAACCCCGAGTTCAGCACCCAAGATAGCCCCTTTAAAGTTCCGACCAAAAGTTCTGACCTCAGTCATTACATGTTCTGGGACTGCCTTGATTCAATCCAAACTCAGGGCCATGGCTTCCTTGACTGAAACAATTCACCTGCAGTGCAGTCTTCCATTTGTCCTACTGCTTGTCGCCTTGCTGAGCATCTTCATTGATAAATCAAAAGTGGGTTGTTACGGGCTTTCAAGCTCTTTCCCCCACTGTGGTCCCAATTTTGCAGTTTGTTTAGAGAAAATGGACCTCCCCCATGAGAATTGCTGGTGAAAGGGCCTAGATCTGTATCAGGGTGACAGTTTGGGCAAAGGGTCGCAGTTCCTCAGCAACCATACTGGTATCCCAGTCCTGAGCAAGGGGGAGGGAAAAAGACATTGCTACAAAATTCAAGACAGTGTTCAATTTGATCCTAAATATTGCTATTTGCAAAACACTCAGACCGAGATCCTGTATACATGAGCATAGCACAAATACACATCAGTCTACTTGTACTGGATCCCACAGTTGTGCCGTTGATTGCACACTGGACATCATAGCTTTGAACCTTTTCATTGTGGAATGATCTATTAGCTCTCTGTCTATCAAAACAAATGTATAAGTGAAGGCCGTGTGTGCTTTAAAGGAGGTCATACTTACAGGAGTGGTTGCACTAATGACCACGCCCACACACACACACACACACCCCAAAACAAATACAGCCATTTATGCAGTGATTTTGACCAATGTGTGGTGCCTCACCAAGATTCAATCCTCATGGTATTTGTTTGTTTGTTTAAAAAAGCACTAAAACCCATAAAATTCTCTTTCACATTCTATGGTAATTACATTATCGGTTTTTGAGAATTCCTCATGAGTGTGTTTGGGATTACCAGTGGAATCTCAGAGGTGAACAGAACAGACAGATTCTTGGTGAATGATATAAAATGCAAGGGTGAAAAGAACAGAAAGGTAGAGGTGGCAAAATAAATAGAAAAGACTTGCAGCACGAGGTGGCAGGAGTAACCTGTGCCCAGAAAAGAGCAGCACAAAAGACTAGGACAGGAAGGAAAGAGGTTGGTTCTGACCACCCTGGCCAGTGACCAGTGCCTGCCCATCTTGTTCCTGCCCATCCCCTCCTTGGGAAAAGGAAAGGATGGTTATATATTTGGCATTGTACATGCAATGGAAGCACAGCACACATGTACGGGCTCACTGTAATCCAAAAGAGAGTTAGGTGTTATTACATCCACAGAAGTAGATGACTTTCCTGAGTTGGATGTGGTACCCATATGCCTAGTTCAGGTTTTCCTTTTTGCCTGTCAAGCACAGTAAATCAAACATCACTGAATACAAGTTGTGATCTTATGGAGTACCTTAATGCTCTATGTGTTGTTTTCTGTTTCAGTTTTTTTCATATTACAATTGCTGATGAACCTAAAGTATCTATCTGCTGTAATTTAATAATTGCTTTTTTTCCCCTTCTCATTTCCCACCTCCCATATGTATTTATGTCAAAAATGTTGCCAGGTCCTGTTAATTTATTCTACGCAGCTCCGATGCAATCGTTAAGGGGCCATAATGAAGATTGAAGGTTTAATAATGCCAAGTGTTACAAATTTCTATTTAATCATTCCTAAATTGATTAGTTACTCTTGCCCAAATGCCTGGCCATTCAGAGGGAGGGAGCTAAAGATACAAACTCCCGTGGCCAAGGTTTGATGGATGTGGCTTTGGTACAGTTGTAATTGAGTTATTGAATTTACTCATCTTCCAAATGATGTTTGCATTGTCTCAGCCATATGTGTTTAGGGCCAAGGGAAGGTCATTAGGAGCTTCAGTCCGGGGGCATGTTTAGGTTAAAGTGATTTTGAACAACCAGCGTTGAGGTTACTCAATTAAAAGAAATAGCACAGTGAGAAGCTACGGGGCTGGGGAGGGGGGCATGTCACCCACTGGTCAGTTCCTAGATCCCACAGGTCTATTTAAAATAGTCTGAAGGTCTTTTAAGTAAATGTCTACTTCTAGCCTCAGGCTCTTTATCCATTGACAAATTGCTGCTCTAAGCGAGAGGCAATTTACGTGAAGGACACCTATAAACAAATCCCTCTTTTTTATAGCTAAACTTTGGATGTACAGGACCAAGGTAAAACCTTAAGTAATAAGACCTCCCAGATCTCACAAAAGACTTCAAGAAAGAGTTTGCTTTGATTACAATAAAGTAGGCATGTTCTGGTTATCTGTGTCAAGGTAGATTCCCTTAAGAAGTAAATTGAGAATGGCAGAATGAAAATATTAGAACTCGTATCTCTTCGTTAAGATGAAGGTTAATGTAGAATGGCTTTTGAGGACATGCTTGACAGTCCAATCTAACCACAGGTATTTGCAGAGCTTGGGAAAATTATCCTGACCCGAAAATGATCCTGCCTTAAAATAACTGTAAAGCCTCTGGTCCCTGTTATAGATGTTCCAACTTCTCCTAAGGAAGGAACATGAACAAAAGGCCCAATCCAACCATCTTAGAAAGGGAAAGGAGTTCCTAGTTTACTTCTGGTCAGCACATTTCGTTTGTGATTCTATACTGGAAAGTCTTGTAATGCTAATTAAGATTTTTCAAGGGCAGTGACAATTAAAACCTAGTGACAGGATATATGTCATATCCCAGAGTGAGCATTCCTTCCAGATTGCCAACTGCTTTACCTCATGAGTGTGATATACTATAGAAAATGTCAGTAAATCCTTCTGGGTTCCAGCTGTTTCACTGGGCTCACTCTGAAGGAAACTGATACTGTGTAAGTACTGCTTTGTATTTGATTTCTGTCTCCTAAATACTATTTAAATCACAAGTAATATTTCCTAATCCTTTAGAAGGTACTTGGAGGGGGAGAACCCCTGCTTCTAATCAATAAGCATTTGAGGAATACATCGCTCGGGGATATAGCTCTGACTGACGGACAATAATAGTGGAACTGCATTGGCATTTCTGTGATGAAATCATTTACAAGCAACCAAGTTGCTGAAGTGCCAGGTGCATTCGCTGTGCATGATAGCAAGCCATTCAGTGTGCACAGTTATCAGAGCCTGTCCTGAGCAAGGGGAACAAAGAGCATTTTCCTAGTTTTAATCTGGAAGTCTAACAGCAGACACCTCTGTACCCTGAGTCAAGGAGAGAGGAAAAGTCATAGCCTAGCCACATTGTGGGTCTGCCACTAATCATCACATAAACTATGACTCTGGGCAGTTGAAATAGCTCTCCCAGGCAGCCGTCCCCCCTTGAAATGAATGTGGGTTGTACATTATTATTTTTTTATTTATATGCTGCCTTTTTCCCAATACTAGGAGTCAAGGCAGCCCACAGAAATTAAAACAGATGCAGGTAAAAGTACTTATTACTGAAAGCATACAATAGTTAAAATATAATTAATTTATGAATTAAAATTTACATCAGTAGTGTGAAGGAAATGGTATCCCTGTGAGTTGTATAGTCATCAAAGATGCCAAATCAAATGATTAAGGCACTCTTAGACTTTCAGTGAATAAATAATGCAGGGAGAAAACCTCCCCTCAGTGCCCAGCAAAGAAAGATGGCATCACTCAACTTATAAATATCCATATGATTGGCCCCACCAATGTAGCGGTGGCTGTTTTGTTGTTGTTATTGCTATCAAGTCTTAGAGCATTTCAACAGTGGAATACACTGCCTTGGAGTGTGGTGGAGTCTCCTTCCTTGGAGCTTTTTAAATAGAGGCTGGATGGCCATCTATTGAGAATGCTTTGATGGTGTATTCCTGCATGGGAAGAGGTTGGATTCGATGGCCCTTGTGGTCTCTTCCAGTTCTGTGAAGCCTGGTAGTAGTCTGATGTGATTTTAACTACCATGGCTCCTTCCTACTGAATCCTGGTGTTTGTAATTTGGTGAGGTTTTTCAAATGTTCTGCCTGAGATATCTCATCAACTCCCTGGCATTACACTGCTGTTGCATAGTGACACAACCTTGTTTGTTGTTTTCATTACATGCCTTCTAGCTGACTCCAACCTATGGCAACCATATCCTCATGTTTGCTTGGTAAGACTTACCTGAAGGCAGTTTGCTGCTATCTTCCTCTTAGACTGAGAGAATGTGACTTGCCCAAGGTCATCTAAGGGTTTTCATAACTGAGCCATGGCACCTGTTCTCCCATTCAAAACCTGGTCTCGGAGAGTCCTAGTCCAGACCACTCTGCCAAACAGGCTTTGCCTCACCAAACTACACATCCCAGAGCCATGACGATTAAAGTGGCATCCAGGTACAATAATTGTTCAGTATGGATACACCTTGGATGACCTTGGCAATAGTTTTATGAGGGAGGATGAAAAGCATCTCCTGTCCACCATGTTTTATAAATTTTATAAATCTCTGTCATGTCTCACCACTTACTACCTTTTCTTAAAGTAGAAAGTCCCAAGCATTGTGAACTTTCCTCATAGGAGACTTTCTACAGCCCCTTGATCATTTTGTTTACCCTCTTTATGACCTTTTGAATTAATTTATTTTAGTCTGCTTTGCTCTTATTTTTGTGTTTTGTTCAGCATAATTTTTCTTAATATCTCTTTTGCCCAAATCATTGAATTTTTAAATGTATTCTGCTTTGTGTTGCAAGCCAGCCAGAAAAACGTTCTGGGTTTGGGGTGGCCTAAAAAATTGTAAATAAAGAGAAAATTAATAAGAGTAACACTACTTCTTGCTCTAAATCCTTGTCCTAAAACAGGCCACAGGAACTAAACATGCTTTGTACTTTCCTTGTTGGAAAAGCCACCCTCGCTAAAGCAAATCCCTCTTTCTTGCTCTTTGAATGGCTGACAGAAGTCAGGGTTGCATCTGTTGAGTCCATCCTGCAGTACTTGGATCTGCAATGGGTGGGTCTTACTTTGCTTTTTCACGCTTTGCTTAGGTTACCATATGCCATGTTTGTAAAACCTTGTTAACAACATGTGTTTTTATGTTCCTTCATGAAAGAATTATAACCCTTGCATAGAGGGGGGGAAAAAGATCAGAAGGGGCCATTATACCACTTCCTGCTGTGCAGGAGAAAAAGGCAGGGAGGAAAAGAGGAAAAAAAGAGAAAAGAGGACAAGACATTTGCTAACAGTGTGGCTTTACATTGTAACTCAGAAATTATCATCAGCTTTGCCTTTTTTTGTAGGTATTTGAAATTCATTTGGTTATAGCAGGAAAAGGGGGGAGCCAAAGCATAATGTAAATATCCAAGTAGTCTTGCTTTTGTTCCATTCATTTAAACATGTCAGATATGTGGGTTTTTTTACCAAAGAAGAGGCATAGGTTAAATTGGTAATGAAAGAGAAGATGATTAATTATTTGGTTTCTTAATGAAGAGGAAGGCAAATACCGGGAATGTTCTTGGATTTTAATATATCATATTCAGTATATTAATTTTCTTTGTTGCTATAGCTGTAGTTATCCAGGGCAGCATCTAAGATGACAAGCAAGCAATTAAGGAAAAATGTGTCCAGGCTATGCCCCTGTCAGACTGAATCATGACCCTTCTTTTGGCAGCCCCATGTATGAATCCCTCCAGCGGGGAGGCTGTAGACAATAGCCATCTTGTCAGTTGACATGATATGACTTTTTTGTTGCATGCATTTCATGCTAGTGATATTATGCCCCCTCTGGAAACCAAGCAGAGCATGCCTCGATAGTGTGGTACTTTAATTAGCTCTTAGGACTGTTTCATGAGTAATAGTAGCTGAAACTAAAATGTTTATTATAGATGGGATGGGACACTTTTGCAACTGCAAAATCTGTATGGTTGTCTGTGGTATACAGTTTTATCACTTGCTAACATATATACCGAGCATTGCCTGAGATTTTTCTCACAGGTAATACTTGTTAGAAAGATTTGAGATCCTTTGTCTCTAATTCCCTAAACTGTTGTGTCCAGTACCTGTAACTTTTCCCCATATTCCCGAATCCAATCTGTATTCAGAGTTGTTAACATAGAGAGGTTGGGTTCCTGAGGGAGTACACTGCCCCCCTCCTTCATGCTAGGCCTTGTCTCCTTAGCAACCGTCTTGTTCAAGAGCTCTCTGGCTGAGAATTCTAAAGATCCTTCCCTAAACTGCAAACGCCAGGATTCCATAGAATCTTCTTAGGCAGCCAATCATATGAGGTCTTCTCACCTGACACCAACGAACAAACTTTGACTTTTATATATTAGTAGATTTCTTGGTTACCAAATAGACAGGAAAAAGAAAACACTGAGGTGATGCCTGTAGTTGTGTGACATTTTGTCCCAGATCTACTGAGCCAGCAAATGGATAGCAGCAAAGAGCATGCTGGTTGCAGGTATTCCTGAATACATCTGATTGGGCCACAATTACTCATGTCTTGGTTATATCACTATTAGACTGTTGCAATATGCTCTGCATTGAGCTGCCCTTGAAGAGCATCCAGAAACATCACCCCAGTATTAAAGGCACCACATTGCTTGTGAATTGTTTCTTCTGGTTCAACTCAGTATGTTGGTTTAAATCTTTAGCATGCTTTGGGCTGCCTGACAGATTGCTTTGTCAATACAAACATACTTATTTGGATCTACAGGAGGGGGCTTCTCTAGCACATTGAAAGGGGCTTTGTCCAGTGGCACTCTCAGACTCCGGAGTGCACTCACTTTGGAGTATCACTGTTCTCACTGCATTTGGCAATGTTGTCACATGTTTCATTTTAATCTAGCTTTTAAAAATGTTACCTGGGTTCTGAATGGTTCTTCTCATGTTTACTGTGATTTTATCTGGTTATCTTTTCATCCTTTTAAAAAAATATTGTCCATACACCATCCTAGTTGCTTTCAGAAAGGCAATATAGAAAAAACGTAAATAAATAAATAGGTGGTTCTCTAAAATGGACTACAGTATCTTAACTAGTGTTTACAGTGCCACAGATTGTAGATGTGATTTTGTCAGAGCTGACTGTTTATAGGATAGAACTACTGAATTTTAGGCCACTGATGATCACATCTTGCGTGACTGGAAGGTCTGTGACCTTCTGTGAGCCATAGGATTGTACCCTAATTGTCTTAAATTTTAGTTTAACTTCCACAGTTCAGATTCATTTTGCATGGACAAGAATCTGAAGAAGCTCACCTACCTGTTTCCAAACTATGAAGCACCACTTTGGAAAGGGATGGTTTAAAGCAGGAATTTGGGGGTTGGGGGGCTGGTTTGCTCTTTCTCAATGCACCCTGTGATTTTATATATATATAAATATGACTGCCCAGATCTAGGAATCTGGCATTCAACAACCCATGCTGGGCAATTCTGTCTTTAGTCTTCTTAATTTCTGAAAACAAAGTGGATTCCGTGAGACATAAAATGCATTCAGGCACTGAAATGATTTACCAAATTTATGAAAGAGAGAAAGTTCATGCCAAGAATGGCCACCGTGCAACGTAAGTTTGGATGATTGAGGATCCCACATTTAGTCCCCGTTGTAGCTGTTTATATTTATATTGAATGTATTTCTGCCCTCTGTAAACAAACACAGGTTTGTGATACTGATAAATTCAGGGCAACTTGACTAGCTTAGTATGATGCAGCAGCAAATGCCTAGCTAATGTCACAGGCTGCTAGATTGTGTTTTCAGACTCAGTGCCTATGAGTACTAAACCAAAGCTGTCAGACGTATTTCCTTGTTGCTATTGTTTCCTGTTCATCAAAAGCAAGTTATTACTTTTCTGTTTTGTCTCAGTGGCAATCATTTTGCAAAAGTGGTATCTTAGTTGTCATAATTTAGAATTCTCATATATCGTGATGTTAACAAATAAGTACTCTGTGGCAGGCACGCTGAAATTATGTGTTTTTTTCCTCCTGGATTAGCCTTGAGACAGTGTTGTGTTTCAAGGTAAAGAAAGAAAGGACTTTGCTTCGAATTTCAAAGAGGTAGATCTTAGGCTTAATTCTGCTAATGGCAATTAACACAGATGGCTAAAAAAAGTAATTATCTCTTCTAGTTTTCTGCCACCTGTCACAAGTGAACTGTTTTCTTTAATTGCTCCAAATTATTCTTAATCACACAAAACAGCTATTTAAATCAGAGTCACATCTTGAAGCTCAGGAGGAAGATTAAACACCTGAGTGGTGTGACTTTTTTTAAAAAAAAAACCCATCATGGTGGCAAAAGGTAAAATCCTTGAGATTTGCTTTAAGGATCAGAAATACAAGTAAATGCCAACCCTTGTTTAACCAAATGAGTAGCCTGGTCTAAGTAATTGCAAAGTCAAGCAGAAGGTTATCTTTCTGTGCCAGGGATACTATTTCCCTTCACTAATTTTCAGCCACATCCTCATAATCCAGGCAGCCACTGAAGGGGAGAAGAATGAATGTGTCCAGCAATTCTGCATAAATTGCACTGCATGCAATCTACAAAAGAGTTGTAATCATGTGTGGAGATTTCCTGGGACAGGGCTGAAATAGTGTGCTTCTTTATACAGAGAGAGAGAGAGAGTTGGCCCTCCATATTTGTGGGCTTGACTTTCACGGTTTTGATTATTTGTAAGTTTCTTCAATTCGTGCCCCCTCCCACCTCGAGTGCTTCTTTTCCAGGTGACTCGTCCCTCTCAGGCCTTTAAAAACCTGCCTCTGGTCCTCTTCCTCCTCCACCAGTCACTGCCTGTCCAGCTAAGGATGGCTCGCAGCCTGATTTCTCAGCACCACAAACCCTCTCCTGATGCCTCCCCACACCCAAGGAAGGAGATGGTCAAGAGAGAGGAAATATAGGGCCACCATGCCAACGCACCCCTTCTACCTCACCTTTTCCTGATCTGGTTTGGGCTCTGGGTGTCCAGTCTCCCCACCATGCCTTGCCCCCACTTACCATAGACACACACACACACCTTTTGATATTTGCATTTTTCCCATTTCTATAGGGGTCCTGTGCCCCTAACCCTAGCAAATGTGGAGGGCCAACTCTGTGTGTGTGTGTGTGTGTGTGTGTGTGTGTGTGTGTTCTAGCATACATGCATAAATAGGTACACAAATGTATATGTACAATTATTATTCATGTTAGAATTCTGGCCAAATGTATTTATCTTACTCCCACTGTCCTCCAACCCCTCAGTGCTCTGAACCCTCCCAACACTGGAATAAATGGATGAAAATCAACCAAAAATGAAACCAGAAGTGACATCAAGTCATTTCCAGTCGTGTCAAGAGCTCAGCTGTGGGTAGGGGGTGAAAAATGTCCCCCATCTCCTCCATTATTGCCCACTATGACCTTGCAGCTGTCTTCCACATCTGTGGACATCTTTCACATTTCAGCTGTGCCATGTATCATGAACTTTTTTCCCTTCATAGAAATTTGGCTAAGCTCAAATGTGAGAACTCCAGTCATTTCTGCCATGTGTTAAACTAAGAGAACCTGACTCCATCTTTTCTGTGTTGAGCTGTATCAAATGTCAAGGGGGAAACAATAGATTTAAGCAAGCTCAAGGCCATCATCCATCATTGTAGGGCAAGTGACAGGACCTGGGAGGACATGATTTTAGAAGAGCTGCCACTGCAGTTGTGCCAAGTAGATCTCCAAGCCTTTCGAGACACATGCATAGTGAGTGGCAATACCTTGTTGATTGTGGCAATGCCAGCTTCATTTACAGCATGGCACCAGCATGGCACATATGCACACACATACACACATAGAGAGTTTCAGAAGTTCCACTCAGCTTCACAGCTGATTCCAACTATGTCTCTCAAAACCTGAAGCCAAGTCTGCAACTAGGTATGAGGCAAGCAACAATTGAACCTCCCCTCCTGAGACTTTTGAAGCTGATATGAATGGGAAGTAGACAAACATACAGCTTCTTTCTCTTTTCTTGTTTCTTTAGCTTTGTTCCCAGATTTCCATAGTACCTTCAGTGAGAAGAGGCAGCTTCTCAGAGTGTTGTCTAAGTGCAGTACTTGCATTTTTCAGGGACAGTATTTCCATGCAATGAGAAGAAGTAAGGCCAATGAAAACTACACTACAGGTAGAAAAATTGGGAGACTTAACTGTCCTGAACATCTTATTAATCTGGATTGTGTTTTAGAGCCATGGAGCATCTGCAATTTAAAAGAAAAACAACCAAAATGCCCACCAAAATTAAAACCGAGACACTAACAAAAGCTGTTGTACTGGTGGCAGTGGTGACGGTATAGTAAAATAACATTATGGAATGTCTCTTGTTTTTCCAGTTGACTTTCCATTGACATTTGTTTTTCTATTTATTCAGTTTCTTAGTGGGACTGTTGGAAGGCATCATGCATCCATGACCCAAAGTGACAGTCTTTTCCCTCTGTTGGTTTAATCAGCGTATCTTCTGACCCATAACATAGGCTCCCGAAAGACATTTTCAGTCAAAATACTCAGCATTGGTGGACTGACAGTTGATCATTTAATGTTAACCTGGTCAATAGATCCACCATCTATCTGGATTTTTCAAAACAAAACAAAATATCATTCGGCCAGTGGGCCACACACCATAGATGATTATGAATGTTTGTATATAAAGTAATAAATTTAAATCTTCAGTTGTCTTATTTTTTTGAAAATGAATTTTGTGTGTTTTGTGATTAAACAGCAAATACCAATTTCTGTTACACTTTCACACAATACCATGGGTTGGCTTCAGCGTGAGCATCCTATGGATGGAAGGGCTCCTCCCCCAACCGTTGGCAAATTTTGTGCAGAACAAGTCCCGAACAATGAATATGCTTCTAAAACTGTGCAGTTTTTAAAGACTTCTTCATCATGGGAAAGTCTCCTCAGAGGATCCCACTGAAAAAAAGAAGGAAACAGACTTAATTGGTATCCTTTCTACTTTCAATCCCATATGTCCCTTTGACAATCTTCTCCCTTGGTTTGTGGGATCCCTCAGAACTGTGCAGGTGGGAGATTTTGAGGAGTGCACAGAGAAGAAGAATTGGTAAAGATCAGCACACACACACACACACACACACAGAAATACACAACATATTTCTTCCATTGGTGTGTTCAAAATGGAACTCCGTTTTAGGAATCCAAAGAATATTTGAAAAATGGGTGTAAACTGTGTTCTCAAGTGTTGGGAAATCCTGACAAGGAGACTCCTGGGCTGATGAGCCTCTTTGTAGTTCATGACTTTTGCTCAAAATTTGCACATCGTTTTCTGTGCAGGAAGCAGCGGTTCTGCTCAGGAAGCAGTATTTTTTGCACAGAAAATATTATTTCAGTGTAGAAAATCAGATCTTATATTCTGTGCAGAAAATACTGTTTCCTGCACAGAAAGTGCATTTTTTTCTGCATAGAAATGCCATGTGCAAAATTTTTGCACAAGATAAGTTGTGAGCTGCAAATAGTATTCCAAAACTATGCAGTTTTTGAAGACTTCCTCATAGCAAGAAGAAAATTGTCAAAGTTATTTTCCTCTTTGGAGAATGAAATTAGTGAAGAATTACATCCCTAAATCGTTTGGGGGCTACTCCTGCTGAGGAAAAGAAAGTTGGATTCAGACGCCTTGGTGCAAATGTACAAGGCACTTTCTGAACTTGAAAAGAGGAGGGGAGGGGAGGGGAGGGGAGGGGAGGGGAGGGGAGGGGAGGGGAGAAGAGGGGAGGGGAGAAGAGAAGAGAAGAGAAGAGAAGAGAAGAGAAGAGAAGAGAAGAGAAGAGAAGAGAAGAGAAGAGAAGAGAAGAGGTCCAGGCTAACATTAGATGTTATTTTGTTAAAAACCAAGTGCTCCTTTCACACTACTTCTCATTAGTCACTTCAGTGAAATGCATACTCACTGATTTGTGTGGGTTGGTGCCTTCACATCTCCTGTCAACTTACTACTATGAAATTACAGTAATTTGTGGTCCAATCCCCATAAGTTTATAGCCTAATATGGCCTTCTCCCACCTGGAAGTCCTACAGATTCCCCCACTGTTTCCAGTTAACATGGCTGAGGAGCACCACATAAAACCAGCAAAGGCTGATCTGATATATAGAACACAGAAACTCAGTTATGTTTTCTTTTTAAATGGATATTCTGTCCTTACACTACAGCAAGCTAGGTTACAGATCTGTAATATTCCTTGACCAGACTTTGTGCTGAAAGCACAGAGCAATGTAGAGTTTGAAACAGCAATTGTAAAATGTGATTAACATGCCTCAGACCCTAGGGGACAGATCATATGGGAGCTGAAGACATCCTCTTGGACTTTGCATCATCCCTTGCCTGGGCATGTTTCTCACTGCCATTCTAGGAAAGATGCATGAGCCTATCAGAGCCCACATCCATCAGAAGTGAAAGAGTGGCTTATTCTCTTAAATTGACACTTGTATATACGTACTAATGATGCATCCCACCATTAGTAGCTTTAGGTTACCAAGAAATATACACTTCAAACCAAAGAGCTATCAGTTGATCTCACTGGTTATCAGATAAAAGAAAATTGACTAGATCCTGGAAAAGACCCGGCAGGCTCAAATCTGAGAAGATAATTGTATTATCGATCCTTAAAGATTATGGTTCTTGTGGGAATGAGAATTTTTCAAAGACTGCCCTTGGATTGCAACTGGTGATGTTGAACAAGTTCATTTCAACCTATTCATGACATGGTTTTATAAAACTGAATATTCATCTCTTGTGTAAAATTAAAAGCTGGAGGATTGTGTTACGGAGAGCTACACACATCTTTTCTTAATTCAGCATTGTAAGTCTTTGCATGAGTAACAGTGTGGCAAGAAGAAAAATAATTGTGGGTGGTGATTCAGGGGAGTCTCCATATGCAGCCCCTCATAATAATTCAAGTATCAATATGTACCCTTGGAGAATCCTTCCAAACACACACACACACACACACACACACACACTCCTTGTCTCAACAGTACATAATGCAATTCAGGGTGGCCTTTGCTCATTTCCCTATGAATGGGAAATTGAGGATACCTAGGGGTAAAGCAAGCATTATTTTTAAAAAGAAAATGTTTAACTATAACCACTGGGACTGGAATCATTGCTTTCAATGCCCTAATGTGAATATCAATAAGACACTGGTCAGTGGAGCTCCTTGCTTGATTTGACAGTTTAAAGGATCACTTAGTTAATTAGGAAATGACACAGTACCTCTGCATCCTTTAGCTTGCCTTGCCTTCTGCCTCCTCTTCTCATTTTCCTTTTCT
Organism: Cyclura pinguis; assembly: GCA_030412105.1. NCBI lineage: Eukaryota > Metazoa > Chordata > Lepidosauria > Squamata > Iguanidae > Cyclura > Cyclura pinguis. The sequence continues at coordinate 60,831,564 of CM059600.1, read as the reverse complement.
TTGACATGCTAGATTACATCATTACTGGTGGTTTCACTTGTTAACCACACCAGAAATGGAGAATATTTTATGCATTAATTATCAATGGTTTCTCATAAGGCTTGTCTCTCCCTCAGATTCAAAAAGGAAAACATGGTTTTACACATTTCAAGCCTTTGATAGTGTGTAATGTTACCTAACCTTCCTTTGGACAGTTTGTGTTGTTGTTTTTAAAGGGCACTTAAAAGAAGAAGAAGAACACTGTGACCTTTGTTGAGGCTTCTGGCTGCAACTAGAAATCTGACTTTATTTCACCTTTTTCTTTCTACGCTTCAGCTCCCTTCCTCTTGCTGTTGTGCTAAACATTTTCTTATGATTTAAGGAGTTCTTGAACATTACCCACAAACAAGCCTCCTTCTTGACAAATTTCTCTTTGGTAGGGGATGTTCACTGTACTGTACAACATTCACACTACTCAAACTCCTCTGCATGAGTGAGCTGAAAAGCATTGGAGCTGATAGCTGTGTCAACATTAAATATGGTTTAAAATTTAGTCCTGAAACAATATCTCATAAAGAGAAAGGAGAGCAGAAATTTCTTGAAATATTCTGGAGTGTGCCTGAAATCCTCATTCATTTTTATGGTTCATAAAACCCATACCTTTTTTCAAAAAATGTAGTTAACAAAGGTATATAAAGGCAGATAGTATTGCACAGGCATGGTTATGATAACTATAGACAGTTGTAGGCTGAACATTGTGGAGCAAGGCAGGATACAAAGGAGAGGAGGGTATAACAGAACACTGTCTCCTTTGGATCTGTGTGAAATAACAACAACAACAACAACAGTTGTTCTTATTGTCGTCATCCCACCTTTTCCCAGTTTGAGTCTCAAGGTGGCTTATAACAGTTAAAACAAACTGAGTTAAGAATTAACACCATATAAAAGTTAAAAAGAAATTAAATCATCATAAAATTAATACAAGTTGAAACCAATTAAGAAAACAACAACAAAAAATGAAAGTCCTGCACATTGTATAAAATGTGTTTCTCCTCAAGAATCAGTTCTCAAAGGCTTGCTGCAATAAAAAGGTTTTGACCTGCTTGCAGAAGGATAGTAAGGAAAATGCCAGTGTAACCTCTTTGGGAACGGAGTTCCAGAGCCTGGGAGCATCCACCAAGATGGCCTTCTTCAGTATTCCCTCCAAATGTACCTGTGAAGGTTGTGGGACAGAGAGCAAGGTTGTGGGACATATGCCTCCTGATAAGGCATATCACTTAACTGCTGAATAGCTGCTAAAAGTAAAGTTAACTCACCTCACAAACAAAACATTTTTATTATTTGTTTAAAAAAAATCTGTCTGCACTTTAGGACATGAGACTTCTTAGACATTGATAAATCTGCCATGGTAAAGCAGTTGACCATTTCTGTTCTTCGTGGCCTAACAATTCCAAGCCTAATTCTTTCCAACAGAGGGCAGTGGTGTCATGTTAGCCTGTAATGTGAACTCACAGAATTGTTCTGCACACAACAGGCAGGAATAGCATATTCCACCACCCCCACCCCACACACACACCTTTAAAATAGCTTCATTTGTTCAGCCTGGAGAATGATAAAATTATTGGCAGGGTTCCTTTGAAATAAAGCATCTATATGGAACATGGTGGATTTGTCAGATGTTGATATTTTGTGAGATCTACATCTTTTTTTAAAAAAAGAAAAAGGTCATTTCATAACATCCCAGTCCTACATGAACACAGTAGATGTTCCCATGTTGCAGAAAACCTGGGTCTTAAGTAATCCAGAAAATGAAAACAAACTCACAGATTTTTTTTTTTAAGTCTCTTGTTCTAAAATGTTAAAATTGTTGTGCCAGCCAAATTATTGTCCTACCATATTATCAAATCTTGCTTTGTTTTCCAGAATTGTTGTTCTGCCTGATTTTTTGCTAGTATCTAACCTGGGAACCTACTGAAATTTGATTGTTCAGCTACAAAATCATGCAACTAATTTCAAGTGTTCCTGTTTGGAATATAAAAGGAAAGAAAGTGGAATGAAAACATGTTGATGATTATTCATTTTTGGGATGCAGAGGACTTTGCATGCATCTCATTTTTTTTTCAATCACAACAAGCCTGTTATCTCGTATGTTAGTATTTTCCACATCCGGGGAAAATGAGGCAGAGCATTCTCGTGAACTCTCCAAATAATAAACAGATAAGCAGAGATGTGAGCCTATAGCTGTTTAAGAGGCTGCCTTATAAATAGTCATGCACTAGTCTGTGGAAAGCAAAGTGGGCAACCTGGAGCCCTGGAACTCCATGCAGTGTCCCCCCCCCCCCGATGTTTTAGCCATTTTGGGTCCCAACAGATTCTGTAGGCCAATGCTTTTGTGCCTCCCTCCAAAAAAAGGTGAATTTCCTCTCCTGGGACTTCTCTGTACTGTTCTAACATTTTTAAAAAAATAAAAACTAGAAGTAGAGGACCAACTCCCTTTTGTTTTCACTTGAGGGTTTTGGCATTTTTGACCATCAGTGAAGTAGCCAGGGGAGCACAGAATTGTCCAGGAGATCCACTGTAGTTATCCATCCCAATCTAGAAATAAAAGGTGATATGCAGTGCCTTGCAAACTGACTGTCACTCATGCAGTGGGACTTCTTCTGCTCCCTAGCAAACATTTCTCAGATGTCACTCAACTTGTAGAGTAATCTGAAGGGCATTGGAAAGGCTCCAGTGTGAAAGGGAGAAGGAATCTGTTTTGTCACTGTTGTCTCTTCCACTGGTGGACAGACATCACTAGGTACATTAATTGGCAGTGACTTTTCCAGAATTTCCATCACGAGATTTTCCAAGGTATTTCTTTCACATCTTCTGCTACTTCTTTATCTAGAAATGCCAGCTGGGACTTTCTGCATGGATAAGATGTGCTGTTCTACTGAGGTTGCAGCCTAATTATTAGCCTAGTTGTAGTTTTAAATGAATTGCTGTTATGTGCCTTTAAATAGTTTCCAATTTAGGTTTACCTTAAGGGAAGTCTATCACAGCATTTTCTTGGCAAGATTATTCAGAGAAAGTTTGCTATTGCCTTTCTCTGGGGTTGAGGGTGTGTGACTTACCAAGGTCTTCCAGTGGGTTTCCATGGCCAAGTAGGAATTCAGACCCTGGCCTCCTGGAATCCTAGTCCACGTCTCAAACTACTATTACACACTGGTTCTTGTTATAGTCATACAGAAGTTTAAATGGGACATAAATTAAATTTGACTTGCAGAAGATGTGGATTACAGTTTATGCAGTGAAGTTTTCATTTGGCTGTGATAACATTCCAAGTTACATTTGTAATATGGGTCAGGGAGTTACTGTTCTATCATTTTTCAAAACATGGCAGCTTTGTAGTTAACATTTGTGTGATGATGGTGGGTGCTTCCCATTGCACCATAAGAATTTTCCATCATATGTGAATCAGTCTTCCATTAGCTTTATAGTTGAAGAAGTGGAGTGTTTCAGGTCACAAGGAGGCTTGCTGCAGAGGGCCTGTATTCAAGGACTGGATAAGAGGAGAGATAAAGCTGGCAGCAGAGGGAACTTCCATGGAGCAGACACCAAAGAGGATTAAGGCTACTTATTCCAGATGAGGAAGGGAAGACAGTTCATGCTTAGCACTACAAATGGAGTGGCTCTGTTTGGACACCGTACCAGGGTGCTCCGATGAGAACAATCCAAAGGGGACTACTCTAGTTCCAAATGCCTTCCTTTAAGTTCTGTACAAGCATGAAGCAGCAAAACCTAACATGATGAGTTGGTCCATATGTCAGTATATCCATTTATATGAATATTTTTGGTTTTGAGCTACATATATATGATATTACAGTAGCAGGAACAATGTGATTAGGACAAGAGAACAAAGGAAATGGCGGTCTTGGCTGTTGAGACAAGAGAGGCAGTTGACTTGTAACTTGTAGGTAGAAAATTACACTGAGCAGTGGAGGGCAAAGGGGCCATGACCTGGAATTGGATAAACTGGCATTAGAAGTATATTAATAGAATTTGTTCTTAGAGCCATTTTTCTTGTATTTTGGCACTGTGTCCAACTATTCATAAGCTAAAAGCTTCAGCCTACACAAACAACAAAGTCTGCAAGCCTCTAATGATTAAGAACTGAACACATATGATGGTCATAAGGGCTTTATGATAGTGGGAAAGCCCTTATAAATAGCCCTATTGATAGTAAAATACATTCTCCACATGGATTTCAGGTCTCTGCAGGGCTGATTAAGCTGACCCAGTTTCTGCACTTGATTAGAAAAATCTGAATACATACAGAAACAATTTTGATTTCCTTCCTCCCTCCCTCCCTCATATAGTGCTATTGTTCACAACAAACATCTCTCTTCCATTCACCCTCTTTTCAGCAATGGTCATCATCAGTATAATAAACTCAACATATATAAATGGTAAGATTTATTACAATGGAACAGCTGTTCTCTTTCTTTCTCTCTCTCTGTCTCTCTCTTCTCTCCTCTCCTCTTCTTTATTCTCACCATCCTTTCATATGAACAAAATGTTTAAAATGAAAGGAAGTTAATTAGGCTATTGATGCATTGAGCAAAAGATAATTTTATTGCGCAGACAATATGCATAAACTTTTGCTGATAAGTTCAGGCATCATAACACAGATCAATATGAGAAATAACAGCAGGTCAGAATGGAAAACTGGATAAACAAAATGGGGGGAAAACCCACCTCCAGTTCTGAAGGAACACTTTTTGCATTAATATGCGGTAAAAAAAGAGAAAAGACAGAGGTTGCATGACCATCTGTCAGGGGTGCCTTAGATGTCAATTCCTGCACTGGCAAGGGATTGGCGTAGATGGCCCTTGAGGTACTGTCCAACCTGATGATTCTATGACCTTTTATTGAATCCAAAAGGGATCTATAAGCAGAACATAAACTGCCTAATTAATTAACTCCTTTCTTTCAGTATGGGTTCCTAGCAGGCAGAAAGAGGGAAATGAGCCCTCCTCTTCAGCTGGATCAGCAAGCTAACCTAACCGAGGAGTAATGACTGTCCACTTCTTTAGCCTTACTCCTTAGGCCTTTCCACACTACAGTGTTGTAACACTATTATTCTACTTTCAACATCCTATGGAATCCTGGGGTTTGCAGTTTAGGGAGAGGCATTTAGAATTCTCAGCCAGAGAGCTCTTTGGCCTCAGCAAACTACAAACCCCAGAATTCCACAGGATGTTGAAAGTGGAATAATAGCACTATAACACTGTAGTGTGGAAATAGCCCTTCACAAATCACCCATTTAAGTCCTGAGGAGGATCACTTCCCTCAGCTCCCATACAGATTCTTCAGCATTGACTAGGTAACCTTATCACAACACAAGTGAAGATCTTTTCTCCATCTCCTTTGGCCATAAGACCCTAAAGTAATAAAGTTTTCTTCACAGAATTGGTATTTCAGGATACTCAGCAAGCCAGAAATGAGAACTTTCTCCACACCACACATGTCAGCTAACTGCCCCTTCCCTGCTTTAACCAGCTTATCAAAACCAGTATCCCATTTAAACAACAACAAAAAAACCCCTCATATTCTAGCTGTGTGATGTGGGGAACTCTCAGGTTTTCTCTCTGCTGTGCCAGGGACTGGCACTACATTTGTGGCCATTTACTACAAGTGTATCTTTCTTTGCTGGAAACTCTCTGGGGACTGGCAGTCATTAGCCTGTAGATTGGCACTGATCCATGGACCACCACTTTGAGCAGCACTATTCTAGTGCACATTTTTATGTTGGACTGTTACTGGTTTTGCACCACGGACATCTTCATTTAACTTCATTCCATTTACTGATGGAATAAAGTAGTGAATCATTGTAGTTGCAGCTAAAGATTTACTGCCCCAATACCCCTGTTTATCTCAGTGTATGTTTCAATTTCTGCCATGGCCAAGAAAACCCTCTACAATATCTGTCCTGCACTGCTGATATCACAGATGAAGAATGTGGCCATTGAAGAATCAGCTTCCATTTATCCTCCACAAAGGACAGTGGGATGAAGCTTGGCAGAGTGAAGCCTGACAGACAGGATTCCCAGACATAATTTCCAAATGAACAGTATGTTTGATTTGCAAGTTGAATCCCTGTCCCCCTGTGCCACATATGCAGCTGCGTATGATGACAGCTTGAAAATGTGAAACTCCAAGAGACTTCAGGGCAAGTTCAGTCTTCCCAAAGTTGTCTCCTGAATTGTTTGCCAAAAATATCCTGTGGTTAGCAAAGATTTTCCTCTCACTCCACCACATGTAATGGTCTCTCAAGCCCAATATACTACAGTGTTAAAACATGCTACGCTAGACAGGAAGAATGTCTTCCTGGTAACGTACAGACTAATGAAGACAAACAATGATAATTGCATTGGTAAGGAAGAGCAAAGGAAGTAAAGATTGCTATACCCCTTACACAGGACAGACAGGGACTGGTAAACTTGCCCTCCATCTCCCATCACTCCATCACAGATAACAGAGGAGGATCTGTCTGTTGGCGCACTGTAGACATACAGAGCTAAGGACAGGTGGCTGACCCACACACTCTTTAGCAAAGTTTGTACTTTACTAAAAAGACTCAGTTCACAACTGAGAGTACTGTATTTGCCGGCATGTAAGACGCATCTGTGTATAAGACGTACCCCATTTGTACACTGGTGTATATTTGCTGGTGTATAAGACACACCGGCATGTATAACGCACCCCGTTTTCAAACTGTATTTTTTTGGGGAAAAACAAGTGAGTCTTACACTACAGCAAATACAGTAATAACAATTTCCGTTGCTTTGGGATCACACGCCTATAGTGTGTGATTGTAGGCATGTTCACTTGGAGGTACTCCACAGTGTTCAGTTTTGCTTTCTTCAAGAAAAGTGCCCATATGAGATTATTTCAGGGTAAGTCTATGAACCCTAATCAGGATTGGGCCCACCACACATGGATACAGGAAAATGGATACTTTTCCTCCCAGCCAATTCTTCTTTGAATAAAGCCCCCACCCCTTGTGAGGGCTAAAAAAAAGAGAGAGAGAGAGAGGATTCCACTGAAGCCAAAAATCTAAAAACTGGGCCTGCATCTGATCAAAATGGACTTTCATCGGATGAGGTGGGCTTCAGCTCACAAAAGCTAATGCCAAATAAAGTGTTTAAAGTTGCTCCTAGATTTCTAGGTAGCACTTTTTGCTGCAACAGACTCCCACAGCTACTCCCTACTATAAATTTTCATGACATCACACTGACCCTCTGATTAACATAGAATATGATCAATAATATATAAGCCCTGTGCCAAGTACTTGTTGCTACCCATATATTGTCCCATGAGACAGCTACAACATTTACACAGAAATCATATTGTGCCTTTTGATGCCTAACGTGCTCTTGGTCAATGGACAGCAATGTGTTTTTTTCAAGTTGTATGGTGTAGTACCCATCTTCATTCAGAAGTCCACTGTTTCATCTAGTACTCTGATCACTTCATTTTTTATACAAGAAAGAACAGCACAGTATTTACCAACTGAGATCAGCAAACAGAAATATTTTTGATACAAAGTGAAGCTTATAAGTTAAAGCCATTGTTCCAAGGTCACCAAAGTAGCTGCTTGCCATGGTAGTTACAGTTTAAAGTAATTCTTGGCTTTAGTGTTTCTCAAAACGAATTTTAATCATCATTTTTGTGGTTGCTTCAAAAACAGCATGTGGATCCTATAAGTCTTTGGCCTTTGCTACAAAATACACTTCGTAATTCACTTTGTCATTGTTTCAGCACCTACAATAGTATAAGTCAGCACTTCAACCATGTAATATTCTTTCTCTACCATTTGGTGACGCACACCCCATTAAGTATAAAAGTAACAAGGTATATCACAAAAGAGACAAAATTATCCCTTTTTAAGCTACAATTGTGATGCATTATAGTTACATTTTCATTGTTAGCAAAAGGAAATAATTTACTAGTAAATTATTTGTAACTGGTTACTCCCAGCCACTTAAGTAATTATATCAGTCAGTCATGATACTGTGCAATGCATGAGTTGAGTGGACCTTGAAGCATGTTCAGTCGACAGTATGCCTCCTACTTGACATTATGCGTAGTGTACATAAGCATATATTTGTCACATAAATACTATGGATGGATACTGCGATGATAGGTAGCCATTCTGAAGTTAGGTGGGATTTATGTGGGAAGAACTGTATTCTTGAGAAACCGCTGCAATTCTGTGACTTAATGAGAATAAGTTGCAGCAAGTACCCTGTGCCCATTTGCAATGGCTCCTAAAGAAGTGCTGCATTCCTAAATCTTTTCACTAAGTATGTGCTTGTTCACTATTGCAGACTTTTCTTCAGTTGTGGCCAGATTCTCATCAATATTTTAAGGAGTGTTTTATTTAACTTTGCCACACTGTTTAATGTGGCTTGTAACAGTTTTGTTTCAGCGGCAGATTCCTTTTGGTTACGACTTACATTTAAAATGTATTTGTAATCGGCTTAAATATGCTAAGAATTATCCTTAGGGACTACAGTAAAATGCAGTCATGTTTATTTGTAATTGCTACAAAATGGTTTACAGAATTGTTAGTGTCTTTTATTATGCCCTGCTACTGAAGTAGTCGCTTGTTAATTAGAGAAATTTCAGCTGTCATAGGCAGCAATTATAGCTTCCGTATCACTGTCTGGTATGAATAGTCAATGAGAGCTGATTAATATGCATGAGGAGCAGTATATAGGGTGTGCATTGGACTAAAAGGCAGGAGAGAGAGTGTTGTGTACTGTGAGTGGAGGAGGGAGGGAGGGGAGGGCATTAAGGAAGAAAAGCAGAGTTGCCTGCTAGTGATCAGAGCATCACCAACGTGAACCATTTCGGTTTCATCTGAGTATTTTTAGTGTGCCACAGGGATATCTATTGCATGCATGCTTGCTTACAACAACTTCCCGGGCTCTAAGAGTGAATAAGGAAGAGCCCTTTGCTTAAACATGGGATGCAGCTTGTGCTCTCTGCAGAAGCAAGAGGAACAGTACAAATTACTGTATGAAGTTTGCCAGGTAAAGCTGTTTGCTTTCTGTTCTGGGAGCAGATGTAAGTTAGACCTTAAGCTAGTAGCAATCGCTGTTGCTTTTGTTGTTATAGAGAGGAGGAGAGAATTGCCAAGGGTCTTAGTTGAGGATGTCAAATAGCTCTCTTCTCTTATTTCAGATAGATACGGTGGGTTGGTTGGTCATTGCTGCTATTTTGTGATGTGCCTTACAGCACTGGTTCAGATGTTTAACTGTTTGTTGAAATGCATCAAATATTTATCAAGTGAGCCTCTGCAGCCAAAAACAAGTGGACCTTGGGACATTACACCTCCTGGGACACTGTCCCCAGCATGACATCAGGAAAACATTGCAGCCAGGGTCAAATCTTGGTCATGCAGTCTTTGAAGAAGTTTAGAGAGACTGTGGGTGATGATGGATGTGGCAGAAGAGCAGGTCTCTGTTTACCAACAGTTCTGTAGCACTTCTTGCTAGAGGACACATGCACTCAGTTACTTTCCATGATTTCTACAAGTATTTTGACTTACATTTAACTCTCATGGATTTTGTGTTTTCAGAAAGATAGCAATAGTCCCACATAGAATTCTTTTTGATACCCATAAAGGAAAAGTGCTTATTCCAAAGTTTTCTGCCTAAGAATGCAGAGAGAAGAAACAAACTTTTAAAAAATTATTTGTGTTCCATTTTTTTAAAAAAAAAATCATTCTGAATACAGCTGTTTTAATTCTTAAACTGCTGGATCTGCTAAATACTTAAATGATGAATTGAATATTCCATTTAATATTGTTTTTAATATATATCATTTATAGAAAAAATATTTGAATATAGATAATATTTAGAGCACTCATTTGTAATATAGTCCTATACAAAGAGATAGAGAATCATGTTAAAAAAATGTTACTCTTGGTGAAAGAAAATGCAGGCTATCTTTCCTTTTCCCAAAACAAATGTGAAAAAATGACTTTCTAGTTTGCAGTATTGACTGTAGAAGAGAGATCTCAGAGCTCATTTGAAGATGAACATTTCTATATATTTATGCACATAATGCATGTTTAGTGAATCTCATTTTACAAAGAACTTCGTAAATGAAAAATGATCAGAGAGTGCTTGCTGGCAATATTGACTCTATTGACTAATGAAAAAGGTTTTCCCTTTGCCAGCAGAGGGTGTTGCAAATCACAGAGAAAGGTGATATAGTCTTTGTTGTGGAACTACTCATGTCACTCAAAAGGTAGTAAATAAAACAGGCCATGAATTTTCTGCTGGCAAAAAAACACAATTAAATTTTAAACATCAGTTTGGATGTATTTCTTTTATACCTCCCGGAGGACATAACTGTTCTACAGAAAACTTTGTAAGTACAAACAGAAAAGCATGCTAACTGTCATGACTGTTTTATATCAGCTAGCTCCTGTGACAAGCAGTTGCTGTCTGTACTGCAGTGAGGAATGCTTTGTAGAGCAGTAAGCCTTTCTGGATGTGGACACCAAATTTGAGCAGTGCCCATATCACAAGAAGAAAATGATATTTATATTGTTGGTGTGAATCTTCTTGTGAGGCTTGGTGGTATCCGTCATAAGAGTTTGCCTGGTTTTTTGGACAATGCTGAATGTTTCATGAGATGCTCATTCAACAGAATTAACCCTCCTTCTCTTCCTCACTGCCTCCTCCATGCACACCCCAAATTTGTTCCAAAAGGTCCCCAAACTTTCCCGAGCAGATGTTAGGGCAGCATGGAAAGTTTCAGGGTGGAGAGGAACCCAATTTGGGAGACCTGTCTTGCAGATGGGCACCACTAGATTTCAAACTTATGAGATTTTGAAGATGGTTAGTCTGTTATCCTATACACACGTTGGATAGGCCTCATTTATGTCCATGGAATTTCCTTTTGGGGAAAAAAAATTCTTGGATTGCATTAGTAGTGATTTTCATATTCAGGAATGAAGTACTCAACATAAGCCTGGAAGGTCTTTTGATTGTAATTAATTTTTTGTAGTGATAAGAAGTTTGCACAGTGTTTGAGAAGTTTCAAATGGAAGGAGGTATCTTGATAACATATTGGCAGCAATAATGAACCTTCTTTCTGGAAGCACTTAGATACAGGTTTAATGAGGGCCATGTGGTTGGATTATTGGAATTGCTGATGGGAAAAAAACCCAGATGCACATTTTACATTAAATCTCAGTTATTCAAAATGCCAGCAGTATGCTCTAGTTTCTAGAGAAAGGAATCCTGGTGAGTTTTATTGGGAGTTATCAGTCAGTAACTGGAAAGTGCATAATTATATATAAGCAAAAAATATAGTTAATTTTTGCCGGAAATGTTACCTATGGCCTCAATCCAGTCATCCTCCCAACTAGATTAAACCTGTTGAGATAATGGAAATTGTATAGATGTTGACCTACTAAGATCCCAGTGATTCAGGGTGCCTATTTTTGTCTGCTTAGCAAGTAGATCTAGGCCCATAAATTGAGAAACAACTTTTCCCCCTCTGATCATTGAATTTTACCCTCATTTTAGGTCATAAGAAGGCTGTTCCATAACCTAGTTAAATTGAAGTGCTTGGACTTTAGCCAGTTTAGCCTGAACTCCAAGGCAACTAAGTTGAAGAAGTAGGATTTAGCCAATGGACAGCTTGGTCCTGCTGATCAGCTTTAGCAGTACAAACAACAGTCTGTGTGGTGGATGCTGACAGGCAGTAATGTCCTACGCTACCACATTTGTTCCTGGAAAATCCTACCTCCCCATCTATTAGAGAACAGCATCAGAGGACTAAACTTGACAGTAAATCTCTTTATCAGATCTCAGCCATAGCTCAGCCACAGAGTCCCGACATAGCAATACTAGTGGCTGGGGATTATGTTCCACTTCCAATTTTTTTTTCTTCTCCTGGCACAGCACATTCCCAACACACATGCATGTTCTTTATGCTTTGCTGTTGCTGCTGTGGTAGTCTAAGGCCGTTTTCGAACTACACTGTTATAGTGCTGTTATTCTACTTTCAATGTCCTATGGGTTTGCAGTTTAGGGAGGGGTATTTAGAATTCTCAGCAAGAGAGTTCTTTGGCATCAGTAAACTACAACCCCCAAAATTCCGCAGGATATTGAAAGTGGAATAAAGCACTGTAACAGTGTAGGACAGAAATGGCCTCACTCAGCAGAGTTAGGCTTTGATCCCTGTCACTACCAGCAGTGGGATTGCCTTTTCAAAGATGTGTTCACCAGTTTTTATGGGCACTTTCTGCATGTGTGATGTGGTTTTCCACAAAAACAATAACATTGGACATAACTCTCTGTCCTATTGTCACTGAGTACTCATTACCAAGAGCCAGCATGAGGTAGTGGTTTGAGCATTGGACTACAGCCCTGAAGACTAGGGTTGAATTCCCCAATTGGTCATGGAAACCTGCTGGGTGACTTTGGGCACGTCACACACTCTCAAGCTCCAGAAAACCCTGTGATAGGTTCAACTTAAGGTCACCATAAGTCAGAAATGACTTGAAGGCACACAGTAACAATAACTCATTACCAAGTATTCCAAAGGTGTTATTACTTTGCTATGTTGAGGGCATTGTGAAGAATGAATAGCCTGTGTTTGATTCAATGTATGCTCATGGTAGAAAACGTGACTTCAATTATGGAAGGATGTGGGGAAAGCTTGTTGAATTGGGATATAGGCTACAATCCTGTATAAGCTAGTTAGTTACATTAGTTAAGTAAACTTAACTTGTAGCTTCTTCTGGCCTGACCATCCCCAAACCTGAAGGAAATACAATTCACCTGCACTCCAGTCACCAGCAATCATGACTAAGGACCAGTCATGAATACAAAACAGTTACCTAGATTTACTCATCCATAATTGTTTCGTATTCACGATCAGTACTTAGTCATGATCGTAATACTATCGCCTGAGTCACAACCTCTTCCCCCCCAGCCTACTTTACCAGATATCAGCTGCATGGGGAGAGGAAAGGCCATTCTGCCAGCAATTGGAGCATGGTAGAATAACATTTCTGTCAGCTCTGGGGGGCTGGGAACAGGAGAGGTTATACAGGATTCCAGCCATAGTGGTGATGGAAAAAAATTATGACAGTAGAAATGTGAGATGCTACTAATCCATCCATCCATATGCACAGTGTTGATAGAGACTTAACCAAGAAGACTCGCACCAGTAATTGTTCCCAAAGGTGTTCCTGGCTTGGGAGTGTGAGTACAACACAAAAATGCCAATTTGCTTTGGTTTACTTAACTTATATACTACAATAAAAGTAATTTGCACCCTCACCGTGTTGAGTATCTTACGTACATCGAATGGTAACAATGGCGGTTCAATCGTTTTTTTCCAAGTTGTAAACAAAATGTGATAAAAATGAAAGGAGTATGAATACTTCTGCAAGGCAGTGTACCATTCAGCGAGCATGATTGCAGAACTGGAAAATGCTTTGGTATGTTCTAATGACCAATTCATTTTGCTTTTGCTCTTTCATGATATTGCATGTATCTTGATTTCACACTCAAGAAAACTTAATAAATGCAAAACAAAAAAGAGAGATAATAAGCTTCTATGCCACACTGTTATTAAATTCTAACAGGGCATATAAATGAGCCTCCATAAATTTCCTCTCTTCTGTCTCAGTCTGTGGTTGTAGATGTGACCCTGGATTGTCAAAGGTGATAACAGAGGAGCATACTTTCTGGCAGGTTCTACCAGGCTGGCGGGGCTTCATTTTTAGAGAGGGACAGTGCCTCTTGCCTGACTGTGAACAGGACACACTTGCATAGTCTGTGCTGTAAACCTGTGAAGTCAGGGTTGCTACAAATCTCATGGCTGAGAAGCAGGGTTCAGTAGCACATATGGAAGGGCTTTGCCTGAGCTTTAGTCCTATGAGGATGAGGTGCTTCCTTGAGCTAGGTTCACATGTGTGTTTATATGTGACTTGTGAGGCAATCCAGATCTCTGGAGCCTTACAAATAGTATTCTGGTTTTGTTAGATCTTATTTTTAACATAGTTCTTTTCAGGCATTCAGTATCCATGTCTACCAAATGGCTCCTCTCAGTGTGACGCCAGTCATGCATCAGCTGGTGGGGATAGAGGCCATATATACGCTGACAGCTAGGAGTTAGCCCTCATGTTCAGTTGAACCTCTTCATGTCTTCAGTAGTGTAGGCACAGAAGGCATGACTGGAACTTCTGTTGTTCTGCTGTTAATGTCCAGGACTAGGATGACGAACATTTCAAAGATGCATTTATGACCACCCTGGAAGATGGAGCTACTTTTCAGCACAAATAACTTAAAACAAGATTTTAAAACTATGTTTCAGTTCCGCTTTGCTTATAACACCCTTTATACAAACACTTCAGCTGGGAATGAAAGGGAGAGAGTTTCCGCTTTTCAAGTGACAGAAAGCTAACACTACCTTGTGAAGAGAGGGGAACCTTTTCAATGGCATGTATTTTCCCTGAACAAGGTGCTGCGTCCAAAGACTTCATTGTAGGAAGGGCTTTCTGCTGCTAAATTGGTTTGGCATTCTCCCTGATAGACTGGAGACCTGTAATCTTCTGAAAAATGGCCTTTAATGATTGTGGCGCCTGTCCATGGCTCAGAATCCTCCTTTCTTAATTAGACCATTTACTAGGAACTGGCAATTGAAATTTTCCTCTTCAGTTGGTGATGAATAATGCAACACCTCAGTCGGACTCCCTACAGAAAATCCCATTTTACATTTCATGGTAGAGGGTTCTCTTGTTTGTTTGTTTGTGTGTGTTTGTTTGTTTTAAAAAATGAGACATGGTATGAAACTCTTAAAGAAAAAGCTAACTGTTAAGGTAAAGTGATTAAAACAGCATGACCAATAAAGATACCTTACCACTTCATAATCTTCCAAATAACTAGCGGTGTATTTGCTTATCCCAAATCCCGTATATTCACTTTAGTTCAAAAACTGGGGATAGGTGGTGTACTATCCCCAGAAGAAAGTGTTTTTCCTTTTTAAAGTGATAAATGATTGGGGTGAACAGGTTTTGTAACGGTTTACATATATACATCTGTTCAACACTGTGAAGCAGGTGGTAAAAATTCCCAGGAGAGGAAGCGCTGAGGACATTTACTTGGGGCTTTACTGTCACATGTCAAATACTGGAAGGAGAAAACAGGCATATGGAGCAGAGGGGGAAAAATGCAGGTTTAATAAATGGGTTGTGTTCCATTCATTAATAATGAAAAGGAAGGTCATGGCTCATTTTCGGGAGTACCAAAAGAGCACTAAAGTTGCGTATATTGGAATTGAGTCAATTGGCGAGCGGTGAAGTAAGTGTTTATAAAACAGCCATTCTCCTTTTTTCTCTCTCTTGCTTATTTTGACTCTTATTGTGGTGGTTGTGGTGGTAGGGGACACCACCAGAAGACACTCTTCCAGATACTGCCGCCATCTTCTGTTCCTCCTTGTCAAAAACCAGAAGCCCTTTCCCTAGTGTTAAAAAAATGACCAAGCCATGAAGAGTTAAATATTTTAAAATTTAGATAGTTGGCACATTCTCCATCCATCTCAGGTTGAGCTGATTCCCCTGATCGTAAATGAGAAAGGAAAATGTGATTCTTGGCTGTTTTTTATTTAAAAAAAAAAAAAGACCATGAACATAATCTGTAGCCAGGCAACAAGGCCAGCTCTACCATTAGATAAACTGAGGCAGTTGCCCCAGGCAACAGATTTGGAATTTCAAAAAGGGCAGCAAATTGTTTGTTATTTACACTGTTATTATTCTGCTTTCAGGGCTTGGGAGGGTTGCTTATGGGATTTCATGCTTCATGTACCAAAATAATTCCATGGAATTGACTTGGTGGAGAATCTTAAGTTTCAGGTAGCAAATGTCTATTCCCTACCAGGTAATAGACTGTTTCTGTATTTGTTGCCTAATGAGGTACCAGAATAAGATGGTCCGTTGATCAAATTGATGCCAGGATAGATATTGCTGTCCTTGTCTTTCCAGACTTACCTAGTAGTATTTGCCATTAGCAACTTTTGTAAATGATACACCCCAGTCATTATCCCTTTCATTTTCCCTCAACTTTATCAGATATATTTTCCTACAAGTAAATTTAGTATGCAACTTGCTTAAGACCTCAGCTGTACATTCCTAGCAAACAGATGATTGTACATTCCTAACAAACAAACCTGAGCTCTTAAATTGGAATCTTCTGTTTCTGTTTGCAAAATTCACAGCACACAGCATGACATCAGAAGCAAAGAACAGAGCTTGGAAGTTAATCCACAGAAATATTTCATTCATGTTACTCATCATGGTGTCTTTAAAATAACATGTTGTCATCATGCTTTGTGACTTTTGAAAGTAACTTATTGAATTGCTTCTTGCAATGCTTATTGTTGTTCTAATAGTATTAAATAAATTTTTTTAAATGTCAGATTTATGAGGCATGGCATAATAAAATGTTACCGATGTCAAAATGCCTCTAAAATGCCTTACAAACAAAATATTGCTCATCTCAATTGTTCCATTACTTCTGGAAGGTGAGACTGTTATGTCCTCATTACTGAGGAAAAATAGCTTGTAGTAGGTGATTAGAGCCAGCGTGGTGTAGTAGTTTGAGCATTGGACGACAACCCTAGAGACCAGGATTTGTTTCCCCACTTGGCCATGGAAACTCACCGGGTGACATACTCTCAGCCCCAGAAAACCCTATGATAGGTTTGCGTTAGGGTCACCATAAGTTGGAAATGACTTGAAAGCACACGACAACAAGTAGGTAATTGCATTACCTTGGAATCATTACTTTAAAATTCTGAAAAAGAGTCATTTAGGTCCCTAGGGACTTCAAGGATTCTCTCCCTGCCTCTCAGGTTTGTTTTGCAGCTTAACTTCTTGTGTGGCTGTGAAATTTGTAAAAGAAGTAGAGGCAGATGATACGAAGGCAAAATTGTTGGTGGCCTTTTTTCCAGCACTTATGCCATGTCACTCCAAGTACTTCATGGTTTGTTGATATTTTGGCTTAGGGCTACTTTTACCAAGTTGGCTGCAAGTCTACCTGTTTCGTACATTACTCCCAAAGCCAAAATACAAAAGGAGACAGTGAACATCAGTGTTAGCTGATGGCTTTCAGGTGAATGAGATGGTTAGTCTTCTCTGGGTTTTGTTCTAAGCTTTAAAAGACCAGGGCCAGTCCAAGAGTCTGAAGACAGGCATAATGTAAAAAAAGGGTGTCAGGGCCCATGTTATTTAGCTGTGCTGTGCAATTTAAGCATGCATGGTTAACCAATAAAAGAGGCATGGAAAGTGAAATTTCTCTGGAGCTTTGACACTGTATCAGCTTTTTTTTAATGCAAATACCTTGCCAGTGTGGTTGTGGGACAAACAAGAATGTTCTGTAGATCCTGCTTTTATTTAATGTCTGTTTTCATGTTTACTGTTGTATAAGTGGCTCCCTGCAGTGTTGTGTAGTGGCTTGAGTACTGGAGTGTGGGAAACGAGTGTTCAAGTCCCCACTGAGCCATGGAAACCCACTGGGTGATCTTAAGCAGGTCACATTCTCTCAGTCTCAGAGAAAGGCAATATCAAACCCTCCCTGAATAAACCATGTCAACAAAACCTCATGATAGGTTCACTTTAGGGCAGCTGTGAGTCAGAAATGATTTGATGGCAACTGCAGCAGCAGCAACAACAACTCTGCAACAAAATTCTTGTGGTATTCAGTGACTCTTTTCAGGATTCTAGGTGTCCTATTCCATGAATTCCTTCTCCCTTCCTCCACCATTTGCCCAGCTCATTTTGTCCAGAGATCAGTGTCTATGCTTAATGGACTGGGCTGCTCAAGTGCCCATTTGTTTTGTTTGCATTTTATAGAGTGGGCAGGGCTGTTTTTGGTTTTGTTTTGTGAAGTGAACTTGCATCCCAAGTAATCAACTTTATTGAGGATATCTCAGATGTCTTCTCCATCTGAACCAGGAGGTAATTGTTTAGATAATGTGATTGTCGTCTACATTTTATATATTGATGTGTCTCTATTTTCTTCCATATTTACCACCATTCCTTCTCCTCCTTAACCTCGTTGTCAGTCTTTCCCCCCTCTGTCTCTCAACATATCATGCCACAGATTCTTAAATCAGTTCTTTTTTTTTCTTCAATACATTTTTGGACATCTTCCTCTCACCTCACTAATACATCTCTCATATGTAAATGGTACAGTATTAGCTACTTTAGCATGAGCTTGGAAAAACTTAAATCACTATTAAAAGGGATCTCCAGATGTTCTCTTCTGATAACACAGCTGCAGTAGCTTTTGGGGTTGCGCCTATGCTTTACATGCTCAGTGACTCAGCTACAATCCCTTCCCATCCACACACTTCAGAAGTCTAAGAAAAATGTAAATTTTTTTTACCTAATCTCTTCAGTTCTATTTCTACAGCTATTGCCTGGGCTCAGACCCTCTCATCTCTTGTGTAGGGGTATAACCAATGAAATCCTGGATATCTAGAATCATAGAGTTAAAAGGGGCCCTATGGACCATTAGGTCCAACCTGCTGCTCAGTGCAGTTTCTCCAGCAAGAGCATCCCCAACAGGTAGCTGTACAGCCTCTTTTTGGAGACATCCAGAGAAGGAGCCCCACCACCTCTGTAGGCAAATGGATCCATTGCTGAACCACTCTCACTGTCAAGAACTTCCTTCTAGTGTTCAATCAAAATCTACCCTCCTGTAACTTAAAACCATTAGACCTGCCTCCTCTTTGTGACAGCCCTCAAGGTACTTAAAAAGTACAATCGCATCATCCCTCAGTCTTCTCTTCACCAAGCTGAACATGCCCCGCTCTTCAACCTCTCCTCATAAGTTTTGTTCTCCATACCTCTTATCATCCTTGTTGCTCTTCCCTGAATTTACTCCAACTTGTCTATATCCTTCTTAAAATGAGGCACCCAGAACTGAACAGAGTACTCCAGATGAAGCCTGATTAGTACAAAATACCACAGACTATTACTTCCCTCAACTTGGAAATCATGCTTCTCTTAATGCAGGTTAAGATAGCACTTGCCTTCTTTGCTGCAGCATCATACTGCTGGCTTGTGTTCAACTTACAATCAACCATAATCCCCAAAAATGAGAAGACTATTTATAAATCAGGTTGCAACTCAATACAACAGACTTTGGGCATGTTTTCCCCAAGTCAAGGATAGGAACAGGTAGCCCTCTGTATGTTGTTGGATTGAAACACCATCATTCCTTACTGGTTCAGGCTGATGGAAGTCTCAGTCTAAACAACAACTAAAGATACATGTATTCTGCCCCCTCTCTCTAGTTGTAGCAGCTTGTTTTTTAAAAAAAATCCATACACATATTTGCAGTGAGCTCACAGTTTAAAACAGACCCACAATGTAGTTGATCTTTGTTTTGTTCTGAAATGAAACTTTCAGTATGCCAGAGGCAGAGTAAAATAGATGATGCAAGGTTCATTCTAATTAACCCATCTCAGTGTCATTTTCTCTAGGACTGAGATTTCCCACTCAGAGAATTTTTTCCCCCTTTGGAAACCTAAATATTTTTAGAGAAGACAAGTGGATTTTGTTTCTTTCAATAAAGAAGTCTCCTTTTATTCTTAACTCATGAGAGGAGATGAACATGAATAGCTTAACTAGAGAAAAGGGAAATGTACACACACAGACACAAATACTTTGAAACAGTCTATTACTAAATAATAGAGTTCTGCCATTATTTTTTTATAAAATGAGACTGTCCATTCTGGTATAATAAAAGAAGGATTAGATGAATCTGCGAAAAAGAATTAACCTGTGCTTTGAACCTCTTTTCTCTTGACTCTGAGAGAGAGAGAAAGAGATTTAGAAAATAGGTTTTTTGGCTATGGCTCTTCTGATAAAGTTGTGCTGTTTTCCCCTCCTCAAAATGTAAAATTCTTAAGAGCTGGCTAAAGAAGTGTATCAGACCATAAAGGGCACTCTAAATGGGACGCAGTCATTTATAGCCTGACAGAATTTGCTTTTCTTTTTTTCTTTTCTTTTTCTTTTGTAGCACAGATCCCAAGGATTGGCATGATTTTATATAAAGGAAAGCTGCTTGTTCTGTCGTAAGCAGAAAAGTTTTCTTAGCCATGTTTGTCAGTGACTAACAGAGTAATGCTATACATTTCTATTCAGTGATAAGACCCATGAACTTCAACAGGTCTTATAGGTTTGTAGCCTTTAACAACAGACAAGCCACGTAAAGCATAATCATTGTATCTGCTCATGAAATAAGTAGTCTTGATACGTCTTACTCCAAAACATGAAGGCAACTATATACGGTCTTCTTGTCTTTGAATACCTTCTCTGTCTCTCTCCATACTCAAGGCAGAAGGTGGCTTAATATATTGGTTGTGCTAGCAACTGCATTTGCAAAGCCAGTCTGCCTATAATATTTACTACATGTTGCCATTTTAAAAGGAGGAACCAAAGCACATCTCCTAACATCTGTTTTCTTTCTAAGCAGAACAACATGTGGAAGAACCTGCATCTTCTTTCCTTCTTTCTTTCTTTCTTTCTTTCTTTCTTTCTTTCTTTCTTTCTTTCTTGACAACATGTAACCATGGACAAAGCCACTTTGAATGTTGCTGTGGAGCAAGTAAGAGCATTTTCTCAAAGAAGCCATGCAAAAGGACCTCCGACTTGCTCTGTTCTCAAAAAGAAAGTTGTGTGCAGATTTAGACCCATGAGCCTCTAAAGGAGAAGCATGCTTCCCTGTCTGATTCTACCCTTAGCAGCTGCTCTGCCCCACTGAAAATGCTATAGGAAAGGTTGCTGTAGTCTGCTGAATGAGTTGAGCGGTTGCTGGAGGGATCCCTGAGAGTCAGGTAGTAAGGCAACCATTCAGTCCACAGAGGTGCTCAGCTGTAAGGCAGGATTTCTCTGAGCAGAATATGGATTGGTCAGCCTCAAAACACATGTAGCAGGGGGAGAAGAATCCTGAACTGGCAGTCTGTTCAACAAGACCACATAAGGGGTGGAGGGGTTGGGAAGGGAGAGGCTAAGTGAGTTGTAAGTACTTTGTTTTTGGAGCTGGTGCCCTAGCTTGTGTCAGTAGTAGTTATGCCTTGTGAACAGAGCACACCTTGATTCAGTGAATTTTATTTGATTTAATCATATGTTTGGGTTGATTAAATTTGCATGTGGTTCAAAATAATGGCTTGGATCTTGAGATAAGTTTACTTGAAGGAGTTGTGGAAGGAAGCTTTAAATATTGCAGCCTTTCTTTGAGGTTGTTGCGTGTTGGATAGATCTGCCTTGCCTATAAAATATATAGGTCCTGCCTATAAAATATCAAACCTATTAAAGCAAGGATGCATAGGCCAAATTTACTCATCAAATATATTGTGTGAAAGCGAAGTTCATCCTTCACAATGCTGTGTGAATGCTAGTCCCAGCATTCCCCATAATTGGCTGTGATGGCTAGGGTTGATGGGAGTTACCATTCAGAAACATTTAGAGGGCTGACCAGGCATGATACAGTGGTCTGAATGTCCAACTATAACCCTGGAGACCAGGCTTAGATTCCCTGCTCAGCTATGGAATCCCAGTGGGTGAATTGGGCACTTCCCACATTCTCAGCCCCAGAAAACTCTGTGATAGAATTGCCTTAGGATTACCACAAGTTGGAAATGATTTGAAGGCACACAAAAACAATATCAAATTTTCCCCAGCTTTGATATCAATCTGTTCTTAAGGAGTTAAGAGTGCAAATTAATGCAAGCATTCTATAGATAATTCATTTCCTTATATTCTGGAGGGGAAAACATTTCCTTAAAGACAGAACTCAACCACAAACCTTTGCCTGTTTATCTCAGAATCAGTTCCACCACATCTCAGTTTCTGAAATCTTCTTTCTCATGCTTCTTATGATTTCTAATTTTGAAAAACAACTATAGCTCATAGTTTTAACTTTTTGACCTTAGCATGTCAAAACTCTTCCGTGGTAAAGCCAATAATTCCTTATGGCCAGAATCCTGTAGGGGTGCTGCATTGCATGTTGAATTAATAGGTATGCATACCAGCAAATCAGATGTCAGGTAAAATCATCAGTCTTGGACTTCCTTGTGTCAAATTAAAGTAAGATCCTTCCTCACATCAGATCAAAATGCAGTGGGCCCTTCACTGTCCTGGGTCCAGCAATCACAGATTTGATTATGTGTAGGTTATGTTATTTCAATTCCATTTATTTATTAAAAATAATCTTACTGTATTTGCCCCTGCTATGAAAAAAATGTTCTCTCTAGGAATCTCTAGGTCTTCCAATGCAATTCTATGGTCCACTTCCACTGGAAGTTAACCATAGAACCAGGCTGGAAGACCAAGAGATGTGTTCTCAGGTTGGTTGGTTGGTTTGTTTAAAAAAATACTGTTTCTGATTTTTATTTTTATTTGCATTTTTCCCACTTCCATGGGGGTCTTGCACCCCTTGCCCCCATGAAATGCTCATTGCACTTGACTATGTAGCCCAGAAATGGAGAACCATCAGGCCTTGGGGTCAAATCTAACTGTCTGGGTTTCCTCAGAAAGCAATGCCCCTTCTCTCTGACACTAACATTTGATGGTTTCCCAGATTCTATATGGCTGTTAAGAACTCTGGAAAGGGAGGTAGGTGGTAGACAGAAATTGTGTTTGTACAAAGGGCACAGAGATATATTGCCCTGGCAAAGAAATAGATGTACATACTTACTCTCTCCCTCCTTCCCTCCCCCCCCCCTTTCTCTCTCTCAATTTCTCACTCTGTTCCACACACACAATTGGGTGGCCCTTCAGATATCACTGGATTTCAGCTTCCTTTGCCATCACCAGCCAATGGTGAGGAATGGTGAGATTTGCAGCCTAATTCCATCTGTGGAGCCACAGGTTGGCCAAGCCTGTCCTAATCCTTACACACTGCCTGTCAGCATGGCTGAGATTTGAACTTCAAAACTTAGCTGCATTAAATTATGTAAAACTTCATATAGGATGCCAGTTGATAGAAGTAACTATAAATCATAGAAGTGACTGGTTCCTTCTTAATATATTCTTCTTCCAAAGAATGATTGGGCTGTATATACTTCACCATTGATCTTCTTCACACACTATGGGATCATTATAATTGGATTCCTGGGGCAAGATAGACATCTTGTTGGAATACCTCATTCTTCATTAACAGTGTTCAAAGCTGTCTCACTGGTAGGTTATGGGGCAAGATGTCAACTAGTCTGACACTGATATAAATCTAAACAACTCCCATGAAAGCAGTAGTGTTATGCTGGATTCACATGGCTGATCGTCTTCCATATCCTGGTGACTTTTTCAGTCACCCCAGATATTCCCATGTGAAAGATCTAGTATGCATTCAGTGTGCCAAACATCAGACATTCTCTTCTCTTGGCAGAAGAGAAAATGAAGCATATGTCTGAACATTTTAAAATATCAAAAATTCCATTTAAATCTTGCCATGAGGTGATTGGGAGAAAAAGTAGGAAAGAAATGGTTGCATAAATTTTCCACTTAAGGCTTTTTGATGTGACTTACATGCTAGTCATGGTCTTCCATCAGGCAGAAAGAGATCATGCTAGGCCTGGAGGCAACAATGTATATGCATCTCTGTTTTAGGAGACTAGAATTTTAGTGATCTACTTCTAACGTCTGGAATAGTGTGTTTACAAGAGCCTGCTAAAATTCAAGGTGTACGAAAGTTCTAGTAGTCCAGTAATTCAAGCCACCCATACTTCTTTCCAGAGTAGCATCTATCTCATCTTCCATCCAAATCAATGTTCCTCAACTTGCAGATGGTTTGAATTACAATAGCCGTCATTTCCAGCCACCATTGGCTGGGGATGATGAGAATTGCATCTCAACATGCAGAACAAGAAAAGAGTCCAAGTTCCAGAAATTCCTGCTTTGGCACATCCACATTTTTAGGTCCTCAAAACATTAGAACAGCCGTTCTAAAACAACACATTTATTAGCATTGGAAGGTGCAGACCTGAGAATGGGCTGGCACGCCTATATTTGCTACGACAAAACTAACGTGGATAGAGATTTCTCCCATCACTATATCAGGAAATGACTGCTAAAAATTTGGAATAACTATAAAAAGGCAACTATTAGACAAATATCAATGTGGATTTCCCCTCAAGAAACTTTTTATGGCAGATGGAGAGATACCCTGGATTGGTTAAGATACGAGGACATAATTGATAAATTTTCTCCAGGACTGCCTAAAATTAAAACTAGAGAGAAGTTAGAAGAAGAAAGTATTGTACTTAACTGGTTTCCGTACCAACAACTGTTGGAAAGATTCTGTATAGACTTAAAACTACAAGGTTTTGATACAAAAGAAAAGGATGTCGTGATAAAACTTATGTTCAAAAACCCACCACACCTGCTGGCCAAAATATATAAGGAACTACTGAAGCAAGGGAGGGAAGATGAAACAATTAAAGCAACAATGATTACTTGGACCCAAAATATAGGACATACAATACAACTGGAATACTGGGAACGTAGCTGGAAAATCACACAGAAATTCACAATTACCCAGAACCTAAAGGAAAATTACTTTTAAGATTTTCCACAGATGGTACATGACACCAAACAAACTTAAAAAATATAGATAATACATGCACAGGAATGTGCTGGAAATGTCAGAGGAAAGTCGGAACACTGTACCACTCATGGTGGACCTGTAACAAGGCTAAAAAGTTCTGGGATGACATACATAAAACAATAAGTAAGATCCTACAAATTGAATTCAATAAATCTCCTGAAATTTACTTATTGAATATGCTCCATACGATTGATCAGAACACACTAAAAAAACATTGGAGGATCTTGCTTTATATGATAACGACAGCAAGAATTGAATACGCTAAACTTTGGAAAAATGAAGAGATCCCCAATGTGGACCAGTGGCTGTTCACTCTGTCAGAAACAAAAAATGCCGACATGTTAACTCAGAGACTTAAAGGCCAGACAGATGAAGAAATTGATAAAGAATGGGACCCTTTGAAACAATTCCTTCAAAATTGGAAAACACAAAATTAGTTAATAAACAATTCTTGTTAATTTTGTAAAGGTAAACTATTATGAAAACGGGGTAACAAACCTATGAATCATATATGCTAAGGAGGAGGTAAAAATATCTATATGACTTTGTGAAACTGGAAGTGTCTTAGATTTGACAAATGAGATAAAGATGTCAGATCAGACTGTAATCTATACGCTAGATAGATCAGAATTTACAGGAACAAGCAAGTCAATTGAACTTATTTTTGTGTAGTACGGTTAGAATTTAAAACATTAAGGGTATTCAGTTCTAGTAAGGATTGGAAGAAGAATTATATGAAACTTTAATGAGCTACAAAATATTGAGAGAAGAAAATCGACGCTGTATTGAATGTATTTTATATACGTTTGTATTCTAATAAAAAGTAAAAAATAAGTAAGTAAGTAAGTAAATAAATAAATAAATAAATAAAACATGCCAATCTACCAGCAGTCCTTTTCTGCCAACACGATTCTTAAGAATGAATGCAGGGTTATTTTAATGAGCCCTAATATTATGAAACATCTTATTGCCAGTCCAAGCTAAAATGATAAATCCTCTTGTAAATGTGTGACATAAAATCTCTTGGTTTCCATCCATTACTGGCAATACTGCCTTTCCAATACAGTCTTTCCTCCTGAAGAAAGCCAGCGTGGTGTGGTGGTTTGAGTATTGAACTGCAGCCCTGGAGACCAGGGTTTGATTCCGCACTTGGGCATGGAAACCCACTGAATGACCTTGGGTGTGTCACATACTCTCAGCCCCCAGAAAATTCCACGATAGGTTCACTTAGGGTAGCCATAAGTTAGAAATGACTTGAAGGTACACAAAAACAACAGCTTCCTTCCTAAACACCAGATAGAATACACACCATAACTACAATCATAGAAACAGAACTAGGGAAAATTATATATATTTTGTCCCACAGAGATCCATATCTCCCATTGACTTCTCTGAGACAAAGAAAGAACCTAGAATCAGAAAGGCTGTTGAATTGGGAGCAAAACTTTTCCCCACCCCGTCTTCACTGTGGGGTCGTAACGCACTGAACGGAATGTGTCCGTCTGCAGTCCCTTCACTATCTCCCATATGCATCAGTGGCTCCTATTGACTTCTGTGAGTGGAAGCTAATGCAGGCTGTGATAATACTGATGGGAGCCTCATTAATTTCATTCTAAACAAAGGAGGCCTGTGTGGGGAGAAGGCTATGAACCTGCCACCAACCCATGGCAGGAGAACAAAACACCATGAAGATTAAATGCTTGTGAATGAAAGATCAAGATAGTAAATAATTCATTATTTGTGGACTTGAGAACAAATAATTACCTGCTGTATGCCTGTTATATTTTCATAAAGGAATTGCAGCCAAAGTACGGTACATTACTTCAGCAACTTACAGTGCATGGGAAAAGAATGAGAACCATTTTCCTCAGAGCACTGTAGTTCAGGCCCATTTCAAACAAGAACCCCTCAGTAGTCGTGCTAGGCAGACATAAATGCCTGCATACTTGCTTTTTCTATGCAGTTTAACCATACGAGCATGAAGCAAGGAGGCAAATACGTGCCACATACTAAACAGTTATACTGAGAACTCTTAGGGAGGATGGAGAACTTTGTTTTCTCTGTCAAGGGTCACATTCTCCCAGGAATGACAGAATTAGTACGATATTAGTTCCTCCTGAATTCACTAGACTTTGGGAAAACATGTTACTTTTAAACTTGGCTAGGCAATGTCTTCTAATGTTCACATAAATTTTAGAGCATGTGTTATTTAAGTGCTTTTCTGCTAACAGTGAACAGACATTTTTAGCAATGTTACACTCGATATAACATGGGCTGTTTGAGTATGCTTTAATTCTGATTGCTTTGTCACCCTAATTGCTTAGTCTTCTAAAGAAAAGATCAGTACTAAACCTCAGGCATTAGAATTTGCACTTTTCATTTATTGTAAATAATAAAACTTTGGACATAATCAGCATTTCTTCCACCAACAGGAAACATTAAACTGGGCTTAATTTTACAACTGTACAAATTGTAATGTGCTCAAGTGGGCAAGTTAATGATATTTAATTTTCCCAGGCCAAAATTTAGCATGCCTTTTTCTTACATTTTTTGCAGCTACAGTCGGTTTCAATTGATTATGAAATGTGTGGTAAAACAGAAATGCATTGATTCCTAGCTTGACTGCACACTTTAAATTGAGGGCATACAACTTCAGTTATTCAGAGGGCAGCTTTTACATTTGTGTTAATTTAAGAGGGGAAACCACAAAAGCAGTATGTGAATGTTCTCTGCATCATATTTCACTTTCAATCTCCATGATAAGTTCATTGTCCCCACCACTTTTAGGAAGGTGTATGGGTTGGCAAGTCCATGCAGTCCACTCTAGAGTAGATATTATGAAGACTGGAAGTCTTTCAGGACCATGGACAGAACCGATGGGCCCATTACAGTGGCACTGTCTCATTACTGTGGAGTAACGGCCTTTGGGGTCCCCAGATGTTGTTGGACCACAATTTCCACGATCTAGCAACATCAGATGTCCCCATTTTTGGAAACACAGCTTTAAAGGGACAACCTTCTGCTCTGTAGTCTTGCAGTCTCACATCTCTGCGTAATGTCATCCCAGGCGTACTGCCTGCATTAGCACACTAGAGGGAATGTAAAGCCCTTGGTTAGTGTGTTGACCCCTTATGCATCTGTTCTCATGGTTTACCGTCTGTTGGAATCAAAGCTTGCAGCTCCCAGGCTCAGTGATCTCTGCTTCAGTGATGGGGCGTATGCCAGAACATCTAACCTCCACCCTCACTCCCAGTCACAATTGCTGTTGAACAGAAGGGTCTTGACAAGGGCCACAGAATGGAAACAAATGTGGAAAAAAAGTTCCTGCTACTGTATTTACATTGGTTCTCACAGCTGCAATCTTCATCATCCTTATATGGCCATAAATTTCCTTGGTATCAGTGGAATGTGCTTCTGTCTATATGTACTTGGGTTTATCCAGTCTGTTTTAATTAGTATGACAGGGTGATTTGTTTACAGTGGATGATGGTTAGTATATGTATATTATTAAGCTGTTTATCTGAGAGAGTTAGTGTTTCTTATATCTGTTCTTTCCCAGCAAGGAAATACAGTTACTGCACAGTAGTAACTGACTTCTGTCCAGAGGTCTTTCAGACCAGGATGAGTAGTTTCCAAGCCAGCTACTTCTTATGCAGAGAAAGGGAGGCACTTCTTCACACAGCATTGATCTAGGCTATGAATTTTCTCCTACAGGTTGTGATGATGAGCAGAAAGTTAGATGGCTTCAAAGGGCCATTAGAGCAGACGGTATCATGGTGGATAAAACTATCTGTAGCTACTACTCAGAGTGGCTATATATTGCTTTAAATGCTGAATACAGTTGCTGGAAAACATGACCCAGTGTGTGCTATTGCCCTGACATCCTGCTTGTAGATTTCTTTTGGAGCATCTGGTTCTTCACTGTGGCATACAAGATGCCAGTCTGGATAGACCTTTGGTCCGACTCTACAGTGCCATTCTAATGTTCATTATAAAATGGTAGCTATCCTCAAAACTCCCTTTTTTTTTCTTTTTTCTTTTTTTGAGGAGGAGGAGGAGGAAAAGAACTTGCAATGTGAACTCCTAATCTTGATTCACATCATACCCTCCTCACTACTGCTGCCATTGGCCTGTATCCTGTTGCTGTTATGCCTAACTGGACTAGACCCACTGAATCAGTGAATGCCATAGTAATCATAGTCTCTATGAGAGGGGGTATGTCAAAACTGCCATGCCCTTTCCATCAAGCCCAGTGCCAGTGGAGTGAGAGCTCTCAAATAGGAAATTGGACAATACACCAGTGAAAGTAGCTGGAAGAAGAGCAGTGGTACACATGTAAGTTGATGGGTAGTTACAGGATGAGGAACCCAGGAGGGGACAGAGTGGGAGATTGAAGAGTTCTAGGAAGCAAGCAGAACACCAGTAAACTAATGCAGAGAAGACATCCAAGAGACGAGAAAGGATGTTTCACAACAGCCACTGCAAGACTTCATTTTTCCCTTGATGACTTGCCTGGCTTTCCCTTTTGTAAAGGAGCTTATCTCCCAGCTCCCTCTTAGTATTTCTCAGTTTACAGCTCTCTTGGATATATCCTCCCAATTCTGACAGCAAAGAAAGACCTCAAGCAAGCTGCCACACAAGTCCTGGGGGACAACCCTTTCTTATCTTGCAATAAAATCCAATATAGAAACCTGCAGCCCTTCTGTTGTCTTGCAGATTCTGCACTCCAGGTCCTTTCCTTCAGACCTAGTCAGCCGTCTTTTATTGTCCTCTTGGCTTCACCCCCTGCAGATGTTTTAACTGAGGCCAGCAGTTGGCTGTCATTCACCTCTCCCAGGAAGCTGGGAAGCAGGAAGACAAGGTAACATCCTGCCTGGGGAGTCCTACCCTTCCGCAGTGGGACTTACTACATGTAGCCTCACCATTCAACAGTGGTTTCAATGGTCTATTCTAGTTGGGTCTATTCTAACTAGTGGGATTCTCACCACTGTTTTTAGCACTGACAGATACACAGCTCCAGGTATCTAGGCCTGAAAGAGCCAGGTTTCTGTTTTATTAATCTGAATGGGTCTGTCAGATATTTTCAGCAAAGCACGTCCATCACCTTCTGCCAGTCTCTAGGGAGGTAGAACAAGGGATAACCTTTTAATATGAGAATAGTTCCTCATATTAAGGGATGTTCAACAGTCTTAATCCTCCCACTTACAGGAATCCCATGACCTACTCGTGACTTCCGTTTTTTATGTATTTGCACAAACTCAAGATTCCTGAGGGCAAATGTAATTTTAATCTTGCATTATTTATCCTCTTCCTGTACGTTGCAAATTCATTAATTATTCTGTTGTGTCACCATAGGGGGGAAAAATAACAATTTATCTTTTGAAAAAAATGAAAGTGCTAGCAGGTAGAGAGTTCCCACATTTGTAAATAAGCTGCAGCAACCCTGAAGTGAGTCCAGAGAAGGAATGATTTGCATGACATTGGCCAAGACAAGGGTAGGAAGCAGACAATGTTCAGGAATTGCACACACACCAGCAATTGAACTTCAGCAAGCAGTTGCAAGTGGGTGAGCTACAGACAAACTATCAAACAAAATGGGGCATAAAAGGCATAAGAATATAGCAATAGCCAATGTGGATGAGACAAAAACTTGTTAACTCAGTAGGCTTCCTACTGTGGCCAGTGAGTTGATGTACTGAAAACCAATAGTAAGACAGGACTACAATAGTACCCTTGTTCTTCAGCAACTGGGATGAAGAGGCAAATTTCTAGGATACTGGACATAGTATAGAGCTGACCTAACTGGTAGACATTGACAGTGACCTCCTTCATGAATTCACCATCCACTTTTGTGGCAATCACTGTATCTAGTGGCAGCAAATTTCATTCATTTAACTAGGTGACATGCAAAGAAGAACTTCCTTTTTTGTGTCCAGAATTTCCCACTGTTCAGCTTGAGTGGATGAGTGCAAGTTCAAATAGTATATGAGAGGGGTAGAAGCCTCTCCCTAGCCACTTTCTTCATACCAGCCATAATCTTATACATCTCTGTCATGTCCTATTTACATCTTCCATATGCAAATGTAAATCCTGAAACTGACCAAAAGTGCTAGTTAATTCTGAAGAGAAAAGCTCTAGGCCTCCAATCTACTTTAAGTTTATCCCTTTTGTTCAAAAATATCTGCCCTCTTCTTATGGAGGCTATAGTTTTTCAATAGCCTAAAGCTACTTGGTTCATTCCCAGAACATACACTGTGGAATATTGTTATTCTTACACTTCTTATACTTGGAATATTCCTTTATGGCAACTCTTCATCCTACTAAATTTAGTTTTGACTGCCAAGCTAAGCATCTTTAACTTGCCACGGTCACATCATCTGGAGTGCCAGTTGGTGTAAATGAATTCATCTCCACTGAGGTAGCTGATAGTCACTCAAGATATGGCCAATGAAGTGTGGCAACAAGGATGATTAATCAGTCACTGATTAATAATGCTTGTAACATTTATTGGAGTGAGATCTGGCATGCACTCTACATTAAACAGGAATATTACAAGTCTCCCTCACTCCCTTAATTGATGCTGGCATTGTAATGATGCCAAAACTGCTGCAAAGATGTTGTATGTTGTCACGTTACCTCCAATATAAAGAAGGCATTTGGTCAGTAAAGCATCTTTAGCTTGCACCAGAGAGAGAGGGAGAGAAATGTTAGATATCTGAATCAAAACTAATGCGTAAATCCAGTTTTATGTGGCATGATTGAGAGGGAAGATTTTGACTCAAATTATTTTAGGCACTCCTTTGCTCAGATAGAGGTGTGGACACTCATATATTCAGATGCCTTCATTCATCAGTTAAACAGGAATGTACCTCTATGCATGCATCTGTCTCATAGTGAAGATAAATGAACAGGATAAATTCACTATACCAGGCCTTAAAAGAGCAGCTATTTTTTTCTGTGAGTGGTTGTGTGCATCTTAAGAGAGTGGTGTGAACATTTAGGCCTAAAAAAAAAAATATCAGAACAACATTTGTGAGGCTTGCTTTAATATCAAGTTTCTCCTCTGCACAAATCTTTTTGCCTAATGTCCTTTGGTAGTACACATTCACTCACTCCCTTTCAGGTTTATTGTGCTACATATTCCCTATAAATATCTTCAGGAAAAGAGGAAGTGTTTCATCCCCAAGCATACCACCCATATTTTGAGTAGCTAATTGCACAAGGCTTTTGATTAGGCACCCCTGAACTGCAGGCAATCTTGGCTTGCCACATAATTTCAAATGTTTCACTTGAAATGCCCATTTCAGTCTAATGTAAATTCACTTCTCTATGGGTACCCTACCCGTATATGGGAAGCTTTACAACTGAAAAACTGAAGGATGCAGGTATTCCTGTGTACCAAGTCATTATGTGATTTTATGGAATTAGAGATTTCAGATTTTCCTCCCTTTACAATAACCAAAGTGATCCTAAAGGTCTGATTTACATGGCAGAGGAATTTGCTTGACTTCATATGGGTCTTGAATAATGTCTTCTGAGAAGCCTTGGCTTGTCCCCTTTTCATGCTGTCCAGGGAAAGGTACAGCTACCAATGAGCTGTGTGGATATGAATCCAGAACTAAACACTGAGAGTTCCCAATGCTCATCTCAAAGAAAAGGTCATGGCATTATTCACCAGTTTGGTTTAAAATCTCTACCAGAGAAGAATTCTTTTTTTTCCCCTCCTTTTACCTCACCTAGCCCTAAACACCCAAAATGGTAGTTGTGCAAAGTTGTGAGACATTCTACTTTTTCCTTTTTCCTGCCTTTGAAGAGAAACAGGAATGAGGAGGCTTAGATTTGTTCCTAACGCTTGACTGCCTTGAACAGTTCCATGAATCTTCACCCATATAAAGAATTTCAAAGGAAGGGCAAATGTCCAGATTTCATATATATTAATGCACTGATACATTAGCCTCTCTCCTCCTTGTCTCTTGTGCTTTTGTAATTATGACATATTTGAAGTATGGACCTGTTTTATTTGCTTACACTGTCTTAGTTAAGAGTCATGTAGGTTTCAGGTACAAAGATGATATCAGACCAATGTTAAGAGGTTTGAAGACTATAACTGAAGTGTTGTCTAATGTCTCTGAATATGATGTCTGACTTCAAGAGAGGAAAGGGGAGAGGGAAAGGAAAGGAAAAGCGAAGAAAAATCCCAATGGTCATTGTTGAATCAGGCCACCTTATTTGAACATGTGGGTTCAACCTTCTTCTAGATTGGGTCTTTTGGAATATTTATACTGTCCTTAAGAAGTAAAATAACTTAGTCATTTTCCTCCTGATCATAGTTACTTGTTTCCATTTCTATATTTCTTCCAGGAAATAAAATATCATTGAAGCAAATAAACATAGGTAATTTCAAAAACACTTACAGCAGTGTTTACTGTTCTTCTTTGAAATGGGCAGCAAATTTGCTTCGACCGAGTGAAACAAATGTGTTGTATTCAGAGAAATCAAACACGGTTTTTACCTCTTGTTCTCAGTGATCTTTAATGTAATCAGTACCTCAAGATATCTTGCTGTACAAAGAGAAAAATAAGGAAATTAAAATGACAGTGTTTGTGCAAGAGCGCCCAGTGATTTTTAGAAAGCTTTTTGAACCGAATTCTGGCCCTTCATACATTAGCCTGATTCACTGAACTCAGCAATCACAGTTTTCACTTGAATGATCAAGACAGAGCTGTACATAAAGTAAATCGAAGCAGGAAGTGGGAGTTTTTAAACCACATGCCATGAGTTTGTGAACTCTTTGACACGGAAGCCATGATAACATTTCAGCATTTCAGGATTGCCTTATTATAGCATGATAGGGAACGATCCAGTCCTGAAGAGCTTACAGCCCAAAATTCATCAGAGACAAGAGAATAAAGTAAAAGTAGAAGTGATCAAAAGAACGTTGGCTCCATTTTGATTAAGTTCAGCAAAGGATTAGAACAAGGGCTTTAGTCCACAGGCACATTGTGAGGAGGGATTTGAAAGATGTAAAAGAGGTGGACAAGTGCAGGTGTTCAGAAAATAAGGGGAGCATTTGAGGAAACAAAAGACCTCTGAGGGTGATAGAGCTAGAGGAACAATCATCATGAGAAGGGTTCTTCATCCACAGAATGGTGCCTTTTTTCTGCTTTATGTTGCCTTGGGCTTCTTCTGTCCACTTCCTCAATCCATTGGCACATTGGCCTTTCACTGGTGGGTCAAGAGTACTATTGGATCATAGCCTATAGACAAGTGAGTCACAAGAACAGAGGCACCATTGCATTGTTATCTATCTTCAAGTCTACTTGAACTTACCTAACTCCACCCTAAATGAATTTTTCAGATTTACCATTGTCTTCCTCTTCTACTAAGAAAATATGACTTACCCAAGATCAACTAGTGACCAAGCAGAGATTCAAATTTTGCTTTCTTGGAGTCCTGGGCCAACGTTCAAAAAATAACACCATACTGACTGTTCTTATCATACAAATGTTTGGAATAAATTTGAAAAGGAAGAGACTAAAGATGGCTCCAGTATCTGAAAAAGTAATGGACTTTTGATCTAGCAACTTTATTTTCTCTTCCCCAAAGGCAGATGTAGAAAGAGGTTGAATAAAGGAAGACCTTTTCACTCTAGGAGTACAAATACAAAATGCATTTGTTTCTCAACTGGTGCCTGAGTGAGTCTTTTATCTGCAACAAAACCACCTGCCTAGATCAACAAGCAATTTGTAGGCAGGTGGTGCTTTGAAAGGAAAAAGCAAATCCATCCTCATTAACTGAGCTCAGTATTTTTCTAGAATAATTCTTTGTCTGTGACCACTCTGATTAATTAATGTCTGTGACTACTCTTCCTATGTTAAAGAAGCTTTGCAAGTTCTGTATTACCTGGCATCATGGCACTCATGTATGGGTCAATAGTGGTCAAACAAGATAGATATGGTTGGAGGAATGTCCCTTTTAAAATAATTAGGGACCTTAAGGGAGGGGGCCTCTTTGAACATTATTCTGATTTCATGTATGGAAGGGACTGTTCTACACCTGTGTTGGTTCACATGGTCCTGTCACTCCAGAAGAGCAAGTTTGGGATGAGATTGCCTGAGGCTTGTCACAGGTCACACTGAAGATGACACAAGGGAAATGAGACCAAACAAAAATGAGGACACTGTAATAATGTCAGCTGGAAAAAGAAGGAACATGGAAGAAATATGGGGGAAGAAGCTTTAGATCTCCTTTTGAACTCACTCAGAAAAGCCTGTGAAGCCAAATGTGTTGTGTTCCTAACACTAACATGGCTGGGCCAAATCTGAGGGTGCTCAGCAGGGTGTGATATTATGTGTGCCCCAGTTGAATACTCTTTCTTTTTTAGTACATTTTTGCTTAAAGTGAAGCATGTGCACGTGCAGCATTTGCCACACATGAAAAAGTTATTTTTTGTCTAAAGTGGACTTCAGAAAACAGTGACAAAGGAGACAAAGAGCTAACACAACAAGAACAAATAAAGCAAGCTTTCACCAAGTATTATCAACAATTATTTGAGGCGGAACAACCGACTACTGCGGAAATTCAGAAAATATCATCTTATTTAAAGAAAAAGGAAATCTCCAAGTTTTCTGAAAAACATAAAGCTACTCTGAATGGACCAATAACACTGCTTGAAGTGACAGATGCAATTAGAAAACTAAAACTAGACAAAACTCCTGGCCCTGACGGTTTTTCAGCCAAACACTACAAAACATTAGAAGAGGAATTTGCTGAACCTTTTACAAACGACATGTAATGAGATCATTACATTACATATCATTACATATCGTTAATTCTAAAAGAAGGAAAGGACTCAACAGACATTAAAAATTATCATCCGATCTCATTACTGAACATAGATTACAAAATATTTACAGCAATACTAGCTAACAGGCTGAAGAAAGTACTGCCAGATCTAATCCAAGATTATCAAAATGGCTTCCTTCCAAAGAGATCCTTAAAAAGCAACATAAGAACAGTTTTGAACATAATTGAACATTACAAAAGACATAACGAGAAAAAACTTGTGGTGATATTCCTAGACGCAGAAAAAGCCTTTGACACAATCAAATGGTCTTTTTTTTAAAGCTACACTTAAGGAAATGAATCCAGGGAAAAGGTTCATGTCATGGATTGAAGCGATATATGAAAATCAAGAAGCACAACTACTGATTAATGGAGAAAAAACCAAAAGTGTAAACATCAAAAAAGGCACTAGGCAAGGATGTCCTCTGTCACCTTTACTATTTATAACAGTTTTGGAAATATTGAACAACACAATTCCAAATGAAATAAAAATTAAAGGTGTACAGATAAACAAACACCAATACAAGTTGAAAGCTTTCGCTGATCACATGGTACTCTTCCTGGATGATGCAACGGAAAGTATAATACATTTAACATCAGTTTTAAGAGAATTTGGTGAACTATCTGGTATTAAAGTAAACAAAGAAAAGATAGCAATCTTAACAAAGAACTTGACAAAGCAAGAAAAAACTGATATAACTAAAACATCAGGATATAATATAATCAAAAGAATCAAATATCTAGGAGTATGGATATCAGAATGGAATAATGAACTTTTTGAAAATAATTACACAAAAAAATGGAAGGAAATTAAGAGAGAGATGGAGACATGGTCAAAGCTTCAATTATCTTTGATGGGCAGAATAGCTCCGGTGAAAATGAATATTTTACCAAAACTCAATTTTTTGTTCCAAAATCTACCTATCATTACAAATATGAAACCCCTTCAAATAATGGCAGAAAGAGTTGTCTAAATTCATACGGGCCAGTCAAAAACCTAGAGTCAAATGGAAAAATTATGACAGACTTAACTACAAGAAGAGGTGCCGGCATTCCTGATCTTTATGTATATTATCCAGCCTCAGCATTGACGTGATTAGCAGACTGGCTGACTTTGCAAAATGAGAAATTGTTAGCACTAGAAAGCGCCAATAAAAGATTCGGATGGCATGTTTATTTGTTATGAAAAGGCAAAAATAGACAAGGACTTTACCAACCATTACATACGAAAAGCTTTATTAAAGATATGGAATTTATACAAACCAACACTACTAAAGCAAATACCTATGTGGATTTCACCACAAGCAGCCTTCTATGGAAAATGGTCTAACAGTTCAAATAAATGAATAGGATATGAAGATTTAATCAAAAAAGACCCTACAGGAAGATCAAGTATCAAGACTGGAGAAGATCTTAAAAAAGAAGGAATTGAGCTAAATTGGTTCCCCTATCAACAACTACAGGAGAGATTTCAGATGGATTTGAAAATACAAGGATTTGAAACAGTTAAAGAAATAAACCCAATAATTAAACTCTTATTGGAAAAAGTGCCACACTTAATGGCGACGCTATACAAGACCTTATTGCTTTATGAAAAAGAGGAAGAAAGAGGCAAATAAGAAATATTGGAGAATTTTACTTTACATGACAACAGCTGCAAGAATAGAATATGCAAAATTATGAAAAAACGAAGATGTTCCCAAAATTGAGCAATGGCTACAAAGCTTGCTGGAGATGAAAATAGCAGATGTACTATCACAAAAATTGAGAAATCAAACGGAAGAAAATATAAAAAACCGAATGGGCTCCAATAGACAATTACCTCCAGTACAATGATTGAAAAATTGATATATATAATAAACATATAATGAACTTTTTTAGAACATTATAATAGGGGGAAAATACATTATTCCATTTGAAGGGTCTTAAGAAAATACACGTTAGTTACTAAATAGCTTACTTAGAAGTTAAGGTTCTGGAGCAAATGATACTTAAAGACAGTTGTAGAAGTACGTTGACAAATGATAATATCTAAGAAAATACTAAGATTTTAGGTGGAAATGTTGGAGGACAAAGAAAATACAGTAAATCTACATGTGTAAATACTGATGGAAAAATTGTTTTAAAGAATTTAAATTTATGTTTTGTATAAAAATGATAATAAAAAAAAGGAAAAAAAGAAAAAAAAGAAAACAGTGACCTGACCAGTGTAGGAGAAATATTCTGAACATTTTAGACTATAAGAATGAATGGTTTAGATTACAAAGACTATGTAATATGAAGAAAGATGGAGTTTGAGCAGACTGTTTGCATAGATGTCCACACATGATTACAGAAAATCCCAGGACTTCTTTCTGTTTTTGCTCCTTAGCCTTGGCAACAGGAATAAGCCTGTCAAGTAGGCATGCGTGAGGAAACTCTTAAGTTCATGAAAGAAAAAATTTCCCACACTTGTAGCTTATAGGACCACATTGTCTTAGCTTAAACAATGAGACTTGATCCAGGGCTATAACTATAGAGGAAGAGGGGCAAAATGAGGGTTTTGTTCATCCAAATGAAGTTTCCTATCCATCCCCAAATTTCTAGCATTGTAATGACCTTAAATTCCATTGGTCATTCAGGTACAGTTTAGGTGTCCCAAGAAAGGGGGCAAGCAAAATGACCAAGGGAATGTGAATATAATACAATAAAGATAAGAATTCAAAGTATGAACAGTTTTCAAATCTCACTCTCTACGGTTCTAAAAATTTAGGGCCTGAAGGGAAAATTCACTGGGAGAGGGACAAAAATCTTATGGGAGGGCAACGCTCTCATTTTATCCACTCACCCTCCACCATAGCTACACCCCTGACTTGACCATATGTCTCCAGTCTGTTAAAATTGTTTTTATGAATGATGAATATTATAAACAGCAAATTAAATTATGGACAGTGGGTTGCATCTGTCAATAGGCATGTGCTGCTGGGCAAACATCCCTGTCCCCTTTTCCCCAAGACAAGCTATCCAGACCGCTGAAGAGTCTACACAAAAGGCTGGGGAGACCCTCTAGGTGGGTTAGTCTGTGATGCAAGGAATATCAGACAGCAGCAAGTCTTTTTTGAGGAAGGGTGCTTTATCCAAATTCTAGAGATTCCGCTTCTGTTCCATTTCGTAGCCATTTACCATGTCTCCTCTCTGTAGAATTTGCAGGCGGTTAGAGGTTTTACCATGGGAGGCAGAACAGAGGTGTCTACACCTTGGATGCCCAGTTGCACACACTTAAATTCAGATCCAGTTCTGAAATTCTAAAGGTGGTATTTCAAACTACTTTTCAGAAACCAGGAAAAATATTTCCAGTGCTGTTGAGAAAGCTGAAGATTGTCATTTGTTAGTGGATGTAGTTACTCCTACTTCTTGTATCATTTTCTTTTTTCTTGAGCAGAGAGCCACAGCAATGCAGCTGTGATAATACAGTTTAAAACTTTTAGCCTTTGATAATGTGCCCAGCAGTGCTCTAACAGCTGAGTATGATCTTCTGGCCTTTTTTTTTATTATTATTATTTCACTCCCACACAGTCCCTTGGCTGATTTTGAGGAAAATGAATCTGGTCCTGCCTTTGAGAAGCTGCCACAATAGAAGAAATCAAAAGGCTTTTAATCCACCCTAACATAAAATATCTGTGGGCCCTTTTCCCATGGCAGTTTATCCTATCCACTGTGAATTGCGTGACCTTCCTGGTCATTATTAGCACACACCAGTTTGGAGTAAAGAATTCCAGAATGACAGCCTTAGTTTCCAATGTAACTTGCAAGTATGCTTTTCTCTTTCAAAGGAGAAAGTCAATTCTATGAATAATTTTGTGTAAAGGAAAATCTAGGAAAACAGGACTTAAATCTTTCCTTGTATTTTCTCCCTTTTTTTTTTTCCTCCACTCACAGGTAAATGGGAAAGATTTATCTAAAGCAACTCATGATCAAGCAGTAGAAGCATTCAAAACAGCCAAAGATCCCATTGTGGTACAGGTCCTGAGGAGAACACCACGCACAAAGATCTTCAGCCCTTCTCATGAATGTCTCTTGGTAGATACAGGCACCCAAACTGAGATTACCTTTGAACACATCATGGCTCTAACCAAGATGGGCTCACCCACCCCACCTGTTTTGGATTCGTATCTATTACCAGAGGAGTAAGTATCCATTTTTGTAAGACAATACTCGTTGAAGCAATATTGTTAATGCAACTAATGTTAGTTCTCAATTTTTAAAATACATTCAGCATCTGAAGATGTCTCAACATGAGAAAGAACTTTCTGGCTTCCTCTCTAAGCTAGCTCAAAAGTGAATGTTCATTACTAAATGCCTTCCTCATTAAATGGCTATTTGCATGTGTGAATAGCCATCCCAGATTACAGTACTACAGTCAGAACTTTTGTTATCACTGCAAGCACTGAGCTCAGCAATTCAGTAGCAGAGATACAATAAACACCCATGGCCACCATTTTCAGGAGTGAAAAGTCTCAGCTGTGAAACATCTGCAGTACTTTATGCTATTCATGTTGTTTTCCAAAACGATAGAAGAATGTTGTGACTTTGGGTGTTAAAAAAGATGAGCTGATCAGCATTTTGAATGGGATCCAAATGAACAACAGTGTGTTCGTTGTGGTGTGACTTTAAGTTGTTTTTGACTTATGGCAACCCTAAGGCAAATCTAACATGGGGTTTTTTTGGCAAGATTTGTTCAGAGTGGGTTTGCCATTGCATTTCACTAAGAGAAACCCAGTTGGTCTCCATGGCCAAGCAGAAATTCAAATCCTAGTTTTCTAGAGTCCAAATACAACACTCAAAACCACTATACCACATTGGCTCACCGCAGCTAATTAAAAATAATAAAGCTAACTCTTCACTTTCAAGTTGCAAGCCAGATCTTGGTGCCTTTAAATTAAAAAAAAATCTATGCACAATAAGGAAGAATTATATGGATATAATAGTTTTTAATTTCCTACCTTCAGAAAAATGGCAGATTTACTTTTGCCAGCCACAAAGATATACAAACTTTTTCATGTGAGCCAAAATGTCTGTGAAAGTATCCCGGTTGCTGAGAGATCGGGGGGACACACACACACACACACACACACACACACACACCTGTGTGAACCAGGTCTTTGAGACAGATATATGTCTTAAAGTGACTACAGATAGTCAATTTATGTGAATCGCTCCCAGTAGTGGTATCATTTGACCAATAAATCCATGAATAATTAACTCAGATTTCTGAGGATTGTTTTCATGGAATCTTGAGGGAAGAGTTAAGGAATGCCTGAAGCATTCACAGAAAAAGTAGCCTGCTCTTATTGCAATAGGACTACTTATTATAATGTATATCACAATAATTAGTACCCTGATTTGCCCTAGTGGCATTCAGTGATGCTAACAACATTCAAACCATAAAACTGTCATCAATTATTAAACATCTAAGTCAATTAACATCTACACTGTGGATAGATAGATTTAGTCATGGAAACCATGGCCCTAAGTTTGCAAGACCTGAGCAGGGCTGTTGATAACAAGATGACTTGGTACTACATCCAAAGAAATGGCTTTATATCCATGCAACAATAATAACCATTAGTCTTAAAGGTGCTACTGCATTTTTTTCTCCTTTCTTCCTTCTTTTTATCTCACTCACAGAGTCATCAAAACTCAAAGCTGGCTTAATGACAGTTAGCAACAGGGAAGCTAAAACAAACAAAAAAACAAAAACAGCACGGCACTGGATAATTAAACCTTTAGAAAATCCTAAAATACCAACTGTAATAAGAAGCTTCCTCTGCAGACCTTTTCTTCATCTAGCAGCTGAAGTTTAAAAAGGGGCTGAACTAAGGTTTTCAAATTGGATCCAAGACAGGGCTCCTTTAAATTTAATCTTTAGCAGACTTTGGAACAGAATGAGGTACTGTAAAGGTCTGTCAAGCAGGACAAAGCTACCTGTCCACCCTCACCTTCCAAATTCCAGCTTTCAGCTGCAGGCATTCCCTCCCAACACAGCTATTGCCTTGCCAATGACGAATGGAGAGAGCACAGAGGAGTGCCCATGTGCATCCAGCAAAAGAACAGAGTTAGGTGATCTGCTATGCCCCTTTCTTCCCCCTCATTACCTGATTTTTTTTTTCCAAAATGAAACCAATGTGTCAGAAATGCTCCCCTATCTTTTTATTTATGAATTTGGTAAAAGAAGATATTAAGCAAGTTGGCCACCACGGTCAGTTCTTTGACTTCTTCACATCACCCCCTCCACTCTGACTCCCAGCTGTATCTCCACTGTTATTCATGCACATTGATAAATCACTGCAAAGTAACCTGAATGTTTTCATACATATACTCCATAAAGGTCTTTTGTATGAAATACTCTGAAGGCCCTAGATTCCATCTGATCTTGGAAGCTAAGCAGGGTCACGGCCGGTTAGTACTTGAAAGGGAGCATACCAAGAAATACCAGGTGCAGTAGACTATATTTCAGAGGAAGGAACTGGCAAAAACACTCCTAAAGATTCCTTGCCTCAGAAAACCCTATGAAATTCATGGGGTCATCATAAGTTGGGAAGTGACTTGAAGATGCATACACACAACAAAGAGATGAACTGGGAGCTGCTAAGTCCCTGGCCCTTTTCGCAGGGTGTCATCATCGTGCCATAGGGACGGGAGAAGGACGGCACCAGGATAACAGTTACACATGATGTTGTTGCAGTCTCGTCCTTCTCCCGTCCCCAGGCAGCATGATCACGGATTAAATCATTGATGGGTTTTCCCCGTCAATGAGCCATGATTGCGCTGCCATCCCACAGTTATCTGGTGTGTGGATGGTCCAGAAGCGCAATGGCTATGTTTCCTGCCCCAGCACAGCCTAGGACAGTACCCGGCTGCGCTGCAACAGGAAGGGGGGAAACATCATGGTTCATGGATCCCAGAGGCAGCCAGTGCAGAGTGGAGAGCTCTCGTTGCACTCTTCTCCCGGCAGAGCCAGATCCCCACAGGATGACGCTGGGAACAGGTAAAGTGTAAAGGGCCATGAGACTGTGCGCGCTTCAGTTTTGGGATCATTTTTAAGAGCATGCACGCACACATCAGTGAAGCTGGAATTCTAAAGGAATGGAACACTGGTTTCTGTGAAGCCACAATAACTTTTTTTTAGAAAGGAACTACTACATTCTGCTTTGGTATATTAAACCCTTTGTTATAATCCTGTGGCAGTGTTATACCAATAAGTTGCTTAGTAGGAGTAATCACTCATTAAAATGTCAGGGAATTTTAAGAAGCATTGTTTAAAGTAATTACTGTTACACGTAGTTACTAATATCACCATTTTAATTTCTAAGCAGCTTTGAATCTCAGTCTCAATCTTGGGGGAAAGGCAGGTTATAAATAAAGATGATGAGATGAGGGTGATAGTGGTATTTGCAATTTTAAAAGAAGTAGATCATTCCACCTGATACAACCTCATCCCTGACATGAATACAGGAAACAAATCTCCATACCATCCATAATCATTCCCCAAGGATCCTTGATATTTCCTTAGAAAGCAGATAGAAAATGATAGAAATTTGTTGAAAACCCTGAAGTACTATTTGTGATGGATCTCATCCCAGCTCATTCATAGAAACTGGTGGTGTCATTGCTGATAGGAAGGTACAGATATGATGGAAAAGGAGTAATTCTATCTGTGTGTGTATTGGCAGCACAGTCAGGAACTGCAAGCAGAGTTTTGGACCATGTTCTTGCTTCAACAGAATTTTGGTTAAATGTATAACAATCAGGCTACTGTCCCACCTGGATTTCTTTCACAATGCTGAGCACCATTAAAAGCAAAAATCCTTCTGAGATTTTTGGAATGAGTGCCTAAAGAAATGAAATCTGATACTAGTGTTATATCAAGCATAGCTTCCTTTAGGTACAACAAAGTAAAAAAAAAAGAAAGAAATACAACAACTACAAAATTATGTAGTTTCATAATTATGTAATTATGTAATGTAATTATGATTGATTTCCTTCTCATACAGGAGCACTTTTGTTATTCTGTAGTCCCAATTGCTGAAAAGCGGTTTTAAATGAAAACATTCAAGATACCTTCCTACTTACTCGGGCCCTTCCCTGAGTCACAGCACCCAGAAGCAGCTCACATGCTTGTGTGTCTATGAAGGATGTCAGATTCCACTTTCTCCCTAAATACTGTGGATAAAATTACCAGGCTAAATATTCATTTTCATGTATAGCATTCTGTATTTAAATACTGGGCAGCAAGGTGTGTCCAAGAAGTCTATAAGCAAGGCATTAATGCAACACCCTCCCTTCTTGTATATCTTTAAGCATCTTGTGATCAGAAAGATTCTTTCCTGGAAAAGAGAAATTACATTGTGTAGTTACGGCCCATTGTTGTTCATAGACCTAACCTCTGAAAAATTGAGTAATCATTATTAAAGCCATCTAAGTTTGTGACCATCCCTGTATCCAAAGAAAAATACCGATACATTACGTAGGAAATTCCAGGAATTACCTAAACAGCTATGTTACTACCCTGAGTAGAGTTGATTAACTTCATTGAGTTACCTCAAATTCTAATATTCTGAAAATGGGGGGGGGGGCCTGTGGGTCCACTGTCCATCCATACCAATAATTGTATTCAATCATACCAACTTTTCAAGTAAAATAAATTATTCTTGAGGATTTCACTGTATTTGCCAGTGTATTACATGCACTAGCATATAAAACGCACCCCACTTTCAAGGGGTATTTTTTTCCTGATTTTTTTTTAATTCCCTGGTGATGGGAATGAAATGAGTGTTGCACCAGGAGAGGAGGGGAATGAAAAGAATGCTGCACCAGTTTTTCTTGGGGCCTAGGAGAGTCAAAATGCACAGGAGAGGAGGAGGAGGAGGAAAGGAGTGCTTCACTTGGATTGTACGACCTCTTCCCTTCCTGTTTGCTTGGGCAAGGAGAACTTTGGCTTCTGGTTCA
This sequence comes from Cyclura pinguis, assembly GCA_030412105.1. NCBI lineage: Eukaryota > Metazoa > Chordata > Lepidosauria > Squamata > Iguanidae > Cyclura > Cyclura pinguis. The sequence continues at coordinate 60,787,057 of CM059600.1, read as the reverse complement.
TTCGCTGTGTTTTTAGCATTACCGTATTTGCTAATGTACAAGACAAATTGAAAATTATTTTCTTTTTTTTAAGGAATTTTTATTAATTCTCAAAATACATAAAAGCATATATAAACACAAATGTATCTATCATTATTATAATCCTTCCGTTCCCCCGCACTTCTGTATATCAAAAATTATCCAGTTGAATCATTCTTCTCCCTTATACATAATCTTTGTCAAATACCCCAACATACTTGATCCGCAAGCATTTACATATTTAACCAAAGCATTACCCTTTCCCATTCTTTTTCAAAATTTTGAACCATTTTATTCTTAAGGGAATGTGTTAGTTTTTCAGTCTCTACCATGTCTAACATTTTTAATTTCCATTCATCTAATTGAATATCTGTTTTATTTTTCCCATGTTGCGCAGTATGCACCACATTTTCAAAGGGTATTTTTTAAGAAAAAAAAGTGTGTCTTATACACCAGCAAATACACGGTAACTCCAGTTTTGGGGGACGTGAGTCAGTGTTGTACATGGGTGGAAACAGTGAATCCTGTGGGCTTCATGCACCTACTGGGGCCAGTTTTGTAGCTCCTGGGGCCTGCTGGGTATATATGTTTGTGTATATATATACAGTCCTCCCTCCACATTTGTGGGATTGACCTTTGTCAATTTGATTATTTGTGAGTTGTGCATATGCCTCCTCCCCTTTTCTTTTCCTCCCATTCCCTTGCATTTTGCCAGGTGCAGAGAAGGAAGGCAAGCACCCAGACAAAAGACAAAGGAAATCGGCGGGGGGGGGGAGGCACATGCATGCCTTCCTTCTCCCCTCCGGAGCTCCCCCCCATCCCCTTGCCTTTGGCCCTGGTGTGCAAAATGCAAGGGAGGAGAAAGTCCTGGAAGGGAATGGGAGGGGGAGCATAGGCTAAAAAGGAACTTTGCTGGACTCTGGTTTTACTATTTTGATTCAGCTACCCAATTCAAAGCACCTTTTCCCTCAGAGCACATGGGTCAGGGCTCATTTTGTTCATGCTTTCCAGCCAGCCCCCTCTGTATTTTCCTCCCTCTCTTTTAAACAAGGAACGGGCAAAGTGCAGCCCATGGGCCCCGCCTACATGGCCCACAAAGCCCCCCATGCTCCATTTTTTTAAAAAAATCAGCTGATGTTAAGCAATTTTGCCCTAAAATCGTACAGAAAATCCCTCAAACTCATGAAGGCATAAAAATTAGCCCCACCTCAATCCTAAGAGCCCCATATTTCCCCAAAATAATTCTTTGTCTTATGCAGCACAGCCACTCTCAAAATGGTGACTGGAAAAGATATATCTTCACTTTCTGTCACCATTTTGAGAAGGTCTGCAAAGGAAATACTTTCATTTTCCTTTGCAGTACCTCTCAAACTCGTGACAAGTAGAAAAGTGGTGTCTCTTCCTGTCACCATTTTGAGAGTGGTTGCAGAAGAAAACAAAGGTATTTAGGCTTGGTGTTAGTGGGGTGCAGTCTACAGGGGGATGTCTGGGAGGGAACATTGACCCCAGGCCTCTGTACATTGTGTGCTTCTGCTTTAAACCAAGCAAACCTGCAGACAATGTTCCCCAACCCCTCCTTCCCTCGCAATGTACAGCGCTGCCAATAAATGTTACTTGGGCATATGCATTTCTCAAAGGAAGCAAGACCATTTTTTCGGTTTGTTAGCTTTTGTTTATTTGTTTGTTTGTTTCATGGGCTTACAGCCTCAGAACCATTGATCACTGCAGCACATTGGATGTGGACATACGTGTGACGTATTAGTGATGATCTGCCATGAGGCTGAGGGAGGATTAATACGTCAATTAGAATAGGGAGTGATAACCTAAACTGTGCTTTGTTTTCCCAGGCATTCATCAGGGCACGAATACTATGACCCAAATGATTACATGGGAGGCATTCATCAAGACATGGACAGAGAAGAGCTAGAATTAGAGGTATGAATAATAACTGGAAGCAGTCATTTAACATAGAGAACGTTTTAATATATTTTCATATGCCATCCTCTCAGCAGCTAGTATTGCATTAAAATTGCATACCCAGAACTGCCAAAATACATTGGGAGCATGGCTGGGAGTGACCTTTGCTGTTCTTCAGTTTGGTCTACAGGCTGGAAGAAATCAGTGCTTATTCACTTTCAGATGCAGTTAATTAAATGTTCTGTAATCAAAGGATTAGAGGCTGGGTCCTCAGCTGGTAGAGAAGTGGGCGTAAGTCTTCCTTGAGCTCTGTTAGTTTTTCTCTTTAAAAAAAAAAGATAAATAACAGAATGCAGGGAGATGAGAGATCCATGTGTAGTCTTGTTTTAAAAGAAGTGATGTTGCCTGCATGAAGTTTTATATAGGAATATAGTATCAAAACCAAAATGTTATAGACCCCAAAAAATTTGATTTAGGTCATTTCCTCACAACAATGTTCTTCCGTGTCATTACTCTATGCTCCTGGGTCCAGCACATCATCAATGCTCCCCTCCACACCTGCTCAGTCCATGTGGAAAGAAGTGTAGTGGAGCCACCTCTTCCTCCAACAGCACAGCCAGGCACTTTCCTTTGCTGTGCTATGGAAGAAAGCATTGCCATTCCACGGCTTTCACACAGCCAGGAGCGACGGGAGTGCCGCGCAATTGCAGGCATAAAATGGATTTTTTCTGTTTTGCAAAAACTGCCTGAGTGTGATGCTTGAGCACAGGATGGCAGCGGGCTGGCCATGACGTCGTGCAGAAGCATGACCTACCAACCGCTGCCATCCCATCCCAGAGCAGCTCAGCCCCATTGTGCAGAAGTGGCCTTTTTTAAAAGCTGCTAACTCTTGTTGATATGCAGGTACATTGGAAAGCAAGTGTGGGCTGGCATCTTGTTGGTTAGCCCCAACTAAATTCAATCAGTTGTTCAATGGTATGTCACCACATAGGTAAATCCCACTGGCTCAATGCATCTACTTTAGTCGAGACTAACAATGGGATTTAGGTTGTGTGGTGACTGCATTTGTATATGCTCCCAATATATTTTGGCAGTTGTATTTTGTTTCACTTAAAATGCTTTTTGTTATTCTCTGCTAGTCTTCTGTCAAGACGTTCTCTCCCGTCACATTCAAAATAAATTCATATATCATGTTTAGTGCAGATTATGAAGACTGAACAATACAAATACAAAGAGGGCCATTTTGCAAACATAGTATTTATTTGTCTAATTTAATTTTACTTGGAACAAAAACAAAGAGAGGAAATTAATCACACTTTAGTCTCATTAAACTCATTAAGACTTAGAGGCAGAAAAAGCCCACTGTGTGAGCTGGACATGGTCCCCAATCCCTTTTTGCAGCCCCTAAACAGCCACTGATTGCCCCAAGTTCCCACACGCTGTCCAAAAATTTAAGTTAGAAGGAGTGAAAATTTACAGTTACTGATCATGAAGGCCACCAGAAACAATAGGTTTCTGAATTGTACTGTCCCAGTCCCCCAAAAAACTGAAACAAAAATTTGACATCAGGTCACTTCCAGGTCAGTCGTGGCCAGTTTTCAGCTGTTTTGGGGGTGTGATGACAAGAAGTTTCCAAGCCCTTACTTTAGGGAGTAGGAATTCATGCCACAGATTTCAAAGCCACAAAAGCAAAGCTAGTTTACTAAAGAGCCAATCCCACGTTTTGTTCAAGCTGTATTAGACAAGCAAAAATAATATTTCTGCATCAATAAGCATAAAGGAATGCTTATGGTCACTGGTAGTGCCATCTAGGAGATTCTGGGAGTTTTAGTCCAAAACAGTAATATTGCGAAGTTCAGGACCAGGGACAAGTCCCTCTTTCCCCTTTCCTTATATGGGGCAGAAGAAGACGGTAATTGATATAGTATAGCCAGCCAGAGCTATTTTCCCCCCAGTTACCACCAAGTGCCGGTCCAGAAAAGAAGTTTACCTTTTGTTTTCTACCTTACCTCACTCCCCTATCCACTCATCCATGGGAAAAAAGAAGAATAGGAACCTACCAGCACTCTAATGCTAAGGAAAACACACAACCTATCCCCGCAAAGCCAATATAAAAATGAGTTCATGAATCTTGAATACATCTGTTTCCCCCCTCCTTTGGAAAAATGTGAATATTGTCAGGGAATAGTGAAGAATGTCTATCCTTTCAGTGGGACAGTACAAGGGGAGTGACGTTTTCCAAACAACCTGATTGGTGAGGGTCCCCTCAGTGATATAAAGAAAAGAGAAATATTTGTTACATGTTCTGTCTACTAGAGAGCTGAGGTTGGTAGGGAGCCAGGACAGGGCTTTCTGAGTAGCTGAACTCCAGTTCTTTGAAGAATGGTTTGGTTCCTTCATTATTGGCTTTGAGATAACTGATAAAAACAGTACCATTTTATCACTCTTTTATTCCAGATAAGTCCCTTGTTTTACTGCCATGTTTGTATTGTGTAAGTTTTGCATTTTTATTTTTTTATTTTTATTTTGGAGGGGGAATCTTTGTATTTTATTATTTGCGGAGTTATATTATAAATCCCCTTGAGCCCACAATGAGTGGAGAGGTAATTCAAAAATACATTGCATAATTGAATATATTCAATCAATATAGCACACACACGCGCACACACACACACACACACACACACACACTTAAGTTTGGGCTGTGGCACAGATTTGCAGCCCATTCCAAAATTTCTAAGACGACCTGTTTCCAACAAGCAGATGATGGATTTTTTGAGAACGGGAACAATGATTCACAACAGAACTTCCTGTGACCAGACCTTGCAATTGTTACTTTTTAGAATTATAATTCTCAGAATCCCTCAGCAACCACGGCCACTCAAAGATCCTGGAAGGATATTTTCAAACCTGGGAGGTTAAATCAATGGAAAGGGTCATAGTGCAACAAACTTCAGGCTGCTTCTAGCTGTATTGCTTGCTTATTGACAGATTTGTCTTAAATGGACCACAAAGGTGCTTGTTTCATTGACTGGTATGAATTCTGAAAAGGAAGCAAAATATCAAAGAACGCACTCTAAATTCTAGTCTGCCATCTCACCTTTTACAGCCATCCTAACTCACAATTAATGGCTGAACAGATATTGTCAATAAGTCCCAGCTGTAAATGACTAGTGTTCTTACTAGAATTCAGGGAAACACATTAGAATTGCCTACCAATTTTTATAGGCTGATATTAGTCACAAGAACTGAATACTTGCCATGAACTGACCATTAAAGGCAAGAGTTCTCTATATATGAAACTGGGTTCCAGAGCTGCAGGAAATTCAGTCTCTGAAATGTTAATACAGCTTCTTTAACAAACAAAATCTTGACCTTAATCATCTCTTGATGCTGTATCAACAGATTTTGAAACTGCAACTCATTTTGGAACTTAACAGGGAGCACATCATAGTAACTATGTGAGTAAACAGAGCCCTTTAAATGTTACCAAGGAACTACTACCAAAAAATAATGCTACTTTCCTGTTCTTTCTAAGGCAGATGTGAAGCCTTCAGTTAGACATTAGACTGTTAGAAAAAAGTATGGGAAAGTGAGGCTTTTGGTCATGCCGATTGGGGTATTCTGGGAGTTGTCATTTTAACCTAACTTTACGAAGCTCTAGTTCAACATATAAAAGTTTTATGAGAAGGGATTATTTATAAGTTCCATATCAATTCAGAGATAAATCCACAATGAGTTTTAGTCCAGACTTTAAATGAGCTGTCCAACTGCTGAACCTGTTGGGGTGATCGTGTTCAGCACCTTGGATAGTTATTTTGAAGTCACACTAAAACCCAGAACTGATTCATGATCTCATTGACATGGGAGCTACCTGCTGCTGCTGCCTATCATAGAGAGCCCTGTCTAGTTAGATTTTGTAAACTGTTAATAACAAGCCATTAATGGGCTCATTTTTACTAAGACATTATCAGAAATGAACAGAATGTGTGCTTTTATGTTTGGTAGAGAAAACTGTATGTTTTTGAAAAACAGGATGCCCAAGTAGGAACGGGGCAGGTCAATCCACCAACATAAGCCTGACATTGTAACTGATGCCTCAGCGGTAAGCATAGTGCAAATTCAAGCAGACAGACTGACTCCAAAGATTTTAAGCTGATGGATCCCATCAAAGTCTCTTTGGATCAAATCATGTATGAAAATTTGACACAAAATGTTCCATGCTGATTCTGGGAGATCCTAGTTCATCTCTGCTCCCTTGCAGGGCTGTGCATTTGGACAGAGACTCAGTCATTAGGGCTTGGAGGTGAGCTCATTGCAGCTGCCCCATTGCACCAGACCTGTTCATATAGATTAACCATCTCAGCTTAAGCATCTCTGCTGATTTACAGGCCCCCAATGTAAGGGCAGAGAAAAGAAAGCAGGAAGGAGAAGACCAGGGAGAAAATAATCTTTCTCTGGCTTGTAAGCAAGTTCATAGTATCAGTTCATAACCCAGTTTTATTAAAAACCAGAGCTCGAAGCTTTGTTTCATATGCACCAGCCAACCCGTCCACACTCTCTTCTGATCCAACAAGTGCTCCTGTTCTGTGCTGTTCCTCATAGGAACACACAGATTCAATCACCAGCAGGCTACTGCAGACCACCTTTCGTGATATGTGGAATTATCAGCAGTCATATTTCTAACTTTTCATAAATATTAAATATTCTAAAGTACCTAAAAATATACTGAGGAGTATATATTTGGTGGCGATTTATGGGGTGGTTCTTCCTCTCCTTGATCCTATCCAAGATTATTTTAAATCAGCAGTGGGCAAAGTGCAACCAGTGAGCTACACACGGTCCCTCATGAGCTCCAGTGCAGCCCCCTCCCTTTATTATTACTGAAAAAGGTCCCCTCCTTTAGGGAATTTCCCCAAGGCTATCCTGATTAGGGAGTATTCTCATTAGGCTAGCAAACCACCACCACTCCATGTGTGCATGTAGCTCTCTTGGTGCATGTAGGTACCTCTCAGTTTTAAAATGTAGTTCTTGAAACACCCCCTATACATGCAGCAGACATTTTCTGAACATGTCAATGTAGGACCAGGTACATGCAATGTAAATTTTGAGGCTCTTTATTGAAAGACTCTCTAACAGTATCAAAAGGCTCTCTTACAAAATGGAGAAAAGCTTCCTGGCTCAGTACCTTATAGTCCCACTTACTCAGAAAGCAATTCATTTCTAAAACAAGCACTCCTTTGTGTCCTTTAGAAAAGGCTGTCTCGGTTTTTATAAAGTTTTAAACTGCCTCTAACAACAGACTGTCTGCAGCACAACTCAATAATCTGTTAAGCACAAATTTGCTTTTCAGCATGGAGAGGTTAATTTACTATTATCTTTTATTTTGAAATCTTCCTGTTATTGAGTGCTGCAGGCATAATAAGATCATAACACCACTGCTGTATTCCTGTCTCACTGTAACTGTCACTTGCATTTCAGTATTCAGGTTGTTTAGCTCACCTTATCTGCTGCCAGTTGGCAGAGGGCCAAAATATTTTTATGCAATTGCACTGCATCCATTTCAGATGCATAGGGCTCATATCTGCAAACGCTTTGGTTTTATCAGAGCTCTTCATAAGAAAAGGATAATCTACATCTCTAAAAGTTATGCTAATACTTATTCATGACACTTCTCATATCTACCCTCTTTAGATCATTTCTGACTTCCAAGATTGTTAAGATACAGGCATCATACACTGCTTTCTCCATTTCCTCCACTAAGGTTTCTGTGCATATTCCAAAGCTAGGAACTGGCCTTCTACCAGATTATTACGACTATTTATCCAGCCAACTCACCACTGTCTACAGTGGTGGTTCCCCAATCTTTGTCTTCCATATGTTTTAGATATCAGCTCCCAGAAGACCCAGATGGTTTGGCCAACAATCAGGAATTCTGGAAGCTGCAAAGTCCCAAACATTTGGAGGACTGAAGTTTGGGGATTACTGATCAACACTGCCCATGTTTTCAAACAAGTGTCTTTCTTGGCCCTGGCTGAGAATGGTGGACCACACTTGCAATTATCAATGACCCTCTAAATATTTTAAGTTGTCTGTCACACATCTTATATTGTCCTGCATCTTTCTTTTTGGTAAAAATCCACACTGATCTTCGTGTATCACTGTCTCTGTAATCTTCTTCATCATTTCCACCAAATTAGTGCAAAAATCTTACAGTCATTATTCAAAAGAGAAATAGGCTATAATTCTCAGGATCCACCACATTTCATTCTTCTTTTGGTAACAAAGTTATATTCACATTTGTCCAATTATCTGGTATCAGCTGTATAGTTACAATTGAATTTGTCAATTGCTGATATGGAAAACAAAGCTGCTCCTTCAGATTTCTTTAATAAATTGCTGAGAGGCCATTTGAACATAGAGCCTTCCCTATTTTGTCTTAAAGGCTCTACCTTTTCTGCCACAGTTATATTTAAACAAGACCTTTGGCTGTCTGTAATAGTTGGCAAATTCTGTAAGTCCAAATATTTTTTTTATCATCTCCATCAAAGCATTTTTTATTTATAAAGGACAGAAAAAAATAATTTTGGCATTATCTGGGGTCATTTTCTAAATATTGCAAATCTTTAGGGCCATTGTGTTTTCTCTTTTTTTCCTTGATTTATAAGCCACCCACTTCCGTAGTTTATTGGCAGACTCAAAATATTTTTGCTTACTGTATTTCATTTTCGTCTCAATTTTATAAACCATATTCAAAGGGATTTGTTTTTGCAAAATGTTTATATCCTTCAACAGCAGTGGCAGATAGATTCTTCTTCAGTTTTTTTTAGTTCTAAGTTCTGTTGTATAAAGAACCTTCTCATAACTGCTTTACCTGCATACCAAGCCACTCTAATACCTGTACTTTGTTCAAGTTATATTCAAAACAGTTTTTTAAAATTTCTTTTGCTGTTTTGAACATTTCTTCACTTTTGAGTAAAACTTCATTTAATCTCCAATTAAATTGACTATGTTTCTTCTTTAATATCAACACATCCAGATTATGATTAGATGAAGTTTTTGGTAACACTTCCATATCTTTTATATTACAGAACAAGGATTTAGATGTCAAAAACAAAAAAATTCTAAAAAACAGTTTGTGTCTTTCTAAAAAAAAAAGTATGTTCTCTTCCTTTTCCATATTTTAATATCCAAGTATCCAATAATTCCAGGTTGTCCATGAGATCAAAAAAAGGGGTTTTGGCAATTTTCCTTGGCCATGTCTGTTTTCTTTTTCAGACAATTTATTAATTCTTGAATGTGTTGTTGTTGTTGTTGTTGCATGTCTTCAAGTCCTTTCTGCTCTACAGTGACCCTAAAGTGAACCTGTCATGGGGTTTTCTGGGCTGAGAGTGTGTGATAATGTCCAAGGTTACCCAGTGGGTTTCTGTGGCCAAGTGGGGAATTGAACCCTAGACTCCAGGGTCATAGTCCAATGCTGAAAGGATTACACTACACTGACTCTCACTGAAATCTCCCAAAAAGATTCATTTTGCATAAGAGAACGCTAAATGTTTTTTCCTGCAATTTTTCAAAAAAAGAAGGCTTTATTTTCCAACAGTCAATAATTTGGGGCCTTAAATTTGAATTTCATCTTCTACAAAGCGACCATCTAGATCTTCAAAAAATCACCACTCCTTTTTTTTCTTATCAAAAGATGAAATAAATTCCTTAACTAATTTAGAATTTAGCAAATTTTTTTCCAAATATTTGTTTCTTGTAAATAAAAAAAGTCCAATTTTTCTTTTTCTAATTAGTAAAAAACCATCCTTTTACAGGGCTAGGTTAGCCCCTTTTATATTCCAAGAAAAAAAAAATAAAACCATTTTAAAGCCTTTTCATTAAAGTCCATTTCCACATTCCCTTGAGCTTGAGAGGTTTTTCTCTCTTCCTCTCCACCACTTTCCTCTTTAGAACTTTGATCCAGGGCTGCTGCTGCTTCCTCTCTTGAAACATGTCCTTCAAAATCCTTTCCATATTTCTACAGGAAATCTCTTGCCTTTGCAGTTGTATTAAGATTAAATCTTCTCTGTCTGTAATGTTGGATAAGCCCTTCAAGATTCACCATTTAAAAGGTACCTCATATTGTTTCAGCTTGTTAATTGAAAAAGCATAGTCCCTTGTCCTCTTCAGAATTCTAGTAGGAATATCTTTGAAAATTATAACATCCTTACCATCAATTTGCAGCTTGTTTATGTAACATTGTTGAAGAACTTGGTCTCTTATTTGCCTTCTTACAAAATAAATAATCACATCTCCCCGCAGATTTCTTTGACTGGCAATCAAAGAATCCAGTATACCTCGTATACACCTTATCCAATTCCCAACAAAAATCATTTCTCTATTTTTCCAGAAAATCAGCAGGTGTTTTAGTCACCATTGTGTAGATATCTTCATTTTGAATCTCTGGTATACCTTTTATTCTCAGGCATCTTTCCCTTTCCTTCAGGTCATGGAAACCCCACTACATCTAAAGTTGGTTCTTAATCCATTGTTAGTTTCTCAGTCTCTTCTTCCAGTTTCTATGTCTTTTTGTTCATTTTGTCCTTTTTGTCCAACTCCATCTTCTCATTCATCTGCCTTATTTCAGTATTTATTTGGGTCAAAGATAGTCTTATGTCCATAAGTTCCACTTTCTGATCCTGTTTAAATTCCTTCCTTATTTGATTCATATCAACTCTCAGCTGACTCACAACTTCCCTCGTTTCTTCCCTCAATTATCTTATCTCTTCTAAACTATTTGATTTGATCAGCTTGCTTAAGTTGATCAAGTGATGTTCTTCTTTATGTTTATGCTGCCTGTCCCTGTTTTCTTGACTGCATTTTGACAGCTGTCAAACTAAAATAGCACTTTTGCTATTATTATCCCTTTCACCATTAGATGTTGGTATATTTCAGCATTCAGCTCCTTCTAGGCAGCAGCAGATAGACTCTCTATCCCAGAAGGTGGAAATTAGTTCATTTTAAGGTCGCCACATAATCAGTTTCTTCTTTTTTACTACAGCAACTGTGACCTTGAAACTTATCTTTGGAAAGGTAAACACTTTCGTAATTCCCATAATTCAAACTTACTTTAAAATCAGTTTCATAGAACTTCTCCAATATAGTTAAGGAGGTAGAGTTTTTAAAGTTGTCCATGTGCTAACAGTCTCTCACAGCTTTTTTCTCCTCTGTTAACTCAGTTCTAGTACACTGGGCTCATTCTTTAATTACTTCTGAAGAATCAAAAAAATCCACACAGGTTGGGCAGAAGGGTCAATAATGAGGTTATTTATACCCATCCTCAGAGGAATTTCCTTTAGTGTTTAATCTGTTTAGAAGGAGGATAATAAAGTTGGATGCGTGGCATTAGGTCTTCATAGCAGTGGCTGTGACATGATGAGGTACTATGTCATCTGATCCCATCCAATCCACATGCACTTCTAGAGAAACATTCTGGGTCTCATAAGTGCCAGGATTTGGAATAGCAGTGTGAGAGTCCTCCAAGTCTCCCATACCCAGGATACAATTTTAACCAGTTTCCAATGTCCCACACCAGCTCCTACTGTACTCAGAGCCTTGCCTCTTAGCAGAGCTCTCTGGGAGATGAATTCACTTGCCATCATTCCAACCTGGAAGTCTGAAGAGGAAGGCTTCTGATGTCAGCACAGACAGGACTTGAGTTAGCAAAGTCCTTTTCCTGGTCATATCAAAAGCCCTCCTCCATTTGCGACCGTTATTACAACAACGATAGCAACTTCTTGGCAATGTAGGTCATGTAGATCTATACATCTGCTTTGTACTTCTGCCCAGCTACTCTGAGAAGCAAGAAGTTATCTGTGAAGTTTCCCATGCTGTAATTAACACCTTGGTACTTATAGGATTATTACTTTATTTAAACAAAGTATTGCTCCAAAGGTACTGGGGAAACTGAAAATGTTCTTTTCAAAAAATAAAGAATACAGTGTGGTTTTTCTGGTTTTTGCTTTGATGGGTTGAAATTTATGGAGTTGATGTCCATAAAGTCTTTTGAAGCTTTATGATTGTATTAAAACTTTACTGAGGCACAGGCGACTAAGAAACAGCTGTTCTCCTTTCTGTGTACACAAAATTATCATATCTAGGGTAGCATCAAATCCCAGTTGTTTCTACTTCTAAGCAGGGCTGGGGGGATTGTACTCAAGGGTAAGTCTACATCTAATTATTCATAAAAATTCAGGTACTATACACCTGCTCTGAGGCTATTCTGAAGGGACTTTTTTTTTGCACAAAGATCATTTGCTTTAGCACTGTTTCTTCAGATGTGCGTGTACTTTAATATTTCTCCAGTGATTTACCCCCAGACAATATATGCCAAACAGAAGTGCATAACAGAAGATGTGGAAGTGATGCATGCTGCTTTTTGAAGCATATTGAATAGCTCACATTCTCTGATGAAATGCATGGAAATGAAAATGGCAATATATATATATATATATATATATATATATATATATATATATATATTGAATCATTCTTAAAACATCCTAAAACTTACTGTTTAACTTATTCACACAAATGTGGTTACTTAATATTCTAAATCGATGGCATGTAACAAAACAATAAAAGATAGTGAGTAAAGATTTTCCAAGCATGTATATATGTGTGCATTTAGGAAAAAATAAATAAAATCTGCCCCATACCACAGTGAATTCCATATCAGAACTTAGAAAGTCATTTTTAAAAAAAGTTTTCAAAGAAGTAGCTATGTTAGTCTCTTGCTGCATAAGAAGGGGAAGGAAGGGAGAGAGGAAAAAAAAGAAATACGCCTACAGTTCTGCATCCAAAGAAGTGGATTTATGTTCATGAAAGCTAATATAAAAATAAAAACCAGTTAATCTTAAAGGTGCTGCTACATTCTTTCTTTAGCCTCCCCATTCCTCCTTTTTATGCTTACTTTTTAAGAGTAATTCATTCTACTACCCAATGTAGTATTTAAAAAGTAAACCTACTGCTTTTCCTCATTGGCCATTTCTACAGTTATAGTGATATTATTCCACTTCCAGCATCCAAAGAGCTCTCTGGCTGAGAATTCTAAGGGACCCTCCCTAAACTACAAACCCCAGGAGTCCATAGGATGTTGAAAGTGGAATAACAGCACTATAACAGGAGCCCTGGTGGCGCAGTGGTTAAAAGCCACAAGGTTGTGAGTTCAATCCTGCCAGGTTCCAGGTTGACTCAGTCTTCCATCCTTCCGCAGGTCAGTAAAACGAGTACCCAGCTTGTTGGGGGCAATTAGTTAACACATTGTAAACCCCTTAGAGAGCACTTAGCTGAAAAGCGATATAGAAATACACATGCTATTGCTATAACACGGTGGTGCGGAAATGGCCATTGCAAAAGTGAAAACATCTAGCTCATTACATTCCTTGGTGTACCTCATTACTTTTCTATTATCTTTTGTTATTTCTTTAAGGTGAGGGATCCTTAGAATTTTTAAGACAAAGCATAAAACTTGAAAAATTTATTTCAAGTGAAAATACCTTTTTAAAGTATTGTTTAAAGTGACCAGAAATCATTAGCACAGCAGTAAAATAAACTTTCTCTTACTAATTACTGTAATTAAAATGAAGTTTATGGCATGCCCATTTCCTGTTTTCCACCCCACAGTAATGACCTTGACATTACCTGGCTAAGCTGACTTCCCATGTGTTAACTAAATTGTGTCTACTGTAGACTGGCCCTATCTGCCCCTACCCCACCTCTGTAATTTAAGCATTCTAGTACGGGCTTAATCCTATCACTGTTCATTGTCATCCTATTACAAAAGAAAGCAACCAAAATTTAGGCTCGTAGGAAGATGCTGATGAACCTTCCAGTATACCCCCATCTTTACCTCCTATCAATCCTCGACAATTTCAGTCTTGTGTTCAGTTGTCATATTATGTTTAGTGGTGGCAAGTCAGTTGCTAGATCAGCAGCAATATTCAATACCAACACAATGTCCTGGAGCAAGACCACAGAGAACTGATACAATTGAGCCCCTTTCCAAATACAAACACAGTGGCTGGTGAAGTTGGATTGATAGTAAAATGTCTGGTTTTAAAGTCATTAAGCAATTGAACATTTTAAAGCTGTAATAACTAGTTCAGGGTAAGTGCTTTTGATGAGCGTTTAAGGAATAAAACAAATTTGCTTCAGTAAGCATGACTACGTGGTCACTGCGTAAGCATATAATGATAGCAGAATAGGGAAGTCCTGTGCGTGTTGCTTTTTAAAGGCCAAAGATTTGAATTTTAATCTCACCATTTTGGCTTAATTTGGTAGATTTATATAAATCCAGAGATTTTTTAGGATTATCCGCAGGATTTCTGTGAATTCAGATGGGGGGAATGGGTGTTTTGGAAACTCCGAGTTATTTTTTTTTCTGCTTTCTGACTATTTGTTGAATGGGGAGAGGGTGCGAAGGGGCTAATAGTTTAGAAACATTTTCTTCTAATCTGCCTTGTTCAGTTAATTATGAGCTATTTTTATGCCCGCAAAATTGTTTATTGTGGGTTTAATTTAATATTGTGAATGAAAATTGAAATAAAAGTTCTTTTTACAATTGCATATACATTCCATGAAAAATTGTAAAAATACCTAATGTCTGATTAAAAGATAAATTAAAATGTTAATTTTTCTAAAATGCAAAAAAAAAAGAAAAGAAAAGAAATGAACCAGATAAATTCCTCACCCACCCACAGTTTGCTACATAACCCTACTCAAAAGTTCCACTAAATTCAGTGGAGTATAGCTGTAAAAAAAATATATTAACACTGTTCTAGCATCTCAGAGATTATGCAGACACTACTATGTCCTGAATTTCCACAGTATGGTGAATTCCAAACTAAACTGTGCCGTTTATATGAAGTAATAATGAATTCCATAAACATTTCTTCATGTGTATGTATATGCCTTTAACTTGCAGTTACATACGTTTTATAACTGCTATAACAGGCCAAAGTTTGATGAAAATGTAGTAACTTCCCCAGTATCAGTTAAAGCCACAGACTTTACTGCCTTCATTTCCCTTCTGCTATAATGTAGCAGAAGTACTGCTCTCAGCAACTGTATTTAGTTTGACATTATCTAATTTTCCGTATTGATCAGCCCCCAGTCCCCTTTCTAAAAATAATGGCAGCATATTAGAAATATGGAAAACTTCTACCATATCGATGTGCTTCAACCTTTCTGTAACAAAAGAAGGCAGGACAAGAGAGTGTTGAGCCACTCACAATAGTGCCTATTGATTGAAAATCATTTAAATACCATCTGAAATGTCACTGACATTTACTGCTCTGTTTTTTTTCAAAACAAATTACACATGTTGACAAGTAAATAACAAGAGATTGCTTATCGTGGCAGCTGTCATCTAGACATGCCAATAAATTATTCATATTGGTGAGTTTTATTGTCTTCCCCTAGTGAATGGCACTGCGGGTTGAAACTGAGAGATGCTCAGAGGGTAGACAATTATGTTATTAAGACTTTTAATGTGTTAATACCAGGAGGGGGGAAAAAAACCCAAGAACCTCTCTGTCAACTCTTATCTGAACACAGGGTGTTTTTCCCCTGTCCTCCACAATGTGAGAATATGGAAACAGATTTCAAGCCTGTTTTTTTCAGCATGCTTCTCTTTGAGTCTGGCTTTCTCAAATGCTTAAGAAAATCAGGTAACACTGCAGAAATTCTAAGCACTATTATATTGGGTCCACTTTGGGCTAATTTATCCTCAGAAACATACCAAAAATGTTGGGACTTGAAAAGACAAGTAAATAATTTTTTTAAAAAAAAAAGTTACGTTTATTTTCATTAAAAAGAGTGTAACCACTTTCAGGCTACTCTGTGCTCATCAGACATCTTCCAAGAGTGCAAAATATGTGCACACAGTTCCAAATAGACACACAGAGAGAAACTAAAATCTGAGAAACAGGCAACAGAAGTGGGCCTTTGGAGAAAGACACACCATTACCATGTTGCTATTACTGAGCATCCATGACAGGTGGTGCAAATGAGTATTGGGCTTGGATTAATATTGGGCTGTTTCTACTCTGTTGCTATTTTGGAAGGATCTGTGGACATGGGTTTTGCTCTGCACAAGTTGGCGCCTTATGAAAAAACAAGAAAATCAAAGACTCAGCAACGATAACGGTATCTGTTAGATCTACCTCTCCCTTTGAGGCACTAATTTAGGCCTTAAATGTCACAGTTGCTGCTCTAAATGTGCTTGTAATGGCCAAATTAGGACAATGAGAAGGAAATGAGGTATCTAATTATTTGAAAAAACTAAGCATGTCTTTTTCCACCCGCAAACTGCATCTCACAAGGTTGGAAAGATCCCTCTGCCAGATAAAGGAGACAAAATGGCTGTCAGTCTGCTGAGCCTTCTGAAAATGAACTCATGAAAAAAGATTTAAGGGACATAATGGAAAAAATCAGAAATGGCCCACATTTCTAAGATACAGTATCTGATCCATCACCAATTGAAGCACTATTTGGGCGTCCTTTTTTCGGTTAAGTAAACAGATGGGAAGGGGAGTGTGCTTGCACCATCCTGTTACCCTGTGAACTGGGGTCCCGGGAGGGACACCAAAATGTGCTCAACTAAAGTTGGGGAAAATTAGCTCAGAGCACTGCTTAACGTTACGAGAGGCGGGGTAACGTAGCAAGATCTTGAACCCTATGTCTATGGGGTCGGGTCGAGTCAAGGAGAACACAGAAGTTGAAATAATAAATGATGTTTATTAAATGCAAGCAAAACAGTGTATGCGACACACTCATACAAGATAACTAAAGAAAATAAAGGTTGGAGTGGTATAGAGGGATTTTTAGAGGGATTGCTGGTTTGGGCGATACTTCACCTGTCCTGAAGCCCAGAAAAATAGAGAGCAAAGCTGGGGTGCAGTGGAGCTCAGCACATGGAGCTGAGGGGAGGCTCGCCAAGCAAAGCGGCAGCAAGGCGGGATGAAACTCGGGAGCGATCCGAGGAAGGTCTCGGAATCAAGGGTTTTATAAGGAGAATAGTGACTGCAGGCTATGCCGTACTTGGGGGAAAACAATAGATTTGGAGTTGGAGACAAAGCCTCCGAAAGGTCAGAATCTGAATGATTGAGTTATCGTAGCAGTTCTCAATAGAGTAGCCAGTATGCAGACGCAGAGTACTTGGGTATTGTATAGTTTACCCATCAAGCTGCCATCACGGGGCAGAGGCTCTTTTGTACGTGGCGTGCATACTTAATTAGAGTATGCACACCACTTACAAACTTGCCTGGAAGTCTCCTAAAGCAGCGAGTCAGCTATTTCTGGCCTGCCTGTATTGTAACGGCCGAGCTTGTTTACGTGCTTGTCCGGTGGCCTCGCAAGCACGTGGAAAGGAATAGAGAAGTACAGCCGAATTGTGATATCAAGGGATATCTTTAATATCCCCAAAGCTCGGACTAGCCAGGGCAGTAACAATCCCCTCCTCTGTCACTTTGTTCACATGAATATCAATATATTTGAAAGCAGAGAACCTCTTGTACATTTGGAGGCTTTCCATACAATTCTGACCCCAATTTTCCAGGGTATTGGCTTACAGGGGAGCTTCCACAGGAGGTTCTGTCCTTCACATTTTCTAGTTTTCATGTCAGAAAAGCAAGGAAAGGGAGTACACTCCTCTCTCCGTCAATGGTCACTTAACCCTTACATAGAATTACTGAATAAGAGTTGGAAAGGGGCTGAGAAAAACTAAAAAATACTGCTGTGACCACAGAAACATTTATGCAGCAAGCAATCTTTAATTTTCAGGGATGTGAGAAATGGGCAGCAAAAAAGAGGGACCAATGGGAAGAGAAGGAGAGTGGCTTCACACTGAATGTGAAGGTTTTGCCCATCCTAAGAACTGGAAGATGCTTTGGTTTTCCAAACATTTTGAAGAACGCAATCTGAATGCCTTTTTGTAGGCTTGTATAGGTGAGCTAATGGGTTTAGAGGAATGGATGGCACCTATCATGGAAAGGCTGCATAGAGTCAGCACAGCTACTTCTGCCAAATCATGCCATTGGTACATTAGCCCCTCTATTCTCTAATATGGAAAAAAAGTATAGAACCCCCCACATGGGATTCCTTCTTTATTACAATTACAGCACCCAGAATTCCAAGATACTCCTCTCCTAAGTAGACATTAGGAAATAACAACTGTTGTTAATACTGAAAGCCACCCTCTAGCTAGTAACAACTTTTCATCTGGCTCTGAGCAAACCTCTACTTATCACAAAATTCTTCTGTAGTTTCCTGCCAAAACCACTGTCTAAAGAATGTGCCACTCTTGTGCATGCTGAAGTCACAAGAAAAGAAGTGAGAAAAGTGATCAAGTTCCTAAAAATGATAGTATCTGCCCTCCTCACTGAATTTTCCAAAAAAGAAAAAAAAAGTAAATAAAATCCAAGAACATGAATTCCCCAATTTGGTATAATTGTACTACAAAGTGGTGATAAGGGAGCAGTGCCACCCTCTTGGAAAAAGAAAAAATAAAGACAGTATTTGAATGGAATCCAACTACTGTTACACCAAGAGGCCAAGGTGTTTACTTTAATATGATCTATAGGATAAATAGGATTAAAGAAGACCAGAGAGAGTTCACCCTACAAATCTATGTTACAGACAACATCAGGCAGCCTCTCAATATTTCCTATTCTTATAAGATGTCATGTCTCTCCCCACATTTATCACATCTTTAGGTGCAGAAAACACATTTGATTACCTACAGCAGGGTGGAGAAACTGCAGCTCCATGGGTAACATGCAGCCTCCAATTCTTCTCAGAATCCAGAAATATTTTGGGGGGAAAAGTTTCCAAAAATATGCATGTTTATGTGATTTTGATATATCTTTGCCATTTCAGGGCAGCAAGAAGAGGCTGTTTTTCAAAAGGAAGTTGCCCAAAATTGGCTTGTGCATTTGCTGTACACATAGCTTAGTCATGAGTTCCATATAAATAGTCCAAAGGATCTACTAAAGCCCTGTGATTCACAACAAGACAAACAACTTAAGCTGGCAAATCTTACTGGAGTCAATATAGGGCTTCCCTTTCTATCCCTTACCTCTGGGCTAAATTACTACCCATATCTCTTACCAGTTTTGAGTTGGGGCAGACCATTCAGAGAATTGCCAGAATCCAGGTGGTGGTGGTGGTGGTGGTGGTGGTGGTGGTGGTCGTGGTCGTGGTGATGATGATGAATATACCAATTTTTTCCCATAACTAGAACTCAAGACAGCTTTAAAAAAATAAAAGATACAGATAAAAATACATATAGGTAAAGACATTTGTTGTTGTGTGCCTTCAAGTCATTCCTGACTTAGCCAACCCTAAGGCAAACCTATCATGGGGCAGAATTACCTCAGAGGGGGTTTGCCCTTGCCTTCCTCTGAGGCTGAGAGAGTGTCACCCAGTAGATTTCCATGGCTGAGTTGGGATTTGAACCTCGGTCTTCCAGTCCAGCACTCAGACCACTACACCATGCTGGCTGTCCTTGTTACATTGTTAAAATGTAATTCATCTACAGAATTAAAAACATTAAAAATATTTCCATTAAAAACTCAAGCAATAGAAATAGCACTACAGTTTTTAATTAAAAGACCTTTTTTTTTTTAGCAAACGGTGAGTTTCCAAAGTACTATTAAATTTTTTTTAAAAAAAAAAATCTTCATCTGCCAACGAGGGAGCCAATTGATTTCTAGGAATGGAGTTCCAGAGCCTGGAAGCAACCCACCAGACGGGTGGGTCAGTGAGGGTGGGTGGAAGAGGCCTTCCTGGAAGATCTTATCTCTGGACAAACAGAGCCAAAGTTGCATCCATTGAGCTTGTGTGAATTATAACATCCAAGAGCAGGTTATCTTCAGACTGCTGGGCAAATTGTTCATGGTGGGCTTTTGAGTGGCCGGATTCTCCTCCTAGGAGGCCAGGGTGTAAAAGTCCTCGTCTGCTTGTCTAGCTCGACTAGATGGCTCTTTGCACAGTGGTGGCAGAGATTTGTTGTTGCCTGCACTGAGTCGATGCTTCAGTCTTTTCATCCCTGCTAGCTCCATAGAAAACTAGGGAGCTTCTTTGGGTGCAATCTGTGAGAAGGAATGTTCAGAAGCTATTGTATCTTCCATGATAGCAATCTCCCCATTTCAGAGATAATCCAGGACTTTGATAGATCAGGTTAACAACACTATTCTGCTTGAAGTCACTATTTCAAAGGCTACAGGGCTAGCCCTACTGTTAGTAAGGCAGCTTCCTCAGGTTGCAAGGGCTGTTGGGGTGGAGAACAGCAGCAAGTTGTTAGAGATTGAGACCACTGTGAGCAACGTGGCCTAATCTGTACCTTCTTAGTGACCATGCTATCTTCAAGTGCAGTGGAAGATGCTGCCTTGTCTCCAATGTTGATGTAAGACCAAATCACTAGATCGCTTACCTTCTGGATATTGAACGTGGTAGTGGGGAAGAGAAGCCATCTTTGTCTTTGCTTCTGGTAGAACAATGTCCTTCATGGCCTGTGAAAGAAAAGCAGGAAAGGACTCATGTTGTGCTTGTGAAGTGCCTGTAGCCAATTGTAGAAACAGAATCCTGGACCAGATGTACATTTGGCCTGATCCCACATGGCTTGCCTTATGTTTTTAATTGCACTTCTTCACAGTGATGAAATGTTGAAAGGTGTATCATCCTTGCTTCCATGTAAAAGAGTAACTCTCACATTTTCACTAGCCAGCCACACAAGTTTCCTTCATGAGGTAATCCAAAAAGCAATGACAATTACTTTAAAGCAGGAAGGAAAGTGAATGTGCAGATGTTTCCAAAGAGCATGCCAAAAGTATATTGCCTTTATACTCTAGCACAGGTGGAGAAGACATACCATTAGGTAAGACTATTCCCTGCCAACAATAAAATGTCATATGTTCATCAAGCCACATACTTGCCTGTGGGCTTCATAACATCCTCCAGAGAAGAAAGGACAATAGTAAAAACATCTTACTTTGAAGTATGCTGTTCATTCCATCCTTCTGACTTAACCTCAGAGGTCTGAGTCAAATCTATGGCAGTTATGATTTCTTAATGTAAAGAACTTTACTGTACTGTAACTATACTGTAAAGTCCCAGAATTTGTTTTGTAGCATTTGCTGGGATATGAGATCCTAGTTCAGCTAAAACTAGTTGTCTTTTGGACCTATTGAAACAGAGCAGTTTAGCCCCAAGACCATGAGGTGAAGTAGGGAACAAGTACTTAGAAAATGAATTTCGTGGTAACACCCTGGGGATTACATAATTTCCGCATTACATTCATAGGCAGTAAACCCTCAGACATGGTGTTAGAAAGGTTTTTTGTAAAATTACCTTTTCAGAGAAGGAATGAGAACATCTTTAAAGAAACAGCCTAACATCCAATTTTATAGCCAGTCAATGCAAGAGGTAGGGAATTTAATGTATGCATCTAGTATTCATTCATCCATTTTCATGTCTTTTCATGAATGATATTACTTTTTTGCAAGATTCTGAAAATGTTGGAAGACTTGGGAGCACTAAAAATAGAACTTTGTAAATGCTTCGATGTTTCCTAGTGTTGCCACTCCATAAAAGACTAACCATTTTTCTTCTCTATGATCAATAAAAGAGTCTATTTTCAAAATGACTTCATATTGATGGAAGAGTCACAATTGCCCTGAGTATTGATTGTGTGCCCATAATCACTTCACTTCTAGCTCAGTAAATTAACATAGTGCAATCATTTTAAACACATAAAAAGAAACAGTAGACAACTTAAGCAAAATATTTTCACATATTTTGAAAAACAGACAGACATTCACCAAGGTCTCATTTGTTTGTCCTAGGAAGTGGATTTGCATCGAGTGAACAGCCAGGACAAGTTTGGGCTTACAGTGTGCTACAGAACTGATGATGAAGATGATATTGGCATTTATATCAGTGAGGTAAGATGGAATAGCTTCAAGCATTACACCTGCCTTTCAATAGTTTAATTAAAAATTAAAATAGTCTGCTGTTTTTACCTGCTAACTATATTTTATATTACACCTCAAAGCCAGTTTTGATGTAATACTGAACTGTCTTCTTGCTATTGGACCATGCTGTTACTCTCCATATTAATGTATTGGTTCTTCATTAACAAATATATCCAGAACATTATCAACCAAGTGGAAACAGTGCCAGAGAACACTGACTAAAACAGTGACAAGGTTGGAGACCAGGGGGTCCCATTCACACCACAGAATGATAGCTTTTTGATTCCACTTTAATTGCCATGGTTTCATCCTTTGGAATCTTGGAGTTTGCAGTTTAGGGGGCAGTACTAAGAATTCTCAGCCAGATTGCTCAAGTACCTCACCAAACTATAGACACCAGGATCCCATAGGATGGAACCATGACAGTTAAAGTGGAATAATAATGTTATAATTATGTAGTGTGGGTGGCCCCCAGGTTTCTACAAGGAAAGACTGTAGTAGTGTTGAAAATATTTAAACAGATGATAAAACAGGTATCTTCAAATAAATTTGCAGTCTGATGTGATGCAATATTATTGCTCCTCCTCTCATTTCATCTGTATACCTTAACGTTTAACCAGCAAATACCTTAGGGGCTGGTGAACCAGAGGCAAGAAGTAGAAATGACATTAGGAAGGCCCAGGGCATTTTAAAGAACAGCTGGTGCCTCTCCCCCAAACATGGACATAAATACGCATACACCCCTCTGCCTCCATCCTCCCAGCCATGGAGGGAAGAGAAAGGGGGAGATGGGTAGTGACATGAGCAGCTCAAGAAGTGAATTGTGCCATTTTCTGGTGCAATTCAAATTGGTGATTATGACCTGTATAGCTATATATGGCTTTGGACACAGAGGGCCTTTCCACACTACACTGTTGTAATGCTATTATTCCACTTTCAACATCCTGTGGAATCCTGGGGTTTGCAGTTTACAGAGGAGCCTTTAGAATTCTCAACCAGAGAGCTCTTTGGCCTCAGTAAACTACAAACCCCAGAATTCCACAGGATGTTGAAAGTGGAATAATAACATTATAACAGTGTAGTGCAGAAAGGCTAAGACTGTCTGAAAAACCTGTGACCAGATTCCTGTTTGGGTCTTAAGCATGCATAAGTTCTTTATAGAAACCTTTGGGCATTTTTGTCTGATGTAGACCATCTGTATTCAGTTCAGGGTTGCAGAGTACAGTTCTGCAGGCCACATCTTTGGGCTTGTGCACATGCATTCAGTTGCACAACACAGTTGCACAACACACAGCCCTATTCAACATAGGGCTCACATAGCACATGTAGTACACAAGCCCACCAGCAGAGATTTACATCATAAAACCCCAGTGGAGGGATTTCCACTCGTTACTCCCTATCTGAGCCTGCCTGAATTTGAATATCCTCGGATAGGGACTTTTTCTTGGTTCCACCACTGCCAAAGACACATTTAGTGAGGACACAGAAGAGTCCTTAGGTGGATTTATAATTGGTTGACCCATCAAACCCAAAGGGTGCTCACCAATGGCTCCTCCTCATCCTGGAGAGAAGTGACTAGTGGAGTGCTGTAGCGTTCTGTCCTGGTCCCAATGCTATTCAAAAACTTTATCAATGACTTGGATGACAGAATAGAGGACATTCTTATCAAATTAGTAGACAACACCTAATTAGTAGGGGCAGCTAATATCCCAAAACAGAATTCAAAATGACCCTAACAGATTAGATAGGTGGACCAAAGCTAACAAAATGAATTTGTGTGAAATGCACAGATAGAGGATGGATGACACCTGACTTGACCACAGTACGTGTGAAAGGAGTTTTAGTAGACCACAAGCTGAATATGAATCAACAGTGTGATGCAGCAGCTCAAGAAAGCCAATTTGATTCTAGGCTACATTAATGGGAGTGTAGTGTCTAGATAGAGGGAAGTAACAGTACCACTCTATTCTGCTTTGATCAGACCTCACTTGGAATACTGTATTCAGTTATGGGCACCACAATTCAAGAAGGATATTGACAAGCTGGAACATGCCCAGAGGAAGGTGACCAAACTGGTAAAAGGTCTGGAAATTTTGCCCTATGAGGAGGGCTTAGGGAGTTGCATATGTTTAGCCTGGAGAAGAGAAAGTTAAGACTTGACATGATTGCCATGTTTCAATATTTGTCATATTGAAGACACTACAAGCTTGTTTTCTGCTGCTCCAGACACTAGGACACAGAGCAATTAATTCAAACTACCAGAAAAGAGATTCCGTGTAAACCTTAGAAGAACTTCCTAGTGGTAAGAGCTGTTCAACAGTGAAATACACTGCCTTGGAGTGTAGTGGAGTCTCCTTTTTTGGAGGTTTTTAAACAGAGACTAGATGGCCATCCTTCGGGAGAGCTTTGATTGTATATTCTTGCTTGGTGGGGTTTTGCTTGGATGGCCCTTGTGGTCTCTTCTGACTATGATTCATGGACAGGAGTCCCCTTTGCTGATGCATGATGTGTTATTCTAAGTTGGTTGGTGGTTATACACGCACATAATAGTTGTAAGGCGGGGAAAGAACTATAAGCACTAAGCTCAGAGAGAGAAGATTTAAAAGAAGTACAGAGTGTGGTAATTACATACATACATACATACATGCTCATTTACATATACTGGTCAATGCTCAGTAAGTGTTTAAGAAGAAATCTGTGAATTGACCTGCAAGACAGTTATGCTCACGTAACTCTTATGGCTTGGCCCTTTGGGTTGGCAGACCCTAACGAAGGGGCTTTACTGCTAGTTTAGTTCAGAAGGAAAGGGAGAGCTGGAGCTGAAGAGGAGCTGCTGTTGTCAGAGCTAAGAAGGAGTCTTTTTTCACCTTAAATAAGATAGTAGTTTTTGCAATTGTGTATTTAGGAGGGAAAGAAGATCATTAATTTTTATAGTGTGTTTGCTTCTATTTTGTATTTGTTTTATTTAGAGCTTTCAGATTTGCATCCAAATGTTGCGATATGACTTAGCAACGCAAGCAGAAGAGTCTTGAAAACAAGTCCTGCACTAGCACCTCATTAGGTGCTTGGAACTTTGGGGACAGTGCATATGTGTCCAATTTAATGTATAGGTCATTTCCACACTAGCCTGTTATAGCGCTATTATTCCACTTTCAACATGCCGTGGAATAATAGCACTATAACAGGCTAGTGTGGAAATGGCCATAAATTGTTGCATTGTTAAAAAGTCTATATATTGGGACTCAAACTGTTTGCAATGTTCAATTATAGTTGGCCCATAGAACCCAGAGAGGAGGTTCTTCCCCTGCTCAGTCTTCCCCTACTGAGCTTATTGCACAATCACTCTTTTCATCCCTATCAGTCAGTTGGGCACCAGCCATTTCTGGACTATCTGCTATTGATTAAGTTGATCTTCCCTGACCTACTTTAATCATTGTGTTTCCTGTGATTCTGACTTATTTGGGCTTATATCTTATCCTGTTGTGGAAGCTCTGGGGGGCCAAAAAATGGAGAGGAATAGAAGTACAGTTAAGTAGCTAACTTTATCCTCTTTTATAGATTGATCCCAACAGCATTGCTGCAAAGGATGGCCGCATCAGAGAGGGCGATCGTATAATTCAAGTGAGTTTGCAAACAATTCATGATGCCTGAAATCCGGCCTCAGTTTTTGTATTAGTTCTTCATTTGCTGATTTTGTGATGCTGCAGAGAGTTACGACAAAATCATATTTCAATTGTCTCCATTATAAATATCTCCAAACAGTCTTTCAGTGAAATATCTGTAGGCCAGGCACTAGCAGTTTAGGCCAAATGCAGCAGTATTTACTTTCATAGATCAGCCGTGAAAGGCAAAGTATTACCTGACAGCATTATGTTTGTGAGAAACTACCTAAGGGGACAATCCAACAGTCTCTTAGCACTGCTGTAATGTTATTGAATTTGCCATCATATAGCACTTTTAGCAGGCAAAGAGATTTATAATCCTTATTTTATTCAGCCTCACAGCAGCCTTGTGAATCCCCATTGTCACATTATATTTTGATGCAGTAAAGTTTATGTGGCAAGAACAGGTATTTATCTTGCCAGAGCAAAGTTTTAAAAACTAGAGTTCTTTTTGACATGGAAAAATAACTCCCCCCACCCCCATGTGAAGATGCCTTTAAAAAGAGTTGTTGGTCAGGCTAGCCTGAGACATTTTGCTGTCTGAAGCAAAGGATAAAATGTCCACACAGGCATGCATTGCATACACACACCCAGCAGCAGCACCACCATATAAAAACTGGCCAGCGTGATCATTGAATCTTATTTCAGCACTGGTAGCAGGACAGATCCTCCTCATCCAAAGCAGCAGAGTTGCTCAGTAACTGTCCACTAACGCCTCCTTGCTACTTCCCCTTTCCCTGCATCTGCTGCCTGCGTCATGCGCTTTGATTTCTGTAATGGTAAAGCCAGTCCAACTTATCATTCAAAATTACTGGTTTTAAATAGCTGCTTGACGAGCGTCTAGATCAGAACCTATAGGACAGGTAGGTATAAGGTGCATTTTTCCCATTATAGGGAGAAGGAGAAGTATCTTGTTGAAAGTTGCTGAGGCTGGTCAGTGGTGTGAGTATTCCAAATTTGGAATTAAACTAAGATCTCAGACATGGGTCACCCATTAATTTCAATGGGATTTGTCTAGATTGATATAATGGATTAGACTCCATATAAAAGATCTTATGTCCCAGCATGGACTAATGTTTCTTGGTCAAAAATATCTATAGAGTTCCAGGTTTTCTAGGGGCATGATTCAGTGCATAATATCATTAAGTGATGGTCTTTGGATTTCTGTGCACTGGTTTTTTAATATGCATTTCTCTTTGTCCCAGATTAATGGCATTGAGATACAAAACCGAGAGGAAGCTGTGGCACTCCTAACCAGTGAAGAAAGCAAGAATGTCTCCTTACTCATAGCAAGACCAGAAATTCTCCAGGTGCTGTATCAGTTTTTTCTTAACCATTATTTTTAGAGCACCTTTGACATGCATACTGCTTTACAGAGCACAAATACTTCTGATGTTTCAGGGTGATGCAACTGGATAAGCAAACATCACAGGTGCTGTGGTATCAGGATGTAATAACAGAGAGATAAGGGAAGGCAGGAGCCACTGTGGCCTTTAACTGAATGGACAAGGAGTATACGCTACTACCGGGGCAAACAGAAAGCCGGTGTAAGAGGTTAAGGGGGGATGTCATGTAGAACAAAGAGCAAGAGAGCAGAGTAATTATATTAGCCAAGAGCCTTGGTGGTGCAGTGGTTAAATGTGAGTTTGATCCTTCCAGGCTCCAAGTTGACTCAGCCTTCCATGCTTCCATAGATTGGTACAATGAGTACCCAGCTGGTTGGGGGCATTAGCTAAAAACACATTGTAAATTGCTTAGGGAGTGCTTAGCATGAAAATATACGTGATGTTGCTATTACTAAATAGAGGTGTTAAGGCGAGACAGTGGAAGGCCAAAGTGGAGAATGCTTCAATGGTTAGGCGGGAGATGCCCAAGACATAAAACAATTGTAGCTAATGGGCCAGCATGGTATAGTGGTTTGAGGGTTGGACTACAGCTCTTGAGACCAGCGTTCAAATCCCCACTTAGTCACTGAGTGGCCTTGGGAAACACACAGTCTCCTAGCTTCAGAGGAAAGCAAAGAAGACTCCTTCTTGATACAGCTTGCCAAGAAAACCCTATGATAGGATCTTCTTAGGGTTGCAATAAGTCCGAAACAGCTTGTAGGCAAGCAGCAACACAGCTAATGGGCAAAAGTATGGTATTTGCCACAGGCACACGAGGAAAAAGAAATGCTGGTTCCCCACACCAGGGAGCTTGAGAAGACGCTAATTTATATGGAGAGCAGGCTGGTTTGTCGGTGATATACAACTTCTCTGTTGTAGCTTGGAAATGTTACTTTTAGAGTACAGGTCACAGAATTCCCAGCCAACATGCCATTCTTTTGTAAATCCTGGGGGTGTTTTTTTAAAAAAATAAAAAGTAACAAATACTTCAACATGTAATGCAACAAGTTACAACAATGATTACTTGCCAAACACTACAACAAGCAATGTGAACAAACTATGACTTTCCAAAATTTGCTCTTACCAATATTTGGTGTTTTTGTTGTGCCCTTGTAGCTGGATGAAGGATGGATGGATGATGACAGAAATGATTACCTGGACGATTTGCACATGGACATGCTAGAGGAGCAGCACCATCAGGCAATGCAGTTTACTGCCAGCATGCTTCAACAGGTAAATTCCTTTGTAACTTAGACTGGCCAACTGCCTTATTGACAGAATTTGTTTAATATTGAAATACAGATTTACAGGTAGTTGTTGGGGAAGCACTGCATGCTTTGTTGTTCAGAATAAAAAGTAGCTTGTAAGTCATGCCGTTTCCTGACTTTTATCTGAAAACTACCTTAAGCATGCTTGACATTCCATGTAACTCTCCAGGGCTTATACAAGTTGTCTCTGAACAACACTACTAGATAAAAATAATATCCTGCATTTGTAGAATAATGAATAATCTAGATTTTTTTTTCTACTGTATTTTTTTTAAAGTGCATGTTACCCTACACGCTCTATGGTTATTTAAGTACTATTCATTTAATTTAATGAATTCAGACAACACACCAAGTGAGGGAAATGCAGGTGTCTGAGCTTGTTGTACATGAGCTGCTTGCAGATGGAGTGGCTTTGCTCCATGGTTTGTCTACTATGTTGTCTGAATGTGGGTGATATCTCTTCTCTGGTTTGCTTTTCTCCCAAGAAGCTATAGAAACAAACCCTGTAATCTTACTCTGATTCATTGGGCGAGAAACAAATCACAAAAGAGAAAGTGACTCCATTTGAACAACACAATAACAAAAAGAGCACTCTGCCTGTAACGGGTACAGCAGAGTTCCTCAGTTGTGGAAGTCTCTCCCAAGGGAAGGTGAGCAGGTTGCATCCCTTCTGAGCTTCCAGCAGGCATCCATGACTGCTCTGTTTCTCTAGCCTTTGGTCCTCAAGAATCTGAACTCCCTTTTGGATTCTTTTAATTGCATGTGTTTAAAAAGAGATTTTGAAAAATTGTTTTGATGTGTTTTAAATAATGCTTTTACCTGTTTTCATCTGGGGCTGTGGCAGGCTTAGAGGCACTAAACAAATATTGTAATAAATCAATAAATGAAAATAAAATGTTTCACATAAGATGTTCTAGGCAAATCCATCTGTGTGAATTGAGCAGGAGAAAACAGCTTTGCTTGTAACTTTTGTTTACCTAGTTTCTTAACAAATTCTCTCTTTAGAAGAAGAAAAATGAAGAGGATGGAGGTACCACAGATACTGCAACTATTTTATCAAACCAGCATGAGAAAGACAGCGGTGTAGGACGTACTGATGAAAGCACTCGAAATGATGAGAGCTCAGAGCAAGAGAACAATGCTGATGACCACACTACTTCCTCCAACACTTTGGGGAGTCAGAAGAAGCTAGCTTACAGCCATGACACTCTGGGCAGTGGTGACATGCAATTCAGCAATGAGTCATTTATTTCAGCCGACTGCACAGATGCAGACTTCCTTGGCATCCCGGTGGATGAGTGTGAAAGATTCCGTGAACTGCTGGAACTGAAATGCCAGGTGAAATCTGCAAACCCATACAGCATATACTACCACAACAGTACTCTGGATATGAGCAAAAGCGACCATGAAAGTGTGGACAGGGAGCTGGAGATGCTCAATGAGGAGCTGCGCAGCATCGAGTTGGAGTGTCTCAATATTGTGAGGGCCCACAAGATGCAGCAGCTGAAAGAACAGTACAGGGAACCATGGATGCTGCACAACAGTGGGTTCCGCAACTACAACACAAGCATTGATGTCCGCCGACATGAACTCTCAGATATTACTGAGCTTCCTGAGAAATCAGACAAGGACAGCTCCAGTGCTTACAACACAGGGGAAAGTTGCCGAAGCACACCTCTCACACTGGAGATCTCACCCAACAACTCTCTCTGCAGGACAGCAGAAGGTCTCCAGTCGCAAGGTGGTGAAGGGGCAGAAGGCTCTCAGAAAAATTTGCTGACTAGCCTGGAGAGTCATGAATCCGGTGCATCTAAACTTCACCCAAAAGATGTTGACCTTAGCAACCCATTGGAAATCAAGGAGAGAAAAGCCAATGATGGAAGCAAAAGCCCAGGTCAGACCTCCAAACCGGGTGGCTATCTGTCTTCATATCAGCACTCTCCCTATAAACATGCCCACATTCCTGCCCATGCCCAACACTACCAGAGTTACATGCAGCTGATACAGCAGAAGTCAGCAGTGGAGTATGCGCAGAGCCAAATGAGTCTAGTGAGCATGTGCAAAGATTTGAACTCTTCAAATCAGAGTGAACCCAGAATGGAATGGAAAGTCAAAGTCAGGAGCGATGGTACCCGTTATATTACCAAGAGACCAGTAAGAGATAGGTTGCTGAGAGAGAGAGCCATAAAGATCAAGGAAGAGCGCAGTGGTATGACCACGGATGATGATGCCATAAGTGAAATGAAGATGGGCCGCTACTGGAGTAAGGAGGAGCGAAAGCAACATATTGTGAAAGCCAAGGAGCAGAGGCGACGACGCGAGTTTATGATGCAGAGCAGGTTAGAATGCTTGAAGGAGCAGCAAGGGGCTGAGGAGAAGAAGGAAGTGAATATCATAGAACTGAGCCACAAAAAAATGATGAAGAAAAGGAATAAAAAGATATTTGACAATTGGATGACAATCCAGGAACTCCTAACCCATGGCACAAAGTCACCTGATGGCACAAAAGTTTACAACTCCTTCCTGTCGGTGACTACAGTATAATCTTCCCGTGCCAAAGCTGTGTACATAAAACCCTCCTGTTGGGGTAGAGATTCCTGCCTCGTTAAATGTGGCAACACTTTTTTGTTTTGTATATAAGACACAGTCATCAATTTTATAGTTCAGATACTGAACTCTGGGTGCAAACGTTCTCAAAGAGGAGAGAAAAAGTCATCCACCCAAAATCTTAAAAGGCAATACTGAACAGTCAGAGCTTATTTGGTATACCAATAGTACCTTTTTTTTGTAACTTGTTACCCTTTTACATAAAGTGTTTAAAATAACAGGAGAGAAAACGTATTAATCATGCTTACACAGGTAATATCTTTTAAAACTATATTCCTATTTTTTAAAGAAAAGGTTACACATGCAGAAACACAAAGACAACTTCAAATAGTATTTTTAACAAAACAGTATTTTGCAATATGTTGTTGCCCTTTTCTCTGCACAAGTTGCCATTTTATCAGTATTTTAGTTGAACTACCAAACTCTTGATAGAATTCTTCTGCAGCATTATGCACCACTTATCAAACTGGTTGTATCCTTGGGATTGTTCGCACATAATGTTTTGCCATCTGGGACAGCATGCCTGCCCAGCTGATGACCAGATACGGTGACTCATCATGTGCTCAGTAAACTTGCTGGCTTGGATGTCTGATAGGGGAATGCTACTCAAAGTGATGGTCCCTAGTACAGTGCTGGTTCCTGAGCCATCGGCTGCCAGTCCTTGGTAAGTTTCCTAGAAGGAAAGAAACAATTGTAGCCAATAGGCACTGGTTCCAGGCAACCTGGAAAAAAAATAATTGCCTGTCCCCCACATCCAATCACCTGAGAAGCACTGTGACAGGGGGCAACAAAATCAGAGGACTGCCTAGCAAATGCAGTAAACTTGAGTGGATTGTATGACTGCTGAAAATGTCTAGACAGCTACAGCTTGACTTCAAAGCAGTAGCCAGAGTAGATCAAAGAAACTGAATGTTGACATACAGGCCATAGTACAGGTAAGAGATGGAGAATGTGTGGTCCTTCAGGTATTGTTGGACTGCAGTTCCCATTATAACCAAGTGGCTATGAAGGATAGTGGAAGCTGCAGTCCAACAGCCTCTGCAGAGCCAAATGTTCCCCATGACTGGTATAGAGGAAACTAGCCACCAGGGCATAGGAGGACAGAGAGTATGGGAACAGAGGTTATAAGGACAGAGGATATGGGAGTGGAGGTAACCCAAGGTGTTATGCACACAGCTCCTACAGGTATTGGCTAACAGGTACACATTTTTATTTTCTCTCTCTGTGGTTTCTGAAAGAAGTAAATAAGCAGCACTTGAAAGAGCAGAGGTAAAGTGCTGCATGCTGCAGACCGGAAAGATGTTGAAACAAGCTTGCCAAGGCTGTGGCTTACAGAAAGAATGTGCATGTGTGTCTTACCTTTTTACAAGATGGTTTGTGTAATTTGAAATGCCCATTGTAGTAGCTGTCTGCTTGGTAGATTTGAATGTATTGAAACTGAGAGCAGTTTTCATGAAATCATGACTAGTTACTAACAAGTAAAATGAAGTTAAAAATAAAAAAATAAATTATTGTTTTATATTTCATATTCATTGAAGTTGCTGTTTTATTCCTGACCCCACCACTTCTCTCACAAAACCTGGCACATATTTCATTACGCTCTTAAGCCAAAATCACATTTAGTTGGCTAAATGGAATGACCTTCATTGTTTGTGTGGATTACTGTATTTCCATTTGGGGTAAGGTGGACATAAACAGCATACAGGGTGATGGCTAAATATCCACATGCTTGATAAAAACCTGGGAATAAATTGAACTGTTACTCCCCAAATAGAGTAGTCTTTTAGAATCAACAGGACCTACTTAGGTGTTGACTTAGCAAGTGCCATCATGCAGTGGGCCTACTCTAATGAGGATTAACAATTATATTTAGTCCAGAAGTGGGAAATGTTTGTCTTCTGGGCCACATGCAACTTTTTGAAGTAGACCTTAGGACTCCAGCAAACCTCCCCAAAGCCCATCAATCACCCTCCCACACACAAAAGAATGTGGCAAAAAAGTAGTTTCAGACTCTCAGTTTTAGGTAGATTTTGCCAAATAATGCTGCTTTGAGGAGGAGCACATCCTGAAGCAGCAAGCAAGCAAGCAAACAAAAACAATGCCCTGAAAAGCAAATGAGAATGATGCCACATCATTTCTGGTCACCCTAAATGATGACCTCAATGGTGCAGCACAGTCTTCCAGAGTTCTGGAGAAGCCTAAAATAGTATAGGCAGCCAAGAGTCCTGGAGTGTGCCCCTGCAAAGAATAGCTCCTGTTACCCCAAAGGCTGGGTGACTCAGAGGTCTCTCTGCGATGCCAATGCCTCCATGAGACAGTGGGGAAAGTAGCTCAAAGGGAGGGGGCTGCAAGAGGGTACTAACCTTACAGGATCTTTTACACCTGTGTGTACTGGTACTAATGCAGGGACACCAGTCAGAGACTGAAAGAATATTTTGTTTTATTGAGAGGAGTTACTCACATGCACGCAAGATTCACACAGTCTCTTGATCACACAAGGCTAAATGAAGGAAAAGGGAGAAAGAATTGGATAGCAAGAAATTAGGGTGAAGTGAGTGGTATTTACCTATCCTGTAGAGAAAAGATGAAGCGATGTGGCTCAGACAAAGGGTCTGATGGTAGTACAAGAACGGGAATCAGAGCAGCAGAGTGACAGCCCCTGTCCAGAGTACTACAAATTATCTGGGTAGGAGCCGGGGTTTAAACACCCTGTTTCTGCCCTGAGGGGGAAGGTGGTAATGGCTCTCTGGCAAGCTAGACAATGGAGTCTGGAATGAGCTAATGGCTTTGACAAAGGATTGATGGGAATTATGATAGCTCCTTAATGGCTGGGCAGGTAAGGAAACAAAGGAGAAATTCAGCGAGAGGAAGGTGTGGGTTGAAGACAATCGGAGGCACTTTCAGGTGCTATTGTTTCCAAAGGTTGAGTCAAGGGATGTTTGCAAGTCCATTATCACCAGAGCTTCCCTGACCAGGACCTGGCCATGCCCTGAGGTCTTGTCTGACCTATTTTTGCATTGCACGTGTTCAGCCAGTCTTCTTCGTCAGCATAGCTTTACAACCATGTCAGTGTATAATTTATATTTCATGCCAATTAAATGATAATTGTGAATTATACCCTATCATGGAGTGGGGGAGTATGGCATGGTAAAACCCCCATTGTTGATCTTGAAGAAAGGGTTCTTAGTCCTCTTTGTTTCATGCAATTACTAACCTTTTTCTTTTTAAGTGTCCACATAACGTAGATCAGATGGTTGGTTTTTAATTTCAGCACACTTTGAAAAAATTATATCAGTTAAGCACAGGCATATGCACCATATGAAACAGGCAAAAAAGAAAAAGCAGAAGGAGAACACCTCAAAGCTATTTCACTGTCAAAAGTCAGTGAAGGAATCCAGCTTTGGCTCTGCCAAATCTTGGAAGAAAAGTCAGATCTGGATTTACAAGCAACCACTACTAAGAACCAAAACAGATCTGATGTTATTCATATCTTAAAACCTTGTATAGATGATTTTTAAAAAATATGAATAAATTTTCAGCAAGATGGATGAGGAAATGAAAGCAAGACAGATCAAGTCTGTGATGTGGGAGAGCAAGGTTTTAACACTTTGCCTCCACTGTTGTCTTCATCTTTGGCAGGGGGAGGTGTCTACTGTTTATTTATTAAATAGTAGTCACACAGTAGCTAAGGGCATGAGTAGTATCATGTTCTTGTTTGAATTTTTTCTTTCATGCACTTCTTAAGAATACTTTCTCTAATGTGCTCAGGGAAAAGCATGGAAGCAAAACAATAATAAGCCACACTGCTACCAGGAAGATGTTTGCTTTGGGGGAATTGAGGACATCAGCAATGGACCTTTTACAAAATAATGTAACAACTGGTAACATCATTACTTTTTCCAGTTTTTTGCATGGTATGGAGTTGTTGCTTTTTTCTTGTTTAGTTATTTTAAT
Source organism: Cyclura pinguis (assembly GCA_030412105.1). Lineage (NCBI taxonomy): Eukaryota > Metazoa > Chordata > Lepidosauria > Squamata > Iguanidae > Cyclura > Cyclura pinguis. Next base: position 60,752,231 of record CM059600.1, on the reverse strand, counting down.
TCATTTGAGTAGGCGATCAGAATGGTTTCCTGGGGAATTTTGGTGAGATTTTATTTCCATATTTTAAAACATTTTCTTACTTTTTTTAAAAAAAAAATGTACAAAAGGGAAAAAAAGGAACAAGTAACACAACAAATTACTAATCAAAACTACACTATTAATAGCAATGGGTTACTGTATAGGATTTTGTAACAATGTACATTTGGGGTATTTTTAAAAATAACTTCTCAAGGTATACATCAGGAGCTATTACAGATAGAGGTAGGACATTTCTGCTGAACCCAAAAAAACACAAAAGACAAGGCCTGTATTTTAGTCTGGAGGACCCAGAACAGGTACAGGTCTTCAAGACAAGGGACATTTCCGCACTACACTGTTACAGCATTTTTACTCCACTTTCAACATCCTATGGAATCCTGGAGCTTGCAGTTTAGGGAGGGACATATTTGACCTCAGTAAACTACAAACCCCAGAATTACACAGAATGTTGAAAGTGGAATAATAGCACTATGACACCATAGTGCGGAAATGAGCAGGGCTAGCTTTCTTCATTGTGCCCAAGAGCTTGGAAAGTTACTTTATAGAATAATGTATCCCTGTTACTTGTTTTAATTTTTGAGAAGTCATATGTTATCACTGCATATTTATAATTCATACCTTCCAACATTTCACAGAAGAAAATAAAAACGTGTAGCCAAGCAACATCATAGTGTGGTCGAGTCAGCACAATTTATTAATGAGGAAGATCACACAAGCTAGGAGTGGCTATAGCAGTTTGCTTTTGCCTTAGCCTACTGGGAAGGGCAAGATTTCATCCCTCCTCTCCTCCCTTCTCTCCCCTCTGCTGAATTAAGTTTGCAGCAAGTGAAGTAAGTTCAGGCCAAAGAGAGAAAGTGGAAGGAGAAAGAAACTGGGACATTCTTAAAGTAGCTGAAAACATGGTACAACAGAGGTTTAATCAGGAGACTCCCTGCTAAAATCAGGGAAGGAGGGAATAAGATAATTGCTTAAACCAGTGCTCATTACTTCTCAGTTTCTTTTTCATTACCCTTTCTTTTGAAGAAAAAGTACTGATAAGAGAATGGCATAAAATTGGAGAAATCATGTTGGAATGTCTTTAAAATGTGCTCTACAATTATTTTTTTTGCAGTAACTAGAAAATGTTGCTCATTTCACTGTGAAATACTATAATGATGAGCCAACTCTACTTCTGAAGAGTAACTAGTTACAGGTAACCACGATATTTGTAATTTATTACAGCAGTTCCAAGCTCTCTTTGTGGCTCAAGGCTCAAGTCAGTGTGCAAAAACACATCAGCAATGGTGAAAAATTCTTCCAAGATCCCAGAATCTAAGGCTTCATGGCAGTCAGCAACTTCAGTGCTGAATTCTACTGGTTAAGACTCAACTACAGTAAGCCCACCCAATCCATTGTCAAATGGTGACTCAACACATCAGCAAATCCCATTGATTCAACAGGTGTTGTTGAACAGGTGTGTTAAAGGCAAACAATGGAGTTTAAGCCCCATGTTCCCGCTATTGGTTGAAGGCCCATACAGTTACCTTTCTCTTTTCTAACTGTCAAACTACGGCTCAGGGAAAAATTGGACTGGTGGAAAGGGGAAGAAATTAAATACAGCCAATAAAGGAATTATTTCTTCCTAGAGCAGCTAAAAGTTGCAACCAAAAAGTCAATTTCGGGACTGTGAATTGCAGATTCCTCAGGCCTTTTGGGGATGTTGGGGAAGGTTTAACAGTAAGCCACCACTGTTGATTAACATTACCATTTTCTGGATAATATTTAATATTTTTTTAAAAAAGAGTACATATGTGCACATATTTCAATATATTCACACATACAAGTTTACATATACTTGTGTGAGAACTAAGAATGGTGGGACGTAAGTTACACAGCCATTTGAGAAGATGCAGTTAGGTATATTGTGTATATGCCTATATATTTATTTGTCCTACACAGACATACTTTACCTGATATTCTAGGCCTCAAATGCCCCAGTCTTAGGCAATATAGAAACACCTAGAAGTTAGTCCCATATACTTTTGTGTCCACTAGGATTTGGTTCCTGGACCCCCGGGGATACCAAAATTCATGGATGCTCCAGTCCCATTATGTACAATGGTGTAGTAACATGGTATCCCTTATATAAAATGGCAAAATCAACATTTGCTTTTTGGATTTTTTAAAAATATTTTATTTTATTTTTTTGGAATATTTTCAAGCCATGATTGGTTGACTCCATGGATACAGACTCTGTGGATATGGAGGTATATACCATACTCTCCAAAATTTCAGGTGAAAACTGGAATACATGTGGCTAAGAAACATCAGAATGTGATTAAGATACCAAAACTTATTAATGAAAAAGAACACACAAACCTGAAGAAGCTGTGCCAATTTGCTTTTGCCTGAGCCTACAAGGAAGGGTGTGATTCCACTCAGTTTTCTACTGCCCCTTCTGTTCGATTAACTGGGTACAAACTACTTTTTGCAAGTTGAACTTCGTTTACAGTAATTGAAGTAAGCTGAGGACAAATGGGGTATAATTGGGAAGAGAAGAGAGAAACTGGCATATTTTAAAAACAGCTGGAAAGGGAGAATGGCAGAATATATGTCATTGCCGATTGTTCTGCAGACATTATGATTTTCTGCAATTTACATTGCAACTGTATATATATACAATGCAACCGTCCTGACAGGACTCTCCCTGTCAAATCAGAACAGTTGGACTGTACATATATACAATTGCATTGTAAATTGTACAAAACTACCATGTCTACAGTGGCAATCTACAATGGAAGTTTATTTATAGACAGAAAATGTATATCCAGTATACAATCACCTACCTGAATTGTGAAGTGACAAAAGTTCTAAATCAAACCCTAAAAGCATCATCCTGAGGTTGAGTTTTGCCTTCCTCCACCACCCTAGGCTGACCCCTTTAAATTATAACACCAGTTCTCTCCCACTAGAGATCACAAACAAGAGGTAGGTAGGCCTACATATTGCCTAGGGACTAGTGGTTGAAGAACTAATTAGGTTATAAACTGGCAGTATGTAAATTAAACCAAACATAATTATCTGGTAGTGGCCTTCGGAAATAGGTTACAAGGGTACTTTTTAGCAAAATTGCTCAAATGCCTGGAAGCCACATAAAAGCAAGCCATCAGCAGTTTAAACTCCCTTCTTGTGTTTTGTTTTCCAACAGACTCCTTGTAGTGACAATCTGTATGGAACACAAGCTAATTAAGAAAAAGACATTGTCAAACAAAAAGGGGGGTATACAGCGACAGAGATGTTGTGACATTTCTTTCTCTCCCTCCACCTTTCTAATCCTATAGATTTGATTAAATGTAAATACCTTGCAACAGAAATGACTAAAAATTGTGTTCAAGGAGCTATTAAGTCTCCCTGGAACCCATGTTTGTTTCACACCCTAGCAAAAGTAGCTAATCCTGATGGGCAAACAGTTTTGTCATTGTGGCACAAATTCCTAAATGGAAGCTGTTAAATTGTTCCACTTTATTCAGAAAAAAACATTTACAGAATTAAGCATAAGGAAACTCACAGAATGAATACTCCTTTTAAACAAATACCCCCCCACACACACACATAGAGAGAGAGAGAGTGAGAGATGCTACTATATATTTACATATATACTACCTGCAATGGTAGTAAATTTTGCACCCCAATTGCTTCCACTCCACTCTAGGTGTGCATTTGTGATGATAAATTTGTTGTTAATTGCTGCCAAGTTAACTTCACCCTATGGGTGAGATACCTTCAGGTCACCCTGTTACCAAAAGCCCTGCTCAGGTCTTGCAGAGTCAAGACCGTAGCTTTCTTGATTGAATCTAATCCTGCTTTAAAGGTGATATGTTCAGCATACAAGTTAAACAGATAGGGAGATAAAAATGTAGCCTTGCATGACACCCTTGCCAGTTAGAAACCATTCTGTTTCTCTGTATTCTTCCCTAATAGTAGTCTCTTGTCCTGAGTACAGGTTATACATCAGGACAATCAAATGTTGTGGGATACCAATTTCTTTAAGAGCAATCCATAGTTTTCATACCTACACCAATGGTTCTTAACTTTTCTTTACCAGGATATCCTGCAAATATCATTTTAATATAATACAATTTTTTTCCCAAGAACTGCCAAGACTTAACTCAGATTTAAATATTTAAATGTAGATTTAAATATTGAAACATTTATATTTTTGTTTATTTATATATTTTGTTTATATTATATTTTTATATTATTTATTTATATAATAGTTATATTTTAAAATTTATTTCAATCTCAATTTTCAAATTCGTATTTAGGTCCAAATGGGGATTCAAACCCTGGTCTCCAGAGTCAGAGTCTGGGCACGTGCACATGCCTGCAACTGTGTCCCTTTTGCCAGGGATGCAGCAGCAGGGTGCGTATGCACGTACCCAAATTGATCCCTCATTTGCAAATGAGGGACTCACACACACTCCGAGCACTGTCACATTGCTGTTGCTGCTGGTGTTGTCTGGCAGTAGGGCTTTGAGGACCCCTGTGAGGTCTCTGAGGACCCCCCATCCCGGAGGACCAGATCCCAGGTTAAGAACCACTGATCTAAACAATCAAAGGCTTTGCTATATAATGTATACACATACATATACATATATATGGAACCCTGTGGCCTGCAGTTTTTTACGACAAACATTTGCATATAGAGAACTTGTTTACACAGCCATTTTAGGAGAAAGAAGTTACTCCGCTACACCATAAACAACCTCTCTCTCCCTTAGTTGATGAGAACTTGTGCTTAAACAGTGTGAACAGTATTGACAAATTGATAGCTGGAGGAGACTCATGTACCTTTAATAGTTATATAGAAGAAGGAATTTCAACAGGTGCTCCTTGTCACCTGGTTGCATGACAAACAACACTTGCTGAAATTCCCTCTTGCACACAACCATTGAATGCACGGGAGCCTTCTCCAGTTTTTACTTTGGCAATTCTGTGTGTGAAAATGAATTGACTGACTGCTATTGTTCATGTTAAAATGAAAGAAAGAAAAAAATGTTTGCATGAAGGATTCTTTAACACTGATTGATTTTATATCCAGCTTTTTCAGTTCCTAGGAGCTGCTTGTAGCTAAAATATCTGTAAGCAGCATATTAGAAAATGAATTAAAAACTGCACAATATGTAAAAGTTTCCAAAGTTAAAAGAGGACAGAACAATTCTTCTTTCTGACAATTATGTTCCAGACTGAAGTTTATGTCCTTTTAAAGCACATTCATATGCATCATCATGGTGGAACTCAAACCCTTTTCACACACAGCTGCACATCCATCTGTTTTAGGGGTAAAAATTTTTGCTACACACATAAATATGTGTCTCTGTGGCCATTTCTGCACTACACTGTTATAATGCTATTATTCCACTTTCAACATCCTATGGAGTCCTGGGGTTTGCAGTTTAGGGAGGGGACTTTAGAATTCTCACCCAGATAACTCGTTGGCCTCAATGAACTAGAAACCCAGAATTCTACAGGATGTTGAAAAGTGGAATAACAGCACTATAACAATATAGTGCAGAAATGGCCTGTAACTATCAGTTTAGCTGAGCTGAAGCCATTTCGTTATGTGCATTTGCTCAGCTATAAAAAATGTGTCAAAAGTCAATAAGATAAGTAAGACCAATTTGATAACTGACTGTCTTGCTCTGAGAACATCTGTTTACATAGGAAAGAGGATGTTTTATACTAAGAAAGGTCACAGAGACTCTGTTCTGTAGATCTCACAACTTTTGGTAAGCAACCTTCTAACTTCATAAAATGAAACTCAGACTGCAAGAATCCGTAGGTCTAGAGGTGATCCACCACAGCCTCCTATTCCTTCTTGATCCTGCATTGGACACACAGCCATGATGTTGCGGCTATGCTCTGTCTCCCAGTCTGACCCCACAAACCTTCCTTAAAATCCAAGCAACCATACTGAAGGACAGAGTTCTACAGCAGTGATGAGGGGGGTGCTGAATGATGACACATCTTGCCCCTCCCACCAGCATGCAGTGGTACAACATACAAAAGCAGAGACCCCACAGGTTGCAGGCAGGAGGACTCTGGATGTGTCATCCTTCAACATCCTGCTTACCAGCACCACAGATCTCCATCCTTTGGTACAGCTGCCTGGCTTTTTTGGTGGGTATCAGAGACATTTGCAGTCATGGCAATGATACCACAATCATAAATTTAAATACCACATAGTTGCAGGATCATAAGCCTAGCTTATGACATTGTAACTATCTAATACGATGCCAACCGTCTGCAGCAGCAGCAGGATTGTCTGCCTTTTTCCCAGATACAATTAAAACAGATACAGCTAAAAAAAAATACATCTTAAAAGCAAACCATTAAAAATAAGAACAATAAATATCAGCAGTACAGCTCATGAAAGGCCCCTTTCCCCATGAACAGTCAGCCCTCAACAGCCTGCTGAAACGAAAAGGTCTTCGCTCGCCTGCAAAAAGGATCGCAAGGAGGATGCTTTGTAGCAGCCGCTGGAAAGGCCGTCCCCCAGTGGCAGAGCTTGGACTGTGTGGAGGGAGGCGGGAAGGGGGAGGGGCTATGGCATGAGGGGCGTGGCGGTGGTGCGCGGGGGCATGGCCACAGGCCAGAACACCCTTAAACATTGCCGCCCGGGGCGAATCGTCCCCCCTGCCTCCCCATCCCCTCTGTTCCCATCACATGTACCTGTGAGGGTGATAACAGAGTCTAGAGACCTGACTTGGCTCACCCCTGTGACATACTTGTTGTTCCGAGATGAAGACAGTTCCTGAGAAAGGAACCACAGCTCTCACTTTCGTCACTCCTACTTCAGCAAACCTTTAGGGGAGGAACGGGAAATGTGGCCTTCCTGATATCACTGGACTGCCGCTCCCAACGCCTCTGAACAGTGGCTATGCCGGCTGGAGATGACGGGTGCCTCGGTTCAGCTGCATCTAGGGGAACACCTTATTCACCTCTGTTTCAGGGAACAGGCATACCTCATAAAACTTTGTAACAGGAGCATCTATTGTATACCAAAGAAAATGTCTTCCAATGCAATACAAACAGAACTGCAGGCTGAGGTACTTCTTAATTCTTATGGTAAAGAGGTATGAGACAGTTCACGGTGTTAGCACCACTTAGTGACAAATTTGGCTTCTTGACAACTGTTCTCCCCACGCTTTCAGAGGAACAATCAGCTGAAGGACTTTGAGAATAAGCCCTCTGACAAGTTAGCCTCTTTATCTACTAACTGCTGTAGGACTTTGCGACAGGGAGCCCCATTAAGAGCAGGGGAAGAGAGCTGCTGTCAAATTGAACTCTCGGTGACCTTCCCTCCAAATAAACACTTGATCATATTGGAAAGTGGGCCTCCCAGGTGTCACAGCAAGACTTGTAACTAGGGAAGGACTTTATTGTCTCCCGCAGGAAAGCTGGCTTTTGAGTGTTTTTGATAAACCATCCTTCACCGTTAGTAAGCCTTTGTTATCATGGGAAGCCCTTTAACAAAGGCTCGAGAAAAGGCAAATCCAACTATTGTTTAATAAATGTGAGTCAGGGGAGGCACGTTCTAGAGAAGAGTGGACTTTAAAACACTCAGCAGAGATTGAGACGAGAAGGTCATACTCTGCAAGAAAGGTGTCTCTTCTAAAGTTCAAATATTGGCAAAACAAGAATCTAAATCCATTTTGGAGAAAGCATCTACCTGTAATCTCCCACTGCTTTGTGTAAAAGGAACTCCAGAGGTTCTTTGCTCCATATTGTGAATATACCGAATATACAGAAATCAGTGTATTCCATGTTTGCTGGGGGGGAGAGGGGAATCTTTATGTTTCTCCCAACATGTTCAATTCCAACAATAATCACGTTTAGTTGCTATCAGAAAAATTTGGTGAAATAGCACGTATCTTCCTGTTGTGCACTTGACTTGGATTAAAAAGTTTTAGATCTCATATCCATCTGTTCCCTTCAGGGGATATTCATATGCCTCTCATAAGAAATCCTGTGTTCTCCCACCAGCCACGCACAGGCTAGCCACCCAGATGCCACCTGTCTGCAAAGCAGATGGGCTATTGTGGGGCCAAAGCATGGTGTGCATTTTGTGTGGTTTAATTTTGGGTGACAGTAAGCGAGAGTCTGAAGAAAACTTGAATACAATGCCAAAATTTAGGCCATGTCAAATTAAGGCAGTTGGGATTCCACACTTGATTCCAGAAACAACCCAAGTTTCAGGAATTTCATATTAGGAAGACTGATTGAAGGATTCTTTCTTTCACATAAACCAAGATGTATGTCAGTCTCAATGGTAGCTTCCCTTGCTTTCATCAGAGCCAGAGAGAAGTTTCTTCCATTCGCAGAAGCATCTTTTCATCATTTTGTTCAGTGCACAGTCCGCCTTCCAACTGGAGGGCATTACAAAAAGCATAGAAGAAAGGTGAGGATGCTGAAATTTCCATTCTTGTTTTTTTGTTTGTCTTTCTGTTTGTTTAACACCACACCTTTCTCCCAACATGAGACCTGAGGCAGGTTTCATTATGTATAAAAACAGAGTGCAGTTAAAACAAGACAAAATACAAATGTTAAAAACAACAGAATAAACAGTGAGATTTTAAAAATATTAATTTGCAAACATTTAAAAAGCAGTTAGAACATAACAATGACAATAAAAAGTACAATGCATCCCATTTTAAAGACCTTCTGCAATGGCAAGTCAGCAAGGAAAGGCCTAGGTAAAGAGAAATGTCTTTTCCTCCATAGGGAGAGAGAGCAGAGATAGGCCAACCTAGAGAGAATTCCATGATCTCAGAGCAGATACTGAGAAGTCACCAAAGACAGAGTCACAGAAAATGCCATACACTAACCAAGATTTATATGTCAGACTGTCAACAGGCCAGAAGCTCATATAACATTGTATATATCTGTAGGAGAGCAACACTACTTGAATATACAGATGTTGTTGAATAAAAGTCTGGTCTTGCTACTTTACCTTGGAATATCCTGAAATATTCCAAAATACTGATTTGACATTCAGTGGTACACTATGTAAATCTAGAAATCTACATTTACGCAAGGCAACAAAAACAAAACTTGGTAAGATTGATAATTGTTGTTGTTATTGTTGCATGTCTTCAAGTCATTTCCAACTCATGGCAGCCCTAAGGTGAAGCTATCATGGGCTGAGAAATTGTGATGCACCTAAGGTCACCCAGTATGTTTCTATGGCTGAGTGACTAATCGAACCATGGCCTCCAGGGTCTCAGTCCAACCATAACACTTCAACTTATTTCACTTGGCTGGAGTGGGGGCTTTTTGTCTTACTTTGGTATTTTAATGAAAAGCAAATAGGATGAAAGATATAGTTATGGGTATGACAAACTAATTTGGGAATTAACTCTGTTATAACTCAATATTTCCAAGAAATTCAACCAAGCTTGCAGCACAAGTAAGGTGATATGTGAATCAAATCAGTGTGAAGTTTGCACGGAAATACAGTAGGTCCACCATAACTAGGTGGCTGGTATCTATGGAGAGAGACTCTTTACACAGCGTATGCTTATTTTCAGCTGTGACAGCCTCTGGATAGCAGTTAGGTGTAGATATCACTATGGGACAAAGACAGCCTGGACTAGTCCCAGTCATGTAGGGATGGGGGGGTGATGAGCATGACTGGCCCCCGGTGGCAATTTTGGGGGGGATGTCCCAGCTCCTAGCCACACCCCTGTGTGCTGAAGCCACACCCCCACATGCCATGGCCATGCCTCCACGCACCATGGCCATGCCCCCACACACCACGGCCACGCCCCTGCACTGTAGCCCTGCCCCCTTCCTGCCCCCCTTCCACACACCCCAAGCCCCACCAGTGACTGGTCCTTGGAATGTGTTTGAGACTGCTATTTGGAGTGGTGTTTTGTTTCACATTGCCACTGATGCTGTGTAGAGGAGCTTGATTGCCTTCTGCAGCCTAACTGATGGGGAAAATGCTACACACTGCTGTTAACACTGCCACAAAAAACACCAATAGTAATTTTGGAAGAACAAATGTTGGATAATAAAACAGCTAGCTCTTTTACCAGTAATGTTGGGAAACAAATCTATAGAAGTATTTAATTTTTCAGACTATGAGATCACCACTATATGGTTTTGTTTTTCTCTCTCAAAAAAAAAAGCAACAATAGGTGCTTTTGTTTCTAAAGTAGATGTAATCTGTTTTAATGTTATTGACAGTTTAATTACATTATAATGATAATCCTTTGTAATTTTTAAAATATACTGTAACCAGGCCATATACCCTCACACTTTGATATGGTTTAATTGGCAAAATATTATTTAATTGACAAAATATATTAACTGACATAAATATAAAACATGCCCTACTATGGCTGTATGGACAAGCTGGACAAGAGGAAAAGACTGGCTGAACACGTGTGTTGTGAATTAGGTCAGAAAACACCTCTACGCATAGCTAGCTCATAGTCAGGAAATCACCAGGAAACTTCTGAGATAATAGGCTTGCAGTTAGCCTTAACAATTCTACCTTGTGGACAATAGCATCTGGGAGATTCCTACAAGACTGCTGATTGTCTTAACTCCTCTTCCTCTGACCAACCAGACTTTTCCTTTATCCTAAAAGCTGTCCAACAAGCACTGAGCTATCAGGGCAACCATTAGCCCTTTGTCACCTAATGCTAAGACCATTAGCCCTTTGTGGGCCCATTATCCACTGCAAACTCCATTGTTTACTCGGCCAGAGACCACTCATGCCCTTGCCTTCCATGCAGAAATCAGGTATATAAACCCCTATTCTTGGCCAGTCAACTCACAGTACACCAGTTGCTGATTACCATCCTGCTACTCTGATTTCTGGTTCTCTACTGTCCTTAGACACAAGTCTAAGCCACATCACTGCTTCTTCACTGTTTTTCTAGATTGGTAATTATCATCCACTATGCTCTGATCTCTCACTTTCCTCCCTTTTCCTTCAGTTAGCCTTGTGTGAATGTGTGACTGCTTGGATCTCGTGGGTGTGATTAATTCCCCCAATAAAACACAAGCTTACTTTTGGATCTCTGGCTGGTTCTTCCTTGCAGAAGTACTGGCAAATATTGGTGTAAAAGATCTCATTAAGTTACCCCCCACCCCTGCAGGCCTCTTTTATTGAGCTAATAATTCCTCATCTCTGCACAGAGGCACTGGCATCATGGGTGGATCCCTGAGTCAGCCATGTTTTAGGGTAACAATACAATATCTGATTTTACTTGTCAATCTTGATACTGGAAGAATCCTGATTCTGGGAAAAATAAAGAGAATAACAACAATAGCAAAATCTCAGTCTCTTGTACCAACATGGACAAGGGTCAGGTTAACATTGATAATTTTTATGTCATAACACTTTCTGTTTTCAGAAGCGAAATTTTCATGTTACAAAGGAAGATCATAAAATCATAGAGTTTGAAGGGGTCCCATAGACCATCATGTCCAACCCCCTGATCAGCGCAGGAACTCCAGCTAGAGGAACCCCAATAGATAGCTGTCCAACCTCTTTTTGAAAACATCCAGAGAAAGAGACTTCCCTCCTCCTCTCTCTAGGTAATTTGTTCCATTGTCAAACCACTATTTCCATCAAGAAATTCCTTCTAATGTTCAGTCAAAATCTACCCTCATGTAACTTAAAACTATTAGACGTAGTCCAGCTTTCTGGGTTTGCAGACAACTAACCTGCACCCTTCTCTCTGTGATAGCTCTTTGGATATTTAAAGAGTGCAATCATGTCACCCCTCAGTCTCCTCTTCACCAAGCTGAACTTCCCCAGTTCCCTCAACCTTTCCTCATACCTTTTGTTCTCCATACCTCTCATCATCCCTGGAGCCCTGGTGGCACAGCAGTTAAATGCCAGTACTGTAGCCACAATGTTGTGAGTTCGATCCTGCAGCGCTCCAGGTTGATTCACCCTTCCATCCTTTTATAGATCGGTAAAATGAGCACCCAGCTTGTTGGAGGCAATTAGCTAACACATTGTAAACCACTTAGGGAGTGCTTAGTGCTATGAAGTCGTATAGAAATGTAAATGCTAGTGCTATTGCTATCATTCTTGTTGCCCTGCTCTGAAACTGCTCGAACTTGTTTCCTTTTTAAAATGAGTTTCACAGAACTGAATACAGTACTCCAGAAGAAGCCTGAGTTGTGCAGAATCCATTGGAACTATTACTTCACTTGACTTAGAGACTATGCTTCTATTCATGCAGGGTAAAATATTACTTGTCTTCTTTGCTGCAGCATCATATTGCTGGGTCATGTTGGAAAGACATTCTGTCTTTCCACATTCTAGAAAGGAAGGAAGGAAGGAAGGAAGGAAGGAAGGAAGGAAGGAAGGAAGGAAGGAAGGAAGGAAGGAAGGAAGGAAGGGGGAAAGAAAGAGAAAGAAAGAAAGAAAGAAAGAAAGAAAGAAAGAAAGAAAGAAAGAAAGAAAGAAAGAAAGAAAAAGAAAAGCAATGGGGATTATTTCCCTATGTGGTCTACTATACGAGGTAAATTTAAGCACAGAAACCTAGAGCTGTAGCATATTAGAATAAACTTGCAGCACTGAATGTGCATCAAACAAAAGTTAAACTGAATGGTTGAAATCTTGTTGGTTAGTCCTAGCTAGGGTGTAGGTAAAGATATAGGTAAATCCAATTGGTTTGATGAGTCTACTGTAGCTGGGAATAACAATAGGATTTAGACTGAAATCTTCACTGTTGCTAAACCTATATTTGACTTGCTCATTTGATCTGAAAGCGAGTGATATGGCAAATATCTTTAAGCATAATAGTTTCATGCACTCACAAAGCCAAATGTTAGTTTAACTCATGCATGGGAAAAGATCTTTATCGTGAGAGAAGATGGTTATGCACACAAAAAGTCACTGAGATGAGATTTGCTATTATGTCAATAGTAAGAAAATGACCAATACCAACTAATAGCTGTATCTCAATCTAAGAGGTTTTTAACATTTATGACTCTGTCACAGTGTGGTTGATACTAATATGAGCTACAAGCTGAAAACCTAATGGCTTCAACCGGAGTTATGATAATCTCAGCATGGTGGATGATGAGCAAATAACACTATAAGTGTAATGAAATGTATATGTTTATGTCCTTGCTATAAAAGTTAAAGCTATAAACATTGACCGCAGTAAGGACAATGTTGTCTATTGCCATTGATTAACACACTGTGGTGAAGAATGATAGCAAAGATGCCATGAAAAACAAAGACAGGTTCCCCTTGACCTTCATCTCCTGACAAGGTGTATTTTTTTCTGACCGTTTAGCCCAGGGGGTGAAAAAATGCAACTCGGGGGTAGTATGTACCTCCTTAAGGCTGTTTATGTGGGCCTAAGAGGTTCACACACCCCTTTCCCTGGAAAAGAAAGGTTAATTACTTCTCCATGTTTAAACAGATCACAGAGTTCCTCCGTACTGTTTGAAATTTTTTTAAAAAAATAGCAATTTTTCAAAGCTAGAAACAATCTTCTAGCTAGTTCTGGCTGTGATATTTTCCCAGCTTCTGTTTTGGCAATCCATCTCAGCTTGTAGAGGGTTCCAGAGCACACTTTTGGCCCCTGAGCCTGCTGAAATTTCTGCCTATGGTCCAGCCCCAGTGAATAGCCAAGTGACTCACTTTGTACTAGATGGAGATTCTGGGTTATCTTCAAAGACAGCCCCATGTACAACATGTTGCTGTTGTTGTGTGCCTTCAAGTCATTTCTGACTTATGACCACCCTAAGGTGACACTATCTTGGGGTCTTCTCAGGCTGAGAGTGTGTGATGCACCTATGGTCACTCAGTGGGTTTCCATGGCCAAGCAGAGAATCAAACCCAGGCCTCCTGGGTCATAGTCCAAAGCTCAAACCACTATACCACACTGGCTCTCTATGTTACAGTAGTCTAATCCGAGACATGGGCCTACAGTGACAAAGATGGATCTCAGAGTATTCCCAAGCTACACATCTGCTCCCTTTTGAATGAGCAGGCAATCTTTGAGAACAAGAAATGAGGGTAGAGTGGGAGATGACAAAGCAAGGGTATAAAAACTCTAAAGTAATTCACGGTACATAATTACTTTAGAGTTTTTATATCCTTGCTTTGTCATCTCCCACTCCACCCGCATTTCTTGTTCTCAAAGTACCTCCTCCAAATATACATCATATCAACAGGGAAGGCATTTTAAGATGGGCTGAGAATCATCACAGGTCCAAACAATGCAACTTAGGCTTGCAATAAATGAAGTTAATAGGAAGCGCCAGCATAAAAACAATCAAGGGAAGTACTGTGGATAATAGAAACTGGACACAAATCTCTGCAAACCTTTGGAAAGAGATTGCTACTCTTGAAATATTTATAAAAGACACAGAACTAATCAGCCATTTAATGGGCAATCCTATAAAATGAGAAATAGTAGAAGGCTGCTATCTGGAGATAAATAGGTTTTATTTCCTCACAGTGTTTGTGAATTTTAAAAGGACACCATAGGATTTTTTTTTTAAATGAAGAGAAGAGATCTGTTAGAGAATTGCCCTTTGCTGCAACTGTTACAAAATAAAGTTGAGAAATAAAATATTTTATTTTATTGTTGCTGCTGCTTATAATGTTATCTATATAGACATTTTAATCCATAGCAAGATTAGGTTAGTTATTCTAAAAAGTTTACTTGGCAGAAAAAAATACTGGCTCACTCAAAAAGGCTATAAACAACTGGCTTCTGAGCTGCTGAGAGGGAAGTTCTGGAAACCTGAGCAAATGACAGTTCAAGTAACAGGCATCAGACATAACAACTGGAGTAAGAGCTGGGGTCCTTTCACATTACACAGGGAAAGCACTATCATTCCACTTTAACTGCCATGGCAATATCCTATGGAATCATAGCCTTTGTAGTTTGATGAGGCACTGGAGTGCTCTGGTTGAGAATTCTAGATTGCTGTTGTTGTTGTTGTGTGCCTTCAAGTCATTTCCAACTTATGGCAACCCTAAGGAGAATCTAGGGGTTCTCCGAGAGTATATGGCATGCCCAGAGTCACCCAGTGGGTTTCTACGGCTGAACGGGGAATCAAAACCTGGGCTCCAGGGCCATAGTCCGATGGTCAAACCCCTACACCATGCTGGCTGTCCAAGAGTTCTAAATGGTCCTCCCTTAACTGCCAGTCCCAATATTCCACATGACAGTTAAAATTGAGTACAGAGCTAAAATTGTGTGGTGTGAAAGTGCCCCTGGCCAAAGCAATGACCAAAGTTCACTTTTTACACTGAAACCTGGGGCCGTTTACTGCCATTCAGCCACTGCCTATGTAAAAGAATTTATTTGCAGATACAGTCAGCCCTTCACATTCACTAGGGTTAGGGGCACAGGATCCCTGCAAAAGTAGAAAAACCACAACTATCAAAATGTGTATGTCTGTGGGAAGGTGGCTCAAACATGACGGGGAGAGTGGGCACCCAGGGTCCAAACCAGGTTAGGGAAGGAGGGTCAGCATGGTGGCCCAGCCCTTCCTCTCTCTCAGCCATCTCCCTTCCTTGGGTGTTGCAGGGCATCAGGAGTGGGTTTGTGGTGCTGAGAGATCAGGGTGCAGTCCATCCTTAGCTGGCCAGGCAGCAGCTGGTGGAAGAGGAGGAGGACCAGAAGTAGGTTTTTAAAGGGCTTCATGGCCTGATCAGAGCTGCTGAGAGGGAAGATTCCCCTGAAAAACACAGGTTGGGGAGGCAGGGGTTGGAGAAACTTGTAAACAGTCAAATCCACCAAAGTTAAACTTGCAAAGGTAGAGGGCCAACAGTATCTCCAAATGAGGGGAATTCTAAAGACTACAAACGTATTGCTATACTACTGTGGCAAAGCGTGAGGTAAAGGCTCCTTTTGACATTAACTGCTCATCCCCCCCAAAAAAATCCAAAAACCACTGTGGAAAATGTAAAAATTAGCCAACAAATTAGCTATGGGGGGGCAAACTTGACCAAAAAAACCCAAACTATCAAACTGTGGTATTCATTGGTCAAAATGTCAGAACAAGTCATTTTTTATCCTTTGAACTTCAGTACTGGCATGAGCCATCCATAAACCTGCCTCTCCTGCCAAAGCAGATCCATTCAGGCATTTTCCTTGCAAAAGTCAAAGCGTCCAGACTCCTCCCTTTCCCCAATTTCTAGTTATACTGACTGAATGCAATTCTCCCATCCCACCCTTAACTGTAGTCATATAATTAAGTAAAATCTCCTCTATAGTGGAACTATATGAGTAAGGATAAGTTTACATAGGCCATTTCCGCACGGGGTTTTTAAAACGGTGCAGTCTGTCCTCCAAGGAGGACGTCTGCACCTGGGAGCAGACTGGGTCGGACCTACTTAATGTAGATCCGCACCTCAGCCCGCTCCGGAATGACCCCAGGTGGTCGTCCAGCGTGCTTTTGAAAGACCACTAAAAACAGGTCTTTCAAAAGCACAGAGCGCGCCACTGCGAGCCTGCTCCCTTAAGCAGATTCGCAGGCTCGCCCCGATGCGAGCCTGCGATCTGCTGGGGGCGGGCTTTAGGCTGGCGAGCTTCAGCGGTTGGTCAAGACCCTCGACCAACCGGAAGCCGCCATTTGGGACGCTGGAGCAGCGTGTATCGACGAGCACGCACTGCTCCGGAGCGGCGTGTACGGGACCGGGGAGCCGAAAAGTCCAGTAAGTAGCGGCGCGGGGCGACTCCCTCGCCCCGTGCGGAAATGGCCATAGTGAACAATTCTGCATTAAGCATAGCTCCTTTCTTTGGTTTATAAAGGGCTTCCTAAGGTTGTCAGAGGCTGCTCTTCATACTGATAACAGTTGGACCCCATTTCTGAACGTGCAATGGAGAAGTCAGTACTTCTAAAACACACCAGCACTGTGATGCCAATTTGGAAAGCAATTTGGGAAGCATACAGCTTGTAACCCTAGAAGCCCTCCCTGCTGCATGCCACCCCTTGCTACAGGTTAATGTTTCAAGTGCTCTGATGTTAACAGAAAATACATATAAACTGTATCAAAATGGTTGAAAGCATCAAAATTTAGTACACTATCCTCCAGAAGCAGAAGGGGCCAGTCTGACCCTCCCTTTGTGGCAGGTGCTGAAGGGCTCTTTTTATCTGTGTGCACATCAATTGTCATTTTCTGCCCTGCCTCAGAAAGGGCCAGAGAGAATCTAACAATAATTTCTAAAGAGCTGTATTAGAACCACTTTCTCAGCTGCAGCAGCTATTCAGTGTACTGAACCGCCAGTATTACCAAAATACATGTATATATCTATTTAAAAATGCACATTTCCCCACAATAAACTCTCTTTATCATACCAATATGGTCACTCCAGGGAGGGTTGTTATCATGAAATAATCATTTCCCTTGAGGACCTGAACACTTGATTGCACTTTGTAACACCGGTGAGAGTGTGATTATATTGGAATCACTCTATTCCCTGCTGTGACTCGCCTCACCCTTTTATTTTCCCCTGTTGTACACTTGCTGCAGTAGGCTGAAGGCTGAAGCCCTTGGCACCTCTGTTGAGAACATAGCCATTGTAAAGGAGTGAACAACTGTGTAATCCTTGCAGAAACAGAAACCTTTCTGTATTCTGAAGATGTTAATTTTACTGCTGAAAAAAAAAAGTGCACTTAAATTTCATCCACAATTTACTTTTTTACTTATTTCCTGCTTTTCTCCTATCTTATGGGACCCATGGCAGCTTACAACAAATTAAAAGAAAGTACAAGCATAACACGCATATGTCCCCATTCAAAGACTCTTCTTCCACAGTAAGCTAAGAGCCTAAAGCCTACTTAAAGAAAAAAAGCATTTCCCTACCAGTAGAAAGAGAACTGAAAAGGGGCCAACTGATCTCCCATGGGAGGAAATTCCACAATTTGAGAGAAACCACTGGGAAGGCTCTGCCCTATCTCCTCATCAAGTGGACCTGTGATGATGGTGGAATGGAGTGAAGGTCCTCCCATGAAGATCTTAAAAGTTGAGCAGGTGGCCTATATTATAGGGCACATTGGTGTGGCCACATGAGACCAGCTAGAGTTCTGTGACAAATCAAATTGTGTGTGTGTATGTGTGTGTTTTAATGAAAATCCCTTTGAATCAAAAGTTTTCTCTCCACTACACCTCTACATGATTCAACCATTCTGGCCCTTTCCCTATCAGTCAGCATACACTAGGCATAGGTAGTTTCCTCCCCATTTCTCCATCATTTATATATTTAAGTCATACAAATTGAATCCATCAGGAGCAGCATGGCTTAACATGTTTTTAGTTTTCAGATTGTTAAAATTGTCTTTCACTGGTTCAAAACATATGTGTCACCCTGAGCTCTCAAGATAGAAAAAAGGATTTGTATAAATAAATAAATCCTGAGAAATGACACCATTAGAATGTTGGAGGAGGAGTGGGGAGATCCAAGTTCAAAACCCCCCTGAACCAGGAAATCGACTGTGTGACTTTGGGGTCATCACACTTTCCCAATCTGTGCTACCTTTATTTGCATTTGGGTGCAAAAAATGAGGTAGGGGCGAATCCCATGAGCTCACTAAAAGAAAGAGACACTATAAGCAGAATAACTGTTGTGATATATTTTACAGTTTTGGCCAAATTACATTTCAAGATATTTTGAGCATGAACTCATTTCAATTCAGAAAAAAAAGTGTTCTTGAGGGCAGGATTGAATGTTACAAGGGAGATAGATGAAAAACCTGTGATCCTCTTTTCCTAAAAAGTAAGGGCCTTATCACACTGCATGGTTATAGTGCTATTATTCCACTTTAACAGCCATGGCAACATCCTATGGAATCTTGGGATTTACAGTTTAGGAAGGGGCATTTTGCATTCTCAGACAGAATGCTTTTGGATCTCTCAAGACTACAAACCCCAGGATTCCACCGAATGAAGCCATGGCAGTTAAAGTGGAATAACAGCACTATAACTGTCCAGTATGATAGGGCTATAACCTTAGTAGTGATAATCATGAGATTAGAAGGCATTGTGAAGGAAAGAGACTTCTTAATCATTTTCTTCTGCTGTTTTTTTTCTCTCACAACCAAAAAATACACATATGTCAATTCCTTTAAAATTGGTGGTGGTGACATCAGGGCAGGTGTTTAGGCATACCCACCAGCATTTTACAAATGGAGCATGTGTGCACAAGTAATATCAGATCATTAAGTTATTAATGAGGAAAATCACACAAGCTAGTAGACACTGCAGCAGTTTGCTTTGGCCTGAGCCTACTGAGGAGGACAAGATTTCACAGCTCTTTCCTCTTACGCCTGCTGAGCTGGCTTAATTAATGTATCACCCACTAAGGCCATTTCCAGATGTGCGGGAGGAGCCGCACGAAAACGCTACTCACCGGACTTCTTCAGCGTCCGGGCAAGTCCGTCGGGATGAGGAGCAGTGCGAGCTTGTCGCTCCGCACTGCTCCAGCATCCAAAATGGCGGCTTCCGGTTGGTGGAGGCTCTCCACCAACCGGAGAAGCTCCTCAGCCTAAAGCCCGCCCTCAGCAGATCTGCAGGCACGCGCTAGTGCGCGCCTGCAAATCTGCACCGGAGTGCAGCGACGGAGCGACACGGAGTCGAGCGCTCCATGCTTTTTAAAAACCTCTAAAAAGAGGTTTTTAAAAAGCACGCTGCGCGACCAGTTCCGGTCGCTTCGGAGCGGACTGAGGTGTGGAACTACAAAAAGTAGTCTGCCCCAGTCCACTCTACGGTGCAGAAGACCTCCATCGGAGGTCGCTCTGCACCGTTTCAATTGCCCCGTGTGGAAAGGGCCTAAGTTAATTAACTGTAATCTACTTTTGCATTTTGAACTCATATTGCAGTGACTGAAGTAAGCTGAGTAAAAGAGTGAAAGTGGGAGGAAGAAAGAAAAACTGGGACATTTTAAAAGTAGATGAAAAAGAAGTATGAAAAGTAATTGAAACAATCCCTGCCAAATCAGAACTGTTAGAGAATACGATTGAGGGCCATCTCCATGACTCTCTCAAAAGAGTTCCTGGGTCAATAGGCCTAGCATAGTGTATTTTGAAGTCAATCTAAATCACATGGCTGTTTTCAACGGGGCCATGGTGTCTTGTGGTTAACAAACATCATCCATTCATTTTCAGTGAATGCAGAGAGGGATTCCCAAGCCCCAGAAGTTAGGCCCTCTGAATTATCTGTGGAAAGAAAGGTATGGATGAAGAATTCCTACACTGCATGTACAGCATAGGATCTCTCTATGCTTACAGGTCTATGCATGAAAAATTCCTGATGAACATCCCTCAGATGTTCAAGAGAAGAGTACTATGAGCTATCTGGCTCAGAGGGCCTTTCTGCACTACACTGTTATAGTGCTATTACTCCACTTTCAACATCCTATGAAATCCTGGGCTTTGCAGTTTAGGGAGGGAGATTTAAAATTCTCAGCCTGAGAGCTCTTTGGCCTCAGTAAAGTACAAATCCCAGGATTCCACAGGATGTTGAAAGTAGAATAACATAACTATAACAGTGTAGTGCAGAGAGGCCCAGAGCCAATATTCTTTTTCCACCCTGAGGGGGAAGGTGTTGATGGCTTTCTGGCTGAGTAGACGGGGTCAGGAATGAGCTAATGATCTTAGCATTAAGTTACAAAGGACTGATGGGAATTGTGATAGCTCATTAATGATGGGACAGTCGTGGGGTGGAAAGGAGAATGAGAGTCAAAGAAAATCAGTCATTCCATGGAAGTAGTTTCCAGTGCTATTGTTTCTAAAGGTTGAGTCACTGAAGGACATTTGCAAGTCCATTGTCACCAGAGCTTCTCTGACTATGACCTGGCCATGCCCTGAGGTTCTGATCTGACCTAGTTTTGCAACACACTTGTGTAGCCAGTTCCTCTTTGCCAGCAGGCTTCCCAGCCATAGCAGGATATAATTTATGGACCTTTCCACATGGGGCAATTAAAACGGCGCAGAGCGACCTCCAACGGAGGTCATCTGCACCGTGGAGTGGACTGGGGAGCACTACTTTTCGTAGTTCCGCACCCCAGTCCGCTCAGAAGCGACCGGAAGTGGTCGCACTGCGTGCTTTTTAAAAACCTCTTTTAAGAGGTTTTTCAAAAGTACGGAGTGCGCTACTCCATATCCCTCCGTTACCGCGCTCTGGTGCAGATTTGCAGGCACGCACTAGCACGTGCCTGCAGATCTGCCAGGGGTGGGCTTTAGGCTGGCAAGCTTCTCCAGTTGGCGGAGAGCCTCCGCCAACCGGAAGCCGCCATTTTGGATGCCGGAGCAGTGCGGAGCGACGAGCTCGCATTGCTCCTTGTCCCGACGGACCCGATCGGACCCACGAAAAAGCTGGTAAGTAGCGTTTTTACGCATTTCCTTCCCCACGTGTGGAAAGGGCCTATATTTCATGCCAACTAATATTTGCCAATTAAACCATATCATAGGGTAGGGATATATGGCCTGGTAACGGGGCCATGGTGTCTTGTGGTTAACAAACATCATCCATTCAACTGGAAACTACTGACTACTGAGCAGTGAGACTTTGAATGAATCAAACATAATGCACATCATGTGACTCTTGCATTCATCTAACATTGACCTTACCAGATATCCTGTAGAAATTCAGGTTCTGGAATCCTACTTTCAAACAAATAGTGCAGATTGCAAAATTCTACTGCCACATCAGTAAACAAACCATTTGCCATTTTTGAAAGAGAATATCTACTCCAGGAATGGCAACATTTGGGACCACAACTCCCACAATTCCTTATTCCTGGCCATGCTGTCTCAGAGCATGAGCGGGAGGTGAGTCAAAACATCTGATTGGTCAAAGGTTCTCAGTCCCTGATTTATATCATGTCGCTTCTAATGGCCTTTTCATTTGATATTACCAAATAAACATGTATGTAGCTGCTAATTTTCTAAAAGAGGACCAGTTATCTAGGTATGGAATTCCAAGATAGGTTTGCTGATATAATGTCAACTTACAGCTTTGTAAGCAATAGGCTACGACAGTGAATTCTGGAATCAGATTATTTTGTCCCACCTCGTTGGATAAGAAATTATTTTCAGTTAGGAGGGTTGAGTGCAGGCCACTGTGATTAATGGGGATAAGAAAGACTGATGAGGTACAACTGTTAAAAAGAAAGAAAGTGGCATGGCATAAATGAAGTCAAACTAAAAACAGCAATAAATATTTTAGGTACCTGAATAAACGATGAGGGAATATTTATTCCTCACATAAATCCTCTTGCAACAGGCACAGAACAAAATACTTATTTTTTTTTCCTTGACTCATCTTTCTTGGCATAGAAGAATATGGAGGTCACTGTTCACTGAAAGGAGAGCCAGTATAGTGTAGTGGTTTGAGTGTTAAACTAGGAGATTGGGAGACCAGAGTTCAAATCCCTGCTCAGCTATGGAAACTCACTGGGTGACCTTGGGCAAGTTGCACTCTCTCAGCCTCAGAGGAAAGCAGAAACAAACCCACTCTGAACAAATTCTGCCAAGAAACCCATGTGATAGATTCATTTTAGGATCATCATAAGTCAGAAATGATTGGAAGGCACATAACAACAACAGGAACAATAACAACAATTCACTTAATGAATGAATACTCATCACAATTTGTCTGAAATTTTGTTTTAGCAATTCACAGCCCTATGTTGCTTTTGTCATACATCTATATTCGTCGAATCTAACTTCACATGCATCTCCCACGGTATAAGACAACAGTTATTTTATAAACAGACTTGATTATAATACGAAAAGAACAATAAACACCCTGAAATGAGCTTTTTGCTAGCCACAAGTGCAATCCCAGTTTCAGCACTGGAACGGACAATTTTTTTAAAGCCTATTTTCAGTCCTTACATCACTTTATTTATATCCTGCCCTTCTTCCAGGCCACACAACAAAGCAGCTTCTTATTTTATCCTACCCGCTACTATGTCAATGCAACTACTCTAAGTTATTGTTAGACGCCTTCAAGTCATTTCCATCTTATTGCAACCCTAAGACTACACTGTCATGGGGTTTTCTTTACAAGATTTGTTCAGGGAGGGTTTGCCATTGCCTTCCTTTGAGGGCAAGAGAGGGTGAGTTGCCCAAGTTCAAACACTAAAGACATTTCTGCACTAGATTGTTATAGCACTATTATTCCACTTTCAACCTCCTATGGAATCCTGGGGTTTGCAGTTTTGGGAGGGGCCATCCGGCCCCTCCCAAAACTGCAATCCCCAGGATTCCATAGGAGGTTGAAAGTGGAATAATAGTGCTATAACAGTCTAGTGTGGAAATGGCCTAAGTTTCCATGGGTGAGCAGGGATTTGAACCCTGGTTTCCCAGAGGCTGAGTCTAACATTCAAACCACTACACTACACTACACTGGCTCTCTACTACTCATAAGATCCAGACCTCCTGGCATTTCCTTTCTCCAGTCACAGCAGTGATTACAGATTTGGTAACAGGATGACAGATTTTCTAGGTTTAAGGCTGCTGAGCACAGAAATATTACATGAAAGTGTTATAAGGAAACAAGTGTGGGCAGCCATTTACCTATGTTTGTTCGCCCAGGACTGTTTCAGGCCTAGAAGAGACCCTTTTCAAAACAAGAAGTGACTGGGAGATCAGTTTTCAGGTTTTTCTGTTGAAAAAAAAATGGCCTCTTCTGGGCATCCAACAGTCCAAAGTTCAAAATGTGTCAGAACTGCCCAAAGTTTCCTAGGGAGCACTGGGGGGCATTTAAGGGCAAACATTTGAGATGGTAGCAGAGATCAAGGACTACAAAAAGAGACTTGGGGATTGTACGTAGCCCATGGGTCACATTTGTCCTACCCCATGCCCTACACTAATGAATGGAGTTGTCAAGGTTTATAGTATTTATAACTTCCATTTATAACAGCTGGGAGTGGGCAATGAATGATCACAATAGACACCACTTAGTGGACTGTGCCATATGCACTTCAGTGTAGTGTACCCTTCAACATTTCACCGATGAAAACCAGGATAGATATGGCCAAACTACATCAGATCTTAGCTAAGATGGCAGAAATTATTAATGAGTGATATCATACAAGTTAGGAGTGCCTGCAGCAGTCTGCTTTTGCCTAAGTCTACTGGAAAGGGCAAAATTCCACCCTTCTCCTCCTCTTCTGAGTTACTTGAGTGCAGACTGCTTTTGCATTTTGAACTCAGGCCATTTCCATACCGGGCTTCTAAAACGGTGTAGAGCGACCTCTCACTGAGGTCTTCTACACCGTAGAGTGGACTGGCATGGACTACTTTTCGTAGTTCCACACGAGAATCCACTCAGGAGCGGCAGGAACTAGCCGCGCTGCGTGTTTTTTAAAAACCTCTTTTTCGAGGTTTTTAAAAAGCACGGAGCGCGCAGCCCCGTGCCGCTCCGTCGCCCGGCTCTAAAGTGGATCCGCAGGCGCGTGCAAGTGCATGCATGCAGATCTGCCGGGGGCGGGCTTCCAGCTGGCGAGCTTCTCCAGTTGGTGGAGAGCCTCCACCAACCGGAAACTGCCATCTGGGATGCCAGAGGAGTGTGAAGCAGCAAGCTCACGCTGCTCCGCGTGGCGACGGACTTACCCGGCTGCGGGTAAGCTCCGTTTTAGCGTGTTTTCGCCCGTTTCCCCCACACACATGTGAAAAGGGCCTCAGTTTGCAGCCACTGAAGTAAGCTGAGGACATGGGGAAGGAGGAGAGAGAAACTGGGACATCTTAAAGTGGGATATAGGAGGATTAATCAGGATTATCCCTGCCAAACTGGGACAGTTGGAGGGTGTGGTATAGACTCTGCATTAGTGTCAGAGGCAGCATTCTTCTGAACACCAGCTGATAGGGAGCACCACTGGGAGAATACTAATATGATTGTATTCTGTCATAAGCATATGGCTGCAACATTTCTAGATCACCTGTGATAGCACACAGCGCATATTAATTCATGGGCTGCTTTCCACGAGACAAGAGGATGAGCAAAAGTTCTTGCCTTTAAAAATAAGATTAGATAAATTCATGGAAGATACATCTATAAGTGTCTACTAGTCGTGGCAGCTATATGCTACATTCCAGGATCAGAAGCAGAAAATCTCTGAATACCAATTGCTGACAAACAACACTGAGAGGGAACTGATGCACTCATATTCTGCTGGGGAGTTTCCAGGAGGTGTCTGGTTGGCTATTTCAGGAAACAGGATGCTGGCCGGGCCTCTGGTCTAATGAAGCGGGGCTCTTCTATGTTGCTAATCTTAATTAAAACTGAGGATCCTGGGGATTCCAGTGAAAAGCCCTACTACATACAGAATACACATCCACCATGCTAAATTACAGTCATCCCTCCATATTTGCAGAGGGTAGGGACACAGGACCCCCACAAAAGCAAGAAAATATGAATAGACCCCCTAAACCATATTTAACAAACACACAAAAAAGTACAACGTGCAGATTCAACTCACCATAGATTCAAATGTACAGTACACAATACATTTGAATCTGCAGTAGAAGCACACCAGCCAACCAGTTCTGCCTTCAAGGTGGCAGGTTTCCTTCACAAGGCAGAAGCAGGCAGCTAGGGAGGCCTACTGACACCTCTGCCACTGCCCTTACACCATTTCTAATGGGGACTTACAAGCCTCGTCTCACATTGACAGTCTCTTGCAGTCTTATGAGGCTTGCAGAGAGACTGCAGGCACGAGGCAAGGCTTATAAAACCCTTTAAAAAATGGCATCGGGCAACAGCAGAGGCAGCAGTTAGTAATCTATGAATAATCCAATCTGCAAACATTAAACCAGCTTATGTGGAAAGCTGACTGTACATCCATCCAGATCAACAGAATTTTTTAAATGTTTCATTTCATCAGCATTGTGCCTATTCAAAAGGATGTCCATGGTCTATCAGCCCCAAATGACCAGTTAAGTACTGGCCCACCCATTTTCATCTCATTCACTTCATGTTTCTCAAATGTGCCTGGAATCAGTGGTGGGTAGTAACTCCCACATCAGTGGGAATCCTCTCCTCAAAAGAAGTTCAGCATCTTGGATACTTTCCTTCAAGTTTGGACTAAAATCCAGATCAGATTCCTTGCCTCTTGGAGATGTTAGCCACCAGCTCCCACTACTTGGACTATTGTTTTCAGCAGAAATGTTTGATGCGAAGAAAAGAAGGAGAGCCTGAGGACTTTTGCCCTTCTGATTGCCGCAAATGCCAGGAAAGTTTAAAATTAATAGCAACCATTGTAAAAAGGGGAAAGAGAAATAAAAGAAACATTTATTGCCTCAGAAACAGTCCTGTGCTTCTGACATTTCCATATCATTGTAACATCCTCCTGCTTTTAGCACCAGGAAAGCATAAAACATGCTCTTGCAGCAAACACCATGAATTTTTCTGTCCTTTTAAACTTTAGCTTGGTAAGGTTGCATATACTATAAAAACAGAGTGAGAGAATGGGAGGACTTTTATTCTACATAAAGCAATTACCATTGCTGTCAGCAGCAGCAAAATTTACTGCTGAAGGAAAAGGGTAGGGAGAAAGGAATACGCAAAGGAGCTGAGATAAAAGAAGAGCCAGGACAAACATTCGGTGGATCAAACAAGTAATTTGACATTGTTTTAGGTTCCACATTCTCATATCCTTGATTCATTTCCTTCCATGGGTGATTCCACAGAAATTAATGGGAGTATTCATGATTCTCCCTTGTTATGGATGCTACAGGACATACCAGTAAGACTGTGCATGCGCCAGCACCCTATTAACAGGCTGTACACCCCACACTTTGGTATGGTTTAAGTGGCAAAATATAATTTAATTAGCAAAATATATTAATTGGCTTTGATATAAAACGTGCCCTGCTAGGCTGTATGGCCAAGCTGGTCAAGAAGAAAAGGCTGGCTGAACACATGCACTGCAAATTAGGTCAGAAAACACCTCTAGGCATAGCCAGGTCATAGAAATTCACCAGAAAACTCCAGAGATAACAGGTTTGCAGATAGCCTTAACGACTCTGCCTTTGGACAATAGCAACTGGGAGAGTCCCACCAAACCACTGATTGTCTTAACTCCTTTTCCTCTGACCAAACAAGCTTTCCTTTGCCCTAAAACCTGTCCAATGGGGACCAAGCTATCAAGACAGCCATTACTACTTTGTCACCCAAACACTAAGACCATTAGCCCATTCCAGACCTCATTGTCCACTCAAACTTCATTATCTACTCTGCTGGAAACCACTCACACCCTTGCCCTATAGGCAAAAATCTCATATAAAAACCCCTAGTTTTGGCCAGTCAACTCATAGTACACTGAGAGCTGGTCACCACTTTGCTACTCCAATTTCCAATTGTGTAATGTCCTTAGATGTGAGCCTAAGCCTCATTGCTGCTTCTTCTCTGTTCTTTGAGACTGGTAAATATCACCCCCTACACCGTGAAATCTTGCTATCAAAAACCTTTCCGTCCTTTTCCTTTTCAGCCTTGTGTGATTGCATGACTGTTTGGATCTCATGCATGCGATTGATTCCCCCAATAAAACACAATTAAGCCTACCTTCTGGATCTCTGTCTGGTTCTTTTCTGCGGAAGTACTGGTAAACAGAGGTGGAAAGATCTTGTTAGGTTATCCCCCTCTCGCAGGCCTCCTAGATTGAGCTAATAATTCCCCATCTTTGCATGGAAGTACTGGCATTGTGGGTGGACCCCTGAATCACCCACTTTTTGGGGTAACAGTCCCTCTTTTCAATCCATATTGTTTGGGATTATTTGCTTGTCCTTCGTTGTTCTAGTTCTGCTCTTGACATATTTTCCAGCTGCTTTTAAAACATCCCAGTTTCTCTCTCCTCCTCTTGCTTTGTCCCTTGGTCCTCAGCTTACTTCTACTGCTGCAAAATGAGTTCAGACTCCAAAGTAGTTCTCACTCAACTCATTCAAGGGAGAGCAGAGGTAGGGGTGAAATCATGCCCTTCCTAGTAGGCTCAGGGAAAAGCAAAGTGCAGCAGCCTCTGGTAGCTTGTGTGTTCTTTCTCATTAATAACTTTTGCCTGTTTGACCTCACTCTTGATGTTGCTTGGCCATGTGTCCCAGTTTTCATCTGTGAAACACTGCAGGGCATGTTTATCAAAACTCTCTAAATATTACAATTTTAAAAAGCCTTTCTTTCAACATCCTCTCTCTAACTTTTGCCACAACAATTGGTGCATTCCATATTAATAAACTAACTTCTAAGTCATCTCTACCCTTCAGAATGGCAGTCTGAGGCTTTACATAAAACAAGACAAATGTTGCTTGTGGCATTTTATATAAAAAGAACACAACAAAAATAACA
The DNA here is from genome assembly GCA_030412105.1 of Cyclura pinguis. Classification (NCBI taxonomy): domain Eukaryota; kingdom Metazoa; phylum Chordata; class Lepidosauria; order Squamata; family Iguanidae; genus Cyclura; species Cyclura pinguis. Next base: position 60,723,868 of record CM059600.1, on the reverse strand, counting down.
TCCGTGTGGCATTTTTAGAGAGGGAGAAAAGGAAAGTGGGGGAGGAAATCTAATAGGCCTTAGAGAATATAAAGGGAACTTGAGGCTCTTTTCAGAGATTGTGTATATATACAGTTGCACTTACCCTTTGCCAATTTAATTTACAGCACTACGTAATCTTGTTGATGCACGAGCAATGTTTATGCCTTTTTGAGTTGTACAAACTATCACACTGCCTCAGTTTTACAACCTCACTGGAACAGGCTGACTAAAGTTCACTTCAGCCTTCAGGACCTACTAAGTCACATAGGCTGTTCTGAGGTCATGGAAGACTTTGCCAAATAGACAGAAGTCCAGTATTCTGTATTTGATTACCTTGTAAGTTGCTTCATTGTTTTCCAACCAACTTTAGTTTCTAATCCCATCAAGAAACTTGAGCACGCCAGGCGGTGTGTTCAAGCTCACAGACAAGTACTCAGACCAAACATGCTGTTGGCCCCTCCCCTACTTTGCCCATAGATTTGTTTATAGTATTTTCCCAGTGAAGTTAGAAATTGAATTGAGTTGTCGGCTTTCCCTTTTCTGATTGCATTGAAATCCAGACAGCAGGAGGCGGTTTCCTGCTGAGTTTGGGTTGCCTGTGTGAAAGGAAAGCAGGTGGCAAACCTGCTGTGAATTGGAGGAGATTGGCAAAGGATAGATTATAGTGTTTCATTGCAGTGAGGGAAGACTCTCCCCCACTTTCCTTTCAGAACTGGAGAAAAGATAACTTTTTTTTTCATATATATGGAACCAAATTCAATGTGCACTTTCCTTAGGTTCATATCTTTCCTTGAATTATGACACGGAGGGAGATGAAAAAAAGATCAGGATTTTAAGGCCAAAATAACATGCTGCTTAATGGGTCACTGTGCCTTGTAGCATAGTATGGAAGACCAGTTTAACATATGTTGGTTTTATTTATTCATATGTTATTTATTGCACTGCATTCCCTGCAGAATATAAATGATGCTTTACATATAGTCACTGACTCACACATTGTTTATTTCAGTCATCATCTTACATGTAGGAATCCTTTGGACACGCAGGGAACATTTTGTATGATGTGACGTGAATTGGAGGGATTTTAAATGCTAGTCAGCTTCACACACAGGTGGAGGGGATCAGAGAAGTGTCTGGTTATATTCTCATAACAATGACATCATCCACTTGAACCTCTGGAGAACCTCAGCAGATCTTGCTGGAAGATGTCCTCAGTCTGTGTCTGGCTAAGGGAACTTAGGCAGACACTTGTCCAATCACCTTTTCTTCTCCACTAGCAGTAGAATGGCCATGGGTGGGAGTTATCACAGTGACGCTGTGAGTCCTGGGGATGGCAACAGAGAAGTTCTGCATGCAGAACACCTATATTGTGTGTGACCATGTGAGATCTTGCACTTTTGATCTCATCTATTTATTTAATGCCTCACCTCTCTCCTGGCATGGGACCCAAGCTGGCTTGCAACAAAGTAAAACAAAGTACAGCTAAAATGTTATTATACAGAACTGAAAAACAACTAAATAAACAGACTTGCAAAGGCACAAAGTTAAAACAGTTAAAAATACACTGAAAACAAAATAAAAAAAGATAAATGCACAGCATGCCACATAAAAAGATTCTTCTTCCACATGAGTTAAGAGCCAAAAGCCTATCTAAACACATAAAGGGCTCTGACTCACCAGTAAGCCCAACTGTGGACTGCGGTGGCAAGGGGTGGGGTACCATCTTGAGCACACAGATCCCTATCTCCTTCTCAGAAGCCTGTGCAGCTTTCATGGGCTTTGAGGAAGGTCAACCAATGAGAAGCTGGAAGGGTCAGGAGCCAGTCCCTGTATGTGGAAGGGGAAGTTTTCACTCTAATCCAGTGGAGGGGTATACATTCAATCCCCTGCTGACTCTCTTGGAACTTGAGCCTGAACAGCCTTACAACTACCTATTCACTCTCAGTGTTATTGGGATTTTGTTGTTTTGCTCTTGTTTTTTTCACTTTGAATGTTACAACTTTCAAAGGATGGTGTGATATGGGGCAAGATCCAGTTTTTGGGAGAATGGCAGCTACAACATCCCACTTTTATCCCCTGTGGGGACCCCCATTAGGGATTTTGGGAATGTAGACCTGGGGAGCTGAGGATCAGCCTCCCACCCAGTGAGAGGAAACCACACAGAGGCATGGATTCTGTCAGCCCTCCCTGGCAGGCAGGGTGGAGGGAGGTGTTTATCAAACAACAGAAGGGTTATTCAATTCATAGTTCTATGCCATGCCAACACTACTCCGCTGTATCCAATAAAGTTGTGGCCATGTTCTCCAGCTCTAGTGGAATGTGTGCTTTGTGATTCTTCTGCTGCACCCACGACAACCTCTTGCCGCTTGGCCTGCAAAAGATCTTTGCCTGCCGGCAGCAAGAAAACAAAGTGGGGGGTCAACTGAGGCCCTTTCCGCACGAGGCAAGGGAATCGCTCCGTGCCGTTACCTACCGCTTCTTCTGGGGTCCGGAGCAATGCAGACTGTCCCTGAAGCCCTTCTGCAGGGCTCCTCCTTGGTCCAGGGCGAATCGGAGCAGTGCGAGGTCTGTAGATCCGCACTGCTCCAGCTTCCAAAATGGTGGTGCCGGCTTCCAAAATGGCAGCTTCTGGCTTCCAAAATGGCGGTTTCCGGTTGGTCGTGGGTCCTGACCAACCGCTGAAGCTCGCCACGCCTAAAGCCCACCCTCCACAGATGGCAGGCTCACATTGGTGTGAGCCTGCGAATCTGCATAAGAGAGCAGGAACGAAATGGTGCGTTCCAGGAAAATAAAGACCTGTTTTTTCCGGTCTTTCAAAAACACGCTGGAAGACCACTTGGAGTCATCTTGGAGCAGACTGAGGTGCAGATCTCCGGTAAGTAGTCCACTCCTAATCCACTCCAAGGTGCAGACGACCTCCATGAGAGGACACACTGCCCCGTTGTAATTGCCTGGTGCGGAAAGGGCCTGAACCTCCTGTGGCAGGGAGTTCCACAGCCTGGGAGAAGCAACTGAGAAGGCTTTCTCCCATGTCTTCACCAAACATGCCTATGATGGTGACAGGATGTTTGTAAGTTGCTTTGTCACTTGTTGAGAGAAAGGAAGGCTGTAAATAAATGAAATGAAATGATGGGACTAAGAAAAAGCCCACCCATGAAGATCTTACAGCTCTTAGGCCATTTCCGCATGACAACGCTCTTCTGCATTGTCACGCTGCAATTCAGGTCTGGAAGGGAGCAAGTCAGCAACGCTCCTCCCCATACCTTCTTGCTCCCTGTGGAAGCAAGCACGATAGCGAGGCACTTGCCATCGCTGCGCTGGGGCAGGAAGTGTTGCAATCACGCTTTCGTGGCTTCTGCACAATTGCAAGTACGGGAATGCTGCGGGATTGGAAGTGCAAAATAGATTTTTTCCATTTTGCAAATGCCGCGCAAATGCGATGCTTCACAACAGGGATGGCAGCAGAATGGCGACAATGTCATGCGGATTACCACTGCCATCCTGTGGCAGACGCTGGACAGCGACGTCATGCGGAAAGGGCCTTGGCAGATAGAGTCTTACCTTCTTTTTAATCATTTTCGCCACTATTAATGCATAAGACTTTAAATCTCATAAAGGTATAACTGTTAACTGTTCAGCTGATAGGCACTTATTTCGCATATAATGATGTAACTATGTCTATATTGACTTGAAGCATAGCCCATTAAAACATCCTTCTGGAATAATCTTTTGAGAAAGAAAGAAAGGAAGGAAGGAAGGAAGGAAGGAAGGAAGGAAGGAAGGAAGGAAGGAAGGAAATCATTATCAGGTCTTGTACCTTACCAGTACTTCTTGACAAACAGTCAAGGCAGGACTGAAACCTATTCAGTGTCTCTTGGTTAAGCAATTTAATTCTAGTTTCAGTGCCACTAGCCCTCTACCTTCCAGTTCTTTTGCACCCTGCAATTACAGCAGTTTGATACCATATTAATTACCATTCTAATTACCTTTAAGTATCATTCCATCCTGTTGAATTTGCAGTTTGGGGAGGAGAATTTGGAATTCTCTGCCAGACAGCTCTAGTACCTTCCCAAACTAAAAATTCCAGGATTCCACAGGATTCACCCATGGGCAGTATTAAAAAGCTATAATTGTGCAGTGTGAAAGCCAGTGCCTGTGAGCAACCATGTGCAATTTGCCAATGCCAAGATTTGAGGGATATTCCTTCCTGCCCACATCCCTCCCCCATCCTCTTCATGGCAGCTGGAAGAATCTTTGTTCCTCTCTTCTGGCAACTAACCAGGTCTCCCTTGAGTAGCTTGCAGAAAAGGCTGTAAAATCAGCCAGGCTGCTGTAAGGTTGGCAGAAGCCCCACGAGCTCTATTTTGGTTTTTGCTGTTGTGTTTTAAATAGACTAGTATTAGTGTTTTGCCTGGGCCTTTGTGCCCACTAGCACGATTAAAACAAATGATCTGTCAGCATTTCAGGGGGAGAAAAGTGTGTTAATTTCAGGCATTTACAACTGGGCAATAAAAAAGGTGCTCGATGCTGGAATATGAAATACAAGAGCTTCTTGTGGGAGTTAATATTTATGCTCATATTCTTTTTTTCTCCATTAGAACTAGTGCTTGTCACTTAGAAAGTTATTTCAGCTTTCCTGGTGAGGTAATGACAGAGATAACACAACACACACACACACACACACACACACACACACAAACAGGTTGAGTTTGCATTTAACCCCCTCTTCTGCCCAGAACAGGCATTTTTATATTTTCTGATGAAATCAGTAAGGGAGGGCCAACCTTCTTAAGGTTTTAAGAAGACTGGCCAGTGCAGGGCAACTTAGCAAATTGACTTGTTCCAAATTACTTTCTTCCTCACCACTGCCATCTGTTTACTTTCCAGCTTGATACCCAGTTTCTGGGAGAAAGGTGGGGTACACCTCTAACAGGTTAGACAAGCACTGTGATTTTGTGTATTTATATGGCAAATTTTCATACAATGATGGCATTCCTTTAAAAAACAAAGAACCTGCTTTTGGTTCTAGTACTCTAGTAATAATGCTTTCTTTACTAATTAATAATATTTCATTTAATATTCTAGAGTATTGTTTCAGAGAAGCACAGAGCAATTCATTTATCTGTGAAAACTCTAACAAATTTGTCATTACATGTATAATTTTATTTCTGCAAAGTTGGCTATAAAGTGAAATAATAAAAGAAAAGCCAAATTGTTTCACAGAATTCACAGAGCAATCTAAAGAGATAGGATGGAAAACATCAACCTTAAAGGTATGCCTTTACTTGTTAAATTTAATGGAACTTGTTTAGAATGACAGGGAAATTTTGCTTGGCTGCCTATTTTTATGAAGTTATAAATATAGTGAAAGACTGGATAAGTCCAAAGGTTTAGCTAGGCTAACATTCTATTTGCACCGTGGCCAAGCAGATGCCTTAACAAAGCCCACAGAGCCCAGTCCTTGCTTACCATAGGGCCCCTGTTTGTACCTGGTGTGTGGCTGGGGAAAGGCAACATGGAAGCTTTGAGATGGCATCTCTGGTCAGACACGGGCACAGTAAGAAAGCCCAGACCCAACTGATGGTGGATCTGATCTCCTAGGTAGAGGTATGTGGACGAAGGAGACCCCGTTTTGCCAGCCACAAAGCATTTAAGCCAGGCTGAAATATATGGTTTCTTAAAGATATCCCCTATCCACTGTTCTGTACACAATGGATTATGTGTTATTGCCATGGGCTAAGGCTGAACACCAATTAACAGAGCAGAAAGAAATCTTTACCTTTAGGCAGCATTTCTGTCACAACTTTATTTGTTGTTGGCAGGATCTGTTCCCCCAAAAGGAGCATCCTCCCCATAAGAAACCCAGCAAATTGGATTCTAGGCATGGGTACAGTTTAGCAACTGCTGCATTGTGCCGCTTCCAATTTTTTCCACATCATGAATAATCTCTAAGATGTCTTTAACATGTCTCTCCCTACCACTCAACCTTTTTTAAAGAAACTAAAAATTCTCAGGCATGGTAACCTGCTCACACTGGATAGTTGTTCTGTACCCTTGATTATTTTGCTTGCCCTCTTCTTCACCTTTTCAAACCATACAAGATCCTTTTTGAGATGTGATGATCAGAACTATACAGTCCTCCCTCCACATTTGGGGGTTTGACCTTTGATTATTCGTGAGGCATGGATGTGCCTTCTCTCCCCATTCTCCTCCTCCCATTCCTTTGCATTTATCTGGGCATGGAGAAGAGAGAAAAGTGCCCAGACAGAAGGCAAAGAAACAGAGAGAGGCTTCTGAAAGTCTTCCCTCTCCCTTCCGGAGCTCCTTCCTCCATTCCCTTGCCTCTGACCCAATTGCTGAGAACTTGTGCCAAGGCAAAAGGCAAGGGAATCAGGAGGAAGTCTCACGCGAGCCTTCCTTCTCCCCTCGGGAATGCCCATTCCCTTGCCTCTGGCCTTGATGTGCAAAAAACAAGGGAATGGGAGGGGGATGGGGGGGTGAGTTATTTGTGGTTCTTCCACTTTCTTGAGAGTTCTGCACCCCAAACCCTTGCAAAAGTGGAGGAGCGACTGTTTACAGTTTTCCAAGTGTAGTCACACCACAAAATTGTATAAAAAGGGATATTATACCACGGGTTTTATTACCAATTCCTTTCCTTATAATTTCAATAAGGGAATTTCCCTTCCTTACAGCCACAAGACAATAAGTGAGGGTTTTCATTGAGGTGTACACTACAACCCCCAAATAATTTCCATTCACCAGCAGCTCAGATTCCGTAAGTGTATTTGTGAACAAAAATACAAATAAAGCCTCAAACAACTTCAACAATTAAAATATAATCGAATTAGAGACACAATTTAACAGGCATTAATAATATAAAGACCAACCACATAATTCATGCAAGGTTTTGACAACTAAATCGAGGAATATGCTTTTTCTGAGGCATGAATTATGTGGTTGGTCCTTATTTTTTCATGTGTATATTTGGTCAGCTGCATCTAACTTATTCTTATGTAATATAGGCCAAATTAATTAACTCTTCTAACTATAATGACAGCCAGTGTTTTCCACCTCTTTTAAACAGTAACTTATTTACTTACTAACTACAACGTATTGCAATCAGTATGGGTGACTCTGGAGAATGTTGGATTTCTTCCTGTTTTTACTTTTTTGTAATTGTATGAAACTTAATACAAAAAAATCTCATTCAAAAAGCCTGCCTGAATATAAAGGCCTTTTCCTGTTGCCAGAAGGAAAATAAACAGGAGCCAGCCTAGAAAAGACTTGGGCCCTTTCCACAAGGAAGGTCCCAGGCTGCACTGCAGAAGGAAGAGGCGGGGCTCTCGCGCGAGCAGGCAGCTCGTGCAGAGCCAAAGGACCCCGGATGTGAGAGCCTCTCACCAGAGGCTGCTCATGCGATCCCCGCACCCCAGTGCCGGAAGAAGATAAGGTGCGGAAAGGGCCTTGGAAAGCAGTTCCATAACCTGGGAGGAGCTACTAAGAAAAGGCCTTATCTTGTGTTCCCATTAGGCAAGGAGGACAAAGTGGCACAAGCCGGACAGAATGAAGAGCCTTAAATGAAGATGCCAAGCCCCAAGTATGCTTGCATGAGAGAGTGTGGTCACTTAGGCCCTTTTCACATGTGTGTGGGGGGAAACGGGCGAAAACACACTAAAACGGAGCTTACCCGCAGCTGGGTAAGTCCGTCGCCATGCAGAGCAGCGTGAGCTCGCTGCTCCACACTCCTCTGGCGTCCCAGAGGGCAGCTTCCGGTTGGTGGAGGCTCTCCACCAACCGGAGAAGCTCGCCAGCCGGAAGCCCGCCCCCGGCAGATCTGCAGGCACGCACTTGCGCATGCCTGCAAATCCACTTTAGAGCTGCGCGCTCCGTGCTTTTTAAAAACCTCAAAAAAGAGGTTTTTAAAAAACACGCAGCCTGGCTAGTTCCAGCCGTTCCTGAGTGGATTCTGATGTGGAACTACGAAAAGTAGTCCATGCCAGTCCACTCTACGGTGCAGAAGACCTCTGTGAGAGGTCGCTCTACACCGTTTTAGAAGCCCGGTGTGGAAATGGCCTTAGCCTACATCCAAGAAGGCTAGAGAAATGGCTAGACTGAGAAGTGGGTCACTTTGTTGAAAAAACTCAGGCCATTTCTGCACTGCACTGTCAAAAGGCCAAAGACCTCTCTGGCTAAGAAATCTAAATGCCCCTCCCTAACCCAGGATTCCATAGGATGTTGAAAGTGGAATAATAGCACTATAACACTGTAGCGCAGAAATAGCCAAAAAAGTGGGTCACTTTGTTGAAAAGACTCTGGCCGTTTCTGCACTACACTGCTATAGTGCTATTATTCTACTTTCAACATCCTGTGGAAATGGGATTTGTAGTTTACTGAGGCCAAAGAGCTCTCTGGCTGAAAATTCTAAAAGCCCCTCCCTAAACTGCAAACCCCAGGATTCCACAGGAGATTGAAAGTGGAATAATAGCACTATAACAGTGTAATGCAGAAATGGCCTCAGACAGGTGACCGTTGATTTTTCAACAGTCTGTAGCAGCATAATGTGGTGGTTTGAGTGTTGGACTACCACCCTGGAGACCAGGGTTTGCTTCCCTGATTGGGCATGGAAACTCACTGACGACCTTGGCTGCCCCCCACACTCAGCCCCAGAAAACCCTGTGATATATTCATCTTAGGGTCACCATAAGTTGGGAACAACTGGAAGACACAACAACATGCAAAAGCTGCTTTCTTGCAAGAGATATCTTATTTTTAGGGCCACCAGTATGTGTGTGTGGAAGAAATAAGTTGTTCTGTAACACTGATGCAAATGTGGTTGACACTAAATACTTCTAAGTCAAAAGTAATTTCTGAGTAGGAAACACAGGTTAGGAAGAAGAACCATTTGCAGTGCTTGAATTCTGCCCTTGCGTAACCCAAGCCCCAGAAAGGTAAGAGTACTAGCCCTGTCCTTGGGGTAAGTGGCATTGCAAAACAGCTGAGTTTCCAATCCCCCTCTTTAGTATCAACTGTATCAAAGTGCTCTCTTAAAAGGGAAAAGAAGACTTCTACAGTTGGTAGTGGGAAGCACTGCTTGCTACATGGGATGCAAGGTAGACTGAAGGGGTGAGAAATCAGAATAGGAACGGTGTTGGTTTTCACCTTTCAGTTCATTGGTAGAACTATTTTCTGCTCTGTTGTGTTCCTAATATTTTCCATCAACACCTGGCTATATGCCAACGTTTATTCTCCAAATGAAGAGATGTTTGACAATGCCCCAGGACTGTATTCAAAGCACAAAGGTCATAATCAAAATGAGAGTCTTAATCTCCTAGAGCTCAGCCCAATTGGGAAATACCACAGGAACCCACCATAGGCTTCCAGTAAAGAGAAGTAGATAGGTTCTGGATCACTATTCAATAACTGCTCTTTTGAATAAAGCTCGTTTGGTACTGAAAGGGAGACTGCTATGCAAATGAGACTTAATTATCACGGTATTATTTGTTCTGAATTAACATAGTCAAGGGCCCTATTACCAGGTATTAGGGACTTATGTAGGTTTCTTATCTGGATTCTCTTTTCCTGGAATTTACACATTCATCTCCTTCCTTCATTCCTTTTGATTTATGTCTTGCTGTTCCTCCTAGTAGCCTAGATTGGCTAAAAAATCTACCTAAAACTAATGAAGGGCTATGGAAGACCCTGCCCCACCTCAGTTCAGTTCAGATTTTGTGATACAGATTGGACCCGTATTCAGTTCAAAGGGATTCAGTCCTGAAAATAAGCAAAAAAAACCCTCAGATCTTTATGATTTGCATAAGGAAATCAAGATGACCATAACTCTTTCTTTTTAACCAAAAGTGAGTAAATTTTGCAAACATGCTGGTGTTCGGAGAGGATTAATCCCACTTGAAAAAAGACTGAAAGGGTTTTGTGTTGATCACATTTAAAATTTGCTTTTCTCTGTTTAAAATGTGCAAATATGTGTGCTGATTTTCCAGACTGTGCTATCATCTAAGTTGTATGCGTGCTGTTTGTATACTAACACTTAGGCCCTTTCTGCACCCTGCCTTGTCCCACTGTGCTCCAGTGGCAATCCCAGCAGTGGCTCTGCTGGGAAGGGAGCACAATGGAAGTGCTCCCCTCCGCATGGGACCGGCTCCCTGTGGAAGAGGGTCACGCCTCTTCCTTCTGCAGCATAACCAGATACTTTCCCAGGCTGCACTGGGCCAGGAAGAGCCACCATTGTACTTCCTGCCCTTCTGCAGAACAGGTAAGTGCGGGATGGTGGCATGATTGTGTGTCACTGATGGAGAAAACCCGTCAATGGCCCTTTCCGCATCTTACCATTTTCCGGCGCTGGGGTGCAGGGATCATGCGAGCAGCCTCCAGCGAGAGGCTCTCACGTCCAGGGTCCTTCGGCTCCACACGAGCTGCCTGCTTGCACGAGAGCCCCACCTCTTCCTTCCGCAGTGCAGCCTGGGAGTTTCCCAGGCTGTGCTGGGGCAGGAAGTGCGACCGGCGCGGCTCTGCAGGCTCTGCACACCAGGTAAGTGTGTGCGGGGCCTGGGAGCAATGCGCAATCGCGCACCATTTTCGGCTTCTAGCCGAAAATGAAAAGGTGCGCAATCAGCGCCTGCTGGCCCCTGGAATGTCACGCGATTGTGAGTGTGTCATGCGGATCGCTCCTCACAATTGTGCGACGCTCCAGGCCCTCTTTCGCATGGAAAATGCCATGTAAAAAGGGCCAATGATTTAATTCTGTGACTGTGCCGCTTGGGGGTGGAAGAGCAACAGGACCACCACAAACTCATATAGAAACGTCATCCTGGGCCCACTCCTCTCCTGTCCCTATGCCACAATGGCAGGACACTGCAGAAAGGGCCTTACTGTGTCTCCCAACACCACAGAGAGAGAGAGAGATTTTGTATAGCACAGCATAATAGCTCAATATGTGGAACTACCCCACACAGTCCTTTCAACACCCCATTGACTCATTGGGCCTTTCCGCATACACTGTTAAAGTGCTATTATTCTACTTTCAACATCCCGTGGAATTCTAGGCCAAAGACCTCTCTGGATGAGGATTTTAAATGCCCCTCCCTAAACTGCAAACCCCAGGATTCCATCAGGTGTTGAAAGTGGAATAACGGCACTATAACAATGTAGTGTGGAAAGGTCCATTGTTTAGGAAAGGTCCAAATGTTTCCCAGAGACATTTTGTGGCTGGTGGAGAGTTAGAAGGATCAGAGGAGTGTCTTCTACATCCCCACAGACAGATGCAAAACAATGATTTCACCATCCTTTCCCCTAAGCATCGTGACTGGAGGACACTCTGCAAAGATGCATGGCTAGGATCAGAGTATATAGGGAGTGAGAATTTTATAGTTAGATTTATTCTTTAGGTATTTTTGGCTTGGCCCCCAGTATAGATTCACATGTTGAGAATTCTATAAGCTTGTAAAAATTGTGTTATAGCAAAATTAGTTCTACTTCATGTGAGTCTTGTTTAGTAGATGTCATGGATTGCCTATAATACAAATAAATGGTCACATCACACCTGAACTCTCATGAGAAGCCAAGTTGACTAAACTGAGGCTGTCATGCTTTGGACATATCATGAAATGCCATTACTTACGGAAAAGATTATACTACTTGTTAATCTGAAAGGCAGTAAGAAAAGAGAAAACTGCATTACAGATGGATTGACTTAATCAAGGAAGCCATAACTGTTAATTTGCAAGATCTGAGTAGGGCTGTTGATAACCAGGGCTCATGAATGTCTCTCATACATAGGGTTGCCATAAGTTAAAGTTAAAGCTGACTGACAGCAAGTATCAACAAACACAAGCAGTTGCACTTTTTCCAGAGTTGTACAGCAGTGGTGAAGGAAGGCAGATAAAATACGCTGGATTGGGATAAACCATTTTTCCAATGCCTCATTTTCTTCATAGCTGCTGCCCTTTTTCCCTTCTGCTGTCATTGCTTACACAAGTGTAGTTACACTGGCATAATGTACAAAAGGATTCTGGCCATAGTCTGTCAGAGTGGAAACAGAGGGAATGAGAGGGACTTGGCCTACCTAGTTATTATTATCTAGAGGGCTCAGTAGTTCAACATGGCAGGTAGTTGTTTTTTAAACTGGATAAATATGTGTATGTAAATATTTGGACTTTAACACCATAGTACAAGAAAGTTGCTGGTTTTCATATTGTCATAGAATCATAGAATCATAGAAATGTAGAGTTGGAAGAGACCACATGGGCCATCCAGTCCAACCCCCTACCATGCAGGAATTTCCTCAAAGCACTCCCGACAGACGGCCATCCAGCGTCTGCTTAAAAACCTCCAAGGAAGGAGACTCCACTACACTCCGAGGCAGCATATTCCACTGCCGGACAGCCCTGACTGTCAGGAAGTTCTTCCTGAGGTTCAGGTGGAATCTGAATGTCAATCCTATTGATTAGTAAGTGAAACCATGAGAATATGTACCTTGCTCACAACTAGACATGAGTGAACTGCGTGGTTGTTGCCCAGAACATTGCACTGAAGGACACACCAAAATGATCTTTTTGGCTCATTGTGTATTGAGCCTGCTGTCTGCAGTGAGCAAAGTTCCCCCACTACCACCGACGAAAAACGAAGTGTCTTTGCACTTTGTTCTACTGGTCATTGTTGTTGTTTTGTGCCCTCATTTCCAACTTTTGATGGCCCTAAGACAAATCTATCAAGAGGTTTTCTTGGAAAGATTTGTTCTGAGAGTGTTTGCCATTCCCTTGCTCTACAGCTGAAAGAGTGTGACTTGCCCAGTGGACTTCCATGGTTGAGCAAGGATTCAAACCTGGATTGAAACCTCTTGGGATCCTAGTTCAACAGTGAAACCACAACATCACACTGGTTCTAAGATCACACCCTATCACCCAAAAACAGTCCAGAGGATTATATTCATCAGACTCTTGGTCCAACATTCAAACTGCTACACCACCTGGCTCTCTCTACTCATTGGTAACTGACTGCAAATTAACTTTCTGCAAAAAAAATAATTTTCTACCAATCAGTTTTTTTTTCTCTTTTAAAAAAGGGCCCATCACAATTTCAAGAGAAAGAACAGAAGAATGAGGCTTGATTGCTTTGTTTTTGTTTTTATTTTGAGGCAAACAACGTATTATTAGACATTTTCAGTGGCGCAAGAGACTGATCTGTTGTAGCCAGGGTGGCGAATCTGCTTTAGGTTTTTCAGCCACTGACACTGCCCACCCCAGCTGCTCCTGGCTGTATGGGAGTTCTTCTGGTGCCAAATCTCTGTCAAGAATAGGGTAGGAACACCTGCATGGCTCCCATACAACCCAAAACGTCTGTGGGAGGTATGGCCATAACAACGATCACACCTGATCACGATAAATATCATGAACACTATAGGTATAATTTGGTAACCCAATTGGTGAGAGTGAAGGTGTTCATCTCCCAGGGCCATCTTTTTCTTACAGCTGGCCTAGTTGCTTGAAATGGTACCTTTGTATGGCTACTGATTATTACATTTCACTCAAGGGTAGATACATAATTCTGGTAAATAAAAAGACACATGGATACAGCTACCCAGGAATACATTCACCTATATGCGTAACTGCTTGAAGTGACAGTGCAGTGAAATTTCTGCTCAAGAAGCATGAAAGCCTCCAGATAAGATATGAAGCCACTGCCATCAAATTATACCTTTCCCATGCCACCAGGCAGCTCTTAACATTTGGTGATAATGCTATCCAAGACACTAAAACTCATGTGTCTAGCAGCAGAGCCCATGGTCTCCACGCCTTCCTGGCACAAGGAGAGCAAGGAGAGCCCTCTGACCAAACCTTAAGTCCAGACTTAGATGGATCTCAAAGCACCAGCTGGCTGTGGTTTGCTTTCCCATTCCTTTTCCTCACAAAAGAAGAGGGATAAAAGCCCAACCCAAGCTTCCAAAATCCCTGGTTTTTCCCTGTCTCCATCGGCCATTATCTTTCTGAGAGGCTGGCACTTCAGGAACAGGGCTCAGTGTCTCAGGAACTGCCATGGGTCAGATTGGGAACCAAGAAATTCAGATTAGTCCTACAGGCTAGGAAGTCTCTTCTGCTGTACTGACTCCTAAGCTACTTTTCACTCTGAGAACTATGACTGATCCTACTCATTGGAAATTCGTTCATTCACAAGTCTAAAATATTTTTCCCAGTTTCCTCCCACGAATCCTTCCGCTAGTGCAGGAATATGAATTCCTTCTTTACTTGCCTAGATTGGCATTAATGATGGTGGATGGAAGAACACCCATTTCAGGACACTCCGCTCTAGCTAGAGCACACTGATTGCTTTAGAGTTGCTATTAAAAACTCATGAAGTTGAGTGGGGGAGGGTGCACTTATAAATCCACTTTTCTCTAGTATACTCTATCACACTGGATTCTAAGACATTCAAAAATGCATTAAAGCTAATTGCAGTCCTGAATTAATAATGTGAGAGATGTTGAAAGGTGTTTTCCTTATTTGCAACCTCCAGAGTCTGCTAATAGGCAGTCCAACTCCTGTTTCCGTCATGGGACCACCACTGCTTCTATCTTTCACCATGACCGCAGCAGCCCTTGTTAATGGACATTGTAGAGTCAACATAGTACTCTATTTAAAAAAGGGTAACAGTAGCTGGTAGGCCAAAGAAAGTCTCTCATAGTAAGAAGTGCTAACATGTTACCACCTTCGCAGACAGTTATGACAAAAATTTCCATCCCATTCCTCCACTGTCACCCAAATAAGGTGGCAAAATGGGAAGACTATTTTGGCTCAACCTTACATTGGGCACAGCACACAATAAGAATCATGGCTGGCATATGACTATGTTCCAAAGACTACATACATCTAGCTCTCCAAAATCTTACATATTTGGGGTCTCTGAAGAGCTGGAAAGTAAAGGTGCTTTGGATGCTATATACAGTTGTCAGGAAAAGGAATTTTTACAGGCCCCACCAAAAACCATTACCCTCGCATCTTTGCTCCTTGAATTTTCTCCCAATCTTCTACCGTGCTCCATCTGACCTCTTCTTGCTGTCCTTGCAACCTAGTTCTTGCCGAATATTTAATTCCACTGGAGCAAATGTCTCAGAAGTCAAATGAACTGGAGTTAGAGGTTATTTTCCCTTCTCTTTGCTGTGGCACATATTGACTTGATATTAAAGGTGCACGACACTGCCTCACTGCTTGGTGTTTGGATACCATTCAAATGAAAAACAGTGTAATCACAGAGATGACAATAGTTATCCACAAGGATCTGGAAAGCCATTACTTAGGCTACGAACAGCTTGGCAAATATTGACCTTCTCACCTATTCTTTACTAACCCAATAGCAGACAACCAGCACTATGGTTATTAACAAAGGCAATTCTATAAGACTGATATGAGCAAATGATTTAGCACTTGCAGGTAAAACTTTTATACAGTCTTAATTTACTACCCACTAGTGACCCTTTTTTTTTATAAGTCAGAACAGGATAGATTAGATCTTGCATGTAAATTTTATGTTTTGTCATTCAGGAGATTTACGATTTTAGTTACACCTAGCGCATGCAATGAAGTAAAGCCATGTAATAGCTGAACATGTCCTCTTAAACTCCGTGAAACTGCAAAGCGTCGGAGGATATTACAATTCTAAAAGCCACAAAAAAGTGGAGCCCATTTCAATCAGAATACAGCTCAGGTTAGTTAAATTTTACGACATGGGTATGGGTGCAAAAGGAAAAGGATTATTATCACAAAGACACCAAAACTATTAATTATCTTATCAGGAAACTGTTATGTCATAAAAATAGATCTCTCATTGTTTAAAAAAAAAAACCACTAAAGTTATCTGTGAACCAATTTTCTTAAACAGGATAGTAAGTTTTCAGCAACATCTATTCTATGTTTTTTTCAAAACTGATAATAATAAATGGTTCCATCTTACAATACTGTAAGACCTTAAAAACCTAAAGCATCCTAAAAGTCTTGAAACAGGCTAGATGATTGAGAAGTAACTTAACAGGTAACTTTATTTCAAATAACCTTCAAAACCTTAATGTACAAGCAAGTGTATGTTTTGGTAACTGACCATAAATTGTCTAGGGTCAGTCTTCAAATTACTATTTTTTTTTAATATTAAGAGGATTTCACTATACCTGGCCTGAATTCTATTGGTAGTCTTGATTAGAACAAAACTTGTTAAAGGAGGGAGATTTACGTAAGTGTTACCTCGCTATTTAACAGTTGATTCAATAGTTCTATCTTAGATAGGGTTATTAGTGGGTTTCAACCTTCCCTTTCATTTTAGCTGCTAAGACCAATATCTGGGTGATGGGAAGCCACTGAGAATTTTGTTGTTTTGTTAACTGACCTCAAGTCGGCTTCAAGTTATGGTGAGATCTTGCAAACTCAGAATTGTGGCTTCCTATAATACCTTGTTCTTTTCCTGACACCTTCAAATTGATCAAGCATCATCATCTTTTCTGATGAATCATATCGTCTCATGTAACCCACTAATAACCCTATCTAGGATAGAACTATTGAATCCAAAATATGATTTCACCTCAGTTTCATCATTATAGCTTCTAATGAGAATTCAGACTCAACTTTCTCTCAGACCCAATAATTCGTCTTTTTGGCAGTCCATGGGGTACACAGAACTCTCTTCCAGCACACTTGAAATGAGTTGATTCTATTTCTTCCAGGTTTCTTCACTGAGAATTAGCCGAGGCATATTGTCCTCTGCAGAGATCAACACTTCTGAAGTGAGCTTCCCATAACTTCCACAGCTTAGAAATACCACTTTTTTGAACTATAGCTCCCAGAATCTCCAAGCTGGTATGGCCAATTGTAGTCCATTCTGAGAGGTGTAATCAACAAAAGTAACTTTTCCAACTACTTAGATGTATCATAAAGCAAAACTTGCCCATTGTGCAGTGTTTCTCCACACATGATTTCCACCAAAACTGATGCCAGCAGGAACAAATAAAAACTTTACAGAATGAATGTTCTTCTTCACTGCTTGGCTGGGAAGTAGGAAGCTCACCATGGGGGATATCAACCACATCCTGGCTTATTGTACTGGTTTATTACCTCATATTAATTCAAATTTCCCTGGTTGGGCATGTCAGGATATTTGCACAAAAGCAAGTGTGTGACAGGAGCAGAAGAGCACTCTGGCCTAACATGCATTCCCATTTTCATTAACTACACTAACTGAATTCAAAAATGAATTTCAAAAATGAAGGTAAGCCAGGCCATACTTTTAAAATTTTGGAAAGAACATATTTTGCAGCTTAACTCTAAACAACCAACTTTTGAGGGCAAAGATATCTGTTACCATTTTGGCCCCAGAGAACAAGCAATACAGAAGAGGAGAGGTGATCCAATATCTTATATTGGATCAAGACAGTTGGAGTTAACTGGTGGCATTTGATTTAGTGAAACCTCTTTATTTTAAGGCACTTCCAAACTCCCAGTTGCTTTCTAAACTAATTTTCAAAAGGATGTTTGAAGATGTTCTCACATCAAGGATACCTGTCAAAGTACACATGGGGAAAGATCGATTAGAGTATGGTAAAAGATTTTGCTCTGTTTCTTCCTTTCAAATTTGGCTATAATAAAGCAGAATTTTGTTTTCAAGTTTTGTTCTCCTGCTGGGACTGTCACCTCCCCATCTATGCAGCTGTCCCAGATGTAAGCTTCAGGAGATTAAAATTATTGAAGCCATAAAAGGCAAGATCAGCTAAGCAGGGCAGTGAAAAGGGAGTGAATGTTTCATGAAACATGCCTTACAAAGGACCAAAGCAAACTTACACAAACAATTTCTCCCATTTTCTACTGGGCTATCTCTGCAGTTACTTTAGCTGCTCTTATCTTAATCCAATATGAAATCATCAACAATTGCAGTTTTATTTCATTAAAATAGATGTATTGGTGGCCATGGTAAAAATGCACTTGGAAAATTTTGTGGTTAGTTCTCTGTACAGTGGTTGGTTTCAGTTGCTATCAATTAATTTTGTGGTATTGGTTAGGAAAAAGAGGTCTCATTCTTGCATGCCGTAACATAAAATAAAAAGTCCTATATTCAAAAGATTTAAATTTTTGAACAGGCAACAATTAGAGAAAAAAATTAATTTTAATTAGTTTATTAGAAATCAATATACTTCCCTGACATTCCTCCATCTATTTAGAGGTTCTAACATTTATCCTTACTTCAGAAAAATGCAGAATAATTAACAAAAACTGGTTATTGTATTCACATGATAATCATGCTACAACATCCACAGGATAAGCTAAACTTGTCCTTAGGAAACATTGCCAACAGTATAATTTTCACTTTACTATTTCTTTTTATTTAGGACAGATTAACATTTTATATTAGCAAGGCCAGCATAACTTTTAAGTAGGAACTACAGGTGGACAATAAAGAATTCTCAAATGCATAGCTACAAAGTACAAAGAGATGGAGTGTAGAGAGCACTTCCTCAGAAAAATTTTCAAGAAAATTTTCTAAAACCCTAGAAGTTTTATAAGGAATCCTATCTAGGTTTCTTCTCATTTCTCAGCTTCCCAACACTAGCCCACTCCTCATGAATCGGTTAAAATATGCTAATAAAATTGTCATTCCAATAAATTTAATGCACTAAAATGGTTTAACATACGGATTGATTATAGGGCACAATCCAAGAGCCATTGCATTGTTGTGTTTTGAATGTTACATTAAAAGTCCAAGGTACTTGGGTACAAATTCCTGCTCAGTCATGGACCCTCCTGAGTGACCCATGGACAAAGTCACATTCTCTCAACCTCAGAGGAAAGCAATGGCAAAACTCCTATGAACAAACTTGCCAAGAAGACCATGTGATAGGTTCACCTTAGGGTTGTTATAAATGAAAAACAGATTGAAGGCACACAAGAACAACAACAGCAACAAATGTACAATCCAAAGATGGTTTGCATTCTGACAATGCAACTTGACTTTCTGCCCCTTTTTGCAGGATGTCATCATCTTGCATTGGGGATAGGAGAAGGATGGGACCCAAACAACGCTTATGCATGATGTCGTCCATGTCCCGTCACTCCCGTCTCCAGGCAGTGCAATCATGCCGCAAATCATTGACAGATCTTACCTGTCAATGACCGGCGATCACGCAGCCTTCCTGCCACCCTCCTGCACTTACCTGAGCTGTGGAGGGTCAGGCAGTGTGATGGCCACACTTCCTCGCCCCAGTGCAGCCTGGGACAGTGCCTTGCTGCGCTGCAGAAGGAAGGAAGAGGCATGGCCATCGCACCTCCTCCATTCCCGCTGGCAGCCGGTGTAGAGGGGAGTGCTCCTATCATGCTCCCCCACCAGGACAGGCTCTACGGGGATCCCCATAGGACACCACCAGGATCAAGTAGAGTGTGGAAAGGACTTCTGCCTCTCAGGAGACTTCCTTACGTCAGATCGTAAACTCTTATGATACTTCTCTGAACCTCAAAAATACGAGATAAATGCTATAGAAGCCACATGTATCAAGAGGTTTGCTTGTATCTAGCTTGTTTTTGAATTCTACAGCACTGATATAAACCCAATCTTTGCTCCTAACTAGAGTAGACTCGGTGTAACAGTGGGACTCACCTACATGTTGACTTAACCATTCAGCAATTGATTCAATGGGTTTACTCTAGTTGGGACTAACCATCAGGTTTCCAATCCCTGTTGGTAAGCTTTGAATTGACAATCTTTCCCAACATCTGTGGATTCCTGAGAATATGAATAAAGTGCAACCCCTGGACAGTTGTAGACATGTGGACTGTATTCTGAGTTTCAAATGGGAATCTTTAGGTGGGGGCAAAGACTGCCGCCAGAATGATGCTTGACACTCATACTCCCCATTCATTCATGTGTCATAACAGAACATCTTTACAAAGGTGTTGTTATGAACAGGAATCATACAAAGTGATGACACCTGTATTATTTCACATACAATAATTGCAATGCAATAAGGCAATTACAACTTAAGTGCACCAAACTTTCACATCATAGGATGCTGCAGTCCTGTGAATATCCCCAGTGAGGTATCATTTTAATGGGAGAGCTAGTCAAGAATATTGACCTGAATACTGAGAAGAACATTATAATATGTAGCCTGTCCAATGTACAGATACAATTCAGACTTATGCTTTGACGCTTTCTTATAAGGGAATAAAACTAGTATTGTTATTTAAAAAAAATGGTGCAGATCCCTTTGTTGGCAAATAGCAAATGACTGCAGCACTTGATGATTCATACAGGGACATAATAATAAAGTTAATCATCAGGCACCAGATCCTACATATTATGCCATTTTAGCTATAAGACCCATTCATAGAAAAGTCATTGGTAAGCTTCATGTAGCTGAACCATACATTCTCAGAAGAGTATATCTCTGCATTGTAATGAGGAAATATAATTTAAAACGAGACTGTTATTGTTTAGGTAATGGGTGTTTCTTTCTTCAGTTTCATTTTCAGAGTCACAGTAATACCCTGACTGTACCTTCAAAGAGTGGGATGCAAATAGACTGTTGGCAGTGAAATTATTGCTTCTTAAACCTCATCCTAAAACTGATAAAAAAAACAGTCAGATTGTGTCTGAAGCAAGCACCCCACCCGATCTCAGATGCGCATGTTCCCTGTCTGTCCACAAGGGCTGACTCACATTGGGTCATTTGGTATGCACAGAGAAAAAAGCTCCCGTCAAGCTTATTCGCCTAAATCAATTTATTGGTCCCAACTAGAGTATACCTATGGGATCAATGAACTTACATAAGTGTGGATTAACTAATTTCCCATTGTTTAAATGGATTTATTCCATTTGGGGCCAACAATTGGATTTAAGCCAGAATATCTGTCTGTCTTCTCCCTTCAGTCACATCTGAAATGGAATTTTCCCAACTTCTCAAACATCCAGTTTCTCTTTCTCTTTCCTGAATAGATGCTAAAATACGATTTAATTTTCGGTTATAGCGGAGGTCTTAACCATGCAACGCAGGAACGAACAAGAAATACTTAACAAATGTCTACTTTTTGTTCTCTCAGCATGAGAATGTTTTATGGCTATTAGCGGCATGTATTAATAACACAAATGCAGGCTGCACTTTTTTACATGCCATTTTACATGTCTTCAAATATGTCTGGTTGCAGTAGTAGTGTGCTAAAAACCAGTCTATGCTAAGGCCAGTTCCGCATGACGGGGCTCTGCGAAATCCTTCCATTGCAGCCCCAGCAGGGAGGGGAGCGCACCAGGAACGCTCCCCTCCGCACCTCACCAGGTCTCTGCAGAGGGGAGAATGCTGGCCCAGCCTCTTCCCTTCTGCAGTGCAACTGAGCACTTGCCATTGCTGCACTGGAGAGGGAGGCATGGCCAGGAAGGGCGACAGCACTGCATGATGGTAGGTGTAAAATGGATTTTTTTTTTCCATTTTGCAAAGACTGCACATGTGCGCCACTTGGGGGCAAGATGGTGGTGGGCTGGTGACAACATCATGCAGGAGCACAATCAGCTGATCACTGCCACCGTGGCCCCACAGTAGCGCAGCCCCCTTGTGCAGAAAGGGCCTAAGCTGTGTGTGTATCCACACCAATCCCCCCAAGCTCTTTCACACCTGTGGAACCTGTAACACTGTAGAGGCAAAAGAACAGGAAGGGTTAGGCATTTGTGCTTCTTGTTCTTTCCACAAACGCACTGTATCTGAAGCCACCAAGTTCTTTCAGGGTCTCCAATGTGTATAAACCTAATATATAAACACTTCCCTGCACAAAATCTGACAGGGAAAAAAAAGAGAGAGCAGGTAAAATGGAGCAATGCAGAATTTACAGCCAATAACTAACTACAGACCTAATGTTGATTCAAGAATACTTAGAAAACAAATACATTTAAGAATGTAACTTCATCAGAGACAGTACCAACACTGATTTATAAAATAACATCCTGTGGGGATTAAGACTTATGAAACCCTTGTGCTGGCACAACATAGGAGCAACTCAGTCAGCAGTACTGTTGGGTTTATGCCCACATAGCCACATATGTTTTCATTACCTGTGTGATGAGAGAAAGAGGGGGAGAGGGGGAACTCCTAAATATATCTAGCTCTTAGCCATCACATTTGGTTTCCAGATATTCTTGTAACTGATCAATGTGTCTCTGCAGATAATTGCCTCCTCCCATCCTCTCTCAATCGCCCTCCTCCGGCCTAACAAATTAAAAGGAACTATCACTACTGAATGTCCATATAGTCACACAGTGTATTTTCAGAAGGCTTGTGATTTAGTTAATTAACGCTGACAGAAGATGCATCTTCCAGGCCCTGCTGCTCTGCCAGCCCCATCCATTTCAGGACCGATGGCCCAGGGCTCCATCCTGCAAAAGGCCCACTGGAACTAATCAAGTTGGCATGACTGCAGAAGGACTTACCGGGTTGCACCCGTTGCAGTTTATTACTTCCCCTCTGACGAATTAATTGACAGAGCACAGTATTTCTGTATGCACATGCATGCCCATATGTGTCTTTTTGCTTGGTGGGTGCCAGCATTTTCCCCATATAAGGAATGACATATGTGACAACTGACAGTTGCAAATGGCAAGAACAGGTGTCTGATTACACATAATATCAACTTTATTTACTGAGCCACATCTGAGCTTCTTACAAATTAAGGAGGTAAAGGGGGAAAAAAGAGCAACAAGAAGTTGTAGCAGGTTATAGGTTACCCAGACAGACAGCTTTCAGAATATCGATGATGGTTTTGACAATTATGAAAAAACAAAAAGCTATGCGGCATACTGCATTACTTACACAGTTGGCTTTATTTGCCTTTGGAACAAAAACACATTTACGGTATGCTATTTTACTGTTCCCCTCACCCCCAATTTAGATGTGCAACTAGGAAGCTCAATACTGAGTAGGGAGAATTGTCCATCTCTTGCCAAGGTAACTTGATGCTGCCTGCAGGCTTTGACTTATCTTCGGCTCCCACGCCTCTCCTATATCTGAAAACTGCCATATATCAGCATTACATCCATCCACATTTAAATGAGAAGCCTTTCCAGTTTCTTCTTCAACAATAACAACAAAATTCCTACAGCTCATAAAACATTGTCAGTAGCATGTGGGGGGGGGGGGACAGAAATAGCAAAAGTCTGTAAATGGTACAGTAGGGCTATGCAAGAAATGCTAGAATGAGAACGATTCTGTAGCCTCTGGCACTGGATTGTGGAGGATCAGATCAACTAGCAACAGTGTAGTCATTAGCAGAGGGTTTACATGAGACAGGTGGGCAGAGCCAGTGGATTTAACCTGTCAGGTTATTTCAGCTACCAGGGCAAATACTACACTAAATGTTTAAACTCTGTGATCCCTCCTTTTGTATCACCAAAAAAAGATGACAAAAGATAATAAGGATTTGCCTACAATTAGGTTTACATGGGATCATTTAGACTACAGATACCTATTTATAAATAATTGCTTTGATTAAGGAAAAAAATACACCTTCCCTTGGTGGGGAAGACAGAATGTGAGATCTGCGTTCCAACTCAATCTGCAAACTATTAAGAGACAACCTCAAGACCCTATACTCCCTTCTTGTGATTCCTTATCAGAACTTGGAAGGAATGTGTTAGGTATTAATGTATTACTTGGAACTGGTTATTTCCCCCAGCAACAAGGGTGGGCCATTGTTACTGCTCACCAAAAATGCAGAAAACGAAGCAAACAATCAAATCCGGAAATCCCTCCCTAAGAATAAGAACAGGCAGGGAGGCCTGGTATTACTTATTGTGAGGGTTTGGCTGCAAACTGAACTCTCTACTCCATCTTTCTTTAAACTTCCGAAATTCAAAGCACAGTTTCTCTGAAAGGATATTCATACTCCCAGATATACTCACAGTGTAATTTCTAGGGTGTTCTAGTGTTATAGCACTAGAACACCCTAGAAAAATATCTCTGGTGTTCTCAAGTACTAAACTTTCTGCATTCACAAGTATTTCACCATTAGTGCTTCTGGGAGTACTGGTATCCTTTCAGAAAGCTATGAGCAACCCATGTAGCTTAGATACCGGGGAGCTAAAGGAAGACTGCAAAAGCCAGCTTGGTGTAGTGGTTTGAGCCCTGGGCTACAACTGGAGACCAGGATTTGATTCCCTGCTCAGCCATGGAAACCCACTAGGTCACCCTGGATGCATCACACGCTCTCAGCCCCCAGAAACCGCTGTGATAGGTTCGCCTTAGGGTCACCGTAAGTGAGAAGCAACTTGAAGGCACACAGTAACAACAATAAAGAAAGACTGCGCTACACAAGGAAAACCAGTTCAGTTTTTGTTTTCGTTTTATGGCCAGTTGCATTAGGGTGCATCCTTCAAGGAAGGTGGCCTTTCTAAAGTTGAAAAAAGCTGTTAGGAAAATGCTAGCGTATTTAAAATGCATAACAAAATGGGTCACATCATTAACAACAATAATGACAACAATCTGGGTACTCCAGCAAAGAACGAGTAATATAATGAATGTATTTCTCAGAGTTCTTTATCTTTAAATCCAATAGCCTTGTAAATAGGAGATTTCTTCACACAGAAGACTACTTTCCAGAGTAGCTAGACTGAAAATAGGGAACTGCACCTACAATGGTTGTGCAGAAGAAGGAATTTCATCACATGTTGCTCGTCATGCAACCAGGTAGCAACCAGTTTCCTCTTATACATAACCATTAAAGGTTCAGAGGCATACCTCCACTGTCCCAATGTGGTAGAGCAGAGTTTTCTAAACTTTTCATGTTGGTGATGCATGTTTTAGACATGTATCATTTCACAACACAGTAATTTCAGTTTTACTAGCAAACCAGAGGTTAAACTAACCCCTTATAAGAGATACAGACACATACATGAATTGTAATAACAAAATGTATGAGGATACAACATATCTCATGAAAACCTTTCATATATTTTCTAAAATATACGATTTATAAATAATTACATATATTTCCAAGATTGTAGGTGACACACCTACAAACTTCAGATGACACACTAATGTATCACAGCACACCATTTGGAAAGCCCTGTGGTAGAGAAAGGCCTGACTGATTATCTATTGACCCATTTTTTCAGCTGCTTTTAAAATGTCCCAATTTCTCTCTTCTCCCACTTTCCCCCTTTGTCCTCTGCTTACTTGAACTGCTGCAAAATGAGTTCAAAGTGCAAAATTAGTCTGAACTCAATTCAGCAGAGGGAAGGAAAGGGGAAAGGAATGGAACAGAACAGAAGGTAGAGGGTGGGGTCTTGCCCTTCCCTGTAGACTCAGGCAAAAGCAGCTGCTGAAGCCTCTCCTAGCTTGTCTATTCTTCCTTACCAATCAGTTTTGTTATCTTGACCACATTCCAATGTTTGCTTGACCACACGTGTCCCAGCTTTCACCTGTGAAAGGTTGAAGGGTATGCAGGAACCCTCTCTGTTTTTCATTCTGGCAACTCTATTACCTTCCAATAGCCCTTGAAAGAGAGGATTGGCCTCTGTAAAGCAAGGCATGTGGCCATGCTGGTTCAATTCTATACCATGTTTACTCAGAATTAAAACCTAGTTAAATAGGTACAGTATTGCATATGTGTGGTGCAACTGGGGACAAGTCTGGATTGCAAATCAGTCCCAATGTTTTTTTGGTTGAACTAGTTTTGGGCCTGAGACATCTGCTGTGATAAGTAAGCAACTAAACTGGAGTTTCTACACCACTGAACTGTCTTCCTGCTGAGACAGTCAAGCACTGAGTAGCACATGCTGCTTGAAGTATGGGGTTTCCCTCTTGGAACTTCATTTAGGTTACTTAGTGGCCTAGCAGGGTTTGTGCCAAGCATTTGCTGAAGCCAATTACTGGATCCCTCATTTGGATTTGGTTATTTAACATCACTAATCATTCTACTATTCTGAAAGAAGAAAGAGAATGAATAGAGATTATCAATTAATTTTTCTGACTGCCACAGAAAGGGCCGTTAGTCTGACAATGGGCTATGAACACTATTTACCAAGAGTTCTCAGATGCAAGGCAAAGAGAGAGCCTCAGGTCTCTCAACCGATTGACTGAGAAAAGTCTATCTAGTGTTTTGCTTTTTCTCCCTCTTCCTCATGAACACCTTTGGCATTATTTACTTTCCATCAGTAGGAGAAGGAAAAAAAATCCCCTTACAACATGTTCAAGATATTAGGAAAGTAAAGAGGCAATCTATACAAGCAGAAGGCAAGATATTGAGCTAGATTCCCTCCAGCAGAAGTCTTCCACAGGAAAGTAATATTTTAGGGTGACGGAATTGATTTCCAAGCCTGTGTGGATGTGCACTGCATTCATAAGAGAAGATATTTGATGGGAAAAGTCAACATGAAAGGCAATATCCGATTTCATAGGCTACAAAGGATACAGTAGACTAATAGTGAATAAATCCCCCATGACAATGAATGAGAAGTTGTGGAAAATCTGCGTGCAAGGCCTATTTTTCCACTTTTCTGTTAAGATCAGTTCTTATTATATGCACATTTCCCTTCAAATTATTCCACCTTTAAGCTGAATGGCTGTAGAAATTTTTTGTCAGCTTTTTTTGATTTGGCATATATATTTCCTGAGTAACTAGATTTCACAATATCAGAGATTTGGGTTACAGCTAGTGTGTACATGAGGCGGGAAATGCTGGTTGATATTTGGAAAACTAGCTGATCTAAGTGCTACTTTCAGTCCCATGATTCTGCCATTTCTTCACTTTCTCTCACTAGGGTATTTCCAAATATAATACTCACAGTGGTATTTCAGTGGTAGCGTGTTGAGTTTTAAACTGTCTGCCCCTGGCACAGAGTGTGAAGTAGCTTTCACTGGAATTAATGGAACCTCCTACAAGAAATGATGGGGTCTGAGTCTGTCAGCTGTTGCCCAGCTATACCTGTACATCACATCTCATTCTGGCTCAGTTTAAACATGGTTCTCATCCCAGGTTCTCTTTCCAATGTTATGATTCATGCAGTTATAATAATAATATAGAGGAGGCTAGACTGATACATACGCAGAGAACTTCTTGATGCCCAAGAGATGGTACTTTACTACCAAACCGTTCTGAAGGGCCAGTTGGGGAGAGAAACCAATAGAGACAAGTTTAGCAATAAAGCTTAGGTCATAAGTGATGAAAGCTTGTTGTTAAGCATAGCATTCATAGCTCCGTTAGCATCAATCTACCAGAGGTGTAGAAAGTTACTTGAATTTGATATTTGATTGGATGAATTGTTTCACTGAATATTCTTAATTTTATTTGTTTTATGTTTTTAGATTTGTATCTTTTTGAACTACTTTAGATGAAGAAGGAGAGAAAAGTGCCCCCCCCCTCAATCTCTCTTTTTTTCCCCCATGTTGTGGAAAATAAAAAGTTTCAAATAAATAAAATACTATTCCTGATTTAATCTAAGTTACGACTTTTCACTCACGAGCATCTACTATCACTCAGACAAATTTCTTTTAGTACTTTTGCAAAAAGAAACAGTACTCATACATGGAATTTCTTTCTTTTTAAAATGTTCACGTTATACAATTTCTGTTACATCACTGTCAAAGCAATTGCATTCTGTCTGAATGTACCACTTCTAGGAATTTTGGTTACAGCCAAAATCAAATAAGTAACTTGAAACCAAATTATAAAATGCTGACTTATGGTTTACACATGAAAAGATAAAGAGGATCTCTGAAGACCGGGAAAAAAAAGCAACATTGCCAGGTTCTGTCAAATTAAAATATGAGACAAATTAACCCTCATTAAGAACAAGCACCTGCATCACAGGCTACCCACTGTGAAAACAGTGAGTGTCCGTGAGCCAAAGACCATATTTTCCTCACTCCTCATTAAACAAAACCTCTCGATTTTGCTGAGCAATCAGAGTGACTGTTGCACTTGTGTTTCAACAACAAATTCCTCTTGCAAAAAGTCATCATGGAATCATAGAGTCTTAGAGTTGGAAAAGACAAAGACTACAGGGGCCATCTTGCTCAACCTCCTGCCATGCAGGAATACACAACTAACACACTCCTGAGAGATGCTCATCCAGCCTGTCTAAAGACCTCCAAAGATGGAGAGTGGTGCACCTTCAAAAGCAGTTCATCCCACTGTTAAACAGCTCTTATAGTAAAGACGTTCCTCCTAATGTTTAGGTGGAATCTCTTTGCTTTTAATTTGAATCCACTGGTTCATGTCTTAGGCTATTTCCACACTATATGCCATTAGAGTGTTGTAGCATTACAATCCCAGCATTGCCATTTGTACGATGCCGTTAGGTTAGGAATGCTCTTTTCTGCACCCTTCTGCCTTAAGCGGATGAGTAGCAGTATTGCCACTGGTGTTTCTTCTGCATTATAGCCTCCTTGACCACTTTCTTGTCCCACTTTCACCACACCCCACTGCCCCTGAATGGCCAGTGCTTTGCTTTGCTTTGCTTTGCTTTGCTTTGCTTTTTTGGAAGTCGTACAACAGCAGCAATGTTATAATGGCATAACATGCCAGTACACTATTGCATTTTTACACTGCAATGCTTAAAAATGTATTTTTTAAAAAAAGTTTTAACTCAAAGGAGATATTTAAAATAAACAGGGAGAGGCAATAGATTTTGAAGCTGCCATGCCATGGGAGTTGCTGAAGGAAGGATAAGCTGGGCACACCCACACCCCGCCCACTCCTGGATCCATGATAACAGGGAGCGCTATCAAGCGCTATTATGGTACTGCACTGAACCAGCTGATAGGATTGAAGTGCTAAAGGAAGCTCTTAGAGGATTTTTTTTCTGGAAATAGAATAAGGCTATTTGGCGACACTTGGGGACAAGCGAGCAGCTGGATAGCAATGATGTCGTGCAGTAGCACAACTCCTGAACTGGAAACAATCCCCTGTTGTTGTGCTATAGTGACATTGTGTTGGAATAATCTTAGGCCCTTTCCGTACAACATCACTGTCCCGCTTCTGCCACAGGATGGCAGCAGTTGGCAGGTTGTGCTTCCGCATGACATCATCTCCTTCCCACTGCCATCCCATCGTGAAGTGTTGCACTCACACAGCATTTGCAAAACAGAAAAAATCTGTTTTGCACTGCCAATCGTGCAGCACTTCCATACTTACCATTGTGCAGAAGCCGCAGGCGTGCAGTTGCAATGCTTCCCTCCTCAGCGCAGCAATGGCAAGTGGCCAGCTGCACTGCAGAAGGAAGAGGCAGAGCGATCGCACTTCCTTCCGCAGGGAACAAGCAGGTGCAGAAGGGAGCGTGGTTGACATGCTTCCTTCCAGACCTGAATTGCAGCACGACGACACGGAAGACTGTTGTCATGCGGAAATGGCCTTAGTCTCTTGAGCATCAGAAAACAAGCTAACCATATCTTCTACATGACATCCTTTCAGATATTTAAAGATGACTATCATATTATCTCTCAATCTTCTCTTCTCCAGGCTAAACATCTCAGCTTCCAAAGTCATTTCTCATAAGGCTTGGGTTCCAGACCTTCCACCACTGTAATAAACAAGGTACATCTTGGATTGAACAAGAGTGGCTGAATACCTTAAAGGCTCCAGATCCCATCTGATCTTGGAAACTAAGTAGGCTAAATCCTGGTTAGTAATTGGATGGGAGATCACCAATGACTATTTCAGAGGAAGGAACCAGCAAAACTTCCTCTGAGTATTCCTTTCCAAAGAAAGCCCTATAAAATTCATAAGTCAACAGGAAACTTGAAGGCACATAAACACATACAAAGAGCTTAAATAATGCAATATTGCTTCTAAGGAGTAGCACATTAGTGCATCACTAAGTAACAGAACATGACATATAGAATCATAGAATCATAGAGTTGGAAGAGATCACAGGGGCCGTCCAGTCCAATCCCCTTCCATGCAGGAACACACATCAAAGCATTCCCAATAGATGGCCATCCAGCCTCTGCTTAAAAACCTCCAAAGAAGGAGATTCCACCACTCTACGAGGCAGCATATTCCACTGCCAGACAACTCTGACTGTCAGGAAGTTCTTCCTGAGGCTCAGGTGGAATCTCTTTTCCTGCAGCTTGAATCCATTGCTCCTTGTTCTAGTCTCTAGAGCAGCAGAAAACAAGCCCGCTATATGTCAGGTACTTTGTTCCTATTCTGTACACATAAACAGATCCCTTGAAGTAAGAATAAGGCAACTTCACCCATTCCTTTTCAGGGATGGTTATTAAGTGACTCAGGATGAAATCCTATATCAACTTATCTGGGATCAAGTGTAATTGAAATCCATGGCTTGAAAAAGTTATTTTTTTACTACAGCTCACCAAATCTAGAAAAGTAATTTTCTCAAGCTTTGCATAAAACTATAAAATTTAATATAAAAGAAATTATAAACAGAAAAAATAAAAATAAAGGCTTAAAATTATGTCAACCAGCATAAAAGTGACAATTGAAAAATTCAAAAGAAATGGCGGTGATTCCAAGTCACCTACCTAGCTACATAATTATCCTGGGCCATTTCTGCACTAGCCTGTTAAAGCGCGATGATTCCACTTTCAACATCCTCTGGAATCCTGGGGTTTGCAGTTTCGGCAGGGGCCGACCCCTCCCGAAACTGCAAACCCCAGGATTCCAGAGGATGTTGAAAGTGGAATCATTGCGCTATAACAGGCTAGTGCGGAAATGGCTCTGGTTATGTAGCTAAATAGTGCCTCTAGGCCAGTGGCTTACCTTAGGCTCAGCAGCGCCTGGGGCAGGTGCACAAGCTGCACCCCCTAGGCGCTGCCACCACCATCACACCTCCCCAGGTGGGCCAGGAAGGACAAGAGGCGGCAGTGAGTGGGAGGTGGCAAGCAGGTGCAGAAGGGCGTGGGGGGTGGCAGGTGGGAGTGGGAGTGGAAGGTTGCGTGGTGGAGGTGGGTGGGAGTGGAAAGGTGCGGGGGCAAACAAGCACGGAAGGGCACGGGGGCACAGTGGCTTTTGCACACACACCCAGGAATGGTGCCCAGGGCACACGCCCCATTTGCCCCACCCTAGATCCACCTCTGCTCCAGGCTAAACCTCCTCAGTCCTCACTTACCCAGCAGCAGCTGTAAGTGACAGGGGTCTGTTTTCCTGCCTGTTGGGAAGCAGCTGACCAACCTTTCCACCCCTCCCCACAGTGATCTCCTGTGCAACACTCAGAAGCAGGATCCCTGTCACAATCTTCCCTCACACAAGAGAGGGGGTTGTCAGCGGCTTCTTGATCGATAAGTCATTCTCAGTGGATTTTCCCCAGTAAGTGAGGACTGAGAGACTTTTACTGTCTCTACGTATTCCCCAAACAATTGAATACATGGGGATCATGAATATGAACCAGTCACAAATGCATAGCTCTAGGTTACACATTTTCAACTGCAACTGTGATTATCATCCAGTATTTACTGAAATGCTTGTGCAAATAAAAATGTTTTAGGCCAGACACCAGAAAGAAAATCGGTGTACCTCCCATGGGAAAATACATTGCTATAAGTCCCATGAGAGGGCACAAGCAAAGTTAGGCACTATTATATGTATCTACTACTATTTGTAAATGTAAATGGCCCTCTCTGACAGAAGGCACAGAGAGAAAGATCACTTATGTAATCTTGGTGCATAGGCGACTTAATGGAGGTGTTCCTTTTGTCCTTGTTTTCACAAACATAGAATCAAATCTGGTATTACAGTAATTATTTTGCTCAAAATTCTGTTGCAACCACACAACAACCAACTTCTCCAAAACCCACCTTGCAAGTTATGCAGCTTCCCAACACAGCTGTTTCCATGTTGTCAGATGAGGGGATGAGCAGGGATTCATCCAGCCATTTTCTTATAGCTGAACGTGCTGTAAGGATGTCATCTACAGAAAGTTCACAAGGACCCTGGAGGTCTCTGCAGATGCCTATTACAGTATGCTCAGCAATAGGAAATTAGCTGGACACATCTCCGCACATCAGCCTGCTCTCTTACACCATGGAAATGGCCATGTTGTGGGGCTGTGCTGCTAACAAGGTGAGGCGGGGGGAGCTGTAGTTAAGGAGATGTAGCTGGGCAAAACATGCATGTCTCCCAATTTTGTGTAGGGTACTTCTCCAGCACTGACAAATATATGGCCCTTGAAGAAACTCAGGATATTTTTTAAAAAGACACCTCAGATGGAACGGAGTGAGAAGACCACTCCATCCAGTGGGATAGTACACATTGGTCTTCTCCTCCTTCTCTGATCTCTTGGGCTTGGGCAAAGTGGGCACGTTCTTTCCCTGATGGATGGTTTCAGCATGTCACGATATTCATTGTTCTGAAGAAAGTCCTGCTGAAATACTTCCTCGCAAAGACAGCAAGGTGAGTTTCAGCTCCCATTCAGTAAGGCAGAGGTAGTAGTGGTGATTGCTATAAAGCTCTGAAAAAGACAGCAAAGCCACTGAAAAGGTGAACATGTAATACAATTAACAACGATGCTGTATTTTGAATTGGCCTATGCTTTCCCTGTTAACACAGATGGATAGAAAGACATCTCTTATAGTTATAGTAACTGAAGCTAAGTTGACCATGAGCCATTTCTCTCTATGAGCCCAGCCCACCAAAGCTTCCTGTGGGTTTCCTATTATGAACATATTGTCTTTTTTCTTCCCCCAGTGAGATTTCATGGCCCAGCTCACTGCCAAAGGCTACTCTGATATGACAAGGTTCTGCCTCCACAGTATTGCACATAATGAAAAAAAGAAAACTCGCAGCCAACAAAATTGGCCACAGATCCTCCTTTGGGACTTGCTTGGAATAAATCCAATGAGTGAATGTGTTTACGGGGGTGGTGTTGGGGTTTTGTGCTTATTTTTTGCTCTAAATAGGATGAGCAATCTGTGTTTCTAGTGCACACTGTGAAGGACTCTCCGTTCTCATATCCATTGGTTTATTTTGTGGTGTTTTACTCAGTCATAGGCCATTTCCACATAAGCCTGTTATAGCGCTATGATTCCACTTTCAACATCCTATGGAATCCTGGGGTTTGCAGTTTCGGGAAGGTCTGGTTGGCCCCTCCCGAAACTGCAAACCCCAGGATTCCATAGGATGTTGAAAGTGGAATCATAGCGCTATAACAGGCTAGTGTGGAAATGGCCATAAATTGGGAGAAGAAGATTAGAAAAGTTCTGTTGACCAGTACAACAAGAAGAGCAGTGGAGTATTCCTCTATACATACCCATCAGCAACGAATAGAAAGTATGGATACCGATATGGTTCCCATTGTTAGATTTCATTAACAAAGCCTTCCATTTTCTTGGCTAAAGGAAGTGATTAGGCCACAACTTAAAAGCACACTCCTTATTACAAATAATAATCCTAGTAGTAAACTGTAGTAGAAATGGAAGCAGTTACCCATGGTAATAGTGATATTTACAATCCCCACAGCATCTAGACTGCCTTAGTACAATCAGACTCCTGTGAGGTTTCCTGTTTCATGCTCAAGTACAGCAGAGTTCTCCCCCTTCACCATCATCAGTCTCCCTATAACACTTGTGTGACAGACAAGCCCTGACAAATCTCATTTGAGTTGTCGGACTTGTATTGGATTTGATTTTTAAAAAATTCTTAATCTAATTAAGTAGTGTACATGGATCATTGTGGCAGGGTCATTGGTCTTTTGAATTTCAACTTATTCAACAAACTCAGTTCCTTTAAAGTTCACCATCCGTCAGCAAAATAGCTCTATTTAATGCTAGCAAGGACAGGCGCAGGGAAAAATACTTGTGCAATTTTTCTATAAAGAAATGATGTGCGACAGCTTTGAAATATAGCACACTTGCATTTCATATTTTACAGTGGAAGAAAAAAAATATCAGAAATTATATATCTTCCTATATTTGACTTTGTTGTTGTATGCCTGCAAGTCGTTTCCAAAAGAGTGACTTGCCCAAGTCACCCAGTAGGTTTCTATGGCTGAGCAGGGATCCAAACCTCAGTCTTCAGAATCATAGTCTAATGCTCAGACCATTACACCGTTTGGGCCCCATGCCCAACTTTTATATTGGAGGGCAATGTTTATTGCTTACCAGTGGAGTATTGTGATCATATATAGATATGTTGTTGTTGTTGTTGTTGTTAACTGCTGTCAAATTAACTTCAACTTATGGCAACCCTATGAATGACAAGATATCCAAATCACCATGTCATCAACAGCCGCATTCTGGTTTGCATACTCAGGTCAGTGGCTTCCCTGACTGAATCTATCCATCTGTATTGTGGTCTTCCTCTTTTCCTGCCACCTTCCCCTTGCCAAACATTATTGTCTTTTCTAGTGAGTCGTGTCTTCTCATGATATGTCCAAAGTATGACAGATTTAGCTTAGTCATCTTGGCTTCCAGGGAGAGTTGAGGCCTGATTTCGTCTAGGAAACATTTATTTCTCCTTTTGGCAGTCCAGTGTATCTGCAGAACTCACTTCCAGCACCAGATCTCAAATGAGTTGATTTCCTTCCTATCAGCTGTCTCCACTGTCCAGCTTTCACAACCATACCTTGAAACTGGATATACAATGATATGGACAATCCTGACTTTAGCTGGTATTGAATGATATGTCTTTACAATTCAGGAGCTTGTCTAGTTCCTTCATAGCTGCCCTGAAATTCTTTGGTGCACTCCATTAACCAATGTATGTTTCTACTATGATCCCTTGTGTCTCTTCCTCTTCTGAAACCAGCTTGGATTTCTGGCATTTCTTGGTCCATATATCGTAAAGTTTTTGTTGTAGAATTTTGAGCATCATTTTGCTTGCATGGGAGATTAATGCAATGTTCTTGTGGCTTACTGATTTACTGGTGATGACCATAACACTTCAATCAACCTGAAGCCTGAATCTACTGGTGTTTACCCAGAAATAAGTCCCATTGTTCTCAACTTAGGGCCTTTCTGTCCTACACAATTATAATGCATTATTCTACTTTCAGCATCCAATGGAATCCTGGGGTTTGCAGTTTAGGGAGACGCATGTAGAATTCTCAGCCAGAGAGCTCTTTGGCGTCAGGAAACTACAAATCCCAGAATCCCACAGGTTGTTGAAAATAGCACTATAACAGCATAGTGCGGAAATGGCCCTTAGAAAAGGCTGCATAAATCACATCCTGTGAGTATAATCTTAACTGTCCAGTTGAAGCTACGCTGAATTCAAATTCTTCCCACCTTAGGGGCAATAGAAATCACTTTGGACTGGCCTTGCCTTAGCCTAACTGTGCCAGCACTGTAGGTGTGTCCTTGAACTTGGGAACTTTGGATCTGGTCTAATTCTGCTTCACCCAACCACTTTCCCTGCTCCCAACTCCCTTTCTAACTAGTCTATCAGGAGTTCTTAGGAAACAGAGCCGCTTTGCTAACAGACTGCTCTGTTGTCAAATTGATGGGCCTTATCACACTACGCTGTTATAGCATTATTATTCCACTTTAACTGCCATGACAATATTGAATGGAATCATAGGATTTGCAGTTTAAGGAGAGGCATTTAGAATTCTCAACCAGAGAGCTCCAGTGCCTCACAAAACCCCAGAATTCCAAAGGGTGCAGCCAGGGCAGTTAAAGTAGAATAATAGTACTATAACAGTGTAGTATGATAGGGACCTCGGAGATCAGTTAGCAACAGAGGGGCTGCTGGCAGAAGGACATTTCTGCCACCAGAAAAGGTTTGTGCCTAAATCTAACCACCTATAGCCAGCACATTCCTTCAACCCAGAGACCTTGGAGATCTTTTAGTGAAGTTGTTGCTAAAAGCCTTCAAGTCAAATCCAACTTATAGTAACCCTAGTATAGGGTTTCATTGCTTAGATTTATTATGCAGATGTTTGCCATTGCACTCCTCTTAGACATAGAGAATACATGTGTAAGTATGACTTGCCCACATTCACCCATGGCTGAGCAGGAATTCAAACTCTCGTCTCCTACAATCTAAGGGCCTTTCTGCACTACACTGTTATAGTGCTATTATTCCACTTTCAACATCCTATGGAATCTCAGGGTTTGCAGTTTAGGGAGCAGCATTTGGAATTCTCAGTCAGAGAGCAATTGGGCCCCAGAATTCATAGGATGTTGAAAGTAGAATAATAGCACTACAACAGTGTAGTGTGGAAAAGCCTTTAGTCTAATGCTCAGTACTCTAATACAGTACAGCATGCTAACAAAAAAGTATATTAAGAGGTCTTTTCTTCTCTGTGCAAAAAAAATAGGCATATATTGGTTATGATAACCAAGAAATTGATAGTGGAGGCTATCCCTAGGCTTTTTAGAAAGATATATAATTTCTTTTAGAAAAAGAAAAGTGAGGCACTCAGAGCTAATTCTGCATGTATTAAATGTAACAGCATTTCCCCCCTGTATTCCATAGAACTAATCACCGCTTATGACTGATACCATACTATTCACTCTAAGCTGCAATCAAATTTGATTTCTTAATCTCTGTGTTTTGCATATTTATTAGTAGATGCAGCATGCATTAACAAAAAAACTCTGCAAGAGCCCTTTTGCATTAC
The DNA here is from genome assembly GCA_030412105.1 of Cyclura pinguis. Taxonomy (NCBI): domain Eukaryota; kingdom Metazoa; phylum Chordata; class Lepidosauria; order Squamata; family Iguanidae; genus Cyclura; species Cyclura pinguis. The sequence goes on along the minus strand of CM059600.1, from coordinate 60,687,307 downwards.
AGTCTTGTAGGCAACATAGACCTGTGACTGCATAGGCTATCTATAACCTATAATATAGGCTCTAAACTTGAGAGATGGGGCCTTTCTGCACTACACTGTTATAGTGCTGTTATTCCACTTTCAACATCCTATGGAATCCTGAGGTTTGTAGTTTACTAATCCCAGGATGTTGAAAGTGGAATAATAGCACTATAACAGCATAGTGCGGAAAGGCCCAGGAAATCATGTGGTCCTCTAGATGTTGTTCAGTTATAACCCCCAGCAACCCTGGCCAGCATAGCCAGTGGCAGGAACTTCAGTCTTGGGCATGTTTACCTGGAGAAGAGAAGACTGAGAGGAGATAACAAAGATCTCTTCAAATATCTGAAGGGCTTTCCTGTGTAGAAGGTGGAGCGAGCTTGTCTTCTGTTGCTCTAAAGTATAGGACTCAAACCAACGGATCCACATTACAAGAAAGGAGATTCTGACTAAACATGAAGAAGAACTTCCTGACAGTAAGAGTTTTTCAAGAGTGAGAAATCCTATTGGAAGGGGTAAGTGGGTTTTCCTTCATTGGAGAATTGTAACCAGAAGTTGTACAGCCATCTCTCAGGGCTGCCTTATCAGTGGATTCTATGACCAAGGTCCTTTCTGCAATGCACCTTTTCACAGAGCTGGGGTGCGGAGATCATGCGAGCAGCCTCTAGCGAGAGGCTCTCGCGTCCCAGTTCCTTCAGCTCTGCAGCTGCCACCTGCTCACGCAAGAGCCCCGCCTCTTCCTTCTGCAGTGCAGCCTGGGAGTTTCCCAGACTGTGCTGGGGCAGGAAGCGCGAGCGCCACAGCTCCAGAGCTCCATACTCATGGCAAGTGTGCGCGAGGCCCCGGAGCAATACACAATTGCACACCATTTTTGGCTCAAAGCTGAAAATGAAAAAGTGCACGGGCGGTGCCTGCCAGCCCCTGGAGCGTCACGCGATTGTGAGTGCGTCGTGTGGACCTCTCCTCACATTTGCATGATGCTCGAGGGGCCTTTTCGCATGGCAAATGCCATGCGAAAAGGGCCCTTGAGTAAGGGTTCCATTATTTCTGCTGCTGCCGTATAACAGTAGAAGGAGAAGAGGCAAGCATACCAGCTAAACCAGACCCTCCCACTTTGGATTTCATGGCTGCCATTGAGTGTATATCTTTATTCCTTGCTTGCTCCACTGAATGGCTCTTTAAATTCTGGGGTTTCATAGCAGGTATGCGTTGCTTGTTGGAGTTCTTGGGTGCCTGGGATCCAGCAAATGAGCCTGTGCTGAGTTTCTGTGGGGTAGGACTTAAGCACAAGCTAATGATATCCAATACCATTAGATGGTCCTAAAATATTTACATAGAGCACATTTCAGGTTACTGGTATGAGGAATCAGTCTCTAGTAAAAAGGAATGTTACTGCCCTGGCTAGCCCGAGCTTGTGGGATATAAAGATATCTCTTGATACCAATAATTCAGCCTCAGATACCCATTCCCCTCCACGTGCTTGCGAGGCCCCCGGACAAGCACGTACACAGGCTCAGCCGATAATCGCTGTAATATTCCAATACAATATAGGCAGGCCAGAAATAGCCGACTTGCAGCTTTAGGAGACCTCAAGGCAAGTACCTCAATTAGGTATGCACACAGCTTTCAAAAGATCCTCTGCCCCGCACTGGCAGCTTGATGATTGAACTATTCAATGCTCAAGCACTCCGCGTTTGCATACCGGCTATCCTATTGACAATTTGGCTATAATTCAATCATTCAAATTCTGACCTTTGGGAGGCTTTGTCTCCAGCCCCAAATCCATTGTTTTCCCCAAGTCCAAACTAGCCTGTGGTCACAATTCTCCTTATAAAAACCCCTGACTTTGAGCACTTCCTTGGATCGCTCTTGGCTTCCATCCCGCCTTGCTGTCGCTTTGTCCAGCGAGCCTTCCCCTCAGCTCCAGGTGCTGAGATCCATGCTCCCCAGCTTCGCTTCCAACCGGGCTTCAGGACAGGTGAAGTATCACCCAACTCCTCTAAAAATCCCTCTATCCCACTTCAACCATTATTTCCTTAGTTATCTGTGAGTGTGTTGCATACACTGTTTGATTGTGTTTTAATAAAACCACATTTATTATTTCAACTTCTGTGTGCTCCTTGACTCGGCCTGACCCTGTAAACATAGGGTTCAAGATCTCGCTGCGTCACCCTGCCTCTCGTATTGCTAGGCTGTGTTCTTGGCTAATTTCCCCAACTTATAACATTGAGAGTGCATTTAGGTGTCCCTCCCGGGACCCCCAGGAATCAGGGCAACAGGAAACTATGATAAACTTGGAAGCAGTGTCTTTATATGAGAAATAATTTGTATTCTATGTACCATATGCAACTGTTTAGATATAGTAGTGATAATCTATTTCCTTTTCTAAGTCTTACAATTCTAATTCATCCTAGAAATGAAACTTGCTATATTTTTCATAGGATACAGGTTGTTGTAGTTGTGTGCTCTTTCAAGTCATTTCCAGCTTATGGCAACCCTAAGGCAACTTTATCGTGGGGCTTTCTCGGCAAAGTTTGTTCAGATTGGGATTTGCCATTGCTTTCTTTTGAGGCTGGAAGAGTCTGACTTGCCCAAGGTCACTCAGTAGGTGTCCATGGCTGAGCAGAGATTTGAACTGTGGCCTTGCAGAATCCTAGTCAAACACTCATGCCACTATACCATGTTAGCTCAAGACTCAGATAGACTTTGTATATTAAATTGTGGTGAAGACTCATTAGTATTTAAGTGGACATAAGTATTTGATAAAAGTACTGTACAGGCATTGTTCAACACGTGTATCCCAGAGGACATTAAATAGTTATTCATCTCAGACTATTTAGTTACTTAGATTCAAGCACCAAGAACAAATCATTTGGACTTCCAGGTCTTCTCTTCCTTTCCCATTCTAAAGCCTCTCACTCAAGAGCAAGACCAAATAAAATTCCAAAACCATTTGTTCATTTTAAATAAAATGTTATCCCATTAATGGTTTTCTGTCTGTCTTAAGCCTTAATAAGGCTAATGCAAATACACATACAGAATAATCCTGACCCATACCCACTTCAAATCAGAACCTAGACTTAAGAAAGAACCATATATTTCTGGATGAGCTAAGTCATGGGATAAATGATAACTAACAGCTACTGGTACCAGTGTTAGGTCTTTTCCAAAGAAGGTCTCATCTGAAGAAAACAGGATTGATGTCCACTGTGCTATCTTTCTGTGCCACATTTTGTGTTATGCTGAGATCTATAGACATTCTACTTCAGGATGCCTTGTCTTACACACTTGTATACCTATAACAGAGCACCTGAAGGGAGACTCTGGCTCCCCAACACAGTGTGTGCCTGGGCCACACGGCGCTTCTAGTTTAGGACCCACAGAGCTTGGAGATGATAAAAGCTCCCAGAATACCCCCATCAGCTAAACACAGTGCCTATATTAACTGAGGATTCTGGCAGTTATAATTGAAAAATGAAGAGCAATAAGTTTTTTTGGGTTTATTGTACTTTTTACAAAATACATATCAAAAGAAAGCTCATAATTCTATGTTCAAGGGAAGGATATGATTCCAATGGAGAAATTATATATCATTCAGCTTAATCTGCAAAGATACACATTTAAACTGGGATGCAGTTGAAAATTTGTTCTGCGGCCAACATGATATGGCGGGAGTAAAAGCTGTCATTTCCAACCTTTGCAAATGCATGTAAAACTATCATGTCTGCAGCTACTGGGCTATCGGGACAGGAGCATCGTAGGCCCTGAGACTTCAGGACCAAGTGTTGAGACTTAGGAATGGTTTCTCATGATATTATAGTAGACAGGCCCTGGTAATGTTATTAACAAGGATACCTTAAGCATCTGGTATAGTTGTTCAGAATGCACAACTCAAATGAAAAACACAAGATCTAACTAAACAAAATTTTACTGATTCAAAATTAAGACAGAAATCTCAGGTAACGGAAAGTGTTCCCAGATCTTGTTGAAATGAGGGTATAATTCCTTCTCTCCTGCTTAAGGAGCCTTTGTACTACAGTCAGCCCTCCAGATTTGCAGGGCTTCACTTTTGCAGATTTGATTATTCACAGATTATTTGCTGTGACCACTGCTGCCTCCCTATGCCATTTTTTTTAAAGTTTATTGAAATGTATAAAAGAACACAGTGAGAGGAGGGATTACAACAATAAAATTATACCTCTACAATTTTTACAAGTATTCTTATTGTATTTACTTATATATTCCAATAACGTTTAGCATTTCCCTCCTTCCTCACTCCTCCTCTTCTTCCTGCTCCCTTCTCACCCCCTCCTCAAGAAGTTGGTGATTAAGTATCTGTTCCTTACCCTCTAAAATTTTCTGTATGCATTAACTCTGAATGTCCCATATTTCCCCTATCTTCTTTTGTTTTCTGTGCAAGTCTATTATACCCTATCAATTACTTGTTACTTACTGAAAATAAAAATATTAACAGGGAGCTTTATTACACACCATAAAACATAGAGTTGTCAATTTCTAATACCTAACCATGCTTATTTTCCTAACCATATCTATCTTATTTATCTATCTATGCCATTTTTAATAGGGACTGTAAGCCTCGTGAGACTAAGAAACTGCAAATGAGGCTTGTAAGTCCCTATTGAAAATGTATGGGGCAGCAGCAGAAGTGGCAGTAAGCCCCACCAGCCACCCCACTTCTGCTTTGTGAAGGAACCCTGATGCCTCATGGTGGGTTGAATATGGTGATCATACTTTTTTGTGTGTTAAATATGATTTGGGAGGGCCTAGAGTTATTCACAGTTTTTTTCACTTTCACGGGGGTCCTGTGCCCCTAACCCTAGCGAATGTGGAGGGATGACTGTAGTCTATTTGCTTCTGGTAAAATAAGTTGAAATGCCCTCAGGCCAGACCAGGCATCAGAAAACCATGATAGGAAGAGGGGAGCCTCCCATTGTAGTGATGCTAAATGGGAGCACTGAGGAGTAAAGGATGATGTTCACAAAGACTGATGTCCTCAAAGCCCCATAGAAATTGGTAGGACTTACTTCCGAATGATATGGTTTGGATTGTGCTCTTCACAGGGCTTGATCAGAGATCCTCCATCAAGTTGTCCATAGGCCACTGGAGCTTCTTGTGTTGATTATTGTCCTATCAGTCTCTGGATCAAGCAAATTCAACAATTCATTTCACAAGGTACCAGTAACCATACCCTATAACCTTGAGTCCAGCTGCAGCAGTAAAAAAGCTCAGCGTGACTGCATTTGTTACACGTATGCTGCCAATCGCAACAAAAATTGCAGGATATTTGCTCACTTATTACATCTTACAGTAGTGGAATATTTATAATGTTTTCCCCCACTGTCAAAACAGACCAGAGATGGCCAGACAGTTTAGTCTTATATAGAGTTAACGCAATCCATACAGCTTTAGCACATAGAGAAGACTGCTTGCAATCTAGTTGGTTGACAGATATAGTAAAAGGGGGGACAATTGTATAAAGAAAATGAACTTTCCTAACCTCTGCTTTATGTATGCTCAGAGAGAGAAACAAGAGAGAGAAATCTCCTGAGCTGCGAGTTAACGTAAGGAATGAGATCAGATTATGGCAGTTGTAATTGCACAAAATGAACTTGCCTAAGCTGTGTTTTTCACATCAAAAGCAACCCTTTCCTAACCTCCATCTCATACACACAAACAAAATCTCTCCTAAACTGAGGATTAATACAGAGGCTGAGGTGACAGGTGTTCTAATCCAACAAAGAAACCTTTGTAACCTGCATTTTGCATATCAAAAGCAGCCCTTTCCTAATCTCTACTCTACACATAAACAATCTCCCCAATTGCAGGTTTAGTGCATGTTATACTGATTTATTTGCTTAGAGCCAGAACTGGGTCTTAGGGAAGAAAAAAAGGCTGACAAGACTGTTAGAAAGAGATCAAATATGTTTCCTCCACCTAAGACCCTTATAAATGGTCCCAGACTTCCATGTTTAGGGTGCCATCTGTTCTGTGCACTTGCCTGTTCTCATCTTGTGAAGAAGATGTACTGTACTCTGCTAAACCCCTAAGACTTGGTGGCCATTTCCGCACTACACTCTTATAGCGCGATTATTCCACTTTCAACATCCTATGGAATCCCGGGGTTTGCAGTTTCGGGAGGGGCCACGTGGCCCCTCCCGAAACTGCAAACCCTAGGATTCCATAGGATGTGGAAAGTGGAATAATCGCACTATAAGAATGTAGTGCGGAAATGGTCGGTGACTTGGGTTCATTTTCTTTTGTGGAAAACAGAGGTTTGTTAAAGAACAGGCATGGGGCTACTATATTGCTTTAACTGAACTGTTTTTAATATCTTTTTATCTTTTTAAATTTTATTTTTTTTCTTTTAACTTCAGGTTTGAATTGTTTTAATAATGTGAATAGTTTAATGTTATTTTAATGTTCACTTTATGTATGTTTTTATTGTATTGCTTAAATTGTGAGCTGCTTTTGAGTCTCAGTTTTGGGGGGAAAATCAAGATACAAGTAAATATAGGAAAAACAACAACTATGCTAAAACAGCAACACTGTCCAGAGTACAAACTATAGGATGCCCAAAGGACAGGCATGAACTCTTTGCCTGGAGAGGCACAGTCATATCCAATAACCTAATGACCTTTTTTGGGACTTGGCTGTTTTGTTCTTGTATTGTGTTACATATTTACTGTATGCCACCTGACAAGTGCTTCATAGAACTCTTCTAGACAAATGAATAAAATAAAAGTCTATGCCTCGTAACTAGTAAGGCATCCAACTTTTCTCATTTAATGATCTTTCAAAGGTGACAGATTGTGCTGATAGGGGAAGATAACACTGGATACAAGTCCAATGTTTTAACAACAAGAATAAGCAGCATGATACAAGAAGAAAACAAGTTTGCAAAAAATAATAGTTTTTCAGGCCGTATCTGAAACTTTCAAACTAGCAGCTGAAAACTGCTTCTTTTTATTTTAAAACCTGCTCAAAATTTTTTAAAAAAAAATCTTCGTATATTTATTAATTATTTTACCACATATTGCAGTATTGAAGCCCACTCTGCTGTGTGGAGAAAAGATTTATTTTATTCATTTGAAACATGTTTCATGTGATATTCATTACAATGCCCTTGTCATTCTAGGCTTAGCATAACTGAAACAGTTCCCTTTTCATACTTCTAAACTATTTGTGGTTTTAGATACCTGTCATCATACCTTTCTTGTTTATGCTAAAAAGGCTTCACATTCTTCGTTTTTCCTCATGTGGAACCCATTTCATATCCATGGTAATTTTAGCCTCTCTGTCCTACTCTTCTTTTCAGTGAGGTATGGGAAAGAATAAAATAGGGGTTTATATTTGATTTTCTGCTTTCTCTTTAACAAGATCTGCCACTGAAAATATTTCCAGCTAGCTATTTGTAAGCAAAATTAATATTATTCCACACACACCCCACCATGTAAAAACATCACAGACAGGAAAGTTCTGATGAATAAATCATGGAACAATTAAGGTTTCGGGGAAGAGTGGAAGAGGTAGAAAAAGTTACCTTAGCTGAGGACATGTCCTGGCTACGTCTGACAGTGCCATTACACACACACACACACACACACACACACACACACACAAATAACACCCTACCTTTTCATCCAGGCAGTGCCCCAGCTGAAGGGTTTTCACGATGCTGCAGACTGGGGCACTGAGTGATTGTGTCCCAATGATAGGGCATATTGAGAACAGGCAGCTGGAAAGATCCCTTGAGATACTACTCTAACTCCTCTTAAAGTGTTTTGTGGTCAGGAGAGACCTACAGACTTCATTTCCCACCAACCTTATCTGCAGCATCGTGAAAACCCTTCCACTGAGGCACTGCCTGGCTGAAAAGTAGGGTCAGGGGGTCATATTCAGTCATTTATAATGATAAACATGAGTCCCAAAAGTTTTTCAAACTGTAAGTACAACTTGGCAGCCCCAAGTTTTATCTGGACCCTGTGCCAGCTTTTGGCTAGTTGCCATCCATTCTTCCAGCCATGTGAATGGCAATGTGTGTGAATGCTAATGCACACCGATACTTATGTAGGTGTTGTTTTTCACGCACTAGCACAATCATCTTAAAAAGCTGTACTAGCCACTGTAATGCTAACAGGGGGTCTATTTTGATGTGTGCATGTTGTATTGGTAGCAAACATTTCCCGGAAACAGGATATTATAGGGAACTCTGCTAAGTACAATAAATCCATCCTTCTGCAAAAGTACAACCTGAAAAACATCCTTGCAGAATTTAAAGACCATGAAAAGAACAGATTGACAATTGGTTCCTAACTGACAAGGAACAAGAAAAACTCTGGACTGAAACCAGGGACAATGTCAGATAAGAACGCAAAAAGACTATATCTGAAGCCAAAAAGAAATAAAATTCTAATAGGATGACAGATGAGACTCTCCAAGCAGTTAAGGACAGTCAAGAAGCTAAAATAGTAGTTGACAAAGACAGGGTTAGAATCCTGAACACAATTTTTCTGCAACTTGGGCATAGGAACAAAGAGAATTATTATAATAATAAATGCAAAAGAGGAGGAGGGGGGGGGGAAGAAGAAGAAGAAAAGAAGAAGAAGAAGAAGAAGAAGAAGAAGAAGAAGAAGAAGACATAAAATGTAGAACAAGAGACCTATTCCACAGTATCTGAGAAATCAAAGGGTAACTGAAACCAAGAATAGGAATTCTCAGTGAATAACAAGGGAAGACATTGTGTGATCAGGTCAAAATAAAAAGTTAATGGAAGCAATACACTGAGGAATTTTATAAAAGAGATGACAGGATTATAGATTCCTTCAAGGAAGCACCATTTGGAAATGAACCTTGAATCTTAGGCCCTTTCCGCATGTGGGGGGGGAGTGCCTGAAAAAGGAGCTTACCGGCTTTGTTTTTCGGCCGGCCGAGTCCGTTGCCACGAGGAGCAGCGCGAGCTTGTTGCTCCACACTCCTCTGGCATCCTAAATGGCGGCTTCCGGTTGGTGAAAGCTCTCCACCAACCGGAGAAGCTCGCCAGCCGGAAGCCTGCCCCCAGCAGATCTTCAGGCACGCACTTGCACGTGCCTGCAAATCTGCTCCAGAGCCGGGCAACGGAGCGGCACGGGGTTGCGCACTCCATGGTTTTTAAAAACCTCTAAAAAGAGATTTTTAAAAAACATGCCACGCGACCAGTTCCGGTCACTCTGGAGTGGACTGAGGTATGGAACTACCAAAAGTAGTCCTCCCCAGTCCACTCTACGGTGCAGAAGACCTCTGTTGGAGGTCGCTCTGCACCGTTTAAATAGCCCGGTGCGGAAATGGCCTCAGAAAGTAAAGTAGGAAAGATTCCCAAAGTACTTGGGAGAAATAAATAGTCAAAAACAGATGGCATACCAATGAAGCTGTTTCAAGCCACAAACACAGACTCCATCCAAATTCTAACTAAAATCTACAAACAAATATCATAAACAAAACAATGGCCCACAGATTTGAAATATTCAATATACATTCCAATCCCCAAGTAAGGCGACATCATGGATTATAGTATTGCTACTGACTTGCCATGCAAGCAAAGTGATACTCAAGATTTTATAAGAAGGATTTTTACTGTATATGAAGTGAAAAATGGCAGATGTTCAAGCTGGCCTTGAAAAAGGGAGAGGAACCAGAGATCGTATTGCAAACATATATTGAATAATTCAGCACAGCAAAGAATTTCAGAAGAAAAACAATCAGCCTGTGCTTTATAGATTGCAGTGAAGACTTTGAACATACAGATCATAAGAAATTATGGTTCACTCTAAAAGAAATGGGAATACCACAACATCTTATTGTCCTGATGTGTGTAACCTATACTCTGAAGAAGAGCCCAGTGTCAGGACACAGTACAGAGATGGCAGGGGGTTGGACTGGATGGTCCCTGTGGTCTCTTCCAACTCTATGATTCTATGATTCTATAAATTGAATGGGGGGTTAGGGGCTTAGATAAGGCTGCATTTTATCACCCTATCTATTTAATTTATATGCAGAACATATAATATGAAAACAGAATTATTCACAGAGGAAGGAAATATGAAAACAGGAGGAACAAACATCAACGGTTTAAGATATTCTAATGATCTCATATCATTTACAGAAAATAGCAAAGGCTTAGAATGACTATTGACTGTTGACAAAAAATAAGGAAAAAACTGCAAAAGCGTAGTTAGATTGAATAGTGAAAAGATGCAAAATAATGACCACAGATTATTTAGATAACTTTAAAGTGGGTAATGAAGACATTGAAATAGTTAATTTTTTCAATACTTTGCTTCAGTCATTAATCTTATTGGAGACTGTAGTCAAGAAATCAGAACTTAGGCCCTTTCCACAGGATGTCGTCATCCCACATTGGGGATGGGAGAAGGATGGGACCAGGATGAAGCTTATGCATGATGTCGTCTGTGTCCCTTCCTTCTCCTGTCCCCAGGCAGTGTGATCGAACCGCAAATCATTGATGGGTTCTTCCCGTCAATGACCGGTGATCATGCAGCCCTCCTGCCACCCTCCCACACTTACATGAGCTGTGGAGGGTCAGGAAGTGTGATGGCCAACTTCCTGTCCCAGCGCAGCCTGGAACAGTGCCCGGCTGCACTGTGGAACTAAAAGGCATGGCCATCGTGCCTCCTCCATTCCCTCCATCCCTGCCTCCATTCCCGCAGGCAGCCGATGCAGAGGGGAGAGCTCCTGTCACACTCCCCTCCCGGGAGAGGCTCTACTGGGCTCCCTGGTGGACATTGTCGGGATCAGGTAGAGTGTGGAAAGGGCCTTAGTGAGACCTAAGGCAGATCCAATTGAACTAGATAAGATCCTGAATGTAAAGATATATCATTAAATACCAAACTCATGATTATCCGTGTCACCATATTTCCGATTTTTATGTGTGGTTGTAAAATCTGGACAGTGAAGGAAGCTGATGGGGAGAAAAACTACGCATTTAAAATGTAGTGCTGGAGGAAATGCATCATGAACTTCCAAAAAGTCAAAAGAATGTGTCTTAGAATGAATCAGACCTGAACTCTGATTAGAAGCTAAGATGCCTAAACAGAGACTGTCATGATTTGGACATATCATGACAGGACAGAACCCACTGGAAAAGTACTCAGTATAGTGGAACGCAGTGGTAAAAGAGGAAGACTGCATTACTGCTGGATTGATTCAGCAAGAAGCCATGGCCCAGAGTGTACAAGCAGGACAGTTGATGACTGTGTCCCTTAGAGGGCTTGCATTTATAAGTTCAGCCATCAGCTGATTTGTTCAGCAACAACAAAAGCAAGCTGCACCACTGTGTGTTCCTCCCTTTGCTAGAAGGGATTTAGGAGATGCTGGTTTGCATTAAAATCCTGGCTTGTTGTCCACACACTGAAACAAGGTTCCTTGATTCAGAAGTAATAGGGTACTCTGGTTTAATGCAAGCCAGAAGCTGGTATATAAGGAGCTCTCACTCATGGCTTTACAAAACACGGTTGATTCAACTCTGGGTCAACGTCTAAAGATGGACTGTATCTGGGAGGAAGGGAGAGGAGCCAAACTGTCCAGCCTATTCTTATATTAACCTGCAGTTTAGTGGTGATGTTGTGTGCCTTTAAATCATTTCTGACTCATACCGACGTTAAGGCAAACCTATTGAGGGGTTTTCTTGGCAAGATTTGTTCAGAAGGGGTTTGCCATTGCCTTTCTCTGAGGATAAGAGAGAGTGACTTGCCCAAGATCACTCAGTGGGATTCCACAGCCGAGCAGGGATTCGAACCCTGATCTCCCAGAGTCCTAGTCCAATACTCAAACCACTACACCATGCCAGATCTCACTACATTTTAGTATTCATGTTTTTAAAGTCTGAGGAGATTCAGTTATAATAATGATCTTTGAATTATTTCCATGTTGTCATGTTTTGGTGACCAGGATCCAAATAGAAGAATATTCCATTTCAGGATGGCTTTTTCATAAAGTTCTAGAGTAGTAAAAGGGCTTTGCCATCCTTATTTCCTTGTAGGAAAAGAGAAAAAAGTCTGCATGCTTATAGATATGTATGTGTGTGTGTTCATAGTTAATTTCCCGTTTCTTTTAAAGCAAGAACAGCACACTTTCCAATTCATTGTTAATTCAGTTAGTAAAATTAGGTCTCTGCCAGCTTTTCATCACGTAGGAGATGAATGAAGAAGCCACCAATTCCATTTCACTGCTGAAGAGCTTCTACATTTAGAAGTACGCCCATATGGCCATGGCTGGAGAGAAAAGTGTGCAATATTTGTCTGGAAAGATAGGTGAAAACTTCAAAGTTTAATGAACAAAAACAGATGCCCATCTGCTCGCATTGCCATCTCCAAGGCTACACTATCTCTCTCCTTTTTTTTTTTTTTTTTTACAAGTCCCAGAACACTCTCAAGGTCATACTGGATGGAGACTGTAGGAGCTGTAGTCCAAACAATAACCTTCCTAAGCTCTGATAATTACCTACATTTTGGGAAATTATTTCCAGATTTCATACCCTCCAACTGTCCAGATTTGGCAGAGACAGCCCTGGTTAACCCTCTGACATCCCACTTTTTCAGCTGCTTTTAAAAAGTCCTAGTTTCTCCCTTCCTCCCATTTCTCCTCTTCACCCTCAGCTTGGTTCACTTGCTACACACTGAGCTGAAAGTACAAACCTAGTTTGCACTCAGTTAATGGAGTAGGGCAGGGAGAGAGCAAGAGGAGGTAGAATCCTGTTGTTCCCAGTAGGCTCGGGGAAAAACAAATTCGTACAACTCTTCCTGGCTTGTCTATTTCTCTTCATTAATACCTTTTGCCATCAAGACTGTATGGTTGATGTTGCTTGGCCACATGTTTCACAGTTTTTGTCCGTGATATTTTGGAGGGTAGGGGATTTCTGAAATTGTTACAGCTCAGAGCTTCAAGGAAGTAAATTCAGTGTACATTCTGCTTTTTTGATCGTCCCCTTAAATTTCAGCTCATCGGCTGAGCAACAAAATTAGAAGCTCTAGTCAGACCTTTGTGCAGGTCTTATCATACATAAATGGTTGACCAATTGATTCTCATGTCCACCTATCTTTAGCTCAGCCTGGTATCCTTTAAACAAATCTATACTGGAGTAGGAAGTTATTGATATCAGGGTCAACATTTCCTGTTTCTGTGAGGAAACCAAAGATCTTTGGAGAGTAAGAAGACTCAAAGCAGGTTTCAGAGGCCCCGCTTTTAAAATGCACCACAAAAGCAATGTAGTTTAAGAACAATTTGCCATGGGTACTTTTTATACAAGAATGAGAGATAAAAGACAGGTCAGATTGGGCTATGACAGGAGTGGAGAAACTTTGGCCATCCACATGTTTTCGAATACAGCTCCCATAATCTGTTGTCACAGGTTAGGCTAGCAGCAGCATCTCAAAGATGAAGTCTAAAATCGCTTCAAGGTCTTAACTTCTCTATCCTTGGACTAATATGGCCATTTCCGCCCTACACTGTTATAGTGCTGTTATTCCACTTTCTACATCCTATGGAATCCTGGGGTTTGCAGTTTAGAGAGGGGCCTTTGGAATTCTCAGCCAGAAAGCTCTTTGGCCCCAGTAAACTACAAACCCCAGAATTCCACAGGATGTTGAAAGTGGAATAATAGCACAGTAACAGTGTACTGTGGAAATGGCCTATGAAAATGGTGAGCAACTTTTACTCCTTCAGATTCTTTCAGAGTGCAACTCCCACCTATAGCAAGGGATTACAACAGCAGCAGTCCAACATTATTTGGATGGCCACACATTTCTTATGCTTGGACTATGACGTGAACTGAACTTTTATGGTGGTTTAACTTGTTTTATTCATATGGATCCCATCTTGGGACCATAAAGTGAAAGGGGGGCTATGTATTTAAATAATTATCTAGGAACTAGCCGTATAAATAAGAACTGAGAAACAATCTCATGCAGTGTGACTCATATCTGCATGGATCCTTCAAAAGATTGCACGTCACAAGCAGAATACTAACCACCCCATCCTTTTCAGAGCCACCTAAGTCTTCATGGTCCCAAAATGTTCCAAGATTTCCCTCTTCCTGAATTTTCTACAACCTGTGGTAGACTGCTTGAACAAACATGTTGCCCAGATCTTCAAATAATATTTTGTATAAGGAATTTCTGAGAGGAATCCTGGCTTTGAAGGGTTTCAGTGGGTCTTTAGAACAGATCTTCAGGTCTGTCATACAATATAGTGGCCATAAATGGGCTAGCTTTCAACATAATGTAATAAGTATAGTAAAGCTGGCAGATTTTCACAACAGTAGCTACTGTAAGTAATTCAAGATATTAATGTTAGCTCTTTCAGTTAGTCAGTAATCACACTTTAATACTGCAACAGCGTGGAAACCCTTTACAAAGAAATGGGGACTGGGTGAGAGAAAGAATCGATATGTGAATGAGTACTATAAATAGATGGATCAGCTACAGTTACTGGGTCCTAGAAGGAATTCCATAGACATGCAAAAATCTATTGCTCTCAATCTCATTGTATTTCTCCAGATTTCTACCTGCATTTTCTTCCATGCAATTTTCACATTTTGTTGCAAAGCAATTTTTTTTTTTTTTGCAGTATGGAAAATTCATACAAAGTTTTATGCATTTTTCCTAATGTGCTGGTTTACTCATACACTTCCCTTAATTTGTGTATTTTGTCCCCCCTCCATTGATTAGAGTGCATTTCTGCATATTTTTCCAATTGCACCCATTTTAGCTGTTCAAGTTTAAAAAGTGCACTCTGTTTTGTGTGCATTTTATTTCCCTAACATGCCTCCAAATGCAGCGGTGTAGCTTGGAGTGTGCAGAGAAGGGGCAGGGGCGGGCTGGGTGGAGGAGTAGGTGTGGGGCTACATTGCACGGGGGCAGGGCTAGGCCATGCAAGGTGGGGCCATGTCACACGGGGGCAGGGCTACAGCGAGTGGAGAAGGGCAGGCCAGGAGTGGCAGCTCCCTCAAAAAATTACTGCTGGGGGCTTACTGCCCCATCACCCCCCCCAATCCCTACACAACTGTCCAAATGTGTGAATTCTCAAGAAACGTTGCCACATTATTATTATCAGCCAGAATCCTGTATGGGTTTCACATAAGCAGAAGCACTATAGTTATGGTGCTACACAGTGAATCCTTGCCCAATTTCCCTAATCTGGACTTACCAGGAAGCGGCAACTGCAGTCAATGGGGATCTTTTGCCCTGCCCATTGGGAAGCAGCTGGTTGCCATTCCCACCCCCTCCTGTGAGTGATCTTCAGTGCAACAGGCAGGAACAGGATCCTTGTCACAATTCCCCCTCACGCTGGAGGTTGCTCCTACAAAACTGGGTGGGACCAACAGGCAGCTGCTTCCTCATTGGCAGGAGAACAGACCCCCACTGATTGCAGCAGCTGCTTCCTTTAAGTAGGGATTGGGGGACTTTTCACAGTCCCTTGCTGTTTTGTGCCTTCACATTGTTTCTGATTTACAGCAACCTTCAGGCAAACCTATCACAGGGTTTTCTTGGCAAGATTTATTCTGTGGGGCTGCCTTTGCCTTCCTCTGAAGCTGAGAGAGTGCAACTTGCCCAAGGTCACCCAGTGAGTTTCCATGTCCTAGTGGGAAACAGAACCTAGTCACAGTCCAATGCTCGACCAGTACACCACCCTGGCTCATAGTCTCTACATGGGCCCTAAACTAGGAACTATATAGAGACCATGAATGCACAAGTCATGAGTCTGTAACTCTGGGGCATGCATTTGTAACTACCATAGAGGATTCCGGTTAATATTATTCATATATATCCTGTTTTTTCACAGTATTGGGACTCAAGACAACTTAGCGAATGTTAGAACATCAGTAGAAACATATTAGAAATACCTTCAAAAGCAATTAATTTATAGGATTATAACCATTTTAACATTTATTAGAAGATAGAATATAAAACAAGAAAATAGCATAGCCATTAAAAGTCTATTGCATTCGATTTCAAAAGCCTGATAGAATAGGAAAGTTTTCACTTGCCAGCAGAATGAGAGCAGGGAAGGAGCCATCCTATCTTCCACCAGGAGGGAGTTCCACAGTCTGGGAGCAGCCACTGAGAAGGCTCCCTCTCCCTTATACCCACCAAGCATGCCTAGGAAGGCACAGGGACTGAGAGAAGAGCCTCTGTCAAAGATCTTAATATTTAGGCAGGATCATATAGAGATGCCCAGTTATTCAGACATCCTGGACCCTAGCAGTAGAGGGCTTTATAGGTCATAGCCAGCTTTCTGAATTACGCCCAGAAATGAACTAGCAGTCAGTAGAGCTGTTACAGCAAGACAGTTGTGTTCTCCCTTAACAGTCTGATCGTAGCTCTTTGGCCCAACTGAAGTTTCTGAGCACATTTCAAAAACAGCCCCACGTAGATTGAACTACAGCAATCCAAATGGCATTCCAAACCATGCCTTATGAGGAGAGGCTTAGGGAGCTGAATATGTTTCGCCTGGAGAAGAGACGAAAAAGTTAAGAAGTGACATGACAGCCATGTTTAAATATTTAAAGGAATGTCATGTGGAGGACTGAGCATTTCCATACTAGACACCATTACCGTGACATTACCAGTATTGCCACTCATGCAATGGTGGCAGATTGGGAACCCTGATTTCTGCACTCTTCCACCTTAAGTGGATGAGTAGCGGTGTTGCCACCAGTGCTGCTTCTGTACTATAGCGTCTTTGGCCACTCCCTTTCCCTGCCTTCACCTCACCCACCGTCCCTGATTGGTCAGAGGGATTTGTTTTCATTTTTGTTTTTCTTTGGAAGCCATACTAATCATGCTAGTACACTATTGTATTTACATGCTGTAATGTCTAAAAATGTAGTAAAAAAAAGTATACAGTTTTATCTCAAAAGAGAAATTTAAAATAAACATGAAGAGGTGATAGATTTTGAAGTTACCAGCCGTGGGAGTCACTGAGGGAGGGACAAGCTGGGCACACCCACAGCTGCCCACTGCTGGACCCGTGATCACAGGAAGCGCTTATCAAGTGCTATTGCGGTTCTGCAGTGAGCCGGCTGACAGGATTGAAGTGCTAAAGGATGTGCTTAACAGATTTTTTCTGCAAATAGAATATGGCGGGGATGAGATGGCAGCTGGATAGTGATAGCATCATGCAGAAGCACAGCTCCTGAACTGGAAACAACCCACTGCTATTGCGGAGTAGCGACGACATGCAGAAATGGCCTAGGACACAGAGCAGTTGCTTCAACCTACAGATTCCACCTAACATTAAGAAGAATTTCCTGATGGTAAGAGCAATTTGACAGTGGAATATGCTATCTTAGAGTGTGATGGAACCTCCTTCTTTGGAGATTTTTAAACAGAAGCTGGATGACCATGTGTCTGAAGTGATTTTGATTGTGTATTCCTAAATGGCAGACTGGATGATCCTTGTGGTACCTTCCAACTCTATGATTCTATCACTGCGTCATCTTATCTGCTACCAAAGTCCTTTTCTTCCTTATTTAAACTGCCGCCTCACATCTGTGGGGACTTAAAGGCAGAGGAAAGAAGTCTGGTTGAAATATCCTTCCTAATATAATTAACTGGCATTACTTTATAAACCTTTCCTATAAAATATATAATTATTGATTTCTGCCACTTCAAACACTCATGATTTCTCCAAGGAGTCATATCATAAATACTTCCTTTCACTTTTACCATTCCCATCATTTCATATCTTCCCATTCAAAATGAATTGGCAGTTCATTTTAATTCAGTTCTCAATCTCTCTCTCTCTCTCTTTCTCTGTTTTTCATCTACCCATAACTGCTTCATGCTTCAAAGAATGTATCTGCACAGGATGAGCACAGAAATATCCATGCCAACTGTAATTCGGATAATGTTAATGTGTTAACATAGTAAAAGAAACCAACTGTATGCAGCTGTTTTACCACCTAAAAACGCATGCATCCTTCCCACTAATGTATAGAAAATTTCTGCCCGAATTCAAGTCATATGCAGATATTTAAAGACACTGGAGTGATATATACATATTCTTACTGAAAATTTCATTACTCAAATGTCACATTAAACCATAGTTTCATGCTGCAACAAGAACCCATTTTAAGCCTTCAGTTAGTGAAGATGCCTCCCTTTTTCCTAGCATGGCTTTGAGGAAGAGTTTGGCAGCTTTCACTTCTGATTTCAACTGAAGTTTGTAATGTCATCTGAACCCTAAACTGTGGTTAACAGTAACTCCAGTTTGTTTGAACAAACAGCTTCCATCAACCCATGATTTGAAGCTGATTGTTTTAAAAGCAACCCTGTTTAAGATTAACTACCATTTGTGAAGTTCATGCTGTATGGCAAGTGCAGCTAATCTAAATTAGAAATAAAAACTGCCCAGTTCCTCCTTGAAGCCATGCCAGAAGAAGAAGGGAATACATATTATCCCTAAGCATAGATTCTGAAAGTGGGGTTTACTGATTGACCCCCTAAGACAAAGCCTCCCCTGAAAAGATCAGGCAAAATTAGACCATGTGTTCTTGAACCTCCTCATGAATTATTAGTCAGAAGATGTATGAGTGTTGGACTAGAACTCCAGGAGACCAGAGTGCTCAGCCAAGAAAACTCATTCTTGGGGGCCTTGGGCAAATTACATTCTTTCTGCCAGTGGTGGAGCTTGGAGTGTGTGGAGGGGTGGTGGTAAGAGGGGGGGGCTATGGTGAGAGAGCCATGACCACTGTGCATGGGGGTGTGGCTGCAGTGCATGGGGGCATGGCCAGGGCGTGCAGCGGCATGGCTACAGGCTGGGATGCCCAAAAAACCATTGCCCCTGGGGCGAAACACCCCCCCGCCCTCCCGTCCCTATGCAACTGCTCTCTGCCTCAGAAGAAGACCATGGCAGACCTCCACAGAGCAATAAATCATGCCAAGAAAACCCTAAAGAGTGTCTCCTTTATTTATTTGTTTATTTGTTTGTTTATTTATTTAATTGCTCTGTAGCTCACCTTTCTCCCAAAATGGGAGCCAAAACAATCCATAAGTCAGAGGCCCTTTCCGCAGGACATGGTCATCCTGCACTGGGGACGGGAGAAGGACAGGACCTGGGTGACGGTTCTGCATGATGTTGTTCAGATCCTGTCTTTCTCCTGTCCCCAGGCAGCACAATCGTGCTGCAAATCATTGACATCAATGATCCCCATTCGTGCAGCCCTCCTGCCCCCCACCCACCCACCCTTACCTGTTGTGCAGAATTCCTGGAAGTGCAATAGCTGTGCTTCCTGCCCCAGCACAGGCTGGAACAGTATCCAGCTGTGCTGTGGAAGGAAGAGGCAGTACCATCATGCTTTCTCCATTTGCAGAGGCAGCCAGTGCAAAGGGGAGCACTCCTGTCTCCAGAGCACGGTAAACTGCAGAAAAGGTCAGAGTTGACTTGAAGGGACATAACAACAATAGCAGCAGCCACAACAACAACAGTGCAATCAAATTTACCAGTGACCTGCCTTCCATTTTTGAGCCCCCCTCCCTTAAAATCAGTTCCCAGAGCCCTGACCCTAATCTTATTGTAGCTGGTTCTTTCTATGCTAAACTTTAATGTAATGTTCAAACAAGGGCACTATAAGAATTCAGCATCTAGTGAAAGTCTAATGGAAACTGAATTGTCATGATGCATATTGGAGTATCCTGAGCGCTGTCCCACTGAGCATCCTGTTGAACATCCTGTTGTGCCCCAGGTCATTAAACCAGATGTCCTGATATACAAAACAGGGGGGGCTTATGGTGCAATGAGACCCATGGAGCTATGGTAGCTCCCCAAGTAAGTGGACTCAAAGACATACCTACAGTCTGCTTCCCTCCTGAGAATATGACCATTGTGCAATGTCACAATTCAACTTTATGTGATGATAAATCAGTTTATGATGACATAATTACCTAACAGAAAGACACATGTCTGTTAAGTAATTAAACTGTTCTCATCAGGGCTGGCCTGAGATATTTTGTTGCCTGTGGTGGACAACAAGGTCTAGTATTCCATGTGCAATTCAATCTTCTCTCAGTACTGGGGAAGAGACTAGAACTTGAAAAGCTGCATAGGAAGAATTGATTATATTGCCATGCTGAAGTCATCCCTAAATAAGCAATGATACCAAATGATGCTCTGGGGTCTAGGATTTCATCCTACCACTGCCAGTCATAGGATGGTATCATAAACCACCAACTGTCATGGTATCACTGCTTCATTATGGATGGTGTCAGCATGGCAATACACTTCCTTCTTCTTAAAAGTAGCTTCCTAAGCACATTCTCCATATTTGAACGCGGCACACAAAAGTTATTATGAAGAAGAATAGATAAGCTAGGAGATGCTGTTTGCTTTTGCCTGAGCTTACTGAAAATGACAAGATTTCACCTCTTCCTCTCCTCTCCTCACTGGTGAGTTAATTGAATCCAAATTACTTTTGTACCATAAAATTATTTTGTAATAATCAAATTAAGCTGATGACAAAGAGGAAAAGTGAGAAGAGGAGAAAGAAGCTGAGATATTTTAAAAAGCAGTGGGATGACAGAGGTTTAATCAAGACTGTCCATGTCAAATCAGGACCTTTGGAGAGTATGCCATTGATAGATTGTCTAGTAGTCCGTTTCTCCAGTGTACTTCTTGATTAAAGTGTACTTCTTTTCCCCAGTGTACTTCTTGATTAAAAAAAAAGACCTCTCCTGGGCCTAAAATGGTCCAGGGGTCCCAAAACATAGCAAAATTGCTCCCCATACCCCAAGGAAGCATTTTAGCAAAATACCAAAGTTTAAAAGTTGGGATTAGGTGACATGGCAGCACTGCTTCCATCCAAGCTCCTCGGGGGCACAGTGCTGCCCCCCAACACCTGGCCTTTGCCTACCCCTGCTATATCCTGTGACACTTATTTCTGAGACAAAAGGGCTTTCTGGTGACAGTAGGGCTTGTTTATGAATAGACATTTATCAGATTTGATGTGAGTAATGTTCAAATAAATATTGAGTTGGAAAGGAAAAGGGCCATCTTGATGACTCATCTTTCCAGCCACCAGATGTTCCTACAGACAAAGTCACACAACCATTAGGACATTGCCCCATTCCAAGGAAGCAGCCCAGCCCAATGACCCTCCACCCTAGCTGCCTGCTCTCCCTCTCAACCTAACCATTGTTCTTGATGCCCTCTACTCACAGCACACCAGTATGAAAATGTGTAAAATCAGTTCAATTCATCCAGAGTCTCTAAAGAGTTGCAATAATTTAAGCAAATACTTGATGTTGTGTTCTGCCGTGTTACGACTCCCGCTGGATGCAGTGCCTTATTTGCTCTGGTAATTCACCATCCAAATGGAGGCAATTATGTGATTAAATAAGTAAGAAGATCAAGCTTTCCATTCAGTTCACTAACGCTTACAGCAGGTTTATTAATTTTTTCGTATAATTTAACGTTGCTACAAATCTGCATCCACTTTGTCCAATTTCTGAAACAGTCTGATTTTATTGGATTATTATTCAGCTCCACACAGAAGTGCCATGGCATGTACAAGGCATTTCCCAACAAAGACATTAACTCTTTCTTTAAGGAAATATGGACCTATACAGATTCACAACACTACATAAATTATTTTAATGACAAAATAAGAGAGTTTCACTAGAGTGCATAATGAGCAATATGTAGCAGGAAATACTCCAGGGCAATCTATTTCCATAGGTATTTGTGCCCCTTTGTATTAAAACCAAGAGTCAGTTTTTAAAATTGAAACTAAAACTAATGGCTTAAATTCCTCTCCAGGAAAACTGGAAATCTTTTTGTTCATTTACATAAAGATTTCTGCAATCACATTTTTGAAATGTATGGTTGCCAACTTTCATGATGCTTAAAAATTGTTATTTACAGCCCAGAGTTGAAAAAGCATTTATCCAGTCATTGAGCTTATGGAAAACATTGGCGTGCAGCTTAGTTACAATTTTCTTCTGCCACCAAGTAATAACATCCATGAATACTTGACGTACATGGATTGCAACATAATCCAGATTATGATGCCGTCAAAAGTAGGGAGCATTAAATAACCTACATGCCAAGCAGATCACTCAAGTAAGTAAGCCAGTTCATAGACTACAGGTCTCATCATCCATATGAAAAGTCCACCCAGACTTGAACGATATTCAAGCAAACATGCAGGACAAGACCAGGAACAAGAAGAGGTTGAAGAACATTAGTGCTTACCTGGAGAGGCCGTTGATGCTTAATGTTCTTTTTTCAAACTTTTCTCTTTCTGGGCAGGAAGGTTGTCAGAGAGATCCTGGCTTGGAAGTAGGTCTACTTATTTCTGTTGGGAGCAGGTTGGACTGAGAGGAACCCATCTTGTGCTGCTCTGTCTGCAAAAATAGACATCTGCTACTTGCTAACACTGCTGTCATACTCTCAAGTGATACCTCTTTTAAAATTTACATTAAAACAAATTGCCCCAGCGATGGAAACCGCTAGCCACCACTGCAAGCCAGTCAGTGAATGGAGTAATAGGTGATGATACATTGTCTAGTAGTCCATTTCTCATAGACTTGCTGTGTTCACATTAAACCAGAAATCCTAGCTTACCAAACTTGGTTTAATATTCAAACCTACCCTGGCTCTACCTTTCCATAGTAGGAAGAGATTAGGCTGATGGTAGCATTGCTACAGGCAGGATCTCCCACGGTAGACAGGCTTTTGATGAATGTGCCAAATAGCTACTAGAGAGCAGCAGTCGGGTGGGGGAAATGGGAGTGATACCAACCCCCTAGTCCACCTTAAGCAATAGAGGTCCATTCAGCTTCCAATCAGAGCACAGGGAGACCAATGTTTCCATGCACACACATATCCACTAGCAATCCAGCTGGCAACAAGGATTTGTGCCAGGGATCCTGCTTCTGATTGTTTCATTTCACTCACTAGCAGGAAGACAATGGAAACGTCATCCTTCTTGCACCTGGATTGGAATCTGAATGGGCCTCCTTCACCCAATCAGTGGCTGGTTTTAAGGTGGACTGGGGAGATACTTATGCAGGTCTCTAGAAAGACTACATTGTCTTACTGAATGTGGGCCACTTATGGATCTGTAAGTTCAGGCCACAAATCTATAGCTGTAATACTGAATACCAAGCCATTTTTTTTAAAAAAGTATTATATCAAAACTCATAGTTTGCATTAACATTAAAATGCAGAAAAAGCACACTATTATCCCTTTGTAATTCAGAAAGGTGACATGTTTCATATAACACATTACATATCAATTCTGAGATAGACTGAAAAAAGAGAGAGAGAGAGAAAAGTACTGTGGCACTTTAAAGACTAATTAATATTATGGCATAGGGTGGTGGGATGGTGGGATGGAAATTGCTTAGCCCTCAAGATGTTCCTGAACTGCAGCTTCTAGCAGCTGCAGCCAGCACAGCCAATGGTGAGGAATTCTGGGAATTACAATTCAAAAACATCTGGAAGGCCATACGATTCTCACCCATTTTATGAACTGCAGTCCACTTTACCAGATACACAGTGTGTTGCCTCAGTAGACAAATCACATGCACATGTCTGGGTGCATGACAGCTTCCAATCAGAGGGGACTGGGATGTAAACAGTGATCATAACCTTATTCAGCCACTTAAAAATGGCCATTAAGAAACTAGTTGGGTGGCAACATAAGACATCATTTCATGGATTGTACATGAAGTTTGATAAAAAGTCTTAGTCCCAATTCAAGTCACAGGAGATGGAGTTGAATCTCTTCATGTATTGTCCCTAAACTGAAAAACTGGTTTCTTTTTCTGTGCATATGGTGAGCTATTCTCAGATATTTGAGAAGATCTTTACGGTGTCCTGGTTGTTGTAGCATGGGATGCATCAAATCTAGTGGCACCCCTTTGAATGTTTACCAGAGAAAAATGACTTCTGATTCTGCTGTTCAATGACATATGATTTCATTTCTCCAATAGATACCTCTGCAATGTGGGAAGCAGATCACTCTTTGACTTTTCTTTTTAATGATGTCACTTTTGTACTGCTGAAAAATCTGCTTTTAAAAATCCCCGACTCCAATGAGGACAGAATTTGAACATATGGATCTGATGCCTTCTCCCCTGGTGGGAGACTCACATTAACATTCAGAGAGACAACATTAACATGAAGAGGTCCCTGAGGAGGAACAACTATGTTTGGGAGGACACCCATGACTGTTTGTGTGCTTTTAAAGATTTGCGTTGGCAGATGTATTTCTGGCTATGTGCTCTCCCTGAGCACACAGTCTAAGAGGGAAGGGATTCTGCTGAATCACTGACTTACTTGGAGGTGGAGCTAATGGTCACTAACTCCATATTTCTGTATCTTTCATCAATAGGAGAATATTGTCAAGATCAAGGGAAGTAATAATACAACTCTATTCTGCTTTGATTAGACTTCATGTGGAATACTGTGTCCAGTTCTGGGAACCACAATTCAAGAAGGATACTGACAAGCTGTAACATGTCCAGAGGAGAGTGACCAAAATGGTGAAGGGTCTGAAAACCATGCCCTATGAGGACTTGGTGGCTGCTGTGGTCTTTTCCAATTCTATGATTTTATGATACTATAACTGTAAATTTATCTCTCCATACCAGTCTGAACATACCTGAGAATGTCTGATTTTGAAAGCTAAGCAAGATTGGGGCTTAGCAATAATTGGGTGGGGACTACCAGGGATCTCCAGATAAAGCTAGGAAGGAATCCTGCCTGAAACCCTGGTGAGTTGACTATACTATGCCAAATGGACCAATGGTTCAAACTACACCACTAAGGAACTAAGGTCACTTCCTGTGTTAGTATGCATGTTCCTGTTTCCCTGTTTGGTCAACCGAGTGCAGAAGTCTCCACAGTATAGCTATACAAAAAGTAAGAAACAAAGATTTAAGAGGTAGCATGGCCTGGTACAGTATGTTAGGTTTGTGGTAGGATCAAAACCCAGGCAAGCAGTTCACTTGGATAGTTTAACACTCTCCAACTGTCCAGAGCTGGCAGGTACAGTCCTGATTAGGGATGGGACGAATCCAGAATTTTCAGAATCCAGATCTGAATCCCTGGAAGGTTCTGGGAATCCACGAATCTCACGAATCTCAAATCTTTCGAATCCTTTTTTTTTTTTTAAAGGGTTTAAAAAGCAAAGGAAAGAAGGATAATTTGGGCAAGACATGCTCTCTCAGCCTTAGCAAAAGCCTAGGCAAAGGCAAACCTCCTTCTGAAGAAATCTGGCCAGGACAATTGTCATAGTTTTGCTTCAGGATCTCCCCAAACTGAAAATGTCATGAAGGCCCTTTGTACACAGGGAGGAAAATGTGGATTAATCCCACATTTTCCTGCCTGTGTAAACAGGACCACTACAGTACAGAGATAATCCAGGTCAAAACTGGCATTTCTTTGCATAGCTCCTTCTGGTATCCTGGGGTTTGTAGTTAGATGATGCACCAGCACACTTTGGCAGAGAAGGCTGTGACACCTTGTAAAACTAGAAACCCCAGAATTGTGTCTGAAAGAGCTTTGCAAGTGAGCTATGCAAAGGAATGTTTCAGCTGTCCTTGAAATCTCAAGCCTGTAGCTTCCAGTCAAGTGCTGAACTTAAATATGAAATGTTCAATTTAAATATCTTAGAATACAACCCTAGATGTAATTTGCGAAATTGTTACCAAAGGCCATTATTACTCCAAGGCAAAAATTCACTAACTTGCCATCTCTCCTTGTGTGTCTAGTCTCCCAAGTTTTCAGGTGTCCCAGTCTCCCAGGTTTTCAGGCGTCCTGGTCTCCAACAAACTGTTTGGTTGGCGAATTCGAAAGATTCGGTTTGCCTATGAAAGCACAGGGATTCAGATTCCTGAATCTCAAATCCCTGCCCAGGATTCGAGGATTCGGTTGGCCCATCCCTAGTCCTGATTAATCCTCTGCCATCCCACTTTTTTCAGCTACTTTTTGTCGGGAGATTGATTTACAGCACCTAGCAAAATATCCTCCCAGAAACCACTGCTCTCTGGAGAAACGTGTCCCAGAGGCAAGCATTAAACATACAGCAGAGTTTCAAAACAGCAACAAGCGTGAGCAGCAGCAGAGTGTAACTTACAGCATCAGCTCTGACCCCACTCTACCCACTGGTTAGTAACTCTAACACAGAGAGTTGTCATCCAAAAATACCTGGAGGCTTTTAATCTTCAAGTTCCAATATATACACATCTGTACAATCAGGATACACAGATCCTCAGTCATAGGTTCAGCATCACAGACACATCAGGCAGAGGTTCACTCGGACAGAGGTTCGGTGTCATAGAGTCAGCAAACAGTCAGAGAAAGAGCCAGTCTGAGCTCCCCTCTTTTATACACACCAGCTAGGGACAATGGCTGATGCAACCCCTTGCTATGATTTCACATTACCATGACTCAGCCTTACTGTCTCCTAGGGATTACATCATGACTTGCCAAGTCATTCCCCAGGTGTATCCCATATGCTCATCAAATGTATTTTCAGCTGGGGCAAATGTCACAGCATTTCTATCCAACACTGTTGAAATATCCCAGTGTTTCTTTTCTCCTCCCTCT
This sequence comes from Cyclura pinguis, assembly GCA_030412105.1. Lineage (NCBI taxonomy): Eukaryota > Metazoa > Chordata > Lepidosauria > Squamata > Iguanidae > Cyclura > Cyclura pinguis. Next base: position 60,660,661 of record CM059600.1, on the reverse strand, counting down.
TTCTTCTCAGCTTACTTCAATTGCTGCCAACTGAGTTCAAAGTGAAAAAATAGTTTGCACTCAGTTAATTCAGGAGGGAGGGTGAAATCTTCCTCTTCCAAGCAGACTCAGGCAAAAGGAAACTTCTGTAGCCTTTCCTAGTCTGTCTGTTCTTCTTTGTTAATAACATTTGCCATCTTGACCACATTCCAATGTTACACATGTGTCCTGGATTTCATCTGTCAGCTGTTGAAGGGTATGTAATATAAGCAAAACCAATATCTTTCACTTTCTATTGGGCATATCTCAGCTGAGCTAAACGTTAAGAGAAACCTGTACAGGAAATGGAAGAGGGGGGAAACCACCAAAGAAGAATTTAAGCAAGTAGCCAGGAAATGTAGGGAGGAAGTCAGAAAGGCTAAAGCACAGAACGAACTTAGGCTGGCCAGAGACATGAAACACAATAAAAAGGGCTTTTTTAAATATGTCCGCAGCAAAAGGAAAAAGAAAGAGGCGATAGGGTCGCTGCGCAGAGAAGATGGCGAATTACTAACAGGGGGAAGAGAAAAGGCAGAACTACTTAACACGTTCTTTGCCTCAGTTTTTTCCCAGAAGGATACAAGCACTCAACCTGGTGGTTGGGGAGCAGGTGAGGAAGCAGGGGAAATGCGGCACATAATAGGTAGAGAGGCGGTACAAGAACACCTGGCCACACTGGATGAATTCAAGTCTCCGGGGCCAGATGAATTGCATCCTAGGATATTAAAAGAACTGGCAGAGGTCATTTCGGAACCGCTTGCTATAATCTTTCAGAAATCTTGGAGGACAGGAGAAGTTCCAGCAGACTGGAAGAGGGCAAATGTTGTCCCCATCTTCAAGAAGGGAAAAAAAGAGGATCCAAATAATTATCGCCCAGTCAGCCTGACGTCTGTACCCGGAAAGATCCTGGAGCAGATCATTAAGCAGTCAGTTTCTAATCACTTAGAAAGCAACGCGGTAATCACGAGAAGTCAACATGGATTTCTCAAAAATAAGTCATGCCAGACTAATCTTATCTCTTTTTATGATAGAGTTACTAGCTTGATAGATGAAGGGAATGCTGTGGATGTAGCATATCTTGATTTCAGTAAGGCCTTTGACAAAGTTCCCCATGACATTCTTGCAAAGAAGCTAGTAAAATGTGGGCTGGACAGAGTTACTGTCAGGTGGATCTGTAACTGGTTGACTGACCGTTCCCAGAGGGTGCTCACCAATGGCTGCTTTTCATCCTGGAGAGAAGTGACTAGCGGGGTGCCACAGGGTTCTGTCCTGGGCCCAGTGCTGTTCAATGTTTTCATCAATGACTTGGATGAAGGAATAGAGGGCATGCTCATCAAATTTGCAGATGACACCAAATTGGGAGGGGTTGCTAATACACCAGAGGACAGGATCAAAATTCAAAATGACCTGGACAGATTGGAGAGCTGGGCCAAGGCTAACAAAATGAAATTCAACAGAGAGAAGTGTAAGGTCCTACACTTAGGTAGAAAAAATGGAATGCAGAAATATAGGATGGGGGACACGTGGCTGGATGGCAGTACGTGTGAAAGGGATCTAGGAGTCTTAATAGACCACAAGCTGAACATGAGTCAGCAATGTGATGCGGCAGCCAAGAAAGCCAATGCAATTCTCGGCTGCATCAATAGGAGTATGGTGTCTAGATCGAGGGAGGTACTGGTACCACTCTACTCTGCTTTGGTTAGACCTCATCTTGAATACTGTGTCCAGTTCTGGGCACCCCAATTCAAGAAGGACATGGTCAAGCTGGAGCAGGTCCAGAGGAGGGCGACCAAAATGGTGAAGGTCCTGGAAGCCAAGCCCTATGAGGATAGACTTAGAGAGCTGGGTATGTTCAGTCTACAGAAGAGAAGGTTAAGAGGGGACATGATAGCTCTGTTTAAATATTTGAAGGGATGCCATGTAGAGGAGGGAGAGGGCTTGTTTTCTGCCGCCCCAGAGACCAGGACAAGGAGCAATGGATTCAAGCTGCAGGAAAGGAGATTCCACCTGAACCTCAGGAAGAACTTCCTGACAGTCAGGGCTGTCCGGCAGTGGAATATGCTGCCTCGGAGTGTGGTGGAGTCTCCTTCTTTGGAGGTTTTTAAGCAGAGGCTGGATGGCCATCTGTCGGGAGTGCTTTGAGAGTGTTCCTGCATGGCAGGGGGTTGGACTGGATGGCCCGTGTGGTCTCTTCCAACTCTACATTTCTATGATTCTATGATTCTATATGCAAAAAGTTGCATATTACCAAACAGGTAAAAATTCTATGGCTTTCTCTATGGTGAAAACAAAAAAGATATGACAAAAAAACAAAAGGAGATTGGTTGCAGTAATACGCTCATCTTTCCTGTGCGTAAACAAACTGTGGGATGGTTTATGTGTCTCAAAGGACAACAGTCAGCAACAGTAATTTTTGTTTTTGTTTTATGAAAGAACAGTGTTGTCTGGTGTGTCAACTGTTTTCTCCAGTGGCTAAAAATGACAGAATTAATAGCCTTATGTAACTTGACGAGTTCCTGTAAACCTCTTTTCATTTTCTCTTTTGATATCCTTTCGTATTTTCATGACAGGCCATTTGAAGCATGGCTTTCCTGCCACTTCTAATCAAGTTAACAAGGAGAATTCTCACCTTTAGCAAACCAGTAAGGAGGAGCCAAACCATTTAGGTCAAAACTATCCCCTTAAATTATGCAGGAGAAGCACTGAGAATTGGAGCTGCTAAGGAAATGGTATAATATACTTGTGTCCCCTAGTGGCCCACCTCTGTCAACAGACAGTTTGTCATGCCTGTATGGTCAGGGACAGTTCTGATCTAACATGACATATTGGCTCTGCATAATTAGATGTGCATTTTGCATTTTTTTTCTTACAACACCCCTGTAAGGTAGGTTGCATTAGCAATCTTTACACCTGAGTTGAGAAATTTAAAAAGCCATATGAATTCAACTGTGTTGTTAGGGTTAAGGCCAAATTTCTGGGTCACAGTTTTGACACTCATCATGTTATTATTAATGTATCAGAATAACCAGTGAGGCAGCAGATGGATTAGACTACAGCAGAGTGTATTAGATGAAGACCTTTCCATCTCTGGAGAGGCTTTGAGCTGTAGACAGACTGACGTGAATTAGTAGGTTTCGAGTACATGTGCATCGCAGCATGATTCTTCATCTTTGTAATGGATCTGTAGAGAGCTGACACTTGGCACCAAAGCTCTCCCCAAGGTCTGCTGCATCTTCTGTCACTTGCAAAAAAATAAAAGAAGAACACAGACATTTCTAGCAAGAAAGAGAAAACATTAAACATTTCCACTGGGATTTTTTTTTTTTAAAAAAAGCAGCCAATGGCAATTTTAGAAAACATGTGTTTAAAAATATAATTCTAGCATTCCAGTACCACAGTGGGATGAGCCAACATGATGTGGCAGTTTGAATATTGAACTAGGGATGTGGTAGACCAGGGTTCAAATCCCCACTCAGCCATAGAAACCCACTGAGTAACATTGGGCAAATCACAGTATCTCAGCCTCAGAGGAAGACTCCTCTGAATAAATCTTGCCCTAGGATAGGAGTCAACTTGAAGGCACATAACAACAAAAACCACAGCAGGACATTATGAATGTATGAAGAAGGCAATTTGACAACAGCTGCATTGTTCCCAGCTGATAGACCGGCCAGACATGCTGATGAAAATAGATATTGTTGGTAAAAGAAACAGCTAGACTATGCTAAATAGGAATCTTTCCCATTGTGATTGCAATGGATACTGCTAGATATAGCAGTGCTCAAGGATATTGGAAGCCTCTTTGTTCACTGATGCCTGTTTAGAAATATATAGTTCTTCAACTGATAAAATTGTATTTCTTAACGGATAAATGGCTGAATTACAGTGTTTAAGATTATAATGTTTCTCTATGTGCAAACTGTAGAGAAACCTACTAGAGATACAGAGAGAAAGATTCTTATGAAAAAGTAATATCTTACTTGCTATATACTGGAATACACTGTAATATAATGTGATTAATGTATGATGCTTTATAAACAATACAATGTGATGTAATGAAAGCAAGGTGCCTAGATGTTAACCTGTCTGCATTTGTCCCTAAAGGAAGTGTGTATATGTTTATATATCTGTGAATGCATATAATAAAGAGTCTAAGAGATTAACAGAGGGCCTGCTCATTCTCCCATATAAATATCTTGTGATTCCAATACTGAAGAATGCTTAAGTGGAGTATTGGTGTTAACTCTGCCTAACTGAATTTTATCATGATCACAACCTGGACACCCAGGTGGCCAGAAGGTGGTGAAAGTACCCAAGACAGAATACAGATTAGCTGACAAATGGTAAAGGACCCTCAGCTCCTCATTCTAAAGAGACAGGGGTGGAGAACCACATTCATTATTGCTTCTTGGACATCTCTCAGACTAATATGTCTGAACTCTTAGTATAAACTCATGGTTCAGTTGTTATCCTGCCTTATCATTCTTCACTACAGGGCACTTAAGGAGGCTTGCAATATAAAAATAATTTAAGGTAAAAACACATTCTCTGGGGTTTCTTTCCTGTTTGTCACTACATGTTAATTTTCTATTCCTTCTTCCTTCATTTACTATGATTTTTGTTCCTGCAGGCGTCATTTCACAAGAACCCAAGCTTGGTCCCATAGGCTAGCATCCCATTATTGATATCTGCAAATGTAAACCCACCTTATGCATGTGTTTCTGTATGTGTATGTCTTTGTTTTTTGCTCATTGCAATGGCTGGCATTTTCTTCTTCCTTCTGAAATATCCAAAGCCATCCCACAGGACTCACCATGTTGCTGCAAGAGCCCTGCTGCCGTGGTCACTTTTAGAGAGTGGAGGGAATCAGAGAGGCATTTGACAGACTGGGGACACCATCTGCTGAGACCTCCAGAAGGCTCAGTACATCTTGATGGAATACGTCTTTCATCTATTTCTCTCTGCGGAGATCACTCCCACTCTCCAACAACAACAAAATGGCTGTGGGAGAGGGACTATTGCAGACCAACAGTGAGTCTTGTGGTAATAGAGGAACTGTAGCATAGTTCTACATATGCTAACACTTGGCAATGTAGGATTTCAGCCACTGCCTCCCAATCATCCATTCTGTCATTTCCTTGGTATGGTAATACCTCCACTTCCTTATTTGGAAAACACTGATCTTCCCCAATCTTTGTTTTTTCTGTGTTTTACAGTTTTCTCACTGAGTGATCCTAGGCTCAACAACTCCAAGGAAGGGCAGACCGGTCACTTCCCTGTTTACTTCGATCAGCAAAGACCTTTTTATTTTGGTATTCATTGGGCAGCACACTATTTACTGAGAAAGAACACTCAATGGAAGACAGCTAAATTTTTTTAGTGACATGTGTTCAACTGCTTTTAACTCAACTATGTTTTATTATAATAATTTAAGTGTATTTTTGATTTTTTTTTAAATGCCTGTATATTTTTACTTAACCCTGGTGTGACTTGCCACAAGTCCCAGTTTTTTTTTTTGGGGGGGGGACTGATGTAAAGCAAATTGCAGTATGGCTAGCAAGCTATAGGTAGTGCTGTGTCCAGCTTGAAGCTAGTATTTATCCTCTTGTTCTAGATTGTTCTGTAGTAAAATAAAGCTATTCTTCAGTAGAAACACACTGATCTAGTGCTTCCCTCTAAATTAACCTTACAGAAAGGTAGTGTAAACCAAATGCATAAATCCTCCTGGGTTTGTTAGAATTGGTACATTGATCCATGAGCTAGGGGTTGGGTGTACTTAGTCATTTTTCTCCTCTGTAGTAAATGTGTATGCGTGAATATTTGAGAACAAAACTTTGTAACAATAAAGTCCATGCTTTTGAACATCAAGCAACTGTGCTTGAATTAACTATTCTTCAGTTTAAAACTAGCTGTTCCCTATTTGCATAAATACACTAGTGTATATACCCAGCGTTGCCCAGGATTTTATTTTCTCATAGGCAATATTTGTTAGAAAGATTTGAGATTCTGTGTCTTTACTTCTCCAAACTGTAACTTTCCCCCATATTCCCCAATCCAATATATATTCAGAATTATTAACATATACAGGTTGGGTTCCTCAGGGAATACACTGCCCTCCTCCTTGCAGCTAGACTTCATCTCCATAGCAACTGGCCTGAGGCCCAAGAGCTCTCTGGCTGAGAATTCTAAAGGCCTCTCCCTAAACTGCAAATCCAGGATTCCATAGAATCTTCTCAGGCAGCCAATCATATGAGATCTTTGCCTGATACAGCCAATCATATGAGGGCTTCACCTGCCTGAAACAGACAAACAAACTTTGGCCCTTTCCAGACGTGGGGGAGGAGCCGCGCGAAAATGCTACTCACTGGACTTCTTCAGCATCTGGGTGAGTCCATCGGGATGAGGAGCAGTGCGAGCTCGTCGCTCCGCACTGCTCCAGCATCCAAAATGGCAGCTTCCGGTTGGTGGAGGCTCTCCACCAACCAGAGAAGCTCGCCAGCCTAAAGCCCGCCCCCGGCAGATCTGCAGGCACGCACTAGTGTGCGCCTGCAAATCTGCACCGGAGTGCAGCGACGGAGCGACACGGAGTCGCGCGCTCCGTGCTTTTTAAAAACCTCTAAAAAGAGGTTTTTAAAAAGCACGCTGCGCGACCAGTTCCGGTCACTTCGGAGCGGACTGAGGTGCGGAACTACAAAAAGTAGTCCACCCCAGTCCACTCTACGGTGCAGAAGACCTCCGTCGGAGGTCGCTCTGCACCGTTTCAATTGCCCCGTGTGGAAAGGGCCTTTAACTTTTATATATTAGTAGATAGCTCATATGCTTTTCACTAATGGGGAAACACATAAGGTACTGCATTTAGGCAAGAAAAATGAAATCCATAAATATAGAATTTCACATGTACTGTCTTGATAACAGTACATATGAAAAGGAACTAGAGGTCTCAGTGGACCTCAGTGGACCACAAGTTAAGCATGACTCAACAGTGTCATGCAGTAGCCAAAAAACCTAAGGCAACTCTAGGCTGTATCAACAGGAGCATACAGTATTCAAACTGTCATGGTGACACTCTGTTTTGCTTTGGTCAGACCTCATCTGGAATACTGTATCCAGTCCTGAGCACCACAGCTCAAACAAGATGATGAAAAGGTGGAAAGATGAAAAAAAATCTGGGAAACAAGCCCTATGTGGAATGACTTAGGCAGTTGGTTATGTTTAGTTTGGAGAAGAAAAAATTGAGAGGGGATGCAGTCACCATATTTAAATACTTGAAGGGATGTACATTTTTAGCTAAACTGTTATTTTTAAATTTTTAAGTCACCTTGGACCCCTTGGTGGAACACAAGCAGGGTATAAATTGAATAAATAAAATAAAAATAAATAAAATGTCACATAGAGGATGGAGTAACATTAAATCCAGGGGACATTAAATAGAACCCTTTAGCACTAGAAACAAAACATGCAGTTATAGGCCCTTTCCGCATGTGGAGGGGGAAACGGGGGAAAACACGCCAAAACGGAGTTTACCGGCAGCCGGGTAAGTCCATAGCCATGCGGAGCAGCGTGAACTTGCTGCTCCGCGGTCCTCCGGCGCCCAAAATGGCGGCTTCCGGCTGGAGGAGGCTCTCCACCAGCCGGAGAAGCTCGCCAGCCGGAAGCCCGCCCCCGGCAGATCTGCAGGCACGCACTAGGGCGCGCCTGCAAATCTGCACCAGAGCGCGGCAACGGGGCTGTACGGGGCTGCGTGCTCCGTGCTTTTTAAAAACCTCTGAAAAGAGGTTTTTAAAAAACACGCAGCGCCGCTAGTTCCAGTCGCTTCAGAGCAGATTGAGGTGCAGAACTATGAAAAGCAGTCCGCCCCAATCCACTCCACAGTGCAGACGACCTCCATCGGAGGTCGCTCTGCACCGTTTTAATACCCCGGTGTGGAAAGGGCCATAATAATATCTGTTCTTTGCCTCTGCTTTTTACCTGTTTTAAGATAGCAATGTCCATTCGGTGTCATTTTGCAGAAGCTGGGACTCACTAGCACTATTCCAGCCATTTGTTTAGAGTAGAATAGAGTAGAATTTGCCATTCAGCAACAGCATAGTTTAATGCAGTAATCCGTTATCCTCCTTCTGGTGCAAATAAAGCTCAGAAAGGTTATAAGAGTCCTGTCTCTTAGGAGCCAACACAGTGTGTATAGATTTTAATTACATTAGGTTGAAACTCTGAATGAAACCTCTCCTGGACTCAGATTGTTTCCCCTTGGTTACAGGAATGGAAAATAGAAGCCAGATTTTCTGGAGCATGTGGAGAGATTTCCATACACTTCAGCCAAATTTTAAGAGAGCCTGGAGATCACCTTTCACATCTCAAGAAGTTTATGTTTGGGGAGGAATGACTGAAAAATTGGACACCCCCTGGCTTAGGAGCTGCACGCAGCTTTGACTAAACAAATCTCAGTTTGGCAGTTTCAATGGCGAATCTTTGGTGTACTCATTTTTTTTATTTATTTATAATTTTATTAAAGTTTAAGCAAATAAAACAAACAATTATCTCTGCAATGTTTACATGCAATGTTACTTCTTCTTCCTTTCCTTTCTGGATTACAATTATTAATATTTCCTCTATTTGTTATACTGCGTATCGCAATAAAATGTTAGTAGTCAAACTTAATTTGTTAGTTCCTGCTATATTTCTCTACTTTACTTGTTACATGATATTTCCATGATTATTACCCTGTATAGTAATTGATATCATGAATTATGTATTGCTTTCTGTCTACACCCAACCCAAATTCGTAACAATCTTCCACTCTTTATTAATGTCTTCGTCTGATTTCCCTTTTAATCTTTGTGTAAGAATGTCCACATTTCTATTTTCCATAAAAGTTGTCCACCACTGTTCAATAGTAGGTATAGTTTCATTTTTCCAAAATCGTGCATACTCAATATGGGCCGTCGTCACCATGTATAGTATAATTCTCCAATATTTCTTCACTGATATTCCATCTAATATATGTGTCATGTTTAACAAGTAAAGTTCAGGTATCATCCCAAATTGAATCTTCAAAATTGAACATATTTTCTTATGTATTTCTTTCCAGTATTTTTCTGCTTTGGGACATGACCACCATATATGAAATAGTGTACCCGAACTCTCTTGACATTTCCAACATTGCCCTGTACCCGTCTTATAAATTGTCTTTAATTTTTCTGGTGCCATGTACCATCTATGAAATAGTTTATAATAATTTTCTTTTAAATTTTGAGCAGCGGTAAATTTCTGTGTTCGTTGCCAACTCTGTTCCCACCATTCTAACTGTATTGGATGTCCGACATTTTGTGCCCATTGTATCATCGCTGCTTTAACTGTCTCCTCCTCGCATTCTTGATGTAAAATTTCTTGATATAAATGTGCTAATAAGTGTGGTGGATTTTCTCTTAACAATCGCAATAATTGGATTTGCTCCTTTTGTTGTATTCCATAAGTTTGTACGTCCATTTGAAATCTTTCCTTTAGCTGTCTGTAGGGAAACCAGCTTAATTTTATTCCCTCAATTTCCAATTTCTCTCTTGATTTCATCTTCATACCGCAATCTTCTGTCATTTCTAGTAAGTCTTCATATCGTAGCCGTTTGTCTGTATCTGTCCATCTTCCAAAAAAGGCTTCTTGCGGAGAGACCAAGTTGGGTAGCTGCCTTATGTTCTTCTTCTTGTATTCACTCCATATTTTAAGTAACGATTTCCTTACAAAATGATGCGTAAAATCTTTATCTATTACTGCTTTTCCATAGAACATATAGGCGTGCCATCCCATTCTTAAATCAGCTCCCTCTAACGCCAGCATTCTCATATTTTGAAGATTCATCCAATCTTTTATCCAAGTGAATGCCGCTGCCTTGTAATATATCTGTAAGTCCGGCAGGCCTAGACCTCCTCTCACTGTTAGGTCCGTCATAATTCTCCATTTAATTCTTGGTTTCTTGCCTTGCCATATAAATTTGGTTATGTCTCTCTTCCACTGAACAAAAGGTTTAATATTTGTAATGATAGGTACGTTTTGAAAAAGATAGTTCATTTTTGGAAGAACATTCATTTTTATCACTGATATTCGTCCCAACAGGGATATTTTAAGTTGAGTCCATTTTGCCAAATCTTGAGTTATCTCCTTCCATTTTTTATCATAATTGTTGTGATACAATTCATTGTTTCTTTTTGTAATCCAAACTCCTAAGTATTTGGCTTTCTGTCCTTTATTAAATCCTGTTGTTTGTTTGAATTCAACCTCTTCTTTCTCTCTCATATTTTTTGTTATGTACACTGTTTTTTCCTTATTAATCTTGAAACCAGAGTAATTGCCATACTCTTGAATAATTTCCATCACTCTTTGAACACTCTTGAGGGGATCATCAAGAAAAAGTACCAAGTCATCTGCAAAGGCTTTGAGTTTATATTGATATTTCTTTATCTGGACTCCTCTTATTGTCGCATCTTCTCTTATATTATCGTTGAGTATTTCTAATGTCATAATGAATAACAGAGGTGATAGGGGACAACCCTGCCTTGTTCCTCTCAGTACTTCAATCCGTTTGGTACGTTGTCCATTTATAATTAGTCTCGCTGTTTGTTGAGAATATATTGCTTCAATCCATGAAATAAAATTTTCTCCCACTTGTGCTTGCTTGATAGTCGTCTTCAAGAATGACCAGTTGACCATATCAAATGCCTTTTCTGTGTCAACAAGTACCATGGCTAGTTTTCTTTCATTATGTTTTTCATAATATTCAATTATATTTAAAACTGATCCTGTCCTGATATTGTCACACATCATTCTCTTAGGTAAAAACCCATTCTGATCTTCATGAATGTGTTCTTGAAGAACTTTTTTAAGTCTCTCTGCCAAAATAGTGGCAAAAATCTTATAGTCCGTGTTTAGTAATGAAATGGATCTGGAATTCTTAACATCCGTTGCATCTCTTCCTTCCTTTGGAATCAAAACTACATTAGCTTCTTTCCATGTTTCTGGTAATCCATCGTTCTTTATCTCATTTATTGTTGTTTGAAGTGGAATTGAGAGTTCATGTTCCAAAATTTTGTAGTACTTTGCTGTAAAGCCATCAGGTCCTGGAGATTTGTCATTCTTTGTGTTCCTGATAGCTTCTACTATCTCCATCATCGATACTGGTTTGTTTAAAATCTCTCTCTGTTCTTCTCAAAATCTAATTTTATTCTTCCTCTCCAAATATTCTTCCAATTCTCTTTGATTTTTTGTTGAGGAGATATTACTTAATAGCTTTATGTAATATGAGTAAAATACCTGTTTTGTCTCCTCTTGCTTTGTTGTCTTTCCCTTCCTCGTTGCAATCTCTGTTATTATATTTCTTGATCTTCTTTTTCTCAATAAATTAGCTAAAAGTTTAGAAGGTTTGTTAGCCTGTTCAAAAGAAGTGTGTTTTAGTCTGTGCATCTGTTGTTCTATTTGTCCCAAATTTATTTGATTCAATTCTGCTTGACATACCTTAATCTTTTGTCTTATAGTTTTGTCTGTCAGGTTTTTCCTCATCTGTTTCTCCAATTCTTTCATGTTCCCCAAAATCATTTCTTCTATACGCTTCCTCTCTTTATTAATTTCAGCAGACCATCTGATAAAGTTCCCACGCATCACAGCTTTACTTGCGTCCCATATTGTCTTCATTGGTAATTCAGCTGTCATATTTTCATTGAAATAATTAATTAACTCTGTTTTTGCTTTTTGAATGAACTTTTCCTTGTTAAAAATTTCTTCATTGATCCTCCATGTCCTCTCTCTGATCATGACCTTGAAAATCACTTGTAGTGGGAAATGATCTGAGCACAAATTTGGAGGACTATCTATTTCATGTGTCTTCAAAAGCAGTTCTTTAGATGCCAAAATCATATCAATTCTGGACATAGATTTGTGTCTATCTGAAAAAAATGTATACCCATCTGATTGTCCGTTTTTATATCTCCAAACGTCATATAACTCTAAATAATCCATCATCTGGAAAAAACTTTTAGGTAATTTTCCATTATTTCGCGGTATCAGTTTCTGCACTGTTCTGTCCACCGTAGGATTCACTACTCCATTAAAATCCCCAAGTACCACCACATTTGAATTGCATGTGTCTTGTACATATCTTTGTATTTCAGCATTTATTTTAGGAAAAAATTCTCCTTTGGCTCCGTTAGGTGCATATATTCCTACTATTAATATCTTGTCTTGTTTTGTATCAACTTCTACCGCAAGGTAACGTCCATTCTTATCTTGAAATTTTATTTGTGCATCATATCTTGAATTCACATATATCAATACACGTCTTTTCTTCTGGTCAGTTGTTGTCGCAAAACAACTGCCTAGTTTGGGATTCCGTACAAATTTCAAATCTTGAGTTCTTATTCGAACTTCTTGTAAACAAATTATGTCCAATTTTTGCTTTTCCAGATGATGGAATATTTGTCTTCTTTTATATTCCGAGTTAAATCCTTCAATGTTCCAAGTATATATTTTAAGCCCCATTTTTGCTATTTTATTTGTGTGTACTCATTTTTGACAGAAAAAAGAAAAAACTCTGGGAAGAGAGGCCTGCATCAGCTGTGCAACTAAATGCCAATTCACAAATCATGCCTTCCAGATGTAGGATAATTCACATCAGGCAACTACTATGCCCAGGCATACACTTTAATATGTGCGAATCAGTCATGTGTGAATTGTTCAGAATAATCTCAGATCACTGTAAAGAGATCCACTGAGTTTCTCTGCATGCACATAAAATCATAATCACTTCAGGTGTTTGGCATGCTAAGACTTCCATGAGCAGAAATGATTTTTTTCCACAGGAATAGGAAAGCACAGGGCTATTCCTGTTTCTATTTATTTACAAATTTATATTCCATCCTATATCTAAGGCCATTTCCCCACTCCACTGTCATAGTGCTATTATTCCACTTTCAACATCCTATGGAATCCTGGGGTTTGCAATTTGGAATTTAGAATTTAGAATTCCCAACCAGAGAGCTCTTTGGCCTCAGTAAACTACAAACCCCACAATTCCACAGGATATTGAAAATGGAATAAGCACTATAACAGTGCAGGGCCAAAATGGTCTTTGTTTGTTTGTTTGTTTGTTTTATATCCTACCTTTCTTCCAGTATGAGGTCTCCTGTCTGACACAACTGTTTTATGGTGTTTTATATGCAACTGCTTGTTTGTCAGGAATTAACAGGATTCCAAATAGTCTAGATGAACAGTGTGCTGGAAATGGTTAAAGTATTGGACTGAAATTTGAAAAGTCCAGGGCCTACTCTTCACTGAGCCATGAACATCACTGGATTGCTTTGGGACCAGTCAAATTCTCTCAGCCTCACCTTTCTCATAGGATTATCGTATGAGTATAAGTAAGAGTGGGACATAAAGTGCCTTGACCACAATGGAGACAAGGCAGGATATACAATAAATAAAGTAACTTGGGGTCTTCAGGTTTGTGCTAGCAGTGAGCCACTTTTCTCTGCATCGCAGCATTTACCTAGACAAAAGGATGCTAAAGTGCAGCCCCAAGGGCCATTTTTCTGATGTCTAGTACCCCAAAATGTTTTTTTTAAAAAAAAAAAATTAGGTGCTCAATAATTTAGTATCCTCAGACCTGAAATCATTGCCCGGTCTTGGCAGTGTGTCCTCCTTTTGTCTTCCCAACCTGATAATAATGTACCTTGGATGTGAGCAAGCTAGAGTAATTGAAATTGAAATATTTAAATCAGTTATTTAAATCAGCAAGAGAAGGGCCAATCTAAATCACATTTTACATTTCTACCATATATTCTACCATATATTCTTTAAAGAATGGTCCTAATTTGACCATTAAACCATGTTAATTTGCATCTTGAGTATTATTTACACCATTTCATTCTTACAAACCACTAGTTATTTCTCTGACTTGAGAAGGGAGACACAAGTAAGAGAGTTGGACTGATACCTTCCGAGGTTCACATACTGCAATAAACAAACCTGATGGTCAAATTCCACCATTTCTTTAGCAGCTTGTGAAACAAGCAGGAGCAATTAACTAACATGCATCAGTATCTGTACCCACCAGTGGGTTCCATGTCACTATGGTGCTGAATCCACTTCAGATTTTAGCTAAACTTCAAAAGAGCTATCCAAGGTATAGAACCTATTCTGGGGGTAGAGTTCATCCCTTTTGATAGATCCTTTAAAGTTCAGAGAAGAACCTTGAGTACATTTTCCACCCTACTGATATGGGGCAGCCAGAGTTCTCTTGAATTCTGGCTTGCCAGAAACCCAAATTTACCCATAGTGTTTGCATGGTACCATGACACAGCCCTATGGGCATGTGACACTTACTAAAGTGTAAATGGAGTAGTGCACGGAGCCACTGGTACATGCTGTATAGATTTCTCAAACAAGAATTAGGCTTTCAGTTGCAATTCAAAATAAATTACACAATTGCTTTTAAATCAGCCTAAAATCAAACAAACAGAAGGAATATTTTCACACACCACCACAATAAGGAAGAGAAGAAAAAGAAGAAAGAAAAGGGGAAAGGGAAAGGATTAATTCCATTTTTATTTAATGCCTCCTGCTTCTTTGTGCTTACTTTGTTCCCTTTGGGAATGAGAACCAATAAGTGCACCACAGGAGTGGGAAGACAAGCTAAGGAATTGGCCAAATATTGTATAATGTGTTAACATAGACCTGTGGGAAAGAAGTTAATTAAAGACCACAACTATCCTTTGGGGAAATTCATATATTAACTTTACCAGATAACAGTGTGCCATTGCAGAAACCCTTCATGCTTGGAAAAGGCAGATGTGGCCACCATTTAAAAGACATTGGGGACCTTATGACCACAAATACAAATGCAATCTTTTCAGCAGCAGCATTTCACATGGACAGATGAAATTAGAATGGTATGCCTTTGGCAGTCAAAAATGATTCATCTTTTGGGTTCAGAAGATAGTTGCCGTTCTGACAATATTACACTGACAAAAGGCATATTAATAGATAGACATAATTCACACAATGTGACACAATTAAGCAAGTTAGGCCTTTGGTTAAGCTGGACAGCAAGATGTTCTCTGTTTCTTTGTTTGTAACAGAGAAGGGAAGGGCCGTAGCTCACTGGAAGAGCATGTGTTTTCCACGTAGAGTATCCCATGTTTAGGCTGGGAAAGACTTCTGTTTGGAACCCGGGAAAGACACAGCCAATGAGTGCAAATACTACTTGAACTAGACAGATCTGTCTGTTTCTAATGTGATCTTTCCCCTTGAGCAATGACTTGTTGTAAACGTAGTATACAATATGACTTGC
Source organism: Cyclura pinguis (assembly GCA_030412105.1). Classification (NCBI taxonomy): domain Eukaryota; kingdom Metazoa; phylum Chordata; class Lepidosauria; order Squamata; family Iguanidae; genus Cyclura; species Cyclura pinguis. The sequence goes on along the minus strand of CM059600.1, from coordinate 60,645,312 downwards.
CATTTTAAATTCAATGCCCAGTTTGACTGTCCTATCTATTTTTAAGGATATGAAAAAATACATGCATTCAATGCATACAGTGAGACTGTCCTCACCCAAACCTTGTATAGTGCTCTCTGAAAGAATTCCGGAATGACTCATTAATGGTTCAGCTGTCATACCTGATGGCTCCCATGTTAGCAGCAGCAATGAATCTCTTCTGGGTATTAATATGAATTTTAAAGGAGTTATCCAAGTGTTATTAGTATTTCAGGAATAGGATTCAGCACCTTGGGTAGCTCTTTTAAAGTTCAGACTTAAATCCAAAGCAGGTTCCCTGCCACCCATTGACATAAAAGCTACAAGCCGCCACTGGGGTTAAGTGACTCTCAAGACAAAGGCATTAGCTAAAGATGGACTCAGATAACCCTTTTTGCAGAGTATGCTGCAATGTTTCTTCAAAACTGACCTCTCAGAGAAGCCTCCACTGAACGGACTACTGACAAAAGCCCTCGTCTCCTCAATCACGCCCTCACTGCATTTCAATGTCATTTTAACTACCATAACTCATACAGTCATAGAGGCATAGTATCATAGAGTTGGAAGAGGCCTCATGGACCATCTAGTCCTACCACCTGTTCAGTGCAGGGGCTCCAGCTAAAGCATCTCCAGCAGGTAGCTGTCTATCTTCTTTTTGAAGACATCCAGAGAAGGGCATCCCTATGAGCCTGTGGGATTGGTAGTTTGCTGAAGTATTCAGATGATAATTTAGCAGAAGGGACTAGAGCTATCTAACAGAGAATTCTGAGTGCCTCACCAAACTACAAATCCCAGGATTTCCTAGGAAAGAGACATAGTAGTTGAAATGAAATCAAACTGTCTAGTGCAGTGACACATTTTTGGTTTCCACCTGAATGGTGACTGAGTGCTTAAAAATGGTATGACTTTCTCCCACATCAGGCAACCAACTAAGATGCGTTTCATCCATTTGCCCCATTCAGAGGTGACACTGAGGTTGGAAGTAACGTATTAAAGGTAATGAGGTCGTCTCCAACAAGTTTCATTTTGGGGTGAGGCTCAATAATGAGTGGCAATATTATCACTTTTTAAAAGTGATGTATCAACTGATAATTTGTCAAATAGTAGCTCTGCAAAAAGTAACTTCAACAACTGGTAGCAGTGATTGGGATCCTGTATCAGCCATGGAAACTATAACACTCTGCCTACACAGGTCTGTTTCCCACCCCCACCCCCATGGGAACGATCAAATCCCATTGAAGTGCTGCTATAGCCATTTAACGGTAGCGTGAGGAAGAGAGCAAAGCAAAGGAACAGCGTCAATCGCAACTCATCCTAGATGCAGTTTTCTAGCCACAGGAAGTAAAACGAAGTTGTATAACCAAGTTGCTTACTCATTACTTCTAGAGTGTTATTTGGGAGGGCATCACTGGAGGCAATTTGAGGGCATTTTTATATTCTTAAATGCTTTTCAAATCAGTTTAAAGTAATGTGTTACTTACATGTTACTGATGCGTAACACAAAACACTGGCTGGGATACTATATCATGGTAATCACGCATGCCATAAGTCTCCACCAGTGTATTTACAGGGGGTGACAGAAGATGCTGTCTCTGCATGGCTGCATCCCCTGGTGCACAACAATAGTCTGAGTGTGGAGGAAGGTGCCGCTGGGCATAGTTTTGTCTCCCCAGGCACCAATGGCTGCAGAGGTATACCTAGATGCATTCCAGCTGCTCTTGAGCACAGAGAGAAGAAACAGCCTTCACATCTCTACCCCTAAGGCTGCTCCCTCCTTCATGCTGAAGAGTATGCTGAAGGCACACTCCACAGATGGAGCTGCACCCAAGACTCCCTCTGATGTTCTTGCAAATGAGGGTGGGGCCCTTGCGGAAGGAGATATTGGATACTTCCTTCTGCAAAGTCGGAAAAAAGCACATTTGTATACATGACACTTGTTGGCACTGGCAACCTTTGCAAGCCTTTATTTACCAGATGCTAGATTTACAATACAGGTGTACAGAGTATGTTAATATCTATAGTGACTTCCTGCTTGCTTGCTTGCCTGCTTGCTTGCTTATTCCCACACCACTTTCTTCCTGCTGACATAGCCTTTTATTGCTTTTGTTGTTGTTGTTCTCTAGGGTCTCATTTTAGCTCTCCCCACTTCTTTCTCACACTCTCTCTCACATCCACAATAGCATGTATGAGAAGAGCCTCTGTCCAGGAGAGTCTCTAAATTTTCACAATACCACGTAGTAATTTTTCTTTTTTCCTGTTATCCTCAAGAGGATGGACCTGTATTGTATGTACATGTATTTTTGAGTACAGTTACTTTTACATACGTTAACAAAGAAGACCGCAGTTATTTTTTTCTGATAGACCCTGCATGGGTGGGTGAATTGCAGTTGTTCAGCTCCTGTCTTACCAACCATTTACTCTGGTTGGAGAGATCTGCTATTATCTCTCACATTTTCCAACAATCCCAATTACACCTGCACGTGCTCGAAAAGGATGCTGGCCGTTTTGTTCAAGTTTTCTGAAGAACTGTCATCTCCCTATATGAACTGTGTGCCTTCAAGTCATTTCTAACTTACAGTAACCCTAAAGTGAACCTACCATGGGGTTTTCTTGGCAAGATTTATTCAGAGGAGATCTGCCATTGCTTTCCTCTGAGGCTGAGAGAATGTGACTTGCTCAAGTTCACCCAGTGAATGTGTGGCTGAGCAGGGATTCGAACCCTAGTCTCTCACATTCTCCAGCAATTAAACGATACACTACACTGAGTTTAAATCATTGTTCAGTTATATTCTCACAGTGGTTTATAAGCCAGAGCTAGCATACATCTGCATGTCAAAGACCCTTTGAGAGTTGATTCCACAGTTATATTACTCTGACCTCATCATTTAAAAAGCATCAAGATAATGGCCAAAGAGGAAGGTTTCTGTAATGTTGGAAAGGTCAGCTATTACTGTGGGATACATGAGTTATGAACCAAAAGGTGAATCTTGCAGCCACATCTGGTAGGTGCTTAAAAGGTGAGTAGAAAAAATGTAATAAATGAAGTGGCCTTTACAAGATAAACAAAGATGTATGAGAGACACTGAGCTCAGCTGTGTAGCAACTGTGAAAGAAAAGGGGGAAGAAACAAAATACTGCAGGAAAATGGCAGCTAGGGCCTTGAAGAAGTGAAGGTAAGCAGAAGAACTGAGAAAATTCCAGAGGCTAACATTAGTCTACAGCCATTTCTGCACTACACTACTATAGTGCTATTATAGTGCTTCAACATCCTGTGGAATTCTGGGGTTTGCAGTTTAGGGAGAGGCGCTTAGAATTCTCAGCCAGAGAGCCCTTGGGTCTCAGTAAACTACAAACCCCAGCATTCCACAGGATGTTGAAAGTGGAATAACAGCACTATAACTGTGTAGTGCGGCAATGGCCTCGGATTCTGTCCCCACGCCGAGCAAAATGTCTATGGAAGCCCACCAGCAGGACATGAGCACAACGTCACTTTCCTAGTCATGTTCTCCATGTAATTTCCTCTGACACTGGAGGAACTATGCAGCCAGAATGACTAGTGGGCTCCTCCAAAAGGAGAAAATGTGTCAGGAGGTTGCAGGGGCTTTTTTCCCATAGCTCCGAGGCCTGCTTTTCTCCCCGCAGACTGGTATGGCAGCCTCCCCACCCCCACCCCCCAGTCTGCGAAAGCACCCTGTCACCTCACTCAGCTCTTCCTTTCCCCTTTTAAAACTCCACTTTCATATAAAAAGGATAAAGCTTTTCTATTGTTATTTAGAACCTCTTTTATGATCTATGGTAACATAGTTCTGTTTGGTTATAACTGCTGGAAATCATTCAGTGAATCAAAATCTATAAAAAATATACAATAATCTTATTAAATTAACAACCAGAATAAAGTATGGGTTTTCACGTGTATGTCCAAGCTCAAACAGATCTTCAGAATGAGTGTAGACAGTTTCCTTTTAACTTTACATCAGCATAAAGCACAGATCCTTCACACACACAGCCCTTTGGCTACCTTTTTGCCAAAAGTCTCAATTCCGAAATCTAGGTCACCCTTTCTGACCAGATTCAAAAGTGGATTGATTTCTCTCCTCTCTCTCTCTCTCTCTCTCTTATTCCCTCTCTCAGCTTTCTCTGAGAAAACACACCCTCTCATTCAATTCCCCCTGGTTGACTGAGAACCTCTCTGGCTGAAGGACTGATTCTTAGCCCTTCCTCCCTGAAGTCTGACCAAAACCAATTCAGTGTGCCTTTAATATATACATTTCTCTCTTAGACCATCAACCCCTCCTTCACATTAATGTCCTGGGTTTCTCTCTTGAGTGGCTATTCTGGTGACTGGCAACCCGTTGCTGGGGTTTCTCTGCCATCCAGGATAGCCACTCCACCAGACTCCATCACATGAGAGTTTTTTAAAAAGTAAAATCCAAATGTTTCTGTAATCTCAGACTATTTTCTTGGCAATTCCCAGCACTAGCTGCTGCATTTCATTCCCACTTTCTTTATAATTCTGACACTTGTCAGAACAATATATTCCATTCTGTTTCTTCTCCTTTAATTTTTTTTAAAAAGTTATAGTGCTATAATTCATCAGTAAAATAGCTTTTTTGCACTATAATCCAGTAACTCAAAAAATGAAGTCAGAGAAGGGAAAATGTGTCTTTCAAATCACAAGACTATCTCAGCAAATTGTGATCCAAGATTAAAAAAAAACAACAATAACAAGCACCATGATGAGATCCAAGAAATCCCTACTAATAGATCACAAAAAAGAATGGAACCAGTGGATGACAAGGTGAGAACAACCAAGAAAACCCAGCACGATTGCAAGAACTCTCCTTTGCAATTAGAAGCTGTCAAAGGCATTCACTACATCTTGCGGTTGCAAATTCTGTAATTTATGTATGTACTGTGGAAGAAATAATTCCTTCTATCTGTCCTGAATTTTCCAGCTTTCAGCATCTGCGGGTGCCCACGGGTTATGGCATTATAAGAGAGTGGGAAGGAGGTCTCTATCCATGCTCCTTTTCTTCTTCCTATGCCTGATTTTATACATTTAGATCAAGGGTGGAGATCATGTTGCCATTGAGATTTCTGGACCACAGCTCCCAGCATTTATTTCTCACCTTTGACTATGCTGGCTAGGGCTGTATAATTCCCGCACGTTTCAAAGGCCATGATCCAGCCAAAGATCCAGCCACAGAGAAGTGCCATTGGTTTCTACTTGAGCATGTTCTTAATTTGCTCCTAGGGAAGCCAGTGAGGCTGAAACTGCTTAATGTTGCAGGATTGCGATAAACAAAATCTTGGACATTTCGTTCCTCAGAATGCCACATATGGTAGGGAGGTACTTGTGTTCTATATTTAGAATACAATATGATTCTTACATATGTTCCATGCTTTTGGGTTTTTTTATTTATTTAAGGGACAAATATGTATGTCTTTGATGGTGGACCACCCACATTATAATATAAAGGGCCACTTGTTTGCTGAGTTTTCTAAGAAGGTAATCGAAAGAACATGGTCCATTTGCTAAAAATAAAACTGGTGTAAGTTTATTCTAGGCAATGCTTCAGAGTAAATGCCTTTCTATGAATACTTCTATTGTACGCTTTCCTTGCTGTCCTTGTATTGTGCTATGCTTTCATAATTACAAGCACCCTTTTCCAACAACACTTGGTTCTCGAAGAATAGCTTCACTTGAAAGAAATCCTGTGCCAAAATGATGTTTCATTATACCCACTAAGGATTTTTTTTTATGAGCAGACCCTTCAAAATTAAACTAGCTTCTTTATTTTCTTTTCTTCTAAATTATGTCAGAGATTTTTCTGCCTTTGATGGATGTTTTCCCTCTCAGAGACCATTATTATTACTTTTCTTATATAACAATACAGACAACAGGGACCTGTAGTTTATTAAAACCAATGCTACATCTGCCACAGTTGCCTCAGGCCAGAATACTGTATGGGTGTCCAAGACAAAACTTATTCTTTTCATTTCTGTTCTGTGCCACTAACCAGGTATACTCTCACACAAGATGATTTACACTCCATTGCTTCACACTATCTCAGAGGCAAAGCTGGATAAACCATACTGTTTCCTGGATAAACCACATTGTTGAACACCTCTATGCACACCCTGATCCTGTGACTCATTCTTGCCTTCTTTCCCCTCCCTGGAATTCATATCTTGTTTTCTGCACTCTTCTCTTTGGGTACTGGGGAGAATGAGACACAAAGGCACGTAGAAACTCTCAATCCTTTTTTTCTAGGGACCACATAATTGACAGGTATAACCATACCTTACAACGTTTCAGAGGTGAAAAATAGAACATATGTGACTAAACATCAGGATGTGGTCAAGATGGCAAAAGAACAGATGAACTAGGACAGGCTGCAGCAGTTTCTTTTTGCTTGAGCCTACTGGGAATGGTAAGCTTCTGCGCATTTCTCTCCTCTCCTCTACCCTGCTGCATTGGAGTTGGCCCTCCACATTCACTGGGTTTAGGGGCTCAGGACCCCTGAAAAAGTGGGAAAACTGCAGTTATCAAAATGTATATATGTCTGTTGGAAGGAGGGCTGGGGCATGGCAGGGAGAGCAGGCACCCAGGTTCCAAACCAGGTCAAAGAAAAGAGAGGGAAAAGGAGTGGGTGGTGGCCCTATACTTCCTCTCTCTCACCCATCTCCTTCCTTGGGTGTGAAGGGGCATCACAAGAGGGTTCATGGTGCTGAGAAATCAAGGCATGAGCCATCAGAGAAGAGTTTTCAAAGGGTTGCACGGCCTGATCGGAGCCAGTGACAGGGATGGTTTCCCTAGAAAAGAAGAGTGGGAGGAGTTTGAGAAACTCACAAATAATCAAGTCCATGAATGTTAAACTCGCAAATGTAGTGGGGCAACTGGACTTCTGCATTTTGAACTCAGCTTGCAGCAATTGAAGTAAAATCAAGGAATGAAGGGGGAAAGTGGGAGGAGGAGAAAGAAACTGGGACTTTTTAAAGCAGCTGAAAAGAATGGGACAGCAAAGGATTAAAGAGGACTGACCCTTCTAAACCAGGACAGTTGGAGAATATGGCATACCAGATGTTGAAAGAATTATCTGGCTGTCCCTACGTGGAGAACAAAGGAACGGCTCAATCTTGAAAGTAGCAGTTTATTATGTCGGCCATCACATTTAAACGCTAGGTTTAGCTACAGACAGTGGTAAGCAGCGGTAGTGTGGTCCTGTGGCTGCGTACAGTCTGCCAAGCCTGTTTTTTGTAGCCCTCAGCCCTTCCAGATTCCCCAGACTGTCCACTTTCTGGTCAAAACAAGGGTGAATTTCTACCTACCAGAAGTTCTGCCTCCAGAAATTGCTTTGCTGCCTAAGATCTGCTGGGCTGGTGTAAGAGAAGAGCTGAATTGCTCCAATTCCAAACACCTTCCATTCCAGAAACACAGCAATCATGCTATTATGAAGGTAAGCTGGGGTGAAGGTAGTGCCAAGCAATTTTCAGCACCCCTAGGCTAAGGCTTTTGACTTCAGGACAGCTTCAATTGCCTTGGTAGTGACTCAGCTGGCCAACTTGGCCAGTTAGGATTACATTCAAATCCACTAACACTTCCAGTCAGCTAGAACCTTAAAAAAGATTATAAACCTCAGTCGTGCTCATCTCATGGAGTCTTCTGATTCCTTACATATCATATGCTCAGCCTCATACTGACTGTCCATATCATTGGTTCATACAGTTTTATCCTCTGGCATGACTGATGCAAGAAATAACATCACAAATTCATATATAGTGTATGCAAGGCCAGGCCTATCATTCAACAGAGTGAGGTGGCTGTTCCAGATGTCAACTCCTTGTGTGTGCATGTATTTTGAAGGCCTGAGGTATACACGCCAAATACAGATACAGCCTGCTGTATATCCCCTGAGCTTTCAACATTGTTGGCTTCTGTGCATAGAATGAGAGGGGCATTATTTTGTACTTAATCTCGGGTAAACAAAAACGTCAGGTCAGTCTTGGACAGAGCGCATACCAACCTTCAGTCACAGCACAGCATATAATGGACTGTGGTGGTGAAGACAAATTAATCCACAGGCTGCTTAGCAGCCATAGCTGACCGTGGTTTTTAGCACTGCTACACAGGTCTTTGCAAAGTGAAGATTTTTTTGCTTTTGCTAGCCTGTTAATCCATCCCACCTGTACCAAAACAATAGTTCTACACAGCTGATTTTGGAAGCAGACATTCAGCATTTTCCACAATTTTCTATCAATATAATTTCTTAAGGCTTCTTAAATAACAGGTTGTTCTGACGAGGGCATGAAGCCAAGTCATCACAAGGCATTGTCTAAAATAAACCAATGCCAGTATCACATTATGCCATCAAAGCAACTCTCATTGACTGAAGTCATTTAAATTCAAACAGTGTTATTCTTGGAAGTGGTCCATGATACACATGCAACACTCATCAGTCAAAGCTAACTTTTCAGAGCAAGCCAAGTGGATTGGCTTTCTCCATTGAAATGAATGGGGAAGAGATTCTGGGCAGGGATTTCTGGATCAGAGTATTAACGAGTTCTTTACTGAGCCAGCTAGCAATACAAAGGGCTCTTATTAAGATTAACTGGTATGTGACATGGCTTGAACATAAGCCCTGCATAGACTTTTAATCCATTTGCTGTAGTAATGTTTTTATGGTAAGTTTTTTAAAAAAGAATCACTCCTTCAGAAACATACATTTTTTTGAGCACCTGCCATCTTTAGAAAGTGTGAACTATAGAAATACACTTTTGCATAAGAAATCATCCCTCATAATGACTGTCTTCCTCCCTTCTCCTTAAAAAGATATTTATTTTTGGAAGCTTGGCGAATAATAACAGCTATTTAATCAAATGACCTAGATGAAACCAAGGAGCTAGCAAAGATGTCTTGGAACACATAAACGCACAAAAGACCTGCATCATAAATCATGATTACAACCCATAAAATCTCTGACCCTGACACACGCTACTAAGTTCAAAGGTGATGTTGCATTATGTATTTACAGCTTGCCTGAGCCATTATTCACTCTGCTTTATTTTAAAAGATATATATAGGGAGCATGCCTATATATAAGCATTGTTGGCAACAACTTTGGCTATGAAAAATGCAACCCAGAATCTGCTTTTCACTATCACAGTTTCTCATTTGTAACTTGATTGGCCTTTTGGATTTAGAGTCCTCCAAATGAAGATTTACAATGACTGACAAATGCAAGCAAGAAGGAAACAAAAATGTGATATCACAAAACAAGAACACCCTTTGCACCCTGCAAATTGTGTATACCCATTATGCAGAGAGTGTTGTAGCATATAAGGGATACAGTGTCGCAGGATCTTTAAGTGGCATTTTGGAAACATTAGCGTATTAAAAAAAGAAAAGCTAGGCATGTGTCCACACATTACTTAGCCCATCAGCTTTTTAAATCAGGGCTTTGAAATGGTGCCCACTGCAATTGTGAATGTCTGAACTATGATAGGTTCAGCTTCCTAATAAATTACTTTGGTTTGTTAGACTCCTTATAAAAGAAGAGTAGTGCTAAGGCAGGACAAACTGTGACCCACCAGTCACATGCAGCTTCTTTGTAGCTCTCTTCCTCCCCAGTATCTTACCTTTTCTTATCTTTTCTTATCTTTTAAAAAGATCGACATTGTGGGTTGCTGCTGAAATTTGTTGGCAAACCACTAAATGCATTGCAGTCAATAGGAAAATGAACTAAATGTCACATAGTTAATATCATGACAACAAGGTCAATATCATGTCAGTAACACAGTCAGTGTAGTTCCTTTTAATTCCTGTCTTATTAAAAAGGTCCATTTAAGGACCTTCGAAGTCCTTTTACATATAAAGAATACATATTTAATAACAATTAAGTATTTACATATTTAAGTGTTAAGTATTATTAAGAATAATAACTAAGCAATTAAATATTTGTGGGGCTTATTTGTTAATGAGTGTGGAAATACCAACTAATTTAACCACATTGGATGAAAAATTAATTATCATTTGCTTTACATATATGAAGCAAATATTTAATGGGATTTTTAGACTTTTACAGTCCTTTAATCTTTCCCCTCCTTACAAAGACATAAAAAAAAGTGTGGCCCTTGAGCCCTCAGTCAACTTGAAAAACTGACCAGATTGGGGATTTTAAAGATGGGAGAAACAGCCCTGAGCCTTGACGTTTTTGGAAACTTCCACTCTAGCCAGCTTTATTTCTTCAGTTTTTTAGCAATATTAGGAAGACTGTGTTCCTTGGATAACCAAGGAGCAGTTTATTTCGCTGGGAACCCACTCAGCAAAAAGGTGGAAAAGCTCCCAAGAGCTAGTCGTGTTCCTGGTTTTCCTCCAATTAAAAGGATAATTCAGATGCCCCTGAAATCATCTTCCATCCACAATCAGGTGCCCACACGTAGGCTTTGTCCCTGTAAATGGTTATGAGAACATTTGGACTATTGGTGTGCTGTGGGTAAAGCAGCTCTATCAGATACGTTTATAGCCCTGTTCTGGCATTTTGTGTGTATGTATGTAATAGGGCATTGGTGCCCAAACTTTGGTGTGCTTGATGTTTTGGAATTCAGTTCCCAGAATTCTTGACTAGTGGCCAAACAGGCTGCGGCTTCTGGGAACTGAAGTCCAAAACACCTGAAAGACCAGAGTTTGAGCAATACTGTAACAGACTGAACCAGGGACATATGCTACAGCCCAACATGCTCCTCTCCTGATCTCCTTGCATTAATGAAGAAGTTCTGAAAAGGAGGTGTAACTGCATTGCTTAGTATATATTATAGATCTCCACAGATTGGGAAGTCCAGCTTTCTCAGGACATCCATACATGCAAAGCTCTGTAATGCTGTTATAGCTCTTTTTCTGTTCTGTTGTGCCAACATGGGAAATTGTGAGCGAAGGAGGAAAATGCAGCTCTGGCTCCCTCTGGTTATGTATGGCAGTGCTACTCAAAAGATGGTGGCTCATGAACCAGTGAGTGTTGATTCATGTGCCATAGACTGCCTGTCCACTGAGGAGTTTCCAAGAAACTATGCTAATACGATAAGAATACGAACAACAACATGGCACAAATATAGTACCAGTGTCTGGTACACCGGGTGAAAAAACTGCTGGTGTGACATGTCAGATAACTTGAGAAGCATTGGCGTATACAAATGAATGCCTGAATAGGGGTAGCGTTGTAGCATCTAGTGATCAAGAAGGTTTAATTAGAAAGGCTATAATTGAGCATGTTCAAATCTGTCTGTTTTGAGTGGAGTTCCAAGACGGTGGGCACCCTAACATCCATGTAAAGAGAAACAAAGAAATAAAGGCAGTTATTCTTTGTATTTACTTATAGGTTTGTCATGTGGAGACCCTTCCTTTAGAAGATCAACCTGTGAAAGGGACTCAGAGAAGTTTCATCCACGCTATCATCTGGTATTCCATGAGAAGACAACTTGGGAAAGTGTAGTTCTTATTTAACGATACAATGTTTTCTAGAATAGACTCAAATTTAAAGAAAGCAGAAATAAGACACTTACTCGAAAGTAAGTTCTACTGATACAAAAGGGATTTGCCATCGAGAAAATGAATGTAAGACCAAAGTACAAGAGAACTAATTTGTAGTGTTGATTTGCCAAAATCAAGCATAATTATTTAAAATATTTCTGGGATGGAAAAGAAATGTGTGAGTCTTGTGAGCAAGGTGATCTATCATATTATTTTTATGCCGCTGACTAGAAATTACAAGCTTGGAGTAAATTCCTACTTACCATTAAAGAATAAATGAACCATACATTTGATAAATGAAAAATTAGTCAAAACATACTGATGTCCCCAAGGGCTTTTCTTAATGAAAACCAATAGAGTGTGTTTTCTCATTTAAAAAAAATTGTAGCAATGGAATTATTTTTTGGAGTGGAACATTATATCTCTTAGCATCTATTATTGCCTCGGTTTAGGATTTAATGGTTATTCCTTCCAAAACAGAAAGAGAAAGCTTTTGTCTAGAAGTATCCATCTGGTAAAATTATTCCAGAGCAGATAAAGAAATAAAAATTGGCTGCTTCTGTTCCCTAATTTTATTTTGCGTGGAATCTTTCAAATTGGGTTGACACTGGGCCAATGGTTTGATTTCATTTGTTGTTTTTTTTCCTACTTGGCTAATTAATTGTTCTTCTTTGCTCCAAGATTAGCAAGTAGGCAATTTAAAATGTGCACTCATTTAAATTAATGTATGTAAATTATTAAAGGGCATTTTTTCCCATGAAGGATAAATAGTTAGAGCAGATTCATAGATGCCCTTCCTCACTAAATGTGCAGCAAAGGCTTGGTGGCCTTCTATCGGGGTTGCTACAGTTGCATCCTACACTGTATAGCCCACTTTCAGCTGCCAGGTCAATTCCTACTCTTTGCTCCTATAATTCCACTTCCTCGATGAATATGCAACTCTGGCTCCCTCTAGTTGTGTATACCAGTGCTACTCAGGGTTGTGGTTGCATCCTCATTCATGAGCCATAGGTTGTCAGTCCGTGGAGAGTTTCTAGAACTTTCTCTATGCATCTGTTCTCAACATAGTGCATGCAGTCCTGGGTTTATATGTTTCCCAAAGCCATCATTTAATTGACATTATGAAGGAACAATGTCAAGCCAGTCCTAGGTTATGCCTATGTGGTCTTCAAGGGCATAGCACAGCGTGTACATGAGTAGGCTCTGAGCATAAACCACACTCTATGTGTGGGGTTTCTTTCTGTTGCTCTCTTTTTTACCATGCAATATGTTTCCATTCATATGAACAGGGCTCAAATGCCCATATGAAGCCATATTGTTATTGTTGTTTGCCTGTTTACTTGGCAAGATTTATACAGGTGAAGTTTGCCATTGCCTTGCTCCTAAAGAACACAATTTGCTCAAGGCTGTCCAGTGGGTTTCCACGGCCAAGGGCCGTTTCAAACCTTGGTCTCCCAAAAGTCCTAGGTCAACACTCAAACCACTATAACACAGGTTCTCTATAAAACCAGGTAACACTAAAATTATAGCATAGAGGGACATTTCCCATGGAATTTCCCATGGAAATAGATTGCCAGCTCATTTTACAGAAGAACTGATTGAAAAAGTTTTCATTTTAAAAAAAAATCAGAGATCAAGGTAATCCTGTAAAATATTTCTGCAGTAGATGCTTAGATGTCTCTGTTTGGGTTCCAAAACCTCAAGCCCTGGCTGAAGGCATATGTACACTTAGGTGGCTGTAAGCCCGACTCAACCCACCGGGATTCATTTCTAAGTGATCATCAGCAATGGCCCAAGCACTGCCACAGCCTGAGACTGGAGAAGCACTGCTGCTTTGCTGTTGCAAACCTTTCTCCAGTTGCCACAGCCTGAGATTCTACCCTATCCCCCAATTGCATTTGACCTCATATGATTTCAGACTGTAAGGAAGGTCAGACCCAGTTAGTATTTGGATGGGAGACCACCAGGAAAGAGAGCTCCAGGTGGTTCTAGAAAAGAGTCATGTCTGAAACCCTGGAGAGCCACAGCCAGACACAGTTGACAATACTGGGCTAGCTGGACCAATGGTCTGGCTCAGTATGTGTCCTATGTTGACTGGAGAACAGAGCTGACCATATAAAGTGTCCAGTGCTGCTCCCCACAGAGCCAAATGTTTGACTCTCTGGTCAGATGAGCAACTTCAATGAGTCTGGGTGTCAATTTTTGAACATGGAGAAAATTTGAGAAAATGAAATCAAAAGTGGCCAGAAATCCACTCTCAGGGAATTCCAGAGAAAGGCCATTTTGTGCTTTTTTGGAGGAAAAATGGTGGTCCAGACAAGTCCATGAAAATAGACTTTGCCCCACCCCTGCTTTAAGAGGATTCATTCTTAGTGCCCTACAATGTGAAAGGGATATCCTGGAAGGTCATCCATGCTGTCTTGGTGACCTCCCAGAGAATCTGCTTGGGCATCACAACACTTTCCTCTGAGGAGCCCTCAGAAAACACATTGTAGGCCCATTGCTGTGGCAGGAAAGCAGCTAAAGCAGCCTTCTAGAAGGCGTTGGGAGTGGCAACCTTTGCATGCTTAATTAACTGGCTAGTTTGTTTGCATGTTTATTGTAGGCATAGAGAGATAGCCTAGAGAAAACTTCCTGTTTGTTTTGGTCAACACCTCTTCCTCCAGCACATACACATTCTTTGTTCTTAAAAACGTTCTCTTACCATTTACTCCTTCCTTTTGTCTTCGCCTTTTGTCCTGAAAGCATGCCCTGAGATCTCCTAACAGGGATTATTTTCAGCAAGCATGTGAGTGCTTAATTTTCTTCCTACCTTCTTCAAGAATTGAACCTGTGTAGACTATGCACAAGATTTTTGTGAGTAAATTCTTTTATATTTTTAACCAAACTGTTTTTTGTGTTTATTTTGAGCTAAGTTAAGTTTGTTTGGGGTGGAGTGATAGAAGTGGGACTGGTAATCTGTTCAACTTCCGTTTTTGTGCAATTACTAAAATACTCTGCTGATTGAGAGTCTCATTACCCAAATCTCTCAATTCCCTGACAGAAGGCACCAGTAGTCTGCTCTGGGCAGAGTCTACTTGCCTGCTGCACAACCAGTATGCACCCTCCAACTGTCTTGATTTGGTAAGGATGGTTCCGATTCCTCCTTGCCATCCTAATTTTTGAGCTGCTTTTAAAATGCCACAGTTTCTTTCTCCTCCTCCTCCTCTCCCCTTTTTCCTTCAGCTTCCTTCAGTTGCTGCAAACTGAGTTCAAAGAGCAAAAGCACTTTGTATTTCAACTGAGCAGGATGGTGAGGAGAGGAGAGGACAGATCCTTGCCCTTCCCAGTATTTTATTTTTTTATTTGATTTTATTTATCTTATTTTATTTCTGTCCTGCCTTTCTCCCAGCATGAAATTCAGTAGGCTCCCATTAGGCTCAGGCAAAAGCAAACTGCTGCAGCCACTCCTACATCATGTGTTCTTTCTCATTGGCCATTTCCGCACGGGGCGAGGGAATCGCCCCGTGCAGCTACTTACGGGACTTCTTGGCTCTCCGGTCCAGTCCACGCTGCTCCGGAGCAGTGCATGCTCGTTGCTCCGCACTGCTCCGGGGACAAAAATGGCGGCTTCCAGTTGGTCTCAACCAACCACTGAAGCTCGCCAGCCTAAAGCCTACCCCCAGCAGATTGCAGGCTGGCACTGGTGCGAGCCTGCAAATCTGCACCGGAGACCAGGCACGGAATGGCGCTCCATGCTTTTGAAAGACCTGTTTTAAGCGGTCTTTCAAAAGCATGCATGACGACCACTTGAGGTCGTTCCGGAGCGGACTGAGGTGCGGATCTACGTTAAGTAGGTCCGACCCAGTCCGCTCCCAGGTGCAGACGTCCTCCCTGGAGGATGCTCTGCACCGTTTCTATTAGCCCTTGCGGAAATGGCCATTAATAACTTTTCTCATCTTAACCACATTTCAATAATGCTTGGCCACATGCATCTCATTTTTCATCTTTGAATGTCAGAGGATTTGAGGCAGTAAGTGAGTGGCTGAGCCATGCTGCCGTGTAGGTTTCCCAGAATGAACTATACTGCAACTACATGAAGAGACATTTAAATGGTATCTAGCTCCAACCTCCTGGTGACCCAGGACATACCCAGGACATATTAAACTACAGCGTTCATTCACTAGCAAATGCAGAAGACTGAAGTTAGCCGTACTAAAGTTGTGTAAACTCTTATTTCATGCCTCACAGCTCTGTTGACATGTCTTCTCCTTTTAAGCAGTACAGAGCTTCTGGCATTTGCAAAACTTCTCCTTTCATTTCCAAGGAGAAATTAGGGTGACATTGGCTTCTGGTAGGGTTTTAGATGTAAAAGAGTGTTCATCCTTATGGTTCCAAGCTACCTTCATTTACCTGGCATTTTTCATCACCCTGACTATAAATGCATCTTGGGCATTTCAAGGTATTTACATCACCTACTTTGACAAAATGATTTTGAATATTTGTGCCAAGAGTATAAAATAAAAGAGGGGCTTAGATTTGGTCATCTTGGTTTGGAGACAGGCAACAGAGATGGAACATAGTTTAAGAAAGACAGGGGCTCCAATACTTTACACATATTTACTGTCTGTGCTCCCACTGGTGTTTCCAAACAAATAGAACTATTTGAAACTAAACTTTTGCAGCAGCCTGTTTTATCAGAGATGTGAATAACTGTACACACCACAAATAAGAATACTTTTTTCAAGACATTTTCAGCTCTTACAAAGAAAAGACAGGAGCTCTATTCTCACAACATTTCACTCAAGGCCTCAAAAACATTCACCCCCATTTGCATGCTGGGGTGGGCAACATTTGGGGGTGAAAGGCGATATTGGCAGCTACAGAAGCCCCTGGGACACCATGAACGGGCAAGACATTTTTAAAGGAATTGTTACTGATAAGCCATTCTCCTATCAAAAGGTTCGTGTGTGGAAGCCTCTCCATGACACATATTCATCCTGACATTCTGGTAGTGTTGAAAATGTTTTTTTTTTTTTTGAAGAGGAATATATTCAAGGAAAAAAAAATTAAAGGGGAAAGTCAACACAGCTTGCAAATATATTTACATACATCGATAACACAGCAATTTTTATTATCCTGCACACCATCAGAAAATACCTGACTTTAAAAAAAAAAGTAAAAATCCTTAAAAACTTTTATTGAAGCTTAGAAAAATGGTTTTAAAACACAATTTACCTGTGATTGCAAAAAATATACACTTAGTTGTTATTTTTATTTTTCATTTGCAAGACATTGAAATGGGGGGGGGGGATCAAACAGTTTATTGATTAAATTGTATTTGTCCATTTGTCTCCACAGAGTATCCAAAAACCAGAACTGGGAGCCATTTGGAGACACAGCTGTTACTTGAGAATGCCTTAAGGGTGAACAAGGTTGCTGGTGAGGAAAGATGTAAGAACCTATCCAGACCAAATCACATCCTCCACGTCCTTCCATTCACTCTTTCAGTCTTACACATCACACATATGCTTTCTCTCTCACACACACATATGCCACCATTAATCACTAAGAAGGAACAGGATTAAATCTGCCATCACTTTCCCAGTCCCTGTATGCTGTTTGCACCAGACTGCTATTACCCCATTGCTCTTAAGAGTCGGGAAACAGCAATCTCATTTGGAATTGCTGGAAGGTATTACCATCCACCTCACCCTGCGATGTGCATTATCTCATGCTAAAAGCATTGGAAGGAGTAAATAATATTACATGTAGGGGAAACTGACACCTTGATTCTTGTCACCCAGTAAATCATTTGGGAATTGGGTACAAGTCAGTAAAATTCCATGGCCTTCACAAAGAATGCCCAAGAGATATGTGTGGCCTGTTGCTTACCTAGGTTGCCTACCTAGGATATACGCCATGTTAACATATCATACTATCTAATATTTCACAGGTGACACATGTGTTGGCCTCTGGAACATATGTGGCCAACTCACGTCAAATTGTGGTCAGGATGGCCAAAGTTATTAAAGAGAAAGAATACACAAGCTAGGAGAGGGTGCAGAAGTTTGCTTTTGCCAGAGCT
Organism: Cyclura pinguis; assembly: GCA_030412105.1. NCBI lineage: Eukaryota > Metazoa > Chordata > Lepidosauria > Squamata > Iguanidae > Cyclura > Cyclura pinguis. The sequence continues at coordinate 60,627,700 of CM059600.1, read as the reverse complement.
TACTGGGATGGACAAGATTCCACCACACTCCTCTCTGCCTGATGACTAGGGGCCTTTCTGCACTACACTGTTATTAGTGCTATTATTCCACTTTCAACCTCCTGTGGAATCCTGGGATTTGCAGTTTAGGGAGGGACCTTTAAAATTCTCAGCCAGAGAGTTCTTTGGCCTCAGTGAACTACAAACCCCAGAATTCCACAGGAGGTTGAATGTGCAATAATAGCCCTATAACAGTGTAGTGCAGAAAGGCCCTAAACTGACAAACTACCTGTGCATTTTGAATTCAGTTTGCAGCAAATGAAATAACCTGAGGACAAAGGGGAAAAGTGGGAAGAGGAGAAAGAAACTGGGGCTGAAAGAGTGGGATGAGTGAAGATTAATGAGGACTGTTGCTGCCAGATCTAGAAAGTTGGAGGGAATGACATATAAAGGTAGAACTATTTTGTAAACATTCAGAAGCATGACACAGCTTTGACTGGCACACCAGCTACAGCCTTTCTTGGACAGATGTAATGGACAGATATAATCTAGCCACAGTCATATATGCACTGGTAGCCTCCCAATTACACTACTGCAATGCGTTCTACCTGAGGTTGCTCTTGAAGAAGACTCGGAAGCTCCAGCTAGTGCAAAATGCAATAACTCAACTACTGACTGGAATGCCATGTAGACAGCATATAATGCCAGTCTTAAAAGAATTGCTGTGGATGCACTTCTGGTCTGTATTCAAGGTGCTTGTGGTGACATTCAAAGCCCTAAACAGCTTGGGACCCTAATATTTGAGGGAGCTCCTCTCCCCATATGTGTATACACAAAAATTGAGGTGTTCTCTGTGTCCCTCCAGTGAGGCCAACACACTGAGGCTGTTTCCGCACTAAACTGTTACAGTGCTATTATTTCACTTTCAACATCCTATGGAATCCTAGGGTTTGCAAGCCCCTCTCGTAACTGTGGAATAATAGCAGTGTAATAGTGTAGTGCGGAAAGGCCCCGTGTTGGGACATGGGACAAGAAAGACTTCTCAGCCATGGCACCTCTGTTGTGGAATGCCCTCCCTGTGGAGGCTTGATTTGCACCAACACTGATTTCATTTAGGCACCAAAAAAAAAAAAGGTTGTTCATTGAAGCTTTTAGGCCCTGCTGATTTTTCTCAAGTATGCAATTTTAGACTGTTTTAATCTTTTAAATGTGCTTTAACTTGTTAATGAAGTTTAATATGTTTTCAGTTTATTTAATTTATTTATATTTAGTTTTAGCCTGATTGGCTTCATTTTCTTTCTTAGCCACCCTCAATCTTTTTGAAAGAGGGTGTGGTAGAAGCATTGTGTAGTGGTTTGGGCATTAGACTATAGCCCTGAATATCAGGGTTCAATTCCTTATTTAACCACGAAAACACACTGGGCATGTCAGAACCCTGTGATAGGTTCACCTTAGGGTCACCATAAGTCAAAAATGACTTGAAGGCACACAACAACAACAACAACAAATATTTTAATAAATAAAATTATAAAATAAATCAATAAAACATCACTTGCAGGTGCTGGTAAGTATGCAGCCCACCAAAGGATCAGAAGAGCCAAAAATAGCCCTCTGACCTCTGGAGTATATCTTCTTCTGCTTCCCAGGAGAGTGATAGGTGGTACTATCTTACTCTGGGTTCAAATAAGTTGTGGCCTGGTCACTTTTTGCTTGGTTGCCCCCTTAGTCACTGTGTTTAGCATACTGGAGCAATGCTAGATTGTGGCTCAACCTCAGTGAGGTAATCAATCTACTTGTCATTTCATTCTGAACTTTGAAGGAGCCATCCAAGCTGCTGAAAACTATTTTAAGAAAGGGGTTCAGCACCCTTGGTAACAATTTTAAAGTTTGGGGTAAAACCCAGAGTAGATTCACTGCTCCATTGACCTCAGTGTCACCAACCACCCCTGAACTGGGAGAGAGGAAACCTAATGTTTTCACTAGACTTCTGCTCATATTAGGAGGATTCAGGATATCTGGGGTGTAGATTTCAATCCACTTTCCACCAAATTTGAGTCACCACAGACTGTTTTGTGCAAATGGCTGGCAACTGGTGAGCAGCATCTGCCAGGGCCTCAAGGCAAGGGCGTCATCAGTCCATGCTGGGCATTACCAACTGTGTTTTGCATGCAGTCTGTACTATGAGGTCCAGTCTGCCACCTGCCTCTGGTTAACAATGTGCTCAGGAAAGGCAGCTATCATTATGCTATAGCTGCTGGAGAGTATTTGCAGCACACTGGCAAGCACTGCCATGCCACTGGCATAGCTTTCTTTGAAGTCTCCGTCTAACCATGAGTGGGAATGGCTGCCATTCTCATTTTCTCCTATACATGCAAGAATCTTTGGCAAGATTCATCCAGTGCCAAAGGATATAAGAAGAGCTGTGCAGCAGCCTCCTCCTTGTGTTCCCCAGCAACTGCTGTGCAGAGGCATATTCCCCCAACACTAGAGTTAATATATAACCATCCTGACTAGTAGCCAATGATAGCCTTATCGTCAATGAATTGGTCTGATCACCTTTTAAAACAGCCTGTGTTAAGAGCCATCACCCCATCGTGTAGTAGCAAATTCCAGACTTTATTGATGTGCTGTGTGAAGAAGTGCTTCCTTTTATCTCTCCTAAATATTGCACCATTCAGATTCAGTGGATGACCTTGGATCACACCCTTATGAGATACCTACGGAACATCCATTACAAATTAGTGCACGAACAGCACTGATTTAGTCTTCCAAGAGCTACAAACTATGTCCATCTTCTCACTTTAAAAGTTAGACTCATAGGTGTGTAATAACAGTGCTGTTATGTGGTGGGGTGAGAGTTGTCATATTTTTGGATGGCAGAGATATAACATTGGAGAAGAATTTACTCCAGGGATGGCCATTAAGGATGAAGCAAAAAAGCTTGGAAAAGTTACTTTGTTGGACTACAAATCTCAGAATGTGCCTTTCCAGTGTCACTGGAAAATTCTGGGCATTGTCATTTTAAAAATTAATAGTTTCAAGCTCTGGTGACACATTGCTTGTCAAAATTGTGGTAAATTCCCTAATGTTGCCTCTGCGCCAGTTCCTAAGAGTAAGTGACTGAACAGTGTACTTCCTTTTAAAAACTTGCCTTATATCAAATATGTCAGTTTTAATAGAGAAAATAATTGGGTTTGTTTGTTTGTTTGCTTGTTTAAATATTTATACTGTGCCCATCATCTGATGATCTTGGGGAGACTTACTATAAAATCAACTTAAAACAATACATAATTACAAAAGTTGAGAAGATTAAAAATATATTAAATAGTCTGTGGGCAAGGTTATTTCAAAGGTAGGACATGTCAATACAAAATCAGTTAAGCACAGGCTACCATTCTGTTTATAAAAAGAAAAGAAAAAGCAATGAAATGCTGAAGGAAGAGTACATTCACCCAGCAACACTCCCTCTAAGCGTTAATTGCCTTCAGTCACAACAGAAGGACAAAAGTCGACTCCTCTGGTGTGCCTGTTTGGGCTTTTTTGGAAAAAAAATATTGATCCACCCATTCCCTGTGGAGCTGTTTGCACTTTCTCCCAGACAAGTGTCAGCTAAATAAGGAAGAGTGAACACCTAAGGTCTACACTGAAATAAAATACTACTTAGAGGGGAAATACTAGGAGCAGCTAGAAAAGGCTGCCTAGCGAGTTAAGTGGGTTTCTGAAAAGCTGAGAAGAAACATAGGAGGTAGAGAAAGGGACACTTAAAAAGAACACAACTGTCATTCGAAATAATCAATATGTGTCAAGCCAGACTACTCTCCTATCTGCCAGTGATACAGCCATCTCTGAAGGAGGCAGGAAAGATGCAGGCCAGCAAGACAGATACGTGCACATACTGGTAGTTATCCATGACTGCTTTCTCTGTTTCAACTCACTTCCAATGAAAGCTCTCTAAAACATGTTACAGTTCCAAGCCGAGCCCCTACAGAAAGGCCAGATTGCCTCCCCCTGTAGAAATCGCTTGTCATTGTTATGTGTCTTCCAGATGACTGTGATTTATGGTGACGTTAACCCAGGGGTTTTTTTTTTATAAGACTTACCCAAAAGAGGTTTGCCACTGCCCTAAGCTAAGCCTGAGAGAGAGTGAGGTGACCAAAGTCACCCAGTGGTTTCCATGATTGAGTGGGGGTTCAAACTCTGCTCTCTTCTAGGCTCAAACCACTCCACCGCATTGGCTCCATAGAGGTGGCACTTCTTTCATAAGGAGCTGGGAAGCAAGGTGGTATAGAGCTCACAAAGCATCTTGAAGAAGCTGTACATGCTTTCTACGGTTGTCAGAGGAAAAAAGTGGAGATGGCTCCTTTAAAAAATATATATTTATTGGAGTGATTAACAAACAGATATACTTACAGAAAATATATTCCAGAAATTTATACAAAGCCATGAATACTTGACATATGACTAGCAAATTAATTATCCCTCTGAGTGTGTATATATTCATATATCCATATATATATAATGTGCATGTGTATGTGTGTCCATATATCCATTTCACATTTTTAATGTTTCTATTACTTTAACCCTTCCCTCCCTCTCCTACCCCTCGAGGGAACAAAATTAATTGTTATTTAAAACCCCTTTCCTTTAATGTGGACAATCATATTAATTATACCTTTTATAATTTTGTACCACTTCTCTCCTTTAATTGTTTATTCCACTTTCTTACCCAGTCACCTCCTTTTGACTGACTCAAAAGCCCATTCTTCTTTCTAATACAAAATCAAAGACTATGGATTATAAAATATAATATTGCCATCTATCCATCTGCCATTTTTGCTCATCTTTCTATCTGAATGCAATAACCACATGTACCTTTAATGGTTCTGCAGAAGAGGGAATTTTAGCAGTTTTAGCTTGTTACCTGGTTGCATGACAAGCAACAGTTGCTGAAGTTTCTTCTCCTACACAACAATTAAGTTTCCAGTTTTCTGACTGGCAACCCTAATTTATATCTATATTTGTACATGCAAAAAAAAGATTCAGGTCAAAGGGTTCCAAGGCAGTCTCTCATCATCCAGGCATTGTTCTGACTCAGAGACATTTAGCTTAAGCAAGCCTTTACTATCTACACTGTTGTACAATCCCCTGGAACTGGATTTGATGAAGGTTCGTTTAGAAACACATTAAATTAAATTAGAAGAAACTGTTGCTATTCTCTGTGCCTTGAGACTATAGGAAAGATTGTTAACTATGATGAGTGTCTCTCTGCTTGCCATTTACTCAGGAATGATAGCTATTCTTGGTTCACTCTTGGTTAGAGGGAAGGCAGCTAGATCAGTGCTACTCAAAATGGTTATCTGTAGACTAGTTCCTGGCTCACAAGCTACTGGCTGCTGGTCCACAGCAAGTTTCCAGGAAATTATGCAAATATAACAATAAGTATGGCACAACTACAACACCAGTGAAGAACACTGATCTTCATGTCATCATCAAATTGTCATTCTTCCATGTCTATCCCCCCATTCTCCTTCTTTCTCCCTCTTTTTTTCTAAGTCGGTGGTTCTCTCTTCATCTTTAAAAAAAATGAAGCTTCCAGGTAGTGTACTGACAATGTTTGGCAAGGGGTCTGTAAGAAGGAGAGGGTACAGGCATGCGGCCCATGACACCACTCTGTGTTGCCCAGTAAAGTAAAATTGGAAAATTTAGTGCTTTGGGACCAGTAAATGTGAAGGGGATTGTGGTTCCTAAAGGCACTCGCTGTGGTTCATCCAGATCCTGGAGACTAAGTAGAGTCAGCCCTGGTTAGTACTTGGATGGGAGATGGCCAAGGAATATCAGGTGCTCAATGGCATTGGTAGGGTTGATGTTATGATGTCACCCCAATGGACCTGCTCCCATGCCAGACCATTGAGAGATGTGGCTTCTTTTAGAGTCTGACTGCCTTAGAGTGGGCTATTACCCCTCAAAATTCACTTTTAATATTTTTTTGGTGGAGGTCCTAATGAGATAGGAGGTCCTAATGTCCCACCCCTTTTGTCCCTTTGCTTTCTCCCTTTATTTTTTTCTTCACAGGGCTCAAGTAATTTCTGCATCATGTTCCTTGTCTCTCCATCCAAGATGACACCAAAACTGGAATTTTCTCACACATCCAGCATCTGCACCACCATCCAGCAACAGAAAAGACCTTTGTCACTCCTATATTAAATTTGGTGGGATGCTGTGGGCCAGTGGCATCACTAGGGTTGATGTCACCCTCTCCGATCGTATAACCCAGTCTTGTCCATACCACCAGTGACACCACTGCAGGTGCTGTTGGCTATATTTCAAAGGCAATGGCAAACCACCTCTGAGAATTCCTCACCTAAGAAAACCCCAAGAAACTTATGGGTTCACCATAAATCAACAGGCAATTTGAAGGCACATACATGCACACTACTATTTGATCAGCTGCTTGTCTCAGTTGTCTGTATTCCTCATGGACTCTGAACATGCTACCAGATCCCTTTGCGTACTGATCCAGACAAACACATCTATGTCTCTGAAAGTGATATTAACCAAGTTTTTGAAAAAAAATTAATGATCTAAAGTATGGTTTGTCTGGTCAGAAGAAACGATGTCTCTCAATTTTTAAAATGGACAGAGAAGCATAGATATGACACAAAGACTTCCTGTTCAAGAATTTCTAAGGCAGAGATACAGTGGTATTCATTTGGGATCGTATCTAACAATTCACAGAAGGACGTTTGCTCTAGCAGGGGCATTTCTTAACAAAAGAAGGGGAAGGAGGCAATTTTCACTTATTTCTTCTTCTCTCTTCAGCCTCTATACTGCCCCCAAAGTTCTTCCAGAGGGTCAGTGAGAACAACATCTGGGAAGGATGGCATCACTTCCCTCCATTGTTCATCAGGCTTTTACTGAATCAAGGAGCCTTCTATGAATACAAGGACCTAAAGTGCATAAAGCCTCGCCTTTTTGGTGTGTCTGATGCTGATACCAGGCCTTCTCTGAAATAGAAAGATTGACGTTATTTCTCTGTAACAGTGGAGACAACACAGTCACCAAGCAAATGGATTCTGATTCAGTCTTGTTATTGTCACACAGACTTGAGGATCTACAGCTAACTGAAATCTCATTCTGAATTAGAACAAAATAGTTAAAAGGTAATTTTTTAAAAAAAAATCACAGATTTCTATAAAAACTTGCCTTTTTATGAAAGAATGTGAGCTTTTGCATTTTTGTCTGGTGCTTCCAACAAAAACGAACAATCTTTGTGGGGTGAAAATTAGCTGTTCTCTATAGTTCCTAGTGTAGCTACCAATCCTCCCCTCAGGCATTTTCTTGTAGTATTTACATTTTTTACTAAATTATCAAGTGAAAATCCAATTGTTCCTAATGGCATCTACTCTGTGTGTCTCCCATTCTCATACATGAGAAAGGGTTTATTATCCATTTGGAGTAATTAAAGTGCTGGTGTTATATAGATCCATAAAAACAACTTCATTAAAGCCAGAAGAATGGATTTTATCAAAACTACAGCTGGAAAATATTTATTTAAAAAATAAAAACCAAAATCAGACGAAGAAGCTAAAGGCTGTTTGAAGCAGTAACATGGGAACATGAAGTCTTCTTAAACTACATGAAGGACTCTATAGTGAAAGGATGGACCGGTCATCCATGGGGGAGGTGCATTCTCATCACCGCCACCACCCATTGAGGGCCAAACTACCACACTGTTGGCAAATGGCTGCTGTTGTTTCTACCCTGTCAGCAACAGAAAACCAGATGCAGTTCTACTAGAAGGTATGTGTCTTGTCTTCAAGAAGAACTGCATTGCCAGCAGCCTAGCAGGAACATGATTCTTCTGAGAAACAAGGTACACACTCACCATACATCTTGTTTACCAGTGGCATCACTCTGAGGAGTTAGTCACAACAAAAGAATCTGCTGCAGTCAGGACGCTTGGATAGCCAAAGGGACACAAGCAGCCTCTGTGTTGCATTAAACTGTTGTATTTTAAATACTGCTGTATACCATCCTTGTTCTAGAAATTCCATTAGCTGAAAAACTGTAGTATAGAAATGAAGATCAAGCTACAAGTCAGCATTGTACAAGAGACAGATGTAACCAGTGGCTGTCGTGTCTACAGCAGAGCAGGCAGTAATTCACAAGCAGCACAGCTCCTACTCACAAGGTGAGAGTCAAAGAATGTCCAAACAGAAAGGCAGCCTAGAGCAAACAAATCTAAAGGGGCAAATCCAAACCATAATCCAAACAGGCAGAGTTCCAAGACAACCAGGTCCAAGACCACAGTACAGGATTTCAGGGCCAAAAAGACCAGTTGCTGACCCTGGGAGGAAAGGCCAGCTGGAGCCCTCTTTTATCTATGGCTGTTGTTGCCACAGGTGTTGCCTCATTAGGTCTCGCTTACTGCTTAAACGGGCCAAGCAACACAAGCCCTCCTTTTCACAGCGTTTCTGCTGCAAGGTAGGTGTGTCAGCTATGGCTTCCTCTATTTGTTCCCCTGGCTTAGGCTCTTGTTGTTGTTGTGTATTATCTCCCTCTGGATCAGCTTCTGGGGACGCTTCAGCCTCTGGAGAAGCCTCTGCCTTGGAGTCAGAATCCTCCTCCTCACTGCCACAGTCTCCAAGGCAGGGCATGACAGTGGTAGAGCTTGGAGACTGTGGAGGGGAAGGTGGGAGGGGGCGTGGCTACAGTGTGAGGGGCATGGCCACTGTAGGGGGCATCTCTGTGTGTGTGTGTGGACGGGGCTAGGGTGCGTAGGGGCGTGGCTATAGGCCAGGACACCTCAGAAACATTACTGTGCGGGGCAAATTGTTCCCCCACCCCCACGTTCCTACACTACTAGATGTAACATTGGTTCATGTGCTAAATGAATGCGGTCTCTACATTCACACTTATGTTATTATGATGTACTAAATGAATGCAGTCTCTACATTCAGACTTATTTTATTATCATTCTCTTATATGTGGCTATATGGCTATATGTATTGGGGTTGGCAGCCTGGTGCTCTCCAGTCTGGTGTTTTAGAGTACAGCTCTGATCATATCTTATTTTGGGACGTGCTGGCTGACACTCTATTCCACAACATCTGGAGAATGCCAGATTTCCTATCGCATTCCAATAGAATCTTTCAGATTTCCAAATTCCATGTAGAATCAACATGTGTAGGAGAGGAAGGACATGTGCCAGCTATCCCTGCTTCTGATCCCCGCATGTTGACTGGCTGTGTTTCCCTTCTGGAAAAAAATAAGACTCCAAAACAGCAGTAAATAGCAGCACTTCGGCATGTGATGGAATTTGGACTGACCATGCTAGCTGGAGGAATTTTAAGAGTTTTAGTGCCCCAAAAGTAGCTTTTTCAAGCTCTGGGGAAAGATCTATAAGCCTAGATACTATATGGAAAGAGCATTGGTATCAGAGGAACTGTCAACAGGTTCAATCCTGCCTCTTTTGCACAAATGGATTCCCTGTCATTTATGTGTTCACAATGAGCATGGAAAGGGAGCCAGTGCATGAATCAATATGTGCATTTAGAGCTTTTCCATCTGAGAAGGGATCTTGCACCTAACATTTTTGTTATTAAATAATAACTTTAGATAATATTACTAAATTAAATTAAATAAGACTATTTAAAAATATTTAAAACATGCATCTATCTATCTATCTATCTATCTATCTATCTATCTATCTATCTATGTAATATCCCATCTTCCTCCCAGATGGGCCCCAGCATGGCTCACAACATGAGTAAGAACAAAGTACAAGAGTTAATACCTAACCAAAAATAGTTTTAAAAAACAATTAAACTATTATTTAGTTAGTTAGTTAGTTACTTATTATATTTGTATGCCTCCTTTCTCCCAGAATGGAACCCAAGGTGGCTTCCAACAATAAATTAAAATATAAAAACATTTAAAACAATTAAAAACATGTAAAATCATTAAAAACCTAAAACAACATTTAATTTAAAAGAAGTTGATAAATAAAGCTCCCCAGCTTACATAAAAGCCTGTTTAAAAATGAAAGTTTTTGCCTGCTGGCAAAAGGAGAGCAGGAAGGACATTCCACAAGGTTGGAACAGCCACTGACTATTACATTAAAACTAACATTTTAAAACATAAATACTTTGAAACAATATAAAATCATTTAAAAACATGACAGTTAACAATAACAGTGCAGTGCACGCACACCATTAAAGACTTTCTGCGTACCCACTTAGTCACCTTTGACTTAGTTAGACTTAGTTAGCTTATACTAATAAAAAAGTGTTTACCTGCTGGTGGAAGGAGATGGGGTGGCAACTGAGTCTCCCTGTGGCAGAGAGTTCCACATCCTGGGAGAAGCCACTGAAAAATCTCTTTCCTGTGTCCTCACCAAACATGCCTGTGGATGGTGGTAGAACCAAGAGAAAGCCTTACCCCAGGGATCTTAAAATTTTTGCAGGTTCATACATAGAGATACAGTTTTTCAGATAGTCTGGATATAAGCTGTATAGGGCTTTATAGGTCATCGGCAACATTTTGAATTACACCTGGAAACAAACTGGTTGCCAATGAGGTTGTTTATCTAAGGAAGTTATATGCTCCCTGTAATCCAGCCCCAGGCAGTTCTGAAGTTTCCAAACAGTTTCTAAAGGCAGCCTCACATTCGGTGTTTTTCAGTAATCCAAATTAGATATAATCAAAGCATTTGTCACTGCAGCCAGATCTAGCATCTCCAGAAAGTGGCATAACTGGAGCACTAGTTTTAGCTGTGTAAACACAGTCTTTGCCACTGCTGAAACCAGAGCATCCAAGCTCAAGCTGAGTCCAGAAGTATATGAACTTGAGATTGCAGGGAGAGTGTAACCCATCCAGCACAAGCTGAAACACTGTAAAAGGTTTAAAAAGTAAAAAATCTGCTTTTTGACTGATCAGGAGCATCTCAGTCTTGTCTATCTTAAGCTTCACTTTGCTTATTCTCTTCCAGTCCTGTACTAACATCAGGTGCCTGTTAAGAAACAAGACAGATTCTCATTCTTTGGAATTAGTCATCACTATACTAGTGACAAGGTACTCCAGAACTCCAGACAACCTCTCCAAGCAGTCTTGTGTATATGTTGAAAAATACAGGGTAGAAAACTGATCCTTAGAGGACCCCACAGGCTAATAGCCAGGATGTTGAACTAGAATCCATCAGCATTACCTTCTGAATTCATGCCTTTAAGAAGGACAAGAACTACTGTAAAACAGTGACCTCAGGTCCCATCCCAAAGAGACAGCCCAGAAGGATATGATAGTTGATAATAGTTGAAAAGCCACCAAGAGGTCCAGAAGAATTAACAGGGACATCCTCCTATTGTCCAGTTCCCAGGATACATCATCCACCAAGGTGACCAAAGTCTTCTGTCTCCCACAACAAGGCCTGAAGCCAGATTGAAATGGATCTAGACAATCTGTTTTATCCAGAAAATATAGAGCTGGGAGGCCCTAACACTTTGCCCCAGAAGGGGTTATTGGAAATGAGTTGATAATTATCTAGTGCAGTGGAATTCTGGAAAAGTTTTTGTCTATACCGCCATCACCACAGCCTCTTTCAAGCAAGATCAAAACCTGGCTTGCTGCAGTGAGCCATTAACTACCCCCTTACTCCTTTGACTAGTCCCCCTCTGGCTGCATTTAAGAGCCAGGAAGAACAAGGATTCAAACATGTGGTGGCTTTCACCTCTTCACATCTTCAAGCTTCACAGTTTAAATATAAATATTTAAATATATCCAACAACACTGGGCAAGCAGGAGACAAAATTATATTGACCAGGCCTCTATCAACAACATATTCCAAGTCAGAAGAGCTCTGAGAAATTTTGGATGCAGTGCTGTACAAATTCTTCTCAGTGTTTAGCACCGTACAGTACTGAACATTTAGGCCCTTCCCGAATGACGACAGTATCTCGCATGGGGACGCAAGAGGAGCCAGGACGTTGTCGCGGTCCTGCCTTTCTTGCATCACCAAGTGATAGGATTGCAGGCTATATCATTGATGGAGAAACTCCATCAATGACCCCCAATCACATGAGCCTTCTGTCACAGCCAGCCATGTAGAAGGCTAGGAGTGTGATCTACGTGCAACATGGAAAGAAGGCTGGCTGCAGTCCAGAAGGATGCACTGTGTCCCTCACACTCCCTTCCACAGGCAGCCAGTCAGGTGCAGAAAAGAGCATTGGTAACATGTTCCCATCCCAGCAGAGGTACTGCTGGGGTTGTGACATGAGGACACACGGGAGCATCGTCATTCAGAAAAGGCCTTAGTCAGAGCCCCTGCATGTTCATCTGATGACTGCAGTTATGGCCACCAGGGTAGAGCTAGCCAGTTTGACCTTGCAGTAGCCTTGTGTATTCTTTTCACATGTGGGGTGGTATCTTAACCCCCACCCTAGAAAGAGTACTACACTGTGGAGAGAGAAAAGGAAGGAGACTTTACAGAGCCAGAATCCAAGCAACCAGTCATGGTGAAAAAAGACAGAGAGAGACAACACACACACTCTATAGCATCTGAAGAAGTGGGTTTATATCCACAAAAGCTCTTGTAAATATAAAAACCAGTTAGGCTTGTCCCCCTTTCCTCTTCCATCCTCCATTTTATAAAACACACTGTGGTTCACCAAGAGAAAAGGTTGGTTTATAGAGCAGTCATTTGTAAAGTCAGTTGGTTAAGATTCTAGCATAAACTGTTTCTGTGGTTGATGTCACACTGAGGCTTGAATTAGTAAAACTATAAAAAGTACTGTGTCCCAGAGCAACCTGGATTTTGCACTCCTGTTTTAAACCAAGTTCAGAACCAGTTCTGCACTAATTTACAGTGGTATAACTACAGGGCAATTATATTAAAAACCTCACTAACAAACAGATAGATCTTGTCTGAACCAGCTTGTAAACTCTAATGTGATATTAATTCGATAAGTTTATAGATAGTGTATAAATTCTAGATGGAAGAGCTTGCACTCTTTCCCTGTTCCTTTCAATAGGACCAAGTTACACCATATGTTTGTTTACCAAGATCTCTTCCCACCCACCCCCTTTCAATTTATTTTTGCCTTGGCTGTGGAACAATATCCGATGTTTAATGGCGAATTTCATGGCGCATATTATGCTGTCCAAATTGCATCACTAATTATCTCCTTAATTTATATGAAGTTTTGCTTCTATAAAGCAAATTATTTGCATATACATTAGTCACAGCATGCATTTATACAGGACTGCTGAAAGTGGCACACATTAGCTCCCAATAATAGTGGGTCCGAGGGGAAAAGTCGGTGGGAGATGCCTCAATTATGGCTTTTATAACAGTGCCTTGCTCAAATGGGTCCCTTCCCCTCCTCTTCCTTTTAGTGGAAACAGAACTGAGGTAATAAACAGGTAATAGACTTAGCCATTTTTATGTGCTTTGTTGTTTTGTTACATACCGTTTGGCTCATCAGCTGCAGTGGTTTGAACCCTTACCAACAAATGCTGTACAATTGCATTTTAGTTCTGTAGGATTTTTTAACTATTTAAAGTCATTTTTCATCTGTGCTGGCCCTCATGGTAGAAGTGAGCTGCTTACTGCCTTTTCTACTAAGGGCCAAGGTTTACTAAGTCCTCGGAATGGGCCTTATGAAATGAAATGCCTAACAAAGGGGCACTTTCTAGACCAGTATGTGCAATCATGGCTCTTCAGAGGGCCAAGGACTGCAGTCCTCACCAACCCTATCCAGCACAGCCACAGTGTTGAGGGATGATGGAAACTGCAGTCCAGAAACATGTGAAGAGCCACAGTTCCCCTTCCCCTGTTCTACTCTAGATTATTTGTTCTCAGTTTTTGGAAATGGCAGAGCTGAATTTATTTTGCCCAGTCAGATATAGCTCAGAAAGCACAGCCACTGAGCACCTGTGACCCTTGAGCACCTCTGTGGTATTCCCTGAAACCCCCAGTAATCCTCAAAGCTGTCCACCCCATTAAAAATTGTTTAAACTTTCTGATCATTTTTTGTGATTTTGCCCTGAAAAACAGCCAAAATGTTAAGTGCACCGTCACATTTTGGGCACACCAAAAGGGATGTCACCTCACTTCTGGCCACCATTTTTACTGATTTTCTGCAAACCTTGTTGTTGTTGTTTTAGCGGGGGAGAGTTTGGTGGGAAAAATAAACCATCACACTGGGATTCTCTTGGCCAGAGTAAGAATAAGAATCAGAGTAGGCAGGCAGCTTAAGAAAGAAGAAGAGTGCAGACTCAAAGCCCAGAGTGTTCAAGGAGCAAGTGGCACCAAGGAAGGAAGGAAGAAAGGAAGGAAGGAGGAAGGAAAAAAGAAAAAACGGTGGATGAGATTCAGCAGGAAAGGAGAAGCCTTGGCAAGGATGAAGTAAATTAGCAAGAATAAGAAGGAACTGGGAACTGGAGTAGGCAGGCAGGTCAGGAAAAATGAGGACTACACACTCAGAGCCCAAAGAGCTCATGGAGCAAATTGTGCAAAAACAGCTGAAAAAGAGCAGTGGAGGACGGGGTAGCAGGAGAGGAGCAGCCATGTCAGGAATGAAGCAAGTTAGAAAGTTAGTGTAGAGGGGAAAAAAAGCTGTAATTTTCACAGTTAAGGTGTACAGCTTCAGGGATTAGCATTCAAAGAATGTTCTGTTCTGTTGCCCCTTTTTCAATGTTGAATCATTCAGACGCTTATGAAAAAAATTGGGCAATTTTAGTTAGTATAGGTGTGCAGCTTTGTCTTGAAGGGTCACGCTGTATTCCAACTGTGTAACTTTTAAGGCTGCTCGAAGTTGACTAAGTTGTACCGTATGGCTGTGCCAAGAACAAAAACAAACAAACAAACAAAAGTTCCCACAAGTTGCAGGAACTTTTCCTCCTCACCGTTGATTTTCCCCAAGTTTCAACCATGTTCAGGAAATTGTTCAGCATGGCCTCTCCTCTACCTACAATATCTTGATGATATCTTTATTTTTTGGACACATGGCAAACAATCATGTGAAAAGTTTCATCAGGATTTCAGCAACTTCCACTATACCATCCATTGGAGCCTGGAACAGCAGAAAATCTGCTCTTAGATATATTTTTCTCCCCCTACACATACCCGCTGCTCTGCTTGATGAAAAGTCCTCCGGACTCCAAAATTTGCCTATCCCAGTGAAGAAATAAAGTAGGATCTCATGTGATTCTAGAACCATGAAAACCTGGATCAAAGGTTCTCAGTCTTCAAAAGTAGGTCCTCCTCTAGTGACAACTAATTTAGGACAGGGAGTCCTACTCTTGAAGACTGAGAACCTTTGATCCAGGTGCTCAACTCTTACAACCTTTTTGGTCTTGCATTGACGGGATAAATCATACAAGCACAAGTGATCTGATCGAGCAACTCCGTAACTTTAAGTACTTTTTCTTATAGCTCACAGATAAATTATCGAGTTTCCTACTACAGGATGTACTGATGGTTGCTAATTTGGGCAACAAATGTATGAAGATTGGATTGGACATGCACAAAGGATAAGGTTACCAAAAGCTACTCATCGTGGTGGATGTGCATTACCTCTGATATCAAGAGCTGTATGTCTTTGAATCCTAGGGAACACAACTGGGAGAGTGCTATTATTAACATTTATTTATTTATTTATTTATTTATTTATTTATTTACACCATCAATATATATGCTGCTGAACAGCATAAAACAATAAAAAGCACACCACTGCCAGCCATCTGGTGGAGAAGAAAGGACAAATACAAGGGAGATATACTCTGGATATACATCATAGAGGTAAAATCTAAAACAAAGTTCCAAAAAGTTTTAAGATTTTAAAAGGAATTATTATGTATTTGGGATGATGATCCCACGAGTGTAGAACACCAAGAGAGAAAGGATGAAACTGAGCTAGAGAGCAGGAACCCCTTGGTTGAGTTAGAAATGAGGAATTCACAGAATAGATATCCAGGCAAGGTGATAATAACAGTCAAAGGCTGAAAGGGAGGGAGGAGCCAAATCATGTAACATACTAAAAGTTAGGACAAGAAATTTGTATTGGATCCTAAGAGAGACATAGGGAGCCAATGGAGGGTCTTCAGAAGTGAAGTAACATGATCAAAGGGATGAACCAAATAAATGATCTTAGAAGCAGAATGTGGAACAGAAACCAAGGGAGTAAGGTGTGTTGGTAGAAGACCTGTCAAGTTAGTAAACAAATGAGATCACAATACTCAAGATGAAAAATGAGTAAAATGTGAATTAAAGTCTTCCCAGAAGAAACTAACAAGATAGGCCGAATTCTGGCACTATTACAAAGAAAAAGGCAACAAGACCCTCCTCCCAGTGTTTCTGAAGACCATGCTTTTTGAAAAAACTATTTTTAAAAAAATGCCTCCTCAGCAGTTGAAGAGACTTTTTTGGCTCTACTGAGCTGTTTTGGATCCAGAAGAGTCCTTTTCTTCAATATTCCCTTTGATGGCCAAAATTGTGACAAAATTCCACCCCAAGTTCTCTAAAGGGTTGTGAGGAAACATTTCAGGAGGGAAAAAATCATTTGTTTTCTTGGAAGTGGGGACAGCAAGGATGCAGCCCTAGAAGTTTCCCTGGGGAGCCAATACGGTCCACTAAGCCCCAACATTTGCATACTGCAATCTATGTTCTGTACTTGTATGCAGTTATTGCAATTCATTTTGAGATGTGTATTCAATCTCACTGTTGGTATGGTTTGTCATAATCTGGGCAGTTTGGGTATACAATCAGATCCAGCTGGGGAGCAGGAAGAGACAGGCGCTAAATGCCTCTCTTGCTGATTTAGGGGAATCCCCTCAAACGATTTGGGAGAAAAGTCTTCTGGGACATGCCCCATGCCCTCCAACATGTCACGGATGAAAACTGGAACACATGTGGCCACGCAATGTTAAACTGTGATAAAGATGGTAAAACTTATTAATGAGATAGAACATACAAGCTAAGAGGGGTTGAAGAAGTTTGCTTTTGTCTGAGTCTACAAGGAAGAATAAAATCCCCTCCCTCCTCTTCCCTCCCCATTGTTGAGTTAATTCAGTGCAAACTACTTTTACATTTTGAACTCAGTTTTTGGCAACTAAAGTAAGCTGAGAATAAAGGCGGAAAGTAGGGGGAGGAGATAGAAACTGGCATATTTTGAAAGCAGCTGAGAAAGTGTGAGGACAGAGGATTAATTGGAGTGGTTCATGCCAAAATCAGGACAGTTGGAGAGTATTGTGACAGTGCCTGGGGGTGTGGCTAGCAGAGCAGCCCCAGCAATAGAAGGTGATATAATCAAATTGGCTCTGTCTGAGGGAAAAAAACCCAGCCCTAGCAAAAGGGAGGGCTGTGGGTGAGACAGCATATATACTGGGAGTGTGATTTGGAGTCTAGCTTTCTTCAGTGAGATTCATAAAGAGAATTCTACATCAGGACTCCACTCAACCAAAATAAGGTTTTCTGGGGGAGGGTTATCTTCTCAGTGGCCTTGTGTGGGAGCAGAGAAGAAACCAAACGACTTCTGAAAGGGTCAGAAAATGGAGCCCTGAGTGGGGAAACAGATATTTGTGCCAAAAAGAGCGAAAGGGGAATATATGAAAGCTCTATTGGTGAACACTGTGGTATTTTGAAGAAATTAGTTAAATATCTGTAAGGAATCGTTATTTTGTTGGTTTGTTTGAAACCACAATACCTTTTTCCTTGTTTGTTACTTTAATAAAGATTTCATTCTGTTTTTTATAAGTTTTGCCTCAACAGAGTATATTCTTCAGTTTCATGGTTGATAACATGCTGCCACAGGTTATCCATCCTTTTTGAATAACTATTAATAACTTTGCCCTTTATCCACTAAGGTTGTGGGTTTTAGGGAAAGCAGGGTTGTGATTAAATGTGAGCGAGAGAGCCAGGGTGTGATAATAAGATTGAAAGGAGCGCTGTTACTCCAGTGAGGGAGAAAGAAAAGCAGGCTTTGTTTGTCAAAGCCCCAGGCTAGCCCAAGCAAGCCTTCCATAACCTTCCTTTACTAACTTCTCCTCCCCACATGTGATAGGCACGTTGCCCAGCTTGAGGGAAGTTTGCAGGAGAACTATGGAGTGGCTTGTTCCCAGGTGAGATTCCACTTACTGTTGTCCCCTCCCCCGGCTTCTCCAGCATGCAGGTGGGAAGGGAGAGGGCTGCAGATGTATTGAATAGCAAGTAGGTCATCCATTGCTTTGATCCATAGTCCAATGTCATGCCAGTGCTCTACAACTATGACCAATAAACCCAGGGTCTTTGTTACGACAATAAAGAGTTTGTGAGTTCTCCTGTTCCTGCCTTGTACCCACTCTGCTATTTTTTCCAGTAGGTCTGCAAACCTCATAATAATTACAAAGCAAGATGTCCATTGTCTGTAGTGTTACTCCACATCTACCAATACATAAATCAAAGCAGAATTGTCTCCTAATTGGACACTTGTCCAAACAGCATTTAAAAAATCAGCAGCTTTTCACTCACCTTTCTCTTCCCTGCAGGTTTTACTATTATTCTTAAATCCTCTCCTTTTTTAATGTATTATGATTTCTGGGCTTCATCTTGAGATTCATCTTCTGAAAGAGAAGAGAAAAGCTAATACCCTTGTTCTTAAGGAAGAAATAAAAATCACACCTGCTTTTTGCCTGAACTGCTCAGCATGGTACGGCTGGTAACACTACTTAGGAGCATAACTGCTCAAATTATTTCCTATAATGGTACCACTTTATGGTTCCCAATAGAATTGGAAATGCTGAATGTTGCAGTCTTCCCAAGGAAAGATATGCTGGGATAGTGCTTATGTAAAAATTCACTGTGCTTCGGCCACCAAGGGAATAGTTCCCCTCCTGTGATAATGCAAAGCATAAAACATTTTGAATTTTAAGACTGCAAAATAAAACCTGCGTGAATACATGATTATTTATATAAAAATGCACAGTCAGAACATCTGCTGCGTGGAGATCCATGAAGCTTAACCCATTCACCACATTTACCATCTCTACATTTTTCCTGCTAAAGTGTCAAATGGCTCAACCAGAAATGGAATATTTGCTGATCAGTTCTTGTTGGTCTGACCTGCTTCCACTGAATTTTAAGAAACCAGTTTCAGGCATCCACCTAGCTTTCCACAATCATCATACAGCTCCTCAAATATCTCAATAACCCATATAAAACTCTACTCACAACTCTTTGAATCATAGCCTTTCCTTAACAAACCTCAGAAAGTTGCTTTTTAAAAACAATCCATTCCAACTGCTGCAACATTTATTTATTAATTTGTTTATTTTTAGCCACAGCCAGTTCGTTAACTGGGGCTGGCTAAAGAGAGCACACAACTCTCTTGTTGCAACATCTCCAATAACTACCAGCCTGTATCTAATTACAGTTCAAACTCATGGTTATGACCTACAAAGCCCTAATTGCTTACATCCAGATTATCTGAAGGACCTGTCCATGCCTTGAGATCTTTGGAAGGCCTCTTCTCTTTGCCCTATCACCTTTGCAGCTACATCTGGAAGGAACACAGGAGAGGGTCTTCTCAATGGCTGCTCCTCGATTCTGCAACTCCCTTCCCAGAAAGACAAGACTAGTAAAACAACCTCCTGCCTTTACTATATTTCTGCAAACAGGTGAAGGCCTTTTTGTTTCAGCAGGCCTTTGAGGACTAACTGCTTAGAGCAGCCATTCTCAACAGGGGCCATATGGCTCCCAAAGAAACCCTGGCACATTTGAAAGGGCTCACAGACTGAAAACTGTGAGAAAGGGAGCCCCAAGGGTTTAAGGGGGCCCTAGTAACTGAACCGGTGAAATACCCAAGCAGCAACCTTAATTGGAGTAAATAGATTCCCTCCTATTTATAATATTTTTTCCAACACACTGTTTGACAGTTTCCTTGACAAAATCAAAGAACAGAGTTGATATTGCAACAAGTGGTGACCTCTCACTTTCATTGTCTAAGCTGGAGCCCTATATCATGAAACTTGCAGAAAAGCACCAAGCTCAAGGATTGCATTAAGCCGGATAGATGTTTAATTTCATATAGTCTTTTTAAAAATTTTGTCAGAGGCATATTTAGGGTGGAGCAAGTGAGGTATGTGCCCTGGGCACCAATGCTGGGGGTTGCAAAAAAGCCGTGCCCGTCCAACCCTGTTGCTCGGGACAGCTGGCCCAGCAGTGCATAAGCTGACGGTTAACTTGAAGGCACTTACATGCACAACCTGACTGAACATTTTTCCCCAGCTTCTTTTTTGACTTCTAGTGCAAAAGTAATATAACCTTGTTTTGTTTTAGTGCTATGATTATACAAAAATACCTTTTAAAAATTAGAAAATTGGAAATAGAAATAATGTGTGATGGAGAATGTGGATGCTGTGAGTGATCTTGGGTTGGTGGAGGAGATGGTGGGGATGGCAGGAAGCCATATCCACAAAATACTTCAATCACAACTCAAGGGAGAGAAACAGTGGTTGAAAAAAGCATGCAAGTCAGTGATAGCTCTACAACTAGCAACAGAGAAGGGTCCAAATCCCAATACATTTGGGATGACAACTGGATGTGGGAGTGGAAGCAACTGTTAAAAATTGTAAAATCCTGAAAGAGAATGTCCTGGCATTGCCTGGAACCATTGGGCAATGTGGAGGAAAGGTCATCAGTGGGACTGCCCAAAAGTACTAAAACAGTGGATATAGATGTGAGACATTTACCTCAGCCTGAATCAGATATTCCCAGGACAGAAGAAGAAATCGCCTTGCAGTAGGAATAAAAAGTCATGGTTATTTCTAGAAATTTATGAGGAAAAAAACAGAAAAGGAAGAACACTGTATGCATATCAGGGGGGAAAAATCTCAATATGTACAGCAATAACTGCTATGAGTTTTGAGGAGCCCTACACCTTCTAATAATACATTCAAAAATAAATTGTTGATCATGTAAAAGGAACTCTTGAGAACTGCCCTGGTTTCAGAAAACAGTGAATATATTGATGCGCAGGCAGTGTTTAGGATCATGTAGCTCTCTAGATGCTGTTGAACTGCAGCTCCTAGGCCCTTTTTGTATGGCATTTTCCATGCGAAAGGGCGCCTGGCGCGTCACACGATTGTGAGGAGCGATCTGCACAAAGCACTTACAATCGTGTGACGCTCCAGGGGCTGGCAGGCACCGATCACGCACCTTTTCATTTTTGGCTAGAAGCCGAAAATGGTGCACGATTGCACATTGCTCCCAGGCCCCGCACGCACTTACCTGGCGTGCAGCGCCTCCAGAGCCACGCCGGTCACGCTTCCTGCCCTAGCGCAGCCTGGGAAACTCCCAGGCTGCGCTGCGGAAGGAAGAGGTGGGGCTCTCATGCAAGCAGGCAGCTCATGCGGAGCTGAAGGAACCCGGATGCGAGAGCCTCTCACCAGAGGCTGCTCACGCGATCCCCGCACCCCAGCGCCAGAAGAAGTTGAGGTGTAGAAAAGGCCCTAGTATTCTTTAGCATTGACTTGCTGGCCAGGGCTGATGGGAATTTCAGGATAACAACACCTGGAAAGCTGCAAGATTCTCACCCCCATGTAGAAGGAATGCTATTACATATGTGCCTCATGTACTTTTCTCTAGAGCTTGAAAAAGAGATTGGGAGTTTTTTGGAGTATAGGTCTGAGAATCCCCCACTCAGCATGGCCCAAGTAATATCAAGTGATGGCTGCAATCCAACATCCCCTGAGCATAGTATTAATATCTACACACGGAGATACACTGCCCTAGCATTATACAGCCCCAGTGCAAAATAGCAACATTGCAGAACACATGTCAGTGACTGAGTGCCATTGTGCAATTCACAATCTGGGATGCAATGCACAATACTACAGTATGCACAACTCTGCTTCTGTCACTACCAGCAGAATACACTGGTCGTGCTGTAGTGAATAATTCTCTCCACATATGTAGCACAAATTATGCATGCATATGTCACCAGCTGAGTGCAAGCCAATATTCATTATGATTGAAAACTATGCTGTATTATTTTTTAAAAAAAAGTTTTAAAATTTGGGGAAGAAACAGCATCAAGTATTTAATCAAATGGCCCCTGACTACCTCCATGCCTTGTCTTTGGACCTTTTTAAAGTTGTCTGGCCACAGCTGGGAAAAGAAGAGACCATTGTCTAGTCCATCTCTCCTTGTCATCACTTTCTTTTCTCAGAATTCTTTTAGTGATCTAAAACTCCATTTTATGCTGCCATTTTAATTGAATACTAACAAATAATAGTTTGGTGAATACAAGATTTAGTGGGGCGCATAAAAATATAAAACAATAATAAAAATCACACACATAAACTAAAAAAAAAAAAAACCAACCAAACCAACAACCCTAAACTCTAGCTGTCATATTCTTCTTATGTCAATTTCTTCTTCCTCACTCCCTTTAAAAAAAATGCAATAAATTACCATTATTGGTAAACATTTGCATTCAGTCCTGCAAAGCAGAGATACCGATAACAAACATAACTCTCCCCTGTCAAAAAAACATTCCCGTCTTAAAGACGTTATTTATCATGTATGACTTTCAGGAGGTTTACAAGCAGCATCTGCAGAAGCTAATTTAGGGGAACACCTTCATTCTGACCTCAGGGGCTTTTGGTAGGGAAAAGTAAAACAAATTAGAACTCAGATATTCACAAACATACTGGATAAAATCAATAGCTTTAATTTTCACATTTAAACTCACAATTTCCATCTGACAGGCTCAGCAGGTTTTAATGGACACAATTTACTTTTACTGTTTTAATTGTTTTTAGTCAATCACTTTTATTGCTTCCCTGCATCTGACTAAACAAATTAATAGAGCCATGTTCATAAATGATTACTTTGTAAAACTGCTTGATACATGCATTTGACAATTTCACCTTCAATTACTGCCAGCATTAGTAATATTTATACCAATAGGTATCCTGATCACGTTTTATAAGGAATTAGAAACACCCCTCAAAAAACAGGGGGATAAAAGTTGGGGGAAGCAGGTGAGCATCAGTTTACAGACACCTGAAAGAAACATCTATCTGTTCACATTTTAAATAACACCACAAAACGGGTCAGATAGGCTCACTCATGAAGGCCACTAACAGAAGATCAGCCAGCAATTAGAATAAATTGCAGCAGAGTTGTTTCAACATACAAAAGCACCAAAAGATGACATGAGGCCTGGCCATATCATTAGGCAGAATAAGGCAGCTGCCCCAGGTAGAAAATGACAGTGAGGAATATGTGTGTTTATGTGAGTATGATGCTTGTAATTAGAGTTGCCTGGTGAAATAAGGGACAGGCTCCTAAAACTTTAATGGTTGTGCAAAAGTAGGAATTTCAGCAGGTATTACTTGTCACCTGGTTGTGTGACAAGCAACACCTGCTGAAATTCTCTCTTCTACAAAACCATTAAAGATACAGGAGACGACATCTCCATTTTTTACTCCAGCAACTCTTATGTTTGCATGCAGCATTATACTCCACTCAACACCTGGAAATCTCTCAGAGTGGCCTCCATGCTGTTGAAAAAAAAGGCCACTGCCTTTACTCAGGATTAAGATCTAAAATGATATGATGACACAAAGGAAAGGGAGATAGGGAAGGAAAGAGAAAGGAGAATAAGGCCATTTCCGCGCTATGCTGTTATAGTGCTATTATTGCACTTTCAACCTCCTATGGAATCCTGGGGTTTGAAGTTTAGGGAGGGGCATTTAGAATTCTCAAGCATAGAGCTCTTTGGCCTCAGTAAACTACAAACCCCAGAATTCCCCAGGATGTTGGAAGTGGAATAACAGCACTATAACAGTGTAGCACAGAAATGGCTTACACAGGGGGATTGCAATACACAGGGGGAAATTCTGAACAGTTTGAGGTTCCTCATCCTGGTGGTACAGCTGGAGAAAGACAAAGTCCAGTAGAGCTGGCTTCTCAGAACTGATGGAGGCCTCATTTCCCTCTCTTCCTGTTCTACTGCCAAGCAGCATTGCTTTACAGCACAAGCAGCTCATAGAAAGAAGCAGCTTATCAAGGAAACTGTTAAAGCACTTGAGGAAGAGAAGACAAAAATATTAGTCAAAAGCTCTGTTGAGTTACAAAAATTAAACTCTGTGTAATCATCTTAGGTTTCTCCATATAGAATGGCTGCCTCATTAAAATAAGGATTCCTTGTGTTAGGTATTTCCACCATCAACTGTCCATTTTAGCCAGGCATTTCCTTATTGTTTTCCTTATTTCTGCACATGTTAGTGAATGGGTCTTCATGGATCTTATTGTGTTTGCTATTTCATTCTTTTAGTTACTTTTTAAATTGGTTTTTGTTGTGAACTGCTTTGGCATTTTTTAAAAGGAAAAGGGCATTATCTTCTTGGGATTTATGCTAGTGTAACAGTCATAGAGGGCCAGTGTGATTTAAGGGTTGGAGTAGCCCTCCGAGAAACCTGGATTCAAACCTCCACTCAGGCAAACTGACTGGGTGGCCTTGGGCAAGTCTCTTAGCCTAAGGAGGAAGAAATGACAAATGTTCTCTGAATAAATCTTATCATGAAAACCTCATGATAGGTTCACCTTGAGGTCTCTATTAAATCAGAAACAACTTGAAGACACAACAACAACAATAACAGAAGCTCATGTAGGTATCCAATATCTCATTAGAGAACAGTTTTGTTCAGTGAGCAATGGCTGGTGGATAGGACCCAGGCACAGCTCTGCCTACCGCAATCCAAACAACCACTGATTGGTCACAGGGGTGTACAGAAATTATTCTTCACACACAGTCTGGTTGGCCAACTTTTTTCTATCTTTTTGGTCTCAAACATCCATGGCAGGTATGCAAAACTTTATGCCCTAGGATGCTCAGATAAGATATTGGCCAGAAATAGTATAGAAATATTCTAAAATAAAATGAACAAACATGAGAAGAGAATAGTTCCCTTCATGTGAAGAACAATTTTCTGAAGAAAAGGCCTTCATCAAGACATGGAAGCTTTCCATGCAATTCAAATTGCTGTTTTTTCCATCTTTCTGAATGCTCTATCCCCTCTCCATGGATTGAGCAGGCCCTCTAGACAAGTTTTATGAAAGCGTCCATGGATGGTTGAGAGCTAAAGCTCATACTTCTTGTGTTCTTCACATGGTTTGCATAGCTAAAAGCATGTAAATTTGCTTCAAAAGATTATGCTTCTCAATGATTTTGAAAGCAATAACGGGCCAGGTGGTACGATAACTCAAATGTAATAGAAATGAACCGGCAAGTTTTAAAATGGTGATTTTATCCCTAATCTAGCACTCTCCATGTGATAGCAGTAGTAACAGAGGCCAGAGGTAATATGCTCTCTTACACTGAACATTTCTTTAGCCTACATTTAGACCAGCCGAAAAGAGCTAAGAACGGTTCAAAACTGGGAATTTCTGCCACTACTTAAAACAGGTACTTTAAACCCCCTTGACAAGCTTGCTCTCTGCCCCAACCTCAGGAGGTTCTCATATTTAAAGAAATCCTAAGAGGATACCATGAGTTTCTCTGCCATGTCCTCCTCCATAGTTCAGCATCCTGAGTAGAGACTGCACGGAATATAGCCAAGTAAAATGCACAAAGTAAGTTAGTGCTATGTTCTAAGAAGTACTACAAATGTTTTTCTCAAAATGCCTGGAAAAACTGAAGTCTTCATAAAAAAAAAACATAAAATAGATTTCAGGTGAGCCTCTCTGGGGAGGGCATTCCAAGGGCAGAGTGTGTTACCCTGATTTCTGGGGTCCCGAGAGGGACATCTAAATGTGCTCTCAATTATATAAGTTGGGGAAATTAGCCAAGAGCACAGCCTAGCAATACGAGAGGCAGGGTAACGCAGCGAGATCTTGAACCCTATGTTTACGGGGTCAGGCCGAGTCAAGGAGCACACAGAAGTTGAAATAATAAATGTGGTTTTATTAAAAATATAATCAAACAGTGTATGCAGCATACTCACACAGATAACTAAAGAAATAAAGGTTGGAGTGGGATAGAGGGATTTTTTTTTAATCATTTTATTCAATTTCACATTATAAAAAACATACATAGTAACTGACAGTTTGCTTGACATATTTCTGATCTTCCACAGAGATCTAGTTTTCCATACTATTTTTCAGATATATAATATTGTACTACATTTTACAGCTATTTTTACTCATTGATTCTTGCCTTTCCCTCCCATATTCCCGCATCATGATATGTATCCTGCCGCCCACTCATATCTTATCTTACATCATGAATTACAAATCTCCATCTGTATACCCAGCAATTACCCACTTCCATTTACCATTTGCCATTCTCTTTGTATCTCTTCGTCAGATTTCCCTTTTAGTCTTTGAGAGACCGTATCAGCATTTTTATTTTCAATAAGTGTACCCCACCATTGTTCCACTGTAGGTATTTGCTGAGTTTTCCACAACTTAGCATATTCAATCCGAGCAGTTGTTATCATATAGAGCAGTATTCTCCATTGTTTCTTTACATCAACATCTTCTATTATGTCAGTCATATTTAACAAATACAGTTCTGGTGTCTTAACAAATTGAATTTTCAATAATGCACAAATTTTATTATGTATTACATTCCAATACTTCTTAGCTTTTGGGCACGTCCACCACATGTGGTAGATCGTACCAACTTCTTTCTGACACTTCCAACAATGCCCATTACCTGTTTTGTAAATCTTTTTCAATTTGTCTGGTGTCATATACCATCTATAAAAAAGCTTATAATAGTTCTCTTTCAAATTTTGAGCTGTTGTAAATTTCTGTGTTTTTTGCCAGCTCCTTTCCCAAGACTCTAATTGGATTGTATGTCCAATATTCTGAGCCCATAAAATCATTGTTGTCTTCACTGTTTCTTCCTGCCTCTCCTGTTGTAATATTTCTTGATATACTTGAGCTAATAAGTGAGGAGGATTTTCAAACAGCCATTTGACTACTCCAGTTTTCTCCTTGTGTTCTATTCCATATGTTTTAGTGTCCATCTGGAACCTTTCAACTAATTGTCTATAAGGGAACCAATTCAGTACTATTCCCTCTTGTTCTAATTTTTCTCTTGTTTTTACCTTTAAATTATTAGACGCTGATCTCTCCGTTATGTCTTCGTATCGCAGCCATTTATCTGAATCTGTCCATCGTCCAAAAAAAGCCTCTTGAGGTGAAACCCAAGTGGGCAGCTGCCGTATGTTTTTAGTTTTATAATCTTCCCAAATTTTTAAAAGCGCTTTCCTGATATAATGATGGGAAAAATCTTTATCTATTTTTGCTTTATCATAAAACATATAGGCATGCCAACCCATTCTCAGGTCTGCTCCCTCCAGTGCCAGTGTTCTCTTATCTTGTAGGTCTACCCAGTCTTTTATCCACGTAAGTGCCGCAGCCTTGTAATATATTTGAAAGTCTGGTAGTCCTGTTCCTCCTCTATTTTTTAAGTCAGTCAAGTTGTTCCATTTTATCCTGGGTTTTTTCCCTTGCCATATAAACTTGGTTAAATCTCTCTTCCATTGTATGAAAGGCTTCATATTCAATATTATAGGAAGATTTTGGAACAGAAACATCATTTTTGGCAAAACATTCATCTTTATTACAGCTATCCTCCCCAACATTGAAAGTCGCATCGAAGTCCAAGTTTCCAAATCTTTTTTTATTTCTAACCATTTTTTTTCATAATTAGTTGTAAATAATTCATTATTTCTTTTTGCTATCCAAATACCCAAATATTTAGTCTTTTTTCCTTTATTAAATCCTGTTCTTTGCTCCAGTTCCCTTTCTTCTCTTTCATTCATATCTTTAGTTAAAAAAACTGTTTTTTCCTTGTTAACTTTGAAGCCTGAGAAATCTCCATATTCTTGCACTATAGCCATCAATTTCTCAATACATTTCCCTGGATCTTCCAGCAAGAAAACCAAATCATCAGCGAAGGCTTTTAACTTATATTGGTATTTCTTTATCTGTACTCCTCTTATTTCTTTATCTTTTCTTATGGCATTGTTAAGTATTTCCAATGTCATAATAAACAGCAATGGGGAGAGTGGACATCCTTGTCTCGTTCCTCTATATAGTTCTATCTTTTGTGTTCTTTCCCCATTAATGACCAGTGTTGCTTGTTGTTGGCTA
This sequence comes from Cyclura pinguis, assembly GCA_030412105.1. NCBI lineage: Eukaryota > Metazoa > Chordata > Lepidosauria > Squamata > Iguanidae > Cyclura > Cyclura pinguis. The sequence goes on along the minus strand of CM059600.1, from coordinate 60,599,577 downwards.
TATAGGATAGAGGGATTTTTAGAGGAGTTGTTGGTTTGGGTAATACTTTACCTGTCCTGAAGCCCGGTTGGAAGCGGAGAAGCTGGGGAGCGTGGATCTCAGCACCTGGAGCTGAGGGGAAGGCTCGCTGGACAAAGTGACAGCAAGGCAGGATGGAAGCCAAGAGTGATCCAAGGAAGCGCTCAAAGTCAGGGGTTTTTATAAGGAAAATTGTGACCGCAGGCTAGTTCATACTTGGGGAAAACAATGAGTTTGGGGCTGGAGACAAAGCCTCCGAAAGGTCAGAATTTGAATGATTGAATTATAGCCAAATTGTCAATAGAGTAGCCATTATGCAAACGCAGAGTGCTTGGCAGATGAGGATTCTTCTAATCAAGTTGCCTGCTTGGGGCAGAGGATCTTTCGAAAGCCGCGTGCATACATAATAGAGTACTTGCCTTTGAGGTCTCCTGAAGCTGTGGGACAGCTATTTCTGGCCTGCCTGTATTGTACAGCGATTATCAGCCAAGCCTGTGTGCGTGCTTGTCCGGTGGCCTTGCAAGCACGTGCAGGGGGATGGGTATAGGAGGCCGAATTATTGATATCAAGAGATATCTTTATATCCCACAAGCTCGGGCTAGCAATGGCGGTAACAAGTGCCACCACTGAGAAGGTCCTCTCCTCATCCTCCACAGAGGCATGGATACCAGAGTTTCCTACATTGATTCCAGCTATGTGATCCAATCATTCAGAAATAAAGAACACAATCTTCATCATAAAGTCTATACTGTTGCCACTTTGTCATTTCAAAGCTTTCTTCAACCAAGATGGTATTGTGCCTACTCAGCTGTTCTCTTGAACATGAACCTTTGTTGGTCCTCACAGGACAAGGCACAAAGAATAGTTGAAATAGTCAGTGTTATGGGACTTCAACCAAGACTGGACAGGAACAGGAATCTCTTTCCTATTCTTTCCTACCTAGAAGGATCCAATAGCCCAAATTGGTGCATGAATCCATCCACTGTCCTAAAGACCCTTCACTGAGAAGTTGCCTCCTGCAGTTTGGCAGTTCTCCACATGGGACAGTTCCTATTGATGACCCACAAGCCTCATTATAGCACTGTGGTTATTCCTGTTGTCTTACATCTGATTTCATTCTCTACTGCCAGTTGGGTATTCAGTGGTTGCATACTCCTCATGTAGGACTTATGGTCCAAGGGCAAAGAGGAGACAAGTGCAGTTGCTGTGTGTTACATGCAATACTGAGGACAGCCACATGGATTGTCCATTGCATAACTAATACTACTGACTTCTTTGTTCTTAAACAAGCCAGTCATCTTGGTGAATCAAGACAAGTCTTAATCCATTCAGCCAACATATGCCAATACTTGCAACTATGAGTCCAGGCACAAGCTTTCTTCACAAATAACCTTTTTGTAGGTCATTAGAGGGTAAGATGGAGGTAGGAAGTTTGAAAAATTGTCTTCCTATTGCATATTTGCACATTGTTATTGCATATGAAAGCCGGTTCGGCTGTTGCACCAGGATTCCAGAAGACCCCCTGGACTTTTGAATCTCCACTAAGCCATGGAAGCCCACCTTGAGCAAGTCACATTCCTTCATCCTCAGAGGAAGGCAATGTCAACCCTCTGCTGAATAAATATTGCCACAAGAACTTTAGGACAGGATTGCCATAAGTCAGAGTCTAGTTTGAAGGTACCTAACAATAACCACAAATTGCATAAGGGATTTTGTGGGCCCAATGAGGAAATCCGTGTATTAAATAAACAAAACAATTAAGCCCCCAGCATCCAGTGTAATTAACTTCCCATTGGCCACATTCTAGTTAGGCCAACTGTGGGAGGAATGAAATGTGCTAGACTGCGGCCTGTACGTATTTCTAATATAGATGTGCAAACACTAAGATTGGATTGGAGGGGGAAGGTTTGTTTTGTAATTAAACTAGGGACATGTGTGCAATCAAAAAGCTGCATGTATACTGAATCTTAAAAATACTTTAAAAGGAAGAGAAGAAAGATAAGTTTTCACCTAGCATGTTGCTGCACTTTTAAATAAATTTATCCAGAAGTAATTGCTGCAACTTGCTGTTAGAAAAGTCACATTACAGCAGGCTATCTGTGAGTAGATTTACTTACTGCAAATAGTTTTGGCAATGTGCTACTTTCCTATTTTTTTTTATTAGGGTTTTACCATTTTTAAAGCAGCAGAAACATGTTAATTGTCTGCCTTTACCCACCTGCACCTCCCCAGCACCGCCCTCACCCAGCTGTTGTTATCCCAACTTCATTGGCAGGGGTGTGTTTGGAGGCCTGGAATTCTTCAAAGGAATAATGCAGGCATCTTAGATGTTTAGAGGATGCAGGTTTTATTTTTGTGTTGTTATTTCACGCTCCAAACCACAGGCTAACTGTTCCAACCTGTCCAGATCCCAATAGAAAAACCTGAGGTGGACCATCTGCCCAGGACAACAGCCATGTTGGGAAAGGATAATGACAACTGAAAGGTGGGGTTTGGAAGGTGAGAAGAGACCAGTACCTGGATACCCACTTGACAGAGCCTTACAGTAAAGCACCCTGCTGCAAGGTCTGTTGAGGATTAAAGTTACAGGAGCCCCATCCCAGATCTAATGTGACAACACCACTCAGGAGGCTGCCGTGCCTTTCTCACCAAGTGTCATGGACCCAGGCCCCTTTTCCCATTCAATGCTGACTTCTGCCCTTGAGTAGGAGATGGAAACTCCCCAGGTTCCATTAATTAGATGCTGCCACCACCCACTGTATTAAATCCCTGTCTTAATAGCACAGTGGGATGCCACAAGGGAGCCACCAGTCCTTAAGCTTAGAGATCCCTTTCCTCTCCCCACTCTCTTTGAGAGAAAAGAATCCTATCTACACATGTCGCCAACAAGCACATGGAAAATAGAGAGAGCAAGGAATTCTTTAAAGGAAACCATTTATTCTAAGAACAGGCAATATGGAACAGGTATCACTCTACGTGGGAGGCTTCTTCCCCCCAGTTTCACTTAGTAGTTACAAGTTACCAATAGTTACATCCTATCAGCCAGAGCTTTCGAAAGAACAGAAATCCTAACGTGACTTTCTAAGAAACGTGCTAGTTATTCAAATCATTGGTCGGGTGAAACGGTGCGCAGAGGCAGAACCAGGAGATTCTCACCTTTCTCCTCCTAATTGGGCAACTATCTCTCGTGACCTGTGATGCCAACCCCAATAAAATGTAACCTAACCTAGCATTCATTAACCCTTTGTATGCTTGGAGAGAGAACAATCTCCCTTCAGCTCTGTTACCTGGATAATGGGAACTCCCATCATCACACCACATCATTGCTTAAAATGACATACCACTATAAATTTTCATGAATTAAAAGGCAAACAAGAAAGAAAGCCATGAGACACAGTAGATTACAAAGTCAAAATGTACAGTGAGTTTTCTACTTTTGCCGGGGGTTAGGGGAACCAAATCCTTGTGAAAATGGAAAAAATACAAATAAAAATAAAATATAGAAATAAAATTCATCAATGTTATTTTTCTTAATTAAGAACAATTCTCTAGGAATTTCTAGGTCTTCCAGCATGGTTCTGTGGTCAGCTTCCAGCTGAAATGAGCCATAAAGTCATGCTGTAGCACCTTGCAATGCCTAGAGAAGTGTTCTTTCTAGGAATCTCTAGGTCCTCCAGACTCTATGGTCCACTTTCACCAGGAGTAGACCATAGAATCATGCTGGAGAACCTAAAGATTATTAGAGAGAACATATTTTTTTCTGTGACAGGGGTAAAGAGGGTAAGACATTTTTAAAAAAAATTAAAGTAACCCACAAATAATGAAATCCATGAGTTCTAAACCCACAAACGCTGACAGCTAACTATACTTGCAAGTAGATACAACAACATGCTGTTTGAAAGAAGGTAGACAATCTTCTGCCCTAAATCAGTGGGACACGACTCAAGATATGATGCTGAATACATTTTTGTTAGTCTACCATATGTACTGGAACAAAAAAAAAAAAAAAAAATCCTGGTCAACAGATGCTTCGACATCATCTTGCTCCATATTCTTTGAAGGACTGCACTGTCATCCCTGACTAATGACTATGCTGGCTGGTCATGATGGGAGATGTCATCCAAAACTTCTGGAAGGCACTAACTGATTATTACTTCTAAGGAAGTAGTTTAGAGTTTTCAGAATACTCCCCTGCTGAATCAGGGCCTGGAAGCAATTGCTTCTGCTCATGTATCCAGCCAACTTCTTCTGTCTCATGGTTCCTACACATGTTTGGGTCTAACAATGGGGAGAAAGGAGAACATGAAGACTAGGACACAGTGGACTGCAGAAGCCATGGGTTACTTCTTTGTTGCATCAGAATGGCATTTATTGATACAATGCAGACTCCTGTTTTGCAGGAAGAACCCCCTGCCCTGAGGCAGATTGATGCAACTGCTTCCGTTGTGTTGGGTAGTAGTGATAACCGCCACAGCCATTCTCTCTGATTCCCCAGCATTTCCTCTCTGATGTAGATAGTGGTGGCTGATAGCTTCCTTGTCAGTGGGGGCACCGAATCCATACCAGATTTTACCCTGAACTTTAAAGGAATTGTTGATGGTGCTAAACTTTCTGGGTTCAGCACCTAGGGTGCTATTTGTAGTTTGAACCACAAAAAGGTTTCACAACTTGAATAACTGCATTAAAGCTTAGACTAAAAACCAGAGTGGATTCACCACCCCCGGTAGCATAGAAGCTGGCACTGGTTGAAGGACAGAGTTGTGTGCATCACATGACCAGTGCCCCCCCAAAAATTATTAAACAACACTGTCCCATTGCCAATGATGGATTAAGTTTGGTTTGTTTCTGTGTCTGAAAGGAGGCAGAACCAGCTCATCAACCTACTAAACCCTTTTCCTGTCTGCCTACCCTGAAATAAGTTACAAACTGCACAGGTGTTTTGTTACTTTTCTTTAAAAAATGCTCCCACAAAAGCTGTCACTGAATATAAACAAATCTTCCCACTACTTAATGATCTGAATTACTCTTGATTAAATGAGTACTCGCTTCTGAAATATATTCCACCTTTTTTTCAGTGCATGAATACACACAGCTGTTCAAAAGCAAAAACAACCCATCTTTTTACCATGAGATTTTAACATGAGACAATGTTAGTGCTGATATGTCAAGTGGTTAGGAGTAATCTGCTTTGGAGAGCATCTCTCCTGTGTATATCTGTGCTCAGAGCCTCTTAGTAATAGCTAGATCGAAGAGAAGCTAATCAACCAATAATATATAGAACATTGTCTTAGATTCTTACCAAGGACTTTCTTTCCCTTCTCTTGGGCCATTTCGACACTACACTGTTATAGTGCTATTATATTCCACTTCCAACATCTATGGAATCCTGGGGTTTGCAGTTTAGGGAAGGGCATTTAGAATTCTCAATAAACTACCCCAGAAAACCACAGGATGTTGAAAGTGGAATAAGAGCATTATAACAGTATAGTGCAGAAATGGCCTAGCTTAAACCAAGGAAAAGATTTTAGAACCCACACATTTAATGCAACATGAGAGCAGACAATTTTGGTAAGTTTCCCTCCCTAAAAAAGAGCAATTGAGTATTTTTTTTTCCTTTCTCAGTTTGAAAACCTCTGAATCTTTGAGGCAATTCAGTAATATTCCAGGCTAACTTGTGACCTAAATAAAAATTTGTGGTTGGGAAAGCTTCCCCTTATTTCATACAGCTGTCAGAGGTAAAACATGGTCAGTGTCTTTAGCTTCTCCAGCTTTCAGCTTGTCTGTCATGTCACAATCCCAGGACTCATATGCAAACACAGACAGGAATCCTCCTCAACAGCCACAACACAGAGACATGAACAGGACAATACTTACTGCAGCCCAATGTAGATGAGAAAGGGAGAGCCCACGAGACTTAGAGCATTCATATGGAGAAGACACATTAATCTGGCAAACAGCTGGGAGAGGCTGCTGGCTAATAAATACCAGAGATGGGGTGGGGAGAAGTCTGTTGCAGACAACTGGTATTTCCAGCGGAAGCAATGCATTCTTCCTTTGATCCTTGGCTTGTGTTCCTGAAAACCTTAACCCTTGCTTTGTGTGCTAACTACACTACTGGATACTTGCTTGAACTTATTACTGACTTGGACTGCTGAAACAAAAAAGATAACTGACTGATAAGCTTTTATAAACCTTATCTGTGGCTGCTACTATAGACTCTGTTGGAGGACTGTGAACCATGGTTAGCTGTCTGGACAGGACAGCATGGCACCCTAAAATGCAGATATAATCAGTTTAGCTGTGGCCAATACTGTCTTGGTGGACAGTACCAGTGGTATTGTTACAGAGTGTTCAGTGTAACTGCCCTGATTACTGCCTAAAGGGTTAAATGTCCTCTTCCTTCACGAACTCGTAGCTATGGTAACAGCTAAAGAATTCTTTCCCAGGCCGCTAGGTAGCTGCTAGTAGAGAACGAGATAAGCTACCGAAAACTGTCCCAAAACAACTGCATGTGTTATGACTATGAGTTCTGTTTCTCATTCGCTTCTCTGTACACGGTTCTCACACAGCCTGCTTGTCTGCGTGTCTGTGCAGACACAGACTGGAGAAATGGATTTCACCTAGCTTTGCTTTCTCATGTATTCCAGCTTTGCAATAAACATACAGTCTTAGTATATTCAATGGCCTCTCTCTCTGGTCTTTTTGGATGCAGCTGTTCTTTGGACTTTGCTTTACTGGTGAGCTGTGGGTCATGCTCGCTTCCAGCATGCCCCCTGGAATTCCTCAACAGGTTATGGGCCCAGCACGCTTCTGCTGCGTGTCCCTGCTGTGCCAGAGTATTTTTGAGGCCGATTTTGATGGATGGTGCCTGTCTGCAGCCGTGTTTCATCTGCTGGTGATCCCTGAAGCTGGCGGTGAGTGCCTGGAGCTGGGGGCTGAGCAATTATGGAGTTTAAACCAGTGAGTAGTTTGCCTTTGACAAGGCTAAATGGCAGTAATTATCTCACTTGGGCTGTCAAGATGGAAGTGTATCTTCGCAGGGAAGGCGTCTGGGGAGCTATTTCTGTTCCACCAGACCTCCCTAGAGATGCTGCTGAAGCTGAAAAGGTGAGGCAGAGAGCCATGTCGCTTATTTTTCTAACTGTGGAAGACGACCAGCTGTTTTACATCCATGATTTAATTAATCCACGAGACTGTTGGGTAGCTCTCCGCGATGTCCATATTCGCACAACTGCAGGCAGTAAATTGTCACTCACGAAAAGGCTGTATGAGATGAAATTGGGGCCAGGCGTGTCAATCAAGCAGCATCTGCAGACACTGGTTGAAATCTTTGTTGCCCTGTGTGAGAGAGGGAGAGTTTTGACTGAGATTGACGAGGCTTACTGCATCCTGTGTTCTCTGGATCCCAGTTGGGACGTTATAGTGGCAACCTTGGAGGCTGTTCCTGAGCAGACCCTGACTGTCTTAAGTAACTTCTCACCTGCTGGAGGAAGAAGAACGACGTGCCCAGAGGAGTGCCCAGCAACCTCCCCAGCTGCCTGCTGCTCCAGAGCCAGGAACCGGGCGGAGATCTACTCAGGCGTGTGAGTCCAAACCGGAGGGGTTGGTGAGACCCAACACTGTGAGAAGGTGCTATCACTGTGGATCTACCTCCCATCTCAAGAAGGACTGTCCATTGGAGAAGCAAGGTGGGAGAGGTGCTCGAGGCAGATGCTTCAGAGGAGGAGGTCGTGGGAGTCGTCCATGAGTTGCCATTGCAACAGACTGTGTGGTTTCTGAGAGCTGCCGGGACATGGATGAGGCTTTTTGGCTGCTGGACAGTGGTTGCTCTCAGCATCTGGTAAACTGTGAAGATTTGTTCAAGTGCTTGAATCGAGCCAGTGTTGCTACTGTTGCCCTGGCTGATGGGACTAAAGCAAAAGTCAAGGGAGTGGGGTCTGCCTATGTACCTGCTCTAGATATGTATCTTGATAATGTGTTGTATGTGCCTTCACTTGATTTCTGTCTACTCTGTTTCAGAGTTAACGCAAAGTGGGTTTGAAGTTTTGTTCACAAAGCATGAGGGCAAAGTACTGAAAGGTGGGGCTGTTTGTGCTGTGGCAGAGTTGAGTGAGAAACTGTACAAACTCAAGCCCAGATTCAATGCTTGCACTGTATTTGATAACAAACCACAATATGATGAATGTATTCACTTGTTACATAGAAGGATGGGACATGCTAGCTTTCCTGTGTTGAAAAAGTTAGCAGACAGCTGCAAGGGGTGTTCTTTGAACTCCTGTGCTACTTTTCTTGACTGTGCCATTTGCAAACAGTCTAAATCCATGCAGCTTCCTGCACCTAGAATCAGTTCACGGGTTCCTGATGCTCCTTTCCAACCTGTTCATGCTGATGTGGTTGGTCCAATTTCTCAATGCAGTTTGGGAGGAGCTAGATTTTTCTCGCTGTTAGTAGATGATTTCAGCAGATACACGTTCTGTTATCTGTTGAAGCAAAAGTCTGAAGTGTGTCAAATAATTAAAAACTGGTGTGCGTATGTTGAGAAACAATTTGAATGCAAGGTCAAAGCGTTCCAATCAGATCATGGAGAAGAATTCCTGGCTGAGAGTCTGCAACAGTGGTTCAAAAGCAAGGGCATTGTGCTCAGGACAACTGCCTCTTATGCCAGTTTCCAAAATGGTGTAGCAGAAAGAACCGCTGGAGTGCTGCAAACTCTCGTGCATGCCTTGCTCAATGATGCAGATTTGCCTCTGAATTTCTGGGGGGAGGCAGTTCTGACTGCCAGTTACATACACAACAGGCTTTGGAGTTCTGTCTTTCAGACCACCCCGTATGAGCGTCTGTTTGGCAAGCAGCCTTCCATTGCTCACATGAAGGTCTTTGGCAGTTTTGCCTGGGTTCATATTCCTAAGAGTCAAAGGAGGAAGGGAGAGCCAAAAGCTCAACGCCTGAGATTCTTGGGGTATCAACCCAACTGTAAGGGGTATAGATTCTATGCAGGAAATGGGCTCTGCGTGGTGTTTAGAAATGCAACTTTTGAGGAACACACAAACTGGTCACATGTTCAAGCTGCTTCTGAAGTTCTCCTTCCTGTCTTTCGTGAGCCTAGCATTCGCCCAAAGCAACCTGCCTCCTCAGTTCCTGGTCCCTCAAGGGTTAAGGCTAAGTCTGAGCCTGAGCCAGAGCCAGTGCAGGAGGAGGGGGCTGCGGGGGGTGAAGCAGCTCCAAGCACAGAAGTGAGAAAGAAAAAAGCTGCAAAGCGGTCTCACAGCCTTGATGATGATGCCGGTCAGATAGTTCAGCCGGCACAAATTCCCAGGAGGTCAGAAAGAAAAACAAAGGGAAAGGCTCCAAAACGCTACACACCCACTTCACTTGCAGTGCATGCCTGTCTAGTAAATTGTGAGCCAGCCAGCTTTGCTGAGGTGGAGAAAATGTCAAAAAACCAGGCTGCCCCCTGGTGGCAGGCAATGCAGGATGAAATGGATTCCATAACCCAGCACAAAGTCTACACGTTGTGTGAACTCACAAAGAGTGTCAGTCCTGTTGATTGCCGGTGTGTCTACAAACTAAAAACCACTGCTGATGGGCAAATTAAACACAAGGCTCATCTGGTGGCCCGAGGGTCTGCCCAAGATGAGCAATCCTTTGATGAGGTTTTTGTGCCCACGGTTAAGCAGCAGTCCATTCGGTTGGTGTTGACCATTGCAGCTCAGAGAAATGCTTTGGTCACACATTTTGATATCACAACTGCCTATCTCAATGCTGATTTGCCAGAGGAAATCTACCTAACACAGCCCGATGGGTTTCACCAGGGAAAAGAAACACTGGTGTGGAAACTTCATAAATCTCTATATGGTCTTAAACAGTCAGCTCATTGTTGGAATATGTGTTTAGACAAAGCTTTGCAGGAATGTGGGTTCAAGCAGAGCAAAGCTGATCCCTATGTGTATGTCAGAGGGACAGGGAAAAAACAAGAAATCCTCTTGGCGTATGTTGATGATTTGTGTTTGATTTGTGACATGCAAAAACAAGTACAGGATTTTGCCAGTGAACTAGGCAAGAAATTCCAGATCAAAAATCTGGGGCCAGTTCAAAATTACCTTGGGATTGCAATACAGAAAACCAAGGGTGGTTTCCTACTGAACCAGAAACAGAAAATTGTGAAATTGTTGGAGAAATGTAACAAGACTGATTGTAAAAGTGTAAAAATGCCAATGGTGCAAGGGTTTAGCAAAAACAGTGGAGATGTGTTGTTTTCAGACAAAAAGTTGTATCAATCTGTGATTGGGTCTTTGCTCTATTTGGCTGAGTCCTGTCGTCCTGACATCGCCCTAAGTGTAAACATATTGGGGAGGGCCAGTTCTCAGCCCACTCAATACCACTGGCAAGGTGTGAAAAGGGTGTTGAGATACTTAAAAGGTATCATGGATCACTGTTTGTGTATCACTCCTGTTCAAACGCCAGAAATTGTCTGCTATTCTGATAGTGACTTTGAAGAGGACGTGTCAGATCGGAAAAGCACATCTGGCTACGTTGTGAAGTACCGTGTTGCTGTTCTTTGAACTTTTGCTGTACTGGTGAGCTGTGGGTCATGCTTACTTCCAGCATGCTCCCTGGAATTCCTCAACACAGAGAGGACAAAAGGAGGACATTGGCCTTCCCAAATAAAAGTTCTTCCCCACCATTAAATTTTCCTTCATCCTCCACATTTCTACTATTGCAGTAACTTAAAGCTTCAGTTGGGCATTTAGAAATTCAGGAATCCAAAGAAAAGAAGCAGGCAAAGTTAGCAAAGGAATGTGAAGATAGCAAATGTGAGAGTTCTAGGTGTGAACAACTTTCCAAGTCTCACGGCTAGAAATGAAAATGGATGAAAATTTCACTGTGAATGGAATTCTTATTGTGGGGATTCAGTGCCTTCATTTTGCCCCCACCCCTGGACAGCACTGAACACTACAGATTGCTATAACACAGTGGTGTGTTTGGACAGAGGAGCAGATTAGTCCTAGGCCAGGATGTTGGCAGCTATGTGCCAGCAATGCATGGGCCCAGACCCATATATCATTCATATAGTGGTACCGAGGCATAAACTGTTTAAATTCTCTCTCCCATCTTCTCAAACACATCCTCCACATCCTGTTCATATGGAAATCCTCCATTTAGACATGCATACATGTACAACATGGTTAACAATCTGTGTCTCATCAGCTACATGTGGCCATCCCAGGGTGTTGCCATAACTGCCCTCCATACCCATTCTGTTTTTTAACTGAAAAAGACCTCTCTCATCCCAGCAATGTAAGGGGAATTTCGATATGCTTTCCTCCTCCTCCCATGTTTTATACCTGGAGGGCGTTTTATCAAAAATGGAAGGACTTCTGGTCACTTCCTGTTTTGAAAACACTCCCCTTCAAATCCTCAAGATGTCAGGAGGGGACTTTTTCAGTGAAAAAACATCAGAGTTGGGGTCGTGGAGGAAGGTGTGGCCTGCTTGTGTGCATACACATGTGGCTTCCAGGCCTTCAGAAGTTGTCACTGCTGAAATTGACATACACATTCCCAGCTTACACACATTGCCAGTGTGTAAATTGAGAGAGCTTTGGTACCTTTAAAGGTTTGGTGGAAGAGGCAATTTCAGCTGGTGTTGCTTGTTAGTCAACCAAATGGCAAGCAATACCTGCTAAAATTCCGTCTTGTAGACAACCATGAAAAATACAGGAGCTCTCTCCAGTTTTCGTTCCGGTAGCCCTATCCCAGTCCCCAACTCCTCAGCTGATCCATGCAGATAAGGTAGGACATGGGCATTTTCCCTACTTACCCCAGGGCGTTGTTACTCCACTGGAGAAACCCTATCCCGGGGTCTACAATTTTGATATTAAAATATGATTCTGTGTGCCAGAGAGGTCCCCTGAAGGGGCACGTAGGCAGGCAGCAATGGTCAAAGACTGAAAACCGGGTCAGGCCAGTAAAATCCCCAGTCACGTAGCTCCAGGAGACCTCAAGATGTGTAAACCCACAATAAACAAAGGGTCCTCAGCCCATGAGAAGCCAACTTGAGGGGATTAGTGTTTCTGCCCCAAGTTGAGCAAATATTCCATCAGGCGAGGACCAGAAGTCACACCACAAAACACAGCCGAAGATCCTGAGACTTTGGCAACACTTTGCAATCCCATCACACAAAGGAAATTACCATGGTGGAGCTTCATTATCACTCCAACACCCATTGTTCTCCCCAGGAAAGGATTACTCCTCCAGGTACTTTTTCCCCTATAAATAGTTCCAGTTTTTGAGTGATTCTTTGGATCACCCCCGGTCATCCCAGCAGACTGTTGCTCCATCTGTTAAGTGATCCCCTCAGCCCTCTTTGTGCTGAGCCCACTTCTCTGCTGTTTTTCCCGGATCAAAGACTTCAGGACAAAGGTGCAGTATCACCCCAGTGTTACTCTGATTCCTGGGGGTCCCGGGAGGGACACCTAAATGCACTCCCAATTATGTAAGTTGGGGAAATTAGCGAAGAGCACAGCCTAGCAATACGAGAGGCAGGGTAACGCAGTGAGATCTTGAACCCTATGTTTACGGGGTCAGGCCGAGTCAAGGAGCACACAGAAGTTGAAATAATAAATGTGGTTTCATTAAAACACAATCAAACAGTGTATGCAGCATACTCACACAGATAACTAAAGAAATAAAGGTTGGAGTGGGATAGAGGGATTTTTAGAGGAGTTCTTGGTTTGGGTCACCTGTCCTGAAGCCCGGTTAGAAGTGGAGAAGCTGGGGAGCATGGATCTCAGCACCTGGAGCTGAGGGGAAGGCTTGCTGGACAAAGCGACAGCAAGGCGGGATGGAAGCCAAGAGCGATCCAAGGAAGCGCTCAAAGTCAGGGGTTTTTATAAGAAGATTTGTGACCGCAAGCTAGTTCGTACTTGGGGAAAACAATGGATTTGGGGCTGGAGACAAAGCCTCCGAAAGGTCAGAATTTGAAAGATTGAATTATAGCCGAATTGTCAATAGGGTAGCCAGTATGCAAACGTGGAGTGCTTGAGCGTTGTATAGTCCGATCATCAAGCTGCCAGCGCCAGAGGATCTTTTGAAAGTTGCGTGCATACGTAATGGAGATACTTGCCTTGAGGTCTCCTAAAGGTGCGAGTTGGCTATTTCTGGCCTGCCTGTATTGTGTTGGAATATTACGGCGATTATCAGCCAAGCCAGTGTGCATGCTTGTCCGGTGGCCTCACAAGCACGTGGAGGGGAATGGGTATGTGAGGCCAAATTATTGATATTAAAAGATATCTTTTAACATCCCCCAAGCTCGGGCTAGCAATGGCGGTAACACCAGCTACACCCCTTCAATATTCCCCTATGCAGTTTCCTCTCTTTTGCTTCTTAATAAGTCTTGAGTGTGTGAGTGATTGCATTGGTGAGTGAGACTTTCATTCAATAAAATCATTTATTGGACATTCTTATTTGGTTTTTGGCTTGGCCTGACCCCATAAACACTAGGTAAAAACACCCCGCTAGGTTACCCTGCTTCTCACATTGCTATTGCTTGTGGTCTGGCTAGTTTCCATTCCCCATCACGTGGAGCACACTGAGGTGTCCCCTAAGGGACCCCAGAAAACAGGATCCTTCTTTCTCAGTATAAGAAATTGTCTCTGGTCTGTGTCTGCAAGGGAAAAACACAGTTTTAGTGATGAGAAAGCTGTCTCCTCTCAGCACTGGAACAAGGAGAGGTTTCTTTCTGATCTAAAACAGATCAGTAATAAGACATTTATTCTCATTTTGATGTGCTCTTGCTCTCTCTCTCTCTCTCTCTCTTCCTCTAAGTGATTAGGTGAGAGAGAGGTGGGACTTGGCACTGTGCTTGATGGGCCATATTTCTGAAAGTGAGAAATAAGCTACCACCCTTGCAAAAATTACTATACAGCTACAGGGACCTGCTGAAGTAGAGACAGGCACTGGTAGACAGGGTTCCCAGATATATTCCCTCTAATGTATCTCATTTGTTTTATTTCTCCCTTGACTCTATACTGACATTCTCAGGTATGACTTCACTTTCTCCATAGTATTCTGTCTTAGCCATGTACCCTTAGCCAGCAGACCCCATTTTGCTCTGTTTAGCAGGTGTTTTTTCTCCTTAATAAATACTTTCTCTTCTCTTCACCTAAAATGGTCTTTGATACTCATTCCAAGCAGCCAGCTTCAACCCAATGCCAACACATATTTGGCCTATGAACCTACTTTAACATAATTCCATTCTAAACTGAAAGCAGCTACATGGATGTCCATAGCCTCTGCCACTCCACATCTGCTTGGCCCTCAACTTAAAGCAAAAGTAAGTACTGTCGAGACTTAATTTAAGGCCTGGGATTTCAGATATCATCCAGAGAGCAGAGAAGAAAGCAGCAATGTGGCTTAGACTTGCACCTAAGGACAGTACTCATTCAGAAATCAGAACAACAGTGTGGCATTCAACAAGTGAAATACTGCATCAACCTGCTCAAAATGGAGGGTTTTTATACCCAAAATCTGCCTAGAGGACATGGGTGTGAATGGCTTTCTGGCTGAGCAAAGAATGGAGGTTGCCACATGGACGATGGGCTCCAAATAAAGTTAATGGTCTTAGTGTTGGGTAACAAAGAGTTAATGGCTGTTGTAATAGCTCTGTAATAGTGGACAGGTAAAGGAACAAAGCAGGGAAGCATCCAAATGTAACGAAGAAGGGCTGAAACAATCATTGTTTTGGTGGGAACTTGCCTTTGCTATTGTGTGGTATCAGAGATGTTACAGCTTCAGCTTAAGTCCATCATCTCTGGAGTTACCTGGTGATTTGCCTGACAATGACTTTGGCCATGCCAAGAGGGGATCTTCTAACCTACTTTGCAGCACATGTGTCCAATCAGTAATTTTCCTCTCACTAGTTTAACCTTAGAACCACTTCAGAGTCCATTTTGTATCAATGCCAATTAATGTATTTTTCCAATTAAATAATTTTTCACCAATTAAACCATATCAGATCTGGGGTGTGTGCAGGCCATTAACAAGGAGACACAGGTAAAGTGCCCCTGGCAGAGGAAATTCCTCTATTCGTAGGTCTTAGCAGGTTTACCTGACAGTAATGTTCACACAGCAATACTGCAAGCAAAGCTGGATGGCTGTGAACTGCCACTTACATCTTCCACAAGGAGCTAGAAGACCACTACATTGTCACAAATTGAAATGGCAGATAGACCAACAATATAAAGCCAGCACAGAGGTTAACTGCAGGTATCAGAAGCAGCCTCTGACCCTAGAAGTTGAACTTAGAAGGGACATCATAACTCTCACTAACATCATCCATATCCATAGTTTTTAGGTCTGTCTAAAGGGTAAAACTGGTATGTCGCATTAGTTCACAGCTATTTTTAAAAGGTGCTTCATTTCAGAAAGCAAGATAAATTGCTGGAAAAGTTCATACCATCCAAACCATTCTCTTGGCATATCATAAACATGATCCCAGTTTACAGGTTTTAGAGGGATGCTTTACCGCTGCCACTTTCTTCCTACAACAGCACATCTTATTGACATAGACCAGCTGAGCCTCCAAAAATAATTTCAGCTTCACAATAACCTTTTATACCAGAGAGTGACTTTCAGGAAAACACTCCACCAAACCCTTGGCATAATGTCATGTCAGAAAATGAAAATGGCAGATGAGGGCTGGCTTCTGTGAAGGGAACTAACCTTTCACCTCATGAGGTCTATGCTTAAGCCCTTCTAAGGTCGCACACAACAATGACTTGGAAGCCCTCAGTTCCTTTGTGCAGGCAGTTCTTATCCTTATGTGATAGCTCACTCATCCAACCTAAGCCCTTTGAGAAGGAAAATAATAAGCCTTCCACAAAGACCGTTTGGTTGCTGTCTTCTCTCTCATTCATTCTTCTTCTATGACAGTTTTTATAGAGCTCTAAAAATATGTAAAAACATAAAAATATGTAATATAGAGAATACTTTGAAAATGAACCTTTGCTCTCTATGTGGCTAAGGTTTAAGGCACTGAAATAGTGATCGGTAAGAGGTCAATTGCACATGGCAACAGAGTAATGGCAGGTGAAAAGCTAATGTCTTGCAGTGCAAACACAGTGAATGTAATGAAGGTCCTATGGACACGCATGCTGTGTGCGTGTTTATGTTCACACACACATATATTTTCAAATGAAAGATAATAGGAGAAATTGGTAGGAGGTGGCATTGGCATTCTTACATCTTCAGGAGACATCTGGATGATAGTGGTTCTACTATGTACATGTGTCATGTACTGGATAACCCACACTCCACAAAACTCACTCTGAGGTCAGCAGCAATTTTTTTTTAGGGATAAGCATGAGCAGCACAGCACACTTCCACAGAAGCTGCTGAAACTGGTTATCAATACAAGTATGGGTGCATAAAGCATTCATAGGTCAAAGCCACAAATCCTTCCATGCGTCTATCCACCCTTTTTCTTCCCTGCCTCCACACCACTCTGTTCTCCTAGTGCCATCAGTCTTAACTTTCATTTTCCAGCCTGTTCCCACTCTTCCCTAACGTGAAATAGCAAGCAACCTCTGGATGACAGTGGAGTAGCAATTACCAGTGCTTAAGCCTGGATAAATAGTAGCCCTTTTTAGTTATGGTTACATACATGGTAGCAATGAGAAAAGAATACACATTCAACAGGTTAGTAATTTCCATGACAGGGAAGCTTAGCAACCTGAGAAAGGAACACTGTCTGAGTTGGTCTTCTTTGGGTAAGCAATGGAATAGGATTCATTTCCCTGTCAAATCCTTTCTCTGAGGAAAGGTTGGGGATCATGCTGGTGCCTCCAGATGTTATTAGATGGCAGCTTCCATCAGCCATAGCCAGCATAGCCTGTAGTGAGGAATGCTGGGAGCTGTTGCCCAAAAACATCTGGTGGGCTACATGATTCCCAGCCCTGAGGAAACAGGGAAGAAAGAAGATCACCATTCAATGGCTGAGGTTAAATATAATTGAGTTAAGCATAGTCCTTTTAAGTATCTCAAAAAAGACAATAAGACATATTTGATTGGTATTTGCATATGCTATATCTTACATATATATCCAACTTTAGCAATAATTCACACAGTATAGGAAGGACTATCTCACTATAGTGGGGTGCAAGGTGTCAAGTGATTTTTATGCTTTCTCAGACTACTGTCCAACTCTGAATGGTCTTCTAGCCTTCTGCTCTCCCTTCTTAGTTTTTCATTTTCAGTCCAGACTCGGACATGACAGGATACCTTAAAACAGTGGACTGTCTTGCCCTTGAATTAGGGAAGTGTCCTCTGTAAAGCTTCTTATCTAGATTTTCATTGTAAAGTCGAAGGCTTTCACGGCCGGAATCCGTATCTTGTTGGGGGTTTTCCAGGCTTTGAGACCATGTTCTATTAGTATCTTCTCCTGACGTTTTGCCTGCATCTGTGGCTGGCATCTTCAGAAGACCCTCTGAAGATCCTCTGAAGATGCCAGCCACAGATACAGGTGAAATGTCAGCAGAAAATACTAATAGAAGACGGCCTCAAAGCCCAGAAAACCCACAATAACCTATAGATGTTCATTTCTTGGCTCTTTCACTTAAAGTATCTTGGATAGCACAACTGGGAAATACTAAGTGGGAGACATCACAGAGCCAACCCTGATCAGAATAGATAATACGGGGCTACATGGAAGCATTGTTCCCACAATTAATGAAAGACGTCTGTTTGCCATAACACCTGCTCCTCCTCCTCCTCTTCTTGTATCTCCTGTGTTTTTTTTTATCCATATGGTCTTGCAATTTCACATCTCAGGTGTTACCCTACAGCTCAACAACAGAGTACCCAACTCATTCACTCACACTTACACAGCTTTCTAGGTTTACTACACTGTTTTATATCTTATTTCAGTGAAAAGAAAAATCCTGATGTAAGGAATTATGCATGGGAGGGATGAAGATGAAGGCTGAATAAGTGCTGTGGAGGAACATATCTCTGAACACCTGCAAAGAACAGCTAGGGACACACTGGACATGGCATTTGTCCTTGGAGTGGAGGGGAAGGTTAAATCTTAATTCCTCCTTCTCCCCCTTCCCTTATCTGTGAGACCATGCTATTATAATTCAAAACATAAACATAAAGTCTACACTCACCCCTGCAATTCCATTAAGATAGTTTGAAACTCTTGTTCTCCTCCTAAATTGTGCACATAGAGCCATAGAAAGCAAGCTAGACAGAGGAAGAAGAACAGAATTATGGGGTACCTGGAGGACCGTACCAACAAAAGCATAATTACATATTGAAAGATAAACATAGATTCCATTTGCAAGTCCCATTGCAGAGTTTCATCTCTCCCAGGAAGGCCTGTTGTTGAAATGAAAAACCTGCTAATTGCAGAGAATACACATTTCCCCATAAGGTCTAATTTGGCCAAGGCTGGCTTTATATGATTAAAGAGCTATCAAATTAAAAGACAACAAAGGACAAACAACATATTAACTCCACAGTTTTTCTTATAGGTGATTCTGGATATATGAGCTTAAAAGGCAGAGGAATAAGGAACATTGATGCAAACACTTTGAAGTAATAAAACTCTACTGTGGTTTCCAGATTTCACTGGAAATTTGGTTGCCACTCGTGCTGGCAAATGAAAAGAGGAAAAGGCCCCTGCACTTTTAATACACCAGTGGGAGACAGCATTTCATTAGGTATTGCTTGTCATGCAAGCTCTACACACTGAAATTCCTTTTTCCACACAATCATTAAAGGCCCATCTTGTTTTTCATTTGAAAGTCTTGGTTGCCCCCCCAGAATTTGCAGATCAGTCACAGGTAACAGGTGCACAGAATCTGTCAGTTTTCATCAAATCCTCTGCACATCTGGGATCTGTGTTCTTATAATTTCATCATCTTAAATATTTTGGCCTATGTGAAGAGAAAATGCTATAATGTTGGATGAATGCAATCCCCAATTGTTTTCCTGCCTGCATGTTTTAGCATTAAGACCAGCTGCACAACAATTCAATATTCTTGCACATGCAGAACATCTAAATACGTCATAGGTAAATATGCTACGATTCTAAAAATCTGGCTTAAGCCAAGGGTAAGGGCGTGGTACCTAAACTGTTACCAGGCGTAATATACAATGCAGTTTCTTTACTTCTTTCATAACTGAGAGATTAAATCTAGAGCCTCAGCTAAACCATTTTCATGCTTTTTGTAGACTGAGTGAATTTGTTTTTGCTGTCATTCTAACCAAAAGGTTTTATTATCCATAACTATCAGTATTTTCCACAAAGGTAATGTACTGAACATTCATTCTGTTCTCAAAATATCCAAGTATTTGTCCTTTTGCCCTCTAATATTCCCGTTTGTTAACTGAGAACTGTCGCAGATAAACTCTAATAAAAACTACCTCAATCTTCCTTCCCACCCTTCCTTCCCACAAATAATTAAATCCATACCATAAAGCTGATGGCAGGCCAAACACTGGCATATCTGAAATGGTTAACATCTCCTTTCTTCTGTCATGATAATCTCACCCCTTCTCACCTAAAAACTTTACTAGGTGTGTCCAGTAAAACAGAGAATTGATTGTTGCTCTTCTAAATCTGATGTGACTCTCCAGAGCTTTTATTGTTAGTAGAGTGGTCTGGGAAAACTTAACAAAGAGACAGTTCCAAGTCCACCCATTCCCACATTTGTTCTTTCCTCCTCATTTACACACTGGCCCCAACCATGCTTCCATCTAGTACCAGACAGACCAAGAGGGAAGAAGTGCTTCTGTGGATCTGTGGCAGAGCATATACTTGCCATGCAAAAATGCCAGATTCAGGCCATTTGTGCGTGAGGTTGACACATTGTAGCAGTGTCAAATTCTTACCCTCTGGTCTGCATGTGTACTGTTTTAGTATTGTAGTTTTCCTCGTCGCTCTGCACGTTTTCAGCTCCTAGAATGGTTCACTGCAGTTCACTGTGATGCGAAACCGCTGTGTGTGGAAACCGGAAAAACCCCAGTGTAAATCTCCCAAACCCGTTCGACTTCAGTTTTTGCCTACATGCAGAAGTGTAGCATCGATTCACATTGCAGAAGTGGCTGGCTATGGGCGTTCCCAGGCTGTCCCTTCCATCATTTCTGTCCCTCTCTCTCCACCCGTCAAAGGACAGGCTGCCGTCATTATTGTCTTTTTATGTTAAATGGACAGCAGGAAGAGAGTGGATTTGGTAATGGACTGTTAAGACCTGTTTTTTTCCACATATCAACGAACATACGTTCCTACACACAAACATAGCAACACAGAAATGTGTTAAAAATGTGTGCTTTTTTTAAAAAAAACAGACCAATCAGCAATAGTGGGGCAGGGTGAGGGAGGGGAATGGGAGTGGCCAAGGACTTGCTGTTGTGGGTGCAGCAATCGCTGTTCTTTGCAGTAGTACGATGTAAATGGGAGGGGGTGCAGACAACACAGTTTCTGAATTTCTGAATTCAGTTTCCGAATCGGAGTATAAAAACACTGCTCCTGACACACAGTGAACCGTTCCTCCCCTCTCATGTGGAAATGGCCCTTGTATTTTCAGGAAAGTCTGGAAAATCCCTTTGTCAAAAAATCCGTACCGATCATAGGAGTAGGTGATGCGCAGCCCTCAAGATGTCATTGGACTGGTGTTTGCATCAGTTGTAGACAATACAGCCAATGATGAGGACTGATGAGGCTTGCAGTTCAACAACAGCATGTGTAAAGCATACTAACATTGATGGTGGTATATAGCCACTGTCTATATTCCTGGGGAGCTGGAAGAAACCTGGCACAGCAATGCTGTTCAAATGCCAGTGCTGTGGAGTTATTGTTGGCTTCCTCTCTGCTCTGCTCAGTGGGATCACACTAGTAGGAAGAAGTCTCTGAGTTCCAACTGTCTGGTATACGTTGAAGCTCTTTCAGGTTCACTCTCCTTACCCCCATGCAGAGACGTAACTATGGGGAGGGGGATGAGGGCATGCCACCCTGTCAGAACTCTGCCTCCTCAAATTAAAGTTCCTTCAGTCTCCCAGATTTCTAGCATTGTTTTAACTTAAAAGTTCAGCAGCACATTTAGATATACAGTTTCGGTGTCCAAAGAAAAGAGGCAGGCAAATTTGACCAAGTGAATGCAAACACAGCAGATGTAAGTGTTTTAGGTGTGAATGGTTTTCAGTAACTCATCCTCCAAAATGCTAACCATTTGGGAATTGCAGGAAAATTACATTAGGGGTTTGAGAGTCCTATCTGGAGTGGGAATGTCCTTATTTAACCCCACCCTCCATAACTACATGCCTATCTTCATGACAAACTATTAAATCTTTCCTTCCAAATGTATCCCCCATAATGGAGACTGCAAATTTCTTATGGTTGACAAATCATCTTTGTTGTTGATAAATAGCATTTTTAGGCTTTATATCAAAGGCAGGCAATCTGAGCCTCCTGGCCTTATTTCATGGAGGCCCTAGTACCTCCCATTCCATGACATACTGGCCTCCATCTTCCCCTCAGGGCAGACTTTGGAAGTAATAAGTCACAGGAAAACTACTTGTAACAAATAATTCAGAAGGGAGAGAATTATGGTGTTACAAAGTTGCGTTGTAGAAGTAAGATAGCAAATGGAAATAGTGGTACAGGATTTTGAGTGGGTGTTAACATGTAATGTTTTCTGGTTTACTTCTCAGACCTAAGAGCCTTTCCACACTACACTATTATCTATTATTCCATTTTCAGTAGGGATGGGACGAATCTAGAATTTTCCAAATCCGAATCCCTGGATGGTTCTGGAAATCCACAAATCTCACGAATCTTGAATCTTTTGAATCCTTTTTTAAAAAAGAGTTTAAAAAGCAAGGGAAAGAAGGATAGTCTTGGGCAAGACACACTCTCTCAACCTTAGCAAAAGCCTGGGCAAAGGCAAACCTCCCTCTGAGGAAATCTGGCCAAGACAATCGTCATGGTTTTGCCTCAGGATCTCCCCAGATTGAAAATGACATGAAGGGCCTTTCTACACAGGCAGGAAAATGTGGATTAATGCCACATTTTCCTGTCTGTGTAAACAGGGCCACATACTACAGTAGAGAGATAATCCAGCTCAAAACTGGCTTTTTGTTGCATAGCTCCTTCTGGCATTCTGGGGTTTGTAGTTTGATGATGCACCAGCACACATTGGCAGAAAAGGCTGTGACACCTTGTTAAACTCCAAACCCCAGAATTGTGTCTGAAAGAGGTTTGCAAGGGAGCTATGCAAAGGAATGTTTCAGCTGTCCTTGAAATCTCAAGCCTGTAGCTTCCAGTCAAGTACCGAACTTAAATCTTAAGTGTTCAATTTAAATATCTTAGAATACAAGCCCAGATGTAATTTGTGAAATTGTTAGCAAAGACCATTATTACTCCAAGGGAAAACGTCACCCACTTGCTATCTTTCCTTGTATGTATGGTCTCCCAGGTTTTCAGGCGTCCCAGTCTCCAACAATCTATTTAGTTGGCGGATTTGAAAAATTTGGTTTGCCTATTTTGGCACAGGGATTCGGATTTGGGAATCTCGAATCCTTACCCAGGATTTGAGGATTCGAGGGTTCGGCTGGCCCATCCCTAATTTTCAACATCTTATGGAATCCTGGGGTTTGCAGTTTAGGGAGGGGCATTCAGAATTATCAGCCAGAGAGCTCTTTGGCCTCAGTAAACTGCACACCACAGAACTCCACAGGATGTTGAAAAATAGAATAATTACCACTATAACAGTGTAGTGCGGAAAGGCCCTAACACTTTTTTAAAGTGACAAAACAATTTACCAAAAAGAACCCCGCAGTGTTCCATGATAATGAATTACTTTTATGAGGCTAACAATAAAAGTTTTTTAAAAAAATTAATTTTCCAAACCCTGTCCAAGGAAGAAGAGAGAAGCAAAATGAAAAGGTATGTGGAATAAGTTGCTATGGATTATGCAGACAGAAATAAAGGGAGAAATAGTGTGGTGGGTGGGATGTTGACCTTAAGATTATGACACAGACATCTCTTAAGGTTATTACCACTCACAGTCACACTCTCTTTCCTCTTTTAGATGAGAGAAACCATGAACATAAGTGAGAAATTTAGGTAAAGAGCCTATTCACCAGCTGCATAGCATAAAACTAAGCAAGTACAAACACACTCCAGAATTAAATTGTGCCATTTCCCAACTGAACAGTATGGTTGTGCCTTTTCCCATTGCCCAATATTCTAGGTCCCCTACTCACCACTAAGGACCACAGCTAGAGAACTTCCTAGGCCTATGCAGTGCTTTACATTGGCATCACAGGGCTTGCAAAACCCTGAACAGGACACCGCGCTTGCACATCCCTGAAAAATTGTCACTAGTTGTGTCATGGCACTTATTTCCTTGTCAAGCCACAACAATATTTTGACCGCAGTACATAAGATTACTCCCTCTCTGCTCACTGTTCTCCCCTCTTCCACAAGAGATTACTTCAAGAGAAGGGTCATAGCCACACAGCATCACAGTCCTGCAATGGGGACACAGTGGCAATAGTCTGTGGGTCATACTTTCACATGACTTCATTGTGGTCCCACTGCCACTCCGTCTCCACCCATGGGATATTCACCTAATGGAAAAAATCCAGTAATCACCCACAATCGCGTACCACTCCCATCACCTCCAGTCATGCAGAAGGGGCAGAAGCGTGATCACACACTTCCTTCCCTAGACCAGCATGGGAAGGAGGCTGGCTGTGCTGTGGAGGGCAGGCGCATGTCACTCGTGCTGCCTTACGCAGGGAACCAGCCAGATGCAGAATGGGTTCCCATTATGCTCCCATCCTGGCAAAGGTGCTGCTGAATCATGAAGGATGTCAGCAGGAACCGGTAAGGTGTGGAAATGGTCAAAGAGTCCTTCCATAAAAAGAAAGATTTGCTTATTCCTGCTTGGTCTCGCTAGAGGGTCGGAAGAAGCTTGTTGCCTCAAATACACCACTCCTCCTGCAGCTATGGAATCCTCTCACAGATGGGCCCCATTACCCCTAATCTCATCATCTCTTAACTGACACAGCCATTCACCCATGCTCTGCTTATAATCTACTGAAAATACAAGATGTAGAATATCTTCAGGTATTACTTTTGCACCATGGTTTTCCTCGTCCTCACATCTGCTGAACGCTATTTCTTTGAAAATGGTTCTTAACCCACACCTCTAATAGATACATCACAATCCCAGTCAAGGGCTGGCCTTCTGTTAGTCCCAAAATGGCCATGAAAAATACATGGGAGTAATGATCAGATGGAAACACCACATGTTAAATGGTTATTAATTGATATTTGTTTACAATACTTTTCACGACACATTAACCACCAGCAAGACCTGTGAAGCAAGAGAGTTATTTATTCATTAAGCAATAAGTATGCATCTCAACATTGAACAATTAAGGATCTTCTTGCCTTACTCATATAGTTATACCCTGCCTATTAATTATTCAAAGAAGCTAATGTATGCATATTAGTTGTGTTTATGCTTAAAATTCTCCAAAGTGCTTGAGAAGGGCCCTCAAGGTTTATCTCATTAGCTGCTCTGCATAGACATGAGTCAGTGATTGAATACACCTTTTACATTATTCAGGAGGAGGGCTTGCATATTTCTGTTCCTTTCTAAGGATAGTTCACTGGCATGACAAGTGAGGCAGGTATTTCCAAAAACTGGAAGATGGAGAAGTTGTACACTGACAGCTTCAGATGCAGAATAGTTGCTGTTGTTCATCCACTTCTGTCTCAAAAATAGCCTTTTCTTAAAATTAAGACTCAAGGTAGTTTACAAACATTAAAACAATAGTTGTGCATTGTTGTTGCTGTGTACTTTCAAGTTATTTCTGACTTGTGGCAACCCAAAGGTGAAGCTATCACAGAGGTTTCTGGGGCTGAGAGTGTGTAATGTGCAAAAGGTGTATCTGGCATAAACAGTGCCTAGGGCACCTACCTCCAGTGAGCCACTTGTGCTTCCTCCTGCTTCCTCCTCCTCCTCCTCCTCCTCCTCCTCAACCACTGCCACCGCCACTGCCAGCACTGTTTTTTGCCCCCTAGCATTGGTGCCCAGGGCATGTGCCCTATTTGCCCCACTTTAATATTTCTCTGGTGATGTGCCCCACTGGGTTTCCATGGCCAAGTGGGAATCAAATCCTGGTCTCTAGTCCAGTGCTCAGACCACTGCTCCATTCCTGCAATACATAAGTTTGTTGTCGTCCATTCAAGTCGCAACCCTAAGGCAAACCTAGCACAAGGTTTTCTTGGCAAGATTTGCTCAGGGGCGGTTTGCCATTGCCTTCCTCAGAGGCTTTCCCAAAGTCACCCAGTGAGTTTCCATAGCTTCACAGGGATTTGAACTCTGTTCCCTCAAAGTCCTAATCCAGCACTAAATTACTACACCATGTGGCTCTCAAGATGTAAGTAAAAAAACATTCAAAAAGTTCAACTTAAAACATGAATCGACTAGAATTAAACTGCTTAAAGTCATTTAAAAGGCAAAGGATAATAATCCATAGCTCTGAACACTATTAAAGGTCTTATGTCTGTTACCCAAAGCTTGATGAAACAGAAAAATGTTCTCCTACTGATAGAAGAATAGCAAGAAGAGAGCCATCCTAGACTCCCAAGAGAATGAGTTTCAAAGCCTGAGAGCAATTCCAAGAAGGCCGTCTGCAGCACAGGCAGAAAAGACTGATCCATTTGGGCCAACAAGATAGTGCTCCATCATGCTCAAGCTGTCCTCCAAACAGCCTTCTCTTGCCTGACTCCTTACAAAAAAGCATTCCAGCCTGGCAATCTCACCCCTCGACCGACATCAGCCTTCCACTTTTGTCTTTGTGGAATTCAACAGGGAAGTCTCTCCCTACAAAAACTAAAGGACAGTCCCCACACACATGGCTTCAAAGGCACAGAAGAGTCTTCAGAGACAAAAGTTATCCCCATCTATGATAGAGTAATGGGGACAGGAGGACCAGTAGAGGAAGAAATTATTACCTAGCCTGTCAAAAAATATTATAGAATCCACAAAGCAAAAGTGGGCACAGGGTTCTGCAGCCAATGAGTTAGCACACTGGTTCTTTATGTGGCTGAGTGGGCACATTTAGGTTTAGCTTGCCTGTTGCCCCCGCTTTTCTTGGGCTGTCCGGCAGTGGAATATGCTGCCTCGGAGTGTGGTGGAGTCTCCTTCTTTGGAGGTTTTTAAGCAGAGGCTGGGTGGCCGTCTGTTGGGAATGCTTTGATGGGTGTTCCTGCATAGCAGGGGGTTGGACTCGATGGCCCCTGTGATCTCTTCCAGCTCTACATTTCTATGATTCTATGAAATGTATAAAACCAGGCATAGGAAGAACATTTCTATGTTCTACAGTTCTACATTTCTATGATTCTATGATTCTATGATTTAGTCTTGATCTCTATTTCAAAGAGAGAGGGATGATGCAAGGAAAGAGAAAGAAGAGGTGCTAACTGAAAACTACTGAACAGCAAGGAAGGAAATTCACTTTTGTGGGTATTTATCCATGTTGTATGCTTGTCAGTGGCTTTGACACATTTTATTTTACCACTTTATAAGCAACCTCTGGCCCAGTTAATTAAACCATTCTGGAGAAGTGGTGAAAAAAAGATGAAAAGAAAGGGCAAAATTAGATGATAAGTTTATGGTGTGCTTTTTGCAGCTGTGCTTCCCTCAAATGATGGACATCTGTCATTGCAAATGATTTTCCTTACATACCTATCTTGCGTTTAGCAAGCCCTGTTTCATGATTGGCTACTGCAAGATAAACATGGGCTTAATTAACAAGTCTAATTGCTGGGTCATGTATATGACTGCTGAAGCATAGATTAATCCTAAAGAATATGATAAGCATCTGCCGTAACACCAAATACAATCCAAAGATAGTGTTGAATGGAAGGCAATAAGAGGGCCTTTCTGCCCTGTGCTGTTATAGTGCTATTATTCCACTTTCAACATCCTGTGGAATCCTGGGCTTTGCAGTTTATGGAGGGGCCTTTAGAATTCTCAGCCAGAGAGTCCTTTGGCCTCAGCAAACTACAAGCCCCAGAATTCCACAGGATGTTGAAAGTGGAATAATAGCACTATAGCGTAGTATGGAAAGGCTCTAAATTAACTTTGTGTTCTGCCTCCCATCCATATGCTTTTTTGATGGTTCAGTGAGACATGTATATATAACCAGACTTTTACATGCTTCAAAAACAGTTCCAAAAGTATTCCGAAAGCTTAGGGCACCCACAGCAATCACTCTAGAATGTATACACTTTTTCCTGCAGCAAGTACTTGTGAGGTTAAAGGTAGTTTAATGTGCTTTTGAAAAAAAAACACTGACCAAAGACCCACAGGTGAATCCAATGCACAATTATAGCAGGTTGATCCTGGAAACTTAATCTTACGAGAAACAAATTGCAGTGCCTAGCTTGGAGAAGAAAAGACTGAGAGGTAATATGATAGCCACCTTTAAATATCTGAAGGCATGTCATGTAGGAGATGAAGCAAGTTTGTTTTCTGCTGCTCCATACACTAGAACATGTACCAATGGATTCAAATTACAAGAAAAAAGATTCTACCTAACCATTAAGCAGAACTTCTTTAGTGTAAGAGTAGTACAATAGTGGAATAGATTGCCTTGGCATGTGGTGGACTCTGTCGTTGAAGGTCTTTAAACAGAAGTAGGATGGGTATCTTTCAGGAGTGTGTATTTCTGCATGGCAGAGGATTGGACTACATGGCCCTTGTGGTTCTTTCCAGCTCTGATTCTATAATTCTGTATCAGTCTGCACGCATTGTCTTTACTCTGTACAGCAGAACATACAGTGTGGATGTTTAGCAGAGAGCTTTAATGATATGCCAAGATGTACTGGGAGTCAGCATGGTATAGTGGTTTGAATATTGGACTATGATTTTGGAGACCAGAGTCCAAATCCCTGCTGAGTTATGAAATCCCACTGCATGGTCTTGGGCAAGTCACGCTCTCTCAGCCTCAGAGAAGGCAATGGCAAACCCTCTCTGAACAAACCTTGCAAAGAAAACCCAGTGAAAGGTTTGCTTTAGGGTCACCAAATCTTGGGCCATTTCCTCACTACACTCTTATAGTGCAATTATTCCACTTTCAACATCCTATGGAATCCTGGGGTTTGGCCCCTCCCTGAACTGCAAACCCCGGGATCCCATTGGATGTTGAAAGTGGAATAATCATGCTATAAGAATGTAGTGTAGAAATGGCCTTGGAAATGATTCAAAGGCACATAACAACAACAATCATATCATTACTCAAGTCTTCCACAGGATAAATGCGTCCAGCTCCCTCAACCATTCCAAAAACTTGAACCTGGGTCCCACTGACTTGGGGGCTATTGTGAGCCTGCTTCAACCTGTCTGAAAAGCTATTGCCCATAATAGCCTGAGCAGATTTCCTGAGAACTGATAGAATGGGCTGGAAAGGCTTGTATACAAATACTTTTACAAATTTCCTTGTGTTCTGGGTATGAAAAAGGAAGAAAAGCCTCTCTTTCTCTCCATTTCACATATCCCACCAGATCCAGATAACTATTCTTTCAATAATAAATGCATACCAGCTGTCAATTGACAAACTTAGTGCTCCCTCTACTGGTCATTGACAATACTGCCTAGCAAGATTGTTCAATTTTCAGTCTAGGGCCATTTCAGCAACTAGACTGTTAATAGGGCTATGATTCCCCTTTCAACATCCTATGGAATCCTGGGGTTTGCAGTTTCGGGAGGGGCCAGCCGGCCCCTCCCGAAACTGCAAACCCCAGGATTCCACAGGATGTTGAAAGGGGAATCATAGCGCTATTAACAGTCTAGTGCGGAAATGGCCAATGAAGTGCCTGACAGAAGCATTCACAAACATAGTTGTTGTTGCACGCTCTCAAATCGTTTCCAATTCATAGCAATCCTAAGGTGAACCCGTCGCAGGATTTTCTTGGCAAAATTTGTTCGGAGGGGCTTTGCCTTCCTCCGAGGCCGAGAGGGTTTGACTTGCCCAAGGCCGCCCAGTCAGTTTTCCATGGCTGAGCGGGGGTTTGAACCCTGGTTTCCAGAGTTGCATCCCAGTGCTCAAACCACTACACTGCTGGTTCTTATTCACAGATATACCCGATGACATTTCCACATGTTGTTGGGCTACAGTCTGGAACCGCATTGATTCCACAGGTAGTGTTGCCAACTTGACGTACGCAAAATACTCAACAGTGGGAAGGTGAGATTTTTGATTACGGCGTAAAAGTTAAGTAAGCAAAAAAAGAACTGCCATTTATTGGTTGCCTTAAGCATTCATTCGCACACATACCCAAGTCAATATTTGGTAGACCCAAGGCAGCTGCAAGTCTTCTTAGATACGTCTCTACCACCTTTGCACATCTGGATCCTGCCATTTTTGTTGATTATTTCTGGCAAAGTTTCTCTACCTCTCGCAGGTTGGATGTGGGCCGTTGGTGAGCGAGCAGTCGCTGTCGTGTCTTGCTGCAGATTCTCAGTTGGACTGAGGCTTCGACTGGGCCGTTGACATTCAGGTTCTTGTTTTAATCCCTCCAGAGGCTGTGCGTTTATGCTCGTTGCCTTGCTGGCAGATGCAGAAACATCTTTTAGTCTACAGTTGTCCTGTCTATCAGTGTGGTGCAATGATCTGAGCGCTGGACTACAACCCTGGAGCTCAGGGGCCAATTTCCAGCCGCGGAAAGCCAGACTTTAAACTGGTCTTTAAGGGTTTAAACATTAAGGGAGTGACGGGATAGTGCTTTGGGCAGTCGGGAGAGAGAGAGAGAGGGGAGGATTGATTTGTGCTGCGACATTTTGTTGCCAATCTCACTCACAAGCATTATTTTCAGCTCCCACGTTATTAATCTACTATATAAAAGTTAACGTTTGTCAGCACGTTTGTCTGTTTGTCCATGTTAGCATACGATTGGCTGCGTGAGGCAAGAAGAACTCATAGGATTGGCTGGCTGTGAAGATTCCATGGAATCCTGGAGTTGGCAGTTCAGGGAGGGGCCTTAAGAATTCTCAGCCAAGAGCTCTTGGGCCTCAGGCCGGTTGCTATGGAGATGGGGCCTACCATCAATAAGGATGCCAGAAAACTTTTGGGACGCACATGTGATTAAAATGAAAGTGACATACACAACATAGTTACAAGGTCTTGTTGCCTCACACAGTAGATTGTATGGGTTCCACACGTGAGGAATCTTAAAAGCTGAAATTCAAAACAAAAAGTGCTTCCAGAAAAATGTAAAGCTATTACACAAATTCAACAGAAAGCAAAAAAAAAATCAAAAGCCGGTACATCAATGTCGCCAGAGAACACAGATTGGATTGGGGACTATGGGGAAAAGTTACAGGTACTGGAATAGGCTGGTTGCTGTGGAGATGAGGCCTAACAGCAAGGAGGAGAACAGTGCATTCCGACAGGAACCCAACCTCTGTATGTTAACAACTACAAATACAGATTGGATTGGGGAATATGAGGGAAAGTTACAGATATTGGAATAGGCCGGTTGCTATGGACATGAGGCCTAGCAGCAAGGAGGAGAACAGTGCATTCCTGCAGGAACCCGACCTCTGAATGTTAACAACTCTGAATAAAGATTGGATTGGGGAATATGGGGAAAATTTATAGGTACAGGAATAGGCCAATTGCTATGGACACAAGTCCTAGCAGCAAGGAAGAGGACAATGTACTCCTTCAGGAACTCAAACTGTGTATGTAAATAACTCTCAATACAGATTGCATTGGGAAATATGGAGCAAAGTTACAGAAAATAGAGAAGACAGTTTGGTGAGTTGTTAAGAGAAAAATAAAAACCTCAAGCAATGCCGGGTAAATATGCTAGTGGTATATAAAACCAGGATATCTCATATACCTGTTCTTTCAGTATTTTGCTTTTTGGAAAAAAAATGTATTTCACTTAACAGTATTCATTATAAATATGTCTACCATTGATGTGAAGTGAAGAAAAGGGCTTTGGTTTTATGTGTCAACCAGAAAGACCAAAATGCTTGTAAAGCCATATCAGCATCATATGTATATGTGATAATGACCCCAGCCTGAGTGAAAGCTTAACTTAATGATTAATCTGGATCTGCTCATTGGTTCCAATTAAAGCTAGGCAGGTAACTTTTTTAAAAATTGTAGCTTTCAGAGTTCTTCAGCCACCATAGCTAATGCTCATGCTGGCAGGGGCCAGAGAGTTCCGGGATTTGTAATCTAAAAAAGTATATTACATTACCAACTCAGGGTATAACTATAGTTATATGCAAGTAAATTCAATTGAATTCAATGGAATTTACAACCACAGTATCAAGCACAAGATTGCTAAGTCAATGGCACTAAACTAGCTGAAATCCAAATATTTTCAGCCTCATCTATGCTGTTGAAAAGGCCCTAAATCACTGGTACTGTGGAAGTGGTAAGGATGGGCAGAAATCATAACAAGACTGGTATATATCATCTAGGTTAAGCAGTAGTTGTCTAGAAAAGCTCACAAATTTGTACAGCAGCTCTTTAGCCATTTCTAGAATCTTAGTGCCACCATTGACAAAGCCTTGCTTCATGCCTAGTTACTAATACTAATTACTAATACTGTTTTTGTAGCTGTTGTTATTACTACTACTACTATTACATCGTTTTTTACAAAATACCAAAATCATCCATCTATTTGATGAGTCAGGGACAAGTCTTTTTGGTATATTTCAAAACCGTGCTCTAAAACAGCAGAAGCCAATGTGCCTTTTGCTTAGCTGCCAAACAGATCTCTGGAGAATTATTCAATGACACTGAACACCAGACTTAAACCATCAGACAATTACAGAGATCAAACTTCTCCTCTAGTTAAAGCATCTAATCATTAGCCACTTCTGAGCCATCCCATCATCACCCAGGGGAATGCACTAAAGCTCAGGCATCAGACAGGTTATTTGTAAAAATGAGAAAGACGTTCTTGATTTATGGAATGCCTCATGCCAATCTGTCGTTGCCTGTGTGGAATAAGCTTTGCCAGATGTCATGCTATACATTGCCATTACTGCTAGGATGAGACCTTTTGGGTGTTTCCGGATCCAGTTGCACTTCATCACTTCCTTTTGCTGTTGTAATGTTCCACCCCTTTTATGCAGAATTACCAACTCTTTCAGCAAAGGAACCAGAGCTTGGAGAGGTTACTTATTTTGGACAATAATGCGTAAAATTCTATAGCCAGCATAATACTTCAGTAAAGTAACACTTCAATAAAGTAACTTTTCCCCAACTCTGCCATAGTTTAATGGTAGGGCACATGCCTTGCATGTATTAAAAAAAGAAATAGAGTTCCAGAATATCCAGTTAAAACTGGAGTGGGCAACTATGGAGGATCCAGTGATCGGTTTTCTGCCCCTGGGATGCACAAAGAGTGCCAAAAAGGATGAAGAGAAGAGAAGAGAAGAGAAGAGAAGAGAAGAGAAGAGAAGAGAAGAGAAGAGAAGAGAAGAGAAGAGAAGAGAAGAGATGAAGCGACTGGAAGTCTGCCATGAAATGTCCTTCCTTCCCACAGTTATGTTAGATAGCAGGGCCTATCAGACCAGAGCCACCATAAATGACCACAGACCATCTGGCTTGAGAATAGACCTTTCTTCAAGAACCCAGTCATTACCGGTGATGTCAGTGGCATAGGAACAGGAGGACGGGGGGGGGCACTTCGCCCCAGGTGGCAATGTTTTGGGCGTCCGGGCTCATAGCCACACCCCCACATGCCCTGACCGTGCCCCCACGCACCGCAGCCACACCCCCACAGACCTTAGCCTTGCCCCCTCTCGCCCCACACACACACACACACTCGAAGCTCTGTCACTGAGTGATGTATTTAAGTCTTTTACTCCAAGTCTCAAGTCAAGTCTCAAGTCTCTACCTTCAAGTCTCAAGTCAAACCTCAAGTCCTTGAAGATACTTTCAAGTCAAGTCTCAAGTCTGGGAACCAACTTTATACCCCAACCTGTATTCCAGAATTTCTGGACACGTAGAGTAAAGTCAATTTTAACAATTTAGGTGGAGTTGGCCCTCCACATTTGTGATTTTGCTATGTGCAGCTTTCGAAGTGGGGAATAGGATCCTTCGTACTCCCCCTTCCCGAAGCTGGAGGATTTTTCAGAAGTGGGGAATAGATCATTCTTGTTCACCATTACTGAAGTTTCAAAAATTTTAGAAGGAAGGATCTTTCCTTCTCAAGCCTGTTGCCTAACATATTTGCTGTTCCCCTCTCAGAAATGCATCCTGCACCCTGGGGGAGAATCTTGTCTTCCGCTCTTAGGAAAATTTTTAGAAGGCTCTTCTGATACGTAGCAGGAACAGGCTGCTGAGGAAACCTCAAGTTCTCCTCAAGCCTATTGTCTAACTCATTTGCTTTTTCCCTCTGAGAAATGCATCCACACTTTGGGCTTGAGGGAGGTTGTCATGTGACCAATAGGCAAAAAGAGATGGAAGTACTGTTCAAAGTTGTAAGTTTTCTGGATGAATGTGTTATGTTACTGAACCAAGAGCAGCAAGTTGTTCACTAAAAATATACAAGTCTTGAGACAAGTCAAGTCAGTGCATATTTTATTGCCGAGTCGAGTCTGAGTCAAGTCACTGAAGCAACTTAAGTCTGACTTGAGTCGAGTCAGTTGACTCCAGTCTACATCACTGGTCATTGCAGTGTCATAGCTTGAGTGTTGGATGAAGAAGACGAGGGTTCAAATCCACACTCAGTCATATAAACTGGATTACTTTGGGCATGTTACTTTCTTTCTGCTTTAGTGGAAGAAAAGGCAATGGCAAATCTTCTCTAAATAAATCTTGCAACAAAAACCTTAGGATAAAATTCATCTACGTCAGAGTCAAGAGAGCTAGCACAGTGCAGTGATTTCAGCATTGGACTAGGACTCTGAAAGATCATGGTTCTAATTTGTGACTAGCCACTGAAACCCACTGGGTGACCTTGGGCAAGCCACATACACTCTGGGCAAGAGCAAACCCCCTCTGAACAAATCTTGCCAAGAAAACATAGTGATACGTTCGCCTTAGGGTTGCCATAAATCAGAAACAACTTGAGTTGAAAGTCGGAGTTGAATTGAAGGCACACAGCAAGAATAACAAGAATGGGTCCCAAGCCACATGGGCCTATAAAAGTGTTCACTAGCAGCTCAAATTGTGCTCAGAGATAAATTGGAAGTCCATGGAGTTGTTTCCAGCAGTCTGTCCCAATTAACAGACTAATGCCTGTATTTTGGTAATCATCATCTTCCAAGCAATTTTCAAAGGTAAGTCCCATTCACATATATATTACATTTCTCTTTCCTTTCTGGAGACCCAATGCAGCAAACATGAACACCAAAGAACAATTCAAAGACATAGCCATGTTAGTCTGGATCAGTATGCAAAGGGATCTTATTGAGACTAACTGAGAGAAAGAAGTTGGTAGCATAAGTTTTTGTAGACTGAAGTCTTTTTCATCAGATGAATAGAGTGAAGTGCCTAGGAACAGATCTTTATAGCTATAAATGAGCAGTTGGTATGTGTGACTAGCAACAGAAATGCAAAATGTGAGTATGGTAATGAGGTGACAAGTTCTGTTTTAACAATGGTCATTGGGCAGAAGGAAAGATAGATAAAGATGTCTAAAACAAAGGTGAGTAGATAGCCATATGAATGGTGGATGGAGTTATTGGAATGTAGTGTGATGCTGGCTGAGAACCAGAAAGAAAATGTGATGGACTGAGCAAGACAGCCGTCATGAGGCTGGGGTGTTAACTAGTGTTGTAATATGTGTAGTATGCCAGGAAACCATTGTCTCTGTTCAGCCCACTGCCAATGGAGTGGAGTTTGTGGATATATTCCAATTCTGCTGTTTCTCTTTCTAATCTTCCTTTGTAGAATTT
Source organism: Cyclura pinguis (assembly GCA_030412105.1). NCBI lineage: Eukaryota > Metazoa > Chordata > Lepidosauria > Squamata > Iguanidae > Cyclura > Cyclura pinguis. Next base: position 60,564,610 of record CM059600.1, on the reverse strand, counting down.
CTGTTTGTTTGTTTGTTTTTGTTCAAAGACTGCTACTCTGAGGTCCAAGATTGAATGGCTGGGAATATTGAAGTGTTCTGCAACTATTTTTTGTGTATTCCCATTTTTAATGTCTGATTTATGTCCATGTACCTTCAGAAGCAGAGATTGGCCTATTTGTCCAATGTAGAGTGCTGATGGGCATTGATGACAGAGAGTGGCATATACCATCGTAGAAGATGAACAAGTGAAAAACCTCTAATATTGTGGGTGATGTGATTAGAACTTGTGATGACATTTCTGAAGAAGATGTGTGGGCAGAGTTTGTGGCAAGGTTTTGTACCCATCTCCCCATTGCTCTTGGGTGTCCTCCTGTAAGTAAGTAACTGTTTGAGATTGGAAGGCTATCTGTAGGAAAGTAAAGGTCTGCCACCAAAAGCCTTTGAGAGGGCAGCATTATTATCCAGAATAGGCTCTAGTTCATTGGTGATATGTCTGATTGTTCTCAACTGGCAGCTCTATGTGACCACTAGTGGGGTTCTGTCATTTCCAGTCTGTAATCTGTTCTGTAATATATTAGTCCTGGGTACAAATTTTGCCTTGTTGATTTTTTTACTTCATATGGTGGACATGCTTGAGGAATACTTGTAATTCCATGAACTTGGCATCAATGTCTTGTGGGTCTGTGCAGATGCTGTTGCATCAGAGAGCATGGCTGTAAACTATGGATTTGGTACTGTGTTCAGGGTGGAAACTGAAGGCATGTAAGTACATGTAGCAGTCAATATGTTTTCTATACAGTGTGGTGCTTACATATCTATTGGAAGCTGTACAATAGTGTCCAGTTAAGTGAGCTTGTTCTGTTGATAGTTACAGGATGATACTGATGGTAGGGTGGAAGTTGTTGAAATTCTGATGGAATGTCTTGGATGACTTCCCTCCATGTGTCCAAATTATGAAGATATCATCTCTATACCTCAGGTAAAGGCGAAGTTTCTTGGTGTAGGAGTTAAGGAAGTGTTGTTCCAGGTCAGCCATGAAAATATTGGCATATTATGGTGCCATGCCTGTGCTCATGGCAGGACCTTTAACTTGAGGGCACATGTTATTACCAAAAGTGAATTAGTTTTGTGTGACAAAAAGTGGCAAACCTTGGTGGCTATATCCCATCTGGAATGATGTTGCTGACAACATGTGCATCCTTGTGTGAGATGTTGGTATACAGGGAATCCACATCCATAGTGGCTAAGATGATGTTTCCTGGGAGGTTGTGGATGGACTGCAGGAAGCCAATGGTGTCCTCCATATGGCTAGGAGTTTTGGCAGCATGTGTTCTAATGATATTGTCCATATATCTAGACACATCATCTGTGAGTGTTCCAGTGCATGAAATGACGGATCATCCAGGATTGCCTTGTTTATGTACTTTGGATAATAGAATGTGCCTGGTTGAGGTTTCTGTGCTGTATCCATTCAGATTTGGTTCTGCACTTCCATGAGATATTCCTTGAGTAGTCCATGTAATTCTCTCCAGTACTTATTTGTGAGATCTTCAGAGAGGATCCTGTAAAATGTAGCATTGGACAGTTGCCTCTCCATTTCCTGAATGTAGTCAGATGACTATATGTCCATGATGAATACAGCTCTTCCTTTGTCAGCCTCTTTGATGACAATATTAGAATTGTTCCTGAGACTGTGTTCCTGAGACTGTATTCCTTGAAGCTGTGATTGTGTGTAAATACATCTCTTATTGATTTTTTTTGTCTGGGCACGGCAGCAGAAGCACTGTATGTAGAATTCAAGTTTCATGTACCAACCATCAGAAGGAGTCCATGTGGAATTCTTCTTTTACAGACTTTGAGAAGTATTGCACTATGTATTGGTGTAGTGTCTATTGTCGTGTTTTTGAGACAGAGGTGATCCTTGTGACTTGTTGTCCTGACTAATGTCACTGTCTCTGAAGTATTCTTTGAGGCGTACATGGCAGAAGAAGGCCTCTAGATCACTAGAAAATTGGGTTTGGAGGGCAAAATGATAATCCTTGTGACAGAGCATACTCCTCTGCTTGAGTCAGGCTATGTGTCATGGTACTCCTGTTGTGGGTTGCGGAGTCTAGTAGTAGTAAGAAAAGTTTGTTTTCCTTCTTTTTCACCTTGAAAGAGAAATGCATCTGATAGATGGTTTTCCTTTTCTTTGAGAGGTTATGTTCATTGATGACCTGTGTAGAGAGCTGCTTCTAGATTGGAGATTTCTCTCTTGATCTCTCTTCTCTCTTGATCTGTAGTAGCTTCCTTAGGAGAATGCTACACAGTTTGTCACTATAGTCTGTGTGGTACATAGTCCATAGTGGGTTTTCACCTGGCGGCTTTTTGGAATGGCATGCCCTGGTCGAGAAAGATTACGTCTGTCTATACCTGGGCCAATGCCTTAAAGAGCTTCATGGATTACCACTCCATCCAGTTGAATTTGCTGCTTTCCGTGGTGGTGAAATTCAAAGACATAGCTTTGTTAATCTGGGTCACTATGCAAAAGGATCTTGTAGCACTTTTGAGACTAACTGAGAGAAAAAAGATGGTAAGCATAAGCTTTCGTAGATTTCAGTATGGTGACAAGGCGACAGGTTCTGGTTCCCAGCCAGCATCACACTTCATTCCAATAACTCCTTCCACCATCCATATGGTTATACTCACCATATATTCACAACCTGTGTAAAGGCTGCTTCTCCTATTACAGCGTGGTTCAGGAACTTGTGGGCTTGCAACTGTTGCTGGATCTTATCCCCTTGCCCAATGGTAAGGGATGGTGGAAGACTGGGTGATGGGAAAATTCCCATGTGATGATGGGAAAATTAATGAATTTGGGAGGAATGCAGGCACCCTAGTCCTGCATGGCAGGAGAGTGAGGTTTCCTTTGTGTTCGCTGCATTGAGTATTAATACAGGGGGGATAAAGATCTGGAAAACATTAAGTAAAGGTATAAAATGGCACACATAAAAACCAAATACTCCTTACATTTTGAGACACGAGTAAGAACAGAACAAGAACTAGCCACCTGAAACTACTTCCTGGCACTTTCATCTAGAGTATTCTGTTTTGTCCTGAAATGTTGCACATCTGAAGAGCTCCATTCTATCCTGTTTTATTTTCCACATTTCTGTATCCAGCATTTCCCCCCTCTTTCTAAAATATGTTGGCTACTTTGGTAGTCAAACATTGTTTATACTGAAACCTTGAAGCATTTCCATAGCTTCTCTATTGTGGTTACTTTTAAGTCTCTTGAATTATATTGTTTTGACTGAACTGCCAAGATTTCAAAACTTGTTGCTGACTAAAAACATATGCAGTCCCAAAAATGGCAAAGAGAAGCTCTCTCTCTCTGGTTGTACAGAGCCTCACTTCCACCAGGGGGCAGAGCCCACCCAATCTGACCTGAGTACAGCTTTTCACAGCCAGCAATAAAATGTACAGTATATTGAGACAGAGCCTGACATCCTCTTACTGTTGACCAGCAATACAATCTTTTAAAAAGTCCAAGAAATAATTCCTATTGGATTAATTTTAATTTTTTGCTTGGCTTTCTACTCTGATTCAGTTTCAGGGAAACAAAGAATCGGTAAATAAGCTGTCTATTTTGTGCACACTTATTGACTCTTCCATGCCTTATTCTTTCTTTATTGAGTTGGCTGGGATATTTCTTGTATATTCCATATACCAGTATCAACATAGAGGGAAATTATATACAATCCAAGGGTGCATCATGAGGATCTGATTGTATACTGAACTACAGAATGAGGTGTCTTGTGTCACCTTAAAAGACTAATAATGGAAGGAGGAAAGCATAAGTATTTGTGGACTTCAGCCCATTTCCTCAGATACAAAAGTGTACTGCACTCCACAAAGGCTTGCAACAGATAAAACATGTTCATCTTTAAGGTGCCACAAGACACTTTGTTTTTAACCCAGATGAAGTAAAATGAAACAAAACATAATTCTGCCTTATGTTAGTCTGTTTGCAACAGTGGCCGTAGGCCACTAATTCATGTTTAAATACCCGCATTATTACTACTTGTGTGTGCTGAAATTTGATAGATCATTTTTCTAATTTTTTTTTCAGGGAGTTGCTGGTAGCCACGTTAATCTGTTGCAAGGTTCAGCACACATGAGTAGTAATAATGTGGGGGATTTAATTATAAACTAGTACAGCCAAATATTTGGTTGCTAAGTTCTACCTGATAGGAAGATTTTCTGTATGAGGATTGAAATGTGGATAATATTGAGCAGTGGTGCAAGCTGATTTGGCATGCAAGGGGATAATAACAATATTTTATTTCTTCCCTGCCTCTCCCCAAAGCTTGAGGTGGGGTACAGCATATATTAAAATACAACTAAAACCACTTAAAACCACTTAAAATACACCAATTTAAAATTCATAGAAAAAAAATTGACTGAGTGGGCCTGCCAAAAGAGGTAGGTTTTTAGCACATTTTAAATTCAGACAGTGTGTTTAGCTTTCAAGTATCTTCCAGGTGGTCACCCCACAGTCTAGGGGGAGCCAACAGAAAGCTCCTCTGAGTTACTGTTGCCAGTTTAGTCCTGGATGGTTTAAGTAAATGGTCCCCAAACGACCTGAGTACATGGGGTGGATAGTATGGGAGGAGACAATCCTGCAGGTAACTTGGATCCATATAGACCTTTAAAGGTAATAACCAATACTTTGTACTTTCCCCGGAAACTAATTGGCACCCAGTGGAGTGATTTTAATATTGATGCAATATGCTCACTCCTCAATGTCCCTGTAAGCAATCTGGCTGCCATATTTTGGACCAGTTGGCATTTCCAAAATTGGTACAAAGGTAGCCCAATGTACAGCACATTGCAGAAGTTTAATCTCAAGGTTACCAGTGCATACACTACCACCTTTAGGTCTTCAAATTCTAGGACGTGGTGTTTCTTCATCTAGAAACAGGAGTGCATTAATTAAATAATTGAAAATTACACAGTCTTTACTTTGATGGTTTGCTGCTCTCAGTATGTGACTGTTTGCTAATGCGCAGCAAGAGAAGGGCTTGTCCTCTTCCCCAGTTTCTCCAACACACAGTGTGCTTTGGCTTCTGGGCTTTGCAGGTCTTGAAAGCAAAAGGCTCTGGTCTAGCTGAGCAAAAAACCCTGACATCAGCAGGCAAGCTTCAGCGGAAGACGTCCTTATTCATACAAACCAAAGGAGCCTGACTTCCTGCCTTGACTGAAAAACAGAAAAACCTCTACTAGAAGTGTACTGGAGATGTGTAGGATTGGAGACCCTTTGTATCATTCTGTTGCAGATTCTACTTGTAGAAAAAGAAGAGAGTGGGCTAGTGATGAAGAAACATAGAATGAGATATTTTAACCATGCTGGAGAAATATTAATGAAATATTGAATAAGAGGATCCAAGAATGAATCATACAGTGCCCTCCTTAAAAACACTCTTAAGTGCAACATCCTTTGTTATAAGAACAATTCAACATACAATTCTAAAACAAATGACATTTCAACTTAATTAATGCAGCGTGCCCATGAAGACGCAACAATAAGATGTGGCACCACAAAACAGTACTGGAAGTACATTACATGTTATGTAGTGTTCTACTTATACATTCATATGCATGTGCTCTGTAAGATGAGTTTTATCCTATGTGTATTTAGTGTGAATTCTACACTTTCAAAATACAAGGACAAGTAGAATGCAATCTTTTGTCTTATTCACAAAAATCTGACTTTGTTTCCTTTTCACTTGTCATGAGCCTTCAAAGGGACTCAAAGCAACCCTATCCTTTTCTTGATAGCCAATGTGGTGTGGCAGTTTCAGTGTTGTACTACAGCCTCAAAAGACCAGGATTCAATTCCCTGATTGACAATGGAAATCCACTGGATGACCTTGGATGCATCACACTCTCAGCCCCAGAAAACTCCATGATACAGTTGGAAACGGGTAAGTTGGAAATGACTCGAAGGCACACAATAGCAACCTTTTTCTTGGCAAGGTTTGTCATTGTCTTCCTGAGTTTTGAGAGAATCAAGGACATCCAATGGGTTTCCATGACTAAACAGGGATTCAAACCCTGGTCTCCGCAAATCCTTATCCAATACTCAAAACAGTACACCACAAGAGTTTTTAGTCTGTTTTTTTACTGGTCAAAAAGATTCAAAGGTTTCTCCAATCAAAACACACACACACACACAAATATCCATCCTTTGCACAATTGTTTCAATTTCTACAAAGTTTCTCACTATTTTGCTGATTAAATGTGGAAAATTCTTAACTCACCTGTGAGCGGGGAAGGTGCTTGCTTGAATCTCAATGCGTGCCTGTGCTGTAAATTTCTCTCCTGACGGCTAGCCCCTCTCCTTTTACATTTTCAAAGTTTAAGATATTCTCCTCAAATGCAAATGCCCATATATGGGACTACACAGAAACAATGAAGAATGTAAGGCATTTTGAAGTGCCTGTTTTGGGGAACAGACACAAAACTTTCACATAGCCATTTTTAATCTCTATCTTGAAATATATGTCAAATTTCAATTATTCCTACTCTCTGAATCTTAATGACAAACAAAAATTAACTGAGTCCTATTCCAGCATAAGCAGAAACACAAGAAAACAAAGTGTGGATCTAAAACTTGAGAGAAAGTGACAAGATAAAAACACACTGGAAGGAATGTAACCTGTCACCAACAAAAGAAATCAAGTTGTAGTGTGGACGCATCCTCAATATTCATATGCAAGATGGCAGTTAATGGCCATCACATAGGACTAATCTCAGCCCTGAATGGAGTGATTCATTCCTATTTCTGGATTTAGAATCTGAACAGTGTTTGGGCGCAAGTTACCACCTCTGTATTTTACATATGCATTGCCTGTACCTCAAGGTAGGTTATATGGCCATTTCTAGCTGAAACAAGTAATTGCATTCATGTGTTGATACAAGACAATTGCCTTGCGACTTGGCAGCATCTCAAGAGTATTTACTATGATTAGATATCTTTTTAAGTAGCACAGAATACAGCCATATCCAAGCAATAAACATTGCAATTTGGAGATGACTTATGTTCCAGATATTAAACATATTTAGCTAAAAGAAAATCCTGTTGATTTGAGTGGAATTGTTTACTTAAATAAAGGCACCATTTTTGCTAGTAGCCAGTATTCAAAATCCTCTTTGTACCAGGGCAACTTCTGCCCTGTGCTGTTGAATGCAGTTGCCTGCAGCCACTATCCTAAAGATAATTCATGCAATCCTCATCACTTCCACCAGCAATAACAAAAGCTAGCTTATACTGCCAGCAACTAAATTGTGGCTACAAAAGCATTTTTCTCCAGTAATGCTCCCCAAAATAGGCATTGTATTATTCATTGCAGTTAGGTACCATGACGATTGCCATTAATTCAAACTGTTGTACTAGACTTAGGCTGGAATCCTATACCTATCTGCCCAGGAACCCCAGGAATTAAGCTCCACTGGAGTCAACAGGTCTTACATAGATGTATGCACACTGAGTTCATTTTTCAGCTTCTTGGTGCCATTACGTAAGTTTACAATTCATAAATCCATTGTTCAAAGATGAGAGAAATCAGGGTCATTGGGTTTTGTGCAAAATAAACATGTCAAAAGATCACAGCTGCTTAAAGAATAGATTTATTAACAATATTTTCACAAACATTCTAAAGAAAATGTCAGAAATCTCAGAACTTAAAATTTGTTCTCATTGGCAAATATCCCTGAAGGAAAAAGGAGGAAAAAAAGGAGTGAGGGAAAAGAAACATGTGTTATTGTCTTGCATTTTTGGAAATGTTTTGGTTTTAGTGCTCCCCCAAATGCTTATTGTATACACCCAACCCTTTTGTATCTGAGAACTGATTTTTCCTTTGTGTGTAGAACAGCAGGACTTTTCCTAAGCATCTACTTGTCTGCTTTGAACCTGAAAAATAGCCCAGTTTAGTACCACCTCATAGAGGTGCAAACTCAGTCCAATTATTCTGGAATACAAACTGAATTCAAAACCCATCCTTCTCCAAAACAAAACACCATGCAGTACAAGAACTGTTAGCATGCATCTTGGTGGTTATTTTTGTACTTCAAGGTATGCAGCCTCACCTCTAAAAAGAGGGATTTTTATTGTGTTTTGATTAAAATGTACTCAAACATTTGATAACATTAATATTTATTGCTTTATATGAATACTGTATTGAAAGCCCAAGCATCCAGTTTACACACAAATTATACAATTATATACCGTTTCACAATGGCAGTGAGCACTCTTTACAATCTACAAAAATCTACTTTACAGAAATTTAAAAATTCTAAATATCAAAAAGGTACAGTTGAAGAAACAAGTATAAATTTGGCAGCCAGGAAATGCGACTGGGAGGTTGCATCTTGATGTCTTTACATGTTGATGTCTGAAAAATATAATGTAAAGAATTTAAAGCAGTAGTTGTGCTTTGAGCTGGTTTTGGGGGAAAAAAGAATTAACACTGGCTGTCAAAGTAGCATGTTCAAAAAATATTTAGTTCATTTTCAAATGAAGTACAAATAATGGTAATTTATATGCACACCTACAACTGCTAGCCCACCATTCAACTCAAGTATATAATTAAGGTGTACAGTGCTGCAGCATCTCACACCAATGTGATCTGCCTACTTTGAAACAATTATCCAAGGCCAAATACTGCATCTGTTCAGAGAAATGGTCTTGTCAGGTTTGCAAACATTCTCTTCTTTAAAAAATGCTTAAGCTATTGTTTTAAAGTCTGTTCTCAACATGAAAACATTTTCTCAGGAATAAAATGAAAATCTTTCATTCAGGCACCTCAGAAATGTACAAAAGTGTGTTGTTAGAACAGATTTCTTGGAATGTATATAACCCAGTACTTTCAACAGTATTTGGATCTTCAGGATGTCAGGTGGGCCAAATTTTATTTGGTTTATTCAGAGGTGAAAATGTTGCCTTGTGTAAATGAACTCAGCTGTTTCCTTTAGGGGGAAAAAAAGCATAAATCTCAGAGTGCAAGCATAGGTTTTCTTTAGATTTGCATGTTTTCAAGTATTGTATGTCAACAGTGTAGCTTTTTAAAAGCTCACAATGCAGTCAAATGAAAACCTGGAAACCAAAAAGAAACCTTATAATTCAGAAGTTAATGTTGAAGCTGTAACCAAAACCAGAAAAAGTGGCTACTATTGGGGAAAAGAAGTTAGATAATAATTAAAGTGTGGTAATCTCCAAAAAGTTGTCAAAATTATAATTACCTTCCAGTTTAAAAACTTTAATTCTAAATAAAAAAAAACTATACACAGACCACTGATTTGACCATAGCGAAATTTCAGCGGTAAGCAGGACCTGAAGGTGCTGATATTTCACAGTAACAAGTACAATTCCTTCAGGATTTAACGCATTGAGAAGTTCAATTTACAGCCTGCTTCTCTTGTAAAACTAAAGGTCCACTTTTATTACATAAAATTATTTATACAGTGTAAAACCAGAGCCTTATGGAAAATACTGCCTCTAAGAGTATTTAAATTATTAGTCTTGTTCCATAGGCTCTTCCAGAGCTTCTGTGGCTTCATCGCAGTTTTCCATTGGGGTCTCTGATGCTGTTTCAGGAGTTTCACTGACATAAGAGCCCAATTCTTCTGTGTCACTGCAGTCAGCTCTGCTACTGACAGACCCACTGTTTTCACTTTCTTCAGAAGGCAAGTCCTTCTCTGCCTGAGTCTGGTCAGATTCCTCCATCTGACTGTTCTCTTCAGAAAGATCTTCTTTCACAGTTAAGGATGCATTGTCTTTATCTTGCTCTTTTCTTTCTGGAATAATTTCTCTCGGTGTCATGAGGGATTCTGGAAGGAAGATTGAATTCAGAGTTAAATACAGATACTTAAGACAGTGCTATCCCAAGAGCTATAAAATAGCTGCATAATTCCTTATACTCTCCTCTTTTCTCACAGCAAATCAGAAACCTGACTATTCTGCACTGTGTTCTGTACACACAAGATAGTTTTTATCTTCCTATATATATTCCTCTGCTACAGAGGAATCATTTAGCAGTACCTGAAGACACATGTCAAGTAACAGATGAAAGAAAATTCAAACTGGAATCCTGCCCTGCCCCTCAGTGATCAAAAACAAATACTAAAATCTTTGGTATCTTTAGTGCTAGGGCGGGCACCTGTGATCTTTCAGATGTTGCTGGACTGCAGCTTCCATCATCCCTTTCTATTGGTAGCCCCACAGGTAAAAAATGATTAAAGTTTTATCAGTATCTGGAGGACCATGAGGTGCACACCCCTTCCTTTAACAGCACTCTAAAATCAGTCACCTGGCTTGATTTTCCTCTCCCTACCTAACAGCAGGACCAGGCCTGATGTCATTAAATACAAGAATCAGCACAAACAAGAAGAATCCTCTAGTACGAATCCTCTCCTTACTGAGAGAATATACCCTCACTGCCCTGAAGGCTGAGAGGGGGAAATCCATGATAGACTATGCACAGGTGAATTGAGGCTTCCAGCACTATGTGGAGACATGCATTCACAACATTAGTTTACCAAATACAAACATGCCTTCAAATCTGTATGTTGACCTGAATTTGAGTTAACTTCAGCATTGGTTCTTTCTTAGTTGTTATATTCAGCGATCAATTTAATGTACAGTCTATGTGAAACACTGTCAGTTCAAGACCATTTTATTATGTAGCATGTATACAAATACCTTATTAATAACACAAACATTTATGTTTTTTTCCTATCTCTCCTTCCCACCTGCAAACATAAAAGTGCATTAGTTCAATGAAACTTACATAATTAGGTGGTGTTTAGGTGGCGTATAGCTAATATCAGTGGGTCTACTTGACATACGACTAAAACTGGATCTGGCCCATAGAGTTTTAGATGGATATGAAATTTATAAGCACACAATCAAAAAAACAAATACAGGCTGTCTTCCATATTCATGGGGTTTAGGGGTACAAGACTCCATGAAACTGGAAAAACCATGAATAAAAATAAAAATAAAAATCATGAACAGTGTTTTTTTGAGGCGGGTTGTTTTGTTTTCCCTACTGAGAAAACTTCTCTAGGAATTTCTATGTTGTCCCGTGTGATTCTATGGCCTCCTCCAACGCGATTCTATGGCTCACTTCTGGCAGAAATGAGCCACACAGTCACACGGGAAGACCCAGCACTGCCTAGACAAGTGTCCTCTTTAGGAATATGTAGGTCTTCCAGTGTGACTCTATGGTACACTTCTGGCAGAAATGAACCATAGAATCATGCTGGAGGACCTAGAGACTCCTATAAAGAACATATTTTTTCCATGGCAGGTGCAAATAAACAGCTTTTTTTAAATAAAGTAAAATAAAATAACCAGTGACTAATCAAATCCATGAATACTAAACCCTTGAAAATAGAGGGCCAACAGTAACGACTCAAACAGTTACAGTAAATCAGCGATATACCTTCCTCCTCCTCCTCCGATTTACAATGCTGCCTCTCACAAATGCTTTCTTTTTCCTTGTCCTGAGATGTAGAGGTTGTTTCAGTCTCTTCCACCATTGCTGTACAAGCAGTACTGGAACTACTCTGACTGGACGTTTCTTCTACTTCCTCCTCTTTGTCAAATTTAAGTCTTTTAACCTCACGCCCCTCAACTTCTGTTGGATCTTCTTCAATGTGTTTATTTTTTACTGGACTGCTTTGGACTCTTTCAGACTCAGAAGCTGACAATTCACTGGAAAACAAAAATGGTATTGGTATGAAACTTCATATTCACATGAAGAGATTGCTAGCACACTGTAGCTTACAGTCCTAACTTCCCTGAATACAGACATTTGTGCTAGTTTGTTCAGATGTTTGTGTTTACTAAATTTTCAAGCACAAATCAAATGGAAGGGAAAAAAATGATGTAAAACTGATTTGAATTTTCCTTTATTCACAGATGAATGAATTTGGCTCCACCAGTGACACAACAGCTCTGTCACTATTTACATTAAACTGGGTTCTCAGTACCTAATGCTGTTAGTTTTTCAGTTAACACTTAACAAAGTTCTTCAGTATTTTTAGACTTGATCTAATAATTGCATTGATGTTAACAGTAACAATCAGATCACTCTAAGGCAGACTAATGAAAAACAGCGACTAGTGCCCCAAGGCAATGATTACTTACAAAACAGGTCCACCTACTAAAATAAAGGGACAACCAAAGACAGCAAGAAATCTGTGTTTCTTTCAGATTGTACATTGTTTTCCAATTCAGAGCACAAATCTGTTAAGTACTTAGCAGAAAGAAAAAACTTTCTCTAGCTGCATGTGGAGTATATATCACCCAAAAAATAAAAAAAAATAAAAATTAAAAAATCTTCTGTGAAAAAAAAGCTAAGTAAATCTATTGGTATATATATGCCTCTAACAAACCTGTTGATTTTGTCCTCTGCTTGTGAGAGTCCTGACTCTTTATTTTCTGGGCTGTCTGGTAAACCGTTTGTTGTCATAGGAGGTGACAAAGAAACTTTTGGCCGATTCATAGGTCGGGGAGTTCCAGGGCCATTAATATTGGATCTGCAAGAACAAGAAAATCTTACATCTGATTAATGCAATTTTGAATATCAGGTTTTCACTGGATCTTTTATTTGACATGATAGTGAAATAAAGATTATTAAAGGTTACCATACTTGACTGAATGAAAAAGGTCACTTACGAAAGCAAGAAGAATCTGCCAGTAAAATCCTAAACATAGCTAGTAAAAAATAGCTTCCAATGTATTTAATGGGACTGCCATAGGACAAATAAATTTGGGACCTCAGCCCAAATCCAGTAAAGTCTGAGAAAGAACAAAAATATTTTAGGAAATTAGGAACACCAAACAAAATGCTATCAGATGAAATCTGTTTTTTTTATTGCTGTTGTCCCAAATTCTGAAGTTGGTCTGTTTAATTAGAGATAAGACTCAATTATTATTCAACAAGTTAATTTTAAAAGGTAGGTAATGTTTTATTTCTTGTAATCTGACAGAAGGTAAATAATTTACTTTGGAAACAATCCGAAATCCTCAGTGCAGTGTAAATAGCCGTGTGCAGACCTACTCTATGCTAAGCCATATGCCCTCCATCCCAACCTACTGAAAAGCCTGTAAAGCTGCTGCACACAGTCATTCCGAGCTGCATGGCAAATGGGCAAGATTGGAGAAGCATCTGGCTGCCTCCTTGTAGCCAAATCTGAAATGATTAAAGCAGCACTGAGATCCCTGGAGGATCAGAGGAGATCTCAGCAATGATATCATCATTTCGCATCTGGCTATGGAGACATAGCCAAATGCTTCACCGATTCTGCCAGCTTTCCTGTGCAGAGAGGCTTCAGGGACTTTTCAGTAGAGGAGGGGCTTTGACTCTACAGAAGGAGGAAGGGATACCAACCCTTGAAGCACCTGCAAAAGGACATCAGCAGTGCATAAGGGAAACTTCCATGTATGCATGCCCCTAACAGTATTCCAGCCTTTACGTATCTGGAAAAACATAAATCTTCATTCATCTCCACATGGATGCCCTAAATAATGCATGTACCTAACTCTCCACAAAGGTTATCTTTTCATGATAGAAAGGGGGTTTATCCAAAGTATCTGAACTTGTGTTTAAATACCAAATGCTACAAAGATTTAGGAACACAAATGTTAAAACCATCATCTTACATTTTCCACAGCAGTCATATTCTGCTTAAGCACACTCTTCACTTACCTCTCAGAATAACCTGGTGAGTTTCCAGGAAACATTACACCATTCATCCTGTTTAAACTGTTGGAATTATTTTTCCTATAAGAAATAAAATTGCTGTAAGATTTGTGCAGTATTCTTTTTGCTTTCAGCTAAAAATGTCCAGGCTTTTATAACCCTATTAAGTATTCTTTATCTATGAAATTACTACCTATTGTTTGCCCTGAGCAGCAAAGACCACTACATGTTTAAATAGTAAACCATATAATAATCTAGAAACAAAACCGTACTTTTTATTGGGTAAACTATACACTATTTTTTAAAGTAGCTATCATTTCTTATTTCCACCCCCCACAACATTCCAGTGCCACGGGATCAATTAGGACTGGCAAATATAAAACAAGAGCAAGATCTTACACATTCAAATGTGTAAGGAGCTCCTCATGCCATGCTGCTCATTTCCAATGGCTCACTATGCTGACCAAGCAGTTTCTTCCAAACTGCTGCAAACTTTGTACCTCAACAAAGTAAGAGTTTTAAGCAATCACACAGTTGGTTCTTTGTTGTTACATGCAGGGCTTTAATCAATTACATGCAAAATAAATCTAAGTGGACAATCATGGGTTCTGCAAATTTTATACATTATATAGTGTAATGGAGCTTGCACCTCTGCAGTGCTACACTCAACAAACTCACTAATCTGATTAGTTTATTAACTAATCCTTCAGGGGCCCCATTTCAAAGTAAATTCACAACCAGATAAAGGCTGGATCAAAGTGTGCCTTCCACAAACAAAACATGAAGGGATGTCATGTCAAGGAGGGAACGGGCTTATTTTGCACCCCTCCAGAGACTAGGAGAAGGAGCAATAGATTCAAGCTGCAGGAAAGGGGATTCCACCTGAACCTCAGGAAGAACTTCCTGATGGTCAGAGCTGTCCAGCAGTGGAATATGTTGCCTTGGAGCGTGGTGGGGTCATCTTCTTTGGAGGTTTTTAAACAGAGGCTGGATTGCCATCTGCTAGGAATGCTTTGATTGTGTTCCTGCATAGCAGGAGGTTGGACTCAATGGCCCCTGAGGTCTCTTCCAACTATGTGATTCTATCACTTCTTTCCATTGCCAGAAAGGCTCTCAGTTCAGCAGAGGATCCAGCAGACAGAAAAAGGAGTATCTAATTCATGCTCCCCAGGTACCCCTCTAGATCAGATTTTCAGGGCAACAATGGGCTACATGGAAAAGAAGACAATCAAAGAAAATTGCCTCCTTCCACCTTTCATTCACAAATGTGTTTATGTGCAAGGACTTTACCCACAAGTTGCTCTCACCAGTAGAAGGAAATACAGATATAAGTATATACCTGTAAGTAGTCAGAGACTTTAGAAGTCAGTGACTTATTTTAATTAATTACGCTGCACCATTTGTTCAGGGGAACGGCATACAATAAGAACCTGTATAGATCATCACCAAGAGATTAATCTCCTCTTGTCTGTCATAAGGCAAAACTGTCATAGTAATGTAAGTATAAAATGAAGCCACTGTGTACAAGAAAACTATTATGTAATGCGATGATGCTACCAGATAGAAAATCACAACTTTAAACACTGCCACCTTTACTTCCTTCAGATGCAATTCAGGTCCCTTCCTTATTTTTGTTTCCTGATCTTTTCAAGAATATTCCATTCTTCTTAGTTCCTCAGATACTCTTCCAATTTTCCTTTGCTGTCATGTACAACCATGCAAAATGTTCACTGTTTCATTCATTCTAGCATTTGCTTCCCCAACCTGTTCCTCAAGTAATTCCAAGACTTGATCCCCAAATGTCACACTAGAAGTCCTTTTACATCACATATGTATAGTGCTATATTCCATTTTAACTATTATGGCAACATCCTATGGAATGCCGGGTCTATAGTAAGGCACTAGAGCTCTCTGGCTAAGAATTCTCAATTTCCATCCCCTAAACCACAAATCCCAGCATTCCACAGGATGCTGCTACAGCAGTTAAAAGTGGAAAGTATGAAAGGATCCTAGTTCTCAGTCAGATGGAACTGAAACACCTACATCTAAAGTAAGGCCTTGGTACTTATCAGGTTCTTCTAGTTTCTAATCAACATTTTAACCAGCTCTGCAATTAGTCTTGTTAACTAAATAAAGAGCAACTCCACTCCTACAAAGTTTGCTGAAAAACACAACTCTTCAACTTCCATGGTCACATTGCAAAAGGTGACAAGGTATCTCATGGTTACCCAGTCAGGTTCACACCAGTCAGCCACATGAAGGCTGGGTTTCAGCAGAACAAAAAGAAAAAACATTCAGATGGCAGAATTGGCTGTATTTAGTTCAGAAAGCACTTACATAACTCCACCTAACTCCCATTTCCTTGTCATCTGATGTTAACTCTTTTCTAGCAGCAAAGCCTCCTTGAAAGTTAGCTTGCTGTCCCTCACTATTTATACCCTGTCACTTCAATCAAATGGAAAGATTGCTTTGCCAAGAGCCAGCTAGTGGCCTCCTGCAGGCTACAAGCTATCTAGATTCTCTTGCTTAGTATCCCTAAATTACAGTTTGTTTGTTTGGGCCTGGATCTTAAACTCCCATCAAACTGTTCCCAAACTGGTCTTGTGCAGCATCCTGTCAAAAGCAGTTACCTAAGATTATTAACTTTAAGCTCATTACAGCTTGCAGCCAAGTTAGCTATAAATCAATATCAAATTACTATTCCAGTAGACCCAGTATTATATGTCAGCAGGATGACTTCTTTCACAGCTAGAAGTCCTAGTGAGAATATGATTATTGTTTATCCCTTTCGAACACAGGAAACAGTTTTAGTAAGAAAGATATTACTAATGTTACAGACAGCATGGCAGTCTCAAACATGGGGGGGGGAATCCCATCAGATTTTTCTGAAAAATTAAGAAAATGCAAAGGTTGTACTCACTCCGAAGATGGATACACACAACTGACAACCATGACATTCTGTAGGACAAATGAAAAGAGAACAAAGGAACATATAAATACCAGGAGATTTTGAAAAAAGAGGCTACTGCATCTTCTGCAACACATACATACATACAGAGAACAGCAAACACTCTTCCGGATGCCCCACCTCCTGGGGCCACACAAGATACCCACTTTGCAAGGCACCCACAGACCTTGCTGCTGCCTGCCCTGGGGCCGTTTCTGCACTGGATGTCAGGTAATTTATTTTTAAAATATTATTTCACACTTCAGTACCTGTAGGGTTAAATTTGCAAGTTCTGAGCTTGCGAATACGGTTGGCCAACCAAATTACACAAAGTCAATCCAAAATTATACTGTTTTCCTGTTGAAAACACAGCATCTGAAAATTCTGTGCAGTTCCATAGGTAGGATTACACAGACCCAATTTAGAAACACATTAGCATGGAAGTACTAACATCCAACCTGACAGAAACAAACAAATAACTGTCACTTCACATGCAAACTCAGTTTTTTTCCCTGTTACTTTTCCACAAATTGCTAGACAGCCACAGCTATCAAACTTGATTGTACCAGGCCATGTCTTAATCTCCTCCATGTCACTGCGTACATGGTGTACACTGTGTATATGTTCCTTTATTTATTTGAGAACATTTCTCTACCTGTTTTCATTTTCTTAAGTATTTAATATAATTGTAAATTTTGTCAATACGTTACTGTATAAACAGTCCAGTATGTTAAAAAGATATTAAACAGAGAATCAGTTGCAAGAAGCAGGAGAAGACACTCCCCTTCTACTGCACTTAAGAGAAGGAAAATTTAGCCAGTAATTAAGTCCTTCCACAGATTACCTGTTTGATTTTTGAAATCACAATTATTTTTTACATGGTATAACTGTAATTTGTACCAAGTAATGTATAATTCAGATTTTAAAAATCATGCTGAAGGACATTATTAACTGAGGCCTAAACACTTTAAAAGCACCAGCTCCCATCTGATCTTGGAAGGTAAGCACGATCAGCCCTGATTAGTACTTGGGTGAGAGACAGCCAACGAATACCAGGTGCTACAGACTATATATTTCAGAGGGAGGAACTGGGGAAACCACCCTTCAATATTCCTTGCCTAAGAAAAGCCTATGAAATTCATGGGGTCACCATAAGTTGACATCCCACTTGAAGGTACACGCATGCACACTCACACACCTGCACACATAGAAGCAATTTACATCAGACAAAAAATTCAACTGGGATATAACCATTACCTTTTCAACTCCTCTAAGAAATTTGTCCGTTCCTGTATAATTCCTCCTTGGATCAGTCAGCAGCTCACAAAGTCGCTGAATAGTAAATGGGATACTGAAACAAAATGCAAAGATATTAAATTTTGTTATGAATGAATTATGAGAGTTTAACTTTGATCATCTTACCCAATGTTTTGTGAGTGTGCACGATGCTGCAACTCACAGTCACTTGACACTTCTGTTTACTACGTCTAAAAACGTACCAGACTAAATAAGCAGTAGATGGTGCTGTAGCATCACAGAATCACTTATGGCCATGAATTCACTCTAAAATGCCACAGGAAGTTAAACAAAATCCAGAAAGGTTCACACGAACATAGTTATCATGTACCATTAGCTCTGTCACAGAAATAAACTACTGAGCATCTACATCACACAACAGATAAGTTCCTCACTGGCTTTCTTGAACAGCTGTTTCTTCCAAATCTAAAAGAATACAGATGAAAATGTGGTAGGACCTAAAATCGTACCACTGCCAAAAATGTATTTTCATGCAGAGAGATATATACAGAGAGAGAGAGAGACAGAGAGACAGAGAGAGAGAAAGAGAGAGCGAGCGCGTTAGCCTTGGGGGAAAATGAAGTGAAGTGCTATTTTTTAAAAGAAGAATATGCCCTAGCATTTTCAACATTTAAAAAAAAAAACTAGAGATGAAATTAATTCTCAGTGAATTGAGTTAATGAGAGTTTGAAGCAGGGATGGCAACTGTGGAGCTCTCCAGTCACAGTTGTTGGACTGCAACTCCTAGCGTTCCACACTAATGACTATGCTAGCTACGGCTGCTGGGATCTGCAGTTCAACATTCGGAGAGACACACAATTCTCTGATCTAAAGCATAGTGGGTAAGTTGCTTGGTAGGAAGGTCTGGTACAATGTGGATAGTCAAACTGCCCAAAACTATGTAAGGGCCTAAATATAACTGAAAGTCCCACCTAGAGCAGACCTGCAGAGCCAATTGTTGAATAGCAAATCAAAACTTATTAAAATCCCACAGATTCAGTTGGCCTACTCTAACAGGGACTAGCAATTAGATTTAAGCCAAACCCTAGAACAGTTCTGCTTAAATAAAAACATCTCCCCATCTTAACCAACTCTTCATGGGAACCCTACACTTGACCCTCCACAGGTATGTCAGCTATCAGCCCAATGCACTCATTGTGCTCCCTACAACATCCTTTCCAAATGACGACTTGTCAAGGTGCATCAACTTCTTTTCCTGAACTGTTCCATACCTGTACTTCCACTGTCACTAAACTACTCAGGCTGCTCTTCCTTACTGCTCATTAACCTCTATCCTCTACGTTGCTCTGCCTTCGCTTTGTTTAGCAATTTACATTCCTAGTTTCTGTATAAAATACAAACAATTTCTAATAAACAACACGCTATATAATAAAGTCAACATCACAGATTAAAATGCAGCAGGGTAAAAAACAGTTCACAGAGGCAATCATTTTCGCACAATCTAAATTCTCACTGAAATAACACTATCTCGCCTGCCCTTCTTAAGTGGTCAATGATGGGAAAAGATTCTCCCTCTGTAAAACCTGTTCCACTATCTGGGTGCCACAGCTAAAATATCTGTACAAATGGAGACAAGCGTTCAATATTCATCTTATTATTATTCTGTGGGTCAAATGTAACTGCAAAAACTCCAGACAGAAGTGCTTTATATTTATGTTCTACACTGCATCAGCTATATTTGACAAATATGTTAAATAAGAGTATTTCTTAAGTAACAGTAGTCTAAGGTTTTAATTTTAAAAAACGCAAGTCAGTATTACATTATTTCAAAATAAGCTGCAAAGTACAAGCCCCAAACAATATCATTAAATAACACATAAAGAAAGGATGTCATAGCTTTCATGTTTATTTGCAGAGGAGGGGCAGAAGGAGATCAAAAGTAACTGACCCATTGGGTAAAATATGAAAAGCATTTATGCTCTGGAGCTAGATCTTCCATTTTCATTGTTGACATTAAACCTTTTAAAATAGTTTTATTTACATAAGTTTAACACTAATAAAGAGAGGTCAGATGGCCACTCATCAGGGATGCTTCCGCTGTGAATTCCTGAACCACTAGAGGTTGGAATAGATGACCCTTGGGATTATTCCAACTCTATGATTTTATGGCTATCTAGTAAACATGAGACAAAGTTGGGAATAAGCTAAACCCAACTGTACTGTGAAATAGGTACACGGTAAGAATAAGCTACTTGCCTTTTTAATTGGCATGGGGTATTTTATGACTACAAAAGGAGTATGAAATTCTTTATAAATTCCTAATACTGACATTGGCCAAGAGACAGGGAGAGAGAAAAAATACTGCAACTGCTCATTTTATTTGGACCCAACATGTCACAGGAGGCCTGCCAGCGGCAGTCTTAACATTCTTGAAAGTGTAAGCTTATCTTACTGGACATTGAGATATACAATGTTCTTGACAATCAGGTACCTCAAACCTGAATAAAAGGATGCAACCATGAAACTTATTCCACTCTGAATAAATAGATGTTAATTTTCCTAAATTCAGCAGCACCAAGAATGTGTCATGACAATTCCTGACTGACTGACAGACCTAAAACTACTTTTTTGAGTGTGCACATCTCAAATACGTAGTAATAATCCAGTAATTTATGTTCAAATATACAGGTATGTGCCACTGTACTAAGGACCCAAAAATCAATAGTACAATCAAAATATTAATGTTAAGGATTTAGATTTCTGACAGGATTGCAAAAGGGAACATCAGCTTTTCACTATACAACTGGAGTAATCAGATCCGCCATTTTTTTCCTGGAGGGTTCCATCCATCCATGAAAGCTTTTGAACCAGCAGAGGTTTTCTGCTGTTGGAATGGAAGAAGAAACATTCTTGCTGATTACATCCTCTCCCTACACTCTGTAAAAAATCTGCTCTGGAAGGTTAGGGGGCCCTTTAGACTAGAATGGAAGATGCGATGCCTGGGGATAAAGTGGAATCCTCGTCACCATTCTTAAAGTGTTCTCTGTTTGCAGAAAAAAATCTGTTGCAAGCCACTATACTTATGAAAATGTACATAGTTATGCAGAAAAGTGATCCAAATGCTCTGAATTTTAAAGGCTATTTTTTTCCTAGAATTTTACTCCCTCAGGTGGTTAAAATTTTTGAAATTCAACATCAAATAATTGTTTTGAAAGTACACTTGTCTGCACTGTTTCTGCTATTTTCGTGGCAAGATAGTCATATCTGAACAATGCAAAAGACCTCTGCATTACCGGATGCAATAAGATCAGTTCTTCAATTAATCAAAGAACGGTTAAAAATTCAAGCCTTCATTGAAACCACTCAACTTCTAGTTTGAATTTTCACTACATAGTTTGGGTTTCTAGGTTTGCTGAGCCAGAAAGATGAAACGTTAAATTTTCACTTTTAACTTACTTCCGCTATGATGTAACCCGCTTTTTTTATAATCAAAATCTCAATAAAAAAATCAGTATCCATGTACGATTTCTAAAACTCAAAGAGAAGAATGAATGGGAAGTCCCTCTGAACTTGGCTTCAACCACCAAAGGCAACTGACTGAGCAAGAGAGCACTTAATGTGTTGCAGCTAAGTTGGCACAAATTGAACTCTGGCTCCATATTAAATGTATTAACAATCGTGAGCTAGCTTCAGAAATGTCCTTGTCCACTACAGACCATAGTCAAACAACCACAGCTAAGCTGAAGACTGGTCTTTTATTTAACCAGTACGATAAACCAAGATTTGAAGTTGGCTTCAGACAGTGGAATACATGAAATCCTGCTAATACTTAACTATGCTCAAAGATCGTATTAACCACAACTAAACGAAAGAGACATGCAATCCAAACTGGCTCCTAATTTCTAAACACATTAACACACAGCCAACATTATGTCTAAGCTATCCCATAATGTATGAATACACAAGTCTTAAAAACTTCTGCTGAACTACTGAAACTAAGAGTAACTGTATTTTAGAAACATTCATATTTTTGAACTGCAATGGAAAAGAAGAAACAAATTATTTTCCAACTTAAAGTACTACTTCTAGCAAAATTAGCAGCTCAGATAAATTTTTCTGTTCTTATATCATGTTCACTTAGAATTTAACCATCCAGTAAGCTATTAAAATCTGTCATGCAAATTAGAAAGCATAATCTTTAAAGAGCACCAACTCATCAACTCTTCGCAAACTAAGTCAAGACGATTTGTGATCTGTGCACAAGGATAATTCAAAAACTTTCCTACAGCACTTTGAACTTTGCCAATAAACATTTATTAATAGCAGTGATTCATTTTGTTGCACATATGGCAGAAAATTACTACAATATGAAGGTAAGAATAATAAATCATGCATTCCAAACAACAAGTAAGGGTTGACGTAAGATTGCATACCCATTAAAGCCAGTGACTATTTTCAGAATACGTTCTTTCATCTCCTCAAAGGGAATATACTCCACATTGGGATTAGGAGGGCCTCTTGGCTCAGGAGCAGAAGTTCTGAAGTCATCCATCACTTTCTCCAATTTGAAAATAAAATAGCCTTTGAACTGCGACCACTGAATCCTAAAAAAGAAACACACAGAGCCTGCTTAACAGCATATGAAAAACCACATGCTTGCCATATTTATATTAAAGCAATAAAACAAGCACAGCAGAGTTAGCTTTAAAACTACCTTCAGGCAAGCAAGACAAAACAGAAATCCAAACTTTTATATTATGTATTTTATGTTATGCCTCAGAGCCAAAACACAAAATCTAAATCATTAACCAAACAGGGTATTCTCCGCCATGATGCCCCCAAAATGGGAACTCTTGGAATAGAAATGCAAATTTGAGAAGAATAAACAAAACACCACTTAAAAGAAGAAAAAACAATTAATGGCAGCTAGGATCAAATAAGACTTCTGAGTAGAGATGCAAAAATCCCAGTCCTTGATAAAGTGGGAAACAGTGTTTTCTATGCTTTAACAAGACTGTGGACCACAAGTCACTGCAGCTGGGCTTGGTTTCTTACAGATCCCACTAGAATACATTCAAGTCAGACTGAACCAATTACATCTTAAAGAAGGATTAGGAAATGAACCAATTACACCCCAAGACGGACCTGGGAAACATTTCCCATTGCTGCAGCAGTGGTGGTGGTAGAATAGGCTTCAGTAGATTGGGGTTATGGATGACTAGCATGTAGAAAAACACAGCTACCTTGTCGGTGAAAGAAAGAGCAGAAGGTAGGACTAGTGTTTCACAGCACTGAAAATTAACCTGAACTAGTTTAAGGAAAATACACATATCTTTTTGAAAAAAGCATTGTAGGTTCAGCAGCTAGAGGCAGTGCTCCTGCAACTCAAGCCTTATTTTGCTTCCTCTTGTTCCCTTGTCACCTCTTCTGGTTGTTTTCTAGTATCAGCATCACAGCAGACAACTAATCTGTTTTTCTTTGAGCCAGAGGCTGTAGAAGCAAGTGACAGAAAATCTAGTCCCCTATGCCTCAAACAGCCCAAATTAGATTTCTGTTGACTTTCTAGAATACATCACAGGATCCTCTAATAAGAATACCTGTTCCAATGATTATGTCATCACAAAGTATCCTCCCTATCAAAGAAAGAAAAGGCATCAAAAATTCCTATCTGTTACTGTATTCCAATCAAGACTTAAAAGTATACATACATTTTTTTAAAAAAAGATCATCCATGTCCAAGAATACTAGGCTATTTGTTCCTGTCTAAGCCATGGTGTTCAAAACAGTTTTGGAGTTTTCATCTATCTCGCAACATAGCCTTCACTCCATTATCATTACCTCCTCTTATTGTATATTTCAGTCATTTTATTCCAACCAGGTTAGTCTACCAAGACCAATTTTAACACCTCTCTCGGTAACAGAGATCAAGCGTTCTCCTTCCACCACTTGCTGTGTCCGATTCGGTTTGCATGAGGAGCAGTTTCAAAGAAATAGGTGTATTAGTCTCTTGCAGGATAAAAAGGAGGAAGCTAAGGGGAGAACTTAGGGTCATGATGTGCATCTTTTGGAATCCTATTAGAGTCTATCCCACTCCCACAAGTGTACAACGATGTTTTCTTCCTGGGGCCTTAATACCACTCAGTATTGCATCTGAAGAAGTGGGTTTATATCCCTGAAAGCTCATGCAAAAATAAAACCAGTTAATCTTAAAAATGCTGCCACATGTCTCTTATTTTCTTCCCTTTCCTCCCTCCTTTTCGGTTTGCATGAGTGAGCAGCTGAGGTACATAATAATGGAAGAGGTCTAACAAAGCTCCTGTTATTATTCGCTCTATGACCAAGACCAGATAAAACAAGGCTAGTCCATACAATGCTTTAGAACTACTCATGTACGAACTTAATCTGCCTGCAGTTTTATTCTGTACATTACCATACATACCCACAGAATTTCAGGCATTATGAATTTGCAATAACTGAAGTTAAAAATTATAGCACTTTTAAAATATAGAAGCTGAACTAATATAGGACCTAGGGGCTTTTGGAGAATACATCTGGAGTTGTGAAATAAATCATAGTTTTCATCAGCTGTTCAGTGAACGATTCTAGCTCAAATATGCAAATATTAAGACTTAAACAAAATATGCCCAAGTGCTAATTTTTTTGTTTTTTTTTAAGTATCCTAAGTGAAGCATATTAAAGGTGTAACTATAGATTCTTCCTGGACCATCACTTATTATGTAAAACACAGTCCTTTAACATGTTAAAATAAAAGATTAACAAGGCATTTTGAAGCCAAAAACAAACATGGGTTTGGCATTGGCATAGTTTGGCAATGATCACCCTGAAGCATGTGCTCAAGCGAGAAAAGTGTCAGGGCACTTAGATAGTAGAAGCAAATCAGTATGGTTAGCTGTTTTAAAGGCCACAAAACAGTTCATCTACTGTCCTTTCAACCTGTACGAAAGGTGTTCTCCAGCAGAGATGCTTACAGAAAAAAGCTATTTTTTTCAACAAAAATTAATAGTGGAAGGGTCATTTCTCCTCATTGTAACCTCTTTATGTTAAAAAGCTCAGTTAATCATCTGCCTTAGGTTTAATATTAATGCTCTTAAGCAATTTATATGCATAGGGAATTCAACATGTTCTCTAGTATGCATCTAATACACACACAAAATAAAGACATTTAATTATGAAGCTTGGGTCAGAGCCATTATCAACAGTTATCCAAATGAGCTATTATAACACCTTTTCTAACTTATATGTGTTAGTTTCTATGGCTCTATCTATTCTAATGCGAATCAGTCACATGCTCATGCATATCCATAAAGAGTCATTTATGCTATGTCCTAAGTCAGGCTAGCTTGGATAAATTCCATGACTCATCATTCTGGTCATTTATAAAAGAGGGACATGGCTAGAGAGAGCCTGGAAAGCTATTTTGAAGGAAAATGCAATGATATGCTGAAGCTGACTATAAACTGAACAGTGTAGGATGACACTCTGAATCCTAGATTGACCACTGTTCAGTAATAGCTGACTTCTGTATGTCAACAATTTCATTAAAAGTATTTTTTCCAGGTCTGAAGTATCTTGATATGGTTCAAAAGGTACAGGACACTCTTCAAGATTTCCTTAAACATCCCCATGTGATAAACTGGCAGTCCACTACAAAAGGCTAATAAGAGAGAATAAATCTAATGTCAGTACCACATCATCCCAAATAACGTACATTAACATTGAAAAATACAGCAACACATAACTTTAAAAGGTTGGTTAGGATCCAAAGAACTGTGATTAAGGAGAAAATGTGTTATGGTTCTTCTATAAAATCTTACACATGAACTAGTAGACGTCTCACTGTACATTACAACAACTGCATGGTTTGCACTGGAATATAAGAAGCAGTAGACAAGGAAAACACAGTCTGTACTGTATAAATTCTACAAACCATAAAAATGTGAGCTTGTGCCAAGTCTTGCAAAAAGTTTGTACATATGGAGTCCCTCTGGATTTGGAATTTCTTTTCTAGTACAATACTTTTCCATTAGGATGGAAACAGTCCATCTACAAGACAAAGATGCTTTCTGCTAGCAAAGGGCATGTCTTGACCCAATTCAATTATACTGCCCATTTCTCTTTTCTTAAATTAAGTTCTCTGAAATATGATTATTTTAGAAAGAAATGTGAAGTAAAAACTGCTTGAATTTGGTATGTTCTCTTAAAATAATGAATCAACAGTTAAAGATCAGAAAGTTTTATAAGAAACAGTCAATTTAAACAAGAAAATGCTAAATTTGAAGAGTTTACACAATGAATAGTTTTTAGAAAGGGGCACATATCAAATTTTGAGTCAGAATGGCAAAACTGTATTGAGAAAAGTTAAATCAGAATTCAAAGTATCTACCAGATTTAGTAATGCTAATTCAACCCAAACAGACTGAGCACTATCAGGACACTGGTTATGTCCTATGCTTTCTCTCTTTGTGTGTATGTGCAATTCAAAAAATCAATAAAATGAGATCTACTAGAACCTGGGTACCACATTCAGTAAGTAAAGACTGACAGTAAGTAAAGTAAGTAAAGTAAACAATAAGTAAGTAACAGTAAGTACAGACTGTTTTATTTTTGTACTCAGAAGTTTGAACCAATGTACAATCTGACAAAGTCACTTTAACAATTTTGATTCATGCTCTTAAACTAATTCATATTCTGTGAAAAACACTTGCTAGGATCAGTACTTGGAATGGAGAAAAATAATGAGTGAATATTCATTCTAATATAGGTATTTTTAAAATCTAAATGACAAAATATCACATATATACAGAATTTGTGACCTTATTGTCATAACCTACTTTTTTCTGCTACAGTACCAGTTAAGACGCCAACTAGTAGACACAACTGGCAAAAACAGTTCTCAAATAATGAATAAAAAGTTCTCCTGACAAATTACAAAGTTCAATAAATAAATATGCAACTTCATATCATAAGAAACAGCTACCTAGATCACACCAAAGAGAAACCTAGCTCGGCACTGTGTTCACACCAGGTATCTGCAGGAAGCCCACTAATACAACAGTACTCTCCTGTTTCTGTTCCACAGCTGTGGCCTCTGGGCGAGAGAAGAACAGACAGGAACAGCTCCATCAGGCTTCTGCCCATCAACTGACTACAACACCTCCCTCCTTCCCAACTGCCCGCTTCCTGCTGTGGCCTTAGAGGGAGAGAACAGGAGCCACCATATGCTGGACTTAATCTCTTCTCCCGCTTCGCTGTTTCGGCTGTGGGCCTTCAAATCATTTCTGACTTTTGGCAACCCTCTGACAGGGTTTTCTGGGGCTCAGAGTGTGTGTCACATCCAAGGTCACCCAGTGGGCTTCTGTGGACAAACAGGGAATCGAACCCTGGTCTCCAGGGTTGCAATCCAACACTCAAACCACTGTACCCCACTGGCTCTCACTGCTAATCTCTTTGCATTCTGTGTTGTGTCTTTTCAATTTGTAAGCCTGAGCACAGGGAACTCTCAAATTAATAGCTGTAAACAACTCATGGAAGGCACCTTGTACTCTGATCTTGCTGCGTGCCTTCAAATCGTTTCCAACTTATGGCAACACTAAGGTAAACCTACCATGGAGTCTTCTCGGCAAGATTTGTTCAAAGGGAGTTTGTCTTTGCCTCTGCCTTCCTCTGAGGCTGAGAGAATGTGACCTGCCCAAGCTCACCCAGTGGGTTTCTGTGGCTGAGCAGAGATTCACACCTTGGCCTCCAGAGTTGTAGTCCAACGGTCAAACCACTATGCCATGCTGATTCTCTCAGTACAAGTAGGCCCTTCACAGGGAACAGGGGCACAGGACCCCTGCGAAAGTCAAAAAACTGCAAATAACTCCCCCTGTGAGTGCTCCCTCTTCCCTGGGGGCACAGGCACTGGCACAGGAGAACGCGGGGGACAAGATCTCCCCTCCCACTTCACTCTCCCACCCATCCCATGTGCAATCATGCCTGCATCAGCAGGAAGGAGAGTGCAAGGGACAGATTTCAAACTCCTTCCCAGCCCATGGACTCCTTCTCCTTATTCCGCTTCTTCCCGATCCTCATCTCAATTTTCTTTTACCTCAGCCAGATTTTAAACTCCTTCAAGTCCATCCACTCCTTCTCCTCGCTTCTCTTCCTCCCAATCTGTCTTTACTCTCCTTTCACTTCAGCCAGATTTTAAACCACTTCAGGCCCCATCCACTCCTCGTCTTCCCAAGCCTCCCTTAATCTCCATTAACTTTAGCTAGTTTTTAAACCCCTCCAAGACCATCCATTCCTTCCCTCCACTCCTCCTCCTCCCAATCCTCCAGGAGATTGAGAAGAGCATTGGGAGAAAGAGGAATGGGGGAGGAAGTCAGTGGGCTGGAAAAGTGTTTAAAATCTGGCTCAGGCAAGGTAGAAAAGGACTTGACAGGCTGGTGCTGTTGGCAGGACAGGAGACAGAGTGGAGCAGGGGAGGATGAGCTAGTCAAGCAAA
The DNA here is from genome assembly GCA_030412105.1 of Cyclura pinguis. Taxonomy (NCBI): domain Eukaryota; kingdom Metazoa; phylum Chordata; class Lepidosauria; order Squamata; family Iguanidae; genus Cyclura; species Cyclura pinguis. Next base: position 60,536,167 of record CM059600.1, on the reverse strand, counting down.
AGCTACAAACTTATAAACAATCAAATCCATGAAAGGGAAACCCATAAATGCGGAGAGTGGACTGTACTGCCAATGCAGTTACACCTCCTATGGTGCCACAACTGCACCACAGCTCTGGATCCTATCAGTTTTTTAACTTTCTGCAGTAGAAACGAGCTGCTAAAACAAACAAAAAAACCCGCGAAGACTTTTAGAACATGCTTATCAAAAGTAAGCAAGATACTCTTAAAAGCGGCACACCTCTTTAAGCCATAGTGGTATGATTTCAAGCAGATGACAGTTTACAAAAGATAAATTGTTATAAAAAAGCAAACCATAAACCACTGCCACTGTCTGCATGAGCTCCCACTGAACTTAGCAGTTTTATCAATTTAATTGCAAGACTGTTTTTCTTACTGGCAACTTTCACCCATAACTTGATTCTGCCTACTGATGTTTTCATTCTTCTTGTTACCATGGTTTCATCACAACAATGCTACAACAAGTCTCTCAAAGGAATGTACAGAATACAGCACAGTAGCTTATTCAGCAACTGAGGGCTATACTTTAATGAAATAAAAATTAGCACAAATTTTTTGTCTACCACACTTGCTTTTCAGAATATTCCAAAATTTGGCCACATACTGCAAACTGCATGATTTATTCTAAGCAATCATATACAACACCAAAAGTTTCAAGCCTCACACAATGCACTGAATCTTTCTGCTATTTATCTATTCTTTAGGCAACTGAGGGTAGGAGACAGCAGTGGGAGAGCGTGTGGGCTTAGCCTTCACTTCTAAGTTCCTTGGATGCTTCTCAAATTTACATTAAAATGTCAGACATAAAAACAATTCCTTTCCATTTGCTTTTCCTTTTGTAATGAATGGTCTAGTCCAATCCTCAAAACTGACTGCAATAAAAATTGTACAGGCTTGTTCATACCATTAGCATTTGCAGATAACACTTATGACACTATTTTTTGACATAACAGCAGCAAGAGATGGCTGGAATGGTTATCACAATTATAGGAAAAACTAGTTTACATTAATATGGTTCATGGAAAGCTAGTGATTTACACTAAAATTCATATTCATATTGTGATTATGAAAGAAAGATGCAATTCTAGAAACATTTTCCCAGGAGCAAATCCTACTTCACTGAGTAGGGCAGACTTCTGAATAAAAATATGGCTGTTAAATAATGTAAACTTTAGGAATAACACTGTCAGGAAAGACAGTATAGAGTAAAGCTTCTGTCTGGCGCACGGATTGAACTCCACCACTTCTATGACAGAATTACGGAGTGGTTTTTGACAAGTCATACTCTGCTTAGTCCCCTTTTACAACTTCATTATTTAACAGTGGTACACAACGCAGCTTACTGTAAAATATCAACATGTATTTGCTTTCAATTTTTTTGTTTTTTCTTTTTTTTAAATTCGAACATACATCAACAAACATTAAATGCTACTAAGTGAGCAACCCCGCTAAACTCTGGATACATACAGGACAGCAGCATAGATCCAAATGACAGTTCAGTAGAAGGCTAATTTTCATGTCCACCTGCACTGCCTAAAGACACATACTGAAGCCTAGATGAAAGACTGCATAGAAAATGTTATATACCTTGTTTTGAACTGTTAGGGAAAAAAGGTGAGGATAATATAGTGAAGAAGCTCAGTCTATTTCTCAGTTTGAAACAGATATTTATTTGAACATGCTCCACAATACTTACCCTATACCTTACTGGAACTAAGTGAAAACTGACACATTGCAACTGCACTATTAGATCTAGACATAACCATTAGTAAAACTTGTTTTTTCCAGAAAAGCAACATGGAAAAGATCACAAAACAGTTATCTACTATTGTCATGTTACCAACTAGGACATTTTGCCAGAGAACTCAAGCAAAATCTACAATAACTTTTTAAAATAATTAAACACTACTTTCCTACTGAAGGGATTAAATATCCTAAAGGCACCAGAATCCATCTAAGCAGAGTCAGCTCTGGTTAGAACTTGGATGGGAGACTGCCAAGGAGTACCAGGTGCTGTACGCTATACTTCAGAGGAAGGAACTGGCAAAACGACCTCTTAAGTATTCCTTGCCTAAGAAAACCCTGTGATATTCACAGGGCCACCGTAAGTCAACAGGCAGCCTGAAAGTATAAATTCACACAAACACACATACACAAAGCAAAGGTTAATTTGCAGAGGTCTCTGGTGAAGACTGGAAGCAAGACAAGACTTCGCTCTGCTGCAGATTTTTTCTCAAAGGCTACTGTGATGTGAGAAATACCCCACCCCAGAGCCCTCTGTGATGCATAAAAAATTTCAAGGAGGGCAGGGGGTTTCTCCAAGAGTGGCACACAACAATTGCCAAATCATGGATTCAGTTAGTCATTACTTTTGTGTATTCATTATTTTAACTATATTAATCTGCATAATTTGCAATCTTATCTTTATGCTCTACTCTCAGTGCATGTAAATAGTAAATGGCCCACTAGCAACAGATCTGTTTATAATACCATACTACTGAGGTATAAATTATTTGTAGTATATGAACATGCACTTCTATTCTTAAAAAATGTCTTTAATACTCACTTAAGATAAAGATTTTTTTTAAAAAAAAATTAATGTATTTAGATTCCCCCCCCCCAAAAAAAATTAAACAAGATTTCTCACCAAAGATTTGGAAGCAACCTTAGCAATTATTCAGTAAGATGCAATGGACTGGGAACCAGTTCAAGAACAAGAAACAAGGAGCACACAATGAAGAAGTGCAAAAAGTGAAGTCACCCAAAGACTTGTATTGGGATCATCCTTTTTAACTTTTTCATTAGTGTTCACAATGACTTGGAAATAGGTCTGAAAACTGATGTGGCCACACTTGGAGATGGTATCAACAAAAATCAGATTGCTAACACTCTAGTAATGATCTTCCCATATTGGATAAATGGACATTAAAAAGGCAAGTGAGATTCCAGAGAAGAAAGCATGAAGTGGTAACACTGTAAAAGAGTTTATTGGATTCTTCCAGAAAGATGACCAGGGAAGGCATTACACAAGGATTTGCTGTTGTGTGTTTTCAGTCCTTTCTGACTTACAGTAACCCTAAGGTGACCCTGTGCTACGATAATATAGTAGTCTGAGCATTTGGCTGTGATTCTAGAGACCAACGGTTCAAATTCCTGCCTGGCCGTGGAAACCCACTAGGTGACCTAAGGAAAATTACACTCTATCTAAGCCTCAGAGGAAGCAAAAGCAAGCCCCTTTTGAACAAATCTTGTTAAGAAAAACTCCATGCTGGGTTTCCTTAGAGCTGCAGTAAGTTGGAAATATCTTGAAGGAACCTAACAACAAGGTGACTCTATCACAGCATTTTCTCGGCAATTTGTCACTGCTATTGCCATACTCTAAGGCTGAGAGAGTGGGACTTACATAATGTCACCCAGTGGATCTCACACCTGAGCAGAGATTCAAACTTTTGCTTCCCAGAGTCCTGGTCTAATAGTCAAACCACTACACAATACTGGTTCTAATTCCATGTAAATGTTAACCAACTGCAATGTGAAATGTGAATTCCATGTTAGAGAACCACTGAGGGATCAAAATTAAAATGAACAACATCGTAGTGCCTTCACAGAAATCCACAAAATACTGTTTTAGTAGCACTCACATATCAAAAAGAATACTGTAGATTTGCAGGGCGCATACATAAAAGGGCAATCATAACAGTCAAGGGACAGGAACAACTACCCTATGGGGAAAAGCTGCAATATTTGAGGACCTTTTTTAAAAGATGACATGGAGGGACATGATAAAGTTATTTATGGCATTACAAAAAGAGCATAAAGAAAACTTTTCTTCTCTTTCTCAAATTACCAGAATGTTAGGTCATCTAATAAAGCTGAATGACAGAAGACTCTGGACAGACAAGAGCACTTTTTCATACACAAAGATGTGTGCTGCCCACAATCAAGCAGAAAAACATCCCTCTGCCACTAAAGTCATCCAGTTTCATTCCCTTCACATCTCTATTTGCACAGTGCATGTTGCAATCATGGAATTTGTTTCTACGGGACATGGTGATGATCATCAACTTAATTTTAAAATGGGATATGATTCACAGATGAGGCAACTCATGGCTACCTGACATGATGCTCTGTTAAGCTATCTCCAGGATCATGGCCAACATCCCTCTCAGCACTGCACACCTGGGAACGATAGCAGGAGATAACTACTGTCCTCATGCCTTGCAGCTGACATCTTGGTGTATCTGGCTGGCCACAACAGACTGGAATGCTGGATAGAGAGGCATTTGGTCCAGCAGGGCTATTGTGTTCTTAATTACGGTCTGTGCAGGAGGAGGGGGGCTAACACCCAGAGACTGTAAGCATCCGTAACTCACTCAGCCAGGTATATCTTCAAGGCTGTGACATTATTTGGTTATTTCATCTCCCAACTCAGTGTTGATGCCTAAATAGGAAAGTCTATTCCTAAGGAGTGACTTGAATGTTGGAGTTCCACGAGAACTAGCTATGTACTACATCAGATATGAACATCTTTAGAACTGAACATTCTATTCTAGATTTCCCATTTAGACTTTGTACCAAATACCGGAAATTGGGGAGGTCATGGTAGCTCAGAAGCATGATACCAGGCATGGAACAAACAGCAACAGGAACAGCGCCCTGCCCCTACAACTACAAATGAACGCTTAACATGCCAAAAAACAAAATACAACATGAAACACTTCTTGAAACCATCTGAAACTGCAGCAAAATGTGTGGAACAGATCTGCTTCTAACTGGGACCTTCCAATGAGAAAATGTATAATGCATAAATCTTTAATGAAAAGATGATAGCAATACCAGAGTAGCTCCATAATTAGTATTTAGTTCATTGACTCCAATAAGTTAGCATGCACACATACTACTACAGCAGATACAATGTGTATGGGCTCATGTACAAGGAAGGGCTTTCACTTACATCTGTTACAGACAGCTGGGAAGGCACTGAAAAGAAAGTCCATAAAACACAGGAGAAAAGGAGGCCACAATAAAGGCTTCATGAACTAGTTCATCCCCAGAGCACACACTTAATGTGATTTTTACAAGATGTACAGTATGTTGTTTTAATGTATTTCTATCATTTAACAGACTGTATAAAGCTTGACTTCCATAAGTAATTTTACGGGCATTTTAAAACAATATATTTAGAATGTAGAGACCTTGTTGATTCTTGCAGATACTAAGATAGACCCCAATCAAACAGCCTGGGAGGTTGGTGCTCATTTTGTTTAAAAATGTAACTATTATAACACTGAACCATACTAAACATCCCCTGACTTGAGCTGGTTTCTTCAAACTTAAAAAAAAAAAGGCTTATTTCATCCCTTACCTTTTTTATAATCTACTCTATGTCCTCAATATCAAATTGTTGCACAAAAAATCCTGACTTCCCTTGATGACAGAAATGATTAAACGTTCCCTTCAATCATTCAGTCCTCAGGTGTTGCAAAATGGTCACTTTCATCATCAGTTATGCCTCAAGTGATACTACTAATGAACATGGTAAACTGCTCTTTTTTCAAACAATATTGCATTGTTTCAACTGTGACTGAATCCCAGAGTTCTCTGCTTCTAATGTCTGAAGTGCTGGCACTGGTGGGGAAAGGAGAAAGCCAATGCAAGAAGAGAGCTGACTTCTGTTAAATATCTCTTAGCTAGCTTGCAGACAAAATAATGATTAATGATGTTTTATTGAGAATTTATCAGCTTCATTAGGATGTTACATATCTGATTAGAAATGGAAACCTGCAAGAAGCTGTCCAAGTAAAACAGATACATCAGATGGCACACAGAGCACTAAATTAAATCAAATGCAACTTGGGAAAAAAATATGAAATACATTATATATATTTCTGGGCCATACTCCATCAGCACCAGCTTAGCTGTTCATGATCAGAATGAAACAGCACAAGTCAGCAGGAGGAATGACCTAAATTATTACTTTTGCCAGGCTAATCTAAGCATATTGTATTACTTCAGATAAGCAATTCTGAGTTTAAGGTATATCCAAATCCCTCAAATTGCCTAGCACTGAGCCTTGCTTAAGAAAACTGCATTCTATATTATGGATTGAGCAAGGAACTGCAGTATTAAAAAGTAACTCTTATTCAGTGTGTTACTGAAAATGCCAAGGGACACCTGCTATTTCTGGAACATAAATCTTAGACAAGAGGTAGAGGCCAGGACACAGATATCCAGGTGCTGACTGTTACAACAGCAAACAAACCTCTGAAAAGAAAATTTCCCTTTGATGGGCAGTCTAGTAAGATCATGAGAATGCCATCTGCTGTGGATACTACCATTCCTACTACTAAATTTCAGTAACATTTTTAACATGCAAGCGTTTTTATATTCATTCCTATTATAGCCATTCAAAATAAGTTACCTTGGAATTACTTAAGTTGACTAAAGTCTTCATTCAACTTATGGATAAAGGCAAACAAAACTATACAGAAAGTGAACTAGAATTCCACTGGGCTCAAGACTGCTCTACTCCTCCTGTCCCTACTTAGTATGCACAGCAGCTATAAGAGATGCCCACATACCTCCTCCAATCCCTTGAAATCTTCCTTTCCTACTCAAATGTTATGTTCTCTCAACTCATTTGAAAAAGAATGCAGGAAGAACATAACGTGGATATGAGAAGCATATTCAAAGTTCCCAATCCTCACAGCAGCTGTGGTGCTCCTTGCACCTGTCCATACCCCAAGATCCTTTTGCTACTGGAGGCTCTACACACACAGAGGAACAATTTCTCTGCTAATAGTTGCTATTAAGAAACAGGTATGTAGAAAAGCACTACATTTATCACAACTTACATTCTAGAATCTGACAAAGAAAGAACAACCATTTGCCCTTCCAAAGAAATGCAAATATGCTGTTTCCATATTATTTACACTCTGTAATATTGGGAGTAACATTCACCTGGCACTGGTAGATAAATCTGACTCATCTAGATTCTCAAATACTGTAAAATCTGATCATGAGAAGCTTAGGAGCAAAGCAATGATTGAATGATGAGGGAGGGACAAACCAGAAAGCTAACCAGAGGTACTTATAAAATTGATAGATTCATTCATGGGTTAAATAAGTACAGACAAATGAAAGTGAATGAGTCAGCCTCTTAACTATGGCTAAAAAAATGCAAAGCAAAAAAGACGCTCTGATAGTTTTGTTTAATCTGTAGTAACCTGTCACCCAAAAATCCACAATTCAGATCAGACACACACGTAAGATATAAACAGTGAGGAGGAAGAACTTTATTTCCAGCACAAATCAAACTGTGGAAGTATCTTAACACTAGGATAAATCCAACTGCAAGTATGAAACAGAGCAGACACACTGAATTAATCAAATTTACCCAGGTGCTGACTAACCATTTAGCATGTGTTTCAATGGCTAACTCTAGCTGGAGCCGGCAAATCAATTTAAATCGTTAACAACATCAATCAGAAACAAAAATTATGGGGCTATTTCTGTAATTGTTCATTCAAATTATTTTAATATGAGTCCCAGCAGTGGGGAAAAGCAGGATATAAACAAAACAACGACATCTGAATTACAACTGCAGCTACAGATTTCACACAGCTAAGTGTTTTAACAACCAGTTCTAAAACAGCACTGACAGTTTCTCATCTGTTAGGATTTTTAAGTATCATTTATTTAAGTCTTATTAATCATAATAAAAGTCCACTGGTTTAAAAAAATCTTATGACGACTTTTAAATGCACAGCATTTCTTGTAACAGATTTCCCCAACCTTCACATCTGACTCACTTATAAGAATTGCACTGATGCCTCTTCAACTGCTACCCTAGTAAATGTTCTATTTAATAAAATCTCCTGAAAAAAGATATTTTCGTTACTGAAATCCAAGAATTTTATAATGGAAATTTAAAGCTGGATGTTCTTCAACAGAGGAAGAGAAGCAAGTTAAATAGGAAGCAAAAACACAATTGCAAGATGGTTAGAAGTATCTGGACAGATCAGAACTTTAAAAGAGAATTACAACTTTTATTTTGTCTGTCTCTCTGACTCTCTGACCCATCACTATACTCACTTACTGAATCATCCAGTAACACCTGAATATGGTTTCTAGACATGATTCAAGCTTCCAGTGTCTAAAACATCTAAATAGAATTACAAAGTCACAGATATTGTATACAAGTTAGACTGTAGTGAGCAGTTATCTAAAGTCAGGGGACCACATACACCCTTACCAGACTTAAGGTCCAGGGACTGCAACACCATGTCTTGCCCTAAAGCTTCCTTCTTAATTTTGTTACATTTGACAAAAATTCTCAAAATGCCCCCCTGTAATCTACAGGGATGTGGGTAAGATATTACCACTGGAAGAGGGGCTAGGCTTTTTAAGACCCAGAAAAGGACTTTTTCAAACTAGGAAGAAACTAGAAGCCATTATAAAATGATATATGCTCCCAGCCTAAAACAGAAACATGCCCTCATATCCCCTAGATGGTACAGAAGAAGAAATTCTGAGTAAATAAGTGAATAATAAGTAAATAAATAAACTGAGGGGTGAGGCTCTGAGGGCCTCAGAATGGACTTGGGACTACATGCAGACCACAAGCCATACTGTCCCCATCCAAGTTAAACAGATCTCTTCTTACAATTCAAAAAAATCTGCCTAAAAATATAGTTAAAACCAGAATCCAAAGATATAACGTAAGTGTACAAAGAAAGGCCTCATACCTTCAGTGAGTAACTTCGGCCTGTTGTTCCAACAGTAGTAGCATTTCCTCTGCCAAACAGGTCAAGCAGCATTTAAAACTGAACAAGTATAATTGTTTCTTCAAGAACAACATCCTACAACATATTTTGTGGCTGCCTTTATACATGCATCCACAGCTCCCAGGTGTTCACCGTTTTTTTCACTCAGAAAATAGTGTAGAAATTTGACATATGAGATATATAAACAATAAATATCTTGCAGGCACAAGCATCTGGGTTTTTTTTTTCATAGAAAGTACATTCCTGTCCCTTTGAAGGGAGGCCAAAATTTTAACTGCAATACCTGTATATAGTTATAGGCAATTACTGAGTCTTTAAGTTTAGCATACCAGGTAACTCAAGTCTAGTTTGTCTACTTTTACACATGAGACATAGGAGGGAGCCTTTTTTTGGGAGAATCACAATTCTAAATGGTTCAGCTACTCTTTATGGGGAGATACCATTTTAATTAGAGCACTATTATGCTACCACAACTGAGACAGATTTACAGAACCCAATTATCCAACACAGACATACACATTTGCTTTCTGTCAAGAAATTAACCTTTAAGCAGAGTGGGGAAACCCATGGCCCTTCAGATTCTGTTGGCCTGCAGTGTCTTCCAGCCTATTCAACATAAGCAATTGCAAAGTGTGATAGAAGTTGCAGCACAACACCAGAAAGCCACAAGTTCCCCATCCTGCTTTAAATCTAGAAGGTATAAGCCAAAGTAAACCTTTATACTGTCAGTAGCTGGGTTGTTTTTAACTGAAGAATTTTCTTCTCATTTTCCATACAAACTAAGGCAAACTAATAAGAGTACATATATACCATAGTTAACAAAGTAGATACAATGGGCTCTCCTCTCGCATAAACTTCGCACGCACAAATGTGAGCTTATGCTAAGTGTTGTGTTCCATTATCGTCAATGGAAGAAGTGCACGCACACCCACACTGCCACAGGCACATGCATGTTGTATCCATTGACTATAATGGGACCTAACACTTTGTACTTTTTGTTTTACGTGGGAAAACAGAACCCCTGCATACACATCAGGCTCACTGTACATTCCTGGGCACTACTTCTTTAACAGCAAGTCTGGTACTAGAGGCAGAAATAACATGGAAAGAGTAACGATAGGTCCCTTTACTGCAAAGATGTCTCAACATGTTTCAACAAGCTTGTTGTTCAAAACTAACAATATGATCATGTGAAATGAAAAATTCAGGCCACATAAGCCTTGTAAAGTAGACAAAAATATGTTGAACTTCTTTGAGAGTGCCTAAAAGCTCCTTCCAAAATGCATACAGGGATGACCGTTTTTCTTTCAACAGCCTCCACTTCCCTTATGATTTCTATTCCGGTATCCCCTTACAGATGTATACTTTTTAAAAATGTTGCCTATTTTGTTGTTCTGTTTTTATCTATTTTGTTGTTCTGTTTTTGTTCATGTATGCTAAGTAAGAGACTCTGAAGGCAGCCACTGTTTAGCTTGTCTGTTATAGGCAGGCACACACATTATAGTAGCATTTCCTAGAGCAAAATCCCATTCTTTCGCAGCTCAAGTTTTTTTGCATTGTTTACTGCAGATGTACTGATGCAATCTGATACTAAAAGTATGTTTTTCTCTACACACACACCACCAACCTGCCAATACAACTAAATAACTCCCAACTACACAGAAGACAAGAATGCACAGAGGGCTAGGAGAGTATAAAAAGACTTTATAAAAAGAGATTTCTTTGTCAGAGGCCTTGTTAAGTGAAATATGCCTGCAATAACTTAAGACCGTTCACAGTATTTTTAAAAAATGGTTTTAAGAACTGTGTACCCAAAGTAAAAACTTATCTTGTTAAGGACAGGTTAAGGGAACTAAATATGACACAAAGATCTGCTTTCAGCAAAGAGCTCACTGGACTATAAGGAAGTACATTTATGCCCCATTGTTCACAATTGTAAGTAACTGTACTGTAAAAGTCCTTTTCCATGGTTGGAACTTAACACACTGCAATAAATCATCTCAAAACTGAAAGCTGTTTCTTTTTTGAATTCCTTCTCCAGGAAATTCCTAGATGTTTTCTAAAAATTAAGTATTTAGTTTCTACATTTGGGGATATCCAATTATTTCTTAAATGCTCCAATAACAATTCTCATTATTTTGATTAACATTAAACCAGAGAGGATGTATTTTCAAAAATCAAACATACTGGGGATCAGTACTGGCACTATAACAACAACAAGACTTACGTAACATGGAACTAGACTGTCCACATTATGATAAAGAACACAAAAAGTGCATCTGCAGAATACATAAATACAAGTTTCCAGAATAGCTGTTGCATTATGACCTTTGCTTTAAGCTAGCCCTAGGTTCTAAGTTTTCCAAACTCTACCAAATTTAGACTTAAACATGTTTAGACTTGTGCAACAAGTAAACAGTTATTAAATCAAAAGTTTATTGCATGTTAGGAAAAGCTGGAAGGTTATTCTTTTCTTACTGAACTGAACCTTTTGTTTGAAAAAATAAACATGATTTCAGAGCTTCTGCTTTCCCTTAAATCCAGAGTCACACAGAAAAGAATAGTTGTATTTTGTAAGCTACAGTTCGCTGAAACAAAATTTCTTCCTGAAGCATAGGTCAGAATTACTCTCTCCCACTGTGGCAACTTGGAAGCCAAAAATGACCATTCACTGATAACACACGTCAGAGAGCTTTCTGCAAAATGGTGAAGCAATAAGGAAGTCAGAGCAGCATGAAAACAGGAAAACCCAGATACACAAACACATGCATTTACATGTTTCTTTGCTTTGACTCCTGCAATTTGAGTTCACTAGAGGAAAGCTGGAATAAAAATGTAATAAACAAACTAATCTGCTGCTAAAAGATGTATGTTTCAGGCAAACCATCCCAGATGCAACTTTGTCATTTCTACGCAGAACAGGGCAAGCTTTCCCACTGAAGCCCGGGAAAGCCACTACCTGTCACTGTAGCAAATAACACAGGGCCAGATGAATCAATGAATCAACGCAGTAAAAGGCAGCTTCTTATGTCCCTAACACTGTTCTCTCTCATACTCATCTCACTTTTATCTCTGCACTCTTCTCTTCACAGGCCACAATATCTCCCTTCCTTAAATCCTTACACTGATCTCCCATTTGTTCCCAGACCAAGTACAATCTCCTAATCCTAACCCCAAAGACTAACATGGCCTTCCTTCCACCCACTCTCTTTGCTCTTACATCAAATACATCTCTGTCTTCAGCTGCACCACACTCATCCCTCTGAAAGTATCCTACTCCCTTAAAGGATTCAACCCTTTTCCTCTTACTATCCCTTATGCCTGCAGGTATCTTCCAAAACAACTATGTGATGCTATGCAGCTTACTTCTTTCAAATTCACTCTCAAAACTCACTTCTTCCATGAAGTCTTTTGCACAATATTCTACTAAGCTTCCCTGTTACTATCTATAATTCAGCACAGGGAAGTAAGTAATTTGTAACAAATGCCTGACTTCTCAGTACCTGTGAGCATTACTGGCTTCTAGCCAATTCTTCAATACTGCTGGCATAGGAAAATATGGCCTATTAATCCAAAACTCTGTGAAGTGACTGACATTTTGCAGTCTCTATTGTTCTCTACCACCCTTGTTACTGAAGGGGTGGTAAATCAAAATCAGGCTGACCACTTCAACAAATTGATGCAGTGAGCAAGATTAGAAGATGACACAGGTGCAAGTCATGACATAGAAATATGTGTGCTCTAATTGGTTGCATGGACAAAAGTAAATGAGTAGGAATGAGGTATGATATATCTAGGAAAAGCAGGTGTTTGGTTTTCCATGGCACTTCAGTCCTTGCCTTCTCAACCACACACCTAGCCATTCCACCAACACAAAATAAGAACTATGTATCCAATAAAAAACTGTTAGTCATTTAAGAAAGTCGATTCTTGGTCTCGTTTTTACATTTCAGATACCATTTTCCACATCGGATGAATAAGGATAGGCTTCCTAATTACATTATGACAAGGGAAAGTGGTATGAAGAAGAAAAGAAAACCAACACAAAAGACTGTGCTTTGAAAAAGTCATTCTTATTATTAATTCTTTGTATCTAAACTGGGCCTGAAAAGGACCAGGAGAACGTTGCATTTAAGCACATCTCTGTATGTCATTTAATTTTTGGATCAAGAAGGGCACACACATAAAAAGGGTGTTTTGTGAACTGTTCTCATAACTAATTATTCAACTTAGTAGTTGCAAACTTGGACTATGCATGTACGTATTTAATGCTACCAAACTAATTTTGCTAAATAATTACAGAACTACATTTCCGAGAGAAAACTAGTATGTGTTCTCTTACAAGTCAAAAGCTAAGAAAACATGAGTGTGCCCATTTTTGTGCAATAATTCTAACCCCAGTCCACCTTTTTACCCTAGTAATAGTAAAGTGTACCAACCATCTGACTCAATATCTGTAATCAAAGTTAACTCAGAGCTCTGAAAACTGACTGCAAAACACACAATGTCTGTCCACTTTCTGCCTTTGAAAGCAGGGCCATAAGTGTGTAAACTTCAAAGAGAAAGCATCAGATTTATTGTATCCAGCAGAATCTATTAAAATTGACAGGCAACTCTAGAAAGAATCAAAGGCACACCAAAAATACTTTTCAATCTTTGATGAACAGCTTTTAAGTCTAAAAGAAAGTTACCTGATTAGTGAAGCTTGAGAAATACTTATACCACAGAACTGTTCATTTGGAACTGTATATACTTTTAAAGAATCCACACATGAAAGCATTTAGTTGGTAACTTTCTTTCTGGCTCATCCAGGAGCACAGAACAAAACTATCAGTCAATTAAACCCACTCACATTGTCTCTCCAGTCTTGGCAACATGACAAAGAAATTGATCCAGTATTGGGCACACTTCCTTCTTCCCCCTCTTTTCAAAATCTGCAAAGAGGACAGAAGAACCAAGATAAAAGTCATTAAAAACACAGCTTACTGGTTAAGTATCCTATAGACCCTCATGCTCTCAATGAAAAACTCACTCTCTCACATGTAACATCCACAAACATACCCAGACCCACTCCTGAGTAGGCCTCTGAACCGACATTAAATATATTTTAGTATCTGGACAGCTGACATTCGACTTCTCTTTCAAAGGCAGTTTCTGATACAGGCCACCCGCCCCAGGTTGGAAAGGAGGGTGAAGCACAGTCAGTGCAACCCAGTGATTTCTTGGGAAGGGTGGGAGGAGGAGAATAGGAAAAGGTTGCAAGAAATGGTAGAAAGGGATGGAAATGCAGATTACAAGGAGGCACGGATACCTAAGACAGAGAAGGGATAGACAACGTTGACGAAAGGCTTCTAAAAAGCCCTTTTAAGGCAGGGGTAGAAAAATCAGCTGGAAGGGAACGCTCTGGTACCGGGGGCCCGTGAGGGTCCCCGCGTACGCCTCGCCTCGCCGAGGATGCCAGGAGGCAGGACCGGGGGCCCTCGAAAACAAAACTGCTCAGACTCCGGAGGCAGAGGGAGGGAAGGAATGGCTTCCATCTACCCGTCTTTCCCGAGGGGCAAACCAGAAACGCGTCCTCCTTCCCCCAAGGAAAAGATTCCTTGAAGCTCCGACAGTCAAAACAGAAGCCCGGGCCTCCAGTCCCCAATTCCCAAGGCCGGCGCCCCCCTCCTTCCCCTCCCCCGTGACCTCAGGGTAACCCCAACCCCCCAAAACCCCACAGCCCTCACCTTTCAGCGCCTCCTGCAGTCGCTCGATATCCATGATCCGCGGCTACCGCTTCCTCCTCCTCCTCCTCCTCCTCCTGCCCCTCGGGCCCTCACAGGAAACAACCCCACCAGCAGCCGGGCAGCGACGGTGTTTCAGCCTCAGCCACCCCGAGAGCGAGAAAGAGCCGATGAGAGACGAGAGCGAGGCAGAGAGAGAGAGGGCGGGGGGCAGAGAAGCAGACAGAAAGACACACGCACCGAATCCCCGGCGGCCGGGCTCAGCAACCTTCCAACATGGCGCCCAAGCCGTCGCCGTGCGCGCCCCCGCCACACGCTCGCAACGAGCACGCCGAAACAAGCCTCGCCTCGCCTCTCTTCCCGCCGGCCACAGAGGGGCGAGCGCGCGCGCGCCCGCGGGAGGAGGCGGGAGAGGAGATGGGAGGGGGAGGAGCCATGGGCGGTGACGTCACAGCCCGGGCGGTGAAAGCCCGAGGAAGGAAGGAGCCGAGACGCCGGAGAAAGCTGCTCGAGTTCGGATTGGACGAGAGAGGCGCCTTCCCCCCCCTTTTTTTTTTTCATTTGGCTCGTCTGACCCGGCGTGGCTCTCCGCACCGCCCACTCCGAATGACGTCACTCACAGGCTGGAGGGGGCGAGCTCGGCTGGTTCCTTTTTTCCTCGGCTTTAGCCCGGGCGGAGGGCGGGCGGTCGTGTTTTGGGTGAATCCGTCGGCGCTGCTGAGCCCCGGGAGGGGAATTGACGATGCCTCCGCGCGTGCCCCCACGAGGAACACGGGCGGCTCAGTTATTTATCAGCAGAGTGGGACTGCTTCTCTCCGTCCTCAGCATCCCATGCTCTCAGCTGGCGCAACAAGTTGCATGTTTTGGCAGCAACTCCCAGAATCCCCTCGCAAGCCTCTCCAGTTTCTGTTCTGAGAGCCATAACCATTTCCGCACTGGACTGTTATAGCGCTATGATTCCACTTTCAACGTCCTATGGAATCCTGAAGTTTGCAGTTTCGGGAGGGGCCCCTCCCGAAACTGCAAACCTCAGGATTCCATAGGATGTTGAAAGTGGAATCATAGCGCTATAACAGTCCAGTGCGGAAATGGCCTATAAACTAAAACGTGATTTTTTTTTTCAAATTTTTCCCGCTTATCCCGGTTGACCTATCCGCCGATCGCGGCTCCAAGCACACACACGAAGAGAAGCTGCTTTCAGGAAAATGGAGCTGCAAAACTCTTGCAACGGATTTCGGAAGCGCTCAGGATTTTGCCCTTAGTTAGTGACTTGACAGGAATACTTTTCCTACCAGCGCCATCAGAGATTATTGGCCTGCAAATGGAACAAAGATTATAGTCGATTATAGTAAAATGTGGCTTCTAGCAGTTGGACGCAGTAAGATTTTGATAATCTTGGTAAATTGTGATTAGGCAATTTAACTTCATTTTTTTTCGCCACAGCACAACGTGAAGTTTGCTCACTTTTTTTTTTTAATGGTGTTGGCTGCTAAGTGGAAACCCGCCTATTTCTTTATTTGAGGTTTGTGTTTATTTTTGTACCTATTTTCTGATAATACTGTTAAAGGGCAGTCAGTGGTGGAGAGAAATACTCTCGAACATGATAATGATACAGCAGGTAGCTCATCTGCACTGAATGGTACTTCAGTGAATGCTTAGAATGGATCCAACACTCCTTTTCACAACCGCAGTTCCGTACTTTTGATTTTAATGTGTTTTTTTTTAATCCAGTTGTGATACTATGATTTTCCCAATCCTTTCCCCTTCTAGTTAAATGCTGCTGACAACCTGGTTACAGCTCAAATAAACCATTTTTGAGATTATTTGAATATTCAAAAGTCACGACACTGGGAACTATATTTTTCAAAGTATGAAAGTCTTGAACCATGCTGCTCTATTTTTCTTCACATTTTGGATATATTCTTCATTGGGACATTTTATTCACGAGACAAAACTTGTATCTGAAAGGGAATCTTTGTCTTGAAGGGAAAAATTAGATGTCAGGAATAATCCATAGAGATGGAAAAAACAGGGACTGCACACTGCCTCAATTGGCTTTTGTTGTCTTTTGCAGGGCAAAACTATAATACCACGTGTAGGAGTCAGTCCAAATCTCTGTAGTACACTATCTTATTTGTTTGCATTGGTTGCCTCATGTATTTGATTAGAAATAAGAGGTGCCACTAACAGTTAATTGAGGATGCATTTTTTTTTACTGAATAATCGATTTGGTTTACCCTTGTGAAAGTGGAGAGCCGGACAACTACCTGAAGATCTGAACATGCTGATCTATGTAATTCTGAATCTGATTTCTCTCTAGAAAAACTGATCATCAGTTGCAATGTGGTGACAGCCAGAGCTGCTGTTCCAAAAAAGGAGGAATAAGTCACTCTTGACCTGAGCAATTTAACTGTTCTTTGAATTGTGAGCAATATTCTGAAATCTTATATAAACAAAAAGGATTTATAGCCACCTTGAGGGTTCTGGATTAAAATGCAGGACAGAAGTCAGTTAAATAAATGTGGTTGGGCTGTCTCTCCAGATAATGTCACATTCTTTTAATAATAAGACATTAATGAGTTGTTCTAATGTGGAAGACCTAAATGATGCAACTGTACTTTTTATAGGCAACTCTAGCATTTGATTCCTTGGGAGTGAGCTAAACAGAATGGGACCATAGCAGCAACTTAAGGAAAAGCTCTATATCACCTGGCACATCCCACTAAGGGGGTGTTCTGAATAATAAAGGTCTATTGGTATTGTTAACACAGCAGTTACGTTTTGTAGAATATTAGCTCACTGAGTTTTCACCAACTTTCATTGACTTAACTGTGATTAAAAAGATGGAAGGCCTGTGTTGAGCATTTGCTTTGTTCTTACTAATGATGCTCCAATTAGATATTTAGTGATCTTTGACCTGCAGCGGCCTAAGGCAATTTTGTTCAAAGAAAAGCATTTGCTTTCATCATGTACACACACTGGATTAGGTTCATTATGGAACAATCCATTGCACCCATGTGATTTCTGACACTCTGCCTGCAGACGTGGAAACAAGCAGTCTTCAGTATCAAGGGAGAACAATATACAGACCAAGGAGAGTTTGGGAGTATCTCACCTCATCCCAGGCTCACCCATCTTTATGGGTGTTTGGTGTCAGTGAGGAAATTGCACGTAGTCTTTGGCACTCACTGCGGTGCAAGCAGTAGAAAAACCAAAGGAAGAGGCAGACCTTAAGCTGGTGCTTGAAAGTGGTAATTTATTGTGTGAAGATTGCCCAGCATGCTTTGAGCAAAGGTCTTTCTTAGGGTCAAAGGATTGTCACACATCTTATTCTGCTGTGCCACAAAATATATGCTTCAGTTGTTTGAGTACGTGGATTGGGCGCGTATGCTGGGCAATCTTCGTGTAATGGATTACTGATGTCAAACATCAGCTTGAAGCCCAACTCTTTCTTCACTCTTCCGTTTGGGCTGCTGTTCCCTATTCCCCATCCCTTTCTCTCTTACACGATTGTGGTAGCACTGAAGGAAATGGAAAAGCAGTGAGAAATCAATTGTCCTTAAAGTATTCATATACACCAGAAAATTTCTGGATACCGTTAGATTTAACACACTTAACCCTCCAGAAGATAGCCTTTCTTTGCTGCTATGGGCTATTATCATAGAATTCAAGTGACAGCACGTTCTCAGACAACCTCCAGGCTGGTGAGGGAGAAGAGAGAGCAAAAGCGTTCTCTTGCTCCTCCTTTTCACTTTCAGAACAGCAGAGCCAATTTGTCATTCCATGGAGTAGCTGACAAGGCTCATCTATCTTTCAACATTTTTCCTGGTGGCTGTGCATATTATATTATGCCCCTGTAATGTCCAATAAGGACAGGAAACAATTGCTGTCCAGGGGACAAAAGAAATGTGAGATAACATTAACCAGTCAAGGACCAGCTTGATCCCAACATAGCAACCCTCGGTTTGGTGAGACCGTAGCAGAAAAGAGACATTAGGGTATTAACAATGCTCCTTATCTGCAAGCCCTTTAATAGGAAAGATTATGCTGCATGTTAATAACAATAATAACAGTAACAATAATAATAATATTTTTATTTATTGCCCACCTCTCCCCAGGCTTGAGGTGGGGTACAACATAGATACAATTAAAAACAAATTGTGACTAAAATACCCTAAAAACACAAAACATTCAAAATACCGATATATGCTAGTTAAAACATAACATAATTAAAAAGTACAATTAAAAGTACAAATACAATTAAAAGAACAATTAAAAGTACAATTAAAATAGACTGGGTAGACCTGTTGGAAGAGATAGGTCTTTAACTCTTTTTTGAAATTTGGACGGCCTATTTTGTTGTCGGATCTCTTCCAGCAGGTCATTTCACAGTCTGGGGCGGCCAACAAGAAAATCCGCTGGGTTACTGTTACCGGTCTAGTCCCGGCCGGTTTCAAGTAAATGACCTCCAGAGGACTTAAGTGTATGGGGCAGATTATATGGGAGGAGGTGATCCTGTAGGTAACAGTTAAGAGCTGCTATTCAAGAAAATGACAGCCTTGATCTCATACAGGTAGTCTGACTTTTCTTTGGGTCTTTGGATTTGCCAAAATCACCTGTAAATTAACACCATTCATAACCACTGGTATTATAATTCCTATCCAGTCTGAATCTCCCTGGCTATTACATGAGGAAGATGGTTTTTCGTCCCTTTTCAGAGATCTCTCCTTCTTTTGCCTTTGTCTGAGACTGATTCCAGGTGAGGATTTTATTGTGCAGAAATCTTTCCTCACAGGTTGTGTAAGGAACTTTACCATTACATTGCTACCATACTACTTTCTTGTGACTTGATCCTAAAGAATCCTAGAATTTGGTGAGATACCTAAATTTTTTTCCTAGAGAACTCTTGTACACTCCCCTGGACTTTAATTCAGGTACCCTGAATGTGTGTTGGCAGTATAAGGTGGTTTAGCCCTCAGTCTCTCTCTCCTGGAAATCGGACGTGGACTAGAGAGCTCTAGCAGGGTACCTTACCAGCCTACAAATTCCCTAATTCCTTATGATGAAGACATAATAGCTGAAGTAGTATCAGACTGATATAACTGTATAATACATATGCACCCACAGAGTTTTGGGGGTGGGGGGGCAGGCAACATAGTTTTTCATCTTCCATGTTTTCTCACCAGTGTTTCTGTCATCTTCTATTTTTTTAACCACAAAAATAGATAAAAGGAAAGTACACAGTGCCTTTTCATTAGAATGCTAAGAGCCCTGACAATTTGGATCAAAATTTTGGAGCACAACGGCATATTTCTTTTTGCTATCCTGGCCATTCCAGGTGCCTCAACCAAGATAGAATAAAACAAAAAGTAAAGCCAGCAACAAAAATAAAACAGTATGAAGCACAGAATGCATCTTCCTGTTGTATGAAAAAGGGAAGGCAACCTGTGTTTATACCATTTACTCAGCACAGAGTTTCATGTTTGTGCTGAAAACAAACCTATTCAAAACCCCTGTCTGGCAAACCAACATATTTTGTAACAATCTTTACTCAGTTTTTAAGTCCCAGTTTTTGGTAACTTTCCATGAGCCATGTTTGGAATGTAAACAAAAGGGGTAATTCCTAGCTATCACCACAACAAGCTGTTATTAAGAATTTTTGTTCTGTTCTCAGGCTGACGAAGAAAAGCCTTTCCAAAGGTCAGCACTCTTGGGAATCATTCTGCAGTTTGGGCCTTTAAGGGAGAAACATTGTAGTAGAGGCAGCCTGATGCAGTTGTTTGAGCACTGGACTACAACCCTGGAGACTGGGGCATGATTCCCCACTCAGTCGTGGAAACTCATGGAGTACCATGGGTATGTCACACACTCTGTGCCCCAGAAGACCCCATGATAGGTTTGCCTTAGCATCACCATAGGTCGGAAATGACTTGAAGGCACACAACAGCACAATGCAACTGATCTTCAGTCCAGTCATCAACCTCCATTGGGTGATACCGAGGCCATTTCCACACTAGCCTGTTATAGTGCTATGATTCCACTTTCAACATCCTATGGAATCCTGGGGTTTGCAGTTTCGGGAGGAGCCGGATGGCCCCTCCCAAAACTGCAAACCCCAGGATTCCATAGGATGTTGTAAGTGGAATCATAGCTCTATAACAGGCTAGTGCGGAAATAGTCCGAGTCTCCAGAAACGGCAACTTTGGAAAACATTAAAGGTGGTTTATTACCTAAACTTAACCTGTGACTAATGACTAATTAATCTGACTTCATTCATGATAGTGTCTCATAATGATCCACTGCTATTTTAAAACATTGATATTAGAAACACATTCAAGTCAAGATTTAATTACGTCTGCTTTAAATTTATAGTTTAAAAAAAATCAAAGGCAGACTTCTATCTTTTCTGAAACTTGAGTATTACTGGGTTTTCAATAGTGCATTGGTTTTATTCTTACCCCATTATGCATCTATGATTTTGCATGTAATGACAAAATGTCTGCATTATTCATTTCTCTTGATATCTGCCTGCAGAAACCCTTTTTTCCCCAGTCATGGACACCTACCGTAACTTGTTCTATCAATGCTAATGTTCATTTAAGTATTCATTTAACCTAATGCCATTTAGTAATGTGTCTAGGGACTTAGTAGTCAAGTTACTGGATAAGGGAACTAGATCTGCTAAGTCTTTGAACACGGCTGAACAAGGAAGCAAACCTTTCTTCCTTGTGTCCTGCAACAATTCAATGCTGAGTCCAGAGAGTACTGGCTTATTCTCATTGCCCACACTGATCCTTGCACTTTCTTTCCATCACTACAGCTATTTCCCTTTCCTTAGTATGAGATTAGGTGTGTTTTATTTTGTTTCGTTTTGGACTAACTGGTTAGGAACAGACTATGGAGAAATGGAAACAGCTATGACATAGTCTAAGTGTTGAGGTAATGGCTGCATGTGTTAGTAAGGTACTGGAGAACAATCTATAGCTCAGAGTGCTTTGCCTCTAGTCGATTCTCAGGGGCACTGAAGTGAAAACTCTTAAAGTGAAAAATCACAGCTGATTCACAAGCTACCTACTCAACTGTTACCTTCTTTCTCTAATGTCAAATCTTTTTCCATGATAGGTGGGCAATGACAGGAGATGCAGTCCAACACATCTGGAGGATACTGGGGTGGGGAAACCTGTTGGCTTAATGAGAGGTGGATCATTTAAGTAGCTCATGTTCCTCTCCAGTGATTGCATGCATATAGCCTTTGTATGAAATAAAGTGTGCTCTGCCTCTTGTACATTTCAACAGGGCTGCCGTATCCATTAGGCACATTAGACATAGTGCCTAGTGCTAGGAAAATGTTAAGGCCTACAGAAAGATCCCTAGTGGTACAGTGAGGTGGGGATTTGAATACAAGAGTGCCGAGGGCCTACGAAAACCTTAATGCAGCTGTTTGTTTCATCAGTCTGATATATAGGATTGCCAGAGTGAAAACAGAGGAAGCCTCCTTTAGCTTTAATGGTTGTTTAGAAAAGGGAATTGCAGTAGGTGTCACTTGCTATTTAGGCCATTTCCACACTACGCTGTTATAGTGCCATTATTCCACTTTCAACGTCCTGTTTTGTAGTTTACTGAGGCCCAAGAGTTCTCTGGCTGAGAACTCTGAATGCCCCTCCTGAAACTGCAAACCCCAGGATTCCATAGGATGTTGAAAGTGGAATAATAGCACTATGACAGTGTAGTGAGGAAATGGCCTTAATTTTATTATGGGCAATACCTTTTGAAATTCTCTCTTCTGCAGCACCATTAAGGGTACAGGAACCGTCTCCAGTTTTCAGTCTGGCAATCCTAGAAGTAGAAGTATTTCACATTTATCATCACGAAACTAAAACTCAGTATCTGGTTACATATATATTGTGTGTTACCATAGACTATACCAAAAGCACAAATCAAGATGCTGATTGCCTAGGACATGGAATCTGTAATAATACAGATACATAGCTCAAATTTGGAATCCCTCAAACTTGATATATATACTAAGGAGATCTTGCAGGTGTTTATCTCAGGGTTAGTTTGCTTTTAAAATGGGCCAATTAATGTGAATGATTTAAAAAATGTCTGTAACTTGCAGTATCACATTAATTCACTAAGTGCAACTGAGTCACTCAAGAAGCAATATAGTATAGTGGTTTGAGTACAGGGCTAGGACTCTGGAGAACCAAAGTTTGAAACCCCAGTCAACCATGGAAGCCCACTAATTGGCCTTGGGCAAGTCACACTTTCTCAGCCTTAGAGGAAGGCAGCAGGAAGCCCTGCTGAACAAATCTTGCCAAGAAATGCACAGACATAGGATGGGTAACACATGGCTTGACCACAATAGATGTGAAAGGGATCTATGAGTCTGAGTAGACCACATGCTGAATATGAGTCAGTAGTGTGATGCAGCAACTAAAAAAGCCAATACAATTCCAGGCTGCATCAATAGGAGTATAGTGTCTACATCAAGGTCCACTTTGGTCAGGTCCACCTGGAATTCTGGGCACCACAATTCAAGAAGGATATTAACAAGCTGGAACACGGAACATAATGGTAAAATTCCTGAAAACCGTGCCCTGTGAGAAGTGGCTTAGGGAGCTGGGTATGTTTAGCCTGAGAAAGAGAAGTTTAAGAGGTAATATGATAGACATGTTAAAATATTTAAAGGGATGTCATATGGAGGATGGAGCAAGCTTATTTTCTGCTGTTCCAGTGACTAGGACATGGAGCAGTGGCTTCAAACTACAGGAAAAGACATTATCTAAACATTAGGAAGAACTTCTGGACAGTAAGAGCAGTTCAACAATGGAATATGCCACCTCAGATTGCAGTGGAGTCTCCTTCTTTGGAGGTTTTTAAACAGAGGCTGGATGGCCATCTGTCAGGAATGCTTTGATGGTGTTTTTCTGCATAGTAGAGGGTGGGACTCGATGGCCCTTCCAGCTCTATGATTCTCTAAGCTGTAATTGACTTAAAGGCACATAACAACAATATTGAGTCAGTAGGCCATTAAACAGCCGATAGCAGGCTCCTCAGGTAAAAAGGCTACTTGGAAGTAAGTAGTCTACTCAAGAATATGGAGTGCACTTAAGACTGAGAAGACTTACTTTGACTCCCACACTTAGTCTGAAGTGGGACATGGTGGTCCAGGATAGAAAAACCTGTCTGCTCTTTCCATTGTTGGAACAATGAAGACCCTAATGCTGTGCAATCTAGTCTGCCTGTGAGGTATGTCTACGTATGTATAAGTTTAGTTTGACATAGAAACATACATATAGAAAGAAGAATTAGGATTACTGCTACCTGCC
Source organism: Cyclura pinguis (assembly GCA_030412105.1). Classification (NCBI taxonomy): domain Eukaryota; kingdom Metazoa; phylum Chordata; class Lepidosauria; order Squamata; family Iguanidae; genus Cyclura; species Cyclura pinguis. The sequence continues at coordinate 60,512,303 of CM059600.1, read as the reverse complement.
CTATGTTCTTTGCTAGATGGTACCTTTTTGTATTTTGTAATTTCATTCTGCAAGCTCCTTCAGAAGGAAGTGAGTGAATAGGAGAGCATGGAAAAGAGCTCCCCTTTCAAAGTTATTTTGATTTCAGAATGCCATCTAAATCTTGGAGTAACATTTTAAAAAAACAAAACCTTTTTATAAAAATAGCTTTTGGTCTTCTTAGTCGGATTTGTAGGTTTGAGTTGTTTTGTCTTGGTGCTGTGAATAGTTTAATTCTATTTTAATGTTCACATCTTATATGTTTTTAGTTGCATTATTCTTTGTAAATTGCAAGCCACTTTGAGTCCCAATTTTGGGAGGAAGGCAGGATAAACTTGATGGTACTTACCTCAGAGTCTGGTCAGTATGATTGTTCCCATTTTGAAGAAGAGATATTTCTCTAGCTACAATGGTTGGTGCTGTTCCAGAAGGAGCTTAGTGAGCACTCACTGCATCTGTGAGTCTTGCCAGACATGTAGCCTGGTCTTCTGCGTGACCTATTTTCACCAGGCACTGATTTCCCTTCTGAGAGTTTTATCAGAGTGTGTTGTTAGAGAAACATTTAGCTTTGGAGAAAGGTGTACCACCACCACTCCCTGTTTGCATTTTTCTCTCTTGGTATTGTCATTTTTTTCTTAGACATTGTTGCAAAGCATTAGTAGATTGTTTATTCTGACTCCAGATTACTGTGAGACAGTTAGCCAATTTGTAAGACTATCTAAATCTTGACTAGTAATTGTAACTGAATTGTTTAGAAATGTTGCTGATTTGTATTTAACTTTTGCCTGACATTACATTAGTCCACACTGAACATGTTGTATCATAGAAAAGTAGCATAAAAATAAACACTCTACTGCTGCTAACACTGAGTATAAGCACAGTTGTGTATTTGTAGATGCTCCAACAAGAGGCCTTTCTGCACTACACGGTTACAGTACTATGATTTTATTTTAATTGCCATGACTGCATCCAGTGGCATCCTGCGATTTATAGTTTGGTAAGGCACTAGAGCTCTCTGGCTGAGAATTCTAAATGTCCCTCCCTAAATTGCAAAATCCGGGGACTCCATAGGATGTTGCCATGGCAGTCAAAATGGAGTCATACTGCTATAACTGTCAGAGTATTCAGAATGTTAGTATGGTCTGTCTGAGGTGTTTTGCTGGTGGATGAAGTAAAGAGGTCACTTCGGCCTTTGCATCACAGCTGCAAGCTTCTTTTGTCTATCTTGTCTCCTAAAGTTCCTGTCCCATGGGAAAGCTCTGATCCTGGGAACCAAGTATGTTATGTGTCACCTGGTGTATGTCTGGGAGTGGTTTAGCTTTGGTTATAAAAGCTTTTATCACGTTCTGTAAGGTCCCACCTTCCATCTTCTTCCTACTGCTTTGTTTGATGTTTTTACCTGGACTCGTTTATGATATGCTTCTAGACAGAGGTGTCTGAAGTGCTAGGTTTATCATATATCCTGCCTTTGCTTCAATAAACTGTAGTTTAGCCTAAGCGCAATGCTTTTCCATGGCTGTTTTCCTGGAGCAATCGGCAGAGGAATAGCACAGCTTCATGGTTCTGCACTCTGTACATGCTCTGGTGAGCACAAGCAGGCACCCTGACAATAACAGTGTAGGGTGAAAGGACCCCTGGATTCCAAACTCTATGGAATTCCCAGGGAAAGGTGTTCTTGTTGAAAATCTGCATAAAGGCTCAGGGGCTCTGTGAGGAGACAACAAGAGACTCTGAGATGTACAGAACACGTTCAGGTGTAGACTCCTGTGGATTACATGGAAAGGATCTAAGAAAACCAAACAAGAAAACCACTGAAACAACTTTGACAGGAATACTTTTAGATGGGAAATCAGTGATGTGTGTGTGTATACTGTGTGGCTTTCCCATAACCCAACACATGATTTTCATAATAAGTAAGTAAATATCCAAATAGTCTGTTTCCCTGTGGCTAGTTTTGCCTATGGCAACCATGAGAGAAAGAGAAACTTCTGGTGCCTGGCAAGGTTGTACAGCAGAGTTAAGAGATATGGAAAAAGTGAACAAAAGCCATGCCTGAATGAAGATGATGATAAGGGGGCACACGAGAGCAGGGAAGGAGAGAAAAAGGGAGTTGTAACCTGGGCTTGAGCCAGTGTGGTATAGTGGTTTGAGCATTTGGCTAACACGCCTGGCAACCAGGTTTCAAATCTTTGCTCACCCATGGAAACCTGCTGAATGACCCTGGGCGAATCATTCTCCCTCAGCGTTACAGAAAGGCAATGGCAAACCTCTGCTCTACACATTTTGCAAACACACACACAAAACCCTAGGATAGGGTTACTATTATTCAGAGCTGATATGAAGGGACAGAACAAAACCCCAGGTGACACTGGTACAGTTTGAATGAGTACGAGTATGGGGAGAGAGACTGGCTTGACGGAAGAAAAAATGGGGAGAGAAAACTGAGCTGAGGGTGGGACTAATGGGTCTCTAACCTAGCTGAAGTCAGGTTCTTTCAGTCACGTATTGTAGTAAGTACATGGGTGGAAAATATAGTAGTAGGTCTTGTCACTTTGTCAGTTGTTTCAGACTATGAGATGTTCTTCCCTCGGGATGGGTAATTAATTGACAGGAAGTATGAGAGCTTTCTTTCGTTTCTCACCCCATCCATATGGCTGGACCAGAAGCAACGGAAAGCCTATATGTGGTCTCTTTCATGTCATGTGTGGACTGGGCTCCTCTGTGCAACCCCTCAACCTGTGCAAAGTTGAGTTGGATTCCTGTCTACCCTTTTCTCAGACACGCAAGTTTTCTTTGTGCAGGATTATTATTGTTACATGGAGGATCACTGTATAACAGTCCCTATGTGGTGCCTGATGCGATCCTACCATCTTGGAGGCCTTTTACACTACAGTTACAGCACTGTGGTTCCCCTTTAACTGCCATGTTTCCATCCTATGGAATGCTTGGATTTGCAGTTTAGAGAGGGGTCTTTAAAATTTTCACATAGAGAATTCTAGTGCCTCATCAACTACAAATCCCTGGATTCCAGAGGATGCAGTCATGGTAGGTTAAATGGAACCATAATGCTGTAACTGTACAGTATGAAAGGGTCCCTGATTATCAGTCTTCGGGCAGGGGGGCGGCATGTCTGTCCGTCCCCTTCCTCTCCACTCCAAGCATTTTGGTTACCTGGATTATATCCAAAGTTTCACTTCTTGAGAAGAAGGAAAGACTCCACTCCTCTCTTTGGTCATGTGGGCACTGGGAGACTAAAAGTCATAAAATCCAGACTTCTCCTGTATAAATTCAACACCTTTGCCTGATGAAGAAACCAGTGGTGCTTTGAAAGCTTGTATTATGTGTTTTGTGCATTTTTGTTTGGCTCAATAAAGGTATCACTGCTTTGTGGATTTTGGATGTTGCTTTATTTTGGTCTGTAGGCAAGATGGCTGCCCCATATGTATTTTCTAAGCCACAGTTCTCACATGAATGGCATTAGAATTAGATACATCCCCTGTTTAAAACTTGTATGATTAGAGGTCTTAATAACCAGAATTACCTACATGACAACTCTGAATTCAAAGCGTGAAATAAGGGTTAAACTATGTGGGTGTTTATGGTGTTATGGTGGCATGAACAGCTGTTTCTCTGCGGTGCTGGCAGAGGAACGCTCACATAAAGTGACAGGACTCAGCCAGGGATGAGCCGGTCTGACTGAAATTCCTCCTTGGCAGGGGAGAATCAAAATGGGGCCCAGAAGATGCAGTGCCTTCTTCTTGCTTCTTTCCATTTTGAAGCTCAACAACCGGAGTGGACAAAGAAGAGGGGACTGGAGCAGCCACTGCCACATGTATGCAGCTGGTTTAGGCTGGCATGAATGCCGCTGCTAAATCTTCTTAAATGAAACTGGACAACCCTATTGGTAAACCAGAGATCTACATGAAACATTCTACATTCAACCTTAAAGCTATCAGACTAATATCAAGGGGTAAGTGGTGTTTCTACTTTTAACATTGTTTGTTTGAAGCCCGATGTCTGAAAGCTGCTGCTGCTGCTGCGCTACGAATCTATTGAGCTATTGATTGGCTATAGCCTGAACTTCAGTCTCTGGAGCAGAGTAGAGGGGGGAACACTAAAAATGTGATGCTGGACTAGACAGCTATTATATATTATGAAAAAGTAAGACTGGCCAAGGTATTTTCTTTCTCCTTACACCAGGGCAATCTGTCTTCCCAACTCATCCAGATAAAGAATATCATGCAGTTATCCAGCAACAATTAATTTCCCTTCTTCCTTTAGTATGTGAGAGAGATTGGCCGAGACAGTTATAGACATTCATAACTTAACCTCTAGCTGATATTTTAAATAGTTCAGTGTTTTAATGTTTTAAATAGTTTAATAAAGTATTGATTAACATTTAGAACAATGGCTTGTGCAAAGAATGGAAGGGGGCCAAGTATATGTTGCTCTAGTCTCACAAGTCTGGACTTGTTCAAAGGCAACTCTCTTCAATCATGTATCTCTGAAGGGCTGAGAACAGAGACAAGGATAAGCAGTAAATAACAGAACATTCCCAGCCAAACAATAGCAGGAATACGATGAAAGAAGGAGATTAGCTTCTGACTAATGTCAAGGACTGTTCTGACCACATAAATTCCACCTACTGATAGAGAAGATATTATATATGAATAAGGAAAGAGTTGTTTGCAAAGCATCAAGAAACTGAATGGTGATGACATCAATTCACTTTTTTTTAAAGCACAGAACACCACTCGAAGTCAGACATTAATTCTGATATAACATCTGATATGTCTATAGTAACTACAGATCCCCAAAATGTTGATGAGTTATCCTCCAACATTGCTCACAACCAAATTAAAAAGAAAAAACTGTGTTCCATGGTCTGGAATACAGGACTATATGTTTGCAAATGATCTGTCATATTTAGTTTGTATATTCTGGCTCTTTGCCCCTTTCTATGAATCATTTGTTTGCCTTCTCTAGTAGTCTCCCAGTAAAAACACTTTTATTGCACATTTAGTGAACTGACTGCTCTATACCTAACATTTTCATGGGTCATCTTAGGCAATATCAGCTAAAAATCATGCAGCACGTGCCTTTATATTAATTCTAGAAGAAAGAGAGGCTACCCAAGCATCAAGTTTGCTCAATCATTCATTTATTTACATGGTAAGCCTAAACTTTTAAATGACTTTGAAATGCACTGTAATTACCTCCTTAGGAGCTATAAACATTTGGTGCATTTGTCAAATAAAAATATGTAAGATGCTTAATTGACATGACATTGATTGCAGATCCTTACAGACATGCTAACGCTTTTGCACATAATATAATAATTGACATTTTGCAATTTCCATTCATGTTTCAGCTTGTGTTGAAATCTGTATCACTTTGCCACCTGTAACACAGAACTACATAGAACCAGGGCCTCAGTGGAGGAGTCACTAGTAAGGATTAAAAAGAACACCTTCAATATTTCATTCCCTTCATCAAATACCTTTAAGGAAATATTTCAGGTATCATTTCCAAGTGTTTGTGCTGAAGAATAGAAGTATCTGGCTGCATTCTTAAGCACGTTATACTGAAGTCCTATATGCCTATAGGAAATATTTTATGCAAAGTGTGGAAGATCTGACACTAAAGTACAATTCTTTATATAGTTTCCAGAGAAAATTAAGAGTTTTTAAGTTTTTGCTTGACAAGACTACATCAACTAGCAGTTCCAAACTTCAAATCCCAAGAAGTTGTAAAAGTTCTAGTTTCACATACTGAAACAACTTAAAAAACCATATCCAGATCAAGGTAGCTGTTGATATGCTTGATGTTGGAAAGGATCATCTGTTCTTGGTAAATTTTTGAGCTTGAATCATTAAATTCTTTGAGACAAGGATCACACAAGTGCTGAAATCAAGCATGCCTGCAGCTTGGTACTATGGGCAGTTAGGCACATTTAAGGCTGAAATAAAAAAATGTTGCCACTTCTAACTCTTTTTAACAAACATGGGTCTCCATATGAATGTAAATAAACGTGCATATATAAATACTGTTAAAACTGGGTGTTAAATGATTTCCTGTGGGTATAACTACAAAAGTAATGGCCACTTTATGTTACCTATGCTGGTCATGTAGGCCAATTTATTTTATTTTATTTTATTTTATTTATTTGCAACTGATGGTATGCCATTATGTGCCAGTTCAGACCAATAAACAATATAGACTAATACTGTCTAGTCTGTAACTGTAGACAGGCTCTTGAAGATGTCACAGAGATCCTTTCAAGTGGAGATGCCTGGAATTGATCCTGAAACCTGCTCTGTGCATGAGCTATGGCCATTCCTCAAGTGAGCATCTCAATGCTGCACAACAGTCCTACCCAAAGTTGTCACCTGTGGACTGGTGATGGTAAATCCGAATAGGTAGGAAAGAAACAACTGTAGTCACTTGGCCAATTAGGAAAACCCTGCCAGTCCTCTACATCTGATAGCTTAAGCAGCACTGTTGTATAATTCACTCACTGATTACATTGAATGCATCATGTGCTCATTATGGCACAAATGGCCAATGGACAGATAGCTTATCAGTGTAGCTTTACCACAGGATCATTCACAATGTACTTTCACTAGATGTATACACTCATGTGCTTCCATCTTTTGTCTTTATTTTATATTGGTTTGAACTTATTTTGAGCGCATCTCTTCTTTCTCAGTCACAAAAGATGGAAAATGTCCTTCTAGGCCAGAATATAATAATAGCATACATGTCTGAGGAAAATGACAGGTTTATATATATATATATTTTTTCCAGCTATTTAGAAGAAGTGATAGCTATTTGAAAAGAACTCAGCAATAAGTATGAGATATTAATAAAGTAACAAGCTACAATTAAAACTGAAATGTGATATAGTGCTGGAAATTCTTAAGTATAAATTACTATGCTTAAATGGGAAAACCTTTAAAAAAGCATATATTTTTAAAGATTCCTTAAGATATCTAGTCTTCCCACTGCTGCAATCAAACACATGCACAAATATAATGCACAACAAAAACTCTTTTTCTTGCATAATTCTGTTAATGCTATGCAGAAAGGTTTTTGTGTTTTAACTCCTTCATACATCAGTTAGAGACACGGGGGAAAAGAGGTTTCCTTGTTTAAAAAAAATGAAAGACAGGAACATCATAATTTTTGTAAACAGATGAAGCCCTGTGAGAGAAAACTTCAACAAAGTCAAGTCCCTTGCTTCCCTTATTGTTTAGCAATCAAATCCTTTTAGTTTCCTATAATGGAATCAGTGGAACTGTTTTTGAACAGGAAGTTTGAATATACAGAAATGATTACAGTTTTGTATTTAGAGAGAAAAAGTAGGTGACAAGTGCTGGTTGTTTTCAGATAGTCTCACCTTTGTGCTCATGTACAGGGTTTGAACTTGGCTTTTCAAAAATCTTGTCAGACTGGCCCAATTCAAATATTGGGCCAGTACAAGTTCTACTAGTAGTACAAGTTCTACAGTTCTCTCTGTGCTAAGGGTAGCATTGCACCTCACCTCAAAATATGGCAACTTCAATTGTAATTGCTCTCTAGGTTCACATTAGAGTTTTATTCTGAGATGTGGGCATGTTCTTGGGTATCATATGAAGTCTTAAGATATATGAAATGGAATATCAATAAGAAATATGTTTCAGAAAAAAAAGCTTCAGAAGTTCTGGAACCAAATGGCACATCAGAAATAGAAAAAAGAACCTGCATATGTAAATTACAGTTTCAAACATTGTAAAGGACAGCTTGAGTCCTGCACAGAGAAGCAGACTGAACAAGGAGGCAGCTAGCCCTTGACTATTTGCCACCATTGGAAAAATGTTTAAATATACCCTGGGATCACTGGCCTGATACCAATTCAGTGCTTTTCTAGTACTGTCTATCAATCAACTTAATTCATATTACGCACTTGATCAATGCAGGGTTTTTTGGTTGCTGTTAGCACTGTGTATATTCCTAAAGCCTTTGTTTCACCTATTCTCTCTTGTAGGCAACCACTTCTGTGGTCTTCATTATTCAGTGATAAAACTTCACGTGCAGTTTGTTTATTTAATTTATATCCTGCCTTTCTCCCATCATGGGATTCAGTTGCCACATAGGTTTTCATAAAAGTGATGTTTTGCATCTGAAGAACTCTGTCAGCTAAGAATTATGCAGGATCCTTTATATTTCTGTATTACATTTCAATAGGCATGTCCTTGCTCCTCTTATGCTAATATTAGCAGTAGGTCCATAAGACTATTCTCCACAGGAATGTAAGTTCCCTGAGGAAAGAAGAAGGTCTGAAGGTACAGCAGTTCCTCTTAAGAAAGGTGTAGTAATATGAGATGAAATATCCATTTAAGTTCTTCTGGCTACAGAAATATTAAAGGCAAAAGAAGGGCTCTCCAGAATCCAATTTTGTCATTTTTATCACTTTTAAAACAAGTTCCAGCACATATCCAACTTCTGGGAGTCCACAGGCACAATGGCAAGATCACAGAGTTCTAAGACACTGCAGAATACAACCTATTACCACCAGAAACGTCAAATGTTGTCCAGAATTTCACTTATATTTCAAAGTACCCATAGTTATACAGTGAGGTCAGAGAGCGATTAATGCAGAAAGTACTGACAGTGGCAATGATCACAAAACAGTTGTGTTATCAGGAGCAATTATTTTGTTAATTGGCAGGGTTAATAATGTCACTGTCAAAGTATTTTTTGGCATTTAATTGCCCGCTGAATTCATTGTGCTGACCGTTATGTATACCTGAAGTTCTGAATAACATTTCATGCATCTGAAGTGATAGGCTATGTAGCCATAAATAAATATGTTATTTTTTAAAAGATAAAATAACATATTTGGTTGGTTTTGCTGCAATAGCATAACAAAGATAATCCTTTTTTTTTAAAAAAATCAAATACAGTATTCTATATTATCATGCTAGTTTGCAAGGGGAAACCTCTTTCTCCTCCGTGCTAACAACCATATGGGGCAAAGTTCTGAAGAACAGCTGTGTTAACCTGTTAACAGAGAAGATAACAAAGGGTGCAATCCTTCACAGATGTAAGCACACTTTAAACCTGTTGAGATTAATGGATTTAAGGACACTTAACTCTGGATTGCATCATAACCACAGAGTCTCATGTCACCATAACAACTGGCTAATGAGTCTTCCTAAGGGAGAAGAGAGCCTACTTGGTCCTTTATACACAATCCTATCCATCCGTGGTAAGAAAATAGCACCAACAGCGCCTGTTGTCATTTGCTATGTAAACACTTGCAGAGAGAAATTATCCTCCTCATCTGCCCCCACCCCCGCACAGTAATAAATTACACAAGATGATTCTACTTAGTTGAAGTACTTATTAACACTGCCATGCATTGCACCACCATTGCTGCTTGTTCTTTCACCCTTGGTAGTATTTGAGTGTCTTTGGTCAGGAAATTAAAACTTTCACTTGCCAGTGATAACAACTGTACTATATTTATACCAGAGTCTTAATGCTGGTATTATTTTAAAGGAAATAGTTGCACATGTGAGCCCCTGAAGACTACTAGCTTAACTTCCTCAGATCTATTCAAGCTCCTGCAAATGTTACTTTCATCCACGCATTCTGCCACGAGACAGAAAGATGCTGTCAATATCAGAAATCAAAATTACTATATAGCAGGCAACCTATATGGCTTTGCTACAGTTCCCAGTGGAGTTTGCTTTCTAAGTGTATCCATGCTGCAGTAGCTGCCACTTTACCTTTGTTACAGCAGAAAGAGTCAATGCCTTATTGTCTAAATTGGCAGAAAAATGCAAGCAGGCTGTAACAATGATAGAGTTCCTTTCATTTTAGGCTTCTCACTCAGAGTCTAATTAACGATCAATTACTATTCTGGCATGATTGCCACTGCAAACCTGTTTTCCTGTGCCTAGCATTAACACTGGTCCAATAATCAAAGTGTGAACCACATGGCCACACTGAATTTGGTGCTCCCAATAGAGGGTAAACACTAATGTGGGAAGTAAGCAGAACTAAAATGCTATAGCATCTAAGAAAGAAGAGTGGATTGACTTAGAATGTCTGAATTTCTGTTCTCTGCCATAAAACTTAAGTGATCCCTGCAATCATAGTCTGAGCAATTACTTGAAGATTTTTCACAGAACTGCACAGAAAAATTCAGCATTCCAATATCTGTATCATCCTGCTTTAAGCTATTTATTTTTCTAGGCAACTGAAACTTAAAAATATGACCTAAGCAGTAATCTTATGCACATCTATGAGTAATTCCCACTGAATGAAATGGTTTACATTTCAACAGGTATGTATAGAATAGCCCTTTTAATGTACTAAACCAGGAGTGGCAAACTGAGGCCTGTGGACCCACATTTGAAGCCTCTGAACCCCTCCCAGTCTCTTAAAACACCCCCATTTGTTTTTTAAAAAAATCAGGACTATTACCAGGCAATTTTTGCCCCCAAGCAATGCAGAAACCCCAAATAAGTGAAAACATGCAAAAACACACCAGTTTTCATAAGCACTCCATGCTTCCTGTTGCCATTTTGAGAGGGACTGCAGAGGAAAATGGAAGTATATGGGCTTCCTGGAGGAATGGTTGCCTTATGGGAAGATCTTGCAGGAACTGGTCCCATACATCTTGTACTAAATGGTGACCATCTTCTCTTCATTCTGAAAGGCCATTTATTTCAAACGGAGTTGTCCAGAATCAGTGCTTTGTAATTGCCAAGGTATAAAAAAAAAAGGTCAGGTTATCTTTATCCATAATTTCCAAATGCTCCTGCTGAAATTCTGAGAATTTTTTCCAGTCATGTTGATACTCATTGTCATCAAACCCTTTAATCATGGGTGAACCATTAAAAAACAGACACAAAGGACACCCTGCCAGTTTTGATTAAGTGGCAACAGCCTGCCTCGGTGCAATCCTATACACGTCTACTCAGAAGCAGACTTACAAGTTTGCAGTTTTAAATAGTCATAATCGTATGCCTCATATGCTTCAAGCAGGTTGCATAAATCTATAAAAATCACATCAAAATACATTGCTACAGTTACAATCTGAAGTTGGCCCCAACGTTGACGATCACTCGACTTTCGTACACCTTCTTCATAGTTCTTTCAATTTGTTTCAAAAAAACTTGGGGAATTCGCCCACATAAAGTGTGTACAGTATCAAGGAATTTAGTCTGGAGGGGGAAGTACATTGATTGGAAGAGATTGTCTTCAAAAGCAAACTAAAAATAAAAAAGACAGATAAGGTTCATTATAGTTGTCATTGCATTACCTTTTTTTAAAAAAAATTACTCTCCCATGGAATTATAGCCTTTCTCCCAGTCATACCTCCATCCTGATTTCCTCCTTAGACTCTGCCCTTTTCACAGTAGCCCTTCATTCCACTAAAGAAGTACAGCGTTTATACCACTGCTAAGCTATTGAGATTGTAATGCTGCCTTTCACACTTGGTTCCATGACTGTAGCAATAATTCCTGCTATAGCTTGACCATACAGTGGATGGTTTGAAGTGGTTGCCCAGTACCTTCACCACACTTTTCTTTGCCACTTATCTGGCTATTTTCCAGGAGGCTGTTGTTACTTTTCCCCAGCCTATGTGTGAGCGCATGTGTCTTCAAGTTGTCTGTTGACTTATGTTGACCCCCGTATTTTCATAAGGTTTTCTTAGACAAGGAATACTCAGAGATGGTTTTGCTAGTTCCTTCCTCTGAAATACAGCCAACAGCATGAGTACCAACTAGAACTGACCTTGCTTAGCTTCCAAGAATAGATGGATTCTGATGCCTTTAGGGTATTTAGGCTGCAACTTTCCCCAGCCTGCATTTCCTTCTTTAAACTTTTTTTTCACTGTCTGGAATTGCACTAGAATGACTTTCTTCTAACACTCTATAGTGGGCTCTCTTGCTGCTGTACCACTAAAAGAGGTAATGTGACATTCCTTCAACACATTCCTAGGGCTCCCTTGGTAGAGAAAAAAACCAAACTAGGGTTATACTAGGAGGAAAACAGAACATGGCAATATTGTCTGAAAAGACTCCCTGTTTGCCACTGCCAACTCATCTCTATTCCACCATAAAAGCCTCCTGTGAAAATGACCTAACTATTGGCTTTCAAAGCTTGCAACATTCAGTCCCCCTTCCCTTCTACTATCACAGTACTTAAACATTAGGTTAGAATGGCATCATCTCAAGTAAGCTATTGAGACCTGAAGCTATTTTATCCTAAACTAGGAGCAGTGAGTGGGAGCTTATCATGCTACTGGGTGAGAAAGACCCCAGCCTACCAATGGGAGGTTCAATGTAGAAATTAAGAGAGTCAGATTAGGATTGAGGACACCTAGGTTTAAAGCCCTACCCAGCTATGAAGTTCAGTAGGTGGTCTTCAGCCAGCCACTGTCTCTCAGTGTAACCAACGTTACAGTTTTTTTGTGCAGATAAAAAAAGAACACACTCAAGATGCACTACTCAGATTGCTTGTGTCAAAGGACCTCTAAGTCTCAATTCTGGAAGAAAGCTATTAAATGATGATGACAATTATTATTTTCCTGAAATGTGTTGGCCAAATTTTAATAAACAAAGACACTCTGAAATCACAGAATCTCTCTTGGCATTGTTTGTTCCTAGTGCATGCATACATGCTTGCTTGCTTTCCTTCCTTCTTTCTTCCCCATGAGGGGAGAAAACTACTTATGCTGCCTTTGGCTCTTTGGAATAAAAGACACACATAAATTTAATCTCATTCAGTGCACTGCACCCATGTTATAATACCATATAAGATTTTGCCCTTTGGCAGAGCAAACTTACATCACGGATTACTTCATAGAGTGCTTTAAAAGTAGGCTGTTTATCATCATGGTAGACACCCCTATTCCCATGGAGAATAGAAATGCCTTCTTCTTCTGCTCCTTTACAGTTACTGCCATACATACAGTGGTCTGGCCGATAGTTCCATTGGCAAGGAAACAGGTAGAGATATTCTGGAAAATCCATTTTGAGAAAAGATGAAAAATGGAGGGGGGTTAAAAATGTGGCATTAAACATAAAACCTACAAATATAATTAGAATATCTGAATTCTGTCATATAAAACCTACAGCTGAATTAGATGTGCATATGTTTAATTACAATACTTTTTCTGCTTACTCAATTAGCCTAATATCTTAGGGCGAAGAGGCACAGGAAATTTAAAAGAATATGGACAAGTTCTAATGACTGCAGTAATAGATGAAGAAACAGTTTAAGGAACACATTTATATGAGAAAGTAACAATGACTATGTTCAGATTCAACACTAAACCATAGTCTAATGTTATATGAACACATCTAAAGGCTAACACATTTTCTTCCTTGCCCTCGTCTGGCACAGCTACAATCAGGAAGGTGAAAACTTTCATTCCTGTTTTCACCTAATCATGGTTTCTCACTATATCCATCCCAGAGAAATAGTAGTTTGTGTTAAGTCTGGTTTAGGCCAGGGATAGGAAACCTGATGCCTTCCAGATATATGAACTGCAGTTGCCATCTGCCCCAACCAGAATGTAGTTTGGTTTAAAGAAAAATGGTGGTAGTTATAGTATGGAATATCTGGACAGATCTAAGTTGGGAGAGGCTGCCTCAGGCCACAACTAAGACTAGCTATTTCCCTTGATTTGCATACGAAAATATGAGAAAAAGTCTACAATCTCCTCTTAATACCTGCACCAGAATAAGGGTAGAACAGCAAGTCCAAGGTTCATAAATGTTACACTAACTTTGCTTAGTATGATCTTTAGGCTGCTGGGTACCAGAAAGTTGTGCTAATATGTCTTGATCACGACACCATCTTGATTGTTCCAAGATTAGAAATCTACATTTGTAGCCCCTAAACCAACTTACAGTCATGATTATATGTATTTCTAAACTTCTTGCACAGAAAATATGAAAAAATGCCATAATCTCAAAAACATTACTTGGATAAACAAACTTATGTAGAAACTGACTAGGCAGGTCAGAATGTCTTGGTTCTTGGCTCCAGCCACACAGAAAGAAGAGTGGTCTCCATTTTTTCTGTAGTAGCAGAGTAATCTTATATCTATAGGCTCCAATCACATGCTAACTAACCACTCCCCACATAGCTACAGCCATGGAGAACAATTTGAAGGGTGAATACTTAAAACATTTCACCTGTTTCATCTTTAATGCTGACAATTCAAATGGGAGATTCAATAGAAAAGGGAGATTTTTTTTTAAAAAAAGAATGTGATATAATATAAACACACAGGTCTATAATACACACAAATACAATTAATACATCATGTACCTGGGTTAAAGGAAAAAATAATATTCAGCAAGTCCTGATCTCCCCAAGTAATATAGTTTTTGTACTTTTGGTACAAAGGGTACAACATCTCCTCCCACGTCAGGCCTGTTGGTATCATGCTGTTCTGAAATAAAAGTTAAAAATATAACTTTTTAAAAGTATTCGTATAAATCACAACAGGAGGAAGATCACTGCCATATACATCTTAGTAAGGGTTGACCTCTCTTTTCCAGAAATCTAAAAACCTGCAAAAATTGAAAACTTTTGCCACCCGCTTCTTCATTCAAGGCAGCGGCTGCAGCACTCCTCCTCATTGGTCTTTCTGATCCTCAGTCTCTCTGTTTTTGCAGCAACTGTGCACTTCCACCTTTGAGGTGGTGGTTGTGGTGTTCCTGCTCATCTCTCAGTCCTCCTTGAAGGTAGAAATCAGTGGCTGGTGGCAAACAGAGAGAGATGGAGGATCTGTCTTATACATAACACAAGTAGCAAGCGAACAAATGAGATTTGAGGCTATTCCAAAAAGATACTGTATTCCAAAACACAAAATACTCCTGGTCCCAATGATTTTGGATAAAGGAGGCTCAATCTGTACTATGATCACATTTGAACCTTCTGTAGTCTTTTGGGGTGGATGAAGGAAGAATCCATAAATAAGGTCTGGAGCACATGAAGTTCTGCGACTCAAAGAGTTATCAGAAATGCTGTCTGAAAAATGCATGGTGGTTCTTAACTGGGGCCATTTCCACATGAGACTGTTATAGAGCTTTGATTCCACTTTCAACATCCTATGGAATCCTGGGGTTTGCAGTTTCGGGAGGGGCCAGCCAGCCCCTCCCAAAACTGCAAACCCCAGGATTCCATAGGATGTTGAAAGTGGAATCAAAGCGCTATAACAGTCTTGTGCAGAAATGGCCTGGGTCAGCAAAAAGCCATCATGACTAGAATTCTGCTCAAGAAAAGCTACACAAACAATGTTCTCAGTGTGGCAGCACCTGAAAACCTACAATGACAAATCTTTCACCCCAACACATTTCCAAGTCAACTTGGCTACGATATTCTGAGTCATGGAGGGAAGTTATTCATCCCAGGAATACATACACACTTATCAGAAAGCTACTTTTAAAAGGCCCATAGAGTGAAGTGAGAAGCTGAGCAAACCAGGGTAGAACCACCAATCACAGTTCATGATGAGTTGTGAAGGGAGGCCTGTTGGCAGGGGGAGGAAGGCTACAACCTAAAGGCTTGTTTGAGGAAATGTTAGTTAAGGCAGTGATGAAGGCTGATTAGGAGGACGGGAACGGATAAGATCTGAAGGGGGTTTGGGGAATTGTAAATGAGGAAAGAGTTAAGGGAGTTTAACCTAATTGTTGTATAATAAATCTTTACTTGTTTTTTTGTATCAGTCTGAATGTTTTATTCTAATACCTGATAAGGAGAACTGGTTACACTTCATCACACCAAACCCACTGATCAACACAGTCACTTCACCACAAAAGTGTCACCTTGAGGTCCAGAGTACTAAATTGAAGGAGGGATATTGAGGGTAACAGGACAAGGTAAGCAACAGGAGCCCAAGGGTTGGAACCATGGGCCCAACCTGGAGGGGGTGGTTCCATCACACATAGTCCTCCGTACAAAAATGAACCAAAGCGTTTGGACTGAAGAAGTCCTATATAGCAGAAGTTCGACACGAACATGCAGAAAGAAAGGAGCAAAAAACAATCCAAAAATCAAAATTATTCTTACCTTAAACTGGGTATTTCTTATGCGGGTTAAATTCATCAGCATCACACCAGAATTGACTCCAGTTGTTCCATAATATGGGTGGCGAGCAAACCGACTGTACCAGCCAATCTTTGGTATTTCATGTTCTGGTGCCATTGCAGCCAGCTGTGTGGAATTGAATGCTGCCAGAAACCTCCAGACGTCATCAATGGGTCGCAAGAAGAGGACATCTGTGTCCACATACAGAAGGGAGTCCACATCTTTTAAAATCACCTTTGGAGATGAAACCGAAAAGTGTGGAGGTGGGATAGAAACCAGGCACAACAGATGCATACAGACACACAAACACACAGACAGACAGGAAAACCAAAGTTGACAGATTAGAGTTGAAGAACACATTACATTGTGCATACAAGTAAGACCATACCTTGGCATATTATTTGCTCAACATACTGTATATTAGGAGATGTATGGTACGTACACCTCTGTCTCAACCTGAAAAATTCAACTAACTACACTGTGGCACCCAAGAAAGTTGTCAAGGAAACATCAAGAGAAGGAAAGGAAACTGGAAAGATAGAGATGCCAACAGGAATATTCACTGATTTTTCTATAAAGTAATTACATCATGGTTTTTAGTTTTTGGAACTGCATATCCAAAAGAAAAGTAACAAATGTAAAAGTAAAATTAAAAAACTATAAAATTAATTTTAGAATTAAAATATTGCTATGAATAGTAAAATCAGATTTTTAAACAACTGTTGAAATACAAGACCAGCAATGAGAACATACTGATGTAAGATGGGCTCAACTCAAATAAGCACGTAAGTTCCCAGTCCTACAGTTTAACTAAACCATGATTATATCAGCATTTGGTCAACAGAAATCAGATCATTGTGTGGAAAAACCCAATGTAACAGACATTTTCAAATACTGAAGGGGTTTTCCTATAACTAGAATCTTTTCTTATCTTATTCTTAACTTATCTAGTCCTAAACATAAGCAGATTCTTGCTAGGTTGCTAGAATCAAAAATGTAGTCTGAGGCCATTTCCACACGAGACTGTTATAGCGCTATGATTCCACTTTCAACATCCTATGGAATCCTGGAGTTTGCAGGCTGCCCCTCCCTAAACTGCAAACCGCAGGATTCCATAGGATGTTGAAAGTGGAGTCATAGCACTATAACAGTCTTGTGCTGTGGAAATAGTCTGAGCCTCTGAAGGAGAATGTTAACCAATAACTTCAGCCTCATTGCCATTCTTAGATCTCCCCTGAATCTCAACTCCAGTTTATGTCTGGAAAGGTACCAAATATTAAGCAGAAGTTTAAGCTATCAGAGCAAAAAAGGCAGCAGTCTACAATTGCTGGGCTTCGTTTACATAGACCTCATGGCAAGAAGAATATCTTACTATTCATGCAACAAGTGAGAGATCCCTGGAATATGCAGATGCCTTCCTTCCTGCATGGTTCCTACACATGTCTAACCAAACCTAAGACCGGCAGCCTTATTCAGAGCAACAATACTGACAACACTATACAGGAGCCAGTGGTTCCAATAAATTTATCTTAGGTATTCTATCCCTGAGAGACAGTATGGTGTAGTGGTTTGAGCACACGACTACACCTAGCCATGAAAACCCATGGGGCAACCTTGGGCATGTCACACACTCCCAAGCCCAGAAAACCTGATGATAGATTTGTCTTAGAATCGCCATAAGTCGGAAACGACTTGAAGGCACAGAACAACAACAGTCAGTCACTCTTAAACTTCCATTAGTACCAATCAAAATTTGCAACTTGCACACAAAATATGCACACATAAACACCTAAGACTTGCATTCCAATCTCCACAAACTTTTGCACTAGGAACTTTTAATTAAAAATCCTAACACGAATCCATTCAGATATATATGAATAATTAAACACATGTAGATGTGGAAACAGCATGGTTTGAGCACTGGACCACAACTCCAGAGACCAGGGTTTGAATCCCCCCTCAGCCATGGAAACCCACTGGATAACCTTGGGCAAATCAGTCTCTTATCCTCAGAGGAATGCAAAGGCAATACCCCTCCGAGCAAATCTTACCAAGAAATCCCTGTGATAGGTTCACCCTTACAGTTGCCTTAACTCAGTAATAATTTGAAGGCACACAACAACAAGAAGATATAGAGACACAATGTGAAGAATTAGCAAAAAAAGGTATTTTTTTTGCACACAATGCTGTGTTTTATCAGTTAAGACCTTTGATCCGTTTAGCCCTGTGCTCTCTTCTCCAACTGGCACTGGGCATCCAAGATCTCACCTTCCCCACTCTTCTAACTAGACATACCAGGATTAAACCTGAGATCTTCTGCCTATACAAGGAAGTACTCTGTGTTTGAACTGTAGCTTTCCCTCAGCCTTGTCAACTTTTGAACTGTTGAGCAAAATAACAATGATCTCTGCTGACAATTTACTAGTTATCTCAATGTCTTTACAGCAAAAGGGAGGACGAGGAAGGGGAGGAAAGGAGTGTCAGTTCTTCTATTCTTATTCAGAATGTGCCCTCTTGTGGCCATCTGCTTTGTACAGATCCATCCACAATTTTAGTCTTTCACTTCAGTAGCAGATTTCAATATTTCTTCATATGTAGCTGAGTATTTCCTACTTTCTTTTATTATTATCATAGACTCCTCCTTTGCTTGCCTTCTTTCCTGTATTATCTTCATAGTAAACAGCTAGCACAGCAGCTTGTAGGCTTGGGTGGGAAACCCAGGCTGAAATATCCACTATGCCATACTAAATGGCTCTTGGGCAAGTTTTCTGCTTTTTTCAGCAGCCCTGCAACTGGGGGTACGGACCACAACTCACCTAGAGCCCTTGGAAGAAGGACAGGGTACAAATGTAACCAGAAAACCACATATACCTTTAAACTGGCTATAAAACTAGCATGCATTAAGATAATATGGCTACATTTAGCACATTAAAAAGACCCTCCTGGGATATATTCAGTAGAACATATTCCCGAACACCAATCTTAATTGATTGTCATTTCATTAGCCTCTCGGTCTCAACATCTCAATCTCAAATGTAATAGAACATCTCCCAGCATGGGCAATTATGTGGTCATAATCTTACTGTCCAAAATGATGAAAAAAACAGATTGGGATTGACAGAAACAAGGCATCATCTCATTATCTATTTTATAGTAAGGTATTCTGGGTTGCATAAATATTTCAAAAATAGCCTTTTTTTCCCAGCACACGGAATGGTATTTCTATTACCTGAAGCTTTTAGGACTGGCAGTACTTTTGCTTCATATTTTTAGAGTTTACACAGCACTTCTTCACAGTTTTTTATAATTTTGTAATTTCGTATTTAGTGACTCATTCTCTGTATCTTCAGTGTATGTACACACACAGCACTGCAGTGGAATCTCGGGTGCTACCAACAAAATAACAAATTTCATTTATTGTGACCTCTTCAATGTTAATGGCAAATCACCTCTGAGTATTTGTTGCCTCAGCAAAGTCTATGAATTTCATGGTACCTCCATAAATCAACAAATAGCAGGAAGGCACCTACTACCAGTACCTCTACTCAATGCCAACTTTTGTCCACCTCCATATAAAATGAAACAAATTCTGAATCCAGCAGAGTATTATTGGAAAAGCACTGCACTTCACTTTAAGCCTAAGCATTTAAGGAGAAAATTTTCAGTATCATTTATCAGTCAAACTCTATATCCTATTAACCAAATTTGGCCAAGTGGGAATTTAAGTTAAGAAATCTTGAGATCTTGATACTCTGCTAGAATAGTCCTGCAATATGGATTTCCAAGGCTTGATCAAAAGATGGACTCTTTTAAGAGATGAATACGCTCAACTTCCTTTGTTACAGAGCCTGTAAGGAGAAATAATGCCATCTCCCAGGTCACACAGCTGCAAATAACATCACCTTTAATTCAAGGCTCTGGTAAATGACACAACTGATAGGATTCACTCTCATCTTTATGTGCTGTTTCTCTGGGCTAATTTCTCTAAGCTGGAGCAGATGCACATGGGAAGCAGGCCCACTCCATCAAGTCTGCTGAAAAGAGTACCTCTCCTGGACTCCTCCTCTTCTGGAACCGGAACTCTTTCCATTCCTGTTGGAACTACCATTTAACTTAAAGAATGAGTCTGGTTTTGCTTTAATCCCTAATTGAGTTTATCCAATTTGCACATGTGTTATGGATTACGTTGCTTTAAATTGTTTTAATGGGTTTTAAATTGACTTGTTTCAAGTGTTAAAATGGTTTACTACGCTTTTAGCCTTTTAAAATTATCCTCATTGTTTTAAACTGTTCAAAACTCATTTTATTGTACACCGCCCTGAGATCCTTTGATACACATTTTTTAGGCTGCAAGGCTGCAACAAAGTTTTATTGACCATATGTAAGGCTCACGGTAGCCAACCAGTGAAGTGTAGTGGTTTGAGAGTTGGCCTACAACCTTGGAGACCAGGGTTCAATTCCCTGGTCAGCCATGGAAATCCACTGGGTGACCTTGGGCCAGTCACACTCTCTCAGCCCCAGAAAAACCTCTGATAGTTTTGCCTTAGGGTCACCCTAAGTCAGAAATGACTTGAAGGTAAACAACAACAACCAGGCTCACTGGGAGACCATTCTGTCTAAAAAGCATAGAAATGTTTTAAATAATTTTTTGGAAGAGTTCTCCAAAGAATTCCAAAATAAGAACCACACTGTACCAGAAAGTGACATATTGCATGTGTCAGAACATTAAAAGTAGTTAAAGAACATTGTATTTACAGTCATCTCTCCACATTTGCTAGGGTTAGGGGCACAGGACCCCTGTGAAAGTGAAAAAACCATGAATAACTCTGGGCCCTCCCAAACCATATTTAACACACAAATAAAGTATGATCACCATATTCAACCCATTGTGGATTCCTTTGAGGCATCAGGGTTCCTTCATAAGGCAGAAGTGGGTGGCCGGTGGGGCGTAAACTGCCACTTCCACTGCTGCCCCACACCATTTTTAAGAGGGACTTACAAGCTTCATTCACAGTTTCTCAGTATCATGAGGCTTGCAGTCATTAAAAATGGCACAGGGAGGCAGCAGAGGTGAAAGCAAATAAATTGTGAATAATCAAATCCACAAAAGTGAAATCCACAAATGCGGAGGGCTGACTGTACTTTCAACAAGGTGAAGGTGGGAATCGTGCAATCCTCCAGATACTGCTGGGCTCCAAGTCCTGGTAGCCCTAGCCAGACTGGTCGATGGTAAGGAATGTTGGAAGCTGATGAACAACTTTGGGCAGTATAGGTTTACCTCCTTCCAGGAAGCAGCAGCAAGAACAGCTATATAAGTAGATGTTTAAAAGATTACCACCCTTCCTAACTCTTCTTTTTTGCCTTGAAACACCCATTAGGTTTACCCAAATTAAAGAGGAGAAAAAGTCAGTTCTCAAAGAGCAAACTTCCAGGACACATACTTCTACTATATGGCACAGAATGATTGAACAGGATTTTTTACCTTATCTAAGCCAAATTCTATGGATAGTCAAGAAACAGAACTAGCCTGATCGTATAAAGTCAGAAACACTCATGACTGCCAGTAAAACTTCAGAAAAAAGATAAATCAGCAGTGGCATTCTCTAGTATTGCTTAAGTGCTTAGCCTTAGTAATTTTCTAAACCCATTTCAATTTGATCAGATTCCTTAGACTTAGGGAGGTCTGGTCACCTTACCGGAAGAAAGAGACGCTGGGCAGCACATGGCTTGAACAATTTTTTCCATTCCTGAGCATTTCCTACAGAAAAGGAGATTGAGTAGACATGATATTCAAACTTCTTTGTGTAAGAGGGAGGCCATTCTTGCAGCTGTAAAGCACAAGGAGGAGAATGGGGGATTAGAACTCGAGAGGCAACTTGTGGCAGGGCTATTGCTGCAAAGACATATAAAGCAAAGCAAAGCCCTTACTCAAGGTGAGGTTTAGTCAGGACTTGCTACTAGAAAGAGTTTATCCACTTATTAACTTATGGCACTCCAAGCCTTTCCAAGTGAATCTAAAGGCTTATAATCAAAGACCTAGGTTTGGTTAGGCTTTCCCCTCCCGCTCTCACAAAGGAATTACTAAAGGGAACTCACTTTCCTTTCAAATTCAGGCTTCAGGGAATCCTCAGCAAAGATGTGAAATTTGAGCTTCCTGTTGCTGAACAGAACTGCTGACTTCAGCATGATGAGAGTTTCTTCCAGCCGGTCGCCACATGCTACAACCGCCAAATGCATCCATTGTGGAGATGCACTCGGGGGTGTAGGAAGCTTCTGGTCCTTTGGTCTCCTGGAAAAATATAGATATGTGTTTACTTGAGTGTGACAGTTATTATTTTTTGAGTTTTGGCATCATATAAATACAAGGTTTTGTTTTGTCTGAAGAAAGACATGCTTTACCAAGAGCAGATTGCAAGAATTTGCTATGATTCTTTTTAATAATCAACCAAACTTTAAGGTAATGAATATAATTATCTTCCATCATCACAATTATTTCCTTATGCAGAGTAGATTACACACAGTTCAGCTGTTCAAACAACAATTAAGGCAGATGATTTGGAAATATATTTATGGGTGTCAACTAAAGTCTGTGTAGTTGCCAGCCAAATGTGCAACTGACTCGGACATCTGGTCAACAGTCCTCCTAACTGTGGAGACTACCTGTGGAAATGTTAAACATCGGAGGCCTCTGTGTTTTGATGGCAGAGTTTCTGATGTACTACTTTTTTCAGTCGTGCTTCTTTCCCAGCAGCTCCTCTATTACTTCTAAACTGTTTATCAGTGCCTATGTCCTACACAACCCATTGCCAGCTATGAAGCAAGAAGTTGGGCAAGCTTAGGTAGAACCTGCCAACCACTGCTCATGGAATGCTGTGAGGAGGAACCTGTCGGGGGGACCAATATAAAAAGCAGAAGCTTGTCTGTAAAAAGGTTAGATAGTGAAGACAGCTGATAGAGAAAAAAATCAACTCATTTGAAATGCGGTACTGGGAGAAGAGTTTTATGGATATTCTGGACTGCTAGAAAGACAAATTAATGGGTCCCAGAGCAAATCAAGCCTGAACTCACCCTGGTAGCCAAGATGACTAAACTGAGACTGTTGGGCTTTGGTCATATCATGAGAAGACATGACTCACTAGAAAAGACAATAATGCTTGGTATGATAGAAGACAGTATGAAAAGAGGAAGAAGACCCTATTACAGATGGTTAGACTCAATCAAGGAAGACACATCCTTCAATCTGCAAGTCCTAAGCAGGGTGGCTGATAACAGGGTGATCTGGAGGTCTCTCCTCCATAGGGTCTCTGTAAGTCAAAAGTCGATTTGACAGCAATTAACAATAACACAACAGCAGAGGGCCAGTTAGAAATAGTTAGGGGCCATGAGAAGTAGAAGAATTGGTAAGATCTGAATACAGTTTGAGGGTGCTGACAGTATGGAAAGAGATTGAGAAAAAATGTTCTTTGAAACTGAGGAGTTACAGTATACTGTGGGTGGAACCAACTCAACTCTAGATGTTTACGTTATCTGTTATACCAGAAAACTCAGCATTTTTCAGAAATTCTTACAGTAGATGCACATAGAAGCTGTTTATGCAAATGAGTGTCATTAATCTGAAGAAATTCTTTTGGCTCAGAAATCTTGGCTCCCTTGGTGAGAAAATACAAACAGCCCTGGGACTGGGACACTTCATTCATAAAGGGAACTAGTTCCTCTACCCCCAGAAACTAAAATATAGTCCGTAATAGCTGCTGTTTTATATTACAATATAAATCTACTTGTGCCTTAAGGGATGCTAGCTTTCAGTACCTGACTAGTTTCAGCAAGGCAATATATTTCATTAATTGCTTAAATGTCCATGGGCTTTTGTCTTAATTAAGCCTCAGTTTCTGCAGTAGATAAATAATGGTGTATTACATTTATGCAAATATTATTTACTTTCCAGCCAATTAAGTGTAAAATCACTGAATTATTAAAATGCATAATTGCCTGGTTGTGTGGATTGGGCAATGCTCTTTTGCCTTTCTTATAGCTGTGCTTTTTTGCCCACTTCTTCTGGTGCCTACTCTTAATTGCAGGCTAAATCAAGATAAACATCTCAATAATGCTCTTTGTCCATGATATCCACCTGAAGAAGTTTGGAATGCCAGCTGTTTATTATATCAAGGGCAAAATGTTTTCTACCACCATTATATCCTTTTAAATCACGAAAACCTATTTCATGCACGGTGCCAAAGTATACCTATGCACAATATATGCACTGTTTGTGCATATACACATGTATATATTTGTGGGTATACCTACAAACCCTCACAGTGAGGATTATGGGTACAATCCTATATTGAAGATATACCGTCTGAGGAACAGGAGAATTAAGCAAAACTGTCATTATACAGCTTATCAAAACGTGGCAGCTGAGGCAATTTGCCACCAAAAAACAAGGTCACCCACTTCCTCACTTCCTGTACATATCACTGCCCCCTTCCCTGATCTTACCATACTGGTTCACCAGAGACCACCATATATATAAGTCCTTGTGGGGGGTATTGCAGAAATTGGAAGAGACATTTTACTTTTAATGAATTGCTTTGGTAACTAGTTACGTTTCGCAGTAACAAACTGAAAGGGTATTACTTTTTTTGTCCTTAACATCCAGAGCTATAATTCACTACTTTTCAACGTATTGTTAGTGGGGTTTTCCCTATTACCAGTCACTGGACATGTTCGGAACCAGCTGGACATCTGCAGCAAGAGGATGTCGGTTCATGGATGTGGCTCCTTTATGCTGCCTTTTTGTGGAGCCAACAGAAAGGGAGGGAAGAAACACACTGAAAATATGAGCTGCACCAGAAATTCAGGTTAGCAGGAATTTTTTTTTAAGTGTTTATCTGTGTGACAGGCCCGTACTTCTGCCAGACTGGTGCAACAATCTGATAAGGCGCCCCTGTCTTTACCACACAGCTCTGTCTCCTCCTCCCCTTGTAACACCACCTTTGTGTAAAAGCGCGAGGGTTTTCAATGTTTATTTAGAACCACTTAATAATTTTATGGTAGCATGTTTTCTGTGTTACTTATCACTGTAGACAACTCAAACCATTAAACTGTAACATTTATTAAGATAATAAGAATAACGTAGCACATTACAGGTCATATGCAGTTCAATGTTGATGTATTTGTTCAGGGCACTCTTCAGACAGTATTAACAGTTAATTCACTGCTCAGAAACATCTCAGTTATATCTTTTGACTTTCACAAAATGCACAATTATCATACAACAGCCTTTTTGCTAAACCCCCACCACAGGCTTAACCCCCCCCCCCCATTTAGGTCACACTATCTAACCAGATTCTACTACGGTTCAATTATTCTTCTGCCTCTCACTAGGCTTCCACTGAGAACTAAACCTCCCAGCTGAGCCACACGTTCTGGCTGAGGAACTCTACTCATTTGCTAGGTTCTCACTGAAGGAATCAAAATACCCACAGGTACTTGGCTTTATATAACATTTTCTCTCAGCCAGAAGCCCCTCCCACACACTGGGTCAGGTTTCTCTCCTGAGCTGCTATTCTGGTTGCCTAGCAACCTGCTTTCACACTGGACTGGCACTTCAGATAGCCACACCCCCAGAACTTCATCACATTCTGCATTTTTTGCCTTCCCCCATTCTGCCCAAATGAAAAGCCAGGCTGGCTGCTCCAAACAGCAGCACAGGGTGTGCACCTGAAATGGATTGGTATGAACTATGAGGGAGAGCTTAGAGGAGAAGTGAGTGATCCTCTGCATGCCCCAGAGAGGAGGAGAATCAGACAGATGTAGAAGCCCCCTTCGGCTACTTAATATTCCTTGTAACTCTAGGAGAAATTAGAAAACCAGGTTTGGTGAACCATAGATTCAACTTTTAACTAGTTCCTTGTAAAAATGTAACATTCTAAGCTCTGGCATAGCAGCAGAACCCCCAATATCCCATCTGCCTCAGGTCCCTCCAATCCTCTGGTCAGTCCTGACTGTCTTCAGTAGGAGAGGGAAATTAAAAATAGCCCTTTGGCCCAAGATGACTTGCTGCCTGAGGAAGAGCAGCAGATGGAACCTTACATGACTCAAGTCAAGGCACACAGTACCCAAAGCAAACCAAGCAATTCCAGCACACCAGGAAGAAAATGTCACAAATATTCCGCCCCTGCCCTGACAGTAAATATGCAATTGGAATAAATTAAATAGCTAATAATGAGCTGCCATATCACGCCACCAAGAGGCAGATCTAGGGTGGGGTAATTGGGGCATGTGCCCTGGGCGCCAATGTCAGCGAAGTGCAAAAAAGAGGAATCTCTCCACATGCCCCCTGCTGCTGCTCACTCCATCCACTTCCACCCACCGCTCGCCTTGCCCACCTCCACTCCCCCCTCCCCTGCCCACTGCTGCTCGTCCTGCACACTTCTGCAACATGCCCACTTCCACCCACCGCTCGCCCCGTCCATCTCCACTCACCCCTCCACCGCCCTTGCTCACCTCCGCTGCTTGCCCCACCCACTTCTGCCCATCGCTCACCTCACCTCCGCCACTCACCCTGCCCCCTTGCCCTGGGCACTGTTAAGCCTCAGCACTCCACTGATTGCCACTCCATATCTGCTGCTTGAGTTGACTGCTTCACTCTGCTAAATGGTAGGTTTGGCCTTGATAGCCTTTGCATGTTATACACACACTTATTGCTCATGCAGAGCAGCTCTGGTTCTGCAGAGCTGGCACAGGAGGAGGCTGCAGCACTGAAAAATTTCAGAGACTGTGTCCTATCTCAGTCCTGCACAGCTGATAAATCAAACAAACTGAATATCTCCCAGCTTGTTACTTGCTTCCAAGCAGTAAGCAAAGAGTCATAAATAAAGTCCAACATAAATGAAGTCCAGCAGGGTTTCACAGCAAGAGAGTGTTGTTACCTTGATTTCTGGGGTCCTGTGGGGGACACCTTAATGTGCTCCATGTGATAGGGAATAGAAGCTAGCCAGAGTACAAGCAATAGCTATGCGACAGGCAGGGTAACCTAGCGGGGTCTTTTTACCCAGTGTTTACAGGGTCAGGCCAAGTCAAAAACCAAACGAAAATGTCTAAAAAATGATTTTATTGAATGAAAGTTTCACGCATCAATGCAATCACTCCCACACTCACTTGAGACCTATTAAGAAGCAAAAGAGAGGACCTGGATAGGGGAAATATTGAAGGGATTGTAGCTGGGATAATACTGTGATAACTGAAGCCCCTGTCAGAGCTGCTGATGACGAGCAGCAGCTGTTGGTCCCTGTGGCTCTGGCTGGAGATGAGTCTTGCAGCTCAAGAGCTCCCCCTGCTGCCATGGACCAAGCAGGCTTGGACATTCCTCTGCCTGCTCCTTTAGGGCAACAGGGATCCAGCTGTGATCCTGAGGATGCCCTGCAGCCTGCGTCAATCAGCCCACAAACAAGGCGGAGACTCAAGAGAGCTGAGCAAAAGGAGGCTTCCTTGATTAAGTTCAAGAAGCGGTGACCGGCCACATCTGTGCCTGGGCTATATAACTGCCTGCCTGGAAGCTTTCCTTAGCTTGTGGCAAACTTTCTACAAGCTCTCTCTTTGTCTGTTCCTTGCTTCCAACACCCAGCTCCTGATATCTTGGATTGATCTCTTGGCTCCTGACCCCTGGATTTTGGACTCTGACAATGGCTTTCACTTGTTGCTCAGGCTTAGGTAAATGGATGGCCTATGAGTAATTGCTTCCTCTGACTCCTCCTGGTGGGACTCTGCTAACTCTCCCTCTCCCTTCTCCAGGCTGGTTTGCCACCTGGGTCTCTGACCTTGACAGATACTGCACCTTTTCCTGAAGTCCTTGGTCCAGGAAAAACAGCAAAGAAGTGGAGCTCAGCATGGTGAGGGCTGAGGGGATTACTCGAAGGACGGAGAAATGGTCTGCTGGTATGACTGGGAGTTATCCAAAGAAATGCTCAAAACTGGGACTACTGTAGGGGAAAAAGTACCTTGAGGGCAAATCATCTCCCGGGGAGAATAAAGGGTGTTGCAATGGAAAAGAAGCTCCACAATGGCAACTCCTTTTGCATGATGAGATTACAAGGTGTTGCCAAAGTTTCAGGACCTTCAGTTACTTTGGGTTGTGGTGTGAATTTAGGTAAATGATCCCTGTCTGATAGGATTTTATTGCTATCAGTGCTCAACTTGGGGGAAAACACACTTATCCCCTCAAGTTGGCTCCTCAGTGGCTGAGGACCCTTTGTCTACTGTGGGCTTGCACAGCTTAAGGTCTCCTGGGACTATGTGATGGGGATTGTACTGGCCTGACCTGGTTTTTGATTGTTTGACCATTGCTGCCTACGTGCCCATCTGGGTGACCTCTCAGGCACGTTGAATCATATTTTAATATCAAAATTGTAGCCCACGGGACAGGGTTTACCAGTGAGGTAGCCATGTCCAAGGTCAATCGGAGCATTTGTCAAGACATCCAGCAAGGTAGCAGGTCAGATAAGCTCTGACAACTACTGGAAGGGAAGGACGCTAGCTAAATAAACCCAAAGCCTAGTGCAGCTATGCCTTGATTGATTGTTGCCGGTTATAAATTCTGAGAAAGCGACACTGAGTCTCACTTTGCTGCCCGTGCTGTGTGAAGCTGGGTCTAGGTAAGTGTTCCTCTATATCTGAAGAGGCAGGACTCTCTGCCGGAGCTGGCACCATCTCCTGTTCTGCTTCCGGCACTGTAACCTCTCTCTGTACAGCAGGTCCTGGCATTCCTTCTGTTTCAGCCTCTGGCGTGCCCTCTGCTTCAGACTCTGAGTCAGAGTCCATGTTCTGGCAGCAGGGCATGACAGACTGGATGTTTAGACAATTTGCTTCCTTTGGAAAAGGTAAAAGAAAAAGGACTGGGACTGGCTGAGAAAGGTTTGTCCGCAGTGCAAGAATGTATGTGCAGGTCAAAGAGGGAAGGAGTATGCAAAATACTTGGTGCCTTTCACGTATTACAAAATTATAGCACTTTGATTCCATGTTGATTGTCATGGCAATATGCTATGGAATCATGGGATATGTAGTTTGGTGAGGCACTGGAGTTCTCTGGTTGAGAATTCTAAATGCCACTCCTTAAACTGTAAGTCTCAGGATTCCATAGGATGGAATCATAGTACTGTAACTGTGTGAAAGGCTCCTGGATTTTTTTAAAAGAGGAAGGGAGGCATTTTAGCAGATAAAGATGTTGGGGGATGACTGATATACATGGAGGGAAGGAGTACAGGAATCCCGGACTAAAAACAATGGGTGAGGGACAGAGAGTGGGTGGATGCAGGAGGTGTTGAGGCAGAGAGATCATGCTCTGGAAGGATAAAAGGAAAAAGAAGGAAAGACAAAGCTGTTTTACCCAGCTCTGAATTTTCCACAAAGCTGCCATTGTCGGAACTAACAAAGCTGTCTTTCTTGGCACTCAGCATTGCTGCTGTCAAAGTTGAGTGGGCTAGTGGGGGATTCCCTAGATTTCCCCTCAGAGGGTTTCAGAAGTGAGTGCATAACCAGCATTCCTTCACCCCAATTATTTTTGCGAGTTAAACATTGTAGGCCCAGGAAATCACAACAGCATCTTGCAAAAATAGTGGTTCTCAGACAGCAAGTAGTATCTGTGCAGTCAGCAACACAGACAGATAAACACACAGCCAGTAATCCTTGGTCTGAATTTTTTTCTATATCAAACTCTGCATTGCTTTTCCTTCTAGGAAGCCAGCATGGTTTGAGCATTGAACTATGACCCTGGAGAACAGGGTTTGAATGCTTGTTTGACCATGGAAACCCACTGGGTAACCTTGAACGAGTCACACTCTCTCAGCCACAGATGAATCATAGAATCATAGAAATGTAGAGTTGGAAGAGACCACACGGGCCATCCAGTCCAAACCCCTGCCATGCAGGAACACTCTCAAAGTACTCCCGACAGATGGCCATCCAGCCTCTGCTTAAAAACCTCCAAAGAAGGAGACTCCACCACACTCCGAGGCAGCATATTCCACTGCCGGACAGCCCTGCCTGTCAGGAAGTTCTTCCTGAGGTTCAGGTGGAATCTCCTTTCCTGCAGCTTGAATCCATTGCTCCTTGTCCTGGTCTCTGGAGCGGCAGAAAACAAGCCCTCTCCCTCCTCTACATGGCATCCCTTCAAATATTTAAACAGAGCTATCATGTCCCCTCTTAACCTTCTCTTCTGCAGACTGAACATACCCAGCTCTCTAAGTCTATCCTCATAGGGCTTGGCTTCCAGGCCCTTCACCATTTTGGTCGCCCTCCTCTGGACCTGCTCCAGCCTGACCATGTCCTTCTTGAATTGGGGTGCCCACAACTGGACACAGTATTCAAGATGAGGTCTAACCAAAGGAGAGTAGAGTGGTACCAGTACCTCCCTCGATCTAGACACCATACTCCTATTGATGCAGCCGAGAATTGCATTGGCTTTCTTGGCTGCCACATCACATTGCTGACTCATGTTCAGCTTGTGGTCTATTAAGACTCCTAGATCCCTTTCACACGTACTGCCATCCAGCCACGTGTCCCCCATCCTATATTTCAGCATTCCATTTTTTCTACCTAAGTGTAGGACCTTATACTTCTCTCTGTTGAATTTCATTTTGTTAGCCTTGGCCCAGCTCTCCAATCTGTCCAGGTAATTTTGAATTTTGATCCTGTCCTCTGGCGTATTAGCAACCCCTCCCAATTTGGTGTCATCTGCAAATTTGATGAGCATGCCCTCTATTCCTTCATCCAAGTCATTGATGAAAATATTGAACAGCACTGGGCCCAGGACAGAACCCTGTGGCACCCCGCTAGTCACTTCTCTCCAGGATGAAAAGCAGCCATTGGTGAGCACCCTTTGGGAACGGTCAGTCAACCAGTTACAGATCCACCTGACAGTAGCTCTGTCCAGCCCACATTTTACTAGCTTCTTTGCAAGAATGCCATGTGGAACTTTGTCAAAGGCCTTACTGAAATCAAGATATGCTACATCCACAGCATTCCCTTCATCTATCAAGCTAGTAACTCTATCATAAAAAGAGATAAGATTAGTCTGGCATGACTTATTTTTGAGAAATCCATGTTGACTTCTCGTGATTACCGCGTTGCTTTCTAAGTGATTAGAAACTGACTGCTTAATGATCTGCTCCAGGATCTTTCCGGGTACAGACATCAGACTGACTGGGTGATAATTATTTGGATCCTCTTTTTTTCCCTTCTTGAAGATGGGGACAACATTTGCCCTCTTCCAGTCTGCTGGAACTTCTCCTGTCCTCCAAGATTTCCCAAAGATTATAGCAAGCGGTTCTGAAATGACCTCTGCCAGTTCTTTTAATATCCTAGGATGCAATTCATCTGGCCCTGGAGACTTGAATTCATCCAGTGTGGCCAGGCATTCTTGTACCACCTCTCTACCTATTATGTGCCGCATTTCCCCTGCTTCCTCACCTGCTCCCCAACCACCAGGTTGAGTGCTTGTATCCTTCTGGGAAAAAACTGAGGCAAAGAACGTGTTAAGTAGTTCTGCCTTTTCTCTTCCCCCTGTTAGTAATTCGCCATCTTCTCTGCGCAGCGACCCTATCGCCTCTTTCTTTTTCCTTTTGCTGCGGACATATTTAAAAAAGCCCTTTTTATTGTGTTTAATGTCTCTGGCCAGCCTAAGTTCGTTCTGTGCTTTAGCCTTTCTGACCTCCTCCCTACATTTCCTGGCTACTTGCTTAAATTCTTCTTTGGTGGTTTCCCCCTCTTCCATTTCCTGTACAGGTTTCTCTTAACGCTTAGCTCAGCTGAGAGTTCTTTAGTCAACCATTCTGGTTTCTTCAGATGCCTTCCATTTTTCCTCCTTATTGGTACAGTTTTAGACTGTGCCTTCAGTATCTCCCTTTTAAGGAACTCCCATGCCTCCTGAACTCCTTTCTCTTTCACTATTCCTGATCACGGAATTTCAGCCAGCAGCTCCTTAAGTTTACAGAAGTCCGCTTTTTTAAAATCTAAGATGAGTGTCTGTCCACACTTATCTTCTCCTTCCCACTGAATGCCAAATTCCAATAGGGCATGGTCACTCCCCCCTAAAGATCCAACCACTTCTACCTCATTAACAAGGTCATCCCTGTTGGTCAGGATCAGATCTAGAATATTTGATCCCCTTGTGGCCTCTTCCACCTTCTGCACCATGAAACTGTCTGCAAGACAAGCAAGAAACTTGCTGGACCTTGCTGTCTTGGCAGAGTTTGACTGCCAACATATATCCGGGTAATTGAAATCTCCTATTATTACTGTATCTCTCCTTTTTGAATGCGCGGTCATTTGGTTGAGGAAGGCATCATCAAGGTCCTCAGTCTGGGCTGGAGGTCTGTAGTAAACCCCCACCAGAATATCCCTATTGTTTCTCACTCCCTTAATTTTTACCCAGATGCTCTCGACCTGGCTTTCTGGGTTCAAGTCATGGATCTCTTCACAGGTGAAAACATCCTTGACATACAAGGCTACTCCTCCTCCTTTCTTGTTTGGTCTATTTCTACAAAATAGGCTATACCCCTCTATTCCTACATTCCAATCATGAGACTCATCCCACCAGGTCTCAGTGATGCCTATCAAATCATATTTATTTTGTTGTACTAGGAGTTCAAGTTCATCTTGCTTGTTTCCCATACTCTGCGCGTCAGTGTAGAGACACTTAAATCCCCGGGCCCTTCCTGCAAGTCCTGTACTATAGTTTCCACTCCTCCCACCACTGGACGCTTGTACTACTTGGTCGATATAATTTGGGCCTTTCCCCCCTGCACTCGCCGTGTCTTTGCCCTGAATAATATTGTCTCCCTCCCCAGCAGAACTTAGTTTAAAGACCTCTTAATCCTCCGTGCAAGACTGTTTGCAAAAACATTCTTGCCAAGTTTCGTGAGGTGCAGCCCATCCCTTGCCAGAAGCCCACGTTCATGGAAATTCAGGCCGTGTTCCAAAAACCCAAACCGTTGCTGGCGGTACCATGTGCGGAGCCAGTTGTTTACCTCTGCTATTGCCCTTTCCCTTTGTGCACCATATCCTTGACCAGGGAGGAGAGATGAAATGACCACCTGCGCACCAAGGTCCTTAAGCTTTGTCCCCATAAGCTCGTAGTCCTTTGCGATGTGGTAAAAGCTGCGCCTCGCAGTGTCATTGGTTCCGACATGAACCACAATGAGGGGTTTATGGTCAGTGGGCTTGACCAGCCTGGTTAGCCTCTCTGTTATGTGGTTGATCTTGGCCCCAGGAAGACAGTAGACTTCTCGATTGAACTTGTCGGGTTTGCAAATTGCCGGTTCGGTTCCTCTGAGCAAGGAGTCCCCAACAACCAGAACTCGCCTCCTCTGAGGCTTGTCCGGGGCTCCTCGACGAGCAGGTTCTTCTAGGACTGGCTGGACACTCTGTTGAGGCTGGGACTGTTGATCTAGTTCCTGTTGCCGATGTTGGATTCCTTCTTGTTGACATTCTGTTCCCTCCTCCTGGTAAAGGTAAATCCCTCTGAACAAATCTTGCTCATGATAGGTTCGCTGTGGGGCTGCCACAGAAATGAGATAATGGCATACAACAACAAATACAGTTTTTGTAAGTATGAAGTCTTTACCAGGAACTCTAAAACATTTCTCTATAGAGAATACATTCAGGAACTATTTGCAACATTTGCCTTTAAGACGCTGTGAAATCAGCACATGTCACACATATCCATAGCCAACGCACCTTGCAAGTCAGAACATTCATGCATACAGAAGGAGAACTCTTCAGCAACAGCCCCATGGCTGCTTTTCTTTCAAAGCTAAAATGACTGAATTAAGCACATTTTCAAAAGTGCAATTCATGTAGCTTGTAGTTGGCCACAAAAGTATGCAAACAATGGTGAAGCTTAAAAATGTTAGGAGTACTGTGTGTGTATGTGCCTTCAAGTTACTGTCAATTTATGGCAACCCCACGAATTTAACAGGATTTTCCCTCAGTCGAGAAATACTTAGAGGTGGTTTTGTCAGTTCCTTAGTCTGAAATATAGCCTACAGCATCTGGTTTGGCAGTCCCATCCAAGTACTAACCAGGGCTGATCACACTTAGCCTCCAAGATCAGATGGGATCTGTTTCCTTTAGGATATTTATATTGTTAGGAGTAATACCACATGCTGTATTTCTTGTTCTTGCCAGAGACTGTAAATTTATACAATATACTCAACACATGGAGAACAATGTTGAATGCATTATATTCTCCAGTCCCAGACAGACATATAGAGAGAAAACTGGTGCCTGTACCTAAACTTTTAATGTCATTTCCTTCTGTTAATTGAGTAATAAACAAACATATCAAGTACCTTTTATACCAAGTGATATCATTGACTGTCTAAGTCAAGTTTCCTCTGTTCTGGTTGGTCCCCAACATCAAAGCAAAGAACATTCTACTGATATGGGCAGTAACAGTGATATAATTATTCATTTGGATAATGAGGGACTAACTTTGGAACTTTGTGAGTTTTACTTGGTGTAATGACAAACTTTACTAATTACTTTATAACACTTTTGAGGAAACATTCTGAACTGATCTGGAGGGATTTTGGACACATTTATTTATTTCATATCCTAATTTCTCATAAAATCATAGAGCTGGAAGGTGACTCATGGTCCATCAAGTCCAACCCATGCAGGATCTTCAGCTAAAGCATCCCGAGTAGGTAGCTGTCCAATTTCTTTTTGAAGATATCCAGAGAAGGAGATCCTGGCCACCTCTCCAGCCAACTGGTTCCATTGTTGAACCCACTCTTATTGTCAAGCAGTTCCTGCCAATATTCAATCAAAATCTACCCTCCTTTAACTTCAACCCATTCAACCTGGTCCTACCCTTTAGGGCAGCAGAGAACAGGCCTGACCACCCCCTCTTCTATATGGCAGTCCTTGAGGTATTTAAAAAGTACAGTCACCCCTCAGCCTTCTCTTCACCAAGCTAAACATACCCAACTCATTCATACCTCTTATCGTCCTTGTCGCCCTTTTCTGGACCCGCTCCAACTTGTCTATATCATTCTTAAAGGTGTCCAGAACTGAATGCTATACTCCTTATGAGACTTTCCCAGTGCAGAATATAGTGGGACAATTAACTTCCCTTGACTGGGAAGCTATGCTTCTATCAAAGCAGGCTAAAATAGCATTCCCCTTCTTTGCTACAGCATCACACTGCTGGTTCATGTTCAACAATAATCCCAAGGGTTTTTTTTGCATGTAATACTGCTGAGACATGTATACCCCACCCTATACACGTGCATTTGGCTTCTGTGGCTTAAATGCAGTATTTTGCATTTGTCTCTGTTTCATTTCATTTATTAAATTCTGCCCAATGTTCTAGTTTATCTAGGTTCTTTTGAATTCTGTTCCTGTCTTCCAACATGTTAGCCAGCCTTCCCAGTCTTGTGTCACCTGCAAACTTAATAAGGATTCCCTCCATCCCATCAAGAAAG
Source organism: Cyclura pinguis (assembly GCA_030412105.1). Classification (NCBI taxonomy): domain Eukaryota; kingdom Metazoa; phylum Chordata; class Lepidosauria; order Squamata; family Iguanidae; genus Cyclura; species Cyclura pinguis. The sequence continues at coordinate 60,476,700 of CM059600.1, read as the reverse complement.
TCAACAGTTCTTAATCTTGTATTTTCTACCACAGGACACTTTAATATTTTTGTTGCTGCAGACCACCAAGACTTAATTCAAGATTAAAACTTTAAAGTGCATTGCTCGTCAAGGGTCTTCAAGGGTATTTGGAGAGAGGGCAGAAATAAGTAAATGCATACACTCCTATTACAATATTTTTACTGGAATGATTTCATACAAATTTAAAATAATAATAATGATAATGATAAAACCTGAACTGCAAACCATGGCCTAATATTATTTATTAATTTTAATGAATTAATTAATGAGAATGCTGGTGCTACATTTTACTTACAAGCTTTGTTATATTGGGTTTAATAGCTGAAACTTGCACCATGACTTACCAGGAGTACAGTATTAGAATAACCATTAAAGATTCAAATTATCTACAGGAGGGCTCACAACAGATTGAAAACAACACAGAAAACAGAAATATAAAAGGTAACTGCTCCTGTCTCAGTGGTGGAGCTGCCAGAGCACAATATTTAAAGCTTTCTCTCAGCTGTTCCAGCTGCTGCTGTCTTTTAAAGGCGTAAGTAGCTCAGGAGAAGCATCCTCTACCCTTATGGGATATGAGCTGTCAAGCAGTCCCAGCAGGAGTAGATCTTATAAGGGATAGAATCCCTCATTCAAGCAAGATGGAACATGGCTCCTAATTCATTTACTGGCAATGGGATGAGAGCCTCCCCCACTCTTGGTCTACATCTCACTTTTCTCCCAAGAATGAGTCATGTGTCTCAAGACTGAAAGGAGACAGTCCCTTTTTTTCTTTCCACGTGCGTTCAGCCAGCTCCTCTATTTTCCCTGAAGAATAATTATCCTTAACCTTATGGAACAATCCCTCCTCTTGCTCTCAAGTAGGAGAGGGACCCCTGAAGGCCATCTAGCTGCCACCACCCACTGATTTAACCCTTCTGACTCAGTAACTCAGTGGGAAGTTACACAGGAACTGTAACTTGCACTTTCTCCACCACTGACTCTGCATAAACTTTCGCTTTTGCCTCCCCACGACAGATGAGAATCCTATAGGCATGTGCACGCGCACACCAAGCAAAGGCATGTGAAGAGAGCGTGGAAAAGCAGAGGTCTTTAAAGAGAAACGCTTTTATTCTAAGCAAGCAATTTTACATTAGCAAAGGAGTATCTTACATAAGGCGCCTTCCTTCAGGCATTACTTAGGAATAGTCGCAAAGTTACAAAGAACCTAGACCATATTCAGGCAGGTTTAAAAGAACGTAAGCCCTAACATAACTAGCTAAACATTCCTATTCTACTCACGATACAGATGGAGTTCTGGGTCTGGGTGATGACGGGAAGCTAGCTTCCCAGATAAGGCAGGCAGTACCCCTGCACCTCCTCATCAGTCTTCTGGTCTCTCTCTGTGCCTCATGGCACCCTGGTGTTTTATAACCTCTCACTTGGAAGCATTTCAAAGCTTCCACACTTCTCCCCAAACTGGTCTTCCTCAATGGGCAATTGTCTCTCTGATCTCTGTTGCTCCTTTGTGATGCTGATCCCAATAAAGGTAACTTAACCCCCAACAAACCATTAACTCTTCATTTACTGGAGAAGATACCCCTCAGCTATTTTGCTCAGATAATGGGAGAGCCCAATACTATACCTTGAAATGAGTTTGGAGGGGAATTTTATGAGAGATCTACATATTGTCTACAGCTGATAGCTCTGCCAGTGGAGTAGCAACCAGGAAGAGTGCCTTTTCTGTTGTGGCACTTTCTTTATAGAACTGTCACCAGGAAAGCTTGCCTAACATTTACTTTAATGTCTTTTCAGTGCCACATAAGAGTTTTCTTTTATATTTGTAGGCTTTTACTATCTCAAAGGGTTTGTTACCATGATTTTTCTGACTTTATAATTTTGGTGGTATTTTACTGTATTTTCATGTTATTCTTAATTGTTATAAACTATCCTGACATAAAAATATAACAACCTAAGAAGGATTATGGATGAGTTTTTTGTGAGATTTCAAAGAAATAATTCTTCCATTATTTTTTACTTTCTTTGGGGTGAAGATAAACTAGTGTTGCCCTCTTCTTCCATACTGCCTTTTGGGAAGTGAGGCTAGGTCAGTAGATACGTGGAGGTACTAATGCCTAGGGGAGGGGTTGCTTGTTTAATTGGAATTCCACTGAATTAATGAGAGGTTTTATATATAATTTGTAGTTTTTCTATTACCTACCTTAAGCCTTCAGGCTGGCATATGGGATATATCCAGATAAGAAAACAAATAGATGTTATAGATCTGCTGCTTGATTAATCAAATTCAACCCAACACCTAACAGGCAGAAAATATATAAAACAGTTAATACTCAAATAATAATCTTCATTCCCTCCAACTGAGATTGAGAACTGGAGTGAAGGGGAACCTGTATCAATCAGAGAGATTTATTGTTGTTGTTGTTGTTATGTATATATTACCTATTGACTGATTGATTACTTTTCTATCCTGCCTTTCCTCCAACAAATTCAAGGCAGTGTTCACAATTCTCTTCCTTCCTACTTGATCTTCACAACAACTCAGTAAGGTAGGTCAGGCAGAGACAGCGAGAAAGAAAGAGAGAGGGGGAGGGGAACATGACCTGTTCAGTGACCTTCACGACTCAGTGGTACTTCAATCCGGATCTTCCAAATACCAGATTCCAAACACTACAGAACACTATAGAATTATAACTGTGAAAAGGCCTCTGGTATGAAGCCTAACATACAGTTCTACTCAGAAGCAAATCATACTGAGCTGAGACTCCCAGGTAACTGCATACAGGTTTGCAGCACAAGACCTGTTCAATATGCAATTGGACTCCAAGCAGAAGTGATCCAGAAATTTAGGATTAGGTACTCTCATCCCATAGTAGCCCTGTGTACTTAGTGGTAAAGTTTGTTTTGAAGATTGGGAAATTCTACCACTATCTTTCAATGTCAGGGCCCCCATACAATTTGGAAAGCTTCATAAAAAATAATATACAGTATCTTCACAATAAAAATACAAACAATAACAAAGAGGTCAAAGAAACAGACACAAAAAGATACAATTGCAATAGGATAATTTGCTCTTTTCCTCCTATGCTGTATACATGCAGTCTCACATTGTTAGTATGCATTCAGAATCATGTCTTTTCTGAAGGCGTGTTACAGGCTGGATACTGTTTTTTTAAATGTTTTTCAAAATGTAAGACCCTGAAGCCTGTGTGTGTTTTACAGAATAAAAATCTGGATCCCTGTGTAAGAAACACAAGTTTACCAGCTAGTTCTGAGCATGTAGCCACCTAGCCAAAAACAAAGGAGATAAGGGTAAAATAATAAAAAGTGACCAGAGTATAGAAAAGAAACCAAAAATGTGTCCAGTATTGGTATGAAAATCATTCTCCCATGTTAAAATAAGTCCAATATTTAAGAGTGCTTCAATGGAGAGCTGATGTTAAATCTGCTTGTTTGGACTATATGGGTGTCATGAGTTGGGAGCCCTAGTAGCCAAAAAGTGGTAAGAGTTACCTTCAAACAAATATAGGATAGTTGATAAATGACAAAGAACCCTCAGTTCCTCAGTCTAAAGCAATAGGAATGGGTAGCCATCTCTGCCTTAGGGGACAGCACAGATTTCTGAGAATTGGGAAGTTTTTGCAATAACATTAATAGGTTGCATTTGCTGGAAAATGGAGATGAATTAACAAAGCTGCCCTTTTTTTAGACTGCAGTGAAATTAGCCATTGGAAAATCTGGCAATCTGAATCCTGCCCCCCACCCGCCAGCAAGTAACTGAGGTGGGAAGGAATGTGTTTCTATTCTAGCTGATCCTACTGTAATCATGTGTGCCTGTCTACAACATAAAAGGCCGCTGGGGAAAGGAGAAAAGTTATCTGTGTGCTTCACCAGCTACTCTCAGCATGTTAAAAAAACCCTACAGACCTGAATGTTTCACACCAAAATGCAATTCATAAGAAAAGTGGAGGCGAATGAAAGAAAGTCATCCCTGCATACATTTTGGAGGAAGACTTCAAGTAGTCTTTGGAAGGTTAAAAATGTTTTTACTTATGCAAGGCTTACCTGACCTGGTTGTTTTATTTGAAACTAGCATATTTACCTGGCATTGCCCAGGATTTTATTTTCTCATAGGTAATACTTGTTAGAAATACTTCAGGAATTACCTTACCTTACCTTAAGAATTAGATGTGGTTGGAGTACACAGACTTGAGATCCTGTGTCTCTAATTCCCCAAACTGTGTTGTCCAGTACATGTAACTTTTCCTCATATTCTCCAATCCAATCTGTATTCAATGTTATTAACATACAGAGTTTGGGTTCCTGAGGGAATACACTGCCCTCCTTTTTGCTGCTTGGCATCATCTCCATAGCAACTGGCCTGAGCTCTCTGGTTGAGAATTCTAAAGGCCCCTCCCTGAACTGCCAGTCCCAGGATTCCATAGAATCTTCACATCTAGTCCCCAAAAGTAAAATTTTCTAGCTCTGATTTTGATCATAATCTGTGATGTAAGTACCCAAGTTTGCCAGGGAGGGGAGAAGACAAATGCAGACAGTATCATCCTCAGTGAGTAAACATGGCTGGGATGAAGCTGCTGATTCACTTTGGAATGTTGATTGAAATTGCCTGCAAGGAACAGCCATGAAACATAAATTCAGCACTATTACATAAACTAGAATACATTGTTGTTCTCATTCTCAACTTTTTTTTACTGAACTCCATAAACAGAGTATATTCAGAAGGGAGGGGTAAGATGGAGCAGAGAGGAGCCATAAAAACTTGGGGCTGATGGAGCTCTGAATGGCTGTGGGCAAGAATTAAATACAGCAATGGGTCTCTGAGGAACATCTTTATTACATACTATCTCCTAAACACAAATTGGCAGCTTGCCTAAGCAACACACTGCACTAGGCATTTCAAACAATGTGACACAAAAGCCTTGGAAGACTACTCACTAAGAGTATTGCTCAATACATGCAACCAAATATGCAACAGGAAGGAATGCACCAGTGGTTTCAAGCCCCAAATGAGTCCACAGCTTCCAATGTCTCAATCTGAGCTAGTATACACTTTGTGGCCAAACATGACGCAATGCTTTGGCTTGCCAGGAAGACTAGATAAATTTTAATTGATCCTTAGACACAGCTTGAATCCTATCACTCTTGAGCAATTCCAGATCCAGACAAAACAGTTCTTATCCGCCATAAGACAGCCCTAGAAATCTTACACCCTGCTGTTGCTATCAACCACGTATGTCAGTCATATATTCTCAGCATTAAGAATGGTTTAATTCCGAGAAAGTATTCTTGGGCTTTACAATACCCACCTTGTTAAACTGAAATGAAACAATAAGCCACAGTCCTATGAGCACACACAGCATGATACTTGCAGTCTGCACAGCAAATCTGTGGAAATTCTTCATTTACGAACACCTGCAAAGAGTTTCTCAGATGCAGTTCCCTTGGGAAAGAATTCCATAAAGAAAACTCCAATAGCAGAGGGCTGTGGATCTATCAGCCACCTGCTCGACCAATTTAAAGGCCTGAGACCACTGCCTCACTGAATAAAGCAGTGATAAACCTGACCTGGCAAACAACAGTTAACCAGTAATGGGCAAGACTCAAAATCACCAAGTAAACAGCTGTAAGAATTGTGCCCACATCCTAAGCATTCAACAACTGAAATTCTTCCAGACAACTGCAATGGGGCAAAGCTCTGGAGATCTCCTAGGGATTATCTGCCCATTGAGTCCAGTGGCTGGTTGTGATGAGGATCCTTCATTTCGGGATCTCTCTGCAAGTGCCTTGGCCAATTTCTTTGATCAGAAGGTGACCTCAATTATTGATTCATTTTTGCTGGATAGATCTCCACCACCTTTGCCATCAGTTGATATACAACAGCCTTTGGCTCAGATCATGTCTTCACTGGCCTAAGCAGAGTTTCACTATTTCCCTCTTACAGAGACAGTCATGCATCCAACTGTGATGTTTTCTTCCCCATCGCCTGCTCTACTGATCTTATCCCTTCCTTCCTTCACCCAATTCTTCTGCCTCTTCTTCTGTCTTATATAACCCATTTGGTGAACTGTTTCATCCTGGGCTACTTCAAGTATCCTGTTTCATGTCCTCTACTAAAGCAATTTTCTCTGGATCCTTCGCTTTGCACTAACTACTGATCTGTGTCTCTTCTCCCATTTCTTTCAAAAATTTTGGAGAGAGCTGCCCTTTTCCAGTTGATTCTTTATCTTAATATACATGATTTTCTTGACCCATTTCAATCAGGGTTTTGTACAGGTCATTCCATTGAAACAGCCATGACTCACGGACTCACATAGTGAACAATATTCTAGTGGCAAAGGCGCAGCACCAAACTTCTCTGTTGATCCTGTTGGATCTTTCTGCAGCCTTTGGCACTTTGAACCATCAGTCCTACTGTTACCATTGGCATCATTGGGAATAACAGGCAATGCTCTGCCCTTGTTTAAATTTATTTTGTATGCGTGATCATTCCTCTCTCGTCTCATTTCGTGAATCTATGTCGAAAACTTTCCCTGTAATGATAAGGGTGTCACAAGGATCAGTCTTAAGTCCTCTTCTTTTTTTCATTACATATACTCCCCCTTGGATTTCTTATTTTTGAATCGGGTTTTCAGCATCACATTTATACATATAACACTCAGATTTTTCAGTTTAAATCAACTGTGTGGAAGTCAGTAATGGACTGCCAGTGTGGGGAAGTCAGTAATGGACTGTCTGTCATGTGTTTCTTGGTAGAGGGTCACTCACTGTCTCAAGCTGAACATCACAAAACAGAAATCTTAGTGTTTCAGCCTGACTGTCCATTAGCCACTCTCTCATGCCTTTCACTAGATTTATAGGATTGCACAGTCGCTCCTGTCTTGGTTGCCAGGAACCTCAGAGTCCTGCTGGATGGTCACCTATCTCTGCACCCGTTTACTGTGGCAACAACAAAGGAATGTAATTTCCATCTTTCGAACATCCACAGGATCCAGAGCTTCCTGACTGTTGAGACTGCCCATCTGCCTGTACAGGCCTTGGCTATCTCACGCCTCACAGTTTACTAGCAGGTTTGCCTTCCTGCTCCATTTTTCCTCTGATTTTAATTCAGAACAATGCCAATTGTTCACCTGTTTCTTTTCTTCATAGATCCCTTCATGGACTACCAGTTTGGGCCAGGGCCTGTTTCAAACTTCTGATTCTGGTACTAACCTGCCTCAGTACCTCACAGCTTGGCTAGTATGGTATGCTCCATCTAGGAATTTAAGATCTACAGGCAAAGGATTACTATTTGTTCCACCAACATGCACAAGGTTGCATGCCTTTCAAGATCTCCCTGTGCATTTGTGGAACACTCTTCCTTTGGACCTCTGGCTGGAGAGGGATCTCAACTGTTTTCGTAAAGGGCTGAAAACCTTCCTCTTTGATTCACTGTCTTAAGCCACTGAGTTGTGTTTAAGGTGCTGAGATGGTAGTAACTGGTGGGGTGTTGAGGATTTCATTCCATGTGTTGCTATAGTGTTATGTTTATTGTCTGTGTCCCTGACTGAATATGTTGATATCTCGCCCTTTGGTTAAAAAAAAAAAAAACTCCTATAAATAAACATGATGCTTGATGATGATGATGATGATGCAAAATGTAGAGTCCAAGTAAGAGCAGATGTGAACAATTTTAAAAGCAAAGTGCCTTACAAACACATCAGCAATGATGCACCGCAAGCTCTTATCATGACAGTCCCTATATTAACACCTTCAACTAGAGCCCAAAAATGCAGATAGCTGTGTTGATCCATATTTTTTTAAAATGCATTTTTACCATTTTCATCTCCACCAGGATCAGTGCTTTTGTAACATTAACAAATCTTGGCCACTGAAGACAAAGGTATCCCAAAATAACTTGAATTACAACAGAGATAGTTCATTTCAATCCGCTGCTTCTGGGAAAATCAGTTCCCCCTCCAGCTACTGTGGGGACTGCAACTAAACTCAGAGAGCACAAGGGAGTCAGGGCAGATGCCAGATGATCTCACACTCCCTGCTAGTCAGAAAATCTCAGAGCTTCAGCCCAGAGAATGTGGTCTCTACAACCCCTCCACATATCAGAGTGGGCTGTCAAGTACTGGCAGGCAGTAGGTAAGGAGGTAGTACAGGAATACCTAGCTACTCTAAATGGGGCGCCACAGGATTCTGTTCTGGGCCCAGTGCTATTCAATGTCTTTATCAATGACCCGGGTGATGGAATAGAGGGCATGCTCATCAAATTTGCAGATGACACCAAGTTAGGAGGGATAGCTAATACTCCAGAGGACAAGATCAGAATTCAAAATGATCTTGACAGATTAAAGAGCTGGGCCAAAACTAACAAAATGAATTTTAAAAAGGAGCAATGCAGCGTACTACACTTAGGAAGGAATTAAATGCACAGATATAGGAGGGGTGATACCTGTCCTGAAAACAGTATGTGTGAAAGGGATCTAGGAGACTTAGTTGACTACAAGCTGAACACGAGTCAACAGTGTGATACGGCAGCTAAAAAACTCAATGCAATTCTGGGCTGCATCAACAGGACTATACTGTCAGGATCAAGGAAAGTAATAATACCACTGTATTCTGCTTTGGTTAGACCTCACCTGGAACACTGTGTCCAGTTCTGGGCACCACAATTCAAGAAGGATATTGACAAGCTAGTCACCCCTGAAGAGGGCAACCAAAATGGTGACGGGTCTAGAAACCATGCCCTATGAGGAGCAGCTTAGGGAGCTAGGTATGTTTAGCCTAATGAAAAGAAGGTTAAGAGGTTACATGATAGCCATGTTTAAATATTTGAAAGGATGTCATGTTGAAGATGGAGCAAGCTCGTTTTCTCCTGCTCCAAAGACTGGGACATGGAGCAATGGATTCAAACTACAGCAAAAGAGATTTCCCCTAAACATCAGGAAGAACTTCCTGACAGTAAGAGCAGTTTGACAGTGGAATATGCTACCTCAGAGTGTGGTAGAGTCACCTTCTTTGGAGGTTTTTGAACAAAGGCTGGATTGTCATTTGTTGTAGGGGCTATGAGTGTGTGTTCCTGCATGGCAGGGGGCTGGAGCCCATGGCCATTGTGGTCTCTTCCAACTCTATGATTCCATGATTTTAAGTAGTCGCTCCAGCAGACAACCAAGGTCTTCTAAGATCTTGAACTCTAAAGAAAAAGAAATCTGGTACAGCTCAGCTTCTTTTCCACTTGTATTATTGCTGTCATCCTGACAACAACAAAGAGTCTGTGGAAAAGGCATTTCACAAGCTAGCAACAGCAAAATATGCAAGCATTACTGTTTTGGTCTACCAGAATCCCACAGTCAGGGTGGTCACTGGGAGCTGTAGTCCAAAAAATTAATTTTTCTGTGCTCTGGTCATCAGTCATTAGAGATCAGTCAAGACTTCAACAGCAAATCCTTATGAACCTTGATCTGGACCAATTTCATTCCCCACTGTGTACAACAATGCCACCTCTTCTAATCCTCTTTCGTGTACTTTTGCTGAAATTTCTGAGTCCCACTGTCTAGTTCTCACATGTACTCTCCTGATTGGACATACTCAGAAGAACCTAAGAAACAGTCTTTCTAGTACAGTACTGTCAATTCTGAGTACCAGCAGAGTTTCGAGAAATAGGTTTTCCAGCTCTGTCTAAAGAATAATAGCGATTGAACATGGCAATCTCCTTAATGCAAAACAACTATTCTGTCTCTGACAATGCATAATGCTTAAACAAAGGACCCCCTCGAATTTACTGAGGGTGGGGGCAGACAGCCAAAGTAGGAAGATTTTAGCCACCTCACTCTCATGGGAGGAAGTCCCAATCTGGATCACAGTCTCACATGTTTACTTTGCCGTAAAAGAGAAAGACACATTTAATTAGATGCTATACAAACATATCCAGACATATGGTATATGCTTACTGGGAAAAGGCTGACTGTACAGTTTTACCTTAATTCAGCTTGAAAAGGCTCAGACATTTTGATTCATACATGACAAAATCTCTACATGGATGTCCTCTCACAGAGCAATTTGTATGAACCGCTTATGTATTTTATAACAAATGGTGGTCCCAAGTTTGTGTAATTCACTAGTATTATTATGTATGAAACACCATCCGAATAACTCATCATAACAGAATTTGAAAACTTCCATTCTTGTATTTCAGATGAACCTCATTGCAAGCTAATTATACTGGTTGCAGAGAGACAAATGAGCTGTCAGTGCCAAGGAAGTATCCACCAAAAACAGTCACTGTGCCAATTTGTTTAAGCACCCCCTCCCTTCCCCAAAAATGTACATCACAGCAACTTGGAAGGGTGAGGACAAACTTTGAGGTAAACACAAATTGGCTGTTATCTCTCAGTACGCAAGTTCCCACTAACTGGCTGAACTGCTGTGATACCACTGCAGTTTGGTGTTCAAAGCTGCTAAAACTATGACTTCCATTAAAAAACAATATCTCTATCTCCCCGTATTAAACATTATCTGATATATAAAATGGAAAGATGTATTCCTTCTCTCTGGTATTATTCACAGTTTAACCAGTGGAACTTTGGGCAGAACAAAGTGCTATTCCATATAGATTAAAGGGGGAAAAAAAACTATGAAAGTATAAGGAGATAAAACTCTGTACTCTTGCATCTTTATTCTGAAGCTTCCTCCACTGATGAACAATGCCTGCCAACCTGAAAGTGTACTTGAAGCTTCTGCAAATAAATAAAACCCAGATAAGACGAAACTTTAGAACATCAGATAACTCAGAATCATTTCAGTGAGAGACTCAAAGAAAAATTCTACACTGCAAGGTGCCAGGCTTGTGTTGTCATTACAACACCAGCGCAACATCTGCCATATTCTACATTCATGTAGGCGGAACAGGAGAAGGAAAAACGCTGGTCCAAAAAAAAAAAGAAAGAAAGGGTCCCTGGCAACACCATCAGAGCCTAGTAATTACTCAGTGTGGTGATGTCACAGAGATGATATGATAAACTTGTGGAGAAAATGCAGACACGATAAGATGAAGCTGCACAGATGTCTTGTGTTAGCTGGACATGGAGGGGCCAAGCCACAGAAAGCCAAGATCGACACACCATTTCATCCCATTTCATCTCACTCCACCCTCTCTCACAACACACAACCTACCATATGTATTGGTGCCACAGTAATTTCCACTCCATGTAACATCAAAAGTAAGACACCAACAACAAAAAATACAGGCATCCAACATATAAAATTTGAACTCCTACATTGCTCATGACTACTATCTTTTTTTTCTGCAATACAAAGGAAGGAAGGAAGGAAGGAAGGAAGGAAGGAAGGAAGGAAGGAAGGAAGGAAGGAAGGATCCGTAACACAGCATCTAAAGAACTGCACTGGGAGGAAGAGACCTACAGAGAGCAGGGAGTTTCCACTTTACAGTTAGTTCCCCCTCATTTTTTTCATAGGATTTTGATGCAGTTTTCATTTTCTCCACAAAGAAATATGTAGATTTTCACTTTTTAAGCCAAAAACCAAAAACAACCCCCCCACACACATTTTCATGTACGTCTTCCAGCTCCGACAGACGTGAACTTCTGCCACTATTACAGGCATGACCATAATCAGAAGGGACACAAAGATATGTAATGTATGGCTGCTCTTCCCTGTTCTGCCCATGTATCCACCCCATTTTGTTAGCTATGCTGAGTGAGTTATACTGGTGAAGGAAATACACTGGTGTATCCCCAGCATGAGCTTTATCATCACCTAGCCTCCAAGCCTCAGGTATCCCAGACTGCAGACCTCAGAGCAGTGGTTTTCCTACTTTATCCCTCTAGATTCTCTGACCATTGGCCAAACTGGCAGGCATCTCTAAAAGTTCAAGTCCAAACACCTGGAAAACCAACAGCTGAGGAACATCACAATGGAAGATCCTATCCCATCAGCAGTGTCACAATAAAATTCCAGTTCACTCTTCTACATGGAATTGGGAGTAGGGAGCCATCTTACCCTTTGCAACAAAATGTTTGGGGTGACAACAACATATCATCAAGTTGCACTGCTGGATACCATATGGTGGAGTCATGTCTAAAATGCCACCTGTGTAGCAGGTATTCTGCTATTACTGCAGCCTCTCAGCCAGTGTAACTGAATTGCAGGTTTGTGCCCTCATTTACTCTTTCCGGGGGAGCTTTTACCACAAATAACTCCTCATTTATTTGGTCCTGCCTCAAATGTCCATGATAATCTAAGAGATATGCTTTGAAGAAAAACGACTTCAGGAAGTACAATTGCTAAAGGAAAATAATCCTGCTTTAATACACCCATTTGAATTCAGTCCATGATCCACTCCTTGGTCACAGTAAACATCCCCTGCTCTCAATCAGATACAATGCTGGTAAGAAACCAACTGCTTTAATAGGGTAAAGAATAAGATTTTGGAGAATGGGGCAGTCTTTCATTCAGAACATCGCTGTGAAATCTTGAATTAAAGACACACAGGGTTCATTTGATAGATGAGGTCACACTGAGCATGAAAGGGAATGGGAGAACGGATTTCCAGCCGAGTGAAAGCACCTAGCAATTATCTATACTTTTCTGAATTAAAAGCCTATTATTTTCTAGCATTTCAGTTTCACCCTATTTTTGAAGGAGCATAACAGGCACAAATTGTAGTATGTTTTTCTAATTGCAATTATATGAAAAGCTTTAATTAATCTCTACATTAAAGGCATGTCTGATTGCTCAGCTAATTATTCAGCTCCATGCTACTTAGTAAAGCCATGCACCTGTCATGACATTTTGTTTTACTTCGGATACCCGTATACGTGTGTGTGACTATGTGTGAGTTTTCTGGAGTTGGGTGGAGGAGAAGACAGCACAAATTAACTTTCTAGTGTTGACGAATCTACTTTAAATTGTCACAGCAAGTTAAGCAGGAGTACTGGATAGAATAAACAAATTCAAGAACTGCTTTTTCAGGCAGGCTTCTTTTATGAAAGTTAGGTCGTACCACATGTCTTTTATCTGTGTAAGAAAGCTGGAGTCCCACATTAGAATGAGTGCGAATAACTTTTCCCTAATGGAACAAAGACTAACTTTGGGGACATGAGTACGACTTGCTCCCTTCTGTTAGAACCAGACCTGGGAAAAATTACTTTTTTGGACTACAGTATTTAAAAGACTGCTAGGTAGTAGATTCTAGGGGCTGTGGTCCAAAAACAGTAATGCACCTTGGTCCTGATCCAAATCACTAGTCCTATCACTTCTTACAAAAGAGATAGAAAGAGATGGTACAATCTAGAACAAAAACCATCGATGTCACATTTAATTCAGACCTTAAGGATCTTGAAACAGGAAAGCTCCTCTCTCACCTCCAAACTTTTCAACTATGGGGCAGATATGATCGCTTTGTTTCATTTTAATTATATTTTATTATTGTAAAGTAAGCTTTGTAAGCCTTTACAATGAAACAGGTCTGATGAAAAATTTTAACTATCTTTAGAGTTCAGAATGTTCTTCTACCTACTATTAATATAAACATAGCCATGACCGTTTCAAAAGAGAAGTCAGTCAAGGAGACTTTTTTTTAGAAAAAATCTCTTTAAAATTCTGCCTGAAGCTTATCTTTAAAGTGCTATCAATCCACTCACTCACTAGGCTCAAGAGCAAAAAACGGAGATAGAAGAGAATATGGAAACTCATAAAATCAAGGGTAAGACACTGAAGTGGGAAATTTCTATTTAATTTCCTTCCACAGTACTACCCTAGAGGTTTTTTGCTCAGGGGAAAAGAATGTTCTGAACTGCTGAGCAGACTCAGGAAAAGACTCTCTTGGAAATGAATGGTGCATCATTCAACATGTGACATTCAAAAACATGTACATTGCTCACAGAACTTGGGAAAATTACTCTTTTGATCACACAGGCTAGAATATTTTGGGAACTTCTGCCTCCAGTGTAACCTTGGGCAAGTCACAGCCTCTCAGTCTCAGAAGACGACTACGGAAAACCCCCTCTGAACAAATCTTACCAAGAAAAACCCATGACAGGGTCTCTGGATGTTGGAAACGGCTTGAAGATACTCAACAAACCTCCCCAAAGTAACTGTTTCAAGCTGTAACAGTTGTGAAATGTCTTGCTAGAACTTATGTCAGCCAAACACATGGCCAGAAAGATGTCATGCACTTCCCTACACATCTAATAGGGCCCTTTACTTACTTATCTCTGTGTAACAAAACAGTCAAGTGTCAAACAATGGTTGGAAAGATAGGGCAGTAATGTTTGACAATATGAGTTAATCAGAGAGTGGCCAGTCAGCTCCAGCAGTTTCTGGATGAAATGAATTAGCTAGATCCATTTTAATCTCATTTCACCCCTGGCTATAAGACAGAGATATCTTTGCTTATCTTGGTGGATGGTGTACACTGGGAACTGCAGAGGGGGTGTGTGTGCTCCTTATGGTTCTGTAGACCTTTCAACAGCTTTTAGTATCATTGACCATGGTATCCTTCTGGGCTGCCTTGCAGGGGTGGAAGGCACTGTTTTACAAACCCAGAAGGTGGTGCTGTGGGATTCCTGCTTGATACCTTGGTCATTGGCCTATTGGCTCCCTCAAGGTTCAGTTATGTCCTCTTCCTGTTTAACTTATAGATGAAACCTCTGGGAGAAGTTATCCAGAGTTTTGGGATCTGGTACCATCGGTATGTGCATGACAATCAGCTCTATTAATCTTTGTTCCTTCAATTCAAAGAAGCTGTCCTGGTTCTACACCAGTGTCTAGCATCAGTAATGGACTGGATGAAAGTGAACAAACTGAAGTTTGATCCAGACAAGACAGAGTACTCCTGATCAGTCAAAAGGCAAAAGGGATTCTGCCTATGCTAGACGAAGTTACATCCTTTTGAAGGCACAGCTGTGCAGTTTGGGTATACAGTACTCCTGGACTCAGCCTTGAGTATGGTGCCCAGGCTGAGGCAACAGACTACAGCTATCCTCCGTGTCAATCTTATAGACCGCAAAGTGAGATCTGTTATCTCATGGCCGCTTCTGACTTGACAGCTCATACTCATTTACAACCTCACAATATAAATTGCCTTGTGGCAGTTGTGTGAGTGGCATACGTCTGTTATATTTGGCCAAACAGAAGGATAAACAGTAAATGGTTGTGTTCCCATCTCAACACCTTTTCTCAAAAATCTTTTGCATCTTTTAGAATTGATGCCAAAATGCATATTGATGGCACTTGGACTATTGAAAACCAGAGTCAAATGGCAACTGGTCCAGAAGACATGACAAAATCAGCAGGTATTATGAAACCTGTGCTGTACAGGTGAAAGACACATTTTTTTCTACAGCGACAAACCACTGGAACCCATAAATATACAGTGCACACATGTATGCTGAGTAGTGATTTGAATGTTGGGCTACAGCCCTGGAGACCAGGGTTTGATTCCCAACTTGGCCATGGAAAGCAACTTGGTGACCCTGGGTGCATCACACACTCTCAGCCACAGAAAATCCTGTGACAAGTTCACCTTAGGGTAGCTATAAGTCAGAAATGACTTGAAGGTACAACTTCTGGTCTTCTGTTTTAGTTCTTGTCCTTTCTACCTCTCAATTCTGTTTTGTCTGACCTAGCCTAATAGAAAAGAACCAGCATGGAGCAGTGGTTTTTGTGTCAGACTATGACTCTGGAGACCAGGGTTGAAATATCCACTTGGCCACAGAAACTCATGGGGTGACCATGGGCAAGTCAAACACTCTCAGTCAGGAAGGGAATGGCAAATCCCCTATGAACAAATCTTGCCAAGAATACCCCATGATAGATTTGCCTTAGCATCGCTGTAAGTCAGAAAAACTTGAAGGCACACAACAACAAGAAAGCCTGCTAGATTTCTGAAGAATTCAAAAGCTTGCACATGCTTGGAAATTTTATTTGGCCCTCATAAAGTTACTGCCAGCTTGCAGGTTTTGTAATTTGTGTTGTTCTCATGAAGCAAAACAGCTTCATTTTTGTATTTACACAACATGTATAAGGATGCATTTTCTTCACACGCCGTGATGTGAAGTCCATTAGGAACAGTAATGAAGAGCCCCTGCGGTTGGAACCTTTATCTTTCTTCAAAGTCATTCATCCTTGCAATGAATGAACCTTGCACTGAATTCCTGTTTTAGTAATATGGTTCAATACTATAATGCCAATACTGATGAGTTGCAAATGTGTTTTAAGAACCATACAGTGGTGGAGTGGTAGATTCTGAAGTGTCAGGCTGTCATCCTGTCAGGACCTATAGGTACACCCCCAAACAGAATCCAAAATTGCAGACGGCTCTGCTGCTCAATAGTTCTTTTGTAAAAAAAATAAAATCGAGCTTTCATCGCCACCAGGAGTAGGTAGGTCTTTGGTACAGTGAACGGCTCTTGCCCACTCACAACCAAGCTCTTCCAAAATACTTTCGACTAAAACAGGGCTAGCTCACATTAACGCATTCCTATTGGGAAAAACAGTTTCTCTTCCAGTTACTCTTGGCACTGCAACAAAAAATTCAAATGACTCTGGGGACTGCAAGAGAGGTGGTAGATAATGCCTCTGTCTCTCCTAATCAAACAGTCCGGGGTGGGGGGGCAGTAGGGCCCTATTCTGTGAGCCTTAGCTGCACTAAACTACTAGGACCACACAGAGGCCCTTTCCGTACTAGACTGTTATAGTGCCATTATTCCGCTTTCAACATCCTATGGAACCCTGGGGC
Source organism: Cyclura pinguis (assembly GCA_030412105.1). Lineage (NCBI taxonomy): Eukaryota > Metazoa > Chordata > Lepidosauria > Squamata > Iguanidae > Cyclura > Cyclura pinguis. The sequence goes on along the minus strand of CM059600.1, from coordinate 60,459,917 downwards.
CCCTCCCTAAACTGCAAACCCCAGGGTTCCACAGGATGTTGAAACTGGAATAATGGCACTATAACAGTCCAGTGCGGAAATGGCCATAGCGAGGTGCCCGACTTCCTCTGAAGTGAAAGACGGGGGTTTCGGGATCACGCATCGGGGCCCGCCTTCCCCTCCCGCACCCCTCTTTCGGCGCCCCCCGGCGACGGGCGCTGCAAGCACGAGGGCGACCCAGCGAGGAAGGAAACCTCACACTGGAAGGTGGCTTTACCTCACGTTGGCAAACTTCCCCCGGGCGGCGCTCCGTCTGCCGCCCGCGGCCGCCTTCCTGCGGAGACGTGGCTCCCTCTTGGAAACTTGAGCCGCCTCTTCCTCTGCCTCCGGGACGGGCCGGCTGCGCGCCTGGGGCCACAGCGGGGCAGCGGGGGGCCGGGGGTCGCCCCGGGCAGGCCCCGAGGGAAGGGGGCGCGCCTCTCCCCCGGCAACGCCCAAGGGCGGCTCGTCGTCCTCCTCCCCGTTGCCCACGAAGAGGTACAGCAGGAGCAGCAGCCCCAGGCAGAGCGCCAGGGCCACCACTTTGCAGTAGAGTTTCATGGTGGGCCGGGCGGCAAGAAGAAGAAGAAGACGACGGCAGCGGCGGCAGAGGCAAGCTCAGCAGCCCCGGGGAGCAGGAGCAGGAGGAGGAGGAGGAGGAGGAGGAAGGCAAGACGCCGCCCGACCCGTGCTCCGTCTTCCCCTCATCCTCCCGGCCGCTCGCTGGCCAACTGCATCCAGGCTTGACATTTTTTTTTAAAGCGGCTTTTTCGCCGCCCGGGGCATTGGGCGCGCGAGGACGGAGTTTGGCGGCGCGCGCGACGCCACCCCGCCAGCCCCGCTCCGCTCGCGATTGCGGCCAAGAAGGAGGGGAGGGGAGGGAGGGGAGGGGAGGGGAGGGAGGAGCCCCGGCGGCGGCGGCGGCGGCGGCGGAGCCCCTACCGTAAAGTCCGGAGTAGCGCCTCGCCACGCAGCGGAGAAAGCGGCCCGCTGACGGCCGCCGGCCAGTCCCCGCTTTTGCCGCTGCCCACCAGCTGCAAGAGCCCACAGATGAAGATAAGGGGGTCGCCCGGGCGCATTCTGGCCTCCAGGCCGAAGGACCAGACGCCGCCCTAATTCCCTCGCCTCTCCTCCAGCTGGGAAGAGTGAAGAGCAGAGCTCTCAAGAAATTGCAGTACAGACCCGCAACTGTACCTCAAGCTGACATTTGCTGTAGGCGGTATATAGGTCAAATTAGTATTTTTCTTACCAACTATGGCGATTTCTGCACTAGACTGTTATAGTGCTATAGTTCCACTTTCAACCTCCCGTGGAACCCTGGGGTTTGCAGTTTAGCCCCTCTCTAAACTGCAAACCGCAGGGTTCCACAGGAGGTTGAAAGTGGAATAATAGCACTATAACACTATAACGGTCTGGTACGGAAATGGCCTGTGTTCTGGGAAAAATGGAACCATTTGGAGGTGGAAATAAATCGGATAGCCTTGCTAGAAGAATAACATTGCTAGAAGAATAACATGGGTCTAGTCACAAATAAGCCCCAAGAGGTTTCCTCTTTGGAATTATTTATGCTTATTTATTTAAAGTATTCCTGTACTGCTTCCAAAAACCAATCAGAATGATATAAAGATAAAAACATATTAAAAACACATTAAAACACACTTTTAAAGGCCCTAACAGCAGTCTAACAACAATCCTAGGATCCAGATACATGAGGTCTTAGGGCCTTTCCACCCTACACTGTTATAGTACTATTATTCCACTTTCAACATCCTGTGGAGTCCTGAGGTTTGTAGTTTAGGGAGGCCAAAGAGCTCTCTGGCTGAGAATTCTAAAGACCCCTCCCTGAACTGCAAACCCAGGATCCCATAAGATGTTGGAAGTGGAATAATGGCACTATAACAGTGTAGGGCGGAAATGACCTATCAGTCTTATCCAGCCCAGTATTCTTACCTGTGACTGGTATCCATGGCCTACTGGGGTTTCAGCAGGATTCTTTTTTTTACTTACCCTGGAGAGTCATTCCAAGGTGATCTTTCACCCAAGGGCAAAACAGGCCTGATGTTGCTTAGCTTCTTAAATCATTCTAGATCATAAGCATTCAGAGTATAGTAATACACTCTCCTCCCAGGTCAGAGAGGACAAAGGAAGCAGCAATGGCAAGAAGAACAGCAACAAGATGTTTGCGTTGGGAAGTGTGCTTTGGTGCCCAGCTGCTTGATGGATAGCTTTTGGCAGGTGACCAGTGATGCTGACTCCTGATGACAGGCCTGCATCATGTTATTTTTACATTGCCTACCAAACATTGTACCTGGTTTAAGAGATGGGATAGTGTGGCAAACACCAGCAGAGGTGGTTTTGAAAACATTGGGTTTAGTTAGCAGCCCTTTCCATTCAGAACGAGGCACAAGGTACTGTTGAATAGGGCTTGGGGTACTGGAGGAGAAAACATACTGTGGACCAGTAGAAAGATAAATGAATGGGTCCAAGAGCAAATTGAACCTGAAATCTCACTGGAAGCCAAGATGATTAAACTGAAGCTGTTGCAGTTTGGACATATGGTGAGATAATGCTCAGTAAAATAAAAAATAGTGGGTAAAGAGGAAGACCTCACTACAGGTGGATTGATTCGACTGAGGGAGCCACAGCCCTGAGCAGGGCCGTTGGTAATAGGGTGACCTGGAAGTATCCCATTCATAGGGTTATTCTTGTGTGCCTCAAGTCGTTTTTGAATTATGGTGATCCTAAGGTGAACCTATCATGGGGTTTTCTGGGGCTGAGAGTGTGTGACATACCCAAAGTCATCCAGTGGTTTTCCATGACCAACTAAGGAATGGAACCCTGATCTCCAGGGTTGTAGTCCAACTCTCAAATCACTGTGTTATCCCACTGGTACACCCTATCCCAGGGTCTACAATTTTTAATATCAAATATAGTTCATCATGCCAGAGAGGTTGCCTGGATGAGCACGTGGGCAGCAACGGTCGAATGACTGAGAACTAGGTCAGGCCAGTAAAATCCCCAGTCACGTAGCCCAAGGAGACCTCAAGCTGTCCAAACTCATGGTAAACAAAGGGTCCTCAGCCACAGAGGAGCCAACTTGAGGGAATTAGCATGTTTTCCCCAAGTTGAGCACTTATGATTCCAGAAAAATTATCCAAGGCAAGGACCATCTACATAAATTTACATTACAGCCTATTGCAACCAAAGATCCTGAAACACTGGCAACACATCATAAAGCCATCATGCAAAACGAGTTGCCATTGTGGAGCTTCCTTTCCTTTGCGGTGCCTATTATTCTCCCCGGGAGAGGATTTGCCCTCGAGGTACGTTTTCCCCTACAAGTAATCCTAGTTTTTGAAAATTTCTCTGGATAACTCCCTGCCAAGCTAGGAGACTGTTTCTCTGTTAGTTGAGTAACCCCCTCAGCTGTCTCTTTGCTGAGTTCTGCTTTGCTTGCTGCTTCCTGGACCAAGGACTTCAGGAGAGGTGCCGTATCACCCCATCTACAATCCCTCTCTGAATCAGCTATCCAATTTTTCCACTCTTTTGCTTCTTAATAGGTCTTGTGTGAGTGTGTGAGTGATTGTGTTGGTGCGTGAGATTTTCATTCAGTAAAATCATTTATTTGATACCTTCGACTGGTTTTTGGCTTGGCCTGACCCCGTAAAATCTGGGTAAAAAGACCCCGCTAGGTTACCCTGTCTCTCATATTGCCATTGCTTGTGCTCCTTTAAGTTCCCCACTCTTCCTTATGTGCAGCATATCAAGGTGTCCCCCAAGGGACCCCCAGAAACTAGGGCAACAACTACACCATGCTGGCTGTTGTTGTTGTTGTTGTGTGCCTTCAAATCATTTCCAGCTTATAGTGATCCTAAGGCGAACCTATCTTGAGGTTTTCTGGGACTGTGTGTGCTGAGTTGGGAATCAAACTCTGGTCTTCAGGGTCAGAGTCCAGTGCTCCAGGCACTACACCACGCAGCCTCTTGGCTTTGTTCATAGGCTTACCATAAGTGAAACTCCACTTCATAGGAAATAGCAACTACGGAAACGTTCAGACACAAAATGTGCAACAAGGAAAAACTTGTGCAGTTTGCAAACTGAAAATGTGCAGCTGGAAAAATGTGAGGGCAAATGTTCATTGAGTACGTAAATGGGAATAGTTACCAGGCAATCTTGGTGTAAACCAAAGAAGGCCAGTTTTGCAGAGGTACCAACATTGGCAATACAAATTTGATCAGGCAGCAGGGATGGCTCTTAAGGCAGAGTCAGAAAGGAATTGCAGTTGTATGGCACATAAAACCTACTGATTCCTATGGAGAAACTGATACAGAGTGCAAGGGAAAGCACTGTGTTCTTTTTTGCCCCCTTCTTTTTTCACATTCAACGCAAGGGAATTTGTGCAGTTGGATTATCAGATTTAAAAAAAAAAAAAGCCTGCTGGTGACATCAGTGAGTTGCAGTCTGCCAAGCTCTATGATATAGTTGAGTGTCAACCAACAGCTATCAAAGCTTATGAAATGTCCAAAAGTAAACTGTCACAAAATATTAGGCACTGGGGGAAAAATAGGGATCTTCTGTTATGACATTACCTTGTTTTGGTGGTTTTTATAAAATAAAGAGCTGAAGCTGAGAGATAAATTAGCCTACAGTCATATTTTAGAAACACAGGAGTTGTATCTAAGTAAAAAAATGTAACAAGTCTCACATTCAGACAGAGGGTGAGGCTGTATCAATTGTTTAATTTAATTTCTTTCACTCAATAATAGGAAATGTAATAGGAAGTAATGCATCATTAACATTTACAAAATGGCATCAGTGACATGCTTGCTTCTTTTATTAAAAACACTCCCAAGATCTGATTCCCAAAAATACATGGAAAATTTGGGTGTTGTGCAAGATGAAGGAATTTTGGTATTTACCAAAACCATAACTTGGACATGTACATTTTTGTTTCAAAGAATTCAATCTAGTGCCTAGTTTAGTGGTTAAATCAGATTCAGAGAATAAACTCCTTTGGACTCCGTGTAGTGACAGCTGCATCAGTCAGAGCTGAATGTCTGACTTTCTGCTTTTAAAAGGCCTTGGCTGCTCAGTTAAAGTATGATTGTTTATCCTACATGGAAGAATATGAGAAGAAGATAATATGAACAGTCAGTTTTCAGTAGGGCTGCAATGAAGTGGGTGGGAGGCTTTAACATTTCAGTAAAGAGAGAAGAAAGCTGTTTTCTTCCACTTCACTCTTATTACATAATGGATTTATATTTTAAAGCACGTTTCATTTATACATGCATCCAGAGGGAAACTGAACCCTAGGGAACCTGCTTTAAACATGGAGAGGAATAAAATTTAAAATGGCTGCAATACACTGGAGGAGGACAAATAGTGGATAGATAGTAGCTTGGAAAAAAACTTGTTTTTGGATTTCCAGAATCCTCTAGTTGGCATGGCCAGGCTAGCTGGAGGATGATGAGGGATTTAGCCCAATAAAGGAACTTTCCCAAGGTCTAAAAAGTGAGAGAAACCTTGGCCGATATGCTGTTTCCCCCCAGGGCTGAAATGGAATAGTGGGTGAATAGCACCAGGGATGCACAACTGTAAAATATGTGTAGAGCAGGCCTTCACCATTTAAAGTTGCCAGGTTAGTCAAGTCAGATTTCTTGCTGTGACCTCCCCTGACCAGTTTCACACCTAAACCTGATGTGTATTTCTGTTTGCTAGCTGGCTGACCAGCAAGCCAGTTTCCATCAGGGAAAAGAAGACATAAAAGCAGGCAGTCTTGCTCAGAAAGCCACGAAAGAGATGCCACAATTCCAGATCAAAGGCACCGTTCCTTTTTTCTATCCCTCAGAGAGTAGCAGGTTTCTTGGACTGGTTTTCTCTCTCTCTTTCTCCCCCCCCCCATGTGTTTCTTGGTGTGCATGGGTGATCAGAGCCTGAAAGTGCTTGCTGTTTCCCATGTGCTCCTTGTCTGCATAACAGCAGGTAGCTGTGATACTCAGCCTTCAGCAGCATAGCCATTGGGTCTAGGATGATGGGAATTTATACTGGAGGCATGTACACCTGGAGGCCCACACTGGCCCACAACAGCACCTACCCACTTTAGATATGCAATGCAGCACAGCTCCTGAAGGATATGGACAAGCTGGAACATGTCCAGAGGAGGGTGACCAAGTTGGCCAAGGATATGGAAACCAAGCCTTATGCAGAATGACTTAGGATATGTTTAGCTCAGAGAAGAGAAGACTGAGAACGGACATGATAACTGTATTTCAATATCTGAAGGTGTGTCATGTAAAAGGTGGAGCAAACTTGTTTTCTGCTGCTCCCAAAACTAGGGCACAAGGCCATGGATTCAATTCAAGAACTTCTTGACTGTAAAAGCTGTTTAAGAGTAGAATACACTCCTTGGAGAACGGTGGAGTCTCCTTCTTTGGAGGTCCTTAAACAAAGATTAGATGGCCATCTCTTGAAGTGCTAGAGATGTTTAAGTTGTGTATTCCTGCATGGCAAGGATGGGACAAGATGGCCCTTGTGGTCTCTTCTGCCTCTATGATTCTAGGCACTTCTACCATCACTGGTACCCCATGGTTTAGGTCACTTGTGATCTCTTTTGTCTCTGGAGTTCTCTGCCCTGGGCTCATTGATTATCCTTGAGATTAGTCTTAGCTGCATTGTTATCCCTCTTTAGGTATGTTTGATAAAATGTCCCTAAAATGTGTGATTTCATAATAAAATGTGGCATTTGTGTGTGGTAATCATGCAACCTGATCTGAATCTGGGCTCACTCACTTGATTTATCCAGCTTGCATAGCTTTTTAGTCATTGCTTTGTGCTTGGGGAACACAGTAAGTCTGTCTTGCTGAAAGTTTATTGGTTGTGCCTGATGTAATTCAGGAATGATACTGACTGGGAGTTGGAGGCTTGTAAGCGTGTGCAATATCTATACAAGTTAAATGTACAGAGCATTTTGGGGGGGGGGGTAGTTCTCTCCCCTTACTACTAGGTTCCACCCCCATCCCCTTGTTCTCCACCTCTTGAATTTCAGAGCCAGCATGGCATAGTGGGTTGGAGGCCAGGGTTCAATTTCTGCTAGGTCATGGAAACCCACTGGGTGCCCTTGGGCATATCACATACTCTCAGCCTCAGAAAACCCATGATAGGTTCACCTTAGGGTCACCATGAGTCAGAAAAAAATTGAAGGAATACAACAACAAGAAGTCCATGAATTCACCAGGCTCTGTCCCTCTCTGAATTTGGAAAGGTTACTTATTTTACTACAACTGCCAAGATCCTCCAGCCACCACTAGCCAATGGTCATGGGAGTTATAGTCCTGAGCCCCCTTACTTTTCCAAGTCCTGCCTTTATTGTTGGGATCTGCCTTTTTATCACTAGTTTCACCTACCCAAATACCACACTAGTTGTCACCTGCAAAGGAAGACCAAATGAAATTCTCACTCCAACTCTACCGTTACATTCCTCAGTCCACACAACTACCTCTGCCGGAAAAATAATTATAATAGAGTGAATCAATACAATACTTGTCTGTCCTTAAAAATTGTGTAGCTGAGATAATAGGCAATTGTGTCTAAGAGTTCTATATTAAACTCCTCTTGGATGGGAACAAAACAGTCACCAAACACAGGAGTAGTAAGGCAGGGTACTCTTCCTTCATCAGACTGCTAATCTACACTTCCTGAGAGATTTATGGCCCTTAAGCTTGGTCCCAAGTGGTAGCCCTGCATGTGTCTCTCTCTAGATCATGATGGACTGCGATTCTCCTCAGTCCAACAACATCTGGTGCACTGCACCTTGTCTAATCTGGATCTGATACCTGTTTGCCACTCGCAAGCTCCCCTGCATCAAGAGTGGGCAACTACATGCCTACAGCTTTCTTTGGTCACCAGCTCCTACAATTACTCACCATTGGCTATGCTGCCTAGAACTTCTGGGAGTTAAAATCCAACAAAATCTGGAAAGCCATAGTTGCCAATCCTTGTCCTATATTATCTTCTCTCTCTAAGTGCTGGCCATTCTAAGCAGGAACATCACATGACAGGAGCTTACAGATGACTAGTTCATCATAGCTGGTAGGTTCACTATGCTCCATAGAAAAAACTGATCAAATGGAAACTATCACAGCTGCTGAGCTTCTTTTGCCCATTCTTTTCCTGTTCTGCAGAAATGGAAATCACATGACCCTCCAGATGTTGTTGGACTGCAGCTCCCAGCAGCCTTTGCCAATGCAGTCAATGGTGAGGAATACTGGGAGTTACAACATATGAAGACTGCATAATTCCTACCCCTGTTATGCTGTCCATCACTTTTCCTACTCACTTCTTGTTGCTCACAGAGTGCATCCTGCTCACTGTTACAGGCAAAGGGGAACAGTAGACAATAGGGAGGAATGAACAACCTACTGTCTCTTCAGCTTCACAATTTCAAGCAATTATGGACCTCCAGATGCTGTTGAACGGCAACTCCCATCAGCCTTGGCCAGAATAATGGGTGTTGAAGGATGATGGGAGTTCATTCTAACAGCATCCAGGCAGGCTGCTTTAAAGAAATAGAGCAATTCACCAGGCCATGATTACCAAGGTTCTTCTTATGATCAGAACTGCCAAATGGAACATCTTAAAGTAAAGACCATGAGCTAAGTTATTGATTTCACCCTTTATTGAAAGTCCCATTGAGTTAAATGGAATTTACCTCTAGGTAAGGCTGTGAGCCAAAGCACACTTATGCAGAAGCAAGCTCTCTGCAATAATTGGGATTTAATGCCAAGTTAAAGTACTCAGGATTGGAACATAAGTATGCTTCTGCATATTGGCATTGAAAGCTTACACTGGAAAAAAAATCAATTAACTCTTCATTTTGGACTTGAAGCACATTTGGAAAATGAATATAATTGGCACGTTTACAATACATGAAAGACATGAATGAAATACTCCTGGTTAAGGCTGTAATCATATACACATTTACCTGGGAGGAAGTTCCACTGAAATCAGTGGACAAATTCAGGACTGCATCATTTGGCCAAAAACTTAGACTGCAATTATGCCACCCAAGGGGAAACGTCTAAAAGAATGTTAGATGTTAAGTCAGAACCATGAACGCAGAGCTTGTAAAATTAAATATTCTGACACCCAGAATCCTGCAGCTAGCATGCCCAATGGTTGTGCTGGCTGAAGGATTCTAAAAAGTTGGAATCCAAAAGTAACTGTTCCAAGTTCTGCATGAAAGATTTGCTGGCAGAACCTCCAGGAACACTCTGAAGATGGAGCTGTTCCACCAACAAGGATATGTCAGTACAAAAGAAGGAATGGGATGGAGTCATCAGAAGAATGTGCGGAGCACAATGATAGACAATGCATACTCTACCCCAGTGTGAGGTCCACCAATCCAGGGAGAATGCTGGTGGTTTCAGTCTTAATGGGGTGATGAATCTGCTCCAGGAATGACTCTGAACTGTAAAAGTGCTGAACTGATTTGGGACATATGACTCAATACCTTGGATAGTTCTTCTAAAGTCTTGACTAGAACCCAGACAAGTAGGCCACATGCAGCCCCTCCAGGGCTCCCCAGGGGTCAATTTTTTTTTTACCCCAGTCTTTCACTGTTGCCCACCCCTGGCCCAGAGAGAGTTCACCATCTCATTGACACTGGTGTCACCAGTTGTCCCTGTGTGATGTATAGGCTAGCTCTAAGTTTGAGTAATTAGGCTTGGAGGCATAATTCCAGTCTAAGTTTATTCTAGACGACAGTACGTGTGAAAGGGATCTAGGAGTTTTAGTATACCACAAGCTGAACACGAGTCAGCAGTGTGATGCAGCAGTCAAGAAAGCCAACACAATTCTTGGTTGCGTCCATATGAGTATGGTATCTAGATCGAGGAAAGTATTAGTACCACTCTATTCTGCTTTGGTTAGACTACATTTGGAATACTGTGTCCAGTTCTGGGCACCTCATTTCAAGAAGGATATTGACAAGCTGGAATGTGTCCAGAGTGGGGCAACCAAAATGGTGGAGGGTCTGGAAGCCATGCCCTATGAGGAGTGGCTTAGGGAGCTGGGTATGTTTAGACTGTAGAAGAGAAGCTTAAGAGGGGACATGATAGCCATGTTCCAATAATTGAAAGGCTGTCATATCAAAGAGGGAACAGGCTTGTTTTCCACTGCTCCAGAAACTAGGACAAGGAGCAATGGATTCAAGCTACAGAAAAAGAGATTCCACCTGAACCTCAGGAAGAACTTCCTCCCAGTCAGAGCTGTCTGGCAGTGGAATATACTGCCTCGGAGTGTGGTGGAGTCTTCTTTGAAGGTTTTTAAAGAGAGGCTTGATGGCCATCTGTTGGGAGCGTTTTGATGTGTGTTCCTGCATAGCAGGAGGTTGGACTCAATGGCCCCTGTGTTCTCTTCCAAAAATATGATTCTATTCAGAAACATTGAAGAAACAACAGCACACCTTGGTATTGCCAAGTCTAAAGAAGCATTGCATTTGCAGCATTTCATAAGCTGTAACATTTCAAATTAGTGCATGCTAGCATTCTATTTAATAGGTAATCCCAGGCTATTTCGTTTTCCTCCCATTTTCTCATTCAGGTTGCTAACAGTTCTACTTTGTACTGCATCTGCCTGCACCTGTACTCTTATCACAGTTTGTTACAATAATATTTCCCTGTTCCAAAAAATTTTTGCTGCCAATCCGATCATCCTCTCAGAGCACAGTAAAGCAGCAAAGCAACCACCTAAAAACATGGGAAGAAGAGCAACGGCGACCTGACACCCTGCCACTCCCCATCTACCCTGTCTCATTTCAGAGGGAAGTGGCTTCCACATTTACCACCCTAGATGAGAGGGTACACTGCTACAGGGAAACCACTTGCCCAAAGAAGACCCAGGAGTTTTTAGGGAAAAAAGATGTTAAAATGTTTTCCTATAAGGGTACTGATAAATGGAAGTGGGTTGGCATCAGAATTGGAAGGGAAACCGGGGATCCATACATAGAGGAGGAAAAAGGTGGGAAAGAATGTGAGTTAGGGTGACCTTTAATGAGGGCAACTCTTCATCTTTTAACGTTATTATTCCTTTGCAGATTGGCCTATATGTGTCTCACTTGAAGCTCTGTATCAAACAGATCTGTCTCAACGTATTGCAATGCATGCATCATTTTTTGTGTTAAGAAACTGGTGGCATAAATATTTGTACCAGAACTGAATTCTGCAATACTATGCACGCTTGCTGTGTAAGCTTTATCAACCATAAAGGAATTTACTGTATTTGCTGGTGTATAAGACTCGCCTTTTCCCCCAAAAATACTGTTTCAAAGTGGGGCACGTCTTATACACTGAGTGTGTTTTATACGCCAGCAAATAGTATTTGCCAGCATATAAATGGGGTGCATCTTATACGCCAGCAAATGCAGTACTTCTAAATAAGGAGGCACAGGATCATAGTATAAACCACAGGCACCCATTAATCCTCTTTGGAGCCATTCATATCTAGCGTGCATGTGAAATCTTACCTTTGGAATACTTTGTGATGATCAGGACATTTACATACTATTGATCCTGTATGCTGTTTACGAGCTGTTCTCTCCTGTCTTCCTCATATCATTTCCTGAAAAGGAATTAAGTGTGGCCGTGCATGATGTAAAATTCAAGGAGTTAACGATCATCCTGGACATGGAGAAGCACAATGCATAGATGGGAGTGCTGTGGATTCCCAAGTATAAGTTGTACAAATCTGTTCCAGATCTAGACATAGGGAGCCTCTAGCTTTCCAGACGTTTTTGAGCTCTGGTTTCCATTAGTCCCAATCCATATAGTCAATGATTAGGATGACGAGAATTTTAACATCTGCCCAGGCTTCTCCTCTCTAATTTTGATAAATTAGATTCTACTGTTCCCTCTGAAGTGGCAAAAAATTATCCAAATGGTAGTATTTGGAAGAGAAGGGGCTTAGCCTAATAGTTATAAATCCATTCTATAAAAACAAGAGTAAACCAACATCTTCCTGCAACACACAACTAATGAGGGTAGTGAGAATGAAGTTGGTTGCATCTTTTTATTTTTGTGTGGATTGAAGAATGCATGGCAAGTGCTGTCTGGAAAACTAAGTCCAGATGCTTTCTTCTCTGTAAACAAAGGAAATCAAATTCAGTCCCAGTATAAACATAACATTATTCATGTGGAATCCTTTGCATAGAGTATTATGATTACACATGCCAGTTTTCCTGTCATAATACAGCTACATACCATTGTCATTTTGCAATCACCTCTTTTTATTGCTGCTGCTATTGTTGTTGTTGTTATGTGCCTTCAAGTACTTTCTGACTTATACCAGCCCTAAGGTGAAGCAGTCATGGGGTTTTCTTTGCAAGATTTGTTCAAAGGTGCTTTGCCATTGCTGTCCTCTAACGCTGAAGGAGTGTGACTTGCCCAAGGCAGCTAGGGGAAATGACCCAAGGTCTTAAGACATCTCTATGCTGTTGCACAGAGTATGGGAAATAAATAAGATGTTTGTGTAGTTATTGCTATATCATAGCACCCTAGGAGACTGGACTTGAGCACCTTGCTTCATCCCCCACCCATCTCTGCACACTCCTGGTACCACCTAATATTGCAGTCTTATCAAGCCATGTCAGTAGTCTCACAGCTGTGTGCTAGACTGGTCTTGAGTGAACTCTAGATGCTGCCTTGGAGGATTTACGTCCCCAGGAGCGGTTCACGCTTACCAAGATGCCAAAAGCCAATTCCCTTCCCTCAAGGCTGAATCTTGTTTCATAGCGTTGCATCTTTGAGCTGTTTCCTTGGGGCCAAAGGAAGGGAAGAGATGGTTTACCCTCCAATAAGAGATCAGATGCCAATTGGGTTTCCCATGTCGCCTCCCTCCAAGGTCCCAGGTTATCAGTCCAGGGTGAGCCTCCCTGTACGGGCCACCAATCTGATAGCAACAATAGGCAGGTTTCCCTGGAGCACAATGCAGCCAAAAGTTACACACCAGCAGGAGATTCAAAATTTTAAAAAAAGTCTTTCATTCAACCCAGACCGAATCTGAAAGACATTTGGGGGAATCCCAAATCAGACATGCAAAACAAAGAAAGGCATACATATTTATATTTCTCATAAGAAAAGAATTAGCATACTAAGTTATATCACTTCCTATTTTTTTAAATTTTTTTATTATAAAGAACAATACATAACAGAATAAAACACAACAAAATAAAGCAAAAACACCACGTGAATAACATAAATGTGAAAAAGAGAAAAATCACAACACAAATAGCTTACATTACTATTTCTTTCCAGATCTTTTATCATCTTGTACTTATTCAACATATTATATGTCATATTAATTATATATTTTTATTTCATATATCTAAATCTTGTTCTCCTTGTGCTTAATATTGCTATAATAATTTCATTCTTAAGTCTATTCTTTTCAACTATATTCAATCTATTGCTAATACTATATATGATCCTTTTATTAACCATAAACTCTAACCCTAAATGTGAACATCACTTCCTACTTAAGACCTGGTGGGCTTCTGGTGTCAGGGCATGTGCTTTGGTCCTGTCATGTACTCACCACCCTCATCAGTCACTTAGCACCTATCTGTTGTTTATTCAAAGTGGGGCCTGCTTAGATCCCCGTGCTCTGGGAGACTAGCACCGCTGTCTCCTTTGTTATCTGTAATATACATTCCATTCTCCATGTCTCTATGTCTTCCAGGTCAAGCTGTTGCCTATCTCAAGGCTGATATACTAATTTCCAGGTGCCTTTGTTAATAATGAAGCAGGCTAGTAACTCAAAGGGCACTGGGGGAAATTCTGCAGAGGTCAGGTCTTGATTCCTTTATACTATTCTATGCTACTGTTAGTCCCATCATTCTCAGGCTTCCAGACTTCCTTATCAATAGCAAAAGCAAAAAAATAGCAAAAAAAAAAGAAGCAAAAGGAAGAACAAGGAAATGGTACAGCCATTCTGTTGAGAATGCTAACAGGGGATCCCCTGTTGCAGTTTGGCAACAGTGACATGTGAAATGTTTCCTAGCATGGAACCGTAATGGAGCCAGCATGGACTAGTGGCATGAGTGTGGGGTTAGGACTCTGTGAGACAAGGGTTCAAATCCCCACTCAGTCCTGGAAAACCACTGAGATACTTTGGGGAATTTACACAGTCTCAGCCTTAGAGAAAAGCAGCAGCAAAACATCTCTGAATAAATCTTGGCAAGAAAATCCTAGGATATGGTTGCCCAAAGTCCAAATTGAAGGCATGTAACAGCAAGCAACAAATGGAATTGCAATTAGACAAGACATGGGTCTGATCTTTCCGCAGCAGGTCTGGTGGGCTGGACTTTCAGGACCACACTGGGGAGATAGTTGAACTCTCCCTACCTTCTTAACCCTCATGCTGCTTGCTTCTGTCCCATCAGTTCTTTTATCTCTATCTACCTACCTACCTACCTACCTACCTATCTATAAAAGCTTGCCTATTCATACCGTTAATAGTACCTGTCAACTACTGGGAAGCCAGCTTGGAAATAAAGTCACAACAGTCCATATTCTTCAAACAGCTTGGCAAGTGAATTTCTAAAAGTAGTGACTATTTAACTTATTACTAAGCCCCCCTAAAGTATTTATTTTGCAACACTGACACTCCAAAACAATTTTTAGTAGCCTGTTCCATTCCCACTACTTTCCCATCCAGTCCCTTCCCCAGACCCTTAAGATACAATAAGATAGTGGCTCGAACTTAGAAAATTTTTCAAAATGTCTTTAAAAACAAATCGAAAAATTACTCATAATACGTATGAGCTATGTTGCTTTTAAAATGTCATTCCATTCTATTCTCATTATCTCTCCCCCTAAAAAAGTATCTTTGTTACTTCTAGATTATTATTTCCAAGCTCCAGTTTTGAACACACATATGCTTGCTTAAGGACCCTGAAGATGCTTTTGTTGCCAGTGATATTAGTCTCAGGAAGACTGACAAGAGGCCGTAACAGGAATGCATAGTGGAAAAATTAAAACATACAGACACAGAAGCAAATTAAGAACACAACTCGAATTTGAAGTCTGAAATTTAAAAATTGTCTTAGATAACTGGTAACATACATACATAATATGTATAGACACACATGTTTACACCACGAAATAATTGATCTTGTTAAACTAAGGAACCAAATGTAGAGAAGATGAATGGATCTTCTAAAACTGGAAAAAGAAGTGTGCTTGAACCCAGGGGTTCTTTCACACTGCACAATTAAAGTGCTATGATTCCACTGATTTGTAGTTGAGAGAGGGGCATTTAGAATTCTCAGCCAGAGAGCAATAATACCTCATTAAACTTCAAATCCTGGGATTCTAGAGGATGCGGGCAGGGCAGTTAAAATGGAAGCATAACATTGTAACTGTGCAAAGCAGGGGCAGAATAATTGCAAGGCTGTTTTTGTGGCTCCACGCAGGTCAAATTTTTCCCCCAAACCAACTCTAGGCATTTTGGGGGCATTATCACCACATTCCCCCCAGGATGTTTACTTCCAGGGACCGCAGCCAGCATAGCCTGAGGAATGCTACAAGTTGCAGTTCAATAAAATATTGGGCTCTATACAACTATCAAGTCTGACTAGACTTACATTAAGGAACTGAAATATCAGCAAACTTTTTTTTTTTTTTTTTTTTACTGATACAGAGGTTGGTTTATGTATCATTTCTTAGGATGCTGTAGAAACGTTTCTGTGTACACAAATTTGTACATACCCAAATACTATAGCCCTGGAATCACTATACTCTTATGATTTTTGGTGACCAGTTGAACAGAATAAAAAGTAGCCCTGGCCTGCTTCTGTGTCTTTAACAGCAGTTTGATCTGCACCTGAGAATGAAGCTTCTAAGGGCATGGATCTCTTAATGTTTGTGGATCTGTCTGCTATAGATAGCTCAAAAGTCTGCAGGAATAACCCACATCTGCAAAAGAACTATTTTAAAATGCATTAATTGTTTTAAGACAGACTAATCTAACTTAGTTGGTTTCTGGACCACAGCCAGTAACATAAAACAACCATAATGATGTAATGTCGGCATTGTTATGAACTGACAGTAATGATTTTATCATCATCAGAAACAGGATGAAAAAGTCTTTAACATGAGAGTCTGTCCAGCATGAAAGGCCTTGTAATACATCATTTTTAAAAGTAGCTGATAAGATGATTAATTTCATAATTAACTTGTTAGTCTCTTTCTAAGAAGGCAGAAATGAGAAATGGATAACTTCTTCATGTTCCTGTAACAACGTGGGTCAGTTTAGACATAGCATTAAGTTTGAGAGTGACACTAAAAATGGCAACCAGGTATCTTGCTCTCCATCTTTGCAATCATGTAATTTCCAGTAGAAACTTGGTCATAATCTGATCTTGTGACTGTCTATCTTGCCCGACCCCAGTGCCACATCATTAATTCCTGGAAGGTGAGAAATGTGAAATATTATGATGTCTTGGCATGAGTATGATTTAATTGATAGAAGTGAGGAAACTGTGTGGTCAAGCATATGGATTTGCATAGCATAACAGAGAAACACTCCAAGTCATATTATAGATTATGGAGAAGGCGGTAAAGTAGTTGCTAGTTTTGGTGGCACCTATAAAATTAGCATCTACTTTGTTTGAGAATTTTCTTTCTCAAAGCAACAATATTTAATGCATTTTAAAAATAATAAATACAGTTGCAATACTGAGGTGCAAATTTATACTTAAGATCTGCTATCCTAGGAGCTCTTAAGATTAAGCAGAACCCATTTGATGCTGGGGGAGTTTGAGATATGCTATGGGCATGACACATCCAGAAACAGGACACAACCTAATCCTGTTCCACACCACCTACCAAAACAATATGCTGTTGGAATATTTGATCAGCACAGCCTTTCCATTTGTGAAGATGGAAGGTAGAATGTCTGGAATAGGCTGGAGAAGTATGCAGAAAAAGAGAGAAGTACACTTCTATTACATCCTAAAACCTTTTCTCATTACATTAAACAGTTGTTACCAGTTGCCTACTATCCCATACATCACCACAAGAGAATAGGAGATGATGTATCTCAACACCCCATCACTGCACATCAGCATGAGTAGTAATACGAACCCTATAAAGGGAGACCGCAACTCAGTGAGATTATAGGAGCTATGCAGGGAACATGTCACCATGGCATTACCTTTCCACAGTGTTCCTATGAGGCAAGAGGCTATGCTGACAGCAGCAGTGCTGCTGGTTGGGTCTCTCATGTCAGACAGGCTTTTGCTCAGCAACCAGACTAAACATGCCAAACAGCTACTGAACAGCAGCAGTAGTGGAGAGTGACACTGACAGAGGATCTCTCAGAGATAAGATGTACCTGCATGTACATCGCTATGTCTGATGATAAAGGATCTTGCCCATCTTTAAAAAAAAAAAGAGAGAAAGAAAGAGAAGATGACGACTACTATTGATGATGATGATGATGATGATGATGATGATGATGATGATATATCCTGCCTTGTCTGGAGATGCTCAAGGAGATCAGCAGGACTGAAAGCAAATAAAAGGCACAGATCTGAATGCTGTATGCCTAATGCAGGATATTTACTGGATGTAAAGTGAACTATATTTCCTACTGAAAACTAACACAGAAATGAGCAATTCAACTTTCCATATTTTTTTCTGCAGAGATTAAGCAAGGGATTTAGATAAAGACTGGGCTAGGCTTGAAATTTTTAAAAGCTAGAAAAATATCACTGGATGTTCATAACACTGTTATGAATGAAACTACTATAGCTTCTAAAATCCTGAGAAATTAAATCAATGACTTGGAAAACAAGATCATGTCAGGGAACATTAGATTAGTGGGGTGTCCCACAGGGCAGACAAGATAAGAAGCACCCACTAAAACACACTCACTCACACATACTGTTTTCTAGTAAGCAGAAGGATGCAGACTTGACATCTTTGAGGAAGAAAAATCATAATCCTTCTGTATCTAGAATTAGGATTTTTCCTTCACAGTGTTCAGAGATACATTCTATCTTCTAAATCTTCAAACTCCTCTTAAATAACATTCAGAGTATACTACACAGTGATGGAGTTACTTTCATAAAATCTGCCAGCATTTGCCCAGGAAACCATGTGAAAATCTCATCTTCATGGGCAATAATGCCCTACAAATTTCTTAAAGGTAAAGTTTGTATTCAGTTTTGGTTCAAATTTATACAAATAAAATTAAGTTTCTATCTATTTGTCACTATATCATCTGAAAAGAAATGAACAGATTTTCACCAAGTTTGAAGGTTATGTTTGTGATGCCCTGACTTAAAGAATAGGCTGTCTGATAGTCACGAAGCTCATTTGGGCAGACCCATGGGGATATCCTCAATTATTTTTAATTCATATGGAGTAATGTTTCAAGCAACCCAAAAGGCAACTGTATAGATGGACATTACCTAACTGTCAATATAGAAATCAAATGGACTACATAATTTGAAGCAGAAGATTAAGATGCTCCATTCTCTCCACAAAAAGATTAGGAGCAGGTTGTGGCACCCACCAGGAGCTGCTAATATTAAAAATTAGAGGAAAGTTTAAGAAGAACACAAAGCCAATCATCATGCCAAAATACAACCTGAAGAACATCCCCATAGAATTTAAAAATAATGTAAAAATAGATTTGAGCTATTAAGCCTAACTGATCAGAAACCAGAAGAACTGAAGTCAGGGACATGGTCATGGTGGAATGAAAAAAGGCACTATCAGCAGCCAAAAAAAAAGAGACAAACCTCAGTGTATGACAAGTGAAACTCATCCTGCTGTTAAGGACAAACAAGAAGCAAAAGTAAAAGGGGACAGAAATAGGGTCAGAACCCTGAATGGAACTGTTCTATTACTTGTGCACAGGGACAAAGAGAACTACTATAATACTGTAGTAATATTTGGTATCTATATTAAGCAGAGTGCAGCATAGCTAGTGCAATATGAGCTTGTGCGAGTAAACAGGAGAAAAATAAGATGTTCTTATAAGGTTAAAAAAATGTACATCTATTGTTTTAGGAAATACATTTTGGAATAGGAAAGGAGATAGATAAAAGATTACCTAAATTTCAGTAGGTATGGCTACTGCAGAGTGCTAAAGAGACAAAGAAATGGGCCCCAGAGCAAATCAAGCCTGAACTCTCCCTAGAGACAAGATGACTATGACTGTCATACCTTGGTCATACCATGAGAAGATATGGCTGACTAGAAAAGACAACAATGCTTGGTAAGGTAGGAGGTAGTAGGAAAAGATCACATTGCAGGTGGCTAGACATGATCAAGGAAGCCAGGGCCCTGAGTTTGCAAGACCTGAGCAGAGCTGTTGATGATAGGGCGAACTGGAGGTCACTCATTTATAAGGTTGCCAAAAGTTGGAAGTTGATTTGATGTTAGTTAACAACAAAACACACACAGGACATGCCACTGCCTTCCTCTGAGGCTGAGGGAGCACGACTTGCCCAAGATTGCCCAGTGGGTTTCCACAGCCAAGCAAGATTTGAAACCCTCATCTGCCAGAGTCCCGGTCCAACGTTCAAACCATTACAGTTCGGTGCTTCTTCACAGATTCATAGGTCGAGCCTATTCCTCAGCATCCAGTCAATTGCCAAAAGCTTCTCAGAATAAAAAAGGCTAGCTGCCTGCCAGTGAAAGGGAAACAAAAAGCAGCTTAGGCTAGCTGCCCCTGGAAGCAGTCCTACAACCTGGGAGCAGCCACCAAAAAAGACCTGGGGCTTTTCTGCACTACACTGTTACAGTACTATTACTCCACTTTCACCCTCCTGTGGAATTCTGGAGTTTGTAGTTTACTGAGCCAGAGAGCTCTCTAGCTGAGAGTTCTAAATGCTCCTCCCTAAACTGCAAACCCCAGGATTCCATAGGAGGTTGAAAGTGGAATAGTAGCACTATAACAGTGTAGTGTGGAAAGGCCCCTGCTCTTATACCCCTACAAAACCTCTGAGTGGAGCAGGACCACCAGAAGGGTTCTCAGAACCCATGAGGCTTGGTTTAGAAGAATATGTCCTTTCAGATAGCTTGGACCCAAGCTGAGTGGAATTTTATAGGTCCTAATCAGCACTTTCAATTGCCACCATAAAGATATTTATAGATTTGCAACAAGAAAGTGAGGGGCTCCCAATAACCTCTCAAGAGCGCATCCATTACCCTTGGGGCCTGCTCATGGTCATTTTCGCACAACACTGTTGTAGGGCTATTATTTCACTTCCTGTGGAATTCTGGGACTTGCAGTTTAGGGAGCAGCCTTTAGAATTCTCAGCCAGAGAGCTCTTTGGCTCCAGTAAACTACAAACCCCAGAATTCCTCAGCAGGTTGAAAGTTGAATAACAGCACCATAGGAGTGGCCGGCCCAAAGTGTCTAAACACCGTCCAAAATGCATTGTATTACTGCAGTGGGACGTAATTTATTCACTGTGGCTAGATCGGATCTCTCAAGGTCAGGGATGGACGCCTTATTCATTATTCCTTACTTCTGAGGAAGTGTGCGTAAATAGCTCCATCTCATGAGCACGTGTGTTTTATTACCGGCATCGCCCATTAACTAGATACAAAACACCCACGGAGAGCTGAGCGGGCCACACCCGCCACCTTATCTCAACATTTCTTCACCAACGCGGCTCTTAACAACTCCCGCCTTCTCGCCTCGCAACCGAACGGAGTCAAAAGCGCATGCCCGAACAACAATGACGTCAGTCCCCATCCCTCCTCCTCTGGTATTGCCTCTCACTTCGTCCACTTTCACTCCCTGCTCTCTTCTCCTCTGTCCCGCTGTCACGCTCGTGCTCCCTGACTGACTGGTGAATGGATGAGATCTGCCAATGATCTAGAAGCCCGCCTCCGCAGAAGCCCGCCTCCGCGGATTGCCGGTTCTCCACCGGTGGAGGACGTTCGAGTTGGCAGCAGGTTCGAGCCAATAGAAAGCCCACGCCTCGCCGAGAAGGGCGGGCCGTACGGCTGGGGGGCGGAGACACAGAGTCCCGAAGCGCGTGGGGGAGTGCGTGGTCTTGCTGGCTCGGTTGCGCTGTTGGGTAAGCGTGGAGTTCGCGAGTGGGTGGTTTGCTGTTAGCCGCGCGGCCCTGGCTTCTCTGAGTGAGTTTCCAGCGGTGCGGAGACTGGGGCTGAAGGGTTGTGACGGTGAGAAGCTGCGCAGCTTTTTAGGGCAGAAGGAGCCGAGGCAGCAGAGGCAGCTTTTTACCCACCGGAGGGGCTGCGAGGTGAGTGGCAGCTTTGGGCATAGCGTTGGTTTTGGGGACCACGACTCCTAAATTTCCCAACCTGCATAGCCACTTCCTGGGGTAGCTGGGCGATTCTGAGACTTAAAGATACCAAAAAGTAATATTTTAAAGCTCTGGCTCTCTGCTTGCCTCCCCAGGGGAGGGATGCATGCATGCATGCATACGAATAAGCTTGTGAGTGTATATATAAGCCTTTGAGGCCCCTCCCTAAACTGCAGATCCCAGGATTCCATAGGAAGTTGAAAGTGGAATAATAGCACTATAATAGCCTGGTGCGGAAATGGCCTACGGCAGAAGATAACTTCCTCTGTACTTCCTGTAACTGAAAATACGGAGAGGTTTCTCCTGTGTTCCTTGTGAAAGGAGGCCGCTCTGTCGTTGGTTTCCAATTATGATACAGCTATACAGCTATGTGGACCTTCCACGTTCAGCGCATCATCCAGCTGCCATCTGCTGCAGAGCAAAGGGAGGAAACAAGTCTCTCTGCCTGTGGGCTTCCCATAGGGGTTTGGCTGCCCATTGTGGGAAGGACTATGTGTACAGTATAGGAGTAAAAGGTAACTCAGAACAATTAAGTTACCTTTCCTTCCAGAAATCTAGGTCATATGCCTGGATTTATTTACCTCATAGACCTGTGAATTCCAGGGCTTAAGGTTGGGTAACAACATGCTAATATTTCCATCCTATTTGCATCACAAATGTCAATTTGAATAAAAGTTATTTCAGGTGTACGAGTGACATGAATCTGATATGTAGGTTACTGGTACACGTTGTGTATTGTGGCTCTCAGAGGAATTTTGTACCATTCACTCTTTGTGGGCCTTTCCACATTATATAGTTGTAGCATTATGATTGCACTTTAACTGCTATGGCAATATGCTATAAAATACTAAGATGCACAGCTTAGGATGGTTTTAATGCCTCATTGTTTGTTGTTGTTATGTGCCTTCAAGTTTTTTTCATTTTATGGCGACCGTAAGGTATCATGGGGTTTTCTTGCCAAGATTTATTCGAAAAGGATTTTCTGTTGCGTTCCTCGGAGGTTGAGAAAGCGTGACTTGCCCAAGGTTAGCCGGTGAGTTTCCATGACCAAATAGGAAATCAAACCCTGGTCTCCTGGACTCTTAGTCTGACATTCAGATCACTACATCACACTGTTTCTCTCTAGTGCCTTTCCAAACTACAGATTCCAGGCTTCCATAGGATGTTACCAAGGCAGTTAAAAGTCCAGTATAGCACTATACCTTTGTAGGGTGAAAGGACCGTCTATACACTCTGCCTTTGTTTTCGGGAAAACTACTAAAAATATATTTATTGTGATTTTTACAAATATAGGTGTGTTGTGTTGCATGTGAACTAATATGTCTAGATATCTCTTAGGTTGTTAGCTAGTTATTAACTATAACTTGTAGGTAGATAGTCTTCTGTTTTGATGCTCATCAGTATTTGAGATCAGCGTTTGGGATTGCTGTTTAATATTCTAGAGATATTCTTTCATTTCTTAAACTTTTAAATGCTGATTACTTTCTATTTTGATTAGTGAAAGCTGTTGTGTTTTGAACTCACTTGTGGGAGTAGGACTGATTGGAGAGTAAGATACAGAGGCAAGGAGAAGTTTGCTGAACTTTTCCCATGAGAGAAAGCTCACTGTGATCATATCCTCAGAAATGTACAAGTGCTGTTTCTTATTGCAGCATAGTTCAAGCATTGGGCTATGACCTTGGAGACCAGGGTTTAATTCCCTGTTTAGCCTTGGAAACCCACTAGGTGACATTGAGTGCTTCACATACTCTCAACCCTAGAAAACCCTGTGATAGGTTCACCATAAGTTGGAAAGGACTTGAAGGCACACAGCAACAACAGTGAACTCTAGTGCAGTTTCATTTCTTTTAGGTGATCCAAACAAAGTTGTTGGTATTTACAGATTACAAGATTTGATGCTACTGCTAAATGTACTCTTTAGTATCAACAGTACGCCATGTAAAAAGTGTAGGTATACCAGATGTCTTTGCTTGTGCGGCTTGCATTCAGATAATATGTTTGTAGAATCTTACAACATATCACAGCTCAAGTGTGAGTAGAAAGTTTGACTGGAGGTGACTGAATGATAAAAAATAGCTGCAGAAGAAAGAATTTGAGGAAAAGCATCCTAACATAGGTTGTTGCATATACCTACCTATGTGTCAACATCTGCTGAGCGGGGTGTAACTAACCTTTCAACACAATGCCCTTGTCTGGATCAGAGCTTGGAAAAGTTAGAGCGTTTGGACTGCAACTCCCAGAATCCCACTCTGGCAATGCTGTTTGGAGGATTCTGGGAGCTGCAGTCTCAGAATGTAACTATTCCAGGCTCTGATCTAGACTTGTAAAAGAAGGTTTTCTCCATTGTGGTTCCCTGTGTCTAACCTCTGGAGGCCTGGCTAGTGGTGATACTGACCTTATAGTAGTGCTGTGTTAATAACTGTCTGTATATTCAGGCTTTAGAAACTTTGTGACCCTATAGCTTCATTCTGGGAGCCAGGGTGATACAGTCAGTCCTCCATATTCACTAGGGTTAGGAACACAGGACCCTCATGAAAGTGGAAGAAATGCGAATAACTCTAGGCCCTCCCAAAATGTATTTAACACACAAAAAAGTATGATAACCATATTCAACCCACCGTGGATTCCTTTGAGGCATCAGGGTTCCTTCACAAGGCAGAAGTGGGTCACTGGTAGGGCTTACGGCCACCCACACTGCTGCCTCACACCATTTTTAATAGGGACTTACAAGCCTTGTTCACAGTTTCTCTGTTGGCTTGCCGTCCCTATTAAAAATGGCATAAGAAGGCAGCAGAGATGACAGCAAATAATCCGTGAATAATCAAATCTGCAAAAGTGAAACCTGTAAATGTGGAGGGCTGACTGTATAGTGGTTTGAGCATTGGACTATGGTCCTGGAGGCAAGGGTACAATTCCGTTCCCTGTCATGGAAACTCATTGGGTGAACTTGGGAATGTTGTACACTCTCAGCCCCAGAAACTTCTGTGATAGATTCTCCTTAGGGTTGCTATGAGTTGGACATGACTTGAAAGCATGCAACAGCAGCAACAAGCAGCTTCATTCTGACTTACCCCTGCTATGTACTAGGTTGTGGTTTTTTGGTAGGGCCATGCTTTTGGTTTCTGTCTTTGATTAAATTCTGCAGTGTTAGAAATACTTAAGCAAATAATTACATAAAACTTTAGCAGGAGAGAAACCAGGAGTAGAATTTATGGGCACTCAGTTCTGCTGTTAAAGCATGATTTCCTGCATTCAGCATATGCTTCAAAATAACCCTGTTCTTGAATTCAAAATATATGGATACTCCCAGCCCTGCTATTATTTTTCACCTTCCTCTGGTTGTATCTTATGTTTCTGTTAAAACAAAGTAAACCTAAAAAGCGTGAAGTCGGCTTACCTGTGTTTTTGCATACACAGATTGCTAATACTTCACCTGTGAAAAAGTTTTGAATGTAGGTCTTTCTAATTAGAAACAGAGATTAGATATTTAGAGATGTGAGGGCCCAGGAAAGAAGACAGAAAAATTTGGGACCCCCCCCAGCTTTTTTCCGTGTTTTTTCCTGAAGCCTTTTTTGTTTTTTTCTGAAAAATTGGAAAAATTGAAAAAAGGAAGAAAATCAGTTATGGAATGTTTTATTTTAGCGTGATGAATAAAATCTTTAAAATAAGTTGTTCATATATTCTCCAAATCATTTCTAAAAACTATGTACAGTTTCAGATTATTCTGATTTCTGTGCACGGAGGACAAGCAAGTCCTAGGTTACAGACTGAACTCTCCAATGCAAGAACAAGAGGCATTCTTTCCTTTAGTCCCACGCTCCTCCCTTCCACACACTCCTCCCCCCCCAGTTCTTTTTATGGGAATGGGTGCTTTATGTCCATTTGATACCGTAGAGAAGAAATATAAATAATTTTTGGTTTTTTGTGGTTATTTTATTATGTTTTATTTATTTATTTATCTGCTCCACGTAAACTAGCAAAACCAAAGAGGTGCCCTACAGTTTAGGAGATTGTTGCTCCATTTGTTACAAATATTTTTTTTAAAAAAAGCAAATTCTGTTTGTAATAATTGTTTGAATACACTGTATTTTTAATATACCAGCTGTGATAATTTTATGCCAGATCAAATTGCACATAGTCATATTTTATGTTCCTAAAGTAACAGAGCGACTTTCAATCTATAAAAAGTGTTAATGTTGCATTTTTTCAATGTTTCAAAAAATGTCCATTTTTTTCTGAAAAAAAAAGTTTTTTTCCCCACGGTTCAAAATTTCCAGAAATTTTACATCTCTACCATATGTTTACATATTACTCAGTTCAGTGGGCTGGATCCAGCAAAAGGCTCATGTGGATGGAAGCATTCTTCCTTTCAGCGATAGACTTTTGAGTTTTTGCTGACTGTAGGAGAAATCTGTCTTTGCTACTCCTCCTTAATTCCTTTTTCCTGCCTGAAATCTGCAGGAGGTGCAGTTGAGTGAGTTTGGAACGGTGAGGTTGATGCTGGCACTGTAGGATGTAAAGAGTGATGAGCGCTCTTTTGAATTCATGACTTCCAAGAGCTTAGATCAAATAAAGCTAGACTACTGTTCTTTGTTACAAATGATGAATGCTTTTTTCAATCACTGTTAGGCCATGAGGCATGATCTTGAGAGTATATGATACCATCTTCCTTTGCTGAATCTAGCTAAACCTGAATCTAGTGTGTGTCTACTTGCCTTGCAGAATAAAGTTGAAATAATAATACGCTTTATTAATACATTGTGACAGTAATGCTCCAGAAACAAATTGTCCTTTGAAAAGTCTAGGTTTAATCTGAACCCCACAGATTCCTGACCAATTTGAGGCCCCAGTTAATCATCTTAGGCTTTACTTCAAAAGATACTGTAAGGTAATCACTGTTCAGTGCCACTCATACTCACATGTACTGAGATTATCATTCTTTTGTTTCCATTGCGCAGTTTTGTAGGTGGTACTGCTGGTTTTCCAAGAGTATTCAGGATGATAACTCCAGCCTTTGAACTGAGTCAAGATCCTGATTTTCTTACCATAACTATCAGAGTACCATATGCACGAGTTTCAGAGTTTGAAGTCTGTTTTGAAGGAACAGAGTTCAAATTTTATGCAAAGCCTTACTTTCTCAGGTATGTAATGTTGCTTTGTTGAATTCAGTTTTTAATGTTTGGTACAATAATCAGCATTTCTACTAGTATCTCTGGGAATGAAACTCTCTCATACAGATCTATGGCAGAAAGTACTTAACAAATGATAGATCACAGCATCACCCATAGATTAAACTCAGATGTAACAACAGATTGTGGTTTTTACTGGAATGAAGTGCAGCAAGCCTTGGTATCAACCCTGGCTTCTTAATAAAGTATGGGCTGTACAGATAATGGTATCTCATATTCGAATGCAAGTATCAAGCTATAGTTGGTTACCAGTCGTAAATGGAAATTTCAGATTTCCTCCTCTTATGCATGAAGGATGAAGAGAAGAAGACGTAAACCCAACACTCACTGTGGTACTTCATTCTGCTTGAGTTTACCAAGTGTTTCCTTATTATTGATAGCTGTTTGTACTGAATAATTTCTGTGGATACATCCTATATACTTAGCATTTGTATACAGCTTTTGCTCAGTTCTGCTATACAAGTAATAGTAGAGCTAGCAGTGTGCTGATATCTACAGTACAGTTGGGTGTTTTGCAGTATCCTGCTTACATGATTATATTTTTTTTTTGCAGCAGTGGTTTTTGTTTTTGTTTTTTTGGTCACTCATGCTTAGCAGATCCTTTGAATGGGTAGATAGTGTTTCTTAATTGTTGGGAAAATGAAAGAAAGGAATTCAGAAGAGATGGGGCTTTCATCTGTGGGGATCATGAGTCTGCTGTGCAAATGAGAAATACGTCTGGGCAATCTAATCTCAGCCTTTCTGACCATTTATGTTTTAATTCCCTCTCTGTTTGACACCTCTGAAGTTGTACAATTTGGCAGTTTGGAATCTTTTTCCATTGTGTTGTATATGCAGTTTGGCTTGCCAAAGTATGATACCCATAACTCTGGTTGTTCCTTGTTCTTCTGCTGTTACCAGATACTTGATTATAAAATACTTCTTCATTTTTTTCTGCAGATTGGTTCTTCCTGGAAGAGTTGTTGAAGATGGAAGAGAAAAAGCAACATATGATGACTCAGGTTTTATATACTTTTAAAACTGTATTTTGCAGGGCTCTTCGCCCATTATGTTGTGTCATACTGCGGCTGTATAAATTGGCTTCAGATCCTGTTAAATATGGTTTGATATACTTGCTGCTAGATGTAGTTTGTGTTGAAACATCTGTCTTCACTGAGATGTGAAACATACTTGAAATGCTTTATGCTTGCTAGGCAGAAGAGGAAGATAGTTCCCATGTTTCACTCAGATAGTTTAAAACAGAGACTTATCTATTGGAACGTGTTGTCTGACAAATTAGAAATTTAAGAAGAATGCTTCTGTATCACATCTCTTCTAATCTCCGTCACTCCCCTTCCAAATTGCATAGTTGTGGAAGATTGATCCAACAAGTTATTTGAAAGATGTATTTAAGTTCAGGCTATTTCTCTCAGTTTGGGAAATGGCGGGAGAAAGGCATAAATAATTTACTTCTCCGTTATATTTAGAGGAGGCAACTTCATGAGATGTATGAAGTCTGTGTGTGGAAATGACTTCTCCATCTTTCCACTTGAGGGATACATGAATTCTTTTGCACGTCAGAGTGGATACTCAAAGAGAAGGTTGCCTTCCCTCTCTTTTGATTTCACATGGAAATCAGCAAAGTATTAATGCTTCAGGAAACTTGTCTTGGCATGCCTTCTTCAACCCACTGTTACTTTCTGAAAACATTTGCAGTTTATCAGAATATGAAAATGACTTCTCTTTACATTCTTACCTTTATTTTAAAAAAATCATTTCTTCCTTCCAAGGCGTATTTACAATACAGCTTCCCAAGGAGATTTCTGGAGAGAAGTTTGATGGGTTAGACATGTTGACGGCTCTGCTGGCACCGAAGAAATCCAGATCAGCAAAACCTTTAGTGGAGGAGATGGGTTTGTGCACTTTTAAATAAAAATCAGTTTCTATACATTCATATAGAATACATTTCAAGAGGGATAAGTCTGCAGTTCTACATCTAGGCCAGCAAAAAAGAAATGCACAAATACAGCATGGATGATATTTGGCATGAAAGCAGTATGTGTGAAAAGGATCTGGGGATCTTAGTAGACTGCAGGATTTCTCCATCCTGGGATAAAGTTGTGGTGTTAAATAAACATAAGCGAACTGTCTGGTGCAGTGGCCAAAAAAGGCAATACAGTTCTAGGCCATGTCAATAGGATGTCTTGCTGAAGGCAAGGGGTTTCATTTTCAGGGATCCAGAGGCAACAAATGGCACCAGTTGTAGTTGAAAAATTTATTGAACATCAAGTGATCTAAACAATATAAGCATGTTAGCATACAGGTGAAATTCACTTATATTTATAATGCCCAGTAACATAAAAGATGGATTTCTCACCAAGCAAGACTCTTTCAATCAGCTGCCTAGGAGCCCAGGAGGGAGCAGTGAAGGGGACCCCTCTGTGTAGCCACCAGGTACACAACACTCCAGCTGTAAGCCTGTGCTGAGCTCCCATTGAGAGCGTATTCTTGGGAGGGTTTTATACCTGGGAGAACTTGGGCAGCTTTCAAAGAACTTTTGGGATTGTTTACACACCTATGGTAAGCTAAACTCCTTTCAACTGCCAGTTTTACCTATTAAGTGGTTATCTTTTGGGTTCCTCCCAGCATCAGTTGTCCAATACTAATTGGTCAGTTGTCCAAGCCAAAGGTAGGTGCCAGTTAGCAGATATCAGCTGCAACTTTGTTTTGTCTATATTTTAAGCTAAGAAGCATACAGAGTACATTAAAGCAGAATACAAGTATCAAAGCAGTGTGCGTAACAAGCCAGAAGGCCTTTTTAGACCTTTCTTAGCAGCTGCATAGAGGAACTTAGAGCACGGAGGAACAAATTGAGGTTAGGCCATTCCTTGTGCCTTGAAATTACAGTAATCTTCTGGTCATTTCCCATACACAGGAGTACTGTATCCAGATCAAGGGGAGAAGTCATGCCACTCTATTCTTCCTTACTCAGGCCTCACTGTTGATATTGTGTCCTGTTTTGGGCACCACAGTTTAAGAATGATATTGATAAGCTAGAACAGATCTAGAGAAGAATAACCAAGATGATCAGATGTCTGGAAATAAGCTTATGAGGAACAACAGTGGGAGTTGGGATTTAGCTTGGAGAAGCCATTTTTAGATATCTAAAAGGATATAATGCAGGAGATGGAGCATGCTTGTTTTCTGCTGCTCCAGAGAGTAGAATACAATCCAGTGGATTCAAATTACTTGAAAAGAGATTCTACCTAAACCTTAAGAAGATCATCTTGACTATAAGAGCTGTTTTGAGAGTGGAATAGGCTGCCTTAGAAGATGGTGAACTCTCCTTTGGCTGGCCAACTTTCAGGAGTGTTTAAGTTGTTTATTCCAGCATGGCAGAAGGTTGGATTAGATTGCCCTTGTGATCCCTTCCAATTCTGTATTTCTATGATTCTGTGTTGACTTTTCCAGTATTGTTCAATGCAGTTTTGGTTTATGCCTTGTTTTATCTACATAACCATATCCAGCATTTCTTTTATATAATCTTGAGACTCTTATGTAGCGCATCATGTCTTGTTCATTCACACTCCATAGTGTACACTTTTTAGGGGGGTCAGGAAGCATAAATTAACCTTTTTGTATGTTGGCCCTCATTCAAAGTGACTTTGAATGTGTGTGGATGCTAGATGGCCCTGAAACTGCAGATCAGCACAATTCTAGTTCTTTGAGTGAGGTGTTCTGTCAGATGTTTGCATATGGTTCCTATTGAACTCAAAGCTTAATTTGCTTTTCTGAAAGAGTTGTTTTCTTAGACAAAAGATGTAGAAGGAATTTTCTGGTAGGAAAGCTAGTCCTTTTTTGTAATATTAGTCTTTGCTGACCACAAAACTTCAGGTGCTGAAAACAATGAGGACATAGAAGAAGAGGAAGAATTTGATTGGGAAATAGAGCAGACTCTTTATGAGGAGAGCAAAGAGAGCTCCTTGTGTTCTCTTTGTACCTATGGCTTTGGAAATCAGAAATCAGGAGTCTTCAGACGTCTTCAGGTATGTAAGGATATTTTTAAAATATCAGTATAATGACAGCCAGTGTGGTGTAGAGGTTTGAGCATTGGATTACTACCTTGGAGACCTGGATTCAGTTTCCTACTCAGCCATGGAAATCCACTGGATGTGTCACACAGTCTCAGTCAACCCCTTGATAGCTTTACCTTAGAGTCCCAACAAGTTGGAAGTAACTTGAAGGCACACCGCAGCAGCAGCAATCTATATAACAGCCATTTTATTATGATTGTGATTACTGTTATTTATTTATATCCCACCTTTTTTCTAATTCAGGACTCAAAGTAGCTTAGAACAAATTAAAAAAAAAAGTTAAAAATTCACAAAATACGGAAGTTAAAACAATATTGAATGATTTAAGGAAAAAAAACATACACACAAACACATACATACTGACACTTCAGGATAATAATTAGAAAAATCCAGCATGTTGTTAAGATGGGTCATTCAGTCATCAAATATTTGTTGAAACAGAAGTTTTTACTTGTCTGGAAAGAAAGTAGGGAGGATGCCACTCTGATTTCTGTGGAAAGTGAGTTACAGAGCTTGGGGGCAGCCATAAAGCTAGAACCAAAACAAGCAAACAAACAACACATACACCAGTATGTTGTCAAAAATATTCCTTTCATTATTCTTGACGTATTTGAGATACTGTCTTTCAAGAGAATGAGGACCAATTTAAATTACTTTGGTGTCTTCAGAAAGTTGCTTGAGCTTTTTTTCCCCCTTTCTCAAAGAGACTTCCTTAAGAGAAAGTTTTTAAATATGTCTCAGAAAAAGGAATATTTCTGATAAAATATTGGTTAAACTATTCTTGTTCTGTTTTATCGGATTTTCAAAAACTGTTTGACCATTTCTATCCCTTCTCCCCAAAACACAATACCTAGAAAGAAGTTGTTGCACAGCACAGCCGTTGCTAATGCAACTTCAGCACCTGTAAATGTGAGGTCCTTAGGCTATTGGTGGATCCCTTTGAAACAATCTGCAAAATTTGAGATGGTGTAGAGACATCATCAGTGGTGAAGATTGCATGGTTACTTGGGAATAAATTCCATTGAGTATAGTGGAATAATGGAGAGATAAGGAACTGACTTTTAGTGAGTCTGGATGAGGCTGTGCCATAGGTTTGTGTGTGTGTGTGTGTGTGTGTGTGTGTGTGCGCGCGCGCGCGCGCGCTACAATCATTTAATGATTGTAAAGAGAGAATATCTGTTAGCAGTTTATACAGTGGGCCTCCACATTCACTAGGATTAGGGGTGCAAGACTCTTGGAAAAGTGGAAAACTTGCAAATATCAAAACTGTGTGTGTGTGTGAGAAGGAAGCCACCGCATGATGGGGAGAGTGGGCACCCAGGGTCCAAACCAGGTTAGGAAAAGGAGAGGGAAAGGGGTGGGTTGGCATGGTGGCCCCATGCTTCCTCTCTCACCCATCTCATTTCTTGAGTATGTGGGAGGCATAGGGAGAGAGTTGGTGATACTGAGAAATTGGGCAGCAATCCATCCGTAGCTGGCCAGGCGGTGACTGGTGGAGGTGGAGGAGGAGGATCAGAGGCAGATTTTTAAAGGGTTGCATGGCCTGATTGGAGCCACCAAGAGGGAAAGTTTTCCCCAGAAAAGAAGGTTAGGGGACAGGGGCTGTAGAAACTCACAAATAATCAAATCTGTGAAAGTTAAACCCAGAAATGTGGAGGGCCAACTATATTGCAAAGAAGTATTGAGTTCAATCCACATTTAATTCTCTGAAGTGGTTCATTGAAATTATTGGAACCAGTTAGTCATACTTGAATCAGTGCTTCTAACAAATTGTGCCACTTTTGCAGGCCTAGGTGTCTGTTTTCTCTGTGATTCTCCAGAGGCCACTCCTCCAAATGTCAAACAAACAAAAGTAATCCAGAATATGCTAAGAGTCCATGTCTGGTTTTGAAAAAAGTATTAAGCAGTACCCAGGGGAGGAGCAGGCGGCAGGGATTCCAGCCTGTGTAGTTGTTCCTGGAGGTTTCTAAGAGAGACTGCTGTGCTCTTTTTTTTTTTTTTTTTCCATTGGAAGAAGGGTGATCTAGAAGAGTCTGGCTGGATAAGGGCTGCAAAAATAGGCAGATGGGGCTGTATGTGGCCCCAGAGCATCATTTTGCCCTCCTCACTTTGCCGATCTGTACACCAAGCAACCCACTTCTTGTGGGATGAAGGTTTTTAAAATGTTTGCTTATGCTTTGACCATCAAGAAAATATAGACATTTGTAGTTTTACTAAATTAATTACTTAGCTAATGTTCTGTTCCGCTTTGTTCTTAATTACAGTAGCCAAGTGGAAGCCTAGAAAAACATTGTTTTATTGTCGTGTAATTGTCTATTTCTGGTTATCATGGAATTGCTTACAAATGTGTATAAAGTCCCAGGCTCTTGCCTGTCGAGGTTGTGATGTCTAATGCAGAAGTTTGCATTGTCTAACTAGCTTGTATAGACTATTAGGAAGCTGGTTCAGTGACAGTCTCTGGTTTCAGCTAGCATGCCTTTAAAGTAAGACAGTAAGAGATGCTTTGCAACCTGTATAATGAAGCTTGCAGGAAGAATAATTGTTAACTGTAAAGCTCATGATCATATTGATTGTCTAGGGTAACGTGAACTTTTTGTTCCTTTAAAAATGCATTTCACTCTCTGAACAAAAATGGTATAAAAACATGTGAAGGGTACGGTACGGGAAACAAAAGGATAGTGTTAAATAAACATGTAGCTTTCCCCATTACAGAAGCAGTGGGATTCCATAATGATTTATGTTGGGACTTGTGCTTTTCTTCTTAATCATAAATAGTGCAGAGTTTTGGGTGAATAGGAGGTGGCTAAGCTTGAGACTAAGATATCGAATTCAAAAAGTCTGTAAAGAACTCTGTAAGGAGCTTTATCCTCAAGAGGAACAGCATCATGGAAAAAAGGCACTGACAGAAGATTTTAACGGTGGCTATAGCAAAAGATTTTGAAAAAATGCATTGCTTACCTCTTAGAGGTGAAGTAGCAGAGCAAAGTCCTGTGTCTTCCCTGAACTTCGGAGAATAAACTAGGACATAGGACAGCTCAAAATATATCATGATTTGATCCATAGAATTGACTCAGGCTTTCAAACAAGCAACAGTGACATTAAATGAATAGTGTCATGTTTGAACTAAGTCTGTCAATCTTGTGGATAACAATTCATACAAACAACTTTCCACTGCTGAATGGCTTTCACATAACATAGTAACATTTACTGTTGTTGTGTGCCTTCAAGTCATTTGCTACTTATGGAGATCCTAAGGGAAACGATCATGGGGTTTTCTCAGCAAGATTTGTTCAGAGGGCATATGCCTTTGCTCGTCCTCTGAGGGTGAGACAGTGTGGCTTGCCCAAGGCCACCCAGTAGGTGTCCATGACTGAATGTGGATTTGAAACCTAGTCCCTAGAGTCATAGTTGAATGCTCAAACCACTACATCACATTGGCTTCGCTAAGTTTTATTACCCTGTTCCTAAAGTGGTGTATATATTTAGATGATTATCAAGTGGTATAAATGCAAAAAAATGTACAAATATATATCAAAATCAGGTTTTAGATGAGGGTCTCTCCAGTGAAAGTTAGTTAGAACTGGGTATGGGTCAAACTTTGCTGTGAAGGGTAGGATGCTAACAAGTTGAAAGGATTGAGATTCAGTGGGGCTGTCCTGAGGAAACCATGTCCCTCAACAGTTTCTCATTTTCGCTTGTGTTGGTGTGTTAAATTAGTTACAACAGTGTTCTTGGAATCATGGGATATTTGTAAGCAGTGTTCTCAGCAGTTTGTTGTTTAATAATTGTTCTTTTTGAGCAGCTTCTTAACATGATTTTTTTTAAATGAATGTGAGGGAACAACTTGGTGGTATCACAGTGTCTTAGGGCAGAACAAGTATAGCCTTTTGTCTAAACCTTTGAAGAGGAATTTATGCCACTTTGCAGCTTTCTTACTGATTCTTTTATTTCCTTTGTAGGATGAACTTAGTGATGTTATTGATATAAAAAATCCAGATTCAACCCCTGCAGCTGAACGCAGAGAGAAACGATTAGCAGTAGAAGTAGCCAAGTTTGATCCTGATCATTATCTGTAAGTTGTCATTATGTGCCTTCAAATTGTTCTCAACTCTAAGGGAAGCCTGTCACAGGGTTTTCTTGGCAAGATTTCTTCAGAGGGGATTGGCCATTGCCTTCCTTTGAAAGAGAATGTGACTTGCCCGAAATCAGCCGGTGGGCTTCCATGTCCAAGCAGGGATTTGACTTGCAAACTTTCCGATCACCAAGTTTGTTTTCAGTGTGATGTATTTAACTAGAGCACCATCTAAAATTTGACTTGACTTATACAAACTGTAAGTACTGTACTGTATTTATACTTCTGTTCTGTACCGACTCAAGAACTTGCATTTTACCCAAGGCAAGAGAAGACCTGAGTCACAGCTAGCGCTTGTATTTTCAGAAACAGATAGTGGCCATTCATTTTATGTTTTTGCATTCCTTTCTTGGTGGGATACGATATCTGACTAACTTTGCCAGTGTTCTGTGTGAATCCAGTGAAGAAATAAGAAAAAGTGGCAGTTTGATGGTTGTGTTACATTTTAAATTTACTCTTTCCCACCTCTGTGTGTTCAGAGTGATATACAGTGGTGGAAAGTGGTACCATATCTGACTTCATTTTTACATATTTATGTTTTTAAGAAATTGGAATTTCTGTTACAACAAGGCATGCATGTCTATTATATTAAATAGTACATTTTTTTCACCTCTGAAATTAATAAATAATGTGAATGTGTCCCCGGCTTAAGAGAAAAAGAACTGCCATTGCTGGACAGTTAGATCAAAGTTTGTTCAGTGTGGTGGTGAAGATCTTACTGAAGGCTGGTGAAGTGGAAAACCTTGTTGGGATAGTAAACACCTGATGTTGCAGACATGGCAGTTGCTGTGCAGAAGATGTAACTTCTCTTTATGCATAGGATCCTGGGTGCCTTGTTACACAAGTGGCAGAAGCATCAAACTGCTTGCATTGTGATTTATTGTGTGGACCATTAGGCTCAGTAGGACCCTGGCCTGCGCTGTTCACAAGAATCCCAGTAACCAGTGTGCACTTCTTGGTCTACAAAAAATTCAGCAGAGGTCCCACTGTTCTCATCCCTGACACACACTGACTTGTTCATCATCAAGAAAGAGCTAGAAAAAGGATACCATTTTTATGAATTAGGAACCAATACTGAGAGACATCATAGATCCAGTCATGTTGGTTCAGTATTTCAGCCAATTCCACAAACATTTCTCATCTAAAGAAAATGTGACTTTCGTCATCCTTTTGGGAGATAGACAAGCTTCAAATACGTATGAAGGTCTTGCATCTGTGACTGTTTCAAGTCCTCACTTTGGACACTCCCAAGAAGCCCACTAACCATGATCACTTTGGTGACGTGTAAGTGTGCTTAATATCAATAATAATAATAATATTGTTATTGTTATTGTTATTATTATTATTATTAATAATAATAATAATAATAAAAAATTGATTTCTGTCCCCCCTCTCCACATGGATCGGGGTGGCGAACAGCATGAAATACATGAAATACATTAAAAACATTAAAACATCAAAATGGTATAACATTTAAATCTTTCTGTCTTTCTAGTGCTGACTTTTTTGACGATGAAGCTATTTGTCATCTGTTGAAGTACAAGCCGTGGTGGGTTGAAACCTATGCAGTTAAGATGGCTTCTCAAGAAGGCAGTCCTTGGAATGAGAGCAATCAAACTGCACCTGGTGGGATCATTTTTCTGTGCTTCCTTTGAATGTTCCTTCTCTGTATGGCTTGAGAGTCCAGTCCTCTGAGTGGGTGTTCTTCAAAACTTGTTTACTGTCTGTTTTGGAAAAGGACTATACAAATGTCTTACTGTTCTTTTTCAAAGGATTGTAAAAGGTTGCTTGAGGAAGATTGAAATATGAATGCGTTTTAACTGCATGTAGGATTTTTTTTAAAAAAAACCTTTCTCCACAACAGACTGCTCTTCAGCTCCTATAGTTATTCTAGAATGTTGTCTTTAATTTATTGTCCTCCAAAAAGGAAGTCTGATTCGTTCATAGCAATTTAAAGTGATCTCAGCCTTTTAGATTGAGTAGGCTTCCAAGCCCACCAATACAAGCTTGCATATGATAATGTTACTGACTGAGTATAGGTTTCATTGGAAGTGTTTCAGACTGAGAAAGAAACTTGCACAAAATTCCAGATCGGGCAAGCCTAATGAGAAATTGGTAGTGGATCATAGTTTGTCTAGGGGCTGGAAGAGTCTTTGAATGTTAAGTGTGAGGTGTGCCTTTAAAAATGCAAGAATAAAGTATCAACCTCATCTTTCTCCAAGGCCTGGATTGTTATTGTTAGGAGTTTTGTTTTGAATTATTTATTTTTATTTACAGAAAAATTTATGTCTTGCTAACAACAATTAAAGTCAGTAAGAAAACACAAAATTATGAAACAGTCAGAGTATATTTTTAATAAGTCAGATCTTAACGCACAAAATACTGTTTTACTATCGTTTTTAGCCATCCTTCCTAACACTTTTCCACAGAATGTGCATATTCGATTTAGCCATAAGTGTAGAATGATAGTCCTTTTCGAGAAGTTCAGGGTGTTATGTACAGGGTTCTCAGAATCACAGAATCACAGAATCACAGAAATGTAGAGTTGGAAGAGACCACACGGGCCATCCAGTCCGACCCCCTGCCATGCAGGAACACCCTCAAAGCACTCCCGACAGATGGCCATCCAGCCTTTGCTTAAAAACCTCCGAAGAAGGAGATTCCACCACACTCTGAGGCAGCATATTCCACTGCCGGACAGCCCTGACCGTCAGGAAGTTCTTCCTGAGATTCAGGTGGAATCTCCTTTCCCGCAGCTTGAATCCATTGCTCCTTGTTCTGGTCTCTGGAGCAGCAGAAAACAAGCCCTCTCCTTCCTCTACATGGCACCCCTTCAAATATTTAAACATAGCTATCATGTCCCCTCTTAACCTTCTCTTCTGCAGACTGAACATACCCAGCTCTCTAAGTCTATCCTCATAGGGCATGTCTTCCAGGCCCTTCACCATTTTGGTCGCCCTCCTCTGGACCTGCTCCAGCTTGACCATGTCCTTCTTGAATTGGGGTGCCCAGAACTGGGCACAGTATTCAAGATGAGGTCTAACCAAAGCACAGTAGAGTGGTACCAGTACCTCCCTCGATCTAGACACCATACTCCTATTGATGCAACCGAGAATTGCATTGGCTTTCTTGGCTGCCGCATCACACTGCTGACTCATGTTCAGCTTGTGGTCTATTAAGATTCCTAGATCCCTTTCACACGTACTGTCATCCAGCCACGTGTCCCCCATCCTATATTTCTGCATTCCATTTTTTCTAGGTAAGTGTAGGACCTTACACTTCTCTCTGTTGAATTTCATTTTATTAGCTTTGGCCCAGCTCTCCCATCTATCCAGGTCATTTTGAATTTTGATCCTGTCCTCTGGTGTATTAGCAACCCCTCCCAATTTGGTGTCATCTGCAGATTTGATGAGCATGCCCTCTATTCCTTCATCCAAGTCGTTGATGAAAATATTGAAGAGCACTGGGCCCAGGACAGAACCCTGTGGCACCCCACTAGTCACTTTTCTCCAGGATGAAAAGCAGCCATTGGTGAGCACCCTTTGGGAACGGTCAGTCAACCAGTTACGGATCCACCTGACAGTAGCCCTGTCCAGCCCGCATTGTATTAGCTTCTTTGCAAGAATGTCATGGGAAACTTTGTCAAAGACCTTACTGAAATCGAGATATGCTACATCCACAGCATTCCCTTCATCTATCAAGCTAGTAACTCTATCATAAAAAGAGATAAGATTAGTCTGGCATGACTTATTTTTGAGAAATCCATGTTGACTTCTCGTGATTACTGCATTGCTTTCTAAGTGATTAGAAACTGACTGCTTAATGATCTGCTCCAGGGTCTTTCCGGGTACTGACGTCAGGCTGCCTGGGCGATAATTATTTGGGTCCTCTTTTTTTCCCTTCTTGAAGATGGGGACAACATTTGCCCTCTTCCAGTCTGCTGGAACTTCTCCTGTCCTCCAAGATTTCTCAAAGACCATAGCAAGTGGTTCCGAAATGACCTGTGCCAGTTCTTTTAATATCCTAGGATGCAATTCATCTGGCCCTGGAGACTTGAATTCATCCAGTGTGGCCAGGTATTCTTGTACCACCTCTCTACCTATTATGTACCGCATTTCCCCTGCTTCCTCCCCTGCTCCCCAACCACCAGGTTGAGTGCTTGTATCCTTCTGGGAAAAAACTGAGGCAAAGAAGGTGTTAAGTAGTTCTGCCTTTTCTCTTCCCCCTGTTAGTAATTCACCATCTTCTCTGCGCAGCGACCCTATCACCTCTTTCTTTTTCCTTTTGCTGTGGACATATTTAAAAAAGCCCTTTTTATTGTGTTTAATGTCTCTGGCCAGCCTAAGTTCGTTCTGTGCTTTAACCTTTCTGACCTTCTCCCTACATTTCCTGGCTACTTGCTTAAATTCTTCTTTGGTGGTTTCCCCCCTCTTCCATTTCCTGTACACGTTTCTCTTAACCCTTAGCTCAGCTGAGAGTTCTTTACTCAACCATTCTGGTTTCTTCAGGTGCCTTCCATTTTTCCTCCTTATTGGCACAGTTTTAGACTGTGCCTTCAGTATCTCCCTTTTAAGGAACTCCCATGCCTCCTGAACTCCTTTCTCTTTCACTATTCCTGACCACGGAATTTCAGCCAGCAGCTCCTTAAGTTTACAGAAGTCCACTTTTTTAAAATCTAAGATGAGTGTCTGGCTACACGTATCTTCTCCTTCCCACTGAATGCCAAATTCCAATAGGGCATGGTCACTCCCCCCTAAAGATCCAACCACTTCTACCTCATTAACAAGGTCATCCCTGTTGGTCAGGATCAGATCTAGAATATTTGATCCCCTTGTGGCCTCTTCCACCTTCTGGACCACCTTCTCCTCTTATTAACAAGACTTCTGTCACATAGGCTTAGCTGAGAGATGTTGGTTTGGGTGAAATCTGATTTGAATACTGGCCTAAATCAAATCATTATCCCCAACTAGAATAAATCCCCTCAATCAGTGAGAGCTTGGTAAGTCAACAGTTATGTAAGATTCATTATTTTAGTGGAAGACTAGAGAAGATGTAGCCTGTGGGCTGCATGTGGCTGCCACTCTGATCCAAAAATGATTCCGAACACCCTCTGTGTGGAAGGCAATTGCAACATATCCCCCTCCCCCCCCAGCTGTTTTAGTTCCAAGATAGGCCCTCCAGGGGAGATTTTGGAGTGAATTGCTTTGCAGGAGTGCCACCCTTCAAGGCCACTTGAAGGACTTGTCTGGTTGTCCAAGACAGCATTGTCTATCCCTGAGTGGATGAGTCTTTCTCTAGTTGAGGCTACTAGTTGGATCTAGGTCTTGGATTTTTCCTACCCAGATGTTGTCTTTACTGAGTCTCTGCCTTAGGTTGGTGGCTAACATTTCAAATTAATGTGTTGCAGAAGCCTTTTAAATTTCATTTCTTTAAATATCTTTCATTGTGTGATCTCAGTGCAGCAAACAGCTAAAACAACATAGGTAATTTTGCCCTATTTGCTGGCGTATAAGACTCGCTTTTTTTCCTGAAAAATACTGTTTGACAATGGGGTGTGTCTTATACACCAGTGCATTTTATATGCTAGCAAATAGCATTTGCCAACACATAAAGGGTGTGTGTCTTATACATGGGTGTGTCTTATACGCCAGCAAATACAGTAAACAATTCTAGACTAAAATCAATGAATAATTTGAGAAGAGCAGAAGGTATTAAATAACTCAGTGGAACAGCTTTAAAATTCCTGAGTTAATCCATGTGTATGATTAAAAGTAAATTAGGCCTCAGAAGCTTTAATGGAAAGCTATGTCTTGACCTAGTACCAGAAAAACTCCAGCATTGGTCTCATTTGGAACTGCAAAGGAAGGGTCTTCTACAAATGACTATGACTGTGGCATGACAGCCAAAAGGCCCACTGTTTTGCCTCCATTGGTAGGACACAGAGAAGGGTTTCTTCTGCAGACCTCAGTTCTTGGGCAGATATATATAGGAAGAGTTGCTCTTTTATGTATTACAGTTCCAAACTCATCACCAACACTTAGAATTCAGACCAGGAGTAAATGGGTATTACATGTTGTCTGTGTGGTTAGTCCGTTCAGTAGTTTTGCTGCTGCACTTTCTGGGTCAAGTACAGCAGATCAGGAGCAGTTGGAGTGTTATCTAGAAAGCAAACTGTTGGAGCATTATTACCTTCTCCTAAAATAAGTGCTTCTCTTCAGGATTCTAGCCAATCTGGAACATCTGGCTTATCATTCTGACAGGGCAGAAAGTTTCTTCTTCTCTGTGCGGAGGGCTCCGTTCAGAGACGATCTTTTTGTTTTCTTTCCTGTGCATAGTACAGGAAGAGAGTTTCACAGGCCTCATAGCTTGTAGTTCCACAGTCAAAATATCCTGTTTGGGATGATTAATTTAATCTGTTAGGGGCTTCAGAAGGCTAATTCTTGATTCTTATCCCCTTCTTCCTCCTCTCAATAAAAATTTTACCGTTTGCTGCCAAAAACAAATGAATAAAACAAAAACATTCCTGTAAATTTACCAGTTGTTTTTGCATCTCTCAAGGATCTTCCTTTTCCTTTGGGCATATTTTTTTGCTTCCAAAGTGATAAACACCAAGTGATAAACACAAGTGATAAATACCATGACAAATATTGTTTGGAAATATTTCATATCCAAGGGATTTTCTTTTTATTAAAGACAAGATGAATTTTGGAGTCTTTAAAATCCTTTGAATAGAATTTAGTGAAGGTAAAACCTGCAGAAGGGCAATTAAATTTAAAGATATTTTAGTAATACATGTTATCGATCTTCTCTGCAGTATCTTAACACTTTATAATAAAGTGAAATTGAGTTTGAAGCTGACTCATTTTATAATAGGTGAAGCTCTTCCTTTAATGATGTAGGTGGTGAGGATTACCCTTCGAAACAAGGTAATATTTCGTTGATAGCATGTAATAAAGTACCATCAATGACATGCTTGTCTGTATACTTCTGACACTTAAAAAAAACCCCATGGAGTACCCTTTGTTTGATTGATTTTTTTAATGCTTTACACTATTAAAATTGCAGTGGAGAAATGGAAGGCGTGATTGCATCTAGTCAAAAAAATATTTTTCTTTGTACATCCGTCTTGATCCATTTTCACTTTTTGAAATTGTCTGTTTCAGAATATTGAATACTGTTTTGCACAGCCTTGTTGGAAATGGATATTAGGAATGCTTGCTTTTGAGAAAGATCAATCTAGAACTTATTGATTGAGACAAATTTCTCCCACCCTGAAAAGATTCTTTCTTGGGCACATGTTAATTAAAACTTCAGTCACTCATGGGTGAAACCGGCTTTCTAGGTTGTTTTAGGTCTGGTTTTGATATTGAAGTTGCCTTGGTTGTTGTATGGATTAACCTCCACTGTGGTAGAGTCAGAGAACATGATCCTCATTTTTTTATGTCTATCAGTGTCAGTACTGATGATGATACCTTTCTGTCTAAGGAGACAGGTGATGGTACTACTGTTTGGTGGTTCCTCTTGTGCTTTAGTAGTCATCTCTGAAGAGTGCTGGTAGGCATTTTTTTTAAAATCAACTCCTTAGTGCTTACATTTCAGAGTTCTGAAGTTGTATCTCATTCTCATGCTGTTTAATGTTTAGTGGGAAGCAGTTGAATGAGGTTATCCAGAGTTGTTGAATATAGTGTCATTAAAATACAGAAAACATGCATTTCTTTGTCTTCTTTCCTGAAACCTAGGTAAAGTAGTGGAAATACTGAGATTATGCCCTAGATGAGGGTTAGTAATTTGATGCTCCAGCCACACAAGTCATGGGCAATGTTGATATGCCTGTCCAAGAGATTGTTATCCCAACATGTTTTACAGGGACCTGCATTTATTCTAGAACACTATATTTGTAGGTTGGAGTGCTATTTGGTTTGTTTTAGTTACAGATGGTATCTGTGGTTACACGTACTTTTTACCAGTGTAAGCTTGTATGCCAGTTTTGACCCTACCTAGATAGGGGTAGCTTTCTTGAAATTGTCTGTGTCCTCTTTACTTTTCAATTTGATTGTTGCAATGTATTATTGTGAGGCTGCTTTTGAAAACTGTCTGGAAGTGTATTTGATGTGTTTGGAAGTGATACTCAAAGTAGTGGTCCTGGGCTGATGTCAGTCCACAAGCTATCAACTGCCAGTCCATGGAGAGTTTGCAGGAAAGAAAGATGAAGTTGTAGCCAGTAGGCACGACACAATACCACTCTTTGTCATGTTGGTGAATAAAGAATTCCCAGACCCCCACATGCTTAAGAAGTACCAGTCCATAATAGAGGTAGCAATCAGGCAGTCCTACAGATGTTGTTGGACTATAAGTTCCAGCCG
Organism: Cyclura pinguis; assembly: GCA_030412105.1. NCBI lineage: Eukaryota > Metazoa > Chordata > Lepidosauria > Squamata > Iguanidae > Cyclura > Cyclura pinguis. Next base: position 60,416,796 of record CM059600.1, on the reverse strand, counting down.
CCCTGGTCACTATAACTAATGGTGATTATTGCTGGAATTTGTAGTCCAACAACATCTGGAGGGTTACTTGTTTCTCGCCCCTACTCTACAATGCGATTACAATATTTCCAGCTGGGGTTTGGTAATATTAATGTGTTATGCTAGATTTTAGCCGTTTCTCTGGATCCTAGTCTTTTTTGTTAAGTACAAGTCAAAGTATTAGTTTTGTTCTTTAAAACCTTCTCCGTCCTAGGACCACACCACATGAAAGGATTACCTTTTCCCACACACACTTACCAGATCTTTTGGGGAATTCTAAATCTACTATATAAAAGTCAAAGTTTGTGAGTTTGTCTGTCTGCATCAGGCAGGCAAAACCTCATTTTTGCTGTATGAGGTGAAAAGACCTCATACGATTGCCTGCTTGTGAAGATTCTAGGGAATCCTGGAGTTGGCAGTTCAGGGGGAGGCCTTTAGAATTCTCAGCCAGAGAGTTCTGAATGGGCTGGTTGTTGTAGAGACGAGGCCTAGCACCAAATGCCCTCAGGAACCCACCCCTCCATTTGTTAACAACTCTGAATACAGACTGGATTTGGGAATATGGGGAAAATGAAAGGTACTGAACAACACAGATTGGGGAATTAGAGACACAGGATCTCAAATCTGTGTATTTCAACTGTATCTAACCCCTAAAGTAAGGTAAGGTAATTCCTAAGGCATTTCTAGCAAGTGTTACCTATGAGAAAATAAAATCTCGGGCAATACCGGGTAAATATGCTAGTAAAATAAATAAATCTTTCCCTAGTGAAACTTGCCTGGTGGCTATACTGCCAGGTAACTATTTCCAACTTTCTGTAGCTTTTAGATCTCATCTTAGTTCTGTGTTATCCGTTGCTTCTTCATGTTTGACCTTGTTTCTGATACTGATTTGGAATTTTTAATACTTCATTAATTCTACTGTGTTTTATTGTTACTTTTAACTTTTTTTTAGATCACAAACTTTACTGAGAGCAGCTTGTTATGAGGGAAGTATAGCGATAATTAACTCCCTCCCCCCACACAAACACACAGTCCACCCTTCACACTTGCAAGTGTTGGGGCACAGGACCTCACAAAAGTACAAAAATTGTCAATAATATTTTAAAAGTCCTTTCTACTCTGAGGACTAACCAGCCCTGGTAGCAACTATAGCTGATCCTGCTCTTGGCCCCCTAATCCCTCTCCCCCGTCTCCTGTCTTCCAATAGCACCTTCTCTGCCTTCTCCTACTTCCCAATGCAAGATCCACATCTAAACCCCACTTCCGATCTTTTCCACTTTCTCAACATCCAAAAGCACCTCCTCTGCCTTTTCTTACTTGCTACTCTACGATCATACCTAAGCATCTTGCCATCTTTCCTCTTTCTTCTTCTTCTGGAGCAGCATCTCTTCTACCTTCTCTTACTTCCCATTGCACAATCCATATCTAAGCATCTTCCCATCTTTCCCCCTTTCTCTACATCTAAAAGCACTTCTTCTGCCTTCTCTTATTTTGTGAGAGGGAAAGGAAGGAGGAGGAGCTACAAACAATCAAATTTGCGAAAGGGAAACCCATGGAAATGGAAGGCCAGCTGTTTGTTTATGTATACATACATAGTATGTCAGGCAGCCTAAGCCCAATAAACAAAATATATGAAATAAATTAAACTAGCCCCAGTGAATGTGTTAACTGCTGTTTAATAGTTGATATCACTGGCCTGTCTGCCCATCACTGCTGTTGCATTGATAAAATTTTGAACTTTGTATGAAGCACTTCCTATTATAATTCTGCTTGATCTTGCATTGCTAATCCTTTCCTTGATCTGAACCTTACTGTTAATGTCTCAGAATGCCTGCTGTTAAAAGTGGTGTGTAATGTTTGTTAAATAAATGACAGTAACTGGGCATGGTTGTTGAGTCTGGGCCACCCTCAAAAGACCATATCTTTTACGTATTCAGGATATGCTAGATGTGCAGGTGTGCATGAGTCTGTGGATTAAAAGAAGGTGCTGTTTTTCTAAAAAAAATCCCTGTAGTTGATAGGTTTCCCTTTGCAAACTTAGAGAATATTGCCAGCAGTTGACCAGAGAGAGATTGAGACAGAGGATGGTGATGGCAGAAAAAGAGGAACAGTTTAAAGACTGCAAAAGTAGATTGTACAGGTCTGTCAATTAGATTTGTGTCTGGAAGCAGTTTGGGATGCATGATATTGTGTTCAAAATCAAAAAGAAACTGTATGCCCTCTGCTGTTTAATTAAAGAAGTAAGTTTTATAAGGCCTGCTGTGCCCAAAGTGCTGTGAATCATAAGAGAAGAAACCTGGAAGGAAAAAGGCCATTTACCCATCTGTTCTGGATATTTGCTTATAAGCTAACCTCAAAACAAAAATTAAGTAGCATTATTTATTTTCGTTCATTTTCTTACTGGAATCAAGTATTATTTGTTGTAACTCTTTGTATTAACCACATTTTTCTTTTTGCTTGACTTTACCCCATTTAAACTAATTGACTGTAGTTATTTCAAGCTTTTGGGCAGAGCACTTACGTGCTGCCATTCTCACCTGTTTTATTCCTTTTACCTTTTGTGTTCTGTATTGAGTTTTAAGAGGCTGTTGCACCCATTTTTATCTCTTGCTTCGCTTCTCTTTGCTCCCTGCTTTTTAGTTCAGAAAGACATTTCCCAGCAGAAGCCAGCAGAAATAGTGATGTGGATCAGGCAGCATCATTATTGGCTTTGTGACCAAATATCCTTCCAGTAGAGGGCGCTTCATTCCTTTGGCTGATGGCCCCAAATTTCCCTTCATTCTTGGATTGTGTAAAGCAAATCAAAGAAATTCTTTACATAAGCCTAACTAATGACATAGCCTTCCCCATGGGAGGGGGAGGTGTGGGCATTGCAGTGAGCTCCGGGCTGCTGCTCAGGTCTTTACAGTATCCTTGCTCCTGCAGGCTCCAGATGAAAGGGTTTTACATTTTTTAAAAGTCACGTTTGGCTTAGCTAACAGCTCATTTTTATTTAGTTTCACAATGTAGAATTCCAAAACTGTTTCAGATGAGAAGAGGTCTTCAAAAGCATAGGCGGCCGTGTACATTTAATATATCGTTTACATGCTCTGAGGTAATTTATTTTGTCTCCAGTAATCTATCTTGCTTACTAGCGATCAGTTTCCAATTTCCTTTTATAGGAGAAGGAAAATGATACTTAATTTTTAAAAAGGTCTGGTCTTTCTTTAAGCATCTAAGTGCCCAAATAAAATATTCACAAAGTCTCACTTTTATTTATTAGGTCCCGGAATTCAATGAAGTTGTTAGCACCTTGCCTTCTAGTATCTTTCATAGCAATGACAGGGAGAGGAATTTTACCAGGTTCAAAAAGTCGTGACCATCGCAATGGTGTGATCCAGGCCAGGTTACAGATTGTGTACGTTGCAGCTCACATTGTGGTTTAAGATATGCAGATGGAAGAGCTAGGGTTCTGTTAGGTTCCGTGACTGATCCATTTCTGCCTGAGAAAGATTACGGATACCTATTCTTTCTTCTACAGGTAAAGATTGTTGTTCTTAACGTATTCATGTAGGCTGTTTCCTTCTAAAAAGTTGATGTTGTAAGAAGTAGATTTGGTCCCTGCCTTTCACGACAAGTAGCTCTGGTTCGGTATTATTGCTTGTCACCATCACCACCATCATCATCATCATCAATTTTTATTTGTTATGTTTGTATTATGCTCTGCCTACAATAATAGCAGACATGGATGCGGAAAGAATTGAAGCCAAAATATGGCTGCTGAGTATCAGTATCAGCATGCTTGAGAGAACCTTGAGGATTTCAGAAATACAGGAGGAAAATTCTAAGGGGATGTAACCCTCACCTGAATCCAGCTCACTGAGGGCTGACCATGCTGTCTGTTTTTGAAAAAGAATAGGGAAACAGATGACAGGGAGAGGGATAGTGACCTAGTTGAAGGTCTGGCCGGCTGGAACATTGAACGTGTACACTGCTTTTAAGAGATGTGTGAATGCTACGGTTTCTTGTTGCCTTAAACTACAGATCCTAGGATTCTGTGGGATGTTGGAAGTAAAATAATAGCACTATGACACTGTTGTATGGAAATGGGCTATATTGTGTATGTCACTTTAATTTTTCTCACAGATGCCTCCCAAATGTTTTCTGGCATCCTTGCTGATGGTAGGCCTCATCTCCATAGCAACTGGCCAGAGGTCTGAGAGCCCTTGGCTGAGAATTCTAAGGGGCCCTCCCTAAACTGCCAACCCCAAGTTTCCATAGAATCTTCAGAGCCAGCCAATCATATGAGGTCTTCTCGCCTCACTCAGCCAATCGTATGAGGTCTCCGCCTGCCTGACGCAGACAAACAGGCAAACTCACAAACAGACGAACTTTGGCCGGCCCCTCCCTAAACTACGAACCCCAGGATTCCATAGGATGTTGAAAGTGGAATAATCACACTATAAGAGTGTAATGTGGAAATGGCCTTTGACTTTTTTATAATACATAATGAAATGTACAGGAATAGAGATGATTATGCCACAGCTTGGAATAGGAACTCATAAATGGTCTTAAACAAAACTGCTGGTGAGCTTCCTTAGAAGGAGATTCAGAAAACTACAGCATGTGAAGTAGCAATCCTAGATTACTAGAACCAAGGCCTGCTTTCATGACTGTACCTCTGCAAGTGCACAGTCATTTGAATTCAGAAAGTTAGTGAGAATTGTTTGCCAAATGAGCAAGTAACGGATAACTTTTCTGTTCAAGCTAGTCTCACAATTATAGGTAAGCAGGTTGACTAGTTTTAGAAGAAACCTCAGAGTAATTCTTTTTTTTTCTGAGGAGTTTTTGCAAACATAATCTTGCAGTCTGACAGAGATGGATTGGATATTTTAGACGAAATATCTGCCTTCATTCTACTTTAGTAGGCTATCCTAAGGGCTTCAAGCACATACAGATAATGAGCAACCTTGTCAAATGGTGTTACAAAAATAACAATTATGCTTGTCCATTTTTTGGTAGTTTTGCTACTGGTTAATTTAAAATTATCTGAAAGCAGTCAAAACAATTTTGGTTAATTGTTTTCCGTAAAGTGTCTGTTCAGGGTGGTCAAAAGCATTTTCTACATCTAAGAGATCCAAAACTGAGTATGTTGGATTGCTCACAATGATTAATAATGGATAAAGCTCTCCTAATACTGTCTACCAAGCATCAATTATGTATAAAACAAGCTTGACATTTATTCATATTGACCTATTATCTTATTCAATGTACCTTCTAGAATTGCTGTGAAAATTTTATAATCTTGGTTGAAAAGTAAAATTTGATGAGGTTCAATTTGTATTAGGTTTCTATATTAAGGCCCTTTTTAATCTCATTCTATGTTGTAGGAATCTTATGTGTCCCAACATATTTATTAAACAAGAGTTATAATTATTGTGCTAGTGTATTTGTACACTGTTTATAACATTGTTCATCTTGCCCATGCCTATCTCTCCCCCCTATGTTACAGTTAGTCCAAGAATTCATTTGTCTCCTCCTCTCTTTATTTGTTGTTTTTCCTCCTGACAGTTGAAGCCCAAGCGTGTAGAGTTGGGGAAGTATCTGTATACAGGCTTTCCTCTCCCTTCTTACTAACCTCCTCTTCCTCCCAGTTTTTTGTGACTGTTTGCATTTTGGCTCCCTGCTGTCTCACCCCAGTTGGTTCTGTGTAGGGAAAATCTGTGTGCTTTTGCCTGCACCTATTGCTGGTTTCCAGAGGTTGGCTGAATGCTTCCATGTCAAGAATTGTGATCAATAACACTCTTGATTTTATTCCAGATTTTAAAAGAGCTATCCAAAATACTGACTCGCTTTTTGGGATAGGGTTCAGCATGCTGGATAGCTCCACTGTAATAACTCAGAGCGAACTCGTTGCATCCCTGGGATGGAAACTACCAGCTGCACTTGCTGGCATGTTTCCCCTGGGCAGTTATGTGTTGGGGGCATATGGTCCTTGGGTTGAAAGATTCACCCTCACTGGCTGCATTGGTAGTTTAGTTGTGCTGTGATAGTTTGTAACTGTTTTTGAATTTCAGTCTCAAGTATCTTATAGCTAGGAATTCTGAAATTTGGATTTAAATTAAAAGAAATCCCTCATCTTGAATTTCTAAAGTAACTTTCATCCAAAAATGTGTTGCATGCATAGAAAGATATTTCCATTTGTTCAGGGCAGCCTTTCCAAATGCTCCTGATTTTCCCAGCCTGTTGCTGTCCTTTTCCATACCATCACAGCATCCCAGAGGATCTTATGATCCTCCAAAAAAGTGACTGTGGAAGCTCAAAGTGGTGAAGCAGAAAGTAGAATTCACAGCATCTAATTCACTATAGATAGTTTAAATGTGAGAAAGATTTGGATAAGTGTATTTTTTCATGTGTCTCACCAAGTTTCTGCTCTAAATACACTCAATAATATGGGCAGCAATGAAGTCTTCTTAATTTCACCATCCCTTCTCTTTGATTCTTCTATTTTGCCAAAGAAAGTGTATTGCAGTTCCCTTGAGGGGAAAAAAATTGTATTGCTGCTATCTGCCATGTTACTGTTACCACTGCTGCTGTTAATTCCTATTCCTGTTTTTGCACCCATTTTTGCATTGCGTGTTTTTTTTAAGAACTGGAGGTACAACTAGAAACAAATTGATTCTAGAGAAATTTTTTTTATAAAGCTGATAATTTATATAATGTTTTAGCTTGGGGTAAGATCCATCACCATCAAGTTGTAATTTGGAATTTGTCTGATCATCAGCCATGGATAAAAATATCTGATAATCAGGCATGCAGAAAAATACAGATTTTGTATTCTGTGCAGTAACTTCATTATTGTGTGACATACTACATTAAAATTGTCAGATCTACTCATCTCCCTTTTGGGAAGATCTATATGTTAAATAAACATGTGAGTTTTTCCCCCAAATGCGTGGTTTGGAAATGCACACGTACAAATGTATCCCCTGCTCAAATATTCTTGAATCAGGATAAGCTTTCCATTAAGCATTCTCATTGTTTCAGTCAGGTTAAGATTGAACTAAGATTTAATTATTATTGCTGTACCTTCTGGTTTGTTTTTGTTTTTTTGTAGTGATATAAACTGCATGTGCATTTCCAGTTTCTTAAGATAAATGATGTATTTTTCTCTTAATGAGTGTTTGACAGAACCTAACTCTGTCAAGAGTAGAAATGAAATGAAATCACTGTGAGTTTTTCTCTGTTCTTTAGAAGGAAATTTTGAGCTTAGTCTTCAAACCGTGTACTTTTTTGTGCTTAAACCTATTCAGTCTATTTACATTCGGAGAAATGTACTCAAATCTATATTAACTACTCAAAAGGAACAATCTTTATTTAACATAGATTTCAGAATAGTTGACAACTGCCAATATTTCTGTCAGTGAGGGCAGGCTATGTCTTGATGGATATTGTAAAAATCTATAACAGCAGCATTAATAATCTAGGCAATTCTTAACTTGTAAACGTTATTGCTGCTCTCTGGTAGATTCAACTATGCTTGTAGAATGTCTCTGCTGTTTTGAACTGAAACAGGCAAGCAGGTGCTACAGTAGCTAGGTGGTTGATTCTGACCATATCACTGGAGTAATTCTAGGACTTCTGTGGAAAAAGAAATTTTTTATCTGTACTGCCCTTGTTGATTCAAGGTATGTGAGTTTTTGTTTTTAAATGTAGCTGTGAACGTGATGTATTTAAAATAGCCATTTTGTTTTTAGTTTCCTTTACGGAAGATGAGAAAGAACAGCTGAGAAAATTCACCAATAGAACTTTCCTACTTGATAAAAGAACCTGTCATCAAGTATATCTGAGCTTAGTTGATATACTTCTGGCATACTGCTATGAAATCTATGCAACTGAAGGAGAAAAGAATGTGAGTTTCTCTCCGTTTTCTACTCCATTCACCTCTTTGAAGCTTTTTACATGTCTTCACTAGTATGGCTATAGGGGATTACTTGGCCGTCTGGGAATTATGGCTTTCAAGGTATACTGTGCTCCCAATGTTAAAATTCAGGACTGATATGTTACGTAGCTAAGTTAGTTTTGCCAGGTAATTATTTCAAGTTAGCTCTTGTAAGTGTGGTCCTGGGTCCTTGTTTTGTTCTATTTTTAACAATTGAGGCTGGTAGCTCTGATGTCAGTGAGGTGGTGAATGTCCTCTGAGTTTTAGTCCAGACATAGAGGAGATATCCTCATTGCTGAACCTATTCAGCCTTGCTGGTGGGAGTTAATATCTGGAGGGCCACATCTTGCTCACTCTTGCTGTATAGGATAGGAAAAAATAAAGGAACAGAGGTGGGCAGATGATACATATTCCCAAAGATGTTACTGACCTAGGTATGCTGCTTCCCCAACTCATTCTGAATAAGACTTTTCTCTGATCAGCTTTAGTAACCATGTTGTCCTACTTTTGGCATAATATATCTGTTTTTCTATTGCTCTGACTGAGAATCTTAGTATCTGGCTTAGTTATTCTTTCGGAATAGTACCTCTGTTATACAAGTTGGTTTCTGTATCTTTTTCTGTGGAGTCTATATCCATAAATGTCTTCAAGGAATACTTTCCACTCCGTTTTTTCCTCTCCTGCAATGTTTTATTATACTTTATTTTAGGAGAAAATGAAAATAAAAAAAAATCTTCTTTTAAAAAAGATAAAAAGGAGGAAAACCATTAGTTGAATATATCAGATTTTAAAGCATTAGATAGTTCTTCTGAATGGATAAAGATTAAGATGAGTTGACAGTGGCAAATTTTAGGGGCACTCAGTATTTGACATTAAAGTTTCTTCAAAATTTTAGGCTTTAGCAGATTCTAAAGATGTATCATCTCATACCTTGCAATTTTTTTTCTCTTAAGTCTTTCAGAGTATTATTTTGTGTAGTTTCTGCATTATTTACTATTTTTTTAATAAACTAGGTTGAATCACCATGGAATATAAGAAAATTGAGTTCAACATTGTGCTGGCTGGAGGTAAGATGAACATATAACAGTAGGCAACTCATGTTAAATCCATAGATACATCTGTTAAAGCATTACTACTTCATTGTACCCAGTACTGAGCAGAAGTGAAGTTTGAAAACAAGACTGTAGCCCATCTTATCTTCTGTTGAAATAAATATGCATCGTCCTCTTATTATCACACTAATTCTTTTTTAAAAATATTTCGTACAGACCTTTAATGGCATATCTGAAGTTCTGGTATCCTTTGGAAGAAGGGTTCTATGCTATCCTCTCTACAGACATTTCAGTTTGGTAGCTCGAGCCTTAAATGACACCATTATGATATTACAACTAGGTAAGACATTATTGTGCATGCTTGACTTGAGAGTCATGTTATGGTATGTGGAAACTTACAGGGACTGTTTTTTTTTTTTTGCATTAATATTCCTGTCCATAGAACATAATTTTGGAGCAGAAATTATTTGTGTCTGATAAAGCATACAGCTTAAGCTGAGCATAACTGGAAACTCCTCTCTTTCTGTTTCTTTGACAAAAGCAAAGTGATGAATGTGAGCCTCCTAGAGCATGGGGGCAGTAAGAATTTTAAGGTGATCAGTAGTTGAAGAAATTTCCTGACTGCTGAAACATCCCAGTGCGCCACCTTCTTTCTTTTCTTTGTGGCGCTGCATACATATTCTCAGAACATTAATTTTTGAGAGCTGAAATCTTGGAAGCTAGAGAGTTTAAAATCTTAACTAAGAAAATTGAACATTAGGATAGTATGACAGTGTCATGTACAGGCAGATCTGTGGAAATAGCTGGCTTCCCTGGGTAGTACCAATACCTAAACCCAGTACAGGGGGACACCAAGTGTTGGGGACAATAATCTTAATGATGCAGGATGAATTGGGCCAATAGTACAAGAGCCCAACGGTGGGCAGAAAAGACCAGTAAGGAATGAGGTGTGGAAAATAACATGGTCTTAGGTATTGCTAAATTAATGCACAGAGCATGGGAAATAAGATGAATTTTAACACTTAACACAGGAAGGCAAATGTGATTTGATAGGCATCACCAGTATCTGGTGGGATGAGTTTCATGATTGAAACATAGTAATGGAAGGGTATATCCTATTCCAAAGAAACAGACCCAGACCCAGACCCAGACCAGACAGGAAAAACTGAAGGAGTAGGGATGTCAAGGATGTATACATATTAAACAAGGTCCATGACTAGGAAAGTGGGAAAAAGATTGAGAACATTTGGGTAAAAATTGACGAGAAGAGGAATGACTTTGACCTCATTGTGGGACCTCATTGACCTCAGGGGTGGCCATATTGGCCATGCAGGAAATCTCAACAAAATCCACAAAGCAGCAATGCCTTTGATCAGCCAACTCCAAAGCATAGAATACATTATCCAAACTTTCAAAGGTTCACTGGCTTTTTCATCAGGCAAAGATGTTAAAAATAATACAGGAGAAACAAAGGTGATGTAAGAGTCACAGGCCTACGTTCTGTCTTGAATGTTACTCTGTTAATATGGTATTCTGGAGTATTGGTGTAATCATAAGCCCCTTCCCTCCTTGGCTATATGAGGACTATGGATAAAGAGCAGTAAAAGAGAGGCAATAACATTTCAAGTCAGTGTACAGTATTCTCCCATCTGAACTTGGACAAAATCTGCAGCTGTGCCTTTAGCATCATAGAATCCTATTGTTGAAAAGGACCACTAGGGCTGTTTCATCCAGCCCCCTGGCATGTTAGAATAGACAGCTAAAGCATCTCTGAAAGATGCTCATCCAACCTCTACTTAAAGACCTCCAAAGATAGAGAGTGTATAATGGTGAGTAGCATTTTTTGTTGTAATCTAAGAAGCCAATCAGGGCTTCTGTTTCAGAAGGAGAAAGGGTAACACATCCATAAAGCATTACTAGTATTGGGATGTAGTAAGGGCGCAATAATTGTAAGTGCAATGTGAGCTGATCAGAATGTTTTCAAGGCATGTTCAATGGGCAGTGTCTTAAAAGCAGGAAAAATGGCAGTTTTCTAGTAGTTTGTTGGGTTACTTTATATTGTGTCTTGTGTCTGCAGATTTTGTTGCTAACTGCTGTCAAGTCAACTTCAAATTATGGTGACCCTATGAATGAGACCTCAGAAGTCACCCTATCATCAATAACCCTGCTAAGTTCTTGCAAACTTAGGGCCACGGTTTCCTTGATTGAGTCTATTCATTTCTTATGTCTTCTTCTTTTCCTACTGCCTTCTTCTAGGTAGTGGCATGGTGGGATCTGCAGATTACCCATAGCTATAGCTGTACATATTTAGCTACTCACCTAGTTACTTTAGGCAATAAGGAATTCCATGCAGACAAGTGGGCTGGTTGGTAGAAGAGAATGAGATTTCTCTTCCGTTCTCTGTCTGCCTGCTCTGTTTCCATTTTGCTTGTAGAGGAAGATAGACCCCATTCTTTTTGGCCAGCAGAAAAGCGTAGATAGATGTGGGAAGGAGAGCTACCTGTTGGATACAGAGCAGGGTTTCCTGCTAGCAGCTTCCTAGAAGGCTAATAAGAAACTTTTTTATTAGCTAGTAACCTTTTTGCTTAATATGCAAACTGCATAAACACCAGACCAAATCAAAGTGAGCTGAACCACTTACCACTATCAGATTCTCACAATATGTTTTTAAAGACATCGTATACATGTAACAGGCTCTGAGCAAAGTTTTCTTTTGAGTGAACTAGGTAGATGGGAAATATCACTAGATCTCCTAGAGTTCCACAACATCTCCACTCATTAATAATGTTTAGAAGTGTAAAGTGTTATAAAAAAATCAATGTGGAATTGGTTTAATTTCTTTATATTTGCAAATGCTTTCTTTTGGCTGTGTAAAGTTACCTAGGAAATGGTTGTAGGATGAAACGTGATGGGTTCAGTTGAATGATTGTTAGTGTTGTCGGTGGAATTTTAAATAATTTGGGCTCTATTTGTGCATGTACTTGACCAAAATAAGTTCTTAACAATGTCCACTTGTATTATTTCATTAGAAGAGAGAAAGGCAACATTCTACATCTATTATGTTTTTTCAGATGCTTTGAGAGAAGTTAATGAGACATTATTAAACTAAATCAGTGGAAGCATGATCCTAGTGATATAAAGTATATATAAATAATTACTGTGGTAGAATATTAGGAGTAAAAGTGAGTAATTCTAATTGGGAATGTCGGTAATAGAGCACTGAATGCTTGTGCTGCAAAGTATATAACCTTGTGTCCATTTATCTTAAAACACTTAAAACACTGATTTGCAAAGTACCCCAGGGTGAATAAAACAGTTTGTTAGAGAAGAAAATAAAGAGGGCTTTTAAGAAAAAGAATCTGAGTGACCCTTGGTTAAAGCTAAATATAAGCAAATGTTTTCAAAGTCAGTGCTTACAACTGCTTCATGTATGACTGTGTCTGTTTTTTAAGTACTGCTTCAGCGTAAACATTTAAAATGGGTAGAATTTGACATGTTAGATCAGTGGTTCTTAACATTCTTTACTGGGAACTCCCGTAAATATAATTTGTTGTTGTTGATCCCCAAGACTTAATTCAAGATTTAAATATTTAAATTTGGATTTAAATATTTGAATATTTATTTAAGGCTTCTGGAGACAAGGATTCAAATTCCCGCTTGGACACGGGGTGGCCTTGGCAAGTTACATTCTCTCAGCTTCAGAGGAAGGCAAAGGCAAACCCCCTCTGAACCAGTCTTGCCAAAAACAAAACAAAAAACCCTGTGATAGCTTGACATTAGAGTTGCCATAAGTTGGAATTGTCTTGAAGGCATAGAGCAACAACATGCCACTGACAGGGGAAAGTCCTTTCCAGTCCTCATGTCTCTCCCTTTTGAAAACTGACTTATGAGAGACCTTATAATGAGGGTTCTTTTGGCAAGATTTGTTGCCTTTGTATTTCTTTGAGGCTGAATGTAACTTGTCTGAGGTCACCCAGTGGGTTTCCATGGCTGAGTGGGGATTCAAATTTTGGTCTCCAGGGTCATAATTTGGGTGCGCACACTTGCCTGTTGCCCCATCCCTTTTGTCAGGGAATGGCAGGGGAGCGCGGGCACGAAAATTGGTCGAGTCCTTTCATCTCCAAGGTAACCAGGAGAGGGGAGGTGCAGTCAGCAGCTTTTTCTTGCAAAAGAAGATGGGATTCAACATGGGGTGTGCGGGATGCTGTTGCCATGGAGATGCAGAAGTCAGGCCTTCTCACGGTGACAGCAACTTCTTACATTTACCCTCAGCTGCTCCTTGAAAGTTTCTCTGGTGGGCATTTACTTTTGCAGGTGTTCGCAATCTTCTTCCCACCTTCTTTTATCTTTTTAGATTGTAAACCTGACCATGGGACTTGCTTCTTCCATTGTTATTACTACACAGCCCATGCAAAGAGCCTTTGTAACAGAGTTATAAGCGAAACAGATCTGTTTCTAGAATCTGTTTCCCCCAAACTGTGAAATTAGGTCTTAAAAAAACAATTTATTATAATAAACATTATTAATTATTAGTTATTTTAAACATTGTTTTAAATGTTTAGCAACAACAGGTTGGGTGTGCACACATGCCTGCCACCATGTCCTTTTCCTCAGGAACACAGCAACTTGGGATGTGGGCTCCAAGGGACATGGCAGAAGGCATGTGCACACACACCCAAACTGCTCCCTCATTTGCAAATGAGGGAATAGTTTCAGCACCCACACCACAATCACCCCACTGCCACATCTGTGTTGCTACCTCTGCTTTCGGTGTTCAGCAGCAGAGCTTTGTGCAGGGCAGGGCGGCACAGCAGGGTGGCACAGAAGAGCGTGGGTGAAAGATCTTCCCTCCCCTTCAGCCTCTTGCCCACTGCTGGCACTATTGCACTGGCAACCGTGGGCAGGAGAGCGTGTGCAAGGGGAGGCAAGCGAGTACTGTGAATAATAAAATCCTTAAAAGTCAAACCTGCAAATGGGGGGGGGGGACTTGTAGTATGAAAAACTGAGACCATCTTGGCACTCCCCTTATTTGATCTCTTGGCATTCTGAGTTTTGCAGTATAGCCATGTCTTAGATTATGAACATCTGTTTTAAGGAAATATCCCCAGCTATGCTAGTCATTATAAGTCCTTCTGACACATTGATAGGCTTTGTTTTCAAATAAGTGCTATGTAATTCTTTTTGCTTGTGAACAAGCAGAAAAAGTAATTTCACATCTGTCTTCTGTATTTAAGTAAATATCTGTCTCTAGTATAAAAGACATGCGAGTTGCATAATTGGAAGTTACACTCCTAGATAAGTACATTTTTTAAAACACCAAGCAGTATCCCTAATAATATGTTTATTCATAATATGCCCCTTCAAGAAATAAGATAATTACAAAAAGGGAAGCATGCATTAAGTGTTCTTGCAGTTTTTATCAGCTGTCTGTGAAGTATCCATATCATTGATGGCTCAATTATAAGGAAGTGTATGGTCTAAACCTAGTTGATACTCTGAACTGAAATAGGCCGTTATCAATAGAACATACATAGAAATGTCAAGGCCCAGAGAAATACCAGGGGAAGAAAAATCTCAAAAAAGTCTACCCCTCGCCTCTCTGCAAGTCTTTTTTTTTTTCCTGGAAAAATTGAAAAAATGGATTATGGAATATTTTCTTTTAAAATGATGAACTACAGTTGTTTATGACAAAGTTTCACATATTTACTGCCCCAAAAACATTTTTAAATATTATCTAAATAGAATACTATGCAGTATCAGATCATTACAATTTGTGATCATAGTTTCATTCTCTCTCTCTCTCTCTCTCTCTCCCCCCTCCCCCCATTTATTTATTTATTTATTTATTTATTTATTTATTTTGGGGTGGGATGGGGTAGTAATCAGTATGGTATGCTTGTCTGACACTGTGGAGAACTGGTAGAGACAAAATAGTGTTCTTTTTAAATTCAGTTTGCAATTATATTGTGAATAAACTGTACTTTTAATATGTCAAACATGATAATTTTATGCCAAACCAGTTATATATACTGTGTTTATGTTCCTAAAATAACAGAATATATTGAATTTTTAAATTTTTCAGTTTATCTGGAAATTTCCAATATTTTTGTGAAATAAATTGGGAAAATATTTTTCCCTCCCTATGACTTTAGAATATCTGGAAATTTTAAATTAGTGCTGATTTGCCAAATTCCCATTGATTCAGTGACTCCACTCTAATCAGGACTAGGCAATAAAACTTAAACTTTCCTCTTCAAATGGAAATGTTCAAAGTGGTGAACAGTAGAAATATTTTTTGAATCAAGAAAAGATAGTAACATAACCAGCACCATGAACAGAGGTCCACAATTACGATCAGAATATAAAGGGTAGCTGTAGTTTATCTGGAGCTTTCCCTAAACTGATCTGCATGGTCTTTCAGGAGACAATATTTGCTATTCTTCAGGTTAGAAGGCTAAACCTAGACAAGATTGAAGGCACTCCCATCCATCTGGATGGAGTAGAAGTTTTAAAATTCTAAAGTGAGTGTTTTACTCATAAACCCTATTCATCTGTTGGAAGGGAGATGGTGTTGTATCCTGTCAACACATGAGGAGTGATGCTTCCTAGTGCTATGCCTTCCACCCCAATTCACTGCTCTCCTACACATGGAAGATGATGAGTTCAAAGCAGAAAACTGCTCTTTGTGAATGCTCTCCACCTTAGTGTTTTTCCAGGGTTTTGGCTAATGGGAAGACCCTGCTGGGCAGCAATGTTCTCCCCCTTTGGGTTAATGCTTTTCATGTACATGAAAGTGATGAAACGGGACAAAGCTAGCATTCTATCCTTGTAGGCTGATGAGACTTGCAAAAAACAAGTAAATATGATTACAGTTACACATCTGTTGTGGAAGGGACTGAGTAAAAAGTATGTGTCTTTAAGGAAACTGCTAGTTAGAATCCAAGTTTACAACCAGATGGATCCTCTTAGTCTGTAGTTGGTCAATTCATATCCTGTGATGCCAAAATATCAGTGAGGTTGCTGCTGTCCCATCAACAGCATTTGGTTAGAGCTGTGTGTATTTGTCTGTTTCCTCTTTCATAGCCATCAGTACCCAGAACTGAACTGAGTATAACTTGGATTTCAGGGAGAGATCCAGTGAGAAACTTCAAGGATTTCACTTTGCCTGACCTGCTGCTTCCAGCAGATTGCAACCACAAAAATAGAAGCCTAAATCCAGTTGCTAGTCCCACATAGAGTAGGCCCATTGATTCAATGGGATATTGGTAAGTCAAATTCTGTTGTGTCAATGGACATACCATGGTTGGAGCTAGTAATTGTATTTAGATTCTTAGAAAATAAAACCTTGTATATAATCTAAAAATCCAGTTATTTGGTTAGATTAAAATTATGTGTGGGTGGAGTTTTATCTGGAGGAGTCTCTAGCTGGAGATGGGTTTTGTCAGTTTTCTCTCTGTCTCCCTCTGCCACAAAGTTCCACCGGTCAGCCAGGGTAGTCCCAGAAGAACATGGGAAGTTGCACCCCAGACTTCAGAGGGAATCTGTAAAAGTTGTATTTGCCGAATTCCTACAGTCTCATCTAATTTGTTTCTGCAAATTGAGGGAGTACTTCCATTTATTGACAGACAAGATTGAACCCAACCCTATAAATTATTCGCTTTTCATTAAAAAAAAAAAGAAATAAGGAGTCAGTCCCTGTTTCTCCAGTATTCCTGACATGATTCTTCAGATTTATGTCTGTAACCATTTGGCTTTGAACACTTAAAGAAAATGGAAGCCTAGAAGTCGAACTTTCAGATCCCTGAGAAATAGCATGCGAGATGGGAGACAATTGTTGCAATTCAGCAACAAAAAAAGCTCCTTAGGAATGCTATAGAAACTATGCTCTGGTATGTCTTCAGTGAAAGGCATGACCACCAACTATTGTCTGTCTTCTTTTTATTGTCTGTGTTAGGCTGGTTATATCAGTTGGATAATGCATGAGAAATATTTGTGTGCAGTGCTGAGAGTAGATAATATCCTGTGATCTTTTGGGTGAGTGGCAAACATGAAGTGAAAACAGTATGTCTTGGAGGCAAGTTTCACTTCTACAGCAGCTAGTTGCTCTTGTATCAGTCTTTAAACTTCTATTTAAATGTGAAGTTTTAAAGTTTCCCTGTTTCTGGAGAAACTCTACAAATAAACCCTGTTCTCTAAACATATGCATGACTCCCATGTTGCCTTTTGTCTAACAAACAATTTATATTTGTGATTAAAGTTCTGTATCCTTCGATCAGAAGGACATTGAAATGTTAACCTTTACTTCCTTTTGCCTTGTTAAATCTAATTTTAAAAGGCAACATGTGGAAACTCAAAGGAATTTGATAACTATTTGATTAGTGAGCTGGTGGTACATAAAATATTAAAATGGTGCTTGACATAATTAGTAAACTAGAAGTGATGGTGTGAAAATAGATTAATTGCAAGTAGTTCAGTTGTGTATATAAACACGGACACTATTCTTCTGAAAATGGCAGATAAAATAGGTTTCCCAATCACTGTAGGAGAATGTACTTGATTCTGATGTTCACATCTGGTTGCATGGATAAGGATTCCATTTGATCCCTGTGTGGCATAATAACAGAGTAGGTATGCTTTTGCATGCATATACCCATATTTTATATTCTCCCCAGTGTTTGTACTTCTTTGTGTAGTCTTAAATCACTCTTATTTCAAGTAAGCATAATCCTTTGAAGTACTGAATTGGGATACTGTCCCTATTTAATGAGCCATTCTGACACAGAATCCCTACTACTATGTAGGTAACAAGTATTTATGTTTCTGATTTTCAAAACTTTAATAACAGGGGTCACTGACAGTGTACCTGTGCTGAGCACCCTGGTATTAACTCATTCTCTTGAGAAAGAGGTGAAATCCACTGTGTGCCTCTTGTAGCTGGTTTTGAGATGTCCTCCTCCAAATGCGGTGATGTAAAACAGGACACCCTGTGAAGACATCTTGTGTTTATGTTTTTGTTATGTTTATAAACTGTGACTAGCTTCTGAGTGAAGTTACAAAGTAACTTGAATTGGCCAAAAGCCCACTTCGCTACTGTATATTGGCCATAAGACAGTAGAGGCTTTCTTGGTTATGGTTGCTATGGCAGAGAGGCTTCAAGCTGAGTTTGAAAGTGACTCAGAGAAGTCAATCCAACTGTGATTAGCAGCTGGAAATTAGGAGATTTAAAGCTGTTTGGAGACAGATAATGTTGGCTGATGGAAAAGAGCAGCGGAAGTGAGATGAGAGCTGAGGCTGAGAAATGGTAACTGAAGAAAGTGTGCAGAACTGAGGAAAGAGAAAGCCCAGTCTGAGGGAATATTACTGAAAGATCTGAACACCAAAGCTGGTGGCAGAGGAGTGCTATGGAGTTGTCATGAAGTTTGAAGCAGTCAGCAAAGCAGGCATTAGAAAATGTCAGGGAAGGTCTGACTGGAGGAACTTCAGAGACGCCGGGAGCAACAGGAAGAGTTGGAACCAGAGAGAGACCGCTGTGCAGCAGCTGTTCCTGGCAGACAAGGGTTGGCTGAAGTGGAGAGAAACTTGGTCTGAGTGAAAAAAAAATGATTCAGAGGTTACTGGGTTGGAGAAGACTCCTTTACTCATTAGGAGTGGTAAATAAGGATGTTTAAATTAAGGGTACATACCGGCTATTCTGTCCTGTTAATTTAGCGAGTAACACTTCATTCCTTGTATTTTTTGCTTTTTTTTTTGTAAATAATTCCCTTACTAAACCTTAAACTCTTAAAATAAGCTGATATCTATCCTGAAAGAAACAATTAACTGGGTTTTTAAGAGGCTTTGCTGATGATAGTTAAAGCCTTTGTGGACACAAATCTTAAGGTTTTCATAGAGGAAGCATTGATGGGATAATCTCTGTTGGTTTTTTTACATAGGTGATAGCACTTCACATAGCAAACTGATTCATCCCGTGCAATACAGCTTGGGTCCAGGCTGTTTGAAGGATCATGTCTCCTTTTATGAAGCCTGTTAGAGCTCTGAGATCTTCTGGAGAGACCTTTCTCTCTGTCCCAACACCCTTTCAGTGTTATTTGATGGGAATAAGGGAGAAGACTTTCTCAGTGGCTAGGTTAATCAATGGTTTTAAAACTGAGACATTTTGCATTCATTTTTATGCAAGATATATGTACACATAAATGATGCACACATAATATTAGCAAAATTATAATTTGTTTCCTGTTATAATTTTTGTTTATGTATTGTGCCCTTTCTTTCTTTTATTATTCCCCAAAGAAGGGCAATAAATATTACTAGATCAAAATGCACTGGGCTGATTGGAAGAATAAAATTGTGTTTTTTAACACCCCAAGACTTTATTTCTCTATATCCCTTCTACTGAGTGTTACCAGTTCTCATTGCTTTTTACTTACCTGATTGAAAATGTCCCAATCTCATTCATTTTAGCTCACTCACTCCAACTATTCCTCTGTTTATATGTTGCATTTCTTCCTTTATAATATTTCACTTTTCCTGATTCTTTTTTCTCACATTCCTATTGTATACATTGTGCAGCTTTGGACTTTGCTTTCACTTCTGAGTGTGTCAGCAGCTGAATGTCCTTTCAGCTTCAGTTTGCTTGCATCAGTACACAGAGCACTAGTATTCATTTATTTAATTTACATCCTGCCTTTCTGCTGGTACAAGACCTAAGATGGCTCACATAAAAATAAAATACAGCAAAAACCTATTTGATACAAAAAAATTAAAAATCCCATTAAATAAAGTTACATTAAAAATACTAGATTACAGCTATTTAAAAAATGTTAAGTCATAGCAAAATAATAAAAGCATAACACACCCTGTTAAAAGATCTGTGTACCACAGTAGGTTAAGAGGAAAAGGCATGCTTAATTAAAATGGTATTTGCCCACTGGCAGAAAAGAAGACAGACATGATGCCAGTTGAACTTTCCATGGAAGGGAATTCCAAAACTTTGGAGCAGCCACTGAGAAGGCTCTCTCCCTTATCCTCACCAAATGCATCTGTGGTGGTGGGATGGATGGAAAGCCTTCGTCTGAAGATCTTATAAGCCAACAGGCTCATAGAAGGAGATCCAGTCTTTCAATAGGCAGGTCTCAAGCTACATAGGGCTCTCAAGGTCATAGCCAGCCCCTTGAATTTTGTCCAGAAAAGGACTGGTAGTAGTGAAGTTGTTGCCATGTGGGAGTTACATGCTCCTTGTGATCAGCCCAGACCACTGTTCTGACTGTAGCATTTTGGGCCCACTGAAGTTTCTGACCAATTCAAAGGCAGCCCCATGTAGAATGTATTATGGTACAGTAGGGACAGGGGCATAGAACCCCCACGAAAGTTGAAAAACCATGAATAACTCCCTTCAGTGAGCACTCCCCCTTCGCTGGTGTGCGCTGGTGCAGGAGACAAGACAAGATGCCCCCCCACTTCACTCTTCCACCCACCCCGGTGCAATCATGCCCACAGAGGCGGGCAGGAGACTGTGGGGGACGAGATCGCCCCCCATGTCACACTCTTATCTGCTGCTGGCGTGATCATGCCCGCAGCGGTGGGCAGGAGAGCACGGGGGACAAGATCGCCCCTCCACTTCACTCTCCCACTCACCACTGGTGTGATTGTGCCCCCAGTGGCAGACAGGAGAGCAGGGGGACGCTCTCCCACCTACCACTGCTGGTGTGCCTGCAACACACAGGAGAGTTAAGTGGGAAAGTCTTGTGGGCCCATGAACATTTCCCCCTCCCGGTGCCTGGGCAAAAGGCCGGAGAATGGGAGGAGGAGAATGGGGAGAGGCAAGCAACACCATGAATAATCAAACCCGTGAGAGTCAAACCTTTGAATGTGAGGGGAGAACTGTAATCCAGATAGGATTAGTCAAAAGCATGTCTTATTGGGGCCACATCTGACATCTCCAGGAACGGACGCAGATGTCACACTAATTTTAATTGTGCAAACACAATTCTGGCCATTGTTGAAACCTGAGCATCCAGGCTCAGATTTGAGTCCAGGAGTACACTCAAGCTGCAAACCTGAGATTTCATGAGAAGTATAACCCCATCCAGAACAGGCTGAATCCCTATTCTCTGATCTACATTTTCACTCACCGGAAACACCTCCCTGTTGTGTAGATTGAATTTTATTTTGCTCCCTCTCATCAAGTGCTTTCCTGATGACAGGTGTTGGTTTAGAACCAAGGTAGTTTCCTTGGACTTAGATAGAAAAGAGAAAGTTGAGTGTCATCAGAATATTGGTGACACTGAATCTCAAAGTTTTAGATACCCCCTAGAACCACCTTCTGAGTTCCTCCCTCTAACAAGGACTGAAATCACTGTTAAAAAGTACCTCCAAGTCCCATCCTTGAAAGATAGTTTGGAAGGATACCAAGGTTGAGGGTATCAAAAGCTTTTGAATGATCCAGCAGAACCGACAGGGACACACTTCTGCTGTCTTGTTCCCAGTGTAGGTCATCCACCCAGAAGAGGAGAGTAGTCTCCATCCTATAACCAGGCTTAAAGCCAGATAGGAAAGAATATAGATAAGGCATTTCATCCAGGCACGCCTGGAGGTTCTAGAACTGCTGCCCTAGAACCTTGTCCAAGAAAGGGATGTTGGAGACCGTTAGATAATTCTCTAGTTAGGTAGAGTTCAGGTAAGGGTTTTTTTCAGTAATAACCTCACCATAGCCTCTCTGATGAAAAATGGAGACTTGCCTTGCTGCACTGAGGCATTCACTATTCCCCTTATCTACCTAGCTAATCTGTTTCTGGCTAATTTTATAGATCCAGTACATGTAGTGGCTTTCACCTCTCCAAGGATCCTCTTCATATCATCTGGCTGCACAAACTGAAATATGTCCAGTAACACAGGATAAGAAATAGCTAAAGTTACATCAGTTGGGAATGTATCAACTACAGAATCCACATCAGTGCAGAACTTATTGACTTTCTCTCCCAAGTGTCTTGTAAATTATTCACAGTAGGCTGTCAGATTGTCACTTCTTGTGGCACAGTACGTAGGAGGCACTTTACTACTCAAGATGGCTGTGCTGGGCAATGGCGTGCAGATGCAATCATTACGGAGAAGTATGATTTGGTCACTGCCACCACAACCGTGGCAAAGGCTTTCCAGGGAGCTCTAGTCTGTGTTTGATTGGCCTGCTCTGTTTTCTACCATCAGCACTCTAGTCTCTGTCCCATTTGTTTCATATCTGCCAGCACCACAGTGGATCAGTTGACTTGCTTGGGTCCACTCCATGGGAGGGAATGCTCAGAAGCAATCATGTCCATCTTCCTTGTAGGTTTGCATTTCCACACATGTTCCAGTGATATGGGACAGTCCTCTCTGATGCAAGGCCAGCTCAAGACTGATTGATATACATGTGGCAGACCTATATAAGGGCTGGCTCTAGTCTTATGAGAGGAAAGCTTGTCACAAGAGTTAAGGCAGGCCATATATAAGAATGCTTCACATGCTACTTCTTTCAGTTACCTGGGCCTGGAGAGTTAAGAGGAAAAAAAACAAGTACCATCCATGCTTGCCATATGCAGAGCATGTGGTGTGTAATTTGAAACCATTTTGCTGGGCGCCAAATACTTCTCGGTTGCTCTGTTGTGAATATGGTTGGTACCTATTCTTTCTGCTCACACCAGACAGAAAAGTACAGGGTTTGGGGCTGCTTTGCCTGATCGCCTGTAGAGAAGGAGGAGGAGTAGCTTCACACTAGCTGCAGAGCCAGCAAGTAGAACCCTGGCATTTGGTATATAAGACCTGGTTTTTGCATACCACATACTTGGGGTTGGTCTGTTGGGAGCGCAGGTGGCACTCACTCAGCTTAACAAGGGATATGGGTTTTGAGGTGTCTCATACAGGCCAGCTATGGGACCAGAGTTACAAGCTCCCAGATTTAGAACAACCTATATAAAATGGGACACATAGGAACCATATGCCTGACCATTTCACTATTTCTGAGGATCAGACAGGATATCAACAGGATCATCTGCCATGGCAGTAGGAAACTTTCCAAGAATCAGGACAAAGCCTTCCAGCCCATTCGTCATCTTGATCCCTCCTCCAATCCTTCATGGCCTGTGAGGTCCAGTCAGTCTCACTAGGACTAAGAGGCTCTGTTGAAGTGGTGGAGCAATTAAGATGGTTCACTCCAGGAGACTAAGGAATTATAAGAATGGAACCATGTAAAGTTCCTCCACAGTGAGATTACAATCATCCTGCCCAGCACAGAAAACAAGGTCTAGAATGTGCCATGAGTGGCATTGGATACTTCTTGGCCGAAACCCATGGTTGTGATAGAGCACAAAAAGTCCTCAGTAGCCTCAGAATAGAGTGAGGTCTGCTGGCTTAATGAACCTCCATGCGACTGTTTGCCATGGGAAGAATTTGTAATATAATTAAGTTAATTTATGTATTTATTACAAGCTTCTGACCTGTAAAGAAGCTCTTTGGCTTTGCCAGCTTTTGAGAATCAAGCAAAAAACAAGCAGAAAAAAAACATAAAGATTAGTAAACAAATTATTTTGTTTCTCCTAGTCCATAGTATCAAGCAGATATAAACCACTAACTTCCATAACAAGAACTGTAAAAAGGAAACCAAGACTAGGGATTACTGTGATCTGATATTGTAAATCAGTGCTTCTCAGGCTGATGTGGGATAACTGACACTTGTTATTCCTAATGTGCCAGTGACCAGTACCATATTTATACCCATTGGCTACAATTGTTTGTTTCTTTACTGGAAACTTGCCACAGGCAGGCAGCTGATGGCTCTCATACCAGCAGAAGTACACATGAGATCTAATGGAAAAATACTTTCAGTAGCGGTGCCTTACATAAAAGTCTACCTGCTTTGTCATTTTTAGAAATAACGGAGGGGGCGACAAACACATGAATACTATGTCTTAAACATTTTGTTTATGATTCTAAAAGAAGATACTAGATAATCCATTTTTCTCAATTTTTCTGGAAGAGTAAGGCTTCAGGAATAAAAGAAAAATAGTCCCCCCTCCCCAGTTTCTTTCCCTCTGGAATTTCATGTCTCTAGTGTAGTTACACTGGGGTGCATAGTTGTGCACCTGATTTTGCAATGAGTTCTATGAGGTTGAACTTATCTGATGTGAAATGGATAGTTAGCTTCTTACCACTAAATCAAAAATGAGAGAGTTCATGTGCTTGTAGAATGATTGACTTAATTAAGTACTTGACTTACACAACCTTCATGAAAGGGTAACTGCCTTCACGGTTATGCTAGCATAGTGTCCAAGTGTTTATGTCATTTTCAGTGAAATTGAGTCCTGTGATCCGTGTTGGAACTGGTTTTTCCACTTCTAGGCACACCATGTTTATGTCTTTTTGTTGCCCAGATAGAAAGCCAGTGTTGAATTCCATTGTAGAGAAAGCTTAGGATGTTGCTGTAAATCTAAGTGTTGCCACAAAAAAACAAACCTTATATAAAAGACTGAAATGCAAAATGAGTCAGTCATGCTTGACAATAGCCAGAGTGTTCTTGGAGTATTATGCTGGTATAACTGCTGATTATGCCAGTGTTTGTACTGATCAGATGCTTGCATAAAGGAGTTATTTGAGGTATAGGAGGTGAGCACAGCTAAGCTTTTCTGTCATATATCTGAAATATCCCTGGAATGGCCTTTTGAAGAGTTGGGGAGCTGTCAGCTGCACTGCTCCACTATCAATGTAGCCTCTGTATAAGTGTACAAGTGGAATTTGCTTTCTACCAGTATTGAACAGGTTCTCATACACTATGTGTAGCATGCTATATATTGGAATACTCTTGTATAGTTTTCTTAGGTTCTTTAAATATTGCTTCAGATCCCTGTTAAGATGTCTCTGAAAAACTATTACCAGCTATAAACAGTATACCTATAAGCACCTGATTGGACAGTTTCTTGTTTCTTTCTGTCTTTGATTTCTACAATTACAGAGTAGGGTTTTTTTTTCAAGAGTTAATTTTAGCATGATGAAACAAGTATATGCAACAACTATAACCCTGTACAGACCAAAGTTTATATTTCAGTTGTTAACTGTTAGAGTTTGCATGTATTTTGTCTTCTTCCTTTCTCATGCTAACTTGCTTTGTTAAATGTGTGACTTTTCTTTTTGCAGACTTTTTTACTTACCTTGTTTTGTTCTGATCCCTGAAGAGCAGGGCTTTCCAAACCGTGTGCCACGACACATTAGTGTGTTGCCTGAAGTGTGTAGGTGTGTCGCCTACAATCTTGGAAATGTATGTTATTATTTATAAATCATATGTTTTTAGAAATATATGAAAGGTTTTCATGAGATTTGTTGTGTCCCCATACATTTTGTTATTACAATTTATGTATGTGTCTGTATCTCTTATAAGGGGTTAGTTTAACCTCTGGTTTGCTAGTAAAACTGAATTACTGTGTCGTGAAGTGATACATGTCTAAAAAAAGTGTGTCATCATATGAAAAGTTTGGAAAGCTCTACTATAAGGACTTTAGATATTCCAAGTCATAACAATCTTGGACAGCAGGGGGCGTTTTGAGTTGAATTCTTAAGGTTGTTGATTTCTCACATACTACATTTTCTCCCCATGCTCATTTAGGGAGAAAAAGGCCCAGGTCATCCCCTTTTGAGTGCAAGTGCTGATGTTTACGTATTCTCTGTTCCCAAGTGACCCATGAGTATTTCATGAAGTGATATCTGAACTTTTTACATGCTTTGTAAGGCAGAAAAACTCTTGAAACCCACAAGTAGTGACAAAAAGGGTGTTGATACTTTCTAGTGCAAAGGTCTCATGCTTCAGAATTCTATTTAATGTATCTTTATAAGTAGGCTCTCATTCCCTTTAAAAGCTTCTTTCATTTTTCTACCAGTGGTGGTTTGCAATGGCACTGTGCCTATAATAGCAGCAGTCTGACAAATTGCAGGGGCTTGTCATGTTACTTTATGGGAAATGGTTTATTTCTTTAATATCTAGGCACCTAATCTGAAACATAAACCTTGCTACACCTAAACTAATACTACACCTAGATTTTTCCTCTTCATGCAATTAGCAAACCTCAGGCCTTCATTGCAAATATAAACTTAGTATTACTATGCATATCATATATCCTTTTATCAGTAGGGTATGTAAGTTAATTTACTTTATTACATGTGGTTTACACACTATCTTAAATCTGTTGATTCTGTAGAAGTGAATAGTGTTCAGAGTAAGTATACTGTTTTGAAACAGTATGCACTTCCAACATAGTAACATGAATGCAGTTGTATAAACATCATCAGTAACCAGCTTGTAAGGCAACACCTTACTGAAGACTAGTAATCGTACTTACGTGGAGCCTCTTTCCTCCTGCTAGTTATCACTTAGTCCCATCATGGTACTACCTTTCTTTTGTGGTGGGATGGTGTGCTCCTGTGTGGAAAAAGACTATGCTGATGGTAGCACTGCTGCTAGTAGGGTCTCCCATGTCAGACAGGCTTTTGCTAACTAAATGTACCAAACAGTTTCTGTTCAGCAGCAGCAGCAATGCGAGGATACGCTGGCAGAGGATATCTCAGAGACAACAGTTATTAACAATACTCTTATTAGTATTGTATAGAAAGAGGCACTGGTAAATCACCTCTGAATGGCTTTTTTTTAAAAAAAAAATCATGACAAGCCTATGATGAGACTCTCCAAAATGAAACAAGAGGTAGTGCCAGAAGATGAGACTCCCTGGTTGGAAGGCTCACATCCTGCTGCTGGGAATAGTGGAGGACATAAACAAGCAGTATTATGTGTAATCGTGCAACTGGACTCAAGCCAAAAGGAATTTCATCTGCTGATAGGCTGAGATGTGAAAGGAAAAGCTGAAGCTGTGAAGCTCATATATAGTAGTAACGTGGAAGGTTTAGAAGCATGAATCAGAGAAAACTAGACACTGCAAAACAAGAAATGGAACATACAAGCATAGCCATACTTGGGTGTGAGCAAGCTAAATGAATAGTAATGAGACATTCAACTTGCTGATTTGTTCCTGATGATTTAGTTAATTGACTTCTTTCTGGTTAGATTTCTGTGTACTTGGATACATGCAAGGATATTTTTCAAGATGTCTCCTCTCTTTACTCTAGTTGAAAATATGTTGTCACCTCAGGTTCGCTTCACTGTGTTAACATTCAAAAGCAATTTCTTGAAAGCTGTTTGTGGAATTTCGTTCTTCTTTCTTTCAGACTTCTCTCTGCCTTTGAGTGGTTTCAACTTACATTGTTATAGTTTCATCAGGCTTCTCCCAGCCTTCTCTTAGTTCGGGAGTGGGCATCATTATCTCTTGATAATGATGGACTGTGTGTTTCACAATCCCTAGTCAGCTGAGACAGTGATGAAGAATGCTGATTTGCAGTCCAGTAACATCTTGAGGACTGTTCTTTGTCCGTTTTTAGTGACATCTTGAGTGCTTTTTTACTCTCTTCTGACTTCTACTAACTCCTGTCCTGTTTATCATTACTCAGACAGTGCTGAATCTGTATTTTTACACATTGATTAGATTTGAAGCAATCTTTTTATTAGTTGGTAAGTCCTGACCTAATTACTATAAAGATCCAGATCCCATCTGATCTTGGGAGTTAAATAGGGTCAGCCCTGGTTAGTATTTGGATGGGAGACAGCCAGTGAATATTAGCTGCTGTAGGCTATGTTTCTGAGGAAGGAATTGGCAAACCACCTCTGAGTATTCCTTGCCTAAGAAAGCTCTATGAAATTCATTAAGTCTTAATTAAACTCACAGGCAGCTTGAAGGCACATAGACACACACAGGGTTTTACCAAGGAAAGTCAGTGTAACGTTATGTTTTGGCAGTTAGACTAGAACTCCAGGAGACCATGGTTCCAATCCCTGTTCATTCATAGAAACCAACAGGACAACCTAGGGTAAATCACATTTTCTCAACCTTAGAGGAAGGCAATGGGAAACTTCCTCTCAATAAATCTTGGCAAGAGAACCCTACAATAGAGTCATCATAAATTAGTTGACAGAGTCACAAAACAACAGCAGCAGCAACAGTTTTATTCCTCTCATATGTTTCCAACAAAAACCAGTTAGCCACTGCAGAATGTTCCCTTTCTAACCAATCATGGCAGACCACTTTTTGATTTCATCTGTATGGAAAGGGGGAGTCTTATAGCCAGAACAACTGTAAGCCTAACATGTGAGGAAAGGTTGGACAGAACCTAAGTCCAAATAAAATATACATGATGTACATTGAGGTTTGCACCTGGGAAAGACAGTAGATGATGCAATCCCATGTAATACCTGCATGAGTCATTGGGTTGTGTAACCAGGGCAGGAAGGTTGCATCATACATCTAGCAAGGTTTGCTAGAGTTACATCAGAAATGTCTGTATATAAGGGGGTGTATTCTAGCCAATGGGGCCCCCCCTTGATGCCTGAAGGAGCGGCCGGAGGCTATCTTCTCATGCTGTTGAATGCTGAAACTCCGTTGGAGCCTTGGTGTATACTGTATGTATTGTAACTCAAGAGTAAAGGCCTCCTGTTGGAAGATAACATTGCGTGGGAGTATTTTTCCTGGCTTCAGGGCTTTGCCGCTAACGTTTATACTCTGCTGGGATGCTTCTAAGCTGTGTGAATAAACTCTGCTAAATGGTAATTTTCAAACACTTGACTCTGGTAATCTGTTTTGCCAGAGCTCAGTGCTGGAGGGAAGTGCTACCAAGGTTTTTGTGTAGCTCCCATCATCCACTATCCCGCTGACATAACAGTCAAACGTTGTAATCCTTCACTGGCCCAAATCACCAGCAAAACAAAGCATTTTTCTTACATCTCTATTTTAGTTAACCATTTCTTCATTAGTCATTGTTGAAGGCCAGGATATGCTAATGTATTTAATTTTCCTTTTTGTTAACAGCATTTTTTTCACATCTCCTTTGTAAACTGGGCTTCTGTATGACTTGGTGACTGATGCTGATGCTGCTTAGTGGAGCTTCTGGGAAATATGATTGATTGATTGATTGAGTTTATATTCTGTCTTTTTCCCGAAGGAATCCAAGGCAGCTTACAATAATATAAAAAATTATTAAGGCATTATTTACAAAAGTTTAAAAGAAATGAAATGTCACAATTATAAAAACATGCTTAAAAACAGCAAAAACACTTAAAACTTATTTAAAACATATTTTCAGTAACAGATAAAAAGATTAAAACAGCATTCTGCTTACACAGAAACTACCTCTCCATAATTAAAATTCAAGATTCACAAGCCTCCCTAAATAAAACATCTTGACTTGCCAGTGTAAAGAGAGCAGGGAAGGGGCCAACTGGACCTCCTGTTCCCTAGTCTGGGAGCAGCCACTGAGAAGGCTCTCTGCCAAGTCCTCACCAGCCACACCTGCAAAGGTGGTGAAACTTAAGAGAAATCCTTCCCCTACAGATCTTAATAATTGTGCTGTGATGGCTTGTATATAGAGATTTACTCTTTCAGATAGGCTGGACCGAGGCCATTTCAGCTTCAAAGGTCAAAAACAGCACTTTGAATTCTGCCTAGAAATGGACCGGTAGCTAGTGTAGCTGTTTTAACAGGGGAGTCGCATGATCCCTGTAGCCAGTCTCAGTTAATAGCCTGGCCACAGCATTTTAGATCTGATGAATTTTCAGAACAGTTTCCAAAGGCAGCCCCACATAGGGCATGTTACAATAGTCCAAAATGGATGTAATGATGGTGTGGTCACTGTAGCCAGATCTGACTTCTCAAGCAATGGGTGTAGCTGGCACACTAATTTTAACTGTGCAAATGTGCACCTAGCCACAGCCTAAACCTGGGCATCCAGACTCAGATTTGAGTCCAGGAGCATACCCAAGCTGCAAACCTGAGATTTCATATGAAGGGTGACCCCATCCAGCACAGGTTGAATCTCTATTCCTTAATTGGTCCTCCAACTGACCAGAGTGCTTCCGTCTTGTCTAGATTACATTTCAATTTATTTACCCTCATCCAGTCTATTATTGAGAGCAGACGCTGGCTTAGTACAGAAAGAGCTTCCTTGAATTTAGATAGAAAGCTAACTAAAAGAAAACTAGAGTTGTGTGTTACCAATATACTGATGACACTGAAATCCGAAACCCTGGATAACCTCTCACTAGATGTTAAACAACATGGGAAACAGAACCAAACCCTGAGGGACACCACAGGATAGTAGCCCGAGTGTCAAACAGGCATCCCCCAGTACCATCTTCTGAGTTCCTCCAAGAAAGAGCAGAGCCACTGTAAGACAATGCCCCTGAGCCCCATCCCAGAGAAACAACCTAGAAGAATACCACAGTCAATGGTACTGAAAGCCACAGAGAGGTCCAGCAGAACCAAGAGGGACATACTTCCCTGTACAGTCCCCTGTGTAGGTTATCTACCAAGGTCACCAAAGTTGTCTCTCGTGCATGGCCAGCCCTGAAGCCAGATTGAAATGGATCTAGATCATCCATTTCTTCCAGAAATGACGAGCTGAGAGACCATCACACACTTCGGTACCCTGTTACTATGTTGTACAACCCAACTCCATGACATGATTGTCTATGAACATTATTTAACTGGTACTAATATAAATCATACATTTATGGCTGAAAAGCCATGCTGGCAGAAAAGACTGGTTGAACATGTGCAAAAGTAGGTTAGAAGGGACCTCAAGGCATAGTCAGGTCATAAATTCATTGAGGATTAATCAGAGAAGATGATCATCTCAATAGCCGAAACCTAGAAGACAGCCACCAAAACTCCCAGACAAAGGAACAATGGCCAACATCTTATAACCTCCTTTCTGCTGAACTTTCTTCTTTTGTTCCCTCACCTGCCCAGACATTAAGAAGCTATCACGATTCCCATTAGCGCTTTGTCACCTAATACTAAGATCATTAGCTAGCTCCAGACACCTTTGTTTCCTCTGCCAGAGAGCCATTAATGCCTTCCCCTTCAGGACAGGAAAAGGATATTTAAACTCTGGCTCCAAGCCAGAAAGTCCATGGTACACTGGACATAGGGTGTACCTCTGCTCCTCAATTCCCATCTTGTGCTACCCCTGGACCTGTAGCCTGAGCTGCAGGTCTTGGTCTCTTCTCTTCAGGATAGGTAAATATCACCTACTTAGCCCCAACTCCTCACTATCCAATTTTCCTTGCTTTCCTTTGTTTAGCCTTGTATTGTTGTGAGATTGCTTGAATCTTGTATCTGTTTGTGATTTTTCCCTCAATAAAAACATTCTTTTAACTTCCAGCTGGTGTCCCTGCATTAGTACCAATATATACAGGTGAAAAGAACCTGGAAGTTACCCCCTTTCACACTCCTCCCTTTTGAGCTAATAATTCTCCATCTTTCCACAGAGGCATTGGCATTGTGGGTGGACCCCTGAGTAACCCACCTTTTAGGGTAACAACCTTGCCCCGAAAGGGCATATTGGAAAGCAGTTGATAGTTCTCCAGTATGGTGGGATCCAGGGAGGATTTTTCAAGATAATGGCCTCACCACAGTCTCATTTAAGTAAAATGGAAACCTGCCATGCTGTAGTGAAACATTCATTACTCTCCTTACCCAGTCTGCCAGTCTTTCCTGGGCTGCTTCCAGTAGCCAGGAAGAACATGGATCCAGTATGCGTGTGGTGGCTCTCGCCTCTCCAAGTATCCTGCCCACTTCCTCAGGTTGCATAAATTGCAAAGTATTCAATAGTATTGGACGAACAGGGGCCTAGATTACATCCACTGGATCTGTATCAACTAGAGTATATTATTATAATCACCATCATCTGCCCTGGATAGAGATGGGCTTAGCATGAGATAATAATATCATTTGTAAAGCTGACTACATAGTTGAAGTTGGAAATGAGAAGTGTTATGCTCACAGCTCCAAAATATTGGCCATTTTAATACTACTGCTGTTTCCTATTTTTCTTGAGTAGCCTGTGTTTGGATAATTCCATATATGGCAGGAGTAGGGAGCAGGAGTGGAGAAGACATCTGCTGTTTAGGAGCAGTGATTTTCCTCAGTGTCATTTAAAGAATTCTGTTGGCAACAGTCTAAGCCAAGAGTGAGAATCCATATGTTCTGGGACTGAAGCTCCCAGCATTCTTCACTGTTGACCATGATGGCTAGGACTGCTGCAAGTTACAGTCCTGCAGTATTTGGAGGGAGTGATTCCAGCCTCTCATCTAACACTAACACTATGTCTGTTACATTGATATTTTGTGGCAAGGAGGGATATTTTTATATTATAAAACTAAAGGAATTCAGTGTGGATTTAAGTATAGAATCAAAATGGACTGCTGTTATTTAAGTATTTAGCAAGCATTACCATTTATTTATGTTCAGATATATTGAAGTGTTGTCCTTTATTAACTCTGATGCTTACTGGGAGTTTCACCAAGCTATCAATTTTCTTACATTGTCATCCACTATTGATTGGTGAGAACTAGAGGAATAATAATGGCCTTCAGGATTAATCTGACAACTAACAGCATGGTACCAATAAGATTTTGTACAAAAAGTTTGAGAATAAATGTTATAGGGTTTGAAAATTAAATATCTATATTATTTGTTCTTATCTGTTTCAGGAAAAAGTGCAGTTCTGAAGTGTCTGTTAGATATTCACAAAATTTTTCGGGAAAATGATCCTGCATATATTCTTAATGACCTTTACATCACAGATTATTGCATTTGGATTCAAAAAGCCAAGTAAGTTATCAAATCTGCTGTTCCTTGATGAAGCATTTTGGCATGTTTGATCCACTGACCTTGTAGAATAAAAATCATTTCCTCTTATAATAATAATTTCCCAAAATTCTCTGTAGAGATTTTGTCAATTCGTTCCTCCTTGGATTTGCCAGTCATAATATTCCTCAAACAAAGAATCATAAGCTCTTAAAATCTACATAAATGATGGAATTGTTTTCTTAAAATTGTACGGGAGGACTGTATTTAGAAATTTACTTCTAACATGATTTAGCCATTTTAAAATTTTCCGATAACTTGGAAAATTTTAAAATGGCTAAATCATGTTAGAAGTAAATTTCTAAATACAGTCCTCCTTCCACATTTGTGGGTTTGACTTTCATGAATTCAGTTATTCACAAGCTAAGCACATGCCTTCCCCCCTCCTCCTCCTCCCCTTCCCTTGTGTTTTGCCAGGTACGGAGAAGGAAGGCAAGTGCACCTGGGCAAAGGGCAAGGGTATGGGAAGGCATATGCCTGCCTACCTTCTCCCTGCCAAAGCTCCCCACTTCCATTTCCTTTGCTCTGGCCCTGGCTCTGAGAACTTGTGCTGAGGCAAAAGAGAAGGGAGTGGGGAGGAGGCATGCGTGCACCTTCCTTCTGCCCTCCAGAGCTCCCTCCTCCCATTCCCTTGGCTTTGGCTTCAGTGCTGAGAAGGAAGGCTCAGGCACCAGGGCAAAAGGCAAGGGAGTGGGATGTGGCAGTCCAGGAAGAGAATGGGACGGGGATCGTGGGAGGGCGGGTTGTTTGTGGTTTTTCCACTTTCATGATGGTTCTGTGCCGCAAACCCTTGTGAAAGTAGAGGGGCCACTGTAACATTTTAAAGAATATAAAGCTGTATTGTGAGTATTAATTTTAGAGATGGGCCAATCGAATCCTCGAATCCTTGGTAAGGATTCAAGATTCCCGAATCTGAATCCCTGTGCCAAAATAGGCAAACTGAATCTTTCAAATCCGCCAACCAAATAGATTGTTGGAGACTGGGATGCCTGAAAACCAGGGAGACCGGGACGCCTGAAAACCTGGGAGGCCAGACATAAAAGGGAAGGTAGTAAGTAGCTGAGTTTTTCCCTTGGAGTAATAATGGCCTTTGCTAACAATTTCAGAAATTACAGCTGGGCTTGTATTATAAGATATTTAAATTGAACATTTCATATTTAAGTTCAGTACTTGACTGGAAGCCACAGGCTTGAGATTTCAAGGACAGCTGAAACATTCCTTTGCATAGCTCCCTTGCAAACCTTTTTCAGACACAATTCTGGGGTTTGGAGTTTAACAAGGTGTCACAGCCTTCTCTGCCAAAGTGTACTGGTGCATCGTCAAACTATAAACCCCCAGGATGCCAGAAGGAGCTATACAAAGAAAAGCCAGTGTTGAGCTGGATTATCTCTCTACTGTAGTATGTGGCCCTGTTTACACAGACAGGAAAATGTGGAATTAATCCACATTTTCCTGCCTGTGTAGAAAGGACCTTCATGTCGTTTTCAATCTGGGGAGATCCTGAGGCAAAACTATGACGATTGTCTTGGCCAGATTTGTTCAGAGGGAGGTTTGCCTTTGCCTAGGCTTTTGCTAAGGCTGAGAGATTGCCCAAGATTATCCTTCTTTCCCTTGCTTTTTAAACTCTTATTAAAAAAAGGATTCGAAAGATGCAAGATTCGTGAGATTCGTGGATTCCCAGAACCTTCCAGGGATTTGGATTCAGATTCAGAAAATTCTGGATTCGTCCCATCCCTAATTAATTTGCATAAAGGTACAAAATAGTATTATCTGTTTAGAATGTTTAACGTTCATAGTATTATCCTTTCCAATCACCCAGCTGCACTAAAATGTGCAATAGAAAATCTGTTTTAAGGTAAGACTGTCCCAGTAAATGGTAAGAGAATTTCCAATAGATTTCCTCCACCATGCCTGACTTTAACTGGGACAATCAAAAAACCCACTACATTTGCCAGAGGAAAGCAGACCTCTGATTAACACTCCAGCCGCTCTTTCTTTTTAAATGGGGTGGCCAGATGGTCTAGTATTCTTTCTGTGTACCAGTCTAGGCCCGGTTGATACTTAATCAGTATAAATCAATCTTCATTTTTGCTTGCAGGAATACAAAGCAATTTGTATTTGGCATTAGACTAACAATGATATGTAAAGAGAAGTACAAGTTTAGAATACCTAGAATACCTTGTACTGTGTGTTTAATTGCTGCAGCTGGCATACCTACACATGAGTTACTGTCACAAGCCATTCATAAGCAAATTTAAAAAGTAAATAAAATGAAATTCAATTTTTTTAAAAAAATTTCCATAAAGAAGTAGTTGTGGGAGATCTGTATTACTCAATAAATGTAACAGCTAGTGAGCTTGTCATCTGCAAATTGCTAAAAAGAACATAGGTTATCTGTAAGTGACTGATGTGTTAACATGCATAATGCAATAATATATGTTAGACATCAGTTAAACAGAATTCATTTTTTCTAGAAAGGGGGCAATGAAGATATCTTAACTGTGAAAGAAAAAAACAACCCACTTTTTATCTCCCATTAGAAACATTTGGAAGATAAGCAACTTAAAATTGTCTTCTGTTGTTAACACTTGGTGTTAGTGTGTATTGTATCAGGTTGTTAAATGCATAGATAGTAGAATAATATCTACTCACATTTAAGAATTTCCACTTTTGTTACCGCTTGTGAAGGGGAATGGACCTCCTGGTCACAGAAGAGGGAGTCTAATTAAGCAAGGGTTATTATGTAAGGTTAGGAAAAGTGATATCGGCAGAAATGTTCTCTTCAAAACTACTTATTAAACAGACTATTTTCCTCTGAACAGAGTATTCTCCTTTGGATTTTCTTTTCTTTTTCCATAATCAACAACAGTTATTACAACTATTGTGATGTGAATTGAGCATAGATTGCTAAAGGAGTGTGTGTATGTCTGTATGCTGTCTACATTTTATGGAGTTATTAGATTATGTTGATTCTGAATCTCATTAATTTCACTTGATTTCATGGACTATGGATTATACATCTCCTCTCAGAGGGTGTTCCTTTTAAATCTTGTTTTCTTCCATTTGCCTCTCCATTGCGTGCATAATCTCTAAGACATTCACTTCCACGTAATGGATCCTGATGAAATTTGATTTCATCTGCTTTAGGGAGAAAAAAGAATGACTTGAATTCTACAATGTTTCCACTAAGAATTTTTACATGGTGAAAGAATGAGAAAAAAAATACTTGTGAGGCCTCATTTCAATCTCAGGCTATGTGAAACAGTCAGATGCCATAAGTTGCCATCCTTGTTCTCTCTCCCAGGCTAGCATGGCTCTGAATTAAAGGTCCAGGAGCCCTGCCTATCTTTTTCTTTTGGTCGTCTGCAAATCCAGTCTGATTCCCAGCATGATATGTGATCTATGAACTTCTTCCTTTAGGAGAAAGCCCAGTGCTGGTCATGGTAAAGTCCTCACAATGGCTATACAGAATCAGAAAAAAAATACCTGTCTGACTTGCTGTTATACTGATTTATCAGACTAGAGGCAATATATCAACAGCTCTTCAACATTTCTGAGCTGTAGATATAATAATTTTTATGCAGGAATTCTCTGAGACCTGAAAATTATTTCAAGGGTTCCTCCATGGTTGAAAGGTTGAAAAAAGACTGAGCTAGAGATACACTTTGAATCCTTTTCCTGGAAACTTCTAAGGAAAGGCCAGATAAGGAATCTTTCAAATGTGCTTTAAATGTAGGATGTCCTACATAGATGCCATACAGGGCAGTCTTTTGGTGGTTGAGCACAATTCAAATAAAGCTCTGCATTTTCCTGACATAATTCCCATCGTGATAGATCTGTGGCTAAGGTTAAGGGGCTAGATGGAGATGATTTCTGTTTGAAAGCCCCTGTAATTGCATGTGTCTCAAAGCTCTGCCTCCAAGTGAGTTCTTACACAGATGCTTGGAATTTACTAGAATTGACTATGAAGTCATCCTTCAGGACAAAGATCACAGAAATATAAAGAGAATGCCCCAATATATAGCGTTAGCCCTAGTTCCATCATTAGTTTGAATTCATAAGCTTTTGTGTTAGAAATAGACAATATCTGAAATAGATTGCTAGCGGGGTGTAGTGGTTTGAGAGTTGGGCTACAACCCTGGAGACCAAGATTCAGTTCCTCACTCAGCCATGGAAACCCCCTGGGTGACCTTGGGTGCATCATACACTCTCAGCCCCAGAAAACCCCATGATAGGTTTGCTCTAGGGTCGTCATAAGTTAGAAACAACTTCAGGGCACACAGCAGCAGCAGCAACAATGACAATACCTGAAATATATCCCTAACTGGGTGAGCCCCCTCAATATCAAGCCTTTTTGTCTTTCAGGTGATACAACTGTCCCTTTCCTCTCATGATTATGTAGGGCTGGACCAGGGGTTCACCCCAGTGAGAAATTCTACACATTGGCTTTTCTCAGGCCCAGCTGGAAGAATGGGGGACTGGTACAGCATATGCTAGCCTGTTCTTCTCTGTTCCTTCTGGCTTCTTTCACACTGTTGCGCTTTCTCTAGCTGTTCCTTGAAAAGAGACTTTATACTAGTGTCTCTGGAGACCTGTCCCCATTCTTTTCCTATGTTCTGACCTGAAATGCCTCCAGCTGCTCCATTTTCATTATTGTTGCACAGAAGCTGACACTTTTGAGGGACGGGGCTGCTGATAGACCCAGTATTGTGACTCCTGCATCCTCGTGCAGCTCTGTTTCAGTGCTCACCTCTGCCCAGCCTTCCAGCTTCGGAGGCAGTCAACCAAACTCCCTTGAGTGGATGGTGCTAACATGTGAAGCCTAAGGAACTGAGTAAAGTAGGTTTTCAGGTATTACACAGTCTGTTTCTAAAACACTTCTATAAAATCCCTTCATTTCAGAAGGGTAGAGAAGTTAACCATGTTCTTTCTATTTTGTTTAATTTGAAAAAGGGGGTTTATTCCATCTTTTTAGTGCTTCCAAAGCAGATAGACAGTGAGGCTTTCCCAGAGGGATTGCACACTCCCACAGGAATCAGGTCTTTTGTGGGAAAATTACTACTTGCCAGCACACAAAACAGCTAGATACACATTCTTGAGAACAGCGGTTCTCACCTCTGTAAGTGTGATTACATTTTCAAACTTAATTTATTACATATAGGAAACTCGAAGCAGAAAGACGGTTGATACACATAGATCAAGTTAGTATATATTTACTGTTTCAGAATTCTGTAACCATTTTAAATATAGATATCTAATATAAAAAATATATAAAACTGAGGCTTTCATAACCACAGGTTCCAGCAGAGTATCATTCACACATTCCAGCATATTGCTTAAGCTTACTTTATGTTATAAAATGTGTTGTAGAACCGTATGCTAATAAGCTTACATAATAGGACATGTTCTCCAATGATGTAGTAAGTCTGCCTCAACTAATTTTAAGTATTGTAGAGAAATAGTCTTTGAAGAGTCAGTTGCTGTTGATTTGATAAGTTGCAAGTGCAGCTTTTTTGATGCAATGAACTTACCTGGCAAATGTAATTATTACACATTTTTAATTGCAGGCATAGTGTGTACTATGAGAAGTCAACAAATGTCTAAAATTTTGCCAGAGTTTGATGAAATTTGCCATGATACTAGTCTCATAGAGGAAGGATTATGCCTGTGAGAAAATAGACAGATATGTATGCCATGTATCTTTAATGCTTAAAGGGAGTGGCTTATAACTTTATTTTTAGGCAGAATTGGATGAATTTTGCAGATGTAGTTGCCCCTTCGGAAAGGTATCAAAACTTTTCAAATTTCTGAAGATGTTTTTTATAGATTTTATAGTATGAGGATGTCTAAAAAAAGGGGAGAGAGTGCTTATTCTTAATATTTCTAGTGGGCAGTTCTTTTGGACTTTGGGGTGATTTGTATGGAACTGGCATGTGTCACAGAGGTGTCCTAAACAAGAATTTTGGGAAGGATGTATAGATGCATGGATTAAGGAGTTGGCACCAAAGTTGTATAAAATGCAAGCAGACAGAGGTAGATAATGGACACAGAGCATACACTGACAGAAGCAAGCGCTTCTGAGCAAACACTTAGAATTTCCCAGAAGCAAGCACTGATGAGCAAGCACCAGTGCTATATTACCCAACAGCCCACAAATTCCAGCTGAATGGTCTCAATATTCCTGTTCTGTGGAGACACAGCTACTAAAAAAAAAATCACCAAATACTGATTCAGTCCTGCAATATATTGCTTCATCATCCCTCCCTCAAAGCACTAGGATTAGAAATGCCATGGTAGAACCATTTGCTGTGATTAGACGTTATTGCTGCCGATCAGGAAACAACACTCTGAGCAATCTTATCATGGTGTTTTTCTTATATGGAAAGTTTAGGGAAAGATGCATCAGTTTCTGGAGATGCATTGTAGTATCCCTCTAAATCCATC
Source organism: Cyclura pinguis (assembly GCA_030412105.1). Classification (NCBI taxonomy): domain Eukaryota; kingdom Metazoa; phylum Chordata; class Lepidosauria; order Squamata; family Iguanidae; genus Cyclura; species Cyclura pinguis. Next base: position 60,377,593 of record CM059600.1, on the reverse strand, counting down.
CCATTAAAAGATCTTCAGGAATGATCAGATCTGGATTTGGTCCACGTTGGAACTAAATCAGCCTGATTTGGTTCTGGATTTGGGATTCAACCTGAAGTACATCCCTATCAGACATATACCCTGTTTCCCCGAAAATAAGACATACCCATAAAATAAGCCATAGCAGGATTTCTAAGCATTTGCGCAATATAAGCCATACCCCAAAAATAAGACATAGTGATAGGCGTGGCTATGCAGTGTACCGGCTGAGGCATAGAAAGTGAAAGTAAAAGTCTCCTCAGTGAAGTGAGGAGCAGGACGCTCTGCTTTAGGTATTGTGTGTCCTCAGGGGGAAGAAGTAAAGCTATGGCTGCTGTTCTACTCAGCACTGTGGGTCTCCCTCCCCCAGCACCAACCAGCAACAGTCTGTGGGTCTCTCTCACCCCACACAAACAGCAGGGGATAGGGGAAAAGCTTCAGCAAGCAGTCTGCTACTGAGCCCAGAGAGATCGTCCCAGCTCCACTGTGCAGATTGGACCCAGTTCTCACTGGATCCCTGATAAATAAGCCAGCTCTTACACATCAGCTTAGCTGGCCTATCTCTGCTTTTCCTGAGCATCTGTACCCCCAGACAAGATGAGTGCAAAAAGAAAGAGTTATTCTGTTGAGTACAAGAAAGGAATTGTGGAGGACTCCCAGGGCAAGAATCTTACGGCTTTCTGCAAAGAGAAGAAGTTGGATATCCGAATGGTCCAAAAATGGCGGGCAGAATACGATAACCTCAGTCTACAGGTGGGCAGAGGAAATGCTAAGAAGCGCAAGTGTGGTTCAGGTCGACAACCTTTATTTCCTGAGCTGGAAGACATGATCAGTGAATGGATTGCTGACAGGAGAGCACAGGCTTTGGTTGTGCGCAGGGCTGATGTTCAAGCATTTGCCCTTGCAACGGCACCACAATTCGAAATATCCCCAGAATTCAAAGCATCACAACACTGGCTGGATGGCTTCCTTCAGCGATATGAACTGTCTCTCAGAAAATCAACAACACAGTTTAAGTTGGAAGATGCTGAAGTTATTAAGCGAGCATTTGCATTCAAGTCCTTTGTTGATGGCATCGACTTTTCTAAATAACAACTTTGCAACATGATTGCTATGGATGAAACTGCAGTGTTTATGGGTCAAGTAGCCCAAACGACAATTGAACAGAGGGGTGCCTCCTCAATCTACGTTCCCTCCACTGGTCACGAAAGTTCGCGGGTTACCTGTATTTTGGCAATTCGTCTGGATGGAAAGAAAGCCACACCTCTTATCATCACTAAGGGCAAGAAAGATAAGATTGAACGTGTTTCTGGCATTTATGTTCTTGAAACCGAAAAAGCCTGGTGCACACAAGCAGTTATAAGGAAGTGGCTTGATTTAATGCTGCCACTTGTTTTGCGAGGTGGCCAAAGAGGTCTGCTAGTCTGGGATTCAGCCAGCACTCACCGTGCTAAAGACATGAAGAACTTCCTTGCAGAGAGAAGAATAGATCAAATAATGATTCCTGCAGGAATGACTGCCTATCTGCAGACTCTTGATATTGCAATAAACAAGCCATTCAAAGACCATTTGCGTATGGAAATTAATGACTACATTGAAAATAGAATGACAAGAAATCAGCGTGGAAACTTTGTGAAACCTAGCCTGCAAGAGGTCGTGATTTGGTTGAAGAATTCATGGGATAAAATCACTGACAGTGTTGTTGCCGATGCACTCCGAGCAGGTTACATGGATAAGAGCTGCTCGTTTAATGAGAGCTCTATTGCTCGACATGAAAGATTGGGGCCAATGGTTCTAAAGGAAATGGAGTCGCAAGAAATTCAGGATGGAATTCCGGGTTTGGAGAGTTATGACGATGTTCCAGAAGACGACTTAACTATATTTGAATAAATGTAGTTTGTTGTACCATACTTAGTAAAAATAAGACATCCCCTGAAAATAAGCCATACTGTGTCTTTTTGAGGAAAAAAAAATATAAGACAGTGTCTTATTTTCGGGGAAACATGGTAGTAGTGCTTTTTGCAAGGTATGTCAGAAGCTGTGATAATAAGCTCTTCCCATTATCCAGACAACATAGCTAGTTGTTCTTTCTCTAGGTAAACAAGGTGTTGAGTTTAATGTGTTGAGTTTAAATTACAGTTATTGAGGGCCAACAGCAGAGATCACGTGATACAGTTGCCCAGTCAGCAAGGGCAGATGAGGGAACAAGGCAGAAGCTTCCAGAACCTTCCAACAAGAAGTTATAAAAGGCCTCAGGAGACCAAGAGAGGTAAAAAAGGAACATCAAGGAGAGGCAAGGCCAGTGTTGAAAAAGTATCATGAGTAGGATAGGGGTGTGTTAGTTAGTTGTGTTAACAGCCCTCCACATTTACAAGTTTCATTTTTGCAGATTTGATTATTCACGGATTATTTGCTATCACCTCTGCTGCCTCCGTATGTCATTTTTAATAGGGACTGCAAACCTTGTGAGACTGAGAAACTATGAACGAGGCTAGTAAGCCCCTCTTAAAAATGGTGTGGGGCAGCAGGGGAGGTGGCAGTTAGCCCCACCAGCCCCCACTGCTGCCTTGTGAAGGAACCCCGATGGGTTGAATATGGTGATCGTACTTTTTTGTGTGTGTGTTGAACATGGTTTGGGAGGGCCTAGAGTTATTCCTGGTTTTTCCACTTTCACGGAGGTCCTGTGTCCCTAATCCTAGCGAATGTGGAGGGAAGACTGTATATTCTTTTAAACCTCTGGCTGAAATGACCCAGGTTTATCTGTAATTTTGTAACTGCTAAGTAAGGGGGTTACCTTCATGAATGAATTATCTTTGTTATTGTACTGCCTGTTTAGAATAAAATTCTTTCCTTTCTAAAGATTCCTCTGTCCACACTTTCTCTCCATGTCCTTGCCAGTTATGTGTGCAGATAGATTCCTCTCTGCCTCATGGGGGGTGGGGGTGGGTGGGAGAGGGAAACCTCTGAGTCTAGAGATTATTTTGCCAGTATCTTCCTACTGAACTACAGCATGAAGGGGATTCAAAATCAATAAGTGGTGGCAGCTAAATGATCTCTGGGGCAAGGGCGGGGGGGGTGGTCCCATCTCCTACTCGAGGTCAGGAGACTGCATCAAGTGAGAGAGTAAACCTCCCCTTACCCTCACAGAAGCCTCTGAATGTATTTTGTGTTTTGTATGCCCCTGTGAGCATTTTGAAAAGGAAAATAGGAAGAAACCCCCTATGCAAAGTCATACCGCTGATAGCACCCTTAATTTTAAACACTTTCAATTATACAAGTTTATGTTTTCTCTGATAAAACATGAGCAAATTAAGATAACCCCACTGGAAAGGGCCTTTTAGTGTGAGAGGCTCTGTGACCTCTTCTTAAAAGTTCATAAAGTTTCCTCTTTCATTTCCTTTAAATAAAACAGTTGGCAAACTCACATTCAGCATATGCTGTACCATAAAGCAGATACTGCATGCCCGATACTTTTCTAATACTTATTGTTTTAATTACTCCCTTATATGCATTCCACATAAAACTTTCTATTTGTATGCAGTTCAGCAATTATGGATGGGTGTGACATATTGCACGAATCTGCAAAACATGAAGGGAGAAAGCTGGTAATAGGCTCCCCCAGGTTGCAGCAGGTACATAGAGAGCACTGGAGGCAGCTCATACAAGAAACTCAGCAGGTGTTGTCAACATTTTATGTTGAAAAGCCAGATGCGGCCAGATGGAAAATTGCATCTTTAACCCCTCAGGTCATACAGCATGTCGCCATTTCACTTGATCCTCTTGCTAAGCATGCTTATAACACTCCCTGCTGTCAGCCTTCATACCACTTTCATTTTCACGACAAAATTAAAATTAATTTGTCAGGGCTTTTTTTGTCAGATATTTGAGAGGTGGTAGAAGTCTGTCAGAGAAGGAAACAGCTGGATTTTCTTTGCGTGCTTGAATTTTGTTTTCTTGCCTTGCATAAAATTGCTAGGTCTCTGGCGTCCTTATGGTTTAACCTAGAGATTTTTTGGAAAGAGGACAGGTGTTTTAGTATAACACCAATACAAAAGTTGCACGGTGAAGGGCCAGAAGCTGACTTTTCAGTTGTTTTGAGGGTGTTGGCAGTGAAACCACTCCAACTACTCTGCTTCCAAATGATTTCAGAGACTAGATTCTTCCCCAAAGGAGTTTGCATTCTGTAAACTGGATCCTCCAGGGCAGAGGCTAATGTCCCTTGGATTGTACTGGCTGAGAAGAGGAGCAGAAAAGTTTCTGTAGATTTCAGTAACTCTAGCTCATTTCTTATGAATGTATCAGAGCAGATTTTAAACTTTATACGTTGGTACTTTTTCAGATTTGCTATTCCAAATTCCCTTCACTATGATAATGATGTCCCAGCTGGACTGACATGGAATCTGTCTTCTTTTTCATGACAGCTGTTCACATAAATCAGATGGAGGTGTAACTCTTGATTAACATAAATCAGGTCCCAGTGTGGGAATGTGTTCTTCCTTCCTGCCACTGCCTCACCATGATGTGGCAGTATTTGTGTCTAAGGTTAGTCAAAATTGTAGCAGAGTTGCAAGCCATACTAAAGGGGTAACCTAAACATGGATAGTTATAGGTGCTCTTGCTTTACTAAAATATTGTTAAGACATAAGGAAGATACGAGGAGAATTTATTTTGACAAAGAGAGAAGAGGTATTCACTCCCAAGGCTGGCTTCATTTTGAGCAGTATAGTTATTTCACCAGGCCTTAAAATCAACATTCACACAATCTTGGCTAAATTTGGAGTTCTTTTATTCTGTACCTCCCAGGTTTAGAGGTCTATAGCTTTTCCGTGCATAGAACCGTGTATTTTACCTAAATTACGTTTAGTCAGAGTGATGTCCTTACACTGGTTCTGTTACTGCCACAATTAAGATAGATAGCTTTAAAATGGGCTCTTCACATACATAGTAGAAAACACCCATACTTTAATTGCTTCTGAGTGTGGGCACCAAAAGTGATTCATTGATATGCATTAAATCTTTAAAAGTATACCCTTCGTAATGTTTCTGATTAGGTCACTTTCAGAGCAATCCCAGAGTGTCGATTTGCCTTTGAGTGACAAATATGCTTTGGATATAGAGCAATCCATGAAGGCTTTAGCTTATCCTATGATGACTTAGCAACGGCAGCTCAGCCCTTCATGACCCAAAGGCTCAATTATTGTAATTCCCTCTTAGCACAGCTTACAAGCAGAGCATTGCTGTAGCTGGCAGCACTTTCAGAACATAGCAGCATATCTGCTTATGCCTCTGAGCAGACATGCTGGGTTAAGCTTGTCCTTTATTCATTCCTTGGGTGGCCTATAGCCATGGATAGATAATGTTAAAACCCCTGATTGATGGGAGCCATTGTTACCTTCTACATCTCTCTAGGAGCTGACTATAAGAGTTTATCTGCTCATCTTCTGCCTGACTTATTAGAATCTCCATGGTGGAGGGAGGCAGGTAAATGTACTTGTACCTTCACCTTTTCTAGAACTATGCTTAAAAGCCAGTGTGAAGTAGGTAGCTCAAATGTTTATCTTAGACCAGAAAGGACAGGTTCGTATCCCACAAAGTTCAGAGGGTAATGCTAGAACAGGTTGTGTGCCTTAGCATCTAATCTGTATAGTGGTGTGAAGGTAATTGGGGCAAAGGAGGAAAGAATGTGGCCATGTTTGCATCTGTGAGCCCTGGACTGGGAGAGTCTGCCTGAAAATGGCTCCTGAGGCCAGAGCAGAACATGGAAAGAAAGCCCAAATGGGCAAAGGAGTGGCCAGTGAGAAGCTAGGAAAATATTAAAAGTGAGCAGATGGGGGACAGCAGATAGGTTTTTTTTTTTTTTCAAAAGGGCAAGGCAGAGGAACAAGAAAAATGTTTGAGAAGAAAGAAACTGAGTGAGTGAGAGAACTGGCATGGCCTTGTTCTGTGAGGTAGCAGGAGTGATGCTATGGCTGTGATCTTCAGGGCCCATGTACATTGCTGGAGAGAACAGGGGCTCTTCCAGTGCTTTCTAAGTCTTACAAGCCAGCAGAAACTAGAGCAGGTGGTGATGAACAGAACTTCAGACGGACAATGTAAAATCACATTTCAGAGCTTCAAAAAAACAAAAAGAGAGTTAGGTGGTGGACAGGTGGCATTGGCCCAGCCCAGCTTTCTACGTTTGGCTATTTGGTGCAGTGGCAACCCAGACAGTAGGGTTGGGGACAGGAGTTGCCATCTCCCATAAGATTTGCGTCTCCCTCACAAGGAAGTCCAGGGCGAGTTTTGAGGATTTGTACTATGTGTTAGGCCAAAGAGACAGACGAGGGATGCTGTTCTTCTATCATCCACTGTGCTGGAGAACCTCAGGGCAGTTTGAGGACTTCAACATCTGTGCGGAGGCTGTCCTGATGGAACTGGCTCAACACTTCATGACTACGATGTGAGCTATCAGACGGTGTCAGTCTATTAATGGTCTCGCACTTATGCAAAACATGTTCATGACCTGGTCTTTGAAGTTGAGTGGATGGAGAATGATCTGGTTTTGGTGGGGGGTCAGTAGCTGTGAGTCATGGTCAGATCATTCCATTTTAGCAGACCCTCCCTGCAGGGGTGGGGGACCAATTAAGGGGGTGTATTCCCAGAGACTTACAGAATCTGAACAATTCCTTAATGGTCTGGGGTGGTAGTTCTTAAACTTTTCTTTACCACAGGCCACCTTTAAATATCTTTTGTTGCCACAGACCACCAAGACTTAAGATTAAAACTTTAAAGTGCATCAAATATTAATTTAAAGTTGTTCATCAAGGGCCTTCAAATTTAGAGAGAAGGGAGAAATAAGTAAATGCATGCCCTCCTGTTACAAAGGCAGTTTTTGGTTGTATGTGCAATAGCAAGAAATGTCACTTGCTTTCTTTCAGCCACTCAGTATCATTCACTTGCATGTTCTCACTGTGTGCTGAGTATCTTTTTTGCAATCAAACGTTTATTTTCTTAACTTTTGAATGGTTTGAGATATTGTAATGAAACTTTGTACAATTGAGGTCTATCACGAGCAAAAGACTCCTGTTCTTTGAGATCAATGAATGACCACCTGCCTGTCTGCTCATCTTTCTTTTCATTTTGTTTTGTTTTGTTTCTTTCTTTCCTGTAAAAACTCATAACATTTCTTGAAACCTTCGCAGACCCTCAATGAGGACACTGCACCACTCCGGGGTCTGTGGACCACGTTATAAACTGCTACTCTGGGGAATTTTCCAGCTGACAGAGCTAGCAATTCAATCAAGGCCTTGGTGGCATTATGGAAATATAAGATGAAAGGAACCGTTTATACAGTTGCTCTTAAGTGCCCAATCCAAAGCTGTTGAACCTGTTGTTCACCTTGGTGTGTAGGAGATCTGTGGGTAATGAAACAGACTGGACAAAGAGTAGGGTGCAGGTAGTATGAGTCACTGAGCAAGTGTGACCAAAGATCAGCTAGAATTCTATATTCCTATTATACAGCAGTGAGATTAGAAAAAAAAGTCATGTTATACCTCCATTATTGCATCATCAACATGCTGCCCTGCTGAGCTATTCTGAGTGGTGAAAAGCCTCTTAGGATTAGGTTCAGAGCAACCAGCAGTGGAGCCCTCTGTTGTTTGCTCTGAAAATTTTGCAAGGCCATTTGAAGAGAAAATTGTCAAGGTCAGAGACCTGGGTGGCAAGCCAGCCCAGAGAAGGGAGTGTGAGAGCTAGCAAAGTCCAGCCAGGAGGAGACTAGCAAGCACTTTACACAAGGGAGTTCATTTACCAGAGTGTCAAGCAAAAGCCATAGTCAGAGTTCCAAAAGCCAAGGGTCAAGAGTCCAGATCAATTCAAGGTAGCAGGAACCAGGTGCTGGGAGCAAGGAACAGGCAAGAGGAGGGCTCAAAAGAAGTTTGCCACAAGCAAAGGAAAGCTTCCAGGCAGGCAGTTATATAGCCCAAGACACGGGTGTGGCTAGTCACTGCTTCTTGAACTTAATCAAGGAAGCCTCCCTTTGCTCAGCTCTCTTGAGTCTCTACCTTGTTTGTGGGCTGATTGGCACAGGCTCCAGACCATCTTCAGAATCGGATCCCTGTTGCCCTAAAGGAGCGGGCAGAGGAACGTCCGAGCCTGCTCGATCCATGGCAGCAGGGGAAGCTCTTGAGCTGCAGGACTCACCTCCAGCCAGAGCCACAGGGACCAACAGCTGCTGCTCGTCATCTCCACCCTGAGCAACAGGGACCAACAGCTGCTACTTGTCAGCAGCAGCTCTGACAGGGGCTTCAGTTATCACAAAAATAGTTCATACTTGTTTAGAACTTGATGCCAGTTATCACAGAGTCTGAGGGGTTGTCTAGTTCTCCATCTGGTCAGGTTTCCTGAGATCAGTTTCAGTAGTTTGAGCCTAATGATGAGAACAAGGTGTTTGAATTAGTCCATCTCATCACATGTAAACTTGACCATCCTGGCTGTTCAAATCTAGCAGGAGCAGGTTGACCCGGTGGACCCAGGGAGTGGTAGACACTTCACTGTATCAAGAAGGGTGCTTCCTTCTTTGAAGGAAACAATGATGCACATTTTCTTGGGCCTTTTGCTTCCTGGACCCAACAGCATGTGACCACTACCACTCTAGCATTTATACCCACTTTTTGGGCAGAGTGGTTGACCATATAGTGGTTGGACAACTTCAGATGTTCTTGTAGGAATCAGATTATTTGGATTTATTTCAGTCTGGTTTTGAGGCAGAGCACTGAAACTTTTGCAGCTTTTAACTGCTGCTTTGTTTAATATGTTTTTAATTTGTATATAAAATGAGATCCAGCATGGTATAGTGGTTTGAGCATTGGACTACAACTCTGGAGACAAGGGTTCAAAACTCCGCTCAACTCTTGGAAACCCACAAGGTGACCTTGGGCAATCATACTCTCTCAGCGTCAAAGGAAGGCAAGGCAAAGGCAAACCCTCTGAACAAATCTTGACAAGGAAGCCCCATGATAGGTCCACCTGAGTTGGAAATGATTAGTAGGCATGTAACAACCAGAAAATTATTTATGGTTTTAATCTCGAAACATTTTAAATAGTTTACACTTACTCCACCCTGAAATCCCATGATAGAGGGCAGGATATAAATATTCTAATAAATTTGTAACTGTTGGCTAAAAATGCCTGTAAGGATCTAACCCTGTTTTTCTGCATTCATTGTCTGGAGAGAATTGGGGAAGAGGATATGAAGCTGATGGTGTTGAGTTGGCTCCTGTGAGTGCAGTGGGTATAACAGTGCCACTCTTACTTGCTTGGAGAGAAGCTTCAATAAAAATGTAATAAAACAATATACTCTGTGTTGTCAGCAATTCCACTGAGCAGATGTGGACATAAATTCTTTGACAAGGAATGCTCTTGAGAGGCACTTACAAAAGAACAGAAATTCTAACCTGCATTTTGAGGGTGTGAGGGCAGAAGAGTTTAAAAATATAATCAATATCTTTTCAAAAGCAGTGGTTCTTATGCAAAGAACAATTGTAAATGGCTTACTAATGGTGCACAGGCCCTCCAGCCAAGCCCCTCTCTGTCATTTTATGAACTGTTGTTGCAAGTCAGTTACCGTGTGGTATGGGGTGACTACTGTTCCATTGGCCTTGCAGAACTGATAGTGTCTTTATTTTGTGTGCTGATAGCAAGCACTCTAGGCTGTACTTCTTTTTTGAAGTCTTTTATCAGGAAACTCAGCCAAGTGTGGTTCAAGTTGGAGTCAGAAGTGCTGAGTAAAGATCATCTTATAAAACACTGTGAGAAAGACAGTTGGGGGAACCTGTAACATCTCCACTTCCCTCCAATATTGTATACTAGTCCTGTGCATCCCAGCCAGCTTGGACAATGTGGTAACCTGATGGGAATTGCTGTACATCAGGGTTCCTGTCCCTGGTATAGCTAGTAGTGGAATTTCGTATGTGTGCATAGACCTGAATGTCAGCTAGAGGCACTGAGTGCCAGGGCTTAACAGAATGGGACAGATGAACAAGAACCAGAACATATTCTATAATCAGGCTGACATTTGCAAAGAGACAGCCTGGGTTTCAAATGCCAACCCTGACAACAGTTTTGCTTCACTGCACAACTTTCTGTCCTTTTGCTTCTTACCTAACGGTAATCTCAGCACTCTGTAACCTCAGACTCCCACCCCTCCCCCAAAAAACTGAGTAAATTACTTGGAAAGTGGAATCAATCATGCAGACTAAATGTACATGTGCCTCTGTTCCTCATGTAGGAGTTGGACACATACATACTGTTGGATTTTTATGAAATTTTGGACAAGCCATATATTATTCTATCTATTCTATAAAAGTCATGAATTGACCAGAATAAAATATGTGCCTTAGAAACGTCAATACCATTTTATAATTATGTCATGCTCGAAACAGTAACCAAGCATAGTACCAGCTCCGTGCAGATCTGTCAATCTCTTGTATGCTTTCTCTATCTTCATCTACATCAGAGGACGGTTGCCACTTTGAACTTACGGAGAAGAGAAGGGTTACAAAACTAACAAGTTAGGGGAAACTTGGCAGTTGAATATTTCGCGATTGGAGTGCAACACCAAATGTTACACCTCTGCTTTCTACAGCAGATGCCTGAAGTCCAGGACTAATGCCAAGTAGGTATATACAGGAAGCCCCCACCTTCTGATGCCCTGTTACCTCATGATTTGCTCTTTTGATACTTCCAAATTAAGGACAAGTTCCATTTATGTGACATGGGGTCTGCTTTTCCATCAGTTCTTCTTGCCTGTGGAGGCTGGCCTGGGACCGCTTGCGTGCACACGTACTCCCAAGTTTTGCCTGCAGAAAGAGTGGACTCCCTGGTCAAATTAATGGAACTTGCTTGTATTGCGAGCATTAAAGCAGCAGGCTTCTGTCAGTTTTTCTTGCCTGCAGCTTGCTTGGGACCATGCATGTGCATGTGCTGCTTGCCAAGCAAGCTTGGGGAGGTGGGGAGAGGTGCCAAGCCAGCCAAGCGACTTTACAAGCAGCTTGCATGTGCACAGCCAGTCCCAAGCAAGCCTCCATAAGTTCTTAATGTTCCCTATAGCAGGTGGGTTTTGCTTTTTGATCATTTCTGCTTCCTGGTAGTGTTCCAGTCCTAACCTGTCAGATAAGTGGGGGAAGCCTCCATATATTTTAGAAGTCTGACTGGTGCAGGCCTGTTCTTACTTCCCCTTTTTATACATTTACTATAAAGAATATTAGTGTTTTCTCCTCAGCAGTCCCAGGAGTGTCAGTACTGGGCTGGAGGGTGGTATGGCATAAGAGCAATTGCTTTTGCATAAACACAGGACGGTTGCAAGCAAAAATATGATCCAGATGCAAAGACTGTCATAAGTCATCTCTCTTTTCAGTGATATCATTGAAGAACGCTCTAAAGCCCGTCCCTTCCTAACTTCTCGGTGTATTCCAACATATATTTAACTTACTCAAACATTTAACTTCCATTTCCTTGTGCTGTTTTTTTTTTCCTGCTGAAAGCCTTTTTGTTTGCTTAAGAAAGGAAATGGCCTTTATGCACATTATGGGCAAATTGCAGATGTGTGCAGAGATGGACAGCTAAATTCAAACTCATGCAGAAAGGATCTGTTCTGGTACAACAGATTCACATCCTAATTGAAAACATGCCTGTCCTGTTCCCACTGCCTCCTGGGACAAGGCTCAGCTGCTTTGTTTTAGAGCAGAAGATCATGAACTAAGCTTGCTTTTCCCAAAGAATGCCAGGCATAGAATTTTGTAAGCAGACTTAGTACAATATGCACGGTTAATTTATTGAATTAGTAGAAGAAGAAGAAAGTACTTCTCTGCATCAAAACAAAAGGTCCATACAATCCAGCTATGTCTCCAAATGACTCAGCCAGAAGTTTTTAGGAAATAGGCCCTGACTGTGACAGCCATGTCTTGTTTTTCTTGAGCATCTTGAATACCAGTAAACAAAATATGGATGACTTAGTTTCTCATATTTTGTTGATAGAAGAAACAGAAGAAAATCTGATTAGCTAGCAACAAAAAACACGGTTTGACCTAGTCGTTGTCTACAACTAGGGATGGTAATTCTAGATTTTCCCATTCCTGAGAGATATCAAGAAAAAGCAATAACGTTTTTCTCTGCAGTATCAAGGCACTTGGGAACTTTTTTTTTTCCCTGCAGTGATGGGAAACTACATAACTTTCTGAAGAATGCTATGGAGCTTTTCCAAAAGCAGCATAGTTTTCACAAAAGCTATGGAGCTTTCTCATGAAAACTATGGAACTTTATTTTGTTCGGTTTTCCCAAGTGCTCTTATAGCAAAAAACAATGTAAGCTTTTTCTTCTTGGAAAGCTGCAGTTTCTTAAACTGCATAATTCACTAAACGTGCAGGTTTTGTAGTGCTGAGGGGGGAAAAGTTCCACAAGGTTGCATGAACTTTCTGGAAGCCGTTTTTCTTCCTGAAAATTTCCTGAGGGATCAGGAAATCCCTCAGGAACTCTAAATTTCGACGCAGTTGGGAAATTTTCAAATACCCCTTCCATCCCTAGTTAACACAGTCACACATGATAGAAACAAGACTCATACAGGCTGGCTTTGATTCATATTAGGAGGAAGCTCCTGAAGATTTAATCTTGTCACCTGGTTAGGCTCTCTGGAGCTGCTCAACTCTCTTGAACCCAGGAGCCCTGCTCTTTAGCAGCTGAAATTACTTGCTTTTTAAAGGGAACACCAGAAATTTGAATCAGACCTGGAGGATGCAAAGCAGACAGACCAGTCCCTGTAAATTTGGCCAAATATGTTCTTCTTGTGTTAAACAGCTGAAGCCAACTGAAATCTCCTTGAAGATTAGTCCAACATAAAACATTTTGCAGTAGTCAGTCCTCAGGTTGACAAAAACGTATATATACTTGGGATTTTCTTTTATTTTATTTTTAAAAAGACCTTTCACTAAACTTCCAGGCTTTTTTTAAGGAAGTTAAGAGTGGCTTTTCATGTTCCATGTGGGCATTTGAATGGGAAAGAAGGAAAACCTGAAAGCAGTTCTAGATTATGTCCTGTATTTTCAGCATTTCATTTATGATGGAACTTCAGAGGACACTTATAGAATCATAGAAGTTGGAAGAGACCCCAGGGCCATCGAGTCCAATCCCCTGCTGTGCAGGAACACCCATCAAAGCATTCCCAACCCATCAAAGCATTCCCAACAGATGGCCATCCAGCCTCTGCTTAAAACCTCCAAAGAAGGAGACTCTACCACATTCTGAGGCAACATGTTCCTTTGCCAGACAGCTCTGACTGTCAGGAAGTTCTTCCTGAGGTTCAAGTGGAATCTCCTTTCCTGCAGCTTGAATCCATTGCTCCTTGTCCTAGTCTTTGGAGCAGCAGAAAACAAGCTTGCTCCCTCCTCAACATGACATCCCTTCAAATATTTAAACATGGCTATCATTTCCCCTCTTAACCTTCTCTTCTGCAGATTAAACATACCCAGCTCCCTAAGCCGTTCCTCATAGAGCATGGCTTCCAGACCCTTCACCGTTTTGCTTGCCCTCCTCTGGACTCGCTCCAGCTTGTTACTATCCTTCTTGAATTGAGGCACCCAGAATTGGAGACACAGTATTCCAAATGAGGCCTAACCTTACGCAGGGTTCCGAGCTGCTCTCCTACTCAGACACTTAGGTTCAATGAGGTAGTTATATCATGTGCCTTCAGGCTATGCCTTGGGACCACTTCAACCATTATAGCTTGGTTTTTGAAAATTATATATCTCAACCTGCCTGTGCTTTCTACAAGCCTCTCATGTTTTTATGTCTCAGTGTCCCAGTCTTCATCTTTTCTTTTTTCTTTTTTTTTTTTGTTTCACTTACTACCGTGAAGCACAGAGCCTGTAAAATAGATAATAAGAGTTCCCTCTCCCTAGCTTGTTACCACAATATTTCTGTAAAGGGGTATTTTATGAGTAATAGAGGCAGTGTAATAACAGTGTATAATAGAGATAAAGTAACAATAGGCTTGCCTGGCAGGCTGGAGGGGGACTGACAGGCAGGAATAGTGGATGCCAGAAATTTGTCTGCCTGCCCGTCTTCTTTTTTTAGCAACCTTGTAAAACACGGCTTTAAATGTGGGATTTGAACTCCCTCCCCAGCCGTTCATTCACATTTCCTTTTGATCTTTCTTCTTCCTTCCACTGTTTGTTCCCTCTCCTTTCCCTACTACAGTTCCTGTTCCTTGAGGCTGTGTCTGAATGGTGCACCTTGCCAGAGGTAGAGCAGCGACGCAAGGAAGGCTCTTGTCCCTTTGGGTTCTTCCTTTGATTTCTCTGAAGTTGCGGGGCAGGAGGCAGTTTGCTACCAGCTTGCAGAAAGGGGGTCAGAGATTCATGTCATCTCTTTCCAGTCAGTACTTATCCACTGTTTCCTCCTGTTTTGACTACAGGGACGACATGTCGCCTGTGTAGCTGTTGCCTTTTTAAGCAGGTGCAGCATGCAGCTGTGATCAAAGAGGGGAAAGCTGCTCACCATGCAAATAGCGTCTTTCTGTTCTGTTCTCAGGCTTGTCAGGAGCTGACATCCTTTGGCAGCCGCTCTACTATCAGCCACTTAACTGGGGTGAGCAGAGACAGAAGGGAGAGGGAAGGAAGGGCAAATGTTCCTTTCTTGTGCATTTTTTGATTTTGTATTGAAATGATAATCTCCAGTTTGGCGGGAGGGTGGTGGGGGTGGGAGAATGTCCTTCTCATGTCCCTCATTTGACAGGGATGCCCTCTGTCACCAGAAAGGCTCGAAGCCAGCGCCCGGGGCTTGTAACAGCAGCCAGTGTGAGATGCCCTGTGGACAGCTAGAAGGGTGGAAAATCAATGTGTTACAGGAGATGTGGCTGTGTCGTTGGATGGGAGAGAGCAAACCAAGTCCTGCTTTCTGTCAGATAGCTCCTGAATCTTGTAAATCTGCAGAGCAATATTATGCAGCGCTCCAATTTTAAAAAGGTAGGGGGCTTGTAGTTCTGTTTTGTGAGCTTTTCCCCAATTACCTATTACGAAAGGTGTGAAAGGTAGCAGCTACAGTTTAAACCAGTCTGACTTAGCTGGGAAGTCATCATAGTTCTGTTCCATCAGCTTAGACAGAAAGGGACTCAGTTTCTAGTCTTATTTTGCCTGGTGGGTCATTTTACACAGGATTCCTTAACATCCAGAATCTAGGACAGTGCTCTTGCTAACTAATGCCCGGTCTGGAAGGAACTGAGATAAGATCAGATTTGTTAAGTGGACTCCTACCATGAAATCATATTGAGATGATATGTCTTGTCGGGCTGCATGGCTGCTGTCATAAGTATGCTGTGTATGTATTACTATATGTAATAGATTAAACAGGGCTATGGTTTGCTAAGTGCTACAGTGTACTTATGACCAGTTGTTACTTGCAATCATGTATCCAGTTGAAACTTCTGAAGTATCTCAAGTCACCAAATGGTTAATTGCTGAATTGTTTGATGTCACTTTGTATCTGGCAAGGAGGAGAAGATCAGAAGGGGAATACAAAAGTAGCAGAAAGGTGTTAAGGGAACAGACAATGCAAAGATACGGGAACAGGAACTTGTTCTGGCTGCCAGGGTAAAAGATACATAAAGAATGACAGGTTTGGGAAAGTACTGGTCCTAGTGAGGTGATGTGACATTTATGAATTTCACCAGTCATTGCTGTGTGCACCTAAATTTGTGTAACAAAGTATAACATCTGTAACCATCCAACATGCTGTAGTCTCAGCAACTTCTCAGGAAAGTTGCTCTGTTGCCTGCTTTGCTCCAAATAAAAGCTTCTGTTCAAACTGTTCAAAGTTGGTGAGCACAAGTTATCCAGGACATGACACTTGTATACACAGCTGTGCCTTGTACACACACAACTGGAAATTCCTGTCCATTTTCCATTTCTCTTTTGATTTAAAAGGACTGTAAGTCATTTGATTAGCACAGAATCAGATTCGGTATGTGATATGTGAACGTAACCCTGAGAAGCTGGAGCCTGGGCTTATAGGAAGGATGTCAGATACTTTAAACAATTAAACTACATGTTTATCATAGAGGATATACATCCCTGCTTAGGCTAAGGGCCAAATTAATTGAGATGGTAACAGAGTTGTGTGTAGAAATAGGTTTCTAGTTGAATCCGGTATAAAAAAAAATGACTGGGATTCAAACTGAGGACAGGTGGATTGGAGAAGGGATCTGATCAAACATACACACTGACTCCCTTTTTAATCTTCTCTTCTGGTGTAGCTCAGAAACGAAAAGTAACTCTCACTGTAAGGAAGAAAGCAGATCTTAGGGGAAAAGCTTAACTGGGGCAGCGGGAGAGAGTTACACCATAACAAGTACCTTTAAATCTCCCTCTGCTTTTCCATACTAGGAATAGTAGGATCTGGCTTAGGCCTCGTTGCTGTCACTTCCAATTACAGCCCTGGTTAGATGGACAAGTATTCAGAAATTTATTCCTGAAACCAGTGCTCAGAACTGCAATTAAATTACAGTTTGTTCCTTTTTTTTTGTTCTTGTGTGACTGTGTGTGTGTGTGTGTGTGTGTGTGTGCGCGCGCGTGCGTGCACTGAATGAGTCATCTGTTTCATTATTAATATTCTTTTTCTGCTACACTGCTGGAACATGAGAGTTGCTTTTTCTGGCTCATGCAAAAGGTCCGTCTAGTCTGACGTTCGGCCTCCAGC
Organism: Cyclura pinguis; assembly: GCA_030412105.1. Classification (NCBI taxonomy): domain Eukaryota; kingdom Metazoa; phylum Chordata; class Lepidosauria; order Squamata; family Iguanidae; genus Cyclura; species Cyclura pinguis. Next base: position 60,360,850 of record CM059600.1, on the reverse strand, counting down.
CATGGCCAGCCCATTGCCAGGAAATTGTGTCGCTGCTGAGTGCTTTGATTGGCTGCCAGGCTTGGGACCTAGTTGACTCCTTTTTTTTTTTTTTTGCCAATATCAAGCTGTTACTGAAGCCTAAGCAAAACCTTTCTTCTACCCCTGAAGAAAACATTTAATGTAGCTTCTTTTTAATAACTTACTAATCTTTGTCCATCTTTTACTTCTCTTTGTAGCATATTCATTCTCAGTCAGTGTGGTTTAAGAGATTTTCTGTTTAGATCATGAAAATAGATGCCACATCTTGATTAAGTGACACAAATTCAGAGTTCACTGAAGGGCTGTTCAGGCATTATTTTCATGTGTTTAAGCTTGTTATTCGTAGGAGCTGTCCACATGAATCAGAACTCTAGAAAATCATTGTTCCCGTTCAGAGACAGAGCACCTACAGGTAGCAAGAAGGCTCTGCTTCATGTCTGTCACTTCCATGCATAGGAAAGTTATATCACCTGGGATGGAGGAAGCAAGACATGGGAGCTCCTCATGAAATAGACAGGGTTCCCCACCCCTGTCCCTTTAAACTGAAGGACTGAGGGTTCCTTGCTGTCTGTCAGCTAAATCTGTTTGGAGTTCATTCTTATCACACTCTGGTCACCTGGGCCGCAACTTATGATCAGCAGTATAGTCCAAACAGGCAGAGTTAGTATCAGCACTCTACTTTAACACTTTTAAGTGTTGATATTTCAGAATGTGGAACATGAAAGAATGATCAGCTTCTCCATTAGTCTTTTAGACATTTTAAATTAAATGTATGTATAGATATACAAATATATATTCCCCTAAGAGAGGAACGCAGACTATCACTGTCTAGGCACATTCCATCCTGTTAAGTTTACGTTACGTGTAAGGCATTACACTTCCATATGGATTGAACCTTTATATCTTCTGCTTTTCCCTAGCGGGCATCTCTGTATCTAATACATAGAGAAATTTACACCTAACATCCATGGAGGAAACACCCAGGCATCAAAGAAAGATAATATCCCCTAGGCATAGCTATACCTAGCAGCATCTATTCTCATATATAAAATATCCATAACTGGCATCCATTACATCTGTAATGAGCATTTACCTATTTAAAAATAATATTTTGGAGCAGAGATTCTTTCTCCTTCTCTTTTTCCGGCGTTGTCTGGGTCTTATCAGCTAGGAACAGCGTTATCAGCATCATAGATGTTATAAAACAGCCATATTCACCTGGGAGACTGACTTTCAGTCAGTCTAGCTTCTGCCTTTCCGGAGCTAGTTTTGTAGCATCTCCAGCCTCTACTCATCCAGTCAGATCAGAGGTCTTTACTAGGTTCCATTAATCTAAATTATATTCCTCCAGCCAGTTAGATCACAGGTCTTACTGGTCTTTACTCTGTGATATATCACTTGTAGGTCAGTGGTTTCAGGCTGCCTTTCCTCAGATTGCTTGAGCCATACTAGCAACCCTCTGTAGTTGTGTTCACTATAAATCAATCATTTGTTCATTTTCTCTTTCAGACAATTTCCCCCTTAATCAATTTGTTTACGGTTAGGATGGCTTCCCATCTGGAATTGGTCAGTGTCTCTGTCCTTGATATTACACGAACGTTCCTGCTTTGTGCTTTACAAATACCCTTATTACATTTTTGTTCAGGCTTCAGAGTCTTAAATTTTGCAAATTACAACCCAAAACAGCATTCAGTCTGTAACACCCTCCTCATGTGTACATCAAGCATGTGAAAATAATGAGTGAATAGAACTTGAAGAGATGTTTAGTTCCTGCACAAACTTTATCTTTGCTTTTGGAATATAGTACTACCTTCAGAAGAATAAAATTGAGAAAGATATCATTCACTTTTTCTGATTCGAAATGGGTCATGACTTTCTGTAGCAGCTTCAGGACGGCACCATGTTTGCTGAAACCATAATCCAAGTTGTATTTCCTTGAGAAGTGTTAATCAGGCTATCTAGGAAGAAGACATTAAAAAAAGGGTGATGCAGAACAAGTCTTAATGGGTGTGGCTTTGATTTTTCCCTTACTGCCTTGGGAACATACATACCAAGAATCTTTTAAGAAGTATTGAAACCCTTTAAATTGCCTTCCTCAGTGTGATGCTCATTTTTAAAAAAAATTAGAACTCCCATCTGGTTCAGCAAGTGGTAAGGATGATAAGATTTGTAGTTCAAAATGACTGGATTGGAGAATATTTCCTTAGAGGATCCTGCCTGTCTATTCCCATTTGCCTTCTGAAAGCCCAAGCAGCTGTTCAGTGCTGAAGTGCTACATTTGATAAGTAGTGATGACATTTTTAGAATAGTACACTAGGCAGGCCTGCTGCTACTAAGGCCACTCTTAGACGTGTGGACATCAGCATGTGGTAATTCAGAGCTCTGGCAGCTAACAGCTAATCAAAATCTTCAGTGCTTCATGCTTGCAGATTATGCATGAAAACCCTTGATTTTGGAATAGGAGGACATTTCAGACATTTCAGCTGGCTTGTCCCAGCCACTTATATCCTAGAGGAGACTGATTTTCCTTCCAGGTTTGCCTAGTCTAGGGCCCACCTGTAAGCCAACATCACTGCATAAAGCCTATGGCAGGTGGAATTGATATTTTAATTTGACAGGAGTAACACACACAGGAGAGTAATCACTGTGCTATACAGTGCACTGGTGTGCCTCAGTCCACCTAACACAGCTGTCTCCCTTGCAGAAGAGACTATGAAGCAAGATCCAAAGTATCTGTAAGTGGTAAATGCATAGTTGTAGTTAGCAATGACATCTATTGTTTGCTTCCCTATGTCTAGTTGAACTTGCTGAAGTCCTGAGGACACATTTCAGCTTTTGTTAATACTGTTCAGCATCATTGTCAGTCTTGGCACAGGATAAGGAGATGCAAAATGTCACAAACTCATGTTGCAATTGAAGACAGAGTTCCTGATTATACCAAAACAAAAAACAAAAAAAACCAATGTAAGGTCCCCAGTTTCATGGAGGGTGCCTGCTCTTTAAAGCAGTGAAGATTAATGGCTAAATCTAAGCAGCATTTGGCAGAGTCACCTTACATGTGTGGAGTTTTTTTTTTCCTAACAGAGGTCAGATTGAGACCAGAAATTGTAAAATACTAATATTTCACAACCGGGGCAGTGTGTAATATACTACATGCCTACAGCATCAATTCTCCACCCTTGGCTTTTGGTCTGCATTTATCCCCACAGTTTTATGGAGGATTGAAAACCAGAGTGATAGGAAGGGGAGAGCCAACATGGTATAGTCAAGTCAAACTTTATTTTATGGTCCATAGACCCAGCACAGCAAAACCATCCAATGATACAGTATAGATAAAATACACCTACTAAAAATAGGATACATATATATAAATAAGACTATAGACAGGATATAAAAAGCATAAAAATAGGACATAAATGCATAAAATAGTATAAAATAGAATAAGAAAGTACGTGAAGTTTTTGGATAGGGCAGAGAAGACGTACCGGAAGACCAAATACGCGGAGGAGCTGCCAGATCAGGAAGTCAACACACTGTGCCAGGAAACGGAGGCTTGGAGAATATCACACGTAGGAGCAGAAGGTCCAGGAAGGTAACAGAGACTCTTAGCCTACACGATCGCTTCAAAGTTCTTGGCCTTACGAACGATGAGGAGCATCAGGAGGAGGGAACAGAATGTCAGCGAGAAGGAATCCAACTTCGGCAGCGGGAACTAGATCAACGCTTCCAGTCTCAACGGAATGCCCAGGCAGTCCTAGAAGAACATGCTCATCGAGGAGCCCTGGACAAGCCTCAGAGGAGGTGAGTTCTGGTTGTTGGGGACTCCTTGCTCAGAGGAACCGAAACGGCAATTTGCAAACCGGACAAGCTCAATCAAGAGGTCTGCTGTCTTCCTGGGGCCAAGATCAACCACATAACGGAGAGGCTAACCAGGCTGGTCAAGCCCACTGACCATAAGCCTCTCATTTTGGTTCATGTCAGAACCAATGACACTGCGAGGAGCAGCTTTTACCACATCGCAAAGGACTATGAGCTTATGGGGACGAAGCTTAAGGACCTTGGTGCGCAGGTGGTTATTTTGTCTCTCCTCCCTGTTCAAGGATATGGCACACATAGGGAAAGGGCAGTAGCAGAGGTCAACAACTGACTGCACACATGGTGCCGCTGCCAACGGTTTGGGTTTTTTGAACATGGCCTGAATTTCCATGAACGTGGGCTTCTGGCAAGGGATGGGCTGCACCTCACGAAACTTGGCAGGAATATTTTTGCAAACAGTCTCATAAGGAGGATTCAGAGGTCTTTAAACTAAGTTCTGCTGGGGAGGGAGACAATATTATTCAAGGCCAGGACTCGGCGAACGCAGGGGGAAAAGGTCCAAATGATATTGGACAAGTAGTACAAGCGACCAATAGTGGGAGGAGTGGAAACTATAGTACAGGACTTGCAGGAAGGGCCCGGGGACTTAAGTGTCTCTACACTAATGCACGAAGTATGGGAAACAAGCAAGATGAACTTGAACTCCTAGTACAACAAAATAAATACGATTTGATAGGCATCACTGAGACCTGGTGGGATGAGTCTCATGATTGGAACGTAGGAATAAAGGGGTATAGCCTATTTATAAAAATAGACCAAACAAGAAAGGAGGAGTAGCCTTGTATGTCAAGGATGTTTTCACCTGTGAAGAGATCCGTGACTTAAACCCAGAAAGCCAGGTCGAGAGCATCTGGGTAAGAATTAAGGGAGCGAGAAACAATAGGGATATTCTGGTGGGGGTTTACTACAGACCTCCAACCCAGACTGAGGACTTTGATGATGCCTTCCTCAACCAAATGACTGCACATTCAAAAAGGAGAGATACAGTAATAATAGGAGATTTCAATTACCCGGATATATGTTGGCAGTCAAACCCTGCCAAGACAGCAAGGTCCAGCAAGTTTCTTGCTTGTCTTGCAGACAGTTTCATGGTGCAGAAGGTGGAAGAGGCCACAAGGGGATCAAATATTCTAGATCTGATCCTGACCAACAGGGATGACCTTGTTAATGAGGTAGAAGTGGTTGGATCTTTAGGGGGGAGTGACCATGCCCTATTGGAATTTGGCATTCAATGGGAAGGAGAAGATAAGTGTAGCCAGACACTCATCATGTTAAGTTTAAAAAAGTGGACTTCTGTAAACTTAAGGAGCTGCTGGCAGGAATTCAGTGGTCAAGAATAGTGAAAGGGAAAGAAGTTCAGGAGGCATGGGAGTTCCTTAAAAGGGAGATACTGAAGACACAGTTTAAAACTGTGCCAATAAAGAGGAAAAATGGAAGGCATCTGAAGAAACCAGAATAGTTGACTAAAGAACTCTCAGTTGAGCTAAGTGTTAAGAGAAACATGTACAGGAAATGGAAGAAGGGGGAAACCACCAAAGAAGAATTGAAGCAAGTAGCTAGGAGATGTAGGGAGGAGGTCAGAAAGGCTAAAGCCCAGAACGAACTTAGGCTGGCCAGAGACTTCAAAAACAATAAAAAGGGTTTTTTTAAATATGTCCATAGCAAACGGAAAAAGAAGGAGACGACAGGGTCGCTGCGCAGAGAAGATGGCAAATTACTAATGGGGAAGAGAAAAGGCTTTGCCTCAGTTTTTTCCCAGAAGGATACAAGCACTCAACCTGGCGGTTGGGGAGCAGGGGAGGAAGCAGGGGAAATGAGGCACATAATAGCTAGAGAGGTGGTACAGGAATACCTGACCACACTGGATGAATTCAAGTCTCCAGGGCCAGATGAATTGCATCCTAGGATATTAAAAGAACTGGCAGAGGTCATTTCGGAACCGCTTGCTATATTCTTTGAAAAATCTTGGAGGACAGGAGAAGTTCCAGCAGACTGGAAGAGGGCAAATGTTATCCCCATCTTCAACAAGGGAAAAAAAAGAGGACCCAAATAATTATTGCCCAGTCAGCCTGACGTCAGTACCCAGAAAGATTCTGGAGCAGATCATTAAGCAGTCAGTTTCTAATCACTTAGAAAGCAACGCAGTAATCACGAGAAGTCAACATGGATTTCTCAAAAATAAGTCATACCAGACTAATCTTATCTCTTTTTATGATAGAGTTACTAGCTTGATAGATGAAGGGAATGCTGTGGATGTAGCATTTCTCGATTTCAGTAAGGCCTTTGACAAAGTTCCACGTGACATTCTTGCAAAGAAGCTAGTAAAATGTGGGCTGCACAGGGCTACTGTTAGTTGGATTTGTAATTGGTTGACCGACCGAACCCAAAGGGTCATCACGAATGGCTGCTTTTCATCCTGGAGAGGAGTGACTAGTGGGGTGCCACAGGGTTCTGTCCTGGGCCCAGTGCTGTTCAATATTTTCATCAATGACTTGAATGAAGGAATAGAGGGCATGCTCATCAAATTTTCAGATGACACCAAATTGGGAGGGGTTGTTAATACACCAGAGGACAGGATCAAAATTCAAAATGAGCTGGATAGATTGGAGAGCTGCGCCAAAGGTAACAAAATGAAATTTAACAGAGAGAAGTGTAAGGTCCTACACTTAGGTAGAAAAAATGGAATACAGAAATATAGGATGGGGGACACGTGGCTGGATGGCAGTACGTGTGAAAGGGATCTAGGAGTTTTAATAGACCACAAGCTGAACATGAGTCAGCAGTGTGATGCGGCAGCCAAGAAAGCCAGTGCAATTCTCGGCTGCATCAATAGGAGTATGGTGTCTAGATCGAGGGAGGTACTGGTACACTCTACTCTCCTTTGGTTAGACCTCATCTTGAATACTGTGTCCAGTTGTGGGCACCCCAGTTCGAGAAGGACATGGTCAGGCTGGAGCAGGTCCAGAGGAGGGCAACCAAAATGGTGAGAGGCCTGGAAGACATGCCCTATGAGGATAGACTTGGAGAGCTGGGTATGTTTAGTCTGCAGAAGAGAAGGTTAAGAGGGGACATGATAGCCATGTTTAAATATTTGAAGGGATGCCATGTAGACGAAGGAGAGGGCTTGTTTTCTGCTGCTCCAGAGACCAGGACAAGGAGCAATGGATTCAAGCTGCAGGAAAGGAGATTCCACCTGAACCTCAGGAAGAACTTCCTGACAGTCAGGGCTGTCTGGCAGTGGAATATGCTGCCTCGGAGTGTGATTGAGTCTCCTTCTTGGAGGTTTTTAAGCAGAAGCTAGATGGCCATCTGTCGGGAGTGCTTTGAGGGTGTTCCTGCATGGCAGGGGGTTGGACTGGATGGCCCGTGTGGTCTCTTCCAACTCTACATTTCTATGATTCTATGAGGTAATTTAAAATCATATGGATTATTAGGTAAAATATAGACATTCATCAAGTCCCTCTTGTTAGAACAATAAAGTTGGGTTTATCTTAAAATGCATTGCCAGTATCCCGGCATATTTTTGATACTTCTCTCTTTCTGATCTTAAGAGCTGATGACAGAAGTTTAGCAAATAATAGGGTTATGTTTGGACATATGTCCTCCAACAGGACTTTTACATAGAATTTTTCCAAATGGCCCAGCGTATGGCTCAGTAAAGGACAGATCAAATGATGGCGACTCTGATAGCAAGATAGCAAAATAGCAAGATAGCAAAATATGCGACATTGATTCAACATCTTGTAAGCCACAAGGACAAAGTCTTGAGGAAGTGGGCAACCGAGTAAACCTGCCAAAAAGTAATTCTGAGGGAAAAGCACTGCATCTGGCCTTAGTGAATAATATGCAATAGTTTGACACAGTCAGGTTATTTAAATAAATAGCCTGATGGAGGGGACCCACGTACTGAATATTTAAGGCACTGAGTATGCAGGATGAGATTGAATTTACCCGAAGATTACAAAAAGCGGTATCCCATAGTCTTTGCTTAATAGATTTTAGTGTTGTGTCATGACCCAAGCTAAGGAGCAAGGATGGAGAGAGGCCGATAGTAACCACTTTTTGGGCTTGTACTTAGACCACCTGCTGACATAGTTATCCAATGGAAGGTGACCTACTAGACCTTTGCCACACTTGAAAACAAACACTTTGAGCCATTGTTTGAACATAGTATAGTGGTTTGAGCATTGGACTATCATGCTGGAGACTAGGGTTCAGTTCCCTGCTTGGCCGTGGAAACCCACTGGGTGAGTTGGGCACGTCGCACACTTGCAAATCCAAAAGAAACCATGATAGGGCCATCTTAGAATCTCAGTGAGATGGAAACGACTTGAAGGCAAACGACAACAAGGGAAAACTGTGAGGTCCACATTGTTCATATCAGTGGTGGAGAACCTGTGCCCACACCCAGAAGTCGGGCCCCCAGCCCCCAACAGCTCTGGTCAGTGGTCAGAGATCAAGGAAGCTGTATTCCAGCAACTTCACAAAAGGACCATAGGTTCATCACCTGCTTCACGTATTTTAGGCACTAATATCTTGAGAGACATTGGTAAGAATTGAGCAGCCTTCTACATATTGTTGGACTGTCCCTCCCAGCAGCTGTAGCCACCACAGTCATGATGAGTGCTGGGAATTTTAATCCAGCAATATCTGGAGGACTGCAGTTTCTGCCTTTGATATATGTGTATATATGTGCCTTCCAATCAGAGATGTTGGTAAAATAGGGCTGAGCCACATGGGAAGTGATCTTTCATTCATATTTTTGATGATGCTGAAAATTTGGTGAGACATTAGGTTAAAAGCCTGGCAACTACTAACCATAATGATATTTGAAGAGAGTACACAGATATTTCAGATGAATTAAAAGGTGATATTGGTATGAAGGTCTCCTCCTCCTCCTCCTCCTTGAGAGCGCCTCCGGCCGTTGTTGCTGCCGCCGCCGCTTCCTCCTCCTCCTGCTGTTACTGTAGCCGCCGCCATTTGGGGCAGGGAAAGGATTGATGTGGAGGCGGAGAGCGGCGGTGCCACTGCCACCGCCACCACCACCACGCAGCCCCCGCTGAGGAAGGTGAAAATTACTCAAGAGCTAAAACTCATTCAGACTGAGCAGATGACAGAACTTCAAGCCAAACATCAAGCAGAATGCGATTTACTTGAAGATATTGATAGGAAGCCAAGACTGATTAGCTGTGTAATATCCTGATATAATCCTGTTCACTTTGTAACCCTTGGTTGTGAATTCCATCATGTGGATGACAGGGCAGCAATTATTAAGGAGGAGGAAGAGGAAAAACTTAAAGGAACAGATGAAGCAGAAGTTGGGAAGCTGTGGCAGTAAACAAATGTAAAAAGGCTGAACATTCTCTAAATTAGGGAACTCTTTCTGCCCATTTCTTGGTCTGTTCCCAGAAGTGTTGTTCCCTGTTCCTCAAAAACATATTGTAGCCCTGGCACTTAATCTTTAAGCATTAACAAAGAATCCAAGAATCAGTAATGCTACTGTTGCTAATTTTTTTTAAAAAAAATGTCCCCAGGACTTTTTCCCCAAGGGTCCTAAAGGTTTTCTGAGATCTGTGTGTGCCTCTTCCCTCTTTTCTTCTTTTTTTATTATCAACCAGCAGGCAAGAGAATGTGCTGCATGATCCACAGTACCTATGTTTTGCCTTAGGGTAAATTTGCAAGTTAAAATATTCATGTGATGAGTTGCAGATATAACTTGGGCTTGCTGTAGCTGTGAAATTGTGTTCATCAGTTACAAGTCAAATTGTTCTTTGTTCTTTGGATGTTCTAGTCTCTCAAGTGTGGAGGCCAAGGAGATGGATAATAAAACCTACCAGAGTTTGCCTGATACTTAATTTGACTGTGTGAACTCATTCATAGCTAAAATCAAAGATGTTTTGAAATAGTCATTTTTATTTTTATTTTTAACCAGTGAGGGTATATGTTGTGACAGACTCAAGGAACCCATGGTTTGCCCATGGAATGTTCACAGAGAGTTATGGTCTAAAAAGTAAACTTGTCCACCTCTGGGCGCACAGACAGTTTCATGCAGAGTTCAGTATAGAGTGATATTACTTAGAGCAGGGGTGATAGGTGACTTCCTGGAGTTGGGACATCAAACTTAACTGCATTTAGTAGAGGACATTGCTCTTGTTTAGAGACTAGCTATAGGGCTCATATTCAGATTATTACGTATTAACCACCTAGTTATTCTTCTGGAAAAACAATGTGTTTACATTTTTTTAAAAAAAAATCTGATTTACCTTAAATTTTGAAATGAACGTTATTTTTTATCCATGAGAGAGAGTTGTTGGTTGAAGTCTGTAGAGAAAATCCCGAAGTGTTTCCTCGCCTCGTACAAAAGTTTGAAACAAAGATACTTCTTCTAATTTAGCTTTTATTGCCTATAGGGATTTCCCCCCCCTGCCATTTTCTCAACATTTCAAAGAACAATATGTCTACATGGAAACCGACCGTGTATAAGCCTTCTGTATGCAGTTGAGAAATTTAAATAATTTTACCTTCTTATGCAGTCTGAGAGAAGCTTTGTATGAAGAGTTCTTGCCTAAAATCCAAAAATGCCTTGGTCCCATTTCTGATCTCTGGTATTAACAGGAGCCTATATTTCAGGGTTGTTGTCGGCTGCTCTGTGCTAGCCAAAGCCCATTGCCACCACCTACAAGCCCTTTGTTTTTTTATTTAGATTTCACTTGAATTTCATTTTGGACTGCAATTCATGTTGAACATAGCATTTTAAACAGTTTATCAGAGGTTAAAGGCAAAAAAATGGAATCATCTGAACTGAGATCGAAACAAGAACATGATCTCCTTGCCGTTCAGGTCGCCTGTTATAGGCTTGGGTTAGTACGCTGGCACCCAGTCACAGGTAGAAACATGGATTTCTCCACTGACTTCTGTGAAGAACTCTTACTGCCCTCCTTCCACCAAGGAGGCCTTGTTGTAATCCCAGAAGTTCATTCTACTGTTGTTGTGTATCTTCAAGTTGTTTCTGACTTATGGCAACCCTGAGGCAAAACTATCACAGGATTTTCTGGGACTGAAAGTGTGTGATGCACCTGGGGTCACCCCAGTGGGTTTCCATGGCTAAGCAGGAAATTGAACCCTGGTCTCCGGGTTCACAGTCCAACACTCAAACCATACACTATGCTGGCTCTGCCTGCATTTGTTCGTACGTTTTCATTCCCTTCAGTCTACATCTTTGCCCCCTCCCCTATAAACAAAGTGAGTATTTATACTCGGTAGAGGAATTTGTGGTTTTGGCTACAGTTTTGGGCTCTCTGCTTTATTACTCCACCTTCTCCCCTCCCTCTCCCCGTCAGATCTCTTGTGTACAGTGTGGAATGGGCTGTGTCATTGTTTTGACAGCTGATAACCGCCAGAGGAGATTTCACAGCTACTATGTTGCTTGTTATCCCACCCTGTTGAAGAACTGTCATTTGCCCTGAGATGTGCTAGTAATTGAACTCTGTTTTCCTCCATACATGCTATGCTGTTTGCTATGATCTGATGAAGTCATGAATGTTTTAAAAAATAACATTCTCCAGAATTGGATGAAGTGGGCCTAGTCACTGTATGTATCTTTTATCTGTATTGTGTGTGTGTTCACATTAAACATACACACTGTTATATGTTGAAATATTTATAATAAATTTTTACAATAGATATGCATGCTTACACGTAGCAATAAATACAAAAAATACATAAAATCTCTTCCTGGTACTCTTCCCCCTTGGCATTTAACATGCTTTCCAGAGAATGGACTGCTGCTGTCTTTTATTGCCTTTGACTTCTTGCAGAGAAATGCGAGAAAGTAAATAGGAAGATTTGACGGATGTATTGTTTGTTTCTGATGTCAGATGTGTTTGAGCTGTGGGCCACTTGAGCTGCCTTCTTTTCAGTGCTCTCCAGCTGAGTAGCCTCATGATGAGTCTCTTTGTGTGAGGAGAGCTCTCCAGGGAATGGTCTTGGCAAGGAAGGCTAGAAGTGTTGTGTGGGTGAGTCACTCCACCGCTTGTTCTCTTCAGAGGTGTCTGACAGGTGCTTCAGGAAGCACTGCGGCTGAACTCCTTCACCACAGTGAAGATCAAAAACGCATCCCGACAGCTAGGCTTGTTCGAACAGCCTGTACCAGTCACTGTAAGGCCTGAGAGATTCTCTGCTTTCTGACTTGACTTGTAATAAGCATTGCTATTGTTTTTGGCTGGTGTACACCTTCCCCACAGATACTTTTTTCTTCCATCTTTGTCTCCTTCACAGAAAGCCAGAATGATATATTATGATTATTATAAATATATTATTTATTTTGATTTTGATTCAGTTTGCCTTTCTCCCAGAGCTAGGATCCGATATGTCACCAGAAAAGACAGTGGATCTGATAGATAGCTGTTAGACAGATAGATAGCTGATCGATACAGATAGCTGTGGTAGAATTCCTTATTTTAGAATTCTCTGGCACAAACTGTGTATCTACAACTAATTACAAGAAAAGAGACTACATTTTTAAAGAACTATTTAACAGTGGAATAGATTGCCTCAGAGGGTTATGGGAATCTTGGGAATTGCAGTTCAAAAACATCTTGAGGACCACATAGTTTTCATCCCTGGCCAGGTGCTAGTCTCAAAGTGCTGTCTGTTTAACTTCAGTTTTCTGTAAGACTCACTGGCCTTTTCTGTTTCATAGCATTTTGTACCTCATGGTTGTTCCTTGGGTCATGTTGCACCAGTTTCTTTTTCTTTTATTTTACTTTCATAGCTACTTCTGCAAGTCTAGAGAGTACTGTGAATGGTTAAAAACTTATTCTTGAGTAGTGTGTATCAGAGTGTCATGTAGATGGGGTATCTATGGCCATCCACTGTCTGCCGTCCACTGGCCAAATGTTGATCCCTGAAATGGGAATGGAACAGTCTAGCTTTTCCTGGACAACCATGCTGTTGGTATCTGCGTAAGACCAAGCGTCAGGCACGAAGAGAGTACTGTGTCACTGCACTGAACCTAAGGAACAGATGCAAGAGCTCTTCTTTCCAAGGTTCCACAGCTATGATATTTGCACAGCTACTTAGCAAAAGCTGCAATTATAAGACCAGTGGTATTCAGATGGCGTATAATTTGTGTACGCAAAACCATGAAAGACTAATCCGCCCTTTAGGCTAAGTTCCTGTTGAGTCTCGCTAATTACCACAGGACACATCATGTTGCATGTGTTTGCAAGGAAGCCAGAGCCATTTCTCAGTATTGATGCAGCATGTAGCCCTTCAGATTGCTGTTAAGGTTCATGAGCTATTTAGTTTCTAAATTCTGAGTGCATCTCTCTTGTTTTCTACAGATTAAGTGTAGAGTATATTACAAATTCTTAATAAACTTACATGTAGTGTTAAATACCCATATGATTTTAAAACGTTGCAGACAACTCATTGTTAGGTGCTCATTAGAAAAAGCCTTAAAAGGTGTGATGAGGAACGTTACCAGCCAATTCTTGCACTATTAAAGATGTCATTTATGGGGAGTCCAGGCATACATTTCAAGCCTTTTGAGAAGAAATACTTTAGTTTTGAAAGCTAACAGATTTTTTTGGAAATAGTTGTGATTAAAGTTTAATTTGTTAAAAAAAAGTCTTGCCTTCAAAATTCTACTATTTGTTTGTTGTAGGGATCTTCTCCCTTTTTATGATGCCGTGTATTGGCTACGCTACCTTGACCTTGGTTAGCTCTGTGTGAGACAGGCTGCTTCAGCATTTTCATCTGTGGTAGCTTTCATTTCTTAATTGAAGCTTAATTGAGCTTCTCATGTATTTTAATCCTTCACATCCTGAGTTCAGTTGTTAGCTTTTTGTCTTCTGTCTGCATTTGCTGCCCTTGGTATGTTCAGGAATTTTATTTCCAACGTGCATGGTTTTAACTCTCTGATTTCTTAAAGTTTTGGAAGGTGTTAGTGTTATCATTGGCAGGTTTTCATCTGCTCTTTCTGGAGGCATTTTGTAAATGGTTGTATGACATACCCAGTCAATAGCTTGTCTACAAAAGCTGTTTGTAGAATGTTAAAGGCTAACTAACCTGGTTAGTCCCTTCAAGGGGAAAAATATATAAGCAGTTAGCAAGAGAGAAGGTAATTCTGCTGTGATTCTCTGTTCCTGCCTATTTTCACTGTCTGTCTGGATCAGGCAACGAGAAGGAATGCTAACATTGTTTAGTTAAATTACATAGCCTTGGCTTTTCTATTTGTTGTCAACTTTTCTTCCAGATCTTCTCTATTGCATGTGTGCACATACAGTAGAGCTGAGAAGGAAAAGGAAATGTATGTATATTAGACAGAACCTGTCCTATAGGCTCCTGCCACCCACCTAAGTGGCATATAAGAAAACATGAATGGGAAGGAGGAAGGGGAAAGCTTTGGTGGAAAAGAAGCAGGCTGTCTTCTTATACTTATTAGTTTTGTTACACTTTTGGAGAATTAAGACCAAGGAGAATGTCCTTCTGAATTGTCATCCATAGGATTGTGCTGAATGTAACACACCCAGTAGTGCAAGAACTTTACCCAAGTATCTAGGAAGAGTGCTTAGGGTTCCTACTAGCATCTCAGGTTGGGAAGTACGTATTTTGTATTTACTCGTAGTGCTGAAAAGGTTATTGAGAAATTACTGCCAATTTTTGATTATTGCTGCTTTGTGTCCTCAGGTAATTTGTTATTTCAATATATCATAGTGGTTTCTCGGAAAATTTGTTCAGAGGGAGTTTGCCATTACCTTCCTCAAAGATGGTGTGTGATCTGACCATAGTCACCCAGTGGGTTTCTGTAGCCAAGCAGGGTTTCAAACTCTGGACATCTAGAGTTGTAGTCTAACATTCAAACCAGAACCCCACACTGTCTCTGATTTGGGGTGTTTCCATAATAATGTGTCAATTCAGATGGTGAGTGAATTATTAAGAATAGACATTAGCAAAAACACAGAATGGACTAAGTCCATCAAAGTGTTAATTCAGTATTTCAAATCCCAACTACCATATTTGCCGGTGTATAAGATGCACCCATGTATAAGATGCACCCCGTTTATACACTGGCTAATACTATTTGCCAGCATATAAGACACACCCCATTTTCAAACAGTATTTTTCAGGGGGGGAAGTGAGTCTTATACACCAGCAAATACAGTACACAGTACTTTACAGAAGCACAGAATTTACAGAAGCACAGTAAGTTCAAAAACTCCTTTCCCCCAAATGGTCTTAGCAACTCTGATCTAAACCACAAAGATAGGGCAAAGCTACAGTATGAATTTATTACTGTGCAAAATACACAGTCCATAGCCAGAGGAAAGTGTCTCCAGCTCAGTGACATCCCTCCCCGTCAGCTGGATCTGATTACCATTTTACAGTCTCCTTTGGTGGAAGAAAATGGTGTGCCAAGACTCTACAAAGATAAAGTATTATTTGTGTGTGTGTGTGTGTGTGTGTGTGTGTGTGTGTTAAAGTAAGTAAATGTTGGAAACAATTCCTTGAAAACTCTTTAAGCAAAAACCAAAATTTTGCAAAATGACACTTGGGTCCATCATATGAAAGCAGACAACCAATCGCTTCTCCTTTCCAGTATATGCTTGCTTCTGAAATCCATTCACAGATAGAATGACACCATCCTGTGCTCAGCAGTATAGCTGTCTGATTTTACAAAAGGGTATTATGTAATTTCTCTAAACTCGGCAGGAGACCTGAGCAAGGAATAGTTGCATTACCAAGAACGAGAGTGTAAAATGCTGAACTGTAGTGTGTGTCAGATCACCTTGTTTTTTTATTATCTGTCATGCCAAAAACTTAACAGCTTTTAGCAAGAACAAAGGTGAGTAATCCTGGGCAAGGCCCATCAGAAGTTCAGAGCTGGGCACTGAAACTACAGCATAATTGCCTAGAAAACTGCCTAGACAGATTACTCAGCAAAGACAGCGCAGCCTGCCAGGAGAACTAATTTATCTGTTCTGATTACTGCCAGGCTACAACTATCACTCTTCTCAGTATTCCTTAGGGAGATGGGTCTGCAGCTTGCACGCTGTCTTAGGATTTAATGTTGTTTCCTCATAACGTCTCCACAGCTGAAACTAAAGTTGGATGATTCCTATCACGTCCTCGGGAATGAAATGCTTGTTGCTGAGCTGTCTGCCCATCCACAGGAAATACCAATAGGGGTGGGATGTTTGTGAAAACTTAAGATATTTGAATCACAAAAGGTATAAGATCCTCCAGACAAACAGAATATTGCAAAAAGTAAAGATTATTACATGAGTCTTCTTGACTTATCTTTTCATACAGTCCTTGCCCTTTACACTGAGAGATGCTGTCCTCGGGAAGTAAGTTTTTCAGAGGGGTTGTGGTTTAAGAAGATCTGTCAACACAAACTTTTCTCCCCATTTATGCTCTCAGTACTGCATATGTTATATCCCCAAATACGGAACATTTCTGGTCCCAAGCATTTCAGATATTTAATGAGTTGTAGCAAATTATAACTGGTGACTCTAAGGGATGTTGCGGAAACTTCATTCATACTCAGTTCTTGATAGGGCTTGAACTGGAAGAACACAGTAATGCTCATTATTATTTTTAATTTTGTTGATGCCAGATTTAAAATTAAGTGGATTGAAGATGAAATGATCTTTGTCATTAGGCTGATTTCAACCTGATATTTTTCCTGGAGGAAAAGTCCTTTAGAAAGGGCACCAGAGAAATTTTTACATCTGGATGTGTATGCGTTCTGTAACCATGACTTGTGTTTGCATGTCTCTAAACACTTTCATGGAGCAAAAGATAGTATTTTAAAATCATCCCTGCTGCCCTGGTTAAGGTGTATGAACATCTGGTAACATAAAGAAAGGCATTTCTAAATTGTTTTGCCACTCCATTTTGAAAGGTTTCCTGAAAATAGGGACGACTTAAGAACTTCTTGAACAGGCTATTGCTGGAAAGAACAGAAGGAAAACAGGGTGATGTTGCTCTCAGCAGTATGGTGCTGGCTCTCAGTTGTCACTCAAGATATGTGGGCAGTTTCTAGGATGCTGCCTCCATTGCTTTGTCTGTTCCCTAAAGCTGTATGTTAACTAAAAACATGCATAAGATCAATTTAGCTTTCAATTAAACACTTTCCTTAAGCAGTTGGCACTGCGACAACTGATAATTACCATGCACAACACTTTGAAAAAGCCTTATTATGCTTGTTTATGTAGGATCACTCTTAGCATAATAATAAGCTATCATTACTACAAATGTACTTACTGTATGAGCACACCTTAATGTAATCACAAGACTCAATTAATCACACGGGAGAATTAAAAATGAGTGACTTTAATCTCACTAAATTAAATGGTTATCAGAAGAGCTTTAAAACTTCAGGGTGTGTTTACGAGGTCCCTCTGTCCCTCTGCTTTGCTTCACACACTTTCTTGTCATAGCTAAGCTGCCTGGGGTCACATTCACACAGTTTTTGTTTGTTTTTTTCTTTTAACTCCTAATGACTATTGAGCAATGCCCCATCTTCTAGTTCTTCTCTTGGGAAGTTGTTTGCACTGTGCTTTCTGCAGCTTCGCTTAGTTTTCTGCCACTGGCATAGATGTCTTTTCCTAATAAGCTTTCCTTGTTAGCAGCAAGTAGATTTTTTGATACTTAGAACATCAAATTTCCAAGTTTGTTTACATTTGCAGAAGGGAAAAGAAAAGGCTAGCTTGAACATTCTTGTTTAACAGGTTTCTGTCAGCAGTAGTCAGGTTTAGCAAGGAGTGACCATAACTGAATGACAGAACACGGTGTTTTGCAAACAGAAAATCCAAGGTTCAGTTCCAGGCATTTCTGAGGTGTATGTATACCTGCACATGAGTGCACTCTAAGGATTGTGGTTAGCAAAGCTCCTGCTTCTGTATGATAGTGAAATATGGGATCTGCCATGGAGTTTGAGTCATAGAATTATAGAGTTGGAAGGGGCCTCATGGGCCATCATGTCTAACCCTCTGCTGAGTACAAGATCTCTAGCTAAAGCATCCTCAGCAAGTACCTGTCCAGTCTCTTTCTGGAGACCCCCATAGAAGGAGACCCCATCACTTCTCTAAGCAATTTGTTCCACTGTAGGAATATTTGGTTATCGATATCAAGCAGAGTGCAGTTAAGCCAGTGTAATGTGAGCTTGTGGTAGAAACAAGAGGAAGTATTCTGGATGTGCTTGTAAGGTTAAAAAAAAAGGAAACTTGTATTTATTGCTTCAGGAAATCCATCTTGGGATTTTAAAGATAGGCAAAAGAAGATTACCTACTCTTCAGTATAAGAGTCCCTAAAACCTGCTCTCATGTATGGATGTAAGCCATTATGAGACTGGAGCCTCATGGACGATCCCTTCCAAGACAGAGGGAGGCAACTAACTTTTTGGGAGAAGGGGGAAGTGACCTTTGCAAAACAGACTGAGTATATAAATCAAAGAAAGAAACAGAGATGAAACAAAAGGGCAGACATGCTCTCTAGAGTTGTCTCTGTCACTAATTACTTTACACACATTGATGCCTCTTTGTTTCCAACATCTGTTGCCAAACTGCTCTTATCATTAGTAAGTTCCTTCTAATTCTCAATCGAAACCTCCTCTCCTGTAACTTCAAACCATTATACCTGGTCCTACTCTCTGGGGCTGCAGAGAGTCCTGCCCCCTCCTCTCTATGACAGCCCTTGAGGTGTTTAAAGAGTGCAGTCAAGTCATCCCCTCAGTCTCCTCTTCACCAAGCTGACCATGCCCAACTCCTTCAACCCTTCCTCATGTGTTTTGTTCTCTGTACCTCTTATTATCCTTGTTGCCCTTTTCTGAACCTATTCCAAGTTGTTTATATCCTTCTTGAAATGAGGTGCCCAGAACCAGACATAGTACTCCAGATGAGGCCTGTCCAGTGCAGAATATAGGGGGACTGTTACTTCCTTTGACTTGGAAACTATGCTTCTATTAATGGAGACTAAAATAGCATTTGCCTTTTAACTGCAGCATCATACTGCTGGCTCATGTTCAATTTACGAACAGCAATAATCCCAAGGTCCTTTTCGTGTGTAGTACTGCTCAGCCTTGTACCCCCCTCCCCCATCCTATACATGTAGATTTGGTTTTTGTGGGCTAAATGTAGAATTTTGCATTTGTCTTTGTTGAATTTCATTTTAGTAATTTCTGCCTAGTGTTCTAGTTTATCTAGGTCCTTTTGAATTATATTTCTGTCTTCCCATGTTAGCCATCTTTCTCAGTTTTGTGTTATCGGCAAACTTCATAAGGATTCCCTCCATCCCATTATATAAGCCACTGAAAAAAATGTTGAAGAGTAATGGCTTTAGGATAAAGTCCTGAGGCACTCTACTCCAGACATGCTTTTTCCTTTCGCATGTCTTGCCATGGTATTCCAATCACTAATTCCCTGAATTTGTTAAAGTCACCTTTCCTGGAATCCTAGGTCCATGTTTGACTATACTCTTGTTTGCCCTGTTCCATAATTGTGAATGGTAACATTACATGGTAATTTCTCCTTAAAATACTGACTGCTTTGGTTCCAACTGCACCCTGTTGGTTAGGATCAAGTCCAAGATTGCTGATTCCCTTGTTCATTCCTCTACCTTTTGAAAGAGGAAATTATCTGCAAGGCCCCTCAGGAATTTGTTGGAGAGTTTATGCTTAACAAACAGTCTCCTCACAGATATCTGGGTAATTGAAGTCCCTCATGACTACAAATTCTTGCACCTTCAGATTGCTGGAATTTGTTTTTGAAAAGCCTTGTCTACTGCTTCTTCTGGGTTTGGCAGCCTTTAGTAAATTCCTAGCACTATGTTGCATTTATTTATTACTCTTAACTGGTCTACTCTGATCCCTCTCATGTATTTCTGTACAGCTGAATTTTTCTTTGACATATAATGCTACTACCACTCCTGTTCTACAACATCTATTCTTTGTGAATAGGTTATGTCGTTCAATTGTAATATTCCAATGATGGGGGTGTCCTACCAGGTCTCTGTTATACCTATAAAGTCATATTTACTTTCCTGCACTAGGACTTCAAGCTCATCTGTGCTTGAAGTCCTTGTGCTTGAACTCTGTGCATTGGTATATAGACAAACAAAGTTGGGGCTTTGTTTGTTCTCACCTATTAATTTACTGTCAAGGTTTTTGTTTTGTGGATCCTATTCTGTCTCTCAGCTTCCCCTCTAGAATTCACATCCTTGTGTCAAGAGTTTGCCTTTTGTGTTGATGTCTGAAGTATCATCCCCAACCCCTCAAGGATTTAGTTAAATGCCCTGTTGATTAGACTTGTCGTGCTACTACCAAAGACGTTCTTCCCACTGTTCTTGAGGTATCCAGTAGTCCTCTGTCTGTGAAGACTGTGGTCCCAGAAGCCTCTTCTAGCTTCTGCATACATCATCTACTTTACCAATCATTCATTTTTAGTATCTTCCTGTCCCTGTGTAGTATCTTCCTGTCCTTGTGTATTCCTCTGTTCTTCACTGGAAGAATTGATGAGAATATCACCTGTGCCTCAAACCCTTTCAGCATCCTGCCCAAAGCGTAATGTTTTTTAAGAAGAATATTCTAAATATTATTCCAGGCATTCCAGAGCCACCACCTTGTTTTATCTGGAACTAAAAATAGTGTTCTTTTAGTTTAAAATATTGTGTATGTGTAGTGATTCAGGTGTTGTTTAAACTTATGCCACAGCAAAGACATCTAACAATTCCCCTATATGAACAAATCTGTTTTGCTTATCAAGTCTTGAGGACTGGTTGAGGCAATCCACTTACATGTTGTTGTTGTATATGGTTTAATGAAATTAAGACTTGTGAATTCAGAAACAGGCTGATAATACTTTTGCTTGCTACAGAATTTGTGTCCTTTCTGGTCAGTGCCAAAACACTTTTTGCAACTTGGTTATTGCTGTAGTCAGTGTTAATGAGATATACAGTGTTAATAATTAAAAGATCACAGTACAGTAATAACTCTACTGGACAACTAATATATCACAAAAGGTGGGTTCTGAAGAGTTTTTTCCGAACTCTTAATCAGACCTGGCATTAATGAAACCTGGGCTGGTGATTCACATACTGTAATGTGAATTACATATATAGTAAGCTGAATTCTTGAGATATTATGTTAAGTTTCTTTAGGTAATGGACTGTTCTTATTTTTAATTTGTCAGATGTCTGTGGGTAGTGTTGGTGTTGGGATTGGTTTTCTAGAATTAATATTTCAGAGCCCAGTATAGAGAAAAACAAGCAATTCAGATTAAATTAACATCATTTACAGGCTTGAATTGGCCTTGAATTGGAAAAGTCAGAGAAGCCATGTATCTCTGGTTATAGAAATGCTGCTGTCAGAATCTACATGGTGTCAGCACAAACCTTGCTGCCTACCAAGTCAGTGGTAAATAACTGAGACGAAGCTAGAATATGTTTGCTTGAAATGATTCTTTGAGATTCTCTGTCAGTTAGTAGGTTTCAAAGCAGAATGAAGTGAAAATTTTGCCTGCCTTTATTGATTTATTCTAACTTGGATCATATATTTGTTTTTCTGAAGTTATTCTCATTATTTTAAATTAGTTGATGAAGAACAGTGTCAGAGTTAAGAGCTGAACTGCAAGATATGTTATTCTTTTTATTGCTGATAAATTCCACATTATGAAGTGGAGGAGGAATTTTATTGGGCATGTAAAACTCCAGTAAGAGGACTGTTAATTGCTGCCAACAAAAGAGTAAGGGCTTTTCTGCACTACATTGTTTTTAGTGCTATTTTTCCACTTTGAACATCCTATGAGATCCTGGGGTTTGCAGTTTAGGGAGGGGCATTTAGAATTCTCAGACAGAATGCTCTTTGGCCTCAGTAAACTACAAACCCCAGAATTCCGCAGTGTTGTGAATAAAAAGGAAATTCAGAAGACAAATTAGGGAAAGAGAAATAGTCTTTTATATATTCTAGTTAAAAGATAAAAATAGCATATAGGTTCTTAATGTACAAAAGGTTAAAGGAGAACATGAGCAAGTATGGCAAGTTAAAATACAAATACAAAATATATCAAAATATCAAAATATAATACAATACAACAGTGAAGCAGGATATGATACAAACTGCAGCAACAGCAGATCAGGGCAAATCAGGACATGAGTGTTCACTAAGAGAATGCTACTCTTACAGAGCCTTTACAACTGCTTCCAATAACAGTAGCAGGTGAAGGTCTTCTATAACACCAATAGACCAATTAACCCCATAATGACTAAAGTTGTAAGTCTTGTCAGTTCCAACACACAGGATGTTGAAAGTGGAATAATAGCACTGTTAACAGTGTAGTGTGGAAAGGCCGTAAGTCTTGCTATATGTTATATGTACATAGATTTGCAAAGGTGACTTTGTAAAGCTTTTTTGTCTGTTGCTGTGACATACAAGAAGAGTTAGCGCTAGCTAAGGTGTGGAGTTGGGACCACTGACTGTTTCATTCACATCAAGGACTGAAATCCAGATTCTGCTGTGTGGGAGTTCTGCTAGAGGAGGAAGGAAGGAAATCTTGGTTCATTCCTCCGAAATCCATATGTCTAACTCCACTGCTCTTCTGCAGTGTCAGAGCAACTATAGGGATCAGGAAAGGCCTACTGGGGGAAAGGACAACATCATATTCTCTTTTCCTCCAGTGACAAAATCCTGTGAATGGTGTGTTACCTACGAATATACTGGATCCAAGACACTTATGTTTTGATCTATATAATGTACAAATGTAGGTAGATGTACCCACAAGAATTAAAACAAGCTGTTTACAGATTTCAGATGTGTCTGACTAAGCACACTAGACTGAAAATTAGAGAGGGCTCCTGTGCCTTTAATGGTTGTATAGCAGAAGGAATTTCAGTAGTTTTTGTTTCTCGTGCATGCTCAAGTAGCAAGCAACACCTGCTGAAATTCTCTCTTCTACACAACCATTAAGGGTACAGGAGCCATTCCTAGTTTGCACTCTAAGAACTCCAACTCTGAGACATGTAATATTACAACAATTCTATTGATTATCTTTCTCTGCTGATTTTCTTTTTCTTTCTTTCTCTATTACCTCTTATTACTTTCACTGATACTCGGGCTTCCGGTTTGATGGCGTTGCAACATATAGGGTAGTGCCAATAGCTCCAGCACGATCTGTAGCCCAGTGTGGTTTAGCTAGCTAATTTCAACCTAAATTTGCTGGCCGTGAACCCCCCCAGGAAAGGGCGTTCACAGTTGCTCGTTGAGGATCCAGCTTGCCCTCTCATCCATCAAATCAGGAGTTTTTCCTCTTCTGATCAGCAATGGATGTATGAGCATGAGGATCAAAGAGCATCACGAGCGCGCTGACTTGGCCACTGATCTTTGACCAGCACAAGCACCACCGAGAACCTTTTTAAAAAATTGATGTACACCGGCTAAAGCTGCAGTAATCATTACTGACCTTTGATGGGCTGTTAGATCACCTCTTCGGTGAGGATCTGCCGAATAGCAGACAAAAATCAGTAAGTATAAGGCTACACTACAGACTGTTTCAAATACTTACATGGCTGGCCTGGTTGGAGTTCATGAGGAGAATATCACTGAGCTTGCTGAGACAGCTGATTTTTAAAAGCAGCACATGTTATTTAACACAAAACAAAGAAAAGATACCTTTAATATTTTGGATTAGTGTCTGTGGGACTAACACAGGAAATCATACAAAATCATATATATAAAATCAGACACTATTTGTCATTCTGTTAATAAGCACAATTTTCGAGCTTGATTTTGCAAGATAATGGATTGCTTTGGACTAAAGCTGGGTATCTGGGGACATTTTTGGTACTGATGACTTGCTGAGCTCTCTGGTTTCTTTTGTGGATATGTACAGATAAGAATTGAGAACAACCAGCTATTAATGGACTAAATATATACTCAGGTCAAGGAGTTTGATAGAGAACAGCAAAGAGGATTGAGAACTGATGGGAGTGTTAGACAATAACAGACAATTAATATAGCCAAGATTGCTGCTGAGATCACAAACCCCATTGTCTTTAATTTCATGACTATAAGTGTGTGCCTACTTTCAAGATCTTAACAGCTGGATTACAGTTAGACGGAACAGAAGCAGGACAATTTGGATACCTAACTGTGAAAAACATTGGAGGAAACACTGTGGTACTGTGAACTGGGATATCATGGAAATTACCCATCTTTAATATAATCTTTTTTTTTTTTGGTAATACTGGATTGGTGAAGGATATGGAAGTGTTACCAAAACCAACTTCAGACCACAACCTGATATGGTTAGATCGTCAGATATGGAAAAAGAATGGAGATTTAACAATACCATTCTGCAAAACAAGGAATATATTGACAAAGCTCAAGAAGCTCTGACACATTATTTCAGAGAGAATAGCCCAGTTGAGATAGACACACGAACAATATGGGATGCCAGCAATACCAGAGGGATGGTGGATGATGGGAGCTACACAAAAACCCCGGTAGCACTTCCCTCCAGCACTGAGCTCTGGCAAAAAGACAGTTCACCAGAGTCAAGTGTTTAAAAATCACCATACAGCAGAGTTTACTCACACAGCTTGAAGCGTCCCAGCACAGTGTTTAACATTAGCAGCAAAGCCCTGAAGCCAGGAAAAATACTCCCATGCATATGTTATCTTCCAACAGGAGGCTTTACTCTTGAGTTACAATACACACAGTATATACAATTCTCCAATGGAGTATTCAGCATTCAACAGCATGCAGAACGTAGCCTCCAGCCACTCTCCAGACAACAGGAAGGCATAGTGGGCTAGAACACACCCACTTATATACAGCCATTGCTGATGCAACTCTAGCAGCCCTTGCTAGGGGTATGATGCAACACAACCCAATGACTCATGCAGGTATTACATGGGATTGCATCATCCACTGTCTTTCCCAGGTGCAAACTTAAAGGTACGTCATGTATATTTTATTTGGACTTAGGTTCTGTCCAACCTTTCCTCACAAGCAAGGCTGTTATGCGAGGTTGTTTCATTAAATGAAGTACAGAATGGAAGAGGGAAAGACAGCTGAAATCTCAACAAATCTTAGGTGAAATTCAAGAAAAGGAGGAAAAGCTGAGAAGAGATACAGCAAATTGGAAACTAATTCAAGAGATAAAAACCTTGGAAGAACAACTGGAATCCAAAAATTTAATAGAGATAGAAAGGAAACTCAATTTGCTTAAGCAAAAACATTCTGAAGAATCTTAACAAACCAGGAAAGTAGTTGACACACAAATCAAGGAAAGTGAAGGAGAAAAGACTCATATTGGAAGTTAGTAGAGGAGAGAGAGCACAGTTTCTGATCAGGTATCCATTAAACAAGTCTTCCAAAAATATTGCTCAAAGAGGGGAAGGATCCTAAAGAACCCAGAAATTACTGGCCAATATCATTACTGAGCACAGACTATAAAATCTTCACCTTTATAGTTGCAAACAGATTAAAAACAATGCTATAATTAATTATTCATGAAGATCAGTCCGGCTTCTTCCCGAAAAGATTAGTAAGGAACAGATTAGAACAGTAATCAATATGTAATCATTGAACACTTTGAAAAACATAGTGAAAAAAATTGCCATGATTTTCACAGATTTTGAAAAAGCCTTTGACGATGTAAACTGGAACTACATGAAGACACTATTGCTTAGAATGAATTGCAGTCAAAATTTCCTTAAACAGATCCAGGAGATATATAAGGACCAAACCACTCAGCTGGTTATTAATGGGGAAACAAACCATTCAAAATTTCAAAAGGTACAAGACAAGGTTGCCTGATCTCTGCTTTGCTATTTATAATGAATATGGAAGTCCTGGTTAATGACATTCGTGATGACACACAGATTAGAGGAGTAAAAATTAAGGGTCAAGAATATAAATTGAAAGCTTATGCTGACGACATTGTTGTTTTTTTAGAAGACCCCAGAACAAAGTATCCAAAATCTGATAAGTCAGCTATATGCTTTTGGAGAGGTCGCTGACTTTAAGATAAACTTAGAAAAAACAAAGATTCTTATGAAAAATATGACAATAGGAGAGGCAAGACATGGTGGAGATATCCGGGTTCAACCTGGAGAAGAAAATCAAATGCGATACTAAAAATAACACTGAACTCTTTGAAAACAACTATAAGAAAGTCTGAGTTGAGATCAAGAGAGATCTAGCATCATGGTCCAGATCGAAGTTATCGTTATTAGGGAGAATTGCTGTCATTAAAACAAATATACTTCCTAAGATGAATTATTTGTTTCAAAACATACTAGTTATCAACAATGAGAAAATCTTCAACAATTGGCAGAAAGACTTAGTAAAATTCAGGGAATTCCCTTCCCTGGGAAGGGAAGAAACCCAGAATAAAATGGAAGCTTCTTACGAACAAAAAAAGAAAGAGGAGGACGTGGACTACCCGATCTCAAGTTATGTTTTTATGTGAATGGATTAGCCTGAGTTGCTGATTGGATAACTTTACAAAATGAAAGAATTTTAAAAATAGAAGGCCCAGACTTAAGATTCAGGTGGCACGCCTACCTGAGAAAAGCTGATGGGAAAGCAAAAATTGATTAAAAAATTTCGAAACCATTTTATAAGAAGGTCTCTCCTAAAGTTTGACTAAAATTTAAGAATAAAACATACCAATAGATTCCACAATGGATATCACCATATGAGGCCTTTTATGGAAGATGGAAACCTTCACATGAGAGATGGATTAGATATGGTGATATCTTAGTAGAAGAAGAAAACTTACAACTCAAAACCAGAGAAGAGTTAGAAGTGGAAGGATTCAATTTCCAGTGGTTCCTTTATTTGCGTATGAAGGAGAGATATAAAATGGACTCCAAATTAGAAGGTTTTCAAAGTAAATGTGAAAAAAACAAGTTTGAAATTGCTGTCTTTCAGAAACCGATACATTTAACATCACAGATTTATAAATTCATCCTGGGAAGGGAACTGGAATCAGAAACTATCAAAGAAACGATGATTAAATGGTGTCAAAACACCGGGAAAGAGATACCATTTGAAAAATGGGAAGAAAGCTGGTGAAGGACTCAGAAGTTTATACTTTTCACAAAATCTGAAGGAGAACTATCTAAAAATGCTGTATAGATGGTATCTCCATCCCTCTTAAGTTCATAAAATATATAACACTGACAATAGTAAATGCTGGAAATGTAATGATGCTGAAGGGATATTATACCACATGTGGTGGTTATGTCCACATGCAAAAAAATATTGGAAAGACATTTATAACATAATGTCTGGAATGTTAAATATATGTCTTCCTATGATGACAGCTATTTCTTTTAAATATAATACCTGACATATAGCAGAGCGACAGTAAAAAATATTCGAGATTTTGATATTGTATATTGTCTCTTTGGCACGGATAGTATTCGCGAGGCATTGGAAAGATAAGCAAGGACTGGAAATCAATGAGTAGTTATTAAAACTAATAGAAATGAAGGACTGTGACACTTTAACAAGGGTCTTAAAAGGTGGGATAAGAGAAGAAAGTGAGGCCAGTTGGATCCCACTAATTAAGTACATAAAGAATAAAATGAACATGTAGATAGTAATATGTAATTTAAAAAAGGGAATATTGTACAAAATGAAAACGACAGTGTGAAAGCAGCTGTAGCTTGGGTAAAATTGGAAGGTTTAAATTCAAAAATAGATTGGAATGCTTAAGGGGTAGGGATGAAAAAAAGAAATTGGGCAAAGATGCAGAATAATTTAAGAAATAAACCAAAATTGGTTTGTGTTTAGATGTGAGAAGATTTGGCAAATAGAGGGATCTTTTCTTTTATGAGCTAAAATAAACCCAACAAAGGAAAGTCGGAAGTGAAACTTTGACAATATCAGGTACCAAGAAAGAGGTATAATATCGCATTTGGATATAACCATATATGTATGTATTTACTAGCATCACAGGAAAGATCCTGATATTGGTTATCTAAATGTATTACAAAAATGGATTTTATTTTAGTCATTTAATAATAGTTGTTATTACTGTACGATTTATCTTTTGAGCATTGCCTTAATTAACAAAAAAAAAGTAAAACACTGACATCCTCTACCCCATCCTCTCTTAAGATCCTTTTGGGGACATAACTAAGGGCCTTGGAGACATGAACTCACTGTTTCAAGATTTTTTTCCCCCACCACCATATACTATTTTTTTATTGTTGGTGAGTGGAACAGAAGTACAGCTGTTTCGGGCTGTACATTTATTTATCAGTCTACAGTCAAATAATGTGTATCTGGTTCTCAAAGGAGTTTGATTTTTGGTCCCTTAGTGCAGACAAAGTAATGAAATAAATCCTTAGGAAAAAGGCAGAATTGCTTAGTTTGAGAATATTATCAGTCTTATTCAAAGAAATAGTCTACTCCCCCAGAGGAACAGTGGAAAATTATGGGGTTAAGATACGACAGAGGGGGAAGATTTTTTTCCAGAGCGAGTAACTAGCAGATGGGGACAGTAAGACTTGATAGGGAAAAGGAGACAAAAACTCAGCATGCTGGCACCAGTGGGAATCGAATGGGAAACCTTTTAGCGAGAAGAAGGAGTTTAAACTTTGATACTGTCAGAGAGAAAAGGCCTGGGGCTAAAGTTGAAGATTTGCCTTCAAGGAGATGAGTATTCTGGCAGTCCCTGTGGGTGACTGTTTTCAACAAAGCTGTTTTTTTTTAAAAAAAAATCAGGTCAAACTGAAAACAATAATGGAAACCTTGGAGAGGAATTTGTTGTTTGCCTGGAGAATGCATTTGTGGGAAAATATACCCACCACCAAGAAGATCTCAGCGCTCCCTACGGCTTGTTCTGACAAGGGCTTTTCTTTCCTGGGATTACAGTCCAAGAGCCATTCTTGAGAACACGACAGCCTTTGTCAGAATGTTTGCTTCAGCCACTTGGTACTGTAGTTGTGCTCCTTTGATGGAGGCTCTTTGGCTTGTCTTTGTCAGGTAAAGGGATACCTATTGAGGATGCTCATGTGACAGGAGGTTTTTGTTTTTTTCTCCCTGGGTGGATGATATGACATGCCTCTCCGTCTCGTATGGTCTCAGGATTGTGTCTTGCAGCAGAACCGGAAGACAAGTGATTGCTTCCACATCTCTGAAGATAAATGCCAGGGTCTTGTTTGAATGAGTAATACATGTGCCTGGCGCCCAGCCAGACTCTGTGAGCTGCTCTAATGCTTCTGGAGTACCGAAGTTTGCTGATCTGGCTGGTAGCCCAACATATGTAATATTCATTCTGATAACGTTGCTGTTTGTCTTTTCAAAGGCATGGGTGTGTTGCTCTGTAGTTTCTGTGCACATACCAGAGCGTGCAACCTCTCATGCCTGAATACCCTCATTGCTCCAGGCTTTGTAGAGATGCTTGCAATGTTGCAACAAAATATTTCTCTTTATCGTGTGGCACCTCAACATATTGTATATTGTGGGAGTAAGTCCTTGGGCAGTAAAGACAAAACTGTTGCTGCTTCATAGGTGATAAAAGTTATAGGTCTTGTCTTTAAAATGAATTATTTGCAAGGGATGTTTAAGTGACTTTTAAAACTGCCTACAAATATCTGGCGATCAGCTGTTTGTTCTGCACCCCTCATCTGTGTCACTCTTATCTAATAAAGCCCTAAACAATTTGTAGCTTGTGTAGCTTGACACCACTTCCTCTTGTTTGTCCTATGGAGATTTGACAGTCTTCTGCAAATAGTTCTCTCTGTCTGCCAGGTACATTCAGTCAATAGAGGGGGCGTCCCTTGCTAGACATACAACCAAGTCACCTTCAATTGTGAGCATTCAGTTTTGGCATTGATATAGCCCAACAGTGGCTCAGTGTTACTGTGCACGGGCACTTCTTCCAGGGCTTGGAAAAGGCTTTTGTTTTCTTAATTAGAACTCTCCAAATCTCCATCCGACGTGAGCACTGCTCATGCTGTCTTGAGAAATTCTAGTAGTCATTCCCAAAAAGTAACATTTCCCAGATCTGACTTTTTTTAAACTCATGCTCTACTTTATTACTCTTGGCATGCCGCACACTCAGACAGGCAATCCATGGCTTGCAATTCTAGTTTGCAGGGCCTCTCTGAGAGGCCAGAAAATAATGAAGTGGTGCAAGGGGGAAAAGAGAAGAAAGTGTGCAAGAATATATAGGATTCATTTCCATATTGCCAAATTCTGTTACAGTGCTTTTATGTTGACTTTGCTAGATTGTGGGTGGGGAGGGGAATTGACAAATGTTATATGAGAGTCTACAAGATTTGGCTGCAGTTCATCTTTAATGATGGTGCCTACTATGAAGTGATTTCCTCCCAATTCTAGATTCAGAAGAAGGGGCATAGCCTTGACCTCCTGAAACATGAGCACTGTGGACCACTGTGCTGAAAGTGAGAAAAAAAATTCACTTAGTCCACAATGTGTATGTGGGTTAGGCTGGGTACCGAACAGCTTCGCAGCTATGCATTTCAACATCGCATTCACGTCAAGAGGATGCTGGAGAGTGGGAGGTGCAAGCATCTTTGTGTTGTATACAATTTGGACTTCCAGACCATCTCTGTGGATCTGCTGCTTTGTTCATACATTGTTGCTTCAGATAAACGTGTTTTTATTTTTGTACTTAATTTATGTACCACTCCCTACATCTGAAACATTATCTGAGAACAGTGATGATCTCCCAGGATGATAGCTGTGTTGTATTGTTAAGTCCTTGAGGTCAAACGTATTTTTTTTCTTAACATAAAGTATTGTGGGACAATGATTAGGAGATGTTCATTGCTCTGAGGTGTGTGTGTGTGTGTGTGTGTGTGTATCTGCAGATTGAAAGCATTCTTTACCAGAAAGCCTTTTTTTAAAAAATAAAAAAACGGAACAAAAAAGCAATAAAATTGCATGAAATATGGAGCAGGAGAGGCAGAGAGAGAAAGAAATGGAAACCAGGTATAAATAGCAGGCATACATCCTGTTTTTTTGCAGTAGAGTTTTGTCTCAGGCTATCAATCAACTTTTCACCACTTCCTGCAACAGCAGGTCTGCTATAAATCCTGCCGTAACTGACTGGGTTTCATTTCCTCTGCCAAACCCTGCTAACCTGCGAGGCATGACACAATGACACCAGAGCGAGCAGCTGATAATGTAATACACAGCTCCTGTGAGGCCAAAGTTAAAGTGCTTGTTCTCTCAGCTGAATGATTTTAAAGATCTTTATATTTTAGTTCCCAGGGGGGATAATTACTCAGTATAACGCACGGTGATTTTTTTTTTAATCTCTTGAAGGAATTTTACCTAAAAGTGTGTGGAAAGGATGGGATGATGTTTGTTATGCTCTCACCCTTTTCTAAATTGCATCCATTTGAAGAGGCACTGCAATATCTTACCAAAAAAAATGTTCCAAAAGAATGTTATTTCAACCCCTGTTATAAGACCATTAAGGGAAAGGTTGTAGTTCTGTAGCAGAGCCCATATATGAAGTCCAGAGTTCAGCTCCTGATACTTCAAGTTAAAGTATCTCCAGTAGCAAGGCAAACTACTGCTTGAAATCTTAAGGAATGCCATGAGAGAAGAGGTGACTGTACTGAATAACCAAACCTTTGTCATTGAGCTGGACCTGGTCACACATCTTTGCATTCTAAGAAGAGCGAAAGTGCAACTTAGTTCTGTTTCTGTAAGAGTATGTAAAAGCATTCAGACAGCATAACATTTTGGATTTGATTTATATTCTGTCCTTCACCCAGTATAGGACTCAAAAGCAGCTTGCAGTGTAAGCTAGAAAAAATAACTGAAACATTTTCCAATGTTTAAGGGAAATCATACACACATACTCATACGTTCACACACTCTTACAATTAAGCCTCCATTAATCCAAGTGTTACAGATTAGCTATTATGCTATAGCTAATTAGCTGTCGCAGCCATTCATTTATTTTATTTATAATTTCTGTGGGGGTTTTTTCTTAATTGAACAAGATGGCTGCTCTTTCATGGGGTGGTAGGAAGGAAGGGAAGGGAAAGGAATCTCTCTGTAAGTGCACAATTTAGATTCAGAACTTCTTACACAAAGATGCCATTTGTTTCATGTGACAGATTTGCTCAAAGGGAATTATGCTAATCAGTACAGACAAGATTTTGCCCTGTCTTGTGGCTGTAGTGGTTCAGCAGCCCATTATATCTTTCTTAAATCTAAGAAGTTTTAACCCTTACATATTTATCCTGAATGCTATGGTTAAAACCAGCTTAGGCAAGAGGAAAGGTAGGCAAAGAAATCCCTAGAGTGCACAAAAAAATTAATGATTTTATTGGCCAAGCATGCTTTAGATTAAAAATTATTCTAGGGAACTTAAAAAATCATGGCATACACTAGGGAACATCATGGTGTGCTTTCTAAATGCTTCTGAATTTGAAATGTATTGGACCGATAAACCTTTCTTTTTGTACTCCTTTGGGATTCAATCTAGACACTTGTGTGTGTGTTTGTGTGTGTGTGTGTTGCTGATTCCTTCCCTCCTTTGGTTCCATCAGAACTGTAAATAAAGCCTTTTTGTTGTTAAACTTACCAATCAAGGAGCAGGGGATGCTAGACACAATGCAGCATAAGAATAGGGTGAGGTGCTCCACCCTTACCTTAGGGCATCAGGCTGCTGGCATCAGATGCCCACCAAGTGTTGCAAATGCTGGTGGTGACACCATCTACTATCACCTCTTAGGGGCAGGATTTTGCCTTCCCCCTTTTTGTACCCATAGTGGCTGGCAGGTTTAGCAAACAAACCACCTGTCACAGTTTTTACTGCTTGATTTTAAACCAGTGCAAAATGCCTGGTAAAGTTGCCTTTAAATATTTTACTTGTCAAGATGCTTCCCCTTTCCAGTCACTCCCTTCTTCCATCCACCAGGGGCAGATAATTAACCACTAAAAAACAATATATAGTACCTTCTTCATTTGAGTGCACAGAGAAGGAAAAATAATGTTTCATTACACTAAAGGCATTGCAGCAAATTTGCAAAAAAAGCATGATGTTTGGGGTTTGAACAGTTTTGAAAGAGCGTCCTTTTTCCCTGTGAAAGTATAAAATATATGGAAATATAAAATTGTATGGAATTTTATAAAAAGTGAAGAGGTGTCCTTTGTGTTTTATGGAGCAATGCCTTACTACCCCTTGTTGCAGAACTTCAAAGCAAGCAATTTCCTTTAAAGAAAGGAACATCTGGAAATCAATATATCAGGTTGGGGTCAGGAATTGAACTGGCTGCTAGAACCTTTCCAGGTGGGGTTCAAGGTGCTGGTAGTGACATTTAAAACCCTAAATGCTTTGTGACCTGAGTACTCAAGGGAGCATCTCTGCCCATATAATCCTGCCCAAGAATTGAGATCTGCTGTAGGGTCCTTCCTCTATTTCCCACCAGTGGGAGCAATACATCGTGTGAGCTCATGGGAGAGTCCCAGCTGATATCATTGTTGGTTTTAATTCAGCACCAAGTTAAAACTGGGCTTCTTATAAAAGCCTTTGGGGCCTAACAATAGCACTTCATGTGTATACCTGCATGGTTTTATATTGTTTTCACTTCCACTTTTTAAACAATGCAGTTGTCTAGTATGCTTTTGAGAATGTTTTTTATGGCTTTAAATTTTGTTTCATTCTGCATTTTAAATTGTACAACTGATTTTATTGCAAGCTCCCCAGCTCTTATGATTTTGAGCAGGGCTAGAAATATTGTGAGAGCCAGCATGGTATACTGGTTTGAATGTGGGACTACAACCCTGGAGATCAGGGTTCAGTTCCTCACTTGGCTGTAGAAACCCACTGGGTGACCTTGGATGCATCACACACTCTCAGTCCAAGGCAACACCAGGATAGGTACACCTTAGGGTTGCCGTAAGTCAGAAAGGACTTAAAGGCACAGAACAGCACGAAACGAATATTGTAAATAAGTAAATCCACAAAACTTTCGTTTGATTTTGGTGTTCCTAGTACTCAGGACAAGCGGAAAATGCACCTAAAAACACACATTTCATGTGCTTGGTTACACTTGACATATCCAAAGGAAGTCTTTCATTAAGTTGCAATGAAATCTACTTGATTAGGATTCTCCCTGTGAAGACACCAGGGGCCTGCCCAGCCTGACACCACTCTATGTCAGGATTTGATCACCCCGCGAGATCTCTGGACCAAACCAGGGCTATGATACTGAAGTCTGCTTTTATTCTCCCTTCCTGAGAATGAAGCACCCTTCTCACTTTTGTCCCCCACTGGCTTTCTCTTCCAGATTATCTCCCTTTACTGCCCTCCCTAAACCTGCACCCTCTATCAGATATAAGGACAAGCAGTATGACTGTGGTACTGATGGTAGCATGTGTAACCCAGTACAGAGCAATGACGCTCTCTCGAGACTGCTCTTTAGAAAAATATAAACAAATTTTTATTTAATATACTGTCAAGTTCATAGATATTTAGTAAGATTCTTAAACCAGCACAATACTTCTCTCTCTCAACTCCAACCACGCACCTCTCTCAACATCAACCCTCAACTTTGTTCTTAACTCTGTCTGAATCTCAATCCCCTGTTTTCAGTTAAATTTCTATTGCTCACACCCCCATCTAGCCCCTCCCTTTGGCTAGCCTGGGGTTATATTTGCACCAGCTAATCAATTTGAATATCCAGGGTTGCTAAGGTGGCTCTGTTGCTAAGCCCCCCCCCCGGGTTCGTCACATTCCCTACAATACATCAGAGCAGAGTTTTTTTAAAAGAGAGAGAGAGAGAGTTATGTAAACCCTCTCCAGGTAAATCACAGTGTTAACTGGGTTTTTTAGCTTTCCAAAGAGATGCCCAGACAACCATGAGGTTTTTGTTAAGTGTTCAATATAATCATTTGAAGTGGCCAGTTATTGTTTTCCCATTGCTCCCGTTTCTGTCAGCCATCTTCCCATTATCCAAAAAGAAAAGGCTTTACATAGGGATGTTGTTGTTGTTTGCCTTCGAGCCATTTCCAACTTACGGTGATCCTAAGGTGACCTACTCACATTTTGCTGGGCCTGAGTGTGTGTGACACGCCCAAGGTCACCCAGTGAGTCTTCATGGCCAAGCAGGGAATTGAACTCTGGTCTCTGGGGTCACAGTCCAACACTCAAATCACCACATCATGTTGGCTG
This sequence comes from Cyclura pinguis, assembly GCA_030412105.1. Classification (NCBI taxonomy): domain Eukaryota; kingdom Metazoa; phylum Chordata; class Lepidosauria; order Squamata; family Iguanidae; genus Cyclura; species Cyclura pinguis. Next base: position 60,325,772 of record CM059600.1, on the reverse strand, counting down.
TCTACATAAGGATAGAAAATAAAATAAGGGATAGAACACTCCTTTGGAAGAGGTGAGAGGACAGAACTCACCGAGTTAGTGTAGATAACAAGAATTACAGAGTTGGAAGGAGCTTAAAGCTAAAAGGATCCTGCTGGAGTCCAGTGATAAAACCCCCAACGGGCAACCATCTATCCTCAGTTGAGAAACCTAAAGTGAATGAGATTCCACCATCTTCCAAGAGAGTATATTCCACTGACAAACAACTCTTTACGGTCAGAAAGTTCTTCTAACACTTCGTGAGAATCTTCTTATAATTTGAATCTATCAGTTCGAATCCTGACTGCTGGAGCAAAAGAAAACAAGCCCCTGGGTCCAATATTGAGAGAAAATCGGGACAGAAATTTCATTAATTAATTAAAGCTAGCTTTGCATGACAGTCCTTCATATTTTTAAAGATAGCTGTCATCTTAGTCTTTTCCAGCCTAAACATACCCAACTCCTACAACTGTTCTTCATAAGGCCTAGTTTCAGATCTTTTCAGATTGCGACCAACATTTTTGGGCAGGGGAAGGAATCACATTTCAGGCCTCCCTCTTTTGGAAGAAAAATCTTCCCTTGTCTAAAAAGAACCATTCAGAAAACTATTTTTCTCTAGCTTATAATGACTTCTTTTTGGAAAGTTTGCAACAGAACTATATGTTGTTACACTCTCCTGTTGTAGATGATGGTTAAAAGAGACTAGGTTGGGATCATTTCTCTAAGAAGGTTAATGCTTTTCTGCTTTTTTGTTTCAGTGGATAGGTACCATGGAATAAACACTAGACATCAATTAAAAGTGATGTGGGAGATCCCATCCCCACCCCCTCAAAAGAACCTGCACAGCCCAAGTTGCCCAACCTCAACTATATGCATGTACAAACAGTTTTCTCTTAGCCAGATATAATACCTGTGACAGAGCCTGGGGATGTGGCTAGCAGAGCAGCCCTAGTAACAGAGGGTGATATAATCAGATTTGCTCTTTGTCTGAGAGAAACCCAGCCCTAATAAGAGGGAGGGGCTGTGGGTGAGACAGCAGAAAGCATATATACTGGTAGCATGATTTGGGATCTAGCTTCCTTCAGTGAGATTCATAGACAGAACTCTACATTAGGGCTCCAGTCAACCAAATAGGGTTTTCCTGGAGAGGGTTATCTTCTCAGTAGCGTAGTGTGGGCACAGAGAAGAAACCAGACCACTTCAGAGAATAGAACCCTGAGTGGGGAAGCAAACTTTGTGCTAAGTGGAGCCAAAGGGGCATGTGTGAAAGTTCTGTCGGAGGACACTGTGGTATTTTGAAGGAATTAGTTAAATATCTTTAACGAATTGTTATTTTGTTATTTTTATTATCTTGTTTGAATATTACCGAAACTCCAATACCTTTTCCCTTGTTGGTTGCTTTAATAAAGATTTCATTCTATTTTTTTATTGTACTGCCTCAACAGAGTATTTTCTTCAGTTTTATTTTTAATGACAAGCTACTACATGTTATCCATCCTTTTTGGAGTAACCATTTGCCCTTTTCCTACTAAGGTTGTGGGTTTTTGGGAAAGCAGCATTGTGATTAAGTGTGAGGGTGTGATAGTACAATTAAAAGGGGCGCTGCTACTCCAGTGAGGGAGAAAGAAAAGCAGGCCTCGTTTGTCTGTGCCCTGGGCTAGCCCTAGCAAGCCTTCCTCAGCCTTCCTTTACTTTCCTCTCCTCCCCACATGTGATAATACTTCTTATGGTTAGTAAGAGAGCCAGTGTGCCGTAGTGATTTGATTGTTGGGCAAGGATTGTGAGAGACCAGAGAGGAGACCATGAAAACCAACTGGGTGACTTTGGGCAAGTCACATTCTCTCAGCCTCAGAGGAAGGCAGCGGCAACCCCCCCTCAGAACAAATCATGGGAAGAAAACTCCACAATAGGATTGACATAAGTCAATCAGCGTGGAGGCATATAAACAACAACAGCAGCAGCAAATGGTTTGTAACTAATGAAATAACAGGAAGTGTAAATGGAGCACAGAGTTCATGACTATTGGGGAAACTTGGCTAGTCCCAATACTAGGAGTTCTCATAATTGCTTAATTATATCGTTGCCATGATTAAAGTCAGTTAGTTCTATTATCTACGCATTTGTGGCAAACAGAGTATGCTAAAATGTCTTATGTGTTCTGAACCTTTTCTCCTCTTTTTTTTTTAAAAGGTCAAAGAAGCTGGCAGCTCTTGCTGAATGTCTGCAGAAAACAGAGCTGACTAAGGCCAAATTAGGTTTCGAACTCGAAGAGCTAGAAGCAGCTGCTCTTCTTGTGCAAGAGGAAGAAAAGGAGTTAAAAGCCACAGGCGCAGGCGTTTGTAAGCAGCCGCTGCCTCCCTCCAAAGGAGAGGCGAGTGACTCTGAAGACTCAGGCAGCACTTCATCATATGAGACAGGAGACTCTGATTCAGAGGAACAAGAGTCCTCAGCCAGCGAAGATGGGAAAATAAATCCTTTACAAAGCACACTCCAAGACGAGAGGACAGCCCCGCTTATTGACTGTAATGGATTAAGGCGAGACACAGGCACTTTGACGTTAGATGTTAGGAAAGAGAAATCAAAGCCTTCTTTACAATCTACATCTGTTCCTGGGAAACTGATAGAGGAATTAGGAAACCAAATGCAGACTGCAATTAGGCTTACAGAAGAGCAGCCAGAAGGTTTCTCTCCGGGAAGTGGCAGTGACAGCAGCAGCACTTTACCAGAGATGGGGACAAGCTGCATGGCTCACCCTCCAGGACCTTCGCCGGATCATAATGGAGAGAGACATTTCTTGGAGGTGACTCCAAAGCCCAGTGCTCTTCTGCTTCTTGATACCACAAACCAAGCTTCTTAAGCAAATATGCAAGGAGTGGGCTGGAATGGATGGCTTTTAAGCTGCTGGTTATTATGGCTCATTTAACCAATCAGAGACAAAATAGGATTTTTTTTACAAAATGTTATTACTTTCCATTTCTCTGTGTGTTCTTAATCAAAAGTCATCATGAAAGATGGTGGACAAGGATGTATTGATTTTCATTTGATACACCCAGATAAAATATGAATGTCTTATACATAGAACATCTTAGGTTCTGCATAAGGAGAAAGGCAAGATATAAATCATATAAATAGACAACTTCTGTAATTTTGAGTTAATATTGAAGTGAATTGAAAGGAGCTAGTTGTATTATAAAAGTATATTCAAACTCTGGTGGGGGTTGCTGGTTTTTGTTGTGTAAATTGTTTATATAGGAAGTTTATATGTAAATGTTGTCTGTTTATATTTTATGATTTAACTTGGCTCCTAGCTTCCAAAAAGTATTACAGCTTTATTTGTTTGTAACCATATTGAAGTGTCCAGTAAGCTTGTAGATGGCAGACAATTGGATTCAGTAAGCTTGTCTTTGGGTATTTGTTGCATATGCAACATATTCCATGCCAGTGCAGTCTGGTTCTGTGTGTAGCTCCTTCCATGCTCAGTGGGTCTTAATTGCCAGGCAAAGGTGGAGAACAAAGTCTTTTCCACTAGCATTCCTAATTTGCACTTCTTGAAGGAATGTGCAAATGAGAAAGACAGTTATCTGCTGCTGCTCTCCAAATTTTACAATGCAGTTCTGTCAAAGGTATGCACTAAAGTTCATATATTAAGAGACATAAAATGCATTGTATTTTGAGAAACTGCTTTCAGAACTACATATATTAGGCAGAACTGCATACAGAATAAAAAATGAGCATAAAAGTATGTGCACATTTCCATGTAGTCTTTTTTTTTAATTGCAAACTGATGCAAAAATGGGATGGATGGGATGAACTTAAAATCTGAAAATATTAGGAGCAAAAATGGGCAGATGCCTCAGTTCACACTGCCAGGTAAGTAACACAGGACTGCATCCATCACAAGTGTTTGTGAAATGTGAGAGTATTTGTTTGAGGGTTTTTTAATCATGGAAATGTAGTAGCCAAAATACCTTCCAATGAACATTTTGCTTCAGATTGTCATTTCTACTACTCCAGTATTGGCATGTGGCTGAAATGGAGAAAAGGTTGTTGCAGAAGAGATCTGGAAAGACGGAAATGTCTTTTAGTTATAATTTTTCCTGTGGTTCACCAAAAAAGGCTCCATAATTCAGTGAGCACTTAGACTGTACTGCATGTTTCTGCTTCAGTCATCCTATCCTCTTGTTCTTTTCTGGTTAAGCTAAGACCAAGCAAAGGTATACATATTTTATGTATCTGTGATTGCAGAATGTGCCATTCAGTATCTACCACCCTGAATTCTACCGGATTCTTTCTTTCTTTAATGTTCAGTGATGTGTTTCTACAAGCATTGGCAGAGGCATAATAAATTACACAGACTATATAAACCAGTACCCATATTCTTAATGTGCCTGATGTGTGCCAATTAAAAATAGAAATAGGGCAACATCATGGACACAGCCAAAGCATGAGTGCTTTAAAAAAACATGCTGCAAAAGTTTTTAAGTCCCATTCTTCGCATTTGCTCATCTATTCAGTGGCTACCAGCTTAAGGAGAGAACTTGCTTTCCTATTCTTTGACTAGCTCTGTTTCTCTCTGAAAACTGACAAATTGTATGTTAATGAAATCAAATTCTTTATTATATCCAAAACCTTGGCTTTCGACCTTTGTAGGAAAGATCTTTACTTCAGTCTGACTCTGTTCTGGCATATTTGGAGCTGACCTCCCCCTGCCCAACACACCCTTTCCTCCAGTGCTTAGAAATTTTGCTAGCCTGGAAAATATGTAGCTTTGTCTTTAAAGTACTATATAGGGAATCTCTGAAATACAAAACCTAGTACGTGGTGACATCTTCCAGTTAAATCACAGTGTGTCACAATCTTTTTTTATACGTGGGACAAATTTGTACCTGAAAATGGCCTCCTTTGTTGATTGTGTTTCCCCAAGACAATAAAACTGAATCCTAAATAGTCATGTCACATGTTGTTCCTCAGTCTTAGTGTAAATAGGAGTAGGCAAAGCTGCCTCTTTCACTTTCACAATTGAATTGTGAACTTTGGTGAATTCTGATTGAAAACTAACTAAAATGAAATTGTCACCCCTTCTTACCAAAGAGAACCAGTGGCATGAAGCAAGACAAGGATGTGATCATGCTGCAATACAGATAAGCATTGCTAAGCATTATGCAAGAAAGAAGAATTTTACAAGTTGACAAGAAAAGAGGACAGACCTCTTTATATCCCACCAATTCTATCTACCTTGCTGAGATTATAATCATGTTAATGCCCTACACTTGCCCACTCTGATCTTTGGAAAACGTTGGCCTCAATATTTTCATGCCCAACATTTTAATGTTAAGTTGTTTGTTCTTGCCTTCTGATAACTCAAGTAGCTCATCAAGGCCAACAGAGAAAAGTGCATTCAGTGCAAAAGTGATGGCTACTGTGGTCTAGTGCAGATGTTAGGGAAAATCCTTACCTTTGAATTTAGGTTATTCTCTTTTTTCAAAAATGTTTGTTCAGGTAGGCACCCTCTTTTCCAGTACCTTAGTTGTTCCATTTTCCCTCTTCCCCTGCATCAGGCTCCAAACCATGCTTTTACTTTCTAAGAAAGGGTGTGCTGTATCTTACAAAATTTCTTTCCTAGGTAATAATATGTCTCTAGTTCTTGAAAGCCATGGCAGTGCAGGCATGGTAATTTCTAATTCCTCTCAAGACCACTTCATATTTTCCAAGCCAGGCATATTATGTTTATATGCCACTAGTCTTTACTGAAGTAAATTTGTAAACTTCATAGGGAGGCACACATCCATAAACTTGAAGCTCTCTGGTAATTTGTATATTTTGTTGAAAAGTCATTATTACATTAGTATCCCATCTGTCCTGCAAGGAACTGAAGATGATGTACATGCTTCTTTCCTGGCCCCATGCTATCCTCATTAACAACCCTAGGAAGTACATCACGCTGAGAGGGAGCAACAGGCTCAGGGTCGCCAGTAAATTCCATTTCTGAGTGAATATGTGAACTCGGGTTATCTCAATATTTAACGTGGAGAAACACTCTCACTGCTATAACCTACTTGTTGCGTGTGGAGCAGTTCTGTCTTCTTCCAGTTGCCGAAAACTGGCTTCTGTGTGTCCCATTGCGGGCTTGAGAAAATCTGTAACTATGCATCCTGATTTGGGCAGCAAAGGGATATGAAGAGGCTTTCCCATTGCCTAGAATTCTGTCCCACTGAAGACTGTCAGAATCTTTTCATTTTCACAAAATACTGTGAGACCTCTTCATAATCTGGGAGCAGATTAAAGTCAAGTGATGGTTGGGTGTTTGATTGCCTTGTTAATAAATTATAATTGACAGTCAATACCTTTCTTTACTTTATAGTCATCTACTCTAAACATAAGTGATACACTGATCAATAAAAATGGAAACAAACAGACCCAATTTACCACAGAAATGTTTAGCTGGTTTGGAGAAGCGTGTGGCCAACCATAACATAAGTTGTGGGTTCATTTTAACCTGAATAGTTGGGATATCTCACACACGCACACCCCTAATACATAGCTTGAGTAAGCATAGTGTCCAAAGCAAAAATATAGCTAAAAATATATATTGTCTCACCCTTGTGTAACTGATAGTTTGTATGGCAGCTGATTCACATAGGTAGTTTGTATAATTATTTGGTCTGTTGCAAAAAAATGAAAAATACTGGTAAGATTGGATAGGGGGCCCCTCTCCAACAGATCAAACAATTCAGTCTTTTGAACAAGACAGCATCTCCTGTTGTTTCCATGTAGAAGTAGTGCTGTGTGAACAGAATGGTGGTCTTTAGTACATCTGGTTATCAGAATGTTAAAACAAGTTTCTCCAGATGTTTTTAGATAAACACACCCAGCAGGTTCATGAGTAACTTGTGTTTTGAAATAGAAGCTTTCTGATTGGTAGCTCATGCTGTTCAAGTCCTACACAAGAGTAATGTATAAACTGGGCAAAATATTATTGTTCTTTAGCTTCCCTTTTTTGCTTTTTTAATTTTTTTGTTTTTTTTGGGGGGGGGTATTTGGGTTTTTTTGTCTCCTCTCTTCTCCTGGAGGATAAACAGAGCTTGTTTTATAGCAAATGGAGGAAACACTTATGTGCCTCTCCTTCCTATAGAATGTGATGAATGGAGCGAGGAAATTGATTCATACCTCTGGAGTGAGTGGGCTCAGCAGCCTGCCATGGTTGACACAGCTAAATATTGTCAAAGCCGGTGTCTCAAGGCAAGAGAAAACAAACGGGGAAATGCATGTCAGACAGATAAATGGCTTTGCTGTTTAGAACTGTCCATGGACACCATTTGTTTTCGAGATAAGGCAGAATGCTCTCTAAAGCAGTGACAAAGATAAGACAGAAGAGTGGAAAGAATGTGGAATTGTGTCCTCATCTGAGGAGAGAGGTGTACGCACCCAGACAAGTTGGACTATTGTTCCATAAACTATTCTAAATTGGTAGTCTTAGGGTCATTTTCATATTGTGCTGCCCTGCCCCAACTCAGTACCCCATATGTATGGTGATGTATATGCAGACATTTCCTGTATGCATGTCTTCTCCATTTACTTCAGTTTCATTATGCATCCAGTATGCTAATTTACTTTGTTAAGGAGAATGGAGAATGCTGAGTAGCCACACCCTGTATATTTAATGGAATTACCACTTCCATGAACAGTGGCAGATAAAGATGCCTAATACTAATAAGCAAGCCTAATTTTGACATTTATGAAGTGCACTCTCTAGTCACATGCAAATGATTGCTCCCTCCACCAGAGTTTAGCAGTTCTGTTGCTTCCTCGCCCTTGACCTTACCCACAAGGTCCCTTGCATCAAGCATCCCCATAGCCAAACCATCCACTTATACAGTTCTGATGTTCCCAGGGTCCCCCTTAAGCAATGTTCAGCACTGCTATTATTTCTGGAACCTGGCAAACAGCTGCTTTGGCAGTGGTAGAGGTGCTGCTGCTACAGCAGCCTCTGATGCTATATCCAATATTGCTGATTTCTCAACTCTTGGGACCAGATTTTGCGAGGTGGGAAGAGATTAAAGACTGCAAGTGGAAGGAGAAGACGGTCCTGGTTTCACAAATAAAACTCTCACAACCACTTCTTGACATCTGGGGCAATACTTGGTGTCACATTAGCAGCACATGGCTACATTTAGTAATTAAACTTTTAGACTACATTTGACAGTCTAATGCCTCTACAGAAGTAAAATTTATTCTGCAAGTTATGCAGTCAGCCCTCCATATTCACTAGAGTTTGGGGATACTGTACCCCAAACTCTAGTGAATATGGAGGGCTGACTGCATAACTTGCCGAATAAATTTTACTTCCGTAGAGGCATTAGACTGTCAAATGTAGTCTAAAAGTTTAATTACAGGATCCCCATGAAAGCAGAAAAATCACAAATATCAAAATGTGTGTGTGTCTGTGGGAAGGATGCTGAGGCATGGTGGAGAAAATGGATACCCAGGGTCCAAATCAGGTCACAGAAAAGGAGATGAGTTGGTGTGGTGGCCCTGTACTTCCTCTCTTGCCCATTTCCTTCCTTGGGTGGTTGGGGGCATTGGGACATGGTTCGTGGTACTGAGATACTGGAGTATGAGTCAGGCACCAGCTGGTGGTGGTGGTGGTGGTAGTGGTGGTGGAGGAGGAGGACACTGACGACCAGAGGTGGGTTTTTAAAGGGCTACATGGGCTGATTGGAGCTGCCAAGAGGGAAGGTTCCTCTGGAATAGAAGGCCCTGAGGTGGGAAGGGCAGGGCTTAGAGAAACCTGCAGATAAATTTGTGAAAGTTAAACCTGCAGATGTGGAGGGCTGACTGTACTTTCACGTGGCAGACCTTGATGTTATAGCCCTGTCAGATGGAACCATGTCCCCAGAGAACTTTTGTTTAGCCTAGTGTTACTGCCCTGGCTAGCCCGAGCTTGGGGGATATTAAAAAGATATCTTTTGATATCAATAATTCGGCTTCACATACCCATTCCCCTCCACGTGCTTGCGAGGTCCCCGGACAAGCACGCATACAGGCTCGGCGGATAATCGCCATAATATTCTGAAACAATACAGGCAGGCCAGAAATAGCCGACTCGCAGCTTCAGGAGACCTCCAAGGCAAGTACCTTCATTAAGTATGCACGCAACTTTCAAAAGATCCTCTGCCCTACGGCGGCAGCTTGATGATCTGACTATACAACGCTCAAGTACTCCGCGTTTCCATACTGGCTATCGTATTGACAATTTGGCTATAATTCAATCATTCAAACTATGACCTTTCGGAAGCTTTGTCTCCAGCCCCAAATCTATTGTTTTCCCCAAGTCCAAACTAGCCTGCGGTCACAATTCTCCTTATAAAAACTGCTGATTTTGAGCAGTTCTTCGGATCGCTCTTGGCTTCCATCCCACCTTGCTGTCACTTTGTCCAGCGAGCCTTCCCCTCAGCTCCACGTGCTGAGATCCACGCTCCCCAGCTTCTCCATTTCTGACCGGATTTCAGGACAGGTGTAGTATTACCCAAACCAAAAACTCCTCTAAAAATCCTTCTATCCCACTCCAACCTTTATTTCTATAGTTTCTCTGTGTGTTTGTGTTGCATACACCGATTGATTGTATTTTTAATAAAATTCACATTAGTTATTTCACTCCGGTGTGCTCCTTGACTCGGCCTGACCCTGTAGACATTGGGTTCAAGATCTCGCTACGTTACCCTGCCTCTCGCAGTGCTAACTTGTGCTTTTTGACTAATTTACCCAACTTGTATAATTTTGAGAGCAATTTGGTGTCCCTCCCGGGACCCCCAGAAAACAGGGTAATACTAGAGTCTTTTGGCATTCAGTTTTTAAGTTGAGCGTTTTGCCCACAACATTTCAGCAAACAGCTACACAAGATCACGGTAGTGAAACATTAAGCTTTAGGCTGTCATGTGTCTGCTAGAGGAATCACCAGAGAGGAAGAATGTGAGTCTTCGAAGTGAACGGATGACTGAGGATCAAGAGATTACACACAGAGACCCTGAAGGATACAAAAGGCTGCAGTCCTCAAGTGGGAGCTCAGCTTCTGAGGTAGAGGCTGAGACCCTTCCAGTCCTTTAGAAGAGTGACACTTGAAGGGATGAATTATGTGGGAATCCACCAGAAGATCTGCACAGCTACAAAGGAGGACTTTCAGGAGGAGGAGTCTCCTCAAATGAAGGACCCTCCACCTAGGAAGACTCAACACAGCAATATCTGCATTTAAACTCTGACGTGGCTCATGAAACTTAGTCCTAAAAGCCTATTTCTGTCAGTGGCTGGACCTCTACGGCTATTTCTGTGTTCTTGCTTAATTTGACTCATACTGTGACTTGATCTGATTCTCCCAGATCATACTTTGATACCAGACTGCCTGATCTTGCCTCTATATTCTACTGTAGTTTGGACTGACTTGCTTTCTGATTGGGCAATTTGACTTTGGTTTGCCTACTGACCCTGGTGTTAGATCCATTTGACTGTCTATCAATACGTTGTTGTCATAATATGAACCTTTGGACTAGGCTGACATTGTTGCAGAGATCTGCCTGATCCAAAGTAGGACATAGTCATCAGTGGGTACCAAGTTGTTTTTCAAGATCCTGTTGTTTCTGAAATTTATTCTTGTGGTTGCTTGGAAGCAAAGTGGTGAGGGTCCCAGTGCTCCTTTTGGGGAAAGGGCAAAAGAAATGCCATTTCGTCAAAGGAGTACTGAGAGAGTAGAAAGAGTAAGTGCCTCTTTTAGAAGCACCTACCCTCTGTACTCTCTTGATGCCTCTTCGGGGGGAAATGGCATTTCTTTCACATTTTTCCCCAAAGCAGCACTGAGACCCTTCCTTTCCAGGCACTGCTTTAGTGGAAAATTGTTCTTTAGGCCTGCCTCCCATTCACAACCTTCTTTTAGGAAATTCCAGTTATTCTACGCTCCTAGTTCTTGAAGGATCTCCGCATGCTACTCCACATACCATTAACAAGCCTCCTTTCCTTTGCTTTGTTTACTGGAAGAATAAGGGATAAGGCTGAGCAACTTTAAACAAACACATGAATATTTAAATAAATATTTGAATATTTAAATCTAACTTTAAATATTTAAATCTTGAGTCAAGTCCTGGAGATCCCCAGCAACAAATTATATTTACAGAGGATCCTGCTAAAGAAAAAGTTAAGAACCACAGGTTTAGATTATCTAGACACATTTCAGTCTGGTTTCATTCCCTTTTATGGAACAAAGACAGTTTTGGTCACCCTGGTAAACAACCTACCCTGGAAACTGGACAGTACTATGTCCCTCTTGGTTCTGCGGGTCTCTCAACAACTTTTGAAACTATTAACTATGATGCCTTTCTAAAGTACCTCTGTGAGATGGGGTTGGAGACATTCTTTTTACAGTGGCTCCAATCCTTCCTTGGAAGTGCACACACAGGGGGTGATGCTGGAGGACTCCTTTTCAACATCCTGGGCACTGATCTGTGGTATTCCTCCAGGCTGAGTTTAATCCCCCTTGCTGTTTAACATATGCATGAAACTGCTGAGAGATATTGTCTAGAGATTTGGGGTTTGGTGTCATCTGTGTGCCAGTGGCACTCAACTCTATCTCTCTTCTCCATCTAACTCCAAGGACTAAACCAATATCTGGTGTCAGTAATGGTCTGGATGAGGGTGAACAAATTGAAACTAAGTTCAGACAAGACAGAGTTGCTCCTGGTCAATTGCAAGGTAGGTCAGGGAACAGCAATTCAACCTGTGCTGAATGGGGTTACCTTCCCTTTGAAATCCCAGGTTCACAGCTTGAGTGTATTCCTGAACTCAGCCTTGAACCTGGAGGCCCACATTTCAGTGGTGGCTGGGAGTGCAGTTGCACAATGAAAACTAGGGCATCAGTTGCCAAGTCTGATATGGCCATGGTAACACATGTCTTGAGTACGTCCTGTTTGGTTCTGTAATGCATTCTATGTGGGTCTGCCTTTGAAAACTGTCCAGAAACTTCAGTTAGTCTGAAATGCTGCAGCTAGACTGCTCGCTGGGGCTGGTTATAGGGAACACGTTGAAACTGCTTCAGGGACTATTAAATGCATTTCCAGGCACAAATCAAAGTGCTGATTATGATCTGCCTATAAAGCCCTATAAAGCTTATCTCTAGACTGTCTGAAAACATGCATTCCCCATATTATGGCTGTGTCTTACAATCTCTGGGGGAGGGCTTTCTCTCCATCCCACTCCACTTCCAGGCTCATCTGGTGAATACACAAGAGAGAGGCTTCTCAGCGACTGCTCCTAGGCTATGGAACTCCCTCTCAAAGGAAGTCTGCTTGGCCCCTTCTCTCTCTTTTATAACTGGCAAGCAAAAACTTTAATTAAAAGGCCTTCAGCCTTTAACTGCTTGGGGTAGAGAGATGTGCTATGGAGAGAGAGAGAGAGAGAAAGAGAGAGAGAGAGAGAGATTTAAAAGTGTTTTGTGTGTTTTAAATTGTTTTAAATTAATGTCTTAAAGTAATGTTTTAATTGGATTGTTTAATGTTGTTTTTGCCTTTTTACAACATATTGTTTGAGCTATCTTAATTTGCATTGTAAATGTCTTGAGGTCCCATTTTGAGACAAAAGCAAGATATAAATCAAATAAATAATAAATAACAGGATTCACCCAAGCATGCAGCTGGGACTAAGACCCAGAGAGAATGGGATACATGTAAGGCTCCAAACCCAGGTACTAGCAGAAGCCCTGCTAATGTTTCTAATGTTAGAATAACCAAGTGCCCTTTTCTCTGTTTGACGATCAAAATATTTGTGGACTTGGACTGCTAGTTGTATAGTGGCAGTGGAATAGCATCCTCCACCATAGTCTTAGGGCAAGGAGTCCAATTTAAAGGAATATGAGAATATGGTCTTCATAACTCATAACAATAGAAAAGAATAGCCAGGGGCTGCTGTTGCTATTCCCCAGAACTTGTTACCTGTGGAGCTTGTCTCCCTCTGCCTGTAGTGGATCCAACCCTGATGGCAGGCACTATAATGTCAAACAACATCGCGGAGTTGGTAGAGACCCAAATGGCAGTCTAGTCTGTCCTGCCACCAGAGCACAACATCCACAAATAAGCATCCCTAAGAGGTGAGACATCCAATCTCTGCTAAGAAACCCACTAGCAAAGAAGCATCCACTACTCTAAGGGCACCCTGTCAAGCAGCTCTTACTGCCATTCTTCCTAGTGTTCAATCTAGTTTCTCTTAACGATAAGAAGAATTAGAATCTAGAAAGCAGAGTTGATGAAGGCAAAATGGAAATTCTAAAGAGCCAATTTCCACTGTGGTTTTTTGGGGGGAAAGCTCATCCCCTTTCCCGTTATATATATAGCATGCTATATGTTTGCAGATTTCTTTGAAGGAATATGTAGACAAGCAGTGTACTGGCTTGGCTCAGTGAACTGGATCACGAGCAGCCAGTCTCCATTCTTTACTGGCCCAGCAGGAAGATACAGCAATGGCCTTAAATCCATTAATTGATGCAAAAGAGATGCATGCAAGACTGTCTGCTGTGGACAAATGTTGTACTGTTTTTAATGACACATAGAGACAGAAAAGCACCACCTGTGCACCTGGCTCACTTTATATAATAGCACAGGACATAATATCCCTATATGGAGGCACTCTTGTACCTCTGGCCTTTTTTTTTTTTCCAGTGCCATCTCCCCACCACCACCAATTATCTGCTTATTATGTAATTGAGTTCTTGGTCTGCCATGGTCTGTTTGGCCCTGCAGGACTGTGAACTGGTTGGTGTTGTGGAAAAAACGTGGAGAGACAGGCAACAACAGAAGCATTTCAGCCTTGCAAAGTTCAACCTGAGAAGGGCAAATGGGTGTATGGGTGTATTCTGTTCAAACATCTGTTCCTCATGCCCTCCACAAATCATATGGAAAAGCACAGCATCTAAGAAAGAGTTTAGTGGCAAAGCTGTGCATGTTCTTTGTCACAAAAATAAAGCCATCTGCCTAGACATTGATGTTCATTCAGAAAAGAACACCCGAGGTACCTTCTGGCAAGGCTGATGTTCCAAGGCATGTTGCTGCCTGAGGCAGAGCTTGGAAAATTACTGTTTTGCTTTAGAACTCCCAGCATCCCACTGGCCATCTTGCCTGGAAGATTCTGGAAACTGGCCCAAAAAAGTGAATTTTCCAAGCAGTTTCCTCAGGTAGAGCAGGAAATTATCGCCCTCCCTCACACGCATATCCAAGGTGCACAAAGCCGAAAACCAGGCAGGATATTTTGGCGTATGAGACTGAAAAATCTCAAAATGCCCCTCCTTGCTCCTGAAACGACAGATATATTACTAACAAATGAACTGAATTAACAGTTGGCACCTGTTTTGTGGTATCCCTGGGGCAACCACCTCACTCTGCCTAATGATAGCATCGGTCCTGCCCTGACTTTGCTGCGGGAAGGCCACTGTTGTGCGGTTTATCTGAAAACCAGGGCTAAGATGGAACCCTGTGCCATCTAATTAGTCATGAACGCAAAGACGGTTCCAGTGAGTGAGTCATAAATGTTAATGGCACTTGTAAGCATAAATCACCTGTGAGACAAGCTAGGAACTAATCCCATAAATTCCACTCTTAAATATTCTTGGCAATGGCTAAGGCTGGAAAAGTGCTGCACCCCCCCCCTCCCCACAACACTTCAACTGCTCAGCAATGGCAAGGTAATTAGTTTCTGCCTCCTGTCTGCACTTTTGGAGTAATTTGGGAAGGGGGGGGGAGTCCCATTCGCTACAGTAGACAAACAAGAATCTGTGTTTTTCTGGCTGTAACTCCGCCTGCTCTAATCTGCTGCACTGGCCATTGACTTGCCTAATTATGTGTATTACAACTGCAGAAGGCATACAGCAGCGGCAGCGGGGGGCTCACTGTGGAATGAGTACAATGATTGTTCCATCTGTTCCTGCAGAGCTGAATGGGGTTGGGCACTGAGGCCAAGCAGGCAGGGCGGGGTGACGGGTGGGTAGGCGGGGTGGGGGGGATGCCATCTAACACAGGTGCCTCTGGCAGGCGGGGGGGGGGACTCCCTTTACCAGGTGCTGCCAGGGAACAGCAGCAAGAGCAGCGGAAGCCAGCCTTGCTCTTTGTGCTTAATTACATCTGACTGAAGCTTCCTATTTTGAATCAGCCAAGACAGACAGGCAGAAGAGCTGAAAGAACACTGGAGGTCCTGACAGGACTTTTGAGTCTCCTTTGCCTTTGTGTGTTTGGTGATCTGGAGGCCATTTTGATCAGATTTTCAGCAAGGGCGGGGGGTAGGGGAGAAAGTGACTTAACTCCTTCTCTGTCTCCCTCCTTTCTCCTGGGGGGATCTGGAGGTGTGCTAACCTTTGCAAATATATCTGGAATCCTGTGGTTATGAGCCACAGGTGAAGATACATTTCACTTTTTGCCTCCCACCCCCCTGTGGAATTTCTCCCCCCAGTCCTTGAAACTGCTTTTCACAACATGAAATAAATGCAGATTTTTACAGTTGGGTCAAACGAAATGTTTCTCCTAATTAAGAAACCAGGCATTTGGCTTCACAAATCTGTAGGTTTATATCCTATGTCCCTTCACTCCAGCTCCTCTCTCTAAGCAACATTTTGTTATATGTTTAAGGATGTGTGATGGTATTCTGGACCATGTTAGGATTGCAAATTTGGAACCAAGAGGTAATACTTACTCTGAATTAATTAACTGACAGGAGGGGAATATTTGCTTTAATCAGCAAGAAGCAAACTTTTAGGAAATCTTGCACTGAACAAGTGGGATTTTTTTTAACTCCAAATCCAGTGTACTGAAGTTTAGAACTGTCTATGCTCAGGTTTAGGAATAATGTTCTTTTGTTTCCTGAATCCACTTATGAATTCCACTGCCCCCACCTCCACCCCTAATTGGAAAACTCATATACAACCACCATTATGTTAGGTACTGCTCCTTAACAACGTGATTTACCAGAAAATGGCTTGAGACATTTCTTCTAATATTATGTTACCTTGGCAGTGGGGAGGGGAAGTACATCAAATGGCATAAGGCAGTGGTTCTTAACCTGGAATCCAGGAACCCCTGGGGGTTCTGAGGAGCCCCCACAAGGGGTCCAAAAAGCTCTGTTGCTAGATACCAACAG
This sequence comes from Cyclura pinguis, assembly GCA_030412105.1. Lineage (NCBI taxonomy): Eukaryota > Metazoa > Chordata > Lepidosauria > Squamata > Iguanidae > Cyclura > Cyclura pinguis. Next base: position 60,309,596 of record CM059600.1, on the reverse strand, counting down.
CAGAGGCAGCAACAGGGACGCAGCAGTGGGGCGTGTATGGGTTTGTTGACAAACGAGGGAGCAATTTGGGCATGTTTGCATGCCTGCCACCATCTCCCTTTTATCAGGGATGTGGCAGCTGGGAGTATGGGCACTAAGGGACATGATGGCAGGTGTATGTGTGCACCCAAACTGCTCCCTCATTTGCAAATGAGGGAGCAGTTTTGGCACCCTCCCCCCCCAGGCTGCCACATCCCTGACAACCCTCCCTACCAATGTGTTCCTGACATAAGGGGCATAGATAAAGATGTGTGTGTGTGTGTGTGTGTGTGTATGTGCCCAAACTATGACTCTGGAGACCAGCATTTGAATCACCACTTGGCCATGGAACCCACTGGGTGACCTCAGGCAAGTCACATACTCTCGGCTTCAGAAAAAGAAGATCTTGCTAAGAAAAACTCCATGATAGGTTCGCCTAAGGGTCACCATAAGTCAGTTTTCAAAGGGGAGAGACATGATGGCTAGAAAGAAACTCCCCCTGTCAGGGGCACTTTGTTATTGTATGTCTTCAAGTCACTTCTGACTTACATCAGCCCTATGGTGAACCTATTCCAAGGTGGAGGTTTTTTGGCAAGATTTGTTCAAAGGGGTTTGCCTTTGCCTTCCTCTGAGGCTGAAAGAATGTGACTTGCCTAAGGTCACCCAGTGTCTGAGCAGGGATTTGAATCCTAGTCTCCAGAAGCCTTTAATAAATAAATAAACATTTGAATAATTAAATAAATATTTGAATATTCAAATATAAATTTAAATATTTAAATCTTGAGTTAAGTCTTGGGAGTCTGCTGCAAAAAATTATATTTACAGGGGATCCCCAGTAAAGAAAAGGTCAAGAAGCACTGACATAAAGGCGTATGATTTACTGAGACAATTTTTGTCCCACCTGTATTTGTATTTGTATTTGTATTTGTATTTGTATTTGTATTTGTATTTGTATTGTAACCTGTATATAGCAACTGGCTAAAAATTTTGGGACATTGTTTACAACTCTTCAATTGACAACATCATAGAATATCTACATTGTAGGTCTCATTGTATAAGGATTCTGCAGCAAAACACAACTTTAGGGGACTAAACTGTCCTGTCCTGGAGCATGAGAGTTTAAGAATGTTGATGTTTCCAGAAATGAAAACCAGCCATTACTCCTTTATCCCAGAATGCATCACTAAGAATAATCAGTCACCTGTACAACCTCTAGTGATTCAGTCAGTCTGCAACTCAAACTCATAACCACAACATCTTCGAGGGGTTCACACTACACAGTTATGGTGCTATGATTCTGCTTTAACTGCTGTGGCAATATCTTATGGAATCCTAGAGTTTGTAGTTTGTGAGGCACTTGAGTTCTCTGGGTGAGAATTTTAAATGCCCCTCTTTACGCTGCAAATCCCAGGATTGCATAGGATGTTGTCATGGCAGTTACAGTGGAATCACAGTGCAGTGACAATGTCATGTGAAAAGGCCACAGGTTTTGTTTTTTTCCCAGTCTTCATCTGCCTCATCCTTTCTGTTGTAAAACTGCCAAACATGAGGAGTTGTTCTGGAGAACTTAAGAATGGTTTCCATACTTTTGTGGCATTTTGGTTAGCTGTGGACTATCTGTGCGTATGTGTGTATGTGTTTGTGTGGGAGAGAGAGAGAGAGAGTTTTAATGTTACTGCTCTTAGAGGAGGCAAGCTTTCTCTGGTTCCATTAATACTTTAGCTTTGAAACTAATACTGTTAGGTGAGAACAGAAACGGTTTATAAGAAGGATTACTTAAAAGAAAAGAAAAGATCCCCAACCAAATTGAGAGAAAGAAAAATAGAAAGACAGAAAGAAAGAGAGAGAGAGGAATGCTAGTGTTCTGGAACTGCTACCACAAAAGCCCCTGATCTCTCAACGTCACACAGACGACTGTCATATCCTTCAGTGGCTGCTCTCAGTTGGGACTAAAAGTGTGAGGGTTCATGTAAATATCTGTGTTGGAATCACTTGTAATAACTCCTCCGAGTGACGTGAAAACAGAAATCTGCAGAGCTTCCACTATGAGGTGATTTCCCTCGGTGCTGCTCAGTTCACAGTCTCAGTGCTAACTGCTTATTGTGCTAATGGCATCCTCTCGCCAGAGAAAACATTATACTTCACATCTGAAGTGGTTGGCAGAAGCTGTAATCGAGGTGTGAAGTGACTTTCCACAGAAGAACATGGTTTTTGTACTGCTCAGCGCCGGCTTCTTTGCTTGTGTTGCCACGCAGAACTCTATTATTGAAAACTCCTGAGCAATTAGCGTTTATAAAAGGAACTGGCGGCCTTTCTGTTGCCAAGGATAGGGGTGGTATTATTACTCTCTGTGGATGCTATTCTAAATCTGACATTTTACAAAGGAGAATCAATGCTGCTTAAACATTGTTACATGTAGAAGAATCATCAACAAGCATTTAACCTGAAAACTGGTGGTATTTTTTGCAAATTTTTTGCCAATTTTTTTAGGGTAAGTTTTTTTAAATGGTGTATACTTCTTTAGTATGCTGAAAGTGTGGTGTGCTGGTAGCATATTGACCTAAGCCAGGAGGGACCCGGACTCAGATCCCTGTTAAGTCATGAAATGGACTTTGTATACAGCCAGCCCTCCAGATTTACAGATTTAACTTTCATGAATTTGATTACTGTATATTTGCGAGTTTCTCCAACCCCTGACCCTGACCCCAGGGACTTCTTTCCTGGGGGAACCTTCCATCTTGCCAGCGATAATCAGGCCAAGCTGCCCTTTAAAAACTCACCTCTGGTCGTCCTCCTTCACCAGCCACTGCTTGGTCACTGCTTTTCCCTGATCTGGTTTGGACCCTTGGTGCCTGCCCTCCCCACTGTGCCTCAGCCCCCTTCCCACAGACATAGACACAGACACAGACAGAGACACACATACACATTTTGATATTTATAGCCCCCCCCCCATTTTTGCAGGAGTCCTGTGCCCCTAACCCTAGCAAATGTGGGGAGCTGACTGTATAGTCACATACACTCTGCATCACCTACCTCACAAGTTCTTATGAAGATAATGTAAAGGTATATACATCTCTGAGTTGCGTGGAGGAAAGGTGTCTTAAAATTAAAACATATATATATTGTGCATTTCCTCATGCAGGAATCATGTCGCCCTCCAGAGGCTGTCAAATCGCCATCTCTCAGTAGCCTTACCCAGCATAACTAATAGTGAAGAATGTTGGGAGCTGCAATCCAACAACTTTTGTAGCTCTGCATGATTCCCATCCTTGTCCAAATGGCTTCACAGAACACTACGGTCATTTCCGCACTAGACTGTTATAGCGCTATTATTCCACTTTCAACATCCTATGGAATCCTGGGGTTTGCACTTTAGGGAGGGGCATTTAGAATTCTCAGCCAGAGAGCTCTTTGGCCTCGGTAAACTACAAACCCCAGAATTCCACACGATGGTGAAAGTGAAATAAGAGCACTATAACAGTGTAGTGTAGAAATGGCCAATGTCAGCTAACTGGGACATCAGCTAATGTCAGCTAATTGGAAACCCCAGGATTCCATAGGATGTTGAGTAATAGCACAGTCTAGCACAGAAATGACCAATGTCAGCTGATTGAGACATGTGTAATCCTTTCCTTCTTGTCACAACACTTTTGAGAGCAGAGCTTTCACCGAAGATGTCCCAATGCATGGCAGAAAGAAGCTGGAATTACTCTGGAACTAGGTTTGCATAAACAGATAGAAAGACAGACACCACATAATTTTTAGGTACATTTCTTTGTAGGAACTTGGCTGGATCTTAAGACCGCTCCAGAGACCAGGACAAGGAGCAATGGATTCAAGCTGCAGGAAAGGAGATTCCACCTGAACCTCAGGAAGAACTTCCTGACAGTCAGAGCTGTCTGGCAGTGGAATATGCTGCCTCGGAGTGTAGTGGAGTCTCCTTCCTTGGAGGTTTTTAAGCAGAGGCTGGATGGCCATGTGTCGGGAGTGCTTTGAGGGTGTTCCTGCATGGCAGGGGGTTGAACTGGATGGCCCGTGTGGTCTCTTCCAACTCTACATTTCTATGATTCTATGATCATCAGGGAAGGCCTTTCTCTTGGTCTTGCCATCCTCACAGGCACATGTGAAGACACAAGAGATGGCCTCTTCAGGAACTGCTGTCAGACTCAGGAACTTCCTGCCAAGGCAGACTAGATCGGCCCCTTCCCCGTTTTCCTTCCAATGACTGGCAAAGGCTATTTGGTCGAGCAGTCATTCAGCATCCAACTGGCTTCTGTTGAAGAGGTTTTCAATGAAGCGGTGCTTCTGTACCTTTTCCTGTTTTTCTGCTGTGCGTTTGAAATTGTTTTTTACTTCGGTGGCTGTGACTATGACCATGTGTCTCAGCCTACTCTCTCCCTGTGACTGTGTTAAGACAAAAGATACGAAGGGCCTTTCTGCACTACACTGTTATAGTGCTATTATTCCACTTCCAACATCCTGTGGAATTCAGGGGCTTGTAGTTTACTGAGGGCAAAGAGTTCTCTGGCTGAGACTTCTAAAGGTCTCTCCCTAAACTGCAAACCTCAGAATTCCATAGGATGTTGAAAGTAGAATAATAGTACTATAACAATGTAGTACAGAAATGGCCTTTAGGGACTGAATCTAAGGGCAAGTTCACACATAACATTTTCCTAAATGTGCAAATGTATGTTTGCAAGGAAAGCATACTCAACAGGGATTTAGAAGCACTGATTGTTCAAAGCAGTCTTTAAGGTCTTGGCCCAATTTAGTTGTGTTCCCCACTTTCTGTCAGCTTGTGGTCAGCCATACTCATGATTGTTTGAAACATTCACCATGTCCAGGGCATTATACCAACTGGTGACATTTTGCAGACAACTCCATACAGTCCATGTGTGAGCTGAGTAAAGGCAAAGAAAATTGTGGAGTATGACCTTGACACAAGATCTAATGACTCCATTTATTTTCAGTATTGAACACCGGAAGCAAAGGGTAAAAAAAAACCCAAACCAAAGAAACATCTAATGATGAACTTTGCCTGAAGAGATAATTTTGGACAACAAAGGTAACAGATGCACCATTCAATACTTCCAGTTAGTATAACAGCATTGAGTCATTAGTTAATTTTTTTTTAAACTTTCCATGGGAACTTCAGTCCTATTATTTTGCAGTATGACTCACACTGTGCACCAGCCTCCCAATTTAAGAGTGCTCAATATAAAGATTGAAAAGCTAAAAATAGAGAAAAATATATTAGAACAGCTGCGGCTATTATCCTACTAGGGAAGAAGAGGATTCCCAGTAAAATAATTCGCAAACATCTGGCACCTATAAGATTCAGGCATGTAGTTCTCCCTGCTATTATTCCAGACTTTAGACTTCCTGATAGTGCCAGTTCCAGATATTTGGTATCACCTAGACTTCTCTAGCCCCATTCCCCCTGCCCAGAAAAGTATCTGATGAAGTGCAATATGCCCACAAATGTTTATCCTGTCATAAATGTGTTAGTGTTCATGGCTACCCTTCTTGAAAAAAATTACCCTGAGGATGAACAGCACAGTTTTACCATGGGAGAGCCATGGATACCTATCTAACATCTGAGATTGAGAGAAGAGATTTCCAAGTCACATCCAGGCCGATGCAAATAATCTATTTCAGATATGGAAGTACTTCTAAGTAATTACAGGCAAATAGAAGCATTTCCACATAAAATCTGCACACTGTACCTGTACATTGTACCTACAATTCCACCCTTCCCTCTGTGTGTGTGAGAGAGAGAGAGAGCGAGCATGTATCTGGGGTTTGGGGGTGAGTACTTCAGCAGCCTGTGGGTCCCCCAAAATACCCACTCCCACCTATTGTTGACCTTGGCTCAGAACTTGGATGCAATATTTTTTTTTGCCAGGACTAGTGTAGATGCTTGCTGAAGATTCTAGGAATTGCAGTCCAACATGTTAATTTTTTTCAAGCTTTGCACTATTAATGTTAGTTACTTTTTTTAAAAAAAAGATGATAGTTAAACCATGCCTGAAGTAACCTAACATGAACTTAGAAGTAGAACAGTTGCCAACATCCCTTTGTCTGTCAAGTGTTCAGGCACGTGGTTGTCAAATAACTCCGGATACTGTTATAGCATGAAACTGATTTTCCAGATCTATTTCAATCAAGTTTCAGGCTTGGTTTGAGAACAGTCTTTGTCACTCGGTGTAATGATTTTTTGCTGAAAGAAAGACAATGGGAATACAACCCAATTGTGTCTCTTAGAAGTCTCAGAAGGTTGGCTATTAGGCTGGTTATTGGAGATGTTGGAGATGCAGTAGTTCTCCCCCTACTTGGGTAGCCGATTTCAGAGGGTGGTGGAATTGTTGCTTGGCATTTATAGTATGTAATCACACATGGATCATTTTCCCTTCATGATGTTTAAAATCTGCATGAAACTACTGGGGGAGGTTATCCAATGATGTGAAGTGCAACCAAATAACACCCTGCTGATTTTTAGTCTGTCACTGGTATTAAGATGTTATATTCATGCTGTATTTGTGGTTTTAATTTGTACTTGTAAGCTGCCCAGAGAACCTCTGTTATTGAATCTCAGATAATTATTGAAATTTAATTAATGCCCAGCATTCTCATTCACAGTAGGGCACCTCTGGACAGGGAGGTTGTATTCTGCAATCTTTATAAAAGTATGAGATGAGGACAGCTGTGTTTTTGTAGTCACCCTTGACCAAAATAACAACCCACCCCCTTTTCCCTTTGCTTTTAAAGCCCCATCTAAACTGTGTCCACAGGCTAAAGGAGATGCAACAGCCAAATGAGTGCAGCAAACCTGAAGAAGCACTATTTTTTCCTCTAAAAAAGAGTAGCTTCAGGAGAAGATGATGTGAAGCAGAGCAGGTGGAAGCATGTGTGTGCTTAACCCTTTCTCCACCTGCCATTTTTTCAAAATGTCCTAAGGTACTCCCCAACTCCCAACTTCCTCAGAAGATGCTTTATAACTGTGTAGCCCTATTCAGGTGTGCTGCAATCCGATTAAATAAACATGTGTAGAGGGAGCATACTAGCCTCATTCCTCCCTGTCATCTATCTATCTATCCATCCATCCTTCCTTCCTTCCTTCCTTCCTTCCTTCCTTCCTTCCTTCCTTCCTTCCTTCCTTCCTTCCCTTATATCCCACCTTTCTTCTCTTATATCCCACCTTTTCCCTTATATCCCACCTTTCTTCCCTTATATCCCACAAGGCAGTTTACGGAAGACAGAAATTTACAATAACAGAAAATACAGTTAGAGATACAAAAGTGGAGATTAAAACAGTAGTAAAAAAACCACAGAATTAAATCCATTCAAAATCTTACTTCAAAGCAAAGATTAAAAACTCTCTGTGTGCGCGTGTGCTCACCTTCAAGTCACCTGTTGACTTATGGTAACCTCATGAATTTCATAGTGTTTTCTTAAACAAGGATTACTCAGAGGTGGTTTTGCCAGCTCCTTCCTCTGAAATATAGCCTACAGCACCTTGGCAATCTCCCATCCAAATACTAATCAGGCCTGACCCTACTTAGTTCCAGGATCAGATGGGATCTGGTGCCTTTTGGGTATTTAGGCAGTACGGCACCACAAAAAGTCCTTCTCTTATGAACAATCAATACCCAAAGGCTTGCTGGAATGGAAAAGTCTTAACCTGCTGCTGAAAAGACAGCAGAGAATAAACCATCGTAGCTTCCCAATGGAGCAAATTCCAAAATCTGAAAGCAGCCACAGAGAAACCCTTCCCCCTTGTTCCTAACAGTCATGCTTGTTTAGGTGGTGGGACAGAAAGAAAGGCCTCTCCTGAATATGTCAGAGCTCAGGCTGGCTCATATGGGAAGGTGTGGTCCTTCAAATAGCCTGGGCCTAAGCCAAAGATTTGTAGATCAGAACTAGCACTTTGAATTATGCCTGGAAACTGAACGGCAGCCTCATCACTCTATTCTTATATAGAACCACATTAACTTTTTGTGTATTTTAGCTATATTGTATTTGTTTGTAAGATGCCTTGAGTCCCAATTATTTTTTTTGAGAGGAAGGAGCAGATTATGAGGAAAAAGAGAAAGAGGAGGACAATGGTGATGATAATGGTGATGATAACGATGGTACCATAGCACTGGTTAAGTGGATACAACACCTCCAGCCTCCTCTTCTTGGCCACACAGGTGAAGCCTCGAAGAGCATGCAAGGCTATAGGTTCACTCAGTGGTGTAGCTAGAACTTTTGCTGCCGGGCAGCGGTCCCTGAGTTTGCCGCTCCTCCTAGGGGAGGGAGGACCGATCCAAAATACCAAATAAATACTGCTCTATTGGCATTGGGTGATTGGGCTCTGGGCGTTCACATTCACAAGGGGCGCTCTGCATGTGCTCAGAGACACACCAGCATTCCTGTGCTGGCGAGCACTCCCCCTCTCTTTCTCCCCGCTTCCCTTCCTCCTCAGAAGGTCGGCTGGGCTGGGCTAATGCCCGGTCTCAGAGGTAGGGGGGGCTCTCCCCACCTCCTCTCCTCTCCTCTCCTCTCCTCTCCTCTCCTCTCCTCTCCTCTCCTCTCCTCCTTTTCTCCTTCCCTCCTTCTCTGACTGACCTGGCGGTCTGCCGGTGTTGGCACTGCTACTTTGGCTGGAAACAGGTTTGACTCCAGATTGGAAGGGAGAGAGGGAGGGGAGGGGAGGGGAGGGGGAGGGGCGAAAAGATAGCCCTCTTTCCCAGGGTGACATACCCCTCCAGCAGACCTCTCCGGGAGGCTCCAGTGCCCATCTAGTCGCTGGATATCTGCCAGCGTGTGGAGGGTGACCCGGTGCCATCCCCAAAAATATGCTGCCTGGGGCGCCCTGCCTCCCCGCCCCCCCCCCCGGTACACCACTGGGTTCACTATAGCTGATTCATGTCACACTAAACCATGGTTTGGTATAATAGTCAAATCCACCCTGCTTCTCTTCTCCCACTATATATCCAGGGTTGGTTTTAATATGACTGCCCATGGATGCAGCTTGAGCCTGACAGGATACATGAAATAAGGATGAGCTTCTGCTTATTATTCTCAAAAAAGCTGGATCAATAATTAGTAACAATTTATTATTTGCTTGTGATTCTCCAGGGATCGTTTCTGATGTACATGCATCTCACATTATAAATAATCAATAGTGGAAAATAAGTGTTCAAAAACTTGTCCAGAGTTAGGGAAAGCAGAGTTCCGATTATATCTTTTTGTGTTCCTTTTGTCCTATTACTAGAACAATTAATTAAAAATGGTAGCACTGAGCCCTATTGATTCATTTAGCACTTGGAAGCTTAATGAGGTGTAAATCCTACAGGCAGCTGCATGGTAGAGCTGACAAAGTAATTTATATCAATTGATGTGATTAGTATAGGTCCTCAATCACTCCATTGTTGCTCCTTGCAATCTGTCATATTCTGAATGGGGGAAACCTTAACTTTTGAAATTCTGTTACAGCGGATCTAATTTTTTCTGTTGTGCTAATGAGACTAGAAATGTGAAGCTCTGCGTAGACAAATAAATACATATTGTGCCTGCTGTTGCAGTTGCTTCCTAATTGCGCACTGTTAACGTTTGAATATACATTTCTGTACATAACATGGTAGATGTCAAGTCTTCTCCTTTTACCCAGGCGTTCTCTTCCTTGTGAGGCTTCGGTGTTGATCTGTTGGGATGTTGTGCGAGATCTCTACTGCAGATGACAAAGCTCTGCTGATCATGCAGGTTAGTCATCAACTGTGCCAGAGCTATAGGTTTAGGAAACATGGCAGATATGTGTTTTAGCTTAATCTTTCAAACGTCTTTCCCACTTGTTATGTGCCTCCAACTTGTTTCTGACTTATGGTGATCCTAAGGCAAAAACAAGGTTCTCTGGGGCTGAGAGTGTGTGATGCACCCAAGGTCACCCAGGGGGGTTCCATAGCTGAGCAGGGAATCGAACCCTGGTCTCCAGGATTGTAGTCCAACCCTCAAACCACTACACCATGCCTTTCCCTTTCCAATTGAAAAAAACCCTTATTTATGACCATGCATACCTGAATTAGCTTACATTTGTTTTTGGTTTTGTTCGCTAGGCTTCTCTCATCTCCAAAGGTTGGAAAATTATTGTTTTTGGACTTCAGCTCCAAAAACCTCCCATTCCTGCTCTCTTTTTTCTCCACTTCCAAAAGTTAACTTGGAAGCTACTTTCCTCTCTTTTTACTATGTTACTTATTAACTGATGGCAGTGCACTACACACAAAGATTCATATGATGCTATTATAACACATATGTTATAAGTCTATAGAGGAGGAAAAAGATTATGCAACTTCATTTCCATGTTATGAGGTGGATTCTACCCCACTGGATAAATGAATGTAGTTCTTTTGAGATGCTACAGAATGCTTTTGCTGTTTTTCCTAGTGTAAGGTTACTTCCCAGCAGCTATACAAGATGTCTTAGCTCCCTGTGGATTTGGTTCTGGACTTTCATTCTTCATATTTGTATCTACCCAGGCCTCTATTCTTTTCCCACCCCAGTGTATTACAGTTGTTGTTGCTGCTTTGCTGTTGTTGTTATTATTGTTGTGTGCCTTCAAGTTTTTTCCAACTTATAGTGACCCTAAGGCAACCCTATCATAGGGTTCTCTTAGCAAGATTTGTTCAGAGAGGGTTTGCCTTTGCCCTCGGATATGGAGAGTGTGTGACTTTCCCAAGGTCACCCAGTGGGTTTCTATGGCCAAGCAGGGATTCGAATCCTGGTCTCCAGAGTCCCAGTCTGGCATCAGTCAGTACACACTGGTTCTCTTTGTTACAGTACAGTCTTATATATGTCTACTCAAAATAAGTTCCACTGAGCTTAATGGGGCCTACTCCTAGGAAATTGGCAGCCTTGTCACACTGCAACATTATACTGCTATTACTGTACTTTAACCACCATAGCAACATCCTGTGGAATTCTGGGGTTTATAGTCTAATGAGGCTGACAATTTTAAATGCCCCTCCCTAAACTGCAAACCCCAGGATCCCATAGCATGTTGCCATGGTAATTAAAGTGGAATATCGCACTATAATAGCGTAGTATGATAGAGCCTCCATGATGTCAGCCTTAATCCATTTAAAAGATTGACTCTTTAGATGGTTTCTCACTCATGTATTCTCAGTTTATTACCTCTAAGTTTTCTCCTTGTTTTTCTTTCTGTAGTCCCACAGCTTTAATAAAAAAAAATGCATTTTAAAAACCATAGTGGGGCTTCCAACCTTTTCATCATCTTGAGAGTTTTGAATCAAATGTGCTCGTTTTGCTGTTGTAAAGGATGGTGCTACCAGGCTAGAGCAGAAGAGACACCTATAAACATCTGTGGAATATATATTACTTTGTCATTCTTCAGTGTGCAGTGATAAGAAGCCACTTACAGCTAAAGTCTGACATAACTTATTGAAAACATTGGGAACACCTAAAAGTACATACATTTGTTCACTTATGTTCTCCAACCAGTACATTCCATTTTCATAAGAATCTGTGCTGAATAACTTACATTTGGAAAGAATGCTACATCACCAACATGCAGCACACAGAATGAGAAAATCTCCTGCCTATTAAGTTGGGGCTCTTGGATGATATTCCAGGGCAGAGGTCATAAAAGCAAATTAGGAGTAGCCAATGAGAGTTCAAACAGGCTGTCCGCACGCTAAGCCTTTAAAAGAGAGCTGCAATTTGTTCAGAATAAAACTCCGGAATTCACACCGGGCTGCTGCAAAGCAAACAGTTATTCTTGACTTGGGCCAGCCGCTTCTCAGAACAAACAAGTTATTCTCTGCTTTGTCCAAGCAGTTTCCCTCAATGCAACAGAGATTTCCAGCTGGAGGCAGGCAGACTTTCCTAATGGCCATTGCGGTTCATAACAGCCGCTTTGTCCTACGCAGCCTGTTGTGATTTCTCGCTGTGGTTGGGCCAGAGGGAACACTGAGGCCCTTTCCGAAACTTACCTGCGTCCGGCGCGGTTGCGTGGGGATCGTGTGATGAGGCTTCCATGAGGCTCTCGCGTCCTCGCTGGTTCTGCTCTGCGGGAGCTGCCTGCTGGCCAAGAGGCAACGTGAGGGCTCCGCTTCTTCCTTCCGCAGCACAGCCGGGTATTTTCCAAGGCTGCGCTGGGCAAGGAAGCACAAGGGCTGCGGCTCCAGAGCTCCACACGGACGTTAAGTTAGCGTGGGGCCCCAGAGTGGTGCATAATTGTGCTCCACTTTCAGCTAAAAGCCGAAAATGAAATAGTGGGCAATTGGCACCTGCCGCCCCCGGCAGTGTTGCGTGATTGCGAGGACGTCGTCTGAAACGCTCCTCGCAATCGCACGACACTCTGGAGGCCCTTTTGCGTGACAAATGCCATGCGAAAAAAGCCTGAGAGGAGAATACCCCAAAGCAGGTCCCTGCTCATGGCAGCAATGTACCCTCCAGTGTGCCACAGATGAAAACTGGGATGTGTGTGGCCAAGCAACATTAGAATGAGGTCAAAATGGCAGAAGTGGTTAATAAGGAAGAATACACAAGCTAGGAGAGGCTACAGCAGTTTGCTTTTGCCTGAGCCTACAGGAAAGGCAAGATTCTACCCCCTTCTCTTCTCCTCTCCCCACTGCTGGGTTACTTTTGCACTCTGAAGTCAGTTTGCAACAGCTGAAGTAAGCTGAGGAGAAAGGGAGAAAGTGAGAGAAGGAGAGAGAAACTGAGGACCTTTCCGTCCTACACTGTTATACTGCTATTATTCCATTTTCAACACCCTGTGGAATTCTGGGGTTTGTAGTTTACTGAGGCCAAAGAGCTCTCTGGCTGAAAATTCTAAATGCCCCTCCCTGAACTGCAAACCCCAGGATTCTACAGGAAGTGGAATAATAGCACTGTAGCGGTGTAGTGCAGAAAGGCCCTGGGACATTTTGACAACAGCTAAAAAAGTGGGATAGAGGATCAACCAGAACTGTCCCTGCCAAATTGGGCAATTAGGGTTATATAGCAAAGTATGATGTGAATATGATGGGCATCCTGATTTAGTTTTCCAGATTCAAAGCTGAAAATGTCAGAAACTCTAGGTTACTGCCAAATTTTGATTACACCAATGTCACCAAAGAGAGCACAAGTTTTCTGGAATCTTCTGAGGGTGACAGGAACTGAAGAAGCTGCAGCCTCTCCGTCACTATTTGGGCCCAGCCCCGGCATCTACCTCTCTCCCTGACTGACTGTAAATGAATGGAGGTTTGCCACCCAGCAAGCAAATGAGTGGGTGAATGCTAGACCAAAGACTGTAGAAAGCAACAGGTCTTGAGAAGACATAGCTGCCTCATCTACTGCTGAACTGGGAAACTGAAAGCATTACAACTGTTCCCTGAATTTAAAGCTGACATCTCTAAAGTTCAGTGGTTGGATGTTAGGACTTAAGATCATTTGAGGTACTGACTTAACCTAGATGCATGAGGATTAAAAAAACAACAAAAAAACAACACCTTGGCCAGAATGACCTGTGGGATAATTTCAGACCTCAGTGAGAATCCAATGTATTGAGAGTTAAGATCAAGGTTCGAATTAGGATACAGCGTATACTTTTTGTATTTACTGTCTCCAGTGAGCATTCTAGTGTGCTTCTAAATAGAGCAGTTTACTAACAATCACAGCATGCTACTTCTGCTTTGCCACATCATGTTGAATCAAAAATAACATGGGGCTTTTTTTTTTGGTCCGAAAATTTTACTGTTTATAGTCACTAAAACAGAAATCATAAAGTGGAAGCTGTTAAAAAAATATAATCACCAGGTACATTTTGGAAGAAGCTTCTAAGTAGTCTTCAGACAGTTCAAAATGTTTTTGTTTATTTATGAAAGTATTATGTAACGTGGTTCATAGAATCACAGAATCATAGAAATGTAGAGTTGGAAGAGACCACACGGGCCATCCAGTCCAACCTCCTGCCATGCAGGAACACCCTCAAAGCACTCCCGACAGATGGCCATCCAGCCTCTGCTTAAAAACCTCCAAGGAAGGAGACTCCACCACGCTCCGAGGCAGCATATTCCACTGCCGGACAGCCCTGACCGTCAGGAAGTTCTTCCTGAGGTTCAGGTGGAATCTCCTTTCCTGCAGCTTGAATCCATTGCTCCTTGTCCTGGTCTCTGGAGCGGCAGAAAACAAGCCCTCTCCTTCCTCTACATGGCATCCCTTCAAATATTTAAACATGGCTATCATGTCCCCTCTTAACCTCCTCTTCTGCAGACTAAACATACCCAGCTCTCCAAGTCTATCCTCATAGAGCATGTCTTCCAGGCCTCTCACCATTTTGGTCGCCCCCCCCTCTGGACCTGCTCCAGCCTGACCATTTCCTTCTTGAATTGGGATGCCCAGAACTGGACACAGTATTCAAGATGAGGTCTAACCAAAGCAGAATAGAGTGGTACCAGTACCTCCCTCGATCTAGACACCATACTCCTATTGATGCAGCCGAGAATTGCATTGGCTTTCTTGGCTGCCACATCACACTGCTGACTCATGTTCAGCTTGTGGTCTATTAAAACTCCTAGATCCCTTTCACACGTACTGCTATCCAGCCACGTGTCCCCCATCCTACATTTCTGTATTCCACTTTTTCTACCTAAGTGTAGGACCTTACACTTCTCTCTGTTGAATTTCATTTTGTTACCTTTGGCGCAGCTCTCCAATCTATCCAGGTCATTTTGAATTTTGATCCTGTCCTCTGGCGTATTAGCAACCCCTCCCAATTTGGTGTCATCTGCAAATTTGATGAGCATGCCCTCTATTCCTTCATTCAAGTCATTGATGAAAATATTGAACAGCACTGGGCCCAGGACAGAACCCTGTGGCACCCCACTAGTCACTTCTCTCCAGGATGAAAAGCAGCCATTCGTGATCACCCTTTGGGTTCGGTCGGTCAACCAGTTACAGATCCACCTGACAGTAGCTCTGTCCAGCCCGCATTTTACTAGCTTCTTTGCAAGAATGTCATGTGGAACTTTGTCAAAGACCTTACTGAAATCGAGAAACGCTACATCCACAGCATTCCCTTCATCTATCAAGCTAGTAACTCTATCATAAAAAGAGATAAGATTAGTCTGGCATGACTTATTTTTGAGAAATCCACGTTGACTTCTCGTGATTACCGCGTTGCTTTCTAAGTGATTAGAAACTGACTGCTTAATGATCTGCTCCAGAGTCTTTCCAGGTACTGACGTCAGGCTGACTGGGCTATAATTATTTGGGTCCTCTTTTTTTCCCTTCTTGAAGATGGGGGCAACATTTGCCCTCCTCCAGTCTGCTGGAACTTCCAGTCTACTGGTTGTTTCATTTCACACGTACATATTGATAGTTTTGAATAAAAAGTTTCCTTAAGCATGTTGATCTTCTCTCTCTCTCTCTCTCTCTCTCTCTGTCTCTCTTTTGTGGTTTATAGGAACCTATATCTACACTTTCCATGTTATTTCTGCCATTGGTACCAAATTTGAAGGTAAGAACCAGGAACACATCTGCTTTGTGAACTGAAATATACCTGTATAGCAGACATGCACTCATAAAAAGGACTACCTGTAACCAATTAGGACTTTATTTATCACAAGAGGCAAGTAAATCCTTTAGTGTGCTTTCCGAATGGTCTCCCACCTAGAGAACAACAGAAGAGAAACGATATCATGTGATAAGTCCCAGTCAAAGATGCTATTTATCCTGCTGGAACTGTGATTTACATTGTGATTTTGTGATAAAGCCCTTAATCACCAAACATTGTGATTGTGATCGTGTGATAAACCTCTTAGTCACCAAATGCACATTTAAATACTGTAAAATTAAAGTCATTACCTGTTTTCATTTGGACAAAACCATGGATCTACAAACTGAAGGACAATCAGTTGCATTGGCCTGTATCCACATGCTGCTCTCCATAAACTCCATTGTTGTCACTAACATAAACGGAAGATATTTTTTAGAATTCATCATTGTTTGTAGTAAAGCTTAAATTAATGAAGATGATTACCATTATGGGTAAACGTTTCAGTTGAGCATCTTGAGAAGAGTCAACTGGGGTCCAAAAGGCATAAATGCTCAGTGTTCAAAGGGCTGCAGGATGGCCCTGGCTCTACCTTCTTCTGCAGGAGATGGGGCCATGCAGCCCTTCATAGGTAGTGGGACTACAACTTCCATTATCCCCATCTGCTGATCTTACAGGCTGCACCTAAGGAATTTTGAGATCCAGCAAGATATGAAGGGCCACAGGTTTACATCCCCTGAAGTCTTCTTGTTGTTATCTGCCTTTACGTTGACTTACTTATGGCAACCCTAACATGGGGGGGGGGGGGTTTCATGGCTGAGCAGGAATTCTTGTCTCTCAGACTCCAGCCCAGGACTCAAATCATTACAACATGATGCAATCTATTTCAACATAAATTGGAACAGCAGGATTTCTAACTAGTAACTAGAACCACACAAAAAAGAGGGTACAGCAAAGCCATTTGACAGAATGCATTAATGCAGATAATACAGGAGATCTAAGAAAATAAAGCAGTGGTACTGCATTACAATTGGGAGGCAGCTGGCAAAAATGCATCTGTTCCCACTGTTAACATGTATTACCACTTATTATCTTTGTGACCATGCACGCTCTTTACACATCTTGAATCTGCCCATAATTGGAGCTTTATCTTCCACACTAGCCTTCTTTTTTTCTTGGTGACTGGCACATTCCCTTCCATGTTGCTTGAGGTTTGGATCACTGGCTGCTTTGCGAGTGTGGGTTGAAATTTGAACCTTAATCTCCAAAGGCTTAGGAAGAAGACATGGCAATTGTGGTTGTCTTCACCAAGGTCAAAAATGTGGGCAGACATGCTCTGAATAACATGCAAGAGGAGAGGACTTGAGAATGTAATTGAAACAGTGATAGTTATGCAACCATTTGTGTCCTGAGTTAGCCAGCCACTGGTGTGGTTTTCTTAGTCACTGAACAAAGCTGCCTTAGGAAGGTGTATTTCTTGTCCCTAGCAGATGAGTGGCACAGCTGGAAAAGAAAAAAGAACAGCAAAGTCACAAAAGTCCTGGAAATGGGATAAGGACAGAATCAAATCAGACTCTAGGGCACCAGGAGAAAGAACTTTCAAGGCAGTCCCTGCAGCTGCCTCTACTATGTCACAATGCTGTCATGCTCACTATACAGAGCCGGCCCTAGCATTATGTAGAGGGAGATTGTAGCCTCAGGCAGCAGATGCTGTGGGGAAATATCAACAGAATGCCAGAGGACAGAGCTGTGTGTGGCACACAGCTTCCCTTGTGCCTCTTAATCTAGCATTGTGTCCTCAGTTGCCATGGACTAGAGGTTTCTAACCTTGGGTTGCCAGATGTTGCTGGACTGCTACTCCTAGAATCCCCAGCCAGCATGGCTAGTGGTCAGAGATTATGGGAGTTGCAGTCCAACAATATGTAGAGGCCCAAGGTTGGGAACCACTGCCATGGAAGATGCTGTCCCTTCACTCAACACTGAAGTAAAATTTTGTTGCCAGACTGGGTTGGCTTCTATGCGCAGAAATGTGGACATCAGACATCCTACCCATTACTTCAAGAGGAAAAATGTCATGGGCCTGTCTTGTCACTGTATAAGAGTACCTAGGAAGGAAGCACAACACACGCCCTCCAATCTCCCAGGCTGAAGCATATGAATTAGTGCATGGGGTTGAGCTGAACAACAAGACACCCTAGTGTGAATGTGTGGGCCTGTATGCAGAAGTGAAAATTCTAGTACTGACTCATGTATCTATGTCTGCTGAGCTTTCTTCAAAAACTGTCAAATTAATATTCTGTTGGGGCTTTTTCCACCAATAAAATAAAATCCTAGCATTTCATCCAGAGCCTTAAAAAAAAATCTGTTAGAATCAAACAGGAAAGCATCTTAAAGAATAAACCCCTCCTTTTTTTTTTTTAAAGCATAACCCTTCATAGATGAGAACTGGCTTTGTTAGGCACGTGCAATAGTCACCTATGCATGGATATATGTACCTGTGTACCTATGTACCGGGCATACCAATTTTGTGCATAGTTTGGCTTCGGGGCCCACTCTGCTCCAATTCTTCTGTATACTTGCAGTGCATAGATCCATATCAAGATATACACATAGTAAGAGTCCGTGTGCTCTAGTGGTTTCAGTGTTGGACTAGGACTATGGGGGACTAGGGTTTAAATCCCTGCTCAGCTGGGGCACCAGTGGGTGACTTTGGCTGAGTTGTACTCTCTCAACCTAAAAGGAAGGAAATGGTAAACCTCCTCTGAATAAATCATGCCAAGAAAATCCTATGATAGGATCACCGTAAGTGGGAATGGACTTGAAAACATGTGACAATAACGCAGAGTAGAATTGGGGCTGGGAAGGAGTTTTTTAACAAAATGGACCCAGAAGCCAAAATATACACAAGATTAGTATGTGCAATGTATGAAATACAGTCTTGATAAATGAGTAAAAGGGAGGAACAAAGGGCCACGGGTTGCCCACCACTGTCCAATTTTCAGCGAAATATGGGTTTACTTCAGAGATGCTGTGGTCAGCAGCCTGACATGTAATATTCCTGGGATGTGTTGGACCACAGCTCCCATCGACATAAGGCCAACATTCTCAGAAAGGAAAAGAAACCAGAGTGACATGAGAAGTCTTTCAAATGTGTTATGAGTCACTCAACTGGGTCACTTACCCCTAGGCTGGCTGCACCTTGTATGAAGACACTCTGGATAAATCAGGAGGTCATGGCCAACCTCGTCCATAGTGAGGAATTCTGCAAGTTGTAGTCCAACAACATTTGGAGGGCCACTTGATTCCCTACTCCTGCATCAGTGCAATGGTTCCTGTGGGGCTGAATCCAGGGCTGTTTCGGGACAGCGAAAGTAAGCAAGAGTGATCTATGGGGGCAAGTGTGTTATGAGCCACACAGCCTTAGAGCTGGGCTGGCTGGGCCCTGTCTGAAGGCACTCTAGATAAATCACAGGGGCCTTCTATGAATGCAGACACGCACACTTGCACCCTTCAGTTATGAGGAGACTATTTGAGAAAGAAGGGTTGAATGCCAGCAGGCTAAGTCTGCGCTGAGGGGATGAAAGATTGCAGCGATCAGCTGTGTGAGGAGAAGAGATTTTTCTCCATCTGTCCACCCTCAAGGTCCTATTTCCTCATAAACTATTCCCTGAGACACAGAGAAAATTGAAGCTGCTCAGAAATGAAAAAGATATTTAGCCCCAAAATGAATGAATATCTGACACACTGGCTGGCTTCCATGGAACATATGGGAAGCAGCCAGCTGAACTGATGGATTTTCTGCATCTTGCTCTCTTCTTTTCTTTTTCCTTTCTTCCCCCTCAAATGAGACACCCCCTCCCGCTTCGTCACTGACGTGTCTCTGCTCACAAAATAAGATTTTCCAAGAAATATACTTGAGAACTTTGAAATCAAATACCAGCCTCAGCTGTTCTGCTACCTCCTTCTTTCCCAGCCTAACACCAAGACAAAATGGGGGTTGATTGGGCTGAAATATTGTGCTTCCTCCCCCTTTTAAAGTATCATTTTCCAGGGAAGGTGTCATCCAATTCACATCTCTTGTTATCTCTTTTTATGATAGAGTTACTAGCTTGATAGATGAAGGGAATGCTGTGGATGTAGCATATCTCGATTTCAGTAAGGCCTTTGACAAAGTTCCCCATGACATTCTTGCAAAGAAGCTAGTAAAATGTGGGCTGGACAGAGCTACTGTCAGGTGGATCTGTAACTGGTTGACTGACCGTTCCCAAAGGGTGCTCACCAATGGCTGCTTTTCATCCTGGAGAGAAGTGACTAGCGGGGTGCCACAGGGTTCTGTCCTGGGCCCAGTGCTGTTCAATATCTTCATCAATGACTTGGATGAAGGAATAGAGGGCATGCTCATCAAATTTGCAGATGACACCAAATTGGGAGGGGTTGCTAATACGCCAGAGGACAGGATCAAAATTCAAAATGACCTGGACAGATTGGAGAGCTGGGCCAAGGCTAACAAAATGAAATTCAACAGAGAGAAGTGTAAGGTCCTACACTTAGGTAGAAAAAATGGAATGAAGAAATATAGGATGGGGGACACGTGGCTGGATGGCAGTACGTGTGAAAGGGATCTAGGAGTCCTAATAGACCACAAGCTGAACATGAGTCAGCAGTGTGATGCGGCAGCCAAGAAAGCCAACGCAATTCTCGGCTGCATCAATAGGAGTATGGTGTCTAGATCGAGGGAGGTACTGGTACCACTCTATTCTGCTTTGGTTAGACCTCATCTTGAATACTGTGTCCAGTTCTGGGCACCCTAATTCAAGAAGGACATGGTCAGGCTGGAGCAGAAGCTTGCCTTTCCCAGTAGACTCCACCAAAAGCAAACTGCTGCCTCCTCTCTTAATTTGTATGCTCTTCCTTATTGATAGTTTTTTGCTCTCTTGACTACACTCTGATATTGCTTGGCCATCTGTCTCCTGTTTTTCATCCGTGAAATGACAGAGGACATGGATTCTTGACTACTGTTGAACCTGGACTCCAGTTGATGGTTGATGAACCTTGGCTGTGGCGCTACAGGAATTAGTCATGAAAAAGGATTGTTAACTAGGTTTTGTACTGGTATGTAGCAGGGCTCCAAAGAAGGGCACCCCACAAGTTTTCCCCAGGATCAAGAACAGTGAGGTCCCACTATTATGAGTACAGTCTGAATGCTAAGATAGCGTAGAGCTGGGGAGAGGAGCCAGCCCTTGGTGTGGGTCTAGATTCCTCCAAGCGGAGAAGCAGGGAGGATCAAGCCCAGATTAAATTAATTGAGCAGCTCCAGAGCAGTACCAAATATAAGGTTCCATTTGTGCCCATATGTGAGCTACTCTGGAAGCAGTGGCATAGAAATTAAATAAATGAATAGATAAATAAATAAAAATGCAAAGTACAATAGACAGTATTACAAAACTTGTTATGTGTTATTCATTATTCAGCGCTGCAGTGGCAGTGAGGGTAACAGCTTGATTCCATGCTTTTCAATTCAGTTGCTCACATCACACACAAAATTTTGATGATAACAGAAACATCAGGAGATCCAGGAAGCAACTTGGGAAGAAGACGAGTCTGTCTACACATTTTTACTTCAGCCCTGGGCCTGTAGCCTGTGGAGAGGCCTGGATCAATTGGTCCCATTGAACCACTGATAATCTGGCCCTGGGGAGAGGGAGAGCACTCAGTCATCCAGCACTTACAAATGCCTGCTGAAAAAACAGCCAGATTCACTCCAAATCTGACTTGCCTGCATACGGAAGGGAAAGAAACAGTTAAGCCAGGAAGGGAATCCCTGCACTCTGCTCTCAACAAAAGAAGTCACTGACTGGTCTGTAACCAAAATCAAGGTTGGGTAATATACTTGAAATACGATGTTTCTAAAAAGTTGAGAGCTTTCAAGTCCTCCAGGATTTTTCATCAGGTCAGACATGAGGACATAAAAAACCAAAAACCATCCTGGCTAAACACTTAAGCCACAGAAGCCCAAGATGGAGACTGAGGATTTGAAAAATCAGCTTGAGGCATGAAGAGTATCATGTTTTGTGGTCTCTCTCTTTTTTGTCTCTCTCTGTGTAGAATCAGTTGCCTTTTCCCACCTCTGTAGGGAGGCTTGTCAATTATGCAGTGGACCTATTGCCTTCAGTCAAAGCATGTGGCTCTTGTGTTGGCGTGAAGCCAAAGCACTACACACTGATCTCCTATCAATGGTAGGAGATAGGACTGGCTTGGAAAGGAGCTAGGAGGAGATGTCCCTCTTTCCAGAGACTTCTCTAGGCTGGATTAGATCCATGGACCACCCTGGTGTACAGTTAATTCACAGTATCTGAACACAGCAGACAGGCACGCCTTTCAGCAACTGACACAGTGTGTGTATACGTGGTGGGGATGGTGGCTTGTGTCTAAGTGAAAACACTTGCATGAGAATCCTTTAGTCCTTTGTGTTAAGTTCCATTGTCCTTCTTGAGAGAAGCATTCTGGAAAGTGTATTGAAATGGAGACAATAATTCTCAGGCAGGAGTTGTGTGGCTGTTAGCATCAAACACAAGGTGGGTGGATGAGAAACAGGTGCCTTGTGGAAGAGACATGAATTGGTCTCTGCAACATCAGTGTCTGCTAACCATTATGGGTCTTTCTGCCTTACACTGTTACAGGGTTATTATTCCACTTCCAACATCCTATGGAATCCTGGGGTTTGCAGTTTAAGGAGGGGCATTTAGAATTCTCAGCCAGAGAGCTCTTTGGCCTCAGTAGACTACAAACCCCAGAATTCCACAGGAAGTTGAAAGTGGAATAATAGCACTATAACAGTGTAGGGTGGAAAGGCCCTCTGTCTTTATCCATATCTCATGACCACTGAAATGGCTAGCATAACTGTAATCATTGTTAACCAGCTGATTCACAGAAATCACTAACACAGATTTCTAGGGTCTTGTGTGCAGATGACTCACAGGATCAAGTCAGAGACTTCTTTCTTTTTCAATTTTCAACAACACTTCTTTAGTTTTCACTGCCTACTATCATATTTCTGGTGTTGGACAGGGCTTTGAGGGTGGCCATGCAAAGTGCTCTCCCATACTGTCCAACATTTTGCAGATGAAAACCATGCCACATGTGGCTAAGCAACATCAGAATGTGGTCAAGGCGGCAACAGTTATTAACCATGAAGAACATGCCATCTAGGAGAGGCTGAAGCAGCTTGCTTTTGCCTGAATCTGCAGGGAAGGGCAAGACTCTACACTCATTTCTCCTCTCCCCCTTGCTGAGTTGAGTGCAAACTACTTTTGCACTTTAAATTCAGTTTGTATAAGTTGAAATAATCTGAGGATAAAGTGGGAGAGAGAAACTACTTTAAAGTAGTTTACTTTAAAGGTACTTTACTACTTTAAAGGTAGCTGAAAAAGTAGGATGATGTAGGATTGACAGGAATTGTCAGGAACGGAACTCACACACACAAATATAACAGTGTATTAGGAGTGTAATACATAGTACAGGACTTCAGTGAGTGAACTGGAGGCAATTAGCAAAATTCAAAACATAAAAGGCAAAGAGTTTTTCATCCCGCTCGCAAGAGACCTTGGAGTTCTGGTTTAGCCTGGTAGCGCTTATCTCTACATTCCTAGCTTTGTTTATCTAACGGTCTCTGGTTCTCATACCTTGTTACAAGCAAACTGCTACTTAACTCCTACTACATGTCCCATAACTAAAATATGGAGCGCTACCCGACATCCTGCCCATCCCGAAAAAAAAAAGAATGAATACACAGCATAGTAGTAAGGAAGAAGGAAAAGGGGAAGGTTGTGGGGAGTTAAAAGAAAGGGGAAGAGGGGAGACAACAGTTGAAATGCAAACATGAAATGCAGTAGTTAAAGGTGGTGAGTTAAAACTGGCTATTCAGGAGGCAGGAACAGGTGGTGGAGTAGGTGGTTTAATCTCCGAAGAAGAATTCAAAGGAGCTGGTTTCAGTAAGCTGGAATGAAAAATAGGGCGAATAAGTTTGTAAGTGTCACGCAAAGAAAGTTCAAAGGTGGCATCATTAATGGCCCATTTGACTGGGAAAGGACCAAGGTATTTGGAGGAGAGTTTTTTTGGAGGGGCCATTGGAGGAAATGTTCTTGGAGGAGAGGTAGAGAAGATCACCAGACTGGTACGTAGGACTGGGCTGCTGTTTACATTCAGCAAATCATTTGTGAGAAGCTTTTGATGCTTCAAGAGCAGAACGCAGAGAGTCCCAAGTAGAAGACATTTTTGTAATCCAAGAGGTGAGTGAGGTAGGTTGTGTTGTAGGGAGGGTGGTGGGGAGTGCAGGAAAGGGTTTCAGGTTGATGCCAAGTACAACTTCAAATGGAGTTTTGCCAGTTAAGAAGTGTAAAGCAGAGCTGAAAGCAAATTCGGCAAAAGGGAGAAGGAGTGCCCAGTTGTTTTGGTTGGAATTGATGAAGCAGTGTAAGTACTGTTCAAGAGTTTGATTTGTAGATTCACTTTGTCCATCAGTTTGGGGATGATAGGAGCTGCTGAATTTTTGGGAAATGCTGAGGGATTTAAGGAGTGAAGTCCAGGATTTGGCAGTGAAGATAGGTTCTCTGTCAGAGATGATTGTGGAAGGTAATCCATGGAGTTTCCAAATGTGATTGATGAAGAGGTCAGCTAGTTTTTCAGCGGTAGGTACTTTCTTCAGTGGAATGAAGTGAGATTGTTTGGAAAAATGATCGGTGACAACCCAAATGGTATGGAATCCGTGGGAGTTGGGTAGACCGACAATGAAGTCCCATGAAATAGTATCCTAAGGTAAGGAAGGAGCAGGGAGCGGTTGGAGAAGTCCATGAGGTTTAGAGGAAGAGGATTTGCAGGTGTTGCGAACAGGACAGTTTTTATATATTCTTGGACTTGTTTTGTGAGACCTGGCCAGTGGAAAAGTTTTCTGATGGAATGTAGAGTTTTAAGGAAGCCAAAGTGGCCAGCAGGTTTGGAATCGTGGTATCTCTTCAAAACTTTGATTCGGCAAGCTGGTGGTACATAGATTTTAGTTCTGATGAAAGCTAAATCATTAAGCCAGGTGATTGAGTCTTTGTGTGTTTGTAGCCAGGTGTCCGTTTGGTAGGCAGATTTTAGAGAGTGTTGGAAGGCAGAATCAAGAAGTGTCGAAGCTGATTCTCAGGCGCGCTGTTGTGCTCTGGTAGTGACTTGTAATGCAAAATTATTTGGGGAGAAGAGAGGTTTCTCCTTGGTAGGAGAAGAGAAGGAGGGAGGTTCATGGCAGGGCAATCTAGAGAGTGGGTCTGCCAAAGTGTTAGTTTTTCCAGGTATGAAAAGAATTTTGAATCTAAATCACTGGAAAAATTCAGCCCAGCGTGCTTGTTTAGGGGTTAGTTTTTTGGCAGTTTTTAAAGTTTTCAGATTGCGGTGGTCAGTTCAGACTTGAAAAGGGAATTTAGCACCTTCAAGGAAGTGTCGCCATGAGGTGAGTGCGAAATGGATGGCCGTGGCTTCTTTTTTCCAAATTGGCCAGTTGCATTGTGTGGTGGAGAAGTTTTTGGAGATGAAGGTGCATGGTTTAAGGTGGCCATCTGTGTCATGTTGGAGAAGAACAGCTCCCACGGTGAAGTCTGAGGCATCGGTTTGAATTATGAATTCTTTGGTAGTATCAAGGAATAAGAGAAGCGGTTCAGATGTAAATTTTTGTTTGACGGTCTCGAATGCTGTCTGGCATTTTTCAGTCCAGAGGATGCGGTTGCATTGGTTAGTTTTGTTATCAGTAGTTTTTTCAAGAGGCCAGTAAGAGGGAGAGCAATTGTGGCAAACCCTTTTATGAAGTTATGATAGAAGTTTGCAAAGCCAAGGAAGTGTTGGAGTTGCTTTCTAGTTTTGGGGGTAGGACACTTTAAAATAATGTCAATTTTGGTGGGGTCCATGTTTAGGGTGTTGTGACAAACACAGTACCCTAAGTAGTCAAAAGTCTGAGCGTTAAATTCAAATTTTGAGAGTTTAACAACAAGTTCATTGTCGATGAGCCTTTGTAATACAGTATGTACGAGTTCAGTGTGTTGTTCAAGGGTTTCTGAGTAGATCAAAATGCCATCCCGGTAAACAACAACACCTTCGTAGAGGTCTTGTAATACAGAATTGAGAAACATTTGGAAGGCTGCGGGACCAGCTTGCAATCCAAAAGGGAAAACAGTCCATTGGTAGTTTATCGGGGGCTTGAGAAAGTAGTCAACCACTCACTTTCAGGGTTCATGCGTATTCTGTGGAAAGCCTCCTTGAGGTCTAATTTGGTAAAGAATTTACCTTTTACCAATTGATTTAAGATATCCTTAGTAAAAGGAATTGGATATGCATTAGGCAATACTGCCTGATTAATTAAGTTATAGTTCACAATGAGCCTAAGTTCTCCTCCATCCTTTTTATTACGGAAAAATATTGGACTTGCTGTGGGAGCAGATGAGGGTTTAATAAATCCACATTGTAGGTTTTTGTTCAGGAATGTTTTTAGAGCCTCTAGTTCTTGGTTGTTCATAGGGTATATCTTTGGTTTTGGAATTTTAGCTCCATCTATCAATCTGAGTTTGCAATCAAAGTCTCTGTGTTGGGGCAGTTTGTCTGCTTCGTGGTCCTCAAAAGCTTTCTGCAGGTCTTGGTATTCCAATGGGATTTTCTGCAGGTCCTCGGAACTCAAAGCAAGTGCCGAGACAGGGGAATATGGCTTGAGCACTAGATTTACCTCATGGTTATACTTGAGTAAGCTTTGGGTCCAGTCAATTTGGGAATTGTGTGTTTTTAGCCAGTCGTACCCAAGAACTACTTGAAACTCGATTTTGGTGGGCACTAGGAAATGTAATTGGCCCTGTAAGTTTCCCACTTGAACAGGGATGGGTTTGGTCCTTTCCCGCACAGGGCCCCCTCCCATGGGTGAGCTGTCCATTTGAGATAACTTGATGGCCTTTTTTAGGGGTTCAAATTTTACTGCAAGTTCTTTAGCCACAGTGGGGCTCAATAAACTAGTTGTGCAGCCTGAATCAGCTAAGGCCCTGTACATTTGTAATTTCCCATCACTTCCTTGTAAGGTTACTGTAACATACATGACGAGTTTTGATTGTACTTACATTCGCGGACTTGTCAGGATCCCAATCCTCACTATCCAAGTCAGATGTGGTCAGCGGGCTGTCCTTGTCATCACAAGTTCCAGCAGCGGTTCTGCCAGCAGGACGTTTGGTTGGTGGCTTGGAGGTGTCAGCTTTGCGGGATGCAGGTCGGGTGGTGGGGGTGCCCGACTTTTTTCCAGCGGGTGTCTTCGATCCCTGGCATTCACTGGCGATGTGGCCTTTTTTCCCCACATTGGAAACGGCTGCCTTCTTTAAGTCGTTTTTTCCTTTTCCTTGCTGCTCAGGAAAGTGGGTTTTTGGGGTGCAAGGGTTCAGCGACCGCTTTCTTGTGCTTGTCTTTGCTGGGCAAGCTGGACACTCTCCATGATGCTTTCCACTTCTCCAGCTAGTTTCATCCATCCCAAGAGACTGTCAGGACCCCCTTGGGTCGGGTCGCGATCTAAGATAGTGAGGTTCAATCTGTCTCGGAAAAATTGCTTGAGGATGTCATCTCTCCATTCTGGGACCTTAGCGGCTAGCTTTCTGAATTCTCCAGAGACCAGGACAAGGAGCAATGGATTCAAGCTGCAGGAAAGGAGATTCCACCTGAACCTCAGGAAGAACTTCCTGATGGTCAGAGCTGTCCAGCAGTGGAATATGCTGCCTCAGAGTGTGGTGGAGTCTCCTTCTTTGGGGGTTTTTAAGCAGAGGCTGGATGGCCATCTGTCGGGAGTGCTTTGAGGGTGTTCCTGCATGGCAGGGGTTTGGACTGGATGGCCTGTGTGGTCTCTTCCAACTCTACATTTCTATGATTCTATGATTCTAAGGCATATTCCCTCATGGTTCCTTATCCTTGGCGCAATTTTCTCAGTTGGTATCTGGCTTGTTCTTGAAAGAAAGGATCCTCGAACCGTTCTTTAAGTCGATGCATGAACAGCTGCAGGTTGGCTGTTTCTTCAGCTCGTGAGTTGAACAGGCTGGCGACCCACTCCGCTGCCTCTCCTTTGAGGTGCTGGCTCAGGTATCTGACTCTGGCGGCATCATCAGGGAAACTGTTCCCATAGTCGATCATATAAGTAGAGGCCATGTTGAGAAAGTATGTCAGGGTGGCCATCACCATCATAAGTGATTTTCAACTCTCGAAAAGGCTGGGGCCCCACTTGCAGTGCCAGTATCCTGGGAAGTGCAGGTGCCGCAGCCGCTGGAGCAGCTGCCGCTGCAGGAACCTGGGGTGGCACGCATCCAACCTGAGGCACCAGGAGTCTCCAGTCATGCAGCTGAGCTCTTAGTTTAGAAATTTCTTCTCACTGCTTTTCCATTTCTTCTTCTCTGGCTAAAAGTTGTTCCATCAAGCTGGTCTTGACAATCGATGTGTCCCATCTTGTAGCCCAGTGACGTTGGCATTGAGCAGTTTCTGGTCGATCTCTCCAAGCCCAGGTTTGGCCTCCGGTTGGGGTGGATGGAGAAATTGAAGGCCGTATCTTGGGTCTCACATTAGGAGGCTGGCTGGGGACCATCTCATCTCTTTCGGCAATTCATTCGCCTGGAGCTTCGACGACTCAGCCGGATGATCCTTTTTTTTCAGGCTCTTCTTCAGTTTTTTTAACACCCTTAATAAAAATTTCCATATTTTAGGAGGCATTAAGCAATCAAGGCTTTGCCCTAATGTGAGGTAAAAATGATCCCACTTTTACCATGGGGGAATTTTCTCATGTTTTCCCCATTGCTGCAAACCAGTATGCTTTCTATACAGTGTATCCTATTACAGCAACTTGGGGAAAATTAAATCCCAAGCAATATATTTTGCTTGCCAAACAATTTGATATAGCAGCTGTACACAAACGCTGCCCCACCAGTAGACATTTTGCATGTTCTCACAGCAGGGGAACAATTGATCAAAAAAGAATTGCATAAAATGGAGGACTCAACTGTTGATTAGGAAATAATTTGGTGGAGTTGTTTCTTTCTGCCACCAGACATGCCTCAGCTCTGGTTCATATCCTGTATTTGAAGAGGGCAAATTTCACCTTATGACAGGTACAGGCAATTGCAATGGGCTGGGGCAACTACCTGCCCTCAGATTCTGGGGAGGGCCACACAGACTTCTGAAACTGGCAAAAATAAAACCAGGCCATAAGTCAGGGTTAGCTATAGGAGAGGGACAAATGAGTGCACTACCCTCTTGAATTCTGCCTTCAGTCTCCAAATTTCTAGCATTGCAGAGAGTGAGACAGGTAAACTCGTTCACACCAAGAACTCTTTAACATTTGCTGTGGTCATATTCCCTTGGCCAACTGGCCTCTCCCGTAACTGCAAACCCCAGGATTCCATAGGATGTTGAAAGTGGAATAATAGAACTATAACAGTGTAGTGTGGAAAGGCTCCCAGATTCAATTCCTTGCTCAGCCACGGAAACCCACTGGGTGTCCTTGTGTGCATCACACATTCTCAACCTCCCAAAACCCTGTGATAGGTTTGTCCTGGGGTTGTCATAAGTCAGAAACAACTAGAAAGCACACTACGACAATAACATAGTTTGATGAAGCACTAGAGCTCTCTGCTGAGAATTCTAAACCCCCCTGGCTAAATTACAGACCCCAAAATTCCATAGGATGGTTCCATGGCAATTAAAATGGGATCATGGTGCTATAACTGTATAGCATCATGATCCCGCAACAACGCTTATGTACAACCGCAATAACGCTTATGCACGACGTTGTTGCGGTCCCGTCCTTCTTCGTCTCCAGGTGGTGCAATTGCATCACAAATCATTGATGGGTTTTCCCTGTCAATCACAATGATCATGCCACCATCCCACCACATGCCCGCACTTACCTTCCCTGTGGAGGCCCTGGAAGCACAATGGCTGCGCTTCCTGCCCTAGCACAGCCTGGGACAGTACCTGACTGCACGGCAGCAGGAAGAGGTGTGGCCATCATGCTTCCTGGATCCTGGAGGCAGACACTGTGGAGGGGAGCTCTCTTGTTGTGCTCCCCTCCCAGCAGGGCTGATGCCACAACCCACACCAGATGTCTTTGGGGCAAGGTAAGGTGCAAAAAGGGCCTTGGACCCTGGCCACAACCTTAATTCTCACTCTAGCCTTCAGTACATTGGCATTCTCACTGGGGTCAGAAACAACACTCCGTATTCATACAAGGCATATTCCAGAGCTGGAATAATTTCCATGTCATAGCTCAATCTTTGTCAAGCTAGTACCTTCCAAATATATTGGACTACAATTCCCAGAAACTCCTAGCCCTAATAGTCTAGTTTTAGACCCATAATTAGGCATGTGCAGAATATGTTGACTGTATGCATGTATATGTGTGTGTGTGTGTATACATATACATATACACATATAGTAATGTTGTTTGCCCCCAACCTAAGGAAAATCCATGTGTCAATTCAAATGAAAGCTGAAAGACACCACTGGTCCAAGGGGACCCAGTGACCTTCCTGGCTGAGTACAAGTCTGAACCCAGAAATCTTCCATTCTAATTTGATATTGTAACCACTTTACCATAATAGTACCACATAGTTCCTGCAGTCCAACTTACAAAGATAAGATTTTGGCAAAGTCTGCAAAGTCTAAATATAGTAAATACCCTAACATTTTGCAGAGCCCAGTGCTAACAGTTCTTCCATTTCCACTCTGCAAACAAAATTACTCATATTCAACATGGTTTCAATGTTTTCTGTTTCAACACAGAGAAGTACCAGTACCAGTCTTGTTCTTTCTGTTTGGCTTGGCTTCACCTCCTTTGGTCTCACCAGCTGATGAGGAATGTTTACATAAGAGCAAGCAAGGAACTGATGCAAGATGGACTCATGCCCATTCTGGCTGGTGAAAGCCAATACAAGAAGCACTGGCTTCCTTCTTGGCAGGGATTAAACTCAGGGCAGACAGGATGACAGATGGTTTTTAATCTGCAGCTGTTCAGCCACTGCTCGAACAACTAAAACTGGATTCTTGAGCTTGCTGTTGCCCTGTTTTAGAAGCTTCTTGAGGAAATTAATGAACCTCTTGGTTTACACACTTGCAACTTCTGAAAGACAGCTGAGCCCCTACTGGCCCAGTTTTTAGCATATGTGGATCGTCAAGACTGTACTTGAGGTTTTGGTTGACAATTTCTTCCATTATATTCAAAGACTCAATGCCATGCAGTGGTTTCTGGCACATCTTTCTGTAGCCTATAGCACTGACAATCACAATGTGGCCATGGACGTTATTAGGACTGGGTTTTGGTGGCTAACAAGTGAGGTCTGTTCCCTGGTTTCTAGTCCTCTCTGGTTTGTAGCCATCTGGTTCGTTAATCAGAAGTTCCTTCTGCTGTCAGAGAGGGGATGCATGTTATTTTTTTATTAGCACTTTATTAAAAATATGCAGTACATGCAAACAAAACAGAAAAAAGACAATAAACAACAACCATAAATAAATACAAAAAAAGAAATACAATATAAACAAATTCTAACTAATACATTGTGTTGTTGTGTGCCTTCAAGTCATTTCAAACTTATGGCAATCCTAAGGCAAACCTATCAGGGGTTTTCTGAAGCTAAGAGTGTGTGAAGCAACCAAGGTCACCCATTAGGTTTCCATGGCCAAGTGGGGAATCAAATCGTAGTCTCCGGGATTGTAGCCCAGTGCTCAAACCACTATGCAACACTGGCTCACTTTCAAAAGTACTAATTATCAAATCCTACTGTAATATTACAATAGTTTTTTCTTGCAAAAAGGTCGTTAATAATTCCCAATCTTTTGTAAAAGTCACTACCAATTTTTCTCTTATCAATATTGTCAATTTATCCATTTCAGCTAAGTCCAACAGTGTTATCAACCAATCTTCTTTCATAGGAATCTCTGTAATCTTCCATTTCTGTGTGTATAGTAGTCCTGCAGCTCTGGCCATATATCTTACTATCTTGCCATGTTTCTTCTCCAGTGGATCTTCTACTAGTCCCAGCACATACAGTTTGGGCTCTAATTGCATTATCGATTTTCAAAATATTATGCACAATAGCATGTATTTGATTCCAGAATTTATTGGCTTTTTCACATGTCCACCATATATGATAAAAAATTCTCACTTGTTGCTCATATTCCCAACATCTGTTTGGAATCGCTTTATGCATTTTGGCCAATTTTTCTGGAGTCTAGTACCACTGGTATATCATCTTATAAATATTGTCATTAAGAACATAAGACAACATAAATTTAATCCCCTCCAACCACATTTTTCCTTTTCTTCCAGCTGTATGTTATGTCTAATATTTTGTGCCTACTTTATCATACAATTTTAACCAATTGTTCTTCCATTTCTAATTTCAATAAAAGTTTACACATTTTATCAATCAAATGTCATTGTCTGAGCATAACTGTTCCTCAAACCCAGATTTAGTAGATGCAAAATTATACAAGTCTTTAAATCCACTTTATACTTCTCTACTATCTGTTTGTAAGAAAAACATTGGAAACTGTTATCACTCAGACTTTCAATCTTCCATCATTTTAACTCTCTGCTGTTCTTGCTCAATATCTGAAAGATCCTGATAGGTCAACCATTTTTTTTGTGTGTCATTTCTTTCGTATAAAAAAGCCTCTTGTGATGACACCCACAAGGGTGTTTTAGGACATAACGTATGTTATTCTAATTCCACCCCATCCCACCATCCAAATAGGGAGACATTTTCTCCTTAACTTTGGAACTGTGACTCATTTCTATGACATGTGAAACAGGTTGGTTTGTCTACTGTAGTTGGGACTGGCAACTGGATTCGACCAGTTGCCAGTCCCAACTGTTGTGTGAGGTCTATGCTAGGTGAAATGGAAAGACTAGGTCCTTTTTTTCCACAGGAAAAATAAATAAGAATTGAGATGATGATACTCAGAACACAAGCAGTTGCTGATTGCCAGTATTGATTGATTGATTGATTGATTGATTGATTGATTTTCTGCCCTAAGTCACAGACTCTCAGTTTACAAGTTAAATCAGTCTTACAATTTAAAACTCAAAACAATCACAATCATTTTAATGGACTAAAAGCATATTAAACAACTTGATAAGATAAAACAGATTGTAAACATACTTCTGTACATGATGTTCTAGGAGTAGGGCAGGGTGGAAATCATGCAATCCTTTTCATGTTGTTATAATGCAGCTCTCGGAATTCTTCACTACCGAGTATGCTGGCTAGGGCTAATGGGACTTGCAGTCAGACATCTGGTACATTATACCCATCCCTAGAACAGAGGGAACTCCCTTTGAACCAAAGCCTGTCTTATAGGATAAATGAGAGTTTTATATGTAACCATGAAAAACTAAACTGTTCCTGTCAGTTCAACAGTTTTGGAGTTCAAGGTAATTCATAACTGCTTGTACTGCTGTAAAAAATGGAGGAAAAAGTCCAGTCCCTCAGCAATTATTCTATAATATGTGTGAATGCTCAGGTGCTTTCCTGACAGACATGACTTCAGAGTTTAGGCACTTCTCATAAGATTTAACTGCAGGCATATAGGAATGAGGTAAAATAGGTTGGCCTGTTTACAGAAAGCAAGGAAGCTATTTGTGGACATCTTGGAGCCACACGGGGGTTTCACCGAAAACTCACCTGAGTGTGCAGAGTCAGTGAGTATGTGGACATGCTCTCCCTCCCTCCCTCCGCATCTAATTCCAGATTTTAACTGGTCTTGAAAATGTGAGTTGAGTAGTTCTGTCCAGAGTTTAGCAGGAGGTGAAATGATTTTGTGATGGTTTCTTTATGCATGCAGCTTACAGTCTTAATCAAGGGCATCTACAGTAATGTTCCAGCAGTGTGGGCAGCTAAAACATAATTTGCATTACATAATGGAGACCGCTACAACAACAACAACAGCAACAATAATAATAAAATTATTTCTATCCCGCCTCTCCAGATGGATCGAGGCAACGAACAACAATAAGGCATTAATTACATTAAAAACATTAAAAAACATACCCAACCCTCCCCGCCCACCAACCCAGCTAAAACCAACCCCCTAAAACCCACAACAATTAACAATTAATTAACTACTGAAAGAACAACAAGACAATTGGTGGGAGGTGGTGGAAGTACTAGTCTTGGAAGGCCTGTCGGAAGAGATCAGTCTTGACTGCTTTAAAAAAGCAGTCTTTTTTTAAAGCAGTCCAGACTGGTAATATGCCGGGTCTCCTCCGGCAGGCCATTCCATAACTGGAGAGCGGTAGAAGAGAAGGTCCTCTGGGTAACCGCAGCCAACCTAGTTCTGACTGGCTGCAGTAAATTCCTCCCAGAGGACCTTAGTGTGCCGGTCGGATTATATGGGAGAAGGCGATCCCGCAGGTAGGCTGGCCCCAAGCCATAAAGGGCTTTAAAGGTAATAACCAACACCTTGTACTGTGCCCAGAAACTAATAGGCAGCCAATGTAAAGATTTCAGAATTGGTGTTATGTGGTCAGTTTTAGGTCTACCAGTGACCAACCTGGCTACCATATTCTGAACTAATTGAGGTTTCCGGACTAAGCACATGGGTAGCCCTATGTAGAGTGCATTGCAGAAGTCAAGCCGTGAAGTTACCAGCGCATGCACCACTGTTTTTAGCTGTTCCAGCTCCAGAAAGGGGCGCAGCTGGCGTATCAGCCGAAGTTGATAACAGGCACTCCTGGCCACCGCATCTATTTGAGCTGTCATCTGAAGTGGCGAGTCCAGGAGCACCCCCAAGCTGCAAACACAGTCTTTCAGGGGAAGTGTGACCCCGTCTAGAACTGGTTGACAAACCTCCATACCTGGGCTAGGGCCCTTAACAGCGAGTACCTCCGTCTTATCTGGATTCAGCTTCAGTCTGTTTTCCCTCATCCAGTCCATTACTGCTTCAAGACATTCGTTCAGAGGTGAGATGCCATCCTTAGTTGACGCTATTATCCAAGGCATGGAGAGATATATCTGAGTGTCATCAGTATACTGATAGCAACTTGCTCCATGCCTCCTGATGATCTCTCCCAGCGGTTTCATGTAGATGTTAAATAGCATTGGGGACAGGACCACGCCCTGAGGAACACCAGATTTAAGCTCTTTTTTCGAGGAGCAGCTGTCCCCAAGCTTCACCATCTGGTGTCTACCTGAGAGATCAAGCTTCACCATCTGGTGTCTACCTGAGAGATAGGACCGGAACCACTTAAGTACAGTACCCCCAATCCCCAGCCCCCTCAGGTGTTCCAGAAGGATACCATGGTCTATGGTATCGAAAGCCGTTGAGAGGTCCAAGAGTACCAGCAGGGTCACACTTCCCCTGTCGATACCTAGGCGAAGATCATCCACTAAGGCGACCATGGCAGTCTCAACTCCATATCCTGCCCTGAAGCCAGTTTGAAATGGGTCTAGATAATCTGTTTCATCCAAGACAGCTTGGAGCTGAAGACCAACAGCCCTCTCGATCACCTTGCTTAAAAATGGGAGATGGGAGACTGGTCTATAATTATTCATATCCAGGGGGTCTAGGGAGGGCTTTTTTAGAAGCGGCCATATAATCGCTTCTTTTAAACAAGCTGGAAAATTGCCTTCCCTGAGAGATGCATTAATAATGTATCTTAAATGGGTCTTAATTGCAACTCCTCCCTGGACGACCAGCCATGAAGGGCAGGGATCAAGAGGGCAAGTCGTCTTTCTTATATTTCCAAGGAGCTTCTCTACGTCCTTGGTACTCACTGACTGAAACTGATCCAGTATAATCCTATTCACGGAGTCGCTGGACACTCCATTTGTAACCTCTGCTGTAACACCGGCATCCAGGTACAGGAATACCTGTGTGGTACAGGAATACCTGGCCACACTGGATGAATTCCAGTCTCCAGGACCAGATGAATTGCATCCTAGTATATTAAAAGAACTGGCAGAGGTCATTTCGGAACCGCTTGCTATAATCTTTGAGAAATCTTGGAGGACAGGAGAAGTTCCAGCAGACTGGAAGAGGGCAAATGTTGTCCCCATCTTCAAGAAGGGAAAAAAAGAGGACCCAAATAATTATCGCCCAGGCAGCCTGACGTCAGTACCCGGAAAGATCCTGGAGCAGATCATTAAGCAGTCAGTTTCTAATCACTTAGAAAGCAACACGGTAATCACGAGAAGTCAACGTGGATTTCTCAAAAATAAGTCATGCCAGACTAATCTTATCTCTTTCTATGATAGAGTTACTAGCTTGATAGATGAAGGGAATGCTGTGGATGTAGCATATCTCGATTTCAGTAAGGCCTTTGACAAAGTTCCACATGACATTCTTGCAAAGAAGCTAGTAAAATGTGGGCTGGACAGAGCTACTGTCAGGTGGATCTGTAACTGGTTGACTGACCGTTCCCAAAGGGTGCTCACCAATGGCTGCTTTTCATCCTGGAGAGAAGTGACTAGCGGGGTGCCACAGGGTTCTGTCCTGGGCCCAGTGCTGTTCAATATTTTCATCAATGGCTTGGATGAAGGAATAGAGGGCATGCTCATCAAATTTTCAGATGACACCAAATTGGGAGGGGTTGCTAATACGCCAGAGGACAGGATCAAAATTCAAAATGACCTGGTCAAATTGGAGAGCTGGGCCAAGGCTAACAAAATGAAATTCAACAGAGAGAAGTGTAAGGTCCTACACTTAGGTAGAAAAAGTGGAATACAGAAATATAGGATGGGGGACACGTGGCTGGATGGCAGTACGTGCGAAAGGGATCTAGGAGTCTTAATAGACCACAAGCTGAACATGAGTCAGCAGCGTGATGCGGCAGCCAAGAAAGCCAATGCAATTCTCGGCTGCATCAATAGGAGTATGGTGTCTAGATCGAGGGAGGTACTGGTACCACTCTACTCTGCTTTGGTTAGACCTCATCTTGAATACTGTGTCCAGTTCTGGGCACCTCAATTCAAGAAGGACATGGTCAAGCTGGAGCAGGTCCAGAGGAGGGCGACCAAAATGGTGAGGGGCCTGGAAGCCATGCCCTATGAGGATAGACTTAGAGAGCTGGGTATGTTCAGTCTGCAGAAGAGAAGGTTAAGAGGGGACATGATAGCTATGTTTAAATATTTGAAGGGATGCCATGTAGAGGAGGGAGAGGGCTTGTTTTCTGCTGCTCC
Organism: Cyclura pinguis; assembly: GCA_030412105.1. Classification (NCBI taxonomy): domain Eukaryota; kingdom Metazoa; phylum Chordata; class Lepidosauria; order Squamata; family Iguanidae; genus Cyclura; species Cyclura pinguis. The sequence continues at coordinate 60,272,828 of CM059600.1, read as the reverse complement.
AGAGACTAGGACAAGGAGCAATGGATTCAAGCTGCAGGAAAGGAGATTCCACCTGAACCTCAGGAAGAACTTCCTGACAGTCAGGGCTGTCCGGCAGTGGAATATGCTGCCTCGGAGTGTGGTGGAGTCTCCTTCCTTGGAGGTTTTTAAGCAGAGTCTGGATGGCCATCTGTCAGGAGTGCTTTGAGGGTGTTTCTGCATGGTAGGGGGTTGGACTGGATGGCCCGTGTGGTCTCTTCCAACTCTAGATTTCTATGATTCTATGATTCTATGATTCCAAGTTGGCTCTTATCTGAGAGATTTTATCAGCAAAATGATTATTCAAAGCATCACAGCAAGCTACACTAGGTTCTAACAGTGAGTTCAGGGGAGTGGGTACCTGAGTCAGATCCCTTACCACCCTGAACAGCTCTGCTGGATGAGAAGTCACAGACGCAATACGTGCAGAGAGGAAAGTCTTCTTCGCTGCATCTATTGCCACTCCATAGGAATGAAGGAATTCTCTATAGAGTGTCCTGTCAGACAAGAGTCCAGATTTCCGCCAGTTGCGCTCCAGTCGTTGTCCGACCTGCTTCATATTCCTGAGTTCTACTGTATACCAAGGATTACGATTTGAAGCAGGCCGGAAAGGACGCTTGGGAGCAATCGTGTCGATAGCCCTAGTAAGATCACAATTCCAGGTATTAACTAGGGCTTGAACAGGATCACCGGTGATACCAACCATAAGACCCTTGAGGGCTTTCTGGAATCCAATAGTGTTACTGCCCTGGCTAGTCTGAGCTTTGGGGATATTAAAAGATATCCCTTGATATCACAATTCGGCTGCACTTCTCTATTCCTTTCCACATGCTTGCGAGGCCACCAGACAAGCACGTAAACAAGCTCGGCCGTTAATAGCCGTAATATTCAAACTACAATACAGGCAGGCCAGAAATAGCTGACTCGCTGCTTTAGGAGACCTCCAGGCAAGTACTCTAATTAAGTATGCACGCCACTTACAAAAGAGCCTCTGCCCCGCGATGGCAGCTTGATGGGTAAACTATGCAATACCCAAGTACTCTGCGTTTGCATACTGGCTACTCTATTACGATAACTTAATCATTCAGATTCTGACCTTTCAGAGGCTTTGTCTCCAACTCCAAATCTATTGTTTTCCCCCGAGTACAGCATAGCCTGCAGTCACAATTCTCTTTATAAAAACCCTTGACTCCGAGACCTTCCTCGGATCGCTCCCAAGTTTCATCCCGCCTTGCTGCCACTTTGCTTGGCGAGCCTCCCCTCAGCTCCACGTGCTGAGCTACATCGCACCCCAGCTTCGCTCTCTATTTTTCCAGGCTTCAGGACAGGTGAAGTATCACCCAAACCAGCAATCCCTCTAAAAATCCCTCTATACCACTCCAACTTTTATTTTCTTTAGTTATCTTGTATGAGTGTGTCGCATACACTATTTTGCTTGCATTTAATAAACATCATTTATTATTTCAACTTCTGTGTTCTCCTTGACTCGACCCGACCCCGTAGACATAGGGTTCAAGATCTCGCTAAGTTACTCTGCCTCTCGTAACGTTAAGCAGTGCTCTGAGCTAATTTTCCCCACCTTTAGTTGAGCACAATTTGGTGTCCCTCCCGGGACCCCCAGTACACAGGGTAACATTAGGTTCCATTAACCTTTGAGGGTGGACCATTCTAATACAACCCACCTATGCTTTTGCCTAGTTCCTGTGCATTCCTGCTTTAAAATTTAGTTACATGCACTGACATTTAAAAGCCTGCAAGAAGAGAAGGAAAAGCCCAAAAATGTGGAATTTGACCAGACTGAATGCATTATGGACTCCAACAAATGCTTATGTGGAGAGAGGGATTTTTTTTTTTTTTTGAGTGGGGGAAGGGAAATCAACTTAAGAATGCAGGGGTAGGGAAACAACCCAGATGAGCAAACAGCACAATAATTAAGAAGCTATTGGCTATTTTCTGGCATCACCTCCTTTATCACGTTGATAACTTGTCAGGAGAAAGGTCACTATAGAACAGGGGTGGCAGCCATTTTACTTCCCAGTGTCTATCTGGTGGGCTGCACCAAAGTGATGAGATGTCATTTCCAGCTGCCATTTTGGCCATTTTCCCCTCTTTTTGGTGTTCAGGGGAGGTTTGGAGGGCTTTGTAGGGTTAAGGGAAGAAAAATGCTGCATTTTTAGGCAGTTTTGGGACAAAAAAATTGTCCCAAGGTCACATGCCCCCAATTATTTTTTTGAAAATTTGTTGGTGGGGTTGGAGGTCTTCTGGGGTCTCCCAAGGGCCACACTTTGCCCAACCTGCCAAAGATTTCCTTTATCTTTGAAACACTGTATACTGTAAATATTGCTGGGCTCTGGAAGGGGAGGCTGCAGGAAGATCTTTGGTGGAAGGGAAAAAGAATGGCCATGGTTGCCTGGACTGGACTGTTCACAATGTTACCAGCCACTTTCTGCAACAGCCATCAGAAACCTTTTTTTCTTTTTTTTGGCATGACTCAGACTTTGAAATGTTGTGTTTTAGAAACCCCTTAGGATTTCAGAGAAGAGTTCTACCATTTCTGTTAGATCTAGCAGCTTAGCTGCCATACTGGCCAAGTTAGATAAACCTGGCCTTTGAAAGATCTCTAATAATTGGGCTTGCAGGTGCCCTAAAGTTGCCTGTTGACTTATGGCAACCCCATGAATTTCATAGGGTTTTCTTAGGCGAGACATAGGCCATTTTGGCACTACATTGTTACAGTTCTATTATTCCACTTTCAACATCCTGTGGAATTCTGGAGTTTGTAGTTTACTGAGGCCAAAGAGCTCTCTGGCTGAGAATTCTAAAGGCTCCTCCCTAAATTGCAAACCGCAGGATTCCACAGGATGTTGAAAGTGGAATAATAGCACTATAACGGTGTAATGAAGAAATAGCCATACTCAGGAGGTGGTTTTGCCAGTTCATTCCTTTGAAATACAGCCTACACCACCTGGTATTTGTTTGTGGTCTCCCATCCAAGTGTTAACCAGGGCTCACTTAGCTGGTAAGATCAGACAGGATCTGATGCCTTTAGGGTGTTCAGCCCCCCTCCTTGATAGGGTGGCCAGAGTGGCATCCTCGGTAGGGTGGCCAGAGTGAAAGCTGGAAAGGGCTCTCATGCCTTGAATGGTTGTGTAGAAGAGGAAATTTCAGCAGTCCTTGCTTATTACCTGGCTGCATGACAAGCAACATCCGCTGAATTTCCCTTTGCTGCCCACCAGAAGCAACCCTATTTGACACTACACAATTGAAGTGCTATAATTCCACCTTAACTGCCATGGCAACATCCTATGGATTCCTGGATTTGGAAAAAAAAAAAAAAAGCTTTTTAAAATTCTCAGCCAGAGAACTCCACTGTCTCACCAAACTACAAACTACAACCCCAGGATTCAATAGAATATAGCCATAGCAGTTAAAGTGGACACATAGTGCTATAACTATGTAGTATGAAAGGTCCCCAACATTCTCACTTTCCACTTACAACAGATACTTCTGATGCCCTTCACTTCTACCAATGTAATGGGCTCTGCCCTTCACAAAATTCCTACTGTTAGTTTCACAGTCATCTCCCTGTTATTTCTGTATTAAAACATAGCAAGCAGGAAAATAAATAACATCCGTGGCTTACACTATGGAGTTATCATAGAGAGCATTCTGACTCCCACAGCAAAAAGGGTACAGCAGCAGTGGTCTAAACTTGCAGGGTTGGCGTAACCCACAGTCTTCCAGGAACAGCCTGCAACATGGGTACAAGTATGTAAGTAAGATCTTATTCATTCATAGTACATCACAGTGAGTTTATATTACTGCATTCAGAGAGTGTCTAAATCAGAACCAACAGTATTCATTGCTTCCAGAATAGTATAGACACACACACACACATACACACACACCGCAGCCAGACTTTCAGTAGGCACGGTCATGCCAAACCTCTAGCTAAGCAGTTGGATATTCATCTGTCTATATATGCAACACAAAGCATGAATACATTTCAGTATCTGGGGTTATGTTAATGCTAACCACATTTATGTGTTTGAGTGGGCAGCCAGCCAGGGGTGGAGCTGGGGGCAAAATCTGGAAGAGTCAGGAGTGCCCTGCGAACTTTTCCCACCACTGAACTTCAGCCTAAAGGCAAAGGGACATAGAAAATTAAGACTTGAGTTTTGAGAGTATGGTTAGTAGCCAATAACAGATTGTTGTCAAAATGCTATATGGCCTGTAGCTTTACATATTTTGCTGTTAACTGCCATCACGTTGTCATTTATCTATGGCGACCCTATAAATGAGAAACCTCCAAGTCACCCTATCATCAATAGCCCTACTCAGGTCTTGCAGACTCAGGACTGTGGCTTCTTTGATTGAGTCTATCCACCTGTAATGCAGCCTTCCTCTTTTCCTACTGCCTTCTACTTCATCAAACATTATTGTCTTTTCTAGTGAGTCATGCCTTCTCATGATAAGGCCAAAGCAAACAAACCTCAATCCAGTCATCTTGGCTTCTAGGGAGAGTTCAGGTTTGATTTGCTCTAGAGCCCATTTATTGGCCTTTTTAACAGTTCACAGTATTCACAGAACTCCTCTCCAGCACCACATTTCGAATGAGGTGATGTTTTTCCTATCAGCTTTCTTCTCTGTCCAACTTTCACAACCATACATAGAAATTGGAAGTATGATGGCATGGACAATCCTAACTTTAGTATTCAATGACATATCCTTATGCTTCTGGATCTTGTCCAGTTCCTTCATAGCTGTCCATCCAACTCCTAGTCTTTTTCTGATTCCTTGACTGCAGTCTCCATTCTGATTAATGAATGAGCCAAGGTATGGGAAATCTTGAACTATTTCAATGTCTTCATCACCCGCTTATTATTTTTCTTTTCTTAATGCTCAACTGTAAAATTATTGTTGCATTTTCTTCCTTGACTTTTTTCAGTAATTGTTCCAAGTCTTTGCTATTTTCTGCTAGTAGCATAGTGTCATCTGCATATCTTAAACTGTTGATGTTCTTTCCTCCCATTTTCACACCTCTTTCCTCTGAATTTAATCCTAACTACATATATGATCAGCATACAAATTAAACAGATAGGGTGGTAAAATGCAGCTTTGCCTCACCACCTTGCCAATTGAAAATCATTCTGTTTCTCAATAGACTAGCCCCTCGACTTTCATGAGGGTTCAGGATGCAGAAACTTTGTGAAAGTCAAAAGAACACAAATAACTCCCCCATTCCCTTCCAGGGCTTTCCCTCCAACACACACGTTGCTTGTCTTTTGCCCTAGGCATGATGCCTTCCTTCCAGAAGCCTGGGCAAAAGCTAAGTGATTGGGAAGGGGCAGCTATGTGCCCGGAGGAAGTGTGCATGTGCCTTCCCCTCCAGCCATTCGCTTACATTTTGCCTAGATGTGGTGCCTTCAGTGGCGGAGCTTTGAGTGTGTGGAGGGGGGAGCAGGTGGGGGCGTGGCTACAGCACCAAGGGCATGGCCACCGTGTGGAGACATGGATGCGGTGCATGGGGGCGTGGCCAGGGCACATGGGGGTGTGGCTATGGGCCGGGATGCCCCAGAAATATTGCTGCCGAGGGCAATTCGCCCCCCTGCCCCCCTGTTCTACGTGACTGGGTGCCTTCCTTCCAGAAGCCCAGGCAAAAGTCAAGTGATTGGGAAGTGGCAGCCACATGCCCAAAGAAGGTGTGTGAGTGCCTTGCCCATGCACCTGGGCAAAAGGCAAGTGAATGGGAGTGGGCAGCCACATGCTTGGAGAAGGTGTGCGAGTGCCTCCCCTCCTGCGTTCACTTGAGTTTTGCCTGGATGTACTGCCTTCCTTCCAGGTGCCTGAGCAAAAGACAAGCGATTGAAAGAGGGCAGCCACATGCCTGGAGAAGATGAGCATATGCCTCCTACCCCCAATATGCTTGTGTTTTTCTGAGGCATGCTGCCTTCCTTCTAGTCACTCAGTCAAAAGGCAAGTGATTGGGAGGGGGCAGCAATGTATCTGGAGAAGGTGCGTGCCTGCTTCCCACCCCCTCATTTGCTTGCATTGCCTTCCTTCCAGGCACCCAGACAGAAACTAAGTGATTGGGAGGGGCAGCCACGCACTCAGAGAAGGCACGCATGCACCTTCTACACATGTGGGCTCCCCCTCCTATTCATTTGCCTTTTGCCCTTTGTGCATGGAAGAAAAGCACGCCCACCTAGGCAAAATGCAGGGGAATGGGAGGGGGAGTATGGGGTGGAGGCTAGCAGGCACCTCACAAATAATCAAATTCGTAAAGGTCAAAACCCTGCAAATGTGGTGGGAGGACTGTATTCTGTCCTGATGTCCTAAGCACAGGTTACACATCAGAAAAATCAAATGTTGTGGCGCACCCATTTGCGAGTGAACCACAGTTTTTCATTATCTTCTCTGTCAAAGGCTTTGCTATTATCTACAAACCACAGGTGATTTTTCTGAAATTATTTGTTGCACTCCATTATCCAACAAATGTTTGCAATACGATCCCTAGTTCCTCTTCCTTTTCTGAACCCAGCTTGGACCTCTGGCATTTCTTGCTCCATATACAGTAGGAGTCACTTTATTTGCATGGGAAATTAATGCAATGGTCCTGTGGTTACTGCCATTCCTTGTGTCCCCTTTCTTGGGGATTGAAATGTATTTTTATTATTTCCAATCTGTCGGCCACTCTTTTTTTGTTTTCCATATTTGTTGACAAATTTTGGTTAGAACTAGAGCAGATTCTGACTAGCTTGAACCAACTCTATTGATATGCCATCTGTTCCTAGTGATTTATTTATTCCAAGTGCTCTGACTGCAGCTTCCATTTCACTGTCTAAAGTTGGAGGTTCATCTTCATATCGTTCTTCCTTGAATTAATAGGTCATCCTTTCATTTCTTTTATACAGTTCTTTAGTGTATTGATCCATCACCTTTTTATTTCTACTTGGTCATTTAACAGTCATAGCCCATCCACATTCTTGGTTTAAATTTCCCTTTGATTTCTCAGATCTTGTAGAAGAGGTCTCTTATTCTTCCTTTTTTGTTGTCACCTTCAATTTCTCTGCATTAATTATTATAATAGCTTCCTTGTCCCTGCGCACAAGTTGCAGAACAATAACACTCAGGTTTCTGACTCTATTTTTGTCACCTTTTACTCTTGCTTCTTGTCTGTCCTTGAAGAGTTTCATCTGTCATCCCTTGAGGCTTCTCTTTCTTTTTGGCTGCAGATAGTGTCTTTTTGCATTCCTCCCTGACAATGTCCCTGGCTTCAGTCCAGAGTTCTTCTGGCTCCTGGTCAGTTAGGTTTAATGGTGTAAATCTATTTTTACATTATCTTTAAATTCTATGGGAATGTTCTCCAGGTTGTATTTTGGCAGTTCATGGTCTGTGTCACAACTGCTCCTGGTCTTATTTTTGCAGAAAGAATGAAGCTTCTCCATCTTCTGCTTCCAATTATGTAGTCATTTGATTTCTGTATTGGCCATCAGGTGATATCCATGTATAGAGTCATCTCCTTGGTTGCTTGAAGAATGTGGTTGTAATGAACAAACTGTTGGACTCAAAGAATTCAGTCAACTGCTTTCATGCTTCATTTCTTGATCCTAGGCCAGATTTTCCTGCAGTCTTTGATTCTGCTCTGTTTCCTACTTTTGCGTTCCAATCGTTTATGATTAACGAAAAGTCCTGTTTGGTGCGTGATCAGTTTCCTCCTGAATCCAGCATAGAATCTTTCAATTTCTTCTTTGCCTTTGTAGTTAGAGCATAAACCTGATTTATGGTTATATTGGTGGGTTTTCCCTGAAGTCTTACTGATAAGATTCTATCAGACTTTACATTATATCCTTTGACTGCTTTTGCTATATCTCTCCACACTGTAAATTCCACCCCGTTTCTTCTGAGTTTTTATTTCTTTAGTAAAACACTGTGTTTTCTGACTTAAGATATCCCATTCCTGTCCACTTTAGCTCACTCACTCCAAATATTACAATGTTTATACATTCCATTTCTTGTTTTACTATGTTTAGCTTCTCCTGATTCATGCTTCTCATATTTCATGTTCATATGTGTTGTGCAGCTTCAGGCTTTCCTTTCACCTCTAAACACACGAACAGCTACATGTCCTTGTGGCTTCAGTCCACTTGAATCATTAGCCACAGCGCTACTAATGGTTGTCCTCTGCTGTACCCTCACTGAATGCCATCCAACCTGGGAGTTTCATCTTCTTGTTTCATTTTAGGTTGCCTCATCATAGTGTTTTTATGGTAAAAGATATTCAAAGGAAGTTTACCATGCCTCTCTCTGTGTAGGACTAACAAGTATTAGCTATGGTGCCACTGCTGTTGTCTCTGAGAGATCCTCTGCCAGTTTCACTCCCAACTACTGCTGCTGCCCAGTGGCTGTTTGGCATACTTAGCCTGGCTCCTCAGGAAAAGCCTTTCTGACATGGAAAACCCTACCAGCAACACTGCTGCCATCACTATAATCTCTTTTCTCACAGGTGCATGCAGTCTCACCACCGCAGAAAGATAGTGCCTATTATTGGGAACTATTCACATACTTAGCTACATAGCAGATGCACTAAGAAACGCCTTTGAATGTGAGTAACAGGACACTGGCCAGAGCCCATGATGAACATCAATGATGTGTTTTGGTGCAGAGTGCACACCAGTATGTGATGTTCATTAGACCGCAATGTGCTTCAGAGCACAGTGTACATCAATGCACATCACACACTGATGTGCATTGCATACTTTCACACATTGGGCACTTTGCCAGCACTGCTACATAGTAATGTAACATCAGTGCTCTACTGGATTCAGGAACTATGCAACTGTACAACTTTAATTCCTGCAGACATCACTTTCACTGAGATAAAAGGCCCCAACAGGATTCTGGCACATATATTTATCTGCTCCCTTGAAGACAAAGAAGCATGCAAGAGGCCATGAGAACATCCTGTCAGTGACAGCCATAGGTTAAAGAGGTGGCTTTTGTTTTTCTTGATTTTTTTTTTTAAAAATTGCATTTGGATAGCTAAAACTCAACCTAGTTTTCATATGCACCCACCACCCAGGATTGCTTAATGTATCCCTTTTCCTTTACTACATCTGCAGTGACAAGATAAGAAGCCTCGACATCTATTTTAACTTATCACAGTCTAGTGTATCACCTGAATCCCAAACTATGTTTAATCTTAATTATGGTAAATTAAGAAAATCCAGCCTCATCAACTGGAACTTGAAGCTGGCTTCGTTCTACAAACCATAGATAAAATTAACTACAGTTTGTCCAGATTTGGACAACACAGTAACACACAGTTCATCAAAAATGGAAACAAAACTACTCACGGTCATGCCACCAGAGGAGAAGAGTAGAAGCCTAGGGAGAAACTAAGTCCCCTTTCATAATGCTAAACCAGCTCATATTGCTCATAATGCCTGTCATGATTTTATAATCCCTCACCTTATTCACTTTAAGGCAGGAGACTTGTATATACTTTCCTGGCAATAAATCCCATTGACTTCAGTAGGACTTGCTTCTACGTAGATATTCACCAGATTGCACTGGAAGAAAATCCACAAATCCATGAGCCCTGCTTTATATGTAAAATTAATCTTAGGATCATGCAAATTATCCCTTCATGTCCACCCATCCATTTGCCCACTTTATTTATGCTGATGTTGTCATGTGCCTTTGAGTCGTTTCTGAGTTATAGTGACCCTAAGGTAACCCTATCATGGGGCTCTTTGGGGTTGTGTGTGTGAGACGCACCCAAGGTTGCCCAGTAGCTTTCCATGACTGGACAAGGAATCAAACCCTGGTCTCCAGGGTTGTAGTCCAGTGCTCAGACAGCTACACCATGTTGGCTTTTCCCACTTTATTTATATCTTCCCTTTTTACCAGGCTGGGACTCTCTGTCAAGGCAGGTTCTCATATTGCATGCCTGGATGAAAGCACCATGCTTTGCCATGCTGTTCAAATGGGAAACCACAGGCAAACCATGTGAAAGGAGCACATGCTGCAGCTCCTCCCCATTTCATCGCTATTTCCTTTCTGGATGCTGATGCTGATCAGGGGAGAAACTGCCATCCTTCAATTAATTCCTTATGTATTGGGGGCAGAGACAGAAATCATGTAATACATGAATCCCAGATTACCAGATTAAAGGAAAGATGTGCGGAGTAAGAGTACTATGTGCATATAAGAGTGAGAATTATCACTTTGGGACGAGAGGTGAGGATAAGTGAGGTCTCATTGACACTGAACAATGTGTCTGCTATCCAGCTCAAGTCAGACACATCTACAGAGAGAGGCACACATAAACATCGCCTTCCTATCTCGTTTTATTCTATAGGCATCAGGGTTCATTTGTACCATTTCTAGGGCTCTTTCACATTACACAATTATAGCATTATGAGTCCACTTTAACTGCCACGGCCATGGCTTCCTATGGAATCCTGGGATTTGGAGTTTGGTAAAGCACTAGAGCTTTTTTGCCCTGAGAATCCTAAACAGCTGTCCCTAAATTGCAAATTCCAGGATTCTATAGCATGGAACCATGGACCCAGGAAGACTTCTAAACCAGGAGTTGTAATTGCGGGGTCCTCTAGGGCCCTTTCTGCAACTTACCTTTTCTCGGTGCTGGGGTGCGGGGATCACGCGAGCAGCCTCTTGCGAGAGGCTCTCATGACCCCACTGTTTCAGCTCTGCAGCTGCTGCCTGCCGGCCAGCAGGCAGCATGAGGGCTCCGCCTCTTCCTTCCACAGCGCAGCCGGGTATTTTCCCAGGCTGCGCTGCGGGAGGAAACACAAGCGCTGCGGCTCTGGAGGGTCTGCCCGCACAGTAAGTGCGCACAGGGCTCTGGAGCTATGCGCGATCATGCATCATTTTCGGCTACAAGCCGAAAATGAAATAGTGCACAACTGGTGCCTGCCGGCCCTGGCAGCATCGCGCAATTGAGAGGACATCGTCTGAAACGCTCCTTGCAATTGCGTGACACTCCGGAGGCCCTTTCGCATGGCAAATGCCATGCGAAAAGGGCCTAGATGCTGCTGAACTGCAGCTCCTTACAGCGCTAGCCAGTGTGGCCACTGATGAGGAATTCTGGGAGCTTGTAGTTCAAAAACATCCGTAGGGCTGTACAACTCCCACCCCTCTTCTAAACCATAAAACATAGCCAGAAGGCCTCTTTGGGGTCAGCTTTGTTGTGCACTGAAGTATAAATGAAGAAGTAAAGCACATCCAGGATTGTTAAAAAAAAAAAAGGATGACCCATAAAAGCTGGCTTAGAAAGAAAAGACTGCCATGCCCTCCCATGAAGGATGAGTGCAGATGTGGTTGCATCTATAATTGTTTGTGGCTGGAAATATTTCATGGTTTGGAACAGATGCCATTGTTATTTGTGCCTTTTATTAGACAAGAAGTAGCCTAGAAAACCTGAAGTCTTTCAGAAACAGTCCCTTGTGAGTGGTTCATTCTCTCTACAGCAGACTGACGCTGCCGAGAGTGAAATTTACCAGCTGTGAAGCTGCTAGACCAACAGTGATCTGGTCACTAGATGAGCTCTTATTTCACACAATGGTTTTCATGGTAAATTGGTAAATAGCAACCCAGCCACTTTTTTTTTAAATGGCAGAAGGCCCATGTCACCCTCAACCGACCCTTTACCTCCCTCGAAACCCTAGCAAGTGGCCACACAAATTACCCAGGGGAAGAAAACCTCCATACCCTATTATTTGCAAAATGAGGCAGCAGCTTGTTCTGCTGAATTGAACTGTTGACAAGGGTTCTTTTCTAGAAATCTGGCTGGAGCACTTGTATCATAGGTTGCAGTAACAGAAGAAGAGTGGCAGGGTGGGGATCCCTGGTATTCCTAGAAAGTATTTATTTAATTTATTTTTACAGCCCACTTTTCCTCTGGAATGGGGCCAAGGCAGATTACAATACAGTTAAAACAAAATGTGGCTTAAAAAACTGATGATAAAAGATTTTAAAGTCTAAGCAAATTATCATACCATAAAACCAATAACTTAGAACAGCATAATACCATTTCCAAACATAAATGGTAATGATAAATGTAATGGAAATGTAAAGGAGCCAGTCTGGTGTACTGGTTTGAGCATTAGACTATGATCCTGGCTACTCAGGCTTCGATTCCCTGCTTGGCCATGTCTGGGTGACTTGGATATGTCACACACTCTCAGCCCCAGAAAACCCATGATGCTCCATTAAAAGATCCTTTAAAAGACCCTTCTGCATAACCAGTTAATTACCAAATGCATGTTGAAATAAAAAGGTCTTTACCTGTCAGAGGAAGGAGAGAAGAGAGGGAGCCAGCCTAGCCTTCCATGGGAGCGAATTCCACAACCTTGGAGCAACCACGAAGAAGGCTCTCTGGCCTGTCCTAACCAGGTAGCCCAGGGACAATGATGGGCCAAAAGAAAGCAGCCCCCCCTCCCCCGCAAACTTCGTAAGACTTTGGAAGTTTCATACAGCGCGACATGGTCTTTCAAATGGTCTGGAACTAAGCTTAATAGAGTTTTATAGTTTATAGCCAGCACTTTGAATTGTCCCCAGAAACAAACTGGCAGCCTGTGAAGCTGTTCCAACAAGAATGTTATATGGTGTCTTGGGTCCATTCTAGGGAGAAAGGCAGGATATAAATTAAATAAATAAAAGTTAAAATGTTCCCTGCAACTGGCCCCAGTGTTAGCATTCTGACCACAGCATTTTGGGGCTGCTGAACCAGTTTGCAAAGGCAGCTTCCAAACAGTTTGCAAAGGCAGTTGGATTACAGTAACCCATCTGGGATACAATCAAGGTATATGTCACAGTAACCAAACCTTAGTTTGGTTACTTAGTTTTAACTGTGCAAAGTCATCAGCATACAGCGATCCGCCCTCTCCAAATTCTGGAAAATCCTTCAAATGATTTCATGTGTATTTTGGACACCATGAGGGACAGAACTGAGCCCTGAGAGACCCCACAGACAACAGCCAGGGGTTTATACAAGAATTCCCCAGCACCATCTACTCCTAGAAAGACCAGAATCAGAACAGTACCACCAGGTCCCAACCCAGCCCAGAAAGATACCATGGGCATGGTATTGATAGCCACTGAGAGGTCCGGCAGAATAATTAAGGTCACATTCACCCCACAGAGTGCCAGAGTAGATCATCTACTAAGGTGGCTGAAAAGAGTCCCCCAAACTGGGCCCAAATCCAGATTGAAATAGCTTTAGATAATCTGTTTCATTCAGCAATTGCTGGAGCTGGCAAGATACCACACGCTCTTGAACCTTGAGTGGCTGAAACAATAGAACACCCACTGCATTCAAGCCAGGCGTATAACTACAGTGGAGGCAAAACGAGGACACTGCCTCCCCAAAAGAATTATGGCCCCTCTTAACATTTTCCCTTCCGTCCCCAAATTTCTAGCATTGCAAAGAGTGAGACACTGGTAATTGTTGTTGTTGTTGTTGTGTGCCTTCAAGACATTTTTGACTTATGGCACCCCTAAAGTGAATTTATCACGGGGTTTTCTTGTCAGGATTTGTTCAGAGGGGGTTTGCCTTTGCCTTCCTCTGAGGCTGAGAGAATGTGACTTGCCCAAAGTCATCCTACAGGTGGAATTGTGGGGCCAACTTGGATAGAGGTTTTGTCAAAGTAGACAATATCAACTCTGTTTCTTGTACTCTCTTCATAGAGAAAAATTTCAAGGAGTATACGTAGGGGGAGAGATAAAGTTCATTTTTTAAAACATACTCTCCCTGTTCTGGACAAGCTACTCTTATATTAAAAGACTCTACAGCTGCAACATAAATCCAGCAAACACTCCTGTTTTCTCCGTAAAGGTCATTGCACTCGCTGTTCCCACTTTCTCCTGAGATAATGAATGGGATTCAAACACATTGTTGGCAATTGTGTCTTCCTATGTAAATCTCTCTTTTTAACCCCTATAATAGAGTTCCATTCTCCTGTTTTTTGATATCCAATACTCATCTGTAAAGACACAGACTTTTATTCCCTTTGACAAAAGTCTTCAAAAGATTGTAAGAGTCTCTTTAGTTAATAGTCTGCTCCAATAGACCTGAGATATCCAGTTCTTCATTACAAAAATTCAGTCTGATGAAGTCCATAAATGGTAACTGGCTCTAGCCACCTGACCAGCTCATTATTCTGAAAATAATTACTTTCCTCACATAGTTGATCCACTTCAGATTTTTTTTAAAAAAAAAAATAATAAAATAAAATGCGTAAATTTTACCTCATGAACTTGATAGTATTCTTGCCGTCTGAACATCCCCACACTAACTAGACTGGACATACTAATTAAGCTAATTAAGCTTGTCCTGACTTGGATGCTATGATTGATATAGATCCAGTGGATGTAACTCTTGCCTCTGCTTGTCCAATGATAATGGATACTTTTCAATTTGTACAACCTGAGGTTGTGGACAGGATTCTCTTGGAGATACGGGAGCCACCGCGTGCCCTTCCTGACTTATTAAAAAAGCTAGAAGGAGACTGGCTGCCTGGGTAGAGGGAGTGATTAACGCCTCTTTAAAACAAGGCAGAGTTCCAGCTTGCCTCGAGGAGGCTGTTATAAAACCATTACTAAAAAAGCCATCCCTGGATCCCACCATTTTGGATAATTATCAGCCAGTCTCTAAATATCCATTTCTGGGCAAGGTTCTGGAACATACACTGGCCTCGCAACTCTAGGGGTTTCTGGATGAAACAGATTATCTGGATCCATTTCAAACTGGTTTCAGTTTGGTCTGGCTATGGGACAGAGACTGCTTTGATTGCCTTGGTGGAGGATCTAGCCTCAGGACTTGATTTAAAAAAAATGGAGTTTTTTTCCTCACTGTTTCCCAGTAGAGCTGACCCAAGGTGTTTTACTGCCTGAGGCAAAGGAGAAGACTGTTGCTTTCCCTTCCATTCCACTGGGCTGACAATTGAATTTGACTTCACAGTTGACAAGACAGTGGCCCTTTTCACATGGTATTTGCCGTGCGAAAGAGGGCCTGGAGCGTCGCACGATTGCGAGGAGAGATCTGCATGACGCTCTAGCAATCACGTGAGGCTCCAGGGGCCGACAGGCAACGATCGTGCACCTTTTCATTTTTGGCTTTTAGCCGAAAATGGTGCACAATCACACATTGCTCCCGGGTCCCGCATGCACCTACCTGGCGTGCGGAGCCTCGGGAGCCAGGCCGGTCGCGCTTCCTGTCTCACTGCAGCCTGGGAAGGTCCCAGGCTGCACTGCGAAAGGAAGAGGCGAGGTGCTTGCACAAGCAGGAAGTTCGTGCGGAGCTGAAGAAACCTGGACACGAGGGCCTCTCACAAGATGCTGTTTGCGCAAGCACCGCACCCCAGCACCGAGAAAAGGTAGGATGCGGAAAGGGCCAGTGAGTGGGCAATATCCTTCACTGCATCTGAGATAAATAGCCTGGTTTAGGGGATCTAAGAGAGGAAAATGGCTATGGGGACCTGAAGAAAAGCCCTGAGGAAGCTGCCAGTACTAAACCTGCTGCCTGAAGTAGTTGCATCATTTTACCAGGAACTATTATTGTATATGGTGTTAACTATGCCTTCTGGTTTTATTTTATTTAAAAAAACCCTTCCCTGTCAGCTTGCTAAGTGACCACCATTGCTTCACTCACATGTGAAGAACTACTCATCAATTATGAAATACTCCACAATTATTGCAGCTCTTTCCATTGAGTTCTGTCTGTGCCACATGGGTTGTGATGAAATGGGTCCATGAGAAGATGGCCTCAGGGCAGCTCTATGGCCCCCCTGCTCCACTGCCTGTCAGCAACTGGCTAAGGGAGCGGGGTGCCCCTGGGAGCCATCCAGCAGTCCTTAGGCCAGAGCTTTCCAAACTTTTCATTGTTGGTGACACACTTTTTTAGGTATGCCTCATTTCATGACACGGTAATTTCAGTTTTACTAGCAAACCAGAGGTTAAAGTAACCTCTTACAAGAGATACAGACACGTACATAAATTGTAATAACAAAATGTATGGGGACACAACATATCTCATGAAAACCTTTCATATGTATGAATGTATGTATGTTATTATTTATAAATCATATATTTTTTAAAAAAAAATATGATTTATAAATAATAACATACATTTCCAAGATTGTAGGTGACACACCTACACTCTTCAGGTGACACACTAACATGTTGTGGCACACCGTTTGGAAAGCCCTGCCTTAGGCACTCAGCAATGAAGCAACAGTTTTTGACTTTGGGGAGGGGAGGGTCACAGCTGCTTCTTCTCTCCCCCTGGGTTTGCAACAGCAGCCAAACAGTTGTCAGGCCCATCCTCCCCTCAGCCTGTCCATGGACAGAAAGGTGGAGATGAGACTGGGAGGTTCACCCACCAAACCATTAGCAGACCTACACTGGCATTATGGTTATGTAATGCCCGAGTAGCTATAGCAGTTATAGCAATAGCAATTACATTTCTATACTGCTTATCAGCGCTAAGCACTCCCTAAGAAGTTTGCAATGTGTTTTAGCTAATTGCCTCCAACAAACTGGGTACTCATTTTACCGACCTACAGAAAGATGGAAGGATGAGTCAGCCTGGAGCCCTGTAGGATCAAACTCACAATGTTGTGGCTGCAGTACCAGCATTTAACCACTGTGCCACCAGGGCTTTCACTATTGGATCTCAACCACAGAAGTTAAGTTGGTAGATATGCTAGATTCCTGGGATGGATCTGTGCTTTCTCTTACTTTTGGGGTAAAAAAGCACTGGGGGTTTATGGTGCCTTGTATAATATGTTCAAGTATACAAAGGAGAAGCATACGGGCACATGGGCAAACAGTGTTGAAATCCAAAGCAGCAGCAGTTCCCATAAGCCCATGTGTGAGGTATGTTTTGCTTTCCAAACGCTATTGGACTGCACCTCCCAGCAGCCTTAGTTGCCACAGCAACCTCAACTGTGCTAGGATTTGCAGTTCAGTGTCTAGAATGTCAGGTTCCTCTACATCTGCCATAAGCAATAGCAATACTGGAGTTCAAAGCCCTAAATGTGCAGATACTTGCCTTTCTTTCCTATTGCCAAATTCAAATGGTCTACTTTCCAGATGACCTGGTTCGCATCTACATTTGATCTGAATGAACTAATTTGGCAGCCTCTTACTACTGACAGGATGAGACCTGACCAGCCAAATGGCTGAGAGGACTCTTTAGTGATAGCGCCACTCTGAATTGGAGGAACCAGAAGGCAGAGCAGAAAACAACATGCAAAAAGGCATTCCTCTGGTGAAGTGGGACCTGCCTGTGCAAGAATAACCAATGTACTACACTTATTTGAAAAGGATAACACCAGCACGAATGGGTTACAGTTAGAAGAAAAGTTAACAAAAGAGTGCTTTGCAGTTCTGTTTATTCTAAGATCACAGGGTAACAATTCCTACCATGCAGAGGGGCCAGAACACGGTCTGCATTCCACTTAAACTCTTGACAGCGTGAACTCCCTGAAGAATTCGTTCAGCAGCTCTAGGATTCCGTAACAACAGCTTGCAAACTCTTTGCACTAGCAGTTTGCTGCATCATCACATGAACAAAGGCAAACCACATTCAGCCCTCCAACGGGGAGAATGTTATTTCTTCTACACTATTTATATACACTATTTGTGTACAGAAATGTGTTCCCTCCACCAGGGCTGACATCCAGTGTTTGTTTATTTCAAAGTACCGTTTGTTACAAATCCCAAAGCATGGTTTGAAGATACACAATTCAGCAGCCATTGATGTTACACAGTGTAGGAGCTAAGCAGGTCTGAGTGTAATCTGAAGTTGGGTGGGAGACAATCTGAACCCTGATATACACTGCTGTGAGTTCCATCATGAAACCAAAGGATGATGGAAAGGAATACTTGTATTAAATACAGTAATAAAGTGTTGGACCTTTTTTCCCCCTCACTGTACAAAGACTAAGCTGTTGGAAAAATTCCCTACAGCCAACCAAATTTACTTGTTCTCTGCAATGTGTATTAGCATCCTGCCAAAGGGTAAGGAAGATTTTAAATGCATATGGGCTCCAGCTGTGTTGTAAAAGATGGAGTGGGGAATATATAACAAAAGTGATTGTCTGTATAAGCATATGGGGCCTAGGTACTCTTAAGGCAACAGATTCTGTCTCATCTTGGAAGTTAAGCGGGGTCAATCCTGGTTAGTACTTGGATAGGAGATCCCCCAAAAAACCAGGTGCTGTAGACTATATTTCAGAGGAAGGAACTGGCAAAAACACCTCTGAGTATTCTTTGCCTGAGAAAACCCTATGAAATTCACAGGGTGTCCATAACTTTACAGGAGACTTGTAGGCACACATATATAAGTTCATGCTTAAAACTGGCCTGTGAGAGGTTTATACACAGAGATATCAGCTGCGGGTATCTTCTCCCAGCAATGTTCTCTCTGCTCTGCTTTTTAAGGTAATAGGAAAGATACAACCCTCTGATTGTTTAGGACCATAACTTTCATGATTGCATTCATTCATTCATTCATTCATTCATTCATTCATTCATTCATTCATTCATTCATTTCCTTTATCCTGAACTCTCAGAGCTGCATACAAATCAAGTCAATTGAAATTATTTTAAATGGTTTAACGAGTTAGAGCAGGTTCAAAGTTTAAAGCTGCTTAAAATCACGTACATGTCTATTTGGGAAAGCTGAAAGAAGCCCCAAAGACTTTAACAAGAAGCCATGTTTCCCACTGGTAGCAGATCAAAATCCGTATCAGCACCAGTCATGCTTTCAAAGGGAAGGAGTTCCACAAATGGAGAACCCCAGAGATGTCCTTTTCCATGTCCCAGCTGTATTGTTTCCACAGATCAGAACCAGAGGAGGGCTCCTTCAGAAGGCCTCAGTCCTCGGGCTGGCATATATATCCTTCATTGTTGGAAAGGCACATGTACCTCATCCCTGCTGAATGGGGAATAGTGGCATTAAGGGACGGTATGGGGCAGGACCTTGCTCTGAAGGTGCATCACACAGAAACAGTGCTGAACCTGAAGAAGACTGGGACTGGACGGGAGACCCTTGGGAACTCTGTGCGTACTGCGCTAATTTTAACGAAACAGAGGCAGGATATAAATGAAGTGGTCTGCTGGTTTGCTTGTTTCTTGGACTTCCACTTCACCTTGTCCCCAAAGATGGGAAATAAGGTAGCTTACAAAAAATGAATACAACTCCAAACAAGAAAAGCTACTTTAAAAGAATTAAATTAAAAGCCCAAGTTGAAAGACATTTTTTTTAAAAAACCCCACATCTGTAAGAATAGCACAGCATACAGCTGGTAATAGTGAATTGGTAACAATCCTTGTCCTCAGCCGCCAGCTTATTGTTAAAAGCTCATCTGATTTTTAAAAAAGTCTTTACTGGCTGACAGATAACAGTAAGTAAGAACAAAGTAATGTGGTGACCAAATGGCTGAGTCATGAATTGGAGAGGCCCTGGTTCAAATCACTTATGTGCCATGAACTCCTTACCCTCTAGTACTTCACAGATTAAAATTGGAACATGGATGGTAAAACAGGAGGACATTGATTAGTCAAAACTGGGCATTTAAATTTCCTGTTCCATCCTTGCTGTAAACTTTGCATATCATAGTTTTGGCCCTGTCTCAGGGAACCAGGGACATGTTGTTTGGTCAGAGGTACATAGTCCACTCCCCAGAACTCTAATAGGCAATTCTAAGTCCTGCAGGAAACTAGAAATCTCAGAATTCCATAGCACGGCATGACAGTTGGAGAGATATCAAACTGACATAGGCCCTTTTTGCATGGCATTTGCCATGCAAAAGGGCCCCTGGAGTGTCCCGCGACTACGAGGAGCGGTCTGCAAGATGCACTCGCAATTGCGCGATGCTCTAGGGCCTGGCAGGTGCCGATCGTGCACTATTTCATTTTCGGCTTTGAGCCAAAAATGGTTCGCGGTTGCTTATCACTCCGGGACCCCACGCGCACTTGCTGTGCATGCGGAGCTCTGGAGCCACGGCGCTCACACTTCCGGCCCCAGCGCAGCCTGGGAAAATCCCAGTTTGCCCTGCAGAAGGAAGAGGAGGGGCTCTCGCGCTACCCGCTCATGAGCAGGCAGCAGCTGCGGAGCTGAAGCAACAGGGACGCGAGAGCCTCTCGCAAGAGGCTGCTCACGCGATCCCCGCACCCCAGCTCCGCAAAAAGGTGAGTTCCAGAAAGGACCTCAGTTATATGATGTAAATACACTCTTTGGTCTCTTTCATTCCAGAATTAGAGCATTTTGATACTACTTTATCTGCCATGGCTCCATCCTGTGGAATCTTGGGATTTATAGTTTGTGGAGACAGTAGAGCTCTATTGCAGAGAATTCTGAACGCCTCAAGAAACTAAAATCCCAGGATTCCACAGAATGGAGTTGTGGAAGTTAAAGTGGCATCAAACTGATATAATTATAGTGCGAAAGAGAACTTGGGGAGAAAAGGAATGTGGGGCCCTTTTTGCACGGCATTTTGGAAGTGAGAGGGCCCCTTGAGCATCGCGTAAATGTGAGGAGCGGTCTGCATGACGCACTCACATTTATGTGACGCTCAAGAGCCTGGCACGAAGTGGGCATGCGCCTTTTCATTTTCAGCTCGAAGCCGAAAATGGTGCGCGCTCACGCATCACTCAGGAGCCTGGGGCGTACTCACCTGCCGTGCGAAGCCTCCTGAGCCGCGCCAGTCACCCTTCCTGCCCCAGCGCAGCCTCCAACTCCCAGGCTGCACTGTGGAAGGAAGGGGCAGGGCGCGGGCGGGAAAGAGCTGCGGAGCTGAAGCAGGAGGCTTGCGAGAGCGTTCCTCCCAAGCTTTCTCACGTGAAAACCCCAACCCAGCAGCGAGAAAAGGTAAGGTACGAAAAGGGCCAGGGGGATAACGAATACTATTCTGTTGAGTGGCAACAAGAATAGATGGTAGCAAATTTTCCAGTGGTTAAGATTTAAGGGAAAAAAAACTTGTTTGTTGGATGTGTTAAAATTACTGTGTCAATCACTCTTGGTATCTTTCCCCGTGAAATTTAAATAAATGATGTAAGGGAAGAGCACATGGTGGTAAAAATGTAAAGTCCAGTAGAATCAGTGTGGTGTACTGGTCTGAGTTTGAACTACAACCCTGGAGGCAAGACTTTGATGCCCTGCTTGGTCTTGGAAATTCACTGAGTGACTTTATGTGCATCACGTACTCTCAGCCCTAGAAAACCCCGGTATAGGTTTGCCTTAGCTTGGAAACAACTTGAAGGCACACAGCAACAACACAATTCTAATAATAATTTACACATAAAGTTTTTGTGTTTGTATGTTTAAATGCTATTAAGAGTGCTTTGAGAGCCAGGGTAGTGTAGTGGTTTGAGCATTGGACTGCAACCCTGGAAATCAGAGTTCATTTCCCCCCTCAGCTATGGAATCCCACTGCACCGGGTGACCTTGGGCACATCACACACTCTCAGCCCCAGAAAACCCACGATAGGCCTTAGGTTCGCCATGACTTGGAAATGACTTGAAGGCACACTGCCACACCAAAGGTACTTTATTTTTATTTTTTTCCTCAGAAGTTTCAGTTTGAGTACTTATGTACTTCTGTGGTTTGAGAACATATGAATAGTCACTAAACCTAAGCTAAACCAACATTCTTAATCAAATCACACTCTGTTTTCTTGGGGGAAATTTACAGTTCAACAGTTTCTGGAAACCTCCTGTCGCTTGTTGAGGAGAATCATATATATTTTATTTATGTCCTTCATTTTGAATTATATAGAATATCTTTTGGTTGCCTTCAGTCACTCCTACTGATTTTTCATTATCAGTTTAAATAGATAGAACACTTAAAGAATAAATCTACTTCCAAATTGCTGGTGTTCACATGAGATAAAATGAATGGAATGAGATGCAGCTGAGGTAACGTACGTAGTTCTATGTATGTCACTATTCCATACCCTCCAGCATTTCTCTGGGTATGGAAACTGAGACACACGTGGCCAAGCAACATCAGAGTGTGGTCAAGAGAGTAAAAGTTATCGATGTGGAAGAGGAACATACCGCCTAGGACAGGCTGCAGCAGTTTGCTTTTGTCTGAGCCTACTGGGAACGGCAAGATTCTGCCCTTCCATTCCTCTTCCCCCCATAAGTTGAATGCAAACTGCTTTTGCACTTTGAAATCAGTTTGCAGGGACTGAGGTAAGCCAAAGACAAAAGGAAGAAAACAGGAGGAGGAGAGAGAAACAGACATTTTAAAAGCAGTTGAAAAAATAGGATGGCAGAAGATTAATCAGGACTGTCCTTCCTGAATCAGGACACTTGGGGGTTGTGCGACTCACCAGGTGACCTTGCTTAAGCCTCTATCACTCTCTGCTTCAGTCACTCTGTCCAGCCCCCATGCAATAAGGATGATCATCAATGCTGGGAACTGCTTTGGGTCCCATCTTGGGAGAAAGGAAGGCTAGACATTCAATAAATAAATAGGTATTTACAGGGTTGTTGTAAGTTTGACAGCTCAATAGTTCATGTGAAGTGCATTGATCAAGCACTTAAAACTGTTATACAAATGTTAAATAGTGACATCTTTAAATAATTAGTAATGTTTGTGCCAGCAAAGTCTTGGGAAAAGGGTACAGGCTCCTCGCTAAAGAGGGTTCTTTATTTCCATTCCTCCAGTGATGTATTTAAGTCTTTTACTCTAAATCTCAAGTTAAGTCTTAAGTCAAGTCTCAAGTCTGGGAGCCAACTTTATACCCCATCCAAAAATCCAGAATTATTGGACAGAGTCAAATAAAGTCAATTTTAACAATATAAGGAAAGTCAGCCTCCACATTTGCAGTTTTGCCATCTGCAGCTTTGGAAGGGAGTTCTTACTCCCCATTACTGAAGCTTCAAAAGCTTTAGAAGGAAGGATCCTTCCTCTTCAAGCCCACTGCCTAATGCATTTGCTGTTCCCCTCCGAGAAATGCACCCTGCACTCTGGGAGCAAGTCTTATCTTTTGCTCTTAGGAAACATTTTAGAAGGCTCCTCTGATATGCAGTGGGGACAGGCTGCTGAGTAGATCTCAAGCCTGCCTCAAGTCCACTGCCTAACCCCTTTGCTGTTCCCCTCTGAGAAATGTGCCCATACTTTGAGCTTGAAACAGATTATCACATGACCAGTAGGCAAAAAGAGATGGAAGTGTTGTTCAAAGTCATAAGGTTCTGGATGAATGTGTTTACTGAACCAAGGTTAGCAAGTCAGTCATTAAAAATATACCAGTCTAGAATCTAGTCAAATCAGTGCATCATTTATTGCCGAGTCGAGTCTGAGTCAACTCACTGCAGCAACGTAGGTTCGACTTGAGCCCAAGTTTATCAACTTGAGTCTCCGTCACTGCATTCCTCCCTTGCTATCTTTAATGCCTTCTCCCAAGAACAAAAGTATTAAAGTACATTGAAGGCATTTATTACACACACGGTTGCATAATGCTATAATGGAATTGTAAGCTTTGTGATAAATGCATAGAAAATGTTTTAGCAGCAGCCCTTGTTTTCTAGTTCTCTTTCAGTGCTGATTTGTTCTTGAACTGAAATAACAGTGAAAGTCCCCTCTCCAGAGACTGTCTCTCCCTGCCATAAAGCCACTTGTGACACCTACAAACATTTTGTTAAAGGTAGGTGTTTTCATGCATCTTCAGTTTTGTCATTATTCCTTACAGACTTCCAGTGTGAGTGTCAAGTGAGAATTTAGCTGTAAGTTCATAAGAGCCGGTCTTATGTAGGCCCTTTTCACATGGCATTTCTCATACAAAAGGGCCTCTGGAGCGTCACGTGATTGCGAGGAGAATTTCAGACGACGTCCTCACAATTGCGTGATGCTGCCGGGGCCAGCAGGTGCTGATCGCGCAATATATCATTTTCGGCTTTTAGCCAAAAATGGTGCGTGATCGTGCATCACTCCAGGGCTCCATGCACACTTACCGTCCGTGCGGAGCTCTGAAGCCACGGCCCTCACACTTCCTCCCCCAGCGCAGCCTGGGAAAAAATCTGGCTGTGCTGTGGAAGGAAGAGGCGGAGTCCTCATGTTGCCTGCCAGCTGGCAGAAACCTCCTACAGAGCCGAAGCAACCAGGACGCGAGAGCCTCACGGAAGAGGCTGCTTGCGTGATCCTCGTGCAACCACACCAGACAGAGATAAGGTGCGAAAAGGGCCATAGTCAGGCAGTTGAAGTTAGAGAAAGAAGAGAAATTACAGTTGCAAATCAGTGTTTCACCAGGGTCATAGGAAAGCCAGCATTGGAGTTAAACCACATGTGGTGTAACCACTGCCAGGAAAACAGGGCATGGCATAATGATAATGGCACGGTGGTGTGGCCAGCTTATATCTATGTGGGATTTCTGCACGGTATATGACAAAGTGGCTTTATTATCCTCATAACGGTAACATACTCTGCCCCTGAAGTTTCTTAAAGCATCTTTAAAGGATGGCTACTTTGTCCTTAAAATAACTTATGGGTGAATGGCTTGTTTGTGTCAGAATAGGTTTGAAGTCAGCTTAGTTGTTTTCTGAGGTACCCCAAGAAATATAAAATTCGCTGAATATATCTGTGCCAAGTGTCTGTTATATGCCTCATTTTAAGCAACATGCCTCATCTGAGAACATTTCAACCCAACACTGGAATTTCCTTCAGGTGCATTGGACTATATTTCCCATCATCTCTTGCATGCAGAGGATGATGGGAGATTTTAGTCCCACGCTCCTGAATGGCACCAAAGTCTGAGAGAAGCTGCTATAGAACATAAAATGATTCTTCATTTCAAAGACAGCTTCAGTTTCCCCACAGAAAAACAGCAATAGAAGACAGCTTTCACCCTTTCTTCAAGTTCCTCCAAATACAATGTCCCAAATAAGCCAGTATCAACTGCAGTTGTGTGCAAACTGCAAGTGTGAATAAAATGTCTTATAACGACGCTGCAGCACCAAGAGAGGAAAAAATTATTGTCTTCTAGTTACCCTTCCCTCCCCAACTAGATAAAATTTCCTAATGTCAGGAGCTGAGTTGAAATTTTAGTTTTAGCCACCTTCTCAGAAAGAAATTACCTATCAGGGTGAGAAGCCAGAAGATGAAAGGGAAGAGAAGCTTTACCCCATAGTCCTTGTCCACAACCTGCTCTTTCCTCTCTGTGAAAATTAATCTCCCCTCTTTCTATAGCTTCCCTTTCAGTCTTTCCCTTTTTGTAAGGTAGAGCAACTTGAGGCCCTTTCACACTACCCAGTTATAGCACTACAATTCCACATTACTTGCCATGGCAACATTTTGTGGAATCTTGGTGTTTGCTCTTTCGTCAGAGGCACTGGAGCATTCTGTATGAGAATTCTAAATACTCCACCCTAAGCTGCCAATCCCATGCTTCCAAGAAAGTTTCCATAACAGTTAAAGTTGAATCACAGCACGATAACTGTGCAGTGTGAAAGGGCCCTGGGGCAGCTACCAAGATAGTTATAATAAACCTTGTTTGGGAAATATGTTGACAAACTATGCTGTTCCCATACCCTACTTTCCCATCCTGCAGGATGTGCTATTTTCATAATTGAACATATTTGTGGCTGGAAAACATGACTGAAGGCTTGCTGGCCAGAAGAACATGTTGCCAGGTCAAGCTGACCGTACACATGGTCAGGTCATAAGTTCTGGAAACCCAGAAACTAATGTGTTTATCCTAATCCTCTTAACACCTCAGGATCCGTGCACACTCGAAAACAATGGAAGGTTAAACTGCCCAAGTGAAGCAATCAGGGACTATCCTTGATCTTGACCTATGGAAATCTTCCCTATACTCCACCTCACCCAACCAAGACATTAAGAGATTGCCATGACTCCCATCAATGTTTTGTCACCTAGAGTTAAGGCAATCAGCCCAGTCCAGATTCCTTTGTCAATCCTGTGAGAAAGCCATTACCGCTTTGTCTATGCACCCCCTTCAGGGTAGGAAATAGGGTATATAAACCCTAGCTTCAGCCCCAGCAAATTGTAGTATATCGGATGTAGTACATGTCATGCTGCCCATGGTGCCCCAGACTTCTGTTCCTCTGTGCTACTTCAGACACTGTCTGAGTTCCTCTGCTGTGACCCCTTCTTCAGGACTGGTAATTATCATCCTTTCCACCTAATCTCTTTGTATCCAACCTTTTGTGCTCATTTTACAACAGCGTTGATGGTTCTTAAGAATGTCTGCTTCCTTATGTGTTTGTCAATTCGAGTAAAATACTTTGTTTAATTTTAACTGGAGTCATCTCTACAGTTAGTCCTGGTATACATAGGTAAAAAGATCCTGCTATTACCCTCCTCTCACAGGCTTCCTTTGAACTATAATTCCCCCCAAATTCTAAGGAGATGTTGGCATTACGGGAGGACCTCAAGGTCCCCCACCTCTTAGGATAACAATGCTACATGGGACTGGGAGAAAGTCTTAAGTTCTTGAGAAGCAGCTGAAGAAATGGGCAGCTGTAGTTCAGAAAACTCCTGGTTGTTGTATGTCTTCAAGTTGTTTCTGATGAATGGTTTCCCTAAGAAGAACCTATAAAGGGGTTTTCTGGAGCTCAGAGTGTATGACGCACCCAAGGCCCCTCGGCAAGGAATCAAACCCTCATCTCCAGAGTCTGTAGTCCAACATTCAAACCACTACACCATGCTGGTTCTCAAGGCGAACCTATCATGGACCTATTACAGAGTTTTCTGGGGTTGAGTGTGTGTGTGAGACACACCCAAGACTGCCACAGTATATATTTTTGCTGCAACATACTTACATGGCCAGCCCACTCTCTGGACAGCGAGGTCCTTGGGAGCAAAACACATGCACTTCCATATCCTCCTCCTTTTGGGTCTGCTCCCTGCTCCTCAGCTATCAGGCACTGTACCTAAATCAGAGTCTAAAGCAATTTCTGCACTAGACTGTTATAGCGCTATGATTCCACTTTCAACATTCTATGGAATCCTGGCCCCTACTGAAACTGCAAACCCCAGGATTCCATAGGATGTTGAAAGTGGAATAAAAGCACTATAACAGTGTAGTGCGGAAATGGCCTAAGAGTCCAAGCAAACTATACCTCAATGCCTATCCATCTGTTCTCCATTTTGTCTTATTTAAACTAAAAACAGGTGGTAGAAGAAGTAGACAAGGACCAGGATCACAAGTGGGGTGGTGGTGGGTTAATTCCCCACATGCCATTTACCCATTGGAAATAGCAAAGCCTTGCTATTTTCTCCAGTCCCTGCTATTAGCAACTTTAGGGGCCTATTTCAGTAGGAAAATGGCATCAGAGAGAGTTCTGAATAATCCTCTGTTGTTTGACTTTTTAAGCTGTTTTGAAAATTTCCCATTATCACTGTCTTCCTCACACTTTCCCCCTCTGTCCTCAGCTTACTCCAATTGCAGCAAAAAACTGAATTAAGAATGCAAAAGAGTTTGCAGGCAGGAAAGGATAGGAGGGGATGGAATCATAGCCTTCTCTGCAGACTCAGGCAAAAGAAAACCACTGCAGCCTCTTCTAACCTGTGTGATCTTCTTCATTAATAACTTTTGCCATCTTGACAGCACTCTGATGTTGCTTAGCCATACATGTCCTAGTTTTCATTTGTGAGGTGTTGGAGTGTGTGAAATGGCATTGGCAGAAGGATTAAACTGCAGGGTCATGTTGCCATGATTCTTCCCTGCCCCCACTCTGGATGAAATTTTGCAAATTTTAAAAAGAGTGAGAGAGATGGCGAAGGGGTATCCCATTCGTGGAATTCAAAGATATCTCATGCAATTTGACCCAGAGCACCACGGGACGTGGCAGGCTTGGTTTCCTGTGGGCATTACACTTTGGAAGATTTTTGCATTTAATATGCCCCATGACTTGGGGCAATAATTAGAAGTTTTGTTGAAAAGGCCAAGACATGTTAGATGTCGAGACAGTTTGGCTCATTTGTTGAGACAGAAAAGAAAAGGAAAAAGAAAAGCTACGTTTTGAGCAAATTTGTCATTTCTACCCATCCACATTATGGGACTAAGCTTCCTGATCATGTTTTCAAAGACCAATAAGGAACAGAAATGAACTTCTGCCCTGCTGAGTGGCAAAAGGGAAGATGGAGAAATTAAAGCAAGAGTACCACAAAGAAGATTTATTCCCCTTCCCATGTTTATAATCTCTCTTTCCCTGCCTCTCTCTTTTTCTCTGAGACACTCTCAGGGAAACACACACGCACACGCACATACATTTCCTCCTAACCCACCCCCCTCACTTCTGCTTTATTCTTCACTGTTGTTTTACTGTCTGCAATAACCTTGATTGTTCTTTTGACTGTTCCCCAGCTCTTGCATTCCTTTCAGCCTGTACTTAATCATTTCATTTCTAGGCCCAAGGTTCACTGTTTGTCATTTATCTGCATTGACTTTTTGGCATCTGTTAGCCGAAGGTGCAGGACTAATCTCAGTCACTCTTCACCTGCCCATATTGTTCTTTGTTATTGACTGTTCCTCCCCATTTGGCTGGGTTGTGTAAGACAAAAAAGAAAAAAAAATCTTGTTTTTCTGGTCAGTCGGTCACCTTGCATAGTGGCGTTGTGCTTTCCTGCTCACAACATTATGCTTTCCAAAGCCTTCCCCCTTTCATAATCTCCCATAGCTCC
This sequence comes from Cyclura pinguis, assembly GCA_030412105.1. Classification (NCBI taxonomy): domain Eukaryota; kingdom Metazoa; phylum Chordata; class Lepidosauria; order Squamata; family Iguanidae; genus Cyclura; species Cyclura pinguis. Next base: position 60,244,128 of record CM059600.1, on the reverse strand, counting down.
TTAATAAACTACTTAGCTGTATAAAGTATTTAACTGGTCTGTAATTTCCTGGTAAGCCAGCAGGTTCCCTAATAAATATAGTAGTGTTATGTTGGCAGCAGGCCAGGCTTTAGGAATCTCTCATGAACTCCACTCGAAGGGAGCTTGTAAAAACATTTGCTCAAGCTTCTCCAGTTTCCAGCCCTTACTTCCTTTGCCATTCTCAGCTGCACATTAACCAAGGGCTCTCTCTCCCTCTCTGTCAGTTATCAGTATTTTTAAAGTATATATGTTGAATGATACTTTAAAAGCAGAAGGAGGAGGAGGTGGAGGACAACCCTTGTATACGTGATGACCTAGGGTGAGGTGCGTCTTTCCTAACCTTTACTGTAAAACGTGTCTTTATTTGATTTGATTTGTATCCTGCCCTTCTCCCAAAGCAGCGTACAATGTAAGTTGAAACAAGATAGCTAAAGCAGCATGTGGTACAGAAGTTCAAAAGCATTAAACAATTGATGCAATTAAAATGTTAATTTAAAAACAATTAAAAACATTAAAGACATTTTACATATATATTTTTTTAAAAAAACATCCAGCCAGGCTTGTTTGAAAAGAAAAGATTTTGGCAAAGAGAGTAGAGAGGGGGCCAGTTGAGCCTCCCGTGGGAAGGACTTCCATAGTCTTGGAGCAGCCACTCAGAAGGCTCTTTCCCTTCTTTTGATTCTATCAGCATCTCAGTCTATGAAATGTTAGAACTTTCCTTTCAATTTTCCTTCACTTTTCTTGAACCCAACCAATCCACCAATTCCTGACCCACTGGGTCTTGAGCTAAGATGAGCTAAGTGGAATAATAGCTTGAGCTAAGATCTACATCCCTGAGGGATTGGCTAACTATTTGCTCCATATGAGCTTTGATGTCCCTTCTGGCCCTCTATCTGTGGCCATTTCTGCACTGGACCATTATAGCGTGATGAGTCCACTTGCAACATCCTATGGAATCCTGGGATTTGCAGTTTTGGGAGGGGCCAGCTGAACCCCAGGATTCCATAGAATCTTGCAAGTGGAATCATCGCGCTATAACGGTCCAGCGCAGAAATGGCTTGTGTCTGTGTTGGTTCTGTTGGTTTGCTGATGGCCAACAGCTGGGATAGGGGTCTCATGACAATGCTCCCCTTCCTGCTATCCAGGGTGGAATCTTCTGGCATGCCATGTCAGGCTGCCAAACGGCCCACCAGCATCTTAATAGCCCAGAACTACAGGAAAGACAAACTGAGATGGGAGAGGAAGGTTGCAGTATGGCATGGCTCTTTTGGTGTGGCATGGCTCTTTTGAGGCCCCTCCCTAAACTGCAAACCCCAGGATTCCATAGGATGTTGAAAGTGGAATAATAGCACTATAACAAGCTGGTGCGGAAATGGCCTTGGTTTTTTTAAAAAAGCAGTGTGTTACATTAGTCATCTGTTACCTATAAAAAGTATTTTGAAAAGATATTATAAAACAACATATTGAAGTAATTAATAATACTACTTACCATTCAAAAACATGTGACATTGTTGTCATTATCCTGTTCAAAACAGAGGTGAGAGTCAACTGGACCATGGGGTTGTTAACGCCTTGCAAGTTTTCACCAGAACCCTCACATGTTCCTAGGCTCCTAATTTAAAAAAAAAAAAAAGAGCCCTTTCCAGCTTTGACTCTGGCAACTCAAGACCACAGATGTATATGTATGGTGGGTAAGGTTACCAGGGAAGGCTCTTGAAATTTCAGGACCAAGACCTGAGACCTAGAGATGACTGCTTGTGATGTCACAGGAAGCAAGCCCCGGTGATGTTACAAGGATGGTGTTACAAGGGACAGCCCCTCTTGATGCCATTAAGCATGATACACTATGGATTAACTGTGGTTACACAGTGTGTGTCATTTAAGTTTAAAAAACAAAAGATCATGTCCTAAAAAACAAGGAAAATGTCTTATACATTTCAAGGCAGTGCTCTTGCCCTGAGATTCCTCCCCCTCATCCTGAGGACTAGAGAAGAGTGCCAGGCCCTGAGAAGAGACAACACTAACGGCTGGAAAGCTGAGGGGTAATTTTGCCATGTTTTGGTGCTTGGCAGACCCATCCATTTTCCAGCCCCCATTTCCCAAAATGGGGAAAGTGCCACTGCTGGCGAATTGACTGTCCCCCTCCCAGGTGCCTTTGCCCTCAATTGCCCTGGAAGCAAGCAAGGCATTTTGGAAAGCCAACAGCTATGCTTTCCTTGCTCAGAGGAGGAGGAGATGTGTAGCTGCCAGCTCTTCTTAAAATGCCTGGCTCGCTCTCAAGATCCTTGGAATTAAGCAAGATGCTTTAAGAAAAGCCAGCAGCCATGCGTAACCTCCTCCTATGAGCAGGGAAAATGTGACTACTTTCTCTTTAGCAGACAAGGCATTTTAGGACAAGCTAGCAGCTCTGCTTTCCTTGCTTAGAGAGGATGTATGGTGGTTGGTTTGCTTTGAAATGGTTGCTTGCCATGGCAGGGATAGCTTTCTGCTGAAATTTCAGACAGCAATGGCTGGGGGAAAAAAATGACTGATATGGCATAGCCTCCAATATTTCACAGATGAAAACCAGGACATACGTGGTCAACATGGCAAACGTTATTAATGAGGACAAACAAAGAAACTAGGAGGGGCGGCAGAAGTTTGATTTCGCCTGAACCTCACGGGAAAGGAAATGTTCACTTCCCTCTTCTCCAGTCGCATAGGAAAGGGGGCGGGGGGTGCTTCACCCCCGGCAGCAATGTTTTTGGGGCATCCTGGCTTGTAGCCGTGCCCCCGCGTGCCCTGGCCGTGCCCTCACACCCTGTGGCCATGTCCCACATACTGTGGTCACGCCCCCACACACTGCGGCCCAGGCCCCCGTCCACATGCTCCAAGCTGTGCCACTGCTCCGCTCTTCTCCCTCAGCTGAATTGAGTGCAAAGTACTTTCACACGTTGAGCTCAGTTTGCAGCAGTTGAAGTATCCTGAGGACGAATGAGCAAAATGGGAGGAGGAGAAAGAAACTCGGACGTTTTAAAGGGAGCTGAAAAAGGTGGGTGACAGAAGATTAATTGGGACTATACCTGCCAAGTTGGAAAAGTTAGAGTGCGAGATGGGAATTATGAAGGAAATTAGGAGGCATTGCGGGGGCACAAATGGGGGCTTTGGAATCGTGTTTGGCCCAGGAGCAGCGCATTTGACTCCTGCTCGAAATCTCCTATAAAATTTCCATGAATGAGGAAGTGCAAGCCGCATTCAGGAGTATCCACGGTATTCAGATTACACAAGAGCCAGTGAGAAACCATATTGGAACAGAATGTGTGATATACTCTGAACAGCAAGTTAGTAGTCTAGAACGGTAAGAGTATGAAGAACAGGGAAGCATACACTAGAACTTGAAGCATGAGAAACAAAGAAAGCATACTCTCAAACATTTCACAAACGAAAACCAGGAGATATGTGGCCAGGCAGTATCAGAGTGTGGTCAGGCTTATCAGTGAGGAAGAATATATATACAGGCTAAGAAAGGCCGTAGGAGTTTACTTTTACCTAGACCTCCTTGGAAGAGCAAGATTCTGCCCCTTCTCCGCCACCCTGCTGAGCTGCAGCAATGGACACATTCTGAGTACAAAGATGGAAAGTGGGAGGAGGAGAGAGAAACTAAGGCCCTTATTGCACTATGGCCCAATAGCACTTCGTCCCAATCCCATCCCAGCAGTGCTATTGCTGGGATAGGATTGGGACCTCTATGCTCCCCACTGCACCCAGTTTGCTGTCGGTGGATGGATAGCATTAGGGACACTCTTCTCCCCAGTCCTGCACTGTTCTGAGGAAGGAAGTGCTTGATAGCACTTCCGCCCTTACCACACGCCAACAGTTGACGGGATTGTTGTGGGAAAGGGGGCCATTACCGTATTAATTTTCTGGTAATAGTATACAGCGTGACAGCAGTGGATGGAGACGTGACAGCAGTAGGACTGCAATGATGTTGTGCAATGTCAGTCGTCCTGGACCAGCAGCAACATGTTGCCATGCTGGGATGGCGACATTGTGCAGTAAGGGCCTATGGCATTTTAAAAGCAGCTGAAAAAATGAGATGGCAGAGGATCAAAAAGGACCATCCTTGCCAAACTGGGACATTTGTACTGTATGAGAAAGGTGTGCCTCTGGAACATGATTTGTTCTGTCAAGAATTAAAATCTTGAATTCTTAGGCCATTTCCGCACTAGCCTGTTATAGCGCTATGCTTCCACTTTCAACATCCTATGGAATCCTGGGGTTTGCAGTTTCAGGAGGGGCCAGATGGCCCCTCCTGAAACTGCAAATCCCAGGATTCCATAGGATGTTGAAAGTGGAAGCATAGCGCTATAACAGGCTAGTGCGGAAATGGCCTTGCTGCTTCAGGCATTTCCTATATACGGGGTGTGGGGGGGTGAGAATTATGTAGCCCTTTGGAAGTTATTTTACTGGAATTTCCAGCATTTCTCACTGCTCACTGTGCTGACTAGGTCTGCTGGGACTTTCAGTCCAGCAATGTCTGGGAAACCACATGCTTCTCATCCCAGAGGGGCCCATAGTAGGCAGTTGTGGATTGGAGCACAAAGGCTGAACAAAACCCATTGAAATCTGAAGCAGTGAGACTTCTCAAGCTATTGGGAGCTGGTGTTGCTGGCAGAATTTGCAAGGCCCCGGAATATACATTATTTGAGTAAACAGGGACTATTAATCCTGTTCCAAACATACTGTAAATTTAAAACACTTTTGTATGATTTAGCATTTTATGATAGGTAGTTGTGAGCCAACTTGTTAGAGCTGCATAGTAAAAGTCCTTTAAATAAGCAAACCAAATAGATAAATATTGTGAGTGGGCACACATCAGACCACAAACTGCTACATCCTCAGCCGCCAGCCTACATGCAGAGCATCTGAGGCGCGTGGTGTGGAGATTTCTGGGCTGGAGGCAAAGCTAAATTTTAAAAAGCTTCAAAAGGACCTTTGGTAAATTGCCAAAAAGAAAAAAGAAAAAAGAATGAAAGAAAAGATGAACAAAAAATCAAAGTAACAGAAGAAAGTTGAGATGAGTAGTTTTGAATTTCTCACCCAATTGTGAAGAAAATTGTGGCCACTAGCTTCATATCCAATTGTTCAATTCTTTTTGTCCTGAAACAGATCTTGGGCTTTTTAATGTTTAACTCCATTTTAATAAGGGAAATAAACTGCCTCCATCGCATATCTTTCTGGGGTGTGTGTGTGCATGCATGTATGTGTGTGCTGGATATTTCCCTTCTGCAAAAGATTTGCACTGCACTCCAGTTTCCGTCTCACATGATAGCTTGGTTGAAAGCCTGTCCCTGTTCCTTGGGGAATGCTGTAAACTGTGCATTAGAAACAAAGGAAGTAAGGAGAGACCGGATGCCATTTTGTACGAACTAAAACCATATGGCAGAGACAATGTGAGTCTGATTTTAGCAGCAGACTCCCTAAAATACCAAGCATTACAGTTTGCTCCCCAAAGGAAGGGATTTATCTTAGAATGGAGGTGATCCTTCAAACAACCAAATCCTCTTAGACTTACATATCCATCTGTGCTGGTTAGTCCTCTTTTTAGGGTTCTGCTTTAACTGTAATATAAGTAAGTAGTACCTTCGTTATTTTGCCACATCTCCCCAAAATGTTTGCATACCTTTTCATTTAAAAATAAAACCCCCACTCCTTTAAAAAAAGTTGTTTTTTAAAATTATTTATTTATTAAAATATCTAGATCCTGCCCTATATTCAAAGACCTCAGGGTGGCATACAATAAAATAAGTTTAAGAGAATAAAATGATAATTTAAAAAGATAAAAGTATCATTTTAAAAAAATCATTTAAAGCCAGTTAATTCAAAATCAGTTAAAACAGTGTAAAACAATGCCTTGAGAGAAGGCTCCAACTATTTTATTTTAATGCCTATGACCATTGCTAATTTTAGCCTAAATCCTCTTGTTAGTCCTGACCAGAGTAAACTCTTTGAATCAATGGGATTTACCTATGTGTTGAGTCACCATTCAACATTTGATCTAGGGTCTGCTCTAGTTGTGACTAATAACAGAATTCCAGCCTTCCTTTTCTGTGAGAGGGTTCCTGTGTTTTTAATAACTGCCAGGTGACATGTGGCTGTTCAGTGAGAAGCAGGAATTTCAGCAGACAACTTTTCACCTGCTGGCAGCTGGAGCAAGGCGGGGGGACCTGTGGCCCTCCAGACCCCCGTCATCCCCCCTCAATTGCTGTCTGGGGTTTGCAATCAAACAATGAGTGGTGATTCTCTGCCTCTCTTATGGCACTCTTTTGCTTGTCCTGTCAAAGCTGAGCTGACCTGATGGACGTGGAGGGCTATGAGGAAAGATCCTTCATGTTCCCAGTTCATGCCACCGAATGTCCCTTGGTGGTATGGGCCGTACGGTTGCATAAGATGGCTACAAAAGCAGCAGCTTCAAGCCCCAATGAGAAAGTGGGATTCTCACTCTAACTTTGGGCACAGAATTGGGAACTCTTCCATAATACCACACAGAGCTTAGAAAGTTTTCTTTTTTGGTTTATAGCTCCCATGATCCATTAGGAAACATAGTCAGTGGCCATACTTCCTGATGAGTTCTGGAAGCTGTAATCCAAAAGTAACTTTTCCAAGTTCTAGTCTAACAGAGCCCTTGCTCCTGTCTTAACTGGTGATGAGCCTGCAAATCTATAGCCTCCTCTGTTTCTCCTTTTCCCTTTGTACAACTAGTTCAAAAATATCCAGTTTTTCTCCTTTTCCTGTGTAGGAACAAAGAGCAAAAAAAATCATACTTACGTCTGGATCTGAATCAACAGTGTTCAGAAGGACATGCATAAGAACATAGTTAGATCATTGGGATCATTGTATGGCACCTCAATGCTTTTAATTGTCAAAGTACAAGTTTGTGGTTGTGGTGGCTTTAATTTGGAAAATGGTGAGGACAAAGACTGGGGTAGTGCTGTGATCCTGATAGGATTCTGCCCAGCTCTGGATTTGATTAACTTGAGCAAACACACATAACCTAAATCAAAAGAGTTTAAGAGTGCAATTATAGACATGTCTACTCAACCATAAGTCTCACTGAGTATATCCATGCTGTGTTATTAGAGCAGATTGATATCATTTGAAGCACCATAGCTTCATCCTACAGAACCCTGGGATTTGTAGTTTGGTGTAGTATTTAGAACTCTGTAATGCACTCCCTTGAACTACAGGATTAGAGCTCTCTGGCAGAGTACTCTATGTACCTTGCTACATTACAGGCCCCAGGATTATATAGCGTGGGACCAGGACAGTTAAAGTTGTATCAAAGTGGTATAATCATCTAGTGCAGATGCACTCTGAATTGAGCAGGTCAGTTCCAGGTAAGATTGCAGCCTTAGAATGACAAATGGCAACTCCACATACTGAAGAGAGAAAACAGCCTCCCTTCTGTTTTATTAAAGAAGGATGGAGACCTGGCCTAAATAAGTGCGGCTGAACTAATAGTATAAACGGTGGTGGCTATCCCTCAAAGCTGCCTTGCTCTCAAGACCAAAGCCTCCCTTGGCCATCTAACAAAGGAACCATTGCCTGCCAATGTTTTAAAAGGCAGTTGGGGAAGCTAATTATCTATCACAGTAGAAGAGTGGCAATTCCATCTTGTCAGGCCGAGCAGCAAATCCAAATTGACCCATTTATCTGCCATGCTCACACCCGCTAATGACCCCCTTGTCCCTGCGCTGACCAAATAACTCCCCCTTCTGTCACTCACTGTATCAGGGGAAGGCTTTGAACTGTAATCACTCAGAGGTGTGTGAACATAACTCCTGGTCCTGTCTCTCCAGTAGCACTTTTAAAGATTTACTGTCTCGGCAATTTAAAGCAACAAAGTGGAAATACAGTAGTGAAGGACAGTTTTGAGGTTTGCCACTTAACAGAGGTGGGGGAGGGATGGCATGGCAGAGAGAGAAACATCATGTGCAGGTATTAATTTTTATTCTGCATTTGTCTTTTGTTTTTTTAAAGCATAGTCTTGTACTAAGGTTTAGCAAAAAATTAACACTACAAGTATCTCAGATTGGTTTAAATGCAGCCTGCGATGAGGCTTGCCAGCTGGCCAGAAACACAATCCTAGCCTGCTCTTGTGCATTTATCCCGGTGGTGTAAGATCTTCACAGCATGGAGAGAGAAACATTATCTCCAGCTAGTGTCTGTGAGCGGTTTGATGTTCCAAGTTTTAGCGGCTGTGGCAGGCTGGAAAAATTTGTTGATTGAAGCTGCGATTTGTCAAGAGAATTTCTCGAATACTCTATCTGTAGCACTGGAAGTGGGAATTACAAAAATGGACCTTGTGGTCTAGCTCGCAGACTTTGTCATTGCCTGGCCAATGGTCGGAAGCTGGGTTTGTCACGGTCACTCCATTATCACGGGCCTGTCTGCTGAGGACGTATGAGCAGACCTGCTTGGTGGCTGCTCCAGGGCTGTAGAATCCCCTTCCATGGGAGACCAGCTACCGTACTCTGTGCCCTCCTTTCACCAGCAGGTGAAGGCACACTTTAGAAGATTCACTGGGTGTGGAGAAGGATTTTTTAATGGGGTGCATGTGCTACATTTTTATCTTTAGTATTCTGTCTTCTGCATGATTTCATACAGTTATAAATTATGGGTTTTTGAACATAATAGCTAATTTAATTAGTTTTTAATTTTTAATTTTAATTTCATTTATTTTATTTATTTATTTTGCTTCTTTGGATTTTTAATTATATGTGGCTTAAGTGTTGTAATCTGCCTTGGGTGCCCTGTCAGGAGAAAGACAGGATAAAAATTAAATGAATGAATGAATGAATGAATTGAAAACTAAAGCATCTGGAGAAGGTGAGTAGCTGAAAACCACTGTTCTAGGCTCTTCAGGAAAAAAGTAGGTACAGCTCTCCCCACCGTTAGCTCAACCCTTATTGATCCATATCATAATGAAGCCTAGAGTGTCAAAAGCAGGGTAATCAGAATTCATTATGGAGGTTTACATGCAGAACTTATAGGTCCAGATAACTTTGAACAAGCCAGGGAATACTGAAAGTCCCATCCCACGTCATATGTTTTCCATGTTTTCCACCTCAAATGTTTTCCAGGAGTACAGAGTGTAAAAACAAAGTTTATTTTTGCCTGTGGGCCATCTGTTGTCTTTTTTCTTTCCTTTAGCTTAAGTTAACTGTCCTCACAACAACCCCATGAGGTAGGTTAGGCAGAGACACAGTCTCGTTATAGGGGAGTTTCATGCTGAACCAAAATCTTCTTGGTCCAAGTCTGACTTTATCTAGAAAATCAGCACTTGACAGAACAAGCTGGTCATCGTGATACAGCTACCATTTAGTGCTGTCTGTGACTCAAAATCTACTTTGTTTTTGCAGTAAGAACCCAAACAAAAATACCTTTGTTTACTTGTACAAGAACTCCTTTATTGTTTGCGCTTTAATTTGGCACTTCTGTTTGCCGGCTGGCTTTCTGCTGAAGGCTACTAGTTAGCCGCACTTCCTCATTTTCATTTAACTGTCCAGAAAACCCTAATTATAGCCTCTCCTTATTAAAAAGTAAGGGGCTATGTTAGCCTAGTCTCAACTATACACAATTTACAGTCTAACGGGCCTTACCTTGTTTGTTCAGTGAATCTTATATAATGATTCCCGTGATTTTTGCAGAACCTGACTCTGGGATTTTACGTTTCCACTTTATAAAGCAGTCAGTTTTACATTAATGTTTTATAACCTTGGGGTTCTAATCATAAAGTCATAAGGATGTTAATTGATTTGAAACTAGCCAGACCCTGAAGTGTGTACATGTCAAATTGATTCAAATTGATCCAATATGTTTAAATACAGCATGTGCTAAGAAACGCGTCGCACCTTGTGCTACCACACAGAGGCCTAAAGCACTCTGGTAGCGTAATTATGTTGCCACCTTGGTACACTAAATTATTGACTAGAACACATTTCTCTGTGTTTGCACTGAGAAGCCAGGAAAAATCACCTGAGCTGTTATAAAGCTTTAAACAAAGCACTGGGTAAACATAGACAGCTATATTATCATGTGATAACTTCCAATAATACGCACCCGCCCCCCACCAGCATTTCAGTGCAAATGACTTTCACACTTAGACTTTGGTCTACAGCAACTGAAGTAAGTTGAGGACAAAAGGAGAAAATGGGAGGAAGTGAGTGAAATAGAGACACTTTAAAAGCAGGTGAAAAATGGGATGAAAGAGAGTTAATTGACACTATTCCTGCCAAATTGGGACAACTGGAGAGTATGATAATTGCATGTAATCACTAGACAGGATGTTATTCTATTGTTTGCTTTCACCACGACAACCACTCCAGTTGTTATTTGCCATCAAGTCACCTTCACAGAATCATAGAGTTGGAAGAGACCACAGGGGCCATCCAGTCCAACCCCCTGCCATGCAAGAACACATATTCAAAGCACTCCCAGATTATTTATTTAATTAATTAATTTGTATGCTGCTTTTCTCCCGATATGGGACCCAAGGCTGTTCCAACAACAGATTAAAACATCAAAACATTTAAAAACAATTAAGAACATTAAAAACACATAAAATCATTAAAAAAAACTTAAACAATACTCAAATGGCCATCCAGCCTCTGTTGAAAAACCTCCAAAGAAGGAGACTGCACCACACTCCGAGGCAGCATATTCCACTGCTGGACAGCTCTGACCATCAGGAAGTTCTTCCTGAGGTTCAGGTGGAATCTCTTTTCCTGTAGTTTGAATCCATTGCTCCTTGTTCTAGTCTCTAGAGTGGTGGAAAACAAGCCTGTTCCCTCTTTGATAGGACATCCTTTCAAATATTTAAACATGGCTATCACGTCCCCTCTTAACCTTCTTTTCTGCAGGCTAAACATACCCAGCTCCCTAAGCTTCTCCTCACAGAGCATGGCTTCCAGACCCTCCACCATTTTGGTTGCCCTTCTCTGCACACGCTCCGGTTTGTCAAGATCCTTCTTGAAATGAGGTGCCCAGAACTGGTCACAGTATTCCGGATGAAGTCTGGCCAAAGCCAGTGGTACTATTACTTTCCTTGATCTAGACACCATACTCCTATTGAGGCAACCAAGAATTGCATTGGCTTTCTTGGCTGCCACATCACACTGCTGACTCACATTCAGCTTGTGGTCTACTAAGACTCCTAGATCCCTTTCAACTTATGGCAGTTCTATGAACAAGAGACCTCAGTGAGCCCTGGTCATCAAGAGGCCTGGTCAGCTCTTGGAAACCCAGAGCCATGGTTTCCTTGATTCAGTCAATCCATCTGTAATGTGATCTTCCTTTTCATCTACTGTTCTCCACTTTATCAATCATTATTGTCTTTTTCAATAAGTGTATCCACAGTGCAATAGCATCAGTTTAGTTAATTTGGCATCTAGTGAGAGTTCAGGCTCAATTTGCTCTTGGATCTATTTGTTTGTTTTTTGGCAAGTCCATGACATCCACACAATCTCCTCCTGCAATATTTCAGATCAGCTGGTTTTCTCCCTATCATCTTTCTTCACTTGCCAGCTTTCACAGCCATATAGAGAAAATCGAAATATTATGGCATGGATTATTTTGATTCTGATATGATTTTCGTTCTGATATTCAGTGGTATATGTTCACATTTGAGGCTCTTCCAAGTTCTTAGTCTTCTCCTGATCCATTTTAATTAATAACCAAACCAAGGTACAGAAAATCTCTTACGTATTTCGATGTCTTCTTCATCCACTTTTAAGTTATGTAAATTATATGTGGTCATTATTTTTGTGCTTTTATGATCAACTGTAACCCTCCTTTTGCATGTCCTTCCTTATCTTTCATCAATACTCTTTGCTGGTAATACTCTTATCATCTGCATCTACCGTATTACTGGTAACACTGAATCATCTGTATCATCTGCGTAAACTCTTGATGTTTCTTCCCGCTGTTTTCATATCACAACACCCACACAGTAAGAAGTGCAAATGAGCAGCTAACTTAGTGGTAAATTGCCATTTGATAAATGGCCATCTGTGCTAGCCCATTATATCCTAATATCAGATTCCAAGTTGGCATCCTATCAAGGTGTAATCCAAGGCTGGCCAATGTCACTGTGTTCTCTGAAGCAAAGGGCAAAATTCCTGGATCTAAAGCTGATGAGACTGGTAGCTGGATCTTACTTCAACATACAGCTTGAAGACACAACAACTGAAAGCATCAGCCTAGTTTGAGGGAACAGAAGGACAAGCTGTGTGGCACACATTGTATTGTCCTTCAAGAAAAGGGAATAAACAAGCAGTTGCATAGGGACATGGAGGTGGGGGAGTAATTCGCTCTGGGCAGCAATGTTTCTGGGGTGTCATTGCCCATAGCCACGCTCCTGCGAACCCTAGCCACGCCCCCCGCACCACAGCCATACGCCCACACACAGTGGCCATGCCCCTCCCGCTGTACACCCGCCTCCTCCCGCCCCCCCTCCACACACTCCAAGCTCCGCCACTGTAAACAAGAGATTACTTCTGCTGCCCAACCCCCAGTATCTGCTGCCTGCAGAGGGTGCTTTACTGTACCTAACGATAGGGCCGGCCATGCTGCAACTATTAGAGGAAGATGTAATTTTCCATCCCTATTATCATATTTCTATTACTATCTATAAGGGACCTTCCCAAAGTCAGTGCTGGACAAGACATTCCAGGAGGAGGAAGAGAGGGGAGGAGAAAGGAGAGGAGATAATCACCAGTAGCCTTGTCAAGTTCAAACACCATGGGGAGTCAAACTCCCTGAAGCTGCCTCCTCCTTCAGGAAGAAGCCTCATTCGATGGGTCTGCAGAATCAGGACTTCTGATGTACTTTGACTGGCCATGCTCCCCATTCTCACAATCTATTGTTATGGCAGGAAGAGAGATGTTGACAAGTCCAAGCAGAAGCTCAGATCAGGAAGAGCAATGCATGTCTGGTGGTGCGAGGCCTCTTTTGTTTAGCCTTAACTGGCAGAGGAAACAGGAAGCAATGCATGCTCTGAATCAGGATGCTATAGTAACAGATAAGAGCTGCAGGATCAGGTACACAGCTGCCCAGTTTACGGGTCATTTCATGCTATGCAGTTACAGCGCTTATGATTTCAGTTTCTTGAACTGCCATCTCAACATCTCATGGAATCCTGGGATTTATAGTGTGGTGAGGCACTTTAGAAGCTCTTTGCTTGAGAATTCTAAGTACTCCCTCCCTAAACTGCAAATCCTGGAATTCTGTAGGATGTTGTTATGACAGTTAGAGTAGAATCATAACTCAGTCAGAAATGCCAGATTTTGAAATGAGAAAAAATTCTAGAGCTACAATGAGAGCCATGGACGGAGCCCATAGAAAACATTTAGTTTCCTCAGCTTACACTGAGTAATTCTATCCACACACAATACGCATGAACGCATGTGCGCACATGCACACACACACGCACGGGGGTGGTGATGGTACAGATAGATGTCAGAGCAACCAGATACATTCCAGGCTAGAACTCTGATGAGCACAAGACATGAGCACAAAGTATATGCAGAATAAGATAGTCCAGGCAGGTGAGCACAACTGCAGGCTACATGCCAGCATTTCATTAAATAATTAAACATTTGGAAGACATTTACCCTTTGTAGAGATGGAAAACATTGAAGCTGAGAATAATCCCCAAGGATTAATGGAAAAGCACTCAAACATATGTAAAAGCTGCTCACTCAGAGATGTGCTAAGCCACAGCTATAGGGGGAAACTTCAATATTCATTTATTCTAGATTCTAGGACACAATGCCTCACTCAGGCACCCTCCAGATAAATTGGACTGCAATTCTTGTCAACCTCACCTTGCGTAGCCATTGTCTGTGGTGGCTGAGGATGGTGGGAGCTATGATTGAACCCATCCGGGTGGCACCAGTTTGAGGAAGGGAAATGTGGTCTAGGAGTTAGGAAGTTAGAGTTAAGGAATAAGGATATAAATAGCTAGAAAAGATATGTCTGTTTTACAGCTGTAACAGATCAAGGGACACCTTGACTGAGGAAGCCAGTAGATCCATGCCAATGAACTTCCTAAGAACAGCCAGTCAGAAGGCCTGCTGGAGTAAAGAGGCAGGCCTGAAAATGGCCAAATGGCTGGGGGTTTGTGGGATATTTGATCCAGAGAGTAAAATTTCTAAGATCTGACTGATGTCACTATACTATGCACTGAGCCACTCTCCATGTGCCTTTGTGTACACAAGGGGCATGTCACTCTGGCCCTCCCTATATTGCTGAACTGCACTTCCCATAATGCTTTGCCATTGGCTGGTGGGAATGGCAGTCCAACAACATCTGGAGCACCATAGTTGCATGCCTCTGAGGAAAAGCACTTCGCACATACCACTTCGACTGTGCATGGGGTTTTAGGAAAGCTATTCATAGGTCAAGCTGGTCTATATCAGGACATTTGGACTACAACTTCCACCATCCCCAACCAGTGGGCCAAGGAATTTAGGAATTGTAATCTAACAACAATGGATAAAGTTGTGGTAGATTATTAAAACAACCATATTAAGTACTATAGTGTTATTCCTTGTGAACAAAAGTGAAGAGGAAATTATGTAATTTAGCCCCCAAATTGCCCAGACTGTCCATATTTAAATTCAGATTGCTCAGTTCCCACTCATGCAGTGATTCTGATCAACTTTAATAAGTGGCCCTTGATGGATGTAGATGAGATGAAAACCTTGTAATCCTGCTCCTGTCACCATTCAGACATTGCACTGGTTTGATTAGTAACTCAACCCTCTCCTGTTGACAGCATCCAAAGATTGGTGCCAAACTGCATGTCTGAGGTGAAAGGGCTTTCCTTTTGCTACATATATCAAAGATAGTACAATATGTAAGCCATGATTTGTGTGGTCTACTATCCTTTTTATAGATACAGAAAGGGAACATGTGGCTCTGCAGATGTTGGCTTGCAGTTCCAAGCAGTCCTGGACAGAGCCCAACCAATGCCACAGCCAGTGGTGAAGGATCGTGAAAGTTGCCATCCAGCAACATCTGGAGAGCCACAACTGTCCACCCCTGACTTAGATCATGCCAGAGATGAGGTTCGCTTGTCTGCTTGAACCACCATAACTGGCAGTGGAAGTAAATACATGGAGTAAATGTTGCTGTTGGCTGATGTTGCTCTAGTTCTTGGGTTTAAAAACAAAACAATACTAAGCAGGTGACATTTCTGTTATGCTGGATCATTCACAGAATCAGAACTAACATTTTATTCCCACTCACATGCTGGGTTTATTTATTTATCTTTTCTTTAAAAAGGATAGATTGCAGCAGCAGCAGCAACAACAACACCCTAAAAAAAAGATTCCCAAGGAACTATATACTTGTGGTTTGGACTGTTTTATCCTTTACTATTCCACCTCCTTCTGCCACTTGGCAGAAGGAGAGGGAAGCAGACCTTACAACTGCATTAAGATTTTCAAAAAAAAAAAACTTTAGAAAAGTACCCAACATCCAGAACACTGAGTAAAAGCATGTTGAATGGCCAAATTGCCCACAGCAGTGTCATAAGAACGGAATTTTGACTGACTACAGCTTTTCATAGGAAGTAAAATCAGTCTGGATCTGGAGGCAACAAGAGAAGACACCAACTAGTAATAAGCAAGGATCTCTGTTGCAAGAATTTTATTTTTCATTTTTTTTTATTTTTTGGAAATAGTTCAAAAGCCCAGGGATGGACCATAGGAACTGGAAACAAGAAACCTCTGGAGGCAGCAACAACTCAATACTTCTGACTTCAAATGTCCATTGAAGAGAGATTGTGTAGCAAGTGAGATGCATTTGCCACTGATTCTGGCAACCCAACCATCTGTCCTACCAGCAGGACGGGATACCAGTGACCATTAATGCTGGAGGGCCCTTTCCTGGATGGCTGATCTCACTGAGCTTACATGGTAAGAACAGGTGGTCTGATTGCAACAGGTGGGTTGTTGTTGTTGCTGTGTGCTTTCGAGTTGTTTCCAACTTATGGTGACCCTAAGGCAACCCTATCAGGGAATTTTCTTGGCAAGATTTGCTCAGGAGGGGTTTGCCTTTGCCTTCCTCTGTGGCTGAAAGAGTGTGACTTGCCCAAAGTCACCCAGTTGGTTTCCATGGCAAGTGGAGCTTGAACCCTGGTCTCTAGTGTCATAATCAGACCACTGAACCATGCTGGCTTTCAAATGGGGGATATCTGGGAACAATTTCACACAGTGCCTCTTGTATGCCATTTCTCTGGGGCATTATAGATACTTTGAGTTTATATTCAGTGGCACAGAAAGGAAAGTCACTGGCTGACCTGGGCCCAGTCACTGTCCCTCAGCCTAACCTATCTTCCAGAGTTGTTATGAGAGGAGGAATGACCATGGAGCTTGAGCTTGAGCTGCAGAAAAGCAACATAAACATAATAGTTAAAAACAAACGAACTTTGATTAGGCTTCCCCAACCTGTTTCCCTTCAGATGCCTAGGTTGACAACTTTTCATGGATTAAAACTCAGACGGGTGTGGCCCAGCAACATCAGAATGTGTTCAAGATGATAGAAGTTATTAATGAGGAAGAACCAACAAGCTAGGAGGGGGGGCAGCAGCAGCAGCAGCCACCTTTTGCCTGAGTCCACAGAGAAGAGCAAGATCCCCTCCCTTTCCTGCTGGATTGGTTGAATGCAAATTATTTTTGCATTTTGCATTCAGTTTGCAGTAATTGAAATAAACTGAGGAGAAAAGGGAAGAGGAGAAAGAAACAAGAACATTTTAAAAGCAACTGAAAAAGTGGGATGACAGAGGATTAATCAGGACTCTCCCAGCCAAACCAGGACAGTTGGAGGACATGAAATTCTACAATTACTCATTTTTTCCCCAAAATGTGGCTTTATTCCAGACAGAGTTGCCAGGTCAGGCCATTCTCAGGTCCTGAGGTTTCAGGGCCAAGTCCTGAGACCTAGGCCCTTTTCGCATGGCATATGCCATGCGAAAGGGCCCCTCGAGTGTCGCACGAATGTGAGGAGTGGTCCACACGATGCACTCACAATTGTGCGACTCTCCAGGGTCTGGCAGGCGCTGCTCACACACTTTTTCATTTTCGGCTTTGAGCCGAAAATGGTGCGCGATCACGCATCGTTCCGGGGCCCTGCGCACACTTGCCATGCGTGCGGAGCTCCAGAGCCGTGGCAGTCGCGCTTCCTGCCCCAGCGCAGCCTGGGAAACTCCCAGGCTGCACTGCAGAAGGAAGAGGCAGGGCTCTTGTGCGAGTGGGCAGCAGCTGCGGAGCTGAAGGAACCAGGATGCAAGAGCCTCTCGCTAGAGGCTGCTCGCGCGATCCCCACACCCCAGCTCCATGAAAAGGTGCGTTGCGGACAGGGTGCTAGATAGGAATTCTTATGATGTCACAGTGCATGGGTCCTGGTGACATTACAAGGTACACCCTCTCTTGGTGTCATTAAGCATGATGCATTAAGCGTCAACCACAATTGCATAGCACATTGCTCATAGGGGGAAAAAAGTGTAAAATGCGAAGATTATACATATGTTCTCACACACACATGCACACATTTTTCTTGCCTTAAGATTCTTAATCCCTAGCCATGAGGAGAGGAGAAGGTCCAGACCCAAAGATCTGGCAACCTTAGGTACAGGCCTTTGTTATCTGAAAAGTAATTAGTTGCAAGTAACTCCATCAAATGTAATTCTTTACCTCCGAGCTCTGGTGGTGCTCAGAAGCTGCTCTGAATGAAGAGCCATTTATAACCCAGCCCGCCTGCTCTATAGATGCCCTGCAGCTGTTCTTTCTTCCTTCTTTTGCTCTCAGTAAAACGGATGGAGAGACTGAGGGAAAGGCGCAGATGCTCTGCTCATTTGTTTTGACTCTGGAAGCAAAATTGTCTAACAATTGGAGAGGGCCAAGCAGAGGTTAGGAGTAATGGCACAGAAGGGACAGGACGATTTATCCACAAAGTCAGTGCCGGGCAGAGGGATAGCTTTATCTCTGCAAGGCCCCACAGCTGGCTGATGGAGACTTGCTCTTGTTCTCCTGATAAGCATGCATGCTGCCTGCATAATTCTCTTAGAGGGTTCCTTTGTGGTTCAGCAGCTGATTTCTGCAAACTTTCTGCATTGGTAAGATAAAAGATAATGAGACTCCATACATTTCCTGGCAGAGTTTCCTTCCCAAATGCCCTCCCCCCAACCTCCACATTGGAAACAGATTAGAGGTCTTAATTTTCCCCTTATCACAAGCAACACCCTGGGGGGGAAAGAGCCATGTCTTTCTCCTCCCACTGCTGTCCTTAGAGATTTTGCTTTTAAGTGTGCAGAGCTGCTTGAGAGAGAGAGAGAGAGAGAGAGATGCAAACTTGTATTGCTTGTGTGTCTACAGCGCAGCAAAGAAAAGCAAAATATTTTCCACATCAATATGAAGTATGCAGGTCAAGCCAGAGGAGAATTTAAAGCTCTGAGTAACTCCTTTGCCCCAGCTTAGTGCAGTGATTTGCGTGTTGGACTACGACTCTGGAGACCAGGGTTTGAATTCCTGCTTGGCCTTGGAAACCCACAGTGTGGTCTTGGGCAAGTCATGGTTTCTCAGCCTCACAGGAAAGTAAAGGCAAACCCACTCTGAACAAATCTTGCCAAGAAAACCCCATTAGGATAGTCATCAATCAGAAATGACTTAAAGGCACACAACATCAAAAATCCCCTTTGTAACACAGCTCCATATCTCTCAACAGAAGTTCATCTGATTAATAACATCAGCTTAGAATCTGGACCTTACACTTGATCTTCAAGCAAATCTTAACCAACCCAGACACAAAAATTTGGAATGGGCGTTTGTGGCAGATCTGGAAGTGAGTGTTTTCTTCCCCCTGCCAGGACTCTCTGGGGGCTACACAGTCTGCCAAAAATTGCTCCCAAAAGAAAATGAGAAAACCAGAAGTGCCCAGAAGTCCATATTTTGGATGTTCTATTACACAAAAGGTCTTTGCAACCACTTCAAAAAGTGGCTCACCACTCCTCAAGAGTTCTAGGAGAGCCAATTCATACCCTTTTTTTGGTCAGAAAAAGGGTGGCTTGGGGCATCTGGATGGGCCAAGGGTCACACAAACTTATGGGGGGGGGCTGAATGTGGCCCCAGAGCCACACTTTGCTCACCCCTTGTGGTAAGATTACTTCCAGTGTTGACTTTGGCTTTTGTTCTTTTGGTGCCTCTTTGTAGGTATTTAGAACAAAGGAAGGGGGCCTCTGCAGAGCTTGGAAATAGGAAATGTTCTGACCCACATACCTCATCTGGCTTGCCCTCTTCCAAACCTGGCTGTCAGCCCCAAACTTCCACAGATTCCTTCCCATCTCAATCATGTTCTTGATTGGAAGTTAGTGATCAGAGATAACAACCAGGCATCACTGTCCCCCTCCATCATTCACCTTCCCAGCTGAAAAGATCAGGGACATGTGGGGAAATCCCAAGGATGCTCTCTGTGCCATGGCAAGAGTTGGAGCTGCCCCCTGTCTCTGGTGAGAGACAGCCCAGGGTGGGTGAAGCTCCCCAGACCCAAGCGCCAGCTCCAAAAAACTCCAGCAACTGATACTATCTGGAACACTTTTTGCATGCAGTTTTTGGCCCTTGGCTTTCCCCCATGCAATGGGGAAGCCTAGTACAGCAGAGGGCATGGTTGTGCCTATGAATGTGGGAGTGTCCAGCCCTTCCTTGATGATATGTAACCTGCATAGAACTGAAGTAGGGAGGATCTAGCCTGGCACCCCAAAATGACTTCTGCATTGTTGTTGTCATAGTAGTCTTCACCATCTTTTGGTTTCACAGTCTATCAGGCATTACTGACTAGAATTTTGGACCATCAGCGATTTGGATTCTATCAAATAAACTAGGGGACCAGGGAGATATCATCAGATAATGTATGCATTCCAAATAGTGTCATTTTTTGTAATTGAGCTATTTCTGAGCCTATCTATGGTGATTTAATTTAGATGCTCTGTCAGTCTGTTTGGAATTGCTCCCATAACACCTATCACCAATGGAACCACAGTTGTTTTCTTTTCCCAAAGGTGCTGAGTCTCAGTTTTTAGGTCTCTATATTTCTTAATCTTTTCCCTCTCTTCATCTCTGATTCTGCTGTCAACTGGGATTGTTACCATAACCATAACCATCAAAAGTAGCATCAGCATTCTGCCTTTTTTTCCTAGTTCTAGAATTCAAGGCAGCTAGAGTTGCATTCGTTCCACCCATTAATTTCAATCCTCTATTTTTATCTTTTGAGGAATAGAACCAACTTTGTGCACATTAAGCCCTCCAAGGCTACTGACAGTCCCCACAGGTTTGTCAGTTCTGAGCAAGTGACCTACAACACATAGATTGCATTTAGTTTGACTGGGTTATACATTTTGGCAAAGTCTACCTTAAGTCAAGCTGGTCAACCTATTGCAGGAAACCCACTCAAATGAATTGCTCATACCACCCAAGATATGACTATCGGGGTGGTAATTTAGGTTCTGAGGGAACTTTTATGGTTTTGAAGGAACAAGAAGAGCAAATGAGAGTTTGGTGCCAAAACTGGTTCTGTGGTTGAAGACTCCCTATGTCTAAAAAAGAAAGGAAAGTGGTGATTTTGTTCATGTCATTTCTGGCTTATGGTAGCCCTAAGGCAATCCTATCACAAGGTGTTCTTTGTTCAGAGGGGGCTTGTCACTGCCTTCCCTGAAGCTGAGAGAGTGTGACTTGCCCAAGGCCAGCCATTGGGTTTCCATGTCCGAGTGGAGATTCAAACCCTGATCTCCTGGAATCCTAATCCATTGTACAAACCACTCTGCTGTGCTGGTTCTATTAATATATATTTTAATGTGCTTGTTTGATGTGGAAGTAAAAGCTGCTTCTCTGAAGACATCGCAAGATGGCTGGTTAGCTGCCAGAATACTGCCAAATGACTATTGATTTTTCTAGCAGGGACTCCGAGCTGCAGGCAGAGAGAATTGCTCTTTAGCCCAACTGCCTGCAGTGAGTAAGAGAAAGCCAGTGCTGCGTAATTTAAGGACACCAACTTGCTTGGCCAAAGGCGTACGTGTGTTACACGCCTGCAGGATGCTTTCAGTCACAAGCATGCAGGTAGATTGGGGGACAGAGTTTGTTTCCCTGTAGTGACAATTTTACTACGCTGGGCCAGAAATGAGCTTTGGAGAGATGGGAAGTTTGCCTCCTGAGAGAAGGAAGCTAGACTCTTGTGGCAGATAGAAAGAGAAATAAATAAATAAATAAATAAATAGGTAGGTAGGTAAATAATCAGGGGAATGATTCTGCTGAGGCCCATCAAAGCCAGGGCTGGCAACCTCTCAACAGGATTCTTTCACAGCCGACAGCAATCTTCCCCTTGCCCATTGTCAGTGTTTTTCATTGTCTTCTCTTGATCACAGCCTTTCTTCAGCAATTTCCCTCTTTCTCCGTGTGAAGCTGGCTGTTGTATAACTGTCTCATGGAGCTCTCTTGCATAAACTAAGGTGCCTGTTGCTATAACTACAATGCTTGTAAATTCAGCCCTCAGCCTCATGCAATTCTTTTTTTAGGCACCTCTTGCAGGGAAGATGCAGACAGCTTTATTATGATTTTTTTATTATTATTTTGCTCTGTATTAATAAGGAGGAGATGGCACTCTGATAACAAAATTCTAATTTACCTGTATAGTTCAGGAGAACACAAGTAGCTGCTGCTGATACTGCTTCCTTCTCTCACCATCTTTTCTTTATCTTTTCGCTTTCTTTTCTTTCTTTCTTTTTTTTTTAACCAAAAAGGTGTGAAAGAATTGCAACTGTACTGCTGTCAGGGCAGTGGGTGGCTTCCATGTCCAAGAAGCACTGAATCCGCTCCAGCTTTCAGTGTTAACATTAAAGGAGCTGTCAAGAGTACTAAACCATTTCCCTTCCTGGGTATGTTCAGCACCTTGGATAGATCTTTTAAAGTTCAGACTAAAACCCAGAAGTCAATTTGCTGCTTGAATGGAATGGAAACCAAGTCACCAGCTGCCCCTGGCATTAGCAATCCCTGTGTAGGCTGCTGACAGAGTAGTGTCATCTGAAAGATCCCATGAGTTAGGCCCTGTGCAACAGCTGAGTAAATAAATGTTCAACAAACCATAAGAGACAAGAATATCCTCCAGAATGCCGGAGAAACACATGTGAGAGCCAAGGTGGAGAAGTAACTGTGGGAGCTACAGATCTGAGAAATCTCATGTTAACCACAGAGCTTACTGGGTAGCACTGGATAAGTTACCGGCTTTCAAACTCATCTCCCTCACAGAGTTGTTCTGAGGATCATTTGGGTTTGTTCCATGTCTGCTGACCTGGTTATGCAATCAGACAAATAAGATACATGTAATCCACAGCATGGGCGTGTTGCTTGAGACAGTCCAGCCGCAACATGGCATAGGATCATAGAACTGTAGAGTTGGAAAGGTACCCAAGGGCCATCCAATGCAAGGCTTTGTCAGTGTAAGAACCCACCACCAAATTGTATTTATTTATTTAGAGCATTTATACCCTACCCGTCAGCCTAAAAGACTTCCAGAGAGGCTTTGCTGTGTTGTTGTGTGCCCTCAAATTGTTTCTCACTTATGGCGACCCTAAGGCAAACCTATTGTGTGGGTTTCTCAGCAAGATTTGTTCAGAGGGGTTGCCTCTGCCTTCCTTTGCGGCTGAGAGAATATGACTTGCCCAAGGTCACCCCATAGGTTTCCATGGCTGAGCTGGGTTTTGAACCTTGGTCTCCGGGCAGTCCAAGGCTCACATCACTACAGCGCAGTGGCTGTCTCAGACTGGCTTACAAATTTGTAATTTGACAGTTCCCTACCCTCAGGTTTATGATCTTAAAAAGGAAATACAAAACGCAAGGCAAGGAGGATGGCAGTAGGAGAGGGATTAAGTCCAGCAAATGCTGGCTGCTCTTCTCTCCCTCAGAGGCCAGAGCCGTGGCAGTTGATATGGACGGAGGGCCTTTCATCAGCCACTGGAACCAAAACAAGATGTTGCTGTGCCTGGCTGCTGTTCTCTCTCTCACAGGCCAGAAAAAGACAAAGTGTAGCATATTAAAGGCATGGCAGTTTCAGTATTGCTCAAATTCTATCACTTTTTTAGATATAATTATGCCTAGGGATTTATCTCAGATGATTAACCTTGATAAAAGTAAGCTGACAAAATATATTGCACAAGATTTAGAGAGATAGGTGGCCTTAAATATGAGTCTATGGGGTATGGTAAACATGATTAAAATGAATGTTATACCTAGAATTGTTTGTGTTATTCATGGAATTCTTCTATCTATACCTTGCACATATTTTCGAAAACTAAATGCATTGTTTAAGAGATTTTCGGCAGCTCATTTCCTCCTAAAATTTAAATGAAAATGGAGCAAATTCTAATCAAAGAAGGAGGGTTCAGCCTTCCAGATCTTTTTATGTACCATCGGGCTTATCTGTTATCTTGTATTAATTTTTGGACGTGCCCACTTAAAGTAAGTAATCCACTGTGGTCAGCTTTGGAGTCTTGATTTCTGGGCCTCTATTCAAATGGACAGTACTTGGTTCTCATTTTATGAAAAAGGGCAGTGTTTTGCCAACAATTTCAGCAGTTAGAAATGTTTGGCAAATATCGTCTTATCAATTGCAGTTTGACCCATACACTCCTGCCAAATTGACTTTATGGGGGAATCCAGATTTTAAAATTGGTAAGGAACCATTTTTTATGTAAGTTGTGGGCTGATTATATGGTTGTTACTGTAAATCAGATAACCAGTGTGGACGATGAAGTTTTGTCTTTTTCAATTTTTCTTTTTTTTTAATTATTATTTTTATTCATCTTTAGTAACCTAAAGCAAACATCACACCTTACAGTAAAACATCACACCTTACAGTAAAAAAAAAATGAAAGAAACAAAAACAAAAGAAAATATCTCTTAATCCATATACTTTCACATGTCCTCTATCAATTCCTTTATCTATTCTAATGACTTTACCTCTTACGTTTTTGATTCCATATGAAAAATACATTCAATTCACTTCTCCAATACAAAATGAGTTTTCTATACACAAACCTGTTCTACCTTCCCTTATTCTCTTTCTGTTTTCGTTCTGGTGATTCTCTATTTAATATTCACCAACAATAAATTATCAAATAAATTTTGTTTCCAGAAGAAAAAAGAAACTCTACCTTTCTCTGAGTTTCTAAATATTAAATCACAATTAAATCACAATTATTTGCTTCTGGCTCAAGATTTCTATTTCATTTCGCTCTTCTTTTTCCTTTACGGGTGGTTTCTATCCAAATACAATTTTCCTATCCTTCTATCTTGTCTTAAACTTTAACTTAGTTGAATTAACCTATTCCTATCTTTATCTTTACATACTTCATATCAACAAAAAAATTATCCCTTCTCTGTATATAAAGTACGATTAATTGTTTTTACTTCGTCTTTTTCAATTTTTCAAGAGCCGTTTAAACTACAGTTCTCCCTCAACATTTGCGGGTTTGACCTTTGTGAATTTGATTATTTGCAAGGTGCGTGCTTGCCTTTGCCCCTTTCTCCCCCTCCCACTTCCTTGCATTTGGCCAGGTGTGGAGAAGGATGGTAAGGGCACTGAGAGAAAAGGCAAGGGAATGGGGGAGGCACATACTCACCTTCTCACTACCTCACTCCCATTCCTTTGCCTCTGTCCCCAGTGTTGAGGACTCACACCGAAGCAAAAGGCAAGGGAACGGAGGTGGAGAGCTCTGGAGAGGGATGAGAGAGTGATTGTGCAAAGAGGAGAGTTATTCATGGTTCTTCCACTTTCACAAGGGTTCTGCACCCCAGACCCTCATGAAATTTGAGGTGCTGCTGTACCTCTACGTGCTATATGGCAACATCTACAATTGAAACATTTGTTGGGTTTGGTCCTACAGCTTTAAGTGCATCCAAGGTTCCCTTAATACTAGAAACATTAAATGAGGCCAACCAACTATCCAAACCAACAGTTTATACATATAGAGATTTGTGTTATCTATAAATAAATAAATAGAAACAACATGTCAGTCTAACTTCTGTTTAAAAATCCCTAGTGAAGGAAAGTCACTCACCCGCAGAGGCAGCCAATTCCACAGTCAGACAGCTTTTCCCACCAAGAAGTTCTTCCTAATGTTTAGCCTGAATCTCCTTTCTCGTAATTTGAATCCATTGGGTCAGATCCTAATCTCTGGAGCAAGAGCTTGTATCATCTTCTAAGTGACAGCCCTTCAGATATTTGAGGATGGCTGTTGTATCATTTCTCTGTCTTCTCCAGGCTAAATATACCAAAACTCCCTCAACTATACTTGATTGGGCTTAATTTCTAAACTTTTTAACATCTTGGTCACCCTCCTCTAGTTCTGGAATGGGAACTAGATACAGTATTACAGATCAGGTCTGACCAAAGCAGAATAGTGTGGTACTATTGCATCCCTTGATATACACTATAGTTCTGTAGAACTGCATTGGCTTTTTTTGCCAAGGTCATCACACTGTTGCCTTATGTAGTATATGAACTCAGTTTTCCTAATTGCAGCAATGTTTTTGGTTGGGGATACAGATGCAAGAAGACACTTTTCAAGCCACTAAGATTCTTCTGCTCTACTAAACATATGTTGTTGCTCACCTATTCAATATGTTCCAAGAGGAAGTTGTTTTCTGAAAAACCAGGAATACAACAAGAACATAAGAACTTTTGGACCACAACTCACAGAATCCCCAGTGGCCATAGTGGCCAGGAGTTCTGGGGGTTATAGTCCAAAAAGAATAATTTTTTAAAGCTCTGGCTATTTACGTTATTGCTGTTATTGTCGTTTGCCATCAAGTTACCAATGACATATGGTGATGCTATGAATAAATGAGACCTCCAAAGGCCCTGGCCATGTGTTTGAACCATGACTTCCCTGATTGAATAAACCCACTTTCAGTCTTCCTCTTTTCCTACTTCCTTCTTACTTCCACTCTGCGGAGCGTTATTTTACTTTCCAATGGTTCAAATGATCTCATGATACATCCAAAGTACGAAAGCCTCACCTTAGTCACTTTGGCTTTTAGTGATAGCTCAGGCCTGATTTGCTCAAGGACATATTCATTTATCTTTTTAGTGGTCTGAAATTCTTTGGTACATTCTGTTACTCCCATTTGGGAGAAAGGCAGGATATAAATCAAACAAACAACTGTGTGCAATATGTCACTGACAAGTTGCAAAGATAATCAAGAACACAGAGTGGTACCTCTTTCTTCTGACTCATATGGGTGCCAGTAATACTGCAAAGAACACCTTTGAGCAGATCACTTGGGCTATGAAGCCCGGCACAGGAAAGTGACAAGTTTAGGGGCATAGGTGCCTAAAACATATGCAGAAAGGTTGATGGAGTTGGCCATGTTCACCTTGGTGAAGACAGAGGGGTGACATGATTGCAGTTTTTAAATAGCTCAAGGGCTATCACAGAGATGAGAGGGCAGGCCTGTTGTCTACTGCCCCAGAAGGCAGAACTAGGCCTAATGGCTTTAAGTTACAGGATAATATATTTCAATTGAACATTAGAAGGTGCTTCTTGACAGTGAGATTGGTTTGGCATTGAAACTAATTGCCTAGAGAGGTGGTGGGTTCACCTTTTCTAGACATGTTCAAAAAAAGCCTGGACAGTTACCTTCTGGGAATGCTTTAGCTGAAAGTCCTGCATTGATCAGGGGGTTGGACCTAATGGCCCATGAGGCCATTCCAACTCTATGATTCTATGACTCCAGTCCCTCTTCTTTTTTTGAACCCAGTTTGGACAGCTTGTATTTCTCACTCCATATATGGTGAAACTCTTTCTTATAAAATCTGGAGCATCAGTTTCCCTGCATCAGAGATCAATGCATTCATCTGATGGCTATTACAGGTATACCTCAGTTAACAAAGTAGATATGTTCCTGGGCATGACTATACCGATTGTAGTAAATGAAATGGCATTCCAGGATGGGCATGGGGCACGGAGCTCATTGGCATGCTTGTTGCACCGCATGAGAAGGGGGAATTGCTTGCCTAAAGAGGTATGGACACCTTGGTACATAAGCAGGTAAAAAGACAACTACCAGCATAACCCAGAATTACACAGGTGTGATGCTCCATTGGGATTCCAGTCATTGTATGGCTCCTACTTTGGGCAGTGGCTCAGTGACAGCGAACTCGTTATGTGGTCAGTTGAAGACCTTAGTTAGATTCCTTTTGGTGGCTTACACATGTGTTAGTTCCCCTAAGGAAGGAGTTGGGTATTTTTGTTAAAGTTGTAAACACTGAATTCCACATGCTGTGCCACGCACTTTGTGTTGTACCTCTAGGTGCATATTGCACCTTGTGTTTGTTGATGTACATTGCACATTTGCATAGTATTGCAATCCACTAGCGAGGAAGCCTTGTGCAACTGCTGCATACTCCAAGACAGTATGAAGTTATGCTCCATCTCTTTGATGTGTGATCTTGGTGCTTGCATAAGAAGTGGGTAACCAAACATCCAAAGGGGAGGGACGTAGGCTACTTGGTGACTTTGTGACTATTGTGGGAGCAGGGATTTGGTAACTGAACTCAGCAGATTTCAGTTGGACTATGTAGAGTTGGTTCATAAGAAACTCTAGCATGTAACAGCTAAACGGTACAAAAGGATTTTGCTTTGTTTCATTTTGTTTTCTTAGATAGAACAGAGATGCATTTTGCAATCTAAAAAGGTAACGAGTTGGAGTTTTTTATGTTGTGGGTTTACTTTTTCAAAAAAAAAATATCTGAAAGAACAAAGAAAATGCATCTGGCACATTGAAAACTAAGACTGCTGAATAGTTAAGATTATCAAACATGGAACTTGAGAGCAAGTGAAGAGGAAAAGATCTAGATTTCCATCCTTGGAGGATGGCTTTGCATGGAGGACAAGAAGATACGCTGTGAGAGAAAGCTGAGCTACGGCAGTGCGGGGGGGGGGGGGGACAAGGAAAAGAAACATTCCTTTATAAGATGGCAGAGATCCAGAACTGTGGGCACATGAGAATGTGGAAAGCGGCACACAGCAACCCATGCCTTCTGACACTTTGGATTGTTGAAAAGAGCCTTGTGCCTACTGTTATGCAGAGAAAACATGAGGAGTGAATGTGAGATAAAGAGCAGCAAAGAACATATGAGCTGAAGTTCTGCTGATGGAAAGTGGGAGAGCCAGCAGCGGTAGAGTGTATAGATCCTCACTGAGTGCCTGCTGAGACATGCTGCGCTCATACAATGGGGAAGATGACCAGCTGAGAATATTAAAGACACCCATTTTGGAGGAGCAATAGCAGAGCCTAGAAACATTACTGTTTGGGGGATTATAATTCCAAGAGTCTCCCAGCCAGCATTCCAAGACAGACAGACAGGCATAGTGGCTAACTCTGTGGTAAATTTCAGAGAAGGAATTTTTACTCAGTGTCTGCAGGGCTATGTGTAAAAGGGAGTTTTTTCTGACAGCATGCAAAAAGAGACAGCAGCAACAAGAGTCAAGGGATGTGGTGAGGGCTAGTAAACAGGTCTAGATCTCTGAGGCATCTTTATGCTTACAGGCATAGCCAGAGAGCTCTAGCTTTTCTAATGAGGTATGTTACTGCACTATGCTTCCCACGCCAACAATACAGGCAGGCAGAATATGTTACTTCTTAATGATCTATGACAGGGATGGGCTACCTGGAGCCCAACAGATGTTGTTGGACTCCAGCTTTCATTAGATGCCATTGGATTCCAGTGACCATGAGCCAGTATGGACAGTGATCAAGGTTGGAACTGGAGTCCAACAACATCTTGTGGACCACAGATGTCTATGTGAGGTTGGCCTACAAAGGGTTGGGAATCATGTGGCCATCTGCATGAAATTGAAGTGCTGTTTGGAGGAACTCTAGCCAGTGTAAGCAACGGTGGAAAAGGCTGGGAGTTGCCAATCTCTGGCATTTTTATCAGTGTCTTAGATGACAGGGTGGAGGGAATCCTTATCAAGTTTTCAGGTGACACAAAACTGGGAAGGGTAGCTAACAAGTTAGAAGATAGGAAGAGAATTCAAGAGGACGTAAATAAATTAGGAAATTGGGCAGAAATCAATAAAATGAAATTTGGTAGAGACAAATGAAAAATTCTACATTTAGGCTACCAAAAGAGGAAGAGGAAGAGGAAGAAGGAGGAGGAGGAGGGGGAGGAGGAGGAGGAGGAGGAGGAGGAGGAGGAGGAAAGGAAGGAAGGAAGGAAGGAAGGAAGGAAGGAAGGAAGGAAGGAAGGAAGGAAGGAAGGAAGGAAGGAAGGAAAGAAAGAGACCCTGCAATGGTATAGGATGCATAGCTCAGCAGTACTACGTGCAAAAATAACCTTGAAATTATTGTTGATCATAAGCTAAATATGAGCAAGCAGTGTGGCACTTCAGCAAAGAAGGCAAATGCTATTTTAGCCTTCATTAGTAGAAGAGTAGTTTCCATAGTTGAAGGAAGTAATAGTTCTACTATATTCTGCACTGGTTAGGCCTCATTTGGAGTACTGTGTCCAGTTCTGCAGGCCTAATTTTAAGAAGCATATAGAAAAAATTGGAGCAGGTTCAGAGAAGGGCAACAAGGATGATAAGAGGTGTAGAGAACAAAACATAGAATTCTGGAATCATAGAGACCACAAGGGCCGTTGAATCCAACCCTTGCCCTGCAGAAAAGGTTGAAGGAACTGGGCTTGTTCAATTTGGTGAAGTGAAAACTGAGGGGTGACATGACTGCACCCTTTAAATACCTCAAGGGCTCCCACAAAAAGGAGGGTAAAGACTTGTTTTCTGCTGGTTTTACGTTACAGCAGAATAGATTTTAACTAAACATTAGAAGGAACTTCATGATAGTAAGAGCAGATCAGTGATGGAATCAGTTGCTTAGAGAGATGCTGAGGTCTCCTTCTTTGAACTTCTTCAAACAAAGATTGGACAGCTATCAGCTGGAGCTGTTCTAACTGGAGGTCTTGCATTGAGCAGGAGGTTCAACTCAACCCATGAGGCCCCCTTCAACTCTACGACTGTATGATTCTATGACATCTGGGGGTTACCTGATTCTCACCTCTGGTCTGTTAGATGCCTACAGTAGGAGCACCTAAGCTAGTCAGTCCACACCAGTGATTTTCTCAGGTGACCCAAGAATACTCATCATTCTGTTGGTTGCTCCCATGAATGTATAAACTCTGAAATCTGTGTGCAGCTCTGGTATCTGATTAATCTGAAAGCACACTGTTACCCCAAAACATAGGTGACCTAGAGGTCCATCCACAATGCCAGTACCTCCATGTAACAGAGGGGAATTGATTAGCAAAACATTAGGAGGCCATGGGGTGGGGGGTAACTTAATGAAATCTTTCCACCAATATTTACGGGGTCTTGCAGGAAAGAACCAGCCAGAGAATTCAAAATGTAGACTAAAAATGTGTTTTATTGAAGGATTCACACATGAACGCAAAAGATCCAAGCATTCATGCATTCACACAAGGATTAACCAAAGGATAAAGAGAGGAAAGTTGTGGATAAAGGACTTTTAGGGTTTGGGTGATAATTACTAGTCTGGAGATAAGAAAAATGGTGATGTGGCTTAGGTAGACACCTAAGGACAGTTGCCATTTGGGAATCAAAGTGACAGCGTGGTGTTAAATGAACCAAGACTGTGAGGGGATGCTTGAAATCAAGGCTTTTTATATCCAAAATCTAAACTATGGGTATGGGTGTGAATTGCTGTCCCAGCCAAGTGGACAATGGAAGTTGCAACACAAACTATGAGGTCCAGTTGGTGTTAATGGTGTCAGTGTTTAGGTGACAAAGGGGTAATGGTTGTCATAATAGCTCTGTATTGTGGAGAGGTTGGGCAGACAAAGCAGGGAAATGTCCAGGTGTGAGGGAACAGGTTTAGAACAATCACAGTTTGGTGGGAATTTCCCCTTTCTGCACAGAGATGTCCAGCTTTTAGCATAAACTTATTGTCTTGAGTTGCCTTGTGATCTGCCTGACAATGACTTCAGTTTTGCCTAGGAGGGGGTGTGGCTGACCTGCCTTGCTATCTCACATTTACAGTCAGTAATTTTCTTCTTCCCAGCTTGACCTTCCAGTCACTTCAGGTTTCATTTTATACCAATGTCAATTAATGTAGTGCCAATCAAATAATATTTGCCAATTAAAGCATATCAATCTTGGGATGTGTGCAGGGCTGTAACAACACTGCCTGTTTCTTGCTAGCATGCTAGGGTTCTGTAGATGTGACCAACATGGTGGCTGGAATTCCAGATGAACTGGGGTCATTTTTTGAAAGAGGAACAGGAACAGATTGGAACCTTACTACTTTGAACCACAACTCCCAGAATCTTCCAGCAAACCTGGTCCATTGGGCATGCTGACCAGGGGATTCTGAATTTTAAACTTTAAAAAGTAACTTTTCCATGCTCTGGGTATAGGAGTTTTTGAATGCAATGGCCCTTCCTCCTTCCATCCCCGATTTGCATATATCCCCTTAATAAGCCACCATAATGTGTGTCTCTTGATCAAGGGCATCTCAGATTTAGGACAGTTAGTGCAACAAAAGACCTCTGGAACAAAGAGTATGAAGCTTAATGCAGTCCATTTCTTCAGCAAAGATAAACTGGCACAATACTGCTGAAATTGCTGGTATCAATTTACACTACAAAAAGGAATCCAGTCTTTCAGCAGGAAAGCTAGCATGATTCTTAAATGGTTCTGTTGTGCCAAAATCCATTTCCCTGAATGGTCCTGCCTCACACTGCAGCTTTTTCAGGCCATCAGGAGTGTAGTGGGGTGGGGTGGGGTGGGGTGGGGAGAGATTGCTCTCCTTAATAGGAATTCTGCCTCCTCAGTTAAATTTTGTTAAGTTAAACATTTCAATAACTTAAACTTCAGCTGAGCATTTCAAGATACAGTATTGGCATCCAAAGAAAAGGGGCAGGCAAAGTTATAAAGAGGCACACACGAGCGATTTCCGCACGAGACTGTTATAGCGCTATTATTTCACTTTCAACATCCTATGGAATCCTGGGGTTTGCAGTTTCGGGAGGGGCCATGTGGCCCCTCCCGAAACTGCAAACCCCAGGATTCCATAGGATGTTGAAAGTGAAATAATAGCGCTATAACAGTCTCGTGCGGAAATGGCCATGGTGATGTTGTTTGAGTGTTGGACCATGATGCTGGAGACCAAGATTCAAATCCTTCCTCAATCATGAAAACCCACTGGGTGACACTGGGCAAGTCACATTCTCTCAGTCTCAGAGGAAGGCATAGGAAACACCTCTCTGAGCAAATCTTGCCAAGAAAACCCCTTGATAAGGGTAATGATAAGCTGGAAACAACTTGAAGGCGCATATGAACAACAAAATTACCAGGGGAACAGGAACACAACAAGAGTTTGAGATATGAATCCTTTTCAGTGTTTCACTAGAAATTTGGGGGCCGTGGGAAAATTTCATGGGGGACAGAGAGAAACTTTGTATTTGAGGCAGCAATGGCCTTATTCCCCCCATTGCTACACCTCTGGCAATAATGATAGTGGTGTGGTGAGTAATAAGAGGATGGAACTTAAATGCTGTGCTCTCTTAATTTGGCTATAAACTAGCTATAAATAAATACTGTAATCTCACAGACATCCCCCACACCTGAACACACAGAAAGGCTTTGCTCCTATTTAATCTTTCACACAATTCCTTTGGAGAAGGTGATAAATGTTTTAAATGCTAGATTTGTAAACTTTTAAGTGTCCTTAAGTGGCTGCTTCCAACAAGGCTGGGTCAAGAGATTTTGTTTGGTTCTTGTATCAAACAAATTAGAATGGTAGCTAAATGTTTTGACATTGGTCATGGGAGAAAATTCTCCACAACGCCAGAAAGCAGCAAGTTAGGCTAA
Organism: Cyclura pinguis; assembly: GCA_030412105.1. Lineage (NCBI taxonomy): Eukaryota > Metazoa > Chordata > Lepidosauria > Squamata > Iguanidae > Cyclura > Cyclura pinguis. The sequence continues at coordinate 60,211,127 of CM059600.1, read as the reverse complement.
TATGACACACACATCTTGTTCTTAACTGCCACCTCTCAAGTATCTGCTGCCTAAGGCAGATTCTTCACTCTGTCTAATGGTGAGGCCAGCCTTCACTGCCAGTAAACAGCACAACTTCTTCATTGTCAACTAGGGGGCAAATTTTGGGAGTACCGTGTTGCATGCTTTGGATAAGATTTGCTTTGACTCACATCCGTTTTGCGACCCACCTTGGGGATGAGGAGTGGGGACAAACCTTTGTATCTCACCCCCTCATGCTGCAGTGTATGTTTGTCTTGTGCGTATAAGGAGGGGAAGTGGGATAAGTGGGACCTGCAACAGAAAGTTGCAGTTTGATGCATTCTTGTTCAGTGTTCTAACCAGCCATCCTCTTTCCTCTGTGATCATTAATTTCGTTAGTCTTCTGGCTTGGGTTTTTTGTGTCCTCCCATCATTAAGCAAATGTTGTTCTCACTGGGCTGTTTTGAATCTTTCAACCACCCACCATTTAGGGATTTCCCCCTTTCTTCCTTTTTTATGTCTACAAACTTGGGGGATCCTCCAAGCTGATACCTCCCCATTTTTTGTGGCTCCTTTGGCACAATTCTGCTACTGTCATGTGACAGCACATTGTTCACATAAGAGCCTATAGCTTCTTATCAGTTTAGAAGGGTCAGATCAAGGATGCATATTTTCCAGCTTTGTGAAGTCTTTTAAATTCTTTTAATTTTTTTTTTAATGTGGCTCTTTTATCCCCTTACCCTGGAGCTGTATGGACAGTCACCACTCCAGGCAGTATGTGGATGGGGTTACAGAGAAGTGAATGTCTCCCTGATAAGACTCAGCAGATGGGCTTGGTCCTTTGATTAAAGCACATGAATTTCTGCATTGCACATATTGATCTGTGGGAATATGATGACTCAATGAGTTAATTTGCTGCAGCGTGTTGAGTGAGGGACTGTGTTCTTTGGAGCCTTCCAGCTCTTTCTTCTTGCCCCCTTCTCATCTCTAAAAGCTGTGTGATCAAATGTTTTTATTTATAGTACTAGCTCAGAGCTCCACAAGGCTACTATATTTGCCCTGTTACTCCCAAAATCATTTAGAGCCACTCTGGCTATTGGCTATACTTGCCAAGGGATTCCAAAAGTAATGTTTACAACTTTGGAGATATTTTGCTTCAGGTGATGGAACCCAAATGCTCCAGCTCACCTCCACACTGCTATGTCCAATACTTTACGTAGATTTGCTATATCATTCCACTACCATTCCTGCCTTCCTCTTTCTCTCCCTTCCTTCTCCAACTTGCCTCCAGTGCTGGTGCCGGGAGCTACTTCACTCTGTGGTGCCACAAAGCTGCTCTCCATATTTATTGTAACTCCTTGACTTAGCAGAAGACTGCGAGCGTTACGAGAGCTCTAATAACAATTTGTAGAAATGCGTAAGGCCGAGAGAGGCTGCCCTCTGAAAGCGGGGGAAACCCCACTTGGGATGAGCTTCTGCTGGGCCTGACACATTCTGCCTGATGCTTAATTAAATTAATGTCCCTGATGTTTAATTAATATGCTTTGGCTAATGTCTTCAGTGTTAACTAACATAATTGATTGTACTGGGATTGCTTGGAATGTTACTTTGTTCTTTCTAAACTCAAAACAGGAAGAATTTGTGCTTAAAAGCTTAGACTGCTTTTTTTTCATATAGCTTTTTAGTTCTGGTGTGGGACTGAACAAATCTTTCAAAATGTATCTGTGGCACCTTGGTTCGCCGAATTTGGGACAAGCTTATTTGGACAATACTTTGAAGAATGGAAAAGCAGAGTGTCACTTAAAAACAGGGACAAGAAAAGTTTGTAAGTCTGGTCAGGCCTGGAGCATGAATACCTGCATGAATCCCCTCCTTTGCACACCCTCCAACTGTCCTAGTTTGGCAGGGCCAGTCCTGATGAAAATCCTATCATCTCACTTATTCCTGCTTTTAAAACATCCCAATTCCTCTCTCTTCCTCCCATTTTCTCCCATTCTCTCAATTTACTTCAGTTGCTACAAACTAGGTTTACAGTGCAAAAGTAGTCTGCACTCAGTTAACTCAGCAGGGGAGGGGACAGAAGAGAAAAGAATCAGGCAAAAGCAAACTGCTGTAGCCTCTCCTAGCTTGTCTGTTTTTCCTGGTTAGAAACTTCTGTTGTCTTGACCACACTGTGATGTTACATGGCCACGTGTCCTAGTTTTCAACTGTGAACTGTTGGAGGATATGCCTTCAGCAGCCCCGCATCCTGTCTTGGATTGATCTTGGCTTGGCTCTTGAGCAAGAGGAAAGCTAGACTCAGAGTTGCTTCACACTACCTCATTATAACACTATGATTTCACTTTACCTGTCATGGCAACATCCTGTGGAATCCCGGAATTTGTATTCTGGTGAGGCCCAAGGGCTCTCTGGCTGAGAATTCTAAATACCCCTCCCTCAATTGCAAATTCCACATTTCCCTAGGATGTTGCCATGGCAAAATGGAATCATGGTCCTATAAATTGTGTAGTGTGAAAGGGTCCTAACAGGTCCAGTCAGATATCAGGGGACTCCAGAAATGCTAAGTCTTGAGGACAAGCTGGAATCAAGTCAAAGCTTGGAATTGTTACCTCTTTTGGTCTACAACTCCCTAAATCTCCAAGCTAGCATAGCATAGTGCAAACAATAAATAACTTTTCTCAGTTCTAAGTCAAGTACTGTGAGCCAATCTAAACATAGACATGGCCCAACACCAAGGTCATGAAGCAAAGTCCTGGGCAAGGGTAAGCGCAATTCCAAGCGAAGGTATTGACTGAAGTCCACCAGAGGTCAGTAAGCAGAGACCTCAGTCAGGAGAGGCAGCAAGACTAAGCAGCCAGGTAGTATACAGCTAAGGCCTGCCTTGCTCCAGCAACTATCAGGGCTGGGCAAAGTGTGGGTTGTGGACCACCTGTGGCCCTTGAGGCCTCTCTGAAGTCTCCCAAAGACCCCCAGGCCCCCCTCTGTTTTTCCCAGGTGATTTTTATCCCCCTATCATTCAAAACTGCTACAAAATAACTCTCCAGTGCAAAAAGAATTGCTGTAAATTGTCCAAAATCAAAAACAGAAGTGATAAAATCCCACTTCTGGTTATGTTGCATGTGCCAGTGCAGCCTGCAAGCAGGGCGAGGGAGGGGGGGATGAAAATGGACTCCAGTCCTCTCCCCAGTTGTCTACCCCTGTCCTAGACCAGCTTCAACCATACCTATACCCAAGGAGTCATTTATCCTGAGAAGGTCGGTGAGACTCTTATTCCTGAGACATCTGGACAAGGGGCATCTTCAATGTGAACAGCTACTTGTATGTAGACTTTCATGTAATCTGAACCCTGGGAAACCAATCACACTGAAGTCACTCCACATGACACATGGCTCTCACTATGCAGATACCCAGGTTGTAGCATGGATGGGCAGGGGACATGGTCAGGACTATACAGGACATCAAGAACAGGAGCTACAGTGCAGTCCTAATCACAGTGTTGAAAAGTCATTCTTTGGATGGCAGTTTCCCAAATCCTCCAGTCAGGATAACCAATGACCATGATAGATGAAGGATTCTGTACTTGTATTTCAAAAGAATATTTTTCACCCCAAGTATTGGTCCTGCTGCCCCTTCTTTCAAAAGTAGGCTTAAGCCGTGGAGCGTTCTTGAACGAGACAGCTGTTCAGCTGCATGCCAGAGTAAAATCTGCTTGCTGGTTTTGGCACATTTACTGTTTGTTAAAGGCACAGTGGCACTGTTCGTTTTTCTGCCCAGTTGGCATCATAATCTTTCAGGGAGCTGCAGAAGTTTGGGTGTGATCTGCACCATGCAGCCATATTCAACACACATTTTAACAATGTGACACATGAAATATCCCACAGAAGTTGACTGATGAATGCCAAACAGCCATTCCAAGAAGCGTCTGTGAACTGGAGGCAAGTTGATGTTAAATATAGCAGCTGTTAGTTTTATTCCTTTCTGTCTGCTTGCACTTTGGAGATCATCTCCTCAATCAGAGGCACTTAAAGCAATCTTTGACAATTCATTCATATTCTCCTCCTAGCTTGAGGGAAAACAGAATTACTAATAAAAAGCCCCTGCGTGATTGCATTTGTAATAGGATACATTTGGATTCCACTTTCTTTTTCAAAGGAGAGAGAAAGAGAAGAAAATAAGTAGGATATAAAAAGTTGCATTTTATGCAGAGAAAATGCATAACAGCAGTGAGTCTATAAAGTTTTTGGATTTGTAATTCATTTAAACCTTTATTCCATGTCTCGAAAAACACTCTGTGAATATGTAATTGCAGTTCCTCTTGTAGCAGAAAATGGGGTGGTCCTTGTTTTTCCTGTAGTGTAGTGAAGCCCATCCTACCAAGAAAGCAGCTCACAGGCTCATGGGAGACAGAACTCTGTACTCTGCTGGCACAAATGCCCATGGACAGAAAGCAGAAATGACCTTGTTGCAAAGCTCACAAGGATGCCTGGCTGCTCTCTTGAGAAACTATGATTGTTCATGAATAAGGAAAAGAAAGCAGGAAGGAAGCAAAAGGAAGAAGATGTTTCTGGGCAGCAGATGATAAAAAAAAAAACAATGAGGGAGAGCTTGGAAAAGTGACTTTTCACTTGTAAAAAAGGAATTTGCTCCCAGAATCCCACAACCAGTATGGCTGCTGTCCATCTTAATTCCATAAGTCCCAGAATTCCTCAACCAACCCCTTGCTGAGGCATTCTGTGAGTTATAGGCTTTTAAAAGGCTTTAAAAAGTCACACTTCCAAGCACTGGACCTTCTGCAGCTTTCCCCAAATGAGGGATGCCCACGTGATATTTTGAAGCTCACTTCTCCCCACCCAGTCTGAAATTCCCCACAAGGAACTGCTATGAAATCACAGAGTGAGATCATAATTTCATGTTCAGGAGTGAGTCCCACTCTGCATAACCAAAAACACCAACACCATTTTGTTTGGAACAAAGCAGGCTATAACTAGGGTTACAGCTGCATACAGGCATGATACTATGAATCCACATCCAAGCATCAGCCTGCCTGCTTGTTGAATGATAAACCCAAACCCCAGCCTGCCTGCCAGGTGACTAACAGGATGATAGACATGGGGTTCCACCTGGATGGATGGCACTGTGTAGTTTCCCTGTCAGCAGGGGTGTGGCATAGGCAATCCCCTCCCAAAACTAGGCATAAATTTACCTGCCCACATCCACAAAGTCCCTTAAGGGGACCCCCCGATACATTACTGGTGACCATATAGCTACTGAGACCCTCATCCTGGATCTGGGTTCCATGCCCAAAAGCCCTGAAAAGTTATGACAAAAGTAGCATTACAATGAACACAGCATTAACACAATTAAATAAGCAAGTAGAGGGTAGACTGAAGCTCCAAAGTCAACTGAAGCTGGAGCACAGGACAGCTTGTTTATATGTAACAGCATCCAACCAGAGTGAAACCTACATCCAAGTCACTTCAGCTACTGCCCACCAGCCAATGAATTCAACTCTGGGTTCAAATTCATCAGCTGACAGTTCCTGAAGACTGCACATGGCTTCTGGGAAGAAAACATCTGATCAGAGCCATAGCTGCCTGGCACCTCACACTTCACTTCGCTTTGAAGCAGCACACTCACCATGTGGTAAGTCGTGGAGTGCTCTTGTCACAGGTTACCCCCACAAGGCCTTCCACCTTGGAAAAATAATGGTATCTCTAGAGTTCCAAAGAAGGCTCCCAAGTAGAACTAAGGGAGTTCACCAGATGATGCTTAGCAATTCCACTGAACAACTCTTGAAATTCTCTGAAGTTTTGCTAGCTATTGTGCAGACCAGGGATTTCCCCATAGCTCATGTACTCTTGAGAGCAAGACATAGATGTGGACCTCAAGTCAACCTACTTCCCATGCAAGATTCTTCCTAGGTATAACCAGGGGAGAATGGAAGTTCCCAGACAGCAATTTCTTCTTCTCCTCCATTATTGTCCGCTATGGAGGTGCCTTTTTATGTTTTGATGTAATCGCTGTGTATTATTGGTTTGGGCCAGTGAGTCTGGAAACCCTAAAAAAGGGGCTGCACTTAAAAGTTCAGTTCAGAGAAGAAGGAAAATTGGAGAGGAGAGGAGAGGGGCTGCTGTTGCTAGGGATAAGAATTAGGCCCCTTTCACTTAGAATAAGGCAAAAAGGATTTTCAGCTATGCATTCAGGAGGGGACAAAAGGGTAAATATCTTATAATGGAATGTCATTATGCACTTGCATCTATTTTGTATCTTTTACTGAGGGTTTTAAAGTTTGTGTCCAAGGTTGCAATTCCAATTCTATTGACCAGGACAAGCAGAAGAGTCCTGCAATCAAATCCTGAACTGGCACCTCATTAAGAAGCATGGAAATTTAGGGCAAGTGGATATGTTTCCAATTTAGTATATAGCTTGCTGTATTGTTGTTTAAAAAAATTAGATTTAAATCATGACTGTGTTTGCAATATTATTTGTTATTCATGTCATAGAACCTAGAAAGAGGGATATCTTTGGAAAGAAGGATGCAATTTTCAGAAAGGATATGAAGTAGTAGTTTTCCTGGGGTCACTCACTTGTACACCCAGACTTACAGAAAGTGCTCAGATTAACAAACCATAAACTTTTTTTAAAAATGCCCTAAGAAATCAGGAAGTTTAGTTTGTATTATCACTAATAGTAGTAAGAGGTGTTGGTCCTGATCATCTTATTTGAAAGTACAGACACAAAAACAAGTCTAGAGAAGGAAATGCCCTTTAGCTGACTTGCATGGTGTAACTGTCTGCCCATCATGAAAGGGGGCATTATTTCCAAGGTCCCTTAACTAACTGGAACGGAAAAGAAAGAAACAGAGGCCAATGAAACATCACCTTTCTCTAGGTACTTTCTCTAGGCTAGAAGGTGTATATGTTTGGCCGGAGGTATGTGTATATGTGGGCGAGATCCTTTTACCTTTTATGACTTAAAAAAAAAAACTTCTATCATTCCCAGTGGGAGGGAAATAAACTTTGCCATTTCAATGACTGATGTAGCTTCCCGGGGGAGGGGGGGCTCCTGGGGCTTATTGGGGGAAGAAAGGGCTTTGGGTCCCATTTATCATCTTCCAGCACCCCAAGCTTGCCTCCTGTTTTCCTTCTCTTGTACCAAAGTTTCACCACCAGAGAAACACCCACTGTGGATGTTGTTGCAAGATTGTCTGTCCATCTCTGAAGATGCACCAATCCGTCATGAATGAAACACAAAGATTGATGAGAAATTTTATTAATTTATCAAAAATTATATCTTGCCTTTTTGCTCAGAAGGAGCTCTAACATGACTTTTTTTAAAAAAAATCATTTTTAAAATGTCTCACCGCAGATCTCCTTAATGGTATTCCTCCGGGATCAAGGTTCTGCCTGTGAGCAGTGCTGTTCAGTTGCTTTATTCAGTTAACATGTATATATGCAAACACATGTATACCATTTGTATTTGTTTCTCTATCAATCAGTCAATCAATATTCTGACTGCAACATTCTCATTCTGGGCACCAATTTATGGTGATCTCATATGGATGATCTTCTTTTCCATGAACTGTGTCTCAGTGGAAGGCAGGAGCCTTTTCTGCTTGAACATAGGAACCTGTCTTATGTCAGCTCAGACTATTTGCTCATCTTCCCCTAGCCTAGAGTTGTCTACTTTGACTGGGAGTAGCTTGCTGGCAAACGCCTTCTGATGCTTTTACCTGGGGATGCTAGGAACTGAACCTGGCACTTTCTGCATGCAAAACAGGTGGTTCATCATTCAGCCATGTTTTTTTGCCAGTCAAGATTATCATAGTTTGTGTAGCCCTTAAGTTTGCCTTCTTACACTAAAAATTAAAGTTATCTCAAGCCTGGTTTTCCATCACCAAAATATATCCCACCGTGGCATTTACATGATACATTTCACAACTAGGAGCAGATCTGGGAAGTAACTTTTTTGACTACACTCCCCAGAATTCATATGACCATTGAACATGCTGGCTGGGGGATTCTGCGAATAATTTCCTGAACAAAAATTAAAGCAAAACCTTCTCCAAGCAATATTGAAAAGTGGGGAATATATTGCATGATGGGATACAAACACCTTTCAGACCTGTCATCCATGGGAGAGAAATTTAAACTCTCAGGCAAACTATGTAAGTTCACATTTTCACCAACATTCAGGAAATTAGACATAAACACTTCAGATCAAATCTGAAACTTCAGATCAAATCTTCAGATGAAATCTTGAATAGCACTGGGGTGCCACAGGGTTCTGTCCTGGGCCCAGTGCTATTCAACATCAGAGGGCATGCTGATCAAATTTGCAGACGACACCAAATTGGGAGGGCTGCTAATATGCCAGAGGACAGGATCAAAATTCAGAACAACCTTAACAGATTGGAGAGCTGGGCCAAAGCTAACAAAATTAACTTCAACAGAGAGAAATGTAAGGTCTTACAACTAGGCAGAAAAAATAAAATGCACAATTGTGGAATGAGAGACACGTGGCTGGACAACAGTACATGTGAAAGGGATCTAGCAGTCTTAGTAGACCATAGGCTGAACATGAGTCAGCAGTGTGATGCGGCAGTCAAGAAAGCCAACACAATTTTTGGTTGTATCAATAGGAGTACTGGTGTCTAGATTGAGGACTCTGTTTTTGTTTTGGTCAGACCTCATCTGGAATACTGTGTCCAGTTCTGGGCACTTCATTTCAAGAAGGGTATTGAAAAGCTGGAGCGTGTCCAGAGGGGGCCGACCAAAATGGTGAAGGGTCTGGAGGCCATTCCCTATGAGGAGCGGCTTAGGGAGTTGGGGGTGTTTAGTCTGCAGAAGAGGAGGAGATTAGGAGGGGACATGATAGCCATGTTTAAATATTTGAAGTGATGTTGTATCGAGGAGGGAGCGGGCTTGTTCTCCGCTGCTCCAGAGACTAGGACAAGGAGCAATGGATTCAAGCTGCGGAAAAAGAGATTCCACCTGAAGCTCAGGAAGAGCTTCCTGATGGTCAGAGCTGTTCGGCAGTGGAATATGCTGCCTCGGAGCATGGTGGAGTCTCATTCTCTGGAGGTTTTCAAGCAGAGGCTGGATGGCCATCTGTTCAGAGTGCTTTGATTTGGGTTCCTGCATGGCAGGGGGTTGGACTGGACGGTCCCTGTGGTCTCTTCCAACTCTAATATTATGTGATTCTATGATTCAAAGAATGGCTGTTGCTCTTATCTCCAGGAAGACTCAACTAGCTGACAGCTGTAGAAAGTCTGATAATTCGAATAAAACCTTACATGTGGCAAGATATCCAACAAAAAATTATAGATGGTAGGAAGAAAAGATTTCAGCAAAGATCACAGTTGCTTAGTTGTTTACATTTCTCAGGGAAAGTGGGAAACAGGAATGTGTGCCTCGCCTCACTGTCCTGGGTGTAGCTGTGGAGTTGCCGGTTCACAGCTGAGCAGTGAAAACCAAGACAATCCAGGCACCTTGTTAGGGGAAAGCTCGATGCTTATCATGCACGTGGCTCAAAAGATTTTCCCCCTCCTTTTTGCATGCAGCTAAAGTCGCTTACAGAGACTTTGCCATGTGTTTGCGCCCTTTGTATTTCTTCCTTGGTGGCTGACAAAACACTGCTGGCAACAGCTTTGTTCAGAGGCGCTTTCTGCCAGCTGGTCAGGGTACAAGGCCTAATCCTGTTCCCCTGCCTAATTCAAGGAGTAGCCTCATCCAAGATTCAGTGGAGCCAGAATTGGGCTCTTTGTTTGCCACTTGGATTGATGAGAGCACGGGTCAAGTGAAAAGGCCACAGTTCGAAGGTCAAGAGGAAGACTAAGAGCTACATTGTGTACTCATTTCACAAACAGAAAAGGCCCTCAGGATGAGAGGCAGGGGAATGTCTCCTGCCTCTGGTGTGCCTTGTTTCCAAGTAAATGCACCAAGAGAACGACTGTACTGCCTCCAAAATTGTTTGGTCATTGCCATCTCAGGTTTTCTTGTTGCTGCTTAAATGTAGAGCAAAATTGGCTAAAGGGAAGGTGAAGGAAAGGGTGGCAATTCTGATAGTGGGATTGGTCCATGAAAAGTTTGTTTCTTACATAGATTGGGTTTGATTGTTTCTTTGTTGTACAGGAAAACTCTCAATGGTGTAGTGTCAAATAATAACCATAGTAATATCTGTAACCCTCCAAAATAAAGCAGCAAAACCGCTATAAATAAAGTTTGCTTCTGGTGGCTTTTGGAATTGCAAATTGCATTTGCACTGTGGTTAACAGTGTTCTTCTACTTCCATGTAAGACTAAACCTTCTCACGACATTGTCCTTGGTATGATCTGAGGGCACCTAAGGCAGCCACCTTATTGAAGCTAAGCAGACTATGGCGGAGCACTTTTTTGTACTACAGCTTCCTGAAATCCATTGCCTCCATCTGTCCTTGGCCTTTTCCGCACCGGGCTATTTAAATGGTGCAGAGCGACCTGCAACGGAGGTCTTCTGCACCGTAGAGTGGACTGGGGCGGACTACTTTTTGTAGTTCCATACCTCAGTCCACTCTGGAGCAACCGGAACTGGTCGCGCGGCGTGTTTTTTAAAAACCTCTTTGGCCCTTTCCGCATGTGGCGGGGGGGGGGACGGCTGAAAACAGAGCTTACCAGCTTTGTTTTCTGACCGGCCAAGTCTGTCGCCACGAGGAGCAGTGCGAGCTCGTCGCCCTGCACTCCTCCGGCGTCCTAAATGGTGGCTTCCGGTTGGTGGAGGCTCTCCACCAACCGGAGAAGCTCGCCAGCTGGAAGCCCGCCCCCGGCAGATCTGCAGGCACGCACTTGTGTGCCCCTGCAAATCTGCTCCGGAGCCAGGCGACGGAGCGGCACAGGGTTGAGCGCTCCGTGGTTTTTAAAAACCTCTAAAAAGAGGTTTTTAAAAAACACGCCGCGCGACCAGTTGCGGTCGCTCCGGAGTGGACTGAGGTATGGAACTACAAGAAGTAGTCCACCCCAGTCCACTCTACGGTGCAGAAGACCTCTGTTGGAGGTTGCTCTGCACCGTTTAAATAGCCCGGTGCAGAAAAGACCTTTTTAGAGGTTTTTAAAAACCACGGAGCGCACAACCCTGTGCAGCTCTGTCGCCCGGCTCTGGAGCAGATTTGCAGGCACGTGCAAGTGCGTGCTTGCAGATCTGCCGGGGGCAGGCTTCCGGCTGGCGAGCTTCTCTGTTGGTGGAGAGCCTCCACCAACCGGAAGCCGCCATTTAGGACGCCAGAGGAGTGCGGAGCGACAAACTCACGCTGCTCCTCTTGGCGATGGACTCAGCCGGCTGGAAAACAAAACCAGTAAGCTCGGTTTTCGGGCGTTTCCCCCCCCACATGCAGAAAGGGCCCTTGTTTAGCAGGTAGTTCCAAGTAATCCTCTGTTTCCCACTTTTCCAACAACTTTTAAAATGTTCCACTTTCTTTCTCCTCTTCCCACTTTCTCTCATTGTCCTTGGCTTTCTTCAATTCAAACTGAATTCAAAGTGCAAAAGTAGTTTGCCCTGAAAGAACACAGCAGGGGTGGGGAGGAGAGGCAGAATCTTATCCTTCATACAGATTCAGGCAAAAGGAAACTGTTGTAGTCTCTTCTAGCTGGAGTGTTCTTTGTCACTGATAACTTTTACTATCTGGACTACCATCTGTTGTTTGGACACAAGTGTCCCAGTCTTGACCTGTAAAATGTTGGAGGGTATGGAAATCTTCAGTTCAGGGGATTCTGGTCAGTGCATTCTCTCATGTATTCTGCTTTGAACTCCATCGTGGAAGAGAGGTGAGATATACCCTATTTGCTGGTGTATAAGACTCACTTTTTTCCCAAAAAAATACTGTTTGAAAATGGGGGGTGTCTTATACGCCAGTGTGTCTTATACACCAGCAAATAGTATTTGAGGATGTATACATGGGTTGTGTCTTAATCACTGTTGCGTCTTATACACCAGCAAATGTGGTAAGTGAAGGAAATAGTTAATATGTCTACAGTCTCATGATAGAGAGACAAATCTTTGATCAAAACAAAAAATGCACTTCCTATAAGATTGAGATCCAACAGTAATGCCACTGGTTTTCAAGTTAACAGTGATGTTGTAGCAATCACACAGAGAAGAATTCCATGGGTTTAGTGTGAGATCGAGCTTGTAACAGAATTTGGACAAGGGCTGGGCCCTTTTAGACTATACGGTTACAGTCAGCCCTTCACATTTGCTAGGGCACAGGGCAAAAGTGGAAAAACCTCAAATATCAAAATATGTGTGTTTGTCTGTGAATTGGGAGCCGAGGCATGGTCAGGGAAAGGAGAGGATGAGGGGATGGGTTGGCATGCTGGCCCTATTTCTTACGCATCTCATTCCTTGGGTGTTTGGGAAGCATTCGGAGATAGTATTTGATGCTGAGAAACTGGACTACAACCTGTTCTTAGCTGGCCAAGCAGTGCCTGATGGAGAAGGAGGAGGAGGAGTGGGTTTTTGAAGGGCTGAATTGCCTGATTGGAGCCACCAAGAGGGAAGGTTTCGCCAGAAAAGAAGCACTAGAAGGTGGGGGGGGGAGGGCAGAGACAAGCTCAAAAATAATCAAATCCATGAAAGTTAAACATGGAGGGCTGGCTGTATATCACTGTGATTGTACTTTACCTGCCACAGCTGCATCCTGTGGAATCCTGGGATTTGCAGGTTGATGAGCCACTAGAGTTCTCTGGGAAAGAACTCTAAATACGCTTTACAAATTGCATATTTCAGAATACTATCGGATATTGTCATGGCAGATAAAATGGAACCAGAGCCCTATAACTATATAGCATACAAGGGCCCAACAATAAACTTATGTAGTATTACTGTGTTTCAGTGGGAAAATATATTTTGTATTACTTATCCTCTCCTTGCTAAAACTGGCCAGAGACCATGCACTCTATTTCTTCTTGTGGTTTCTGTTAAGTCTTTATCCTGAAGAAGAGCAGTTTCCTTGAAACATGATGGGACCTGATACCACTTGGAGCATGTTGAGATGTTGTCTTTTGTCAGTGAAGGCATCTAAACATCCTATGTGCAGAATGACTCCACAGATGACTCTGCTTATCCTTGACTTTTTATTTTCCAGAGAGCAAGGAGATGGTGACTCACTGGAAACACAATCACAGATGACTTGCTGGGTCTCTCCTTTGGAGGGAAGGTAAAGATCAGCTCACAGCAAAACTCAGCTGCATTGGTAGGACCTACAAATCAGCTGTAGCATAACCCATGCATCCTTGTGAGACCTTCTCCTGTGCAAGACTCATTGGGGGGAAAACAGAGTGTTGCAGTGAAATCAACGCAGAAGGAGCACTCCAGGACTGAGCTTGTTATAATTCAGCATTGCAGTCGCAAAATAGTACTTACATTTTTTTACAGAAAGAAAAAACAAAATTACTTCCAGTGTGGTTGGCAGCAAGAGTGCTGATGGCAGTACAGCAGCCAGGGTAAAATGCCCCCAATTGCTATGGCTGTTAAAGTGAACAATCATAGCATGCTCACAAGTTGTTAATTTGAAGGTCATTCTAAAGTTTTAGGCATCACATGTTCATTTAACTTCCTGTGTGTTGGTCTTAGCCACACCCTCTCCTCTTCCTGAAGTGTGTTCCTCTTTCATTTTGCTGTATGCAGTTTTCACTCTCTCTTCCCTGTGTTTGAAGAGTGCATATTTAAGGAGACTTTGGCTATGAGATGATATGTAATTATTTTATAGTTGTAAATGAACCTTTGTATATATTTCTACCAGCTAGGACTAAGTCACTAAGCATGCTTTTCATTCTTGTAATAGAACCTATTTGAGGGTGATGGTGCTGTGGGACTGGTTATTGCTCACCTTCAGCTTATGAATGCTATTTACTCATAAGATAACATTACCACCTCTTACAATTTTCAACAATGGCAACAGTGGGAGATAGCTTAGGAAGTCAGCTCTGCCAGGAGATAAATTTGCTCTGCTGGCTTCCAAGATGCTCAGAAGCTGGCAGAGCAGCTTTCTGAGGTGATGGATAAAACTTTTTCCATGCTTCTGTGAATGCTCCAAAAAGGGCCTGAAAGACTAGCATAACAGACAGTTACACCACTGCACTTTACCAAAAGCTTTCCCTCTTCACATCAGGTGCACAGGCAACAAGTGAAGCTTTTCACATCACTGGATCTGCATGCTGGGCAGGATCATATAATTCACTGTATGCCTTCTGTTGCTGTAAGGGCTTTTATGCATATGCACTTTACATCTTGTTGGCATCACCATAACCCCTTGTCTAATATTTATTTTGTTCTGTGGAAATTAGCATAGACAGAAGAAGTAAAAAGATCCTGAAGTTACTATGGCCATTTCCGCACAGGCTTAAAGAAACGGTGCAGAGCGTCCTCCAGGGAGGACATCTGCACCTGGAAGCGGACTGGGTCGGACCTACTTAGTGTAGTTCCGCACCTCAGCCCGCTCCGGAATGACCCGAAGTGGTCGTCCAGCGTGCTTTTGAAAGACCGCTTGAAATAGGTCTTTCAAAAGCACAGAGCGCGCCACTCCGTGCCCGCGCTCTGGTGCAGACTTGCAGGCTCGCACCAGTGCGAGCCTGCAATCTGCCGGGGGTGGGCTTTAGGCTGGCGAGCTTCAGCAGTTGGTGGAGAGCCTCGACCAACCGGAAGCCACCATTTTTGTCCCCGGAGCAGTACGGAGCGGCAGCCACGCACTGCTCCGGACCAGCCTGGACCCAAGCGTGGAGCCAAGAAGTCCGGTAAGTACCGGCACGGGGCGGTTCCCTCACCCTGTGCGGAAATGGCCTATGTTAGGCTATCTGCCTTTATTGTAATTGAAGTTCCTGTCATAACCATAGGTGGTGGCTGGGGAGCAATCCTTTTTTTGTTTTGGACTATAGCTCTCAGAACCTGCCTGCCAATCTGGCCATTGGGAGTTTTGAGAAGTTATAGTCCAAAAAATGAACCTTTCCAAGCTCTGTTTACTAAGCCTCTACCTGAGACAGGAAACACACAAGAGCACCATTAAAATTGCCAGTCGATAGTCTTGTGGAAAACATGGGCCAGAATTCTGTTGATGCACTAAGCTAGCAGATGTATTTTTGCCTGGGTTGCATACCAGTGGCAAAGGAAGACAAGTAAAATCTACCAGTGAGCTGCCTGTTTCTCTAACGCTATATTTCCTTCATTGTCTCTGTGCCCACAGTTGTATTGTCACAGTGTATCAACAGGATTTCAGTCATGATCAGATTGTCAAGTGTTACCATCTCACAAGAGATTAGCAGGGTAGAGCACTACTTGGGCACCTTTTATGGTTCCATTTATTCCATCCAACTTCCTCTCAGAAGTATGGCTTTCATAATGCTTTGCAAAGCTGACTTTAATTCAGTCAAATGGCCAGGAAGCTTTTCCGAGGGTTCTTTACACCCCTCAGAGTGAAGCCTCCTTTGTTCTGCCTCACTCTGAGTCCACCCAAAGTCATAGCCCCCTTACTTGAAGTCTATAACAAGACCTTGAAAATATTACAGCTTTGAACTACAAGCCTTAGAATTTCCCAGAGAGCATGTCCAGTGACCATGCTGACTGGGGAATTCTGGGATTTGTGGTATAAAAAGCAACTCTTCTAATCTTTACTCAACTCAAGTTGCCATCAAGTTCCAACATCCAGTACTCCTTTTAGATAGGTGTAAACAGACACAGTCCATGTCCTCCCTACACTGTTATCGTGCTATTATTCCATCTTCAGCATCCAATGGAATGCTAGGGTTTGCAGTTTAGGGAGAGGCCATTCGAATTCTCAGCCAGGCAGCTCTTTGGCCTCAGTGAACTACAAACCCCAGAATTCCACAGGATGTTGAAAGTGGAATAATAGCATTGTAACAGTATAGTGTGGCAATGGCCACATTCTTGCTCAGCTTTTCCCCCCTACACTGGAAAGAATCAGACAAGTAGATTTGCTATGGAAGCATGGGAATATCAGCAAGGTGCCCTGACAGGTGTTATTACCGTTTGCTAGCCCGACCTTGGGGGGTGTGAGATATCATTTTGATATCAATAATTCGGCCTTGTTTTACCACCCTACGCCAAGTGTTTGTGAGGCCCCCGGGCGAGCACAGAACTAGGCACGGCCACTGATTGCTGAACATTCCATTCTCCACCCAGGCAGGCCAGAAACAGCCAGATCGCCGCTTTAGGAGACCTCCCAGGCAAACACTATATTGTGTATGCACGCTGCTTACAAAGAACTCCCTGCCCCGAGCAGGCGACTTGACAAGCTGGATACTTAACTGTCAAGTACTCTGCGGTTGCATACCGGCTATCCCACCGTCGATTCGGACCTAACTCAATCATGCTAAATTCTGACCTTTTGGAGGCTTTGTCTCCAGCCCCAAACTCATTGTTCTTCCCCAAGTGCAGACTAGCCTACAGTTATATTTTCCCTATAAAAACCCCTGGTTTTGAGAGCTTCCTCGGATCGCTCCGAACTTCCATCCAGCCTTGCTGCCGCTTTATCCGGTGAGCTTTCCCCTCAGTCTCACATACTGAGATTGCGCACCTACGAACTTCTGCAGTGATCTACCCGGGCTTCAGGACAGGTGTAGTATCACCCAAACCAACAACCTCCTCTTAAAATTCCCTCTATCCCACTCCAGTCTTTATTTTTCTATAGTTCTCTGTGTGAGTGTGCTGCAAAAACTGTTTGTCTGTATTTAATAAAGATCACAATTATTCTTAGACTCCGGTGTGCTTCTTGGCTTGGCCTGACCCCGTAGACATTGGGCAAAAGATTCCGCTGCATTGCCCTGCCTCTCACATTGCTAACTTGTGCTCTTGCTAATTTCCCCACCTTTTGATTTTAAGAGCGCACATCAGTGTCCCTCATGGGACCCCCAGTAAGTGTGGGATGAGCTGGTTCACTATGCCAGGGTGCCACCCTTGTTAGACAATTCTATTTGCCCTACATTCATGCCCTAATTGTTTGCCATATTGGCCTGGCACCTTGCTTTTGTCCTGGTGGATGCTCCAAGAGGATTTCTGCACAAGTGTCATATGTGAGGTGATCGTTAGTGTTGCTTTTTCATGTGGGGTGTCTGGGGCTTCTACAACAGCCTGCCCTGCTTTTTGATTTTGTGTTTCCACCCTCCCTTCCCTTGGCTACGTTTTCCCCTTGGCAAAAAGATGGTAGCCAGCATGATGTAGTGGTCTGAAAGTTGGATCACGACCCTGGAGACCAGGGTTTGATTCCCTGCTCAGCCATGGAAACCCACTGGGTGACCTTGGGCACGTCACATATGCCATTTCCACACTGTGCTGTTATAGTGCTATTATTCCACTTTCAACATCCTATGGAATCCTGGGATTTGCAGTTTAGGGAGGGGCATTTAGAATTCTCAGCCAGAGAGCTCTTTGGCCCCAGTAAACTACAAACTCCAGAATTCCACAGGATGTTGAAAGTAGAATAATAACAGTATAACAGTGTAGTACAGAAATGGTCATAGTCTCAGCCTCAGACAACCGCATGATAGCTGCACTTTAGAGTCATCATAAGTCAGAAACAACTTGAAGGCACCCAACAACAACAACAGCCACTGCTGCCACCCTTATGGGGCAGAGACCCCCAAAGTCACAGGGGCACACAGGATGAGAAAGAGCACTCAGCAAATCAGTGCTGTGCCAATAAAATGTTGAATGTGTGAGGAAGCCAGAACCCACTGTACTTATTACAGCAGCAGGAAACTTAATATTGACATAGCCTCTGCTTGACTATATGTACAGTAATTCCAGAGTAAATACTGCTTTTTAGCAAATCAAATAATGCTATCAGAAGGACCTGGCTAGGAGATAGGGCTTGTCAGGGGTGAGCCCTGAAATCTTCTTAGAGTTCTAGGATCTGGTCCAATGGCCATAGGACATTATCAACATGAGCCCATAGAACTGGCTGAAGATATTCTGCTGCAATGGTGCCGCCCACCCCAGTTAAGAAGCATGGTACCCCAAACCAACTGTGTTATGCAGAAACAGGAGGCAGAAAATTCTTCAAGGGTTCTCCCCAGCACTCCTCGCAGAAAATAAAATAATAATGTGTTATTATTATATAACATAATAATACATAGCATTTTGCTGCCTTTTTTTGCAATCCCAAAACTGTTGCTTGAAGCAGCTGCCTCACTCTACAGAATGGCAGGACTAGCTCTGTGCTTCTGGGAGAACTTGGAAAAGTGACTTTTTTCCCAGAGAGCCAGTGTGGTGTAGTGGTTTGGGCATTGGACTATGACTCAAGAGACCAGGGTTCAAATCGCTGCTCAGCCAGAGAGGCCCATTGGTTGATCTTGGGTGAGTTGCACTCTCTTAACCTCAGAGGAAGGCAATGGCAAAACCCCCTCTGAACAAATCTTGCTAAGAAAACCTTGTGATAGGTTCACGTTAGGGTCATCATATGTTGGGAATGACTTTAAGGCACACAATAACAAAACAACCCCCAGAATTTCCCAGTCAACACAGCCAAGGAATCTGGAATGTTTCTAGATTCTGGATTCTTGGCATATTGACGTATCCATGACCAAACCTGACAGATGCAAGACTAGGACAGGGCTTTTGGACATACTTGAGCACCAATATGTTTCTTGCATCTGGACAGAAGGGAGGGAGGAAAGGAGAGAGAGAGAAAAAAAATACATGAGCAATCACATGCAAGTGCTTCCAGACAAGCAATTCTGAGAATTCTGTCACGTATCAGCAGTCCATGCAAATTCTAGGCTCATCCCACATGGATGGGCAGCACAGGAGACATGGTGACATTAAAAGCAGTGGGGGGAACCCTTCAAGTCCTATCCTATAGTAAAACTAAAACTCCTCCTGCTTTTGAGTGATGGTGTAGAAGGCCCCATGCTCAGGTATGTTTTGTCTGCTGTATCATAACCCCTGGGATATGCAGGGTGGATGAAAATATGAATGTACAGTTGGTGGAGATAAAATCAGAGATGTGAGGTTGGAAAATTTTCTGCTATATTTTTCATGGAAAAATGCCCATACTATCTATCATCTGTCTGTCTATATATCTGTTCATCAATCATCAAGAAGCTAGTAAAATGTGGGCTGGACAGGGCTACTGTTAGTTGGATTTGTAATTGGTTGACCGACCGAACCCAAAGGGTGATCACAAATGGCTGCTTTTCATCCTGGAGAGAAGTGACTAGCGGGGTGCCACAGGGTTCTGTCCTGGGCCCAGTGCTGTTCAATATCTTCATCAACGACTTGGAGGAAGGAATAGAGGGCATGCTCATCAAATTTGCAGATGATGCCAAATTGGGAGGGGTTGCTAATACGCCAGAGGACAGGATCAAAATTCAAAATGACCTGGATAGATTGGAGAGCTGGGCCAAAGCTAACAAAATGAAATTCAACAGAAAAGTGTAAGATCCTACACTTAGGTAGAAAAAATGGAATACAGAAATATAGGATGGGGGACACGTGGCTGGATAGCAGTATGTGTGAAAGGGATCTAGGAGTCTTAATAGACCACAAGCTGAACATGAGTCAGCAGTGTGATGCGGCAGCCAAGAAGGCCAATGCAATTCTCGGCTGGATCAATAGGAGTATGGTGTCTAGATCGAGGGAGGTACTGGTACACTCTACTCTGCTTTGGTTAGACCTCATCTTGAATACTGTGTCCAGTTCTGGGCACCCCAATTCAAGAAGGACATGGTCAGGCTGGAGCGGGTCCAGGGGAGGGTCCAGAGGAGGGCAATCAAAATGGTGAGAGGCCTGGAAGCCATGCCCTATGAGGATAGACTTAGAGAGCTGGGTATGTTTAGTCTGCAGAAGAGAAGGTTAAGAGGGGACATGATAGCCATGTTTAAATATTTGAAGGGATGCCATGTAGAGGAAGGAGAGGGCTTGTTTTCTGCTGCTCCAGAGACCAGGACAAGGAGCAATGGATTCAAGCTGCAGGAAAGGAGATTCCACCTGAACCTCAGGAAGAACTTCCTGACGGTCAGGGCTGTCCGGCAGTGGAATATGCTGCCTCGGAGTGTGGTGGAGTCTCCTTCTTTGGGGGTTTTTAAGCAGAGGCTGGATGGCCATCTGTCGGGAGTACTTTGAGGGTGTTCCTGCACGGCAGGGGGTTGGACTGGATGGCCCGTGTGGTCTCTTCCAACTCTACACTTCTATGATTCTATGATTCTATGATCATGTATCCATATCTGTCTATGCTGTTGTACTGCATTCAGTCATGTTGTTTGTTGTTGTTAACTGCCATCAAGTGGATTTTGACTTGTTGTGACCCTATGAGTAAGAGACCTCCAACTCACCCTATCATCAACAGCCCTGCTCAGGTCTTGCAGATTCAGGAATGTGTCTTCCCTGATTGAGTCTATCCACCTGTAATGTGGTCTTCCTCTTTTCCTGCTGCATTCTGCCCCATCAGGCATTATTCTGCTTTCTAGTGAATCATGTCTTTTGATGATATGGCCAAAGTATGACAATCCCTGGTTAGTTATCATGACTTCTAGAGACAGTTCTGGTTTGATTTGCTCTAGCATCCATTTATTTGTCTTTTTCATAGTCCATGGTATCTGGAGAATTCTTCTTCAGCACAACATTTTAAATTGATCGATTTTCTTCCTATGCCCTTTCTTCACTTGTCCAGTTTTTGTTGTAGTATTAAAATTGAGAGATTGGTAGGTTTCCCAACCAGCAGAGCATTTAGTAAATGCAGAAATGGAAGTTGAACAGATTACCAGCCCCACTTCTATTACTCCACTCCAGACACACTTAATCCAGCTCAAAATAAACACAAACAGTTTGGTGAAAAGTATGTAAAAAGGATTTACTCAGATAATCTTCTGCATAGTTTACACAGGCTAAATTCTTGAAGAAAGGTAAGAAGAAATTCAGCAGTCACATGCTTACAAGAAAGCATGCTTGCTAGAAGATCAAACAGCACATGCTTACAGGGAAGCAGAAGAACAAAAAGGAAGAGAATGTGCAAGGGGAAGTGGGTGTTGACCAAACAACTGGAAGGTTACTCTAGACAGTCCCCTCTATGCCTACAATAAACATGCAAACTAACTAGCTAGTTAAGCATGCAAAATTTGCCACTTTTCACAGCCATACATAGAAATTGGAAATATCATGGCATAGACAGTCCTGATTTGAGGATCTTAACTAGTTCCTTCACAGGTGCCTTTCCAAGTCCTAATCTTCTTCTGATTTCTTGACTGCAGTCCCTCTTTTGATTAATGGCTGAGCCAAGGATTAGGAAATCTTTGACCATCTCATTGTCTTCAGTCATGTTACATGACCTAAATATAGAACATTAAATTATAGTTATTTTTCTAACAAGACAAGCATAGACTAATCTTAGTGCTCAGAGGAACAGCCTAATAGATGAATGCACTGATAAACTTGTTTCTGTTTCACAAAATCTCCTGCTGCTCAATCAGTCACAAGTAGAAGTAATCAAGAAATAATATGAGAGATATCCTGTGCTCAAAGATTCACATCCATCCTTTAGTGAAGCAGAATGTTTCACTAGTTCAACTGAATCAGATTTTTCTAAGTTTGAAATTGGAGTTGATAAGTCAGTGAGTGAAGCTGAAGGTACTAAAGTTGTACTTTAGGAAAGGAAAATTAAACTGTTGATATAAGATGCATCAATTACAGCTTTCTACATGTGTTCTAAAAAAATAGTGTTCTTTCAGATATACCATTTTTTGTTGTTGTTAAAGGGAAGTATATCCTATTTTCTTTACATTATTAACAATATCCAAGTAATATAGTTTCCACACAAAGGTTTGAATATCTTGGAAGATAATAGTTGAAATCCTGGATTGGGAGATATATATGTACCATGTAGCTGTACTTCCCTAGCTATGTCTTCCAATGCTTCAAAACCTCACCTTGTAAACAGCATAGCCATACAGCCTTAACATGGCTGCTTCTGTGTTGTTAAATAAACAGGAGGATGAGAGGGGACACATTTAGCTATTTTCCTGTAGCTGGGCATGCTGTCACAGGCACCTGCAGACAGTTTCTTGGGTTCTTGCAAGGTCTCTGCAGATGACATCCCTGCAGCACATCCAGCTAAAGGAAAATAGGTGGATACATCCCCACTCATGCACATCCCTCCATGTTCTTTGACAGCATGAAAATGGTTGAGTCGGGAGGCCCACAAGGTGAGTTTTCATGAGTGTTCACTGTGTGTTTGGAACAAAATTCCATTCTATGCAATGACCATAAAAGTGAGTTATGATGGCATAAGTCCAACTCATGCCATCATAAATAACTAACAGGAAGCCAGCCAATATTTAAACCAAACATGCTAAATCAGGTGATATTACTTAGAACACTGGAAAATTTTTCAGTTCTACTTTTTGCAGAAAATCCACCGTTGGAGTCAGAAGGGCCAACTGTTTTCTAAAGGCAGCATGGGTAAAAGAACTCCTTGTTATTTGTATGTTGAGTGTGCATTTAAATGGTGGCTGTAGGTAGAAGCTTCAGGCCTTCCCTTCCTTGTCCAGTTTTAAAAAATTATCTGCACCTTCTCAAGAAGCAGTTTTTCTCTTTAGTGGAATCCACAGATATTCCTCTTTCCCTGCACTGTGTATATGTGTCTGTGTGTAAGTAAGTGAGTTTACACTTTTGAGTAAACTCTTTTTTCACACTCTAACTGGATGAGGGACTGTAAGTGCATAGAATCCCATTCTTACTCTCTCTACATACATGCACATTGCACTGCGTATGTAGAAGCGTTTAATAGTCTCATTGCGTCTAATTGCCTACCGAAACTGAAGTCCAGTCTGGAGTGCAGTTCAGCAAAGACCTCTCTTCATCTTCTACTGCTGCTATAAAAAAGACTAGTTATTTATTTGATTAATAAATCTCTGAATGGCCTTTCCACCCAGTGGATGCTCCAGGCGATTTACAATAAAACGATAAAAGCAATAAAATACATCAGTTCCAAACAAAACTAAAACTAAGCTAATAAAATATACACAGTGCAATAAAATCGGGAAAACATCCACAATCAAAGAGCAGTTCTATGTGGTAAAAACTTGGTGGAACAGTATACTTTTTACCAGCCACCTAAAGCACAATGGTCTGGGGTCTAAACTCCCTGGTTTCCAAACTATGGAAACCCCCTTCTGACTTCTCCAGCAACCTCTGCAGCTTTTGTCTCACTGATGTCAGAGCTCTGATGTTAGCAGAGGCGAAAGTGATTGTTCCTTAGGTGTATCAAGGGAAGACTCAGAGAAGATTTGGGCTTCATCCCCTTTTCCTGCAATCAGCTCACAAGACAGTAAAGCCCAGAGAAAGGAGAAGTAAAAGGAGAAGGGCATTTCTCTCTCTTCCTTCCATCTCTCCTAATGTGAGCCTGAAAGGGCTTTGGATATGGCAGATCCTCTGCCTTCATTTGAGTCCACCAACTTTGGCTCTATCCACAAAGTGGAAAGACCAGAGAGAAACTTGGATTGAGTTCTAGTCTTCTTTCCTTACTCCAGAATGGCAAGCATACGCTCCAACATCTCACAGATGAAAATTGAGACATGTACAGCCAAGCAACATCAGAGGTTTTTAAGATGGCAAAAGTTATTAATGAGAAAGAACACACAAGCTAAGAGAGACTGCCACAGTTTGCTTTTACCTGAACCTACCAGGAAGGGTGAATTTCTGCCATCTCCCTTCCCCGCTGCTGAGTTAATTGAGTGCAAACTACTTTTGCACTTTGAATTCAAATTGTGGCAACTGAAGTAAGCCAAGGACAGAGGGAGAAAGCTGGAAGAGGAGAGAGCAAGTGGGACATTTTTAAAGCAGTTGAAAAAGTGGGACAGCACAGGATTAATCAAGACTCTTCCTGTCATACTGGAGTGTATGGGCACGCTTTTGTCAGTGAACCAGCTATAAGGACTGTGGAGTTCTCAGATAAAGGTGTGCCCTGCTCTCCAAGTGCTAGGGTCCTCCAGGACTTAGGCTTCAAGTTCAGCAGGTTTCTAGTCTTTCCTGTACCTTGGGCTTGGAAGGGCCTTTGGCTTGCCAGTGGTACTTGGTCCTGGCACCTCATCCATTATCCCAATGATTCCTTAGCCTTTGAGTCCATGTCCAAGTTACTGTTGGAAGATCCTTGGGAGGATGCAGTGAAAGGGAAATCAGCATCGTCACTGGTAGCAGCAGAAGCCGCATTTGCTTAAGTGGAAAAAGACAGGGACCTCCCTCTATTTTCCTTATGCATTTAACAGTACCTGATCTGGCTGCCTTAAACCAGCAGGTCCTCAGAAGTGATAGACAATGGCCCTTTCCACAGTAGCCTCTGTCACAGTCCTGCTTCTCTCCTGTCCCCAGGTAGTGCAATTTTGCAGATGAAATCATTGACAGGTTTTACCTGTCAATGACCTGTGATCACACTATCATCTTGCACTTACCTGTCTTGGGGAAGTCCCCAAAGTGCAATGGCAGCACTTCCTGCATCAGCACAGCCTCGAAAGTACCCAGCTGTACTGTGGAAGGAAGCGGCATGTGCATCATGCTCCCTCCCACAGGGAGCTGGTCATGTACGGAGGGAAGCACTCTTGTCGTGCTCCGTTCCCAGCAGAGCCGCTGTGGGATCACCACCAGAGGACCACACAAGAAGGTAGGGTGCAGAAAGGGCCAATGTGTCACTCCTCTCCTACTTTAGGATTGCTTTGCCTAAAGCTGCTCCCCAGTCCCATTAATCAATTCACTTAACACTTTAATTGCTTAAATTAAAAGCTACAGATACAGATTCTTACAGCAGCCATTGCCTACTGAGTGGAAGAAAATGAGGAATGCCCTCTTACAAGATAATGCCTGCTATTTTCTTTGTTTTCTAAAGAACCTTGTTTCAGCTGGAAGATTCTCAAGGCAGCTTTCAGCAGCTTGTCATAATATAACACACATGCATGCTGCCCCAAACCTCTCAAAACTCACACCCAGCACTCATTCTCTTAGTCCCCTTGCTACTGGCCAGAGGATATTTCTCTTGACATCTTATAGGAAATGTCTTCATTAAATTGTTCAATTATAAATTAACTGTATTGATTGAATTTATCAATCAATTAATTGCCTAAAGATTTGTGTGACAAAGTTATCTTTATGCTCTGGTGGGCTCTGTCATTTGGACACTAGTGATGTCCATCTTGGGCAGATTTTCAGTGCCACATCAACATCAGGTCCTCAACACCAGGCACCTTACTGATTCTCGTTCCCTTTCTCTCCCATGGAGCAAATAGAGATATGATTCTAAGTAAACAAAAGTAAAATTAAATACTTAAGCCCCACTCCAATGCAAAAAGGAATGCAGTGCTATCATATTCTTGTTTCCTCCAGTGCATGTCCCATTGGATTTAATGGGGCTCACTCTAAGGTAAGCAGCTCCTGCTTTTATCCTTAGAAAGGTAATGGAAAAGGAAAGAAAAGGAAAAGGACAGCAAAGAAATAAAGGACCTCTGTTTCTCCTCTAACCCAAGGAATTGCCCAGCAGAGTTCAAGAAGATGCAAGCCAAGCAGAGCAGAGAACTGCTGGAAATGTCTCTTATGCTAGAGTCGTTTCCATGGCAAAATTTGTGTGTTGACTGAACACCAAATGGTGAAAGAAATCACATGAAGCACATTGTGGTGCATTCACAGAGCAACTACCAATGTGGCGTTCAAGAAATAGCTCAGTCTTTTCATGACTCAGACTAACTACAGCCTCCCCCATAAGTAAAGTTCAATTAATGAATTAAATAAACATGGATATACATACATTTATCCCATATATATGTTTGAGAGGATCTAGATCAAGATCGTAGTGTGGGGCTTCTGTGTTTGTGTGTGTGTTTTGACAATTAGTTCCTTCATACCTACTGTGGTCCCAGACTGGGTCAGGGACCCTCTTGTTTGTAAATGCTACCTTGACAAGTGTTATCTTTTTAATCATTTGAATTTTTTAAAATATTTAATTATTATTATTCTGTCTTCTAGAAACATAAGAGGAAATTTATTGGTGGTTGGTCAAATAAGGAAACTAACTGAATATTCACCAAATCGTAACCAGACTACCAAGTTGTGTTGTTAACTGCTGTCAAGTTGACTTTGACTTACGGTGACCCTATGAATGAGACAAGTGTGACACTTTCCATTTAATCACCTTGGCTTCTAGGGAGGGTTCAGGCTTGATTTGCTCTAGAACCCATTTATAGGTCTTTTTAGCTGTCCATAATATCTGTAGAACTCTTCTCCAGCACCACATTTCAAATCAGTTGATTTTCTACTGTTCAGCTTTCATAAACATACATAGAGCTCAGAAATAGGATGACATGCACAATCCTAACTTTAGTATCTAATGACATATCTTGACACTTCAGAATCTTGTCTAGTTCCTTCATAGTTGCCCCTCCACGTCCTAGTCTTCTTCTGATGTCTTGACTGTAGTCTCTATTCTGATTCATGGCTGAGCCAAGGTATAGAAAATCTTGAACTATTTAAATATCATCATAATCTACTTTAAAGTTACCTAAATAATCTATGGTCATCATTTTTGTTTTCTTGATGTTCAGCTGTAAACTTGCCTTTGCATTTTCTGTGTTTTTCTTAGTAATTATGCTAAGTCTTTGCTGTTTTCTTCTAGTAGTATGGTGTCTTCTGCATATCTTAGATTGTTGATGTTCCTTCCTTTCTCACCTCCTTCTTCTGAGCCTAATCTTGCTTTAGGGGTGATATGTTCAGCATACAAGTTAAACAGATTGGGCAATAAAATGCAGCCTTGCATGACACCCTTGCCAGTGGGAAACCATTCTGTTTCTCCATATATAGGTTATGCATCAGGACAATGTCTTTGCTATAACTCCCCATGCCAGCTATCAGTTGTACCTTCCTGGTGAAATCCTATCATTTCAGTTCAAGCTCAATGAGTGCCAGATCCTAAAAGTGTGAGGGTGTGGACTTTCTGAAGCTGAAGACCTCCAACATTTCAGCCAGTGTGTCCAGCAGAAGGTGGAATCTGACCAGATCACTGACAGAGAGAGTCTTCTCTCTTTATTAGAAATCATATCATATTTGCAGTATTTGAGAACCTATGCTAATTAAAGGATGTTTAAACAATTATTGCATAGAAGACAATCTGAGACTCCACTAAAACAATTAGGAACTCTTTTTTTTTTCCCCTTGCAAATAAATGTACAAGTTTAGCAGTCAGCCAGTCACTTCTGGTGATGATTCATCCCACATGCCAACATTCTAAGTGCTAAAATGTGGTGTAATTCCCTGAGGAAATGGGAGGGAGTAGAGAGAAGTAGATGGAAGACATTCTGTCAGCAGAATGACACCAATTGGTCCAACCCACTAATACAAGACAGCAATAATACAAGGCAAAAATAACAGACGAATTGGTTCAGTAGAACATTAGGGGAATGCAAAATAATTGATTTATTAAATTTGTATGGTTGTGCCTCAATAAATATTTTCTGGACAGCTGACATGATAAACAGTAACAATCTTTTTTTTTTTTTCATTACATAAAAGCTCAGGAAATGGAATGGTATCTGAGAGCCAAACAACATGTGATTTTCTTCTGTATAGTACTTTCCTTTGCTGTAGAATCCCAGGGGAGAATCTAGATCACGATCCTTATATAGGATATAGGCTTTTTTAAAAACCATTTGTTCCAATCTAGAAGAAAGACAGATGATGATGATGATGATGATGATGATGATGATGATGATGATGATGGTAGAAGTAAGAGAATAGTTTGTGTGTCTGTGTGTGTATGTGCCTTGAAGTTGCCTGTTGACCTAAGGCAACCCCATGAATTTCAAAGGGTTTTATTTGGCAAGGAATACTCAGAGGTGGGCTTGCAGTTCCTTCTGCCAGGGGCCGGGAAAAGAAGATGTGGAAAGATCCTTAAGACTATCAAAGAGCTCAAAGAGGTTAAGATAAGTTGATAAGGAATGAGGGGACTTTGGGTCACTGGAAGCTACTTAACCCTGTCATTGCTACTCTGCCTAAGACATCTTGAACTCTTTAAATGCTGACTGTTGTTCCTTTTCCTTGTCAGTGGTTGGTTGAACTTTCTAGGGTGCTCGCAACACCAGATGCCTCTAAAGGAACTAAATGAAGACATTGAATGGAAGCTGAGAAAGAGGGTCATAGCCTATTTTGTGTGGTTCCCACAGGCATCTCACTGGAACCAAAATGGAGGAGTAGATGAACTGTTGGCCTGATCCAGAAGGGCTATTCTCCTTCTCTTTTATAGGAGGCATTTTTATACTTTGTTTATTTTTGATAGCAGCAGTCAGGTAGTAGCCATTTTATATGGTGGAAGCTTCATGGTGGAGCAACAAGAGAGGAGAGGACAGTCCACAATATTGAGAAAGGCTGCCGTGGTAATTATTTTTTTCAGTTTTATATTGCTGGAACAGTGTCTCCTAAGTGCATATTCATCCGCACCCTTCATTGTTACTTTTTGCTTCTTTAATAAAGCTCGTTCCATTTGCAATATGGGTATTATACCCTCCACCTTTTCACAGGTGAAAACCAGGATATGTGTGGCCAAGTTGGCAAAAATTATTGCGGAAAAACACACAATTTAGGAGAGACTGCAGCAGTTTCCTTTTGCCTGCGCTTACTGGGGAAAACAAGATTCCATCCCCTCCTCTCCTCTCTTCTGAGTTAATGGAGATCGAAATACTCAGACATAGTACTGCAGCAACTGAAGTAAGCTGAGGAGAAATTGGGAGGGGAGAGAAACTGGTACATTTTAAAAGCAGATGAAAAAGTGGGTAGACAGAGGATTAATCAGGACTGTTCCTATCAAATTAAGATAACTGGAGCGTATGGAATATGTACTACAGACAGCTTATTCTACGGAGTGTTGGTAACAATTCTCTCTCTCAGATATTTATACTAGAAAAAGTAGGGTGCAGATGCATATCATATATAAGATCAGCTGCACTGGAATATTACTTTTTTAATAAAAGGTGTCCAGAAAAGTCTAATTCTTCAATGTCCACATTTGAAAACTATTCCAAGGAGCAGAGTGTATAATTTTATATTCACCTAAGACAATATTACACCGCAGAATATGGATTTCACAACGTCAATAGGTTGTAGACATTTTCTCTGTCAAGGTAGTTATTATTTCTTGGTCTTTTAGAGATAAATTCTAAAGGCATTGTTACCCTGAAATTCTTGGGGGTCCCCGAGGGATTCCTTAATATGCTCCACATGATGGGGAAAGTAAGCTCAACAGAGCACAAGCAATAGCAATGCGAGAGGCAGGGTAACCTAGCGAGATCTTTTACCCAGTTTTTACGTGGTCAGGCCCAGACAGAAATCACACAAAAAGGTCCAATGAATGACTTCATTAAATGGAAATATCATGCATTAACGCATACACTCACTCACACACGCACATCCAAGGGCTAAAGAAAAATAAAGAGTGGAAATAAGATAGCAAGATTATTAAAGGATTCATGGTTTGGGTGATACTGCACCTTTTCCTGAAGTCCTTGGTCTGGAAAGCAGCAAAAGAAATGGAACTCAGCGAAGAGACGCTGAGGGGATCACGCGGCTATCAGGAGGGGGAACGGTCAGTTGGTATGACTGGGAGGCATCCAAAGAACTAGTCAAAAACGGGGACTATTTGTAGGAAAAATTTACCTGGAAGGCAAATCCTCTCCCGGGGAGAACAAAGGGGACAGCAACAAAAAAGAACTTCACACCGGCACCTTCTTTGATATAGGAAGATAACAAGGTGTCACCCAAGTATCAGCATCTTCCGCTGCTTTGGGTTGCAATGTGAGTTTATGTAGATGATCCTTGTCTGAAAAGATTTTATTGCTTCCAGTGCCCAACTTTGTGGGAAAAACTCTTAATCCCTTCAAGTTGGCTCCTTAAAGGCTGAGGACCTTTTTGTCCACCATGGGTTGGCACAGCTTGAGGTCTCCCGTGGCTACGTGACAGGGGAGTTTACTGGCCTGACCTGGTTCTTCTGATCGTACGACAGTTGTTGCCATCTGGGTGACCTCTCTGGTGGGTTAGATTATGTTTTATATCAAAGCTGTAGACCCTGGGACAGGGTTTACCAAGGGGGCAACAGCATGCTTTAACAATGACTGGAATCCTGCCTCACAGTGTATGTTACATAACTTCACGTATCCTTAGCTACATAGCAGAGGTGCTGAGAAATGCTGTTAGTGAATTATGAAGGTACTTAACGGGACACAGAGAAGAGTGTCGCAATACGCTTAGGGCTTTACCAATATTCACTGGCACTCCCTAGCTGATGTCCCAGTGCACATTAGTCTTATTGTGCATTGGTCCCAATGCACATTAGTCTCCTCACTGGCTCCCCTGCAACATAACACCAGTCCGTTACTGGTTTCATACGTTATGGAACTGCTTAGTTCTAGTTCCTGCAGATGCCAAGTTCCAACAGACCCAAGTCCCCAACAGGATTCTGGACTCTGAATTTAATTGTAGTTGACCAACCAATATTATAAAACCAATATAAAGATTTCAAAAGATTCCAAAAATAATTTAAGATTTCAGAAACAGGGACAGTAGGAACTGCTATCTATTGTGAAGTTCATACTATCACAGTCGAACAAAATCTCTGTGGTGGCTGCAAATTCATGCATGTTTTTTACCAGAGCTGAAGCCCCAGTGAACATGGTACACCAACTCTTCAGCAGGCATGCATAAGGCTTACCTAAGAGGACTAGAGAGATGATCACAAAAATTAAAACATAATCCCTCAGTTGGGCAGATTAAAAAAAAAACTTGTGTTGTGTGATTTCTGGCCTATTTGCTGACACTTTGGGAATTCTAATATGCTACAGGGTCTGTAAAGTTCCCAGTGTTCACATGTGGGTGTAGATTCTACACTGTAGAATGAAGAGTATATTCCACAATATCCGAACAACCAGAGACAGAAAATACATGCTCATATGAGGAGCAGTATTTGCTCTGAGTAGCTGTTAGCCCTCCCTTTTTGCAAAAAGTTAAATCAACACAGTGGCCTGAATGCTATTAGTCCCAACTGGAGTAGACCCAATGAGGTTAATGAGATTTAACCCACGATTCAAGGACTGGTGCAATCAGGCTGTAGTGGACCACACTACAGCTAGATTGATCAAATCAAGGAAGCCACAGTCCTGACAGCCATTCCTGGAAGTGTCTTGTTCATAGAGTTGCCATAAGTTGGAGGCAACTTGATGGCAAATAACAACAACTCCAGGCAGAACTAACCAACGGGATTCACACTAATTTCTGTATCTTAAAAATGCTATTACTGTTGTTTCCAGTTCAAAACAACTAAAATCTTTCTTAAACATTAGGAAATTAAAACTACGAAATGAAAATAAACCCTGAAGAAAAACATCTCTTGCAGTTCGTTTGTGGAAGACCTAACATTAATGTTACCATGGGTTAATCTTTTATTCCAGTAACAAAATACTCTCTGTTGAGGGAAATATCCTCCAACAAAGGGCCATTCCATATGCCAGCCACCCTGTAAACACCGATATCATGTCATTTGGAAGCTGCAGTGTTCCATGCAAGCACATTTCCCACCAGTTTCCTTATTCTCTGACCTACTACAGAATTACCAGGACAGAGGGAAATGGCTCATTCTTTTGAATAGTGTCAACTTACTTGAGATGTTTAGTTAACAGACCTTCTGTAGGGCTAAGCAGTGGCAGGGAACAGAATCTTGTCCATGTTCTGTCCATTGTGGAGATATGATTCAGTTAGTGTTGTCACCACAGTGCATCCAAGCTGGATTTCCTGTGCTGTACCAGGCTGCCTGACCAGGTAAATGTACTGTATCTTTTGAAAGGATATGATGTCTTAACTTTGCAGCAGCACTGTTTTTATGCCATTTTTTTTTTCTGGGCTTCTTGGCATATTCTGCTAGAATGGGCATTTACCCCTGAACTCATTCAGCTGTTCATCAGTGGTTAGATCTCTCCCTTTTATCTACCACTTGTACCACTTGAGGTACCAGCGGCTCCACATAACTCACATCTCCTGAAAGGCAGCCAATTTATCAGCGAGTCTATGGCCATTTCCGCACTAGCCTGTTATAGCGCGATGATTCCACTTTCAACATCCTCTGGAATCCTGGGGTTTGCAGTTTGCACCTGGCCCCTCCCGAAACTGCAAACCCCAGGATTCCAGAGGATGTTGAAAGTGGAATCATCGCGCTATAACAGGCTAGTGCGGAAATGGCCTATGTGATACTATCCTTTCCTTGTTGCCAAACCTCAAAGATTGCAAGAACTCACAAAATTTTCAGGCTTATTGTTGCTCTGAAGTGACAGTGCCCTTAGACTGGATGCCAGAGCTCTGTCAAGCAAGACTAGATTATCAATGTTATAACTGAGCAACTGTTCGAAGGCCTTGAGAGGTTACAGGCACTGTGCAATTGGTAGTGCCTACCACAGACACAGATACACATGCCTACCTGCCTATCTCAATAAGGAAATGCTCACTGGGAAAGGAGGGCTGTAGATCTCTCTCACAGTCCCCTGTTTACCACTAATTCTGTCCCATTTATCTGCTGTGGAACAAGTGAAGAGGTGTTTGGTGTGATGCCTGTAAGACTGCCTCTAAGACACCAACCTCAGTCGTGCCAGCTGCAATCCAGGAAGAGGCAATGCCTAGAGGCACCTCTTACCTTGGCATTGAAAGTTGGTCCTGGTTCTGGAACTACCCTAGCCGCCTCCACCCATTCTGTCCTTCCCTACAAGGCTTCATGTTGTCCACAATACATCCTTATTAGGAAGAATAGGCCAATGCATACCTTCCATGATGTTAAACAACTCCTACGTTTTGACATTTCCTGTCATCTCATGCCCAGAATGACTGCAGTGCCTCACTATTTGTTTCACAGATTGTACAGTAAAGAATACATAGGCCATTTCTGCACGGGGTGAGAGAATTGCACCGTGCCGCTACTCACCGGGTCTTATAGCTCTCTGGTCTGGTCCAGGCTGGTCTGGAGAAGTGCGTGCTCGTCGCTCCGCACTCCTCCAGCATCGAAAACGGCGGCTTCCGGTTGGTCCAGGGTCTTGACCAACCGCTGAAGCTCACCAGCCTAAAGCCCGCCCTCGGCAGATCACAGGCTCGCATTGGTGCAAGCCTGCAAATCTGCACAAGGGAGCAGGCTCACTCTGGCACGCTCCGTGCTTTTGAAAAACCGAAAGAAACAGGTTTTTCAAAAGCACGCTGGACGACCACTTGGCGTTGTTCTGGAGCGGACTGGGGTGCAGATCTACATTAAATAGTCCAGACCCAGTTCGCTCCCAGGTGTAGACGTCCTCCGTGGAAGACAGACCGCACCGTTTCAAATACCCCATGTGGAAATGGCCATTTTGTGAGGAGTTGTTCAAAGATTTCTGAGATTCTGCATGCTTTTTCAGTCCTGGACATTACCAAATAACATCTCTGGCTCTGTGGAGCACTGCCTGGAGATATCTGCACAGGGTTCTTCTATCTCTACCTCTCGTGACATCAGGATCTCTACTCGGTCTTTTGTGGACTGGATCAGATAAGTGGGTGCCTTCTGACTCCAATCTCTAGATCTTCTGCCCAAGGCTCACGGCAACCGTATGTTCAAGGAAGCACTTCCAGAGTCCTTGTTCATATTTGACAAATGCTGTGAGTGAACACTGTGTTAAGGTTACTGAAAGTTACCATATTTTGAAAAGCAAAAAAGAAGACAAGTTTACTGACTGAATAGTTCAAACCACTGATTGCTTTAATGACTCTCAGTTTAAATGCTCCTATTATATAAGCTGTGATAATTGCTACTGGCGATATTCTTAACCTTCATTTTGTTTAAAGAACAACAATTTTGCCTCTCCTTTGCTCCTTCCCTGCCTCTTCCAACAGCTGCCTTTGCCTGCTCCACTGAGTTGCTCTGTTCCGTCGCTGCCACATACCTGGTGACTCCCTCAGCTGCCTTGCTTGGCTGGCTTCCCTTCTCCCTCCAGGTCTGTCTACCTTCCCTCCCTTGTCCTGAATTGTGTGCTCTCTCACTCTCTCTCCCCCCCCCTTTCCCAGTGCTCCAGGTTGGCCTCCATCTCTTCTCTTCTCTCCCAGCAGAGCTCTACACTCAGACAGCGATGAAGAGGCAGCATTTGGGAGGCAGGAGATGAAGCAGCAGTCACCATTTTAAAAATCCCCTGACCTTTTAAATATCCCCCTGAACAGAAAGTTAAGCTCTTAAAAAGGGAAAAGGAGGGTGTGTGGTAACCTTAGGGTTACTACTAATCCCTCATCACTGCTTATGTCAGTGGAAACTAACTTCTCCCATTGACCCCTTCCACTATGAAGCAATAGCGATGTTGAACTGTATCTATCATCCCCATCCACCTCATCTAGAACACAGCAAAATAGTTTCGTAATCTTGTACAAACACACACTTACTGTTAATAGGGCCGCCATGCATTTAGTCTCCAGTGAAGTTGCCTCTCTCTGGGAATCCTGAATGCTATTATTACCTTGATGGTCAAACTTCTTCTATATTTTCACCTTTGTAGACAGGACATTTCACTATCTTAAACAATAGGTTGTTTATGTGACTGATGGGGTTTCAGGTTCCATTTGTTTTCCAGTTGTTCACTGTTTGGCAGGGGGAGGGGTGGCTTCTCATCCACTCAAACCAGCTTCTTTGTATCACGTTTCAACCAAGACAATGAACGGGACATTTATTTTGCCACAACACATTACACTCGCTGCAACAAAAAAGTGCACCAGTGGCAAAATGCATTCAATCTGTAGCTGAAACTTAGGTGGCTTAAACAGAGGCGTATTTTTACAGCTCTGCAGGTGACTGCATCATAAGATGTCTACCTTGTAGTTCTTGCTCTTTGTGAATTTTGCAACAAAATGTAAGTTTGGGGACCTAAACGGGTTGTCTAGCTGCATGATACATACATGTATATCATGCATCATGTATAAATAATACATAACAATTAATGGTAAAATATTAAGAGTGTGACTTTAGGTATGTTTCCTACAGTCTATTACGGACCTCAGTGGGACTTAATATAAAAAATGCTGCAATCTGTATACTTGCTTTTTGTTACTGTTTTGTGATGTAATTTTCTTGCCCTTACAAACTATATGGCATTTCTATCACTTATATCTTTTGTAATCTGCCTTGTAAGAAATTATTCTAAGATGTGGGGTATGAATAAACAAAATAACACACACACACATATATATAAAAACACAATTTGTATGTGTATACACTCTGGTTTTTTGTGTATTATTCTTTTTTGTGCCATATTCCCTGTCTATTTGTTGTAAGTTCTACATAGATTTTAATAAATTATTTCAATTAAAAGCCGCCTCTGGCAGGATGGGGAAAAATATTTTATTTGGTTTCCATGAATGTATACTTCCTGAAACAAAAAATGAACAAGGAATGCATTTATCCTTCATGTTCAATGCTTCTCTGGATGTTGCAATGCAATTCTCCATTTAAAAATGCATATAAAAATGTGTATGTTTAAGGGCACTGCTTGCCAGAAATATGTGTATGAGGGTATATTTCAGAGAAATGTAAATATTAGGAGAAAAATTGACATAGTTTTTCTGCTCTTGCTTTAGTTTGCAAATTGAGGCAAAATGGAAGAGAACAGATTTATAAATGGAAAAAAAAATTAAAGTGGCAGAATGTGAAATGGACAGACACCTTGTTCACTAAAACCTTTAAAGAACCAGTTTTTCAGGTTGCAGATTCAGTCCTTTTGAACCTACTTCCCTTTTCCATTCTACATTACTCTGTCCTCCATCCTCATTTTAGACTGTAGCCACCTCAAAGCAGGTGAGTCTTTTTCTGTTGTTTATGTTACTTTTAAAGCATATAGAATACAATAACCTAAACTACTTTGGAATGGTCTACATAGGCCAATCAAATGTTACAGGTCATATCATTTGTACAGATTGGACAAATAGCACAGAAATTTTAGCAGAGAGAGGATTTGCAATACAGTTTTATATTTAGTCAGAAGTGGCTCCTTTGAGTTCAGTGCAATTTACTTCAAATCTGCATAGTGCTGCATGTTTCTTTCTCTGTCTCTCACTCAGTAGCCCAAAGCCCCCTGCGTATTATTATTTCTTTATAGTTGTCTAGAGGCATAAATCCAGTTGCTAGATCCACAAAGTTAATGGGTTTTGACTAACCATACAGCAGTGGATACAATTCTAGCTGGGAACAGCTATTGGACTGAAACCAGAGTAAAATGGTGCTCTTCAGATGTTGCTGGAATTTAAGTCCCATCAGCCCTAGACAGCAAGTCCAGTGGTGAGGAAGGCAAGAAGCTGCAGTGCTCCAACAGGAAGGCCATACTTTGTCTACCCTTAATTTAGGCCAAAGTAGTTCCACAGTGAATTTGCAAGACTTTTTACAACCACATTGTGGGAAGCACCCCATCATCATCATCATCATCATCGTCATCATCATCATGTTCCTTGGAATCCCTTCCAGCTCTATGGCTCTATGATTTCCACTTTAAAGACAGCACCCTGAGACCAGGGCCATTTCTGCACTAGACTGTTATAGTGTCTAGTGGCCCCTCCCTAAACTGCAATCCCCAGGATTCCATAGGATGTTGAAAGTGGAATAATAGCACTATAACAGTCTAGTGTGGAAATGGCACAGGAGTCAGCTGTATGCTTAAAGCCACTGTACAGTTAGTGAACAGAAGAGGCATCCAACATTTCCACTTTAATTTTCTGTAACAGTGCATGAAACTGCTTGCCTACTTCAGATTTAGATTTAGTGAGAAATTTGACATTGGCTGCCCAATTTGTTGCTTTTGCAGTGCCCTTCTTCGTAGGTTTGATAAAATGCCATCTAATCACTATCATAAATACATGAATACAGGCATGCATATTTATGGTACGGAAAGACTTTAATTGATAAAAATTTTAAAAACCACATTTTGAGAAGAGCCCTAATAACAACATGGTTGAAATATAAAAGACAATTATATTTAAAAATACTGTTATGGATTTCAGTGCATGAAGCATTCTGTAAGAAGGAAAAACCAAGGACAGAAACATGGATAAGGTATAAAGACATACTGAAAATACAAGGAGATGTAATAACTTTTAAAACAAGAAATGAATTGAAGAAAGGGGGTTGGGATACGCATTGGCTATTAATTAGACAGTTTTGGGAAAGATATAAGAAAGATAATGAGGAAGAAGGATTTGAAATTAAAGAGAATGAATTTGATAAGGTATTAAAACCTGAAACAGAGCATAGGGTAGGTCAGATATATAAAATTTTACTCTCAAGGCAAAATGAGCAAGAAGCAGTTTAAAAAACAATGGTAAAATGGGCACAAGATATTAAATGTATAATAACACTGGAACAATGGGAAAAGCCATGGAACACCACATGGAAATTGATAAAACCAGTTAGCTTGAAGGAAAATTATTATAAGATGTTACACAAATGGTACATTACACCAGTGCAAATAGCAAAAATGCAGAAAAATGTAAGAGATAAATGCTGGAAATGTGAGGAGAGTGGAACATTTTATCACATTTGGTGGAAATGCAAACAAGCGAAAAAATTTTGGGAATTAGTGCACAGTAAAATACAAGAAGCTTTAAAAATAAGATTTGCAATGGTACCCCAAATATATTTGTTAAATATGATAGAGGAATTAGGTATAAGTAAATTACAAAAGAAAATTGTACTATATATGACAACTGCAGCGAGAATGTGTTACGCCCAGGTGTGGAAACAAAAAATAATACCAAGAATAGAAGATTGGTTATTTAAACTTTATGATATGGCTGAGGCAGATATTGTAATTGGATTATTAAATGATAATAAGAAAAAAGAAATAGTGGAAGCATGGGAAACGGTACTCCCGTTGTGGCAAGCTTGCTGGGGGAGAAGGCAATAACTTTCTTGAGATAAGAATATGATTTAAGTAAAGGATGATGGATTGAAATTTACAAGAAAGAAAATTTGGAGTCTTAGAGACAGAGAAATATCAAATTGTTAAAAAGGTAATAACGGTTAATGAAAAGAAAGAGAAGAAGGAATAAAAAGGTGTAATTATTTTGAGAAATATAATTAGTTTAAAGAGGGAAATTACAGATAAAGAAGCATTAAATTTCTGAGTTTTGGAAGGGGGGGAAAGAAGGGTTGGTAGTTTTCAGAAGATATGTTTGTTTAGTAGAGGAAGATATGTGGAGAATTGGGTGGTGGGGTTGTAAGATATTAAGTTTTGAAAGGAGGGAGGAGGGGAGGGAGTTGAAGGATGTGTGGGAAAATAGGGTTGGGCACATAGGTGTTGAGGAAATGTTTTTTTGTCTGAAGGTTAATATGTTATATGTATTTTATGGATATGTATTTTAAAAATGTATTCGTGTTTAACCAAATAAAAGATTTCAAAAAAAATATACATGAATATAAAAATATCTATTTGAAATTCTATCTTATGGCCTGTATGGAGACTACGTGTGTGTTTTCCACTGACTTTTTGTTTGTTTTCCTGACCAGTTGGCATTTGGCATCCTCGCACAGGGGTGGCCAACTTCGGAGGGTATTGTCCCCCCAAAATTTACCAGAGAGTACAGCCTGCCCTACCACTGTAGTGCTAACTTTGCCAGACACCCACCTTCCCATAATCTTTCAGACAAAGGAAGGAGGACTATGACCTTTTCTTAGAGGCAAACTGTACTTCCACGGGGCTTCCGGGAGCACAGTTCAGCTAAGAAAATCTATGTGTGTTTTCTGATCATTACAACTGAAATCAGAAGTATTTTTCTATTTAAATCCCTTTGCTATGGAACCAAA
This sequence comes from Cyclura pinguis, assembly GCA_030412105.1. Classification (NCBI taxonomy): domain Eukaryota; kingdom Metazoa; phylum Chordata; class Lepidosauria; order Squamata; family Iguanidae; genus Cyclura; species Cyclura pinguis. The sequence continues at coordinate 60,172,292 of CM059600.1, read as the reverse complement.
TTCCATTTCAGAGGGGGAAACAGGACAGATAGGCCACTCAAAATTGGGTGGGGAGGGAATTGGATCTGGCCCATGTGCAGCCTGTGTTGTCCATCCTTGCCCTAGTCAAATGATGGTGATGGGGATAACAAGTTCCTGGATAAGGTTCTAGAAGTCAGTCGCCCTTCCACACTACACAATTATAGTGCTAGGATTCCATTTTAACCGTTAAGGCTCCATCCCGTGGAATCCTGGGGTTTGTCATTTGTTGAGGCAATAGAGCTCTTTGGCTGAGAATTCTACACATTCCATCCCTAAACTGCAAATCTCAGGATTCCGTGAGATGGTACCATGTCAGCTAAAGGTGGCAGTTAAAGTAATAGCACTGTTGTGTGAAAGAGAGATTGCTGGGATTGGGGAAAACGGAAGGCTGCATCACTTTTTGACCTCACGGTGCTGAGTGAGGCAATGGCACAAATTCTCTTTAAAAGAGAAAGGGGAAAGACACTCAGTGTGAAAGACACAGGCCTGTACAACACTAGCAGGAGAAAGCCATACTCTCCCACATTTCACAGATGAAAACTGGTACACATGGGGCCAAGCAACATCAGAATGTGATCAAGATGGCAAATTTATTAAACAGGAAGAAAACACAAGCTAGGAAAGGCTGCAGCAGTTTGCTTTTGCCTGTGCCTACAGGTAAGGGCGAGATTACGTCTCCTCCTCTCCTCTCACTCCTTCTCAGTTAACTGAGGTCATTTCCTCACTACACTGTTATAGTGCTGTTATTCTGTTTTCAACGTCCTGTGGAATTCTGGGGTTTGTAGTTTCCTGAGGCCAAAGAGCTCTCTGGCTGAGAATTCTAAATGCCCCTCCCTAAATTGCAAACCTTAGGATTCCATAGGGTGTTGAAAGTGGAATAACAGCACTATAACAGTGAAGTGTGGAAATGGCCTCAGTTCAAACTACTGAGTGGGAGCAAGAAAGAGAAAATGGGACATTTTAAAAACAGCTGAAAAAAGTGGGATGACAGAGGATTAATCAAGACTGTCCCTGTCAAATTAGGAAGGTATAGAGGGTATAGAAATATTCCCTTTTTTTGGATTACAACTCCCAGAATCCCCCAGCCAGCATTGACTGGCCATACTGCCCGGGGGGATTCCAGGAGCTGTGATCAAAAATAGCGACTTTTCCATGTTGTGTCTCCCCTACTGCCTGTGGCTTAGTACCTCTCTATATCCAGAGTCCTTAACTGCATTCAGCTTCTTCTGTTTCTCCTCGTGTTTGAGGCTAACATACATGCCATTCTCTCTCCCTCTCCCCGCTTCCCCCCTCAGCAACCACCAGTTACAGCCCTTCCCCCCGATTGTCACTTTGAATCTTGTTGCATTTGGAATTCTTTCAGGCTGCTCTGGCACTGGCGTGAGTGGCAGGTGTCTTGCCACCTGGGTCACATTGGCACTGCTGGAAACAAAGGAGACAATAGACTTCCAACCATAAAAAAAATAAATAAAGTAAAATAAAGAAAGCAGCTGCTTAGCAACTCCTGCTTGCACAATATCCCTCCCTTCTTCTTCTCAAAGCAAACAAGCAGACACGAGCAATGCAATAAAGGGAATGGCAAGGAAAGAAAGCAGCAATGCGGTGCGGGGGGGGGGTGCTGGCTCTAGCAAAGACTTTTCTCTTCCTCTCATTCATTCTTTGTAGGTTTATGTGAAGGCGGGGAGGGAGGCGGGACTGTAAGACATTAAAGTGGGTAATATGTTATAGCAAAACTGTCCTGGGCCAAGCAATCCTTTATTGGCCAGTGCCTTTGTTCAGAAACTAGGGGAGAGGCATTTTTGGTGGCTAGGAGGAACACCAGAAAAATATATGGGGAGCAGATTGTTCTGAGGATGGCACAGAAGTCCCAAAGGGCATTTCAGGGGCAGTATAATACATTTTTTTTCTGCAAAAAGGCACTTTAACATTCACATCCTCAACCTAATTTTCTCTGGACAAAGTCCTCTTGCTTTTGATAGAGTGAAGTTGCAGCTTCGTTTTAATTTCCGCCTTATGATTCTGGTTTATTAATTTGCATTTGAAAAGTGTTTCGCCTTCCAGCAACCTCAGGGGTCCAGGAAAGGAGAGGGAACTTCTCTCCCCCCCCCTGCACCGCTTCTCCCCCACTGGCACTGCCTGTGCCTCGGAGGCTCTGAGAGGGACTGGAGAGTCACTGGAGCACTGTGTTCAGACCTTCTCAAACAATCTTGCTCAAACCAGTGTGATCAGCAGCTGCTTGCTGGGTCTGATGAATATGAATGAATGGAAACAAGATCCCTGCAAAACATAATATCTGGCAAAATGCTGTTGTAGGCAAGGAGGTTATCCCTGAGTAGGAGGAACCATAACAGTTATATTAATGCCCTGCTTTATAAGGTTTAGTACAAAGCCCTAGCTGGGACTGAACCCAAGCTCCCTAAACATCCTGGTGAATTGTTGTTGATAGCTCTGTTTTGCACCAGTGTGTCCAAAATAACAAATAACTCCTGTCCAGAGACTGCCAGTATGGGATTGTGGCTAGTCGGAGGATCAATATATATGCTGGAAATTCAGTTTTAGATCCTTTCTGCAAAGCTCACTTGATTATCAGTCTAATACTAATTCACATGATTTGAGATATGAACACAAGAGTGGGCAAATGCAGCCAGTCCAGTGACCAGCTTTCTGCCCTGGGCAACTCTAGAAGCAGCAGCAATTGCCAAAAATATGCCCAAACAACTCCCCCATGCACAATCAAAAGAACACTTTTGGCTTTGAAAAACCAGATGGGTTGACATCCTATACGTGACTTATGCAGAAGTTAGTCCAGCTTACATCTGTGTAAGTCAGTTTTTTGTATTGCTGTGGGGATTGGAATTCTCTGTTGACCTCATGCAATGCCAAATCCCACCTTTTACCTGCTGCAGCCTCACCAACTAGTTAGTGATTTAGTGATTGGCGGAGATCAGAATGATGAGAGAGAAACATCCAGCTGTGTTCCTATAGCTGGACACACAGCAGTTATGTCCAGTCGTGTAGGGACATGGGGGCAGAGGGAGGCGATTCACCCCAGGCGGCAATGTTTTTTGGGCATCCTGGACTGTAGCCATGCCCTCATGCCGTAGCCCCACCCCCTCCTGCCTCCCCTCCCCACACTCCAAGCTCCACCACTGGTTGTATCATCATCCAGGACCTCCAGAGGAACCTCATCTAGCATTGCTACAGTAAATGGACTTGTTGGGGAGGCACTGCTGCAGGTAAAAAATGGGTTGGAGAGTAAGGGAGGAGATGTGATGTAGCTCCACCTGATGGAAGTGGCATCCTGTAGGTGACATTTATTTTATTTATTTACTGGGGGTCCCCAGTAAAGAAAAGGTTAGGAACCATTGGTCTATAGTATCAAAAACTATAAAAGAGTTTCTTTGTCCCTTAAAGACTAATGAGTTTTATTTGGCTTTCATGGACTGCAGGCAGCTCCCTTCATCAGATGCATGACATTGATGGGATGGTTCAATAGTTTCTTTTTTTTTTTTTAAGAGAATGTCAAATAATCTCTTACCACAATCTGTGCAATATGTGGATTGCAGTGGATTTCACACCTTCAGACCCTTCTGAATGATGTCCTCCTGTCTGATTTGGTAAAACAAATGCTGTCTCTTCTGATCAAGACAAGTTTCTTTACAAGGCTGATAGATTTCAGTTCCTTATGGCTCAATCTGGTGCCTTCCATTGCAAAAAAATTTCAGGACGGGATGGGGGAAGGTGGTGGTTGAAGCAGAAACAGCAAAAGGCTAACAAGTTTTATTAGGCATGGTGCATCTGATGAAGACTTTATGGAGACAGTCCACAAAAAAAAAAAAAAAACTTTTCACGACTTTTTTAGTGCCACAAGACTCCTTTGTTGTGTATAATTGGTTTTGTTGCCAATGTTGTTGACTTTGCTATTGTTCTGTTCCAGTTTTTTTCTTTCTGTTTCGTTTCCATTCTGATAGGCAGATTCCGGTTAAGGGGACATGGGATAATCGTCATCCTCATCATCCTTACCACCACCTACCACCATTCAACAGATCAGTTTGAATTTTGAATGTATATTGATTTTTTTTAAAAAAAAATTACAGTGGCTCAGCCAACATTAAGCACATTCAAGTTCCATGGATTTGTACACAGAAGAATGTGGCACTGTGTCTCTTTAAGAAACAAGTCAGAGAGCCCATCCCAATCAGGTCATGTGAATCAAGAAGATATATTGGCATTTTCTTAGTAATTCTGAAGGGTGTGGTGAGACTGGGACAAAGTAATCCTTCATTTTAAATGGACTAGTAAGTATTCGCAATCCTCATTTAAGTCACATTTGTTTCTTTTTTTTTCTGAGCCTGAGTTTTGTCAGTGAAACGTAGCAACAAATAGATTCTTTTTAAAGGAACTCAGATGAATGTGAACAAACCCTCCAACATTTTGCAGGCAAAATATGGGACATGTGTGGCCATATAACATCAGAGTGTGGTCAAAGATATTAATGAGGGAAAACACACAAGCTTGTAGAGGCTGCAGTAGTTTGCTTTTGCCTAAACCTCCTGGGAAAGGCAAGATTCCATCCCTCCCCTCCTGCTGAGTAGAATGCAGACTACTTTTGTAATCTGAAATCAGTTTGCAGCAACTGAAGTAAGCTAAGAACAAAGGGGGAAAGTAGCAAGAAAAGAGAAAAACTGGAACATTTTAAAAGCAGCTGAAAATGTGGGATGACAGAGGATTAATCGGGAATGTCCCCTGCCAAATTGGGACAGCTGGAGGGTACACTGTGACTCTTAATATATGTGAAATACAGAATTTGGAAGAAATAGTAGAGCAGGGTAGAAAGACAAAGTTTGCCAAGGATGTTTTTCATGATTATATCCTCCATGTTTTACAGTTTCTTCTTCTACTGAAGAAGTGTTCAGATGTGCCACTAGTAATAGAAAATATTTGCAATAGGCAGCTGGGTGCTGAGCCATTTGCAACAATTATGTTCTCGTTTCCTCAAAACCTTCAATTAAGCCCCCTTGGTTCTACGCAAAGTATTTGTCTCATTAAAATATTTGCCTCATTAAAATTAGAATACTATCTGCGGTGTATGTTGGAGCCCACCTCTATATTAACCCACCCACAGTATGTCTTTAGTTTATGAAACACGACCTTTCTGCTTTTGAATGGGAGGGAATGGCAAAGAACATATGAATGCCCCAGAAATGGATATCTTGCTTTAATTAACTTCCAGCTGATGTAGAACCTCATAGAAATAATGGCATGGTTCAGCTGGGAAAGAAACTGTTGTGCACATGGCTTCTTTATATTATGGAAATGTGTATTTCATCACATCTGTTTGGTCTGGCGGTGAGAAACTGGTGTGAGAATAGGCAGAATACAGTTCTTGATAAGCAACTTGTAGCTCAGTCCTGACCAGCAAGTCCAACTGAAGCTGTGCTGAATCCAAATTTGTCTCTGCTTGGGGGCATTACAAGTTATTTAGGCATGTCATCCGGTATTTCATAGAGGAAAACAGAGACTCGTGTGGCCAAGCAACATCAAAGTATGGTCGAGATGACCAGAGTTATTAATGAAGAAGGATACACAAGCAAAGAGAGGCTGCAGCAATTTGCTTTTGCCTGAGCCTATTGGGAAGGGCAAGATCCCATTTATCCTCTCATTGCCCCCACTCAAGTTAATTGAGTGCAAATTTCCTTTGCACTTTGAATTCAGTTTGAAGTAATAGAAGTAAACTGAGGACAAGTGAGAGAAGGAGAAAGAAACTAGGACATTTTAAAAGCAACTGAAGAATGAGATGACAGACAACTAATTGGAGCTGTCGCGGTCAAATTGGGACAGTTGGAGGGCATGCTTAGGACCAGCTTTGCACTTGTTTAATTTTGTGCCAGCATTTTGGATTTGTCCTTGGGCAAAAAGAAGTTTGGATTTAGTTTAATTGGGTTCCTCTTTCACCCTACCCTTTCTTCACCCCTTATCTTTCTTTGGTTCTTCTGCCAGAAAATCCTCACCAACAGGGCAATTCTGCCAGCAGACTGCTGTGCATTCGGCTCACCGGGACTGGACAACAAGATTTTCTGTCTGCAGAAGAGGCTTGTGCTTAATTCTGACCCTCTACAGTGGGAACATTGTTGAGTTGGGACTGCACTATACAAACGGAAGCTGCCTGTATTACAAATCTAGGAACAGGGCACCTAAATAGCTGCAGCAGCAACTGCCTCCAATCATTCTCTCTGCTGGAGGACAACCATGTATGTTTCAACCTGATCAAGCGTGGGTGGGAACCGTGCAGCCTTTAGATACTATCAAGTCCCAGCAGACCTAATCAGCAGAGCCAGGGGTGAAGAATACTGGTAACTGCAGTCAAACAATATCTGGAAGTATGTTTGATTCCCACCTCTGCTTTCAGGTGAGGTAGAAGAAGCTGAATCCATCATTAATTTTGAAGTAGGAGTCACCAGTCAGTCCAGTTGACTTATGCAGATGGGATGGCTGGGGAGAGCATTTTTTTCTCCTAATGACTGCCACACAGTGCACAATATGCTTGGAGCACTCTCTCTTCCCCCTTAATGGCTCAAGACAGCTGGCATCCTACTATACAGGCAGAAGTCCGACAGGGACAGAAAATGGCTGTCGAGATTGTGCATTGGGAGTCATATAGTAAATCTCTAGCCAGGTGCAAAATCTCCCTTTTCCCTTCCTGCAGGACTCAACTTGCTCTTGTGTGATTTAAAGGATAGGGGAAAGGGGGAAATTTTGGAGAAGCATCTAGCGGTCCCATACATATGGACAGTGAGTTCTATGGGGGTGGGACTTGTTATGCAAGAGAGGTAGTAAATTTCTTCCTCCACAAAAACCAAAAGAAGACATAGGTAGGCATAAGTGGGACTTCCACCTGCATATGCCACTAACAGGATGGCAGCTGTCTCAAGTGATTAATAGGGAAGAAAATGTGTTCCAGATGGATTTTGCCTTGTCTGCAATTGAAAACACTGATCAAACTTAAGGCATCTCATTTCCCACGATGCCCAACCAGGTGCATAGGGAAAGGCCCACAACCTGGGTTTCAGTAGAAGTAATCATTTCCCATCATGGCAGCAATGGAGGTATAGTGTGAGAGGCTCTCTCCAATCCTCAGGGTTTCCTATTGTCATCTGTCTGACTGTCTGTCTGTCTGTCCATCCTTTCTTCCCTCCCCAGACTCTGCCTCAAGGTGGATTACTACACATTTACTTAAAAAAAAAATCCAGATTGAAAACCAGAATTAAACAAATTGCAATGTTAAAATCCAATTTGATTAAAAGCAATTAAAACACAGCAATAAAAAGGGCAGCACCCACTTCTTAAAAGCCCCTTCCTCAACAGCCAATCAAGTCCTTGCCTGCAGGCTGAAGAACAATGTTAGTGGTGGTGGGGTTTTTCAACCGAATTTCACTTGGGAAGGAGTTCCAGAACCTGAGACAACCACTGAGAAGGCTATAGTAGCCAGAGATAGACTCAGCCACCACAAATGTATCTAATCCTACTTTAAAGCCATCTAAACTAGTAGCCATCACCAGCTCATGTGGCAACCAATTTTATAAATGAATTGACCAATTATTTGTGAGAAGACGGAGTTGTGTCTGCCTGAATTTCCCGTCAATCAATTTCACTGGATAATCCCAAATTCTAATATTGTTAACAGGAGAGACCAGAGAAAAAATGTCTTTCTATCCACTTACAGTAAACACAAGATCACAGCCTGCTGAAGGCACAGCTAGTATCCAGCTAGACTTATCATGAGCAATGACTTGTTGAACTGGAGACTCTGAAGAAGTCCAAATGTCAGTGTTCAGATCCATGACATGGGAAAGTCATAATAATAAAACAGTCTCTGAGCAAGTGCAAAGTTCTTTCTCTACACGAAGGCAGCGATCGCAAAGTAATTGCAGTGGCACTCCCTCTGGGGTTAGGGGGAAATGCTTCCGGTTCAAACTGTGGGTTTCAGCCAGCCTTGAATTGTGGTATTTCTACTTCCTCACTGTCAGCCTTCTTAACCATGCAGCATCGATGCCTCTGTTCCTCCTTCTCTCCCCAGCCCTCCTTCCGACCCCATAACAGTTGAGAAGATGCTTGAATGACTAGAATTGATTCGTGCATTTCTGGGATTAAGAGGACAGAACTAGAGTAAAGGCCACAGACCCCCTCTTTTCACAGCTTAAGGTCTATGGGACCCACTTTTCCTCATACCTAAGGCTCAGTCTGTATGGCAGTGGCTAAAACCAATGGCAACCTCGTTGACTCTCTGCTAGCCTTAACCAGCAGATACTGTGATGGAGAACAGAAAGAACATTACACTGAATGCTCCTGCTAGTTTTGTTTTCTTTTTTCTCTTGCAATCTCGCTCTCAGCTTAAAGGACCTGCAGAAATGAAACAGGAAGGCTTTGTTGTTATTAATTCAGTTTTTGTCCCATCCTTCCTCCAAGGAGCTAAAGCAGCACACAGGGGCCTGACTCCTATTGTAAATCCCAGATAGATTCAAATTCCATTGAATCAATGGAATTTACACAAATGTTTAGTGAGCATTCAGCAATGGATTCAAGGGGTCTACTCTGTTTAGGAGCTGGGCCCAAGTCACCACAAATGCTAATCTCAATTTTCTTTTTACTAAGAGCCCTGTGAGGTAGGTTTGGCTCAGGGAAGAAGCAACTGGCTCAAAGTCACCCGGAGATCTGAACTCAGGGGTGCATCCATACTACTCAATTACAGTGTTTTGGCACCAATTAAACTGGTACAATTCCATCCTGTGGAATCCTTGGATTTCCAGTTTGGTGAGGTACTTAGAATTCAGCACCAGGGGGCTCTAGTGCTGTAGTTCATGGAGCAGACTAGAGACCTCTGAGCACCTCGCCAAACTACAAATCCCAGATTTCTCTCAGATACAGCCATGGTAGTTAAACTGGTATCAAACTGCTATATATTATTGTGTGCTGTAGATGGTCTCTTGTGTGTTGCATTGTCTAACTGCCACACAATGTAAGCTTGCTTCTCATGTTTGTGCTTTTCTATCAAAAGCCTTGCTTTTCCCCAAAGCTATAGCTTAGTTCGTCTTGTTCATCAGGCCTGTTTGTCTTCCCAACTCCACTGGATAAACCTTGGCAGGACTGTAGAGGGAGGGGTGGATAGAAAGATGGCAGAGGTGCTATATTTTGTTATGTTGAGCATAAGGTGAAGATTGCAGTTCCCTGCCTTTTGTGACCTTTGGAAAGATATAAAACTTCATAACCTGCCCTAGCCTTCCCTGACATTACATTCATCAGATAGTTTTAGACTACAGCAGACATCATTCCCTGTCCAGCGTGGCCATACAGAGTTGGCAAAGAGATTCATGTCCAGGGTGAAGAGGAGGTGAGGTGACTACAACTGGTGGGGTACTAGCAGTAAAAATGTACAGGCAGCATGTTTTGTATGCATGCTAGATGCGCGCAGAGTACAGTTCCAATTCCTGCCTGTTAATGAAGAGCTGATGCTCTTGGCACAGGAATATGTGGGTTAATGGCTGGGTGGTGATGAATGAATCCATCCATGGTTAAACAATTACCTGATTGTTCTACCATATGCCTTTAAGGACGTTCAATACTCCAGTGCTAACACAATTTTTTTGGGAAATTTTTCAGTCAGTAGCACCCGAAGGACATAGCAAAGAAATCCAATCCCCACCTCTTTACTGCAGATCTAGTGTTTCCTAGACAGGATTAGCCAGTTTGTGTCTACACACTTTGTGATCAGATTTTTTTAAAAAACTTTTTAAGATGAAAACTCCCAGGACACCCAGGCTAGGATGGGCAAGAATTTTCCTTTCTTTCCTGGTGTTCAGAGTAGGCAGATTAAGACTGACAGAGATAACTAAATTGCATCTTCTCTTATTAGACAAGAGTTGAGTGAGATGGTTTCTTGGCTAGATTAGGGATGCCCAGCTGAGCTTGGAACAGTTACTTTGGGGGATGACAACTCCAAGGATCTGCTGGCCACCATGGCCATTTTTAAAATGGTCGATAGACAAATATAACCTGCATTATCTGCCCTGAGGCAATAGTGTGCATCTGACTCCAGGTGTGCCATGTTGATTGAAGAATTCTGGGAGCTGTAGTCCAAACAAGTAACTTTCTCCAGTACCATGATGAGCTGAGAATCTCACTGACTTTTAGCTTTAGTAGTTCTGATTCTGTCTCCTAACAAGAGAGCTGGAATGCTGATATTGATGACTTTTAGTATAAGATACACACCCATATCTTTGTTCTTTTGTTCTTCGACAGAAGACAGTGGTGCTCTTTGTCTGTATGAATGTTTGCAATAAATTGATTGGCTTTGCTGAAGTTTCTATGGACACAAGGCTTTTTAGAAAAATTTGTTACACTCTAGTAATTATGTTTTATATTACATTATCCATTAGCTGTAACCTGGCAGTTGTACCCATCATAATATGCTGTTTCAGAGAAATGGATGAGTGATTTTAGCTCTTTAGACCTAGCAAAAATCTCTAACTACTGATTTGGTTTATTTTTTTTCTTCCCAATGGAGAAGAAGTGGCTTATATGGGACAAGTACAAAATGTTACTTTAGAGCACATCTATGATATAGATGTCCTAGCTGTCTCCAAAGAACCCTGGGAACTTTCATATATATGGGTGCAAGAGATTCTTCAGTAAACCACAGTTCCAAGCTTCTTGGTAAGGGAAGGAGACAAGCAAACCGTTTTTAGTCTGGTTTAAATTTGCAGCAAATTCAGAGGAGACGACTGGCGTATAACTGTTTCTCATTTTCTGGTTCAGCCCTGAAGTGTGCACACCCAAGAAATCACAAATGATTTTTCTTCCCTTGGAAGTGTTTTCCCTGGAACTCTCTCCATGCTGCAAAGAGGAAGCTGCGTCCATAAGGATCTGTGTTTACTATGCAGAGTGGGTTTGCTCAAATGATATATTTTGTTCACTGGGTCAGGATAATTCAGCATTCATTCTGCCAGATATCCTAACCATGACCAGTTACTTAGTTAAGAATACTTCTGGCCTGACCGCTTTCCACAAGCCTGATTGAAATATTCACCCATGCTCCGATCACCAATCACTGGCAGAATAGACCTCCTTCTCCTTGCTAGTGGAGGTTTGTTCCTTCCAGCTCTATTGCTTCTGGTTTCGTAACAGGATGATTGTTTCCAAAGGTGCTCTACGTACATTTCAGAGGTACCGTTAAAGCAATACCTTTGACCCTGATCTGTAGCCTGATACAACAAACATTGGAGGAAGAAATATTTATGCAGCTCCCTGAAGCTCTTCCTCTGTACGGCTTCAGATGACCAAGGTCAAGAAGGGTTTTTTTTACAGGTATGAAAATGAACCCACAAGCAAGTTTGTGCAACAGGTTCGTATGCTATCAATTTAACACAATAGGACAAAACTGGGGCAGGAAGCACAGAGGAGAAAGAGAGGCTGCTACCTGCACTTTGATAGCTAAAATGTGTTGCATAGGCTGCTCAGCCTATGTTGATAGGGGACTGTGGCATGGACTGCTAGGGATACATGTAAAGCAGCAGCAAACAACCTAGTTTTGCTTTACAACTTCCACCTGCCCTGGCCAGCATGGTCAGTGGCCAGAGATGATGGGAGTTGTAGTCCAAAAATATGAAGGTCATCAAAGTGTCTATTCCTCAAAAGAAAGAACCACACATCCAAACAGGTGCTCAGAAAAGTTGAGAAGCATATCAGATGTGCCGCTGAACCTTTTCACAATCCATCTGGAGGTTTGCCTTTAAGTGTTACAACAGGCAGCAATTTTATTTATTTATTGCCTTCACACATAGGTGGCTGCACTTAATTATTCTCTTTTTGTTAATGAAAAGAAACCTCAAGGTAGTGTTATTTATCAGCTCTTTCAGTGACACTTTTACTGCAGAAAGTACTTTGCAGCCCTTATTTGCAAAGCATCACGCTGCAACAAGGTGAATTAAAAAAGATTTATAAGGATGATGCTACCTGTGCTGCAATAATGATAATCTAAGAAATACGAGAGATGGGATAATGAAAGGAGAGGGAAATCTGAGCAAAGAAACAGTATGAAATGGGGGAAACAAAGAGAACGTAAAATTCATCCGCCTCTCTGTCACCCTGTCTAAAAAAATGAGAATCAGGAAAGACTCAGGTTGCAAAACTCCCATCGAGAGTAGAGGTGACAATTTGGCTCATCATCCATCCTGTAGGGAGAGATCAAACAGGGCTTATAGATAGCAGCCGTGATTTCATTTAATGAGAGCAACTCTTAGTACAATGAACTAATGAATGGATAGGCTCAAATGTGTAATCTGTTCTTAGGTGTCAGTGGTGATTATCCTTGTGGTGAGGCACCAACAGCTCTGCTCCAGCTTGTCAATCAACACACACCCAGAGTGTTAGGCGTGCACTGTTGCCAGGTTTATTATACGGGTGCAGAGTGAACACACTGTTAGAATAGGCAACTGCCTCCCTGCTGTAGCTTCTTGGGTGAGCTCGGGAAAGCAAATTAGTCAGGATCTGTTCCATATGCGGTTGCTGTGAGTGACAGTACATCCAGAGTGTCTCCTCACCAGCTGAGCCACCTCGCAATTACCTTATGCGACCCTGTCAGTTTCCTGCTCTGGAGGGATGCAACAAGGTTATTAAGCAAATATGATTAATGAAGAAAAAGAACCTCTGGCGTGCTAGAAAATTAGGTTTCAAGGCCAGCAGGGAACTGGAGAAATTCTCCACCCTGTACTTGTGGGGGTTGTGGCAGGCTTCTGCGGTAATAGGATTTGTATATGCTGTCTAATGGGTCAAATTCATTCCAGGCACACTTGGTTAGAAAACAGGAGGATGAGTCTGACCCATTAAAATGTGGTCATGTTATTAATACATGCTGCTGCTGCTGCGTCGTCTTCATCTTCCGCATCTTGAAAAAGCAACTACTGCTGAGTTATTCCTGTGGTAATCTTAGTATGGACTTGGTTGCTTCTGTCTGTTTGCATTGCTTCAGTTCCTTCCAGTTTACTTTGATTTTCATAGATGTGCAGTTCAGTTTGTGATGAGTAAACTGAGTAAAACTTCAGGATTTTTTAAAATAAATAAATAAAAATATAAGTATTTATTAGAAGTATAATAATGTTACAGTATTTAAAAAGTAGAAAAATTAAAATACAAAAGGAAGAAGAATAGCTACATTATCAAAAACAGGCAGAGAGCTGATAACATTCAACTGGATATGGACTTGATGGTTTTAAACTTGGACAAAACTGATTGCCAACCATTATTTCTTTAGATGCTGAGAAGGCCTTTGATAAAATTTACTGGCCATTTGTTTTCATAGTATTAGCTAATGCTGCATTTCCTAAAATATTTTTGAAATAGATAAAAATTTTACATTCAGCACCAAGAGCATGGGTCATGACCAATGTTTTTTTTTTCTCATCTTTTTTTTTTAACATTGCAACAGATTACAAGGCAGGAATATCCACTGTCTCCTTTGCTATTCAATTTGGAACCTCTAGCATGTGCTATTAGAAAAAAAAATCGAAGATCAATGGATTTGTACATTTTGATTTAGAATTTAAAAACATTCTTTTTGCAGAAGATTTTGTTGTTGTTGTTCATTTCAAAGCCCCAGTATTTGATCCCAGTTTTGATGTAGTTGATTAATAATTTTGTTAAAAAAATGGATATTCAGTTAACTTGTCCAAGTCAGAAATACTGCCAACGGGAGACAAGATGGACTCTAGCATATTTAAAGCATGGCAGTTTCGATATTGCCCAAATCCTGTTATTTATTTGCGTATAATTATCCCTAGGGAATGATTAATCTGAATATACAAGTAAACTGGTAAACGATATTACACAAGATTGAGCGAGATGGGTGGGCTTAAAGATAAGTCTATGGGATACAGTAGATATGATTAAAATGAATGGCATATCTAGAATTGTTTATGTTATTCGTGGAATTCTTTGACTTATTCCTTGCAAATATTGCCAAAACCAAATGCATTGTTTAGGAGATTTTGGGCAGCTCATCTCCCCCTAGAATTTGAATAAAAATGATGCAAATTCCAATCAAAGAGAGAGAGTTTGGCAGTGGTGTACCAAGGCTCAACAGTGCCCAGGGCAAGGAAGAACGGCAGTGGGTGGGGGTGGGGCAAGCGCGTGGGGTGGGGCAAGCAGTTCGGGGAGGGGGAGTGGTGGGTGGATGGGGGAGGCGCATCTGTGGGGGGGAGGGGGGAGCAGCAGTGGATGGGGGAGGCGTGAGCAGCAAGTGAGAGGGCGAGCGGTGGAGTGGGGAGGTAAGCAGTGGCAGGTGGGGAGGGACAAGCAGCAGTGGGGGCAGCCGAGGGGTTCCTCTTTTTTGTGCCCCCCAGCAGTGGCACCCAGGGCATGAGCCCCAGTTTCCTCACCCTAGATCCGCCTCTGGAGTTTGGCCCTCAGATCTTCTTAAATACTATTGGGTATATGTGTTAGTTTGTATTAATTTTTGAACATATCCATTTAAAGTAAGTAATCCATTGTGGTAAGCCTTGGAGTTTTCATTTCTGGACCTCTGTTTGAACAGACAGTACTTGGTTCTCATTTTATGAAAAAAGGGCAGTGTTTTGCCAACAATTCCAACAGTTAGAAATGTTTGGCAAACATTGTCTGAGCAACTGCAACTTGCCAAATGCTCATGCCAAATTGACTTTATGGGGAAATCCAGATCTAAACATTGGTAAGGAACCATTTTTATGGCAGGGGTGGACTAATAAAGAGATTGTTACTTTAAATCAATATACTGGGTGTTGATGATGAGTTTTTGTCTTTTTCAGTTTTGCAAGAACTACCTCTATCACCTATTTGGCAGTATCTACAGCTAAAACATTTGTTACAATCTGGATTTGGCCCTGCAGTTTTAAGGGCAACTGAGGTTCCCTTAATATTAGAGACATTAACTGAGGCCAACCAAGTACCCAAACCAATAGTTTACAAATATAAATTTTTGTTATCTATAAATAAATATGACATAGAGGTTCACAGCAAGAATGGAGTAGAAGACTGGAATATCCAGTTCTGACTAATCAATGGCCATCAGTTTTAACATCTATAACCAGTATGGCTATAGATCTCTGACTACGTCTTATACAGCAGAAATTGCTCTTCCGGGTATATTGGTCTTCCAGGTATATTGGTCACTACATATATTCAAGAAAGGGCTTTCTAAACAAGCATATTGTTGAAGATGTAATAATGCTAATGCATCCTTAATGCATATGTTGTCCCATAATAGCTACATTTTGAGAGGAAGTAATCACATGAGTAAATTTGGTTTTGGAAATTTCCTTAATATTCAAGGACATGCGTATTCTTTTGAGTTATAGTCCTCCCTCCACATTTGCAGGTTTAACCTTCATGAGCTTGATTATTCACGAGGCGCCTGCTTGCTCCCCATTCTCCCATTCCCCTGCCTTTTGCCCAGGTGAGCATGTCTTCCTTTCACAGACCTGGAAAAAAGGTAAGCAAATGGCAGGGGTCAGCCCCATGTGCCTAAAAGGTGTGTGTGTGGCTTCTCTGGTCATGTTGCTGCCCCTCCCATTTGCTTGCCTTCACCCAGGCATCTGGAAGGCAGTGCACCCGGGCAAAATGCAAGTGAATGGAGGTGAGGAGCACACGCACACCTTCTGTGGATGCATGGCAGCACCTTCCCATTTGCTTGCCTATCGCCTGGGCACCTGGAAGGCAGTGTGCCCAGGGAAAATGTAGGTGAATGGGAGGAGGAAAGGAGCATGCACATGCCTTCTCTGGGCACACTGCTCCCCTTTCCCATGCACTTGCCTATTGCCCAGACACCTAGAAGGAACATGCCCAGGTAAAACGCAAATGGATGGGGGAAAGGTGCGTACACATACTTTCTCCAGGTGCTTGGCTGCCCCCCTCACTTGCATTTTGCCTGGGCACACTGCCTTCCAGGTGCCCAAGCAAAACGTAAATGAATGGGAGGGAAAGGCAGGCAGGTACACCACCTGTGGTCCGTCCCCTCCTATTTACTTGCCTATGACCAGGCACCTGGAAGGAGGGCAGCGTGGCTGGGCAAAACATAAGCAAATGCGGGGAGGAGCCCTGGAAGGGAATTGGAGGGGGAGTGCTCACTTGAGTGGATGGAGGAGCTTTTTGTGACTTTTTGACTTTAGGTGGGTTCTGCACCCTAAACCCTAGTGGAAGTTGAGGGGCCACCGTATTTACCTTTTCCTTGGAAATTAACAAATGACCAGTAGAAATGGATTTGATACTTAGGCCCTTTCCGCACAAGGCGAGGGAATCGCTCTGGGCCGTTACCTACCGCTTCTTCTGGGGTCCAAAGCAACGCGGACTGTCCCTGAAGCCCTTCCGCAGGGCTCCTCCTTGGTCCAGGGCGAATCGGAGCAGTGCGAGGTCTGTAGATCCGCACTGCTCCGGCTTCCAAAATGGCGGCTTCTGGTTGCTCGTGGGTCCTGACCAACCGCTGAAGCTCACCACGCCTAAAGCCCACCCTTCGCAGATCACAGGCTCGCATTGGTGCGAGGCTGTGAATCTGCACAAGGGAGCAGGAACGCAATGGCACGTTCCAAGAAAATAAAGACCTGTTTTTTGCGGTCTTTAGAAAACATGCTGGAGGACCACCTGGGGTCATTTTGGAGTGGACTGAGGTACGGATCTCCAGTAAGTAGTCCGCTTCTAGTCTGCTCCAAGGTGCAGACGACCTCTGTGAGAGGACGCACTGCCCCATTCTAATTGCCTGGTGCGGAAAGGGCCTTAGTTACTGGAAAGAACTTTTCTTCGCCCATGATCCAATGGATAGAAGATCTAACATTTGAAAGAATGATGTATAGACAAAATTTACAAAAGGAATTACCTTTGGACCTTTGCCCAGCTTTTATAGAAACTTCAACCATCATTCTTAACTAAGTTTATGCCCCTTTATTTCCCATAAACCCTGAAATCTTTTTTTCCCCCCTGATACACTTTCTAGATTCTGCTTCAAAACCTATGCCCAAAATGAGATTTTCTTCCCCAAATTCCAAGTTTAGTGTTTCAAAGCTATACATCACATATGTTATGTGTAGAGAGTGTACATCAGTACTGTTCCAAGCGGTGGTCTATGGACTATTGCTAATCCACAGACTCCCAGCCCACAGTGAGTTTCCGAGAAATGTTCCCACCAGTACATCTTATGAATGCATGAGGGGAGTAATACACTAATAATACACAGCAGACTTCCATATGCTCATTAGTAGGCCTGAAGCTTTGTGCAGTTTCACATGAAGAGCAAGTGCCAGTTCCACGTTGTGTCTCAATAACCTGTACACTGGGCCAGCTGCAATGTATCCATGCAAAGATGGATGGGATAAAGCAGATACACTGGACTCATCCCCCCCCCCCCTTCCACTGTGTCTTCATGCCAGAAAAGGTTTCACTGAATTTTGGGTTCCAATGATTCTTGTAAAGGAGGTGTGAACAAATATGGCCCTCCAGTACTGGACTTCCAGCTCTCCTGCCATGGGGTCTATTAGGTAGGGCTGACAGGAGTTGCAGTCCCAGAACTTCTAGAGAAGTGTACTTGTTTACTCCTAAATTACAGCCTTAGAACCAGTTTTGATTTTAAAAGATGACAGTCTTGCTTTCAGTCAGTTTTTTAAAGGTTGTTCTGACTGGAAGATTCTAAAGTACTCATTGGATGCCTGAAAATAATAAAAGACGTGAGGTGGGGGAAATACAAGAAGAGGTGTCATGACTTGGGAAGTCCCATTATGACAAAGGCTTCAGGGTTCCTAACCTATGCAAAACCTTGGTCTGACTCAGCTAGTCAACATTTGAAACACGGTCCTTTTTAAGATGCAGAGAAAAACTTCCATGCATGTTGCCTAAATTTCTCTTTTGCACTGTTGTTTGTTGTTCTGCTCAAACTCTTCTGCCCTACCTTCTCACACATTTGCATTTTGGAGTGGTTGTTAGGTTTACCCAGTCTACCTCCTCTGTCACAGGCAGAGTTGTACGCTGAGGTTTGTATCGTTGTTTTGCCAATTGCAAAATAATGGAGCTCACAGCATTATTATAGCAGCCCTTATAGGTCAAATACCACAGAGGGGTTTTTTGCATAACCTGGCATTATCTTAAACACAGTATTTTTCTGTGGAGGCAGTTCAGATGTATAGCTGTCAGTCATGGAGTAACGAAACGTCTAATGAAATGTCTGAATGTATGCATCAAGCTGAGAGAGAGATGGAATGAGTGCAAGAGATTTTTACTAGGAAAATACAGTAATACAAGATAAAGATTTAGACCTTCTTTCCTCATCACCTGTCAGGTAGAGAGTAGGCTGTGTGTATGGGTGGGTGGGTAAGTGAACGTATGTGTGTTGGGCGGGGGGCTTTTGTCAAGAAAAAGACAGAAGTGTGAGGAGAACCAAACAGGGGTCTCCTGCAGCCCATCTATTTTGATTCTTGTGATTCATAAGTCTGATACTGAGATAAACAAAGTGGATGGCCTGTGATTCAGTGCAAATTATTCTTACATGTATAAGGGCTTAATCTCATCTCCATATAAAACAGGAGAAGGGAAACATAGCATACTCTCCAACTGTCTCAATTTTACAGGGACAGTCCCGATTAATCCTCTCCCACCCCAGTTTTTCAGCTCCCTTTAAAATGTCTCAATTTCTCTCTCCTCTTCCCACTTTCCCCCTTTGTCCTCAGCTTACTTCAAAAGTAATTTGTTGTTGTTCTTAACTGCTGTCAAGTCAACTTTGACTTACGGCAGCCCCATGAACGAGAGTCCTCCACAGCCGTCGAGCTTGGAGTGCGTCAAGGGGGGGTGAGGGGGGCGTGGCCATGGCATGCATGGGCATGGTATATGGGGGCGTGGCTACAAGTTAGGACGCCCCAAAAACATTGCCTCCGGGGGGTGAACGGCCCCCGTCACCCCCCATCCCTATGCGACTGGTCCTCCAAATCATCCTGTCTTCAGCAGCCTGCTCAGGTCTCACAAATTCTGGGCTGTGGCTTCCTTGAGTGAGCCTATATACCAGTAATGTGGTCTTCCTCTTTTCCAACTGCCTTTTATCTTACCAAGTTTTATTGTCTTCTCATGATACATCCAAAGGATGACAGTGTCAGTTTAGTCATCTTGGCTTTTAGGGAGAATTCAGGCTTGATTTGCTCTTGGATCCATTTATTTGTCTTTTCAGCAGTCCATTTTATCCACAGAACTCTCTTTGTTAAGTCTCCTCTTTTGCACTCAGTTAACTGAGTAAGTTGGATAAGAGAGGATGGGGAAGAATCTTGCCCTTCTAGTATGCTCAGGTAAAAGCAAACTGCAACAGCCCGTCTTGGCTCATCTGTTCAACTTCATTAATAATTTTGTCATTTGAACCACACTGTGATGTTGCTTGGCCGCAGGTGTCCCGGTTTTCATCTATAAAATGTTGGAGGTTAAGACATAGCCCCTCTAGAAACACACACTCTGGAAATATGGAATATACCCCAGTCCCTTGCCATTGCAATGTGTTATAGGCTCTATATTATATATTTTGCCTATTCAAGGCCCTGCAAGTACCGTATGTAGAAATCAGGAAGAGAAATCAAGAGTTAAAAGACTAAGGGGAGGGTTTAGATGAATCTACCTATAGGACAACACTCCTGTTTAAAACATGGATGACCAAGATTGAATAAGAAGAAACTTCAATTAGATATATGTTAGATGACAAATCAACTGGCAATAAACTTCCAATCTGTTCCTAAAAAAAAAAAAAAAATTAAAAAAAATAGTGATGTGGTAACCACACTTGTTTCACATGGCTCCTGGTGGGACTTAGGGCCTTTCTGCGCTACACCATTATAGTGCTATTACTCCACTTTCAACATCCTGTGGAATCCTGGGGTTGCCATTTAGGGAGGGGCATTTAGAACTCTCAGCCAGAGAGGTCTTTGGCCTCAGTGAACTACAAACCCCAGAATTCCACAGGATGTTGAAAGTGGAATAAGAGCACTCTAACAGTGTAGTCCAGAAAAGCCCTTAATCAAAGATGTGTGTGTGTGTGTGTGTGTTTGTGTATGTGTTGTGTGCGCATATACAGAGTTCAGTCAAGTTATCTTTTTGGACTACAACTCTCAGAACCCCCTAGCTCATATGGCACCACAAAAAAGAAATACTTACCGAGAATTTGATCAGGCTTCCGCTATTTTGAGATTCGCCACTGCAGTTCAGTTAATCCACCAAAGCAGTCACTGTGCAGGCCTTATTCAGTTACATGGGACTTGCATAGGAACTGAGCCTGAAGACTTTTTGTGCGCACAGGCGGTGGGGGTGGAGGATAGAGGCTGTGGGTATCATTAATGGCATCTGCTGCTTTGCATCTGAAGCTTGCATGAAACACTGCAGGCAATGAGCTGCACAATAATCTCCCCCACACCCTGTGCTCCATATTCCTGTAAAAATAAATGCTAAGAAGTCGGCTTGATCTGTAGGTATGAAATTTATTGCCCTTTAACAGGCATGCATGTCCCAATCAATCTTTCCCTAGCTCTTGTAAGAGAGCTATTGAAATGAAAATGATAAAAAGCTATTTCCTTAAAGATTCTCTTAAAACGAACTATGAATAATGTTCCATATGCCAAATTCATTTTCCCCCTGCTCCCTTTCTTGTGAGGAAGTGTGTGGTGATGGGGGTGCCTCCTCCCAACCCATGAAAAATCCCTAACGTTCCCTCTCAGGGCTAGGAGAGTCAGACAGACTGACTCCGACACACTCCACCCTGTCCCAAATGGGTGCAATGTGTTCTTAGATCAGTTTCATAGACATTCTCTCTCTCCTCCCCCTAGCTGGAGCAGATTCAGAACTACTTTGCTAGGAAGCATTGGCAGAAAAAAAATTGGAACTTTAGGCTGAACCTTTCTCCTTTGCACCCTGTGTTTTCCCACGTGTACCTGCTGTGCCCAGTCTGCATACTTTGTCAGACCTACGTCTGGGCTTTGTATCATTATTTTGCACATCTTGGTTACAGTTCAACAAAGAGTTAGACATGATTAAGCTGAGTTGTGGCCTTTTTCTTCCATTACATTTTGATGTGTGTCTTATGCAAGTGAGAGACTTAGGGTGGAGGGAGAAGACGGAAAGAGTGCACACGGACCCATATACACAGCAACATACTGATCTATTCTGAAATTGAGTTTAGTTCCAGGCTTCCCCAAGATTTCATTTGGTACCCAGCAGTGACACCTGTTACTGCTGTAAGATAAGCCTCAGTGGTGGCAAATGATGCAGCAGATGGAATATAGTAGGGAAGCCTTCCAGCCTGGCTGATGGGATCCAGCATCCCTGCACAGGCAATGGTATAATTCCACCCAGAATATACCTAGTTAGGAATCCACTCCTTTCACAGTGAGGGCCAAAGAAGGATGGATCCTCCAGGATTGTATACTAGGGAAGCAAACAAAACCAAAGTGCACAAATGTAACCCATCTCCCCTGCTCCAGGTGTGACAACTGTGCAAACAGGTTAGTAACAGAACAAAATTTGCTCCCCTGACCATTCTCAGTCTTCATGTCTTTTCCCAGACTGAAACTGTCAAGCTAATCATACAGTATCTAATAAAATCACTAAGTACA
Organism: Cyclura pinguis; assembly: GCA_030412105.1. Taxonomy (NCBI): domain Eukaryota; kingdom Metazoa; phylum Chordata; class Lepidosauria; order Squamata; family Iguanidae; genus Cyclura; species Cyclura pinguis. The sequence goes on along the minus strand of CM059600.1, from coordinate 60,150,627 downwards.
AATTAACCTTTTCTGTGTCACTGGACAGTTAATGTTTGGCTATGATGTTAACAAGGATTCCAGTATCCACCCGCTTGGAAGCAAAGGCCAGTTCACTACACTTACCAATTACGGCTGCCAGGATGAAAACTGGAGAGGCCTCTTGTACTTTTAATGAGTGTGTAAAAAGCAACGCCTGCTGAAATTTCCACTTTTGCACAACCATTAAAGGTACAGGAGCCCTCTCCAGTTTTCACTCTTGGAAGCCTACTTACAATCAACATTTTGAGGGTCAACCACAGCTGGTGATGACTGTTCACAGTTCATCCAGCTGTTACCCTAAGAGGTGGGAAATATTGGGGTCCACCCTCAATGTCAGTGTCTCCTTAGAATTGGGGGAAAATATAGTCCAAAAGCAGCCTACGAGAGGAGGGTAACGGCAGGATCTTTTCACCTATGTATACCAGTACTAACTGTAGAGGGAACTCCAGTTAAAGTTAACAAGGTATTTTATTTGGATTGACAAACATATGAGAAATCAGACACTCTTAAGAACCATACAAGGCTATCAGAAAGTGAGGCAAGAGAGGTTAGATGGTGCAAGATTGGGTAGAAAGGGTAATAGTTACCAGTCCTGAAGAAGGGGTCACAGCAGAGAGACTCAGTGTCTGCAGTAGCATGGAGGAATGGCAGTCTGGGGTACCATGTATTACATACTACAAGTGGCTGGGGTTGAAGCTAGGGTTTTTATACCCTATTTCACACCCTGAAGGGGTGCATTGACAAATCCATAATGGCTTTCTCACAGGATTGATGGGACTCATGACGATCTCTTGATGTTTGGTCAGGTAGGGTGTATAGGGAAGATCTCTGTAGGGTAAGACTGAGGGATGGTCTCTGATTCCTCAGTAATCTGGGCAATTCAGTTTTCATTGTATTCAAAAATGCCAAGAGCCTAAAGCAGTGAAAGGCTTGGCACAAACCCATTAGCATCGGGTTTTTCACATAATTTAATGTGAACTTTCATGAGCCTCAACATGTCTCTAGCCAGTGTAACCCTGAACACGTTCTCCAGCTAGCATGTTCTCCAGTCATTAATAAGTTCAATTTATGAAAAATTGAATATCTCATAAGAGGGGTGGTAGGATATGGTAACACAGCCAGCACACATTGGTATTGCACTCATTAGTTTCCTTGTTATTTCATGAACTATGCAAGAGCCCTCCAGATATGGAAGTGGAAATGTTTAATGCACATGACAATTGTTTATTGTTTTGTATTTTTCAGGTTAGGATACTGACTTATCAAGAGTTATGACTCACTCTCTGGCTTCCAGGTGAGCAGAAACATTCTGCCTGTACTAACATTGACTTGACTTTATCAACAATAAGAAAACCCACACTTTCTCCAAAGCATGGAAGGGTGAGAGATGCTCTGCTTTTTAGCCAATTATCAAAGACACAGGAGCCTCGTTCTCTTTCACAGGTAGTTATGTTACTGAGAAGTGGCAAAATTGCTGCAGCAGTTCATGTTACATGTAAATAGTCCTGACAGTATCTTACTCCTTCTGTGTTTATATAACAGCTACATTTCATAACAAAAAAAATCCAACAGATGCAGCTTCCTTGTCCCCTTTGTCTGCATGACAGAAAAAAAATCCTTCACCATTTGAATTTCTGTTTGCCTCAGTGTAGCTGCCAGATTGAAAAATGGAAATGTGTGTATTTCTGTCTTCCTATTCTCCTTTTAACAAAATTGTAGGGACCTCCCACTTTGAAGATATTCACACCTACCTATCTCTGTCAAATAACCCTTAAGGAAGAAGACATAGGTGAGTAGTTATATGGGGTGCAGTGTTAAAGAACAAAGAAGTAACAGGGTATCCTTCCCACCACCTTCATCCTTCCACCTGCCTTTATCTAACAATCTCTGTTAATTGGGTAGTTAGTCTAATTATCTAATTAGGCAGAAATGCTGTTAGCAATTAGGCTCAGCACTATGTCTGAGCATAGAAGGCTCCTTCCCTTTTGGGCCTTCTGGAAGGGAAACAAGACAGCAATATAGCCCCATTCCTTTTCATTATTTTTTGGATCTGTAACTGAAAACACCTGGACATGCTCACCCATTCTAGTATGTTTGAATAACAAGCAAGTGGCCAACAGAAAAGAGGAAAGAGCTCCCACTGAGAAAATTAGCTGTAAGCCTATGGGATTATTAGTATCTGTTATGCAGGCAGTTCAGTTCTTAGGGCTCCCCAATGCAATCTGACGAAGTGTGCCCTCAATGTATTGCAGTCTTTGGACCATACTCACACCAGTCCCTCACGGTGTTATAGCCTGGCTTATTATGTTATTGAAGTTTGTATTTTATGGCTCAGGAACAGAAATATCAGGGGATCACAACATTTATGTCAACCATGACATGATGATTTACACCTATGAAAATTCTGCCCCTGTCTCTTTGCTCTTCTCTCTCCTGCCTCCAGATTTCCCCTCCCTGCTAGCCCACTTTGTTACTGGTAATATGGTAGAAGCTTTTGGGCACAGAAGCCAGTAACCATACACATTGCAATCTGGAATGCCTTTCTTTTAGGAAAACCTGATTTACAATGTTTTTGTTTGCATACATAAAAGTTGTTAGCAGCCCAGTTCCCAGAGAAAAAGGCAGTTATGTGCTGCATGAGAAGTTTAATGGACAGGATCAAGAGATATGGGAGACTTTTGTACAGCCACTGGAGGAGATACTGAAGCTCTGAGGGAGAATTGCCACATTGTTCCTCCAAATCTGAGCCACCATCTTGGGTGCCCCTCACTTCGCCGTGAGAGTGGACATGTGAACAACTCTGAGTCCCCAATTGTGGTTGACACGTTGAACCCACATTTTCCTCACTGTCCAAGAACTGAGCTCAACTGGCTATGGATGTCCCTTCTACACTGGCAAGAACCTTCTCCTGGCAACTTTGCTGCATGAATGCATTGGGAGGAGGAGGCGCCATCGCTGATTGCTGGTGCACTGTGGTGATTATTAGAGTTGGTCTGCATGGTACCACTTCGATGATCACTTGCTCCAGAATCTCGGGTTTTGTTATGGTGATCCCTCTCATAGCATGGCTGGAACTTCATGGCAAGCGTGGCTCTTTATCTCCCAGCCAACAGGTAAACAGGCTCTTGAAAGCGGCCAGGCTGCCAAGAAGCCTCCAGCTGGAGACAGAAGCACTGGGAAATGTTTTTCTCCAATACTGTTGTCACCCATCTGCTTCAGAGATGGCAACTGTGGCATCTCCATAACCTGGGATTATCCAGAAAGGGAAAAAGATTCTGAGAATATCAAGACTTTCCATTTTGTTTTGACGTCATCTTCACATCCCCCAGTTTGCATCCAAACTCCTTCTTGAAATATCCCCCCTCCGTTCTCCCTCCTCCAGCTATTGATCACATCTTGATTCATGCAGCATTTCAGAAATTGATTTTCATCAATTTCCACAGAGGCTTCTTTATTATTACTCTTGAGTTATACCAAAGTGCTAAAATATTTTAGCAATGTTAAACTAGTTAATCATTAGAGTCATTTTATTTTAATGCTGATGTTTCTCTTTTCCTCACTTGATCTCTGTTGAATCTGTGCCCTAGAAAAAAATAGCTATGTTTTGTTGGTTGTGGACATCTTAGCTAGTTGAAAAATAATACGGATAGGCTGCAAAGATGAGGTACATTTCATTTTGGAAAATACTGAGTTAATTTAAACTGACCTAGAAAGTAGGAACGAAAAGTCCTTGATAAATGCTGGGAGTTCCCCTGGAATAATTTGGGATGAAGGAAATGCAATGTGAATACTCAAATTAAAAACTGATTTCAGAGGGATTTTAGAAAGTACCTCTGAAATGTGGGGGTTTTTTGTTTTTTTTTTATTTGGAGGGGCTCTCTCTCAAGAATTACATATGCTTGCTAAGGCTGCTGGGGGTTATAGAGCCAAAAATATCTGGGGAGACACGCTTTCGCTATGCAAACTTATGGAAACTGTATGGTCCTCCGAACGTTGTTGAACTGCAAGTCCCAGCAGTTCTAGTCAACACAGCCGATGGGAAAGATTGCTGGGAACTTCAGTTCCACATTATTAGGAGGGCTGCACAGTCCTCTTCCTGTCCATGTGTACCAAGTTAGTGTATACAACCTTGGAGGAGAATTCAAATGTGTGTGCCAGCCTAGTGTTATTCAAGTGTACAATGACTAAAACTTTGGGCTAATTTGTGGCCAGTTTCACATACTGACCTGTATGTGAACAACCAGAGAAAAATTGCCTAACCATTAACTAAACTTTAACTAAATCAGTGGCCCTTTCCACACCAGGCAATTAGGACGGGGCAGTGCATCCTCTCACGGAGGTCATCTGCACCTTGGAGCGGACTAGGAGCGGACTACTTACCGGAGATCCGCACCTCAGTCTGCTCCAAAACGACCCCAAGTGGTCCTCCAGCATGTCTTCTAAAGACCGCAAAAAACAGGTCTTTATTTTCCTGGAACGCACCATTGCGTTCCTGCTCCCTTGTGCAGATTCACAGGCTCGCACCAATGCGCGCCTGCGATCTGCGGAGGGTGGGCTTTAGGTGTGGTGAGCTTCAGCGGTTGGTCGGGACCCACGACCAACCGGAAGCTGCCATTTTGGAAGCTGGAAGCCGCCATTTTGGAAGCCGGAGCAGTGTGGATCTACAGACCTCACACTGCTCCAATTTGCCCTGGACCAAGGAAGAGCTGTGTGGAAGGGCTTCAGGGACAATCCGCGCTGCTTCGGACCCCAAAAGATGCAGTAGGTAACGGCATGAAGCTATTCCCTCGCCTCTTGCGGAAAGGGCCAGTGTCTTTAGAGCTGCTGCTATCACTTCAGCTAGTCCATCATATCTTGATGATGTGTTTTGCAGCTGCTGGAGAGAGGGAGATTAGCAGGATAGTTTGGTCAGGACAACACAGAGAGAAAGAAAAAAAGATTTAAGTTTTCCTATTTCAGAGGAGGACCCACTCTTCCCAAATAACTTATCTTTTAAAGATATGGTCATTAGCATTTGCAATTTCCTCCATTTTTGAGCTTGAGTGAACATGGAAAGCCTCTAACAAAACATAACATAAAATATTTTTTCTTAATTGAATATTTGAGGAGAACAGTGCTAATACTGTTAGTCTGTTTCATATGCAGAAGTGTCACCACCCCAACACTTTTGGACAAAACTGTAAATGGGAAAAACCCAAAAACAGTCCATTGAGGCTTCCCTGTGCTCAGGGGCCAGAAAACACTGGTTGGCTTTTGAAGAAAAAAAAACTAGAAAAAAATGAACAGAAGGGTGAATGGAATATTATATTCTGGAGGACGGTGTGGCTGTCTGGCTGAATGGCTGGCTTGCTACACGGAAGGAACACTGAACACGAGTATTCCATACTGCCGCACTTGGTTGCAGGTGTCATTTGTATTGGAACCTCACAGGGTTGAAGTGCCCAAGCCTTTTTTACTAGAAACTATTTTCTCCTTCCTTGCCACTTCCTTGTTCTTTCTGAGCTTAGGTGCAATCATTGCAGTAGTGTGGGGGAGGAATGGATTTTCACAGAAATCTTTTTTAGTGACTTATTTCTATTGTTTTATTTTGGATTGTCTTATTGTAGAGTTTTTAAGGTAAGAGACATTGAGAAGTTGTTCATCACTGCCTTTCTCTGCGCAGTACTGCTTCTTTTATGTACGTAGGTGCCTTCTAGTCGCCTGTTGACCTGTGGTGACCCCATCAATGTCATAGGGTTTTCTTAGGCAAGGAGTACTCAGAGGTGGTTTGCCCTACTTTCCTCTGAATCTAACCTACAGCATCTGGTATTCTCTTGGTGATTACCCATCAAAGTACTGACCAGCCAGGCCTGACCCTCCTTAGCTTCCAAGATCAGATAGGATCTGGTGCCTTCAGGGTATTTAGGTAGTCTGTCTCCTTCAGATTTAGCTAATGTGCCACCATTGTTATCTCTGAGGGATCCTCCATCAGTCTTATCCTCTTCTCCATTACTGCTGCCGCCCAGTAGCTGTTCGGCACATTTACTCTGGCTCCTGAGCAAAAGCCTGTCTGATGTGGGAGACAGGCTACCAGCAGCAGTGCTTCCAACAGCATAGCCTTTTGCCTCACAGGACCATGCAATCCCATTATCATGGAAGGGTAGTTCCATAGACTGCTAAAAAGACAAACGCATGGGTCCTGGAACAAATCATGCCTGAACTCTCCCCAGAAGCCGAGATCACTAAATGGAGGCTATTGCACTTTGAATATATCATGAGGCAATGTGACCCAATGGAAAAGATGATAATGCTTAGTAAAGTGGAAGGCAGTAGGAAAAGAGAAAGACCACATTACAGGTGAATTGATTCAATCAAGGAAGCTGTGGACATGAGCAGGCAGTTGATGACCAGGGCTCTTAGAGTTCTCTCATTTGCAGGGTTGTCATATATAGAAGTTGACTCAATGTCAGATAACAACAGTAACAAATCCCATAGTGAAGCTAAGTGTTGAGGAGTGGGATGGGTTGGTCTTCAGTGAGGGAAATTCAATTGAGAAAAATTCACTTTACAAAAGATTTGCTGCTGGTAGAGATAAAAATTATTGGAGCTGATTTGTCAAAATGGGTTAATAAATCTGTCTGCACTTTTAAGTGTGTGCCTTATATGATTGTTATGATGACAGTGCATTTAAAATTCACCACTAAACCTTGATTACACTGAGTACTTAGAATGTGCACTTCTCACATGCTCAAACTACTTCTATCACATATTGTTACAATAGCCTTCTGAAATAGAACAGTTCTCGTGTTGTGGTTGAAACCACGTATGTAATGGCTGAGACAAGATTTAAAACAGGGACTCTCCAAGTTCACCATTTTTTTCTCTTAATTGCTGTGCTACAGCAGCTCTTGTGTTATGTTTTTTAGTTTGTACTGCTATCCACTAGAAACAAAACATGCGACAGTTTGAAGGATTCATCTGTTAGGAAAGGAAATGTTAACACACAAGATTTCTGTTTGACCAAGAAAGATCTCTTCTGCATTTAGATTTGTTAAGAAATCATGGCCAGAATCCTGTATCACTGTTACAGAATTATGCGCTCATGACTGTTATGTATTCATGTAGCCTTTCGTGTAGAGGGCTGCAATTCCCACCCTCTTTCATGCAAGCAATCTCCAGCACAACAGGGAATTGCAATAGGACCCCTGTTTCTAGCTTTTGTGCCAGAGATTGCTCACAGGATGGGATGGGAACAACAGCCCTCTGCTTCCTGAGCGATGGAGAACAGACCACTGTTGATCATAGCGGCGGCTGCTTGTAAGTGGGGATGAGCTGGTCAAGCCGGGATTCACTTCATAGCACTGTAGTCCCAGTGCTACATTTTACGTATCATGCAGGATTCCAGACCGTGTGTTTTTTCTTGGAATGTGTAAAGGAGCATTTTGACTGATGTTATGTCAAATGGTTTTTGTTCTTTAAATTTTTGCAATGAGCAATCTAATTCAAAGTAATATGCATTCAACAAATATACAGAAAGAATGAGAAGCACTCCACTGGTGCTCCTTTGAGGGGAAGCAGCATTTTCCCATCCAGAAAAGTTAGCCATATTTTTAGAAATCCAGATCATATCTATTCTAGAAGAAGATTCATGGTGCTCTGAAAAAAAGTATAGTCTCTAGACTTTGACTGTAAATATCTCTAACTGTCTATAAATCCAAAGTACTCTGTATATTTTAAAAAAGTTCTAGGTAGTCTGCCTTGGTCTTCCTTAATACCTTTACTGGATTTATATTTATCAGAATCAAAAACCCCATTCCAATCACCCATGCAAATCAGATTCTGTACATTTAGTTCAGATATCTTTCTTATCAAATTTCTATAAAACTCTGGTTTTCATTGTTGGAGCCATAAATACCCATTAAATACATTATTGTGCCATTCTAGTTGATTTCCACAATTACACATCTGCCTCGGCCATCTTCAAAAATCAATTTAGATTGTAATGTTTGATTTATGTAAAAGATGACTCCATGTCTTTTGTTCTTGTTTGCACACCCAAGCTTTAGGCCATACTTACGTTCTGCAAAAATCTATAGTCTCTTTTTCTTATATGAGTCCCTTCAAGATAAATAATTTCATATTTGGGATTTTTTTTTAAAAAAAAAAGTGTCATATTTTTGTTTTTCCAGGGGAAATTCAGACTATTTACATATCATTAAATTATTTACAGATTTATTTTAGTTTTTTTGTTTGTTTGTTTGCTTTGTTAAGATAGCTTATTAGAGTTGTGGGTTTCACTTTCACAGATTTGTTTGTGAGTTTCTTCAACTCCTGCCCCCTACCCCCATTTCAAGTGCTTCTTTTCCAGGGGAACCTTCCCTCTCAGTGGCCCTGATCAGGCTGCACAGCCATTTAAAAACACCTTTGGTCTGCTTTCTTCTCCACCAGCTGCTGCCTAGCCAGCTAAGGACAGGTCACAGCCCAATTTCTCAGCACCACAAACCCACACACTCAAGAAAGGAAATGGGTCATTCCAACCCACTCCTTTCCCTCTTCTTTCCCTGCTCTGGTTCAGCCTCTGGGTTCCCCCTTTCCTCACCATGCCTCAGCCCCATTCCAACAGTTACAGGCCCTTTTTGCATGGCATTTGTCATGCGAAAGGGCCTCCGGAGCGTCACACGATTGCGAGGAGCATTTCAGACAACGTCCTTGCAATCGCATGATGCTGCCGGGGCCAGCAGGCGCTGATTGCGCACTATATCATTTTCAGCTTTTAGCTGAAAATGGTGCACGATCGCGCATTGCTCCAGGGCCCCACACACACTTAACAATACATACGGAGACTCCGGAACCACGGCCCTCGTGCTTCCTACTCCAGTGCAGCCTGGGAAAATACCCGGCTGTGCTGCAGAAGGAAGAGGCAGAACCCTCATGCTGCCTGCCAGCTGGCAGCCAACTCCTGCGGAACAGAAGCAGCAGGGATGTGAGAGCCTCACGGAAGAGGCTGCTTGCCTGATCCCTACGTGACCACGTCGGACGCAGGTAAGTTGCGGAAAGGGCCACAGACACACATTTTAATATTTATTGTTTTCCCACTTTTGCAGATGTCGTGTGCCCTTAACCCTAGCAAATGTGGAGATCTGACTATATGTTGTTGTTATTATTTCTTCTTTACAATTTCTCAGCCACTTAAATATCTGCTTCTGGGGCCTCTTCCTTCAGCATTTTGAACAAATCTCGCACTCTCTCAAAAAATTTATCATATATCTTTCATGTGCATAAGTAGTTGTCTGACTCTCTGGGACTAATGAGCAAAAGATTTTATCTTTTTTTCTGAACACCTGCACAAGAATTTAAACTCTGTTTTTTTTTTTGCATTCTTTTGGGAATTTCTGTAAAAATAATCATTTCATTCTCTTTTATTTTGAGCCTTTTCGTAAGTGTGTTCTTAATATTTCTTCTCTGTTGCTTTTATTTGTGCAATGAATTATCACATCTCTTGGATGTTTTTTCCTCTGTAGACTAGTAGAGCTTTATCTATATATTGTTTCTATCTTCTTGTCAAGTTCTTCATCAGAGCTGTTTATAAGACCCACCAAAACTTTTAAAGTGGTCTATCTTAATTCAGTCAGCTTTTCTGGAACAGCTCTTAACTAATCTGTGTTTCTTTTGATTTTAACTCTATCATCATAATTCTGTCCTATGCCTTTTGCAAACCCTACCTTAAAATGTCCATTCCCTTCGAATTATCAGAGATCTCCTGTTCATGTTTGTGTATAATAGTTGATTCTGAACTGACACCATGATCTTTTTGAGCTGTTTCTCAGCAAGCTCTTTAAAATGATGTCCTGTAATCTCAAATCTTAACAAGTCCAGTTTCTAATCTAAATTCCCATAATCTTCTGTTACACATTCATTCAAATCTAAAATCTGGTGAGATATCTCAGATATTGAGGGTTCAATTTTAATTAGTACAGGGGTCAGTTTAGTCTAGCCCAGTTCTGGATATTTCTCTGATGGCCATGTTTATGGTGTCATATAAATCTGCTTAAATCCTGGTGTCAGAAACAATATTTATTTCCCCTTTTCTGACATATGGCTTCCATATAGTCTTTTTAATTGTTTGAATCTTGAAGATGCCAAACCTATTTTTTTATTTCCTGTTCAAACTGCCCCATAATTTATAGTCTTCTTTTTTTGAGTTCTCTCTTACACTGGATTCACTTCCAAGTATTTTGTCAATGGAGGCTGCACTTTGAATATTTACGATGCAAATTGTTTGCACTAACTCCATGGTAACACCAACGGTGGGGAGGGGGGGGCTCTCCATCCCTGGTCACCATAGGCTATCCAATGTCCTTTGATAATATTGGAAGTCTTTGTTTGGAGAAGCTTCTGTCTAGTCTACCTTAATGAGTCTTTGTAATTCTCTACCAGACAACTCCCCAGAACACTCTTTGAGCTGAAGGTTATCTAGGAGACTGCATTTCTGCCCGTTTAGAATCCTTCCATATCCTTATACACTTAAAGATAATCATAGAATCATAGAATCATAGAAATGTAGAGTTGGAAGAGACCACACGAGCCATCCAGTCCAACCCCCTGCCATGCAGGAACATCCTCAAAGCACTCCCGACAGAATCCTGCAAAGCTGAGACAGCATGCAAATCAGGCTGCTAACGGTCAGCTATCTTGTCCAGAGTCCCATCAGCAAAAGGCCAGGAATGCTCCTCTGCTGTGTAGTGTTTGTTGCATTATTGACCACCAAAAACCTTACACTATAGTAGTAACATGTGTCAGCATTTGGCACTGAAAGAACTTTTGAGGAGGCCTGGAAATATACCCACTTCCAAAACAGAACAGAAATGACAGTAACTGGGTTTGTCCACTTTCCCTGGTTCAGAGCTTCTGCAATATTAATGACAGAGAGAAAATACGTCAAGCTGTAGAACACAGCAATATGTCAGCAGGCTTTGAAGGTAATGGGATAGTGCAGAGACTGGCTTCTTGGCCAGACCTTGAAGGAATGGTCCTTTGAGCTGCACAGAGGTCCAATGAAAACAATGAGCCCATGGGCAATATAAAACTCTGTCTTTCCTTTTTTCTCTCTCCTGGCTTCCACGGTGACACTTCCCCTGTAAAAGAAATATTTCTGTGCTATTACATTTGGGCTTTGTCTACTTTTTCATCTTAAACCTCATATTAAGGTGTTTATTACTCTGTCATGAGTATTGCTGTCTGGCTGAAAGCTGGCAAGTGGCTACAGGCTTGGCACTGTGCTTGTTAACACAAAAAATCAGTTTAAAAAGTTGGAAAAGAGTCTAGAAACAGGATTCCAGATTCTCCACAGTATGTCAGATTCTGTAGCTTCCTCACTCAACTATAGAAAATGGGAAACTCCGGAAATTTTCTTATGTGGTATTAGCAGGGGATAGCATGGGAAAGGAGAGGCTGCGATTAGGAAAATTCAAACTTGTTTCGGCTGAAATGAGGGAGTATTTTGATCAAGAATATTATCATCAATTTTTTTTCTTCCTTCCTTTTACATTTTATACTGCTTTTTAGCCCTTGTAAAGGCTCTCAAAATAGTTTATATTTTTTTAAAAAAACACCCTTTGGTAGCAAAAGCTAAAATCTTACAATCAAAGGAGCTCTGTTAGTTGCATATTAAAAATGATTAAAAGCCACACAGAATAAAACTGTCTTCGTAGATAAATGTTATCAGCAAAACGGCTAGTCTCACCTCACTTGAGAAGGACCTTCATAACTGGGATGATCCCACAGAAAAAGCTCTGTTTTGTATTTCCATCAGTCAAATGTCTTTTTGTGGTGAGATATAGGAACTAGCATGACATAGTAGTCCGAGTGCTGAACTAGGACTCTGGGAGAGTTCAAATCCCCACTTAGCTATGGAAACTCACTTGGTGACTTTGGGCCAGTCACACACTATCATCTTCAAAGGAAGGCAATGGCAAACCTTGTTTGAACAGGAAAACCCATAATGATAGGGTTCTCCAAAAGTTAGAATCATGCTGAAGGTACAGAACATCTTCAATGTAGTAGAACCTCCAAAAGGGAGGGAGTCTTTTGGATATCCTTAACCAATTTAATGTGGACTCAACCAAGATTTGTTTGTATAGGGACAGATAGCCCGTTTAACACTTAAGATGTATTTCTAGTCTGTACTGAATTTCCATGGACCTGGTTTGTTTGTTAATTGCTTTTGGAGAGAGTGAGAAGCCTCAAGTGGCAAATCTATTCCTGTCACTATGTTCAGAAGAAATGTTATCTTGATATAGGCAGATCAATGTTGGCTCAAATTATAAAATAGAGGATCAAATGCAGACAGTGCAAGCATTGGTTGGCTGTGATGCCCTTTAGGAGACTGGACTCCAAACCAGAGATCCTTTCTTTTGCAAGGATTTTGGTGAATTCTATGAGCTACACAAGATATGGTGGCAGCCATGCTAGGTTATTCAGATATCTGCCAGACTATTCACTTATAAAAGTAAAAAGTATTTTTTAAATCATCGAAAGTGTACATGGTGAAGGGAACTAAACAGTCTCCTGTCTTGCTGCCTCATTCTCTGAAGTGCAGGAAATATTGTTGGATTGCAACTCCCAACAATCCTCACCAGCATAGTCAGTGGGGAGGAATGTGAAGTGTTCCAATCCAACAGCTGGAGGTCCAGACATTTCCCATTGCAGCCATACACCACCATTTCTGCATTTGTTCAGTGCCTCCTGGACCACTTATGGAATCCAGCTGGCAATGAAGCAGAAATGTTCAAGGAATTAGGAAAGTGGAGAGATCAACTCTCTTCACCACACACATTTTCAGATATTAAAACTAGAGTGCTCTATATTGTGCTTTAATGTAAACAGGATAGACATACAACCACAAACTGGCTGAATTGTAAACAGCAACCATCATGTTTGGGCTAATACTTAAAAGATTAGGAGAGAAGAATTTGTCTCTTGATCTCCCATATTTCCTTTGTCTGATTTTGCTAGAACATGATATATCAGAAGGGTTGACATCTTCAGAAGGTGCCAGTCACAGAATCTAAGGGCCTTTCTACACTACACTGGTACAGTGTTAATTATTCCACTTTAACATCCTGCAGAATTCTGAGGTTTGTAGTTTACTGAGGCCCAAGAGCTCTCTGGCTGAGAATTCTAAATGCCCCTCCCTAAACTGTAAACCCCAGGATTTCACAGGATGTTGAAAGTGGAACAATAAGACTATAACAGTGTAGTGCAGAAATCGCCTTAGAGTTGGAAAGGGCTGCAAGAGCCATCTAGTACAACTCTCTGCTATGCAAGAATACTCAACTAAAACATTCCTGAAAGTCCTGAATGTCTTGAGGGTCTCCAGGCGTTGTTGGACTGCAGTTCCCATTACCCCTGACCAGTGAATGTGCTGGCTAGGGCTGATGAGAGCTGTAGTTGAATAACATGAAGAGGGCCACACAATGTCCACCCCCAGTGCAACAAGCAATGTCAGTTACATTCCATATTGATTGACTAACATGGAACACCATGAGCTGATGTAACTGTTCTCACAGAGATTTTGACCTGGATGTTTATACCTAGTTATTAAAGTCCTCCAACCCCCACTTCTTTTAGTTGATTGTTTGGGGAAGGACTATTTTGTACTTTGAATAAGATTAAGGTTATACTGAACCAGCTGAGAGAGAAGAGCTTCTGTGACTGTAGCCTTATCAGTACAAGTGCTGCTGGTTAGTTTTCGTTGTGCCAAGTTTTGCTCAGCCAGTTGAACCACACCATGGAAATCCCACAAGGCTGTACTTTGTTCCTGTTCATTACAGCACTTTATATGCTGTTTATTTATTTTGTTTTAGCAAATTATTTTTGCTCCCAGGTATCATTGCTATGGAGATGCTTCTCAGACCCATTTATCATTTTCCACTTAGCCTGTTGCAGCAATCTATAGGCTGTCTTGATGTCAACCCACCCTGAAAGCCTGCCTATCCTATAGATTGTTCAGAGCTCAAAGGCCAAGGTAGTTTTTCTTGGTTACTACCATCTGGTAGCAGAAGGAGGAGTTGGAGCTCTTTGTTGTTTCTATGGATAATAATCAATAAGAGCCATTAGTGAGACAACTACATACATCACTAAACTTTGACCTCTGATCTCTAGAGCAGTCCCAAGATGCCTATTCATATGCTGGCGACATCCAGCCTGCAGTACTGCAAATCCAATAGGAAAAAGATCACAAATGTGTGCCTTCAGCATCTGCAGACGTTCACAGTCCAAACAGCCTGCAGCATACCTAGGTTTGGCTTGTGTTACAGCCCCTCCCTCATGGGTAGGACAAACATTACTACTGCCCAGAAATCTGAAAGGGTCTGGAAGTCCAGAGGGGCCAGGGCCAGACTGCTAGAAGGAAAAAACAAAACAAAACTGAGGATAAATTGTAAATCGTTCCCGAGGGTATTTATAGAAATTCATTTCCCCTACTTATGTATCTGTTTTCTAGACACTGTGATATTTGGAGAAACCAACTGGAAGTACTATTAGGGCAATCTCGAGCAGTATTCTGAATAGCTGGACCTCCTGGCCTGGCCTCAGCGTAAAGCTTTTCTCTAGCATAGCGAGGGTATTTGCGCAGGTAAACTATTGTTTCATTTCATTTATTTATTGTTTATTTATAAAAATATTTCTATCCCATTCGGTATCTTGTTGCCATTTCAGGGTGGCATGCAATTACATCACTATAAACAATTTGGAACAATGCCACATGACAACAATAAAATAGTTTAAATAGGGTAAAAGTGTATTAAGTAGATAACCGCGTTTAAAAAGCAGAACAGGTTAAAACAGTTAAAACCATGTACATGAGCACTAAAAAAGGGAGAGAGGATTAGGTCCAAAAGGCTTTAATAAAAAGCCATGTTTTAACTTGCTGTCTAAAAGAAACCAACATTGACACCAAGAGTGTAGTTACAAGGGGCTCAAGCTGTAGATGTTGCCCCCCTCATAAGAATTCAGCCCTCCCATGAAATTTTCCTTCATTCCCCAAACCTCTAGCGTAGCTGAATGTGAGGCACTGAAAATCATTGATATGTAGAAGTATTTCGCTTTGCTTGTATTCCCTTGGGAATTTTACCTGTGTCTTCTCTTTGTGTGCCTAAACGGTATTTCTAAGTGCCCAACTGAAATTTTAAATTACTGCCATGATAGTAATGTGGGGACTAAAGGAAAATGTAATTGGGGGGCAAAACGCCCTCATTTTGCCCCCACAATATGCCCCTGGTTGGCACCAATCAGGCCTCCAAGGAGACAGCGTTCTATAAACAGAGTGCCACAGCAGAGGCCCTCTCCCATGTCTCAGTGCGACGCATTGTTCCTAGTGGTGGAACACAGAGGAAAGCCCATGCAGCAGATCACAGTTCTTGGGCAGGTATGTATGGGGAGATGTGTCCCTTCTTCTAGGACTGTTTGAGAGTGTGTGATATTTTCCCTCTATTTGTCATGGCTCATCATAGCAAGAACTATAGATCCCGGACAGTAGCATAACTGCCTTTGGAGTGCTGGACAATGTGGGGTGTCTGGTCCTGCCCTGCCTTATCCCACCCTACCCTTTTACTCCATCTCCTTAGCGCTAGCCCAGGCGCCAAGCACAACCAGTGTTACTACTGCCATTTCACCTTCACTTGCTGTCCCCGCTGCCCACACCAACTGCTGGGTGTGCAGAGTCAGCCTGCATGCCTAGTGTGAACACTGGTGCCGTTGCTGCTATTTCACTTTGACTTAGTACCTCACTGCCTCTGCACAAGCCGAATGGTCAGAGAAGCTGGAAAGGAGAAGGAAAAAGAAAAAAAAAAACGAGAGAGAGAGAGAGAAGGAAGAAAAAAGACACGCTTAGGCATCCATGAGAACCATGGAGGCATCTGCTTATTCAGCTGGGGTGAGAGATGGAGGCATCTCTCAAGAGACAGCTCATGTGCAAAACTGAGAATTGAGTTAGAGAAAGAGGTAGAAAAGGAGGGCGACCCACTCTGGTTATGATAGATGCTGTACACTAAGTAAAGACAAATCCCTACTAGAGCCTCACAAGATGCAAATATTTATGAAGGGCAAATGAGAAGCCTGTGTTGCCTAAGAACCAGTGTGGTTCTGTCTTTCCGCAAGCAAAATCTTCTATATGCATACTCTCCAAGTGTCCTTATTTAGGAGGGATAGTTCCGATTACTGTATTTGTTGGTGTATAAGACTCACTTTTTCCCCCAAAAAATGCTGTTTGAAAATGGGTGCGTCTTATATGCTGTTGTATCTTATATGTTGGCAAATAGTATCTTGCCAGTATATAAATGGTGTGTGTCTTATACACTTGTGCTTCTTGTACACTGGCTAATACGGTAATCTTCCGTCACCTCATTTTTTCAGCTGCTTTTAGAAGTCCCAGTTTTTCTCTCCTCCTCCCACTTCCCTCTTTTAATTCAGCCTGCTTCAGTTGTTGCAAACTGAATTCAGAGTGCAAAAGCAGTTAGCACTCAATTAACTCAGCAGAGGAAAGAAATGAGTAAGGAGAGGGGATCTATTGCCCTTCCCAGTAGGCTCAGACAAAATCAAACTGCTGCAGCTTCTCCTAGTCTGTGTGCTTTTCCTCATTAATAATGTTTGCCTTCCTGACTCTGCTACAGCTTGGCCACATGTGTCCTAGTTTTTGTCTGTGAACTGAAAATGCCTGTCCCCACCCCCAGGACTCACTCTTTTGATGTGATACTATCGCCACAGCCATTCCATTTCTGGTGGAGAGTAAGCATACTTGTGTATTTTGTAACTAAACACAGTCCATTTCTGTACTACACTGTTATAGTGCTATTATTCCACTTTCAACATCCTGTGGAATTCTAGGGTCTGTAGTTTACTAAGGCCAAAGAGCTCTCTGGAAACTGCAAGCCCCAGGATTCCATAGGATGTTGAAAATGGAATGATAGCACTATAACAGTGTAGTGCAGAAATGGCCACAGACTGAGGACATCTTCTGCTGAGAACGGATGGTGGGCTTAGTGGATGATGTCATGAGTCAGTGTCTCACTATGGGTCTCATTAGTTGAGTCTCACTAAGTGGTGTGGAACCCTTCTGCTCTCCAAATGCTACAGGGTACACATACGTTTATGCAGAAGTAACTTCTACTGCAGCATAAGCTCTTTCATGCAGCAGGTATACCTGTAGGATTACCCTTCAGGTATTATCAGTAGTCAAATGCAAGTATGAACTTTGCATAATCCCAGCAAGAGGTGTCTTGATAGGTCTCAGTGATGTTCATGGTGCTGGTAGTTTGAGCAGCTGGGTTAGGGACATGCTTAAGAACATAAAAAGAGCCCTACTGGGCTCAAACCAGAGACCCAGTAAAGTTTATTTCGACAGATCTGCAGAGATTTTGCTCTCATTGTTTTGGACCATTTTTCATTTGTTGGCCTTAGGGCAGCTGTTCTCTCTGACCATCAGTCCCCTTTGTCTGCATTACACAGGCAAAGTAATACAAGTGGCCTGCATTGCAGATCATTTGAGATAAGATTTATTGAGATTAGATTCACAGTGATTTTGTCGCCCTTGCTGTTGTCATACAGAAACAAACACACACATTTGTGAAGCGTGTAAAGAGAAAGGACTTTTTATTTGGGTTGCTGGACCAAAACAAAAAAACAAAAAACCACCTGTTTTTCACTTGGTTATCCTAGACCACTTGCTCCCTCTGAGCCTCCATCCCCTCTGTGTTATGGAGGAAGAAGTTTGTCAGTTTCATTTCTGCCAACCATTTGCTTGGGGGTATGTGGGATTTATATGGTTCTTGCTTGTTGGCCATTTATTATATTCCTGAAGTTCCTTGGACAGAGGAAGGAAGAAAGGGAAGAAGGAAGGAAGGAAGGAGGAACACCTAATGGGAAGAGCCAAACAAAGCATCACAAGACCTTGGAAGCCAATGTTGCTGCGGCTGCTGCTTCAGCTGGGACTCGCAGGTTCTAAATGTCTTATTCAGTCAAAGTCGCAATTTCCATTCATCTTTGGAAAGATATATGATGGCAGATAAACCCTGGCTGGAATTCATGATCACAGTTATGAATCCTTAACATAGAGCTATGCATCCTTACCTGAGTCATATTCACAATCCCTACGTATTCAACGAAGTAAGGAATATGTAAGGATCATAAAAATTTCCCATTCCTGATTTACTGGGCAGCAGCCACCGTGAGCTCTGTTATTCTGTCAACTGAGATTCAAGAGGCAGACAATTCCCCTCCCTCCCTCGATTTCTCCTGTGAGGAGGAATTGTGACAGGGATCCTGCTTCTGATGGTTGCATTGGAAATTGTGGGATGAAGGGGGTGGAAGTGTCAATCTGCTGCATCCCAGTTGATTGGAAAGCAGACCCTGCCTCATCTTCACAGCAGCCAATGCATGGTAAATCAGGATGGGGGGTGGGCTGAGGAGCTGGGAAACAGCACTTAGCTATGTAAGTAAGGTAGTTATATAACTACGTATTTGATCTAGAAACTCGTCCTTTATGATTACAAAAATGGCCCACAGCAAAAGTTCATCTTAAGTACCTCAAGAATAATTTCCGATAATTAAAAAGACCACTACCTATCTTCTAGTATATATGATTAAGCTGCATGTGTGACACTGTGGTTTCCACCTGGATGCTGAATTGTGTTGCAGAGGTGTGTTCTAGATAGGCTGAAATTAGAGACTGTTCTAGCATTCTGTAATCATACCTAACTTTGCTTTCTCATTACTTAAATAGTATAAGCTGTTTTTTTTTTAATGTGATGAGACTGATCATGAACTTTTTCCTGTTATCAAGAAGCTTATTGTGCACAATTTGCTTTTCCTTAGACAAGTTTGCTATAGCTCCTGGCAACTTTCAGCATATACATCTCTTGCCAGGGTGACAGTGATTTGTTTTAAGGAAAGCCCTGTCATGATTTTTTTTTCTCCAAAAATGAGAATGGCTTGCCTAGCAGTCCCATATTTGAAGTACACAGCCTGAGGAGCAGCAGAATTGGGCAGAAGCTTCGCTATGACTTCTGTACATAAGATGCACCACCAACACAAAATATAGGCTGGCAGCACACTCCAAATTATACTGACGGAAGGGGTAAAATGTTTGAGAAGAATGGACACTTTTACTCTATCTCCCATCTTTACCAGACCATGACCGTGCCTTTACAGCCATCTTGGATCTAGTGCAAAAGTGTTATCTCCTATTAATCTTAAGAGGAAGACATTGCTGTTATTGTGCCCCTTCAAGTTATTTCTGGCTTATGGCAACCATAAGGTGAACCTGTCACAGGAGTTTAGTAGTAAAACTTCTCTTCCTCTGAGGCTGAGAGTGTGTGACTTGCCCAAGGTCACACAGTATGTGTGACTGAGCATGGCTGAGCAGGGATTTCAACCCTGATCTCTCAAGATTCCTAGGCCAATACTTGAAGCACTACACCATGCTAGCTCGCTAACAGGAAGGGATGTAGTCCCTCACATATCAAGAACCACTCCCCTGATGCTGCCAAAACATCACAGAATATGATATAACTCATCTCATCACTCACCCTCTCCCCAGGGAGACAGATTTCCTCATTGCCCTTGCCATATGCAAATATAGAGTCTTCTCTGAGCTGTAATGGTTTAATATTCGTTTTCCACAAAAGTGGGAACAGTGTTCTTCCATATACAAGGGAAGGAAGGTAAGCTCTCCTTTGTCAACCATCAGGTCCTCCACTCCATTGCCATTGCTAGCCAAACACCCTCCTTCAGGATCACCACCTGAATGCAGGAAGCAAGACAATAGTATCTTATAATCACAGTCTTCTTACTCCTTCCTGGGGGTGGGGGGGGGGTGCTGAGGCAAAAGCTCTGGCAGATGACTCAGATGGCACAACTCATTCTTCTCTCTCCTCTTTACAAACACTCAGCAGGCTTCCAGGTTCAGGGCACACGTTTCCCAGCTGTTGACTGTTGCTTGTTACTCTCTGTGTCTCTCTCTTTGTTCTCCAAAGGCTGCTCTTTCACCAGTACAAGACCCATCCTGTATCCCATTCCATGCAGAACACTGTGAAAGATTACCTTGTGATCACGTGCTTCAACATGCACCTTCTTGCTCCAGGCAGATTTTTGCACTTTTGCAAACTCCGTGATAGACAGTTTACAACTGGTGAAGGTTGTGTCACAAGGGACACTGCACGTGCGTTAAAAGTTATTAATGAGGAAGGACACACATACTAGGAGAACCTGCAACACTTTGCTTTTGACACAGCCTATTAGGAAGGGCAAGATTCTGCTCTCTCCTCTCCTCTCAGCTGAGTTAACTGAGCAGAAACTGCTTTTGAAGTTGGAACTTAGGTTGCAGCAATGGAAATAAATGTAGGACAAAGGGGGAAAGTGGGAGGAGGAGAGTGAAAGTGCGGCATTTTAAAAGCAGCTTAAGAAGAGGGATAACAGAGAATTAATAGAGACTTGAAGGCCATTTCCTCACTACACTCTTATGGTACGATTATTCCACTTTCAACATCCTATGGAATCCTGGGAGTTGCAGTTTAGGGAGGTCCCTTTGAGGCCCCTCCCTAAACTGCAAACTCCAGGATTCCATAGGATGTTGAAAGTGGAATAATTGCACTATAAGAATGTAGTGAGGAAATGGCCTTTGTTATTGTGTTTCAAGTCATTTCAGACTTATGGCAATCCAAAAGCAAACTTATCATGGGGTTTTCTTGGCAAAACATGTTCAGAGTACGTTTGTCTTTGCTTTCATCTGAGGCTGAGAGAGTGTGACTTGTCCAAGGTCACCCAGTGGGTTTCCATGGCTGCAGCGGGATTCAGACCCTGGTATCCAGAATTGTAATCCATCACTCAAACTACAGTATCACGTTGGCTCTAATCAGGACTGTCCCTGCTAAACTGAGCCAGCTGGAGAGTACGCAACCCTAATAACTGAATTAGGCTAAAACTAGGTTAAACACCTTCTGGATCTCACGGGGCCTCTAGGAGAGAGTGATTGGTCCAAGGCCATCAATGTACTTCATAGCTGAATGGGAACTGTTCTCACTGAGCAAAACTAGCCCATTAAACATGATATCATACTGGCTGTCCTCTAATAGGGAAAACCCAGTTCCTAGATGTATCCTCATATTTCATTTAAATAAACCTTGAGTAATAATATTCATCCGCCAAATCCTTCATTAGCCTTTGGAAAGCCAGTATTTCTAAGAATGCAAACCAGAGTAATGCAAACTTTGGGGAGAGGGGTGCACATTAACCACATTGACCAATCAAGTCAAGAGGCTCAGGTTAACGTTTATAGCTGGCATCAAGCTCTGTGCACAAATACTGGCATTGATTCCTTATATTTCACAGGAGTTTAAAACAGTCTGTGCAGGCAGTCCAGGTGCCAGTAAATAATCCTGAGATCTCTACAGCCCAGTGCTGGTGAGAATCCAGACACAACACAGAAGCAATTAGCTCGGTGTTTGCTTTGAGGAAAGCATGTTTCGAAGGCAAAGAAAAGCCCCCTGCCAGCTGCATTTTCCAAAGCCACAGACTTGAGACTTGGGCAGTATCCCACCTACTTAGTCAAAGCAAAGAAGCTGTAGCAACTGCATTTACTGGATGCAGGATCATGGAAGCCACGTCCATGAATGGAATTTGCTGGGAAAAGGCTTAGTGATCCCTATTCCCAGAAGCTGCAAGGGATACCTCTAAAGCAATTCCCTCCCCATCCGCCCCGACACACAAATGGAGCCTGCTGCTGTTCACATGGCAACATTATTGCCTACAAATGCATTGAAAATGTCTCAAGTTTTGTTTTCATAGTTTGTTTCTAGAACAGAAGCAAAAGTGTGTGTGTGTGTGTGCGTGCGCACGTGAACATGTGTGTAAACAGGTATCCGACAGCTAAAAATGACCATTACACATACAATGGTATGTAAACATTTAAATGGTTAATGAGAACTTGGATGCATAGCAACTCTTAAACTTTTAAAGCTAGAAGTTTAGGAGCCTACAAACATGCAGTAGAAATTTCACCAATAAAACACGACAACCACACTTCAGAATGGTATATATCAAGTAAGGCATGAAGCTAGTGTGTTCCAGTATTTTCTTTGTACCATGCATGGCAGAAGACTTCTAACATGTGACTCCATTTGCTGATTCATTTATTTAATGTTATTGATAACCCAGCTCATCCCAAGAGGTTAATTGTTGTAATTAACAATATGTTAATTATAAAACTTCCAATTACATTGATTGCATCCCAGCTTTCCCCATCACATTGGAAGCCAATTTAAATAAAAAAAGATTTTATGTAGCTTCCAGAGTAAGGATTGATGGACACCAACTAAGAATGCCACACTGAACGTCTTTGTTTCCCTGCCTTGATGTAAAATGGTAAACCTAAGACTTTGCTCCAGGCTGTGATCTTACAATGATGGATAATTGATAACTGTGGTCTATTAGACATGCTGGCCCAGACCACTTGCGTCTTTCCAAATCATCACAGCTACCCTGTGCTGACCAATGGGACAACATAGGTTGAAATTGTTGCTTACTCCTTGCCTATGGGGAGGAAAAGGCAAAGTCATAGAACATAGGGGTCAGCAGTAGAAACATTTTTGTGCCATTGCCTCCATTCTTGTGCTTTCTCGCCAATTAAAGGTGTTTGTGAAGCTGCATCCTGGAAGAAGGGGGGGGGAGGAGGAGGAGGAGGAGGAGGAGGAGAATATGGGTCAGCAGGCATTCTGAAAGCCATGAAAGCATGAACGGGGAACAGGGTAGCTTTGTTTGTTTGCCAACTTAAACAAGAAAGGCAATTCCATCAAAATGTGTATGCCAGTGGGAATCCACATGAGTTGAATTCCAAGTAAGTGTAGGACTGTGTTCTTGAGTAGGTGGAGGTAAGCTTCCCTGGCTGCTCTTTCAGCACTCTTTCCAGTGTTACACAGAAAGTTGTTGTGGTGGAGCGCTGTTCAGTTGGTTGACCTTTGCTGTGTGGAACATCCTCCATTAGCAGTCCCCTTTCATTCAAAGGAGACACAGTGTGGATCCAATCCAGTAATTAGTTGTCAATGGCATTGGAACTATGTTGAGAAGCAGAGCTTGGAAACATTACCATTTGAGAAGTAGTAAAACTCTCAGAATTCTCAGCTAGCATGACTCCTGGATGAAGATGCTGGGAGTTTCGGTTCCCAAAAGTAACTTTTCCAAGCTCTGTCTTGAAGTAATATTGCATGAAACTCTTGCACAGCTTGGAGTGAGATGGACAAAAAATGCAGGCACTGTAGAAGTGTGATAGGATGAGACTGGAGATGGTTTACTCTGGCTTTCTGAAAGCATTTTGCCTATGACTAGGAATTTGCTAACATGCTACTATCCATTCCAACTTATGGCATATGGTGCAATGGCCTTGTTCCTTGTGCCAAGCCTAGAAACCATGTCAGTACAAGCCATCCTTTTTGCTAGTTATGCATACCAGTAAGATTCAGATGCCAAACCAAGATCTTGCCAGTCCTTATCTATGTAAATATCTTCACACGTTGTCAGTATCCTCTCTTTTTTATAATCAATGGGACAATCTTCAGCCAGTAAGAGGGGGAAAAAAGAACCATTGGCGTGAACTTTGGGGGAATAGGGAAAAAGGTTTCAAAGGTCAGAATAAATCAACAAGAATAGTAGCACTTTATAGTATCCTGTGGTAACTGATGCAGAAGTGTGACCTTTAATAATAACTGCATGAGATCATACAGCCATTCCCACCTCAATACCAGTCTAAGGGGTTCTCTCTGAAGGCAGAAGTCCAAAACTTTTGGTGGATGTAAAGTTGTGCATGATCGACATCCAAACCAAGTTTGTCCATCTGTCCATTGCTATATTTATATCCAGCCTTCTTCACAAACAGAGACTCAACATAGCTTACAAAGTAGAGAGAATTACAAATATATTAAGAAGTGTATTTCAAAAACAGAATAAATTGCCTTGTATCATGTGTGGTATCACATGAAATTACATTGTGGTGGGATAGGCTGTTCATACTTTCAGTGTTTTATATTACAGTATTTGCTACAAAATAAATCCAAGGAAATGAGATAATTCATCTTGCAGATTTGGGAGATGAAATAGAAAGCTGTGAATTTAACAGACAAAAACATGAAGTTTTTGAGGGAATAAATTGTTCTTCTCGCAGTCTGCCCAGCCATCCAAGTGCTTCTCAGAGTTATTTGTACAGACTGACATTTAATATAAAGGAGACTGTGGATTACATTTTTAGCTAAGTTTTGCTGCCATCGAATGAACAAACAACCTGTCATTTTTATTGTAAGACTGATTCTGGCCAAATCAATTACAGGATGCAAGTTCGCATTAGTGTTTCCTCTATAGAGGTTGTGTTTCTCAGTGGCGAGAAAGTCAGGAGACCCTATCAGGATCAGTTTTGTCCAAAGGACATAGCTGTGTTATTTTTGTAAAGCTCTCTTTATTTACACCTTTGTGAACTAAGAATAATGCAAAGGGACCTTGTAGCATTATTGAGACTAACTGAGAGAAAGAAGTACATAGCATACGCTTTGACAGAGTGGGTTGCATCCAATGAAGTACACCCTCAAGCCATTTCTGCTCTAGACAGTTATAGCGCTATTATTCCACTTTCAACATCTTATGGAATCCTGGGTTTGCAGTTTCGGGACGGGCTGACTGGCCCCTCCCAAAACTGCAACCCCCAGGATTCCATAGGATGTTGAAAGTAGAATAATAGCGCTATAACAGTCTAGTGCGGAAATGGCCTCAGTCTCCTTCATCAGATACAAACCAGTCTACAAAAGTGTATGCTACATATTTCTTTCTCTCAGTTAGTTTCAAAAATTCTACAAGGTCTCTTTGCATACTGAAGCAGACTACCAGGGCTATGTCTCTGAATGCTACGAATAATGGTTCAGGGTAAGACCTGAAGCAGTGCTACCTGCAAAACAGAATCAGTTTACCCCCTAAAGTCTGAAAGTCCTAGGAACTGCACCCATTCCATTTAGCCCAGCACTCTGTTTCCCAGAATGTTTGCTTGGTCCAACAGATGCTTTGGGAAAATCTCATAAGGAGTAGGAGGATGTGATCAGCTGTGCCCTTGATTGTCACATGTATCTGCTAGTGAAAAAAATGTCCCTGTTTCTAAATGTGCCCCGAAAAGATTGGTACAAATTTGGTTTGTTTGGCTAAAATCGCTATTCATCCTGGCTCCAGAATTTGTATAACTGAAGAGCTCTAGCCCCAAGGCAGATCCTCAAGGACTCTTCCATTTACTTCCTCCAACTGTCAAAATTGCTTTTTAATTCCTAATTCTTTATTTTCTGTCTTTTTAACAAACTACTGATACATACCAGAACCAATCCTAATGAGTTATTTCTTCTACTATCTGTGCTGAGGGACTTTCTTATAAAGAGTTTGATGCCCTTCATTCGGATCATCCTGCTTATTATTGATCTTTCAGGGTAAGCCATGCTTTTACATTTTCTGGATATTTCTGTTAATCTACAAAGTTTAATTCTCCCCCCCGCCACTTCACTTCTACCTCTTGCTTGTCTCTCTCCCTTCCTCTCTCTTCTCTCTAGCTCTCACAACCTCTTTTCCTTCACTGCATCTTTTTCTTAATGTATCCTTCTCCTTTCTCCTTTGCTCAATGCCAGGCTGTATTTGTATACGCTTAGGTCCATCTGACAGAAAGTATCTCCCTATATGAGCCTGCCCAGCCCCAGAAATCCTCCAAGGAGGTCTTTCTGTCAGCCCTACCACCTTCACAGGCATAGCTGACGAGGATGCAAGGTAGGGCCTTCTCAGTGGCTGCCCCTAGGCTCTCGAGCTCTTTGCTCAGGGAGGCCAGAATGGACTCCTCCTTGCTGTTCTTTCATTGGCAGGTAGATGGCTTTTTTATTATTATTCCAACAGGCTTTTAGAACTAAAGGCTTTTTTAAAAAAAAAGGCTTTAAGAGGTGTTATGTTTTAATTATATGGCTTTTATTTGCTTTTTATTATTTTAATAGTATTTTTTAAATTGTGTTAATATTATACATAGTTTAATGCTGTTTTGATGTGTATCTTTTTTGCATTTTTTTGCTATATTGTACTTGTTTTAAATTGTAATCTGACTCAAGTCCCAGTTTTGGGAAAAAGGAGAGGTATTAATAAAGATAAAGATGATGATGATGATGATGATGATGATGATGATGATACTTTGGTGGGCCATCTATTCTCCAAGAGTTTTGCTTGCCTGACTACACATATGGTACACCCAAGTGACTCATCTGAAGAGTGGCTGGAATATTCTCCTGAGCAAATGCATCAAGGGTAAGCATTAAAATACTACTGTTCCCCATGCTAATTTTCTATCTACTCATCTTTCTCTAGCTGTCTTCTTTTTTCCTTACTCACTGCTATTGGAGAAGGTAGTTGGGTTATATGGCATGTAAGGGCTGTAGCAGGCTGGGGAGTCTCCTGTACTTTGCTACAAAACGAAAAGCATTTTGTTCTGAGAGGCTAAATGATTCCTTTGGTTTGGCTTGCCTGTTGGACTCATCTGTACTACAATAATACTTGAGTCAAGAAGGCACTTCTAACATACAGCACAATAGTTTACTCTGTGCTTTGAGTCATTTCTGAATCATAGATGGAAAGCTAGATGGAAATGCTAGAAGCCTGTTCTTGAGGCAGGTGTAGAATCTCAGGGCAGAACCTTTTAACCAGCTACTGTTGCATATAGTTCTGAACTGTATTTTCCAAGTGCAGTATCCAATACTGGATCTCAGGGGGTAGGAGCAAAAGAATCCAGCAGAAATGGGAGGCGTGATGTCACTCAGTACTGCAGCCTTCTGTGTACCTTCCAAAAACTTGGTGCAACCCTCAGAGTGAGAAGAGATGGTTGTTTGGCCAGTGCAATGCTGGATTTAGGCCAAGATCTTTTCCAAGAGAGCTCAAAGTAATGTTTTATGTTTTCCTTATTATAATTAGGAAGAGCAAAATAGCAGAATTGTGAAATTTGATTTTGTAAGTGTCCCCCTCTTTTTTCTTAGTTGGATGCATTAACTGTTACAAAGGGGTTCAGATTATAGAGGAAAGGATTCATGCTGCTTCTCCTTAAAGAACTCCCTGAAACATCACTTTCCTTATTCCTTCCTGGTTAAAAGCCTCTTAGCCTTCTATCTCAAGATTCTTAGGTGAAGTAGGTCCCATGAACTCAAGTAACTTATACCTAAGTAAAATGCATAAGGCTGGGGTCAAGAAATACATATTTTTCACTGCATTGTATTTTGGGTTTTGTTTTGTTTGAAGATGGGTTGGAGACATACACTCTCCAACATTTCACAGATGAAAATGGGACGTGTGGGCTGCCTGAGGGGGAAGAGGGGGGTAAGAAATGTGGAGGAAAGAAGGAAACCAAGGTGGGAAATGGGAGGAGGAAGACAAAGAAAAATGCTACAAAGAGAGAGGAAGAACAACAAGGAAAAGAGAAAAGTGGGGTGGGAAAAAATGGCAAGACAGTGGTGAGTGGCATGGAGATAAGAGAAATAAGAGGAGGAGTTGAGGTGGGAGGGCGGTCAAGAACTTTGGCCAAGCAAACTGAGGAGTCTGGGAGGGGCACCAAGATTGTTTTCAAAAGAGAAATAAACCAACAAAATTGATGCAAACAAGCCAGGACCAAGGGAAGAAGGAGCAAGAGAGAGGGACCAGCAATGGGGTGATGGTGGAAGAGGAGAAGGAGGAAGAGGAAGAGGAGCAGATTTGTTAATGGGATAAATAAAAAAAGACAGAGAATAAAATGAGAAGGAAAACTAAAAGAGCAAAGGGAAAAGAACAGGCAGAGAGAAAAGACAGAGAGAAAAGAAGGGAAATGATGAGAAAGAAAGTAAGGTTGAATCTAACTTATGGTTCTCCTATCCTAGGGTTTTCTTGGCAAGATTTCTTCAGAAGCGATTTGCTGTTGCCTTCTTTGCAGGCTGAGAGAATATGACTTGCCCAGCATCACCTAATGGATTTCCACAGCTGAACAGGATTCTGAATGTGGGCTCCCAGAGTACTAGTCCCACACTCAAACCACTACCCCAGACTGAGTCATGAAAAAGACAGACAGGGAGAAAAAAGGGGGAAAAGAGACAGAGAGAGGGAGAGAGAGAGGAGAGAGAGAGAGAGAGAGAGGTGAGGAAGAAAGAAATGAAGGAGGGGAACAGCTCCAAAACGGACAAGAAAGTGAACTAGAAATTTCCCCTGGGGGTGAGCTCACCAAATCCAGAAGCCTGCCAAAACTGGAATGTGCTACCAGTGCCCAAAAATGTCAACATGGGGACAGCCCAGACATGGGGGGAAATCCACCCACCACTGAAAGCCCTGAACTGAAAATGATTACACAGCCACCCAGAAAAGGTGGGGAGGGGTGGAAGTCCCCACAGAGAGGCAAATGATGTGGAAGGAATGAAGCAGGAGGGAGGAAAGCTCAAAGAAGAGAGAAGAAAACACAGAAATGAAGGAAGAGAGAGCCATACTTACCTGGCCAGAAATGTACTGGGGCAGGTCATGTTTGCAATCCAGGCCTGGTGGACCTCAGGAGTAGATAGTACAGCCTTCTCACAGTGATGTCCAGCTGAAAATGGCTGATCAGGAAGCCTAGAAGTTGAAGCCCTGGTGTTTTGTTTTGTTTTGTTTTTTTGAGACCCCATGTCAATGCAAGTTTTGGTGCAATAGTTCATCAGGGAGATCTTGTGAGAGCTGTGAATCATGGCCATCATGAGATATTCCTTTCCTAGTGCAATGTTGAACAGGTTATGCTGGGTTGTGACACAAAGGTGTCGTCCCCTCGTGCGAATAGGTCTCCTCTGCATTCCCAGTGAACGGATGGACATTGCAAAGAGGAAAAACTACCAGCACCTTTTTATACCCATTGAGAAAGCAGGAAGGGGGATGATTAAACATGGCTGTTCCAGTTAAACTGGGACCAGTTGCAGAGTATGGAGATAATTGTGAAGAACCCTGAGAGGGGGGACTTAGCAATGGAGCACCCTAGCAACCCTTGGGATTTAAATGGATTGGCTGTTAGAATTGGATCCCAGGCTAGCCAGAGGGAGGGGCTAGATGGGGGAGTGAGTAACTGAAATTAAACGGAAAGAACGGAGAGCTTGGAGTTGAGAGAGTGAAAGATCCATCTGAAAGAGAGAGAGAGAAAAGAGGGTGCTTGCTGGTTTAAATATACAATTGTTGGGCTATTTGCTAATCTTTAAAGTGTCCTTACCTTTTCCCTTGTCAGTATGTTAAATAAAGATTTGTTTCTATTTTTTTATAAATAGCATCTCAATTGAGTGACTCTTTGTTTTGGATTGGTTGCACATACTACCACCAGTGACACAGTCTTTGGATAAATAAACCCCTGCTTTGCCCGATATCTGAAAGGGTGTGGATTTAGGGAAAGCAGTTAGGGAGATAAACTGGGAGAGGAAGCCAGTGAGGGACCAAAGTTTAGAAGGGTGTTGCATTCTCTAAGAAGGAAAAGTTTATAGCAGACCTGAATGTCATAGCCCTGGCTTGGTCCAGAGATCTCCCTGGTTTTGGTCCTGATTCTGGTCTTGACAATAATTTGTAAAATTAATTGAAAGGCTATCTCTTTTTGGTCAGTCAATACCAATTTTTAAAACAGAAATATGAAAGGGAAGAGGAACAGAGACACATTTGCTTGCACATGTCTGCTACTGAATGCCACTTAAGTATGGTTATGTATTTTTCATTTTTTAAAAAGTTAGGCTCAGCTGCAACAGAAGCAAACTGAAAGCTAGATTAACTGATGAAAACAGGCAGTTCTTCTACATGCCCCAAAGCTTCCATGAAATAAGCTGCAATCAACATGCACAAAAGACCTGTACCGGCATGTTGTGACAACAGATTTGTGTCACACTGACACTGCACAAGTGGCTAAAGCAAGCATTGGTTACAGTATTGGAAAGTGTCCACAACTGCTGGCTTATTTGCCAATTTTTGGTCACTTTATTGGTTCAGCTAGGAGTTTGTTGGATGTCTGATTGGCATGCTTTGATAAATCAAGCCAGTCTTGGTGGGCACACTGTAATCTGCCTCCTATTGAGTGTCCCTGGAATATGTGGTGGACAGTATTTTCATATTCATAGAAAGACTATTGCTCATATGTCCCCAGATTGTTTCATGTGTTCTGAAAGAACTGGTGCTTCTTATCTTCTGCAGGCGATGAATAAGACTCATCTTGACGTTTGAGATGGGGAAGCATAGTCCTTAGTCACCATGGAGCCTATGCCTGCTTTTGGTAGCCAGTTTCCCTTTTTGCTCATGATAGCTCCATTTTCTTGTGTCAAGTGTCTTCTCAGTTTGTTTCAGAAACAGGAGATGAACAATGAGGTACATTATTGTGGCATCTGGATGTGATGGCTGAGTCAGTTTTGTATCTGTGATGGAGAAGAGGAAAACCAAGTTGTTCCTGAAAGAGTGCTCATTTGGTTATAGATTTACTGTCTTTTGCTAAAGCACAAAACAAGGCTATTCAGAGGATTCCCCCCCCCTTTCTTATTTTACAGTATAAAGCAGAATGGGGGAATCTGTATGTTGGGGCATGTATGCACACCTTTCCAGTTTGGTGTATAAATGTCTCGGACTTCATTTTTCCTTCTAGGAATGTGCAACTCCCTAAAAAAAGAGGACAATTGCTGGGAATTGGGAGTTCCTGCTGCAGTCAGAATTGTATTGTCTTCCAATGGGTATGGAATAAACCAGAGAGTACATCACTTCCCTTGTTTGACTACGTAGGCAGAAATGTGGTTTATGAATACAATAAAGCACTAAGTACGCACATGTGGCCCAATTGCTGAGCAAATCTGAGGGGACATATCCTTTTCTTCTGAGATGCTAGCTGATAATACAGGCATAATCTTTTCTTCTTGTGGTTTTATGAAGGTCAAGTAAATAAATATATGAAGGTATGTACTTATATATTAAATTTACATTCTGAATTCCACTAAATAGTGTTCATGGCAGCAAATGTATTGCCTTTTTTTTTCTTGGCATGAAAGTCTTCTCTCAGGTATGAAACACTATAATTTTTTAGTTTGCATTAATTATTAAAAATGTTTGTGTGGGTTTACACAAGCACTTTAAAAAATTAACTACACAAATTGAAAATATTTAAATCAGACGAAAACAACTGTTTAAAGCCGCAGACAGCTAAAATAACCAGGGTAGCCACCCCAAATTTTAAGAACAACAGTCTAAGCTCCCCAATGGAAACTCAAACGGGATGGAGCCAGCTTGACTTTCCCTAGGAGGGGGATCCACAACTGAGGTGCTGCTATAAAGCCCTGTCATGTGTACCCACCAGCCTAGCCTTGTGGGGTGGCAGGACACGCAACAGGGCCTCCGCTGGAGATCTTAAATTTCAGGCAGGCTTTTGTGGGAAGAGGCGGATTTCAGATATTCTGGCTCTTAGTCAAAACCAGCACCTTTAATTTAGTTTGGAAACAAACTAGAAGCCAACATAGTTTTTGGAAGACTGGTGATGTACAGTGTGCGAAACGCTTCCCAAACAGTAGTTTTGTCATTGCATTTTGCACTAGCCATAGCTTTTGCACATTTTTCAATGGCAGTTCCATGCAGAGCACATTATACATCTAAATGGGAGGCACCATGGTTATATGAGAAAATAGGAACCATATTCACAGTCACTGAATTAGAATTTGCATCCATAGGCATGGACTGATCTTGTAGGTAGGATGTCCTTGCAACCATATTTGGGGTGTTTGCGCGCATGCAAAATATCTTCTGTTTTCAGTGATAAGCATTTTCCTCTCCCGTATTTGCTTTAAGTACAACTTGTAATTTTGAAAATCACCTCACAAGCTCCATTGAAGGTGTTTACAATGGTGTGCAAAATGGCAAGTTATGCTAAGGATGAAGGCATCCTCAAAGAAAAGGGTATTGCTGAGGGAAAGAAAAAAATGAATCCCAGTTGCACGTGTACTACTCACGCACAGCAGAGTCCTGAAAGCATAGAAGTCTTATACTGCTTTGATGGGGAGTGTGAGATGAGATGCTTCAATGGTAAATTGGGGGAGGGGGAGCATCCGTGTGCATGTTTTTTCAGATGTGAGCCCAGCTGCATTCAGTGGGGATTGGTTCCTGAGTACGTTTAAGACCGCACCCCAAATAATCTTGACTATCCAATCTCGCGAAGAGCTGACCTAGGAAAGGACAAACGTTGACACATTGCTCCATTCACTTGATAACCGGCTGGAAGTGCCTAGTGGGTGGCTTGGTAACTGCCTGAAAGTGCCTTTGTGGGTGGTTAATGGGACGACGCGTCCCTCCGCGTGTTTCATCGCACTCTGCACTTTTTCGCGGGCGACTGACTTGAGGGACAACCCTCTCACAAGGCGGACGGCAGCCTGACACGGGTGGGGGGCCCGGCCCACCGTAAGGCGAGCCCTGGTGCGTGCCTATGTCTCTCCCCCTCCGTGTTTGAGCCAGGGTGAAGGGCACGTGAGAGGCGGGCCGTTCCCCGCTTCAGTCCGGATGACGTTATCTTCTGACTGGGCCTTATCCACCTGAACCAAGTGGGAAACGCGTCCAGTCCCTCTGGCCGACTCGACCAAAGGGGCCAGGTGACGCACTATTCGCCAGGAGGGCATATCTGCGCGGGAGTGACAGTTTGAAGCGCATTCCCCACCTCGCGCCAGTGGGTGACCGACCAACTTAGGCGGCGCGTCATGTTCCTCCCCTCGCGCGCGGGCGGCCGGGCGCGCGCTCGCGCCCCCCTCCGCGTGACGAACACACTTCTTTCCGCTTTTGTGTACCCACACGCACACACACCATACACGCGTGCGCGCTCACACGAACGTGAGGGGAAGGGGCGAGGTGCCTCCTTCCCTTTCTCTCTCGCCCTTCCCCGTTTCGTGCGGGTGACCACGACACTCGGTCCTCCTCACGGAAAGGAAGCGGCGGGAGGCTAAAGCGAGGCGGGGTCACATGCTGGCCTTGTGGGTGGCCAGGCGCCGCCCAACGACGACGACGACGACGGAGACGACGAGGACACGCTTCTTTCGGTCGTTCCGGAGCGTCTGAAGGAACCCCGTCCGCCGCCTGCCCTCCTCGCCGAGAAGAAGCCGTTCCCCCGCGTCTGCCTCCGGCACCCCGCCCCCGCCCCACGCTCCTCCGCGGCTGGCGCGGGGGTGCGTGTGTGGGGGTGCACGTTCCCCTTTCCCTCGCCCCAGCGGAGCCCAAGGCCGGGCTGCCCGGATTGGCCGGGGAGGGCCGCGAGCTCCGCCCGCTCTAGCCGTGCTTGCCTTGGCTGGGAAGGCAGGCAGGCAGGCAGGCAGGCAGGCAGCGAGCGAGCGAGCGAGGGAGGGAGCGAGGGAGGGAGGGGAGCGGGGTGCTGCCGCTGCTGCTGCTGCGCTCCCTAGTCTGGAGCGGGAGCCTGGCAGCGGCAGGAGCGGCGGCGGCGGCGGCGGCTGAAGAGCAGGCAGCCGGAGCCTGCTGGTCAGAGGCGGCGGCGGCACCCGTCGCCCTCCGCTCCTTGTGCGCAAGGCAGAGGGCCCCCCCGCCTCGACCGATCCATGACCATGGGCGACAAGAAGAGCCCGACCAGGTAAAAAGACGAGGGGGCCGGGCTGACGGGGGAAGAAGAAGGCAGGGAAGTAGTGGCGCTTCGTGGAGCAGGCGAAGGATTAAAAGAGGGAGCTCTTTCTAAGATGGAGGGTTGGTGTGGTGTGTGTGCGGAGGGGGAAGGGAAAGGAGTGTGCGCGGGTTCCAGGCAGAGCCCCCCCCCATTTCGCTTTTTTATGCTCTGGGGAGACGGTGTGCTGGGGGAACTAGGCCCCGGGGTGCTGGTAGGGGAGGGGGCTCTTAAGATGGAGGAAGTGGATAAGGAGGAGAGCTTGTTTGCTTGCCCGCCTGCCTCCTAGCCAGGTACAGAAAACTCCTTGTTTTCAATTGTGTTGGGAGGAGGAACGGGAGGGTGGAGGGGCAGGAAAAGCTGGAGCTCCTTGTGTGGTAGGATGTAGTGGAGGAGGCAGGAGGGCGGCTCTGTTTTGTGCCCAGGGTGGCTCTTAAGATGGAGTGTGTAAAAGCGAGGAGGAGGGCGAAGTGTTTGTGTTTCTCTCTCTCTGTTGGTGCCAGGGCTAATCTGGTGTTAGAGCAGCTATGGCGGCTCCTCACTCTCTTTTTCTCTCGCATACACACACTCTTCATCTCCTCACACTGACTTCTTCCAGACAAAGGGAGATTTAACAAGGTAAAGGAGACAGACAGACAGACAGACGGAGGGGGCGCATGGAGGGACACGCCTACAATCCTTTAAAGTACAAACACCCCGTCCTCCCCCCTCAACACACACAAAAAGAAGAAGAAGAAAGAGGAAAAAAGAGGGAGGGCAACAAGCGCTCTGAGATACCTTCCACCATCCTTCCTTTGCTTGCCCTTCCAGATTCAGTGGGTAGTCCTAGTATGAAAATCGGTTGTCTTGAGATTGAAGATTGAGGGGAAACGTTCTCGTTTTTCTTTTGCTAAGCGATGTGGTGATGGGCAAGGTTGGGTACAGGGCAGGATGTGTGTGCCATGAGAGGATAAAACAAAGTGTGATTTTAGGTAATAGATGCCCTCCCTCCCATCTGCCCCAGTTCAAAATGTGGTTCCTTTTCAGGCAAGAAACAGGAAGGAGGCAGGCAAAACAAAGTGGAGTATAGCGTGAAACAACCTAGTTATATGATTTCGCACCTAATGCATATTTTATTTCTTCTCTTCTTACCCCCTTCGTCCCTCCCCCTTTCCTGTATATACTTCTCAAGGCCAAAAAGGCAAGCAAAACCTGCAGCTGATGAAGGTTTTTGGGACTGTAGTGTCTGCACCTTTAGGAACAGTGCTGAAGCGTTTAAATGCAGCATATGTGATGTCAGGAAAGGCACCTCTACAAGGTACATTGACACATTAAATTCAGTTGTTTGTCTCATTTAATTGTTATGATGTTGACTTGTTGATTTACTGTTGTGGTAGGAGCAAGAAGTAATTCCCTTTGAAAGAATGTTTAAACCTGTGTTTTGTGTTATGACCTTTCAGGTACACATTAAAAAGAAATGTTTTGCAGATAAATAATAATTGATGCTGTTTGAGATATGCCATGCTATGTAGGGGAAAAGAGGTTGCTGGGCCTCTTTCAGGTCTTTGAGGTATGACTGGAAGCTAATTTTTCTGACTCATTTTGGTTTAGTTTTTTTTTTAAGCCTATGAGAACTTTCTCCCCTGTTTTCTAAGGACTGCTAGAATAAATAAGACCATTGTACAAAAGAAGCTTCAAAAATCTTGTTTTCTTGATTTTCTGGAATGTTAGTTTTGTGTAAAATGAAAGAGCTTTGTACAAAACAAATGTCCTCCAAAACAACTTAAAGAGCCTATACTTGCAAAGACATCAAGTTATGTTTAGGGGAACTTCTGTGGTGTTTCACTCTTAACAGATGCACTTGTGCCACAGAAGTGTAGAAACACTGTAGATTTCCAAGAATAGGAGAAGTCATCCTTCTTGTTGGTCAACATATATAGATTTCTAATAATTCTTTCAAAGTGTTTAAATGACATGGATGGCTTAGGTGTTTCTTTCAGAACAGTGGGGCTGACAGCGGTCTTAACTGTGCGTTAGGTGTTCTTTGTATTTCTCCACAAGACTTGTGGAAAGTTGTAAGCATTTTTAGAAGGTTGTTGGATGATTTTTATGCAGATGAATATTGTCTTTTTCTGTGGGAGGACTCACTTATGTGACTTTGTAAAACAGACAGCAGGTTGACTTTATGATTTGATTGGGGTAGTTGAGAATGTATTCCTTTAAAGTTTTGTGTAAATCGCAGTTGAGACCAAAATACGTATATCTTCAACCAGAAAAATCATTCTTGCTCTAAAGTTTCTGTGTCAAGCACATTAATTTGATAACATAGGATAAAACTCTATAACATTTATGTCACTACTTCTTTTAATCATTTGTATCCCACCTGTTCCCCAGGGTGGTGGCTAAGTCTACACATCCATGCTATTGTGGATGACATTGGGTTTAACTGTAAAGTCTAAAGTATATCATAGTTACTAGTATTCTAGCTAAATCCACCTGTGGCTATTTCATGCAAATATAGTGATTTTATTTTGGTACAGTCTGTTGTTAGAATAAACTTGCAGGATCAGCATTTTCTAGATGTTGTTTAACAAGTATGGGCAACTGGCAGTTTGTGGATTTGATCTCCTGCCTGGAACAACTTTATGTAGCCCAACCATATTTTAGTGCTGCTAAAAAATTGACCCTAGTTTCAGTCATAAGGAGGAGAATCTGTGTTTTAAGCTTGTAAGAAGTAGATTCTAAATGTAAGTAGTATATTTTGTGTTTATGAGTGACCAAATTAATGAAGCAAAATATACTTCCAAGTCCCTGAGCTACAGTTTCCTTGAGGGATATAGAAGTTGAGTATTTCCTGTGTTTCCTGTATATAAAAACTTGTATGTGCTCCTTATTTGTTAAATAATGGGGGTGGGGTTGGCTTTTCAAGCCAAAAAAAGAAAAGAAAAAGAATAAAACAAAACAAAAAACCCTGTCCTATAAACAGTTAGGGGGCAGGGTGAGAAGAAAAAGTATGAAACTCTAATCTCATTTAATTATATAATTTATTCTGAAGTTGTACAATAGTGGAAAACTTTCACTGGAAGCATAGATATCATTGCTTGTAAGTGATTATTAGAAGTAGAAAATTGTTTTGTTAATTTCCTATTATAAATTGTTTACAACAGAATAAAGATACAATACAAGGTTTCTATTCCTATCTTCTACCTGCCTGTGTGAGTCTAGTTTCCCCAAAGTCAATATTAAGTGTGCTTAATCCATTCCTTCAAGAAAATATGTCACTTTATGCTTTTTAATAAGTGGGTATCAGTGCTATTTATGACATTTCATAGTACAGGTGTATTTTTAAGTGTCATATATAAACTGAAACTAAATGATGTAAACAACTGGCAGTAACTGAATACTGAATTTTATCTTGAGTTCCTGATTGAGGCTCAAGACTGAGAGTTACTGGAGCCATTTCTGCATGACAGGGCTGTTCCCCTAGAGGAATGGGATGGCAGCAGTCGGCTGGTTGTGCTTCCACATGACGTCATCACCATCCTACTGCCATCTGGTCCCCAACTATCATGCCTGCAGACTGTTCACCTAACGGATTAAATCCATTAGGTGACCACAAATGCTCAACACTCCCATCCTTCCCTGACTTGCAGAAGGGAAGGGGGCAGCTGCAGTGTGAAGGGAAGGGGCGGGTCTCCTGCACTTCCTTTCTCAGCCAGCCAGTGGTGTGCAGACAGGAGCAATGGAGACCCATGGCAGTCCCGGCAGAAGCACTGCCAGGATTGGCTCAGGATGACGCGGAAGAGCGTTGTCATGCAGAAATGGCCTGGGTGTGATGCGTGCTGGTATCTATGGGGAAACTTTTTTTCCCCAAAGGCAGTTAGTGTCTGAAAATGATTGTACAAATTAGTTGGCTACTACATCTAATGTTTGCATCTAATGACACAATCTATTTGCATATTTCTGTTACAGAAAATGTCTTGCTGATATTTACTAACAGAACTTCAGATAACTCAGCTCTTCACAATATCAGTGACAAACTAGCAGTTTTTGAGTGGTGATACTTAGATTAGAGACAGAGCTAGAGTGTACAAAAATAGTAACTTGTGACTGTTTGTAATGGGTTGGGTCCAGTTTTAGATATGAGCAAGCTAGCAGAGGTAGATTTCCCACCCACCCACAAAGCAGATTTGCCAGCAATCCCCATATCAAGTGCTACACAGTATAGGTGTATTAAGTTGGTAGGCTGTGTTATTGAAATTAAGATAATCCCAGAAATTTGGGGAGGTGACGTTTTGGGGAGAAAGAAGCAAGTTGCTTCCTCAGCCCAGTTGCACATGCACACGTGTGCTATCATTGTGTGAATAGCAAAGACAAGGTGTGCTTGCATGTGTAAAATATTAATATTAATGCAAGAAAATATTCTAAGGATATATTACTTGGGATGAAAGCATTCTTTATCCTTCGTTTTGGTCTATATTGTTGATTCAGCTGTACAAATCTTGGGAAATTGATCGTGGGAGGACAGTAGTAGTAGCTGTATTTGCAGCTGGTCAGCTTGTGGAGATTAGCTAGCTTCAAATCAGGGGCTTGCAGTGTGGCTTCATACACTTGCTAGATGGCTTTGGGTTGTGTTTTGAGGGCTGTTGTGAATGGTGAACTAATTAACCTTTGAGGAGTCAGTGTGTTTAGGGGAAGAAGGGGTGGTTCATGACGGAAAGTGAAAGTCTCTCATGGTTTCTGAGTCAAAAAAAATTGTCCTGCAGTTTCCAAATGAGTTTAATATAAAATAGTGATTTATAATTATGATGTGGCAAACATATAACTGATATGAAACTACTCTTGGATATAAGTTACTGATTGTACCTAATGTTCTTTAAATTTCAAAAGCATACTTGCAGTTTATCCATGTTTAAGTTCTTAAGTGTTCTAGTAACATAATATTGGAGATATCTCATCCATAATTTTTTTATTATTTAGATGTCTTAAATTGTGTTTTTAGAACATACAGTGCAAGGGTAGTGACTTATTGGAAAGACATGTCAGTTAAAGCCATTCCTATCTTGTACCCTGAAGATTGCAAGCTATCCACCACACCCTTACATTAAGTGTTTTTGGCTTCTCTGATGAAGAAAGAAGAAGCTGGAAAAAGAGAAATGGAAATAATCTAGAGATATAAAGAGACTATAACAGGACAGAAGGATTGGAATGCACAGGAGACATAGTGTAGCTTATTGCTGTAGACTTTCACCTTGTTTTCTGGAGTGTCAAGCTTGTGAGGGCTGTAAAAATTTTTGACATTTCTAAGAGATGCATTAATGTTTGAAGAACTAGTCCTGCAGATGACTGAGGAAAATATTTTGGATTCTGAACCTTTTGGTATCGGTTTTAGGGCTCATTGGAGTTTTCCAAGTTTTTTGTTTAAAACTAAATAGCTTAACCACAACAGACAATAAGGAATAGCTGTATATTGTTGTTATGCGCTTTAAATTTATTTCTGACTTATGGCAACCCTAAAGTGAACCTATCACAGAATTGGCAGAATTTGTTCAGAAGGGGCTTGCTCTTGCCTTCCTCTGAGGCTGAGAGAGTGTGGCTTGCCCAGGGTCACCCAGTGGGCTTCCATACCTGAACAGAGATTCGAATCCTGGTGTCCCAGTGTCCTGGTCCAACTCTGAAGCCACTACACCATGCTGACTCTCTATTTTATATATATACATTCACTTTTAATAGTTATTTGCAGAGTTTAATGAAAAGTTAAGTCTTCTGCAAGATCTGTTTTTTTTTCTCTTTCATTTGATGAGTTTCTGTGCAGTTTGAAAAAGTTAGTCTGCAGTTCTGTACCTGCTGGGAGTTGATCCCACTGGATGTACTGGAATTCACTTCCATGTACAGGTACACTTCAGTTAACGAAGTAGATATTTCTCAGGTGTTACTATTGTAACAGAAAATTTGGTACCAGAAGCAGAAATAACATGAAAAAAATAGGGAGAGGTTTCAATACCACAAAAAAGGAGGGCATTCCACATGTTTTAGCAAACTTTGTGTTAGAAAGTAACAGTATGCACATTTGAAGTGAAACAATGAGGTCAGGTGAGCCTTGCATAGTAAACAAACTATTTGGAAGGTTCTAGAGGCTGCTATAAATCTTCTTTTAAAGTGCATCCAAGGAATTTTTTTTCTTTCACCAGCCTTCGGTTTTCTTATTTCCGTTTTGGTAGCCAAGCATACAGATCTGTGCTTTTTATGCTGGGGGACATGGTGAGGCAGTCTTATCTGCTTTTTCCTTTTCTTTCTGTTTTGTTACTCACACATGCTGGATGAGGGATTCTGCTGTTTACCTTTCCTGTTGTAACACACAGCTACAGTAGAATCAGCTAGAGTAGAATCCCCTTCTTTCCCAAGTTAGGCTTTATTGTATTATTTACTACGTACATACTGCTGCAACTCAGCACCCCAAGTTTGTGTTTCTCCAGCCCTCCAGCCTAAAACATTTTCTACTATCTGTTCCCATGTAACAACTTTTAAATGTATTTTGGCCACATTTCTATTGTGGGAACTATACATTGTTTTCTGTTATTTTTTTTAAAAAGAATTTTCTTGTTTTGTTAAATATACCATGTTTGGGTATAACAGTAATCCAGAATTACTGAGAAGTGAGCATCTAATTCAGTTGCCACTACCTGGCTCTTCCCATTGATGGGAGGAGCTAAACGAACTGAAAACTTAAAAAGCAAATGTATCCTGTTATGGACAAACCAGATTTTGATGTGTTCTTGTAGCAAATCAGAGACTGAAGCAGGGGTTGACGTTTGTGTGGAGATAGACTATTTCTGGTTTGTTAGGAAAGTAACGAACCAGGTTCCAGGGTTAGACATCATAGGAAGCATTTCTTTCCATCTTAGCTGTGTTGCTTCTGCTAGTGGGAAGAATCACATGAGGGTGATGAACCAGTGTATACAAACACACTGCACAATGAGCAAAATAAGCCAAATCTTTCAGAAATTTTTAACGTAAGTTAGCCATAGGCACAACTCTTGTTTTTTTTAATTTGCCATATTATCTGACTGTGCTATAATATCTTGATTGTGATTCCAGCAGGATACTATCTTGAGAAATCAGTGTGAACTCTTTTAAGATTGTTTTTGTGTTCACAATTAACTGCACAAATACTTCTGGAAAAAGTGACACATTACAGTTGTTTTTAGCAGTGTGAGTCCTACCTTTTTCTTAAAGGGGCAACCTAAACCTAAGTTAACCCTGTGTGTATGTGCGTTCAAGTTGCCCGTCAACTGACAGCGACCCCATGAATTGCAGGGGGTTTTCTTAGACAAGAAATACTCAGAGGTGGTTTTGTAGTTCCCTCCTCTGAAATATAGCCTACAGCACCTGGTGTTTGTTGGCAGTCTCCATCCAAGTACTAACCAGTCCAAACTCTGCTTAGCTTCCAAGCTCAGATGGGATCTAGTGCCTTTAGGGTATTTAGCCCTGCTAAATGAACCCTGACAGCCAGCATGGTGTAGTGGTTTGAGTATTGGACTATGACCCTGGAGACCAGGGTTCAATTCCCTGCTTGGCCATGGAAACCCACTGGGTGACCTTGGGCACATCACACATTCTTGGCCCCAGAATACACTGTGATAGGTTCGTGTTAAGCTAGCCATAAGATTTGGGAGCACATAACAAGAAGTTAATCCTAGTCTCATAAAAAGCAAAAGATGAAAGCCTGGTTTAGAAAAACAAAAACAAAGGATAGGTGCAAGTATAATGGTGCTAAATTCTCTTGTCTGCAGCTTGTATACTTCTCTGCCTGCTTGATTACTACTCCTCCAAGATTTGTTTCATCCAATGCTAAGAGTGAACCTGGATAAAATGGGGGTGGGGGACTATAGAGAAAGGAGTAGTTTAACACAAGGAGGATTTAGTTCCCTTTGCTAGTGTTCTCTTTTTGCTCTAAAAATAAGATTTCTCTTCCCTTGTCTAACTGGAGGGTCTTTGGTGTCTTATTTAGCTTTCTTCTCACTAGGAAAATGTGGGAGGGCAGTTGGAGAAATACTCAAGAGCTGTCTTGGTGTTCATATTCTCTTTTTTTATGTTTTACTAAAGACTCTTCTATTATGAGAGAAAATGCTAAGAGAGAGTTCCTGTTATTTCTTACATGTTGGTATGTAGCTGTTTGTTGGTATGGAATGAATGAATAGTAACCATTTAGTAGAAGTTTGATCTTGGCTAAGTTGGCCTAATGTCTTATGAATTTGTGATGCTATGCGTAGCAGTCCTGAATCATGCAGTATAACCTATGGGAATGCAGTATTATTTCATTGGAGTACATATAGTACTGGAAATCTTGCTTTTGTAGGATAGGGCAGTATGACCAGAAAAAATGGGATTTGTTTCATATTGTCCTTCATTCCTAACATTTTTTCTCATTGAATTGGATTGAAATGATAAGGCAAGAATTTATCATGAATGAATTCAGATGGTTATTGTAATTGATTCAAAAGGATAAGACGTGTGTAGAAATAGATATTTTAAAATGTTTGTGGCCAACTTATTTGACAAGTGGTCCATACTTCACTTCTAGAATAAAAGATGGTGGTAGAAGTGTAATACTGCTATACAAAGTCATCTCAGCGTATATAGCATGTTACAGAATAGTATAAATGAGAAAAGAGTGATCATTGCACCTGAGAGCTTACAAGTTAAACTCCAGTATTTGGAGTATGGCTAGTGACAAGGAGACAAAAAGATAGAGTTCAACATGTAAAATGATAATATAACTGATTTTTGGCATAGTTGGCTGTCATTTTAAAAGCACAAAATCCAAAGTATGCATGATTGGCATCTACATCTTTCATTTAACAGTATTCTCTAAATAATCTCAGTATATTTGGAAGTAGTCACAGTGTATAAGTACCCTGCAACCAGAAATTCACATCGTAATAAACCACGTGGAAGATAATTGAGGAGAGCCAGTGTGATCTAAGGGTTTGAGTATTGGAGTGAG
The DNA here is from genome assembly GCA_030412105.1 of Cyclura pinguis. NCBI lineage: Eukaryota > Metazoa > Chordata > Lepidosauria > Squamata > Iguanidae > Cyclura > Cyclura pinguis. Next base: position 60,107,962 of record CM059600.1, on the reverse strand, counting down.
GACCCTGGGAGACCAAAGTTGGAATCTTCACTTGCTTGTGGAAATGCACTGGGTGACCTTGAGTAGGTCACACTTGCTCAGCCTTAGAGTGGTGACAAACCTTCTCTTGCCAATAAATCTTGCCAAGAAAACCCTATGATGGGGTTGCCATAAGTAGAAGTCAACATTGTTGTTGGCTGTTGTTATTATCCTGACCTCTTCCCAGTTCAGGACTTAAGGTGTCTTACAAAAGTTAAGGCACATAAAAACAACAGCAGAATAGTTGGAATCCAAAAGCATTTTGCAAGAATGATCCTAAGGTGGCAAGCATCTAGCCAGTTGCACAGATTCCTGCAACTCTCAAGGTTTTCTTGCTTAAAACCATATTAAAAGCCTTCCTCTATACAAGACGTGTTTATTAGAATTGGCCATGACTTGGCTTAGGCAGAAATGAACTTTATGCCCGTTTTGTGCGTTTCTAACACCTTTCCAATTGTTTCCAAAATTTTCCTCTAATTCAAGTATCTTAAATGTAATCATAACAGAGTGAGAGATGCGTGGAATGTCAGGTCTTAGTATGGACATCCTAAGGAGCTATATAACCACATGTGGAAGGCTGCAGGATGTCAATATTCAGATTTGCACGGTCCTTTGGGATACTGTGACAGGGCAAGCGTAGCTATTTCTTACTATGAGATAGCACTGGAAACAGCTATAAAATCTTTGCAAGTGGTGACATATGGTGAAAGAAATTGTATTTATATTTTCTTGCATGTTGTTGTCATTATGTGTCTGTGTCTGTATGTGTGGGAATGGAGCTTTAAAAGAACTCATCCTATTTAATAGGGCTTGCTGCTGTGCCATAAATAAATTGGGTATGTAAACTTTGGCACTCCAGATACTTTAGATTTCAACTTTCAGGTGTTCCAGTCAGTGTATCCATTTTTGTTCCTACAGGGTGACCAGTCAGTTACTTGTGGGAAGCATACCATCAGGACAGGAATGCAACTGTATCTTCTTTTTCATCCTCCCTGGCCACAGATACACAGAGACATAGTGTTTGTAGTTATGCAGGTGATATATAGCCGTTTGGCTCGGAGCACTTGATTGTCCGATTTTAATGCCATCTAGTTTGGCAGCTGTAACTATTATTTGTGGCTGTGGTTTTAATAGTTTAACCATGCACACTGTGAAGAAATACATCTTTTTATCAGTTCTGAATCCTGACTCTTACTCACTTTAGCTTCTGTGACTTCAAATACTATGAAGAAGAGAGAAAAGCTGATTCCTGTCTTTCTCCATACTATAGGTCTTGTCATAGTCTCCTTGCTCACGTTTTTCCTCAGGTAAATAGGCTCCTCTTCCTATGGGAATCCTGTGCTTGTCTGGAGAGAAAGTCAGTAAGCCAGCTGTTACATAGAATGGGTTCACATGACAGGCATGGCCTGGGTTCACAAGGAAAGATAAACAAACAATGGGCAACGCTTATCTACTTCCACTATTTTTTTAAACAGCAGGACCGGTCAAACAGTGTGCATAGAAAGCTAATGTTTCCACTGGCCCCTGGGTTGCCACCTCAAGCAGATGTGTCCAGTTTGTAGGCAGAAAGTAAGAACCTTTCTTGTAAGTGCTTTCCTTTCACTGACTATTGGTTTAATGGTTTTGATACATTAGTCAGAAAACTGTATCAGTCACCTGTTGTGCGCTGACACCACTATTTACTTTGTTCCTTCAAAAGAAAAAGAAGTCAGTCATGTGACTTGAAAGATAATAGTTGTCTGCTGTACAGTGTCTACAAGTGAGCTAGATCGCTGCATGTAGAGATCCTCTGCGATGTGCTTTTCTCTTTAGACTTTGTCAATGTGTGTCTTTTCCAGAGTGTAATGCTTAAAAACAGTGAAACCCAGTGACCTACTTTATGAGCTTTGAAATGGTTCTGTAGGTCAGTGGGTCTCTCTTACAGAATGTAGGTCACTTGGAAAGGTGTACGTTTCTTCCATAACAAGTAGCTTTTGACCTACAGTAGAATTTACACAGGTTACCCATGCAACTTACAGGGTTTTTTTATCTTTGATAGATACAGTACAGTTTGTCTATCTGATCCTGATGTTTCATTTTGATGTACAACAATGGATTTAGATGTCACTTAATTAGTTTTTAAAAAGAAAAATTCTAGAAATTAAGAAAAACCTTTTCTGTCTACAGTGATGCATGATAACAAAAAGTTGAACTTAGATTTGTTATGCAGTATGCTAAGCAAGTGTCTAATGTATTGGGGAAAACATTGTCAGACTTTGGTTTTATAACCTTTATAGACATTTTTGATTGTCATTGTGTGTGGTATTTTTGTGTTGGTAGATAGACAGATAGTTTGATATATGTAGCTTGGTGAAACCTTAAAACAGTTTTCAAGAAAATATAAATTACTAACACAGTTAAAACAGAATTACAACAATAAAACAAAACAAAACAAAAAATCACAGGTAAAACCAGTTTCAAACAAGATGTCAAAAGGCCTAAAAATTAAAATGATTATGTGTGGTGTGTGTTTGTGTTTGTCTGTGTGTATATGAATGTTCCATGGTGATCTCATGAGTTTCATAGGGTTTTCTTAGGCAGGGAATACACAGAGGTGTTTTTGCCACTTCCTTCTTCTGATCTATAGCTTACAGCACCTGGTATTCATTGGAGATCTCCCATCCAAGTACTAACCAGCCCTGACCCTGCTTGGTTGCCAAGATCAGATAGGATCTGGTGACTTTAGGGTATTTAGGTTAAAAATGATTTTGCCAGGTGCTTAAAGGACATGAGAATTAGTTTTGGGTGGAGGACATTTTCAAGATGGGACAGGATGATCTGCTTAATATTCAACCTGCTCAGTTCCTTGAAGGTAGGGGTCCTGATCTCCAACTAGGTTCATGGGTGTTTCATAACACAACTGTATAGATGTCTGTTGTTGTTGTGTGCCTTTAAATCATTTCTGATTTATGGTTACTCTAAGGTGAACCCATCATGGGGTTTCTGGGGGCTGAGTGTATGGAAACCTCCCAGTGGGTTTCCATGGCCAAGTGGGGAATCAAGCCCTGGTCTCCAGAGTTGTAGTCCAACACTGAGACCGCTACACTGTTCTGGCTCTCTTCTCTTCTCATCTCTTTTCTCTCTTCTCTCTCGCTGTCTCTGTCTCTCTCTCTCTCTCTCATGTCTTATCCAGATATCTATCCAAAAGTATATCCAAGTGTACTCAGTGGAGTTTATTCTTGGGATTGCAGCGTTCTGTATTTATGGAAGGTCTCTTATTACTTTTATCCATATTCTCTTTCTCTTTAGTTTTTTTCAGCAATAGCTAGAGATGTTTAATTCTTTTGTAACTTTTATATCTTTTTCTTAATGTTTTTACTGTCTGTGTTTTCGTTTTTGTAAGCTGTCTTGATTTCAAGGACTGGGAAAACAGATATAAACAAATAGATAAAGTAATAATTTTTATTCACGGTTAATAACTTTGATATGTTAATATTATAGTTGTCTCCCTCTGTCTACATTGCACTGGCGATAATGTGATCCTACTAGTTCTTTTCAGAGTTTAAGTAGAGAAAACTGTTCTTATTTCTTTAACTTGATTGGATGCTGGATACTTCTCCCTGTTGTGGATCTGGATTTCTGCTTGTGTGATTCGGTGAAGGAAACCTAGAGCACAGAATTGGCCAGTAATCATCATGGAGTATCTCCTGTTGAGCTTTACAGTCATTCCTTTGCAGAAGTTTGTGTTTGTCTAGAGCAAGAGTGAGCAACAGGCAGTCTTCCACCCACATGAAGTCCGCCTAAAGGTTTCCTGTTACTACTGTGATTTTACTGGTGAATTTTGATGGTATAATAGAGAAAAGCAGGACTTTTATTCTAGAAGCACAGTTGTTGCTTGAAATAAGATGCATGTTCCTTGACCAAATTGTGTACAAGTAGATTCACATTTTTGGGAATTTCCACAGAAGAATTTGACATGGTAACTCAGAAGGTTTTCCGTATAAGTTTTGTCTGTGTGTGTAGTAGTGGGACATGGAAACAGGGAAGCAGCCAGCCATACCTTTTTCCAGTGATACTTGTGTACTGTCTTGGGCTAAGTATTTCTTTCCAAGGTTTCAAAAGATTTATAGAAGACCGTCATTTGGATGGAATTTTTCTTTCTCCTGTCATAGACTTCAGATGATATCAGGGCTTGGATTGTGAACCTTGTCATTGATAAGTTACTGTGGGTTTTGCTCCTCCATTCCAGCTTCAGACTTGGTGTAAGGGAAGTGGTTCTGGTGTCATGACATTCCTAGTTTTTTTTTTTTTAATCTGACCCAGAAGCACGCACCTGGTCCTTGCTGGATATATATTTCCTGGCAATCTGCATCTTTCTTTTTAAGTTATACAGTTAATTCGGCTGTTTCTCAAGTGTTAACTTACTCCAACCCTTGGTCAAGGCCAGTCTATTAGATATATTATGTACATAGCAAATAGCTGTTTCTTCATTTTCTACTCAGGAGGAACCGTATGGGATTGTTATGTGGCAGGACCACAGCATGCAGGTAGACACATTTTAAACTTCTCTTTTCTCGTTGCTTGTTCTCCAAAATTTTACCTTCCACTGTATTGGTACCAGTCGAGATTTTCTTTCTTTTCTTTTTGAGCCTCTCTCCCAAATTGTGTGCGTTGGGGATTTGGGGAAAAAAAGTAGATGGAGACTATTTTTCCCCCAAAATATTCTCAATCTGGTTTGATCTGGACTGAAAAACAATTAAAGTACATCAGCTAATTCTGTGTACTGCTACTGCTGCTTGTCAGCCTGCAGGCTGTCTTCTCATTGCATCCTAGTCATTTTCTGATTGTCTCTGTGCCTGTTTCTAGTTCTGTGTTTTTTCTCATTTTCAAAGAGGTTCTTTAGTTAGATCTGTATTTTCCTAGAGGATGAATATCGGAAATCCCAGTTGCTTTGCATTACCATATGTCATCAGAAGTGTCTTACTTGCTGCTGACTACCAGTTGCCCATACTGCATCTTGGTTCTTTCCTCAGATGCCTCCTAAGATTTGTTATCTCTGTTTCTCAAAATGCTGTATTTTGATAGCTTCTTGTTGAAATACAGTAAATGGGTGCATGTAGCTACGCATTTGAGAGCCAGCGCCGTAAAGTAGGTTGTGTGTTGGACTATGACCTTGAAGACCAGGGTTCAATTACATGTTGGCCATGGACACCCACCAGGTGACTTCGGGCACATCACACACTCTCAGCCCCAGGAAACCCCATTATAGGGTCGCCTTATGATCACTGTAAGCAGAAATGGCTTGAAGGCACACAACAACAACAGTGCAGCTACCAGGGCCTGGGAGGTCTCAGTGGCCTATGTTTTATCTTCCATTGTAACCACTTCAAAATTTGAGGGTCCAGAAATTATTTTTCCCTCAAAATAGCTATATGCTTAGCAGTCTTGGCAATCAGCTGGTTCAGATTTTTCCAAACATGAAGTGATTGTTCTTCACATTCTGTAGAGGATAATGCTCCCCACCACCGCCACCAAAATATATCTAATATTTGTTACGCAGCTTTTGTAGCAAGTAGAGTTCTTGGTAGAGATGGGTTAGCTTACTCTGCGATGAAAACAATTCTCTCAGATTTTGACAAGTGTAAAAATTAGGTTAAAAAAGATTTAATCTTTTCTGGGTCTGCCTAGGATTTAGGCTGCTCCCCAAAATTTAAAAACAACAATGGCAACAAGTTCTTCGTATACTTCGACACCATTGTTTTTCCCTGTGTTTTGAATATAAGAGAAAGGTGATTGTGCCTGAAAGACAATTCTTAGTCATGATACACCATTAGAACTCTTCTGCAGGCTTTACAGTCAGGCTTGCTATATACTAACTATTAAGTGCATATGTGATTTAAATTTGTACCTCCTACCATCTGAAAGAAAATTCCCACCAGCATTGAGTATAGGTTGATACCTTCATTTAACAAAGCAGGAACTATTCCCATCTTTTGTGGCCAACAGGAAGAATAAAGCATGTGTAGTGTAGTTTATGTGTTTCTGCTTGAAGTAAGCCCTACTGCTGGGACTTACCTGAAAGTAAATGTGAGTTGGATATGTAGACGAGTCAAAAATTGTTCCACTTAAAGTATTGCTTTATAGAAAGTCTAGGGAACAGTATTTCAACTTTCTCAACTATTCTATAGCTGCAGCTGTTGTTAATGGATTAGTTAAACTGTAGGGCTTAAATACCCTAAAGACACCGATCCCATCTTGGCAACTAAGCAGCATCAGCCCTGGTTAGTAGTTGGAAGGGACTGCCAAGGAATACCAGGTAGGAAGGAACTGGAAAGAACACCCCTGAGGATTCCTTCCTAAGAAAACTCTATGAAATTCATGGGTTCGCCATAAGTCTACAGAGGACATGAAGGCAGGTAGACACACATTGCTGCAGATGAGCATAATGTTGCATATCTCCTTGCCCTTCAGTAAAATGCAGGCTCCAAAGACTGCCTTCTTTCTAATTGAAACCTGTGTGACTTGTGCTTGTGACTATTGGAGGCATGTTTTCTGTTTATCTTTGTTTTACTTGTTTCTATTATTCGAGCCAGCTGTATAGTAGATTTCTTAATTCTGAAAGTGTTTGCCGTGCTGAGCAGTTTCGCTCCCTGACGATGACTCTATCACAGGGCCAATCAGCCAGCACAGTCATTTGTCTCCTGGGGATGCTCAGAGTACATCATTAGCAGAAGATGGGGAGGCTTTCTGCTGTAATGTTAATATACTATATTAGCTCTCTTACCCCTATGCTGTTATTACTGAGACATTGTAGCTCCATTGCAGGTGAGAAAGGAAAGCAAGTAAATAAGACACCAAACAATGTGGCTTGCTATTTTAAATGCATTGTTCAATTGTACGTAAACTAACCTTATGTAAATTGCTGTTCTATTCCATGTTTGTAAACACAATGAAAGGAAGGGGAGAAAGATGATGACAAATGGAATGTCAGCCTGCTAATTGCATACGTTGCTGTATGTTGGTAACCTTTGTATGTCTCTTGGTTCATATACTGGCACTGTAGAGCAAACATTGTTGAAATTGTGCAGGTTATTAAAAATGTAAACCAATAGAAAAGTTACTAGCACACCTGTGTGCACGTAAGCTGTTTTAAGAAATGAAACTGCCTGGAAGTTGGCCGGCTACTAGCTGGCCTTGACAGTTTTTCAAGAATACCCCCTTTTTTGAAATGTTTGTACTCAAAATATCTATGCAATGATGCTGACTTTTTTAAAAAAAATCTAATGTAATAGTAAGGGACGTAGCGTTCTGATTACCTAGAATTACTTATCAGCCCTAGGAGTAAATGGGCTAGAAGGTTATATAATACCTCCTTTGTTGCATAAGCTGTAGATGTTGCATCCATAGATGACCTATTGAAAAGAGCATAAATTGAGGACAAGGGAGGGATTGCCAAAGATAGCTGATCTCTCTGTGGAGCCACTGGAATAGCCCCCTTTCCTTTCTTCTGCTCTTATATTCTGAGCAGACTGATTTCTACTTCTGAAAAATGAAAATGTAGATCTCTGTTTTAACCCACATTCTAAACTAAGAAGTGCATTATCAGACACAGATCCTGTTGGCTATTCAAACCCCTGGCATATCAGAAGCAGAAGTAAAAAGGCTACTGAGCAGGAGCTACAGTGGGAGACAGGAAGGTAGGGTCATCAGTGGGGGAGAAAGCCTTCTGGCTCCAGGCAGCTTACTTCTACAAGGCTGGCTTTCCTCCAGGGTGGGTATGGGGTCTCTTGGAGCTAAAAGCATTCATGGAAGGCATATTTGCAAATAGCCTTCCTAGGAGATCTTTAATTTCCCATCGCCTGGAAGGCTGGCATTGAAGAAAGAGCTTGGAACTAGCAGTGTAGTTGTCCCGACAAACACCACAGTGAATCTGCCTTCCTTCTTTCAGAGCCCCGTGCAACATGGGCAAAACTGCACTACAACAGTGCAACAGGATCTAGCTTCTGTAAGTATGTGTAGTCTGTGCTTTCACTTATATATCAATGTAGTTTCCCTACCTGTCGAGTTCATAGAACAAAACCTGGCAGCATCTCTGTCAGGAAACAGTTACTGCTATATAGAATAGTATTATGTCACTAAACAGTACAGTTGACCCTCCACATTCGCTAGAATTAAGGGCATGGGACCCTCACAAAAGTGGAAAAATCGCAAATATCAAAATGTGTGTGTATCTGTGGGAAAGGGACTGAGGCATGATGGGAAGTACGGGCACCCAGGTCCAAACCAGATCAGGGAAAGGAGAGGGAAAGTAGGTGAATCAGCACAGTGGCTCTATACTTCCTCTCTTTCATTAACCTCCTTCCTTTGGTGTGTGTGAGGGGGCATTGAGAGAAGGTTTGTGGTGGCAAGAAGTCTGGCTGTGAGCCATCCTCAGCTGACCAGGCAGTGGCTGGTGGAGGAGGAGGACCAGGGGCGGGTTTTTAAAGGGCTTTGTGGCCTGATCAGAGCCTCCGAGAGGGAAGGTTCTCCCAGAAAAGAAGCACCTGAGGTGGGTGGGGGCAAGGGTTGGAGGAACTTGCAAATAATCAAATTCATGAAAGTCAAACCTGCAAATGTAGAGGGCCTACTGTAGTTGATTACACAATTAGACTAATTTACATTCCAATTCTTTATTGCATCAAAGTACAAATATATCCATGGTGGACAAACTTGAAATGTAGGTCTCCATGGTGAATAGTATCACATCTCTGAAATTTGTTCCTTAAGAATAAACACTTTTTGAATTGTAGATTAAATATAATGTGAGAATTTGTATTGTTTCCATCATACATTGAGACATTTGTCAAATGTTTATTTCCCCAAAAAGGAAGGCTATGTTTTGCCTACCATTCAAGTAAATTCCCAAAATATAATATAGTCTGGTCATGCAACATAATAGCCATAAGATATTTTTAAAATCACACAAACCCTTTTTAAAAAAGTATAGGTGTTTACAACCAAAACTGTCCACCTGTACAAAATGGGAAATAGTTTTATTGTTTGAATCTAATCCAGCCCTGAGAAATGTGTCGTGCAGAGTTTTGCAGAATTCCAGTATATGTTAAAGGCAGTGTGACAGAATTTCGGTATACCTTAAAGGCAGTGTGAGTACATCACAATAACCAGATAAATGAACATAGCTGTCAGGAGCTGAGTCATACTTTTTGCTTTTAGCATAAGTGGTAAACCAGAAAATCAGTCTTACCTGGTGAGAAAACAGTTTTGGGTGGAGCAAATACTACTTAGCCTTTAGCTATTTTGTTGTTGAAGAAAGTTGCAGGACAAGAGTGGCAGGAGCAATTCTTCTGATTAAAAGGAAGTTTCTGGTATGACATTTGATAAATACAAATGATTTTTTAAAACTTAAACAGTTACTGTTTTAGTGCCTCAGAAAATTCTTCATTGTATCTTGAAATACATTTCTCTAAAGTGTGATATTAAAGTTCTGGAAATAACAGTTCAGAATTGACAAATGAACGCTGTAATACATCATAACTTGTATCCCCTTGAAGAACACTGTGTTGTTGTAGTCTGTACTGTTCTGTGCATGCTTAATGTTTTGTAATGTTTTACTTGTCTTTTATAATAAAAATCAAATATTGTTTAACTTGCAGTAGTAGAAAAACTATGCGCACAAGTGTTGCAGATCTAGTAATATTGGTGGTGGTCGCTCTGACAGTGCTGTGTGTTGCACACAAATGTATGCTCAGGTGCTGTTTGCTCATATCCCACTCCTTTCATCACAGTGCTGCTCACTCTGCAGCCTTTCCTAAAAGTTGCAAAGTAGGGTTGATAATACTCCTTTTCCACCTATCAGATTCTGGAACATAGGCTTATACCATGAAAGCTCTGGACAAGAGCTTCCAGCTGGTAGAGGCTGACAACCTCACCGCTAGCATTCAAGATCCTTCTTAACCCATGAAACTCACTGGGTGATCTTGGGCCACTCATGTTCTTTCAAGATTTTGCACAGAGTCATTGTGAGGATAAAGAGAGATGGACTGTGTTACAAATTTATAAGTCTTGAATAGGGAGGTGTGGCCGCATTCACAGTTCAGTTTAAGTATCTTCATTTGACTTACAGCTACATTCTGAAGATGTGTGTATTGTTCTTTGTCTCACAAATACTTTAAAAGGCCATAGGCCTTTGAGGCTAGTGTGTGTCTTCCTTCCTGAGAAGTGTTCTTGCTGCTTACTGTACTTTTCCCAAAGTTTTTGTTAATATGAGTGGACAGTATCATCCTGCTTTTATAGCTGCAAGAATTAGGCCAGTGTGAGTGACTTGTTCAAAGTCATACAGTAAGTTATTAGAAAAGATAGGACTTTTGAACTCCCACATAGGAAATCTGGGTCTCTTACTTTCTATTGCAACAGCTTTGGATTTTATGAATAGTGGAGACTGGGGAAAAAATTAAAAAAATTGGAGAAAACTTTTCCACTTTCCAAGGTAATTTTTCCTTAGAAAAATTAAAAATGGATTATAGGATACTTTCTTTTAGAATAATGAGTGATACCTTTAAAACAAGATGTTCTTATATTTATTCTCTCCATCTATGTAACCAGTGAATGTTTAGTTAAAACTAAGTTGTTCCTATCATTGAAGTTTCTTGGTTTTGGTTCTTTTCTCAGTTTGTTTTATGAGAACAAGTGCTTTATGTCAGCTTAACGCTATGGAGGGTTAGAGAAAACAAAATGATTTGCTTGCTTTATTAACATTAAAGGTTTCTTCAGTATTATATTGGGCTTTGCATAATCATCGTAAACTGGTAAAACCAAAGAGGGGTCGTATAAATCAAATCTCCCTTAATGTTGAAGGCCTTATAACTGCATGTTAACAGAAAATAACATTTTAAAAACAAAAATTTTAAAAATGAATTTAAAAACAAATTTAGAAAATGAATTTCTAATTATTTTTTGAATAAACTATACTTTCAATGTATAAAACATGGACATTTATGCCAAACCAAATTATACATAATGTATTCCCTGGTCCTAAAATAGCAAAGTTGTTTTAATTTGTAAAGAGTGCTATTATTGAAAAAAACTACAGTGAGGGAGGCAATTTTGGCCCAGTCGCTCCTCTCCCTTGTACCCTCCTTTCAATCTAATCCAGAAGCTTTGAAACAGCATGGGAGGTGACACAGAAGGTGTCAGTCCACCTTCATGTTCTTCAACAGGACAGAAAGGAAGAAACATCTGACATCTTCTGCATCACCCTGGGTGACAAAGCCAACTAGACTAAGGATGAATCTCAGCATTAAGAAGACGTAAATGACAATCCTATATTTATTTCAAAAAGTGTAGGGGGGGTGGTATTTGGGAAGCAAGTTTTCATGCACTGCCATCAGAAAGCTGTCTCAAGTCAAACAACTGCATCAAGCCTACTGAGTTTCATTAAAATAACCAATAGCCAATCTCATGAAATTAAGGGGAAACATAGTGAAATCTAGAATATATTAAAGCAGTATAGTATTCCATTCCTTATACAAGCAAATATAAAAATGGTACAGGAGGGAAGGAAACATTCTTTCTGGGACATAGGAATTCCCTTGCCCCAAAATGATTCTAAATACAAAACAAATGTTTAAATAACCTTTGATTTAACAAAAAATCTAGAATTTGTACTCTACAATTCAGTGCCAGCCATCGTTTCAAGGACAGTTTACAAACAAGTTAAAAACACAATATTACAGTGACTATTCTGTGCAATAAGCCACTGGGAGCTATAGAGTTATTGTACTTAATATAAGCAACTGTAGATTCATTCATTCATTCGTTCATTCATTCTGTTGTTAAAAATTATCACTTCATGCTTCTGCAGATTGCTTAAAATCATGAGGATGCCTTGGAAGATTATGCAGTTAGTTACTGGTACGAGTGCTACTTCAAACTATTGTCCTTGAATTTTTAGAAGTTGAGCCATAGAACAACTTCTGTAAACAGGTGTGTGCTGCATAATTCCATAATCGCATCAGAGCGGAGGGCATAAGCAGCTGGAACAAATTAATGATGACCCCACCCCTCCATAATAGCTACCAGATTGTATTAGTGTTATGTCACAATAGTTAAGATTTCATTATAAACAATTATATTTAAGCTTTTAGTTTAAAATTGCAAAAGTAGCCAGCTTTGCATGGGATGGACTCAGTCTGATACACAGAAGCGTGCAAGCACTGGAAAGGGAACAGGCCCCATAATTTTGTCCCTGGGTCTGTCCTTACACCCATCCTCAAACTGCATCAGCTGCAAATCTGTGTGCCAGTTAGAGGAGTCTGCCACTTTGTGATCAGAGATGGAACTGGAAGCTCCAAGTGCATGGAAACATTAATATTAATTAATTTGGTTCAAAAGCATATTCAAGCCTTAGGTGCACCTCCCTACAGTTCCCTTTAGGAGTCATATGCATTTTTCATGATCTTGGAACTTTCTTTCTGATAGACAGATTGACAGTTATCCTTTATTATTGAAGATCATCTATAAAAAACATGAGAAGATTGTTGGTAGTTTAAGAAAGTTTCTTCAGTATAGAACAGAATTCTGTCAGTGACATGCACATATGGAAGTGTGGCTTATACAGTGCATCCCTTGCTCGTTCAACCTCAGCATACACGAATGTGAAGCCATGCAAAGCCTCATGTACAGTTATCATCAGTGGTTGTGCCAGGTGCATGCCTATGCTGGCACAGGTGTGTGCATGTTGCATTCATTGATGACAACAAGATGGAGCCTTTATGTTTTTTGTTTTAGGTGAGGGTTCTTGGAATGGAACCCCAACACATATGGAGGGTACACTATATATGCATATGTCTCTGTGGATGAACTACAAAGTAGTATTCTCTTGAGGGCTGAAGTGGAGAGGCAATTCAGATTATGTTGCTCCTAGGAGAAGGGATGGAGCTGCCCTTCATCTGTGATTGCAATTCCATTTCCTTCCCCCTTTGAGCCAAGATGAGTGTGCCCTTCGTCATCTCTTGCCTTGCCACTCCTCCTTCTTGCCAGTGACAAGCAGCAGATCTACCCCCTCATGGCACTTGCCAACTGAAGGGGAAGGAGGTTGGATAGGGTACAAGGTGCTTGAGGATAGCCTCTTGCACTCTGTTGAAAAAAAGACAAATAGAGGATAGACACGGCACTGCACTGGTGAAACATTACACTCCTGTAAGTCTTGGCGATAACATAGCTTACATTTTGTGTCTGAAGTGAGTACAGGAAATCATATGTAGTTCTCACATATTCCATTCCTTGTGGTTGCTCTTATAGAGGCAACTGAGAGTTAACATACCAGATTGCTTATCATTGTCCATATTGTTATGATACATTCTGTGGCCCTCTCATAGTCCGACTGGTATAAGTGTAATCTTGCCAACTCTTACTGAAGTAGTCCATTCTTGTAATGCTTTCTTGTTACAGAATTCCTCAACTAGACTGTTATGGTGTATTCTCAGGAAAGCTTTCAGCAGCTCACATCCTATAGCAGTCCCCTTCTTCTAATGCTCAGAATAGTGTTACTGTTGTTGCTCACCATTGGCAGGTTTCTCTTTTCAGTGTAGTATGGAGTTCCCTTTTTCTGCTTTGAAGAGAGCTGAAGAATGTTTTTATATCATGCTGAACTTCTCAGCATGCAGTGGCAGCTTATGCTAATTTAGTTTGCTCCTCATTGAGGTAGTGTAGAAGAACTTCCTCTGTACTCGATGTTTGAAAATGAATGGAAGAATATTTCATCTCACATTGGTCATTGAGACAGACAGATTCCTGCTACAAAGCTCAAAAATGTCCTCTCCAACTTGTCTGGTAAACCCAAAGGGACTGGAGAGAGGACAAGTAACTGACAACAACACAACAAATTATTCCTATGTAAGCCAGGCCGAAAAGTGTGGCTTCCTACTTAAACACACCAGTAGATAATTATGCTTGTATAATAGATGTGCATGTGGAAGTTCTGTTTCTTAAAATCCCTTCAGATAATAGCTCCAAATAATGTAAGTTGTTGTGTATATTCTTACTGGATTATGTAAAGTCATAAGAATTTATTATATAAATTATTGAAAGTCTTGCACTTACACTTCATGCTCTTGAGCTTTTGATCTGACATAGGGTATGACAAGTAACAATTATAGACTTTTTTAAAAAAAGTTTGTTCTAAGAGATTTAGTGGCATTGACCACTGTTGCCATGCTTAATGAGGTCAAAGAGTAATTACTGGCATATGTGCAATAAATTTTGCTTCATGTGTTCGATAGTATTTTGATATAACTGATAATTTATGCTACTGAATTACTTTTTTCTAAAATTACCAATCATACAATCATACCAATCAAACTTAAAAGTCAGAATCAGTGCTTTTGCAATCTCATTTAAATTATTTCCATTAAAAATTGGAATTGCCAGAGCTAAAGTTACAACCGGTTGGATTAATAGCATGTTTTAATTTCTTCTAACGTACAGCTTGCAGCTTTCTGTAAGGATTCTGCTTAACATTGGCTAGTCATGGTAGTTTTACAGCACAGCTCTGTTTGTGTCTACTCAGAGGTAACTCCTGTTGATTTCAGTGGAACTGCTCCTGCATGAGTGTATTGGAACATACCGTATTTGCCAGTGTGTAAGACGCACCCGGGTATAAGATGCACACCATTTATACACCGGCAAATACTATTTGCCGGTGTATAAGACACACTGGCATATAAGATGCACCTCATTTTCAAACAATATATTTCAGGGGAAAAAAGTGAGTTATGTGCCAGCAAATACAGTAAGTTCATCTATAGTACTTCAGATCTTAGTTGTTTCTTGAACAATGAGTTATTGTTTTGCACCATCTTAATTCTAGAGGTAACACTGGCATTTTTAACCTGCTTAAGTCCATAGGGAATCAAAATCTGATCATGAAGTAAATTAGTTTTGTACTGTTTTTCACTAGTAACCTCGTGTTGTGGAGTAGATTCTAAATAAGATTTACTGTAAATCCTTGTAGTTCCTTCTCTAGTTGATTATGTTAAATTTTTTCGGCTAAAGATACGTAGGCAGTAATGTTACTCTGAACATATGCTTTAAATACAGCCCACATGCCTGGTTGTGATAAGTTTGTCTCAGCATCCCCCCTACCTTGATCTCTTCTTGAATTAATTGAACAGAATTGGAACAGGCAAGCAGGAACATCATACATTGTTGGTGAGTCTTCAGTGGGAGAATATAACTGCATACATCACCAGAGTATAATCAAAGATAACCAGTAAGCCCAATCACACAGCTTATAGCATATTGTATGACTGAAATTGAAACTAGGGGAAGTACTGAATAACTGGGCTCTGCTTCACATAAAGGTAAACTGTCAGTGGTAGTCTGGCAAATAACTTTCATGATGAAGTTTTGCCTATATGTGTTTTCAGTTTTCTTAAAGATTTGACATGTGGAGCATTCATGCTTGATGAGATCCAAAATCTCATTAAAGTTTCTGCCAACTGTGACTGAAAACTAAACTAAGACATTTGTCTTCAGAAAACAGAAACATATGAAGTGACATGAAGACTAAGTCCATGGTAGAATGTTTGTTTTGTATTCATAAAACCTTGCAATATGAGATTTTAGCTGCACATTCTTTGAAAAGAATCTGTGGTAGCAAGGTTGGAAAAGACATCTAGCTGGGAATTTTAAGAGCTCTTACCATAAAAAGCAGGCAGACCTAGGCAAGCTGGACGAATGCTATACCTATACATATTATAAGCTATTTCACACAGTTTGGGAATGTGTGACTACATTTATAATTGTTGAAATTATTGGTGTGCCTGGTTTAAAATCATCTGTTCTTTCTCCAGAATCGTTAGATACATAAGGATAATGGCATTCTAGCCTTCTCATCTTAACAGCATAGACTGTCACACACTTACCAACGTGTTTCCCCTCTTTTCTTTGAAGTGTTGATTTTTCAGGAAATCTAACCAAGGATCTGTAGCACTCAAAGCAAAAACACATGCACTTAGCCCAGAGGTAGATATTTTGGTTGGTCTGGGGGCAGGTCTTCACTCTTAATCCAGAAGTCTCTCTTAATTCTAAAAGCCAATGGTTTGCAGAATTGCTGAAAAACAAACCCAGAAGTGATAGGAATTGACTTCTAGATTTAAATACACACACATGCACACACATATGTTTTGGGCCTTTTTGCTTTATACATTTAAAATGGGGAGGGGAGAGACAGAGTGGGAAGCCTTTGGGTATAAAATTGGGTACAGGGGAAAATGTATAGTGTGACACTGTGGGCTGTTTTTTGCTCACTTGTTCCCTAAATCAAAATGCTGCTCTCCTTATTGGTACACACATGATTTCATATTTAAATAGCAATAATTTCATTCACAAACCAATACACTTCTTTTTCAAAAATACTATTAATAATTTTGTTAAGTCCATAAGTGACTCCATACGTCAGTTTTTCTAATCTTAGATTGCTAATTCTATACATTTTGAATGTATAGAATTTGTAACAGTTCTCTGAAGAATATGAATCCTAAAAAGACATTTGCATGATCAAGGACTTGCATTCCATTGAATGTACTTGGTGGAGTATCTTGAAATTGAAAATTAGTCCTCCTGTAGAGCTGATTTTCCTACAATATGTGCATTCTGATTTAATGTTAAATGCTTCAGCTTTTTAATTTATAGTAACAGATGTATGAGATGACAGTGTTTACACAGATTGTCACCAACATTGAAGAGGTGATCATGTAGGCAACGTACAGTACTAAAACTGAAATCATGAAGCAAAGATAGAAAAGAGACTCAGGAGGGGAGGCAATATTTACATACCAACGTAATACTTCAGTCAAAATAAACCAGTTAGATTATACCTATAGAAGGCTTCAGTCCAATGCACAGGTTTCGTGGCTGAGTTAAAAGTCCTCAGTACATCTTTCCTTTCATTCTTCTGTTTAGGCCTAGTAAGGTAGCTGGCAAGAAAACTAATGAGTATCTCAAAAGGACACAGCAGTCAGTACTAGCTGGATCCCACTTCAAGTCTGTAATAGAATAGCTCTTGTTTATGTATTGATTCTTGACAGAATTGTGTAGCTCGTTGAATAATATTTTAATATCTGTGTAAATTTTTTCAGGGTATTGAGTGTTTAAAACAATTCTTTGTAATCTGTCTGAAACTAAAAATATGTACAGCATTGTTTACAATTGCATTAAAATTCAGTTATCTGCCTAGCATAAATAATACCAGAAATAATGGAGCTATCGTTAACCTTAACCAATGAGAACTGCTTTTAAAGGATTTTGGAAACCGGTTGAATTGAAAAAAAAAGTTCTAATCTGTCTTATACTGAAGAGTGAGTACTACTCAAGTTTTCTGTGAGGAACGAGATCCAAAGTTTTAGTATCATCGGTGACTACCATGCTTTTTTTCTGTGTGAACATGTTGTAGATTAAACTTTCTTAACCTTGACCTGCCAGAGTTGCTTGTTTTTGAAATCTGTTCACTGTTGTGTTTTGTTTTTTAGAAACTACAGTCCACCCGCTACTACATGTTTGTTTGTGAGCCTTTAGATTCCTGATTTGTGTTATCTGCTGATTTTGCAATTTCACCCCACTTCTCCCTATATTTCTGTCCATTGTTTCTGTCAGCATGGAAATGTTTTCATTTGTTTTTGCAGAGAAACATCTATTTAGTCTTATTTTTGCCATGTTTTCTGTCCTGCCTTCCACATTTTCCCTGTCACTTACACTAGAACAATATCCACTTGGTTATTCTCAGAACTATTGTGTAGTGAAAAGCTGTGGTAAATCCCTTGATGGGTTTAAATGTGGCCCCTTACCCTGTCCCTCTTACTCATGTGAGCATAGTTTTAGAACTTTCATAGTTTGGCATGATAGCCAGCGTAGTGTAGTGGTTTGAGCATTGGACTACCACTCTGGAGACCGGGATTTGAATCCCCACTCAGCCATGGAATCCCACCAGGTGACCTTGGGCAGTCGTGCTCTCTCAGCCTTAGGGGAAGGTAAAGGCAAGCCTCGTCTGAACAGATCTTGCCAGGAAGACCCTGTGACAGATTTGCTTTAGGATCATCATACGTCAGCAGCAACTTGCAGGCACACAACAACAATACCTGTAATACCTGTATACCTGTAAGCTAATCCAAAATAGATCATGTTGCCTTTTCTTTCTCAGTGTCTCTGTTTCGGTCCTGGATGCAGTGGAGGAACTAAAGCCAGAGTTAGCAGGGCAATTGATAGCTGTTGCATGGTTTCATTTCAACCAAAATAATAAATTTTAGGTTCAATTATCTTACAGCAAGTGATCAAGACATGCATATCTACTTTTCCTCACTTAGGAAAGGAGACCTTTCTTAACATGAATGACTGGAGGGGGAACTTGGATGAAAAGTGTATTGGGGAACTACTTATCACTGTGATTGTGGTTCTGTTTTACTTGTTGCTGGCTGAAAAATTAGCATTCTGATCAAAAGACAAGGAAGTGAAGCACGTGTAGCTGGTGTAATTTAGAATGCCCATGTAAGATGGGGAGCAACAGAAGTGATGTTAGAGCTTTCGCCCCCTCAAAAAAACCCTGACTTTTATCGAGAAGGTATAAATGAATGGCAGTTTAGTGGTTAACTGTTGAAATTCTGCAAAGATTAAGGGAAAAAGAGGGATAAGAATACAGCTGCTGTAAGCTTGACTTGCTTTAACTTGCAAAGGGCATGAAAAGAAACCATAGTTAGCCATAATGTATCGTGGTTTGAGTATTACATTGTGATTCTGGAGGCCAGGGTTCAAATCTACTGGTCCCAGTGGAAACCCGCAGGGTGAGCTTTGGCAAGTCACACTCTCTTGGCTTCACAAGAAAGCGAAGGCAAACCTCTGAACAAATCTTGACAAGAAAACTCAGGGATAGGGCCACTTTAGGTTCACTATAAGTGGGAAATGACTTGCAGTCACGTAACAGCAGACTTGGGAGGGGAAGTGTGGAAAAAGGAAGAAATGTGAGTATCTGTACTTCCTTACGTTCTGCCATTATACAAAGGAGAAGGAGCAGTAATCCTAGGAGGGAAGTTTACCGAGGAGTTTCAGAGCGTAAGGCAGTGAGGTGTCTGCTAGCAAAATGATGCTGTCATTCTGTGAGGAGATTCTGTTGGTGCTGATGTGGATGAAATGGCATTGAAAGAATTCTTTTCCAAGGCGTTTATTGATAAGAGTGGTAAAAGAAGCAGCCAGTGATCATGAAAGGGCAAGTTCAAGGTAAGCACAAAGAAACATGGTTTAACAAGCAAAAGAAGATCTGTAGTAATTCATGAAAAAGCTACCTAGAATCTGAGGCTCTCTGTACGCAATTGATAGGGTAATACAATGAAAGTCTGATTAGATTAGAGCCAGACAAAGGTTTGGCATCTTGACTGTCTCTGGAGGACACATACTATTTGAATAGTAACACAAACAGCATTTCTCAATCAGCCTTGTGTTTGTGCTGTATACAGAATGTTCTGCTGTATACAGAATGATCCGATTTTGACCTGCTCATATTATTGAATGTTCCTCCCCACCCCGCCTTCACCCTCTCAATGGAAGTTTCAGTAAACTTTCAGAATCTCAAACCTGTTGGCTAGGGTTTTGGAAGGGAGCCATGTCCATTCTTATGGTTAGCCTAACAAAAGTTTTACTACAGTATGAATTTTGAAATTTAATTATGGTGTGCACTTGATTTTGATATGGATTAAGCAGAATATTTTGCTCCTTAGTTCTCTTCTGGGTAATACAGGTAAATGATTCCCACTTAGCTATTAGGAAAACCATTTTCTTCCTGCTGCTGTTCTATTTTGGTTTGCTTACATCCCCAAAACTTCATAATGTTTTGGACAGTATAGTTTAAGGACGACATCAACAAACTGGAAAATTGCACAGAGGAGTTCAGTGAAGATGGTGAGGAGCCTGGACGCAAATCTTGTATTGAAAAATTGAGAGAACTGAGTATGTTTAGTCATACATGTTATGTTCATGTTTATGTTATGTTTATGTTCAGGGAAGTAGGGGAATCTCCTGTTTTTCTTTAATGTGCCACACAGATAGTGAAACAGGTTCATTGTTGCTAGCTTCACCAGGTGGGACCTGAAAATGGTGTCCAAATTACAAAAAGGCCCTTTTTCCCCATAAACATAGAATCATAGAATCATAGAAATGTAGAGTTGGAAGAGAGCACACGGGCCATCCAGTCCAACCCCCTGCCATGCAGGAACACCCTCAAAGCACTCCCGACAGATGGCCATCCAGCCTCTGCTTAAAAACCTCCAAGGAAGGAGACTCCACCACACTCCGAGGCAGCATATTCCACTGCTGGACAGCCCTGACCGTCAGGAACTTCTTCCTGAGGTTCAGGTGGAATCTCCTTTCCTGCAGCTTGAATTCATTGCTCCTTGTCCTGGTCTGTGGAGCGGCAGAAAACAAGCCCTCTCCCTCCTCTACATGGCATCCCTTCAAATATTTAAACATGGCTATCATGTCACCTCTTAACCTTCTCTTCTGCAGACTGAACATACCCAGCTCTCTAAGTCTATCCTCATAGGGCATGGCTTCCAGGCCCCTCACCATTTTGGTCGCCCTCCTCTGGACCTGCTCCAGCTTGACCATTTCCTTCTTGAATTGGGGTGCCCAGAACTGGACACAGTATTCAAGATGAGGTCTAACCAAAGCAGAGTAGAGTGGTACCAGTACCTCCCTTGATCTAGACACCATACTCCTATTGATGCAGCCGAGAATTGCATTGGCTTTCTTGGCTGCCGCATCACACTGCTGACTCATGTTCAGCTTATGGTCTATTAGGACTCCTAGATCCCTTTTACACGTACTGCCATCCAGCCACGTGTCCCCCATCCTATATTTCTGCATTCCATTTTTTCTACCTAAGTGTAGGACCTTACACTTCTCTCTGTTGAATTTCATTTTGTTAGCCTTGGCCCAGCTCTCTAATTTGACCAGGTCATTTTGAATTTTGATCCTGTCCTCTGGCGTATTAGCAACCCCTCCCAATTTGGTGTCATCTGCAGATTTGATGAGCATGCCCTCTATTCCTTCATCCAAGTCATTGATGAAAATATTGAACAGCACTGGGCCCAGGACAGAACCCTGTGGCACCCCGCTAGTCACTTCTCTCCAGGATGAAAAGCAGCCATTGGTGAGCACCCTTTGGGAACGGTCAGTCAACCAGTTACAGATCCACCTGACAGTAGCTCTGTCCAGCCCACATCTTACTAGCTTCTTTGCAAGAATGTCATGGGGAACTTTGTCATCATCAGCAAGAAATGTTCAACATTGGAACAGGTTACCTTGAAATTTGATGGAGTTTCCTTTATTCTGTGTTTTTAACTAAGAGGCTGAATGGGCACCTTTAAAAAATGCTGGATTTCTTCCACTAGCAGGATCTCGATGAAATGACTTTTTAAGTTATTTTCAGATCTATGGTTTGTTTAATTATGGTATTCATTAATTCCCCCCCCCTGCTTTTCCTTTAAAAATAATACTCAGATGCTACTTTTTAGCATTCATGACTAGCGAACTTGATTAATTAATTAATTAATTAATGTAAAAGTCATAGTTCAGAATGGGACATACTCACTGGTACATACTTTACATGTAGAAAATCCTAGAACTGATATTTAGAATTTTAATTAAAGACTTCAATATATTGTGCAGTTTTAAAAAGTCAGCTTAAATTAATAATTGTCTAACAGCAAATATATAAAAGGATTTTGTAATTATTAATGGATAGATTTCTGCCTGAGATGAGCCACTGCCACAATAAACAAAATAATACTCAGTAGAAAAAAATTACTTATTAGAAAGATTTTTGTACTCCTCTTTTCTGATGTTCTGTTTAATCTGAAATTGGGCAATTTTCTGTGTGAATAATGAGCTGAGAGTAATTATTGGTATTGCAAAAAGTACTATTAAAAAGACCCTGAATGTGCAGTCCATAACAGAATGTATTAGAAGAGGATTTCTTTTAAAAAGTTACTTTGAGTTATTTTTGGCCTTAAAATAAAAACAATCTGACAGTTGCAGAAAACTGAAGACTAGAATCTTGCAAGCTTTTAGTTAGAGTACTGAGAAATCACATTCTTCACGTTAATGTAGTTGTTGGTCATATAACACACAGGTGAGGAAAATATTCATTTACATTTTTTTCTAACTATTGCTAATAAGACTTAGAAGAGTTGAAAGTCTTGCTAAGAAGGCAGCATTGTTATGCCTCCTTGTGGCTCTTGAGGTTCTCCTCACTTCATATTGTATCTGGCTGACAGTTCCACACGTGTTGTAGGTCGGGCACACTGCCAAGTGCTTAGCATTTTGCCAACAGGAGAGAAAAAAAAATAGGAATCTGAATAATCCACACATCCGTCTCTGTTACACTCCTTGGTCAGTAGAGATGCAGAGTAAGTGAGCTGTGGATAGATTGTGGGTATTAAATGGGCTGGATAATGAAAGGCTATACTGGCATTGATGTGAGAGTCTTTAAATGGAAAATGACTATTACTGATGGTACCAGAATGGTTGGCATGATTTACGGTTGGTATAATTCCACAGTAGAAATGTGGGTTCTTAGGAAGAACATCTTGACTGATTTCTGGCACCCAGATTATTGTTAGAAATGGTTTGCCATTGGTTTAGCTACTTTTTATGTAATTGAAATGTGCTGATTGTCAAATAGTATCAATGAGCAAATAGCAATTTTCTGATTACAGGACAGAAAAAGAAAGGAAGAAATACCTGGTTGCATACCATAATGAAATGAAAACAGTAAATGCTAGTAAATTAAACTGCTTTGAACATCTTCTTAAGAAAATATGTACATTTAAGAAATAGCTTTCAGAAACAATCTGCTGTTGAAAGTTTTGTATTCAGTTTTGTAGCAAAAATAAAATATTAAATTCGTGCTATATAAATATGAGACTTGCCTTTATATGTTTGCTGTATTTTTAGTTGTATGATTGTTGTAGCTTTGCTTTTATGTTTAAGGCTCGCAGTACTGATGAGAACTTTTATGAATTGTAATAGCTGGATTGCTGGTAAAATAGTCTTCACAACAAAATTTCCAAATGAAGTGTCCCAGGATTATGTGTTTACATTAAAAAAAGATGTTATTTGTCACATTTTCTGAAAAGGTGGTGGTGGTGGTAGTGGTAGTGTGCCTTAAAGTCATTTTTGATTTAAGGCGACCCAAAGACCATAGGGGTTTCTAGGTAAGATTTGTTCAGAGAGGGTTTGCCTTTGCCTTCCTTTGAGGCTCAGAGAATGTGACTTGCCCAAGATCACTAGTGGGTATCCACTGCCAGGTTGGGATTCAAACCCTGGTTTCCAGAGACATAGTGAATCCACTACAAACTTAGCCGAAACCACTCAAGCTCAAACCACTACGCACAGTGAAAAAGGTAGACTTTTCAATATTTCATTCTAATAATAAGTTTTAGCCACCAAGAAACAGTGAGAGAAGAAAGATAGCTCTTTTTGTTTATCTGTCCCTATGTTTTGTGACCATAGTGAAACTTTAGTTTCCAGATGCATTAGAACACAAGTTCTGTACAGGAGCAGATGGTAGGGACTTCATCACTCTGTTTTCGAGACGAACCTTTAGAAAACCTAGTTACCAAGCAGGATTCTAGGGATATATGTGTCAAATTTTGTTAATTTACTTGCATCAGAATGACGTGTAACATATTGTGTCTGAAAACTAAAGCTGCCTCCTCCCCCCAGAGATATTGAAAAAAATAGATATTTCCCAAAAACAAAAGAATGAGATGGTAAGGTGTGGAATAAAGATTTTTCTCCCCTAAGATTCTCTTTTGGCATGTCCACTTTCATTGACATTAGCCTGCCTCCACCTTTCTCTCCTTCACCATCACCTTTGCTCCTGCCACCAGTATTTAGACACTGCTGGGTTATGGAACTGGCAGTGTTTAATTGTGACTGTTTGTGCAGAGCTGCGTAGATTGTAATGACTGTGATGAATGCTGAGTGAGCAAAAGAAGAGAAGCTTGGCAAGCTGCTGTCAGAGCCTGTGGAGCACATGTGAAATCCTCCAGCAGCTGCTTATATTGGAGCAGCTGTGAATTCATGGAGAGAAGCCAGACAGCTTGGAAACAGCCATTTACCACTTAACCCTCAGCCATGGGAGCCCATTTACAGAGGGGATTACTAAGGCCACATACTCCTCCTCCTCACCACTACTACTTCCTTTAGGAACCTCATTCCTGATCCGACTGGACCTCCCGAAGTTTCTTAAGATTGTTTCATCCATCCTACCAAAAGGCTGGAGCAACCTTAGGCAAAGTGTTTTAATTAACAAATGATACCTTCTTTTCTTGTATAAGTGGCTAGAGTTATGTGCACAGCTCTAGAAAATGACTGCCAGTTCCACAACTCTGCTTAGAAATCTCTTCAGTTTTATGTTATTCAGAAAATCTGTATAAGCAAATAGTTAGATATACTGTTTGTATTAAACAAATAGGAAGTGTTGCAACAGTTTGAATTGGAAATCAAGATAACTGTATTTAGTATTACACCATGGGAAAAACAATTAGTATTGTCACTTTAGAAATAAATTAGGATACTCTGTAGTTGAATTGTGTTTAACTTAGAGTTAAGCCAGAATGGCTAAGTGTAGCAGCAGTTGGCTCTCAACTTTTGCAGGTTTAACTTCCAGGAATATGATTATTTGTGAGTTTGTAGCGGCTGCATAACCAGCAATGTAGCTGTAGGTGTAGGTGGTGATAGTACTGTACTTTGATGACAGGGAGTGGCTCTGGGATCCTGGCTCTGTCATCTTCCTTCCTTCTCCTACTGTTTGGGATGTAGCTGTGGCTGGCGCTCCTTGCCAGGAATCATGAAGAACTCTCCAAAAAGAAACTTGTGCATATGGAAGTCAACAACTCTATTCTTGGGGGGGGGGGGTAGATTACAAAGGACTGTCCAAAAATGGACTTGTGCATATGGAAGTCAATAATTCTGCTTCCCATAAGAGGTGGGGTGGAATAATGAAGGACTGTCCAAAAAGGGACTTGTGCATATGGAATTAATTTGTGTGAGAACCTAGGGCCTTTTCTAGGGGAAGGCTTGGGAGACTGGAAGCCAGTCCCAGGAGACCGCCCTGGAGTTAGGTGGACGCGTTCTGGTGCCAAAGTGACAAAGATATCTGTTGGTAGTTGCTGCACAAATTTCTTTCAGTGTCGTTCTCTTCATTCTAGAGAAGAATGAGGGCACTGAAGGAGTTCTTTAGAGCAGCAGAGTTTGTAGCATTCATGTTTGTGGAGTGGTGGTCTAGAGATATTTGCATTTTTTCCACTTTCACGGGAATCCCTGCACCTAACTCCCTTGAAAGTTGAGGGCCCACTGTACATTAAGATGCCTTTGTGCTGACCATCAGAGGCATTTGTCCCCCTATCCTGTGACAAGGGAAGATAGGGCTACAAGCTGTGTAAACATCAAGATGCTGGTGAATTTTCACAATTCAGGTATTAGACTGATCATACTGGAATGCTTGGAGTGGCAGGAAGAAGGGGTACAGAAGAGAGTGGGACTGTGGGACTTTGGGACTTTGCCTGATTTTGTGTGTGTGTGTGTGTTAGCAATATGCACAACTGGTATATGAACGAAAGAGGTGTGGAGGTTAGAATATAGATCAACATGGATACTCTGAAAGGTCTGTGTGCCCCGCTCTGCATGGGAACATCCATCCCGGCTACTCACACAGGTGGTGAATTCTTGTCTCATCCATCCGATTTGTCTGTCTTTTCTGCTCTTTTTTTCTGTGTCCATTTCTAAGACTTCAGTATGCCTGTGCATTATGCATCTGCTCACTCTCTTACATACACATTGCTGCTAGTCATTCAGATATGACCCTTGATCCAGTATGACCAAAGGAGGAAGTTCTAAAAGGGGGACATCAAGAAACTGTGGCATATGCACATGGTTTTATACTCTTCATGTAAATGAGGTGTACCTAACTTGAAGAAACTAGCTGATGTTCATTTGCTCTCTGAAAGGTTAAAATATATGAGTTTTATTTTACAAAAGATTGTACTCAGAATCCATCATACATCATTTAGAGCAGTGCTGCTCAGTGTGGTGTTCCCTGGCCCAATACTGGCCCATGAGACTGCCAAGAAGGAAAGAAATAGACACAAATATGGTGCTGGTCTGTGGCACTCTGGGAAAAAGTCACCTGTGTCAGATAGTTGTGGCAATATTTCCCTTCAGTGCAGCCAGCTATCTTGGGTGCAAAGCTGCCTTTGGTTCTAATTGGAGGGGAATGAGGAGAAATGCTCTAACCTGGGTGAGAGTATGACAAGCCTGTATTAGCATGGAAGAGACAGTCAAGTGTCTGCTGGCTGAGATTGCCTCATCTTCAAGTAGAGATTACCTATTTTCATTGGAGTAAGAAGAAGAACTCTTTTCTTTTTCCCCCACAAGAATGGTCTTACAACGGTAAAAACAAACTGTCCTTGCTACAAGGCTTTAGAGCTTAGGAGAGTGGAACAGTGACTGTCATCTGGATTTTGAGCATTCCTTTTTAGGCCAGCCACTGGGAGGTTTTAAAGGAGAGAGGTTGATGGTAGATGGTCTTTAGGTTATCCCACACATTTATTTTTCATTACAATTTGTTGGTGTGACCTGTAGGGTTGCATTTTTTTTGCTCTCTTTTTAATCTTAGGTCACAGTCAGACAAATTTCTGTTTTTCTGCCACAAGTCGGATAGCTTTGGATCTCTCTAAGCAAGAGGCACAGTCAGTTTTTGAGCAGGGAACCTACCAAGCATCAAGTCATCTTTGGGCGTGACTCAGTTTGGGCACAGAGAAAGTACTTTAATTTTGAAGAGTAGGATGCATATTTTGTAAACCACATTGCATTTAATTAATTATGCTAATATTTCAACATTCATTTTGACATTTGATTGTTTTTTCTCTCAAGTTTTCAGTGGTTTGATTTCAGTTTGGGATGTGTTTGTTTTAGGCAGTACAGGTGGCATGCTCTGTTGAGGCTTCTTTTATTTCTGCTGCACATTCTTTTAATTTAAGCTACCTTGTAGACTCACCAGTCTTAACCAGGCAGATTGATCAGTTTCTAAAAAGCCTTATGTTTCGTATAGTTTCTCTTCTTTCAGATTGAAACTGGAATGTAGACAGTGTCAGTGGCATATTATGTCCAGGCTGATTTCTTTGGGTTCTACTATGTCACTTTAGGGTACATTACTGTCATTCTCTGACACACTGTCCAGGCAGCTTTTCATCTCTGGAATAATATTGTTGGTTTAAATCCAGTATCCTGGTTTAAATTTAGGGCATTTTTTTTCCTTCCTGAGGCAGAACAGCAGGTGCCTCCTTGCTAGTCAAGGTGCATAATAGCCATTGCTAGCTAGGTTATTTGGCACATGACGGAGAAAATCTGATACATATCTATCCCTGCTCTCTCAGAGTAGTAAAAATATAAAAAGTATCGATCAGTAGCAAATCATACAGCTAACACGTTCTATCCTTCCATGATACTCCAAATAATTTGCCTGTTTACTATGCCTGAGGCTGCCTAGTTACTGGGTGGACCTGTTTGTGAAAGGTACCTAGCCTCACTAGTTAAGGGTAATTTATGGTATAACTATGTCAGCACTGTAAAAGGCTTCTAGGAGGCTGATGAACAAGGGGAAGAAATGCCCAAGACCTGAGAACAAGGCTTAAAGTTATATTGGTTTGTTTTTTGTTTTTGTTTTTTTGGTTACATTTTATACTTTTCCTTCCCTTTAAAATGTGGAAGTTAGCAAAATACACTCCCTTGTGCTAAGAAGGAATATGACAAAACATCTTAAATAAAATTTCAAAAATTCAGTGAGTGAGGTTTTAGCAGAGTTGGCTTCAAAAACCATGTTTTGTGCGTACCACTTCTGATCTTATTTCTGATTAATATTATTTTTGTAGTTCTTTTGTTTCCCTGCTTAGTTATTTATTGCCATTGTTATACATTGTTTTATCTGGAAGGATAAGCCACTATGAAGAGTCTTTTACTGAAAACATAGAATTATGTATATCCTTAAGGTAAATAAGAATATGAAGTACAAATAAAGACAGAAGGTTGAAAACTTGCTATGTCAAAGAGCTGCTGGATTCTTTACCGATTATTCTGCTGAAAAATAACTTATTGTTTTCTGTTGTGTGCTACTGTTTGCTTTTATTACTTTCCATTGCTTTTTTGAGAAGAACACTTTTAAGATCAATAAGAAATGGTACAAAATTTGGAGGGAAAAAAAGGGGTTACAGTGCTCTTTAAATTTTACTAGAAACAAGGACAGTGCTCCTTCCATGTTTGCAAAGGTTCAGGGTGCAGAACCCTCATGAAAGTAGAAAAATCGTGACACACACCCCCATTCTCCTCTCATTCACTTCTGCGGTTCTGGTGCAGGAACCTTCCTTCTCTACACCTGGGCCAGAGGAAAGGGAGTGAGGCGGGGCAGAGAGGAGAAAGAAGGAGCATGACCCCCCCATTGCCTTACCTTTTGCCTCAGCGCAAGTTCTCAGTGTGGGGCAGAAACAGAGGAATGGGAAGGGAGAGCACCAGAGGGCACAAGGAAAACACATGCACATATTCCCTCTGCAATTGCCTTACTTTTTGCTTCAGTGCAAGTCCTCAGCACTGGGATAGAGGCAAAGCAATGGAAGGAGAGAGCTCTGGAGGGCACAAGAAAAGCGTGTACACATCTCCCCCCACCCCGACTTAGCTTTTGCCTCAGCATAGTTGCCTTCTTTCTCCGCGCTGGCAAAATGCCATGGAAGGGGAGGAGGAGAATTGCAGGGTGGGGCATTGGCACCTTGAGAATAGTCAAATTGGCGAGAGATAGACCTGCAGATGTGGGGGAAGAACTATAGTTGTTACACCATTATAGTGACTTCATTCTTGCTTCATGCTTTTACTTTTGAAGTGTGATGTTTTTGTACCCGTTCTATCTGAAAAGTGTAACTTGTTATTTCATGTTCTTGCGTAGATGAGGATGATCATGTACAGAGTGCCTAAGTGGCATTACTGATGAACCACTGCCAGTTTCCAAACATCTCTAGCATATGAAATACTAGTTTCCAGATAAGAAAGTGGCTACTTCTCTAGTTCCAGTCTTGGGGAGATTTATTTAGAGGTGGGGTTGAGGTCATAACAGATCTGCACCACTGATGTGCACAAATAGCTGCATTTAAATCTTCATTCCAGCAAAACACCCACCCATCCTTGCCTGTACAACCCATTGTACCTGTCGTAAAGATTGTTCTTCCAGTGGAAAAGAGCAGTTAGGAACAGCAGCTGCCTTTATCTAGAGTGAACAACAAGGTTGAACTTCCTGCAAGGAGACGGCTGTGGAAAGCAGCTCCAGGACTTGTGGCTGGAACAAAAGTATGCATAAATGGGCAGCTCCTCTCCCTGGCCAGGCCTGCGTCTCTTGTAGAGACAGATGACAGTAGCAACAAACAATGATTTGTTGGGCAGAAACAAGCAACAATTCAACAGAATGGCCAGCAGCAGCCACCTGGCAGGCAAGCAAACAGAAAAGTTGAGTAGGGGGATGTACACGGGATGAATTTGCATCCTCTGACATAAGATGAGGTCTGTGCCTAAAGCAGGCCTGTCAGAATGAATGGGACTTAACTTATTCATGACCAATGCAAAGTTCTGTTAATTTTAGTAGAAGCCAGCATGGTGTAGTGTTGGATTGCAATCCTAGAGACCAAGGTTCAGTTCCCCACTCAACCATGGAAACCTACGGTATGACCCTGAGCATGTCACACACTCTCAGCCCCAGAAAATCCCATGATAAGTTCACTTTAGGGTCAGCACTTGAAGGCTTGAAGGCACACAACAACAAGAAATGGCTGTAGGCTATATTTCAGAGGAGAGAACGGGCAAACCAGCTGAGTATTCCTTGCCTTAGAAAACCCGGTGAAATGCATGGGTTGGCAAAAGTTGACAGGCAGTTTGAAGGCACATACTCACACAAAATATGTCTAACTTGGGATTTAATGCTTTACGATTTCTATTTTCTTTTGGGGATTTCTATCACAGATAGCTTTCTACTGAAGATTGGTTCTCAGCAGGTATCTTCCAGCTGTGCTACACAGTACAGGGGTGATATGTAATCATTCCACAAACCAAGTTGATAGGAAAAATAGTATACTGAAGTCCTCCCAAGTGACACACAGCATGGACAAACCGTATCTTCTCAGTTATCCAGAATCCATAGTTAGAGAAGAATGCTTTAATGGTAAGTGGCGCAATGGGTGCCACCGTTGGCAGCAATTCTCTCTTCTGGAGATAAGCTTTTGTATTGCCCTTATAGAATACATGCAAAGGAGTTAGATCAGAAACTTTCTTTCTCTGTCAATGGCTTTAATAATTTGAAGACTAGTGAGAAATATATCTTTATCCTGTGCTTTGCTCTTCCAAAACCTACATTATAGTGATGTATGCATGGGAAGAAAAGCAGCAGAAGTCAAGTGCAGTATAAAAAGGAGAAGCATTTGGAACTGTTCTATACAAGTTTACATTTAATGAAGGCTGTTTATTGGGCATCCTCATTTCAAAAAAAAAGTTTTGTCTCACACAAGCCTGCTTGAATATTAATCTGGGGAATGAATTCTGTATGTGCAGATTCAAAACTGCTTAGTACTTTTTTTCTGGACACAATCTACCTCATATCTAAAGGCAGAGGGCTTGGAGAAGACCCTCTGACAAAGAAGTTAATATGCAGATTTGTTTAGGAGAAATCAGGCTCCTATGGTCTGCATATATCTTTTGCAGACATTTTTATTTGTGCAGGCCCTCTAGACTACCTTTTGGCTGGCTTTTCTTTTTTTGTGGGGGGGGGTGAGCATTTTTTTTAAGATCCTTTTTCTTGTGTGTGTCTGTGTGTCTGTGTACTTGTGTACACACCCGCACATCTTCAAATCACCTGTCAACTTATGGCAACCCCATGAATTTCATAGGATTTTCTTCGGGAAGGAGTAGTCAAGAGGTGGTTTTACCAGTTCCTTCCTTTGAAGT
Source organism: Cyclura pinguis (assembly GCA_030412105.1). Lineage (NCBI taxonomy): Eukaryota > Metazoa > Chordata > Lepidosauria > Squamata > Iguanidae > Cyclura > Cyclura pinguis. The sequence continues at coordinate 60,076,882 of CM059600.1, read as the reverse complement.
ATAGCCTGCAGCATCTGCTGTTTGTTAGTGGTCTCCCATTTAAGTACAGTCAGCCCTCCACATTTGCAGGTTTCACTTTCGCGAATTTGATTATTCGCAGATTATTTGCTGCCTCCCTATGCCATTTTTTATTTGTTGTCACCTCTGCTGCCTCCCTATGCCATTTTTAATAGGGCCTGCTGCAAGCCTTATGAGACTGAGAAACTGCAAACAATACTTGTAAGTCCCTCTTTAAAATGGCGTGGGACAGCAGTGGAGGTGGCAGTAAGCCCCACCAGCCAGCCACTTCTGGCTTGTTAAGGAACTCTGATGCATCAAACTAATCCATGGTAGTGATCGTACTTTTTTGTGTCTTAAATAGCATTTGAGAGGGCCTATTTGTGTTTTTTTCACTTTCATGGGGATCCTGTACCCCTAACCCTAACAAATGTGGAGGGATTACCGTACTAAGTAAAGCTGACTCTGCTTAGCTTCCAAGATCAGATGGGATCTGATATCTTTAAAGTATTTAGACTGCTGACCTTTTCTCATACCTTTCCCAGAATATTGTCATTCAAATTCATTGAGTAATGAGCTGTCCAGAGTGTCACCTGGTATACCCAACACATTTGTTAGGTAATTGTTTCATAGATCCAATTGGCAACCCCCAGCAAGTTACAAAAAACACATCTGTGTTTGTGTACCAAAATGGAAATCAGAGGAAAAGTAGAGGCTGGTGAAAGAAAAAGTAATCCCTGAAGGCATTTAGGAAGAATCCTTCAAGTAATCTGTAGAAGATTCCAGATGTCTTTGTTTACTTAGGCAATGCTTGCCTGATCTGTTTGATTTCACACCTGTGTATTGTTTTTGAAAAGTTTGCTGAAACATGTTGAACTGCTCATCTTCTTTGTGATACAGGAATCTATCCCTGTTCTTTCCATGTTATTTCTGCTTTTGGTACCAGTTGTTTTTGTTAAAGGAACAGCGGAAACTCAGGTCTCAGTGTTGGCCAGGAGAGGCTTTGTACAGTTAAGGCTTGTGTACACTTTGTGCCCATTCTTAGAGATGTCAGATCTGACCATAGTGACACACACCTTAATTATATCCTGTCTGGATTACTGTAAAGCACTCTGTGTGGGACTGCCTTTGAAGAGTGTTCAGAGTGTTAAAGATCTGGTCCAAAAAGCTACAGCCGGTTTGTTGTGTGGTTAACAAACTCTTGTTGCAGCAGCTTCATTGCCTGCTGGTTTACTTCCAAGTGCTGGTTAGTACCTTTCAAGGACTATGTGACTTAGGCCCAGGTTATCTGAAGGACAGTATTCTTCCATATGAGCCTGCCCCTGTTTTGCGATCCTCTGCAAAGGAGCACAGGAGAGAGTCTACTTGATGACTGCTTCCAGGTGCTGCAGCTCCTTTCCAAAATAGTTTAAATTGGCATCCTTCTTGCTAGCTTTTCACAAGCAGATTAAAACTTTTTTGGGCAGGGGAGGCCTTTGAAGACTGATTGCTTAAGGGGACTAGATCTCACATAATTTTGCTGTTCAGTCTATCTATGTTTTGTTTATTTTTTTAAAGCTATTTTTTTAGCTTGTTATAATTTATGGGTACTGTTTGCATTTGGTAATTTTTAAAGCTGTGTTTCTTTAACTGTTGTAAGCTACCCTGAGTCCCAAACTGAGAAAAAGGTACTACTATTGTTATTGCTGACAATTGTTGTTGTTGATGATGGTGGTGATGATGACCACCACCACTTGTATTCATGGAAAGTCATCATTGTTTTCATTCTCATTTTCCCCCTCACATTGCTCAGTGAATAGGAAGCAGCATCCCCAGTCTATAACCAAACTATAACAAACTGTACTCAGCTTGATGAAAATGTCTAGGTCATTTCACATACGACAACATTTCTTGTAAAGAACTTCTTTTCAATATGAAAGCTGTCATCACAGAGCAGTACTGAACGCACCATATTCTTTGGAAGTGCTGGAGGACACTGCCAAAACTAGTCAGGACATACACTTTAGCCCTAGCAAAATGAAACAATTTTTGAATAAAGTCAATTGTTTTATGTTTGAAATCTGTAACAGTTTTAACTTTGTGAGTTCATTTCTTGTAGTGTTTTCAAATTGGTGGTATGATTAATTAGCCTCTAAATAATCTGCCTGAAGTTAATAATATTCTCACTATTTACTGCAGCTTGTAATTGTGCCAAATTTCCATTGACAGGAGTAGGAAGTTGAAAGCTGCAGGCTAGTACACATTTAACTGTAAAGATCTTGAAGGTTATGCCTTTCTGTTAATCTGAAAGTACAACAAGCTTATGTATGTTCCACAAACAATGCTCTGAGTATTTGAAAAATATGCATTTTTAGTGTTTCTCATTGTACTCTGTGGTCAGTATGTGCTAATATTTGTAAATCATGTTTGTTAGTTTTTTGTAAATTTTGTCATAACATGACATGAGAGAAAAAAATAAAGCCTGGAAATCCTTTATTGCATAGCAACATGTGAAGTTGAATCCGTTAAGAATTCTTCAGGTTAATGCTGCCTTATTTCAATTTTTCTTTGAAAGAAACAAAGCTTAAAAACGCACAGTAACACGTGATATTGAATATTATGAATGGGCACCCTTGCCAGGTCAGCCCTACCAGGGCTTCCCATGGGATGTCATGGTGTTTTGAAGAGGACTGGGGTATCTCAGAGTCCACATATTGCCCACTTCTGCTATATAGTATAATATTGTATTGCTAGTGAATATTTTACAGTTAATAATAATTTTAACCTGTGACAATTAAATTAATTAGTATTAAAATATGATGATAGTTTTCTGGGGTTTTTTTCCTGAAAAACAAACTATATGGGCTGCAGGGGGTTTAAGGTACAGTGGATCTTTCATATATGTGGGGGTTCTGTCCCAGAACTCCCTGCAAATGAGAAAAAATGTAAATGCTGACATTCCATATTAGTAAATGGTGGCAACATGCATGTGGATGCTTCAGCATGTCCACATACATTATAGCCACCATTTTAGGTATAGGATGCAGTGCTCCACAATCACTTACATTGACAGATCTGGACGTCACTGATATGGGAAGTCCACTGTACTCAGTTCACCCAACATTAAAGAGGTAGAATATCTCATGGTAAGGATACATGGTAAAGATTTCTCCAGTTGTGTGGTACGCAGTTATGCTGCAGTAAATGTTTACATATAGAGCATAAAATTTAAGAAAAGCAATCCACATTTCTTACAGCAAAAGGCAACCTTCTGTTTGTTTTATTGGAAGTGGATTATACTTTAAATGTTCAGGGCTACCATCACAAAAAGGGCTTCTGTAGATTTTTATGGGTAACATTTTGGCAGCCCTGTGTTTTGTGCCTTCATTTTTGAGGAAGGTTGTAACTCCAAGGTCACCATTTTGTGTAGTTAAACCCTATTTGAAGGTACTTGTGCTCTCAGTTGAGTGTTGCAATTGTCTCAATCTGTGATTGTGTTATTACAGAAGCTCAATATGTTTACAACTTGAGAATGTGAGTAGGTTCACTCTCTGTTGAACAAAACTTGTCTTAAATTCCATTTTAGAGTGTTTCCTGTCAAATGCAAATACAGTACACATTCAGTGATCATATTGAGATTCTTTATGTTATGGTGGGTTCTAGCTATTTAATTATATTATGTAAAGAGATATTAGGACATCTGTATTAAATAGCTGCTGTCTAGGAACTATAGAATTCAGAGAAGAACATTTGACGTGGGGAGGAACCTTCCTTCCTCATACAGTTTCAGCCCAAGCATTCCATTTCCTGAATATAATTACAAAATTATTATAGTGATTTCACATTATCTATACTAATGGGCAGACATCAGTGTCTGCTGTTACATGTAAATATATACCCAAATCCTTACATCCGTGTATATGTAAATGTTTTTACAGTTGAATTGGTAACATCTTGGAAAACACTGCATGTCTGAAAGAATTGTGGAATTACATGATTCAGATACTGAGTCTAAAGTTAAGTCAATAAAGAGAGGCGTTGCACATTTCTTCATCATATTATTGTTTGTTGAAGAGCAGAGGCATTAACATTCAGTATTGTCTGCTGATGAAGCTTGCAGTGTACTAGTGCACCCAATACAGTTGCAGACATCAACAGCTAGTCCTTTGTAAGAGCAGATGTCTCTGATGGGGTTGCATGATACTACACATATCAAAAGACAGGATCCAGTGGTTTGTTGTAATACAGAAGAGTATTGTAATGTGGATGACATGTGTAGGCAAATAAGAATCTGCATCTCATCAGTTATTCAGTGTTCTGGACTGAGGTATCAAGTTCCTGTACTTACAAAACTAATATGTGTGGCACTAATTCCCCAAATCTGAATAAGACTAATTAATGTCATTGAAATTTGTGAGGAAATGTAGCATTGCAGTCTAAGAATGTAGTTTTGTCTCTTCTTTCCCCTATAGAGTTGTAAATTCAGTTAATGCAACATACAGTTTTTTAAAGAAAGTGGTTGATTGATTTGAATAGCAGTTCCTAGAAAGCAGCTATTACATATGGATGTCCTAATATATCTTCATATAATATAACTAAATTGGTAGAATGATAGAATTATAGAGTTTGCAGAAACCAGAAGGACCATCCAGCCCAACCCCCCCCCCACAACATACTCAGTCAAAGCACGCCCGACAGATGGCCATCTAGCCTCTCTTTCGAAACCTCTCAAGAAGGAGGGTCCACCACACTCCAAGGCAGCGTATTTCTCTGTTGAACTGCTCTTACCATCAGGAAGTTCTTCCTAATGTTTAGGTGGAGCCTCTTTTCCTGTAGTTTGAAGTCATTGGTCCATGTCCTAGTCACTGGATGAGCAGAAAAAAAGCTTCCCCACCTTCCATATGATGTCCCTTCACGTATTTAAATATGGAGCGTGTCCAAAGGAAGGTGACTGAAGTGGTGAAGCGTCTGGAAGCCATGCTCTATGGGGAGCAGCTTAGGGAGCTGGGTATGTTTAGTCTGCAGAAGAGAAGGTTAAGAAGGGACATGATAGCCATGTTTAAATTTGAAGGGATGTCATGTTGAGGAGGGAGCTGGCTTGTTCTCTGCTGCTCCAGAGACTAGGACAAGGAGCAATGGATTCAAGCTGCAGGAAAGGAGATTCCACCTGAACCTGAGAAAGAACTTCCTGACTTCACTTTCACACATTTCACTTTCAGACACTTCAGGTGCTTCTTTTCTGAGGGAACCCTCCCTCTGAGCAACTCTGATCAAGCTGTACAGCCCTTTAAAAACCCACCTCTGGTGGTCCTCCTTCACAGTCCTCTGCCTGATCAGTTAAGGATGGATCACAACCCGATTTCTCAGTACCACAGACCCTTTCCTGTTGCCCCCAATACACAAGGAAGGAGATGAGCAAGAGAGAGAAAGTATAGGGCTGTCATGCTGACTCCCCCCCCAATCTTCCCTCTCCTTTCCCTGACTTGGTTTGGACCCTTGGTGTCCATTCCCTCCAGCATGCTTTGGCCCCTTCCCCACATACATTTTGATATTTGCAATTTTCCCACTCTTGTAGGGGTCCTGCACTCCTAACCCTAATGAATGTGAAAGGCTGACTGTGTACTCTATTTGGTTATAGAGGGTTTAGAGGTGAAAATTTTCCTCCTGAGATCTTCTAGAAAGCTTGTGTGCCTCTTATCTTTGGTTGAAAAAGTTTGAAAGATTTGGAGATAAATCTGTGGATAAGGTGACAATTGTGCCAGAGTGTTGGACATTTTCTGCACACTCTGTTAATGATATTTGCTGGATTCTCATGGAGACGTTTCCATATAGAGTGGTGTGTGCAAGGAATTTTCTGCAAGGACAAATTGTTTTATAACATCAGAAATGCAAGAGGAGAGTAGAGGGCAAGATGTACCTATAGCCTAGTTTAATTGTTTTTGTTTTTTAAATGAATCTACTTTATAAAAAATCTTGTCTTTTTTCTCTTATTGTGTATTATACTATTGATTGTTTGGGAGGTTTCTTAATGTTTGAAACCTGTTGCCAAAATTGGAAAAACCACGAATAACTCCCCCTTCTGCACTCCCCTTCCTATTCCCTTGACTTGTGCCCTGGTGTGTGAGCCTTCCATCTCCGCATGGGGTAGAAGGTAGGGGAATGGGGAGTGGAGAGCTTGAGAGGGGAGAAGGAAGGCTCATGCATGCCCCCTCCATTCCATTACCTTTTGTCTTGGTGCATGTTCTCCGTGCCAAGGCAAAAGGCAAGGGAATTGGGGGGAGACCTCTGGAGGGAAAAAAGAAGGTACACGCATGCCTCCCTCCCCCATTTCCTTGCATTTTGTATTGGCATGTGTTCTCCATGGTGGGGCAAAATGTAAGGGAACGGGAGGGGGGAGCTCTATAGGGGAGAAGGAAGGCGCTCGTGTGCATTTCCCCCATTCCTTGCCTTTTGCCTTGGTATGCTTGTCTTCTTTCTCCATGCCTGACGAAAGGCAGGAGAATGGGGGTGGGAGCACATGCATGCCTTGCAGTGCAGTCAGCCCTCCACATTTGCAGGTTTCACTTTTGATTTGATTATTCGCTGATTATTTCCTGTCACCTCTGCTGCCCCCCTGTGCCATTTTTAGTAGGGCCTGCAAGCCTCGTGAGACTGAGAAACTGAGAGAGAGGCTTGTAAGTCCCTATTAAAAATGGTACGGGGCAGTGGAGGTGGCACTAAGCCCTACCAGCCACCCACTTCTGTCTTGTGAAGGAACCCTGATGCCTCAGAGGAATCCATGGTGGGTTGAATATGGTGATCATACTTTTTTTGTGTGTTAAATATGGTTTGGAAAGGCCTAGAGTTATTCATGGTTTTTTCACTTTCATGGGGATCCTGTACCCCAACCTTAGTGAATGTAGAGGGGTGACTATAATCAGATTCATAAAGGTCAAACCCACAAATGTGGAGGGAGGACTGTACTATAATACATACTAAAGGTTGTAATAGTGGATTATGTATCAATCCGTCCGGTGCAATATAATTCTGTAAATAATTAAAATAAGAAAAATATCCTCAGAAACTATGGGTAAGCAGGTGTTTTTTTGCATGGCAGAAGGAAAAGGAAATGCTTGACAATTAGAAAGAGATGTAGGCAGATAACATTAATTGTGGCTGAGATCCTGTTAGGTGGCAGTGTGAATGTAGCACAGACAGGAGTAACATGGTCACAGATATAGCGATAAGAGAGGAGCCAAGCAGGACAGCTTTCTCTCCTGATAGTGTGGACTTTCTCTGCCTTCAGTGTGCTGCCACTACACACCCCTGCAAAGTATACACTATGCCAGAGTAGTGCGTCAACAGGATTCCCGCCTTTGTCTGCAACACAGCATACTCTCTGTAATGCTACATAGGTGATTTATACCAACAAATCTATTGAGTATTTATGGACTAGAGTGAATGTTGTTAGATGCAGTAGAGCTTTTTTGAATATAATGGTATTTGGAATGGAGGATGGTTCATATTAGAGCCAGTGAAGGTTTTTCAGCTATACCATATAGGTGGGGGAGGGGTCTGGACCACAGCGTGGGAAGAAAGGACTGACTCTTTTATTTCACTATCCTACTTTGGTTGAATAGTAAAGGCAGCTATTGGATGTTGTTGCTATGTGCCTTTAAGCTGTTTCCATGTTATGGTGACCGTAAGGTGACCCTTTCACCAGGTTTTCTTGGCAAGATTTATTCAGAGGGGATTTGTCTTTGCCTTCACCTGAGGCTGAGAGATTTTGACCTGACTAAGGTCACACAGTGGATTTTCAGGGCCAAGTGGGGATTTGAACCCTGGGCTCCAGAGTGGTAGTCCAACCCTCAATCACTATACCATGCTGGCTTTTCATTTTGCTTAACAGATTATACTTTGGCCCCGAAAAATTAATTAATGCGTTTGTTACATTTATTTCCCTGTGTTACTTTGCTTACCATAGGAGAAAATGAAGTTTTTGATAGGAAACCAGTTGCAACACAGTGACAAACAGGAGTATATAATTAGAGGGTTTGTAGAAACTCAGAGTTTGGGATTCCTCTTATTGACACTGTAGAATAATTACAGTGTTGGATGGCAAATACCGCACCAGTGATTTCTGGCTGTCTTTTTAGGGAAGGCATTTATTTCAGACTTAAAATCTTCATAATATAAGGTACAGCTTATGTGTTTTGAGACTCTGAAGATTAAAGTTAGTGGTACATTTTTTAAAAAATTCACTTCCCTTCAAAAAGTAGCCATTTACCAAGTAATTTCAGCAATGTAGTATTTACATTTGTGAGTGAAATTTGTATTTAGAAGGATTTTTGGCTTATTCACTTGACAAATTGTAGATATTTGAACTCATCTTTACTTAGCTTTCTAAGAAGGGAAACTTCTACTGCCGTTTCATTTCATTTCATTTTAAAAGCTATTTTTTTTGTTAGTTGCCCTGTCAAAGTGGTGCAGTGCTCTTCTGTAGAGCACATTACCACCATTCATGCCCAGAGCTATTCAGTTTGCTGACCTTTTGTTTTTTAGTGGCTTTCCTGTGCATGCGTCTTCAAATTGCCTGTTGACTTACGGCAGCCCCTTGAATTTCATAGGGTTTTCTTAGGCAAGGAGTACTCAGAGGTGGTTTTGTCGGTTCCTTCCTCTGAAATATAGCCTTCAGCACCTGGTATTCATTGGTGGTCTCCCATTCAAATATTAACTAGTGCTGACCCTACTTACCTTCCAAGATCAGGTGGGATCTGGTGCCTCTTGCATATTCAGGCTACCTGTTTTTGTTTTTGTTTTCTGTTGGCGGATAACGTTTATTGTATCCTGTTAGGACTTTGAATACCTCCTGATATTAAATGGGCAAAGAAGTGGCCGATGAGAAAGGTTCCTGCTTGTATGTCAGAGTAGTTTTTATTTGATATTTTGTATAGGTTCCTATAGTAGGTAAATCATACTTGCAAATGTGCTAAATGATGGCACAAATCCATGTAACCATTTACTAGGCTCTCTGGCCACCTTGGTTAGTAACTGTAGTCTGGAAGTAGTTAAAAATACCAAAGTTTGTAAAACTTCTTTGCCTGATTTTCTTATTGGATAAGTAGGTGTTGTCCCTGAAGTGAATGGTTTTCCTCAGTGTTGTGTAAGGTTGTATTTTTGTGGCTGCTGCTGGGCTTTACATTTGTTTTGGTCATATTTTAGTGCTGAAAGACACTGAATTAATGTGAGACTTTGCTCTTTTCATCTGGATCGTAAAGCTAACCCTTTGCTCAGGGTTTACTGCCACTTTTGGGAGTGAGAAGAGGTAATTTTGTGGATTCAGTCTTCCCTCTGTAGGAAGGAAAATTACTGAAAGCTGCCCCTTCAAATCAGCAGGATCCTCCACAGGATCAAAAGCCTTCCACTGATGGAAGGGGTCTTTTAATTCCTAAGAGAGTGGTGTCCAACATGCTGTGCTGGACATTCTGTAGCCCTCAGCAGGTTAGACTAGTTGTTCAGGATGAAACAGTTGCATTGAGGGTATAAGGATTCAAAATAGTCATGGAAATAGTCCAGTGTAGATCAGAAGACTAAATGAAGGTCGTATGAAAGTAGGTGGGTGGGAATGTTTAGAATAGTTGTCGAGAGGTGACGCGTGTTACTAAAGCCTCCCTTCCTTAACCCACCTCCGTTCATTTTTATCTCCATTTTATGCTGAAATCTCCCATTGAAATAAGAACTAAAAATAGCAAAAGCTCTAGATGTGTAGGTAGGAAAGTCTTGTAAAAAACATTGTCAGTTGTGTGTGGAGGAGGTAGTGATGTTTTTATCTAAAATATCTCATTTACTAGACAGTACTATATGAACAAGGCTTTGAAGGATTGAGTTATGATGTCCAGCCTGTAAATTTTGTAAAGATGAAGAATAATGTGCTGCCTTGTTGCTCAAACTGATAAATGATTACTAAGATTCCTAATACAATAGCAAGCATAATGGTATTCAGGCCACATAAAATAAGAGGTAATATTCTTTTAATTGTACTTAGCTCTGTTGTTCTCTAAAATGTAGCTGATAAAATGTAAATGTGTAAACTATAGCTCAAAGTCCAACTTTTAGCTATGTTTTCTCATAGGTATGTCACCATGATTTCAGTAAAGTTTATCTGCAGCAGAATGTTGTAACATGGAGTTCTCCCTGTTCATGATTCCAGATACTCTGTTTCTCTCCCTTCTAATAGAGTCCCATGCTCGCTGACTATACGTGAACTTTATCATGCTGGTTTGGGTTTCTACCAAGTTTACTTATATCTTCTCACTTGAGCATGCTTGTGTTGCTTTGGCTACAAAACAATGCATCTACAGCCTGAACAGTGGCAGTAGAAGTAAAAAGTAGGAAGCAGCAAGTAGATGTTGAGAGCCTGTCCTTAGCATGTACTGTGACTGAAGATATGATGGGGAGAAAGCAGAGAAATATTAGCATCAAGGACAGAAATTTGTGTTCTGACTTGGGTCTTGATGTGCACTTTTCTGGAAGTTTTTGAACAGGTAAAAAAATGCAAGCAGTCTTTATCCAAGTTAGTAAAATATTAGGATTGAGCTTCAGTTGGCCTTGGAGATGGTCCTGAGTCCAAGAAGATTGACTTCTGTTTTATGTCAGAGGAATGAGAGACTTTTAATGAAGAATCCACAATAGCTCTAAGTGCACTTCTTGCCTGCACCTGCAGTGTTAACTGTGGACTGTGTGTTGCTACTTAACAGTACTGCTATAAACTGTACTTTCCCAGCACAGTCTTCCAACCTGCTATAGTGTTGTAATAAGAAACCGTGCTGCAGTGTTCTTATATACCACTCTCTCAACTCAGTCTGCGGTGCTGAAATGAACCCAATAGATAGCACTGCTGGGTTATCTATCAGCTCTAGACCAACTTTCAGGAGGGGTCTAATACTTCTGGATAACACTGCAGGATTCATGTGTAGAATCCAGAATTTAACCTGCAGTATTCAGTGTCAGTTACCTTACAGGGCTGTCACAGCCCTTTGCAACCTGGAGTATGGTAGAATAACATGCTTAAAAGTTTCACAGTGGATAAGTACTGAGTTAGAAAGAGAAATTCATCTCCTTCCTGCTACCTTTTTGGGGATTTGGGAGTGTACATGGATTGACACACAAGTACCCAGTTCCTGCTATATTAAAATTTTTCATTTCTCTACTGTTTTACTGGGCAGCTCTCACTTCTTGTCTGTTGGAGCATACACAAATCAAGAATACAGGATGATTCTCTCTCACCCTTTTTGTATCTCTCTATCTGATCTCTGTCTTCCTTTTCCAGCCACTCCATTCTACATTCCATCTCATTATCCTTGTACCTCCCCTCCAGCAAGCAGCCAGCATTGTGTAGCCAATAGGCATACTTAGTCTCATTGGAATGCATTTTCGGGGGCAGGAAGGGTCTCTCCTAAGAGATTTTTCCCCATAGGTTTTTTTATTTTATTTTTGAATACAGGTCTGTCATTTGCCTTGGGTCTGTTACCACCTTTCTCTTATGCAAGAGCACTGCTCTTTGGCTGTGTAGTTGAATCAGAATATATAATTATTTAAGAAGCAATTAACATGTATTTCAATACAATATTATAGTGACAGAGAAGTTATGTTTAGATTATAGTTGTAGCGGTTAGCAGCAAGCAGCTTAAGATGGAAATATGCTAGGTTTGCATTTAAGTTTGAGGAATTGGAAGAAGCACCAGAATGTTCAATGTTAAGATTATTTAAAAGGAAAAATAATGCTGGAGACGTGGATGTATGTGGAATGAACTAATCAGGTAACCATACATTTCTATGGTATAAATGGTACAAATGAAAACAGGTCTCCTCCTGACTCCCCAAATGGCTTAATGTTGAAAGAAAATAGAACAGCTATGTTCACACTAACTTCTAGTAGTCTTCAAAAGGGATTGTTGAGGCTTTGATGTAATTTCTCAATTACATGTGTTAAATTTAATACATTAGATTAGGTGTAAAGCTGAGGAATCTCTGAAGACTATATGCAATAGTCTTGCTGTGTCTTTTTTTTAAAGGTTTATGCCACTCAATGGATCAGTTTTATTTTCTCATTATACTTTGCCACAGTGGTAATCTCCACTCCACCGCCTGCTGAATTCATAGATGGTTTGTAGATGATAACAGAATCTCATCCCCTCTAAGTACCTGGGCTCGAAACTAAATTGGACCCATGGACTAAACTCTCCAGTTGCACTGGAAATGGTGCTCCCTACACCCACAGGGAGGTTTTTGGGGCATCTCCTAAGACTCTCCAGGCTGTAAGATCCTCATCCCAGACTAGATTGCTAGCTGCCCTGCAGCAGCAGCTACGTTATGCAAATGACAGGCTAATGTCAGCTTTAAAAGATGTCTTTCATTTGCAGAATTGGTTAAAACTACCTGTCAGATTTGTTGCCTTTCTGTTGCCCTTTCAAGTTTATGTGTCAATGTGTTGTCATGATTGTAGAAGCTTGAGGAAGAAGTGTTGAGACACAGTGCCAGTTGGAGGCTGGCAGAGACATGACTGCTAATGATGACACAGTGAATGTACCATTTGTTTCAGCTTTTCTCTGATTGACAGTCTCTCTGTTGTGATTGTCAGGCTTTATAGGTTTAAGAAAGAAGGATTTATTCTGCATAATTTCAGTTGAATGAGATGTTACTAACTTGTGTTTTCAGTATTTAACAATTTAGTAGTGTCCATTTAATGAAATACAACAAATAGCCTGAAAGCAATCAGTTGGCATAACACTTCAAACTGTAGACACAGAGTGTGATTTGTTGGCTTTCAATGGTCCGTGTAGCTCATCTTTATATCTAGATTTTGAAATGGCACTCTTTCAGTAAGCATGATGGGCTCAGCAAGTGAGATGTTTTTAGAAAATATGAAAGCCAGGTTTCTGAAGAATTAATACAGTTTGCTAGGTTCAGATTTTCTGGCTGTTTCTAGATGGACACAATACATTAATGTGCAAGGTTTTGTTTTTTGAAGGTCAGTTGTGAAAAGAAGGAAGTTCTCTAAAATAAACAATGATTAGAACCCCCAATTTCATATAAAAGTAATATTCAAAAGGTGTTTGAATGCTGTGAAGTATAATACTAACATTTGTGTGAATGTACCACTTTAAATTTTTGGACATGACACATTTGCTAGTTGAGACAAAACTTTCCCTGTTTTGATGAAATGTTTGTTTTATTGATGCTTGGCTCCAGTCACCCAGTTGTTTGAATAAAGTTACTGACAATAAGTATCCCTTTTTTATTTCTTCTCACTTCATAGGAAACCTAGGATAAATTCTCAGCTTGTTGCACAACAAGTTGCTCAGCAATATGCTACCCCACCACCTCCTAAAAAGGAGAAGAAAGAAAAGGTGGAAAAGCAGGAGGAGAAAAAACCAGACAAAGAAAAAGAAATTAGTCAAAGTGTTATAAAGAAGAGTACCAACAAGAAGACTAAGTATGTTTCTGGACCACCCATTGAAAGCAATCGTTGCTAAACTTTTAGATTCTGTATCCATATGCAAATGATCCAATCTACTATGTATCCGTAATCCCCTAGTCATGTACAATCCTGTTCTTCCACCCTTGGTTTCAGTCAATCCCAGAATACCTCAGATTTTCCAATGCATTATTTCCACTGACCCCTAAACTCTGTGATTGCTCAATCATTCTCTTTCCCCACACTCAGTACCACCACCATCTCTTGATTCATGATGAGATTTGTTCCATGCTGCTGCCCCAACTTTATATTTACACCCTTTTCCCAGAGGGGAAAGGAAAGGGAGAGAAGCACATTCATGCTTTGTACAACTCTTAGGATGAGTTTTTTGTTTCTTCTCTCAGTCTTCCTATGATTTTATTGATGGGTGTGAGAGCTGCTTTTATGGGGTGTGCATTGTTGTTGTTGATTTGTGTGTGGTGTGAGTATGTATGTGTGTGTGAGTAAGTAAGTAAAACCTCTTGGGTGCTGCTTATCTTAGTTTCATTTTTTAAATATTCTTCCAGAGGGAAAAATGCTTTAGCATTAAATTTCTCTCTTGCCTTTCTTTCTTTCAGGCCAAAGTCAGATATTGTGAAAGACCCTCCAAGTGAAGCAAACAGCATACAGTCTGGGAATACAACAACAAAGACCAGTGACTCAAATCACACCTCAAGGTAACATTTTTAATTAATAAATTGTCTGAGTACAGGCTTACCAAATTGGCTTCCATATTTGGAATTAGGAAGGTTGCTTTTCCTAAGACAGTGGTCAAAGCAGTTCAACTTTCTCAACTGTCTACATTGTCTGTTGACAGTTTCCTTTAACCTTTTTATTTTTGAAAGTAGAATAAATGGAGATATGAGACATAATCTCAATATGGAACATCTTTGCTGTTATTTCTCTGTGTTACTACCATGATAGTACCTGACTGTTAGGGTCTACCAGTTTAGATGTAATAGATGAATCTTCTAGTCATTCACTGAATAATCAGTCCAGATTCAAAATATTTATGTGCACCAAGGTCTAGGACAGAAGTGGCAAAACATAGATGTTGGGCAGCCCCTGAGCTCTTTTTGCCCATCCATTCACTCTACAACTGAATTTGGTGGTGCTGTGGTTCAAAGCTGGTGTTTTAATTTTAAAATTTGGTGAATGGGTAGTACATGCCTAGTTTTACTTCCCCTGCACAACCTAGAGTGGAGAAGGGGTTTCTGGTTGCCACTGAATTGATGAATTTCAGCCAAGAGGGTGGGCAGCTGGCCCTAGACACACCTAAGTTGCTCCCTCACAGCCCAGGCTGATCTATAATCTGAGTGCAGCAAGATTTAGAGCAGTGTTCTTTGACCAGAAAAAGCTGTAGTGGATAGTAATGAAAGACATTGTTGTGTAACACATCAGGAAGACACCAAGTTGGGAAAAGCTGATACAGAACCTCTCATTCAGACTACACTGCAGCTTCACAGGATCTTCCTTCCCTGCCACAGAAGAAGCAGATTCTGCATGCTATCATCCCTTTGTGGATTTCCAGTGAAAGCAGGAACAGGAAGATGGTCCTGTTAGAGATCAGCGCTTGGTTTTGAATACCACAATACAAAACACATATGTGGTACGTCAGATTTGAAGTCCACACGCAACTTTTGCTGGAGTGTCCTTTTTTCTTTCCCTCATCCTACAACCATGGCAAGGGAAAGCATCCACTACTTATTCATGATTGCAATATAGCACTTTGTTTCTACTTGCCAGACAAAATAAGAAAATTTCTATGATAGCTGGTTTTCCTTACATTTAGTTTAGATGGAAAAGCTCAGAGAAAAGGAACCACTGCCAGAGGCCAAGGAAATAAAAACAGTTTATATGACAACTTCTTTGTTGTTGTTTTTCTGGCAGTACCTATGAGCTCTTGTTACAAAACAATAACATATGAAAAACGCATTCATGCAGTCTAAATACTATTGCTGTCATTATGAAAAACGCAGACAAAATGTTCTCTAGAGGATTGTAGCACCTTAGCCAATTGGTTTCGAACAATTCAGAGCTTTCTTTCAGTTGCTAATTGAATTGTTCAGTCTCTTAATTTTTTTGTGTGGGGAATGGGGCTTCTGTAACAGTTTGACTTTAATGAAAAGCTACTGTTCTGACACTTATACAGTAATAGGATGAAAAAAATATGTTAGTGCTGTACAGCACTGGATGTTCCTTCTATTTATAATCTTCTTGAAAGTGAGTAATTTATCAAGCTCTATAGTGCTTTACTTGGCTTCCAAGGGGAGTTTGTTCTGCATTCTTTCTCATATTTAGTTTCCTTTCTTATTTTGGGTTGTGGCATTTGTTTCTTTATGACAGATACTTTTTAATACCAGTGGTCTAAAAGAAGGGTAGGAAAGATGCTGCTTTCCAGATATTGTTATACTGTGAGTTCCAGTAGGCCCATCCAGAATAATCCATGATTGGGGATGCTAGATTTCTTTTGTTGCAGTCCTGGGGGGCCATATGATTCCCACCCTGGTCTAAATACAGCTGTTGGTTCCAACTAAAGTAATGAAGTAGTCTCCGCTGTGGCACTGGAATCTCCCAAGATGATTGTTGGGGAGGAAACATATGGCTTTAGTGTGTTGCTGAGTTTGTCTGAGAACTCCATGGCTGTCAAGACGACAGTTGGGCTGTTAATATATTACATGCCATTCACATTCACTCCTGATCCAGTATTCTCAGATCAGGGAGAAGGACTGGAATTAACAGAGTTCTCTGAACCTTTTATCATGGTCAGGCCATTTCCAAACAATGTTAAATTGGAAACTACCATTCCTCTCAGCCAAGGTGCTTGCCCTGTTAAGTTGGTCTTTGTCCAAAGGCTTACAGAATCCTTAACCTCATTAGCATTTGCTATCATTGATGCTGTTGGAAAGTTTCAATTTGTGCACAGCAAGGTCTCCTGTCAAAGCACTATTCCAACTTCAGAATAATGATTTGGAATGAACGATTCACACATTTGCTCCCATATGTCATCTTTGCTTCAAGTTGACTGCAGTGAAATAGACTGAGAGAAAAGTAGAATACAAGTAGCTCCTGCAGTTTCTATGACTTAACAGAAATGAAAGTGCATTATCAGGTCTCCTTTGTGGCAGTAGTGGCAGTGATGTGATAGTTCTTGGTCACCATTGCTTTGCTAAGTAGCTGTCTAGTAGAGTTGTTGTGGTAAAAAGTCTACTATAACTTAGGAAGAAATGCAGTGGGACGTTTGCATGTTTGCTATGACATGCTTGCAAGGTTCTTCAAGAAATCATATGGTTGAGAGCAGTTCCTACAGACCCATCTAGAATGTTGTCTGGTCTATTCATAATGGATTAATATCAGAGTGCTTGGAGTGATTAAGTGGATTGCCCTTATTCAGACCTCAGAACAGTGATCCTTGAATTAAAAAAAAAACTTCAAAGGTAGATTGGAAAGAGAAACAGCAGAACTGGGATATATCCACAAACTCTAGTTCACTGAGAATGGGTTGAATGGAGATAATGGTTTCTTGACACACTGCACATATTACAGCACTAGGTAACATCTGGGCTATGTCTTTTACACAAACATGGCTATGTCTTTTAATTCTATCTGTGTGCTTATTTTGGGTGATTACTCATGTTTTTGACTCTTGATCATCTTGGCTTACTTAATCTAGTGAAGGGGATCAATATTGTAGGTTCAGGGGGTAATTGATGTTTCCTTACATGTCTAGCTTGTCACTGGAAGCCCAGGTAGCTTTGTTGACATGTGTAATCTCTCAGTCTGACTATATTTGCAGTCTTTTATTGTGCTTCTTTGATGTTATTATCGTGCTGTATGCTGTTAGGCTTAAAATGATTGCTGATAATCTATGCTGATTCAATACAAATGTTTCCTCTGATTTTCCCCCATTGTTTCAATGCCTTGTTTGTACTAAGAAAGCCAATGTGGTGTAATGATTAGGGAGTTGAACTGGAACTGAGAAGACCCCAGATTGAAATCCTGACTTAACCATGAGGCTGACCTTGGGCCTAACATACTTCACAGTGTTGTTGTAAGGATATAAAAATAAATATAAAAAATATAAAAAAAAAGATATAAAAATGGGGAAGAAAGTCTTGAACTTCTTAGAAGAAAGGCATAACATATACATATAACAATACCCACTCTTGTGAATTCAGCATTCACGGATTGCATTATTTGCAGGTTAATTTATTTTATTTATTAATCTTTACCCTATTTTTCCCTGTCATGTAAAAAAACGTATTCTCTCTAGGAAGCTCTAGGTCTTGTAGTATAATTAGAGTCATGCTGGAGGACCTAGAGATTCCTAGAGAGAACACTTCTCTATGCATTGCTAGTTCCTCCAGTGTGTAGAATTGCACTACAGAACCTAGAGAATATATAGTGTTCATAGTTTTTATTTCTATTTACGTTTTTCCACTTTTGCAGTGGTCTTGTACCCCCAACCCCCACAAAAGTGTAAATAAAACAATTGATCAAGGGTAAAGGAAGTGAAGAATAAAAATCCTTGTTGCTAGTAGAATTGGTTAATGTCTTCAGACATTACTGGTTAAGTAATTTTGGAGGCCACTTAATGGAGTATTGGGGGCTATCATCCACGATCCATGCTCCCCCACAAAAGAGTGGCAGATCTACTGTGAATCATTAGCTGAAGTGGTCTGCATGGTTTGGATGCCACAAAACTGGGGCAAGAATCTGCATCTGACTAACTTTGATATTCCTATTTTAAAAAAAAAAAGCCCTCTTCTAAAGATTCTGCTGATGCAACTGAGTTAACACTTTTTGCCTAGAGCGAGCTAACTATTTAAGGTTTGATCTTGATGTAAAGTTTCTTTATTTCCCCATAGACTGAATATTTTAGCTGCTAAAAAGCAGCTACTCATGTTTGGATAAAATCTTTTTTTTTTCCTGCTTAATTTTTGAGCATGATGGAAGACAACTGGCTGGATTTCCTAGATAGCGAACAAATCAAAATGATTTGCATCCATCACTAGCCATAGTTGCTCTAGACAGCACACTTCAGCAGTTACAGCACAGATATGTCTTGAAATGCTTCCATTACTTTGCATTTGCAGGAATGTTTTGCATTCACATATGAATGTAAGCCAGCTTTTTGTTAGTTCGTTTATTGATCACATATTAGGTTGGAACAAATCACTTGGAGGATCTGTGGCTCTTTATTGGTCTGCTTCTCTGAAGAGACAAAAAAATGATCTGCATACTGATAGTGCATATTTCATAGCATGCTTTCAGTGGCCATAGTCAAAAGGGGCTGTTTGAGCAATTTTCTATATGGGTTGTTTGGGTTGCTTGTCTGTACAAATTCCAGTAGCTGGAAGGGGATGCCAACCTGTCCTGATGCCTGTGGTGTTTTCAGCAGCAGAGATTCCTTTTTCAAAAGACAGCACACCTCACAGAGGTTTTCTTGTGGTTTTGTATTGCACAAGTCACAGCTTTGGGGCACTTGACAAGCTAAAGAATTCCAAGCACGAAATCCTTGTATTCCAGAAGGGACCCTGAGGCTTTCTTGATACCTGGTGTAACTCTGTCATATTACTGTTTTTTTCTGGCTGAGTGAAATAGAGGATAACTCCGTATCTCTCCAGAGTTCCAAAAATTGATTCCCCAGCCACACATGTTCACTGGGGAGTTAATGTGCTGCTGCCTTTCTAGACTAAGCATGTTAAGGAAACAAAAGGTCAAATCCTGCAGGAGTGAGGGATGGAGAAAATTTTATTTAATGCATATACATTAATTAGTTGGCTGACACCTCTTCTCTCTTCAGAACTGCTGCTTGAAAGTAAACTGAGAAAAGTGAGTCTTAACGGAAGGTGCATTTGTTATTTGTAATCTGTGTTCTTCATAAATTGTTTCTTTATTATTTAAGGCCCAGACTGAAAAATGTGGACAGAAGTACCGCCCAGCAGCTGGCAGTCACAGTGGGAAATGTCACAGTAATTATCACAGACTTTAAAGAAAAGACTCGCTCTTCCTCCACATCTTCATCCACAGTGACCTCCAGTGCAGGATCAGAACAGCAGAATCAGAGCAGCTCGGGCTCCGAGAGCACAGACAAAGGCTCATCCCGATCCTCGACGCCAAAGGGCGACATGTCCGCAGTCAACGATGAATCTTTCTGAGAATTGCACATGGAATTGTAGGAAACTTGTGAAATCAGGGTATGAAATTCAAATATCCCAGCTGTCCACCAGGGCTATAGTCCTGGGAAAGCTACCGGTGCCACTTCTTCCTTCTCTTCCTCCTCCTGTGCTTCAGTGTGCTTTTTGGACGTCGTCCCCCTAACCGATGACACCAGGACTGTATGGGCTGGCTGTGGGCATCTGGCCACCAAGGAATTTCGCACCCTGACAATTACTTTTTGACACTTATGTATTCCATTGTTTATATGATTTTTTCCTAACAATCATTTATAATGGGATGTGCTCCTGACTCTACTTTTTTATAAATCTGCTGTGCACAATTTTTTCCATGAACATTAAAACAGATTTTGTTTTATTTCTGGCAAGGGAATATGATGCAGGTGGGAGGGGGGATATAGGAGGGTTTTTATTTATTGTATTCACAAACTTCATCCTCTCATTTTTTTTTGTTTTTTCAGTATATTCTTTTAAATTCGGTTCTCCCTCTTCTTCCAGTTATACTGTGTACTATCAGTTTTGATATAAATTATATATAAATATATATATATATAAATAAAAATATAATTATATATAGGGTTATTTGAAACCAATACATGGAAACGCTGGTGCTTGAAACACTGTGAAGCGAATCAGTTTTTAGATCTGGGACAGTGAGTGCTGTTTGGAAAATGAACCAGAACTGGTCTTAGATGACAAGAGTATTCCTGGAAATTCAGACTGAAAACAGGACCTTGCTTTCTTCTTGTGCTTTGGCTGAAGAGTACTGGACAAAGATAGATGTCTATTTTCTTACTTTCTGTTCTTTTTTGAAATCGAAAGGTGCTCTAGGTCACTTGCATTCCCAGTAGAGTATCTGAAAACAAAAAATTTCCAGCCCTTTCAAACAGCGGTGTACAGATTTTAAAAACCATGAGCTACACTAGTTTCAGAATGCTTGATATCAATGTACATGATGGCTGCACGTTAACATTGCCCATTTTGCATAACAAATCTGCATAACAAATCTTCCCAACTCGTATCTCACAGCTTTTACTGTAGCCAATGTCCATATTAGTATTGGTTTGGGAGGTAGTAACACCTGAATATCTGTAGGGAAAAGGTTTGTCAGCTTGTATGATTGAAGGTAGCCAAAAGCCTTAATACCAAGGATTTCTCCCCCAGCCACTCATATTCTAATGAGACTACTGTATTATCTGGTGTCTCACGGCTTGTTCTGAGTGCAGAATCTTCCAGTCTGACTCTGCTGTTTTGTTTATTAATTGAATTCATTACGTATCTTGAGAGTAATCCTTTCTTAAAGAGCCTTTCGTTTATGATGATGTGTTTGGGATTGTCAGTTTTGGACATGTCTAGATAAGATAATTTGCTATGGGAGCTAAGGTTGTGAAGAAATTCTGTACTAGCAAGGGAGCAACAGGATGGCCATGCTAGAGAGCTATTCTGACAATAAGCTTCCTTCCACTTTCAAATTGTTTTACAGTTTTATATAACTTGTGTGTTATCCTGCTTAGGACACTAGAATGAAAATATGGAACATGGTTTAACAACAACAGCAACTACCCTTCAAACTCATTGTGTGTACTTTTTTAGGCGACCCAGAGTGCTTCGCTGTAATTTCAGTAACTTTTTTGTGATATCAAAATTGATACCATGTGGGTGTTCGTTCTTAGAGGGCCACTTGCCAGAACTTGGTGCTAGACTATAACTGTACTAATTTCTTGTTTGAAAAATAGTAATTATTTATGTTGTATGGAGGCAATGAAATTGATGCATTTTATCAGTTTAACGTAGCAAACTCGAGCTCCTTTCATATCAGTTTTAAATTTTAATCTATGCTTAACTGAATAAAGCAACTCTGCTCAAAGATGTGGAGTAGCAGAGCAGTGCCTTTGCAGCTGCAGTTCAATTCTGAACATGGTGGGTTCCTTATTAAATTGTTCGTATATCTAATTATTCTTTCTTGAAATCTTATTCTTAAAGTATTTATTAAAAAAAAGAACCAAAGGAAAACCAGATAATTCTCGTAAGTTCTGGAATACATTATTATCTGTAGTTTTAATAGTCAACATCAATCAACATTTTTAACATTGGTAGGGTATTGTAAAGACATTCCTTTTCCAAGTTTTACTGTTGCTTTAAAGGATCTCAGGGAGGGTAAATTGGTCAGCCATAATTTATTTTTGGAGAAAAAAAATAATTTTTAAAGAGATGTTTTGAATCCCAGATAATGTGTAATTTGCACAGCTTTTTTTTTTAAATGAATGAACCAGAATGAATTAGGCCTGTGTACATTTGGCCCCTGCCCAGCAAACACCTGAGCTCTGGGCATGTGTAATGGGAGTGCACCTGTGTATATAAGCGGTGTATTTCCTTCAGTGGCTTAGTAGGATAAGACCTTGGTAAAGGGAAAAAGCAGTGTGAGTGTCGAGAAAATTAATATGGTGAGCACCACCTACCAAGCACTGCTGCTTCATGCATTTTAGTATGGCTTTTTGTGAGCTACCATTCAAATGGTGCACAGCAGCGGTTGGTTGGCAGGTTCGTCCTGGTGAAATATGCCCCTTAGGTTAAATGATAAAAGCTTTAACAGTAATGAGCTGCTCATTGGCTTACCAATTCAGTGAAATCCTCTTTGGGTTTTTCTTTTTCTTTTCTTTTTTTTTAAGTGTGCCTCTGTGACATATTAGCTTGTTAGAATAAAGTATGCAAATCTATCTTTGGCACAAGTGGAGTGAGTGAAACTGCATTTGGCTGAAATTGTCAGCTAAGCATTCAGACTTTCTTGGGCCGCATTTTTAGCTTGTTGCATTGTCACCAGACAACACCCATTTTAAAAAAGCTTGATGCTTTAAAAATGGAATTCCCCTCACTTTTCTTCATTTCAGTTAGCCATAATGTAGTTGGAGAGCATGTTTTAAAATACTTGTGTAGAGGAAGGGCCAAAAATGCTTGGTAGCCAGTGGCACAGAAAGCAGGTAAGGAAAAGCACAGTGTTACATTTACAAGTTTCAATTTTTACACTACACACACACACACACACACGTGCGCGCGCGCACACACACACACGTGCACACCCATACATGCAACAGTTTGCTTGACTTGTTCATTTTGAAAGAGTCATGCAAAGGGAACAATTTAAAAATTAAAAAATGTTTAAGATGGGCAGTTTTAATTGAAAGAATTTTGCTTGTTAAGTTGGTTTTCTATTTTAAAATTGGGCAGTATCTATATTCAATGAGAGACGCTTCCATCTGCCTTATCAATACCATTTTCAGTCTACTTTTTTTAAACAGCCGTTAACGTAAATTATTGAAAATTATTACTTGCTGACTATAATAACCTTTGCTTGTATGTAACTGAAAAAGAATGGTTTGAGAGCCAACATTTAGAATATGACAATGGAGCTGAACAGTTTTTAATGCGCAAGCAGTTCTGTTCTTGTGTATGACTTGTAACCTTAATTTACTGTGTAAAGATGGTTACATTATTTCTTTAGCTTTGTTTGTTTGGAGACAAATAGAGAATGCTTGTTTAAGTATGTCAAGACATAATTTTATCTTGTGGATTTTTATGTTAATGTATTATACGAGCTATATTTTTCATTTGCCCAGAAAGACAGCTTGTATAACGCTTTCGGAAGTTTTCTGCTCTGTAAAGTCTTTAGAGCTGACAGTCCTGTTAGGTTTGTTTTTAATCTTCATGCTAAAAGTGTCAATGGTGGTTTTGTGAACTGGTCAGAAAAATTCACAGGTCTTAAATGTTTTCGGGAAATTTATATTGGACACTGCTCTTTGTCTAGCAAATAAAAGATGTTAATATATTCCTGTTACCGGCATGTGCACGACTGTTATTAGAAGCCACTTTATCATTTTCCCGCTTTAAATAGAAATGTCTATTTATGAATTCTGCTTGTAGTTTTTTTCACAAATAAAATAGTAACATTTAATTAAACCTGATTTTCTATTCTTTGGTGTTGAGGAAAACACTAGTCAGAATTTTTATAGGTCATGTTTGATTTTATATTACATATTTGCATTCATGAAAATATATGTGCTTATAGATAATCCAGATAAGGCAGTTCAGGGAGCCAGCTATATTTCCTGCACTGGAGATGATATACCAGGAACATTGAAATGCAATTCCCTTTTTTGAAAAGGACCCCAAGGGCCCTCTGATCCACCCCTCTACCAATGCAGGGAATCCACAGCTCTATTATCACTGGAAGATGGCCATCCGACCTCTGTTTAAGAACCTCCAACAAAGAAAGTCCCTCACATTCCAAGGTGGCCTCTTCTGCTGAACAACTTTTACCATGTGGAAGAGATTTATTTCATTGCATTTCACTTGTATACCATCTTTCTCCCAGAGAGGTGCCCAAAGTGGCTCATAGAAATAGTCAGTTAAAAACACATTCACAATAATATTTAAAATGATTAAAATCAGCATATAAAACAGTATAAAATCATTTTTAAAATACACAGAAGTTTTAAAAGATAAATAAAGCATCCCAATAAGATATTTTCCTGCTTACACATTAAAACCCTGCTTAAACCAAAAGTCTTTGCCTCCTTGAGAGAGAGGGGGCCAGCCTAGCTTCCCACGGAAGAGAGTTCCACAGGGTGGGAACAGCCACTGATAATGCTCTTTCCTGTGTCCTCACCACATGAGCATGTGATGGTAGCAGGACCAAAAGAAAGCCTTCTGCTGCAGATCTTAACATTCTAGCAGGTTGCTATGGAGAGACACAGGTCCTTTTCGCACCATACCACTATTGAGGGATGTCGAGACGTCATCCCGGGATTGCCAATGGCAGATTGGGCTCAGTATGCAGTCTCTTGTCGTCCGCAGGCACCTGGGCATTCACAAGACAGCACCAGATCGCACCTGATGCCTATTCCACAGCTCGACATCCCAGGCCACTCCCAAGTCCCGCCCCTTCCCTGCCCACTGCCCCGATTGGTCTTTTTAATTTTTTTTTTTTTTTTGCCAGCTAACAAGCTAACGTTAGCATGATAGATCGTGCTAACAGGTGCTCATGTTAGCTCCAAGGGCAAGCCAGCAGCAGAAGCTCCCCTGAAATGGGCTGCACCAAAAAAGATGGGGACTGACAGGACAGATCGCAGCTGTGACCCAGCTTGAGGTGTCCTGTCCCTGCCAGTCCCAGGACCTGCGATGGAGCCTGAGCAGACGCAGCTCCTTGGGACACTGGCCATGCAGCTCTACATGAGCAACATCAGTGCTGTCCAGGCCTGTAGGGCACGGCAGCAGCGGCGAGCAAGGGGAGCCATCCTGGTGGCTACCATCATCTCCATGCAAGCAGCCAGCACCATCGCTGCAGCCATCTCAACTGACGGTGAGGATTCCGACACTGATGTCATCCTGCGCACCTGGCTGGGAAGCTTCCCGTGCCCCAGGCGATGGTGGGTCAGGGCCCATGTCCAACAGGACTGGTGGATCAGAGAGGTGTTGGCAACCTGGGATGACCAAATGTGGCTTTACCACTTCAGAATGACCTGGGCCACCTTCTTTGAGATCACAGAGCATCTCTACTGGAAGGGTCCACAGTGGCCACAGAGTCCAACCCCCTGTCATGCAGGAACACTCCAGATGGAGGACCATCAAACCTCTGTTTGCAAACCCCCCAAGAAGGACGGTGAGTCCACCACGCTCAGAGGCACTGTCAGGTGTTCCCATCAGAAATTCTTCCTGATGGTTGGGTGAAATTTGTTTTCTGAAATTTGACTCCAATGCACCATGTCCAAGTCTCTGGAGCAGTGGAACAAGAGTTTGCTCCATGTTCAACATGATGCCCCTTCAAATATCTGAGCATGGTTCTCCTGTCTGCTCTTAACCTTCTTTCCATCAGGTTAGACACTCCCAGCTCCCTATGCCTTTCCTCACAGGGCTTCATGGTTTCCTGGCCTTTTACCATTTTGCTCACACTCCTCTGGACACGTTCCAGCTTGTCAATATCCTTGAATGGTGGTGCCTAGAACTGCACGCAGTATTCCAGGTGAGGTCTCCCTGAAGCAGAATGAAATGGTGCCACTACATTCCTTGATCTGGACAGTACAGTTGTGTTGATGCAGCCCAGAATCGCATTGGCCTTTTCAGCTGCCGCTTCACACATGCTGTTGAGTTACATTCAGCCTGTGGTCTGCTAAGACCCCTGGGTCCCTTTCACATGTACTGCTTCCAAGCCAGTTATCACCCATCCTATGTCTGTGCATTCCATTTCTTCCTGCTGAAGTGTGGTTCCCTGTATTTCTCGCTGGGGACATATGTATTGACAGTGTTGGGACAGCTCTCTAATCTGTCAAGCATGTTCAGTAAGGTTGGAGGTGTTTGGCTGTTTCAGTGATGGCCATAGGGACGGGCGGGGAGATGTTTCCTCTGACGGCTGCCCGCCATTTCCCCTTTTAGAGCTGGGCTGGGCATCACCCATGGGGATGGGCTGGTAGGTGCTGCCGTGCTACCATGCTAATGGTGGCACTGACTCTTTTTTTAAAAAATTGTAAGTCAGCCAGATCCTGGGGGCTGATGTTGCAGGTGTGGGCGGTGGTGTCATCCCCATCACCTTCTTGGGTGACGTGTCCTGCAGTATTTGCCAGTGTGATGAGGGCAGCAGCTGGCCTGCTGCTGGGCAGAGCTTCCCCTGGGAGTTGCTGAGTGAGGGACAAGCAGGGACTGCCCACACCCTGCCCACTCCCGGGTCATTCCCAGAAGGATGCCAGATGGAGGCTCCGCATGGCCGCAGCTCCCATGATTGCTGTGGGAAAGGCCAATTATTTGGCGGGGGGGTCCCTGAAAATGGAAAACAGTGGGATTAGCACTACCTGCAACTGGGATAGCACGTGATTGGCGAGAATGTCGTGCAGCAAGGTGGCTCCTCAAGGGGGAGCGAAGCATGGCATGAATGTCAAGGCCGTGCAAAAAGGGCCACAGTCTTTTGTATAGTCTGGACCTAAGCCATATAGGGCTTTATAGGTCATGACCAGTACCTTGAATTGTGCCCAGAAACAAATGGGTAGCCGGTGAAACTGTTTTAACAAAGGAGTTATATGTTCCCCGTAACTGACTTTTTGATATTTAGTCATAATCTTCTTTCTTGTAACTTGAATCCATTGGTGCATTGCTGTATGTATCTTCTGCAGCAGCAGAAAACAAATGTTTTGCCTTGAGCTAAATTACTCCCAGGAGTAAAATTACTAAATTTTACCGGAGAGTCTACGGATAGCTTTCTACTACAAAAAGTGGGAGCAGGAGTTTAAATAAGGTAGAAGGTTTTTGTCCATATATCACGGTTGGGTTTTATGTTTTATTTAAAATGCAAGATTATTAATAGAGATAGGAGAAAATCAAATAGGCTATACCATCTAATTTGTATTTTGATTTGTGAAATACTATCCAAAATCAAAAAGACTCGGCTCAGTTTGATAGTGATCATTTGAAATATTTTGAGATGGCAGAATGATAAACAATTTTGTTCTCTAAAATGCTGTTTTGTCATTTCAGTGTTAATAGTTAGTTCTTACCCATTAAGCATTAATTTCCAGCAGTCCGATGGGCAGGAGTAAGGTAGACCTTTTTTTGAGCGTCCTTAGAGAAAGCAAACCCCAGAAAGGTCAATCAATATTAAACTGAAGAATGCTCTGAGAAGAACCTCTCCCCTTGCTTTTTGAAGAACTGGAATCATAGACCATAGGTAAAGGGAGAAGGGGAGAAGGAGGAAAGTTCCCCCTCCTTTTTTTACATGTCGGCTGCATCCCATGCCAGTATATCTCTGGGTGAGTAGGATGTTCATCCCTTTAGTTATGGAAACAAATGTATCATAGGCAAGTACCAATGTTGCTTTGGCCAGCAATGAAAGGAGGAGCTTCCTTTGGATGGGAAATACCAGATCTCAGGTAAGAGCAGGTGGTGCTTGGCATCCCAGAAAGTGTTGTCTTGCTACTGGCTGTAACAGCTGCCAGCTGAAGGAGACCTTGGTGGAAGTGAACCAGCTTACAGTGCGTTATGAGCATGGAATGTGCTTTCATGTGGCTGCTCTGCAGATCTCTACCAAGGGATGTTTGTGGCTAGAGCTGCCAAGAATTTCTGTGCTGCTAGTGAAATGGGAAACCACCTTCCCTGATAGGGAAATTCCCAGAGATTGATAGCAGGTCATAAGGCATGCTTGATCCATTTCAGTGTAGCCATTGATACCTTCTTACCTATAAAATGTGTCTGGAAGGAAAGAGTCAGATAAGCAGAAGCTCCTTGTCCTTTTGAGGTAAATGTGGGTGGCCTTACAGACATCAAGGATGTACCATCTCTTCTCTAGTGGTCTGGTTAGATGGAAGCAGGAAAGGAGGACCATCTCTTCTTTCTTGTGGAAGATGGAGTTTATTTTGGGATTAAAGGTGGGATCCAGCTGAAACATGATGGAATCTGCCTTCATAGTGCAGAGTTCTGCTGATAGTACAGTAGGCTCCAAAACCCTAAAGGCTGAGGTGGAAGACTTTCCAAAAAAAGTGCTTCAAGGGCGTATTGCATAGGAGCTCAAAGGGGGAGGAGTATTAGCAACTTCTTAACTAAGCAAGTCTCACAAAGGGAAGTAGTGAGCTGTGGGTAAGGCCAGTGAAACAGGCATGCTGTTAACTGCTCTGTATCCCATCTGAGGTGCTACCTGGAACAGGTGTGGTTCCCTACCCTTGTCTCTTTAAGGGATGGAGAGTTCTTTGTTATCTATCAGCTAAATATGTATCTGTTCAGAGGTTCTACTTGCCACCCTCTGGTCACCAGGGCTCCCAATTCATGCTCTGTGGCATAGTAGAAACAGACCAAAGCCATTTCCGCACTAGACTGTTATAGCGCTATGATTCCACTTTCAACATCCTATGGAATCCTGGGGTTTGCAGTTTCGGGAGAGGCCAACTGGCCCCTCCCGAAACTGCAAACCCCAGGATTCCATAGGATGTTGAAAGTGGAATCATAGTGCTATAGCTGCCTAGTGCGGAAATGGCCCGAGTTAGCAACAAAACTCCACCTAAACATTCTTAAGTACTGGGATCTCTGGATTTACAGTATGGGAGACTGAGCAAGCTCTTTGCTAATCTTTTAGGCTATTTTATTATACACAGTTGTAGATATACAGGTATGCACTGCCTTCTGGGATGAGCATAGACTTTGTACTATCTAACCACATTACATTATATTTCATGAAAGGCTTCATACATCTTACATCATATTGGAGTACCCTAGCCCATATACTACCTGTGCAGGAAACACAGAGGCATCCAAGGAAGATAATCAATTTCTGAGGGCATTGCAACCCTTTGTAGGATCCATTACAAGCACGATGGGCAATGATAAGAGACATATCCTTATTGTAGCCTATTATCTTACCAGCATTGTCTGTGCCTTTATCAACTAGGTATAGTGAAACTGTCATACACAGTTATATTGGTAGGTGGAAGTCTGACACTTGGTCAGCCTGGTTTCTTCCTTTCCAGAGTAGTTTTACAGTATCCTCAGCCTCTGTCTGTACAATAAAAGACACATCTTTACTAGCCTCCACTTATGTAAACAATGTTAATTTATTTCTGTCCAATCAAATCAGAGATCTTATTGGTCTTTACTCTGTGATATATCACTTGGAGATCAGTGGTTCTTGGCTTCCTTCTGTCTGATAGCTGTCTGATCCTAGTAACCCTCTATAACCAAGTTTATTACAGGTGAATTGTTTGTTTACCTTCTCTTTTGAGCCATTTCTGCTTTTATCAGTTTGTTTGCTGTTAGATTGGTTTCCTCTCTGGAATTGGTCAGTGCCTATGCTCTTAGCAGTACACAAACATTCCTCCTTATACTTTACAGACAGTCTTATTACCTTGCTATTTAGGCTTCGGGGGTTTAAACTTTGCAAAAATGCAGTCCAAATCAGTGCTTAGCCTGTAACATTAGGAAAGAGAGTCCTCTGAGAAACCTGCATACACATGAGTGAGGTCCAATCTTGATGCCCACAGAGTGAGAAAGAAGAGAGATGATGGCTGTGCTTTGCCTTTTGACCATGTTGGGTCTAAGGCTTCATCAGTTCCCTCCTGAGGAAACTGCAGAAGGAAAGAGACGGAGGCCTTGAGGAAAGCAATGTGTTTACATTTGCACCATCTGTGAAAAAAGCTGAAGATACACTCATAGATTCTATTGGTCAAGGAATGTCTGGATGGTATCACTATTTTATCAGGGTACCCCATGTCTCTTAACATGCTCCTCTTGATTTCCAGGCATGGACCTGTAGCTATTTCAGGTTGCGGTGGCAGACCTGTCCTCGTGTGAGGAGATCAGGCTGGCTAGGAGAGGCATCAGGTCTAGAGCCATATGTGTGATTTTGGAGAACCAGGGCCTTCCTGATCACTTTGGGGTGATGAGAATTACTGCGGCTCGTTCTAGTCTTATCTTTCTTATTACTTTGGGAAGGAGAGCCATTGAGGGGAAAGGCATATAGTAGCCCTTTGATGCTGGGCCATTTGGTGAATAACTGTATGAATCCAACCTAAGTGTGCCTTTTTTTAAGGTGTGAAGTACAGAATGGCCTCTAGCACTCCCAGGCTACATGGCTTAATAGACTTTGAACGGTTGTTGTTGTTTTACTGCTGGGTTGAAGGTGTCTTTATAGACAGTCTTTTCTGAAAAATTTGTCAGGAGAACTGGTTGGCAAGTGGCCTCTAACGGGGAAAAAGGCATCCCTGCCTCTTCTGATGTTACCTTCCGTTAGAAGGAAAAACAATACCAATGTAAAGGTTCACACCCTTTTTATATAATTTCAGCTGAAATATGCATAAAGCTACAAAATGAAAATCCTGCTTTGGCCTAGAACTGGACTGTAGAAAAACTGGCTTCAAAATGCTGTAGAAGCAAACGTTTAAAGAACAGCACAAAAAATTCAAAGCTGTAATATCACCTAGAAGCTTGTCAAAATATGTTCATCCCAGCAATAAGGAAACAACATTGCTTTGTTTAGAGAGCACGAACCATATATATATGCCAAAGCATGTTCTAAAGAATAAGAACAATAGTATAAATATGATCCCAGGAATACTAAAAACGCATATTCCTTAAACAAGTGTTGCATGCCAGGACAATGTGATTACTGTTCTTGGTTTCACGACCTTTGTTTCAGAGTCAGATGTCACTAACTGAGATTTTGGTCCATTCAGATACTGCCTAAGATCAAAGTGTCAATGTGGTACTATCAGATAATTTTCAGGGTTGTGCTATTGTGCTCCTATCTGTACCTTTGTCATTCAGATGCTTGGAATCACTTCCCAAGTGCCTATCATGGCTATTTTCTTTTTCCAGAGGTGCTGAATTTCGACTTGTAGATCTCAATATTACATACTCCTTTACATTTCTTTGTCTCCAGATCTGTTGTCCACAGAGTATATCACATTTATAACCCAAAGTTTTTTTTTTCTCAACTATAGTAATATCTGGAATACTATGTTCCAATTGTCAGTTTGAATCTCAAACTCCCATGAGATTTTTATACCACTAACTTTGACAACTTTTTCAGGCTTACCTTCTCACCACGACTTTGCAGAAAGTTACTTACACTTTTTGCATAGATTCCAGTGTACCACTGCAGCCATTTTATTGTGGCAGTTGTTTTGTTAGTTGATCTTGCTCCATGACAATATTAAGATGATCAACAGCTTTTTTTTTCTTTACCTCTTTCTTTCTTTCTTTCTTTCTTTCTTTCTTTCTTTCTTTCTTTCTTTCTTTCTTTCTTCTTCTGCTGGATCCATTTCTAATTAATACCAGTCTGCCTGAAAAAAGGCAATGACAAGTATGGAAGTTTGCCCAAATATTCCTGCTTCATGTAAACTCTGCTGAAAACTATAAATAAAACATGTATAGCTTTTTTAAAAAGGTGATTTTTCATAATTTTCTTTCAGTGGCTTTCTCTTTTTTAATGCTCAAAACATTCTCTCTCTATATATATCTATTAACATTTTTTTCTTTTCTTTCTTTGACGTATCCAATCAACATTCTTTCCTCTTCTTCAACAGCTTGTTTCACTTGTAATAACCCTCAACCACCAATATTACACGGTACATAAAGCTGATCAATATCAGTTTAAGGATGTAAGGCAATTTCCAGAGTTTTTCCTTCTAGTGCATCAATGTGAGTCCAATCAACTATTCCAGCATTGTTCTGGATAATTGGTATAGCTCAGGAATTATATTTCTAACATTTTTAATTTGAAAATTTTGTATGCAGTCTTTATAAACTTGATGCTAGTAAATTACTGCCACTAAACTTGTTGTTGATGTTGTTGTGAGATGATTGTGTGAGCAGAATGATTTTTACATGTATGCTATTGCTTAATATTACATTAAGTGTCTAGAATGTCCAAAAAATAAAATTAAAATAAAATAAAGTAAAATAAAATAAAATAAATAAAATAAAATAAAATAAAATAAAATAAAATAAAATAAAATAGTGGGATCTGGGAGATCTTCTTCAGATGAAGCCAAAAAAAAAAAAAAGATTAGATGTACCCTTAGACCTCATACAATGCACTGTATGTGTATATTATGATTTTGCTTTACCAACCCTATATACATATTTTGGACAGACCACTGAAACAAGCAGTTTTTTAAACATTATATTTGTGAGAGCAGTCCCATCAATATTGTGGTAGTTGGTTTCCAAATGGCCTATATTGTCCTGAGCACAAGTCAGCAAATGCCCACAGCAGCAGTTTGGTGAATAGGAGCAACCGAGTATTCAGGCCAGGCCAGGTCAAGGTGCAGGGAGAAGTACGAAGGTGGTCTTTAGCCAGTTCAAAAGTTGTATCAGGTCAGAAGCTCAAGTACATGAGCCAGCAAAGACTACACAGAATAGTCAGTCCAAGGTCAAGGCAAAACAGTGACACAGGAGAGTACTGCTAGGCAACCAGATAAGACAGTTGTCAGCACTAAGGCTGGGAGGCAACTGTTGCGATATTTATGAGCAGCTCCTTCAGACTCACAGGTGTTCCATTTGTGCTAATTTGGTCAGCATTTGCTACTTAAATGGTGCAGCCAAGCAGATAATGGGAGTTGCAACACAAACAGTGAAGTCTGGACAGAGTTAATGGTTTTAGTGTTTAGGTGACAAAAGAGTGATGGTTGTCATAATATCCATCGTTGGGAAGACGAAGCAAGGAAACATCCAGGTGCAAGGGATGTGGGTTAAACAATCACAATTTTGTGGGGATTTCCCCTTCCTGCTCTGAGATGTCAAGTTCTTTAGCATAAGCTTATTGTCTTGAGATTGGCTGCACAATTAGCCTGACAATTACTTTGGTGTTTGCTTAGGATAGGATGTGGCTGACCTGCCTTGCTGTCTCACGTTTACAGTCAGTAATCTATCTCTTTCCAGCTTGACCCTCCAGTCACCTCAGGTTTTATTTATATCAATGCCAATTAATATAGTGCCAATTAAATAATATTGCCAATTAAACCATGCTACTCGGGGTGTGTGTGTGCAGAACTGTAACATAACCATATATCCATCAGAACACAATCTCATCTGTTGATACTACATCCAAGTTGCATGGCATAAATTTCCACATGTGGAATTATGTGTTGATTGTGCACTAAATAAACAACTGAACACATGTTCAAATGCACAACAAAAAGTACACCCACATGCACAAATGTACTGCATGGGCAACTCCATTTCCATGAACTTCAACTGAATGCACCGTGTTCTACTTCTGACAAAAATGTCTAGCTGCTTCTGTGGGTATAGCAAAGCAACAGAAATCCAGCCAAAGTCTTTCTAGTGCTGTGTTAATTCTTGCAAAGATTTTGATGGGATGTTTCAACCAATGCAGAACTTGTTAAAAACTAGCTTTTTCTGTACTTTTGTTTGAAAACTGAAACTTTGGAGTCGGAACTTCTTTATAATGGGAAAGTTTTTGATGCTTCCAGTGAACCAATGTAAATATGGTGAGATGTTTTAGATTACTGGATGTATTGATTTCTATGTTGATTTTGAACTGTGCATTAAAAAGGGCTATGATATTTATATTCCATTTTACAATGTTTCCTTTTTTAAAATCATGATCACTAATAATTGTTAAGAAAACTTTATTCCTCCAAAACAGAGAATTCTTCCCCAAAATGCTTCCCAGTAATTGCAGCTGTTTATATCTGAGGGGAAAAATTCAATGTGTTCTCCTGGAAATACACACTGGGATGTAATTACAATAGAGGCGGTGCATGAATGAGGGAAAAAGAATATTCTATAACCATGTAGATGCTTGAAATCTCACTAAGTTCAGTGGATTTAGATCTCAGATAACATTCTCTGACTGTGTATGGATCCAGTCTTTTATGTTTTACACTACACCAGGTGTTAATGGCTGAATGGAATATGATACCATTTATGCAATTATAGATTCTGTTTTACTTAAGTAACAGACACATGTAGATGGGATAATTTGGATTCCTAATGGAATATAAAGACCTTGATTTTTCTCCGTCACCATAATTCCAGTTAGAATCAGGGTCCGCCCCATGTATTTACCTTTGAAGGAAAACGCCATTTACATCAAGGGAAATTTTCTTTGCCTTGTTTAAGTAGCAGGCTTGCTTCTTCCTCCTCTACTTCTGTGAATCAGAATCACAAGAGAAAGGCAAGGAAGGAATGAAGGGTTGCAATCTCAACTTTGTCAGTGTTCTGATATGGGGACACATATATTCACAGTTGTGGCATTTGAAAAAAATTACTTTTTAAGATTATATCTCTTAGAATCTCCTAAGCTACTATGACTCGTGCCCATGTTGGCTAGGGCAGCGGTCGCCAGCCAGTGGTTCGTGGATCACTGATGGTCCGCAAGAAAACTTTAGTGGTTCGTGAAGAAATTTGGACATTATTTGATTTCTGACTTCTGATTGGACATGAGAGCTGGGGACATGGCCCTCGGTGTGCTCTACCGAAGACTGCCGCTGCTGATACCGGGGGGACTCCCTGTGACAAATCTGATGGGAGGGGGTCTTGACGACAGAGCCTCCTTGGCCACTGAGAGTGCTTAAGCTGATTGGCTGGTGAAAAGAGGAAAAATAATGGATTTTAACTGTCTGGTGTGTGTTTGAAGGAGAGTATGATTTGTGGTGTGTTTGGAGAGGTTGGAGATTTGAAGAGCTCTGTGGGAGAGAGAACTGAGAAATTGGGTGTATGAAAGATGGTGAATGAATTGAGAGAGAGAGAGAGAGAGAGAGAAGAATGGTGTGCTGTTTATAAACATTTAGATACAAAACACATTTAAAGCAACAGTGTTACAATAAATGTTTGAAGTTCTGTGTTCCTTAAAACAGTGTCACAGAGTCTCATTCTGAATCCTGAGATATACACGCTACCAATAATAACATCTTGACCTTAGTGCCAACAGTACCACAGTCTTGGAAAATATAAATCACTGCTGATCCTTACATCTGGGAGAAGGGCAGATTTAGGGAAGGCAGTAAAGGGGGAGAGTCCTGAAAGGAAGAAGCCAAGGGGGGACAAGAGTGAGGAAGGGACTGTGTTCTCAGAGAGGGAGAACTGTTGCAGATCTGTTTGTCCTGGCCCTGGCTTGATCCAGAGATCTCCCTGGCTGTTCAGTTCTGAGCACAAAGAGGTGTCAGGCTGCGCAGGCCTTGAGTGCGAGACTTGGGTGCGCCTTTTGCGCTCGCGTTCTTGCGTTCTGACACTCCCATACCGGCTTCCCAAGTACCCCTGAACTAAAGGGGTCTTGCCAGAGATGGATTTGTGACCAGGAGCCAAGACAGGACCTGTACGGTGAACCAGGAGGAAGTAGCTGAAAGGTCTCCCAAGAGGCTGTCGCCGCCATTTTTTCATCTTGCTTGCAGCAGTTTGGTGGAGATGGGAGGTATTACCTCTCTCTCCCTACATCCGGCCGCTGAATTTCTTCTGGCTAATTTTATAGATAGATAGATAAAGAGAGAGAGACAGACAGACAGACAGACTATTGCTTATTTTTTCATTACATGATAGAGCTGGAAGACCTGTGTTGGGGACAGGACAATAAGACCTTCTAGTTCGGGCTTTGTATTAACTTTCTACAAAGGACCTCCGTGAGTCCAGGAGGATTTCCTCCCCTTACCTCACGCTTCTTTGGAACGGTCCGTTTGTTACTCTAAGAAGAAGAAGGAGAAGCCCAGTACAAGGTATTTAACAACTATCATACAACAGATAAACTAAAATCAACCTTGCTGCTTTCTCTAACGGACTGAAGGTTTTGTTTTGTTTTGTTTGTTTCTGTGCCTAATTCCTGGCATTTCCTTCTTTGTTTGCTAAGACACAGCTGAAGACAATCCTTCGTTTCTTTTTTCTTTCTGCTCTAAACTCAAAATGAACTAACAGCCCAGAAATACTTAGTTTAAATTTTCAGCAAGATCCATTTTGCAAAACTGATTTTCCCCTTTTTTTGAATTTTAGAGACCCCACGTGTGTGAAAATTGATGGCGTGAAAGACTTTCCCAATTTATGTAGATTTTACTGCTTGAGATGCTGCGTTTTGTTGATTTATCCTCCACTCCCTGCTCCTTTCCAACTTGAGTGTGATTCTCCTGCCGTCTTCGCCCAATTTGTTGGAGGGTATTGTGTGCGAGCTCTATGATTACAACTGTTACTGCTCTAACTTAGACCCATACTGTTAGACCTTTGAGGGCTATATCTGTTTACTCTCCAAAACCAAAACCAACTGCAACACAAAAAGAAAAGAACAACTCAGTGAGAAGAAGTGAGAGGAACTGTAAGAAAATTACACGGCAAAGGAGAAAGAGACAAGAGAGAGAAGAGGGGAGAGTGGAGAGAGGTCTGGAAGGGACAGTGAACGATAACGAGCTTGTTTATTGAACCTGCTTAATGAATTTATTTGATGAATTTATTTGATGAATTTATTGAATCAATTTCTGTACAGATTGGGAAACCAAAAGTCAGTGTATGAATTCTGTAACACCCACACTGCAGAAACACTAAATATCTTATTAGGATAGATATTTTGAATCAATTGACACAGAGGCTAATGAACAAACTGATATGCCTGATGAACTAAAGTGTCTGTAAATATCAGAATATGAACCAACTGGTATTTTGATTTATCTCTATAATATCTACTTGATGATTTAAGTCGCTTGTAAATAATAATTTTGTTATAACTAAAGAAGTGCATTTCATATTAATAAAATGGAACTTTTATGATAATTATTTTATAGATGTTTGTACCTTTTTAAAAAAATTCATGTTAGTGGCCTGCAGGATTCAAAATTGTGAGTTTAGTGGTCTGTGAGGTCCAAAAGGTTGGCAGTTGCTGAGCTAGGGGATTCTAGCAGCTGTAGTTCAAAATAAGGATATTTTCCAAGCTTTGTGTAATTGCCAGTTGTATAAGTGGTTTGGCCTTCATAGTAAAAGTTTGGAAGTCCTCATATCAAAACTTAGTTCAAGGTGAAAACTCACTAGATAGCTTCTATGCAAAGTTCTTGATTTGTACAGAAATGTAATTGCATCCGGGACTGACATTTTTGCATTTTCATGTACATGCCATGATCACAAATAGCATAGCCAAGGTTTAGAACAAATTCTGCCAGACCGGCAGCCACCCAGAAGTGTTGGGCTGCATCTTTCATCACCTCCAACCATAGTCAATGGATAGAGATGATGGGACTTGTGGTCCAAGAGATCTGGAAGATGCTGGTTTGGGAAATGGAGACTGCTACAATGTCATCTAGCCAAACTGTTTGAACCTGTCAGAGGTGTTATAGGCTGGCTGATTTGGTTATCCAGTTTGACGCCTTGGAATATACCTATGAAGTACAGAGTGTAACCTATAGAGTATAGTATATAGGGTATAACATATAGTCCAGAAAACTAGATGTTTTAGGAGGTGTGTACAGTCCTCCCTCCACATTTGCAGGTTTGACTTTCATGAATTTGATTATTTGGGAGGCAGGTGCTTGCCTCCCCCCTCCATCTTCCTCCTCTCATTCTCCTGCCTTCCTCATTCCAGGCTTGAAAGGCTTGTGTTTAAAATGGAAGTTTTTCCTCTTGGGTGAGTGAAGCCCCTACCCCTCCACTGCTGGAAGCATAACCTCTTTGCTCTGTGGCTGCACTTTCTGCTGTGTGATGGCTGCTGATTGGTCAGGTGCTCTCTTTGCTCTTACTCCTCCCTTTTCAAGATGGCCACCAGAAGTAGCTAGAATGCCAGAACTCTTCCTGTCACTGTCTGAGGGGAAGCCCTTTACCTTGTCTTTTTTCTTCCTCCCAGGAATGCTGGGACCAGGGGCAAAGGAATGGGAGTGGGGAGCTCTGGAGGGGAATTATGGGG
This sequence comes from Cyclura pinguis, assembly GCA_030412105.1. Taxonomy (NCBI): domain Eukaryota; kingdom Metazoa; phylum Chordata; class Lepidosauria; order Squamata; family Iguanidae; genus Cyclura; species Cyclura pinguis. The sequence goes on along the minus strand of CM059600.1, from coordinate 60,038,871 downwards.
GGAGTTATTTGCAGTTTTTCCACTTTCATGAGGATTCTGTGCCCAGACCCTTGCAAATGTGGAGGGGCTGCTGTATATGTTATTAAGAGCCCAGCCACAGCTTAGCTCAAAGCAAAACACCTAAACAAGAAGAGATGGGAATGCCTCCATGTCTGTCAACATTAAGATGTGAGTAAATATGACTGATAATAATCTCCTAGTAGGTGTAATGGCTAATGCAGTCAGGATGGCATGCAGCCAAAGATTCCAACTGGTCCCTCAGTGATGTCATATCTAAGATCTTTGTTTTGATTAGATATCATAAATGAGGCATAATCAGCACCTTTGTTTTGATTGGATAGCTGATAAGTTGGGTGGGACCAAAGAGAGAATAAAGGGAGCTGAGAGACCTAGCAGTGAGACTGCTTGTAGTTTCCATTGTATGAGGAAAGAGCTATAATGTAGCCTCCCAGCCATGCCATTCTTGATAGACTGATAAACTGCGCAGACACGCTGGTAAAGATAGACCATGCTGGTAAGATGGAGACAATCTTTACTCTCATAGGCTATGCTGCAATAGATGTATGTGCTCTTATAATTGCAATGGATGCTTGTTAAGGATGTTTATAATTATGTAGCAGAAGTTTATAATTATAACAATGTGCAATAATATTAACCCTTAAATGCCTGTTTAGAAATGTGTGGAGATTTATGTCATGCAACCTGGGTGTAGTATCTCAGACTTTGAAGTCTCAACATAGTGCCATATTAAATTTTAGGCGACACCACAGTACCAGAGGAGATACTCATCCAGTCCCTCTGGGCTTTCTTTTATCAGATAATTCTTTCCTTTTCAACTTCATGTTAGTTGAATGATCCTGTACTTTTTCTATGGTTCTTGTCTTCCTGCAGACCTTCCCATTGCTGAGAGATTCCAGTTCGCTTGTTTAATGGAAAATCATGTCAGACACTTTCTTGATAATTACTTCAGCCTAAAGATCAGGAAAGGGAAAATCTCAGCACTCTTATTGAGCAAACTGAAATTCTGTACTCATTTGAAGTTTGGGAAGTTTTTGCTAACATTGAAATGCTGATCTTAAAAACATGCACTTGTGGGAAGCAACTCACCCTTGCCAAAAAAATTATCCTTGAGTCTTACTGGAGAGATCTAAAGACAGTAATGCAAAGTTTTCACAAATTCAGTACTAGATTTTTGTTTGTTGTTGTGTGCCTTCAGGTTGTTTCCAACTTATAGCAATCCTAAGACGAACAGGGTTGTCTTAGCAAGATTTGTTCAGGGGTTTGCTTTTACATTCCTCTAAGGCCCTTTCCGCATCCTTCCTTTTCTCGGTACTGGAGTGCGGTGCTCGCACATGCAGCCTCTTGTGAGAGGCCCTCACGTCCAGGTTTCTTCAGCTCTGCATGAGCTTCCTGCTCGCACAAGAGCCCCGCCTCTTCCTTTCGCAGTGCAGCCTGGGACCTTCCCAGGCTGCACTGCAACAGGAAGCGCGACTGGCCCGGCTCCCAAGGCTCCGCACAAAAGGTAGGTGAGCGCAGGGTCTGGGAGCAATGTGTGACCGCGCACCATTTTTGGCTTAAAGCTGAAAATGAAAAAGTGTGTGAACGGTGCCTGCCAGGCCCTGGAGCATTGCACAAATGTGAGTGCATCGTGTGGACCACTCCTCACATTTGCGTGATGCTCGAGGGGCCCTTTCGCATGGAAAATGCCGTGTGAAAAGAGTATATAAGTCCCAGAGAGTTTGGCTTGCCCAAGGTCACCCAGCACATTTCCACAGCCAAGCAGGGATTCGAGCCCTGTTCTCCAGAGCCATAGTCAAACACTCAAAAGACTACACCATGCTGGCTCTTTATCTAGCTCTATTGATAGATAAAATCTGGTATTGAATCTGAAACATAAATGATAGGTAGATTAGATTTAATGGGGTGCCATTTATACTCTACCACAGCACCAGCAATGAGTGTGACTATCAAGCATGCACAGCTGTATACAAACAATTTTTACAGGAGAAACCGGGCCCTTTTTTGCTCCATTTATTCAAACCTTGCTATTATGTTTCAGTTTGAAATGCATAAATTAGGAAATCAACAGATGAATGCTGTCTGGCACGCAGCTGGCTGTGGATCTCTAGTGAACTGGGCCTCTGCCATGAGGCAGAGTGGTTTTGGAGTCCTTTTTAAGGCCAAATGTGTATATAAAGGGTCAGTTTGTATTAGTGACCTTATTTGATACTTTTTGCATTAGCTTGGCAGTTTGAGGATGAGAAAGGAGGTGATGGGTCAGAACAGACTGAGGAAAGCATTTTCTTCTGTTACCTGATGCACAGTTATCATAGCTACAGTGATGGTGAGGGACGGGGTCATGCTTATGCACTTTGATTTTGTTTATTTGCTTCTGCACTATGTAACTCTTGGGAGTCTATCCACTGCATCATTTATCACCAATAAAACTTATCTATAGCAATAACAGATCAGTATTCAGAACTAAAGAAACTCTTGAGGAGGCCTGAAACTGCATCCAATTCTGACACAGAACATCATCAGAGATCATGTCAGCTGCTATAGCCTTGTGTTGGCACATTTGGTTGGCATGTGCAGGTATTGTAGAGGCCTGGCTGGAAGATCTCTCATTTGATAGGCAAGTTTCCTTCAGTGCAAAGCCCAATGAGGCCCTTGACCATGCCTGTAAGGCTCACAACACTGTAAAAAATGTGAGAGAAGGATTATATATCACTCAGCTTAATGGAGGCACTCATAACCCTCCTTTTCATTCCAGTCTCCTTCTCATTCACCTAAGCCACCGTCTCAGCATAATTCCCAAAAGATTTTTCTGTATATTTAGTTATAAATTTAGCTGCAGCAAAAATACTTCATCCAGATCTCAAGATATTTGATTAAAGGCAATAAGGTTGCAACCCCTTTTTCTAGAAACTTAAACCTTGAAAGCATATTTGAAGCTTCTCATTAACCATACAAAAGTTCCTAAAATCTTACTTTGTAGAGGCAAAGGGAAAAAATTTACGTTTCTCTTGTGCTTTGCTTTCTACTATACCTCTGAGAGCAGGGTCTAGCTTTTTTCTATGTTAAAGTATATTTGGCTATCATATCTGTGTTTTGACGGGAACATAAGTGTCATTGTTGTTTGTGTAGTCAGAACTCAAGCATTTCTTTAAAGGTCTAGTAAGTATATCCTTTTATCCCTCTATTGTTACCACCTTGGTTACTCCAAATGATGCTCTGTGTGATGTATCCTTAGATACTTCTTGTCTGGTTTTTCACACAAATGTTTGTTTGTATTTTAATATCTTTCCTCTATTATGGGACTCAAGGCACCTTACAATATAAGGTTGTGTTGGATCTGTATTCCTCCTTCCTTCCAAAGGTTGTCTCTGAATTCCATTTTAATCAAAACACTATCTGTCTCACTTTTATTTTTTTTAAAAAAAATCCAAATAATCCTTTAGAGACTGCTTTCCCCATGTTGGTTGTCATATGAGTACTGATTGTTTTAAGAGGGCATCTCTTTTTCAAAAGTCCACAACCTTGCCGTCTGTTACGCACCTCAAAGAAGGCCCCCCTGCAGCTGTCTGAAACTATTTTTCTGACTTACAAATTGGCAAAACTGGTTTTACAAAGACATCTACAGGCACACTCCATGAAAGCAATGGTTAGTTTCTTAGCTCATCCGAGAGGTATGTCATTGCCTGACCTCTGTCTACAAGACTGCAACAGGATCCCCGTCATCCATCTTTATTAATCACAGTCTGGATGCTACAGCCAGAGCAGATGGAATGTTTCTGAGAGAAATCTTTTTCCCCTCTTTTGGCATGATGTTTTCCACATCTGGGAAGTGAGCTCACCAGTTATCCATTTGTGTGAATTACAGAGACCGTGAAGAAAAAGTACATGCCACTTACCTGTAACTGTGGTTCTTTGAGTAGTCATGTGTGAACTCACATAACCCACCCTTCTCTCTCCTTTCCAACCTGCCAACATCATTTATGAGGTGGATGTGGAATTAAGTGTGCCTGAAAATAGAAGGGAGGAACAGAGGGTCCACCAAAAAGCTAATCAATGTGAGTTTACAGTTGACTCGAAGAACCACAGTTGCAGGCCCCATTCACCTTAACTTTGCTTGCTTTTTAACTCCAAATTTCCTTCAGTTTTACATTTGAAGGACAACACAAAAAGCTAATTTCTTAGTATTTAAAGTGGTTAGAGCATTAAATGTAGGCTCTGAAAATCTGAGAAATGGCTATGGCCATAGGTTATACCCAGTTTCCACATTTTCAAGTTGTTGATTCATTCAAAGGATTGCAAATGCAGTGCACCTTGTTTTGGTGAGGTACAAGTGAAGCCAGAAGGTCGCTTTCCTGCCTATTCAGAATAGAAAACTATGCAAAGAAATGTTTAACAAAATGATTGGGTCAATGTTTCCCACAGAATGGAAAATTTGGATTGTTCTGCATACACCACGCTTGTTGGCCTTCAGCAGGCAGGTGAGTCAGAAATGTCTGAAGCATGTAATGCTGACAGATTTCACTTAACTACTATGAAATTCCTTGTGTAATACACATTAGTTTGCTGCACAGTTGGTAGCTTTTAGGAAATATTAATTGACCACAGCTATACATGCTGGTTGGACTATAAGGGAAGAAAAGCTACCTGGAAAGAACCAAGTCTACAGAAAGCTTGGGGATGCGAAGCAAATTTTTGCATTTGAGGGGAAAGCACAGCACGCTGCCTGTAGTGGGTTGTATCCATATTCAAGGGTGGATTTAATAAAACCAAATGCTTGCTTCCATAGCTGTGTGTTGTCTTGCCCAATGTTCTTTACACTGCAGGTGTAGGCAACTTAATGGCCCTCCAAACAGTCTGGACTACAAAGAGTATGGCCAATGGTCAGATACTATAGAAGAGTGCCAGTCTGAATATCCTTTGCTAGCAAGAGAAACTGCTGTCATGTTCAACCATTTCAAATTATTAAGGTAGGAGCAGCTAGAGTCCATTTCTGAATATAGCTAACTCACTTCTTTCCTTTTATTTTCTTCTCCTTTTTCAGTGACTGAATGATACCTGAGGAAATGGGGGATCTATCTTGTGTCAATGTTGTAGAACTAGTTCACCTGTGGCAGCAAAATAATATTTCCAAACGTTCCTATGATTCAAGCAACGCTTGCTTGCTATCTAACCCCTCTGAAGCAAGCATGGGTTGACTGGAAGAAAATATCCCTAGGGACATAAATAGCTTTGTATGTGAGAGGCCAAGGAAGAGGTCCCTCTTCCCTACAGTGTGAATGGTCAGCAGGGGACAAGTAAAATACAAAGGATGCTGGCTAAGGAAGTAAAGCAAAAGAAGGTGCTAAGAAAACAAAGGGTTGTGAAGTCACAAAGAAAGGGGGGGGGGAGTTAGGACCAAAGATTTACAGAGGCCATAAAGGAACTAGCAGTGTAAGATAGTATAAGAAGGCTGAGAGAGGGCCAAGACAGCAAAGCTTTACACAATCAAGAGTTTAGGCTGGCTGTGCTTCCACAACTGGGAGATTTTGATGTTATCTTCTGGTACTTGGCAATCCTCAGGGACAATGAGTAGCAAGAAGGTAGGTAGGTTTGTAAGTGTGTGCCTGTGCATATGTATTGCATCATCTGTACCAAAATCTAGTTTTGTTCCCTGTGGCTGTTTCTAGTCCTGCAATACAAAATATGACTTCAATTCCTCTTACCTACTCCATTTATCATTTTCCTCTCCTTGGTTCTATAGGCGGACTGAATAATTTAAGATGAATGGTGTTATACAGCCTTTCTGTACATCCTTCATTTTCAGCTGGCATTGTTTCTTGCAAAGAGGAGTGCTACTGCTGCCATAATTTCATTCCTAAAAGCAAACAGCTTTATACAAACTCACACATCTACTTTCGTTAGGCTGCTGCTCTGCAGCTAGAAAGCACAGGCAACTGGGGGTTGGTGAAAAGCGAGAGCAGGCAAAATCTTTGTTTCAGTAGTGCTTGCAGAAAATAAATGCCCTTCAGACTATACTGTAATACATTTTGTAACCCAAGAAGTGATTACCTGCCTTCCAAAACTTGAAAGAGGTTTCAGTATCAAGACAATGATGACAATGCAAAATCTGCTTTGATTTTCAGATTATTCAAGAGCAGATGATTTTCAGTTGACATATCAATTTACCCATAAATCCCTGCCCCCAACTATTTCAGTTTGTCTAAGTGAATCTGTACCTGATCATCCTAGGAGCATTGGAAGCTGATTTACATCAAGCCAGCCAGACCACTGGTCCATTTAGTTCAATATTTTCTATGCTGGAATGATGAGCAGTGGATCCAGATCTACTGGCAGGTCTATGGAGGATTTGCAGCAGACTTGCAAAGATTTCTGATGCTGCTTAACAGTAGCGACAAAATGACCTAGTCCATTGCCCCCAATTACACCACCAAAATGGAGATTGGACTGATCAGAAGTGGATTTCTGTGGAAAGTCCGTCAGTTTGATTCAACTCTGGTATCTAAATTCCTAAGTTTAGGCTACTTTAATTCTAAATATTCTAAGCACAATTCTGCATCAAATTCTCTTGATGGATCTCAAGAGCCTAGTTAAAAAAAAAGATTATATCCCTGAAATCTGTCACTCCACAGATCTTATGCATTTATTCTCAGCCATATCTGATGAAGTGAAAGATTGAGCCTGAGGTTTTCTGTATGCAAAACAGGAACTCTGCCACTGACTTGCACCCCCCCTTCTGCTACTCTAGCCTCCTCTTCCTCTTGCTTAGTACACATGAAAGCTCTCCGGGGCAGGAAATTGTTTTATGTGGTTTCATGTGGTGCTGTTAATATTACTCTGTAAAATGTCATGTTTATTTCAGGTGTTCTGCAAATAATAAAAACATTATATTTTTGTCTGATGATTCTGATTCTCCCCAGCTAATCTTCTAGTTTCTCCAGTGTCTTCTTTCATGGAATCCTTTGGTTATCCTTTGGTTAGCTTCTCATTGTGGCTAGAAGGCTCTGAGTGGGGTAATCTGTGTGGGCAAACCTATTGAACAGCTTTCCATTTTTCCCATTTTGTTGCTTCTTCTCCCACTCTCTACTAATGCTTCTATGACATAGACAAGCTGTCCCGGGGGTGGGGGGTCCAATTCCAGTGAATGCATGATGAATAGCAAACTGATGACATGCTGTCGTTTGAAGAACATGTTGGCCCACCAGCTCACTTTGGAACTTGGATAAGCAACCTTGTCTGTGTCTTCATGAGCTACTGCTATCAGTGACTCAGTTAATTCTCTGTTGCATAACAGAGGATGGGGGTCTTGGGAGCAGTTGGCCATAAAAGTAGGGAGAGGGAAACTGCAATGTTGCCAAGTCTTGTGTTTTGCATTGTGGAGGAAGATCACTACTTACTTCAGAGTTACATGGATGAAAGATAAGGATGACAACACGGTGTAGCGAAGTGGCTAGAATGATGAACTAGGACTGGGAGAGATCCAGGCTCAGACTCCCAACCAATGAGCCACTCACCCTCTGGTCTTGGATCCATCACTACCTGCCAGCTTCATCGACCTCGCAGACGTGTTGTGGGGATAAAAATTGTACAGGAGAAAAGAAAATGCACATCGCTTTCAGCTCTAGTGGAAAGAAGCTAGATAACAGAGTGTACAACCCTAAGCAGCAGAGATTTCCAAGACCACTCTGCTAAAGTGAGGTGATTATGTGTCAAAATGTTCAGGTGCACTAGGAGACTACAGCTGCTACCGTGAACCATCTTGAGAATTAATGTTTAAAAGAGGGATATGACGGCTACTCCCTCTTCCCCACCTCACCTACCATCTTCGGTTATGATACTGGCTTTGTTACTTCTGCTCATCCTCATTCCGATTTTGTATGCTCCTCTGAGGGTGTCTTTTGATGTCATCTCAGCGGCACTTGCTACCGCAGCAAGACCTCACCTGTCTCTGAGGTAAACACTGGAAACTTGAACTGCGGCTCTGACTACCTTTCCTACTAGTGTAATCTTGAATCTGAGAGGATTATGTTCTGAACTGTCTTTACAAGAGACAACAGTTGGCTCCTACCCCACTTGAAATGTTTGCTCTTATCTTTTAAGAGCTCTTGAAAAATTACCTGCACTGCTGTTAGAAAGCATCATGGATCTACTTTGGAAGGGATAGATGTTAAGGGGAGATCCAGTATGTTGTAGTGGCTTAAGCAACGGACTATGACTCTGGAGACCCAGGTTCAAACCCGCAGTGAGCCATGAAAGCCCACTGGGTGACCTTGGGTAAGACACGCTCAGCCTCAGAGGAAAGCAAAGGCAAGAACTCCTCTGAACAATTTTTTTTTTTTTAAAAAAAAAAGACTGTGATAGGTTCACTGAAGGAAGGGAGGGCATTTTTCAGGCCATTTCTGTCTTACACTGTTATAGTGCTACCAGCGTATATACCTGGCATTGCCCAGGCTTTTATTTTCTCATAGGTAATACTCGTTAGAAAGATTTGAGATCCTGTGTCTCTAATTCCCCAGACTGTCTTGTCTAGTATTTGTAACTTTTCCTAGTATTCCCCAATCTGTATTCAGAGTTATTAACATACAGAGGTTGGGCTCCTGAGAGAATACGCTGCTCTCCTCCTTGCTGCTAGGCCTTGTCTCCATAGCAACTGGCCTATTCAAGACAGACATAGTCGACTGAGGCCCAAGAGCTCTCTGGCTGAGAATTCTAAAGGCCCTTCCCTAAACTGCATATCCCAGGATTCCATAGAATCTTCTTAGGCAGCCAATCACATGAGGTCTTCGCCCGACACAGCCAATCATATGAGGTTTTCACCTGACACAGACAAACTCTGACTTTTATATATTAGACTACTGTACTTACCTAGCGTTGCCTGGGATTTTATTTTCCCTTTAAGAAATCACTGAACTGTCTTCTCCAGTACTTTTAACTTTTCCCCATATTTTCCAATGCAATCTGTATTCAGAGTTATTTACATACACAGTTTGGGTTCCTGAGGGACTACACTGTTCTCCTCCTTGCTGCTAGGCCTCATCTTCATAGCAACTGGCCTATTCCTGTACCTGTAACTTTTCCCCATATTCCCCAATCCAATCTGTATTCTCTGGTGATGTTGATGAACTGGCTTTAGATTTTTTTGCTTTCTGTTGAATTTGTGCAATGGCTTTATGTTTTTCTAGAAGCATTTTTTGTTTTGAATTTCAACTTGAAATTCCTCACTTATGGAACCCATACAATCTACTGTGTGGAGCAAGAAGACCCTGTAACTATGTTATGTGTGTCACTTTAATTTTTCTCACATACGCCTCCCAAAAGTTTTCTGGTGTCCTTATTGATGGTAGGCCTCATCTCCATAGCAACCAACCTGAGGTCCAAGAGCTCTCAGTTGAGAATTCTAAAGGCCCCTCCCTAAACTGCTAATCCTAGGATTCCATGGAATCTTCACAGCCAGCCAATCGTATGAGGTCTTCTCGCCTCACACAGCCAATCATATGCTGATGTGGACAAATAGACAAATGTGCAGACAAACATTCACTTTTATATTGCAGATTATTCCACTTTCAACATCCAGTGGAATCCTGAGGTTTGCAATTTAGGGAGGGGCATTCAGAATTCTCAGCCAGAGAGCTCTTTGGCCTCAATAAACTACAAAGCCCAGAATTCCACAGGATGTTGAAAGTGGAATGATAGCACTATAACGGTGTAGGGCGGAAATGGCCACAGTTCACTGGGCTCCTAGGGAGTTCAGAATAATTCACAAACGGGTGAGAGAGAAAAAATAGGATGGTACAGATCAGTCCTGAGCAGCACACGTCTCCTCAGAAAGCAAGCCCCATTAATGAGTTCGATCGAGCTTATTCTCGGGCAAGGGTGCATGCTGTTGAAACCTACATTGGCTGTTCTGTTGAGAAGCTCGGGGAAGGCTGCTGGTGACATGGCCTATTAATCAAAATACTGACAGGTGTGGTATATGTCGCAATCATGTGTGGGGGAAGATCTGCTGATAATAACTATTAGCAAAGCCTGGACCCATGTACGTACCAAATCCTTGTTGAAATATTTATTCAATCAAACCCATCTGATGTGAGTCAGTCACATCCTAACATGGGGTGTTGCCCTATTGAAGCACTGGTGAACCAACTGTTTTAAAAAGCCGCATCTTTGAAAGTTTACTGAATGTCCTGTTCCTGATCTCTGTTGGGAAGTGCGAGGAAAGCCTTTTGAAGTACTAGCAGAACACATTTGCAAAGGACTTTGCCTCCATAGACTAGCAGTTGTCAGATTCTGCGCTGGACTGTGGCCATGCTATATCACAGCTTGGAAAACCTACTTTTAGGACAGCAAATCCTGGAATGTCTGTTACCATGCTGGCTGCAGGATTCTCGCATTTGTGGTCCCAAAGTATTTTTCTGGGCTTTGCATTATACCCTGTCTTAACCCCTCCTCTTTTTTTTAAACTTTGGGATTTTGACTTAACTTATTAATCTCTGTATTAATGTCCTTTGAATCTTCTCATCTTTTCCATGAAGAGTTGCTATGAGCTGCTTTGGGAGAAAGGTGGGACATAAATTAAAGGAAGAGATCAGTACAAGGTTTATAGGTGATTATCTCATTTTTCTTCTCAGTCCTGTCACACAGGTATGCCAGAATTATACTGAACTGCCAAAGGTCTCCTATTAAGCAATATGACTGGGTTCATACTTTCTGGCTCATCTTCAGTGTCCACTGCTGACACATTACATAGATCTGTCTCTTGATTACTGATTTGGCTGTAAAGTTGTCCATCCTAATACTTACAATGGTACTTACTTATCATTGGTGGTTTTCTACAATTAGCTAACATAAGATATATGTTATAGGCCAGACTAGAACCTTCTGTTCATTCCATGTGTGTGAAGTTCCATACAAAATATGAGAACCAACACAAAAATTAGGGCAAAAAACCCTTTTTGGGGGTGGGGGGAGGATGTTCATTCTCCACTGTGGAAAAAAATGCATACATGTTTCTGAATAAAGCATTACATTATGAATTTAATACTTTCTGTTTTGCACAGGAGAAGAAGACTAAAAGATCAAGAATCATGCATTCTAAAGTCAGTAACCTTCAGTCTCTTCAAACCTGGGTTCATCTGTTAGGCCAGGTGTACATTCAGAGACCTGCTTCTTAATTTTACATATGGTGGAAGAGCTGCTCATGTGACCAAGTTTAGTTAGTACTCCTACCTGGTAATGAATTCTGAGTAGCTACGGATAATACTAGGCCATTGCTTGCTTGCGTCTTTCAGTTTAAGGTCAGATTTTCATTTCTAGTAGAACTGTGAGGCCACTCGAGTTCCAGTTAATTCTTATAATCTTTCTGCCTTTGCTATTCATTCCCAATGATTCACATTGAGACAGTGCAGTGCAGTGCAGCGCATAGAGTGCTGGACTGGAATTTTGAGATACATGTTCGGTTGCTAACTGAGTCATGAAACTGATGGGGTGATCTCAGGCCAGTATTGCTCTCTCTCTCTCTCTGTCTCATTCTCTTTCTCTATGCCTGAGATCTACCTCACTGGGTTGTTATGAGAATTCTGCTGCAGCCTTACTAGCTGAAAAACAGGCTGTAAATATAACAAAACCAAGTAGTATCCTCCTCCTAAACATGTCTTGACAGGTGCACTTACTTCCACAATTCACCCCACTGTTGGTCTCTAGCTTTGTATCTCTTTTGAACTAACCACAAGATGGTTCAAAATCTCTTGACCACTACAATGTCAATGAGCATTTCTACAACTTCGATATTATGCTACATGGTTTTTAATGTATATAACCTTGAAAAAAAAAGGATAAAATTTATGGAGCTCCCTACAAAATGTCAAGATTACATTTGTCTTTTGTGGTGCCAACCAGACATGTTGAATGTATTTTGCTGCTGTTTGCCTTTCAGTCCATGGAAAGCCCACATGTTGCTATGGATGTGCCAGTAGGCAGCACAGGCTGTACTCTGTGTGAAACAAGGATGGGATTTAGAAAGAACTACTGTACTTGTCTTGCCAATCAAACAACAGGGGGAGGTTCATCGTAACAGAGGTGTCAAATGTGATGGGTGCCTGACATGCATGCTGTGACAATAATGTAATTTTCAGACACCAGAGTACAATAGTGTGGAGGGTGGGGAATTACTGATGTGAAACATTCATGAGATCAAATGATCCTGAAATGGTGACATTTGGAGAAAGGAAAAGAAAGAAAGGCAGGCTGCAGAGGGTGAAATGACAATACTTGCCTAATATGCCACATTATGGATGCTTTAATCTTACCTCCAGAATGCATGTTGGCATTTGTTTTAATATCACTGAGGTGGGTGGGACCTTTACAGTAACAAGTGTTCCTTCATTCTGCCCCTCTGTTAGATTTGTTGGGGAGGAAGCCTTTAGAATTATGGTTAATTCTGTTAGAATTATGGTTAATTCTGTTTTCTTCTACCTAGAAGAAAAAAAATGTTTCTAATGTCACGATCCAAAATATAGTTCTTAAAAACACACGTACACACACACAAGTTTTCTTTCTCCACAAGTTTGCCTGCTAACATTCAATGTACTGTCTAACCTATCAAATAAAGTATTAACATACAAACACCAAATCCCAGCAGTTACCATACCTTTTTGAAGACTGGAATTCTAATTTCATTGGTGGAGCTAGTAAGACAGTTGCTCTTAACCATCTTCTGTAGTCCTTGGGGGAAAAAATCAAGAACTGCAACCAAAGAAACTTGAAAGTAGGTAAACCTGCCCCCAGCACACATAGGCAATACTTGAATTTTTGCATTCCATAGATCTGAGAATCAAATCTAAGTGTTCATATACTTATCCAGGCTCCATTCATTTACCAATGTGTTCTTTTCTGTAGCATTCTGCCTGTCACTTAACAGCATTTAGACATTCTCACTAAAACATCAAGAGCAGAGCTCTAGTTCAGCCTCATTAGGAAATGTCAGAAGCTACAGGACTTGTTGGAGTTAATTGTAACGGTAAGCATGACATTATGATGTCAGTAGCCAACTGCACTATAGAGCATGATCAGTGTTACTGATCATGCAGTATAGGTTTGCATTAATGAGAAAGAAAAAACACTGGAGTAAGCTTCTCTTGTGTTCAGAAAACAGGTAATTCTCCTAACCAGCAAATATGTGTTTTCTTGGGCTGGCTGGTGTCGTTAGTGGTGCGTTTATCACACTCGCTGGTGCTGGATAATCATTAAGCAGTAATTGTGTACATGAAGGAAGTTTCACATGCCACTCAGATGGACACTCTTGCTGTTATTTATGAATCACAGAATCATATAGTTGGAAAGGATCTTTATATATTTAAAGACTGCTACCATGGCACCTCTCACCCTTCTCTTCTCCAGGCTAAATATACCAAGCTTCCTAAGCAGTTCCTTATGGACTTGCTTTCCAAACCTTTGATCATCATAGTCACCATTCTCTGGTCACATTCCAGATTGCCAATATCCTTCTTGAACTGAGGTGTCCACAACTGGAAACAGTACTCTAGGTGAGCTCTGACCAAAGCAGACTAGAGTGGAACTACAATGTCCCTTGATCTGGACACCATATGACTATTGATGCAACCCAGAACTATATTGGCTTTTTTGGTCACCACCTCACACTGTTGACTTTGTTTAGCTTGTGGTCTACTAAGAACCTTAGATATCTTACTTTTAAGAAACTCACATACATCATGAAGTCCATTCCCTTTGAGCATTTCTAACCATGGGATCGCATCCAGCAATTCCCTAAGCTTACTGGAATCAATTTTCATGAAGTCTAGAGGAAGAGTCTCACTACATTTGCCTCCCCTTTTCTTCTGCATAACATATCCTAAGAGGACATGGTCAATCTCTTTCAAGGATCCCACAATGTTTCCACACTGTTGACAAGTTCCTCTCTGTTGTTACAATCAAATCCAGAACAGTCAATCTCCTTGATGCCTCCTCTAAATTCTGGACAATGAAATTTTCTGCAAGGCAAGTGAGCAACTTGTTGGACCTTGTTCCGCAGCACAGCCAGGTACTTTCCCCGGCTGCACTGGGGCAGAAAGTGCAGCCATCATGCTTCTCCAGGAGAGGTAAGTGCAGGGTGGTAGCACGATTGTGTGTCATTGACAGGGAAAACCCATCAATGATTTAATCCACGATTGCACCACCTGAGGACAGGAGAAGGAAGGGACTGCAACGACATTATGCAGATTCTACATAAACATTAGGAAGAGTTTCTTGATTGTAAAAGATGTTCAACAGTGGAACAAGCTACTTAAGAGGGTGGCAAACTTCCTTTCATTGGAGATCATTAAATAGAACCTGGACAACCATCTTTTGAGAATGCTTTAGTTGTGAATTCCTGCACGGTAGGGAATTAGACTAGATGGCCCTTATGTTCCTTTGCAATTATACTATTCCATGATTCTTGCCCACCCTTGGGATAGCCATTATGACTAGTGGCCACATTCTACATGAATGGGTCTAATACCCTTCTGAAGGGGAAAAAAAAGTGGGAAGGCAGCTGCAGCAAACTGAAGGGAGGAAACATCCAAGTATACAGGAAAAGAATTCCTTATATCTGAATACATTTCATAGAAGGATGATTCAGAATAAGGCTGTTCCAGCCTGTTTCTTCTTATCCTCCATGGATTAGTGTAAGCCCCTATCAAAGCTATCCAATTAAGAGGCCGTGATTGCATCTTTCAGCAGCAAAACTCAACACTCAGCTGTATGTTTCACACCACTATGTCAGGTTACAATTGCACAATGAAGTCATTCCATGCTATTTTACAGAAGTGTCAGCCCAAGGTAAGTCTGTTCCAGGAATCTGCCAGCATGTGTGGGAGTCAACTTAGAACTGGCTTTTGGTCTATCTTTGCCCAAGCATTTATTGTTTTTTGTTATTGCTGTGTGCCTTCAAATCAACTTTGATTTATGGGAGCCCCATCTTAGGGGTTTTTTTTTGGCAAAGTTTATTCAGAGAGGGGTTGGAATTTCTTTCCTCTAAGACTGAGAAGATGTGATATGCCCTAAGTCACCCAATGGATACCCATGGTTGAGCAGGGATGTGAACCCTGGTCTCTCACAGTATGAATCCTCCACTCAGCCAAAGATATCATGCTGGCTGTCCAAGCATTTA
This sequence comes from Cyclura pinguis, assembly GCA_030412105.1. NCBI lineage: Eukaryota > Metazoa > Chordata > Lepidosauria > Squamata > Iguanidae > Cyclura > Cyclura pinguis. The sequence goes on along the minus strand of CM059600.1, from coordinate 60,023,690 downwards.
TATAATTTGTTTTTGTAACACTTGTAGAATCATATCAAAGTTAAAATCCACCCTGGCTTGCCCATGCGTCAACAGATTGTCACACTAGCCAGGCATTTTCACCCAGCAGGCCATATGGATACAGTATGCCAAAACCAGAAATTGTGAGATATCTGTTACCCTGATTTCTGGGGTCCCGGGAGGGACACCTAAATGTGCTCACAACAATGGGGAGGGAATTAGCACAGAGCACAAGTTGGCAATACGAGAGGCAGGGTAACGTAGCGAGATCTTGAACCCTATGTCTACGGGGTCAGGCCGAGTCAAGGATGAGGCAGATGTTGAAATTAATAATAGTTTTATTTAAGCACAATCAAACAAATGTATGCAACACACTCACGCAAGAAACTATGGAAAGAAAGGTAGTAGCGGACAGAGGGATTTTTGAGGAGGTTTGGTATGGGAAATACTATACCTGTCCTGAAGCCCGGTTAGAAGCGGAGAAGCAGGGGAGCATGGATCTCAGCACATGGAGCTGAGGGGAAGGCTCACTGGACAAAGCAACAGCAAGGCGGGATGGAAGCCAAGAGCGATCCGAGGAAGCGCTCAAAGTCAGGGGTGCTTATAGGGAAAATTGTGGCCGCAGGCTAGCTTGTACTTGGGGAAAACAAGGAGTTTGGGGCTGGAGACAAAGCCTCCGAAAGGTCAGAATGTGAATGATTGAGTTATAGCCAAATTGTCAATGGAGTAGCCAGTATGCAAACGCGGAGTGCTTGAGCGTTGTATAGTCCAATCATCAAGCTGCCAGCGTGGGGCAGAGGATCTTTTGAAAGTTGCGTGCATACATAATTGAGGTACTTGCCTTGAGGTCTCCTGAAGCGGCAAGTCGGCTATTTCTGGCCTGCCTGTATTTGTTTGGAATATTACAGCGATTATCGGCCGAGCCTGTGTGCGTGCTTGTCCGGGGGCCTCGCAAGCACGTGGAGAGGAATGGGTATAGGAGGCCAAATTATTGATATCAAAAGATATCTTTAATATCCCACAAGCTCAGGGTAGCAATGGTGGTAACATATCACTTGTGATTTTGGCTCAAAATTACCTATTTAATTATTGAGATAGCGGTAGTTTAGCATTGAGATGTGGTTTTGGGTCGATGTTTCTTCTGAAAAAAGTTTTCCGAAGGGGATACAGAGGTCCAAAACATCATGAGGGATTCTAGCAGAGATTGGGAGGAAATGCTACAGGGGGCATATGTTGCCCACGGGCCACAGTTTCCACACCCCCTATTTTAAGAGAAGCCCCTTAATTTCCAAGAATGCCCTAACACTTTTTGCTTTTAAAGAATCCAGCTTCTATCCTACATATAGCTACCTATCTGTATGTCCCACTGACCTTAAGAGGACTTGCTTCTGAGTTTGTCATACATAGTATTGTCACACACAGTGGTGGCTTCAATGTCTTTGCAGTGGTGAATCTGGGTTTTAGTCCAGACTGATACTGATAAAGTTCAAGCTAAAATCCAGAGCAATAGGAGCCACCAGCTGCTGCTGTTCCTTGTGTATATTTTACTTGAACAAAAGAACAAATTTCTGATCATGGCAAGTAACAAAATACTTGGTGTGATCAACTTACTCTCAAAGCTAAAGAATAGTCCATTAAAATTAGGGGCATGACTTTGACTGAGCACCATAAACCAGAAGAGAAAGGTAATCTGATTCCTTAGCGAAATAGAATTCAATTCTAGGTAGATCAGTTTTCAAATAATGTGCCTCTGAGCATGTTTCCAAACAGATGGGGATGGGTTGGTGGGGAGAACTTGGCCAGTGGATGCAGCCAGAGAAGATATCATCACCACTTCATGAGCCAACAAATAGGAGTTTGCAGACAGATTTAACACATCTGGCATTATTGGATCCATATCAGGAGGATTAAGGAGTCCTAGAGCACATCTGGAGCAGCACTTTTCACTACCTTCCCATCCAGGTTTTTTTCCCCATACTGCCAGGGAGGGATAGAGGGAGAGGTAATGCCCTCACCTATATGAGGTTTCAGTCCAAACTAGTGACAAAACTGCTCACTCTTGGAAGCTGTTGAATTTAAGGTTGTATGAAGAACAGTAAGTGGAATCCAAAGGAAGTGGATTTTGTCACAAAAGGTGACAATGAAGGTTGAAGTCTACAAACCTCTTTAAAGGAGTTTAAGTCAACTGCTTTCCAACCACCCCTCAAATTCAAATTTCATACACCTCACTTTTTCAAAGTCCACTGCTTCCAAATCCCAGAGCTTCAATGCTCCCAACATTTTCATTTCATTTCAAATTAGTCTTCATCTCCTCCTTCCTTGTCACAACCCTGTTATGTAAGCAGGTCATCACTGTGACCATTGCATGTTGCAGACAGAGTATGTCTAGCAGAGTTTATCTCTCTGCCCTAAGTGCTTACCACCATCACCATGACTAGCCCACCCCATGGCATTCCCAGAGGCTTAAAGATATAGGTGCACAAACCAGAGCTATCCTGTGGTTAAGAAGCGTTGTGTTTTTTGTTGGAAGAGCTATGTTCAAAATATGGCTCTGTCTCACCACATTTGAGACCCTTTCACATTAAATATTTACAGCACATTGATATGGGTTTAACTGCTCTGGCTGTATCCTATGGAATCTGAGGATTTGTTGTTTCATGAGGTATTCATAATTCTTTGCTAGACAGCTCTTCAGTTTCCCTATTCTACATATCCCAGGATTCCATAGGATACAGCCATGGCCACTAAATGTGGCCTCAAAGTGCTTTAATTGTGTAGTGTGAAAGAACCCATGGAGAGAACAAAGCAGCTGTCTGTACTATATGTCTGCCCTTGTCCATCAATATCAAGGTATGTAGAGGCAGCCCATGGTCTGAACAGAGGATGTCTCCTTCTAAAATATCAAGGTGAAGCTCTCCTTACCTTAGCCTACAAGGTACCAATCAGGATAGGAGCCCTTTAGCTCTCCAGATGCTTTAGACTACAAGTTCCACAATGCATGACAAATGGGGATGATGGGAATTGTAGGTTAAAACGTCTGCAGGACAGCTATGCTTTAACAGTATAAAGGAGGGCAAATGGGTTGAATCATCCCCTGCCTTATCTCACTGTGTATTGTTCCCTATCTTGTCCCATGCCATCCCAAAAGAGAGCTGGGCTGGCAGAGAACTCCTGAAAGCAGAGCACAGCAAAGGAAAGGGATGAGAGGGACAGGATTTGCCTTCTTCTTCTAGGCACTCCTTTTTAAAGATTGAAAACATTCCATTTTTTATCTGTGGCTTCCCAAATCCTCCATTACTAGTGGCCACACCAACTATAGGATCCTGGAAAGTGTAGCTTAAGAAAAGGAATTATGACGAGCTTTGTTCCTTTTTTTGGTATGAGCAGAACCTGTATAGTTAGTTATTTTAAGGAGTTGGAACTGAAGAACATAACAGGGCCAGGAAGAGGTTAGACATGGACTGAGAAACACATGGCCTTCCAGGTGTTGTTGCATTGTGAAGGAACAGAAATACCCCCAGTCTGCATTTAGTTTTGTTATATGGCAGTGGTTCCCAAGCTTTTTACCCCTGTGATTCCCTTTACATCTACATGAGGACATTTGCTCCCAGTGCTTCATGTCATGGCCCTGTGTCCTATCCTATGCCTTTCCTTCTCTTCTCACAGGCCCCTCATGCCACATGCAACCTCCATCTTAATGCCAAGCTCTTGTGCTCTCTGCTCTCTCTCTTCACTTCCCTCCACCCTACTCAAGAAAGTGCCTCAAGGTCTCTAAGGGGCACATGCCTGCTGCACCAATGACAGAGAAGTTGAGTGGGGAAACCGTTAATGAAAGGAAGCAGATTTTTGCTTTGTCTGAGTCGGAGGAAGGTATAACAGTAGAAGACGCCTTGTGTCACTCTTTCGCAGAGACCAGTCAATCCTCAACAGTGTACACACACACACACACACACACACACACACACACACACACACAGGAGGGTTGTTCTTCTTTTTCACATTTGCTGTACTGGCAGGCTGACTTTTCCTGCAACGTCCCCCACTGTGAGCAACTATTGTGCCCCACCTCTTGGGATCTCACCCCACAGTTTGAGAACTACTGGTGTCTGGTATTCTAAAAACTACTTGATTTGTTTGTTTGATTACGGTAGTCAGTTTCACCAATAAGGGTAGTATTTTAAAGCAAAGACTGGAAACACATTGCCCTCCAGCTAATCATTGGACTGCAGTTTTCCTCACTGTTGACCATGCTGATTAGAACTGGAAAATGTCTGATGGGCTACATTTACCTATCCCTGGTTTTGAGTTTAAAATTTCAACCAAGGTCAAAAAGTCAGCCAAGGAGGAAAGAGGATTCAACAAGGCACCAAGATTTTTTTCCTCAGGAAACAGAAACTTAGTTGGTAGCAGATTGGTTGGCGCTGAGGAAATAAAAAACAGAAAAGCTTAAGAGGCAGAAATTCAGAAAACCAGAGAGAGAAGAGTTTCGGTGGTCATGGGAAGGACAGAATCCTAGAGCCCTAAAGGAAGGAAAGAGTCAGAGATACTAAAATGGAAGAATCAGTTAAGAGTGTTGGCCTAGGAACAGTAGGTTATTGTTTCAATAAGGGGCCTTGATAAAATAGGGATGTGGTCCTGTGGTTGCAGCTAGTGGCTTCCATGTCAGTGTGTTACCACACCATACACTTCCACTCTGCAGGATGTGCTAGTTTCATAATTAGACATTTATGGTTGAAACTCATGTTTGGAAGAGCACTGACTGGAAGCATGTGCCAGATCAGGATGATCTCAGACATGATCAGGTCATAAGTTAAGAAAGGATTAGACAGGAAAGCCTGATGCTAATAGGCTTGTGATAATCCTTTCAAAAACTGCATGCTACAAGCACTTCAAAATACAATAGAAAGAGAAACTGCCTAGGTGAAGCAACCAGGGACCCTACTGTGAGGATATCCTACAGAGACCTTTCTCATTCACACTAGCTGACCAAAACATTAAAAGATTGTCATGACTCTCATCAATGTTTTGTCACCTAGAATTAAGACAATCAGCCCATTTCAGGCTCCTTTATCAACCCCCTGAGAGAGCCATTACTGCTTTGTCCATGCACTCTCCTTCAGGGCAGGAAATAGGGGCATAAAAAGCCCAGCTCCTGCCCCAGTAAATTGTAGTACTTGGACATAACATGTGGTGCCCAAACCTTTGGTTGTTCGTGCTGTCCTCAGATACACTATCTGAGTCACTCTGCTTTGACCTTCTGCTTCAGGACTGGTCATTTTCACTCTTTCTACCCAATCTCTCTCTATCCAACCTTTCTTGCCTAACTTTCCAGTAGCCTTGTATAGTTCTTGAGAGTGTCTGATTTCCTTAATGCTTGTTAATTCCCAATAAAATACTCTGTTTAATTTTTAACTGAAGGCCTCTCTATAGTTAGTACTGATGTATACAAGTGAACAGATCCTGCCGTTACCCTCCTCTCACAGGTCTCCTTTGAGTTATAATTTCCCCAAATTCTATGGAGATGCTGGCATAGCAGGTGGACCTCAAGGTCCCCCAACTCTTAGGGTAACAAATGAGGTGATGAATCTGCTCCAGATTTCAATCCAAACTTTAAAGTAGCTATCCGAGGCGCTGCACGCTATCCCCAAAACAGGCTCATCATTTTTGATGGCTCCTTTGAAGTTCCTAATAAAACCGGGAGTGGGGATTCACCACCCTCCCTGTCATGGAAGCAACAAAATCACCACTGAAGTCTAATTAGCTTACTTGGATACATTTTTTTCCTGGCTGATTGCATTTATTCTTTCTTGATTTATTGTCCCCTCACTCATATGGCTTGGTGTATGTATGTCTTTTCAAGTTTTGAAATCTGTTTCTACTGACATTTCTCATCATTTTTCAATAAACTTTAAACTGCAGTTCTGGTTGTTGTTGTTGCTGCTGTTGTGTGTCTTCAAGTCATTTCTGGCTTATGGTGGCCGTAAAGTGAACATGTCATGGGGTTTTCTGGGGACTGAGAGTGTGTGTGATGTGCCCCAGGTCACCCATTGAGTTTCTGTGGTCACGCAGGGAACCAAATCCTGGTCTCCAGAGTCACAGTCCAATGGTCAAACCACTACACCACACTGGCTGTCTCACCAGATAGGGCTGCTGCACACAGCACTGGAGGTTCCCAATTCTATCCCTGACAGTTACAACTAGTCTGATCCTGAGGTAATGATAAAGTTGTCTTTCGAAACCAGGTGTCTGTTAATGTATAATTCTGTTACCTGTGTTATATACACTATTGCGTGCATACGCACAAAGCTTGGAAAAATTACTATTCTTAAACCACACTTCCCCAAATTCCCCTGCCAATGACTGCTGGTCATGTTGTCTGGGGTTTCCTGGTAGCTGTAGTTAAAAATGTGACATTTCTAGGCTCTACACTAGCCTGTGTGTGCAGAAGCATATCTAGAGTGGGGCAAGTAGCACATGTGCCCTGGGCGCCAATGCCAGGGGGTTGTAAAAAAGCCATGCTGGAAGATTTAGTGGCAGCGGAGGAGGAGGAAGCAGCCTTGGAGGTAGGGGCACAACTTCCCATGCTTGTCCTAGGCACTGTTTACCCTAGATACGCCTCTGTGTGCATGTGCAGCTTTCAATCCTGGTGCATTGGTTATTAGGGAGAAAGAAAGTTGCAGGAACTGGTGAAAAGAAACAGCAAGGAGTAGGATCTGGAAGACAAAAATGAATGTGTGGTTAGTCAAGGGGATCGCTTTTCGATCTACGGCTTTTAACCCCCACCCCGACCCCACTCAGTTATGCCTCTGCAGAATCCAGCTTGGCTAGCACACGGAGATCAGTCAAATGTAGATTTCCCTAGCAGCCTGGCTTCTGTATTCTCCTCCTACCATGTTGCACAGATAACGGAGTATTCAGCACTCATATCCTATCCTAAAAAATGTTGTGTGGGAAAAGGTCCTGTCTACTTTTGAAGTACTGAAGAGGCTTCATTCTCAAATGATCCTTTTGATTTGCAAGAAAGGCAGAGTGTTTTTTTCCCCCCCAAGCAATGAAGACTGACAGCCTCTTTAAGATGTGCGAATTTTTGCCTGCTCCAACTGCTAGTCCTGCCAGCAGCTCGTCCTGCAGCTGTTACCCTCTCAAATGCTTTCCTAAGGAGCAGAAATTCCTCAGAGGCTTTGAGTCAGCATGAGAGTGCCACACATGAACAGGCCAGTTGAAGGAGGGTGGTGGAGATCCAATCACTCTATTAACATGGCCAAAGGCTATATTACATGCTGTGTTAAATACTTAGAGTGAAATCAAACTGTTATTCCAAACAGAGTAGATCCTTTGAATCAGCAGGAACTTTGGCAATTTATGTAAAGTCAATAGATTCGATGGACCTACTCAAGTTGAGACTAAGGCCATTTCCGCACTAGACTGTTATAGCGCTATTATTCCACTTGCAACATCCTATGGAATCCTGGGGTTTGCAGTTTCGGGAGGGGCCGCATGGCCCCTCCCGAAACTGCAAACCCTAGGATTCCATAGGATGTTCCAAGTGGAATGATAGCGCTATAACAGTCTAGTGCGGAAATGCCTTCCAATTGGATTTAGGACTTAGCAGGACTTTAGCATGCAGGACCCCAGAGCAGTTGCTTGTCAGATCGTCATATTCCCCAACATTTAGAAGATGAAAACAGGGACACATGTGGCCAGGCAACATCAGAGTATGGTCAAGATGGTAAATGTTGTTAATGAGGAAGAACATACAAGATAGGAGAGGCTGCAGCAGTTTGCTTTTGCTTGAGTCTACAGGAAAGGCTAAGGTTCCACCCCTTGTTTCCATTCCCCTCCCTGCTGCATTGAGTGCAAACTACTTTCGCAGCAATTGTAGTAAGCTCAGGATAAAGGGGGAAAACAGTAGGACCAGAGAGTAACTGGGACATTTTAAAGGCAGCTGAAAAAGTGGGACTACAGAGCATTAATCAGGACTATCCCTGACAAGTTGGGACAGTTGGAGGTTATGGACCTTTCCATCTTACATAACTCCCCTGTCAGATTTCTGACCTGAACCGCAATCACCATCCACTATCTTGTACCTCCATATATCTGTGACTGTACTTTCAATCCCATTGGTGCATCTGAAGCAGTGAATTGATATCCATGAAAGCCCATGCAGAAATAAACCAGTAATTCTCAAAGGTGCTGTTGGATTCCTTTGTCTCCCCTCTTCTTCTTTGTGTTTGCCAACAGAATTTTTATCTTTTTAGACTCTGTACTAGATTATGAATTTTGACATAAAAACTGGCTGGGGGAGGGTGCGGTCAAAACCATTCACTCACATGCATCAATCCCAGTCTGAAGGAGGACTGTGCGTATGTATGTAGTGAAAAATGAAAAATAGAATGATCTGGAGATCCATGCTACAAATTTAATCTAGCAAATGTCCTCAAGAACATGCAAAAGGAAGAATTTTGCAGAGTTTTTGCCCAAGAGAATCAATCCATTTGGCATTGCAAAGGACAGTTCTTAGCAAGACTGAAACAGAGAGACTCTGCTACCCAGAGGATTTGTCTCAAAACTGGTTCAGTGTTAGTGGCTAAGGCTGCAACCTTGTACACATCTTCCTGGAAGTAAACAGCACTAAACCTCATAGGTCTTACTTCTGAGTAAACATGTACAGAATTGCACTATGAAGTTCTGCTTTGGAAGGTTTCCAGTTGAAATCTTATCTTAACCATTTACTAAATGGATGGCCTTAGGTTACATCTGGATATTTGCTCTTGCCCCTTACCTGAATTTTTTTCCCCTTACTGAACGCATATTAGCCATCATGTAACCCAAGTTCTCTGGCTGAAGCACAACTGAACAAGTCCAGCAGTTAAAAATCATAAACCCTGTGAAATGCAGTTGGATGCAACACTGAAAAAGTAGTCATGATCAAGTCAAGTAAGCTAACTGTAGAAAAAGCCAATTAATTTACTTGACTTGATCATGACTAGATTTTCAGAACAACATTGGAAGGCAACATTTCATCTCACTTGCCACAAAACCTAGCAAGATAATATTGGATATATGTGCCTTGAAGTCACTTGTCAATTTATGTTGATTTCATGAATTTCATAGGGTTTTCTCAGGCAAAGAATATTCAGGAGCAGTTTTGCCACTACCTTCCTCTAAAATATGGCCCACAGCCCCTAGTATTCAGTGGGGGTCTCCCATCCAAGTACTAACCAGGACTGACCCTGCTTAGCTTCCAAGATCAGATGGGACCTGGTGACTTTAGGGTATTTAGGCCATTTATAAGGATTGTGTGTACATTAAGTGTTACATCAGCTTATTATGAAAACCTGCTCAAAGCAATGTAGAAATAGGTGGAAATATGAAATTTAAATAATGTGTATTTTAAGAAAAGGAAAACACTGTTTGTTACATATTTTTTATTTCTTTTAATGAGCTCATGGCAGTGAGCTTCGTCTCATTTAATCTTTCTTTTTCTTTCTTTGCGTTTGTTCTTCTTTCGTCTTCCCATTTTGTCTTCACAATGCCCCTGAGGTCAGGCCAAAAGACTGGCCCAAGGTCACCCAGTGACTTTCACGCTTAGTGGGAATGAAGAATCCCTGTTGTTCCTTTGGAACTCCCAAGTCCCAGACGGGCTCCCATCATGTTCCAGTGATTTCAGTGAGACTTAGCCATGGCTATGACCATAATCCTATTCCTGTTTTATTTGTGTCTAAGTCTCTCTATGGAAGCAGTTGAACATTTTTTTGCCAGATGAAGCACATCTCCATTCAGTTCAAGTTTGCAGAAGCAGAGTAGCGTGTACAGTGCCTTTGCACAAAGGGATGTGTGTTGTGTGGTACATGTGGTTACATATTCAGTTGTGCAAAGTTGACATTCAGCAAAAACACTTGGCAAGCAGAATTGGTGTATAAGGCTACATGCAGAAAGTTACACAACACAATCCCAGGATAGGATCTTGTTTCCTTCAGTCAAACACTATATTTTCCTATACAATCAGCCCCTCATATCCTGGAGTTGGGGTGCAAGACCCTCACAAAAGTGGAAAAACTGCAAATATCAAAATGTGTAAGTTATTTGTGGGAAAGGCATGGGAGGGGAGGGTGGGCACCTAGGGTCCAAACCAGGTCAGGGAAAGGGGGTGGATTGGTGTAGTGGCCCTATACTTCCTTTCTCTCACCTATGTCCATCCTCGGGTGTGTGTGTGGGGGCATTGGGAAAGGGTCTGTGGTGCTGAGAAATTGGGGTGCAAGCCATCGTTGACTGGCTAGGCAGCTGCTGGTGGAGGAGGGCCAAAGGTGGTTTTCTAAAGGGCTGTATGGCTTGATCAGAGCCGCCAAGAGGGAAGGTTCCCCTGGAAAAGAGGCACTTGAAGTGGGCAGGGGAAGTGTTGGAGAAACTTGCAAATAATCCAATCCATGAAAGTCAATTCCACAAATGTGTAAGATTGACTGTATTTGCCTGGATTGGGCCATTAAAAAATGTGGGTATTTATTATTTACTCTTGCTTCCTTTACTACTTCACTTCTTCTACTCTTACCACTCTTCTCCACCATTAGTTTTCCCTTTCCTCTCCCTACTTCATCCTTCTCCCCACCCAATCACTGATGACCACAGCCTCCGTTGAAAGGACAACATGGGGCGACCAAAGGAACAGACTCCACAGTACCGCAATACTATAAAACTTCTCTTGGATTTCCTTCTTCATGAGACTAGCAGCCCAGGTAAGAGGGTGAGTGGAAGCTGAGAAAAGTGGCATGCATCTGATTTGAATTATTGTGGCTGATAGCAATCAGGAAGGAGCTCCAGCTGGAGTGCTGTGCTCATTCATCCCCTTATTTATTTATTTAGATTGGCTTGATTTGTGGCAGAGGGGCTGGCTGGTGCAGTTGTTCATTTCTCCTTTCTGATTTACATGGCAGAGGTGGAATGAAGCTGGGGAGGGCTGAATGAGGCAACATGGCCAACTCTAAGAATCAAGGGCTGCAGGTGATATGCTTGTCAGAGAGGCTCCGTTACTGCAGTCCAGGCAGACTTCTGAACGTCGGAGCTGAGCCCCACTGGAGATTTAGTCATATGGTTTTAGTGGCTGGCTTAGATTCTCTTCTCTGCAGGCCTTAACAAGTGATTAAACTCCCATCTCATCCCCAAGCAATTCCCATTCATCCCATAATTTTTACATTATAATATCTGCAGGAAGCAGAGGCCACAATGTGGGTGGGTCACATACAGTCAAAAGACCAGATGTGCCCCCCTCAATTTTGTGGCCCCTGAGACCCCTTCCCTTAACTACCACTAGATTTGCAGCTGTGCCACTGATGAAAATAAATTGCTGCAGTTTTCTTTGAAAAGAAGAGGTGCAAAATGTTTTAAAGTGTAATCATGCACCCGGATATCTCCCAGAAGCATGATTTTTCTTCATGGTCTGCATGACTCACATTTATGGATTGTTCTGCACCTGAGAAGCAATTGTCAAAACCTTCTAGGGATGGAAAAGATCTTAGGTGGAAGCCCCAGCCCCTTCCACTGTGCACATCTCTGGTGGTTCCTGTTGAAAAGCCTCTGTTCCTTTTCTTCCACCACAGCTGCAGCATAGCTTTAGGAACTGTCAGAGTATCCCGTCCCTTTTTTCCCGCAGTAGCATGTTTCTTTTTCCTGTCATCATTTTTTCCCCATCTCATATTCCTTTCAACTTTACCCCATCATCAACATCATTCTCATTGTCTCTCTCTGTTGCTGATTCTCCACCAATGTTGTAGAGCCTACAAACCTCAAGGAAAACTTTAAGAAGTAGCTTGGTAGTGGGAGGAAAATATTCCTGCTTCTGATGGACACTCAACACTGCCTTTTTTGCCTTTGTGAAATCTACATTGTAGAAAACTGCTCCCACTACCAAAGCTCCAGTAGTCTCTCTGCAGTAAGGCAGTCTGCTTGAAGGCTTTTGCTTCGGAGGGTTCTCTTAAGGTCTTAGCTCTTGCTATGACGATTGGGTGACCAGGAAACTTGGATATGGGCTCAAGGTCAGCCCCTTCCGAAGCTTTTGGTCTTCCAGACCCAGAAATGGGTATAACCACTGCCTCAGCTTCAACTCACCCAATGGAAGCTTTCTTGGGCCCTTGCAATCAAACACCTGTGCTCTTTCTCTGGTGCTGACGTCCTTCGATGAGATTCTATCAGTCTTGATGGCATTGAATTCAGCCATCTTCTCTACCCTGAGTAGAAGTGTCTCCTTGACATCCCCTTTCAAGCAACTGCATCCAGATAAGAACAAGATTAAAGACAAGGACAGAAAGAAAAGGACAAAAAGGACAGGGAGAAAGCAGGCCTGAACCATGTACTTACCTCTTCAGCCCAAGTGCCTTCAGCTGATCATCAGGCCTATCACTCTCCTACCACCATAGCCACAGTCAGCAGTCCTGATGATATCTACTCAGAACCTGATTTGAATGCTAGCTGCACTCCCTTGTTACTTCCTTCTCTTTTTGATTCACCATCCCAGTCTCAGATACAGTTCATCAAGACTTGCTCCACTAGGGAGACCTTTCCTAATTCTACAATCAATAACTGTTACCTAGCTTTGACAAACTGTTACCTAGCTTTGATAATCCTGATCTCCAGTATTTGGATCCTAATATTCTGAAGGGGAAACACTGAAGCCTTTCTCCCCATCTTGATTTGGCAGAGATATGTAGGACCTTTTCCAAACAGAGCTCCAATGCTCTGGACTGGACTCTCACAAATCTAGATCTCCATAATGTGTCCATTTGCATATGGGACAAGGTGATGCTTAGGAATTCAACAACAATACTAACTCAGATCCTTCTGTTCTTCTGTCCCATATGGCCAGGAACAGAACAACTCATAGCACCACTGGAGAGATCCTAGATTTCCATCCCAGGATCACTTGTGAAAGTTCATCACCTGGAACCATCCACAAAATACTCAGGCTCCTGCCATAGGCTTGTGATTCTTTCTAGTGACAGACCCAGTACCACCTGATGGCAGGTATGCCTTCCCGCCCCCTACATCCTTCAGTGGCAATCAAGGCTGACCTGTCCAACATGGGATGAGAACATACTGCAGTAATCTGGGTTCCATGGCCACTGGTCATAGGCAGAGCAAATTTTGCATATTAATGTGCTGGAACTTCTGGCCATCTTGTTCCACTCATTTGAATCATTCCTGTTAGGCAGGATCATTCAAGAAGCTTCCAGCAACTGCACCACAGTACGGTATCTCAACAGTCAGGGAGGGATGACGTCCCTCACCCTTCTACACCTAACTCTCAATTTTTTTGCAACTGGTGTCTCCTTTGCAGGGTCATTCCAATGGCAATACACCTTGTGGATACCTGCAGTGAGATAGCCGAAGTCCTCAGCATGACCCAAGCACTCTCTTATAAGTAGCATCTTCACTCACAGGTAACCTTCACCTGTTCTGTTGTTTGGAGCAAGCCAGAAGTGAAACTTTTCATTTCCACCTTCCGCATGCACTGGGAGAATTTCTGCAAGAGAGACCAATGTATGGGCAGAGATGTTAGGTACACATTCCTCTATCACTGGAGAATCCCCAAATTATATGCCTTCCCTCTGATTCCCCTCATCATCAGAGTGGTAATAAAGATCAGGAATGACAATGCAAAAGACAAGCTTGTGTCCCTTGTGTAGCCGTGGGTCACCCTTCTCCTCAACTTCTCCTCAACTTGATCTGGGGCACATGCTACTGCTCATCTCTTTAGGCCTGATCTCCTGACTCAGAATGACAGTAGTGTTCAGCACCCAGGATTAAAGTAACTGAGGCTCACAGCCTGGTGAATTGATCTCTACCTTAGGAAGTACAGTGGGTGATCACTGTGATACTATGACCATCTACTCAAGATTGCTATCATACGAAACAGCATTGATTCCTACAGTTCCTCCATAACAAAGCCATACCCCTTGCTTCAGTGGACCTGGTGTATATTCTCTCCTTCTCCCTCTCTTTGGGAGTCAGGCCAGTCCCTCTTCTTCCTTACAGTCTAGCTGGCAGCTATTTTAGCCAGCCTCTGTCCCCTCATCCTGGGTTGCCTTCTTCAAAGGGCTCACAAACCTACACCCTCCTCATGTTCCACTGACCCCCCAGCAGGATCTTCACCTAGTACTTTTGGTCCTCTTATTCTGACCTCTCAAGCATCTTACTTGAAGTGATCTAAGACTATTGTCCTTCAAGACAGCATTTCTGGTTACAAAAACATCAGGGGAGATGCATGCTCTCAGACATGTTCCTCCCCTTCTTCATTTGCTGTAAAGACAATGTGATCCTAAATTCTGACTCTTCCTTCCTCTCAAATATGGGCTTCTACTTACACATCACCCAAGACATCATCCTCCCATGTTTTTTCCTGACTACCTCAGATGAATGGAGGAGGCTCATTCCCTCAATGTGAGATGGGCCCTGGACAAATGTAGGCAGGACCAGACCCTTCTGCAAGACCTCAAAACTGTTCTTCTACAATGGGGCCCCAAGCCATGATCTTTCAATTTCAGCCCAATGGATCTCAGCAACCATACATCTTACCATGCAACCATGCACCCCCCACAATTGGCATAGTTCAATTGGCAGAATATTATTTAATTAGCACTATATTAATTTGCATTGATATAAATGATACCTGAAATGACAGAAAGGTCACACTGGAAGAGGCAAATTACTGACTGTATACATGAGATTGCAAAGTAGGTCAGCCACACCCACCTCTTAGGCAGGAACTGAATCATTTTCAGGCTAATAGTGTGGCCACTTTCAAGACAACAGGCTTATGCTAACGAGCTGGACCTCTCAGAGTTAAATGAGGAAATGCCCACCAAATTGTGATTGTCTTAACCCTGACCTCAGACATCTGGATGTTTCCTTATTGTTTCCCCAGCTCTCCACAATACTCAGCTATTACAACAGTCATTACCCTTTTGTCACCTAAATACTAAGACCATTACATCTGTCCAGACTTCATCGTTGGTGTTGCAACTCCCAGAGAGAGTGATTCACGCCCATACCCACAGGATATTTTTGGGTATAAGAATCCCTGATTTCAGCCTGCCCAGTGCAGTCTTTCATCATTTTGAACGCCATTCTGTCCATCTGATTCCCAAATGAGAACTGTCCTTGGGTGTCTACCTAAGCCACATTGCTGCTACTTTTCACTACTCTCTGGACCAGTAAATATCACCCAAATCCCTCAACGTCCTCTATCCCAACTTTCCTCTCTTTCCTTTGGTTAGTCCTTGTGCGAGTGTGTGAGGTTTGCATGTTTGTGTGAATCTTGCTAATAAAATACATTTTTAGTTTACATTTTAAATCTCCAGCTGGTTCTTTCTTGTGTGACTCCTTAAACATTGGTAGAAAAGATCCTGTTAGGTTAAGCCCTCCTCTCAGGCCTCCCATTTTTGAGCTAATTATTCCCCATTTCAAACAGAGGTACTAGCATCGTTGGTGGGCCCTTGTGGTACCACATTTTGGGTTAATGTAGGAGCTGGCTCACAAGGCTATTCCTTCTCACAGTAGAAGGCACTCTACAAGGGCCAGAGCTGCCTCAACAGGTTTTCTGCAGGATGTCCTGCTCCATGAAATCTGCCAGAAGCCACTTGAAGCCAACTGGCAATGTTTATTTGGCACTATAACAGTGGCACAAGATCTAGGAGGGGAGCATCCTCTGGGGAAGCACTGCTTTTGGTCACTCTGAAATTGCTTCACTCCAATACCTAACAATAAGTACTGCTTGGTAGTCTACTCATATCTGTGAATCACAGAGACTACGAAGAAGAACAGTTTGCTTACCTGTAACTTTATTTCTTTGAGTGCACTCACACAACCTGCCCTCCTCCCGTCTCTCTGGTGTCATTCATTATTCCAACACTTTTCATGCTTGGCTGTGCCAGATTTGGAACTGAGGCTTCTCATCACGAACCACTAGGGACATACTGGGGTGGATGCAGTACAGCGTGGCAGCAACAGATTGTAGCTCCAGGTCGGATGTGATGAGGGTGGAAGTCTAGGGAAGTGATCTCTCAGCCTTGGGAAGTTTCTAATCCCTGCTCAACCATGTATTTCCCTGTTTAGAGTTACTATTCATTTCATTACATGGACATTCCATACCTTTCTGTATCATTGTGAATATATGCTGCCTTTTGAGTGTTGTCTAACAGCAAGGCTCTTGCAGGAATCTCTGAAGACAAAAAACTCCTCAGATTTTTCTGTCAGCAGGCTGTTATGAATGTTGTAGAAGCAAGCAGTACATATGTTTGAAAAGAAGCATTTGCAGTGGCATGTCAAAAGTCAAATCTGGTTTGACTTCTGCACATGATAAGGCCTGTACAAAATACCCCTGCCTTAGTTTGTCGTAGTTCATAAGTCAGTGTAGATTGCTGTGCTTCCATAACTGTCATGGACTGAAACTGTTGCATGAAGGGATCCCTAAGATAGCTTATTGCAGAGTAGTCAATGGTTCCCTTGGGCTTATTTCTTTGGACTCTATAGGAGAGCTTGGGAAAAATATGAGGATTTCTATGACTGTCAACTAGAAGTGTCATGCTGCAAAGCAGAGCAATAGCAGTTGTTCAAGATCTGATCGGAAGTGTATACATCAAATTCCCTGAATTTTGAAGACATGAACTTATATAGCTTCTCCCTGAATGTAAATTTCTGCCACCATGGGTGATAGGTCTAAAAGCTCTTTGTATCATGTTCTGTAGTATATTCCCCATTTCTGGTTAAAGTTTAGAACAGTTGCTTTTTTTAGACTACAACTCCTAGAATCCCTCAGCCAGCATGGCTAACATAGTCCAATAAAATAACATTTCTTAACTTTGCTCCATAGCATGATTGTCCAATTATCATTCAGAGATTCATTCCACCAACCTATTATTAAATGCTGTGTGTATCCAAGCAGGCTCAAACTGTTTGCCAACTTAAAGAGACAGAGAAGAATGATGGAAGAATACAGCAGAAGGTATAGTACTTGCTTACTCTTCTGACATCTGTTGCAACAGAGACAAGCTGGTCCTAATCTTTCTAATGCACCTTTGATCTTAATCACCATTAAACAAGAAGTTGGATCACCCCTGGTCTGGACAAAACCCAGAGCACCACAGCTGCCTCAGGTGTCAGATGCTCTTGGAAAACTGCAGTGAGATGTTAAAAAGCCATACCTGTTTGTATTATGTGGCCTATGCTAAGTCCCTCAAATAGTCTGTTGACCTCAGTTGTGCTTCCCCACTGTGGGCTCAATGGCAATGGTTGCTCCACACATCAGTGAACTTACTTAGACTACTCAGGTTAGAATAAAACAGGCCACAAATGTATTGGTAACAGCTGCAAATAAGCTTGGTACCCTCATGGGTCCAGATTCTGCCTGCCCATCGATGGGCATCTATCTGGGCATCTGTCCAGGACAACAGATGTGAGATTCCACATGGGCAAATGCTATTGCATGGTTTCCTTGTCACTTGCGAGTAGGGCAAGGCCAGACACACTCAAAGTGGGTGTGATCCTTACTGTCCACACTCCCAAGATCCCATAAAGGAACCTTGCTTGCTCTTCTTTCTTTTTTTTTATTATTAAAATTTTTTATTAAATTCTTATTTAAAAACAATTAACATACTACAACAATACATCACAACACCCACAACAACTTACATTATTATACTTATATTATACATATATTATACAATTAGGCTATAGACTATCTAGACAAACTGATATCTATCTAATATAAATTTTCTTTACATCTACATTCCCTTTATTGTTTATTCATCAGTGTCTATAACTTTTTTCCCCCTAACTTATGTATAAACATATCGTAACATTTAACAACATTTAACACTTGACAATTAACAATAGACAATCTACCAAATAATAACTACTAACCAACAAACATATAACATAACATATAACAATTATTTTATCATACTTACTTACATACTTACTCTCGTACTCCCTCTTCCTTTCCATACATCTGCATACATTCACCTCACATATACAATAACTTCTTTCATTTTCATCACTGGTTTGATTATTTAATTATTTTTATCATCCTGCTTTCTAAATGTGCTTTCCTTAGTCCTTATAGCAGTTCCTATATTCTAATCTCTATATATCCATACATAAATACCCTACACGCATATAACATTATATATATATATATATATATATATATATATATATATATATAATGCAGCCTATATATCTCTATATATTGCGTTGTATCGTCTATGAACCTTGCTTGCTCTTCTGATGGGTATGTAAGCCCCCATCTTATTTCCCCTGGATCCAGATCCCATTCCAAACTCCTACCCAAATTGTGATAAAGTACAATATAAAACTGAACATTATATAACTCCAGCAATTGTGAAAATCAGAGAAAGGGTGGGTGGGTGAAGATTCAGTGAAGAATGAAACTGGAACACTGGAAGGGTGATTTAAACAGACTAGCCTCCATTGTGAAGGACATCTGTGGCTTGACTCCTCCAGTTCTGCCCATCACTTAATGCTCCTGCTCACCATTGGTTGGTTTAGCCAATGCTTCCTGAAGTCCACACAAACCATACAAGCCTCTGAGATGGAGAAATAACTGACCCATGCAATTTAAAATTGCACCTGCTGCTCCACTGAGCCATGATCTGGGAAAGCACCCTGTCGTAATTCAGGAAATGCCACCGTAATTTTGAATTAAGACTCAGCTGCCACTTCAATTAGCTTTTGCACATGGAAGGGGTGAGGACACCATTTTGTCCATTGCCTCAGGCAGCAAATTGTCTTGGGTTATCCTTAACTTCTTAATATTCTCTTCCATTCATAAACTTTAATAGGTTCTTCATTTGAATTCATTCTATTTCTTTCCAGTTTAGATTTTCCCACTAGCTAATATTAAGGCTGAACTTGGCCTTGACGGGGGTGAAAAACAGTTGAGTGACAAAACCCTTAAAATTTGTGTTAAAAGCAAGACCTGCTCCAGCACAAAACTGGCCAATTGGCACATCATTCTTCTTCCAGGGTATGTTTAATCATCACAACCATTCTTTAATGTTGGTTCCTTCCCAAAGCACTTTGGTTCTATTGGCGACTGGGCAAAGTCTACTTCAGGCTTTTATTCAGTTCTTCATCCAGTTTTCAGCTTTTGCTTTTGCAGGCGTGCCAAATCCAGCTCGTGCCAAGTTCACCCCTCTGAACTCTAAAGAAAACAATATTAATACTCCTAAATATGGAGCAGTGTGGAATGCTGAAGCATAAAGAGCAGGCACAGCTCTAACTGCTTGTGTTTGTACAACAGTTTGTGCATTTGCTTTCAGGGAAAAGCAAAAAGAGATGTGATGCTGAGGGCCTCTGATTACATTTCCCAATTGTCCTTTTTATTATTTAGGGTTTTTAAAATTGGTTTTTAATACAATAGGGACAGATTAATCATTGGTTCTCCCTTGCCTTCTTTAGGAAACCTACATGCATATCCCTAACTACAGTTAACTCTACAACATTTACCCACACATACATGTGTACACAGGCAGGACAATCACGTAGCAAACATTTGTTCTTGAGGGGAACAACCAAGAGCCAGTGGGGACTTGTGGTTTGAGCATAGGACTAGAACTGCAAGAGAGCAGGGTTCAAATCCCTAGTCAGCCATGGAAACTCACTGGGTGATCTTGGACAAGTCGCACTCTCTCAGCCTTGGAGAAAGGCAAAGGCAAAACCCCCTCTGAACAAATCTTGGCAAGAAAACCCAGTGATAGGTTCACTTGGGGGTTGCCATAATTTGGAAATGACCCAAGGCACAAGAACAATCACAATCTCCAACAATTCTAATTTGAGCAGAGCAGTGAGGTTGAAAAAAGGTGTCTTTAATTTTGCCTTGCACTGTGTGATTTTCTTGATCTAAATCATCCCTCCCTCCCTTTCTTCTCTCTCTCTCTCTGTCTCTCTCTCTCTCGAATGAAATGTAAGTGCTATTATTGTGTCTGTATTCTCCCCTATGCCTGCTTGAGTTAATATTAATTGCAGCCTCTTATTATAGTTCAGCAAAGTGGTGTAAAAGGAAAGAATTCAAAACTCTGTGCTAGGTATAAGGAACCTGTGGGTACCCAGACGTGGCTAGATGCCTATTCCCATCAGCCCTGGCTAGCCTGGCCAATGATAGGAGATGGCTGGAATAGTCCTTTGCTGACATTTGGAAGGTTGAATGTACTCCACTCTGCCCTACACACAGCAGCACAGTACTGTTCAAAATCAGATTCCTCTTGCGGTGCTTTAAAGTACACATTGTGTATGTAGCGGAGGACCGTATTCCTTTACATGTCTCCTGCAAAATTGCTTTGGTTGCCCTCAGAAGTGCAAACAAAAGGATAACAAAGCCTCAAGTTGGGATCCAGCTCTTCTGTGTATGAGCTAGAACTGATATCTGATCAGTTGCTGTTATTGAGCTGATATCTGATCTTCTCTCCTGTTCTTATTACCTATTGGCCAGTGCTTTGCTTTTGCTCTCTGTATTCCCATGTGGAAGACAGCCCTCTTGTGGTGGTTTCAGTGTTGGGTCTGAAGTCCCACTCGGCCATGGAAAACCACTTCGTGACCTTGAACAAGTCACATCTCTCAACATTAGGGGGAGACAATGGCAAACCTCCATTGAATAAATCTTTCTGGGAAAGCCCTAGGATAAGGGTGGTAATAAGTTGGAGCTGACTTGACAAAATTCTCATGTAAAATAAAGTCATTTCTTTCTTTCTTTCTTTCTTTCTTTCTTTCTTTCTTTCTTTCTTTCTTTCTTTCTTTCTTTCTTTCTCTTTCTTCATTCTTACACTTGCACGGATTTGTGTTAAACTGGAAACAATTCATTGGAAACCCTGGAAAGAGCTTATGCTGCTACAGAGATGCAGAAGGTAGACTGTGCAAGAAATCCACTGCAAAGTGATTACAGTCAGCCCTCCATATACATGGATTCTGCTAATTCAATGAACCATGGCTTGAAAAGACTCCATCCCCCCCCCCAAAAAAAAATTTCCAACAAGTAATGATTTGCCATTTTATATAAGGGATGCCATTTTATTACACCATGGTACATAATGGGACTTGAGCAAGGTGGGTCCTGGAACTAAACCCTAGTGGATACCAAAGGCCCACTGTACAGCAGGAGAACCACACAACTGCCAGCTCGCCTTTTGGCTCTGACATTTCCATTTTTCTGTAAAACTGCTACAATGAAGCCTGGACCTAAAAATCCATTTTTAACCATTTTTAACTTTCTATACAGTGACTGGAATAGCAGTGCTCCTCACATGCACCCCTTCCAGCCATTTTCAATCCAGTATCAGCTTTAGGTAGACAAGGGCCATTTCCGCACGAGGTGCAGGAATCTCTCCGTGCCAGTACTTACCAGATCTTTCTGGGCACGGACCAACGTGGACTGTCCCTTAAGCTCTTCCACAGGGCTCCTTGTCTCGTCCATGGTGAACTGGAGCAGTGTGAGGTTGTGAGTGAAGGAAAGACAATCTCCATCACAAGCTAGGAGGTAGTCACATACACAGGAGTTCTAGCCCCTCCCGTCTGCGGACTCATGACTCTACCTAACCTGTAGCATCTCTCCCTGGACATTGCCTTATGTGGAAGGTAGTTTGTAATTGGAGGAAACCTCATGTTACCTGCCCCTCTGGACATTTCCTTATATGGATGGAAGTTTCTGGACATTATCTAATATGGGGCGGGTGGTCTGCAATTGGTGGAAAAATGCCGCAGTGGGTGTGTATGCTGTTTACCTGGATAAAAAGGCCTTGCCAAGCCTCTGGCCTTTGTCCCGAACCTCCGGCACCCTGCTGCAGCAGATTTATATATTTTTATACTTTTATACTTTTGTACTCAATAAATCTGGCCTCTAGCCTTTGAACCAAGAAACGTCTGGTCATTTGCCTGTTTCTCAGAAGAAGCTGTCCTTCTCAAGGGCGTAGAAGGTGACAAGGTCTTAGATCTGCACTGCTCTGGCTTCCAAAATGGTGGCTTCTGGTTGTTCGTCGGTCCTGACCAACCGCGAAGCTCGCCACGCCTAAAGCCCACCCTCCGCAGATCGCAGGCTCGCATTGGTGCGAGCCTGCGAATCTGCACAAGGGAGCAGGTACGAAATGGTGTGCTCCAGAAAAATGAAAAACCTGTTTTTTCCATTCTTTAAAAAGCGCGCTGGAGGACCAGTTGAGGGCGTTTCAGAGTGGACTGAGGTGCAGATCTGAGGTAAGTAGTCTGGATCTAGTCCGCTCCAAGGTGCAGATGACCTCTGTGAGAGGACGCACTGGGCTGTTTTAATTCCCTCGTGCGGAAATGGCCAAGGTGTTTTGCTAGGAAAGAGTTGGCCAGTTCTTTGGCAGTTGCCAACTCCTAAAGTAAGGCCCTAAGTGCCCTTTTCTTTGCACATTTCCTGTTCATTTGGGTCAAATGTAGGTATTTTATTTGTTTTTCTGCCTGTTTTTATTGATGGCTTTATTGTGTTTTATTAGATGCTAGCATATTTACCCAGCATTGCCCAAGATTTTATTTTCTTATAGGTAATACTTGTTAGAAATACCTTAGGAATTATCTTTCCTTACCTTAGGAATTAGATGCAGTTGAAATACACAGAGGCACAGGAGCTCAAATCTGTGTATTTCAACCACATTTAATTCCTAAGGTAAGGAAAGGTAATTCCTAAGGTATTTCTAACAAGTATTACCTAGGAGAAAACAAAATTCTCCAAACAGCATTATCCAGTACCGGTAACTTTCCTCCATATTGCCCAAACCAATTTGTTTTCAGAGTTGTTACCGTACAAAGGTTTGGTTTCTGAGAGAATACACTGGCCTCCTTCTTGCTGCTAGGCCTCATCTCCATAGCAACTGGCCAGGCCCAAGAGCTCTCTGGCTGAGAATTCTAAAGGCCCCTCCCTAAACTGCCAACCCCAGGATTCCCCTAGAATCTTCACAAGCAGCCAATCATATGAGGTCTCCTCGCCTGACACAGCCAATCATATGAGGTCTTCACCTGCCTAACACAGACAAACTCACAAATTTTGACTTTTATATATTAGATGGTTTGTTATTGGAGGTTGCTAGTTCTGCCTTGCTCCTGTGAGGAAGGGAAGGATACAACATAAATCACATGACACAATTTGCTCGGCAGTGCTCAGTCACGATCACCCAGTCAAACAGGATAAACTCCCTGCATACTCACTGCTTTTATTCACTATCCTGTTTTACCATTCCTTTTAAATTAACCTAATGCACTTGGATTTCTGGACTGGACTGGATTCCAATCTATACTTTCAATGGTGGATTAAGCTATACCTATATCCCTGCTCGGCCATGGAAACCCACTGGGTGACCTTGGGTGTGTCACACACTCTCACCCCTAGAAAGTTCCATAATAGGTTTGCCTTAGGGTCATTATAAGTTGGGAAAGACTTGAAGGCACACAACAACACCAATATAAGAACATAAGACCAGCCACGTTCGATCAGACCAAAGGTCTCTCTAGTCCAGACTTCTGTTCACACGGTGGCCAATGAATTGCCCATGAGTTTCTCTTCCTGGACTAGCGGTTGGCAGAAAACTCCTTGGGGTCTAACGGTCACCCTCTGGCTGGCTTACAGAAGACTTTGAAGGATTTCTGATTCCCAACAATAGCAACAGCAACATCCCTTGTCCCCTAAATTATATGGAATATAATTTAGGGGACAAGCTTGGGAGTTGGCAATGTTACATTTTTCTGTGTATAAGGATTGTCATCTCTCCGTGCAGCTTAGAATTCACAACATGTTCCTGGTCTCAGAATTCCTTAATTCTGGGTGAATATTTTTTGCAACAGCTTCTAGGTGGAAGATCTCAGGGTCCTAGAATCAAACAAAAGTAGATCCTACAAACCTGCCTCTGGCTTTAAATTAGATTTTACTGCTTACACTACAAAGGGAAGAGACGACTACTTCTACTACTACTACTACTACTACTACTACTACTACTACTATTATTATTATTATTATTATTATTAACTTTATTTGTGTCACACCTTTTCCCCAAAACTGGGACTCATGTCTGCTCACAAATTAAAATGAGTACAATATAGTTAAAGCATACAAAAGGCTGACATTAACACAGAAGCAAACTATTAATATTAATTTAAAACATGCACTTTAAAAAAGATTTAAAAAACAGGATTAGAACCCTTAATAGTAAGCACTTCTGTCTTGTCTGTATTCAGTTTCAATTTGTTTTTCCTTCATCCAGCCCACTATGTCCTCCAAGCATCCGGAGGAGATATATTTTCCTTAGCTGAGACTGTTTTTGAAGGCATGGAGAAAAATATTTGGTTGTCATTGGCATTCTGATAGCACCCCGCCCCATGCCTCTGTATGATCTCTTCCAATGGTTTCATGTAGATGTTAAAAAGCATTGGGGACAGTATGGCACCTTGTGGTATTCCTCCTTTTTTGAGGAGCAGGTATCTCCAAGCATACCATCTGGAACCTGCCTGAAAGGAAAGACACAATGCTTCCAATTCTCAGCACCCCCCCACATATTCCAGAAGGATACCACGCTTAGTGGTATTAAACTCTGCTGAAAGATCTAAAAGCATCCCCACTGATGCTAAGGCAACCGTAGCAGTCTCAGTTCCATATCCTGCTCTGAAGCCAGTTTGAAATGGGTCAAAGAAGTGTGTGTCATCCAAGACAACCTGGAGATGGAAGGCAACTTCCTTCTTGAGCACGTTGCCTGCAAAAAGGAAGGTTAGCTACTGGTCTATAATTATTAAAATTAATAGTTTAAAAAGTACAATTTAAAATATTCTGGGACCTTCTTAAAAACCCTCTCCTTAAAAACCTTCCATTATAAAAGCCTGTGGAATTTTTTTAAAGCCTTCACTTGCAAGGAAACCTTCACTTAAAACCTTCACTTACAAAGAACACTATTCTTGTTAAAAAGGAAGGGGCCAATCTAGCCTTTGTAGGAAGGGAATTCCAGAGCCTAGAGGCTGCCACCAAAAAGGCTTTCTCTCTTATCTCCATTAATTGCATCTGTGAAGGAAGGCGGCACTGAAAAAGGGCCTCTGGTTAGAAGCTCAAGGCTGGGCAGGCTCCAAGGAGGAGATACGGTCTGTCAGAAAGCCTGGACATAAGTTGTGCAGAGCTTTATAGGTCATAAGCAGCAATTCGATTTGTGCCCAGGAACAGATCAACAGCCAGTGGAACTGTTGGAGCAAAGGAGCTGTACAATCTCTATAACCTGGCCCAATTAATCTTCCGGCTGCAGCTCTTTATATCAACTGAAGTTTCCGAACACTTCCTGTGGAGTGCATAACAGTAAACCAGAGGCGATCTAATCAAGGACTGTGTCTATGTTGCACATCAGGTATCTCAGGAAAGGGTGCAGTCAGTGCCCTGGTTTTAAGTGTGCAAAAATACTCCTGGCCAAGGTAGAAACCTGAGCCTCCAGGTCGTAGGCTAAAATGATCTAATCCTGGGGTGAGCAATTGCACTGAGGGCAGAGGGCAATTTTTGCCCCTGTACAGTCCAGTAGGTTACTATGATGCTCCCCTGCGAACCAATAGTGGCATGACATCACTTCTGTTTCAATTTTCAGCCTGTTTATCAGGGTTTTCATGGGTGTGTGGGAAGCAGAACTACTACACATTAGGGTGAATGTGCGTGGTTTAGTCAGAGTTGGGTGCTAAAATTAGAGGGTGTTGGGCTCACAGGAGGCAATTTCCCAATCTAATTGCTTTGCCAGCAGAGACTGACAACACTACTATCCGTCTCTCTGTTTCTAAGTAAAATAGCTTGGAGAATAAAGTAAAAAAAAAAAAAAAAAATCCTGTGAAATTAAGTAACAAGCTCTAATGAGCCTGGAAAATTTGTTCACCCAAACACCATCAGCCCCGTGTGAGTTAACTTGAAGTGTGTGAGTGGATACATACCCACAACCACACAAGGCCTAGCAGAGAAATAAAGCAGGCTCAGTATGGGGAACAAAACACATGAGGAAAGGCTGAAGGTTCAGCCTGGTGGCGAAAAGACTGGCTGGTGACATGACTGCAGTCTTTAAGTATCTAAAGTCTCACAGAGAGGACGGTGTAGGTTTGTTCACTGCTACCCGAGAAGATAGGACCAGATCTAATGGTTTTAAGTTACAGGAGTATAGATTTTGATTGAACATTAGAAAGAACTTCTTGACATTAAGAGCAGCTTGACAACAGAACCAATTACCTTGAGAAGTGGTGGTGTCCTTTTCTCTGGATGTCTTCAAAAAGAGAGTAGACAGCTACCTGTTGGGGATGTGTTAGCTGGATTTCCTGCACTGAGTGGGCAGTGGGTTGGACTCGATGGTCTTTGAGGCCCCTTCAACTCTGTGGTTCTATGATTTTATAATTAGGTGTGCTTAACAAATATTAAAGATTTCATAACATCCTTTTGTTAAGATGATAGCTTCATCCTTTGGATTGCCAAAAGTTAGAAAACAACAACATACTTTTAAACATTTCTTGGTTCTAAGGTGTACCCTTCAATTTTTCACAGATGAAAACCGGGACGTAGGAGGCCAAGCAACGTCAAAGTGTGACAAAAGTTGTTAATGAAGAAGAAATCATGAATTAGAAAAGTTTGCAGCAGTTTGATTTTGCCTGAGCCTATTGGGAAAAGCAACATTGCCCTCCTCACCTTTTTCTACCACTGAGTTATGTGAGTGCAAACTACTTGTACACTTTGAAATCAGCTTGCAGCAACTAAAATGAGCTTGAGGACAAAGGGGGGAAATGGGAAGAGATAGAAACTGAGACATTTTCTCTCCCAGAGATTAAAGGGGAAATCAGATGATGAGATACAGAAAGAATGGCAAATTGTAATGGGTAATTGCTGGGTTTTAACAGTTGGGAATACGTAATTCATGGTTAAAGTTATATTATGTGTGGGCGACAGGTATATATCATGAAGCGGAAATATGAAGAATGAAATGTAAGAACTATCAGATAAACTAACAGTATAATGATGTACAGTACCTTAAGTTCGTAGAAATCTGGAAAATGGAATCTAGATCAATGTGGAAGATCAGATATATTTCTAATGAAGCTGACAATTGAATATCTATGTTTTTTATAATGAGAATTTTGAATAAAATGATTTAAAAAAAGAAAAGAAACTGAGACATTTTTAAAGCAGATGAGACAGTGGGATAACAGAAGATTAACTGGGACCACCCCTGTCAAATTGGGAGAGACTGAGGTATGAAATAGCAAAAAATGTCACAGGTCTGAAGGGATGACTCTGCAGCCCGCACATCTAGTGTTATTCTTTCTAAAAGGTTTATGAAATCAGACAAAGCTTTGAGTAGAGCAGCCTTGGTTTGTCTCCACTACCTCCCAGTATATAAAGGGAAATTGCAGCTCAGTAATAGGTGGCATTAGGCACCAGCAGAAGAATGCAGAAAGACCCAAGAATCCACTAATTAGCGATGGTGGTGGATCGCTCCATGTCTATCTTTTCTTAACCCTAATTATTTCTGTAATTTTCTTCAAAGGCAATCAGCTAGGCCTCAGGTGCTACGTAATGCAGAAGGTTATTACTGCTATTACAATATTTGGCAGGGTAGTAACTCTTTCTTTCTCCGGTGCTATGACTGTCTCACAATTAACCTTAACAACTGGGTTTTCTGGTTCTGCAGTACAGTCAATATATAGTGAAGAAATGTTGTCTCATTAGCAGCTGGGCTGGGGACCAGCGCCGCCTTCTCTTCTACATAAGAGGAGAGAGGTCGTGGCAGCAGGTTCTGCCTTCCATCCTCCCTGTAATTAGAGAGTCCCCCGCTGTTTGCTATGATGCTTGTTGGCTTAAGGCAGACTATTAATGGTCCTTAATCACTGCATTGTTTGTGGTGGTTTTTAAAGCAAGGGCATTTTTTTTTTTTAATAAAAGGCCCAAAGAATTGGGAAAACTATTTTGCAGTGAATGAAGGACGGTCAATGGCAAGAAAATGGACGGATGGATGGATGGATGATTTGTTAAAATATTTATATCCTGCCTTCCTTTTACAAATCTAAGTGCAATATGCAATAATATCAGCTCGACCACCTTAAAGCAATGTAAATGATAACAATTATTTTTAAAAGGCTAAAAACATATTTCACAAGACAGATTTTAAAATGTTAAAAGAGTGTAAAATGATTCAAAACCATGCACTTTGTGTAAAACCAATTAAGCCCCAAAAGTTTTACTAGACAACCATGCTTTTACTTGGTGCTGGAATGACAGCAACATTGGTGTCAGTCGGGCCTGTTAAGAGTAGCATACTCCATAACTGGGGTGCTACAACAGAGAAGGCCCTGTCCCACATCCTCCCCACAGCATATTGCCTGAATCATGGGACACAGAGGAAGGTCTTTCCAGCAGACCTCAAACCTCAGGCAGGTGTATTTAAGAGCATCTGCATGCAAGAAAAACATTTTGAATTTATGGATCTCTCTCCCTCCTCGCCTCTCTGCCTGTGTATCTATTTGTCTGTGATCATGTAGGCTTCCAAATCACTCTGGGAACCAATTATCTCTCCTTCAAACCTCCAGGCCCAATGTATGGATATTAGTGAGGTTTGATTATTAAGAATGTACTCATGTCATATACAACACATAGCAGATATAACTAACTTATGACCTGTATCTAACTTATATACTCATCATATAATAATCATATAAAATACCTTTAAACAATTTGAAAAATTTTTTAATACCTACCTAATAACCTTCCCTTATTACATCTTCATAATTCATGGACGGTTATAACTTATCTATTTTTGACCAACAAATTTTCCATATCTACAATTCAAGAAGAAGGGTATGAAATCTAAGGGATAAATAGAGATAATTATGTGGATCAAAGATTGATGTACAATTATGTAAATATTATAAATATAAAATGTTTTAATTTTGTGATTTTAATTGATAAAAGAATATATAAAAAAAGAATGTAATCATGGTGATAGGGAAGGATAAGTGAATGGTCCAGCAATATCCCAAGATGCTTTGCTTTCTGAGGCAAGGGACACAACGATACCCTCCTCCATTCTGTGTTCAGAAACCACTAGGACTGGCACTTGAATTTTATTATCACAGCATTATTCATTTATCCATTTATTTATATCCCATCTTTTCCTAGTCCAACGCTCAAACCACTACATCACATGCTATATATTTTGTTTTATATGACTGTTTTGTATATTAGTATTATGCTAATTGCTTTACTTCCCCTTCAGTAATGGTTTGCTGCTTCAACTGTTTTCAGATCTGTGGTTTAATATTAAAACAGTTGAAGCAGCAAACCGTTATTGACAACACAAATGAAGAAAATGCTATTTGTTTCCTTTTTTTACTACTTTCCTTTTGTAATACTTAATACTCTTTGTTGTCATAAATTCTTCTCTTTAACTTATGCCATCTCCACCTAGCAAACATGGAATATATTGGGAATGATATTTAATTTTTCCTTAGGTGATGTAGAAACAAATAACATTGAATAAAATTGAAAGTAGGTGCCCGTGTCTATATAATATCTGCATATACTTCTTCATGTGCTATTTGCTCTCTTTTCTCATTCTAAACTCCGTAATCTTTCTGACCCTTTCACCTTCTCTTGGCACTCATTTTAGTGCTGCAATTCCACCTCTTTTGTCCCTTCTGCTTGTTCCTGTTTGTCAACAGATATTCTGACTCCAGTTTCCATAGGTTGCCAGTCCATGTTCTTGATCTTATACAGTCTGCTTCCCATCTCATATTTGGGCTCTTGTCCCTACTTTGCTCTCTCTGGAAGGTCCCTTGTGCCTTGAGCAAGCTTCCTGTGGTTCTCAATAAGTTCAGCACTTGCTTGGCCCAAAGAATCCCAGCGCAATTCATAGGTTAGTGAAGATCTGAATCTCTTTGTCCCTGGTTGTAGACTGGGTATTACGCCATAGAGCTTCTTTCTGGCTATAGATCTAGTGTGGTATCCCACCTTCATTGCAGTCACAAAGGGGAATTTTCCATGCCAATCCTTGTTGCTTCCAGGAATGTTCTCTTCTTCCATGAAAACTCGCTTGGCCCTTTAAGTCCCAGGCTATTGCTTTACACAATGCTGCATGACCTCAACACAGCCAGTTCAAAGGCAGGCGGTATTCCTAGCCAATCTGATTCTTTCTGGATTACTCTTGCCTTCCTGGCTTTACAGCAAAGTATTGTTTCCTAGCCAAATTCTATCCATGCAATGCTGTTATTTCTTAAAGTTGGCTAAAATGTAAGAATCAGCCACAGTGTTGCTGAAAAAGCTTCTGAAGTAGGGAGCACGCAATTGGTTTTCTCTGTATTAAAGGATCTTCTGCCTTTCTGATTCTTTTTTGTTTTCCCTAAGTGTTTCAGATCTATGGCTTTATGTGGATTATTGCAAAACCGATATAGGAGATAATCTTGTTTTGTGAAAACTTTTCATTACTGGTGAATTAACTGCCAATGTCACTCTTATTCACTGAAAGCAGTGAATGATTCTTCATTTCTCTCTCTCCTTCTTTTAAAAAAATCTGTATCAGTTTGAATGACCACCACAGACACGCCAGACCTTCCAGCTGTCCTGATTTGGCAAGGAGAGTCCCAATTAATCCTCTGTCATTCCACTTTTTGAGTTGCTTTTAAAATGCCCCAGTTTCTCTCTCATCCTCCCACTTTCCCCCTTTGTCTTCATCTTTACTTCAGTTGCTTCAAACTGAGTTCAAAGTGTATGTAGAATGGTATGCAGCCAAATAACTTAACAGGAAGGAGGCGAAATCTTGCCTTTCCTAATAGGTTCAGGCAAAAATAACTCGTGCTGCCTCTAATTTGTAACGTTTGACCTCTTTATCATATTCTGATGTTACTCAGCCACATATGTCCTAGTCGTCATCTGTGTAATGTTGGAGAGCATGGTATACTCAGGTTTGTGTCTTCTGCTGTCCCACCCATCAGTGGGATTTTCATAATTTAAGGCTCTGTAAAGGCACTTTGGAGGGCACGCCCACTGAGAGCAGCTGCTAGAGTATTCCCTCTGAAGGGAAGTCCTCAGTCCCCTTTCCAAGAGGAGCTTTGATAGAGCAAGAGGTCAGTTGTGTGTTTATATGCCTCTCTGCATAAGGGAGCGATTGGCAGTGGTAAGGCTGAGACTCATGGCTACAGGACCAGCAGGATGAGTCTGGAACTGACAACAAGTTAACTGCTGCTAACAGGTGGTTATAACAGCAGGGTGGATTTGACTGTGGCAAGAAAAATGGGATACTGCAGCCATTTGTACACATGCTGTTCCACCCTTATGTTAAGCTGTCAAAACTTCCACTCCCAAAATATCCATTGCTTTCTAAGTGCACACAGTACTCGCCGATCCTGTTTAATTATTAATTTATATCCCAGCTTTCTCGTGACAGGTCATCCAAGAAGACTTGCAACAAAGTTAAAAACCAGATGGAATTGACAACCTGATAATATAGAAGTTTTAAAAAACAATTAAATTAACTATCATGATAAAATGCCCATAATTTGCAATAGTATAAAATCATTCAAAAGACGTAACAACAGAGAAAAAAAATGTAGCACACATACCAGTTAAAAAAAACCTTCTGCATACCCTATTAACCTGCAGATATCTGCCTTAAAACAGTCTTTATCTGTTGGGAAAAGGTGAACAGAAAGGAGCGTAGCCTAGTTTCCTGTGGGAGGAAATTCCATCACTCAGGGAGTCACCACCAAGAAAGGCCTCACATGTCCTCGCTAGGAGGAGGCTGAAAGTGGAATGATAGCATGTAACAGTGTAGTGCAGAAAGGCCCATGGTCTTTCAGATAGTCTGGGCCTGTCTGGTCATATCCAGTTGATCCTGGAAATAAACTGGTGATAAATTTATTTCTTGTAAACTGTACAATATTTGTATGTGGATGTGGGTGTGCTTGTGCCTTGTACCTTGTGCACACATAGGTAGGGAAGGTCCTGAGCTCACACGTGTCTCAAATATCCACTCTTCAGGTGACCAGAGAAGTCCCAACTATCCATTATTTAATCCCAAGCCCTAATGTTCCAGAGAGATATTTGAAATATATGGGAATGTTCCAGTGGATATTATTTTTTGTCCATGATTTTAGTTGCACCAAGAAAAAAGCATATGTTGAACATTTATTTGTTTCATTGTTTTATATCTGACCTTTCTCCCAAATGAGACTCAAAATGGCTTTCAGCGTAAGTTTAAAAGAGAACA
The DNA here is from genome assembly GCA_030412105.1 of Cyclura pinguis. Classification (NCBI taxonomy): domain Eukaryota; kingdom Metazoa; phylum Chordata; class Lepidosauria; order Squamata; family Iguanidae; genus Cyclura; species Cyclura pinguis. The sequence goes on along the minus strand of CM059600.1, from coordinate 59,991,423 downwards.
GCTGAAAAAATATAAAGTACCAAAATTTTAAAAGCATTAAATTATCAACTGAATTAAAGCACTGGCCACAATCCCATATGGTCTCTGTGCATGTGTGAGCACTGTAGTTATGATGCTACTCCATGAATTCTGGCTCAACCTGCCCCTCATCTTCACTTATCAGGCAGCAACCACAGCGATCAACAGGGGTTCTGTTCCCCTGTCTCTCAGGAAGCAGCTGGCTGTTGTTGCCACCCCTTCCTTGCATTGTGACAGGCAGAAACAGAATCACTGTTGCAATTCCATCTCACACCAGATTGTAGAGAAGCAGCCTTCCCCTGAAGATCATAAGACTTTGGCAGGCCTGGATAGGGAGATACATGATCTCAGGCGTCTGGACCCAAGCAGTATAGGGCTTTATAGGTCACAACCAGCCATTTGAATTGTGCCCAGGAATGGCCTGGCAGAACAGCAGCTGTTTCAACAAGGAAGTTAGATGTTCCCTATAACAGACACAGTCACCAGTCATTACCTGCTGAAGTTTCAGCATTTTGGACTCAAAGTTTCTGAACAGTTTCCAAATGCAGCCCCACGTAGAGTGCATTACAGCAATCCAACTGGCATATAATTGTACCATGTGCAGTGGCATAGAGACGGAGGGGGCAATGGAGGCGTTGTGCCCCCAGCGGCAAATTTTGGGGGCACCACAGCTCCTTGCCTGCCCTGCCCCGTGTGCTGTAGCCCCGCCCTCACATGCCACAGCCCTGCCCTGCATGCTGTAGCCCCCCCCCGTGCCATAGCCCTGCCCTGTCCCATCCCTCCTCCAAATTACACCACTAACCATGTGTCACCCTAGCCAAACTGAACTTTTTAAGGAACAGGTGCAGTTAGTACCTTGTCCAAGTATACAGCACCACTGAGACCTGGACATCCAGGCTCTGATCTGAGTTCATGAGTAAGCCCAAAATGGGAACCTGAGATTTCAGGGGGAGTGTAACCCCATTCAGCACAGGCTGAATCCCTGTTCTCTGATTTGCCTTCCAACTAACCAAGAGCACCTCTATCTTGTCTGGATTAAGCCTCAATTCATTTGCCTCCATCCAATGCATTACTGACAAGAGACTTTAGTACTAAAAGTACTAAAAGTTTGTTTAGTAGCAAGAGAGCTTCCTTGCAGTTAGATGGAAAGGGCAGATGAAACTGAGTGTCATTTGCATGCTGGTGACACCAAACCCCAAATCTCTCGACTACCTCTCCTAGTAGTTTCAAGCATATGTTAAACAGCATCGGAGATAATGGACATGAGAGCCAGCATAGTGTAGTGGTTTGAGCATTGGACTACGACCTCAGAGACCAGGGTTCGATTCCTCATTCAGCCAGGAAATCCACTGAGTGACCTTGGGCGCATCACTCACTCTCAGCCTCAGAAAACTCTGTGACCTTAGGGTCATCATGAGTTGGAAATGACTTGAAGGCACATAACAACATGGGAAACAAGACAAAACCCTGATGGACACCAGAGATCAATGGCCAAGGTGTTAAACAGGAGACCTACAGTACAACCTACTGGGTTCACCTCTTAAGGAAGGAATGGAGCCCATGTAAAATAATGCTTCCAAAGCCCTTTCTGCATGGCCACTGGTGACAGGAGCGTCATGTGATCGGGAGCCATTACTGGGGACGTGTGGGCAGCAGAACCATGATGACGCGCGAAAGCACGACTCGTGGACCGGGAGCAATGCATCCCCATCCCAGGACAGTGCTGTCATGCAGAAGTGGCCCAAGTCCCATCCCTGAAAGGCAGCTCAGAAGGATACCATGGTTGCTGGACAGTTATGCCAGTACACCTATTTATCCATGGCATCTATACAATGGCCATAGCTATGTTGTAACTGCTATGTTGACTCTTGGATGTCTCTGTGAAACTAGTAAGGATACCAGAATATTCCACGCATTTACACCTTCATTCAGCTGCCCAAAGTATTTCCTTCCGTCTTTCTGAATGTCAAGATTTGTGATCACCAGCTATATCTCCAGATCCCATGTAAATTCATTTATTTCAACTTCTGCTCAGAATATACTTTTAGAAGAATAAAACAGGAATTAGAAATGAGTTGGAAGGAATTTGATGTGTCAAAGTCTCTCTCTCTCCTCTCTCTCTCTCTCTCTCTGTGATAGATTTGTTTTAATGATTAACTGTGTATATTTTGATAACTCGTTATCTTGTTTATCTGATCATGGGTCTTGTCATGACATGACCTGTGGTTTTGAAAGGACTGCTGTTCCATTTTATTTTTACTGGTGTTTCTTTTCTTTTTTTCCTTCATGGCTTGTAGCCAAAACAAATAAAACTTCCTTAACCCCAGGATAAGCAATCATGTAAACAATGGTGGGGCCTTTCACTCTGGTAGGTGCCATTTGACCTTCTGTTTAAAAGCAAAGGCTGCCTCAAATGATCTGTGAGTGATCCCAGAAGGAAAGCAAATGAGCATGGCTGAGTCCATGAGCATCCAGAGGGTTATAAGACCCCACAATTGGCCCTAGGATCTTGGAAAGAGCTGGGCAACATTGATTTTTTTTAAAGACTACAACTCCCAGAATATCCTAGGCTGGAGGTTCTGGGAGTTGTAATCCAACATGACATTTCCTGCCTCTGGGGTTAGCAGCCCTGCTGCTGCTGCACTCTGAAGGCCCATGGCCTGTGCAAATTTCTGGTGAATGTTTTGGCAGAGTCCAAAACATCATTGCTGGGACAGATGACAATGGTTGGCATAGGAACCAAAGTAGGGCTTTTTCTGCTTTTGAATGGCCCCAGGGCAAATTGGTACAGCTGTCCAAGTCTCCTAACCTTCCCTCCACTCCCTGCCGAAGTTGCCTGAAACATTCTTGTACTCTCCAACATTCCACAGATAAAAACAGGTACATGTGAGCCTAAGTGCTATTAGAGTATAGTCAGCATGGCAAAAATTACTCATGAGGAAGAATACATAAACCAGGAGAAACTATCCCCTCATCTCCTTCCTCTGCCCCCAAATTAGTGAGTGCAACGTACTTTTGCACTTTGAACTCAGTTTGCAGCAATTAGAGTAAACTGAGGACAAAGGGGGAAAGTGGGCTGAGAGAGAAACTGAGACATTTTATAAGCAACTGAAGAAGTGGGCAACCAAAGATTAAATCAGGACTGTATCTGCCAAATCAGGACAGTTGGAGGATATGAAGTAACAAAAAATGCCATTCAGCCAACAAGTCTGAATAGATAACTCTGCACTCAGTATATCCAGTGCTGTTTGCTCCAAAGAGTTTATGAAATCAAAGATAGACCTAAGTGCTGCAGCGTTGGTTTGTCTCAACGATTTCCCTGTATATAAAGGGAAGCTACAGCTGAGTAATAGGTGGAATTAAGCACCACTGGAAGAATGCAAAAAGACTCAAGAATCAGGACTGTTCCTGCCATATTGAAACAGTTAAAGAGTATGCATTCCAGAAATCCTTAATGGATGGCAAGAGCTTGCTGCTTTAATGGTGGCCCCTGCTGTGTCCATAGAAAACTCTGCCAGTGGACAATTAACAATGATGGTAATCCCACTGCCAGAACATTTCAAGGGAAAGACACAGCTGAATCAGAGCCAGGGATCCATCCACAGCCAATGGATTCAAAGCAAACCACTCCATTTCCACAAGAGAAACCCAATCCTCACTAATGCCCAAATGGAGGGAAAAATGAAAGAAGCCCGTTCCATTGGGTGGGGGGAGGGATACTTTCACCAACCCTTACCTTACTTTTGTGTTGACACAAACCAGCAGAGCTATAGACATAGGGAGAGACTTGCCTTGTTGTGCCCTTATCACTTAGGACTGCTCTGTAATAATGCAACACTATAAAAGCATTGTTGTTGTTAATATAACCATGCCATCACTGTGCATAGTGCTTAACAAGAAGAAAGGGGGAAGAAAAACAGTTCCAAACTAAAGACACAACACACAAGGAAAGGGGATGGCAGTTGAGGAGGGGATTAAGTCCAGTAGATGTTGCCTCTCCTTCTCTCCCTCCAAGGCCACAGTAGGGGCAGTTGGGATGGAGGGATATCCTTTCGTCTGCTTCTGGGCCTTGGCATGATGGATCTGTGCCAGACTCTTCTTCTTTCCCTCTGGGGCCATGGCAGTGGTGGTTGAGATGGAGAGAGGGCCTTTCATCTGCTTTTGATGGGGGCATCAAATATGCCTCCCATTAGAGATCTGATTGGTGGCCTCATTTTCAGGCCAAGTTAAAATTTGGCTTATTTACTGGGACTTTCTGGCCATGGTCTGATTCCAATTCTTATAAATTTTAAATTTTGTTTTATTGATCATACTCTGCCCTAAGAGCTCTAGGTAAAAAGGTAGGACACAAATGAATGACTGAATCATATCAACAAAAGTTTCAAAATGGTGGCTGCTGCTGTGTCCATGGCACAGGGGGTAAAATGTGAAAATCTCTGTTAAGAGCATTCCCAAGCTGGGATGCCACAACCCCAAAGACTCCTTCACCTACTACAACTAAGATGGAGGTAGGGGTGTTACCCTAAGAGGTTGGGAGTGTAGGAATCTACCCATAATGCCAGTGTCTCCTTAGAATTTGGGGGAATTACAGCTCAAAGGAGGCCTGCGAGAGGAGGGTAATGGCAGGATCTCTTACCTATGTATGCCTGTACTAACTGCAGAGAGGATTCCAGTTAAAGTTAAACAAAGTATTTTATTTGAATTGACAAACATACAAAAAAATCAGACACTTAAGAACCATACAAATCTATTGGAAAATGAGGCAAGAAAGGCTGGATAGAGAGAGTAGAAAGGGTCGAAAGGGTGATAGTTACCAGTCCTGGTCACAGTAGAGGGACTCAGACAGCATCTAAGGGTAGCACAGAGGAACAGGAGTCTGAGGCACTATGTACTATGTACTACAATTGGCTGAAGTTGAAGCTAGGGTTTTAATACCCTAATTTCACACCCTGAAGGTGTACGTTGACAAAGCTATGATGGCTTTCCCATGGGATTGACAAATGGGTCTGGAATGGGCTGACTGCATTGACAAAGCACTGATGGGACAAAGCATTGATGGGACTCATGATAATCTCTTAATATTCAGTCATGTAGGGTGTACAGGGAAGGTCTCAATAGGGTAAGATCAAGGGATGGCCTCTGATTGCTCACCAATCTGGGCAGTTCGTCTTTGTATTCAAAAATGCCAGCAGCCTGAAGTAGTGAAGGGATTAGCACTAACTTATTAGTGTTTTCCAAATAATCCTATCTGAACTTTCATGATCCTGAACACGTCTCTGGCCAGCATAACCCTGAACACATTCTCTAGCCAGTGTGACTCTGATCATTTTCTCTGGTCCTTAATAAGTCCAATTTATGAAAATTATATATCTTGTAGGAGGGATGTGGGAGGGTACGATAACAGGAATCCACAAAATGTCAACAGGAGTATAGTGTCCACATTGAAGGAAACAGTTGTGCTACTCTATTATGCTTTGGTAGGACCTCGTTGCTGGAATACTGATGTCTAGTTCTGGCACTGCAGTTCAAGAAGAATAGTGACAAGTTGGAATGTGTCCAAAGGAAAGCAACCGAGATGGTAAAAGGTCATGAAATCAAGCCCTAGTAACAGCTTAAGGAGCTGGGTATGGTTGGCTTGGGGAAGAGAATACCAAAACGGTATATGATATTTAAATATTTGGAGGGATGTTATATAAAACAGCAGTTCTCAAACTCTAATCCTCCAGCTATTTGGGTCTTCAACTCCCAGACTCCCTGAGCATTGGCTATTGACTAAGCAAGCTTGTTTTCCGTTGTTCCAGAGACTAGGCCACAAACCAGTGGGTTCAATTTTCAAGAAAAGAAGAACTTCTTGACAGTAAAACCTGTTCAACAATGGAATGAATTGCCCTCGAGAATGGTAGATTCTCCTTGACTAAAGCATGCTTTCTTCTGTTTTCATGGAAGGATGGAGTGCAGAGTCTTGTGGCTTGTGAGATCTACTTTCTTTTGCACTGCAGCCTTGAGATCCACCAACTGGCAGCTAATGGGGAAGATGGACCCTGAGGCTAGCAATATATATTTTGAATATTAACTGAATGGAGGTTGGAGTCCTTTTATACAAACTCCCACTCTTGGTTGCTCCATACTGCTTCACTATAATTTAAGGTTGGGTGAGTGGAGGAAGGCATTTCATTTCTGTTACTGTCAAATAAATGAAAGAAATCTTTGCTGACCTACCAGAAATCACCCAGAGACAGAATAGTGGATCCCTACCTACCATCAGAAGCTGGTGGTTTCCCTTTTTTAGGATGTTGAATCTTCTACAGGTTTCACTCTCTTTGTTAAAGCAGTGCTTCTTATGCTATCTGAAGCAGAAGACTAGCAAGATTTCCCCCACCCAATATGCCTGCGACCAACACCATAGTTGGGCCCATTGGCTATAAGTGTTCCTTGCTTTCTTGGAAGCTCGCTATGGATCAGCAGCCAACAGCTTGCAGATTAGCACCAGTCCATGGGCCACCACTTTAAATAACACTGCTTTAAAGGAACTATCATGGTGATCCTATTTTAGGCATAGGATTCAGCATATTGTTAGCTCTTTTAAAGTATGGACAAAAACCCAGAGCAGATTCATTGCCCCATTGACATGGTAGAAACCTCCAGTTCCTCTTCCAAACACTCAGATAAGCTCTGTCTGGAATTACTTGAACAGTTATGTACTTGAGTTGTCAAACAGAGTGAAAAAAGCAGAGCTTGAGGTCTTAATTTTTTAATTACTCCCAGAACTCCACTAGACAGCATTTCCTTGCTCTGGAAGAAAAAAAGGATGCAAAAACTTAAACTATTGAGCTAATCATTATTTCCCAAGATGAACATCTGTTTTATAAAAGAGCAATTATTTTAAATGAGGGGAAACTTTTCATCCAGCTTTCTCTGGTAATGCTAAGGCTCCACTTCTAGGACCTCAGGGGAGACCTGGTGTCAATCATGATGTGCACATGTAAATGTTCACAGTGGAGGTGAACCGTAGTCTTGCTTGTGTACCGCAGATGGTGACGTGGGAAATGTAGCAAAGCACTGTTTGTGAACTAAGCTTGCAAATGTTGTTGCGGGGAAGGGAGGAAGAGCTGTGGTCGATTTGCTAATGAAGATTAATGTGATCACTGATAAGGAACATTTCACACCAGTTGCTATTATGCTGCGCAATCCCTTCTCTAAAATAGCCAGCAGACATTTTAGTTGTAGTAGATCTATTTAACCCTCTGTGGCTGAAATTCTATTGTTAGTCTTTACTAGAGTAGGCCCAGCCATAGTGTATGATAGTTTGCAGAGAAAATGAGGAGAGACTCCTTCCCTGAGAAGCTTGCAACAATGTGGTGTAGTGAGTTAGTGCTGAATGGGGTAGTGTTGAATCAGGACCTGAGATTCAAGTCCCTTCAGAGCTGTGAAATTTACTGGGTCAGTCTTTCTCTCTGCTTGACCCATAACTTGGAAGAGTTACTTGTTAGGTACAGTCTCCACAATCCCCTAGTCTGCATGACCAAACAAGTAATTTTTCCATAATCCAGCTTGATCTCCCTCTCGAGATTATTATGAAGATAAAACCTCAGAGAAAGGCAATTGGCAAACTCCCTCTGAACAAATCTTGCCAAGAAAATCCCATGATAGTTTCACTTTAGGGTCGCCATAACTCCAAAATGACTTGAAGGCACACAGCAACAAAAGTAAAAAGGAGTAAAACCATGTACAGTTGGCCCTTCTCATTCACTAGGGTTAGCTGCACAGGATCCCCACAGAAGTGGGAAAAAATGCAAATATCAAAATGTGGGGGGGGGGGCAGGGGGCCAAGGCATGGCAGGGAGTGCAGGCACCCAGGTTCCAAACCAGATCAAGGAAAAGAGAGGAAAAGGAATGGGTTGGCATGGTAGCCCTATACTGCCTCTCTCTTGTCCATCTCCTTCCTTGGGTATGTGTGGGGCATTGGGAGACAGTGTGTGGTGTTGAGAAATCAGGCTGTGACCCATCCTTATCTGGCCAGGCAGCATTTGGTGGAGGAAGAAAAGGACAAGTGGCAGGTTTTTGAAGGGTTGAATGGCCTGACTGGAGCCAATGAGAGGGAAGGTTTCCATGGAAAAGAAGCACGTGAGATGGGGAGAGCTCACAAACGATCAAATTTGTGAAAGTGAAACCTGCAAATGTGGAGGGCTGACTGTATTCTGTCTTGAAATCACTGGTGTAAAGGTGTGATATAAATACAATAAATGAATAATAAGTGAAAATAGGACAACTTAACGGAGAAGAAGGGAAATGTAGAGAAGGAGAGAAATAAGAGAAAAATATGTGATCATTGTCATTATATGCACATAATTAAAGTACAATAAGGCATACTGGGGATCATGTGAACGACTTTTATATATGGATATAGTTGATATAACCTGTGATGGAAACATATTCTTTCAAAGTTTAAGGTACCACTTCCATTAGTCTTTAGTACGTAAGAATTATACAAGGATTTGTTTTCTCCCACTAAAATATGGTGGCTTTTGAACTAGGAATACCGAAAATCTGTTTTTGGATAAATTGTTTTCATGCACTGATTGGCTTTGTCCTTGTCCATTTTTCTGTTCTTAGCAGGGTTCTCGCACTGATTTTATTCTTATCTGAAAATTGCCTGAACTTCTATGATGTCATGGAATATTCACAAAGAATCTAACTGCTTTAAGCAACAACATCCATAATAGAATACTCACAAACAGTGCAGCAGTTTGGGCTGCAGGCTCAAAAAGGCTTCCTACCATGGTTTTATAATAAATCTGGTTCCGGACCTGGATGGAGGGGAACAAGATATCCTTCAGGGTTCTATTCAGCTTTGAAAGTGAAAGTTGGAGAAGGAAGCAAAAGAATGTAGAAAATTGTGTGCCAATATTGAGTTTGACACAGGAGAGAGCAAGCAAAGGGCACGTAAAGAGTAATGCCAAACTTCTGCAGTTGTACAAATATGTGGGAAACGTTTATTGCTTCTGAGGTTAATTCCATAGCAGATATCTTAGAAGTCACTTGGGAGCTGGAAACAGATGAGATGGTCTGTTCAGCACAACAGCCGCATAGTGGTGACAAATGAGTGTAGATGAGAAGCAGAGCATGTGGCAGGAGGATTGCTCTCCACTGCGTTCAAATTGAAGCAGAGGCAATTTGACAGTGTATAGGGGTGATATGTATAGGTGCTTCTCTATACCCTGAACGCGCTTACCCTGAACGCAAGGAGTACATGAGCTACCGGTACACCTCCCTACAGACCATAAATCCTTTTCCTCAATCAGTGTGAGAAACGATGGCAATTTACAGATGGTAGCGCAGTGAATGACTGCAACCCCTAGGTGGTTAACTGCTGTTGGACAATAAAGATATCAAGGCCCTGAGGGACCTGCTTTAGAGCAACTCCCTCGATTATCTACTCCAATAAACAGCAGCTTGACAGAGTTACAGGCCATTTCCACACATTACCTTGCCTTGCTCCATCATCGTGATCCTGGTAGCACCTTTGCTGAGAAGGGAGTATGATGGGAACACTGCCATCCATACCCAACCAGCTCCCTGCAGAAGGGAGCATGAGGGACATGCCTCTTCCTTCCGCAGTGCAGCTAGGCTCTTTCCCATACTGCGCTGGGGCAGGAAGCATTTCCATCATGCTTCCGGCCCTTCCACATGGCAGGGAAGTACGGCAGTGTCATGTGATTGGGGTTCTCTGTCAATGACTTACCCTGCAATCATGCTGGCTGGCAACAGGAGAAAGGTGAGACAGTAACCATGTCATGGAGAAGTGTTGTCACGGTCCCGTTCCTCTTGCGTCCCCATGCCAGGACACAGTCCTCATGTGGAAAGGACCACAGACAAAGGTCTACTCCACCATTTGCTGCCCAGTCCAGTAACTGGGGGATTCTAGGAACTGAGCCTATGACTATATGCATGCAAAGCATATGATCTGGCACAGAGGAGATCTGTCCAAAAAAAAGAATAGCCATGGTAGTCTGTCACGGCATTAAAAGGGGAAAGTGAGTGGTCAGTACATCAGAAGAAATGGATTGTTATCCATGAAAGCTTGTGCCAAAATAAACCAGTTAGTCTAACAGGTGATACCAGATTCCTTCTTCCCACTACCCCTATTTCCTTTTTTAATGAGATCAGTCTAGAGTTTGTGAAAGTTATCTGTTTGAACTCCAACACTCAAAATCCACCAACTGGCATAGTTGGAGGATTCTAGGAGTTGTGGTCCAAAAAAGTAACTTTTCCAAACTCTTTGTCAGCATCACGGGGCAGGACATCCTTTCGGGAATCTGTTATTTATATTCTCATTCAAAACTCCTTGTCCAGTTTCTCAGAAAGATTTCTTAGCTGCCTCCAGAAATGTCCATCTATAGGCTAGAAATAGGGCATTTTTATACTGCACAGTTAGAGCACTTTGATTCCACTTTGACTGCCATGGTTCCACCCTATGGATTCTGAGATTCAAAGTTTCATGAGGCATTCAGAATTCTCAGCCAGAGAACTTTTGTGCCTCACCAAACTCCAAATCCCAGGGATTATGTAGGTTGCAGCCATGGCAGTTAAAGTGGAATCAAAGTGCTGTAACCATGTAGTGCGAAAGGGCCCACAGATGGTCCCATGGCTCTTTGCCCCAGTGTATAATGGCCTAGTGAGTGAGTTCCTAGGTAGCCTGCATAAATGGCTGAGCTTTCCTCCCTAGCCTTTGAAGAAAGGAGGGAATTTATCTAGCAGCAAGACATCCCAAACCTGATATGTTCAGTCCTGATCTGATCTCACTACAGTGCATACCCTCCAACATTTCACAGATGAAAATTCAGTCATATGTGGCCAAGCAATATCAGAGGGTAGACAAGATGGCAAAAGTTATTAATGAGGAAGAACTGGTACAATCTAGGAGAGGCTACAGCACTTTACTTTTTCCTCAAGCCAATGGGAAGGACAAAACTCTGCCCCTCCTCTCCTCTTCCCGCTGCTGAGCAGTCGCATAGCAACAGGGGAGCAATGGGAGCGGTTTGCTCCCCGGCGGCAATGTTTTCAGGGTGTCCCAGCTCACAGCCACACCCCCACGCACTGCAGCCACGCCCCCACACACTGTGGCCATGCCCCCTCCTGCCCTCCCCACACACACACTCCATGCTCCACCACTGCTGCTAACTGGGTGCAAACTACTTTTGCTCTTTGTCCTTAGTCAGTAGCAGCTGAAGTACATGGGGGGCAAAAGAGGGAAAGAAGGAGAAGGAAAGAAAAAATAGGACATTTTAAAAGCAGCTGAAAAAGAGGGATGACAGACGATTAATTGGAAGCTTCCCTGCCAAATCAGCACAGTTGGACGGTATGCGATCACAGCTTTGCATTGCCTGGTCCGAAGAAATGCTTTGCCTACATATTTATTGGCATTCCTTTCATCGTAATCGGAATTTAATGCACATCTGATTTCTGCTGCTTGCAAATTGCACAGTGGGGAAGCCATGTAGCTCTGTTGTCAAGCTCAAAATCAACCTGGATGAAAGATATTCACATTCATATCATCTTCCACCTATTCGCCAATGAGCTTCAGTGTGCACTGCAACAATCACTTGGCAAAGCAAGGTTTCATTTGCCCCATTCCTTTGCCTCTTCTCCTTATTTCTTTCCAGACATTAGAAATCTTCTTTTACTGTTGCATCTCAGCTTTAGAAAAATTGTGTATGCTTGGATGCTCTTTCAATCTCTCCCTCTCCTTAATTTCCATCAACAAGTTGGCCCCATAAAAGCAATCATGTTGGCTGCATTGTATCCCTGTAAACACTGAAATAGCTCATGGGGAACTAAAGCAGTTTATTTCTCTTTGTAGTCAGTTTTTATGCTGCCCATGGATATTCCTGGAATGTTTTGGAGAACAATGGCCATTTTTAGATCTCACCAATTTACAGCATCGCATTCAAGAATTACTACTACTATTATTTCCAAGGAAACCAGAACTGACACTCAGAACCTTTTATGTGCATTCTCATGTCCTGAGGATTGTCACATGGTTCTCTTTGCCTATTTTTAGTTTCTTAAAGCTACCTGCAGGACGGAAGCATTAAAAGGAATGGGTGGACGAACAAAAAAGGCAACATTATGTTATGGGTCCAGATTAGCTGTGCATCCATAAAATAGGCAGCCAAAGCCTTGTTGATCTCCTAGGAACTGTGTGTGAAACACTGCAGTGTGGCAAGGTATACACTTTGTGTCTTTGCACATTCCTATCATTCCATAAAACACAGAAAAGTCGTGCTGAAAACATTTGCATTTTTGTAACACCATCCATCCATTATGATTTGTAGGCTCTTCTCTCTACCTTCCAGGAGCAATAAGTCTTACACACCTTTTGGAGGAGGTTTCCCCAGTCCTTATCTGCTCTTCTGTGCCTACCACATTATGCACACAAAGACAGGGCCCTTTCACACTAAACAATTATAGTGCTATGATCCACTTTAACTGCCATGGCTACATCTTATGGAATTGCTTTTATGCAGTTCAGAAAAACATTCCCTAAGCAGGCAGACTATATACTACTGTAAGATTCACTTGGAGGAGAAACCGATATCTTTCCAGAGCTTGGAAGAAAGGTTAAGAGTTGCATGATTATACCTTGCACTTGCAGAACATAATGCTCCTGTAGTTGAATTCTCTGTGGCTGTTCTTTCAACTCCCCCTCCCCGCCATGAGAAGGCAGCTTCCAATTAACACACCATGGCCTCATGGTCATTTATAGACTGAGGAAGGGCATCTGGCTGCAGTTCTGGATCTCCACAGTATATTGGCTGAAATCCTATTGTGCAGATACAGACACATAGCTACTGTAGTTATGGAGCTATGCAGTGAATTCCAGCCCAGCCCTGCCAACCTTCACTTACCAGTGAGCAGTCACTGCATTTGACAGGGGTCTATTCCCCTGTCACTTGGGAAGCAGCTGGCTGACATTTCCACTCTCATGAGAATCCCCTTTGTGCAGTGATATAGACTTGAGTCAATTGGCTTGGACTCAAGTCAGACTTAAGTTACTTCAGTGACTCCACTCGGCAAAAATTACACACTGACACGACTCAACTCGAGACTTGCATGTTTTTAGTGACCGACTTGCTGCCCTTGGTTCAGTAACATAACATATTCATCCAGAAACCTTACAGCTTACTGGTCACGTGATGATCAGCCTCAAGCCCAAAGCATGGACACATTTCTTAGAGGGAACAGCAAATGGGCTTGAGGTCTGCTCAGCAGCCTGTCCCCACTACATATAGGAGGAGTTTTCCAAAACTTTTCCTAAGACCAGAAGGCAAGACTCATGTCCAGAGTGCAGGGTGTGTATCTCAGAGGGGAAGAGAAAATGTGTTAGGCAATGGGCTTGAGGAGGATGCACCTTCCTTCTAAAGCTCTTGAATCTTCAGTAATGGGGAATACAAAGGATCCTATTCCCCACTTCTGAAAAAGCCTCCAGCTTTGCAAATAGGAAGTAAGAGGGATCCTATTCCCCACTTGTGAAGCTGCAGATGGCAAAATCATAAATGTGAAGGGTCGGCTGTACTTACATTGTTAACACTTTATTGACTCTGCCCAGAAATTATGGAATATGAGTTGGGGTACAAAGTTGGCCCCAGATTTGAGTCCTGACTTGAGACTTGACTTGAGAGGACTTAACAGTAGAGACTTGAGACTTGACTTGAGATCTGCAGTAAAAGACTTAAATACATCAGTGCCTTTGTGACAGGCAGAGGTGGGGTCCCTGTCACAATTCCCCCATGTGCCAGAGATCACTCACATGAGGTGGATGAATGAGAACATCAGTCAGCTGCTTCCCAAGTAACAGGGGAATGAACTCCCTATCAACCACAGTGGCTGCTTCTTGGTCAGTGAGGCTGGGGAACTTTCCTGGTCCTTATGTGTTTCTTAAACTAAAGGCTACAGAGAAATCACCATAGTTACAAATGCATAACTCCAGGTTACCATTTGTAAGTCCCCAATGGGATTCTGGCCACTGTTCCTGCTGTTCTTGTCCAATCCAGGAAAGTGACAGCTATTCTCCTGGTGGTCAAAATGCAGCTGGATACTTCCCTCCACAGCTACTAAATGGCCATGGGGCCATTCCTTCTGAAGAGCAATGTGTAAGTAGGTATATAATACCTTCTTCTGCAAGTCCTCCAGGTGACATAAACTGTTATAACCCCAGCATATGTCACCTATAGGTTTCCAGCCCCTGCAGCTGAGAACTTCAGACTGTGCCCAAGAGCTGCTTTGCAAACTAACGTGGCATTTCTGGTTTCCACCACAAAGTTTCCAGCAGTAAATATTTTACTTATCTATTTATCAAGGTATTGATATCCTGCCCTATATCATCAGATCTCAAGGTAACATACAAAAAAAGTCCATTGAAAACCATGTAGAAGAACTGTAAAATGTAAAAAAATAAAGAATAATTTACACAGTCTAAAAGCATATTGGACAACGTATTGGGTAAAATCCATGTTTAAATCCATGTATCTGTAAATATTTAGGCAAAATGGTTGGTATAAATCCAGTTCTAATCTGGTGCCATTTGGGGCTTCAGAGGAAGGCATTCCCCAACCAGGGTACCACAGCAGAGAAGGCCCTGTTCTCCACCCTCCCCCAGTGTGTTGCTCCCACTGGTGGGACACAGAAGAGTGGCCCTCCCACAGACCCCAACCTTTGGGAGGTGTACATTTGGAGAGGTGTTGTTTTAGATACTGAAGTCCAGGGCATTTAGGGCTTTAAATGTCATAACCAGCACCTTGAATTCAGAGTTGAAGCATATCGGCAGCCAGTGTAATTCTTTTAAAATTGGTGTCATGGCTTCTAAAAGACATTCTCATGAATGATATGGCTGCCACGTCGTGCACTAGCTGTAATTTCCAAATATTCTTCAGGGGTAGGAGCACATAGAGTGCACTGCTGTAGTCCAATTGGGAAGTTAACCAGTGTATGAATTACTGTTGCCAGTTTACCCCTATCCTGAAAAGATCATTATAGACAGGACAGTCAAACCTCACCCTAGGCATGCTGAGTCATGGAGCCTACCTAGTTCTCCAGTGACAAAATTGGACCAAAACCATACACCTGCTTCTTCAGCCTCCTTGTCCTGGGAACTAATAACCCACAGAGCCTCAGTCTTACCAGAATTCAGCTTCAGTTTACTGGCCCCAATTCAGCCTATTACAGGATCCAGGCACTGGCCCAGAACCTGCAAAG
This sequence comes from Cyclura pinguis, assembly GCA_030412105.1. Classification (NCBI taxonomy): domain Eukaryota; kingdom Metazoa; phylum Chordata; class Lepidosauria; order Squamata; family Iguanidae; genus Cyclura; species Cyclura pinguis. The sequence goes on along the minus strand of CM059600.1, from coordinate 59,976,150 downwards.
CCCCAAACCCCAAACTCCTAACGACTTCAGCCACTGGCTTCATGGAGATATGAAGCAGCATGAAGAAGTAAGAATGCAACCCCTTGTGTTCTTGCTGTGTTCCTCCAAGTTGTTTCTGACTTATGGTGACCCTAAGACAAACCTATTTCTTGGAAAGTTTCTTGGAAAGATTTGTTCAGAGGAATTGCTAAATGAGAGAGAAGGACTTGCCCAAGGAGTTTTCTTGGCTGACTGGGAGTCAAATTCTGGTTTCCTAGAGTCTTAGTCCAACACTTATACTGCAAAGCTTAATAGTCATAGGGCTGAACAGGAGTTGTCCAGTAACACACATTGGCTGACATCTATTGGTTACTCCTACTAAAGTAGACCTATTACATTAATTGTTGATTGATAAGTCAACTTTCAGGTAAATCTAATTCATTTGATGAATTACCTGCAAGTGCTGCTGCTCCTATCTGAAGGACCAGTTCTGATGCCTGAAACCCTAGGGTTAGTATTAACTGGGTCCATGATGGGTCTCTTCCAGTTAATATAAACCCTACGGTTTCAGGCATCAGAACTGATCCTTCAGATAGGAGCAGCAGCACTGTAACATGGTGACTCCCCTTCCTAAATATATTCAGTATACATATCTTACAACATGTCCTGGGGAGCCACAGTTGTCTGCAGCATCTTGAGCAGAGCTTAGGAAAATTACCTGACTACAGCTCCAAAACTGACTCTAAGTAGTTGGCATTAGTTAAATTATACCCCCTCATCTCCAGTTTCAAGTGTGTAACTTTGAATTGTGAAACAAATTGGCAGCCAGTGGAGCTGTTATAACAATTATGTATGTACAGAAAGCACATTCATACTGTTAAAGAGCCCTTAATACATGTCAACTCAATAACTTTGCAACAGATCTATAAGGTTGGCTAGTTTTATTTATTCCCATACAGTACATGGACTTGTAGAGCTGAGGGTCAACTGCTTGCCTGAGACCACTTATGGAGTTCAGAGCAGAGGTGAGGTTTGATCTAGAAATCCAGGGCTAGAGATTATGGTCAGAATCCTGCATCACCTTAACTATGTATGTAACTAAATAACTTCTCCTGCCCCAAAGCCCCCAAACTTGATGGAAAGTAGTGATTGTAAATATGAAGCAGTTATGGTTTTCTATTCATGATCACTACTTCATCAACAATTTTGACACTATTGCCATGTCATAACTTGCTCCCCACGACATACTCTACTGGGCACCAGCTGCATGGGGAAAAAGAAAGACCAAGAATAATTACTTAGTTAGGTATTTCGTTCAGTATAAGCTGATATAGGATCCTCCTAGACCACCTGTGATCAACTCAAAGCCTGCCAATTCTTAGACATCAGCCCTAGCTGATGATGGGATGATAAGGACATAAGGAAGTGTCCTTATAAGGACGTAAGGGAGTGCCCATAAGGGACAAATGATAGGACATAAGGGAGTGGCAATCCAACAACATTTGCACTCTTGTGCTAGACTGTGATTGCTTTGGCATGCATGCATGCATGCACAATGGTAGCTCTAATTCACTTTTCATCACACATAGAAGCTACATAAGAAGATGATAAGTGCTTTAGCTATGGCAAGCTGTTGGATGAGGTAGTTCTTATAGTCTTTTCCAACTCTACGATTCCATGATAGAGGTGGCAGATCATGGCCTTGCTGCCACACACCACAGCCTACACAAGGGAAGCTGGGATTGGGACAACTCGAGGACTGCATTCCTTGAGACTGGAACTGCAATACACCAATTAGTGGAATGTGAGGGGTGAAGCCAGTGCCTCACTTGTTGCTAGTGATGGATCCAGTGCAGCTGTCCAGCTTCCCTCTTCTCCATGAGGAGCTCCAGCATGTGGAGAACAGTTGGGTAGGGCTACTGTACAGGGGATGCTATTTTCCCACACAGCTGTAGTCTGATTCTAAATAGAGAACCACATGATTTGGGGCAAGTGTGTGGCACCTTTCTTGTTTGACCAGAATGGTACATTGGAAGTTCTCTTCTTCTCTTTCCTAATACCCAGATACCTGTACTGATATATGCACTGAAGATTCCCCTCTCCTCCTTCTCCTTCTATTTATTTTTCACAAGTGACTCCAAGTGACTTACAACAAATTTTTTAAAAATATAGTTAAAAATACACAAAATACAAACATTAAAAAGAAATTAAACAATTAAAAAACAGATTAAAGTATGCATTTTTTCTCTTTCTTTCTCTCTCACACACACTAGCACAACAATTAGCAAGATCCAATGCACTGTTTAGGTGAGACAGGCCTTATCCATTCACTCATCAAATGCTTAACTCACAGATGTAACTGTGAGGCTGATGGAACAGAGAGAAGGGCTTCCCCAACAGATCTCAAACCACAGGCAGGTTCAAAAGAGAGAATACGGTCCCTCAAAATAACCTGGACATGAGTTGAATAGGGCTTTATATACTGAACTGTGTCCAGAAATGACCTAGCAGCCAGTGGAGCTGTGGCAACAGGTGAGTTGCGTATTCCCTGCAGCCAACCCCAGTCAGAAATCTGGCTGCAGCTCTTCGGACCAGTTGAAGTTTCTGAGTACTCTGAATACTCTTCAAAAGCAGCCCCATGTAGAGTGCAGTACAGTAATCCAACCATGATATAACTAAGGCATGTGTCACCATGGCCAGATCTGATATCACAAGGAACAGCATAGTTGATGCACATGCTTTAACTGTCAAATGCACTTCTAGCCATTGCTGAAACCTGAGCTTTCAGGTTCAGTTCCAGGAGCATACCCAAGCCACAAACCTGTATGTTCAGGGGGAGTGAAACCCCATCCAGCACAGGCTGGTCCCTCTTCTTGATCTGTCTTTTGACTGACCAGGAACATCCCTATTTTTTCTGAATTAAGTTTCAATTTGTTCTCATCAAGTTCATTACTGGTGACAGGCACCAGTTTAGGACCAAAACAATTTCCCTGGCTTGTGCTGGAAAGGAGTAACATAGTTGGGTGTCATCCACATGCTGATGGCCCTGAGTGTCCAAACTCCAGACAACCTCTCACAGTGGTTTTATGTATATGTTGAATAGCGTGGGAAACAGAACTGAGCCCCGAGATACCCCACAAGCCAATGATCAAGAAGTGGAGCAGGAGTCCCTCAGCACCAACTTCTCAGTTCAGGCCTCCAAAAGGAAAAAAGCCACTGTAAAACAGTGCCCCATACTGCAACCCCCTAACTTGAAAAGGAGAACTTTCACACCTCAACAGTTGTTCTGTTCAAAGATAGCAAGTGCCCAGGTGACTACAGCTATAGCCCAAAGGAATATAGAGTGCCTCCATCTAAGTCAGTCCAGAGTCATACACAGAGTGTCAGTGAAAGTAGGAATGGGGTTGAGCTGTTCTGGACTCCAAACATGAAAAGCATTGTTTGGCAGTGTCCAGTGCCAGTCAGGAAGTCACCAAAGAGAGTAATCCATGGTACACACCAAAGTCCAGAAATCAACAGAGCAAGAAACATCAGGCAAGGGAGTATGGAGCTGTTGCTCACAGCAGAGAAACAGCCACGGCTATTACTAATTTATAGCTCTCGATCTGCATTTTAGGAAAGGTCAGGGTCAGTCTCTGATGTCCCACAGGATGAAGTAGGTCTGTATCTAATTTGTGATCTTCAGGAGCTGCATGAGACAGTCCAGTCTCTGCTTCTGCCAGTTCCAAGGCAGCACTGCCAGCCTTCCCTCGCTCCAGCTGGAACCTCTTATCTTGGCTCTTCTTTTCTTTGTCCAAGGAGGCCTTCTCCAGGGAAGACATAATGGTAGTTAGAATCATAGAATCATAGAGTTGGAAGAGACCACAGGGGCCATCCAGTCCAACCCCCTGCCATGCAGGAACACACATCAAAGCACTCCCAACAGATGGCTATCCAGCCTCTGCCTAAAATCCTCCAAAGAAGGAGATTCCACTACACTCCAAGGCAGCATACTCCACTGTCCAACAGCTCTGACGGTGAGGAAGTTTTTCCTGAGATATAGTGGAATCTTTTTTCCTGTAGCTTGAATCCATTGCTCCTTGTCCTAGTCTCTGGAGCAGCAAAAAAACAAGCCCACTCCCTCCTCGACATGACATCTCTTCAGATATTTAAACACGGCTATCACGTCCCCTCTTAACCTTCTTTTCTGCAGACTAGACATACCCAGCTTCCTAAGCCACTCCTCATAGGGCATGGCTTCCAGACCCTTCACCATTTTGGTCGTCCTGCTCTGGACATGCTCCAGCTTGTCAATATCCTTCCTGAAATGAGGTGCCCAGAATTGGATGCAATATTCCAGATGAGGTCTAACCAAAGCAGAATAGAGTGGTACTATTATCTCCCTTGATCTAGACACCATACTTCTATTGATGCAACCAAGAATCACATTGGCTTTCTTGGCAGCCGCGTTACACTGCTAAATCATGTTCAGCTTGAGGTCCACCACGACTCCTAGATCCTTTTCACATGTACTGTTATCCAGCCACATGTCCCATAGTTCCCATAAAAGAGCCACTGGCTGGCTTGTATTACAATTCCCATTTAAAATCAGTGCGCCATTACAACACCCCTAGAATTAGTTCCTATTTAGCACAGGTGTAGGAATGCTGTTGCTCTCCAAATTTGGTTGGAATGTAGCTCCAGAATTCATCACCACTGGTCAGGCTGGCTAGGCCTGCTGGAACCTGCAGTCCCACAACATCTGGGGAATTGCATGATCCCATCACTGAGACACTGTGTTGAAGTAGTTCATCTCCTGGTCTGGCCATGAAGCAAAGCCACTGGGTGACTTTGAACCAATCACATTCTTTTTCTTGAAGCTGAATCCACTGCAGAGACTGTTATGGGGATCCAGTGGGATGGTATTACCTGTCCTGATCACGTTGAAGACAAAAGTAGGGCATAAAAGTATTAAATGAAAAGAGAAAGGAAGAAGAAAGACACAGAGAAAACCTGATTATCTCCAACAAAATGTCACCAGTAAAAACCTTACTACCATGTACTTGTGGTGAAAATAACATCCCTGATCTGCTTTTTGGAAGATGTATTTATCATCTCTGAAGGAAAAAAAAAAAGAAAATACAACTGGGGTTTGTTGGTTTGTTTGTTTGATATATTTACAAATGGCCCTTCTGCCCAACGGATGCTCGAGGCAACGTACAACTTAGATAAAACAACATTAATAAAACATAAATACATCAAAACAATCCAGTGGTGTGTTATTCTCATAGGCCCAGTGCTATTTGTCCATGTACTGAGGTCATGGTTTGCCAAGCAATGAATTCCCTGGATCTGTCAAAAACATGCTTATCTTGCTGGCAGCCATGGCTGGTGCCCCTGCTCTCTACCTCTCTAAAATTCCTTTTTAACGACCTGCCCCAAACTAGCCTTTCCCTCCTCTCCCATCTGAGCAGTCCTGGGGAGCTCTGTCTTTCATTAATTTCCTGTCAAGGGAATCTTCCCAGCAATGCTTGCTTCCTATTCTGGGCCTATGACAGTTCAGCCAATTTGCCTGGCCAGTTCCACTTAGTCTGTCGCCATGTGCTTCTGCCAGCAGGAAGAGAAATAAGTTTAGCGAGACTTGGCCAGATGGCTCAAGCAAGCAAACTGTGCCATAAGCTTTGGGGAAAAGCCAGTGAAGTAGAAGAAAGTTGTTTATTGATCCTTTTTATCAGTACATCAGCAATGGGAGGAAAAACAGAATGCAGTTGACTTTGGATGCTTCCAGTCTTAACAAGTGAAACTGAGAGGAGGGCTGCCCACTGTTTCTTGTGAATGGATCTGATGTGGAAATGCAGAACTCTGTTTTGTTGTATGGAATTGGTCAAAATTCCTCCCCTTAGTTTTAAAATAGTCACCATTTATATTTTTAAAAAATAGCATGCTGAACATCACCTGTCTTTCTGAGTATCACTGGTAAGTGGTCATTTCCATGTTGGTGGGGTGGCAAACCCACTCTGGATTTTAGTCCAAACTGTAAATGAGGTTGCCAAGCTACTGAAGCCTAGCACTATGATAGCTCCTTGGATAGCTGCTTTAAAGTTTAGAATAAAATCCAGAACACATTAGATACCCAGCTCATATGAGAGTCAGCAGTTACTGCTGATGAAAGTCACAAATCCCTTCTTTTCATTCTTCCTTTCACAAAAGTTTAATCTATACAATCCCTTCTAGGTTATTCTATACTTTATTGCTGTATGCTTTATGATGCTGTAAGCCACTGTGTGAACTGAAACGGGATGAGACTAATAAATATACGCAACTTTGGTCTGGTTGGTTTCATGCAGAATGAAGACTTCCTGGTAGAGACTGTTTTTCTGAACACATGTTGGCAAATGGTTTCTCTTGGCTCTTATTAAGTGGTGCTCAGTATTCTGAGCTCCTTCAGCAAGCATGCCAGGGGACGGTTTGCAACAGCCTTTGCCAAGTCTGGTCTACTCTAGATCAGCCAAATAAATCAGCATTTATCATCCCAATCTAAAATAATTTGGATTGGCTGCTGCCTAAGCAAGCACATGCTAATGGACTGCCTTCAAAAAACTGAATATATTTAAGGCCAGGGGAGGGGAAAGTATGGTCTGTGGGCCACAGGCAGCCTCCAGGCCTCCATTTTCTATGCCCATCTACTCAGCGTACCTAAAAGGTCCCTTGACTCCTCTCCAATTTTTGGGTAACATTTTGGGCCCCAACCACCCAAACCAGAAGACCCCTTATCATCTTTCTCCCCCCCGCTTCTAGCTCCCGCCTTATTCACCCTTTCCCTCATTTCCTAGTCCCTCTCTGCCATCTTTTCTTTGTTTCTCTGTGATGTCTGGCTCAATGTCGCTCTCTCTCTCTCTCTCTCTTTGTGTCCTCTCCTCCCCTCCCCTCATTCCCTCCATGCACACACAAAATTCTGCTTCACGTTCTTCTAACCTCCACCTTACTTTGGTTCGACTATAATTCCCACGTGTTGTTAAAAGCAGTGTTTGAAAAGGAATTCAAGGCAAAGCTGAAGAGCGTTTAAGGCAGAGCTTTCCAAACTTTTCATGTTGGTGACACACTTTTTAGACATGCATCATTTCGTGACACAGTAATTCAGTTTTACTAGCAAACCGGAGGTTAAACTAACCCCTTGTAAGAGACCCCGGCACATACATGAATTGTAATAATGAAATGTATGGGGCATAACAAATCTCATGAAAACCTTTCATTTATATTTTTAAAAATATATGATTTATTTATAACGTATAACAAACATTTCCAAGGGTCAGGTGGGGGGCTTGTTCTCAGTCCTGGGAGGTGACACACCTACACCCTTCAGGCAACACACTAACGCGTCACAACACACCATTTGGAAAGCCCTTAAACTTTAAGGGGTTTTTTTTCTTGTTCAAAGAAGAGCTTGGATAACTTGGTTTCCAATTAGGAAGCTGTTTTCTCATTTGTTGCCATTTGTGTTTTTCACCTGAATGGCATGCTGTGAACAACAGAGGTTGAAGGTCCCAAGGTTTGGATCCTGCAGTCTTAGAGCCTGGGAGTCTTAGATCCTGGGGTCCTTCTGACAATCTAGAATGTGTCCAGAGGAGAGCGATCAAAATGGTGAAGGGTCTGAGAGCCATGCCTTATGAGGAGTGGCTTGGGGAACTGGGTATGCTTAGTCTGCAGAAGAGAAAGATAAGGGGGGACATGATAGCCATGTTTAAATATTTAATGTTAAATGTTTAAATATTAAATATTTGAAAGGATGCCATATCGAAGAGAAAATGGGCTTGTTTTCTGCTGCTCCAGAGACTAGGGCCATTTCCATACCGGGCTTCTAAAACGGTGTACAGCAAGCTCTCACGGAGGTCTTCTACACCGTAGAGTGGACTGGTGTGGACTACTTTTCGTAGTTCCACACCAGAATCCACTCGGGAGCGGAGGGAACTAGCCGGGCTGCGTGTTTTTAAAAACCTCTTTTTCGAGGTTTTTAAAAAGCACGGAGCGCGCAGCCCCGTGCCGCTCCGTCGCCCGGCTCTAAAGTGGATTTGCAGGCGTGCGCAAGTGCGTGCCTGCAGATCTGCCGGGGGCGGGCTTCCGGCTGGCAAGCTTCTCCGGTTGGTGGAGAGCCTCCACCAACCGGAAGCCGCCATCAGGGATGCCGGAGGAGTGTGGAGCAGCGAGCTCACGCTGCCCTGCGTGGCGACGGACTTACCCGGCTGCGGGTAAGCTCCGTTTTAGTGTGTTTTCGCCCGTCCCCCCCCCACATGTGAAAAGGGCCTAGGACAAGGAGCAATGGATTCAAACTACAGGAAAAGAGATTCCACCTAAACATCAGGAAGAATTTCCTCACAGTCAGAGCTGTTCAGCAGAGGAATATGCTGCCTCAGAGTATGGTGGAATCTCCTTCTTTGGAGGTTTTTAATCAGAGGCTGGATGGCCATTTGTTGGGAGTGTTTTGATGTGTGTTCCTGCATAGCAGGGGGTTGGACTAGATGGCCCCTGTGGTCTCTTCCAACTCTATGATTCTAAGACCCTATTAACCCTAAATCCAGCAACCTTTCTAATGTTAGGCAATGCTACACCCCCATCCAAAGAGGCAGAAATAGAGCAGGAGCTTCCAGACCAGCTGGCTAGCTGCCATTTTGGGAGAAAAGCGGGGGAAGACATTTAAAAAGATTGCTGACATATAGCAAAAGGAATATCTGGTAACCATAGATGACACCTGTAGCTGTGACATCTCTGGCTCACACTTTGATGAGTCATACATGGTTCAGCTTAATTGCCCAGCATGTTGCAGAAACTGTTTGTGTTAATGGATCTTTAATAAATGAGGTTCCAGCAACTGAGGTAAGTGGCATTAGATGTTTCTCTACCAAATGTCATGCTGCACGTGACTGATTTCCCTCATATTCATATAGATACACATTATTGTTTCTCTTTAACTCTTTCTTTCTTTATACTGGAAACTGATCTCCACAAGAACATTGGTGTTCAGTTAAAAATTTGAGAAGCTGGTTGTTGGTGTGCTGAACTAGAATTTGGGAAATCCAAATGAAACTCACAGACTGACCTTGGGCCTCTCTCCTTCTCTCTCTGTTTGTCAGTCTGACCTACCTCATAGGGTTGTTGTGAAGATCATGTGGATGCTACCTTGAGGTAGTTGGAGGAAAGCTGGTATATAAGTGTAACAAATAACAGTATTCCAGCTTTCTGTTTTCTACTCTAATGACACTGGAAAGAGAAGTGGACAATTTAGGACAAGTGGTAAAAATTCATCTTCAAGCACATGTTCGAACCCAACAAAAGGAAGAAGTTTATACACATTGCGTGCATGTGTGCCATCAAGTTGCTTGTTGACTTATGGCAACCTCATGAATTTCATAGGGTTTTCTTAGGCAAGGAGTACCCAGAGATGGTTTTGCCAGTTCCTTCCTCTGAAATGTAGCTTACAGCACCTAGTATTTGTTGACAATCTACCATCCAAGTACTAACCAGAAATCACTCTGTTTAGCTACCAAGATCCGATGGGATCTGATGCCTTGAGGGTATTTAGGTCAGCTACTGCAGTTCAATCAAAATAGGAAACTATGCAAGTATAGCCTCTGTCACTATTACAATCTGGTGTAATGTATGCCTTGCATGGAACTGGTTCTCCCATGTTCAAACTACACCCTGACTTGAAAGCTATGGGTTAATGCAGGAGGTGTCAACAAATCTGTTTGCATTTTACTTTTTAATGTGTGTGTAAGCATCCAATCTTACAAATGCATAACTTTACATATCAGCCAGAATACAGCCCTCTGTAGCCCTTCTGCTTTTTGGTTGAAACAAAGGAAACCATATCAACAGCTCCCATGGGAATCAAAGCACTAACAGGAGTTGTGAAGCAAAATCAAATAGCTGGTTGAGTTCCTGCTGTGTTTCTGCATCACTTGCATTTGGTTCTCATCTTTAGAATGTGTTGCTTACAGATATTTGTACAGCCCAGTCCCTCCAACTCTCTAAAAGGACTTCAGAGGTATCTTTTCATACATCTTCTCTACAGAAGGAGAACTTTTCTCTCTTCCTGCCCCATCTCTAGGCTTCTGAGATGGAATATCTTGTTGGCCACTGTTATTGTGGCAAATTTCTTACCTGAACCAGTAAGGTATCTTTTGTGTGCGCCTATGTCTGCTTTCAAATTGCCTGTCTACTTATGGCAAGCCCCATGAATTTCATAGGATTTTCTTAGGCAAGGAATACTCAGAGTGATTTCACCAGGTCTTTACTCTGAAATATAGGCCACAGTACCCGGTATCAAAGTACTAGCCAGAGCTGACCCTGCTTAGTTTCCAAGATCAGACAGAATCTGGTACTTTTAGGGTATTTAGGCTGCCATTCTTTCTTTACTGTCCCTTACTGCAGCCTTTTCTTTTTGTTAGCTTAGACTGTAAACCACATTTTTCTTATATTCTTGCTTCATGTCATGCAATATTATCTTGTTTTTTGGCTGGAACAGGAAACCTCCACAGGAGGAGGAAGAGAGGGTGGGGGCCTTTGCATAATGGAGGTAGTAAACGCCTTCCTCCACAATTTTCGCACGGCATTTCTGATGCGAAAGGGCCCCTTGAGTGTCGTGTAAATGTGAGGAGCGGTCCACACGACGCGCTCACATTTGCGCGACACTCAAGGGCCTGACGCGGACCGCGCATGCATTTTTCCATTTTCCGCTTGAAGCCAAAAATGCTGCGCGGTTGCACATCGCTCCGGGGCCCCGCATGCACTTACCTTGCGTGCGGAGCCTCGGGAGCTCGGCCGGTCGTGCTTCCTGTCCAGTGCATCCTGGAAAGGTCCCAGGCTGCACTGCGAAAGGAAGAGGCGGGGCCCTTGCGCAAGCAGGAAGCTCGTGTGGAGCCGAAGGACCCCGGACGCGAGCGCCTTCCTCTGGAGGCTGCTCGCACGAGCCCTGCACTCCAGCACCACGAAAGGCTAAGGTGCGAAAAGGGTCTCGAGTGTTGGATAAGCTCTCCAGGAGACCAGTGCTTGAATCCATGCTCAGTCACAGGAATCTGCTGAGTGACTTTGGGCAAGACACACTCCCTAAGCCTCAGAGTAAGGTGGTGGTGGTGATAATGATGATTTTTTTCCCTCAAAATTGGGCCTTCAGTGTTTCAATTGAAGTGGAAGGGATGAGGTCCCTTAACAAAATACATAAGCCCCATCATTTGCCCTACTCAGCTTTAGCCTAATCATCACTTCCACCCATCCTGTTTAAAAGAAATTTTTAAAAAAGGAACAAAGAGTACTGACATAAAAGGAAGAGAGTCCAAGCCCCCTTTGGAGCCCTTGCAGTTGGGGCAAATCTGAACCCTGGACCTCAGGGTTGCCTTGCTGCTGAAAACTCTGTCTCTGATTTACAGCAGAATGAATGATACTTCTAAGCTAAACTTACTGCACCACAAGGAACAGTCTAGGTAAACACTTGTTTGTTATCCCAGCTCCTGCTCACTTTTCTGTTACGTCTTCTCCCTTGACTCCTTATTTGCACCCCAAAGTATAAGAACTAAGCATGCAAGGCTAAGGTCAATAGGCAATAGAAGGAAGGTGACAACTGCATGCTGTGAATAGAAAGTAATCTCACAGGGCAAATAAGAAAGTGTGCAAGACCGTATTTCCTCTGCTGGCAATGGCTGTCGAATTCATTATTCCCCCCATCTGCTCCCAAATCAATTTACTTTTGCTCTGATTTTTATTTTTAAAGAAAGGGAATTCCCTCAAAGTTAATAGAAGCAAAGTAGTCCATTGAAAGTCCACACTGCTGACGTGGAACTACATTTTCAGGCATCACTCACTAGTACGATCTTCTATATCCCATCACATTAGTTTGCTAACACTTCCAGTATAACAATGAAACAAACACAGCATTGTGCTGTTCCTAGCCAAACATTCATCTCTTCTTGGCATGGCTTCAACAAGGCCTGTCAACACTGTTTGCTGGCCGGCCACAGCTCATTAATGGCAATTGGAATGGATGTGTATTTAGCATAGAAAAGAACTTTATTGGCCTGTTTATTTATTTATTTTTAAAAGGTGGAACCTGTCAATTGAAAAATCAAATCTTCTTAAATAATGCAATCCTCTTCCCACACACACACACACACAAAACTTTATTTTTGAATATTTATATGCCATTGCTTAATGCTATATACAGGCATACTTGTGTTAGGAATAAACTCCACTAGTAATAAACTGAGAACTAGTGTGGTGTAGTAGTTTGCTCGCTGGACTACAACCCTGGAGACCAAGTTCCCGCTCAGCAAAGGAAACCTACCAGGCGATCCTGGGCAAGTCACATTTTCTCAGCCTCAAAGGAAGGCTATGGCAGCCCCCCCCCCCCCCCAAAAAGTGTTGCTAAGAAAATTCTATGATAGGGTCACCATAAGTTGGAAACACAACACATGCAGTAATAAACCAGTCAGATCTACTGGAAAAGAATAGAATAAGCTGGTTTGGTGTACGTTAGGTTGTTAGGCTTGAAATTTGGGGCTCTGTAATTTGCTATAGAGTTGATGTATTAATTGGCATTTTAGACACTCAGAGCTCATCAAACAACCTTGCTTTAAGAATTGTTTAAGAATTGTTCATTCTGCTCTGCTCCTGTTTATAATCAGCATGTACAAGTGACGGACTCTTCAGAATGACCTAGGATGAAACAGGGTCATGTAGACTCAGGAACTTAAGGGTCAGATAAAATGTAACACCTGTACAAGCTGTAACTTTGCTGACGCAGCATGAATCTTTTATTCCTGTAAGCATTATTTAATATAAACATAAAAATGGGGTAAGAAGAGAAGCCTGAAAGAATAAATCATTCTACCTGGAATCCCTTGATCAAAGTACTTCTGTGCGTGTGTGCCTATCCATCGGGGGTACAGTAAGGTGTGGTCTGTTTATCCACTCTAATAAAGGTAGTACCCAAAGGTGCCTACAGTACACAATTATAGAATTTTAATACTAATTTATCTGCTCCATCTTACTGAATCCTGGAATTTGTAGTTTGGTGAAGTCTTTATTTTCTGCTAAATAGCTCTAGTGTCCTCTTCTGAACTAAAGTGACAAAGTCTTCTAGCAGAGAATTTGAGGTACCTCTGCAAATTACAAATACAGGATTTCAGAGGGTGGAGGTATGACAGTTAAAGTAGTACCAAAGTACTATAACTGCGTAGCACGGATGCACTCCCAGCCAAGAGGATGTAACATATCACCCCGGTTCTGTGTTCAACATGGTTAAAATATAGAAAGAGAACAATTTCTCCTAGATTGGTGAGTGTCTTTAGACCTGTGCTTCCCAAGTTATTTGTTGTGGGATACCAGCATTTTTCTTTTTTTACAGGTATCCTTCTTATGGGGAGGGGGTTGCTTTATTTTTTTATTTTTATATGTTTTTAAATGATTTTATGCTGTTTATAAGCTATGGTTTTAGTGTAATGATTTTTGATTGTGTTTTAATTATATTGTTTGGTTTTAGCTGATTCTTTCTGTGACTCACCTTGGCTCCCACTCCAGGAGAAAGGCAGCATAAAATGGAATAAATATATATATAATAATAATAAAATATTTTTCCCCAGTGTGTTAAGGACTGCTACCATATTTGTGTCCACTGACTTCAACTGTTTCTTCCCTGGAAACCTGCCAGGGATCAGCAGCCAATGACTCAGGGACCAGCACCAGTCCACGGACCACCACATAGGCCATTTCTGCATGAGACTGTTATAGCGCTATGATTCCACTTTCAACATCCTATGAAATCCGGCGGTTTGCAGTTTCGGGAGGGGCTGCCTGGCCCCTCCCAAAACTGCAAACCCCAGGATTCCATAGGATGTTGAAAGTGGAATCATAGCGCTATAACAGTCTTGTGCGGAAACGGCCTGCAACGGCCTGCAAGTAGCACTGCTTTAGACAACTGCATTAGACAACAATTTATATATTTATTTATTTGCACTTCGATCCCAGCTTTTATCATAGGCTTTCAGGGCAATATACAATATGAACAGTTTGAAACACATCCAGGTTAAAAGCAAAAACAATTTAATCCAGATAAAAACAACATATTTTGGGATCTTATTGCATTCTAGTCCATTCCCACAACTGTATAAATATGCCTTATAACCTGAAGCTTTAATATCACTCCGAAGAAGCAGGTTTAAATTCACAAAAGCTACAAATGTTAGAATAAAAACCAGTTCGTCTTAAAGGTGCTCCCACATTCCCTTTTTTCTCCCCTCATCCTTCTCTTTACTAAACATGTGTGTGTGTGTATGTATGCTTGTGTGTGTAGGTACCTTCAAGTCACCTGTTGACTTATGGTGACCCCATGAATTTAACAGGGCTTTCTTAGGCAAGGTATACTCAGAGGTGGTTTTGCCAGTTTCTTCCTCTGAAATATAGCCTACAGCACCTAGTATTCATTGGCAATCTCCCATTCAGGCACTAACCAGGGCCACCCTGCTTAGCTTCTAAAACCAGACAGGACTGGGTGTTTAGGCCCTCATAAGAACAGTTAAAACTAATTTAAAAATAACAATTGAAACTACAACAATGTAAAACAAGGTATATATACATACTTGGAAATAAATTAGTTCCCAAAGGCTTTAATATAAAGCCATGCTTTGGCTTGGTGACAGAAAGGAACCAACGTTGGAGCCAGTCAGATCTCCGGGGGGGAGGTATTCCACAATGAGGATGCCACAGCCAAGAAGGCCCTCTCATGTCTTCCCACCTCATATTGCAAGCAGTGCACCTCCTTTTAAACAGGCATTATATGTTGTTTATATGGTATTCCAATCAATAATCTCACTACTGCATTCTGTACTAGTTCTGGCATCTGAGTCATCTTCAAGGGCAGCTCCATGTTGAGTGCACTGTAGTAGTCTAATCAGGAAGTGTGGACTACTGTAGCTAAGTCATCTCTGTCCAGAAAAAGGTGTGGCTGGTACAGCAGCCAAAGCTGGCATCAAGCTCTCCATACTACAGAGTTCACTGGTGCCTCCAATGACAAAGACAGAATTTGGAGTACCCCCCAAGGTATGCACCTGTTTCTTTGTGATGACTGTAACCCCTCCTGCGCAGGTTGCTTACCCAATTCCCAAAACCACCAAGTCATAGAGACTCTGTTTTATTGGGATTCAGCTTCAGTTTATCATCTAGTCCATTACAGTATCTAGCATTGATCTAGCTTCTGCACAACCTCAGCCAGCTTTGATGTTAAGGGCAAGTAGAGCTGGCTGTCATCAGCATACTGATGGAATGCCACCTCAAATTTTACAAATTTGGAGAGTGAAGAAAAATTTCCTTTGGGAGGCAGAATTTCAGTGAGGGGGGAATCCTCATCCCCTCCCCTCCCCACCAATTGGCTATACCTCTTCTGTCCCCATCTATTTTCTACTCTAACTGGTCACAGCTCTTTACTCTCGCAAGTAGGAGGTTGTTTCAAACCTCAAAGCTGAGTCAGTTTTACAGAGAGGCCTGTGGTTCCTTCAGCAAGCAGAGCATATGCTCTCTGCACTAAGCGATGCCCTAGGGAGGAAATTAACAAAGCCTTAGCCAAATTAAATGTGCTTGCTGAGAGCCTGCTATGGTATTACCCACAGCATAGCACATATGGTGCAATCTGGTGCCATTAAAATGAATGCAGGCTTTCCTATTGACTTCACTGAGTATTCAGTCATCCTGTATATCCATAGTATCTGAAGTATCAAGAGTAGGGGAAAAGATTAGGACCTTTTTCACATTAACCAGGAACAAGCTTTTCTTCCATGCACAAAGAGCACCTGTAGTACAGAAATGGCTGTCACAGCCAATGTAAAGGAGGCAGAAGGAACCACCTCAAATTTCTTCCATTAAGGTAACTTTCTTAGGTTTTGAACCATTCCTATGAGTTTCTAACATATGGAGAATGGGGTTAGTAATTTTTCCATTCATGTGAATCCATTTCTATGTTTGCTGAGAAAGGTGGGCAATAAAGAAAGCCAAAATGTGCTGGAGGATATTATGGACTGCCAAAAAGACAAATAAAAGGTCCAAGAGCAAATGAAGCTTGAATTCCCACTAGTAGCCAACATGGCTAAAGTGAGGCTGTCATATTTTGGACATATCTTGAGGCCACACGATTTATTAACAAAACAACTGTAATGCTTGGCAGTACCTAAGGAAGAAGACAGCATTAAAAGTAGATGGACTCAATCAAGGAAGCCACTGACTTGAATTTGCAAGACCTAAGCAAGGCTGTTAAAAACAGGATGCCTTGCAGGTCCCTCATTAATGAGGCTACCATAAGTTGAAGCCAAGCTGAAAGCACATAACAACATGTGAATACACCTAACAAATGCAGCAGCCATTCTGTATGAGAGCATTCCATGTAATAGCAATTTTCCCACCAGGTGGGGGAAATACATTGAGGGAGGATGTGGGGGAAGGCCTTTTCTGTGGTGGCACCCTGGTTGTGGAATTCCCTCCCTCTGGAAACCTGACTGGCACCAAAATTAGAATCATTTCAGCACCAAGTTAAAACCTAGCTTTTTATTTAAGCCTTGAGGCCAAACTGATTTTATCCAGGCTGCACATGTTTGGTAGTTATATCATTCAAGATTATTTTAACCACTTTTAAACTGTTTTTAAATTGAAAAACTACTTAATATATTTTAATTCTTTCAAACTTTTGTAATTATTTATTGCCGTATGTTGATTTTATTGTAAGTTGCCCTGAGATCTTTGGGTAAGGGGCGGGGGGAAAGAAAGAAAGAAAGAAAGAAAGAAAGAAAGAAAGAAAGAAAGAAAGGCAAGTAGATCTTGGCTATGCCTCTGTTTTTATTACAAATGTGGACACACTGGGCCACATGACCAAAATCTCACATTTTACCCTTCTACTCTGTAAAAGGAGAGGGGAGGGACAATAACTCTAGACAAAAAGCCTCTCCCACAGTCCTCACATGCCTGTTCCTCCCTCGCTGGAATCCAATAGTTCCCGTGGAAGTAAATGCAGCCCATTGTATAACTATTCATGTTGTTAGTATGGTTGTATTAACCATCACATGTAACCTGCATGGAGAGGAAAGACTGAATCTAAAAATAATAAAACACTGAGGGAAACAAGATATTATTAAAACAGGGTTACCATATTTTGAAAACTAAAAAAAGAGGACACATTTACTGCCTACTTCAAAACATCCATTGTTATGACTCTCACTTTAAACACCTTCAGTATATAAGCTGACGATATAGTATATATAATTGCTTAACATTCCTAACCATCCTTCTGCCTATGCAGGTGATGCAGGTAAAGCAGGTTGAGGGGGAAGTTATGCAATACAGTAGTGTTAAAATTATGACTAAGTAGTGATCATCACTGCAAAACAGTTACCTAGATTTACTTATCCATAATTGTTTCACATTTAGTTTTTTAAAAATGCATTCTTCTCTGTTTGGAAAGCAGATGTGTAGATTGTAATAAGAAGGTCTTTTAATATACGTTGATCATTATATGTTGATCATCTTTTCCTGTACAGAAACTTTCTAAATCTTCAAATAGTGATTCCAACATAATTAAGATAGCTGCAGGGTGTCATTTTAGTGCAGGGTGCTTTAACCTGAAGCACAGAAGTGTATGTATTAAAGCAAAATATAATACTTGGGATATTTTGGAGAAAGTTCATATTATCTTCTCAAAGAGGGAATTTGTATAATTCAGTTCCACAGTGCCTTGAGTGGTCCTTGTTTACAGAAACTAGTGCAGGCAATTGTTCTTTGGGATTCATGTTAGAAAAAAAACTATTCCTGTCATCACTACACTTTCCTTCTCTATACAGCATCTTGCTCTTCCTTGCCAGAGAAAATGGGAATAATGTGCTTCTTTTTGGCAAACACTCTGCCGTCTTCTTTCCACTCCCAGCTGCAGCCGAGTGAAAGCCATCACCAGTGAGAATAAGAGGGAAATGGTGCAGAAACTCCCATGTTCTCTTTGCAAAGAAAAACCAGAAATTTTCTGCAAGGGTGAGTCTGGCACGGTAGTAGTTCTTTCCTTGAATTCAACAACTATACGATTCGAATTATGAATTATGTTCTTGTTGCTTTTCTAAATTCTTGTTTTCTTTTTATCTGCTCTCTCTTACGAGCAGCATTAAAACTAAATGAATTTACATTTACATTGTCAAGTGTTTTTTTTTTCTTGGCAGCCAAGCAGGCTTGAAACTCATAATTTTTCCTTATACAGTTGCCCAACCCCTGGCAGCTGAATCTAAAAGATAAATGTAAAATATTACAAGCTATGTTGTAATCATGAGAACTGGCTGTGCTCTGACTGTGTGTAGCATGTACCAGCAAAAAGTTTCCTGTAAGTCAATTTTGTTGTTGTTATTTGCCAGCAAGTTGACTTTGACTTATGGCAACTATATGAATGAAAAACCTCCACAATCGATGGTCATCAGTTGCCCTCAGGTCTTCCAAAGTCAGGACTGTGGCTTCCTTGATTGAATCAATCCACTTGTAGTATGGTCTCCTTCTTTTCCGATTGCCTTCCACTTTACCAAGCATTATTGTCGTTTCTAGCAAGGCATGTCTTCTCATAATATGTCCAAAATATGGCGATCTCAGTTTAGTCATCTTGGTTTCAAGGGAGAGTTCAGGACTGATTTCCTCTAGGACTCATTTATTTGTCTTTTTAGCAGTCCACAGTTTCCATAGAAGTCTTCTCCAGAACCACATTTCAAAAGCGTTGATTCTCTTCCTATCAGCTTTCTACACTGTCCAGTTTTCACAGCCATACATCAAAATTAGAAATAGCTGTGTGGTGTAGTGGTTTGAGTGTTAGACTACAGTTCTCAAGACCAGGGTTTAAATCCCAACTCAGACATAGAAACCCACTGGGTGACCTTGTGCAAGTCACGCTGTCTCAGCTCAGAGGAAGGCAATGGCCTCTGAGGGTTGCCAAGAAGGCAATGGCCTCTGAAGGCAATGACCTCTGAAGGTAATGGCCTCTGAGGACTGCCAAGAATTTTTGCCAGGAAAACTCCATGATAGATATGGTTTCAGGTCACCATAGGTCAGAAATAATAATAACGATAGTAGTAGTAGCATTAATAATAATTTCTTAACCACCTTTCCCTGTGGACTGAGGTGGGGAAACCACAACAAATAATGTAACACATGATATCAGTTAAATGAGCATATATAACCAATAAAAAAAAATCAATAAATACTTTACAAACCATAATCTAGACAGGTGTGCTGGGCAAGACTGGTATTTGTGCTGATTTAAACTCAGACAGTATCTTGAGCTGATCAATGTCTTCTGGCAAGTCATTCCAGAGTCTGGAGTTGGTCAAAGAAAATGTCCTCTGGGTAACAGTCAGTCTAATTTTGGCTTATTGAAGTAGATGTCTGCCAGAAGATCTGACTGTATGGGGCAGACTGACTTGAAGGTACACAAAAACATGGTCTGGATGATTCTGGTTTTGATATTTAATTACCAGTATATGTCTTTACACTTGGGCATCTCATCTACTTCCTTTAAGACTGCCTTTCCTGCTCTTCTTCTGATGTCTTAACTATAGCCTTCATTTTGATTAATGAAGCAAGGTATACAAAATCTTTAATTATTTCAATGCCTTTAATTAATTAATTAAGTAAGTAAGTACTATTACTTTGCTAAAAAGATAAGTTTAATAAGTTCAATTAAAATTTAATCATGAAGTTCCTTTTTTCACTGAAGAAAAAAGTACATTAATGGCCTTGTCATTGTCTGAAATGATTCTTGAGCACAAGTTCCAAATTGGGTGGCTACCTGAGAAAGTGTATTGGGTTCCTGCATCTTGTATAGTTGTGTGGAAGATGGCAAGCTGCACCTGTTGAAATTCCCTCTTCTGCACAACTGCTAAAGGTACAGTAGCCCTATCTTGTTTCTCATGTGAACACTCTAGTTCTAATAATTTTTTTAAAATAATTTTATTATAGTTCCAACATATAAAACAAATATTTCTCACTGTACATTTTAGTGAATTGTTACAGCTATCTTCCACACCTCTCTGGATTCCATTAACTGTTCTATCATTGACATGTTAACTTTATGCATCGCAATAAATTGTTATTATATATAGATAGTTCCTGCTTTTCAATCCAACTTTACATGTTCCATGATATTTCCCTGATTTTCTCCTTCTAGCTACACATACTACCATGAATTACATATTATTTACTATCAAAACCCAACCCATAGCCAGAACAATTTGCCATTCTTTGTTAATGTCATCATCTGATTTTCCTTTTAGTCTCTGAGAGACTACATCTGCATTTCGATTTTCATTAAATGTTGCCCACCATTGCTCTATCGTAGGTATTTGCTCAGTTTTCCATAACCTTGCATATTCAATACGAGCTGTCGTGATCATATACAATATTATTCTCCAATATTTTTTACAACAGTTCCATCTAACATATGTGTCATATTTAATAAGTATAATTCAGGTATCTTATCGAATTGAACCCTCAGTATTGTACATATCATATTATGTATTTCATTCCAATACTTTTTTGCCTTAGAACATGACCACCACATATGAAATAGTGTACTGACATTCTCTTGACACTTCCAGCATTGCCCTGTTCCCATATTATATATCTTCTTTAACTTTTCTGGTGTCATGTACCATCTATGAATGCGGCCACTCTAGTTTAAAGAAGTCTGCACCCAAAATTTTACATTTTGGGCTTGAAATCTTAAAATTAAGAGAAGTTGGTAACCACTCACATTGTTATTGTTTTTCCATATTCTGGGTAGCTGATTCAATCTAAATTAAATTTTTTACAATGTAATCTTTTACATGGCTCCTTGAATAGAAATCCAATTGGTTTAATGGAACTTAGTCCCAGCTCCATTTCTTAGAAACGCAGTCTAAGCTCTTAAAGCATAAGATGACAATGAAATGGAAAGATTTAATACAAAATGAAAAGTTAATGCTTGAATTTATATGACTATATAATTTCCCTATGGCAAAAATATTACACAACAATGAAATTGCTATGTTGTTTCTATTAACAAGAGGAACTAGGCAATGATGTTTCTCATCTGCCCTGGTATTTGCTCTGGTCATAGAACTATTAGCAGTTTTTAATAGAGCTGATGACTATATAAAAGGTGTAAAATCTGGGCAAGGGGATATTACAATTTCAGTTAATGTGGATGACATAATGATACCTTTAAAACACCCAGTTCATTCACTTATTTTCTTCTTTTCTTGGCAATTTGCTCCTGGTTAATTTCTGGCTGTAAAGTACACAAAGGTAAATCTTAAATAATCCCTACAAACAATCCAGTGATGGTTAACAGATAAATGTTTATTAGGCTTCAAGAAGATAGGTTCAGATGACATATGTTTGGGAGCCTGATTTCCTGATGATTTAAACCAGAGTGGGAAGTTAAATTGTCAGGATTTGGTTGCTGACATAAATAAAGACACTGAATAATAGTTAAAATGATTGTGGCTTGCAAAAATTCTAGCCACTATGATTGATTGATTGATTAATTGCTGAATTCTTGTTTCTGTTTAATGCTTTAACTTATTTAGTGCACTTTAGAGAGATACTTGAGTGCGGAGATGTTATACTGAAGTTCTTTAGGAAAGAAACTTACACAGAGTGAAAGCACTTTACAACACGGTTGAAAAATACTGTTTGGAATCTGAGGGCTAAATTTACCACTTTGTATCCTGCTGGGGGGCAATACATTCCCACTGTATGTTGCTGAAATCCTGGAGTAGAAGTAAGCATTCCCAGCTTTTGGGAAGTGTGAGAGAAAGTAGCAGAACTCTCTAACAGAGTAATCCATTTGGGAAGGCCAAAACTGAAAGACAGCCAACATAAATCCTAGATTCTAGAGATTCTCCTGAGTGTCCAACCATGGTATCATAAATCTGCCACCCAGCTTGTAATTAAAACAAAGACCTTGGATTCTTTAGCTGTAGCAGGAGGATGAAACAAAATCCCCAGTTAGAGCAAAGTGATTTAAAAATAAAATTAACATTAATTTAATACAGACTTTAAACTCACTCGTGTCATAAAATCATAGTACTGTTTTATAAAAGAACTTTACATATATCTAAGTATGTAGCAGAGGTGTTAAGCAATGACTTTACTGAATTGCAAAGGTGTGGAAAAGGACATTGGCAAGAGTGCCTGATGTGCAGCAAGACTGACATAATGTGCATCGGGTTTGATGCAATGCGCATCTCATTGTGCACCAGTTACTCTGCTGGCATTGCTACATAATAACACAACAGCACCTCTCTACTGGAAATGGACATTATAAAACTAGCCAATTTTAATTCCAGCAGACTCAAATTCACTTGGAAGATGTAAGAACCCAACAGGATTCTGGCCATAAATTTTTAAGTATTCTGACACAAATTTTTTTTTTTAAAAAAAAAAAACCTGTATCCTTTTTGTAACCATTTCATAGACAGTTGAGACAGTTAAAAGATAAGTTCTCAGTTTTAAAGTATATTTTTAATTGTGAAGAACTTTCCAGTGTAAGTATTGTCTTTATCTTCAGAAATCCTTTATTAGCATATCAGCAAAAAGTGTTACCTGCCTTAGATTGGTGTGATGCAGGAAAGAAGTTGAGTGTGGAAAAGCAAGCAAACAGGAAGTCTGCAAGCATGTGTCACCCCTACAAGTATTGGTTTGGTGCACTAGGTAGGGAAACCCTAAAGAAGTGGTTGTACTTGCTTGTTGCCCTTATAAGGAAAGGAAGAGAGTTGGAGCTGGGTGGGAGTTGCAGTTACCTGAGCTAAGAAGTAGGCTCCCTTCGCCTTGAATAAGATAGCAGAATTTTCCTTTGTATTTATCAGGATTTTCATTTGTATTTAGCAGGAAATAAAAGGAAACATTCTTTTTATTGTTATTTCTGTATTGCATTTACTTTTCTTTTGCATGGTTTTTTATTATCACTATTATTATTTAGCACTTTAAGATTTCATCAGTTCTTGCAGAAATATTGAGCAGCTCAAGCAATTAAGTCCTGCAAGGGCACCTCATGCATGGAGCTTTTGGAATATCTGTCAAATTTGATGTTTAATTAGGGTTATTGTTAAAAATATATATTGAGGTTTAAAGTGGAGTTGTTTTGCAATATTCAGTTACAGTTGGTCGCAGGAGGCTTCTGGGAGCATGAGAGCAAAAACATATGGTAGTGGCAGTGATGGGTTACCACTGCTAAGCTTAAGTTCAGTAGTGCTGGGAACTGCTGGAACTATTGCTGGAACTAGGGACTATTCTTATTTAGGGCTTTAAGACTGCATCAAATATTGAGCAGCACAAGCAAAATACAAGCAGCACAAGCAAAATACAAAAGTAGCCAAATGGGCCACATGCGGTCCAAGGGCCTGCTTTGAAAATATCTCACATGAAAGAGAGGCATTAGATTTCCTTTGTTTGAGATTCTACTTTGAAATAATGCAACTACTGTGATTTAAATTTTTAGTTTGTGTGTGTGTGTGTGTGTGCGCCTTCAAGTTGCCTGTTGACTTAGAGGAACCCCATCAATCTCACAGGGCTCTTTTAGGCAAGGAATACTCAGAGGTGGTTTTGCCAATTCCTTCCTCTAGAATATAGCCTACAGCACCTGGTATGTGTTGGCAGTCTCCTGTCTAAATACTAACCAGGACTGACCCTGTTTAGCTTCCAGGATCAGACGGAATATGGTGACTTTTGGGTATTTAGGCCAGATTTTTTAGTTTACTAAAGATAAAATTACACTTGGGCCGAGATCCTTCATTGTTGTATATAGCTCTGCCAACAAAGCTCCAACGTCGTAGCTACTTTTGCACATGCTCCCCTCCCAAAACCAATCTCTTAAAGCAGGCAGTGCCCCAACTGAAGAGTTTCAGAGGTGCTGTAGATCAGGGTGCTGGGAAATGACAAATAGAATGTTCTCCTGATCTAACGGTGTGTTGAGATGGGCATCTCAATGTATTCCACAAAACCAAGAGAGAACTGCAGTCATCGTTTTACAGCTCCCTGGTTTGTGATACCTCAGAAACCCTTTGAGGCTCTGCTTGGCTTAAGAGGTAGCTTTTTGCAGTGACATTCAGTCACAAGCAACTGTAACGTGAACCCCCGAAATTCCGAGATTGTAAGTCTGGCTTCAGATCTCGTAAATATTGAACACGATGCCAGACCTGGATTATTTGTTTGAGCAAAGGTTAATCTGATAGCCTCTTCCATGGGTGGAAAAGAATTAGTAAGAAAATTCAGTCATCCCAGTTTAAATAAGTTTAAATAAGTTTAAATAAGAAGAAAGTGAGCCCATCAGCAGTCAGGCAAAAGAAATTTTATAAAATATTGAACAGTTGTAAACAATTTTACATTATAGGAGTTGATGAATTAGATTAATCTGATGAAACTGATGAATTAGATGTAGGGTAGTGACTGAAAAGGGAGGAGGCTGGATGCTTGCATAGGTTTTCTTGGCAGGATTTATGCAGCTTGCCATTACCTTCCTCTGAAGTTGAGAGAGTGTAACATGCTCAGTGGGTTTCCAGGACCAAAGAGAGATTTGAATCCTGTTCTCCTGGACTCCTAGTCCAACACTCAAACTATTACACCATGCCAGTTCAGTTTTTATTTTGTATTAGCATATTTACCCAGCGTTGCCCGGGATTTTATTTTCTTATAGGTAACACTTGTTAGAAATACCTGAGGAATTATCTTACCTTACCTTAGAAATTAGATGCAGTTAAAATACACAGACTTGAGATTCTGTATCTCTAATTCCCAGACTATCTTGCCTGGTATCTGTAACTTTTGTCCGTATTCCCCAATCCAGTCTGTATTCAAAGCTGTTAGCATACAGAGGTTGCGTTTGTGAGGGGACTTGCTGCTAGGCCTCGTCTGTGAACTCAGCAAACTGTCTTCTCCAGTATCTGTAGCTCTTCCCCATATTTCCCAATGCAATCTGTGTTCAGAGTTTTTTACATACAGAGTTTGGGGTCCTGAGGGAGTACACTGTCCTCTTCCTTGCTGCTAGGCCTCATCTCCATAGCAAGTGGCCTATTCTAGTATCTGTAACTTATTTCCATATTGCCCAATCCAATCTGTATTCAGAGCTGTTAACATACAGAGGATTTGGATTCTGAGGGAATCCACAGCCCTTCTTCTTGCTGGTAGGCCTCGTCTCCATAGCAACCCGCCTGATGCCCAAGAGCTCTCGGCTGAGAATTCTAAAGGCCTCTCCCTAAACTGCCAGCCCCAGGATTCCACAGAATCTTCATAGCCAGCCAATCATATGAAGTCTTCTAACCTCACATAGCCAATCATATGAGGTCTTCGCCTGTCTGACACAGACAAACAGACAAGATCACTCACAAACTTTGACTTTTATATAGTACATTGCATTTCTTCTACAAGAATGTATTTTACTAAAATTTTGAAGAGGCAAGTTGAAACAAAATGACCCCATTTGAAAATACTGTTAGTTAAATTAATGGTGGAAAGTGCTATATTTGGGCTACAGAGTACCCATTATGTTATGGGTAAGGCGCTATGAATAGCCTGATCCTTTTGTCCCTCTTTTTATCTGACGCCTTTTTTTAGAACTCAAATGGATTCTCTTTACATAAAGTAACATACGACACAATTATTCTTTTGATCTTTCAGCACAGGCTGTGTTTCCTATCAAAAGTATATTTCCTGGAACAATTCCCTTGACAGTTGTACAGGAAGCCCTGTGCAAAATTGCAATGAAGAAAGAAACTGCAGGGATCCTGCCCTTTCTGAAACTATAAAGAAATTGCCTGAATGGGGTACATTTAATAAGAGAAGAGAGGGATGGTTCCCAAACACAAATTTGAAGAACCTCTGTGAGGACAGCTCCAAGAAGAGGAAGTACCTCTCTCTGATTTTTTTTTTAGGGATCCCCCTTTCTATTCACACTGCTGTCTGTCCTCTTCAGCAGGGTGCCACAACCTCTGTGTAGCATTGGGGGAGTGGGGGAAGGATGGAATGGTTGCAAAGGGCAGAATTTGGGGTGGGGAGACTTCTTTAGTCAGTCCGTTTGCACATTCCTAAATCTGGATCTCAAGTATTTCAGTTTATCAGTATAATCTTTGACAGAGATTAAATTTATCTCATGGTTCTTTAAAACACAGCTGCCAATGAAACACCAGAAGTCCTCTGGGCTTCTATTCAAATTCTGTTGACCTGAGCAAGAAAAGGTGCAGAGTGGTCTCTAGTTTTGAGAGAACCATTGAAAAATGCCATTGGCTATTTCCCCTTTTCCTTATTACTCTCCTAGCTGTGGGTTTCCTTTATTGGGAGGAGCAGAAATGGCTGGCAGACAAACAGCCATTACCACAGAAATTTTGGAATTTGGTTTGTTGTAGGATCCAGGAACTCACTATCTCTTTCACCAGTAAAAGGCAGAAGTTGACCCTTCCTTTAGAGCTCACTCTGTTACCCTGACTTCTGGGGATCCTGTGGGGGGACACATGGATTTGCTCCAAAATGCAAAGGATGGGGAAACTAGGGGGGCACTGACAATAGCAAAACAAGGGGCAGGGTAACCCAACAGAATCTTTTACCCAATTTTTACAGGATCAGGCCAAGCAAAAAGCCAGACAAACGTACCAATAAGTGGATTTTATTAATATGTTCTCATGCATGAGCACACTCACTCACTCACGCACACAAGGCCTATCGAGAAGGGAAGGAGGTGAAAATTGATAGGGGATATAGCGGAGAGGTATAAAGGTGGTGATACTGCACCTATCCAGAAGTCTTTAGTCCAGGAAGCGGTGGGAAAGACAGAGCTCAGCGAAGAGAAGAGAAGAGGCTGAGGGGATCACTTGACTAACAGAGTGCTAGTCTGCTAGCGTGGCAGGGAGTTCTCCGAAGAGACCCTCAAAAACGATGACTACTTATAGGGCAAAATGTACCTTAGGGCAGGCCCTCTCCTGGGAAGAACAATGGCCAAAATAAAAGAAAAAATGCTGCACAATAGCAACTTGGTGGTTTGCATGATTGGCTCATGTAAATGGACCCTGTCCTTGTAGGATTCTCCGAAGTTGGAGTTGCTCAACCTGGGGAAAACCTGGTAATCCCTTCAAGCTGGCTATTTGTGGCTGTTCGTGCAGACGTGTCTAGCCTGAGGTCTCCTTGGGAAACGTGACTGGAGATTTTCCTGGCCTTGACCTAGGTTCGGTCGTTCGACCTATTTCTCTACTCACCCACCCAGGCAACCTCTCTGGCATGGAGGGCATATTTGATATCAATTTTATATCCCTCTAGGACAGGGTCTACCACTGTAGTAACAACCAGAACTTGTATCTGAATTTTCCGAAGCAAACTTTGTACTTACCAGCGAACTTTTAGAAACACTTGAATTTTCTTTAGTTCCTGCAGACCACAGACTTAACTCAAGGCAGCTTCCTATCACATTTCTGGTGTGGTAGCAAGAAATGTCCTGTACATTCTCTCAGCCATTCAGTGTCATTCACTTGCGTGTTCTCACCATGTGCAGAAAGACAAGTACTGGGTACATTTTTTGCTATCAAACAGTTTCATAACTTTTGAATGGTTTGAGATCTTGTAATGAAACTGTACAAATGATGTCTGTCACTAGCAAAAGACTTTTTGAGATCAGTGAATGCCTATCTCCTTCCCTCTCTTCCTCTCTTCCTTTTGATTTTAACTGTAAAAGCTCATAATATTTCTTCAAGACTTTGTGGACCCCTTCTGAGGACATCAGGGCCCTTCAGAGGTCCGCACACCTCAGGTTAAGAACCACTGCTTTAAGGCATTGCTTCCCAAGCTATCTGATCTATACAGCTGCCAATTTTTTTTCCCAGAGTGCGAGGGACTGGTACCATATCTGTGCCTATTGGCTATAATTGTTTCTTTCTTAACTGGAAACCTGCTGGGAACTGGCAGCTGATGGTTCCTGGACTGGCACAAGCCCATGCATCACCACTTTGAGTGGCACTGCTTTGAGGTTAAAGAAACCCAGATTCACAGTCCAGACTTTGGGTTCTGGAAAACATGTACTTTCAAATCCTGAGCAGACTGGCCTGAGGAACATTGTCAGTAGTGAGAGTTCAAATTATATGGGGTCTCATATGAAAAAAGCTGCCCCTTTAAAATATCATCAACCTATAACATTCGGTGCATGGGAGACCAAAACCAGCACTTTGACTGTGCCCTGAAAACGACAGTAAAATTCTCACAAAATCAAAATGATCTCCTCCCCAGACCACAAATGGCTTGCTTCTTTCTGGAACAGATAATGTTTCCAAGCTATCAAGTATAGTCTTACATGGAAGAACTTAAAGTGCTGAAGTCAAGAAACTACCAAGGCAATGCAACACAAAGTGAAATCGTTATCATCCAGGAAGTGGAACAAATCATACACCAGCTGTAGGTAGTACAACGCTATATGACCATTGCCCCCAGGGGAACTTCTGGAAGCAAAAAACAGACACCAACCCTACCCCCCAAACACAGAAAACAGCCGTAAAGACAGGCATTCTCAAGGGACTCTTCCTTGTGTTTTCTGCATTCAAGGTATGTTATCAGACTGGGGTGGAGAAACATTGCGTTTTACTTTTCAAAGCACTGAATTGCTACAGCCCAGAAAAATACTCATCACAAATTCCACAGCATTGTCATAGCAGTGAATCACACACCTTTGGTGATTGGATCTCATGTTCATTTGTACTCTGCATCCAAATGTTTCTATTTCTTTCCATGCTTACTCTTTTGCCTTCACTTTCCAAAATATCAGTTTTCTCATTCTCTAGATGCTAATGATGGTGAGTGGGGTCTTCCAGTGCTGATGATGACAACAATGTGAACGTGTGTGTGAGGCATGAATGCAAGATGAAACTGTGGATAAGCAGCTCTGTTCAGGAGCAGCTGTTGGGGATCAAATAATTTGCTCTAGGGATTTAGAAGGGGTGAAATAAGGTTTGGGCAAAGGGCACTGTTCTTGCATAAGGGCAGTAGGATAAGAGCCATATTAGACCAATGGCTACAGCAACTGACAGGTCTCCCCCCGCCAAACACATGTATAAATTTATGACTGCATGTGGCAGAATAACATGGCTCACAACACCACATTTTACCAGTATATATTTAATGTTTTCAATGTTTTTATCCATTGTGCATTGCTTTGGGAGCCCTGGTGGGTTGAGTAGTGATAAATTAATAAATAATTTGTAAAATTATTAATAAATTAATAATCATTGAATAAATTAATACATAAATAATAATTGAATACTAAAGTTAGGATTGTCCATGCCCCTCTATTTCCAATTTCTGCGTATGGTTATGAAAACTGGATGGTGAAGAATGCTGATAGGAAGAAAATCAACTTCTTTGAAATATGGTATAGGAGGGGGGTTCTTTGGATATCATGAACTGCTAACAAGAAGAATAAATAGGTCTTAGACCAAATCAAAGCTAAACTTTCCCCGGAAGCCAAGAAGACTGAACTGAGATTGTTGTAGTTTAGCCATATCATGGGAAGACATGACTCACTAGAAAAGACAATAATGCTTGGTGAGGTAGAAAGTGGTAGGAAAAGAAGAAGTCAGCATTACAGATGGATAGATTCAATCAAGGAAGACACGGCCCTGAAATGTAAGACCTGAGCAGGGCAGTTGAGGATAGCATGACATGGAGGTCTCTGATTCATAAGGTTACCATAAGCTGAAGTCAACGTGATGGCACTCAAGAACAACAAGCATACTGAAAAATTACTGAAGAAGAAACGGAAACAGCATGCAGTCTAGAAGTCCTGTATACATTTATATTATGTTTTCACCTTTTGATGTCTTACTCCTTTGTTCCCATGTTTGATTCAGCTTGTTTTCATAATACATGAATTATTTTTTTCTGTTGTTTGTATATATTTTTATGGCCACACTTCTGTATTGATTCTATGTTTTGTCTAGACCCTCTGTGACCTTGGTTTTCTGTGTAGTGGTTGTTTTCTTCAATCAGACAATTATCATTACAGTGTTGCATTGCAGTGGTGTGTATTACAGTGTTTCACTTTCATTTGGTACTGACTGCTTCCTTATGTGATCTTGATTTTGTTAATATATAATTATCATGACTACAAGTCACTGGTAACCTTGTCCTCCAAGGGTTTGTCTGATCCCTTTTTAAAGCCATCAGGGTCCATGGCCATTACATTTTGTGAAAGCACATTGCATGTAGAGAAGTCCCACTTGTTTTTAGTCCAACTTTCTCTGCTTCCTTTTGCCTTCTCTTTTCTGCCATCTTGTTTCTTCACTCTCTTGTTTCTTCACTTCTTCACTCTTCACTGCTCTTTTTCTTGTTCTACCCCCACAGCCCTATTTTTTTTAAAAAAAACTTTCCTCTTTTTCCTCTTTCTACATCTTTCTCTTTTTACAGATCTGACATTCCCAGCCACATAGAAGCAAGCAGTCAACTCCTTCATACCCTCTTACATTTCACAGATGAAAACTGGGAAACATGAGTCCACACAAATTTAGAGCATGGACAAAATGGCAAAGGTGATTAATTTTTTTTGTTCTGAAATATTTTATTTTATTTAACAAAGACAACATTATTAAATTCAATACAGACAATTTGAAAAAGTAACTATAAAATTATAAAAACATTCAATGACCAAGTCACAAAGCACTAATGCCCCATCATATCTATTAAATAAAGTTTAATTCCTTGACTTATTCTGATATTTCATAACCATAATAAAACAACTTAACCAATCATACCTTTCTATTTTTCTTCTACGCTTATTCCTGATACATTCCTCCACCATACTTTCATATAATTAGTTAAGCATTCCCAATCATCATTAAATCTATTTAATGTTCTGTCATTACTACCACTTAGCAATGGCAAAGGTTATTAATGAAGAAGAATACACACACTAGCAAAGGCTGTAGCAGTTTCCTTCTGCCTACACCTACTGAGGGTGTAGGTCAAGGTTCCACCCCTTCTCTCCCCACCCTGTGAGTTAATTTAATGCAAACTACTTGTACACTTTGAACTCTGTTTGCTGCAGTCTACAGGAAAAGGGATTCCACCTAAACATCAGGAAGAACTTCCTCACAGTCAGAGCTGTTCAGCAGTGGAATATGCTGCCTCAGAGTGTGGTGGAGTCTCCTTCTTTGGAGGTTTTTAAACAGAGGCTGGATGGCCATTTGTTGGGGT
Source organism: Cyclura pinguis (assembly GCA_030412105.1). Taxonomy (NCBI): domain Eukaryota; kingdom Metazoa; phylum Chordata; class Lepidosauria; order Squamata; family Iguanidae; genus Cyclura; species Cyclura pinguis. The sequence goes on along the minus strand of CM059600.1, from coordinate 59,944,941 downwards.
TGCTCCGAGTGTGTGTTCCTGCATGGCAGAAGGTTGGACTTGATGGCCACCGCGGTCTCTTCCAGTTCTATGATTCTATGAAATTAACTGAGGAGAAAGATAGAAAGTGGGAAGAGGAGAGAGCAGCAGCTGAAGAAGTGAGATGGCAGAGGATTAATGGGGACCGTTCCTGCAAAATCCAGACAGTTGGTAAGAATAGTATTTCAGAGAAGACAAAGCACACAAATTGCCATTAAAAAAGAACTAAAATACATCTCCAAACTATACTGAATAACATAAAGTTTCCTCTATAGTGCACCTGCTAAACTTTTAGCAGTACTAAATGTATGCTGCCGTCTTTAGGCAATGAGTCAAGAAAACCTCTTTCGGAAAAATTCAGAGGCTTGAACTGCTTATGTCAAATCCAGAAGCAAACAGAAGCACCAATGAAACCCACCTTGATCTCCTCTTAGCAGCAAGAATGGAGAATCTTTTGACCTGCCATTCCCACTGGACCCATACAGTGTGGCCAACGGTATTGGGAGTTGTTGTCCAAAACACCTCAAGAGCCAGGGGTTTCCCTACCTCTGCTCTAAAAAAAAATGTTTGCTTCCTCTGTGTGTCTGTTTACTTCTGTGCAGTGAAGGCTTTTGACTTGACAGGAAAGGACCACAGTTCAGTGTTAATCTCCCTGGGCTGACTCTATGAACCCTACTGATCAATGAGTGCAGCAACGACCACTGTGAATCTGTGCTCTCCAACATTTCAATAATGAAAACCATGACATGTGGCTAGGCAATAAAGATGTGGCCAGGTAACCAGAGCCAAAGGTTATTAATGAGAAAGAACACACAAAACTACCATTTTTAAGCAGAGAAACCCTGGAATGTATGTATTGAGTTTAGGAAAGGCAAGACTCTACCTTCCTTTCCTCTCTCACTGGCTGAATTAACTGGCACAGACTACTTCTGTATTTTGAACTTAGTTTGCAGCAATTCAGGTAAACCAAGTAGAAAGGAGGAAAGGGGGAGGAAGAGAGAGTAACTGGGACATTTTAAAAACCACTGAGAAAGTGAGACAGCATAGGATTAACTGGGATTGTCCCTGCCAGACTGGGGCAGATAGAAGGCATGCTGTATCTACTACAAGCACAACTGCAAGTAGAGCTGGAATTCTGAGATCTGTAGTTTGGGAAGGGACTTGGAAATGTCTGCAGTGTCCATCTATAAACTACAGATCCCAAGATTGCACAGGATGGATCCATGGCAGTTAAAGTAGTGTCACGCTCCTATAATTGTGTAATGTGGATACACTCCTGAATGCATGGGCGGGCTATACTCGATACCAATCAGTTTCCTAAGTGTCTTCTTCAGTGACTATGGTGGCAAAAATGTAATACAGTGTCACTGTACTGAATGTGTTATAGGATGAATGGGAACCAATCTCCATATCCCAGGCAAGTGTGATGCGAAAAACTGCACCAGGAAAGCAAATCCCATGAATTTGAGATGATTGCTCTCCTCTTTTTCTCTCCCCGACCCTCACTGCACACCACTTTGCTTCAACCAAGAGAAGGAATCTGATTGTCATTCCCAGAACTGTACAAAATGTAGTCTCAGTCCTAAACAACCTATGATAGAAATAGCAGGCAATATATGCAGTACGTGAGATTTAAATAGTGGGAGGGTGGGAGAGGAGGGTATAGATTGAAATCTGAAAGCATGGCCACACATCTTATGGACAGTTCAATCGTCCTAGAATAATTTTAATACAAGAACAGCAAAGCCTTAACATCCAATAGAAATCAAGTTCATCTGCAGTGCAGATGTGGTCCAAGTTATTTGGCTCCAATATTGAAAAGATGTCTGTATGCTGCCAGGCGAGAGAGAGGAGGAGGGAGAAGGCGATTTTGTTTCCCTTGGCTTTTAACTCAAGATTGTAAAGCCAGCATAAAATAAAACACGTTTTTTTTGGCCATTTGAGAATTTTCCAGCGCAATAGCAATTGGATTTTTTTTTTAGGAAAAGACTACTTTGAAAAATGTGTATTGCTTAAGAATCATTTGGCCAAAAATGATCAAATGTTGTAAAAATAAAATTAGTCTATGCCTCCCAGGCGTCTTTGGATCCTTTTTATGCCTATTGTGGACTGTGCATCTCAAGAGCTTAAAAAAGTTACTCTTTTGTCTGAAAGTTCTGTGAATCCCCCATGTAGTGATAATTCGTGGAATTATCACTGAAGAAAGTAACTTTTCATAGCTCTGACTAACCATCTTTCACTGAGATGCCTAAACCTTGATATGGAAGTCTCAGATCCCTTGTGCTTGGGGCCCTTTTCTAGATCTTTCTAGGACTGACTTTTCCAACCAGTTCCCACATGGAGGTCCAAACAGTGGCTAAGACTAATACAAGCTCCCTCACCAACAGAACACATAGTGTGTTTTTGTTAATTATTTTGTTAATTATTTATTAGTAAAAGGCATAGTATCCCAATCTGGTACTGACAGCCTGGGTAAATCCTCTGCTGTCCCACTTTTTCTAAGTTGCCTTTTCAATGTCCTGGTTTCTGTCTTTTCTCCTTCCGGTTTGACCCTTTGCTCTCAGCTTACTTCAGTCGCTACAGATGGAGTTCTGAATACAAAAGTAGTTTGGCCTTAGTTAACTCAGCAGGTGTGAAAGAAGTCTCGCCAATCCTAAACTCAGTACATAAATTCCAAGGTTTCCCTACTTAATATAGTTTTAGTCATTCCTCTTCATAATAAGTTCTGTCTCCTGTTGCCTGGTCACACCCTTTTGAACACACTCTGATGTGGGTCAGCCATAGTCTCCCAGTTTTCATCTGTGAAATGTTGGAAGGATGCAAGCATGGGGGCCACTGAAGGACAAAAAGGGGGGCATTTGGAGGGGACACAGCAACCCTTAGGATCATGCAAAAACAACTGAGTGAACTGCATGTGACCTGCAGGCTGCACTTTGCTTAGCCCCGACCTAGAGACCATTTAAATCAGGGGTGGGCAAACTTTGCCTTGCAGGTTGCATATCCAGCAACGTTTCACAGACAAAAAATGAGACATGTATAGCCAAGTAACATCAAAGCATGGTCAAGACGAAAAAGTTAATGATGATGAAGAACATACAAATAAAGAAAAGGTGCAGCGGTTTTGTTTTGCCTGAACATACTGGGAAGGGAAAGATTTCCCCCTTCCTCTCATCTCTCTGTTGCTGAGTTAATTGAGTGCAAACTGCTTTTGCATTTTGAACTCACATTGTAGTAACCGAAATAAGCTAAAGACAGAGGGAGCAAGTGGTGGTGGAGAAAGAAACTGGTACAGATGAAAAAGTGGGATGACAATGGGGCAATGGGATTGTCCCTGCCAAACTGGAACAATTGCAGGGTATGACGTTGCCTATGGCCGCTGGAGGACATTTTGCAGTCCTTGATCCCTTTCCAGATCTTAATACCTCCCCCCATTCTCAAAAAGCCAACTTCCATACTTAATACCCACCCAGTATCACAATTTTACATCGGAAGAAGGTCTGTGTGTGTGTGAGAAAGAGAAAGAGAATGACCACAACTAGGCAGATACATGAAACTGAATCTGGCCTTCCATCTGCTTCTTTATTTTGTTTATCTTCTCTCCCACGTCCAATTTTTGGGGCAGGTGTGGACCCTGGACTACTAGAACTTGCTTACCTGCAAGTTAAATACATACAAAAATATGAAAGAACTCTTTCTTAAAAATACTATTTTGTATTTGGATGTTATCAGTGCATGTATGGAGCAATGAAAGCCTTATTTGGTTGGGAGAGAGACAGAGACAGAAAGCAGGAGAGAAAAGCTTTTAAAGAAAAGCTATAAATATATTGATTTATAGTAGAGTGCCTTTCTTTCTTCCCTTCAGAATGGCATGATTTTCCAGACTGATTTACCTGTCCCTAGGAAGTTACCACTTGACTATTATGTCATTATTTAAAAAAAAAAATCTGTTGCACAGGTCAAATCTCCATTCCATTACAAATCTCTTTGAATAGTAATTATGGAACATTCCTGGTATGTCTGAACTGGCGACTGAATGGAGTGCTTTTTGTTCCATAGCAGAGAAAATGTAGATTTGAAGGTCCAGGCTTTAAATGTTTCCCCCTTCTCCCCCTCAAAGCATTTGATAGAAGCCCTCCCAGTGTGTTGGAGCTTATGAATATGTGTTTTGTATTATTCATTCTATACTTTCATTTCGGCATGTGATAGGTGTCCAAGAAACCCCATTAATCCTTTCAGCGCTAGCTTTTGTAAGTTACCTTAATTATGGGACAATTTCAATCAGACATAGTTACCGATCCATTTAGACAAAATTGGGCATATTTCTACTTTTGACCTCCACAGAAATGACTATGGATGGAAGCTGGAGACAGCGATGCCGCCGCGGCTGTAGCTTTCAGGAGCACTCAAAGGGGGAAAAGGGAATGAGGCAAACGTAAGTACAAGACCCCGCATCAACACAAAAAGCACTTGAGCTTGAAGGAGTAGCTCTCAGGAGCACTGATTTCACTGATGAATTGCCGCTAAAGCCAAGGCATGCGCAGGAGCTACAATTCCTTCTTTTGTAGTCTGTGTATGTGCCTTCAAGTCATTTCTGACTTGCAGCAATGCTATCATCGCGTTTTCTCACAAAGATCTTGTGTGGGCGGGTTGCCCTTGCCATCCTCTGAGGCTAAGAAATTGTGACTTGCCCAAGGTCACCTAGAGAGTTTCCATGACTGAGTGGAGATTTCAACCCTGGTCTTTCAGAGTCCAGGGTCATTTCCACGCTACAATGGCCCTTTTCGCATGGCACTTGCCATGCAAAAGGGCCTCCGGAACGTCGCACAATTGCGAGGAGTGTTTCAGATGATGTCCTCGCAATCACGCGATGCTGCCGGGGCTGGCAGGCACTGATCATGCACTATTTCATTTTCAGCTTGTAGCCGAAAATGGTGCACAATTGCGCATCGCTCCAGGGCCCTGTGCGCACTTACCGTGCTTGCGGAGCCTCCGGAGACACGGCACTCATGCTTCCTCCTGCAGCGCAGCCTGGGAAAATGCCCGGCTGTGCTGTGGAAGGAAGAGGCGGAGCCCTCATGCTGCCTGCCGGCCGGCCGGTAACAACTGCAGAGCCGAAGCAGCAGGGACACGAGAGCCTCTCAGAAGAGGCTGCTCGCGAGATCTCCGCTCCCCTGCACTGAGAAAAGGAAAGTTGCGGAAAGGGCCAATATTATGGTGCTATTATTCACTTTCAACATCCTATGGAATCCTGGGATTCGCAGTTTAGGGAGGGGCCTTTAGAATTCTCAGCCAGAGAGCTCAGTAAACTACAAACCCTCAAAATCCACTAGAAGGTGAAAGTGGAATAATAGCACTATACAACTGTAGTGCAGAAATGGCCCTAGTCCAGAACATAAACCAGTACACCATGCTGGCTCTTTTAAAAAATATTACAAAATTAACAAAACCGAGACCTCATAAAACAATGTTTTATTAGCTCTGTTCAGATACTAAGCCCAAACAGGGTAGTAAACTCACATGAGGGCCATGGGGTCATAGATCCAACCTTGCTCCTTTTTTTGTTGACTTTGCCAGGTGAGTTTGCAGTCTGAAGATGGATCTTGTGCATGCGTGTGTGTGTGTGTGTGCACATGCCTTCATGTCATCTGTCAACTTGCGGTGATCCTATGAATTTTATAGGATTTTCATAGGGAAGGAAAATTCAGAGGTGGTTTTGCTGATTCCTACCTCTGAAATACAGCCTACAGCACCTGGCATTCTTGAGTAGCCCCCCATCCAAGTACTAACCAAGGCTGGCCCTGCTTAGTTTGCAAAATCAGATGAGATTTGGTGCCTTCAGTATATTCAAGCCTGAAGATTAATCTTACTCTTCTTCATTTGAAGATGAATTGAACTCTCTGGATGATTAGGGACACTGGTTTACCATTGTAACATAACCATTTTCACATCCTGGCATCAGATACCTGAGGCAGATAATCCCATAAGTGCCTCTCTCTGGGAGTAGAAATAAAGTAATAATGAATGACAATTTGCTGCCCTTTTATGGCCTCCAAAAATTAGCCCTCTGAGGCATCCATCTCACTCTTCCTAATGATAGGCCTGGCCCCGAATGAACCATCTCTCCTTAGTCCATGCTGTCATGCCAAAGTTTCATTGTCTTTGTTCACAGTGAAGCTGCTGTCTCTCTCTCTCTGATGGATTTCATTACTTGCCTCAAGAGCTGTGACTGCTGCACTTCTGTCTCCTCATCTCAAACATCATCCATCTGTCGCTAATAATCAGCATGCGCTGTGGCTGATGACTGTCTCTGTCTCTCACAGAGGGCACACCCATGTCTACTGCTCCTCAGTTGTAAGACTCAAATCCACTCACATTCCCAATTCCCTTTTCCTTTTTCTAACTCCCTGCTTCCAAGTGTCACTGTCAGCCCCATAGAGAATGTAGGTGCAGCAATAAGTTCATGCAAATATATTACATAAACATCTAGCCTGTTCTCTTTCTTCAGACAAAGCAGAGGGAAATAAGCATTTTTCTGTAACGAACTCCTAGCCTTTGGGACTATTTATTTGTAATTTCCCCTCTGGTTTACTTTGCACAATCTTTGTGGCCTGTTTTCTTTCTCACCCACATGCCCAAAATCACACATAAGCATTTCTTTTAAAAAACCTGGCCAGTATTCTACATCAGCTACTTGGCTAAGTATATTTAAATAAGAATAAGAAGCTCTGTCCCCCCCCCCCCCCGCAAACCTGAAGGAAGTATCTTTCACAGTCACCAGCAGACCTCCTTCTCCCCATGCACAGACACCCAGCAAAGCAGAAAAGAGGGGCAGGAGCTTTGATTGCGACAACAGTGTCACAATCATGACTAAATAGTAGTTGTGAATACAGAACAGTTGTGTGTATCTATGTGCCTTCAAGTCACCTATCGGCCTATGACGACTCCATGAATTTCATAGGGTTTTCTTAGGCAAGGAATATTCCGAAGTGGTTCCTTCCTTTGAAATATAGCCTACAGCACCTGGTATTTGCTGGTGGTTTCCTATCCAAATAGTAACCAGGGCTGACCCTGCTTAGCTTCCAGGATCTGCTATCTTCAGGGTATTTAGGCCCTGCAGAATAGTTACAGATGAGTAAATCTAGGATGAGCACACTTAACCAAGCAGTTGATGTAAAATACTGCCCTTCCCCATTCTCTCTCCCTGCTTTAGACTGAGAACTCCTTACAACACACACACTGCTTTAGGCAAAGGGGAGAAATGGCATTTCTGAATTGGCTTTCGAGATGCACTTACAGGTCATATTAGTACCATGCATCTTGTGTCTTGTTTTTACTGGATAGTGGGGTAGGCAGCTGCAGTATGGTTGGGGCTTCTGCTCAGAGGACCACAGCGACTGCCTACCTTCCCCCCCCCAGCCCACAACTATCCAGAAGTCTAGTTCTGAGTTTGAACAATTGCTTTTAAATAGTTTATAGCCTATTTAAAAAGTAAATTGTTGCTCCTGGAGTCTTTCAGGAGAGGCAATTCACCCTTTTTTTTTTCTTTTTCTTTGTCCAAAAGGAAAACAGTCTGAGGAGAACAGAGATGTCAAGGGCCATAAAAACACAGCCTTCCGGGTCACATTTTGACCTCACCTACAGCATGGGGCAGCAGGTCTGGTTCTGCGGCTTTATCACATCCTGAAAATGTTTGTTAACATCATGAGAGTGATTGACAAACTGTGGTGCTGTCCTGCCTGAGAATCCCTGGACTGTCCAGAATGTAGAGGCTGCCAGATTAAGTGTTTTATTAATCACTAGAGAAAGCTAGCACTCTATAAACATGCGCAACTCATTGGCAGGGAGGCAAGTTACAGCTCTCCTGGGACCACTATAATTTATGCTACCTTCAGTTAATGTCCAACATGCCCTTTCCGTAAAGCCTTAGAAGACTGAAGGAGCATGTGCATTCCTTCAGGCTCCTCTTGTCTGAATCATCCGATTGGGGTGGTGGGTCATTGCTGTATTTTGTAATTAAAAAGATAAGAGATATGAAGCAAGTGAAGGGTTTACCTTTATGTGACACCAGTGTAGAGCAGATATACATGCACCCCAAGGCCCTGATTTTTCTCAGGGTATGCACTGCCATGTGTGACCACAGAAAGATGCTTCTAATGCACAGAAGGGACTACTCTGAACAAACATAGGAAGATGCTCCTCAGTCCAAACTGCAGGACATAGTTAAAGGACTTTGTTCTCCTTCTTTCATAATACTGGAACCTGTGCTTATGTGATGAAGCTAACTAACTGATGGGAAATGCAGCTAAGATAAATAAAAATGTTCACTGAACCAGTATATTTTTAAACTACAGGATTTGCTAGTGCACAAGGCAGTGATGATTGTCAACTCTGATGACTTTAAAGGGAATTAGGCAAATTCATGGAGGATAAAGGTGTTGATGTCTACTGGTCTTATACATTACCTTTGGTTTTAGAAGCAGGATACTTCTGAATTCTTCTTGCTGGAAACATCAGTAGGTGCAATATAACTGTATTCATATCCTCCTTGTCCTGCTTGTTGACTTCCCATTGCGGTATCTGGCTGGTCACTCTGGGCACAGAACACAGATCTAGATAGGCTTTCTGTTTAATGCGACTGGTCCTGTCTTATATTCTTAGGAGGCATAGGTCACTTTCCTTTCCCATTGGTACTCATTCATCACAAGCTCCTGCTTTCATCCCCTCCACCTTCTCAGCACATCTCATATCTTTGCCCATGGACACTGCTTCTTCACACTTTCTCTTCCTTTAGAAACTGAGGAAGAGTCTTCAGGATGAATCCAGGGTCTTGGAACACCCACTGAGGTATACTTAATGTTTCATTATCCCACACAGGTTCATGCCAACCCTAGAGAATCCTTTTGTCTCCAGCCTGTATGATGTAGGTACTGTCCTGAAGATTTTCCTATTAACAGGAGGAGATGTCTTGCAATCAAGCTAGCAGTGGTGTGGCCAGTGATGGTGAATGATATTGCAGTTGGCAGCAGGAATTGTTCCACAGATTTTCCTGTATTGGCTGTGGGAAAGACCTCTCCCAGGTTCCTGTTCTGTCTGTCAACATCCTAAAACTAGACTCCAACATCTTCCATACAATGTCAATGTCCAGAAATGCCACAAGTTGTTCTAGATCTCCAGCACTATCTTAGACTGTAACTCCAAGTACATTCACTGAACATGGAATTTTGCTCTTTCTTCTCAGGAGAAAGCAAGCAAGAAGGCAGCAGGGTAGGGGTGAGACAGCCAGCAAAAACTGAGGCTGAAATTTGCAGCTTTCTCATGGTTGAGCCAGCTCCAGCTGGAAGGGAATCATCAGTGGTTACACAGAAAGAATTTTCACTCAGGTCTAAATGTTCCAATCCAAGGTACACAGTGATCTCACCTTTATAACCATTAGCTGTGTAAAGAAGTAAAGGGTGGGCAGGAGTTACTGGTTTGGCCCCATAAGTGGGGAAACCCAAGGTAAGGGCTGTACTTGCTATTTGAGTTCAGAGAGAGATTGATTGCTAGAAGGGGAGGGGAGCTGCAGCTGCCAGGTCTATGGAGTATGTTCTTTTCCTTTGAATAAGGTCATGGTATTTTCAGTTAAGTATTTAGGAGGAACAAAGGGGGTAAATTCTTTGTGGTGTAATTTCTACAAGGGATTTAAGATTGCATCCAAGTGTTGCAATTTAACTGAGCCACACAGGCAGAAGAGTCCTACAGTCAGGTCATGCACTGGCACCTCATTGGATGCTTGGAACTTTGCGTATGTGTCAAATTTAATATACAATTGTTGTATTGTTGTTAAATATATATATTGGGGCTTAAATTGGGTTTGAGTTTAAAATATTTAATTATGTTCAATTATAGTTGGCGCCATAGAAAGAAGAAAGCAGTTCATGGCATATAATTGTTTCTTTAAAAGCAAAAATATAGAATGGTTTCTTTAAAAACAAAAGAAAAAAGTAAGGAGAAAATTGAAAACTACTTATCCAAGACTGCAGGAAAGAGTTTCTGTTTTCAGGAATGCTGGCAGTACAAACTATCACCCATCGTGTCACAACACTTCTACAAGGAGCAAAAGGTTCTATGTTAATCTGTATTACAAACCATCTGACCTTGATATAGGATGATGGTGATGGTGACGGTGATGATGATAACAATAACATGTATTTCTATTCTGCATTCTTCCTGTTTGGGACTCAAAGCACCTTATGAGAAATAAAAAAGCACGTAGTTAAAAATTCACAAAATATGAAAGTTAAAAAAATACACTCATGAGCACAACAATTAGCAAGATATAGCACATTGTTTAAGAGAGATGGGCCTTATACAGTCAATCATCAAATGCCTATCCTAACCAAAAAGTATACAGTCCTTCAAATAGCCTGGACCTAGCCATATAGGGCTTCATAGGACAAACCCAGCACTTTGAATTGTGTCTGGAAATAGATCAGCAGCCAGTGGAACTGTACCAACAAAGGAGTTGTGTGTTCTCTATAGCCAGCCCCAGTTAACAACTGGGATGCAGCTCTTTGGAGTAGTTGAAGTTTCTGAACAGTCTTCAAAGGAAGCTCCACATAGAGCACATTACAGTAATCCCACTAGGATGTATCTAAGGCATATGTCGCCATGGCTACATCTGATATCTAGAAGAATATAGAACAACCAAATCAATGAGGAAGGGAGAAGTCAAGAAAATATCAGCAAGGAGATAGAAATTCAAAAATGAGACTAGCACTAACATATGTATCTTTTGTTACCTCCAAGTCAGAGGAGCTTTTATACCTGTGACCAGTTTTCTTCAAACTGGGACCCTCCAGCTGCATTGATTGTATATCCCATCATCCCTAGCTAGCCTAGATGTGCCACTAAGGGATGAAGGGAGCTGTTGTCTAAAGCATCTTGGGGGTGCCAGATAGAGAAAGCCTCAGTTTCCCTCTGATTGTAACCTAGGTCTCACCAAATTGCACGAGGATTAGCTGGGGAAACTGGTTATATTCTCAACACAAAAGTTCCACCTTACTCATTTCGGCAAGAATATCCTATGATTCCATCAATGTGTTACAGGTAATAAACTACTTGTAATTAATAATTTTTTACAACTGCTGAGGTTATATTAAGTTACACTACAATTGTAACACTGATGAACTCATTTTGTTTACTGACCTTTATAGCTACTAGGAGGGCGTGTGCTTTTACCCCTTAGGTATGCCTTGCACCAGACACTAGTAACTTGTTACTTCTAATGATTTTTAAAAGTAATCTAAATTCTTTCTTCCGATTACTTTTAAATACGGTAGACCCTCCACATTTGCTAGTCAAACGTTCATGGATTTGATTATTCACAGATTACCGGGGAGAAGGGGATGGGAAGGGATGGGATGGGAGGAGGATGTGTGTGCGTGTTTGCTCACTTGTGCAGGGGGAAGGGAGGTGGGATGGGAAGAGTGTGTGCGTTTGCTCATTTGCAGCGGGGGAGAAGATAGGACGGGACAGGAGGAGGGAAGGTGTGTGCATTTGCTCATACTTGCAGATGAGAGGGCGGATGGGATGGGAGCAATGGTGTACATGTTCGCTCACTTGCTCACGTGGGTAGGTAGGGCAAAGGGGACGGGATGGGATGGGATGGGTCTCCCCTTTTTTCCTCCTCCTGCTCCCCGATCCCATCCCCCCATATGCAAAAGGGAGGGAGGGAGGGAGGGAATGCACACATGGCCAGGCCCAGCTACCCCATCAGTACTTTTTTCTCTGTGTTAACTATGGTTTGAGGAACTTAAGCTATTCACATTTTTTTCACTTTCACCAGCAGTCCTGAGCCCCTAACCCCTGCAAAAATGGAGAGGTGACTGTAATGAGAAAGCAAAGAGTATCTTTGCATCTGATTGAGTGGGCTGGAGTCCCTAAAAGCTCATATCCAGGGGCAGGCCAACTTCTCTCAGTGCCTGAGGTCAGAGGAAAGTCCTCTCCAACATTGGAGGAAGCCCAGGATATATGGTGCAAATGCCTGACTACCAAAGAAAATGCAGGAAAAATGCAACAGTCCCTGGCCCCAGTTTTTTCACCCATTTACCTGCCAGCTGCTTACCTGAACAACCCCCCAGAATCCCCAGAATCAGAAGTTATGTGTGGTCCCTGCCTGCTCTGGGATGAGGAGAAGATGACAACCTTGTTACCCCAAAACATGGGTGACTCAGGGGTTCACTGGCATACCTCCATATGACAGAGGGGAATTAATTAGCTCAAAATTAGGACGCCTGGAAGAGGAGGTAATTTAATGAGATCCTTTCACCAATGTTTATAGGGTTTTGCAAGAAAGAATCAGCCAGAGATTCCAAATAAGCTAAAATGTGTTTTATTGAAAGATTCACACATGCATGCAAAAGATCCAAGTACTCACACACCCACACAAGAGCTAACTGAAGGATAACAGGAGAAAAGTTGTGGATAGAGGAATTTTAGGGTTCCAGTGATAATTATGAATCTGGAGAGCAGTGAGAAAGTAGCAATGTTGCTTAGGTCTGCATCTAGTTTGGGAATCCAAGCTACAGAGTGGCATTTGGCACAGTGAGAGACTGACTGAGTTGCTCAAAACTGAGGGTTTTTATACCCAAAAACTACCCTGTGGGCAAGGGTGCGAATGGCTTTCCCAGCTGATTAGACAGTGGGAGTTGCACCATAGACAGTGGGGTCTGGATGGAGATAATGGTCTCAGTGTTTAGGTGACAAACAGGTAATGACTGTTGTAATAGCTCTGTATTATGGAGAAGTTTAGGGAACAATGCAAAGAAAAATCCAGGTGTGAGGAAACAGGGTTGAAACAACCATTGTTTTGGTGGGAACTTCCCTTTTGACCATTGTATGCTCAGAGATGTTCCAGCTTCAGTTTAAGACTATTATCTCCAGAGTTGTCTGGTAATCTGCCTGACAATGACTTCACCTACACCTAGAGGTGGTGTTGGCTCACCTGCCTTGCAATCTCACATTTACAGTCAGTAATTTTCCTCTGCCCAGTTTGATCTTCCAGTCACCTCAGGTACCATTTTATATCAGTACCAACTAATGTATTTTCCAATTAAATAATACTTGCCAATTAAAGCATATCAATCTTGGGGAGTGTGCGGGTCCATAACAACCTGGCAGAGAGACCTCCCACCACTAATGAAAAAGGGAAAGGTAGAAGAAAAAGGGAAAGGTGGAAGTATAGAAGCCTTACTCCTGCCAGAAGCTAACTCTGCTGTTTAGAGCCAGCTATTCCCTGAATACCTAGACAGCATACCCTCCCACTGTCCCAATTAATCCTGTATCATCCCACATTTTCAGCTGCATTTGAAATGTCCCAGTTTCTTTCTCCTTTTCCCACTTTCCCCATTTGTCCTCAGTTTTACTTCAGTTGCTACAAACTGAGTTCAAAGTGCACAGGTAGTTTCCATTCAGTGAAGCCAGTAGGGTGGGAAAGAGGGGATGGAGTAGAAACTTACCCTTCTCAGTAGGCTCAGGGAAAAACAAACTGCTTATGTTTCTTCTAGCCTGTATGTTCTTCCTCATTAATAACTTTGGGTGTCTTGACCACACTCTGATGGTGACAACACATGTCCCAGTTATCATCTGTGAAATGTTGGAAGGTAGCTGTGAGAGGCAGGGATGCCTGGTAAAATCACCTGGGTTCCAGCACAGATGACTTTTCAGATGTGCCCACCTCTTAACACCCACAGAGCAATGCACTCATGGAGCAGTCAGCTTTGTACTGGGGAGCTGACCACTAGTGATGGTGGAAATGGGGTGGTGACTCTGGCAGCCTCCACATCTTCTTTGGGGGGGGGGCAAGGAGGACTCTCACCAAGAAAAATGAAGTTCTTGAGAACTATGTGCAGTTCTCCAGAGCTTCAAGGGCCATACCATGGTACAATGGGGACTGGCAAAATTGCTGTCCCCAGTATCTTGCTCACAAAGGCTTATTGCAGAGCTGGGCCCACTTGTGTCAAGTAAAATTGCTGGTCTTTAATGTGCCAAAAGACCTTCTTCTTTTTTTTTTAAGCAACAGACTAACATGACTATAATATCTAAAAATTGTAACTATAATGGTTAATATCTGCTTTTCTGGGCCATGAAGCTACCACTGCAACTATTTACTACTTACATCTGAAAAGTAACTTTCCATGCAGTGGCTATGACTGGTTGGAATTTAAAATAGGAGTACTTCACAATGCAGCATTTCATTGCAGATCACACTGGCCTAGTATGAAATGCATGGTAATTTTTCCTGTTCCACATCCTTACCTGTGCTACCTGCATCTCTTTGGAAATATATCACAAGTCTCCACTCGTTGTAAGCAAAGAGTTCCTTCCAGCATACTTAACTGTGGGAGCATCCAATTTATCCTTTCCCACTGCAGACACAAGAGTGGCTGTAGGTGTTACATGAATGTATTTGCTCTGTGGATTCACAGAAAATTATTAGTTGATTAGTCACTGGGAAATTGGCAGGCCCTTCTAAACATCCACCCATCCAAAAAATAAAAATTGAGGCAAAACCCAAAATCAAACCGGTTTATCATGATTTACAGGAGGGTGGCACTTCAAAAGGAAAGGAGCAGAAAGGATCCAGGCAGGTTTGGCCAAGCTGTGCTGTTCTTCTAGTGCCATTTTATGGTCTTCCCACCTACACCTGCCCTAAACCTTACTTTCTTCCCACGAAGGTGCACAACTCAGATGTTAAGGTGCCAAGATTCCTTGTAGACATCAGTGCCAATTCAAAGGCATTTTGCTGTCTCAAGCAGAGTAGCAAATAGTGCCTCTGTATCAGTTCTGACAGCCAGCCAGCATAGTGTAGTGGTCTGAGCATTAGACTATGACCCTGGAAACCAGGGTTCAATTCCCTGCTCAGCCATGGAAAGCTACTGGGTGACCTTGGCTGTGTCACATACTTTCAGTTCCCAGAAAACCTCTTGATAAGTTTGCCTTAGGGTCACCATAAGTTGGAAATGACTTGAAGGCACACAATAACAACAATTAGTTCCAATACTCTAAAGAGTCTTGGTTCACTATTTAGACAATATTTCTCTCTTCATCAGCCAGCTTAAATTCCACTGCCACAAGCAACCAGATTTGCTTCACTCTGCTATGCGGCAAGGCTGCCTTGTTGCTGGACACATTCCCTTTAGATCAGTGCAGGATTGTGGTCATTAGACTAGGAGTTAGGAAAGCCAGATTCAAATTCCCATCCAGCCATGACACCCACTGGATGATCGTGGACAAATCACCTGGACATTCTGGGATTTGTAATCTGTGATGAGGAACATTTTAAGGAGCTGGGAATATATATCTCAGAGAAGAGAAGACTGAGATGTAATATGATAGCTCTCTTTAAATATCTGAAGGAATGTTATGTAGAAGGTGGAGAAAGTCTGCTTTCTGCTGCTTCAGAGATTGCAATACAAACCAATGGATTCAAATTACAGAAGCCTTGCAAAAGTGAAAAAAACACAAATAACTCCCCCTGCTCCCTCGCCCATTCCCTTCTGGGGCTCCCCCTTTCTTGGTCTCATGCAAAATAGAAGGGAAAGGGGGGTGAGGAAAACTCTTGTGAGCCTTCCTTTCCGCCCTCCAGATCTCCCCCTGCCATTTCTGTGCATTTTGCCATGGTGCAGAGAACTCGTGCCAAGGCAAAACAGAAATTGGGGCGGGGGGTGAGAAGGCTTGCGTGAGTTCTCAGCAGTGGGGCAAAATGCATAGAAATGGCAGGGGGAGCTCTGGATGGAGAAAGGAAGGCTAGCGTGAGCTTTCCTTCGCCCCCCTTTTCCTTCCATTTTGCACGGGAAGGGGAGGGAGGGAGCTCAGAGGGGGTAAAAAAAGGCTTGCTCAAGAGTCCCCCCCCCCCCGTTGCCTTCTGTTTTGCCTCATGCGAGTTCTTTGGCTGGGGCAAAATACATAGTGTTACCCTGTGAACTGGGGGTCCCAGGAGGGACACTAAAATGTGCTCAACTAAAGGTGGGGAAAATTAGCTCAGAGCACTGCTTAGCGTTACGAGAGGCAGGGTAACGTAGCGAGATCTTGAACCCTATGTCTACGGGGTCGGGTCGAGTCAAGGAGAACACAGAAATTGAAACAATAAATAATGTTTATTAAATACAAGCGAAACAGTGTATGCGACACACTCATACAAGATAACTAAAGAAAATAAAGGTTGGAGTGGTATAGAGGGATTTTTAGAGGGATTGTTGGTTTTGGTGATACTTCACCTGTCCTGAAGCCCAGAAAAGTAGAGAGCGAAGCTGGGGTGCGATGTAACTCAGCACGTGGAGTTGAGGGGAGGCTCGCCAAGCAAAGCGGCAGCAAGGTGGGATGAAACTCGGGAGCGTTCCGAGGAAGGTCTCGGAATCAAGGGTTTTTATAAGGAGAATTGTGACTGCAGGCTATGCCGTACTTGGGGGAAAACAATAGATTTGGAATTGGAGACAAAGCCTCGGAAAGGTCAGAATCTGAATGATTGAGTTATCGTAGTGATTTACAATAGAGTAGCCAGTATGCAGACGCACAGTACTTGGGTATTGTATAGCTTACCCATCAAGCTGCCAGCGCGGGGCAGAGGCTCTTTTGTAAGTAGCGTGCATACTTAATTAGAGTACTTACCTGGAGGTCTCCTAAAGCAGTGAGTCAGCTATTTCTGGCCTGCCTGTATTGTCCAGGAATATTACGGCTATTAACGGCCGAGCTTGTTTACGTTCTTGTCCGGTGGCCTCGCAAGCACGTGGAAAGGAATAGAGAAGTGCAGCCGTATTGTGATATCAAGGGATATCTTTTAATATCCCCAAAGCTCGGACTAGCCAGGGCAGTAACAACAGGAATGAGAAGAGGATGAGCGGAGAGGAACATGTGCTTGGGAATAATCAAATTCACAAACGTCAAACCTGTGAATGTGGAGGGAGAACTGTACAAGAAAAAAGATTGTACCTAAACATTAGGAAGATTTTTCTTACTTTAGGAGATGCTCAACAGTGGAATAGAGTGCCTCGGAGGGACGTAGACTCTCCGTGTTTGGAGGTATTTAAATAGAGGTTGGATAGGTGTCTTTCAGGAGCACTTTAGTTCCGTGTTCCTGCCTGGCAGGAGGATGGGCTGATTGGCCCTCTGTGGCCCCTTCCACCTCTAACGTTCTATGATTCTATGATGCCATCAAACTCTCTTCATCAAGTATGGTGGCCCCCCACCTCATATACCTGGAGATCACTATCCCCAGATCCCCATTGAATTCACTTCTGTTATGGTCTCGCTATACAACTGTTCTTTGTATAAGGCTGCTTGTAGACTCTTAGGCTCTTAGGCTGGGTATAGTGGCCAGTCAGGCACGTTTTTTAAAAAATAATAAATATAATTATATTAATTACAACTTAAGACATTATTTTACCCTTTATTCTGCAGTGCATAAACACTGTAATTTTAGTGATTTTATTTTAATGCCCTGCTAACAAACTAGTCTGAACACATAGCACAATCTTTCCTCATGCAGTCAGTGTCCCTCCCTTTCCCCCTCTCTGTATCTCCCCTCTCAGAAAGTAGATTCTTCCCCCTCGGTCTTCTTCCAAACCCTGATCCCATCTGATACTGTTGTGCTTTCTCCCCTTTCTCATCATTTCCCATAGAGCCTTCCACTTTCACTCATTCAACCAATCAACATCCACAGGCAAATTTAATTCATCTAACATTCTACCCCTGTCACTCAATCTTCATACCTCCTTGCATACAATACAAAAGCGTAAAGCATTTTATTTTTGTTTTTGCAAACTATTAGAGGTGGATTGACTCAATCAAGGAAGCCATGGCCCTGAGTTTGCAAGACATCAGCAGACCTGTTAAGAACCAAGTATCTTAGAGTTCTGTCATTGATAAGCTCACCGTAACTAGAACTGACTTGACAGCATGTAACAACAAGAAGAATTTTCTTCCAAGGTCTGGTCTATAACTTTTCCAAGTGCTGGTGACTAGCCTTTTATCTATTCTAAACAGTGCAGATAGCTCTGCGTGTATGTACAGTTATCTCCAATTAATGAAACATCTGACAAGTATTCTAAACTATTGGTATAACTTCTCCTTAGCAGAAAAAGATTGCCTAGATACTGTAACAATACCGGCCTGCCACAGCTGAATTTCCATTGAAATAAATGGGATATGCTGCAGGGTGCAGAAGTTATAGATCACTTGCTGTGCATACCAAGCTGTGCTTTAGTGGACACACCAGCTGGTGTCTTCTGGAAATCAGATTCAGCATGCAGCTCAGATCATCCCTCTGAGCAAAGGTTGCATGGAGGTACATCTAGCACCCAGGTTGCCCAGCCTGCAGCTAGCAAACACCAACTGGTTAATGCCAACACCTGCTGCCAACCACCCCTGCCTCCTGCTGTTTCAAACACATGGTCCATACTTTCCTTCATTCTTCATAATCCTGATTGCATCTGAGAGGAGCTCCCGGGATGGGAAAGCCATGGCTACCGAGACTGTTTTTGCAATTGATGTTGCAACGTCACAACCTAGGCTGTTGTTCAGTTATAAGACATTTTTATTAAGTTTGCCCTGTTAAAGCTAACTTGATGACAATAATAACAAGCTAATACTCTGGCTGTGCCATGCCTGTGTAGAAAACCCTTGTCATCTAGACTGAAAGGAACATAAACCCAAAGAGCAATCATGGAGACCGTGTGTGTGTGTGTGTGTGTGTGTGTGTGTGTGTTTAATTTGCAGAACCACTCTTGCCTAATGAATACTTATGCCTAATGCATTGGGCATAGCAATTTTTGTCAAAGGTGGGGTATTCTGACATTGTACCATAAAATATGATAGGTTGAGATAATGGATAGCTTCATCATTCATTCATGAGTGGTTTATAAGTTCTGGCTGCTTTCCTTTTATTTCTCTAGCTCCCATTCCAATAGCAGGAGATTCTCACTGATGCAAGCCGCACTTCTGCTTTAGCCTTCATTTTGTAAGTGCTGGGTGCTGTGCTTACCTGGATTCCTGGCAGGTACATACATCGAATCAACCTTAATTTATTCACAGTTGAATCTCAATAAGATCTAACCTCTGCCTGGGGCTATTAAGAATGTTTGGTGCCAATCTTCGCATTAAACTGAATTAGCAATTGGTGTTCCCCCTAATAGCCAACACATTTATTAGCTGCCAAAAAAACCCACCTGATTTGTTTTCATATTCAGAGGTCCATCCTAAATTCCTGGGGAGGGCGGTGGAAAAGCTACCTAAAGCTTCAAGACTCCATCTCTGAAATCTGCCACCCAAGATCTTCTTAGCATAATAATGATGATGATGATGATGATGATGATAATAATAATAATAAAATTTATTTCTACCCTGCCTCTCCACATGGATCGAGGCAGCGAACAACATGAATACATTAAATACATTAAAAACTTTAAAACATACCCAATCCTTCCCACCCACCAACCCACCTAAAACAACCCCTTAAAACACACAACAATTAACAGTCAATCAATTAACTATTAACAAAACAGCAAGACAATTGATGGGAGGCAATGGAAATACTAGTCTTGGAAGGCCTGTCAGAAGAGACCAGTCTTGATTGCTTTTTTAAAGCATAGTAGCAGCCTGCTCTGAACCTGTTAACAGTTCTGCTCATGGTACTCCAAGGGATGTGGTCCTGACAGTAGGATACACTGGAGGTGGTTTCGGTACATGTTAGAGGTGTTGGGTCATTCTGGGCTTGTAGTCCAACTAGGTAACTTTCTTAAGCTTGGAATCTATCACAATATAAAGCCATCAGGGTCCACCAATGAAGGGAGGACATGGTTTGCTGAATCTCATCTCATATCTGACCCTGGCAAAATTGTCATAATGGTGCAGAAATTAACAGACCAACATTTCTCTGATTGCCAGCTTCTGTGTGAAAATGCCTGAGAATGACTGTCTCTATCATTCCTTGCTTGTGGGTTTGCCAGAGGCACCTCATGGACCACAGTTGCACACAACGTGCACAATTAGCTGTGTTACACAGCTATGATCCATGAAGGTAGTTCATACATGCCAGGCCATGCCTCCCTAGAACAATATCCACTTCACATTTCTGAGAACTGTTTCTTTCCATCTCTTCCTTTGCACCAACTCAGGAAGGTATATCACTAGAATTAATATCTGACAAATGCCAGACTAACAGCATCTGAAATATGGACGTTATGCACCTTCTATAAGCATTTTGTTCCACAGGAACCCTGTGCAACCCTCAGTGGCCTCTTCTCCCAAGTAAGGGAGCACAAAGCATAGGAAGTTTTCACAAGAAGTTATGTCCATTATTTGAATCATCTTTACTGCAGCAGTCCCTGCTTCAGTGCCTGCTTGTTGAAGTGGCATTTTGCCTCACAGTAATGTCTCTCTTGCTTTCCTCTCACACCTTTCCCCCTCACCTTCTTTAATAGCACCTCTAAAGGAACGACAGCAGAAGCAGACAGAGCAGACCGAACTGAAATGTTTTAAGATCATCCTTTTAATATGACATCTTGTCACTACATATTACCACCACTATTTCTGTCTTCCCTTCCTTCTCCCTCCATGGCAGAGAAAACACAAAGGGATGTGTCGAAGTACACATACATGTGCACATTTGCATGAAGGCTGCCTGCACTGGAGAGTAGCTGCTCAGGAGTGGCAGTGATCCTACAGCAGAAGCAAGGGATCTTGGAGGATTTGTATTTCTTGCTCCTGGGACCCCAGCAGCCATTAAGCAGAGAGAAGGCCAGAGAGACCACTCCACTCTTGGAGTGCAGGGGGGACGTGGCATGGGTTGATCTGGAGAAGCTTTGGATTGGCAGCATCATACTTCCAACATTTCATGGATGAAAACCAGGATGTGTGTGACCAATCAACATCATAGTGTGGTCAGGATGGCAAAAGTTATTAATGAGAACACACAAGCTAGGACAGGCTGCAGCCATTTGCTTTAACCTGAGTCTCCAGGGAAGGGCAAGTTTCTGCCCTCTCCTCTCCCCTCCCCTCCCACCCCACTGCTGAGTTCACTGAGTGCCAATTGCGTTTGCACTTCGAACTCACTTTGCAGCAATTGAAATAATCCAAGGACAAAAGGCGAAAGCGGGAGGAGAAGAGAGAAAGTGGGACATTTTAACTGCAGCTGAAAAAAGGGGGAGAACAGAGAATTAATTGGGACTGTCCCTATTAACTTAGGACAGTTGGAGAGTATGCAAGATCCAAAGCAAGATCCAAAGTCATACCCCCAGCAAAGTTATGGTAGCACTGGAGTTGGCATTACAAATTCACCTCCCATTATTTCAGTGGGAAGAAGAGAAAATTTTTAAAAAGTACAGGAAGGGAGGCAAATGGCCCTCTTTCCTCACTTCTCTTCTGCTGGCAGGAGTCAGGTAGGGGTTTGAATACGTTGGATGCTCAGACTCTGCAAGTAGGATTGCTTTGCCTCTAAATAAAGTAGCTTTGGAAAGAAGAGGAGCAGCAGAACAAAGATGGAGCAGAGCAGAGTGAAACATTTAATTGTTTATCCACCTGCTTTTTCTCCACTCTGAGTTATTCCCACAAGTGGGCTTTGCTCAGCGGGCTCACAAAGCTCCAAGATCAAGGACAAAAACAACACTTGGAGCCCTGTTAATTTGGAACAGAAAAGCAGCAGGAAAGAAACAAAAGTTAAACATACACAGGCCCTTTCCACACGAGGCGAGGGAATCACTCCATGCCGTTACCTACCGTTTCTTCTGGGGTCCGAAGCAACGCGGACTGTCCCTGAAGCCCTTCCGCAGGGCTCCTCCTTGGTCCAGGGTGAATCGGAGCAGTGCAAGGTCTGTAGATCTGCACTGCTCCGGCTTCCAAAATGGCGGCTTCCGGCTTCCAAAATGGCGGCTTCCGTTTGGTCGTGGGTCCCGACCAACCGCTGAAGCTCACCACACCTAAAGCCCGCCCTCCACAGATTGCAGGCTCTCATTGGTGCGAGCCTGCGAATCTGCACGAGGGAGCAGGAACGCAATGGCGCGTTCCAGGAAAATAAAGACCTGTTTTTTGCGGTCTTTAGAAAACACGCTGGAGGACCACTTGGGGTCATTTTGGAGCGGACTGAGGTGCAGATCTCCGGTAAGTAGTCCGCTCCAAGGTGCAGACGACCTCCGTGAGAGGACGCACTGCCCCGTTCTAATTGCCTGGTGCGGAAAGGGCCACTGATTGCTACTTTTGTCTTCTAAATTTTCCCTTACCAAAGCTGCTTTTCCAAACATTTGCATGTAGCGTGCAATCGCTCTCTTAAAGAAAAGTGGCCTGAAACCAACACTGGGCCTTCTAACAGTTTCAGGGCCTGAGAAGACACACTGTTTGTTGTGCTTAAGCTTAATTGGAGAATGTGTTTGGTTGAACTTGGCTCACTTTCTGTCTATATGGGTTAGCAAAAGCACAAGAGGCCTTAGCTTAGTCCAGATTGCAAGGCTCTGAGGAAAAAAGGATTTTCTATCATGACATAAACTGGAGTATGTATAATTAAAGTAACAAAATCCATGCCAAAGGATTTTATACTAATATAGCTTTATACCGTAAAGTCTGCACAATATGTTTACATTGGCTTCTTTCCTGCTGAACAGTTTGCCTATGACTGTCATGATCTGTCAGTTTCTATTCCTTCGCAGGTCAGTGTTTTCTTTTAAAAGGACAGAACACCTTTAATCAAAAGAATCAATGGTGTACACACAAGAAGAGTTTTAACACTGTACAGTAGGGTCTCAGAGGTAAGTGTGCCCTCTTTTTGTTTTGTGCCTTCACATAGTTTTCAACTTATGGCGAACCTAAGCCAAACATATCTTTGAACTTTCTTGGCAAGATTTATTCAGAGAGGGTTTGCCTTTGCCTTTCTTTGAAGTTGAGAGAGTGTGACTAGCCAAAGTTCAGCCGGTGGGTTTCCATGGCTAAGTAGGGATTTGAACCCTGGTCTCCAGCATTGTAGTCCAACGTTCAAACTACACATCAGCTCATGCCAACTTTTATTTTAGCAGTAGCAATAGCAAGTGTATTTCTATACCACATATCAGCTAAGTGCTCTCTAAGCGGTTTACAGTGTGTTAGTTTCAGTGATATTGGACCCCATGATTGTGTCCAGAACACAGAACCTGAGAAATCAAGGAACATTGTTTAGAGGAATGCCAGCCCAGGGCAGGGAACAGGTAGGACTTGTTGAGATGAGGAAAGAACCAGGATGGAAACTGATTGATGAGGCAGTAACAAGGTGGAGTATTTTGTTTTACAGATTCTTGGTGGACAGGATAATTTCTATGACTGCCTCCATCTAGGCCACCAGAGTGCCCATGTGAAGCAGTCCAGATTCACAATGCAAGCTTCAACACATGCTGTGGCAGTTGTTTGTGTTTTTTTTTCCCCTCAAGGCAATACAGAAGGAGTGCTGGATTGTGGCTCCAGTTTGTACTATTCTCTACTCTTTCTCTTCCAGATAAATTGCTCTCTGCTAAGTTTCTTTCATTTCCTTGACATGTGGCTTTGCTCTGCTTCCGTTGAACCTACTTTGACAAGAAAGAGGAGGAGGGAGGCACTTTTTTAAAAAAAGTGTCATATCACCCCGTGGCTTTGATGCCAGAGACTGATTTCCTCATGCGTTCATTTGGCCACCCACTGGTTCCAATCAGCATAACTGAGGAGAAATGTCTTCATGTTTCAGCCAGTTTACCCCTTATGCTGCTGGTGCAGGCACAAGCCAGGGTGAACATGCCTGTTTGTGTGTGCCAGAATTAAAATGTGCCAAAACACTACAATTATCCAGTGGCCTGTAGGTTGGAAGAAAGAAGCATTTGGGGGGTTTGGAGCACCATGGTTAGCTGCCCAGATTGGGTGTAGGGAATGCAAGGAGAAAGCTGCCATGGCATGTGGAAAATTGGACAATGCCCTCCCTATTACCTTTTTGCATTGTCATTTCTGTTTCCCTCACTGATCATGCCTGTGGGTGAGGGAAGTCTTTTCCAAAGTCCTTTTTCAGTTGGATGTGGATATGTATCTAAGAAAGGAGCTGGACCCAAAATCTGCAGACAGGTTTATGTAGCACAGTGAGTGGAGTTTTCTGTTCTGTGTTTTTATTTTTATTTTTTTCATAAAGGAAAAATGCAAAGATAATGCATTTTAGGAAGCCCTCTCTGAGACTGTTTGATCCTGGTGGCTATTCCCTTGAAGGTTTCTGCCACAAGAATTACAACCATGGTCAACACTTCCATGGCACAGCACCAGGTTTTTGTAGTAATGCCTGAGTCAGCTGTTTCTGGAGGCTGATGCTGCCCATACTTGTCTGAGCAAGTTTGTAGATGAGGATCCACTGCAATGTTATGAAGCTGCCATGGCTTGAGTGTCAGGCAGCATTGAGAGAACATATAAAATGTTAATACTTTAGACTAGAGGGAGCAGCATGTGGCCTTCCAGGCATTGTTGAACCACAAATCCCATCAACAACTTAGGTGCACAGCTGCAATCCTCCAGATGTTTTTGACCTATAAATCTCAGCATCCTTAGCCAACATAGCCAATAGTGAGGGATTGTGGAAACTGCACATCCAAAAGATCAGGAGGGCCATAGTACCTGTGTGTGCCTTCATCTTATGTTGGTTTATGTCAAGTTATGGAGACCCCATGAATTCCATAGAGTTGTCTTAGGCAAGGAAAACTCAGCTGTGGTTTACCAGTGCCTTCTTCTGAAATATAGCCTATAGCACTTGGCATTTGTTATCAGTATTAACTCCCAGGGCTGTACTATCCAGGACTGACCCTGCTTAGCTTTCAAGGTCAGGTAGGATCTGGTGCCTTGAGGGTATTTAGGTGCTGTAGTTACACTGTTGTTTTTGTTTTTGTTGTTGTTGTGCCTTCAAGTTGTTTCTGACTTACGGCAACCTTAAGGTAAATGGGGGTTTCTGGGGCTGAGAGGGTGTAACACACCCAAAGTCACCCAATGGGTTTCCATAGCCAAGTGGGAAATCAAACCCTGGTCTCCAGGATTGTAGTCCATCACTCAAACCCATTTTAAGCCGTAAGTCTTTAAGTGGTGAGTCATGACTTTACATATGGTAGATTGCACTAGCACCATGAAAGATAAAAAAGAAAAAGACAAAGAAATGAATACAGAAATGTATGCTAGGATGTCTTGATTTCTCTGAATAGGTCTATCATGATGATTTTCTTGAAGTGTTGCCTGATGGGTCACAGTCAGGGATTTGACAAAAGAATGCTAATGGTTCTCAATGACTCTGGATGTTTTTCCTGAAAGGGCAATTTACCTGCTGGGGTGCAGTCTGGGACCTGGGCTTTGTGGGGGGGGGGGTTTGAGAGAAAGAGAGTGAGAGAAGCTTTTGAAATGTAAGTTTAAACAGCGAGAGCAAAAGCTGAAAGTTGACTGAAATGAAGCACCTTAGGGAGGAATTCCCACTGGAGACCTAGTGCAGAAGTACCAGCTGTGCTATTAACTTACAGAAATCTTGTTTACTTCCCACAGGCCCTGCGCATATATTTGTGAATAAAGCAAATATTACAAAGACACCCTGTGTCTTCTTGAGTGCTAAGGAAACTAAGCCATGTGGCAGGGCCCTTTGAGCATTTCATGATTCAGGGAAGTGGGGAGTGTTAAGCATGAATGTCAAGAAGACCGGAATTTCATTTGTTGTTGCTGCATGCCTTCAAGTCATTTCCAGCTTACGGCAACCCTAAGGTGTTTTCTCAGCAAGATTTATTCAAAGGAGGTTTGCTATTGCCTTCCTCAAAGGCTGACATGAGCCCTGGTCTCCTGGAATCTCAGTCCAGCACTTGAACCAATATACTACAGCATGCTTGCTCACTGGATTTTGTTCTTTTGGAACTAAACCACATGAGCTGATGAAAACAGAGCTTCCAAGCTGTATAAGGCTTTATAAGTTGACACCAGAACCCTGAATTGGCCCAGGAAAAGTGTTGGATTCCAGGCCAGAAAAGTTGTTTCAGGCTGAGACCTTCTGGTCTCCATCAGCAGTCTGGCTGCTACATTCTATGCTAAATGCTTTTTCCAAACTGTCCTCAAAGATAGCCCAGTTTACATTAAAACTGAAATAATTGGACCTGGCTGCTACCAGAGCATAAATCACTGAAGCTAGGTCAATGTCACTCAAAAGCAGTAGTCTGCAGATCAACACTGGTCTGCAAGCTATTAGCTGCTGGTCAGTGGCAAGTTTCCAGAGAACAGTTATAGTAAATGGGCATAAATATGGTACAAGTCCTTGACACATTGGGGAGAAACCCTGCTGGCACCCAACATCAGATAGCTTAACAAGCATTGTGCTTAGGTGATTCTTGATCATCTTAAGGCAAGGTTTCTCAACCTCTGATGCTCCAGCTGTTTTGTATTTCAGTTTCCAGAAGCCTCTGCCACTATGACCAGTGATGATATCTTTTTGGGAGCTAAAGACCAAAACATCTGGAGAACCAAAGGCTGAGAACCTGTGATCCAGGGAAGTGGCTTGGTCAGTAGCCGAAACTGATAGAAGGTACTTTGTGCTACTGAACCCACTTCTGCCCCATGTGACAGCAGTGATCCATGAGAAAATGAAAGGTACAAACCTGATCATTTTGGTGAGCAGAGAGATCAACTCTATCCAGAAGACATTGAAAACCACTGATCAGTTCAGAAGAAGCATCAACTAACAGCATCTCATGAGCTTTGCTGCTGGCCCTCATCTGGTTCGTTGTTGTGGCCAGACATTGATTCAGCACACCTACGGCTCACCTGCTGAAGATAAATAAGTGAAGTAGCATTGCATGTCATCAACATACTGGTGACAATGCACTCTTAATGCTCTGAATGACCTCTACTCAGTGACATCCTATTGAAGATAGGGTAAGTTCACTGTGAAAAAAGTGAACTAAGGTTAAAGTCAGAGTTTGGAAGTAATGAGCTACCTGTAAGTTGTAACTCTTTTTGTGTAACAAAGCTAAATTGCAAAAGCAACAAGACGAGAGCAAAGTTACTTTATTCCCACAGAAGGTGATTTTGAAATCAGATATAATCCAGAAGGTGCACTTACCTGTGCTACAAGTTTTAACTGACCATGAAATAATGAGATCAGAACAAACAATGTGCCAGGAGACTTCTGGGAGGCTAGACTTGAGGTATTGTGTTAAAAAAAAAAAAAGGTAAAGGTTACTTCTGATGGTGTCAACTTCCTGGCCCCCAAGAAAATTCTGCTTCATTACAGGTTGCCTTAGAGAAAGTCAGACTCACTGATACCTAGCTCACTCTCTAGAGTTTGATACTGAAGCCATTCTCAGCCCCACCAGATGACGCTCAAGGATCAAAATTAGTAAAATTTGTCCTAAGAGATACCCGCTTCAAAGTTTTGCTGCAATTGCCTGGCCGAGGCCACCTGCTGAGTGGAGGACCACTGCTCTACTTGCATGGTGCTACTGCTGAATATAAGGGTTAATTTATTCCCCTCCTGTTCCAAAAGCAACCATGGCTCTAAGAGTATTCAAAATAAGTACTATATATAAAGGTAACACAAGTGTGGGGATATGGTCATAACCAAGAGCTTGGAAAAATTATTTTGGGGGCTACAGTTCCCAGAATCCACCACCAAAGCTATAGTCCAAAAAAGTAGCTTTCCCCAGCTTGTCTCCACCATCTCCATCTGTCTGGTTATGGTAGAACTGTAGGGTGTATTTTCTCTTTGGATGAGATAAAAAAGATACTGCAAGGGGAAAATTACCAGAGAGAGAGAGAGAGAGAGAAGGAAAAAAAGAAGAAGGAAGGAAGGAAGGAAGGAAGGAAGGAAGGAAGGAAGGAAGGAAGGAAGGAAGGAAGCATTGCCTAACATTATTGAATAGTAACTACTGTAGTACTCAGTGCCATTCCATCTGACAGAAGAGATTTTCCCACCGGATGTACCCTCCAGACTACAATGCTGAGTTTTTATATGAAGTGTGTTTGTTTCTGCTGTTCCCAATGACTATAATGGGTGAGTCAATCACTTGTCAGAGAGAGCTCATTACAGCTGGTGTACACAAGAAAAGGGTAGGCACTAGCATGCTGTTCTCGGCAGGGTATGTGGCCTGGGAGAACTTAACTCCTTTATTGGCTCTGTGTGTTGGCATTCTGTGTTTGGATAATGATGAAAGATGTGTGACTGCTGGCATACAACGGCTGTTCAGGAAGAGAGCTGGCCTGCCCGTTCATGGGATGGTCCTCTGTCTCTTATGTAGCCTTATAATAGAGGGCTCGCTGGAAACTCTGGAGAGGAGCCATACCTGTAACAGTCACTCTAGGTGGTAAACATGTGTATATTGAATTCAGAATCTGGCCCCAGAACCTGAATGGTACAAGGAGGGAATGAACAGAAAGATGGATGTATTGGATGACTGGGACTGATCTCTCATTGACTGAATGGGACTTAACCTTCTGCAAATTTTACCTGGGTAACAACAAAAATAGCAGCCAGCAGCAATAAAATCCATCACTGAGTTTCTTGGCAAGGCCAGAACTTTGAAAAGGTACTTTTGGGGGCTATAATTCCCAGAAAGTCCCAGTCGGAAGGGAGTTCTGAGGGGTGTGTTCAGCCAAATGCACCACACTATCTCCTGAGTTGCACTGGTTCTCTTAAGAAGAATGTGTTAACAATTCCTTAGGAACTTCTGGGCAAACAGTAGAGGTTTGAATCAACATAACCATTGCTTATTACACAACATGAACTAAATTGGCTTACATAGTGCCAGGACATTGTCAGCAGGTTATGTGAATGGCCAGTGTTGAATAATGCCGTTGGCACAGGGAGCCATTCCTGCACTTAATTTCCTTCTGACTTCACTGTCTAGAATCCCACACTGCAACCACATGTACTGCATCTATACATTTGAAACACATACTGGATCCAGAGACATTGTAGTTTGCTTTGTCAGAACAAGGATAAGGGATCAACTAATTCAGAAAAATTATGACAAAAAATTAAGAATGGGAGAAAAAATGATTAAAATATTCAAAGATATCCCATATGACATCTTAAAAAGGAGACAGGATTATAAACCCTTAACGGGCAAATCTACAATCGATCAGTGCTTCACCCTTCACCATGTAATTCAAAAATATTCCCAAAAAGGTAGAAAAGAACTTTTCACTGCTTTTGTGGACCTCAGCTCTGCTTTTGATCTTATTGATAGAAATCGCCTTTGGCAAAAGTTAGCTGACACTAATATCGACAGAAGACTGCTTTTTCTAATCCAGTTGTTACATGCTAATACCTTCCTTAGGGTTAGACTTGGAGCAAATGGACTTTTGTCTGATAATATCCCTACAGATAGAGGAGTTCGTCAGGGATGCCTTCTGGCGCCCTTTTTATTTAATTTTTATATAAACAATATTGTCAGAGAGATGAGTGGCCCAGAATGTTTTCCAGTTTCCATTCAAGATGTTAAACTCTCGATTCTCCTATATGCCGATGACATAGTTTTGATCGCTACCACTCTGATTGGGATGCGGAGACTACTAAAGAAGTTGAGTGCTTTTTGTTTAAAAGAGCAATTAATAGTAAATCATACTAAAACCAAAGTGGTGGTTTTTGGGAAGAAGAAAAAATCACATAGTTGGAGACTTAATGGAAACTCCATAGAACAGCAAACTTATTTTAAATATCTGGGTTTGGGTTTTAACTCAAAACTGTCATGGAAAACGCATTTCCAGGCAGTTAAGCTGAAAGCCTCTCATTCTATTAATTCTCTACTGAGATTTCATAAATTTTACGGGGAGAATTTGGTTGCTCCCACTGTTGAGGTCTTCCAAAAGAAAATTGTTCCCCAATTATTGTATGGTGCGGAGATCTGGGGATATGATAACTCTTTTCCTTTAGAAACAGTTCAGAATGCTTTTTTGAAATCTTTGTTGACCGCCCCAAAAGGTACCCCTGCTTCTATCTTAAAAGCGGAAACTGGGTTAGCCTTTTTACAAGCTGGAGTACAGGTGGCTTTAGCTTTATATTGGCTGAAGCTGGCCAGTATGAACGACAATAGGCTTCCCAGAAAATGCTTTCTAGAGCAATTACAGTTCCCCTTCCAAAATTCGTGGATACATTCCATAAGGCCTATACTCCTCTATTTTGAGATCAATTTAGAAGCCTTACCCACCTATTCTTCCAAAAAAATTTAACAACTGGTTAAAAAAAAAATCTACCTCGCTTCTAAATGGGGTGACCTACATTTGCTCTCCCGAACAGCAAATTCCTTATGGTACCCATTACATAAAACATATTTTGGAATGGAGCAATATCTTTTAAACCTTACCTTCGCTCCACTTAGAAAAGCATTCACAGCTTTACGCTTTCAGTGTATGCCATCTGCCTATTTGAAGGGAAGATATGATAATATCCCTGTCCACCAAAAACTCTGCATCTGTGAGAACGGGGATGTAGAGGACATCCAGCATTACCTTTTATATTGCCCTCTATATACATCTCCCAGGCAAAAGTTCCTTAATTGCTTCCTCCACTCCTCTCCCCTTTCCAATAGACCACCTCTTGAGCAGATTTGTGGACTATTAGCTGATAACGACCCCTATGTCACTGTTATGGTTGCAAATTTTGCTTTAGCTGCAAGTAAGATAAGATCTAGATATCAAAACTATCCCCACAAATAATACAGAGGTGATAAAAGTAATTGATCCTGGTCTTATAGAATACATAAGTGTAATTTTAAATTGTATATTTTATATAATATGATATAATTTTATATTGAATTTTACATTGGACTATATTATATCATCTTAGAGACATATTTTATATTTTATATTGCTCCGATTTTTTAAAATCATTACATTGATTGTTTATTCCTTATACATTGTTCTTGTATGTTAGCTTTTATATGAGTCTCTTACCATTTGTAATGTCTTATTCTGTTATTTAGATGTATTTTGTCTGACTATGGTGAGTTGCAATGGCTTTTAGCTGAGCAATAAAGATTTATTCAATTTATTCAAACTATAAACCCTTAACGATACTATTGCAAAGGCACAAAATAATGTACAAATGGGAAAGGATAGAAGGGATATCCTTTACCCACAAACAAAGAAGATACAGAATAACCAACATAATACGTGCCAGAGAAGTGTTTGAAAAGCTTAAAAGAGAGTTAGAACTACGGAATGAGAGGAACAACAATGGAAGAGGCAAGGGTGAAGAAGATAAGGAACAAGAACAACATCAAGAAGAAAGGAACCTAGATAATAACCCCAATGTAGATGAAGAAGAACAAGAAATAGCGTCCGGAAGCGAAGAGTTAGATCCAATATCAGAAGAAAAAGAACAAAAAGAACTAGAATTAGAATTATAAGACTTGTACGTAGAAGAAGAGGAGATATAGAAAAGAAGAAAGACTTTCAATGAGAAAAGGATGACCATCAAAATTATATCTTGGAACGTAAAAGGAATTAACTCGAATTATAAAAGAAGACAAATCTTTCATTATGTTGAAAAGGCGAAAGTGGACGTAATATGCCTACAGGAAACCAAAATCAGAGACAAAGACACCAAATATTTACGGAACCCAAAACTCAGAATATGCTACGCATCTGCCTCGCAGAAAAAAAAGAAGGGAGTAGTACTCTATGTAAACCGTAACCTCCCATCAGAATTGAAATTTCAGGATACATCCGGATATTACGTTGGAGTGGAGGTGCAGCTCCAAGAGACTAAGGTTCTAATAGTAGGAGTATACTCCCCAACGGAAGATAAAAGCAACTTTTACCAGAAACTATTAGAACAACTCTTAAATTACTCTAAAGAAACAAACCAAGACAACTTTCTACTTTGTGGGGATCTGAATGGAGTACTGGATACTAAAGAGGACAGATCGGGAAGCAAATTAGACCGTAAACACCAAGGAAAACTTCCTAAATCTTTTTTCAAATTAATGGAACTCATGACACTACAAGATGTGTCAAGGACAAAGTATGGACATTCTAAAGGATTTACTTACTATTCGGAAACCCATAAATCAATGTCGAGAATTGGCATGTTTCTGATCTCTAAAGCTATACAAAACCAAGTAGACAATATGGAGATTCTCCCCAGAATACATTCCGATCACAACCCAATCCAATTAGAGTTCAAAACATTAAAAAGAACTAGAAGATGGAGGTTGAATGACTATATATTTCAAAGTCTGAGCTACTTGGAAAAGATCAGAGAAACCATAAGAAATTACTTTAAAGAAAACATGACAAATGATGTTAAATTGAGAACTATTTGGGATGCAAGCAAGGTAGTAATGCGGGGACATTTCATTCAATGGGGAACGGAAATGAAGAAAACGAGACAAGTAAAACATCAAGAAATAATGCTAAAAATAAAACAACGTGAAGAGCAACTAAGGTTATACCCAACAGATACAAATATAAGAACGGAACTGAAGATGCTTCAAGAACAGTTGAAATCAGAACATCAATGGGAACTTAATAAGAACCTAAAGAGAATTAAACAAAGATTTTTCGAACAGGCTAATAAGCCTGGTAAATGGCTAGCTTATAAATTGAGGAAAGAAAGAGAAAGGAGTCTGATCACAGAAGTAAACATAGACGATAACAGATCAAGAAACTATTAAACAAACTCTCCTCAGATACTATAGGGAATTATATAATGCAAAAGATAGAAAGATACAGAAAAAGATATTGGATTTCTTGGAGAAACAAAGGATACCAAAATTAACAGAAGATCAACAGAAAATACTAAATGCTAAAATAACAACAACAGAGATAGCAGAAGCAATTAAGAAACTTAATTCGGCAAAAGCGCCAGGACCGGATGGGTTTTCAGCTGCGTATTATAAGAATTTGCAAGGAGAGCTGGTTCCATACATGCTGGAACTATTCACTGAAATCATAGAAGGAGGGCGACCAAATTCCTGGAGTGAAGCTTGCATTACACTTTTACTGAAAGAAGGGAGAGATCCAAAAGAACCAGGCAACTACAGACCGATTTCACTGCTGAACGTCGATTATAAGATCTTTATGAGTATTCTGGCGGACAGAACAAAGAAGATTTTACAAGAAATCATAGAGGAAGAACAAAATGGATTTTTGCCAAATAGACAATTAAGAAACAACATAAGAACAATTTTGAACGTTATAGAGTACTATGAGAGAAATAACGAGAAAAAGCTAGCCTTGATTTTTATCGATGCCGAGAAGGCATTCGATAACTTGAGATGGAACTTTATGTTTAATGTATTGGCAAAAATGAATTTTGGAGATACATATATAAAATGGATTAAAGAAATATACAAAGATCAAGTTGCTACTTTAATCATAAATGAGGAAAAAACGAAAAACTTCGAAATTAAAAAGGGCACAAGGCAAGGATGCCCCCGTCGCCTTTACTATTTATAATAACAATTGAAATATTAATAAAGATGATAAAGGGAGACCCTGAACTGAAGGGATGTAAAGTAAAGAGCCATGAATACAAGTAAAAGCATACGCCGACCACTTAGCGATCATCCTAGAGGACCCAAATTCAAGTATAGACAAACTTTTAGATAAGCTGAACCAATTCGGTGAGCTAGCAGGATTTAGAATTAATAGGGAGAAAACAAAAATTTTGACCAAAAACATGAGATTGGAAGAAGAAAGTACATTGGTTCAAAACACAGGCTTTAAACTAGAAAAGAAAGTTAAATATTTGGGAATTTGGATAGCCAAAAGAAACAATGAACTATACGATAACAATTACAAAAATACGTGGAAAGAAATTAAGAAATCACTAAATAATTGGAATCAGCTCCAACTGTCGTTACTTGGAAGGATAGCAACAATTAAAATGAATGTGTTGCCAAAACTAAATTTCCTGTTTCAAAACCTACCTGTAATCACAAATGAGAAACCATTTAAAGAATGGCACAGAGAAATTTCTAAATTTATCTGGGACAAAAAGAGGCCAAGAGTAAGATGGAAATTCCTAACAGAGAAGGAAAAAGGAGGTTTTGGACTTCCTGATCTGAAAATATACTATCAAGCAAACTCCCTGATCTGGGTTAAAGAATGGTTAACACTATAAAATGAAAAAATACTAAACTTGGAAGGAGCTGGATTGCAAATGGGATGGCATGCGTATGTATGGTACAATAAGCATAAAGTAGATAAAGAATTCCAGAATCATTATCTAAGGAAAGCCTTACTAGTAAATTGGCAAAAATTCAAGAAAAAATACTACAGAAAAATTCCATTATGGATTTCTCCTCATGAGGCATTTTACAGTAGATGGCGAGAACCACAAGAGAAAATGATAAGGTATCAAAATATGATAACTGTTGGGAAGAATCAAGAAACGAGATTAAAAATTAGAGACGAATTAGAATACGAAGGGTTTAAATGTTCATGGTTTCTATACAGACAACTTAAAGAAAGATACAACATGGATAAGAAATTAGAGGGCTTTCAAACAGATGAAAATGATAAACAGCTTGAAAACATACTATTTAAACAACAGAAACAACTGACCTCTAAACTACATAAACTACAAATAGAGAGAGAATTAGAAATGGAACAGATAAAACCCTCGATGATTGCATGGGCGCAGAACATAGGCCATGTGATCCAACTGGAACATTGGGAGAGGAGCTGGTCAGAAACACAAAAATTTATGGCAGCCCAGAGTTTGAAGGAAAACTATTTAAAGATGTTATATAGATGGCACCTCGACCCTGTGAAAATTAATAAGATATATAAAACAAGAGAGAACAAATGCTGGAAATGTGGCCGAGAAAATGGGACCTACTATCATGTATGGTGGACCTGCGACAAAGCTAAAACATATTGGAAAAGAATACAAGAAACAATTTCAGAAGCATTACAGATAAACATTCCATTGATACCTGAAATATTTCTTTTGAACATAACACAGAAAATTGATAAAGAGCAAAGAAAGAAGCTTTGGAGAATAATTCTTTATATGATCACAGCTGCCAGAATGGAATTCGCACAAAAGTGGAAAAATAATCAGGTCCCACAAATAGGAGAATGGAAAGTTAAGGTTTTAGAATACAGAGAAATGGACAGATTAACCTCTATAATACAGGGAAAAAATCAAGAAGCAAATGACGCAGAATGGAGGCAAGTAGAAGTGTTTTTCCTTCCAACATAGAGAAGAATATAGGAAAATGTAACCTGAAGTTCAGGTATATAAAATAATAACATAAGGTACGGGTGAGATTAAATTAAGAGATGGCATGCAAAGTTGAGAAGGGAGGGTAACGAAAGAGAAACACGATTGCGACCAGAAAGAATTAACTCTAGGGGAGTAAGGAAGTGGAATATAATGTAAATCAGATATGAAATATTTAAATGCCATATCGTATGGAGAAAGATGGATAGGAGTTGGAAGCTTTATAAAGGCATAATGTACATTAGGATATCTATATATTATCATATAATATTACATATTATTATTATATATGTATATATGACCATATACTATTACTATTCATACACCGTTTCTATTAATTTTATATATATATTTATTGACTATTGCAATTCGTAGACGAAAATTGTGAAAATTGTTGTAATAAATATAATTAAAAAAAAAAAGAAACACATACTGGATAACATTCCATTCATCTGAGGAAGTAGGCCACAGGCCATGGAGCCACATGCCCAAATAAACGTGTTAGGCTTGAAGATGCCATACATTGTTTTCCCAGAACCTCCATTCTTCTAGCGGAAATCCAGTGAGTACCGAGCAGAGGGATTAAGATGATGCATTTCTCTAAATTCAGACTGTGCCAGCTAAGTGCTTTGGCAGCCGTGGCTTTCTGTCTTACCATGAAGTGCCTGACATCAGCTTTCAGGCAGTGTGCTAGAATTACGCATCACAAAGAGGAACCAACACCATCCATTCCCTTAAACTTGGCAGGGGCTGGGAGGCATCTGTGTTGTCCTTTTCCCCCAGCATTCAAAAGGACGGATTCTTCAAAGAACAATCCTTTGCGCAGCACTGTACACAGCTGGTCCTCTTGCATTCTGTTGTTTGGAGAGATGAAAAGTACAGCTGGGGTTCCTTTCTTGCCATGGAAATTAGAGGGGTGGAAATCCACCACCTGTGGATCTGCTGATAAGGCAACGTTGTCTCGTTTGCATTGTTCAGAGAACTCCCCAAGTTGTAGAGTGTTTCTTTTCAACATCCAACTTTGTTTCAGTCCCTTCCAGTGTGAAAGGGTTCTGTTTTTTGAAGGGAACTAAGAATTTCCATGGCAGGCACCTAATCAAATTCTACATGTCCACAGCTATGTCAGACACAGCTGCAGAAACGAGATTGCCCCCTTTCAAAGTCAATCCTGCTCAGCAATACAGCCTCCCTTTCCTCCATTCGCCCTCTTGCAACGGGCTCAGCTATTTTGACATTTCTGGCTGTGAATCCTGCCCTCAGCAAATGCATTTTGATGCCGATACAAGGCCTCTTGGCTGCCAGTGCTTGTACCCATCTGTTCAAATGGCTTGCTGCCCATACACAAGATGGTATACTATTTTTACCAGAGCAGAGGTGCCAAATGGACCAGATGTTCTCAGCCGCAGAGTGAAATGGAATCGTTTGGGAGTTTTATGAAGTACTAACTCACTGGGGCTGTGCCAGAAAGAAGCCCTTCTACTTACATGCCAATTCAATCCACCATAATCCCATCACCAGTTATACCACCTCCAACGTTTAAAACACTCTATTACAATTGCACTTGCTAGAATATGTCACTGGAATCCTGTACCATCTTTGACTTAATGTCACTTTATGTATACTTAGCTGTGTAGCAAAGGTGCTAAGAAACCCTGTTAGTGAATGGCGAAGACGCATATCAGGAGAGTGTCAAAAGTGTTCAAAGCATTTTAATGCCCGATGTACAATGAGACCACCACTTTGCTGGTTTTGTTAGGTAGTAATGTAACAGCAGCTTTCTACTGGATACAGGCATTATGAAACTGCCCAATTCTAATTCTTGCATACATAAGTCCACTTATGGAAAAGTAACTTCTGTACAAGATTCTGGTCTGTATTCCTAGTAGGCAACCACATTGTGATAACAAATTAATATGACAAAGCAATGAACAAACTGATGTTTCTCTATGCCACATATGTCAAAGAAAAGGCCCGCAGGCCAAATCTGGCCTGCCAGGCCATTTCATGTGACCCTTGTGTCTCCCCTGCAGCTATCGCACTCTCCCTTCCTGGCGAGCTCAATCCCTACATTGCAGGCCCCTGGCTGCTGGTATTCTGAAGCGGGGCCCAGCAGCCAGCACTCACAATCTACTTCTACTTCTGACTGCTCCTCCGTCCAAGTCTCATCATCAGAGCGTTGCTGTGGGTTACCATGGCAACGCTCTGTGCAGCTCTTGAGATAGTGGACTGCACTGGTTATGAGCAAACAAGGTGGATTCTGTAGTAAATTTCCCCTCCCCACCCACTTCCTTAAAAGAAATCAAGACTTTTCTGTGAAAAGCAGAGGAAAACAAATTTTAGCTGTGTATGGCCTATGCTAGTGTTGGCATACAAGCAACTCTTTTCAGTTTCTAAGGCAGAGTTTATATCTGGCTTTATCAAACTAACACAGAAAGTCTAATAATCAGATTCAGTTCCCCAACAGATACTATAACATAATAGGTACATGAACAAATCCAGGTTGGGAAGGTTTTTCCCCCGGTAGGTGATCAACAAGTGGGAGATTGCTATCTCTTTGTTTTTAAAATGCAAGGGAACAAGGCCTATTGAAAGCTGTTTAACAGGGTGTGGGGATTCATATTGCTCTTGATGTTTTTCAGCCAAATTCCATCACTCACCTACACATAAACCCAGAGCTTGGAAAAATTACTTTGGGGGAATCTGGGAGGTAGAGTCCAAAAGAGTAACTTTTCCAGGTCTTGCTGAGACTTCATCTGTCCCACATGCATTGCAAAGTAACTGTTAACCAAAGTTTCAAATGGCTCCACTGTGTTCCACTTGTTTGTTTTACAGACACTGCAAGCTATCTTGACATCAGAAGAATGCCTTCTATTCTGTCAGTTTGCCTGGAAAGCCGTCTGTATCTGTTTCAGTGCATTTCATAGGGAACAAATGAAAGGACACACTGTATGCTCAGGAAAGTAGATAGAGTTTTGATCCCACGCGTGCATTTTCTTCATGACTACTCTGGCCTTCATGGCGTCCAGGTTAACATCTCAGATGCAGGACTCAGGTTGTAACTGTGGGACAAAAAGCAACTCAAAGACACTGGAATTCTCCTTTGGTTGTTTTCTCCTTACAACACAAGCTTCTGGTGGTATTAAAACTCACAGAAAGTGCTGTGTATATGTGCCTTCTAGTCACTCATCAAGTTATGGCAACACCATGGATCTCATAGGGCTTTCTTAGGCAAGCACTATGATTGTTCCTCAAAATACTGCACCTGTCTTCACCATTATCAGAGCAGCTGGAGGCAGATAGACTGAACCCTCCAACAGCAAAACCCAGAGTCCCATCACGTTCCCAGAGATGGGAAGCCCTTCAAAGGCATTTTACAGAGTTCATACATAGCTCTGTCCATGGCTGATTCCTTCTCTCTCTGCAAACTCTTAGGCCATTTATACACTAGACTGTTATAGTGCTATTATTCCGCTTTCGACATCCTATGGAATCCTGGGGTTTGGAGTTTAGGGAGGGGCCTTTGAGGCCCCTCCCTAAACTGCAAACCCCAGGATTCCATAGGATATTGAAAGCAGAATAATAGCACTATAACAGTCTAGTGCAGAAATGGCCTTACTTGAAGTCTACCTCCTTTTAAGTGATGGCTGGTGGTTTCAAGGTCAGTGAGGAGGTGAATCCTCCCTTGGTTTTAGACCCAAATTTAAAGGAACTATCCAAAGTACTGAAACTGTTTTGGACCTAGGGTTTAGCATGCTGGATAACTTCTTTAAAGTTCAGACTAAAGCCCAGAGTGGATTCATGCCCCACTGTCACTGGAATCACTACTGTATGGAAAGCCCTTTCTCTTATTTCAATTGGAAATTCATTAAAAACTGAACATTAAAAAAAAAATCATTCTCCTGACACTTCCACCATTCAAATTGTTTCTCATTACCTCTAACTCATGTTTGCTTTCACATATAGGTGGGCTGTTAAGGGAAGGAACAAATATGGCAGACATTTCTCAGACATCCCTCCCATCCTTTTGTTGTGAGAAACTGTAATGGATTGCAAAGAAACAAACAAGAGTAACACTGCAGGGGATAATCCAATAATGTTGCCTTTCCATTCATAGGGAAGCGGATGTGTTTTGTTTCCTTCCAAGTAGTTCTCCAGCCGTGTTACCCCAGTGGGCTCCACACAAGTGAATGAATCAGGTTGGTGTTTCAAAGACTGACCTGCTTCTAGTCTTTGTTCCTGCAGCTCACTCCTTTGTTTTCTGCCAGACAGCCAGCTTCAAAAGTCTTATTTTCCTCTCTTGCAGTTGTAGTCTTGCGGAATGACTGGTGTCAAATGTTACCTCGCTGCCTTTAAGAAGGTTCATGAAGCTTGCCTAAGGAGCCTTCCTTCTCTACAGAAAACACACCACCATGCGTTAACAGAGACAATGAAAATGGCGGAGGGGAGCAGCTCTCCCCCAGGAGGGAATCGTACCACTTTGGAGGCTGACAGCCAAGTACACTGGTTTCCTGTGTTTATGAAAATAAAGAAAACACAGTCACTTCTTTTAATTTCATGGGGAGGTTAAGCTGAGCAATGCAGAGTTTTCATATGGGACATGGGGAACGATGGTGGGGAGAGAATATTGGCTCATGCGTTTTGCATAATGATTGGCAAATTATCAGATCACCCCTCCAAAATTTCACAAATGCCTGCCTGCTGGCCAAATGTGATAAAAATGCAGGTTTTACTCCCCGGAGCCCCAGAGAGACAGTTTAACAGAGTTCAGAATCATTGGAAGTGGCTCACTACTGCTCTGCATAAGCACTGAGCTGTTTAATTAGAATTGCACAGATGCAGTTGACTTGTCAAGTCAATCACAGGAATCAGTATGGT
Organism: Cyclura pinguis; assembly: GCA_030412105.1. NCBI lineage: Eukaryota > Metazoa > Chordata > Lepidosauria > Squamata > Iguanidae > Cyclura > Cyclura pinguis. Next base: position 59,904,851 of record CM059600.1, on the reverse strand, counting down.
TGTCACCACGTTCCGCACAGGATGTTTTGCTCAATTCAGCAAAGCATACGCTTAGTTTATTGGGATTCAGGCAGGATTCGACTGCACAGAGGCTAAAGGAAGTAGGAATGGGGTCAGTGCCAGATGGAGTGATGAAAGAAATTAATGATAAATTGCAGAGGGAACATCCATTCAGGTAGCAGTAGACCCAGGAGAAAATAGATTGAAACTTCTGGAACTACAGCCTGAAACACTCCTCTAGCCAGGAGGTGCAACCACTGTTTCCTTGGGAGTAAAGGCTTACTTATAAGCAAGGTCTTACTCAAAGAGAAGGCATGTGGAATAGGATGTTGGGATGTCCAGGACTGCTCTGTATGAAAAGAAGATGGGAAGCAGGGTAAATGCTTTCACACACACCCCTCAAAAAAGACATCAGCTTGCAAAAAAATAAAACATGAGAATGTACATATACAGATGCAAAATTAGAAAACATTTGTATACCATGGCTACCATACCTGTAATAGACATAGATGAGAAACCAAATTGTTTGGGATAACCAAGAACCTCACATGGCTCTGTTTTTGTGCACAAAGATCGATTGCCCAAGTGAGTCTGCAGAACATAATAGGCCAACGCCTGTTCTGACTTCCATGCTTGAACAAGAGCTTCTGAACTGGGACAGCTATCTGTGGTTATAGATGCAGACACCAATGTTCATACTTGCTCAGCTTATATATTTGTGTTTTTAAATATTCAGCACTCAAATATTTAAAAAAGCGTCTTTTCAACCAAAGGAAATGAAATCCACTGTTTTCATGCCTGCCTCCTCCTTGGGGAAGTATACACCACAGCTGTTTCTTAGCATGACAAAATCTGACCACCTTGTGACTGCCAACACTTTTATTAGCTTTACAGGCTACAGACAGGTGACTGGTTTGGGTCCCTTTACATTTGTGTCATGGAGCAAAAGTGACAGGGAAAGATCCATGCTGCAGCCAGCACAATCCGAGTTGAAGATTAATGGCCAAGAACTGGACATGGAGGGATGGTCAGGCATTTCAGGAAGTGGCACCTGAGCACAGTCAGACAAATACCGAGACACACTGTTCTTGCTAATAAGTTCTTCTGGGATTTGAGTCTCAGATTGACAAATTGCTGCAGAATGACATTTCTGTTGTTGGTAAGTGTCCCTTGGCTTTAGCCACTGGTTTGAGTAAATTATCCCCAGATTAGGCCCCTCTGACTGGTTACTGGTTTCAGGATCCAGGACTGGCATTTCGTGCTGGACTATCTGCCAGACTAATTATACAAACCGGACTGTTGGAGATTATCTTAATGGACATGGAAAGTGGTCAGATATTTTCTCTTTGTTCAGAAGATTAATAAAAGTAAGGAAACACAGGCAGAGATTTCTAGAAGTGGACTTGTCTCTTCTTCTTCCACTCTCTCATCCTTCTGTTTCTCAGATGATGAAGCCATCAAGACTTGGAAAAATGAACATGTCACTCTGATGCTATCCGTAACTGAACAGTGGGACCCAATGAGAATTCTCACTGCTTGAGGAGCTGGAGCATGAAACATTTTTGCTATCCATCTATCTGTAGGTGACAGCACTTAAGTCCCTCTCTGACAAAGACTACACTGTTCTTGGCCCATTGCTGTGTCCCAGCTGTGCAGCTAGAGACCAAACAGGAAGCAGAAATGGAAGCTCCCCACAAACCAAAAGAAGGATATCACCAAGCCACTCCATCCACCCAGTTCTTCCTCCCAATTACTTCCCTAAATTTATCTCTGTGATTCACTTCCAGTTCCCTCTCTAGGATTACATCTATGGTCTTCTTGCAGACAGAAGGCACAGACTATACGGATTTACAAATGGTGTAACATCCCCTATTTTCACTACAATAAGTTCCTGTGTTGTGTTGCGGGAATGAGAGGAGTAACCTTGCATGCTTTTGTAGAATTTTTACTCTTAATGTGATGGTTACATTATAAGCCTATCTTCATGCAAAGAATGCTCAAAATAGCAAATAGGGAGCTTCACCTCCTGTAGTTTTGTCTTTACGTGCTCCTTAGCAGCTAACATGAAGTTCCACTTTTGACTTTAGGTGCTGCCCTGCAGGGTAGAATTTCAACACTCTGGAGCCACTACTAACAGCCTCTGGGTAGCATCTTCTTGTGGGCACACTGGATGAGTTCATCAGAGGGCAACTGATCACCCCGTGGTTCTGTAGTTGCAATGCCATCACCCATGGATAGTCAGCATGAAGATAGCTTCAGCCATGTCAGATTGGTGCAATTTCTCCTCCCATCTCCTGCAGTACTGAAAGCTCAGGCAGTTCCTCATAACCCTCGGCCAGTTACGCTGAAGATATTTAATTCAGTTAGACATTTCTTGATGCTTCTCTTATGTGAAAAATGGAGGGATGCTCTCTCTCCCCTTGCAATAGTATCCAGTGGGAGGTAGAACATTTCCCCACTACTTCTATTCTCATTACAAGAGAAAGATCAATAACGCAGAGATTTAGTGACAACCTATTTTTCAATCCGATGTGCTTTTCCTGCTTTCCCCCTCCATCTCCTGCAACAGCTGGTTTAGAAATAAAAGACAGCTGTCCCATTTTTCAATAAGTACCTGCCATATCAACCCCCTGCTCAGGGGAGGTGAACCTTGTAAAATAGCCAAAGTTGTCTCTTCCTAGTTCTATACCTTGTGAGCGCATCTACAAAACAATTGTGGCAGTAATTGAGTACCTGATGGCCCTGCTTATTGACCCATGTTATAAAACTCCCCTCACTGCTTTGTGACCACTGCTGTTCTTCTCTCTGCATGTTGATCCACATTTTATACTTAATTTGCAAATTCATTAGGAGGGACATACAATGCTGTTTCATGAGCTAGTATAATCCTTCTGGTTGGATCCCCAAGACATCACCTTTAGAAAATTAAAAGGATTGCCTAGAAGCTGGGATAATTAGGAGGTTTGGATGAATATTAATAAAATAAAGAGCTGGACTCAGCCATATAATCAAATAAATGAGCTCAAGGGTCGTGGATTTAAAATCTACAGCCAGAGGCAATAGTCTCTAAATTTTACCCCATAAAGAAAAACTTATATAAATAAGCTAAAACCAATGTTAAAGAAGGATTATCATTCTCTTTATTGAATCCAAGTGAACAAGCAGTCAGATTTAAATGGAGAGCAAAACCTACTGCTGGCCTAGCCTCTGTCATCTCAGGGTCATGTACCTGAGCAGTTGGTGGTGGCCAAAACCCTTAGAAAGCCAATAATTGAGCCTGCTGTTGACCCCAAATGCTAAACCCACCAATCCTCTCAGTACTGAATAGTTAACTTTGCCGTATTACCCAGTTGGCTGGATTTCACTCAGTTTCTTGGCATGCCACCCAGTGCCCGTTTGGCCCATCATTTGGTGCAGATTTAAAATCTTCATTTAGAAACAAAAGGAAGTCCTTGTAAAGGAGTGGATTTGCATGCCAAAATGTGCATTTACTCTTCTGTCCAATTGTTTTGCAGAAAAGAAGCCTGCCTCTGCCTTTGAGTTTAGCCAATGAGTGAAAGTTCACACTTAAGTCTAACACTGACAATAGAGTTACAGAGTTAGACATGCTCCATTGCCTCTTAATGCCTGTGTCCACTTTCCCGGGTCAGTGTTACAACTCTGCAGGGAAGTCTAGCTTTTGCAAGGAAGTGTAGTCTTCCTTGCAGTCACTACATATACAGCAGATTAAACTTCCATAAGAGCAGGCTGTTATCTTAAGTTCATGGAATCACTAATGCTGAGAAAAGCAAACCACTCCTTCCTCCCACATGGCCAACCAGCTAAACCACAGAGGCACCATTCCAGAGACAGGCCAAGGCTTTGCTTTTTACAAGTTTGAGAATAATTTCTAATCTCTAGTCAAAATGCATGCAAATGATACGTTTATAACCATTTATTTTTGTGTCCACAGCCTTATTTAAGACGTAACTCCTGTAAAGCAGTATTCTGCTCGATTGTTGTAATTATGCAGAACTAGGGAAAGCTACTTTTTGGACAACAGAGTGGCTGAGGTTGCCATATTCCATTTCCTCAAATCTGTTTATCTACTTTGTGTGTTATGAAAATTATTCTAATGACAATTATTCTAATTTGTATTCTAATTATGCAAATTGAATGCATTAATTTTACATTTTCTTCCACTATGTTTCAACCTTAATGCCATTTTTTTTTACAGTTATAACAGATAGAAGTGAGCAAGTACAGACTAATGTTTAAGGGGAGACCCAAGTTCAAATTGCTGTTTGATCACGGAATTTATCCTGTGACCTTAGTAGGCCACTATTATCTCTCAGTAAACTTACCTTTAAGGGTGAAAGAAACCATGTAAAATGTACACGCACATTCCTACTGTAGCACAAATTTTAAAAACCTGTAATAATAATATTAACCTATTGTCATACATAGGAACTTCCCAGGGTATTCCCATCAGATCACCTTTTTTTTCACCCTGAGCTTTATCTATGAAAATATCACAGGAGGCCTCTGAAAGTCACTGCAGTAGGGAGCATGCAGAAAAAAGTACAATAAGGACAAACCACAGTAATGGAAGTGGGGAAAAAGAAAATTGTGATTTCATTCTGAGATATAGATTAAATATTTTAATATAATTAGAAAACAGTCTAGTTTAACTTTTTTTGACCTATTCAACTTTTCGTCACAATGTACAAGCCGAGCAGTTCATCTATACTAGGAAGTGTGTGCTCCCACTCAATTTCCGGCCGGCATTCTGTTAGTGGTGTATTCAAGTTTGAGTCCAACGTATGCACTTTTGGAGGGTTGTTGCAGAGGGTTATATTCTTTTTTCTGCAATGACCAAATCCCCTCCTGGACTCACCATTCCTCTGAGATGATCCCTCCCAAAGCCATTTAGTGGCTGGTGGAAAGCTGGTGGGAACTGGAGAAGTTTCTGAAGCTTTCGGCTATGTCCCCATAGCCAGATATAGAATGATTACATCATTCACCAGGACCTCCAGAAGACTCTTGTAGATATTGGCAGATAATATCATTTGCACCTGGACATGGGGACATAGCCAGATGGTTCTCCAATCCCCCCATCCCTCCATCAACCACTGAATGGCTATTTAGCAGCAGCTAAATGGTGAGTCGGGGTGGTGCTGGTGTTGAGAATAGAAATGTAGTGCATATTTTGTCTGCAGAACTTTTATTCTACATTCTGCAAAACAGGATTTTGGCCATTGCTTGTTAATGCCAGTTAAGACAATGATAAATGTTTGTAATGTTCACATTTCCATTCCCTGTCACTTCATTAATTACTTCCTCCCATCCCAGGCATGCGTGTAAATATCTGCCTACTAAGACAGCACTCCATACATCTGATAATGTGAACTGAAGTCCACAAAGGCTTATGCCAAATAAAACTTAAGGGTAGATGCTGTTGGGTAGATAAGACAGTGCTGGTTTTGCTGCAAAATGCTAACACAGTCCATTTCTGCCCTATGCTGTTATAGTGCTGTTATTCCACTTTCAACATCCTGTGGAATTCTGGAGTTTGTAGTTTACTGAGGCCCAAGAGCTCTCTGGCTGAGAATTCTAAAGGCCCCTCCCTAAACTGCAAACCCCAGGATTCCATAGAATGTTGAAAGTGGACTAACAGCACCATAACAGTGTAGTGCGGAAATGGCTACAGCTAACACCTTGAAAACTTGAAAGGTACTCCTTTGCATAAGCAAAAATATATATTTTTTTTTAATTTTTAAAAATATCTTCATTAAATTTCAACAAAAAAAGAAAGATTGCATACAAATAACATAGCATATTTCCTACCCTCAAGCTAAACAAAGGAAAAAAGAAAGAAAAAAGGAGAGAGAAAGTGAAAAGAATGTTAAAGGAAGAGAGTAGGGAAGAGGAGTAAAAGAAAAGAAATAAAAACAAAAGAAATTACAGAAGAAAATTAAAAAATGATAATTTAAGAAATTTCCTAACCTAACAAAGCATAATACAGCAGTTATAACTATTGCAGCTATTATAACTTATTATAACTATTCTACAACTGTTCTTAGGTTATTTACAACATCAAAATATGATGTAACAAAAAGTTAAAAGTGATTAAATTGAGAAAGAACATAGAGAAGACAAAAAAGAAGAAGAAAAAAGAAAAGATACAAAAGTGAAATTAAAATAAGAGTGAGTTAAAAAGGGACACAAAACGGCATTTTCTAGTTTGTTAAATACCCCTGTTACACCCTAGACTTCTCACACGTTCAGACATCGGTTTATTAAATCAAGAACAAAACAGATTCCTCACTTCGAAAAAGGGAAAGTCCTTACATATTGTTTTATCTCTGAGATTCAGAACTACCTATCCACTAAACATCAAAACCTAATTGTGTTTCATCACTGAATCTGTCCTTAACAGAAAGTATATAGGGTCTCCAAGTTTTTAAATATGATTGTATGGAATTTCCTTTCAGCCAAATAGTTAATTTATCTACTTTTGCCAATTCCATCCCCTTCTCTAACCATTCATTTACAGAAGGAATTGATTTCTATCGCCAATATCTCACGAAGGTTATTCTGGCTGCCGTCACCATATAACATATCAATATCTTATTTTCGCTTTCGATTTTGTCTCCATAATCAAACATGTTTAAAATGAATAATTCTGGCCTAAACACGACCTTTGTTTTTAAATTTTTTTGCATTTCCCCGTTAATACGCATCCAAAATCTCCTAGCTTTCCTACACGTCCATCATAGGTGATAGAATGATCCTTCTTGTATTTTACATTTCCAACATTTATTACTAGTATTTTTATACACTTTTGCTAATTTTACTGGGATTAAATACCACCTATACATCATTTTTTTTAAAAAATTCTTTATAATCATAGCAATTTGTAAATGTTGATCTAAATTTCCAAACTCTTTCCCATTTTTCCAGTTGTATAGAGTGTCCCAAATTCCTGGCCCATTTTAACACACAATCTTTAATTAATTCATCTTTGGTTACGTAGTATAATAATAATTTATATATTTTTGCTATACTCTGGTTTCTCTTCAGATCATATAAATCTTTCACCTTTTAAGCAAAAAAATATTTCAAAGCACAAATGTTTTCCCTGCCAACACCATCCTTGCACTTCTTGACAGACACCCTTCCTACACCCTCACCTTTGTAGGTGCTGTTTGGTTTCCCCTCATAGGCCATTTCCGCACTAGCCTGTTATAGCGCGATGATTCCACTTTCAACATCCTCTGGAATCCTGGGGTTTGCAGTTTCGGGAGGGGCTGCCTGGCCCCTCCCGAAACTCCAAACCCCAGGATTCCAGAGGATGTTGAAAGCGGAATCATCGCACTATAAGACTGTAGTGTGGAAATGGCCATAGAGTTTACATAGTAGAGGTAAATAGTATTACTAATACAGAGAAATAGGTGGAGGAGCACATTTAACTTAGTTGGATATATATATGTGTTAAAAGTTAAAATGCCTGTGCCATACAAAGAAATGTGGAGTTAGTCCGTCAAAACAGTTTTTATATTTTCTTTATCATTGTTTGGACCTACTTCCCCAAAATCTGAGGATTCACATCAATCATCTACCTTAATAAGACTCTTTTACCTTTTCCCAGTTCTTTCTTCCCTCAGAGTGGCATCATGTAGTGGCCACCTCATGGAACAGAGCACTGGAGCAATGAATTGCTCTGTCCCCCTCCTCCTGGCGACCTCCACTGCTGCTGTCTTGTCTCCTTGGCTGTGCTCTTAACCTGCCCTGCCATTCTTAATCATCTCTGGACTCACTTCACGTTTCTGCTATTCCTCTCTCTCTTGTTCTTTTCACTCTGCTGCTATATCTCCCACCCCTTTCCCTCACCTTATGAAACCACATCTCCCACCTTTACACCTTGCTTCTTCTCCTGCCTACCATTCTTGCTCTGCACACCCTGCCACTGCACTTCTCACCCTTACTTCACTCCTACTCCACCTGTACCTTTGCAGTGCACCCCTCCCTTTCTTCTTGCACTCTTCCACTCATGCTGCTCACTCTCCTTTCCCTCATATCTGAAAGGCAGAGATGGACTGCTTCTTGGAGAACAATTCAGCCAAGGAGCACCTACACTACTGCTTCATATCTCAGCTCCTACAAGAACCAGAGACTTCCTTTATTAAAAAAAAAAAATGAAGGTTGGAATCCATGCTGGATAATGGCATCAGATGGCATGTCTAGAACTTGGATAAAACCTAACCAACTGTATGGTATTGTTACCCTGTGTACTGGGGGTCCCAGGAGGGACACCAAAATGTGCTTAACTAAAGGTGGGGAAAATTAGCTCAGAGCACTGCTTAGCGTTACGAGAGGCAGGGTAACGTAGCGAGATCTTGAACCCTATGTCTACGGGGTCGGGTCGAGTCAAGGAGCACACAGAAGTTGAAACAATAAATGATGTTTTATTAAACACAAGCAAAACAGTGTATGCGACACACTCATACAAGATAACTAAAGAAAATAAAGGTTGGAGTGGTATAGAGGGATTTTTAGAGGAGTTGCTGGTTTGGGTGATACTTCACCTGTCCTGAAGCCTGGAAAAATAGAGAGCGAGGCTGGGGTGCGATGTAGCTCAGCACGTGGAGCTGAGGGGAGGCTCGCCAAGCAAAGCGGCAGCAAGGGGTGATGAAACTCGGGAGCGATCCGAGGAAGGTCTCAAAATCAAGGGTTTTTATAAGGAGAATTGTGACTGCAGGCTATGCCGTACGTGGGGGAAAACAATAGATTTGGAGTTGGAGACAAAGCTTCCGAAAGGTCAAAATCTGAATGGTTGAGTTATCGTAGCGGTTCTCAGTAGAGTAGCCTGGATGCAAACGCAGAGCACTTGGGTATTGTATAGTTTATCCATCAAGCTGCCAGCGCGGGGCAGAGGCTCTTCTGTAGGTTGCGTGCATACCTAATTAGAGCACTTGCCTGGAGGTCTCCTAAAGCAGTGAGTCAGCTATTTCTGGCCTGCCTGTATTGTCCAGGAATATTACGGCGATTAACGGCAGAGCTTGTTTACGTGCTTGTCCGGTGGCCTCACAAGCACGTGGAGGGGAATAGAGAAGTGAAGCCGAATTGTGATATCAAAAGAATATCTTTTAATATCCCCAAAGCTCGGACTAGCCAGGGCAGTAACAGTATGCCAGCTCTAGAATGTGTCATTCGAATAAATAAACAAGATCCCCATATTCTGCATGAAGTTTCCTTACAAGATATCTGTGCAGACTTTGGCTGAAAATCTGAAAGGAATACAGTTCCACACCACACTTCTAGCTTATCCCTGCAACCAGAAAGTGTTGCTAATGTGAAATAATTACAACACTCAATTTCTAGTGCCATACAACCAGAACAAAAAGATATTGCCCATGACTAAAAGGTTATAATCTAAGAAAAACTTTTAATGTTTTCCTAATATTAGTTTCTAAGGGCTAAACTATGCACCATGTTAAATACGTACTATGAAGCTGAATCTCATTTCGCCTTTTCATCTGAGTTTGAGCCCAAGTGAAAAATCAGGGTGGGGGAAGATAGAATTGGCTGTTTTTCAAACCACAATACAAGACACCCTTTTCTGTTGCCAGATCAGGTTAAGGCTGATATGTATGAGGCGACCGTGTATAAAGCTTATCTTGAGGCTCATGAGACTTCAGGCTCTCAAGAGACTAGACATTTTGCAGGAACCAAGGATTTTTGTGAGAGGCTCTCCTTTCATGAGACTTGAGGTGAGCTTTATACAGGCCTGTCTCACATGCTATTCACCTCTGTTGCCTAGACCTGTAGAGCTGAGAAAAAGAAGAGTAGGCACAACCCATGCTTACAACAGATGGACTTCCACAGTACTTGGTATGTAACTTGAGCTCATTTTGCTGCATGCCAGATGGTTGTGGATTGGTCTGTTGTGAGCACAGTTGGCACCTGCCTTCCTGATTTGAGTGGCTAAAACAATATAGACTCCCCAGCCCCTTTCTGGACTAGTAATTTGGACAAGCTCTTCTCTTTGAGCCTGCATACAAGCAGGAGAGCCAGTTGGTCTCCCTTTTCCACTTAACATATAGTTGGGAAACTTTTTATGGAAAAACATTTAAATCTCTTCCTCTTTCACGTGAAGATCAAAAATCCAGATTGGGGACCCATGGGCTTACTCAGTAGCAAAAAGAAAGTGAGCTGCTTGCTACTTATTTCACAAAACATGTACTTTAGCCCTGAGTTTCACAAGTGAAGAATAAACTACTCTTGCCAATTGGGGATGTGTATTTTGAATACAAATCCCACATATGGCAAGGCAGAATGCTTCCTTTTAAAATGGTTCTCTTGCACTCTCTATCAGCTAGATCATACTGCAGGCTTAAAAGCATCATTTGCTAAAACCTTCTTGTACTTTGAACTCATGCTCCTTGCCCATTTTTTCAGTGGAAATTTGTGGCTTCTGTGTCAATGGGTTGGTAAATCCACTCTTAGCGCCTTTCCATACCACACTGTTATAGTGCTATTATTCCACTTTCAACATCCTATGGAATCCTGGAGTTTGCAGTTTAGGGAGGGGCCTTTAGAATTCTCAGCCAGAGAGCTCTTTGGCCTCAGGAAACTACAAACCTCAGAATTCCAAAGGATATTGAAAGTGGAATAATGGCACTATAACAGTGTAGAGCAGAAATGGCCTTAGATTCACTCCAAACTTTGAAGGACCTGGCTAGGGTGTTGAATCTGTTTTGGTTTAGCTCTATTAAAGTTCACAATGGAAGGCAGAGTGCAGCCCATATGTGGACCCTGGAGCCCATTTTTGCAGTCTGTGAAGACTCTGAAGATTCTAACCAGTAGTCCCATATTTTTTTAAAAAAAATTTGGAGCACTTTTGGGGCACTTGTTGAGTGCAATCCAACATCCCCTCAATGTAGTACAATTACCTTCATGCTATACTGAGCCATATGTCCTCCCCACATTACTGGAAAGCCCCTGAAGCTGCCTCATACAGCCGTTCCATGATTCATGACAAGCAGGCAGCACTGGAGGAGCATCTGACTACATTCCCATAGCCAGACATGAAATTATTACAGCAGCGCTGAGACCCCTGAAAACCCTGGAAGATCTCAGTGCTGATGTCTGTAGGGATGAAACCAGATGCTTCTCCAGTCCTGCTTGCTTGCCATGGAGCATGGAAAGGCCCTGTGGGGAGGCTTCAGGGGCTTTTCAGTACATGTGTGTGTGTGTGTGTGTTTGGAGGGGGGCTTATGGTACAGTGGAGGGAGGAAAGTACTGCCAACCTCCGCACTGCCCGAAAAAAGACATCCGCAACACAGAACTTATGTGTGACTGTAACAGAATGCAGACCTTTGTCTTGAAAACAATGCAAAAAAAAAAAATCCCCAAATGTGTGAAAAGACACAAAAACACCCCACCCCTCCCATATAGCTCAACATTATTCACAAAGTCATCTTCCAGTTTATTTATATCACACCTTTTCCTCAAGATTGGGACACAAGGCGGCTCACAAATGAAAATGATTACAGTATAATTACAAATACAAACACAAGAAAAAACTAACAATAAAACAGAATTAATTAATCATATTCGAACAATTTAAAATGCAACAGTTTAAAAAGATGTTTAAAGGTTTGAAAGAGTGCAGTTTTAAAAAGATACAGTACCCTCTTACAGTCCTTTTTTAAAAGAAACTGTCATTTCTAAAAGCATGTCTGAATAAAAAAAGTCTTCACCTACCAGCAGAAGGACAGGAAGTGTCCATTCTAGCTTCCCTAAGAAGAGAAATCTAAAATCTAGGGGCAGCCACTCAGAAGGCCTTATCTTTTATACCCACCAGTGATACCTCTGAAGATGATGAGATTGAGGGTCTCTCTTGAGGATCTCAGGGTCCAGGCAAGTTCATGGGGGACATATGGTCTGCCAGCCTGGATCTAAGGGCTTCAAAGGTCATAACCACCACTTTGAATTGTGCTCAGAAAGAATCCAGCGGCCAGTGGAGATGCTGGAGCAGGGGAATTGTATGATCCCTGTAATGACCCCCGACTAACACTACGGCTGCAACTCCTTGTACTAATATTCCCAAGTACTCTTCAAAGGGAGCCCCACAAAGAACTCATTACAGTAATCCAAAGAGGAGCCAACCAAGGCAGGTTTCACCATGATCAGATCAGGTATCTCCAGGAAAAGGCACAGCTGTCACACTAACTCTAAGTGTGCAAATGCAAAAGCACTCTTGGCTACCATAGAAACTTGGGCCTCCAAGTTCCAGGCTGAGTCCAGGAGTACATCAAACTGTGAACCTGCATCTTCATGAGAAGTATAATCCCATCCAATATAGGTTAATTCTTATTCCCTGGTCTGCCTTTTGACTGACCAGAGCACCTCTATCTTCTCTGAACTGAGCTCCAATTTATTTCCTCTTACCCAGTCCATTCCTTAAGCCAGCTCCTGGTTTAGAACTGAAACAGCTTCCCTAGAGTTAAGTGAAAAGGAGAAATTGAGTTGGGTGTCATCAGCTTCCAAATCCCTTGAGCTGGGAGGCAATCACACATTCTATTGCCTTGCCTAAAAACAGAATGTTGGACACTGGGCAATGGTTATCCATTATAGAGGGATCCAGAGAAGCCTTTTTCAACAGAGGCCTTACAACTGCCTCCTCTAGACATGCTGGAACCCTGCCTAGCTGTAAAGAGATATTGACAGTTCCTTTCGCCCGCTCAGCCAGTCCCCCTCTGGCCCTCTTAATGAGCCAAGAAGGGCAAGGGTCTAGCAGACATGTGGTGGCTGTCACTTTTCCAAGGATCCTGTCTACATCCTCAGGCTGTACAAATTGAAAAGAATCCATTATTATCAGACAAGCAGGGGCCAAGGTTACATTCTCTGGGACTGTATCAACTAAGGCATCCAAACTGGAATGGATTTGAGTGATGTTATCTGTAAAGTGCCATGCAAATTCTTCAGAACAGGCTGTTGAGCAGTCTGCATTATCTTCTCCAGAGCCAGAATGTAACAGACTTCTGACCACTCAAAACAGCTCTACTGGGCAGCTCCTCACATGTGGCAGAAAAGAATAATTTCTTGGCTGTCCGGATTGCCATGGAGCTGGCTTTCAAACAGGCCCAAGCCTCTGTTTGGTCAATCAGACTTGTACTGACTCTTCTGCCACTCAAGTCTCCCTCTTACATGTTTCATCACCATCAGCTCCCTGGAAAACCAGGGGGCTGGTCTCATTCTGCTTCATGAGAGGTGACACTCAGGAGTGACAACGTCAACCAGAGTGATCATTCTCCTCTATAGACCCTCTCAGAATGGGACAGGAAGTGACATGACCACACTTCTAATTACCATTTTGAGAAGGACCACAAAGGAAAACAGGCATTTGGGTTTGCTGGAGGTGGGGTAGCTCACAAGGAGATTGGGAAGATTTGATCCCTGCCCCTCCCCACAATTGCCTACTGTGGTCTTAATGGATTCACTGCCCCACTGACCTGGAAGCCACCAATCACCACTCATTCCCTGAACCTCAGGAAGAACTTCTCAAAGGTCAGAGTGAAAATTTCCCCAGTGGAATATGCTGCCTCGGAGTGTGGTGGAGTCTCCTGTGGAAGTTTTTAAACAGAAGCTGTATGGCCATCCGTTGGGAGTGCTTTGATGCGTGTTCTTGCATAGCAGGGGATTGGACTCAATGGCCCCTGTGGTCTCTTCCAGCTCTGTGATTCTATGATTCTACCTCTTTCTTCTTCCATTGTCTAAGCTAAACTACACCCAGTTCCTCCATCTTTACAAGAGGGCAAAATATATGTTTAGTCCCTCCCAAGTACAGTCCAGAATGAAGTGAACTATGTAAATTTCACATTCAACCATTGTTCTCCCATTTTCTTCCATAGCCAGTTGCTTCAGTATTGCCATTAATCATTCTTACACTTCCTTGGTCTTGTAAGTGGACTGGGAAATAAACTGTAGTTAAACAGGCAGAGGTGACAAAATAGGGACAGTGCCATACATACAACACAGACAATGAGGAAAAACTACAAGTTTGCATGGATATATGTACACATCCCTTCCTCCTGCCACTTCCAAGAATGAACTCCCATTGCACCCAGGTATTTCTCTACAGCCATGCTCTAACTCTTCTTAAATCTGCAAACTAAACATCTCCTTATCTGAGATTAAATCCCATGTTTTGGGATCAAACTCTGAATACAGTTTCCTTTCTCTCTGCCCCCCACATACATTATGCAGCTGCAATTAATTTATTAATTGTAAGGTGAGGAAGTGAGGACAAAAACCCCCAGAGGAGGAAGAAAAGACGAGTAAACGGAACAAAACCTACGTAATCCCCAAACACAGAGAATGAACAATGTAAATAATGTAAAGGCTTTAAAACTGGCATATACAGAGGTTTCCTCTTCTTTGTGATGAAGCTTGTATTTCTTTTTTACATCTGGTTTACATTTATGCTTGAGGATTCTGCCAGGAACAATTCCAGAAACAGAATACAGAGCTTGAACTCCATGAATGTATACATTCCTAGAGGATTCTTTCACCGGTCTCCATAGCCCCTAAGAGTGGATAGTTACCCATTGCTGCCTTTTAAAAAAAAGAATTCATTTCTCTGTGCAAAACAATTTGACCTGATTAACTTTGCAACATTGCTGCTGCCTTCATATAAAGAATCCACATTTAGAAAGTAATTACAGTGAATATGACAAGAGAAATGTTCTGTTATAGAAAATGTTTTTCCTAATTGTTCTAACCCTATTATCTGCCCAAGGGATTTGTCTGGAAATCCTTATTAATGACAGTGCAACAGAGTTTTATGTCAAGCTTTATGTTTCCAATCACTGAAAGGGCCACCATTGCTACCCACAATGCCCACGTTTGCTAATGTGGTGCTGGCACTGATCTTGATGGTTCTACCAATCCCATCTTCAGACAGTGGCACAGAAAGATCAAAGATCAGATTTCTCAGAATACAAGTCAACAGCCCAAGTCTCTAGCCTATTGTACAAGGCAAAATGTAGATATTGGACTCCTCCAGAAAGGACAAACATTTTGAGAGGTTGTGGTGCTGATGCTGTAGTTTTGAAGGAATTTTAAAATACTGACATGATGTTTCCGTTTTCCTGGGCTATTTTCTGGCATTTCCCAACAGTCGCTGCAACATTGTATTCCCATCTTTGAGTGGGTTTCTTCCTAGTTCCAAGACATTTTTGAACAAAAATGTATCTTTTGTTCTTTTTTCTATTTTAAAACCATTTTTAAAGTGTAGAATTCATCAGTGGATCAGTGAATTGGTATGTTTGTATTACAACACTATAGTGCTAAAAAAAAAAGTTTTTAAATAATCAGGGAGGAGAAATTGTGCCTTTCAAAACATAGAACCACCTCAGCAAACTATACCCTGATTTAAAAAAAAAAAAAAACCTCCTTGGGGAAAACCTTAATGCAAGAACCAAGAAATCACTACAAATAACCCCTAAAAAGAATGGAAGCATGGATGTGGAGGTGGCAACAATCAGCAAAACCTGGCAAAATCCAAGGAACAATGTCATGAGAGATCATGCTTTCTAAATCAAGCAGCAAGAACCTACCATGTGGCTTTTAGACATAATTGCCAAATGAACATACAAGTGCTGTTTTTGTTTTCAGCTTTACATTTCAAAAACACTGAACTAATTTGTCTCCTCTCCTCTCCTTTTCTTTAGGCAATCATTCCCAAATTTTGATTGTTGTTGTTGTTGTTGTTGTGCGCCTTCAAGTCATTTCTGACTTAAGGCAACCTTAAGGAGAACCTGTCATGAGTTTTTCAGTAGCTAAGAGTGTATAGGGCATCCAGTGAGTTTCCATGGCCAAGCGGGGAATCAAATCCTGGTCTCCAGGTTCATAGTCCAGCATTCAAACCACTACCTCATGCACAGTTAAACTGATTTAAAAGCTGCGTGTCTTTCTTGGCCTGCTGGATGCAACAAAATGGCAGACACAAACACAATGTTTTCATAGCATCAAATCTTTTATTTTGTATTTGTAGTTGAGGAAGCAAGACTTTTGAAGAGCTACTGGTTTGGGGTAACAAAAACAAGAATAGTTATGTAACAAGTGCAATACACAACTCCAAATGATTAAAGGCACCAATGGGAACCCTTGCTTGTATGCCATTGGAATCTATGTGCTGATTTTCTCGATACGACATCAACATCTCACTCAAGCCAGAAATCAGTCCTCCTGCAAGTGGCTGTTTATAAGGGTGTGTAAATGTTTTATGAAGAGTACTTTTCAGCTGCTCTCTTTTCAATTCCATTCTTCAAGGAAGGAAGGGGAGAAAAAAATTCAATTAATTTCTGTTCCAAAACACATTTCATTGGCCATGATAAAATAAAATTGGGCTTATTATAGTTACATGAATGAAGTTATATCTTGATTTGCCATTTTGATCATGGTATTTAATCAAATACCAATTTTTAGTTTTGTTGTCTTTAAATTGTACTTTTACAACCATGTCATTCTAACAGCTCACTCAACTTGTATGTGGAATTGTTTTTGTATGCCTTCAAGTCATTTCCAACTTATGGCAACCATATCACGGGGTTTTCTTGGCAAGATTCATTCATTCATTTAGAGGGAGTTTTGCCATTGCCTTCTTCTGAGGCTGAGAAAGTGTGTGACTTGCCCATAGTCACTCAGTGGGATTTCCATGGCTGAGCAGCGATTTGAACCCTGTTCTCCAGAATCCTAGTCTAGCACCCTATGCCATGCTGGCTCTCTCATGTATGCAAAATAAGAGCTGATAAAGTAATGTGTTCAGCTCTTCTTGAAACTGTGGGTAAAATTCCTCATGGGAGTTTGAGGCATTCAGTTAATGATGAATTGTTTTACTAGCAGCTGAATATAAGCCAAAATGGTCAATAGCCCATGTAGTATACTCTCAAAACACTTCTGGAGCTCTTGCCAAATAAGGACGGCCCAACCCAAGAATCCAATAAAGTAGGAATCCATCCAGTGTGCAATTCTTTTAAATGTATAATAACAAAATTATCCGTCTAGCTGTCAAACATAGTTCCAAGACTATACATCTGAAACTTGGCATGTGTACTAATTGGACTGTAAGAATATATACTGGTAAGAGTACTTGGTTTTATTTTTTAAAGTATGAGTTAATTTAAACAGGCCTGTATGCTTGACATTTGCCATAACATCTTCAGTCATTCAGTGGCAGGTTTCTCAAACCAAGGCATAGGTTGCTAGTTGATACAGTTTGCAGCTGAGGGAATCATTAGTAAATTTTCCCCTGTTTTGGGAGAGCACCCATCACTGGCATGGAATTACAAACAAATATCTCTCTGAGTGCTGTCGGGATGCACCTAGGTATACCAATGGCGTACACCAAAGGGGGACCCAGGATACAAGATTTCCACTTGGACAGCTGTGTAACTTTGCTTTGTAGGCCCTGGTGTATCATGTGAAGTGTTAATGAAACCCATATGACGCCAGGCATTTCACTGCTAGGTAAATACAAATTTCAAGTGAGTATTTTGGCCAGAATAAACATTCAAATAATTTTAACTTGTTCGACCTTTAGTTGGGTACCTAAAATATGTATTCTGTGATTTTTCTGCTAAAAACGTTTTCCAATGGATGTGAAGTAGAGAAGTAGAGAAAAATAAGCTAAAGTGCTTTCACCAAGCAAATAAAACACACAAACTTATAATAAATTAGTTTTGGTTTAAAATATAATGTGAAATGTTGCTTTATTCACACACATCTACATGATGGCCAGTATTCTAAGTCAGCTACTTAGTTAAGTATACAGTTCTCCCCCCACATTTGTGGGTTTCAGTTTCGCGAATTTGATTATTTGTGAGGTGCCTGCTTGCCCCCCCCATTGCCCCCTCCCATTCCCTGGGCTTTTGGCCAGGTGCAGGAGGGGGAAAGATCTCCACTCCTCTGCACTCTCCTGCCCCTTGCCTGCAGGGGTGCACCAGCAGCGGCTGGCAGGAGGTTGCAGGACAGGTGATCACCCATTCCCTGTGGTCCCTTGGCCGCCAGTGGTGTGGGCGCACCCTGGGCGGCCTGCAGGAGTTTACAGGGAGGGCAATTGCCCATTCCCTGCACTCCCTCCACTGCCAACTGCAGGGAGGGTAATCGCCCTTTCGCTGCATGCTGCCCGAATGGGCATACCAGCAGCAGCCAGCAGGAGCATGCAAAGAGGATGATCACCTGTTCACTGTGCTCCCTGCCTCCTGCCAGGGCAGGTGGGCCGGCACCGGAGGCTGGCAGGAGTGTGTAGGGAGGGCACTCACCAGAAGAGTTATTCACAGTTTTTTGACATTCGCAAGGCTTCTGTGTCCCTAACCCTCATGAATGTGGAGGGCCTACTGTACTGACAACTACTCACTTGTAGCTAAGTATGCTTAACTAAGTAATCTCTCCTGGTCCAATCCCCCAAACCTCACGGAAACATCATTCACCCATGCTCTGACTGTCAGCAGAATGGACCTCCCCATGCAGTTGATGCCCAGTAAAGTAGGTTGCGGTGGCAGCTGCTTTCATGGTAACAGTGTCACAATTGTGACTAAGTAGCAATTGGAAACAGATGAGTAAACAAGAAAGCTCAAGAATCATCAGTATTTGGATTAGAAACACCTAAGGCCTTTAAACATACATGCAACATTGCACTGACAAGATTTTCTTGCTAAGTGCCTTCAAGTAGTTTCTGACCTATGGCAATCCTATGGAAGATTGATCACAGGGCTTTCTTGGCAAAATTTCCTCAGAGGGGGTTTGCCTCTGCCTTCCTCTGAGGCAGAGCAAATGTGATTTCCCCAATGTCACCAAGTGGGTTTTCTGGTAAATATGTATTCACTGGATAATTAGAAGAAAGAGGGTTCTTTCTGTGTGAATGCAAATCCTTGGAAAGCAAAATTTCCCAATGGCACAGAGATAGCCCTCTATGCATACAGCTGTTCATTGTGAGAGGTGGAATTCTTTCCAGGAGTGGGCAACTGTTCTGGTCTGTAAGCCAGTTTTTCTGTCTCTGCAAGCCCCACTTCTGATTTTGGAAAACAAGGGTCTTTTTAAAGACGTTGAAACTTGGGGACCACACGCAACCCCAGGGCTGTACCTGTCCCTGTTCTAATCAATGCACATGGTTTGGAGCTTGCTGTAGGTGTGCCTTGGCTCAGAGTTTGAAGTTTACTGGCCTAGAGCAAAGCTAGGGAAACATGAAGTGAGATTAGAATCTACTGGTAGACCTCTAGGTAATTTGTACTAGACTGAATTTCTGACACCTAGTCATTTCACACTGACAGGCAACAAAATGGCTGATCTTCTGTCAATCATCTTTTACCCACCATGTCAATCCTCTTTTAGCCTCTGGGTATCCATGGTTGAGCAGGGATTCAAACTCTGGTCTCCAGAGTCAAAGTCCAGCACTCAAAAAACTGCATCATGCTGGCTGGTTATTTGTACTAGACTGCATTGCTGACTCCTAGTAGTTTCACACTGGCAAGCAACAAAATGGTTGATCTTGTGCCAATCATCTTTTAGTCTTCATGCTTCTCATTTGTAAAACACAACAGTTTATTGATTGTTCTTTTGGATCTAAATGGTTTGTGTTTAAATCCCTGGTCTGCAGTATCTCAGGAACAGATCAGTGCATGTCTTTGAAGGTTAGGGATATATACACATGCATGGCTCATGCCATGCAGTAATTAATTAGTTGTACTTCTTAGCCATTATTTTGCATCTGCTTCTGGTAAAGAAGTGGATCCCAGATTATCTCCCCACTCCATCCCACAAAAGAATGCCAAAAGAATGAGTGACTGGACAATGGAATAGATTGCCTTGGAAGGAGGTCAGAGATCCTTTGTTTGAGGTATTAGTAAGAATCTGGACACACTGGCATACAGATGGGGAGGTGATGAGGGAGTTGCGCCCCAGGTGGCAATTTTGGGAGGGTGCACCCATGCGACATGGCCATGTCCCCGTGTGATGTGGCCACACCCCTGGCCCTCCGCCCACCCCTGCCCGCATTCCAAGCTACGTGGCTGTCTGAATAGCCATTGGCTGGAGATCCTGAAGCTACATTCTGTATTTTAGATCATGCCTTGAGTGGTAGGAGAGAAAAGATTATCTCGGAGTCCCATCCCATTCTATGACAGTAGGGTTATAAACTGTGCATCTTCTTGATATCTGTTACTCATGGCAGATGATGGCTTTCATGTAAGTGGCATGGTGAATCCATTCTGAGATTTTGCCCAGATTTTCAGTAGATACTGAGTAGTAGATACTGAGATTTTCAGTAGATACTTCAGTAGATACTGATATCCAAGATACTGAGCATCATCCCCATAATATATTCAGAACCTTAGATAGTTCCTTTAATGTTTGGACTAAAACCTGGAGTAGATTCACTGTTCCAGGGATATTGGAGCCATCAGCTGCCAATGGTGCTACTGAGACTGTAATTCAGAGGCATCAAACATGGAGGATCCAGCTCAGTCCATTAAGATATAGCACATGGACAGGAGCTTGAGATGTAGAACATGGGCAGGTACCAAAGCCTGACTTCTTTTATTTGTATACATATCCATCACCTTTTGGCGTGGGGGTAACCTTCCTTGACATTGGAACAACATCGTTAAAAATGAACTTGTCTTTACTACGTTTGGTTAAATGATTAATTTCTTTCGTATTCACCTCAAATGAGCCCATTAAAAAATTTCGTTCCCCCCTCCAAAAGTGCTGCTCATTACACTATAATTTTAAGTAATTAAATCAGAATAAATGGCTGTGTGGAGATATTTTAATGTAATGTCTAATTATATCTGACCTAGACACTGAACTATAATCATTAACTACATGAACTGTGTAATGTTCCAAAGCCTCTTTAATAATTTATGTGCTGTGGATTTTGCTGCAAGCTGGAGTCACAGCATAATATGCACCTGCATTTGTCTACTATCAAACAACAGGGCCTACCTGTCAAATTACCTGGTAACACACTGTGTATGATTTATTTATTTGTGTGAAGTTTGATTTCTGCATCTCCTGATCAATGCATGCAGTGTTTCTTGATCTCTAGAGAGTTTTAGTAGGGTGTCTTTGGTGGGACTTCTATCTTGGACAGAGTGTGAAACACATGAACCTCCACATGTTGTTGGAATGCAACTTCTGTCTGTCCTAACCAGCATCACAATTGCTGAAGAGTGATGGGAAGTTCAGTCTAATGACTTCTGGAAAGCCCAAATTCCCCATCTCCGTTGATCCACCAGGGTCCATTTGCTCCACAGTCAACTTTAACATGGCACATTTGTTTGCTCCGCTTTCTCCTTGTATTTTACTATTTTCTGGATTATACTGGTTAACTTGCATGGGATGGATAAATGGGTGGGGTTTGGAGCAGGAGCTCCTGCCATAGAGTGAAATCCTATCACCATGCAGAATTCAGTATGTAGTAAGGTACTGCACACTCTCCAAATCACATGTCCAGCTTTCAAGGCAATCCATATTTTTTCCACGATATTCTAAAGCTGCCTAAAATTGGTTTAGTTATTGCTGTAGAACCAGCCTATGATATTTTACCACCTTAGAAAAACGACTTGGCATCCTTCCCATTCCATGTGCCTCAGCCAGCTGGGTTGCAGCTTGTTCCATTCTTCAGTACTGATGCTAGAACAACATCCTCCACCACACATAATAAGACAGTAGGCTAGCTAAGAGGGATACAGGGCAGGCTAGTTGGAACACAAGTCTCTCCTGCAACATATGTACTCAAAGGAAACTACTGACCCTGGCAGGCCGTATTAAGTATGTTCTAGTCAATTCAACACGTTTAGGTACAATTTTTTAAGCAGTATGTCACTAGAAGTGTTTAATGTATTATGTGCTTATCTATGGTAACAAATTGGCATCTTGGCATATTTTGTTCAAAATGATGCTTCATCAGTAAAAAAGCAATAGACCTATATAACTTATTTAACAACACACATCCTTCTGGTACAGCCTGGATACCATCTAAATACCTGGGACATCATCTGGATACCTACACTGATTATTATTGTTGTTGTTGAGCACTTTTGTTTATGTATGGTGGCCCCAAGGTGAACCTATCACAGAGTTTTCTGAGGTTGAGAATGTGTGACATGTCCAAGGTCAAGCAGTGGGTTTTCATAGAATCATAGAGTTGGAAGAGATCCCAGGAGCCATCGAGTCGAACCCCCTGCTATGCAGGAACACACATCAGAGCATTCCCAACAGATGGCCATTCAGCCTCTCCTTAAAAACCTCCAAAAAAGGAGACTTCACCACACTCCCAGGCAGCATATTCCACTGCCAGACAGCTCTGACCATCGGGAAATTCTTCCTGAGGTTCAGGTGGAATCTCCTTTCCTGCAGCTTGAATCCATTGCTCCTTGTCCTAGGCCCTTTCCGCACCTTACCTTTTTCTGGCTCTGGGGTGTGGGGGTCTTACGAGCAGCCTCGGGCAAGAGGGTTTTGCGTCCCTGCTGCTTCAGCTCCGCACGACCTGCCTGCTCACGCGAGAGCCCCGCCTCTTCCTTCCGCAGTGCAGCCTGGGAGTTTCCCAGGCTGCGCTGGGGCAGGAAGCGCAACCGGTGCAGCTCCAGAGGCTCCGCACACCAGGTAAGTGTGCACGGGGCCCCGGAGCACTGTGCAATCGTGCACCTTTTCCAGCTTCCAGCCGAAAATGAAAAGGTGCACGATCAGCGCCTGCCAGCCCCTGGAACGTTGCACAATTGTGAGTGCATCATGCAGATCACTCTTCACAATCACACGACGTTCCAGGTGCCCTTTCACATGGCAAATGCCATGCAGAAAGGGTCCTGGTCTCTGGAGCAGCAGAAAACAAGCCCACTCCCTCCTCGACATGACATCCCTTCAAATATTTAAACATAGCTATCACGTCCCCTCTTAACCTTCTCTTCTGCAGACTAAACATACCCAGCTCCCTAAGCCGTTCCTCATAGGGCATGGCTTCCAGACCCTTCATCATTTTGGTCGCCCTCCTCTGGAAACGGTCCAGCTTGTCAATATCCTTCTTGAGTTGAGCATGGTTCATGGTCGAGCAGGGAATTGAAAGCTGGTCATCAGGGTCATAGTGCTCAAAGCACTACACCATGCTGGCTCTCTACTGTGGTTATATATCCTCACTATTCTTCCTCAGTAAAAGCTAACATATAAATATTTTACAGTTTTGTAATTTTAAAGAACATATTTTAGTTTATACAGAGAAATTGGGAAGAACATCTATTTCTTGTTTATTTTCTTTTAAAAATAACCACGAACAGGGTTTTTATGCCTGGGATGAAAAGGATGCAAATACCCAATGCTAAAGCAAAATTGCTAGTGCCACCTATTGGTGCAAAACTGTAGACTATGAAGTGATTAATTTCTTATCTGCATAATTATTCCCCAACTGATAACAAGAGTTAGTAGACCAGAATTTATTATTCATTTTAATCGTTTTAAGTTACATTTCAATCGGTGTTGTTTTTATATCTGTTTGTTTTTCCTCTCCCTTTTCATGTTCTGGGCTTTAGCAGGCATGGGACTGAAGCCAAATGAACACATACCACTTAGGGGCTTTTTTTGCCTTTGTAAAAGACACCAGCATGCATGTTGAGATCAACGCAAAGCAGCGTACGCCTATGAAGAAGCAAGGAGGGTAGAAAAGTGTAAAATCGGTTTGCTTTTAATAATTCTTCATACTGTAAAAACAGTCCCCAAAGCAAATAATTGTGCACACATCAAAATCCCAGAACCTCAGTATTTCTTTTGTTGTCGTTGGCCAGTATCCAAAGACGGGAGATACATGTTAAAAAGAAACTCAAATAGAGGCAGAACTTTGCTTTTCCCCACATGATTTCCTGCTGCAAAAGAGCCCAGCTGTTGCTTAAAATCAAAAGTAGTAATGTTTTTCCCCAAGTGTGGCAAGTTCGCTGCAAAACAGAAAACACAAAGCTCTAGCAGCACCTGATTCTCTCTCATGAGTTCATGCCCATTGCCTGACCAGTAGCTGCTTCTTTAAAAAATCACTGCAATGGTTGTTGATTAACTTGGTAAACCACAGATGGGCAAGCTCTGGGGATCTAGGTGCCATTTTTTGGCCTCAAAGACTTTCTACAGGGTCACATCAGCCCCTCCAAATGAAAAGCCACATACAGAAAGAAAGAAAGAAAGAAAGAAAGAAAGAAAGAAAGAAAGAAAGAAAGAAAGAAAGAAAGAAAGAAAGAATATTCTGCTAAGGTGAGGAGGGGCACACCTTATTTCAGGGATTTGTTACTGCCCTGGCTAGCCCGAGCTTTGGGGATATAAAAGATATCTTTTGATATCACTAATTCGGCTTCACATATCCCTTCCACGTGCTTGCGAGGCCCCCGGACAAGCACGCATACAGGCTCAGCCGATAATCGCCGTAATATTCCTAGACAATACAGGTAGGCCAGAAACAGCCGACTCGCCACTTTAGGAGACGTCAAGGCAAGTACCTCCATTAGGTATGCAAGCAACTCACAAAAAGATCCTCTGCCTCGCACTGGCAGCTTGATGATCGAGCTATACAACGCTCAAGAACTCCGCGTTTGCATACTGGCTACTCTATCGATAAATTCGGCTCTAATTCAATCATTCAAATTCTGACCTTTCAGAGGTTTTGTCTCCAACTCCAAATCTATTGTTTTCCCCTAAGTCAGACCTAGCCTGCGGTCACAATTCCCCTTATAAAAACCCCTGACTTTGAGCGCTTCCTTGGATCGCTCCCGAGTTCCAGACCGCCTTGCTGCCGCATCGCTTGGCGAGCTTCCCCTCAGCTCCACGTGCTGAGATACATCGAACCCCAGCTTCACTCTCCATTTTCTTCCAGACTTCAGGACAGGTTTCGTATCACCCGAACCAGCTATCCCTCTGAAAATCCCACTATCTTACTCACACCTTTATTTTCCTTAGTTATCTGTGTGTTTGTGTTGCTTACATCGTGTGCCTGTATTTAATAAAGACTATTCATTATTTTCCAACCAGTCTGCTTCTTGACTTGGCCTGACCCCGTAGACATTAGGTTGCAAGATCCTGCTAAGTTACCCTGCCTCTCGTTTGGCCAGCTTGTGCTCTGAACTAATTTCCCCAACTTACAGCAATTTGGTGTCCCTCCCGGGACTCCCAGAAAACAGGGTAACAGAGTTCCAACCGTGCGAGGACTGGAGAGCAATTTTTGCCTCACATTTGGGCCCATGGGATGTGATACCACATCATTTCCAGGAACCATTTCAGCCAATTTTTAGTTGAGTTTTTTGTCATTGTTTTAGGGAGTTTGTCAAGTTCTGATGGGTCATTAGGACCAGCTGGTGGTCAAAAGGATCACCTGAAAATCATGAAAACTGGTATTTTAAAATGGTGGAGGGGGCTTTGGAATCACTGGGGGGGGGGTTAGCAGCCACGGAACTGTAGCCATACATGGCCTACAGACTGCACTTGCCTTGCCCCAGAGTTATAGGAGAATCATGCTTCCTCGAGATACAATTGTCTTGTTTTGTGGAGTGTGTATATGGAAATTTTACTCAAATATAGTTTGGGAATTTTGCAGGCATAAAAATGTCCCTGAGAAGACCCCATTATTCCTCCTCCTGTGGTAAAGGTTAGTCTAAAAAAGTGACCCAGCAGACTTGGCAGCTGGGCCTAATAAGTCGTCCATCAATTGGACATTTCCTATGGCCGAATCAGAGAGGGGAGGAAGAAAGAACACATTCTGAGTGACAGGTGAGACTTGGCTATATAGAAGTAGACAGTCAGCACGAACAGGAGATTGTACTGGATTTGACGTAAGCCTCTCCTTTTTCCAGACATATGTAGTTGTACTTCAACAGGCTTTTAGAACTGAAGGTTCTAAAAGGGTTTTTAAGGTGGCGTTGTATTGTTTTAAACTGTACCATTTTAAACTGCTTTTTATGCTTTTAATACATTTAATAGCCGGATACTCTGTCAGTGAGCAGGTAAGGGGAAGTGGGGGGGGGGCGGAGTAGCCTTGGTGTACAAAGACAATCTTACACTGACCAGGATACCTGTCTGGAAAACAGACCGCTTCGAGTGTATATACCCGAGCCTGAAGGCAAGGGATAGTCTAGGGATTCTGTTAGTGTACCGACCACCCCGCTGCCTATCAGACTCTCTGGCCGAGCTGACAGAGCTGGTGTCGGAGCTGGTGTTGGAGTCACCCAGATTTTTCGTTCTGGGCGACTTCAATATCCCATTTGAGACCAGTTTGACAGGTGCGGCTCGGGAGTTCATGGCATCCATGACAAACATGGGCCTATCCCAGTTAGTCTCTGGGCCAACACATTGTGCAGGTCACACCCTCGATGCGGTCTTCAGTACGGAACAGGCACAGCCGTGGGTGGAGATAATAAATGCTACCACATTGTCATGGACGGATCATTTCCTGATCAGGGTTAGACTTATGGCTGATATCCGCCCCTGCAGGGGTGGTGGACCTATTAGAATGGTCCGCCCTCAAAGATTAATGGAACCTATTGGATTCCAGAAAGCCCTCAAGGGTCTTATGGCTGGTATCGCCGGTGATCCTGTTGAAGCCCTAGTTAATACCTGGAATTGTGATCTTACTAGGGCTATCGACACGATTGCTCCCAAGCGTCCTTTCCGGCCTGCTTCAAAGCGTAATCCTTGGTATACAGTAGAACTCAGGAATATGAAGCAGGTCGGACAACGACTAGAGCGGAACTGGCGGAAATCTGGACTCTTATCTGACAGGATACGCTATAGAGAATTCCTTCATTCCTATGGAGTGGCAATAGATGCAGCGAAGAAGACTTTCCTCTCTGCACGTATTGCGTCTGCGACTTCTCATCCAGCAGAGCTGTTCAGGGTGGTAAGGGATCTGACTCAGGTACTCACTCCCCTGAACTCACTGTTAGAACCTAGTGTAGTTTGCTGTGATGCTTTGAATAATCATTTCACAGATAAAATCTCTCAGATAAGAGCCGACTTGGATGCCGGTGTTACAGCAGAGGTTACAAATGGAGTGTCCAGCGACTCCGTGAATAGGATTATACTGGATCAGTTTCAGTCAGTGAGTACCAAGGACGTAGACAAGCTCCTTGGAAATATAAGAAAGACGACTTGCCCTCTTGATCCCTGCCCTTCATGGCTGGTCGTCCAGGGAGGAGTTGCAATTAAGACCCATTTAAGATACATTATTAATGCATCTCTCAGGGAGGGCAATTTTCCAGCTTGTTTAAAAGAAGCGATTATACGGCCGCTTCTAAAAAAGCCCTCCCTAGACTCCCTGGATATAAATAATTACAGACTAGTCTCCCATCTCCCATTTTTAAGCAAGGTGATCGAGAGGGCTGTTGGTCTTCAGCTCCAAGCTGTCTTGGATGAAACAGATTTTCTAGACCCATTTCAAACTGGCTTCAGGGCAGGATATGGAGTTGAGACTGCCATGGTCGCCTTAGTGGATGATCTTCGCCTAGGTATCGACAGGGGAAGTGTGACCCTGCTGGTACTCTTGGACCTCTCAGCGGCTTTCGATACCATAGACCATGGTATCCTTCTGGAACGCCTGAGGGGGCTGGGGATTGGGGGTACTGCACTTAAGTGGTTCCGGTCCTATCTCTCAGGTAGATACCAGATGGTGATGCTTGGGGACAGCTGCTCCTCAAAAAAGGAGCTTAAATCTGGCATCCCTCAGGGCGCGGTCCCGTCCCCTATGCTATTTAACATCTACATGAAACCGCTGGGAGAGATCATCAGGAGGCATGGAGCAAGGTGCTATCAGTATGCTGATGACAACCAGATATATCTCTCCATGCCTCGGATAATAGCATCAACTAAAGGTGGCATCTCGCCTCTGAACGAATGTCTTGAAGCAGTAATGGACTGGATGAGGAAAAACAGACTGAAGCTGAATCCAGATAAGACGGAGGTACTCGCTGTTAAGGGCCGTAGCCCAGGTACAGAGGTTTGTCAACCAGTTCTAGACGGGGTCACACTTCCCCTGAAAGACTGTGTTTGCAGCTTGGGGGTGCTCCTGGACTCGCCACTTCAGATGACAGCTCAAATAGATGTGGCGGCCAGGAGTGCCTGTTATCAGCTTCGGCTGATACGCCAGCTCCACCCCTTTCTGGAGCTGGAACACCTAAAAACAGTGGTGCATGCACTGGTAACTTCACGGCTTGACTTCTGCAATGCGCTCTACATAGGGCTACCCTTGTGCTTAGTCCAGAAACTTCAATTAGTTCAGAATATGGCAGCCAGGTTGGTCACTGGTAGACCTAAAACTGACCACATAACACCAATTCTGAAGTCTTTACATTGGCTGCCTATTAGTTTCGAGGCACAGTACAAGGTGTTGGTTATTACCTTTAAAGCCCTTTATGGCTTGGGGCCAGCCTATCTGTGGGATCGCCTTCTCCCATATAATCCGCCCCGCACACTAAGGTCCTCTGGGAGGAATTTACTGCAGCCAGTCAGAACTAGGTTGGCTGCGGTTACCCAGAGGATCTTCTCTTCTATCGCTCCCCAGTTATGGAATGGCCTGCCAGAGGAGACCCGGCATATTATCAGCCTTGACTGCTTTAAAAAAGCAGTCAAGACTGATCTCTTCCGACAGGCCTTCCAAGACTAGCTCTTCCACCACCTCCCACCAATTGTCTTGTTGTTCTTTCAATAGTAAATTAATTGTTAATTGTTGTGGGTTTTAGGGGGTTGGTTTTAGCTGGGTTGGTGGGCGGGGAGGATTGGGTATGTTTTTTAATGTTTTTAATGTAATTAATGCCTTATTGTTGTTTGCCGCCTCAATCCATCTGGAGAGGTGGGATAGAAATAAATTTTTTTATTATTATTATTGTTGTTGTTGTTGTTGTTGTTTTAACACTGGTAATAGTTTAATTCTATTTTAATGTTGACTTCTTGTATGTTTTACGCTGTATCATAATCATTTTTATTTGCTTTCAGTCCTAATATTGGGAAAAACTCAGGATATAAATAAAAACCATCACCATTGTCGTCGTCATCATCATCCTACCCAAAGCATACTATCCATCATCAAACTGTAACTCATAGACTGCAAGTTGTCCTCAAAAGTAGCTCTCACACCTCACAGTCCCCCCACCATTATTTTTCTGAAATAGCCAGCTGCACTCTCTTAACCCCCTGGGAGATTTCAGCATAGTTGGTTGGCTCTTTTTAAGCCAAAGGTGGTGCTTTTTTCCAAAACCAGAACGGATGGCCAGACACTTCCAGTTTGGACACTTCCAGTCTTGAGCATTAAACAGTGCTCAAAAATTGGCCCCCGTCCCTAGATACCATAGGAGAGGATTTTACTCTTCTTTTGAGATATCCTGTTCGTGAATCACAAAGGTGTGAGTTGGACTTACACCATCACAACTCACTTTTTTGCTCGTTACAGAGGCTGGAATGCTGTTCCAACCAGACAAGAACCAAAACCCCCTCCAAAACCTACCTCAGAAGCAGTGCAGCCTCATCACAACAATGGTTAGTTCCATGTCATTAGAAAGTAGAAGAATGAGTGGGAACACATCCAGTTCTTTTCCAGTAGCTGGACACGCTGCAAAGATGTTATCTGTACAGATCTCTTGATGTCATGGTACATCCAACTATAGGAAAAGAGCTGGACATGGTCCTGTTTTCCTCCTGCTCACTGCCCACATGGAAATGGCTATACTGGGCCCTACTTACAAGCAGAGGTAGCACTGGGAAATATAGCTATGAAGACATAGCTACGCAATAGATGTATGTCTCCACTGCAGGATCTCGGACATCTGTTTGGAGAATGGGTCCAGTGGTGGGCACCTATGGCTCTCTTCCTAACAGAGGGAGGTAGCCAACCTTTCTTTAGAGGACTCCAGATTAGTGTGGCTAGCAGTGGTATCAGATTTGTTTCTTTTGCTCTAAGGCCATTTCCGCACGGGGCGAGGGAATCACCCCATGACGCTACTCACCAGACTTTTGGGCTCCCCGGTCCAGCCCACGCTGCTCCGGAGCAGTGCATGGCCGCCACTCTGCACTGCTCCGGGGACAAAAATGGTGGCTTCTCAACCAACCGCTGAAGCTCGCCGGCCTAAAGCCCACCCCCAGCACCAATGCGAGCCTGCGAATCTGCATAAGGGAGCAGGCTCGCAGTGGCGCACTCCGGGCTTTTGAAAGACCTGTTTTTAGCGGTCTTTCAAAAGCACGCTGGACGACCACTTGGGGTCATTCCAGAGTGGGCTGGGGTGCGGATCTACTTTAAGTAGGTCCAACCCAGTCCACTCCCAGGTGCAGACGTCCTCCCTGGAGGACACTCTGCACCATTTTAAAAACCCTGTGTGGAAATGGCCTATGTCATATATTCTGATATGTTGATCTTGTTTTCTATTTACAACCCCTCCCTTTAAGGCTTAAGCTTAACCTTACAAGGCTTAAGCTTAACAGAATTTATATTGTGGGTATTCAGTGAATTCTATGTTACGAAATTCCTTACTTGCACAACTTTCCCCAGATCTTCAACCTCACTGAGGCCCTTTCTGCACCCTACCTTTTCCTGAAGTTGTCTTGTGGGGATTTCAGCAGCGGCTCTGCTGGGAGAGGAGCACACCGGGAGCACTCACCTCCACACCAGCTGGCTCCCTGTAGAAGGAAGCACGATGGCCACACCTCGTCCTTCCAAGTGCAGCCAGGTACTTCCCCAGGCTGGTGTGGGGTAGGAAGCACAACTATTGTGCTTCTGTGGCTTCCACAGGACAGATAAGTCTGGGATGGTGGCACAATCACATGTCATTGATGGGGAAACTCATCAATGATTTAACCTATGACTGTCCCACCTGGGGACAGGAGAAGCAAGGGACCATGACAGTGTCATGCAGAAGTGGCCCCATTCCTCTCCTGTCCCCATTGCAAGATGGGAGGATGCTGCAGAAAGGGTCTGAGTGTTTCTGGATTCATGAAGGGCAAGGGTCCTCCCAACCCAGTCAGGGGAATATGACAAACCGGGCATATTGATTATGGCACTACCTGAGCAGACTGTGGATAAAACTGGTTGTTCACTAACCCTGGAGAGCCTCCCAAATCATAGGAAGCAGGCACTCATCACAGTCAGTAAATTGTGAACTTTGCTTCTTGAAAGCCACTTTATGGACATGCCTTATAGGTTTCCTATAATGTGTAGAGAACCCTATGATTCCGGATTATTTAAAATCTCCTCCTTTGCTGGAAAGAACCATTTTTATTTGCTTTATATATTGAATTTTAAGTTTACACACACACACATGAATGAGCCATGAGCCATGTGGAAAGCATATGTTATTGGGAAAGCAGTCCAATATAGTTAAATACATAAATAGAGAGAATGCTATGACCCAGTGGGGTAAGGAAGAGATTCATTAGTCTCTACTAGCAGTTCAATAAAATCCAGGAGGAAATCTCCTTCCAGACCCCAATAAATGCATGAAGTAAGTCTGGTAGGGAACTTACCTCCAAATTTGATTGACTTTGCTATTCAAAAAGAAGCAGTTTGAATCTCTGTGGCCTGTGGATTGGTTTCCATTGGTCCCATCTGCAACTTAGATGATTTCAGTCATGTATCAGTTTGGTGAACAATATGTGCAAACAGAGAGTCTGCCAGCCCTGTGTGTTGGAAAGGTCATTCATTGCTCACCCTGAGGACAGTCCAGACATAATATTCCTAGAATTTTACAAATAAATAAAATAGAAGATGAAAAATAAGTAAACCCACAGTCCCAGTACACTAGGATGAGTGGCATATTTACCAAATTCATCTTTTTATATGAACATACCCAATTTACACATACAGAACTAAATATAGACCCAAACACAATTTACAGTCACAGTCTACAGAAAAATGAACACATACAAGTCCATAATTTTTTTCTTAATGAAAAATGCATACATTTTAAAATATACTGACAGAACCATAGATATTTTAAAACTGCACACAAACCTGCTTTAGTCAAGGGGAGAATGACACAAAAATGTGTCCCTTTAAAAATGTGGGCCAAGGTAGAAATCAGACCCTCAATGAGCTCAGGATTGGTAGGCAGAGACAGAAACTGAACTCTAGTCAACTGTTCTTCATTACAGTCACTTGGTTATATAGCCCCACTAAATAATTTCAGCTACAATCAATCAGAAAGCAGCACAGGACTCCTGCTGGCATCATGCCTGCTGCTCTTAAGGAGTTTTATAGCCTGAATCAAAGAGCAGGCTTATTATTAGCATTAGGTGCAACACTCCCAAGGAACATGCAGAGGGAAGTTTTGACATTATATGGACTAAAAGCTCTCATGACTTGTTTGCTTGCTTAAGTGACTGGTTTGTTCCAAACCTTTCTTTGAATGAAATGGAATTTTCTGTTTCAGATTATTTTCCTCGATGATGGGAAGCAAGGGGAAGCAAGAATCTATGGGAAATTAAATTAACCTCTTCATGACAAATGCTGAACACAGACTGATAGTTTAAAGCATGATAAAGCGGGGGAGAGAGCCAGCATAGTATAGTGGTTTCAGTGTTGAACTGGGACTCAGGGAGTTGTTATTGTTATGTGCCTTCTGCTGGAAAATGTGAGAGACTGTAGTGCTCTCTCAAGCAGAGTGTCTAAAAGCATTAGGCAGAAGTTGAAGCAGTAAGCAGTCCACTCCACACCACACACAGGAATTAGCAGAGAAAGAAATCAGACTTAGGCCATTTCCACACTACACTATTATAATGTTATTATTCCACTTTTAACATCCTGTGTAATTCTGGGGTTTGTGGTTTACTGAGGCCAAGAGCTCTCTGGCTGGGAATTCTAAATGCCCCTCCCTAAACTGCAAACCCCAGGATTCCACAGGATGTTGAACGTGGAATAATAGCATTGTAACATAGTGCGGAAAGGTCCTTCGTCTTCTTCATAAGGTATATAAAAGTAATTTTATTCACAAATACTTGTGCATATAAACATAGGTTCTCCTTCTTAAGGAAAAGAATAAAAAGTAAGGTGCTACACTGTATCAGGAAGGTGGAGCTTCTCAGCTTGAGAGGGTTCTTGGAACCACATGCTTCATAGAGGCGGGCAGGGGAGAGACAGATGTGAGAGCAGATGAGATACCAGAGAACAAAGGGAATGCCTACAGGGTGCAGGAAGAGAGTGGGTGTGAACAAGCACAGAAACAAATGGTAGTAACCATAAACAAGTTGTGCCTAACACATAGAGGGAAACGTGCCATCTAACTACCAGTGTGCATAGGCATGCAAAAGGTGCAACCTTAAAGTCATTTCCAACTTATGGCAACCTTAATGTGAACCTATCATGTGGTTTTCTTAGCAAGATTTGTTCAGAGGTGACTTGCTTTTGCTGTCCCTTAAGGCTGAGAGTGTTGTGTCCAGGGCAGAGCAGATAATTAATCAACTAGTGGCAGAGCAGGGCTTACTCACAAGGCTAGAGCAGGGAAATGTCCAAACAGAATTCAGGTTCCAGAGCAAACAAATCCAAAGGGCAAATATAAGTCGTAGTCAAACAGGCAGAGGCTCAAGGTAGTCCAGATACAAGAGACCACAACACAGGGCTTCCACAACTGTAAAGATCAGTTGCTGATCCTGAAAGGAAAAGGTCAGCTGAAAGCCTTTTATCTACTGATGCTGTCGCCACAGGTGTTCCTTCATTAGGGCTTGTTTGATACTTAAATGCACTGAGTAGTACAGCCCCTCTCTCTGACAGCAGCTCTCTCTTGCACAGTAAGCGTCTGTGTTGCCTCATCCTCTGATATTTGTTGCCCTTGCTCCAACCCCTGCTGTTGTTTGTTATCTTCTCCTGAGCAAGCTTCTACCTCTGGGGAAAATTCTGCCTTGGATTCAGAATCCTCCTCCTCACTGCTGGGGTCCCCAAGGCAGGGCATGACAGAGAGATGACTTGCCCAAAGTCACCCAGTGGGTTTTTATAGCTGAGCAGGGATCTCAAACCCTGGTCTCCAAAGTCTTAGTCCAATGCTTAAGCCACTATAACATGTTGGCTGTCATGGGGAGACCACACTACCTCTAATGGAGACCAGCATCCAAATCCTTGCTCAGCCATGGTGTCTCTGAGTGAAAATCAGACACTCTCAGCCTTGGAGGAATGCAATGGCAACCCCCCATGAATAAATCTTGCAAAAGAACTCTGTGATAGGGTCACCTTAGGGTTGCCATGTCTCACAAACAACTTTAAGGCACACAACAACAAAGTCAAGTGGACAGTGTGCATGCAAAATGCCCCAGTTTGAACCATAGCATCTCCTAGGAGGGCTGGGAAAGACTCGGGTCTCAAATGCTGGACAACCCCTGCCACCAATTTGTAGAGTAAATGATACTGAATGAGGTAGAAGCCATGGTGCTATGATATCTTTTTGCCATACATAATGTTTCCTGAATTGACCTGAACTTGACTGCCATCTCCAACAACTTTCACTGCATGCTTCCAATTAGGAACAAGGAGTTTCACATTTTTGATTATCATTCTGACAGCTGGTCCTTTGCTGTCATTGTGGTTTCAGTGGAGCAAGCTGCACCACCAGTGTCTTACATTCTGAAGATACACTGTAGATATACTGCGTAACACAAAGAAGAACAATGGCAGAAAAGATGCTAAGAATACATAATGATGTGCTGATTGCAAAATAAAGCAGTGTGCCTTCTGATGAAAGCTGGCTATCAAAAGCCAAGTTTTATCTGCCTGCATTGAGATCCCTCCAGACCATCTTAACTGAGAACATAAGCAACATCGCAAGACAAAATGAAGACCTGTGGCTCTAACACTGTCATTTTTCTTCTTCTTCTCCTGTATGATTTTTGCCTGATGAAGAAGCCAGTGCAGCTTCAAAAGCCTTGATGATATATTTCAGCCTTTTTAGCTGGCCCAGTAAAGGTATCACTGTTTTGTGGATTTTGGAATTTGTTGTATTTTGCTATATGGCAAACATGGCTACCCCAGATATATTTTCTGGATTTGAGGATACCGAATTTAGCCACAACAGGGGTATCCGAAAGAAGAGGGAGCCAAAGGACTAGAACTTAACTCTTTGAGGTTTCTGTCTCAATCAAAGATGAATTTTTTTCACCAGGACTCCTACATTTGACAAATTATACCTATGGTGTGTGTATACGTGCCTTCAAGTCACCTGATGACTTATGATGACCTCATGAATTTTATTTCATAGGATTTTCTTAGGCAAGGAATACTCAGAGGTGGTTTTGTCAGTTCCTTCCTCAGAAATATAGCCTACAGTACCTGGTCCTCATTGGTGGTCTCCTTTCCAAGTACTAAGCAAGCTGACCCTGCTTAGCTTCCAAGATCAGACAGGATCTGGTACCTTTATTGTACAGCAACTAAAAGTGTTTCCAGATGCAACAGTACAGAGGTTTCTTTAGAAATCTTATATTCTAAAAAAGGAGTGAGTAGCCTCACAAATAGCCAGAATCTCAAGGGAAGTTACTTCTTCTGTTGCTAATGGAGTTGCAATTTTATTGCTGGAATTTTATGGCTCTGCTTCCCAGTTTCCACACAGCCAAAGAGGGGAGTGGCATCTGCCTGCACTGATATCTCTCTAGATCAACTTAACTGACTGATAATTTTTTTAAAAAAATCTAAAGACAAAATGTAGGTCTATGATTCCAACATCATCTTTTTTTTCTTCTTCTCCAGTATAATTTTAACACCTTTTACTGATGAAGCCACTGGAGCTTCAAAAACTTGCATGATGCATTTTGTGCCTTTTAGTTGGCACAACGGAAGGTTTGCTATTTTGTGGATTTTGGAATTTGTTGTATTTACCAGGTAAGAGACTTTTCTCAGTACAAAATGCCACTGTTTTTACCCTATGAAGCCCTAAATGTTATTGGTCTTAATTGTTGCTACAAAGCTCGATCGTGGTGGCTTTATACATGGGTAGTTTGTTGGCATCAGCCTAGCATGTTGTCCAATGTTTCTTTTGTTCTGGGAAAGACAGCATGAAAGAGGATCCTGACATTAGAATGCAAGCCTACTGCCCCTGTTATGATTGAAGTTCATTGAGTTGTGTGTCTGCTTGTTGTTGTTGTTGTGTGCTTTCAAGTCATTTCTGACTTATGGCAATCCTAAGGCCAGGTGTAGTAGTTTGAGCATTAGACTATGACCCTGGAGATCAGGGCTTGATTCCCTGCTTGGTCATGGAAACCCACTGGGTGACTTTGAACACACTACTGTAACAATCAAAGGACAACAAATCCCAATCCACGAAGCAGCGATACTTTTATTTGATCAGCTTCAAAGCATAAAATACATTATACAAGCTTTCAAAGCTTCATAATATATTTTATGCTTTAGAGTTGGCCAAGTAAAAATATTGCTGTTTTGAGGATTTTGTATTTTGTTGTATTTTGCTGCATGGACAACACAACTACCCCTGAATCAATGGAGTTGCCCATCTGCAATATGCAAAACTCAGGTCCTCTGGTTATACAAAACACCCTCCAGGTTAACAAGCCATCACAAGGTTATCTTTAGATTGGCCACTCCAGAGACCTGGCAGGAAACATGTCCCAGTATCAAGATAGCTCCATGTTCCTGAGATGGTTCAGCATGTTGAAGTACTTAACTGGCCACCCTGGCTGCCTCTGTGAAACATAGGTTTTCTTCAGCTAGCTTTAATTTAGTCAGGTAGCCAAGAACATCCTTGATACTCCTTTTCATTCCCCAGAAACAAGAGCAGCAGCTGCTGGCTTCCATGGCAGTGAGCAGTGAATCTGCTCAGGTTTTACCCCAAATTTTAACAGAAAGATGCAGTTCAATATCTTGGAGGAATCCTTTAAAACCTGGACTAGAATTGCAACCCACAGACATAAGAGCCACCAGCTGCCATTGGAATCAAGCTGCTTAGTATCTTTGTTCTATCCCATCCTTATTGCATCCAAAGTTCTTGCCTCTTTGCACTCCCCATTTGGAGCCCAAATGGAGCCAAATATCTGCTAATAGATTTCTAATTAGGTATCTGTTAATAGAGAGCCAGCATGGTGTAGTGGTTTGATCACTGGACTACAACCCTGGAGATCAGGGTACAAGTCCCTGCTTAGCCATGGAAATCCACTGGGTGACCTTGAGCTCATCACATTCTCTCAGTCACAGAAAACACCACAATAAATTCCCCTTAGGGTCACCATAAGTCAGAAAAAACATGAAGGCACACAACAAAAACAACATTTGCTAATACCTAATGTTTGCACCCATCTGGAGTCCGATATCTACTCTTAAATACAAACATCCTATAAGGTACTTTGGGTTTCCCTTCCTCAGATACTAGGTAAATATATATGCCTGGATTATACATCTTTTCTTTTCTGCAAAAGATGTACTAAAAATGTTCTTTCTATGAGCAATTCTGGTAAAAGAAAACCAGTGTTTTTTCTTTTTCAGTTTATTTCCTCACTTTTTGAATAAGTATACTGCAAGGTTTGCAGCTTTACCAAAGATTCCTGTATTTTTGGCTTTGTTGGATGCACAAGTATTCAAGCAAGTACATTTCACATGCGTGAAGAAATGTGGTAACAATATGATTTTCCTTAAAAATGCCATTGTTTCCATCAGAACTTGGAAAAAAATTTTAAGTACAACTCCTGGAATTTTCCAGCTAGCTGAGCATTTTAGTCCCAAAATTAACTTTATGAAGCTCTGACCAGCCACCATCTGTTATGAGGCCAAAGTCTGACTGAGCTTGGAATGGTCTTGGTGTCGGGCCACCATGTTTACATGGCCATGTCGCAGTACCAGTGCTACTTTTAGGTAGGTTTTGGGAAGAAAGGAAGGACTGTGACGTTGAACAGGTTGTTGGGGCACTTAGCACTGATGTTCTTGAGATGATATCGCTTTGGTTCAACAGCTTCAGTGCTTTCCTGGTTGCTGTTTTATTTTTGGTTTTTATAATGATTCCACAGTATGGTTTCAGTGAATGACTGTGTCTTTACACTCCTTTGAATGCATTTTGTGCAGAAATATGAGACAGAGAGAGAGAAAAAGAGAGGTAGTAAACGAACACATAAATAAAATGCAAAATGGATTCTGAAATAATAGGACCTATTTTCTGTTTTGTTATTGTCCTTAACCAATTCATACTAGCTGAGCACATTTTGAAAAGATGGGGAAGGAACTCTCCCATGATTGCTGCTGAATGCAGAAAGAGCCTGTATTTTCAACTGAACAATGCCTTGATGCTTTGGTATTGGAAAGCCGTGTCACAGCAGGCAAGAGTTCCACTGTGCCTGGTTCTTTCCTGTTTCTGTATCTTACTCTCTTTGGAGTAAATATCCAAGAAGTTGTGGATCTTGACTGCCTCAGGACTGATGTCTTTCAAGAAACTAAATATCTCAACCTAGCGGCTTAGCAGGATTTTGTTCGTAATAGAAAACCTGAGTATTAAGAACCTTTCTGTTTTGTATAGAAGAAATGAAGTGTTCGAAGAAATGACATTTGAGTGGCAAAAAAAGGAGAGATGAATAAGGCCCAGGTTACAGCTGACAAGCAGAATGGCAAATGTAAAGTGCTTGTTATATTTTTAAACGTCTTTATTTATGCGACTAGGCTTCAGCACCGGCACTGATACATGGTGTATACAGCACTGATCCTAGTCCCTTCTGAATTTAACTCTGTGATGCTGACAGTTTAAAACAAACTCAGAAGTTGTACCTATATAGAGAAACACTTGATTTGACTGACACGGAAACTGCTAAGCCTTTCCGGCTCTTTTGAGACAAATACACAGCAATGGATTTTTTAATCAGTATTGAATGAGTTCAGTCTTGCAGAAGGGAATATTTTGAGTCTCAGGGACGGAGGATAACGCACAAGAAGCCTTATGCAGCCTGTGGATATTCAGAAATAGGCCCCATTGAGATCAATGTTATTTACTTCAAGGTAACTAGCAGGAATGGGGGGCCTTTTTCAATCCAAGAGCCAAATTCCAGTTTGGGAAAGGTCTATAGTGCCTCATTCCACCTGCAGAAGAGAAACAAGAAGCTTCTGCCAAATGCGAGTTTTACTTATTAAGTCTATTGAGAAGCAAGCAGGAAGAGCTTCTGTACACCTATTCATAAGGAAGCAGCAAGGAATTATTTGGCAGTACTTTTAAATAGCACCCCAATACCAAGCCCCTGCATGTGTATTCACAAATAAGCCAGAATGAATCACTTGGTAGGGTTTGAAATACCAAGCCTTTGCATTTCTACTCAGAAGTAAGTATTAGCACCATGTGCAAAGCTAGCATCTGCAAGATACATCTCAGAAGATGACAGAAACACTCAGCAACTTCTTTCCCATGTCCCAATTTCTCTCTTGGCAGGGAAAACACTCTTATCTCCAACAAGCAACTGATCAGAGGTAAGAGTTTTTCTTTGCTTGGAGAGTGACTGTGATGTGGGACAGAAGCTAGGAGATCAAACGGGAAAGCTT
The DNA here is from genome assembly GCA_030412105.1 of Cyclura pinguis. Lineage (NCBI taxonomy): Eukaryota > Metazoa > Chordata > Lepidosauria > Squamata > Iguanidae > Cyclura > Cyclura pinguis. Next base: position 59,865,361 of record CM059600.1, on the reverse strand, counting down.
GTGGCCCCAAGCCAGTTATATAAGATTGCAGCCCAGCTCTGTCCTAGTTCAAGGCAGGATCCTCCAAACATTTCATAAATTATCTCATGCAGATTCAGAAAGCTGTGCAACCAACAGCAGGTGCAGTGAAGGTGCAGCAAACAGTCATATAAACAGACAGCTCCATTTACAGTGGAACTTAAAATTAGGTTTAGAGAATCTTCTCATTGTGTACATTTTCTCTTCACCTGTACACATCTTGGACACGTGTCCACATTTCACAATACAAATGGTGAAACTCTCAAATCTATGATTTCCTGCTTTCTTTAAAAGCACATAGTATCAGGGGAGAGATCCAGATTCCTTTTTCAGACTCTGCTCCTGATTATTTTAAAAGGAGAAGTGGTTGTTTCTATTAGCTTACAAGTTTTGTTTACTACTGAGCTGATATTGCTATACTTCTATCTCATTCTAAAATGTAGCAAAAGATGCCACAAGTAATGTAAAAGCCTTTGAAGAGAGACAAGATAGAAATCTTTCAAAGCAGGTTGATAAATCTTCCAATTGTTCATTTATTGAGAATATCTGATTTGACTTTTTGGCTAGGTTCTGTGGCTTAACTTAAGGCTCTCAAGGGTAAAATTTTCAAACTTCAGCCAGGGAAAGATGCCTGGAAGTGACTCTCTCTCAAGCTTCTCCGCTACAGTTTTTGCTATTGTGTGTGAGTATATGCCTTCAACTGACCTGCTGACTAATGGTGATGCCATAAATCTCATAGGGTTTTCTTAGGTAAAGAATATTCAGAGGTGGTTTTGCTAGTTACTTCCTCTAAAATATAGCTTACAGATATTCTTCCTTCTAAGGAAAGTCCTTCTATGTATTATCCAGGGCTGACCTGCTTAGCTTCCAAGATCAGATGCAATCTGGTGCTTTCAGGGCATTTAGGGTCCAAATGTTCTGGTACAAAATTGCATTACTGAACTGAAATGTTAACATAGTTGAGTTTTGCCTGGCTAGTTCAAGATAGATGTATGACATCCTAGCTCCTAGTCCCTAGTTGAAGAATACTGATAGCTGAATCAATGAAAGCTGCTGCTATCTGCCATCTGCTGCTATCACCTCCAAAGATATATCCAGATCTCATTCCTTCTCAGTATCTTGGAAGAAGTCTCCAAGTTTTGCTTCACATATATACCATTGCATGCATTTGATCTCTCCCTTCTGTACCAGCTTCATTTTACAGAAGAGCGGGTGAGCAATCAGAACAAAGGGAAAACAAAGGCTATTTGATTAAGTGATTATGTGCTATGCAAATATGTGATTATGCGAGTAAAAAAAAACTTCCAGCAGCTGTAGTCATGCGACCAGATATAAACCAATACAGCAAACATACGCACACACTAGAAACACCCCCTTGAACCAATATGGCTACGTAATGGAGGTCCCATAGGGCCTTCCAAACTTATTTCATTTTGGATTAATACAATTGTGTGTGGCAGTAAAGAAGTCAAACTAGGACATTGATACTAGTGGAGCTTGGATACAGCCAGATTCAGTCTTAGTGATGATGCCTGATTAACATGAAAAAATCTGTCCTTTTCCATACAGTTTGCTTTCAAAGACATCTAAACTGAAGGCTGTTGCCACATCTTGTGCCAGGGAATGCCAACAAGTCAATATGAGTAGTACAAAATGGCTCTCACCCTTATGAAATATGGATTTTATAAAAACCACTAGCTTATCTCCTCATGTTGCTTTTTTCCCCACAAAACTTGCACCACAAAAAAGGAAAAAAAACAGGTTTCAGAAGATGGGCAAGCTACAGAAACACATTTATGTGAGGCCAGGGAAATAAAGTTACGTACTTATACCGTTTTTACACACACACACCCATAAAAAGAAAGCTTGTCATAAGCCCAATCCTTCCATGCTTGCTAACAGTTTAGTAATATTTGTAGGGAAAGGTTTTATAAAAGCTTAGAAACTTGGTTTTTGGGGACTGCTACCCTCTCTGGCTACATAAGTGTGTGTATATGCCCTCAAGTTGTCTTTCAGCTTATTCTGACATCAAGAATTTCGTAGTTTTTTCTTAGGTAAGGAATACTCAGAGGTTATTTGCTATTGCTTTCCTCTGAAATATAGCTTACAGGAACCACTTTCAGTGGGGGCCATATGGCTCCCAAGGGGGCCCTGGCACATTTGAATGGGGTCACAGACTGAAAACAGTGAGAACGGGAGCCTCAAGGGTTTATGGGGGCCCTGGTAACTGAACCAATGAACTACCCAAGCAGCAACCTTATTTGGAGTGAATAGTTTTCCTCCTGTTTATAAGATCTTTTCAACACACTGTTTGAATTCAGCATGCCTGGTAAATTCATTGCTTAACTTCCTCCCACATCTCAATTTAAGAGCTCAAATCCACAGAAGTTCAGAGACTTTTGTGATATATTTCATACCCCATAGCAGTCATGTGGAGTCTTTCACACAGCATTACTTCAGTTTCATGAACTTGATATCATGACACTTGCAGAAAAGCACCAAGCTTAAGGATCACGTTAGTCTTGATAGATGTTTTAATTTCATACAGTCTTTTTTTAAAAAAAAATTTTGTACAATATGTTGGAATGTTCATTTTCTTGGTGTTCAATAATAAATGATTTTCAGCTTATCTGTTCATATTGTATCCCTCTTTGACAGGGGGGCCCTGCAACCTGAGAAGAGATCCTAAAGTGGCCATGCCCAAAGCACAGTTGAGAATGCACCTGGTATTCATTGAGAGTCACCTTTCCAAGTCTCAACCAGGCCTCACCTGGCTTAGTTTCCAAGATCAGATGGGATCTGGTACTCTCAGAGTATTTATCCTGGCTGGTAATTCTGAGATTTGTAATTTAAAAAAAAAAAACAACTGATGCAGATTGGGGACCAAGGCGCCTCAGGCACTCTTGCTGGTATCTCATTACACATCACTGCAATTCAGCAAAATAGTTTCTTTCTTACCCCAAAACACGGATGACTCAGAGGACCACCTGGGATGCCAATACCTCCATGAAACAGTGGGGAATTATTAGTTTAAATTAGGAGGCCTGTGAGACGAGGGTAACCTAACGAGATCTTTCACACCTATGTTCACCAGTACTTCTGCGGGAAGAACCAGCCAGAGATCCAAAAGTAAGCTTAATGTGTTTTATTGGGGGAATTAATCACATGCACAAGATCCAAGCAGCCACACAATCACACAAGGCTAACTGAAGGAAAGAGGAGGAAAGTTTTGGATAGTGAGATATCACAGCGAAGTGGGTGATATTTACCAATCCAGACGAGCAGCAAAGAAGTCAATGTGGCTTAGACACAAGTCTAAGGACAGTCCACAATCAGAAATCAGAGCAGGAGAGTGGTGACCAACAATTGGTGTACTGTGAATTGACTGGCAAAAACAGGGGTTTAAATACCTGATTTCTGTCTGAAGGGCTTAGGTGATGATGGCTTTCCAGCTGAGTAAACAGTGGAGTTTGCAGAGTGGACAATGAGATCTGGAATTGGCTAAGGGCCATTCTGATAGTTTGGTACTTGTCAGACAGGTTTGAGGACAAAGGAGAGGTTTGTTTGGTCAGAGGAAAAGGAATTAAGACAATCAGTCATCTTGTGGGAGTCTTCCAGACACTATTGTCTAAAAAGTTGAGCAGTTAAGGCTAAGTGCAAGCCTGTTATCTTAGAAGCTTCCTGGTGATTTTCTGGCTATGATTTGGCTCTGCCTGGAGGTTTCTTCTGACTGAATTCTCAGCACATGTGTTTGGCCAGCCTTTTCCTCTTAGCCAGACTGGCCTTACAACCATAGCAGGGTATGTTTATATTTATGCCAATTAATATATTTTGCCAATTAAACCATATCAAAGTGTCAGGGAGGGAATATGGCTTGGTAACATCGTAGCACCTCTGCTACATAGCTAGGTATTTGAAAAGTTATGTAATTTAATAGGTCATATAGAATTCCAACTTAAAACAAAAGTGTTAATTTTTAAATATCTGAGAGAATTTTTATGGAAGATGGAGCAAGCTTGTTTTCTTCTGTTTCAGAGACTGGGACACAAACCAGTGGATTCAAATTGCAAGAGAAGAGATTCCAGCTACACAGCAGGGAGAAAATCTTGGCTGTCATTGCGATTTGATAGTGGAATAGCATGCCTTGGAGGGTAGTGGCGATTCTCCTTCTTTGAAGGTCTTTAACCAGAGATTGGATGGGCATCTTTCAGGAGAGCTTTAATTGTGTATTTTTGCAGGTTAGAGGTTTGGACTAGATAGCTCCTGGGGCTCCTCCCAACACTAAGATTCCTTGATTTTGCAAGTCTCTGGATGTTCTTGAGCTCTAACTTGAAGCATACATGGCTAGCGATAGCCAATGGGCAGGATAATTGGGAGTTACAGTCCGGCTGCATTTGGAGAGCCAGAGCATTCCCATCTTGATCTAAAACTCTATTTAAACCCTGATGTAAAGCCATAAAACCTTTACAGATGAGCTTTGGAATTAATCTGTATCACATTAATTGATGAAACAGGGATTAGCATAAGACCACTTTTACGAATCAAAGCTGAAGGGTCCCTCTGTATTTCTGGGGTGAGATGTGAGCATTCAGAAGGATGGGATGATCAAAAAGATCCTTACCATGGTACCTATCATCTCTGCCATCTCTGATTAATGGGCCAGACAGCATGGCCTCAGACACTGATGTTAAACCCTGGGCAAACTCCTACAAGTATGGCTGGCCTTTCAAATAACCTGATCTCAAACCAACACCTGAAATCAAGCCTAGGAACAAACAGGCAATCAGTGCATTCTATACAGAACCGGTATACCATGATCCCACTGTCTGACCTCCACAAGCATTTTAGATCAACAGACATTTCTGAACTGTCTTCACTCAGTTCAGAGTTCATCAAAATAAGTTTGCAGATAAGCTGAGAATGTGTCACTGAGGCAAGGTTCACTTTCTCCAGGTAGAATGGCAGCTGGCCTTCCTCCCAAGGTTGTTAAAAAACCCTCAGGGCCAGTGACACCGTATGTGACTCCAGTGAGTGCATCAGTGAAGTGTACCACCCCACCTCTAATTTTGACAAAATGCTACTAAAAAGTCAACCAGTGAAGACACAGAGTTTTAGGAGATATCTCTGCATAACCCAAAGATATTGACACAATTTGGGCTGATGTATTTCAGCCTTTTCAAAAGCCTTTGAAGAACCTCAGCATTTCTACATGATTTCCTCTGCAGATCTTTTTTCTAACATCCCATAGCTTATAATTTATCCTTGCAGAGATTCTGCTCATTTTCTCTGGAGCATGGCCATTCTTGAGAGGGCAATTATTTGAAATGTGCCATTACTTGTATTTAAAAGGGTATAAGTCCTTAGGAATGGCCAGTGACCTAGCAATGAATCCAAATGATCTGAAAATGTCAAGATTAAAAAAAGCTTCTCCAGCTACTAAGAATCAATTCAGTGCAGAAAATGAAACTTTTAGGGTCCATAAATAAAAGGTTACCTTCTTCCTAATAAATGCTCTAAAGGTAACTCAGTGAAATACTGAACTGGTCATTCAGTCATAAACAAACATGCTTCATCCTAAAATCCCTAGCTTATGCAGTTTAGTTGATTCATAGCCTCTCACAATAGACCACTTATCCCTGACCGCAGAAGATTTCATATAGCAGGTACTCCTGTATGTCAATGTCTTGTTAACATTTGGGGGTAAGGGGAAAACAACTTACAGCTTTCTGACCTTTGGAGAGTCTTGTGGGTTTTTTAAAAAAGGTGTTGTGTAATGGCATCCTTAGTGAGCAAAGTGGCAAATAACTCTTTCTCATGATAGTTATACAGTGCACATGATATTTATACAATGCACATGGTTTTAGTGGTAAAATATTGCCTTGGCATGATTATTCATCAGCTATGGGAGGAAACATTGACTTACAATCGTTGTTTTTCCTGTAATATATAAGAAACAACATGGTTAGCCCTGTCTGCTGGAATTAAATTAAGACTATGGACACAGCAACATCATATGCTTCTGGTTTAATAAAAAGCAAAGGAAACCATGTCTGCCCAAAACAAACAAAAAAACAAAAAATCCAGGCCATATCTTTGCAAAGACAATGCTGGGCTAGATAGGTATTCAGTTTAGTTGGACGTATCTCTTCTTAGGCATGTAAAATATGCCACGTTCCCCTTTCCATCTTTACTCTACCCAACCAAGAACCTGTATATGTCACTTAATAGCAAAAAGAGATCTGGGCTATTCTTGAATTTCTGGATTGTTTTATGATTGAGGACTGGCCAGGGGAGTGCTGGTGGACCCAGCAATACCAATGGACATTGCCTTGATACTCTTGGCAAAGTCACCAACTACCTTTCTTTTGTAAGGGACACTGGCTGACATTGGCTGATTTTCTGAGTAATTAGAAAATACCTGACTGGGGTTGTTGCAATCTCAGTGTCTGTGAGAAAAACAAATGGCAAAACTGTACACCCCAAGAACAGAAATACACGATAGGACTTTTTCCTCCTTTCTTTTCCCCAGCAACCCTCCAAACTTCCATCTGCTCCAGACACATCCCAACTCTCCTATAGCAGATTCTGAACATGAGCTGTGGAGGACTGCAGGAGGCACAGAATCACCTTGTTTGCTTTTTGGTGATGACTGTTCCATTAAAAAATGGACTTAACTGTGTTCTGCCAAAGATGATAGACTAATTTGTTACAAAGAGATGAAGAATGGTATAGAGAGCAGCATTTGGTCTCCATGATCATCTCAGGGTGCTTAGGCTGTCTTCCTCGAAATCTGAAAAGGAATAAATGAGAGATCTTGGCCATTTCTTGGAGCACTTAAGCTGTGTCTCCACTGATGTTTAACCTGTGTATTTGCAATCAAATGCCAATAAATTTCCAGTGAGTGACTACCAAACAGTACCAAACCTGAGCAAGCACTGAACTTTTACATCATTTCACTACTCGTAGAAACAGAAAAACCATAATGCTATTTTCAAAAACTAGGGTGAATTTTTGTCTGAATAGTCATAGGTGCAACTTTCAGCTTTCATAACACCAAACAACCTAATCCAGTGAAGACTGCCACTTCTTCCTGCACTCCATCAATACAGGTTTTATTCACCTATCCTCCTCCAACCAGGTTTGATTTCCATCTGTGGAAGAATCTGGCAGACCACGGTTTAAGTCCTGTGACTTAAGTAAAGCTATTGAATCAATTATATTTATCTGTGTATTGATTCACCAGTCAACAATTGTTTCAATGGGTCTATTTTGATCAGGATTAATCAAAAGGAATCCAGCCCTTGAATGCCTGCTCACTACGATGTAACATTTTGGTTAGTCCTGGTAAAGCCATCTTCCATCTATGTTTTTAAAAGAAAAATTTATAATGGATTCAGAGTTATTGCTTCATTCAGGGTGTATTGGTAACAAAAGTTGTTTGAGGTTTTGATCTCTAGAAAAGAATTCTCAGAATTCTCAACCAAGTACAAGTCTCAGTTCCTATACCTCAGGCTCCGCATAAATAAAGAATTCCACCATCCTCTCTACCCCCAAGTATTGTAACACTCCTATCTACTTTTGTAACTTGCTTTTTATATGAGCTCATGTACTCATATTCAGCCATCTTTCTCCTTTTCTTTCACTTGTTCCTTTAGTTCAGGGAAACTCCCAGCTTCACAGGATCTGAGGACAAGGTCAAAATATAATGGGTTTCATCAGATCGTTGCTGACACTATATTCCCAAGTCCTTGACTTCATGTCACTCATCTGTGGAGCTATCATTCACTCTTCTTTCTAATCTTTGCAAGGCACGTCTAGGACAATTATAGCTTATTTTTTAATTTTTTTCTGCATCGTGTATCAACTAATCTGTCCCTCTACTTCTATCAAAAATCCCAAATCTATATTTGTGATGCAGGCAGTCCCATTGGATTCACTAGACAGATCCATTGGTAGTAGGTATGCTGAGGAGGGGAGTCTGAAAGCCCCCTCCGGCCCAGATAGTGACAGCTCAGCATGTTGTAAAACACCCAAAATATTGCTGGCATTAAATCAATCCCCATCTTGCCTCACATTGGCACACATGCACTTTTGCACAAGATGAGAAAATCAAAATTACTCTCCCATGCTCTTGTTTCTTAAAAAGAGATAATTGCAGACTGGAGGCAGGAAAATTGTGTTCCCCATGGAACCTGCTGTCTGAGGCCAACTGCTTTGCTTCATGGTGAGTCAAGTGTTTACGCAATTACAGAACAAGTTTCTGGAACTTCTGCAGTTGGTTTGATTGGAGTTCATTTGATGAAGTGTGAAAACGTCAAAGAAGAAAAGAAACAGAAGCGCCTGACTCTGGCAAGAGGAACACAAAGGAATTTGCATACTAACACTGGGAGAAATACTGTGTTTGATGGAGATTTTTACAGGAGTGGCACCAACACCCAACAGCCTTGGGCAGTTTCCAGAGCCCCAGTGTCCCAGGAGATTCCACTGCCAATACCTGTGCTGACACACCATCCCCACGACCACTACCATGACACTGAGTAGTGCCAGAGAGTTGGACCTAGCCACACTTTTGATTTCCCACAGTGCTCCTGACTAGAAGACTGTGGGAAATACAAAAGTGTGACTCAACCCAGGTGCTTAGCACTGCTTGAAGATCTGCCAACAATGCCAGAAAAAACTGCTAGGGCCTATTGGCGGAGGAGTGTCCCCAGGAGATGGTTCCCAAGCTTGGGAAAGTTACCTTTTGAACTACAGGTCCCTGAATCCCCAGCCACCATGGTGAATGCCGCCTGGGGACATTGGGACCAGCAGTCTAAACAGTAACTTACCCAAACTACTTTGTTCCTCCTGCCTGTAGCCAGTTGTGAAACCTTATTCCAAAATGAGTGAAGAATAATGTTGAAAAGTCATGCAGACCTTAACAGTTCTCCAGACTTGCCAGTGCTGAGGTAATTCCTTCAAAGCCAATCATAGCTGAGCTCATCTTGAGATATAAAGTTTCTCTGGCTTCTTGTCCACCAGCCGGAGTAATTTTTAAAAAAATAAAAAGAAGGGAAAAAATCCATCCTGTCCGAAAATCATCCATCACAATACACAGATTTCTGTGGTGGTCAGAAGGAGAAGGAGGAGGAAAAGAAGAAGAAATATCATCATCAAATGCCAAGTTTAGGAAAGAAAGAAGATGTATCTCACACAACATTCCTATCCACGAAGGACTAAAAATCATATGTAGCATTCCTGGTAACCTATATGTACAGGTTACGTGGAACACAGTGATCTCTGTTTCTGCAAAAGAGGTTGAGCTCAAATAGCAGTCCTATGATGAATGCCAGGTGACTTCATTGGCAGTCCTCTCTCTCCACAGCAACAAGAATGCCAGTCCTTGCTTTTCCTGGCTTCAAACAACACAAATATTAGTTACCACACTGCGCAATTGCTTTCAAGGGTACTTCCAGGCAGTGCAAAAAACTATCCCAAGTCAGCTATCCTCTTGTCAAAGGGCAAGCTGCTCCAAGCAGATTCCATGAACATATTTCAGCTCAAAGCAAGGGGGGAGGAGGAGAGATCCTAGCAGTGAAATTAAATCTATTATTCATTTAGATTTATAACTCAGCTTCCTCCTGGCTCAGAGTCTAAGACCGGCCACACTGGTATTAGGGTATCTATTAGAAAGGTTTGATTTTTTTAAGTTGTAGAAGCAATATGCAATGAAAATAAGCTGTTGCTGCTGCTATTGACATTTAATGCTTATTTAGGAATAAGATAATTTCTGGAAAAGATGAACCAGAGGGGAAGTAAACAGAAACTATTACGGCCACCATCAGGCCCAAGTAAAATTATACTGGTGTGATTTGAGTGTTGGACTAGGACTCCAAGAAACCAGGATTCAAATCCCCTCTCAGCCACAGAACCTCATTAGGTGACCTTGGGGAAATCACACTCCCTCAGTGTTTAGAGGAAGGCAACTGCAAACTCCCTATTAAGAAATGTGCATAAATCTTGACGAGAAAATTCTGTAAAAAGGTTACCATAAGGTGGAGTTGACTTTAAAGCATGTAACAATAACAAAGCTATGCTAGCTCAGGAAAGATTCTCATAACAGGGTGGGCTTTGAGAAGCCTGCATCTATAGTCGAGATTCTGAATTTCAATCTGAGACAATTTGCTGGCTGAGGCAGATAGCAAATATTATCTCTGCTTCCTGCCCTCATCAAGGTGAATAGCATATAAGATGCAAATATGTTATCTAGGTATCTAGAAAAGAAAACCCCCCAAAATGTCTCACTGAGATTTCGTGTGTGTGTGTGCGCGCGCGCATGCACACACATGTACTGAATATTTCCTACCCTTTCATGACACTCAAAATCACATGCCTAAGGTGTCCAGCTCACCCTCCTTATCGTTGTACTGGTCTTGAAGGGACACCTGCTCAACCTTATAGATTCCTTCCTCCTTAAACATTTGGAAAAACTATGATATGTCAGGAAGTGTGGAAGTGAGAGGCAAAGCCAGAGAAGCCTTTTCTGTATTTCTGCAGTATTCATTCTGACTTCACTAAGAGGGACCTTTATGACAGTGTCTTTCGTTAAGCACAATGGGATTCAATTGTCTTGTTGCTTGTATTTTGTTGTATTGTCTTAGATGTAATTCATTGTGCCTCTCTTCCCACAGATGTGGCACCATGTCCATCTCACTTTCAAGCATGCTAGACAAGTCACACTTTGGACACTGTGGAAAAGCAGAGGTATGTTAAGTCACTCATTTCTGCTCTTCAAGCATGTTGTTGTTAATGCTGAGTGTCTTCAATTCATTTCTGACTTATGGTGACCCTAAGATAACCCTATCACAGGGTTTTCTGGTGCTGAGAATGTGTGATGCACCCAAGGTCACCCCGTGGGTTTCCATGGCAGAGTAACAAATTGAACAGTGGTCTCCAGAGTGCAACATTTAAACTACTACACCGTGCTGGCTCCAAGCATGTACTACCACCCAAAATTAAGCTATGGAAGTACATATCTTTTCCTAAGACCTATTCAGGCATTCTAAAAACTGAGTAAACTAAACTCACAAAGAGGAGAAGTGAACTCCACTCCCACTTTCCATCGCTTTTTCAATCAACTTTATGAGCAGAGAACCTTCTTCTATCTGTGCAAGCTGCCAACCCAAATGAGAACATAGGTAGGGTTGCCATAAAACTTGAGAAGTTTCCTGTATCTTTAACTGCTATGTAGAAAAGGGAATATTACCAGATGTTGATTGCCATGCAACCAAGGTAAGAAGCAACATCTGCTGAAATTCCCACTTCTACGCAAACATTAAAAGTCTAGGAGCCATCTCCAGTTTTCACCCTGGCAACCAAAACACTAAGCTTTCTCTAAGGCCATTTCCACACTACATAGTTATAGTGCTATTATTCCACTTTCAACTTCCTATGGAATCTTTAGGTTTGCAGTTTAGGGAGGAGCATTTAGAGGGCCTCAGTAAACTACAAATCCCAGAATTTCACAGGATGTCAAAAGTGGAATAACAGCACTATAACAGTGTAGTGCGGAAATGGCCTAAGTATGTATCTACATCCAACTCGATGGGAATAATGCAGTACCGTTTGACTTTAAAATAGACAAATACTTTTTATCTTTCAAAATAAGTAGCAATATGTGATTCCTACAGTTACAGAAAGTCTTCATCCACTTATTCCTCACTGAAGCCAGAGGAATGTGAAAGAAAAGAAAATCTATGAATTTTTTTCAAAAACACAAAAACTGGCAAAATGATTCATTTAACAAACACAGAACTATCATATACCCTCTAACTGTCCCAATTTAGCAGAAACAGCCCTGATTAGCCTTCCGTCGTCCCATTTTTTTTTTCAGCAGCTGTTAAAATGACCCCAGTTTATCTTTCCTCTTCCCATTTTTCCCTCTTTGTCCTTGGCTTGCTTCAGCTGCTGCAAACTGAGTTCAAAGTGCAACAGTGGTTTGCACTCAGTTAATTCAGGGTGGGGGGAGCCAGGAGACAATGGAGTTCAGCCCTTCCCCGTGGGCTCAGGGAAAAGCAAACTGGAGAAGCCTTGCCTAGATTGTGCGTTCTTCATCATTAATAATGTTTGCCATCTTGACCACACTCTGAAGTTACTTAGCCACATGTTTCCCAATTTTTATCTACGAAATATTAGAGAGTATGCTATCATGCCTGTTATAATGGATGAATATTTCACACCTGAGCCAAGCTGTTTAAGGTTTAAGGTTCAATTATTCTCCACTAGGCATGATCTCCACAGCAAAAACTGATGTGGAACAAAGGAAAACCACCCAGAAGCCCTCCAAACAAAAAAACCTAACTGACCACATGCAGCTGAAAGTGCTTCTCCAGTCCGTAATTACAGGCGATATTCCCAGGTTACGCACACATTGTACAAAAGCTCAGTTCTGATCCCAATTTACTTTTGTGTAGCCCAGCAATTCTATTCTTTATAAGTGCCTTTCCCTCCTTTTAGTATCTCTTATAACAGCCATAAAGGAGATTATGTTTCTTCTCTGAGTTGTTGTGCCCAGGGCAAGAGTAACTTCTGATGGTGTCAAGCCATTCTTGTTTCCTTCTATTTGGGGGCAGGAGGGAGTAGATTAAACCATTTGCCACTTGGCGTGGAGAAGTTTCCTGTGACAAAATCTGCCATATATTTGGTTTTTAAGAATTAATGCTATATGGTTCAGCTTTAATTGAACAGCTTTCATTTTTGGAGGAGGGGAAAAGTGAGAGGATTCTCAGACTAAAACCCTGAAGAGACTCAATGCCCCACTGATGGTGGAGGCTGTATAGCAAAGGGGGGAATCAGTGAAAAATCCATCTTCCCTTCTTCCCATCTGGGGTAACACTGTGATCAGAACTCCACTCAGGGCAGCTGTGGCTTCCTTGACTGAATCAATCCACTTATCATGCAGTCTTCCTCTTTTCCTGCTGTCTTCCACTTTCCCAACATCACCGTCTTTTCTAATGAGTCCTGTTGTCTCATAATATTTAGTACAGCCTCAGTTTAGTTTTTCTGGAAGCCACCTTAGGTCCCATTCTGGGAAAAAGGTATCAGTATCACCATCACCCTAATAATAATAATAATAATGTGGCCTCTAGGGATGGTTCAGGTTTGATCTGGAATTTGCACAACATTTCAAATGAGTAAATTTCTCTTCCTGTCAGCTTTCACAACCACAGACGAAAGTCAGAACTATGATGACACGGACAGTCTTGACTTTAATATTTAAGGATTTTATTTATTTAAGGATATGTCTTTACATGTATGTAGAGTCCTGATAGTGCAGTGGTTAAATGCAGGTACTGCAACCACAACATTGTGAGTTCAATCCTGCAGGGCTTCAGGTTGACTCAGCCTTCCATCTTTCCGTAAGTCAGTAAAATGAGTACCCAGCTTGTTGGGGGCAATTAGCTAACACATTGTAAACCACTTAGGGAGTGCTTGGTGCTATAAAGCGGTATAGAAATGTAAATGCTATTGCAATCACTATTATCTTGTACAGGTTGCTCATAGCTGTTCTTCCAAGTCCTAATCTTCCTCTGATTTCTTGACTTCATTGGAATGGAACGCTGGAACCAGCCACAGTACTTGCCCTCATTATCCTTGTATCCAACTCTATTCATATAAAATTTGCAGCATATCTTTGGATAGGAAGATGATTAACAGATGAATGGCAATATGTGTGTAATTTACAGCATATCCCAGCTTTCCCATTAGAATGTGGAATTTTAAAATACTTTACAAGGTGATCAGGCAAAGGAATTGGGGCACCTGACTGATTGATTGACTGACTGATTTAATTTATATTCCCCCTTTCTACCGGTCTGAAGCCTAATATGGCTTACAATATAAGTTAAAACAGAGTGCAGCTGGGATAATGCCAAAGTTTTGAATAATTTAACAATCATATTACTAAAACATTAAAGCAGTTTAAAAGGCAGTTAAAACATAATAATAACAATAAAAACACAGCACATCCCAATTAAAAGATGTTCTGCAACAACCAGTGAACACTCAAAGGCTTGGGTAAACAAAACAGTCGTTGCCTGCCAGCAGAAAGAAAGCAAAGAGAGGGCCACCCTAGCCTCCTATGCAAGGGAATTTTGCAGCCTTGGAGCAGCCACTAAGAAGGCTCTCTCTCATGTCCTCACTAAATGTGTTTGTGATGGGACTAGGAGAATGCCCTCCTCCAAGGAATATTTGTTTAGGCCCATATCAAGAGACACGTTGTGATTGAAGTCACAGTGGCCCATCATTGTGCATGGATGGAGGATTTCCCGTCCTCCCCTGAAACTGTTGGGGAATTGAGAGATTTTTGGTAATGAGACTCTCAATCAGCAGAGTATCTTAGTAATTGCACAAAAACAGAAGTTGAACAGATTACCAGTCCCACTTCTATCACTCCACCCCAAACACACTTAACCTAGCTCAAAATAAACACAAAAAACGATTTGGTTTAAAATATAAAAGAATTTACTCACAAAATCTTGTGCATAGTCTACACAGGTTCAATTCTTGAAGAAGGTAGGAAGAAAATTAAGCACTCACATGCTCGCTGAAAATAATCCCTGTTAGGAGATCTCAGGGCATGCTTTCAGGACAAAAGGCGAAGACAAAAGGAAGGAGTAAATGGCAAGAGAACCTTTTTAAGACCAAAGAATGTGTGCGTGCTAGAGGAAGAGCTGTTGACCAAAACAAACAGGAAGTTTTCTCTGGGCTATCTCTCTATGCCTATAATAAACATGCAAACAAACTAGCCAGTTAATTAAGCATGCAAAGGTTGCCACTCCCAACAGAAACTGCAAAATTTGGGAACAATTTTTCAGGGGTTGAGTTTCCCCAAGCATAGCACATATATAGTATGTACTATGTTCAGATTCCCCATCCATAATATATCATTTCATCTATTAGGAACAACTGGGCAGACAGTCTGTCAGATAATAGGAATATAGGGTTGCCAGAGTGAAAACTGGAGAGTGCTCCTGTACCTTTAATGGTTGTGTGGAAGGAACTTTAGCAGGTGTTGCTTATCAAGCCACCAGGAACATGCTACACCTGCTGAAATTCCTTCTTCTACACAACCATTAAAGGTATGAGAGCTGTCTCCAGTTTTCTCTCTGGAAATCCTGAAGGAAATTCTATTAACTATGGTGCTCTCACCATTTCTTTGTCAGCCATGAAATAATGAGACGAGACATAGAAAACTGGGTTAAATAAGGGCAACTTTATTTGACCTAACCTATTTAAGTTACACTGGCCTGGAGACAGAGTAAGGCGGGGAGGGGGGACCTGATGTGTAGTCAGCCGAGGCCAGGTGCCACCGTTTGATCACCTCCTCAGCTGTCCCCTGGGGCAAAACACCTCAGCCCTGAGGGCAACCCAAATGCTATTGGTCGCTCCCCAGACCCGCACAACAGGAAGATAATGCAGAGAGCTCCCACCCAAGTTTCAGGGCCCTATAACAGAGAGTCCAAATCCCAGACTAGCCTCAAGGGTAGCCTCCTTCCCCATCCCCTGGGATGCAGGGTCCTAAAGGGGGAGTTCCAAAGTCCTACACTAATCCAAAAGGTGATCACCAAAGTCTTCTATTTCCTCCCCTGCTACCTTCTGCAGACAAATAACAAGCATCTGCCTTGTCCCTTTCCCCCACCAGGCCAGCTAAGACAGACCTCACCCCCTGTTGCAAATTCTCCAGGAACAACATAGTCCCCTCGTCCAACGAATGAGCACCATCAGCCCTGTAGAGCTCTGGCCATCAGAAAACTATGTTAGGGTGAGAAAGAGAGGGAACTCGACTCAATGGCCCTTCTGGTTTCTTCCAACTCTATGATTCTATGAGCGTGGACCAACCCCATGCTCGGGGCACTGTGAAGTTTGGTATCTCCCACCCTGTGGGCATTTCAGATAACCAGCTCACCACCACACTTGTCGGAGCAAAATAGCAGAGAAGATAAGGGAAACTCCAGGCCAATTGCTTCCTATGAGGTAGAAATCCTTGAGTGCTTGCAAAATTAGGGCCTTATCTTCAGCAATCTCAAGTCATTTCATCCAAGGTGAATGACTAAAACATCAGGCGGGTGCCCACTGCTCTCCTCAAACAAAAGAGACAAAAACCCACTCCATTGGAGGTCTCTTTTGCCCAGCCACTCCACAGTGGCAGCATCACTCCATTACAGAAGAGCTCCAAAATAGCAATTATAGGACCTGGAGTGCCACCCAGAACAGTATACTGTGCCCCATATAAAGACCCACATCTTGCCACACAGCACCAAGAATCTAAGAGAAAAACAGGGAGAGGAAAAAAAAACAGGAGCAAAGTTAATAGAGGCATTGCATCTCCAAACTTGGGAGGATACACATACCTCTTTGCAGCTAAAGATTTCCAGCACCAATGTGCTGGATGTCCTGTGAGCCAAAGTCATTGCAGACACAGTGGAGACACCCCCAATCTGGTGTCCTTGTTTGTTCTAGATTGCATAGTGTTTGTTCCTTTGTTTCTCCTTAACTATGCCCTTTCACTCTGGTTGCATAATATAATTCCTGTTTCTTCCCAATACAGCACTCCTTTATAGAAAAGTTGTATTGGAGGCAGTCTTTTATCACAGAGCACCCCTCAGTTCATCCTTTCAATTTAGGTTGTGCCTTCTGAATCTGTTTTTGAGCTTTGTAAAGAGCCAGAGTGGTATAGTGGTTTGTGTGTCAGACTAGTATTCTGGAGACCAAGATTTGAAACTCCACTTAGCCATGGAAACCCACTGGGTGACCGTGGGTGAGTCACATTTTCTCAGCCTCAGAGGATGGCAAAGGCAAATCCCCTCTGAACAAATCTTGCCAAGAAAACACTGCAATAGGTTCATTTTAGGGTTGCCATAAGTCACAAACAACTTGAAGGCAGACAAAAACAATAAAGTTCCAACTTCCTTCTGTATCACAGAGCCAATATATTTAAACTTAGGCCATTTCCACACGAGGTGAGGGAATCACTCCGTGCCGGTACTTACCGGATCTTCTGGGCATGGATCAACGTGGACTGTCCCTTAAGCCCTTCCACAGGGCTCCTCGTCTCGTCCAGGGTGAATTGGAGCAGTGCAACATCTTAGATCCGCACTGCTCCGGCTTCCAAAATGGCAGCTTCCGGTTGTTCGTTGGTCCCGACCAACCGCGAAGCTCGTCATGCCTAAAGCCCGCCCTCCGCAGATCGCAGGCTTGCATTGGTGCGAGCCTGCAAATCTGCACAAGGGAGCAGGTAGGCAATGGCGCGTGCCGAAAAATTAAAGAACGGTTTTCTACCGTTCTTTAAAAAGCATGCTCGAGGACCAGTTGGGGGCGTTTCGGAGAGGACTGAGGTGCAGATCTGAGGTAAGTAGTCCGGACCTAGTCCACTCCAAGGTGCAGATGACCTCCGTGAGAGGGTGCACTGCGCCGTTTTAATTCCCTCATGCGGAAATGGCCTTAGTATCCTGTTTCTGCCCATAACCAGAAACCTTATTCCCTGCCTTTGGCATACTAATCTATGGATCATTTTATCCTCTGCAACTATTAAGATCTTTCTCCCACTCCAGCCTCTTCACCTTACATCTAATCATATATTGAAAAAGTTGCCTTTTCAGACTACAACTTAAAGAATGCCCCAACCAGAATGGTCAATGAACCATCTGGCCTCTGGGAGTCTAGTCCAAAGAAGTAACATTTCCAATCTCTGTATCTAATAAACAACAACTTTGCACTCCTAAAGACGTATAATCAGAGGGAAGGCATATTGAGTTTTGTGGGGTTTATATCATGAGATTTACTCCCAGGTAAATAACTATAGGATTGCAACCCAAACTCTGCAACTATTTAAAAAAAAAAACTGTACTTTTATAAGTACACCACAATGGAATGACATTATTTATTAAGTTGCAATCATAATGTAACAGTAAATTCCTTTGCCTAACATAATGTAGTTATATAGTGAATTCATGGCAGGGATGAATTCTGAATTGGTGGTTTCCTGGTTCATGGTTTACTCCGTAATCTTGTTATATGACATTGACTGCTGACATGTATAGCTTTGGTTTCTAGTGGAACTCTGTTTCATCTAGAAGCCTACTGATCCTGTCATGCTTGTGTTCATGCAGACTTGCTCATTAATCAGAATCTTTGCAATACTTACCACAAAACCTCAGCTGGGTTGCAGGTTTCCACCAGGGTGAGAAGTATGGAAGAGGACAATCTATGCTTCATCCCTGGAGCAAATGGTTAAAATAAATCAACTTCTATTACCCTTTTGGCAGCTATGCAGATGTGTCCAATTTAACCATTTTACATTTTACATTCTTGGCTGACCAACTGTATTCCATGATAGGCATGCAGCAGCTACTCAGTTGGTCTCAGGTGGCTGGTCCTATATCTCCTGGTTTCAATTAAAGATATAAAGGCTCTGGGGAAAAGAAAAAAGAAAAGAAAAATTCAGGGGACAAAATTACTTGTATCTCATTTTTCTCCGAAAAACTGAGATTATAGATTTTCTTTTCTTTTCTTTTCTTTTCTTTTTTTAGAATAAGGAATAAAATGTTTAAGACAAAGTGTTCCTATACTTTCTAGGTGTTCCTTAGGATCCTGCAGCTCCATATGTAACAAAATATAAAATTAAAAAAAAATTGAAAAGTATTTTCTGAATAAACTTTACTTTTAATATATAAAACAATTATACCAATTATACCAATACAATTATACTATTATACCAAGCAAAGTTATACATAATGCATTCAAAGTTCCTAAAGATTATGGTCAATTTTTTTTTCAATTTACCCCCTAAAATCTGTTTTTTAAACAACAGGGGGAAAAAGTCTTTTACATCTTTTTTACATTTTATATCTCTAGTTTCAATTTGGGTGCACATTCTTTCAGATTTCGTACAACTAGTGCATGACTCTTCTTTGTAGAGTAAGAGTTGAAGTCTGAAAATATATGTAATTTATAGTATGTCAGATGAAACTATTGTGTTTACAAATAAGAATTCAAATATTATATTGCTTAGAAGATGTAAGCTTTATTGTTCCATGGTTCTGCCTTGCCTGAAACACCAGGAGTGTTCTTTAAGGATGCCTCTTTGAACAGTGGCCATTGCACTACTGATCTTTACAATTTTATAGGGTTGCCGTATGTTGAAAAGCAAAAAAAGAGGACACATTTACCAACCAACTACTTCAGACCATCAATTGTTATGATGACTCTCACCTTAAATACCCTATAAGCTCTGGGCCATTGTAAGAGAAATCGCCACTCCTCAGTTGACTCAGTACAACAGACTTGACAGACCTTCCTTCCAGCCTGGCACCAGCATGCCAACAGCAGCAGGGATTTTTCTCCTCACCACCACCTTTGTCCCTGACAGGACTTTCCCTCAGCAGATGGTAGCCCCAGTGATGACAATGATAGAAGCAGCCCCAGTCCACCTGGAAGCTGGTGAGTCATTTACTAACAACCATGAAACTGAGGGCTGGATGCTTTGGGGACTTCGTTCAACTGCTGTAACCTAGGCCATTTCCGCAAGGGGCGAGGGAATCGCCCCGTGCCAGTACTTACTGGACTTCTTGGCTCCACGCTTGGGTCCAGGCTGGTCCGGAGCAGTCCGTGGCCGCCGCTCCGCACTGCTCCGGGGACGAAAATGGCGGCTTCCGGTCGGTCGAGATTCTCGAGGCTCAACCAACCGCTGAAGCTCGCCGGCCTAAAGCCCACCCCCGGCAGATCGCAGGCTCGCACTGGTGCGAGCCTGCAAATCTGCACCGGAGCACGGGCACAGAGTGGTGCGCTCCATGCTTTTGAAAGACCTGTTTCAAGCGGTCTTTCAAAAGGATGCTGGACAACCACTTCGGGTCATTCCAGAGCGGGCTGAGGTGCGGAACTACACTGAGTAGGTCCAACCCAGTCCGCTTCCAGGTGCAGACGTCCTCCCTGGAGGACGCTCTGCACCGTTTCTTTAAGGCCGTGCGGAAATGGCCCTAGTGTTTCTCTCTTTGTCCTTCTCAGAGCTATGCTACCTGATTACCCCTTCCTCTAGTTCATAACCTGTAAGAAAACCCAGACATTTTAAAAAGTCACTCAGATAGAAATTTTAGCTTTGAAAAATAGGATATGTCCTGGAAAAGGAAGACATAGGCCCTTTGCGCACGAGGCTGGCGAATTGGTTTGTGCCATCTCTTACTGGATTTTCTGGGCTCAAAACAAGGCAGACTTTCCCTCATTTCCTTCTGCACAGCTATTGCATATGTTCCATTCTGATTCGGAGGAGTGCGAGTTCATGAATCCACACTGCCTCCGCCGTGGCCACTCCTGCTACACCCCTCACCCTGCCCAGTCGGCTGTGATTGGCCCCCCCCTTTTTTTTTGCATGGTTTAGTACATCATTGTGTATGTGCGTACGTGCAAAAGTCCATACTACCCCCTGGCCCCTCCCTTGAGCTCTCCCCTGACCACCAATTCGCATTGGTGTGAATGTACATGTCTGCACCACTGTGAAAGTACAGATCAGATCAATCTGGAAAATTGGAAAAGCGATTTCTTCCAGTTTTCAAATAGCGCACTTTACCACCACATGGGGGCGCATTTAATAGGAACTACGAGCTGAACAAAGGAAAAAAAACCAAACCTAGTCTGCTGCAACATGCAGAAGACCTCCATGGCAAGACGCATTGGCCCACCTTAATAATCACATGTGGAAAGAGCCATAGAGTTAACATTACAGATTCTAAAGATACCAATAATTTGCTCTGAAGATGGAAGTCTTGTCAATACTGTTAGTACCATTCAAATACCACTTTAAGTGGCACTTCTATGACTTGCCTGTATTAATCAGAATACTACTCCATTCTAAACAGCTTTTTTTATCATTCTGTTGCAAAGGTGCATCCTTGAGTGGAAAAATGATTTCAGGGAACTTTCTCCATATTAACCTTAAAAACCCTATGAAAGTTGGTGTCACACCAGCAGAACAATGGATTATGGTGTAGCAGTTGTGGAGAAGTTCTTGCTTCATACTGACTACCTGCCAATGTAGCAATCTGTAGGACTTTATGAAGAATGTCTCCATAAATCTTTCAACCTCCTAATTTGGTTGCTGGCTATCAGGTGTGAATTTTGGTGTCTGAAAACTGAAGACATTGCAGACTTTAAAAAGGTTGCCCACTGCTAATTTTCACAATGGCAAGAATGCCACAATATGGGAAGATCTTGCCTAATTTGGGGGTGCTGGCATTTGCTGAAATAGAAGTGGCAATTTTTACATCTGGGTAATGAGATAATAATAGCAGCCAAAAGATGTCCTCTGTTGAGGAGATCACAGAAATTGACACTGACTTCCACCCATGATGATTGTTGAAGGAACAAATATGTCATGCTACAGTGTAGTTCTGCAGACCTTCTGCCTAATACAACATGCAGGTGTGATAATGGGGTTTCTCATTATCCAGGTTTCAGTGCTGAAGGGGGATAGTTCTTCCTTCAGACATATAAAGGGTTATAAACTATTAGGGTTAGCATCATAGGTCATGAGAGATAGGTGACCAATCAGGGGGAGAGAGGTGAGAATCTGCGAGATGCTTCGATGGAGAAGTTATAAAAATCCTTGAGACACCATGTGGTAGAGAGAGAACAAAGGGGGCATCCAAAAACATCAACAAAGGGACATAGATGCTGGGTAGATCATCTCCTGGCCCTGCCCTTGAAGAGCATCTCAGAAAATGACCAACTTGCTGTGAGTAACTTAGAATGAGTCTAGCTAGTTGCGCTAGGTCTTTTTTTATTTTGGAAGTTTGGCTGATCTGGAGAATGTACCTGTTTTTATAACTATTTGTAACTTAAGTGTACGTGAAAGGGTGGAGCCTTTCATGAGTATTATGTTCTTGTTAAGGCACTTGCATGCCTTAAAATAAATACTTGTCTGTAAAACCTCTATTTCCTCTCCATTCCCATGCCATTCCTTGGCATACACTTAGACAGGATTTCGCTCACTCAAAAGAGGGAGGTGAGGAAAGAGAAACGACCTTATGCATAGACATTGGCAATTCTCAAAGCAGAGTCCCACTATGCTGCTCAGGTAATTCAAAATTCAGTGGGTGGTGGCAGTAGAATTAAGAGATTTGGGAGAAATTCCTAGCTCCTGTTCCAGGCAGAAGGAAGCATTGAGTGGGAGGGGGTCCCTTATTTCCCCTTCAAATCTCCACAGCAGTTTTTTACATTTGTTCAATAAGGTTGTCCTTCCAAGGAAATGGGACTTTCTCTCTCCAACAAGTTTTGGTTTTAACTACTCCTCGGTGTCCTTCATGAGCCAAATCAATTACCTGGCTCCACAAGGTATAACTCAAAGCAAGTACCTTAAAAATGGAGGTTATTTGCTGTGACACTAAGGTCATTCCTTTATGACAGTAAATGTCTGGGTGACTGCTTGTGCTTCAGAAGCTGGGCATCCTAGAGTATTCAGAAGAGATTTCCACTGGCCATTGTAGATAGTCTTGATCACTGTCATAGACATATTTCACCTCGTGTAGCAGTCTCTGCTTGCTGTAGAGAAAGAGCTTTAGGGTAAGTATGTGTATTGAGGAAACTGACATGCGCATCTTCTTTGTCTGTAGCTGCGTCATCTGTGGCTGTTTCAGAGATGAATGCCTATAGAAATAATTATCAAGACTGTCGTTACCTGGTTGATAAATAACTCTAGTCATATCCCTGCAATGCAAGCATTCATCACTCAAAACAGACTAATTAAAAGGATGGTTTATTGAACATTAGTTCAAGAGATCTGTGATCTGTTAAAACAGAAAAGGACAAAATGTGAGCATGCCTAGCGTACTGCAAGAACTTCATTCTCTCTGAGAATACCAGTGTTGTGTGGCTCAAAGAGTGTTGCTGACATAGGCACCAACAGAAATGTGGCTGTCTTGACTAGTCTGTGTGCAAACAGACCAACAGAGCTGACATCTACCACAAGTTCAGTCTACTTGCCCGGATCAAAGCATGATATGCCATCATTTGTAAGTGTATTCCTGTCATGCAATTCTTTCAAGACTCTTCAGTTTGAATATTACGCTGTTCTGATGTGCTTAACAAAAAACTAAAATATCATCACTTATGCTAAGAAGTCCCAAGAATTTCCCAAATGGTACTCCATGGTAGTTCTATAGCCGAGGAAATGCCAGAACTAAGGTACTTATAGCAGCAAAGGCAAACATGAGTTGAGAAAGTTATTATATACCTGGGCTCCAGGTGGAGTTTTAGCTGATGGTAACCAGCTACCAAACACCTGCCAAATCTTAAACAGTGTTGTTTCCAGCGGGAGTAATGGGTTTCTCTTGCTTAGTAACATGATGAGGCTGTGGCACCCACGTACAAAGCTGGATTTTTCCTGTTTGCCTAAATTTCTGGACCATTGAAGTGACCCAGGGAATAAGGCCTTCTACTCATTCAACAGTGCTAAACTCTTCTGTGTCCTTTCCTCTTCAATTAATTTTGTGATGTAGGAAGGAATACAATTTTGTGGCAGAACCATTGGCTGACCAGGAGCATCACTACAAAATTTTATTTGCTTTCTTTTTAGCTTTCCAGTTCCTGGAAACATTTCTTCATCAGTATGGAGGTTTTGAGTTAGACTTTCAAGGTATATTTCTAAGTATTCTTGAATCAGTCCTAATGCGCCAATTGTCTTCTAACTAAGAAGTGTGTCACTGCCAAAGGCAAGTGTATATAGTAGGGTTGTGACAGATATGCCCCTGAAAGCAAAGAGGACTCAGAATATGTCACACACGGCTAACAGTTTTGGAGTTCCATGGGCATATGTTGTTACTGCCATGTTTCAAAATGGTGGCTTCGGAGGGAATACATAATATGCATACTGAGCCACCACATGTACAGCTGTACCAAAGTCAATTAAAACTCCATTCTTCTGTCCCTGTATGAAAATCTCATTTTGTGGCAGATAATTCAGTCTGGAACCTCTTGCTCATTTAGAAAATGTAGTTATGAACATATGTGTTGTCTTCCTCTGGAGGATCAGCCTGAAGAGAATCGGCTTGGGTTTGACCTTGGTTGTGAATGCTTGATATAAGCTGTGATCATCTGCAAACTTTTGTACAGCAGTTTCTTCTCTCATAATCGTGATTCTAGCAGGCTAATTGCCCCTGTAAGGAGAAGACCTTTCAAAGCTATAGCAGGTTACTTGTGCTGTCTGGCCTTTGAGAGACTGATTACAGTACTACCTAGAAGATGTGTTAGCTAGTTCTTGTTGGTATACTGCTGGAGAGGATGTGCATTTTCTAAATGTGTTTGAGAGGCTTCCTTGAATGTTTTTCTGATATTTCATTTGGTTCACTATTTCAGTGAGAGTCATCTGCAGTTCTTGGAAAATTTGCCTCCAGAGTTTGGCTGAAGAACATCTTTTACCTATCTGTGCCTTGATCTTATTATCTATGTTTGCAAATTCACGAGACTGTGGAAGGTAGCCTAAATGGTTATGTGATAAATCAGGGCTCTTTCTTTCTTTTTAATGAGCTTCCTGAAAAGTATACGGTTCAGTGTCTGGAGGATTTTATGGTTTCAAGTACTTGGCAAGCATTAGCTTTGCTTTCTTATAATCACTATACCCACAGTCAGTTAAAATTTGGAAAATTTTGTGTACTTCACTGCCTGCAAAATGTAGTTACATTGCCCATTATCTTCCTTTGTCACAACAAATAAATTTTCTGAATGTTGAAGTCATAGCTCAGCTTGAGGTCCCAATGTATAATGAGCCTTAGGTACAGGAAATTCAGGAACATGTTGAAGGCACAGTCACCAATTGGCAGAGTGGTGAAGAATTACAAAAATATCCTTTATTGGATGAAGACTAGATTTGTCATCAAATGACGGTGTGCTGTGGAGTTTTTGTTTTGTTTTGTTTTTGGAAAGAAGAAAATCGCCAGAATGACTGCTGCCACACTGCTTTGTGCAGGACTGTGCTCAAGAAATACACAATATGCTGTTACACCCAAATTGATTGGGCAACCTAGCACGGAAGGTTTATAAAGAGAAGCACAAACAATCCAGCTATGAGAAAGTTCCACCCGTTGTGTGCTAGCAGAGTACGTGCCGAATCTGTCTGTGAGCAACTGTTGTGGCATACTTTCTAATTTGGTAGAGACAGTTCTGATGAAGGGCCTAAATGTCCTAAAGGCACCAGATCCCGTCTGATCTTGGAAGTTAAGCAGGATCAACCCAGGTTAGTGGGAGACCACCACCAAATACCAGGGCCATTTCCGCACGGGGCGAGGGAATCACCCCGTGTCGCTACTCACCAGACTTTTCGGCTCCCCAGTCCAGTCCACGCTGCTCCGGAGCAGTGCATGGCCGCCGCTCTGCACTACTCCGGGGACAAAAATGGCGGCTTCCGGTTGGTCGAGGAAGATTCACAGTTCCGCTGAAGCTCGCCAGCCTAAAGCCCGCCCCCGGCAGATTGCAGGCTCGCACCAATGCGAGCCTGCAAATCTGCATAAGGGAGCAGGCTCGCACTGGCGCGCTCCGTGCTTTTGAAAAACCTCAAGAAACAGGTTTTTCAAAAGCACACTGGACGACCACTTGGGGTCATTCCGGAGCGGGCTGGGGTGCGGATCTACGTTAAGTAGGTCCGACCCAGTCTGCTCCCAGGTGCAGACGTCCTCCCTGGAGGACGCTCTGCACCGTTTTAAAAACCCCATGTGGAAATGGCCCGGGTGCTGTAGGCTATATTTCAGAGGAAGGAACTGGTAAAACCGACTCTGAGTATTCCTTCCTTTTAAAAATCCCTATGAATTCATGGGATTACCATAAGTTGACAGACAACTCAAAGGCACATACAAACACACTTTTGGTTAATTCTCTGTCTTTCAGCTGCTTTTAATATGTCCCAGTTTCTCTCTCTTCCTCTCACTATCCCTCTTCACCTTTGGCTTACTTCAGTTGCTCCAAACTGAGTTCAAAGTGCGAAAGTAGTTTGTACTTAGCTAACTCAGGAGGGGAGAGGAAGGGAGGAGATCATGCCCTCCCTGGTAGACTCGGGCAAAAACAAACAGTTGCAGCCTCTCCTAGCTTGTCTGTTCTTCTTCATTAATAACTTTTGCCATCTTGACTACACTCTGATATTCTTTTACCTCAAGTGTCCCAGTTTTCATCTGTGAAATGTTGGAGGGGATGTTATGCTAGCAATATTGTTGGTTGGGGTAAGTAAGGCAGATTCCTTTTCCTTCCCCTGCTTTTGAGGTAGTGGAGAGGGAATTGGGCCCTGTTGGACAGTGGTGTAGCTTGGTGCAAGCGGGATAGCGGCGGGGGCAGGACGGGGGCAGGGCGACACCACACAGGGGAGGGACAACGGCATGAAGAGGGCAGGCATGGAGCAGCGGTACCCCCAAAAAAGTGCCACCTGGGGCACACCGCACCTCCTCACCCCCCGTCCCTATGCCATTGCTGTTGGAAGAAGGTGAACTTTTCAATTTGACTAAATGGTGTACAAAAATAAGAAGCAGCAAGCCTGGTTGTATACATAACCTTTCCTGTATCTTTTCTTTTTTATTCACTGAACCAGGGTTCTGTATTGCTTTCATCCAATTATTGTACTTGGAAATCTAGTCTCTTCTGAGTCAGAATTCAGATTCCCACAATGCTTAGGTGATACAAATTTTATTGCTCCATATTTCCTATCTTGCTTAAGAGCCCACTATCTTTCCTCTCCCAAATGTAGCTGGAAAACCTAGGGTGGCCTATCTATACTTAGTCCACAACATTCTAACAAACCTGCCTCGGGAGCAAGGCATGGAGATGCCACAAGCATTACCTTGTTGTTATGTGCCTTCAAGTGGACTCTGACTTATAGCTACCATTGTCTTAGTATTATCTTGGCAAGATTTATTCAAAGGAGGTTTGCCATTGCCTTCCTCTTAAGTTGAAAGAATGTGACTTGCCCAAAGTCACTAAGGGGGATTCCTTAGCCTCATGGGGATTTGAACTCTGGTTTTCCAAAGTCCAAGTCCCAGGATAGCAATTGTGATGGATGATGAGAATTACAATCCAATTAAAAAACAATATCTTTAGGTCCCCATTTTCCCTATCCCTGCTTTGTGATCTTACATGAGACACTAGAAATGTATCTGTCTCAATTTCTTGAGACATCCTACTCCTTCTACTTGAGTGATAGACACTTGATGTTAAGGCAAGTTTCTTTGTGATTTTAAAAATGATACCTGTACTTTACCTTTCATTTTCCCCACTGACATCTTTATAGTGATCTCTGAAGTTTTTGGTCATTTCTGCACTAGAATCCCTAAACTGCAAACCCCAGGATTCCATAGGATGTTGAAAGTGGAATAATAGCGTTATATCAGTCTAGTGCGGAAATGGCCTTTGTCAAAGTAATCATTGGGCCATGTTTGGAAGATAGAACTGTGAATCTTCCCGCTCTGCATTTGATTTGAGGTGTTAGGAAAGTCTGTTAATTTAGAAATAAAGTCAAATAAGGAATGCAGCCCATTTCAAACATGCTTCTCTCTGCCTTCACTCAAGGTGTGGTGTGGAAACGGCTTTGTGCTATCTGGCCCCATCTCCAGTGTCAAGATCATGGAGCCATGGGACGGGGCGGTCAGGGAGCCAGCATGTTATAGCAGTTTGGGTGTTGGACTAGGATTCTGGAGATCTGGGTTCAAATCCCCACTTAGCCATGGAAACCCACAGGGTGGCCTTGGATTAGTCATACAAAACCTCAGAGGAAAGCCATGGTGACCCCCTTCTGGACAATTCTTGCCAAGAAACTCCCTTAATAGGTTTGCCTTAGGGTCGCTGTAAGTCAGAAACAACTTGGAAGCACACAACAACAACAAGGGACTCAACCTCCCCCTAAAACCAAGCTGGTAGGGTTGAGACCCCTGAAATATTCAGACAAAATGGACCACCAACACTCCAATGTAGTTAAGTCCCCTCAGGGATTATTAAAAAGTTGTACTACGTGATCATTATTTTGCTATTGCTGTTGCTAAATTCAGATTGTTGCCACCATCAGCTGGACAACTATGATGGTTGTTGGAAAAACATACGTGCAGCTACTCAAAACTAATAGTGATTTGTTTGCCTCCCTTCCCTCCGAAAAAACAGTTCCAGTGCGGGCCCTATACAACATTGCCACTGGATCCCTACCATCAGCCCCTGCATGTTCGATGGATGGTCTGAATGAAGAGCCCGTATAAGCAAAACAACTGTATATGCATAATCTCCTCCTTGCAATCAGAAATCTTGTACAAATTTAGTTTGCATGGAACTCCAGTTTGCATGGAGAAGCGTACAGAAATACTGTTGTTCAGGCTGAGGGGTCTTATTTAAAGCTTACACAGAAAGTGTGGCCGTGTACGGAACAGGAGATGCTGATAATGTGGGCTAGACCAATGGGCATATCCTCATTTTCATTCCCTCTCTCCATGCACTAAATAAATGTGGACCTCTGAGACAGGCTAGAAGGAAGTATTGCTCTTGTCTGTTTGTAAATTCTAAACAAGGTACTTCTTAATTTATCCACCTGCCAAAGGAGTAAATAAAGAGACTCCTAAAAGCAGAATTCCTCAAGTTCAATGTTGTTTGAAAGTCTACTCGCAAGATTTTGTTTTCACAGCTCTTTCAGGTCTGTGGGGTTTTGTTGCAGCTTCTGTTCTGCAGAGAGAATAAGAACCCCATTCGAAAGACCAGGGCCCCACTGTGCAATCAAAATGAAATATTTAAAAGAATAATGAAATATAAAGTGTGTGTTCTGGCATGCAAAGAGGGGGGCATGCAGTGCAAGTTTTCAGATTTACTAGGCTTTTTGAGCACATGTGGGTTTAATCACATCTGTCAGCAAACTTTTCCTCTTTATTAATGTGCCTGGAAACTGCATTCTCTAAAACCCAAGTGGTAGAAGAGGATATGTTTCCAAACTGATAATGCTTCACATCACACCATAAATTAGTTTGGGCTTCAGAGGCTGATCAGCCAGCTGGCTGCATGTGCCAAGCTCTTTTCAGAAACTCTTAAACTACTTACGGGCATTCTCTGTTCCATGGTTTCAGTTTCTAAACTAGGGCTAGGGATGCTGTGACTCTCCAGATGTTGTTGGTCTTCATCATCTCTCACTCTTGGCCATGCTGCCTGGTGCTGATGGGAGCTGGAATCCAACAACATCTGGAGAGTTACGGGTTCCCCTCCCTGATCTAAACAAAGAGGCCTAAGACACAAGCTGGGAACTATAAGACTTCTAGGCAGAAGTATAAGCCCAAATCCTATAGAAATAGGAACGCGTAATATTGTAGCTGGAGTCCTTTTGGTGCTCTAACCTAGCAGTTACACTTTCTTCAGGGTGACAAGAGAAGACAGACATGGTCTTACTGACACAAACAACTGCAAACTTACCCAGAGTAACTATGCAATGTGTCCATGACATGGAGTCAGTCATAATCTATGAAGAGGGAATAAAAATGTAAAGCACCTTAGAAGTGTCCTCCATGTCATACAAAAATGAAAGAAAGACAGGTTTCCATGTTGACATGCTTGCATCTTAAACATGGCGCATTGTGTATTGTTCTTGTGTACCTTCAAGTCATTTCCAACTTATGGTAACCCTAAGGTGAACCTGTCATGGGGTTTTCTGGGGCTAAAAATGTGTGACGCACCCAAGGTCATCCAGTGGATTTCCACGGCTGAGCAGGGAATCGAACCCTGGTCTCCAGAACCCTGGGCCATAGTCCAAAGCTCAAACAACTACACCATGCTGGCTGTCAATTGCATCACGTATAACATTTGGTATTTCTGAAACTATTTAGTCCCTGTCTCAGACAGAAAAGATAAAGACAACAGTTGCATGTTTGTAACAGTTGGAATAAGATGTTTCTTATTTAGAAAAGGCCATCAGTGCAGAGAAAACTGACAGCCTTTAACAATCTCAGCATCTTGTAGAGGATGGAGAGCTTATAAGAGTGGATTCATTTTGCCCATTCAAGGGCTTCGTTTCAATTTCTGAGGTTATTTCCCTCCACCCCAGGGCATTAGTGCCTGAACTCTTTATAATGGTTATTAACTTATACGTCTTTTCTGAATGAGGGGCTACCTACACAACGCACTGATTGGCTTATCTGTGAATTAGCAGCATTCATCTGGAGTTGAC
This sequence comes from Cyclura pinguis, assembly GCA_030412105.1. Lineage (NCBI taxonomy): Eukaryota > Metazoa > Chordata > Lepidosauria > Squamata > Iguanidae > Cyclura > Cyclura pinguis. The sequence continues at coordinate 59,835,150 of CM059600.1, read as the reverse complement.
CTATTCCAACCAATGCTGAAAACGTTTGAGAATCATTACAGACATCTGCAGAAGTTATTTTTGAGAGGTTTGTGTTGAGCGTATCCGAAAAGGAGCATATGTTCTTTCTAAAGCCCAACAGATATTGAAATTTGAAGATTTGGAAACATGGATTAATTCTGTCTTTGGCCACCATATATTGTGTGCTGTGGCTGATGATCTTATCTATGCAATCTCATAACCTTCTAGGTGTTCTCTCCTGACAGTCCACAAAAAGCACCTTTCAGTTTGATAATCAGGTAGCAGTCACTACTTTCTTGCCTGGTTTGTGTTGTATGGAGAGGTGCATTCACTCAATTTATGTGCAAGATCAACTTTGTGTTTTGGGCTTTTTCAATAGGGCAGAAATAATCAGTCCATGCCTCTATAACAAATGTAAATCTGTGAAAATGACCACACAAGTAAACCCAATGTCTTTGTGATGCAAAAACCTACACTGAGGACCAAGCTATCTGTCTGGCCTCACACAGGACTGTGGCGGCAGCAGCTGCTGCTGAAAAAGTTTCAGATTCTGGAGAGTGGAAGGAACTAGCTAATTGACTTGTTAAGTTTTCGATTTGCTAACTGTTTCTAGTGTTTTGGCTTAACTCACTAGACTGCCTGATTGCAGATTGAATGAATTACTCTCTCCTCCCACTCACAGGAATGCATTTAATAAAGAATCACAACCCCACTGGTAATTTATAGAGCTCTAGGAAGGTCTGTATGAATTTAAAAAAGGTTTGAATATGCCCCCAAACTCCACAATTATGAGGCCATGTCTCATGTTCACAGGAAGAGGATTCCATCAAGTGGGTTCTCCTTAGAGGAAGGTCATGCTCCCAGAAGTCATAGGTTGAACCTCTGGAACACATGGCAGCTGTAGACCGACTTCTACGGATGATTGCAGTGATCGGGATGGGATTTAAGAGATCAAAAGATGCCTCAAAAACAGTGGTGGAGCTTGGAGTATGTGGAGGGGAGTGGGAGGAGGAGGGGCTATGGCGTTAGAGGCGTGGCCACTGTGTGCAGCGACATGGCTGCAGTGTGTGGGGGCATGGCCAGGGCATGTGGGGGTGTGGCTATGGGCCAGGATGCCCCAGAAACATTGCTGCCTGGGACGAATCGCCCCACCGCCCCCACGTCCCTATGCAACTGCTCAAGCAATCTGGTCTCAGGTAACAATTAAAAACCTTAAACTAGGTGCAGTAGCAAATAGGTAGCCAATGCAATTCCTTCAGCAAAAGTTGTCACAGGCTGGCCTTAGGCTGCAGCTCCCAGTTACTGAACTGCTGTATTCTGCAACAGTTAGCACAGTCTTATCAGAATCATTTGGGTACTGATCTACTATATAAAAGTCAAAATTTGTGAGTGATCTTGTCTGTTTGTCTGTGTCAGGGAGGTGAAGACCTCATATGATTGGCTGTGTAAGGCGAGAAGACCTCCTATGGCTGGCTGTGAAGGTTCTATGGAATCCTGGGGTTGACAGATCAGGGAGGGGCTTTCAGAATTCTCAGCCAGAGAGCCCTGAATAGGCCAGTTGCTATGGAGACGAGGCCTAGCAGCAAGCCCCCTCATGAACCCAACCTCTGTATGTTAACAACTCTGAATACAGACTGAATTGGGGAATATGGGCAAAAGTTACAGGTACAGGACAGTGCAGTCTGGGGAATTAGAGACACAGGATCTCAAATCTGTGTATTTCAACTGCATCTAACTCCTAAGGTAAGGTAAGGTAAGGTAAGGTAATTCCTAAGGTATTTCTAACCAGTATTACCTATGAGAAAATAAAATCCTGGGCAATGCTGAGTAACTACGCTAGTATTTAATAAGAAAGAAGGCAAAGGTGCTCCCCCTCCATGTTGTTGTTGTTGTTGTTGTTGTTGTGTGCCTTCAAGTCATTTCCAACCCTAAGGCAAACCTATCACAGGGTTTTCTCGGCAAGACTTGATCAAAGGAGGTTTGCCTTTGGCTTCCTCTGAGGCCAAGAGAGTGTGATGCACCCAAATTCACCCAGTGGGTTTCCCATGGTAGAGTGGAGATTTGAACCCCGGTTTCCAGTCATAGCCTACTGCTCAAACCACTCTACCACACTGCCTCCATATTCTGCAACATTTCAGAGATGAAAACTATGACACATGTGACATGACCACATCAGAGTGTGGCCAAGCTGGCAAATGTTACTAAGGAAGAAAAGAGAAGGTAGGAGAGGCTACAAGTGTTTGCTTTTGCCTGAGCCTACTGGGAAGGGCACGATTCTGCCCCTACTCAGTTAATTGTGTCCCGACTATATGCTGTGCTTTGAACTCAGTTTGCAACAACTGAAGTCAGCCAAGGATGAAAGGGGAAAGTGGAAGAAAAAGAGAGAAACTAGGACAAGGCAGTTGAAAAAGTGAGACAACAAAGGATTAGTTGGGGCTGTTCCTGCCAAATCAAGACAGTTTGGAGGGTATGCCTCTCTCACCATTTCACAACTCCTTATCCTCAAACATTTACAGTCATCCCTCCATATTCGCTAGGGCTATGGGCACAAGACCCCCGTGAAAGTGGAAAACCACAAATAACTCTAGGCCCTCCCACCATATTTAACACAAAAAAAGTATGACCACCATATTCAACCCACTGTGGATTCACTTCAGGCATCAGGGCTCCTTCACAAGGCAGAAGTGGGTGGCTGGTGGGGCTGACTGCCATCTCTACTGCTGCCCCACATCATTTTTAATAGGGACTTACAAGCCTCTTGTGCAGTTTCTCAGTCTCGCAAGGCTTGCAGTCCCCATTAAAAATGGCATTGGGAGGCAGCAGAGCTGACAGCACATAATGCATGAATAATCAAATCCACAAATATGAAATCCGCAAATGTGGAGAGCTGACTGAACTTTCCTAACGTATCCAAAGTCTGCCCTTTAAATTGCTCTTCACTATCTCTCTGGCCAGTCCCACAATAGACTGTTATAGTGCTATTATTCCACTTTCAACTTCCTATGGAATCCTGGGGGTTGCAGTTTAGGGAGGGGCATTTAGAATTCTCAGCCAGAGAGCTCTTTGGCCTCAGCAGACTACAAACCCCAGAATTCCACAGGATGTTGAAAGTGGAATAATAGCACTATAACAGTGTAGTGCAGAGGTGCCCCCACCAATTCTCTCTCAAAAATCAGCAAACCCAACATTCTGACATACAGTGGTTTTTCTGTGATAACTGCTTTGCCAGTTAGCATCTGTTAGAATGCTATATAGAGAAAAAACTAGGAAGGTGACAAAATACAGGGGTTCCTTCCCAAATAAGAACTCAGTCCCTTCAAATGTTCTTTTTTTTCTCCAGTTGAGTGTTTAGAAATACAATTTAGACACCCAAAGAAAAGGAGCAGGCAACATTATGAAAAGAATATCAACACAGAAAATACAAGAGTTCTTATATGAACAATTTCCAGTGTCACCTTCTCTGCAATGCTAGAAATTTGGGAACTGAAGGAAATCTCATTGCAGAGGTAGAATTCTTACTTGTAGAAGCAATGCCCTCATTTTGTCCCCTCCTGCTCTGGTAACTATAAACTCTGGGCTTTAAAAAAATACGGAATACTGAAAATCACACAGTACATACAAACTCCAGATCCAAAACTCATGAGCAAGTCTAGAACTCAGCTTCGAACTAGCCATGCTGACTCTGATTCTGGGAGTTTTGGCTTAAAAAGTCTTTCCAAACTCCATTCTCAAATGAACACATTCGCTGTGTAGGAAATTGTCTTCAATGGCACCATGGTAGGATCTGGATTCCAGCCAGGATTTTCATCTGGTAACATTAAGCGAGTGTTTCAGACCAGAACTCTTTCTGAAAGCTAACTTTTTATACTAGTATTTCAGGAAGGAAATGCGCTTGGACTCAGCAGCAACAGTTCGATCAGCTCCATATGATGGCAAGCACTTCACTATGCTGCAATTCATCATGTCCTGAGTTCCAGCTATATATTTTTTTTTAAAGGTAATCAGAGCAGCATGCAAAGGAGAAGGAAGAGAAATGTGAATTTCATCAAGTGATGAATACAGAAATTCAGCTTTTGGAAAGTATTCTCTTGATCTCACCCCCCAAAGAATGTGTCTGAATGGCAGTGTGTGATAAACATGAAAAATCAGATGCTTGCCTGTTATAACTTTCTAAACAAAAGAGCAGGGATGGTGGAGAATGGGAGTGATAGTAAGTACAATCATAACTATTTAGCAGAAATGGGAGGTAAGGGGTATTAATTGGGGAGCCCTAGCTGGGTCACACAAACATTGAGTCTTAATTGCCACCAAATGGAGGACATTGACTGATGCGTCAGTGGAATGCTTATGACTGACATGGAGTGCAAAGCATTGTGTTGGAAATTGTCCATTAGGGTCTAGTAGAAACCTAGAAACAGCAAAGTCAACTATTTACCAGCACCATGACCACAGTTTCAGAAATCTCAACTGACAATGTTGCACAGAACTACCCCAAAAGATGATGTGTCTGTGGCAGCTCAGCTTATAAAATGGGGTTGGGTCTTCCTTAAAGGTTCTTTGCACTACTGGAGGCCACCATGGGCGTAGCATGTGCTTTCAATTCACTTGGCTTAACTTGTTTGTTCTAGACAAGTCTAAAAGAACATTTCACTCTAATGTTCTCCTCAGAACTCAGACCTGCCCTGTCACTGGCCATTTCCGCACTACACTCTTATAGCATGATTATTCCACTTTCAACATCCTATGGAATCCTGGGGTTTGCAGTTTAGGGAGGGGCCGACTGGCCCCTCCCTAAACTGCAAACCCCAGGATTCCATAGGATGTTGAAAGTGGAATAATCACGCTATAAGAGTGTAGTGCAGAAATGGCCACTATCTTCTTCTGAACTTGAATCCTACCTGACAATTTCATCCTTACTTTCACCACATAATTCCAGCAGCACCTCCTGCCCTCATTTCTCCATTCATATGCAAATACACAGGTCATCCAATATTCCACTCTTGCCAATACATACAATTCTCCTAACAATTCTCCTAACCTAATCAGGAAATATTGCAATATACTATATTACAATTCATGTAAACACTCCTTTCCACATAGCCTCCTACCCTCCTCATGAAAAATCTGCTTCAGCAGTTTGGGAGTCCTCTGGAAAAGCAGAGGAGGTGGCCACCAAAAGAAAAGATTGTCTCCCCTCTTGCCACTACCAGGAACATGGTTTGTGGAACTCCATTCAGGGAGTGCTCCCACAGGCCAAAAAAGAGATTTCGTTCCAGTCTCTGCAGAGCCAGGAAGTTCAGTGGTTAAACTTTTAGACTTTTCTCTCTCTCTCTCTCAGCCTAGTCTACCTCTCAAGGTTGTGAGAGCCTATATACTACTCAGTGTTCCATGGAGGAAGCTCTGGAAAATAATAATTACATACACATCTAGGCACTTACCAACTGAGAGGGCTTCTATTCTGTCTGACAGCGTGTGCCACAGCGTGTGCCAAACTGCTACAAAAATACCATGTTGGCCAGGGGATTCTGGGAATTGTGTTCCAAAAGCTAATTTTTACTAGCCCTGCCTGAAAGTGTATCAACCTGACCACATCCACTTCTTCTGTGAGCCACAGGCTCTATGGAATATGGTCGGTCCCACATTCTCTTTCTCTATGTAAGGAACCGATTCTGAGCTCAGTCTCCCACTGTACTGGCAACTAATTTTAAATCAGTGCTAAATTGGTTTTTCATTTTTGTGCCTCTTCATACATGATTGTTTTTCAGGCACCATGGTCAGCACTGTACAACTCAAGCGTGGTCTTACCACAGATTTTTATAAGGGCAGCCTATGATCATGGCAGTTTTATTTTCTTCTAATTTTCACCTCATCTTCAACCTCGCTTCACAGCTATGCCAAAGAAAAAGGAAAGAAGAAGCACAGAACCTCATAGCTTCCCAAAGCTCATTCATGCCATAATAAATCATGGTTCATGACTGGGATATCCAAATGGAGCCAGTGTGAGGAACAAACCACACCAACTCAGTCTTATGCATCCTTAGAACTCAGTAGCCATGCTGGCTGGAAAATTTTGGAAGCTGTAGTCCAGAAAAGTAATGTTTCCAAGCTCTGTATATACTTGAACAAATTTTGTGAAAACTTCTATTACCGGAGACATTTTTTTTCTTCCCTTGAATACATTTTAAATTAATGTAAGTTAATGTAATTAAATTATTTGTTTATTGTGGCTAGGCTGACTAATTGGCCTTAGGTACCAGTCTCAGCCTAGTAGCTGCCGCATTACTTGTTTTAAAGATGTTCTTTCCTCAAACTGCTGTGGTGCTTAGGAGCTGCGCTTGAGCCTTAAATGGATATTAATGGAGCAGAAAGCAAACTGAATTACCCAGAGGATGAAAAAAAAAAGAAGAAAGAAAAGAAGAAAATGATCTCATTATCCAACTTGGGAAACCTCTAGGATGTTCAGACACCATGTCTTCTGCTTAAAATAGCAGAACCTAATCTGAAATCCCCCTGATTGCCAAAATATAATCTCAACCCCTCCAACACACACACACTTACACACACACATACACACACTTGCACCCCAAGGACGCATTGATAAGAGAAGCTCGAATAGACAATCGCCAGGATTCTTCAAGGCTGGCTGATTCAGCTAATATGCTTAAAGCCTGGGTAAACAAGTGTGTTGATCTGCCTGCCTGTCACAATTAAAAGGAGAACACCCAGCAGACTTTGAAGTCTGCTGCTGAAGGAGGGGGGGGCACCTGCTGAGCCAGCTTCTGTATCCTAAAAGCCTAAAATACAATTAGTCTGTGTGTTGTGTCCCACCCACCCCCCATGCCAGGGCATGAGAAAGCTGGATGCATTTTTGGCTTAGATACTTCATCCCAGCAAAACAGTCTCCCTCACTCTAGGAGGGAGTCGCCCTCACTTGTTAATCCATTAATATGCCTTATGAGCTCTTCATTATTTTAATGGGGAGTACCCCTTAACAGACTTGTCAAGCTGTCACACATCTCCTTATTAATGTGTCCACCATATGTTAGGTATAACCGTGCTCACCCTCTTCAATGTCTCATGCAGTAATAACAGCAACAGCAACAATGATGATGGTAAGAAGAAGAAGATACCCATATATTTTATTTTTTATTATTATTTAATTTTTATGTAGTGGGCAATCAAATATTACAATGACATTCAAAGTGTTACAGAAGGAAGATTTTCCCTAGAATATAAAATAACATTGTTTCTTTCATGTTTCCCATTCCCATATTTCCCATATTTTATATTCCCCTCTCCCCGCCCTGATCTATTTGTAACTCCATTAATATGAGGTATCTGTATCTATATATTTTAAAGCAACTATCTGATGAATAGCCATGATTTTTTTTCTCTCTAAAACACCAAACACTTTGAAAGCTGGTCTATGTCATCTGTACCTTTGCCTCGCTGATCATGTGATTTCAAAAAAAGAGATCTTTTATTTTCTTTGCTCCTTTTCAAATGGAAGGTTGGGATGCTTGAGAGAAAACTGGGGCATAGTAAATGCATTTCTGAGCAAATTGTGCCTTAGACCAGGCTTCAGGGAATTGGCCCTGCAGCTATTGTTGAACTGCCATTCCCATCAGCAGTTGCCAGAATATTTGTGACATGATGGGAATTGCAGTACAACCAACATCTGGAGGCCCCCACATTCCCTAGACAGTTTGCTTTCCTGCATAATGAGGTCTTCAAGTCCTTCATAACATGATTCAAGAATTCCCATGTCCTGTGGACATGTCCTATAAGGGGCCCTACTTCATTTAGCCATTCTATTCTGGCACCTAGGTTGGCCCCAAGTTTGTCACCTCCAAATGTCTTCTGGATTTTATTCATTTACTCATATTTTACACCCAGAGCTCAAAAAAGGGATATTTTTGGACTAGAACTCTGAGAATGCCCCAGTCAGCTCGGCCAGTGTAGTTCAAAAGTGTAAGTCAAACATTCCATGCCAAAACACTGCACTTTTGGCTGGAGGCTTTCTTCTTCTCCAAGCTCTTATGAGTATTGAATACAAAATACAAAATGATCCAAGCTGTCAGGAGACAATCTGCAGATCATTGGCTCCCTGTGGTGGAAGCATCAATTTATATTAAAAGAAGAATGTATTAAATTGCACAAAAAGAAAAAGAAAGTGCACAACACAATTCTCTAAAGAGCAATGCTTGGAAAAATTAGTTTGCAGACTCCCATGTTTGCTGGGAGATTCTGAGAATTATAGTAAAGAAAAAAAAAATTTCCAAAAACACATTTCCCCCCAGTATGCCTTGAAAGGGTACAAACCCTCCAAAACTGGTTTGACCAAACACTGCACCAAGATTACAAATTAAAAGAAGGAGGCTAGAGCATACTATATCCCTCAAGCCTCAAAACAAATTTATCATCTCTATACAGGCATTGTTTCATGATCTTGTGAATCCTCTGCATGCTGTTCTCTTCTCATTTAGTGCTTAGCAGCAGCAGTAGTAGTTAGTAGTAGTGAGAGCCGGTGTGGTGTAGAGCTTCTCGCGCGACGCTTGGATTTTCTGCTTGGTCATGGAAACCCACTGGGTAGCTTTGGGCATATCACATGCACTCAGTTACAGAAAACACTGTGGTGAGCTCACCTTAGGGTCACCATAAGTCAGAAACAACTTGAAGGTGCGCAACAACAAGAAATATTAATTCTATTTATATACCATTTTCCTCCCAAAAAACTTGCAAATAAACCTGCTTTAAAATTTGCATTAAAAACATACAAAAATTCAATATTAACATAAATTACACTATTAACCACACAAAAAAATTAAAACACATGCTTTCAAGAGATTTTAAAGAACAACTGAAACAGTTCAATTTTGAAAATACAGCAACCTCTCACAGACCTTTTCTTAAAAGCTGTCAGTTCTAAAATCTTGTCTGAATTAAAAAAAACGTAGCTCACCAACAGAAGAGCCACTTCCACACTACACTCTTATAGTGCGATTATTCCACTTTCAACATCCTATGGAATCCTGGGGTTTGCAGTTTAGGGAGGGGCCAGCGGGGGTTCCATAGGATGTTGAAAGTGGAATAATCGCACTATAAGAGTGTAGTGCGGAAATGGCCAAGGATAGCCAAGGACAGCAAGGAGGAAGCCATTCTAGCCTCCACAGGGAGGCACTGCCAGAGTCTAGGGACAGGCACCAAGAAGACCCTGGGCCCATTCACACTACCCAGTTATGGTGCTGTAATTCCACATTAACTGCCATAGGTTCTATTTTATGGAATCCCGGGACTGGTAGTCTGGTGAGGCATTACAGAGCTCTGACTAAAGAATTCTAAAGTTGTCGCTTTTGTTGTAGTTGTGGTTGTTGTCGTGGTTGTGGTTGTTGTTGTGTGCCTTAAAATTGTTTCTGAGTTATGGCAACCATAAAGCAAATCTATCATGCAGTTTTCTGGGGCTGAGAGTATGTGATGCTGAGCAGGGAACTGAACACTCAACACTCAAACTATGCTGGCTCTTAGAATTCTAAATGTCCCTCTCTAAATAATCAGTCCCATGATTAAAGTGGAATAACAGCTTTTAAGGTGGAATAACAGCCCTATGATTTTGTTTGTGTGAAAGGGCCCTTAATCTTGTGTTCCCACCAACTGTGTCTATGAAGGTAGTGGGGCAAAAAGAAGAGCCTCTCCAGCAGATCTCAGTTGTCCAAACAGGCTCATGGGGGAGCTGGTCTTTCAGAAAGCCTGGATGAAATCTGTGAAGGATTTTATGGGTTATAATCAGCATTTTGAATCGTGCTGGAAAACAGACTGCTAGCCCAAGCAGCTGTTGTAACAAGGGAGTTGTAGGATCCCTGTACTCTGTAGCCCTTCCACAGAGCACCTAATTGATGGCTGTCCATTTACAAAAGTCTGTCTTGGAAAGGCTTTTACAACTTTCTCTAGTCATCTTTGGGAACAATACACGAACGGTCTGTAATTTTTTTCTTACTTTCATATGGAGCCCTGAGTGAACAAACAAATGTCTGGATATACAGTCAATTTAGCTGAGAAGAGATATCATTTACACAGTTCAGAGGTTAATGGGCATGAAGGATTTATAACACACCATGGCTATTAAAAAAGAGAGAAAATCTGGGCAATCATTTTGACACCTATTGTTCTTCATATAACAGTTCATCTGTATCAGATTTAATAAGGATATTACAAAGAGGATTTAAACACGTACACACTGGCATGAACAGAAACATGACCAGGGAGGGGGAGGAGTGAGTGGGGAAGGGATGGCAGTTAGACCCAGCAACCCATATTCCTTTATCTACAACCAAGATCCAAGCTATGAGCTCTCAAAGAGGCTGGAACCTGGCCATCATCTATCCATGTCTGATCTCTTTGGTAAATATTACAGCTGCCAAGAATGAAGCAAGTGAAAAGCACTTACAGATTAGAAATGAACACATGGCATTCAATGACCTGCTCAAATCACATAAAATACATCATGAAGTAAGAAAAAAAAAATATCATTCTCCCAGGAGTGGCCCATCTGCTCTCATAAAACTTTGGTCATTACTGCAGATAAATACATTCAGGCCAGTAAAATCTGGGATTAATTTTTGTGGTTCCTTTTTCTTCCTTCCTTCTATATTTTTTTATATAAATGTAGTATTAAGGAACTACTACTCACAGGTTGGATCAAATGGACATAAGCAATGATCAAGTATTATTATTTATACCCACAAAAATCTTACAGTATATTCTTAACAACTAGGGATGGGCCAACCGAATCCTCGAATCCTCAAATCCTTGGCAGGGATTTGCGATTGGGGAATCCAAATACCGGTGCCAAAATATGCAAACTGACTCTTTCAAATCCACCACTGAAACAGTTTGTTGGAGACCGGGAGGCCTGAAAACCTGGGAGCCCAGGACCCTTTTTGCACGGCATTTGCCATGAGAAAGGGAGCCTGGAGCGTCGCGAGACTGTGAGGAGCGATCTGCATGAGGCACGCACAATCGCACGATGCTCCAGGGTAGGGCAGGTGCCGCTAACACATTTTTTCATTTTTGGCTTTCAGCCAAAAATGGTGCACAATCGTGCATTGCTCCAGGGCCCCATGCGTATTTGCCGTGTGTGTGGAGCTTCCAGAGCCACGGCAGTCACACTTCCTGCCCCAGCACAGCCTGGGAAACTCCCAGGCTGTGCTGCAGAAGGAAGAGGCGGGGCTCTTGTGCTACCTGCTTGGGAGCAGGCAGCTCGTGCAGAGCTGAAGCAGCAAGGAAGCGAGAGCCTCTCGCTGGTGGCTGATCACGCAATCCCCACACCCCAGCACTGAAAAAAGGTAAGCCGCGGAAAGGGCCCGGGACGCCTGAAAACCTGGGAGACCAGGACACCTGAAAACTTGGGAGACTAGACACACAAGGGGAGATGGCAAGGAAGTGAATTTTTCCCTTGGAATAATAATGGCCTTTGCTAACAATTTCACAAATTACAGCTGGAGTTGTATTCTAAGATATTTAAATTGAACATTTCATATTTAACTTCAGCACTTGACTGGAAGTTACAGGCTTGAGATTTCAAGGACAGCTGAAACATTCCTTTGCATAGCTCCCTTGCAAACCTCTTTCACACACAATTCTGGGGTTTGGAGTTTTACAAGGTGTCACAGCCTTCTCTGCCAAAGTGTGCTGGTGCATCACCAAACTACAAACCCCAGGATGGCAGAAGGAGCTATGCAAAGAAAAGCCAGTTTTAACCTGGATTATCTCTCTACCATAATATGTGGCCCTGTTTATCCAGGCAGGAAAATGTGGGATTAATCCACATTTTCCTGCCTGTGTAGAAAGGGCATTCATGTCATTTTCAATATAGGGAGATCCTGAGGCAAAACTAGGACACTTGTCTTGGCCAGATTTCTTCAGAGGGAGGTTTGCCTTTTCCTAGGCTTTTGCTAAGGCTGAGAGAGCGTGTCTTGCCCAAAATTATGCTTCTTTCCCTTGCTTTTCAAACCCTTTTTAAAAAAAGGATTTAAAAGATTCGAGATTTGTGGATTCCCAGAACCTTCCAGGGATTCAGATCCAGATTCAGATTCAGAAAATTCTGGATTCATCCCATCCCTAGTGACAACAACAAATCAAACATCCATATACATATACAGAAATAACTCACATATAAGGTTCTGCGACCACAATATGATACAAAAAACTATTATAGGTAATGACGCAAACAATGGGCAATGTAGTACAAAAAAACCTATTTAGATACAATGATAGATACATTGATAGATATATTATTTAGATATAATGATAATGAAGGTTGAAGAGGGAGTGACAATGAACGTTGATGGATGGTACGTCCATTCCTGAGATCTTTAAACAAGATGTTTCAACCAAACTGATCTTCATCAGCCTGTGCTTTTCATTGAATGTATGTGGCATGGATCCTCCTTTCTGATTCAGTCTCAAAGACCACTTGTAATGGCAACTGGTATCTATGCTAAATGTCCACACTCCTGTTGAGTAAAGCAAAATTTATCCCATTTCTAAGCTCCAATGAAAGATGATTGTCCACCTATCTCAAGAGCAAGCATAAATGTACTATCAGAAGCTTAAAATAGATCACACGTACATAGGGTACAAGGGGAGTTTTTTTATTATATATCTGCAAGGTTTTAATGCGCAATGAACTAATTTGTCCCAGCTTCAAAACAAAGCAAAGCAAGTTGACACTGAAGTTTCCAAATTATTTAATAGCATGTATGTCTAAAGTAAGTTCCTTTTTTTAAAAAAAAAAGTCTAAAGTAAGAAAATAGTCTACATGTTATGGGGAAATAACCTCCTAATGCCCCCTCCCACCAAAAAAAAAAAAAAAGAGTTTACTCGTGTGAGAGGAAAAAGAAAGAAAACCAGAGGTAGCAATAATCAGACATACAGAAATCCAAATAAAATCAATGCAGTCAATTTACTTTTACTCTGTCAGTGATGTCAAACTTAGTTGGTTCAATATTGCTTACTGGAGTAGAGTTCCAGAACATATGCAGAGTTCAGTATATGGAAGAGAGGGTCTTAGTTTCTGATTAGATCTTATGAGAAAGACATTTACTTACAGCTCAAAAGAGGTGGCCAGTTGAATCTAAAGGAGTTCTCCTACAAAAGAACTTGTGTTTGAGATTTATTTGCTTTTTAAAAATTTAATATCACACCTTTCTCCCAGCACGGGATCCACAATTCATAATCAAATAAAAAGTATAGGGTGAATCTTTATTCAGGTTGCCTAGCATGGTACCAAATTACCAGATGCTCACTGCCAAGATATAGTAGAAAGGAGGGGGGGTACTGTTTCACCTGGTACTACCTGAGAAGAATTTTGGTCCACTTGCTCTTGTTCCCTGCCTCAACCAAGCTTTTATGCCTGTGAATTGGAGCTCCCACCTTTGCCGCTTCTGCCATCAGTGGCCAAGTCTGAGGGCACCGGCTGGTGTCTCAGGGAATGGCTGTGCTTCTTCAGGCAGGCGGACACCTCAACACTGGAGTAGCTCTGGAGGAGGAGAAAGTTTGCTCTTTGTATATGCAGGGCTTTCTGGACAAGAGTGAAGGTTATTTGTATGTGCGGCACAGTTATGAAATGTCAGTGCATCAAAACGCCAGGAGCAAAAAGAGAGGCTTGTGAGAGAGAGGGTGGGTACACGTGCCCAGGCCCTCGTGCTATTTGGAATATGGCAGGGAGTGGACCACCTGTGAAGTGACTTATGAGCCTCCTCGACACACAAGCCTTGGCTGCTGGTGCCTACAAAAAAAACTCCCTGTGCAGAAGCAGGACACAGCTTCCAGAGAAACGTCCCACATGCCATATGTATGATAAGTAAAACCCTAATAGAAAGGGTGTCAATTGCTGCAGCTACTGGATGCATTTTGTTACCTTCAAAATGCATTTTAAAAATCTCCCTCTGCCCATTCTCAGCCTCTATCAGCAGTGAGAGGGTGAATCTCCTCTGGATCTCAATCTGAACTTTCCCTTGCTCCCCACCCCACCCCAAAATGGTAGCAGTTTAATGAAAAGCTGGATCCTTGGTGTTAAACCTTGAAACTCAAATACATGTTGTCAGATTTTGTCATGGGAAGCTTTTCCTAGCCACATGTAAATAGCATAAATGACACCCCCCAAAAAACAAATTAGAAGAAAATGGGGATGTCTAGATACAGTCAGCAGTTACTATTGTCTTGAACACAGTGGCTCAGAGAAGAAACACAATGTCCTTCATGGCTATTACAGGAGATAACCAAAAGGAGAGAAAGGACTTTTTAAAGAATGCAACTGCTGGGCTGCACAAAAGTAAATTGGGAACAGAACTGAGCTTTTGTATAATGTTTGCGTAACCTGGGAGTATGGACTGCAATTATGGGCTGGCAAAGCACTTTCAGCCACATGTGGTCAGTGAGGTCTTTTTGTTTAGAGAGTTTCTGGGTGGTTTTCTTTTTTTTTCCTACATCAGTTTTTGCTGTGGAAATCATGTCTAGTGGAGAAAAACTGAAACTTAAATCCTAAACAGCTTGGCTCAGGTATGAAATATTTGTCTATTATAATAGGCATCATAGCTTTGTTGCTGTGTTCCTTCAAGTTGTTTCTGACTTACAGCAAACCTAAGGCAAACCTATCATAGGATTTTCTTGGCAAGATTTCCTCCGAGGGGGTTGCCTCTGCCTTCCTCTGAGGCTGAGAGAGTGTGACTTGTCCAAGATCACCCAGTGGGTTTCCTGGTAAATATGTACTCACTGGATCATTACAACAGTGCATATCTGTGCAAGGGCTCTTTCTGTGGGAGTGTGACCCCTTTGAAAAGCAAAATTTCCGAATGGCACAGAGATAGTCCTCTATGCATACAGCTGTTCATTGTGAGTAGTGGGATTCTTTCCAGAAGTGGGTAACTGTTCTGGTCTGTAAGCCAGTTTTTCTGTCTCTGCAAGCCCCACTCCTGATTTTGGAAAACAAGGGTCTTTCTAAAGATATTTAACTTCGGGTACCACACGGAACCCGAGAAGTGTATTTCACCTGTCCCTATTCTAATCAATGCACGTGGTTTGGACCTTGCTGTGGATGCACACTGGCATGCCTTGGCTAAGAGTTTGGAATTTACTGGCCCAGAGTAGGGATGGGAAAACTTGAAGTCAGATTAGGATCTACTGTTAGACCTCTAGGGCTATTTCCGCACTAGACTGTTATAAGGTTATGATTCTACTTGCAACATCCTATGGAATCTTGGGGTTTGCAGTTTAGGGAAGGGCCAGCCGGCCCCAGGATTCCACAGGATGTTGAAAGTGGAATCATAGTGCTATAACAGTCTCGTGCGGAAATAGTCTAGGTAATTTGTACTAGACTGAAATTCTGACACCTAGGCCCTTTCCGCACCAGGCAATTAGAACAGGGCAGTGCATCTTCTCACGGAGGTCGTCTGCACCCTGGAGCAGACTAGGACTACTTACCGGAGATCCGCACCTCAGTCCGCTCCAAAATGACCCCAAGTGGTCCTCCAGCATGTTTTCTAAAGACCGCAAAAAACAGGTCTTTATTTTCCTGGAACGCGCCATTGCGTTCCTGCTCCCTCGTGCAGATTCTCAGGCTCGCACCAATGCGAGCCTGTGATCTGAGGAGGGCAGGCTTTAGGCATGGTGAACTTCAGCGGTTGGTCGAGATCCACGACCAATCGGAAGCCACCATTTTGGAAGCTGGAAGCTGCCATTTTGGACGCCGGAGCAGTGCGGATCTACAGACCTCGAACTGGTCCGATTTGCCCTGGACCAAGGAGGAGCCCTGCGGAAGGGCTTCAGGGACAGTCCGTGTTGCTTCGGACCCCAGAAGAAGCGGTAGGTAACAGCACGGAGCGATTCCCTCGCCTCGTGCGGAAAGGGCCCTAGTCATTTCACACTGGCAGGCAACAAAATGGTTGATCTTGTGTCAGTCGTCTTTTAGCCTCCATGTTTCTCATTCAGTGGATTTCTGTGGCTGAGGAGGGATTCAAATTCTGGTCTCCAGAGTCCAGCATTCAAACCACTATACCATGCTGACTCCTCGTCATAGCCTACCCTCCAACATTTCACAGATGAAAACCAGGACATGCGTGGCCAGATAACATCAGAGTATGATCAAGATGGCAAAGGTTATTAATGAGAAAAAACATATAAGCGAGGAGAGGCTGCAGCAGGATGCTTTTGCCTGAACCATCTGGGAGGGGCAAAATTACACACTTTGTCTTCCTCCCCTTGCTAAGTAAGCTGAATGCAAGCTACTCTTGCACTTTAAACACAGTTTGCAGCAATTGAAGTAAACTGAGAACAAAGGAGGAAAGTGAAAAGAAGAGAGAAAAACTAGGATATTTTAAAAGAAGCTGAAAAAGTGGGAACAGAAAATTAATCATAGCCATCCCTCTCAAATTAGGACAGTTGGAGCATATGCAATCCGGGTTGCCATAATTGCCTGCTTATGTAGGCTTTATACAGATTCTGGGCCCATTTACCTGGAGTGACCTTGTACATGTTTCCACAGTGAGTTGACCCAGAAACAGCTCCAGTGAATCTGCCAACCCATATCTGACCACCACTGTGACAGCCCAAGGACATGCTCCTAGTTTCAATTTTGGCCTGAAATCCCACAGAATACCATGTGGCTGAACTGGCAACCCATGCTCACTCTCAGGCAATGTTGGCTCCTCCAGGGTAAAGGTAGTGTTGGCAGGTGAAGTAAGGGACAGGGGTCCTATATCTTTAATGGTTGACTAGATGAGGGATATTTCTGCAAGTGCTGATGAAATATCCCTCTTCTTCACAACTATTAAAGGTACAGAAGTCCCATCCTTTATTTCACCTGGCAATGCCAGGAAAATTGAAGGCTCCTCTACTTAGTGGGGTACATCACTCAGCTGGTCCACTAAGTTCAGGGTTCCTGAATGCCCCTGCCCAAACAACCAAATGCCAGCTCCATATTATTTTTGCAATTACCCGGAAAGGCAAACAGCTGTGGAGCTTGAAGTGTGTGTGTGGGGGCAGCAGGGGGCATGGTCATGGTGCGTGGAGGCATGGCCATGGTGCGTGGAGGCATGACTGCAGTGTGTGGGGGCGTGACCACAGTGCATGGGGGTGTGGCTACGAGTTGGGATGCCCCAAAAACGTTGCCACCAGGGGCGAACCGCCCTCATCACCCCTCTCCCCGTCGCCATGCTACTGAAGGTAAATACCAGTGGGGAAAAAAAATGGTGATGTCACCATACAGTGTCACCCAGTAAACCTTTTGGTCAAGAGAGACAGGTCTCCCCAGCTATAGTAAGTGAGTCATCATGATGTAGTGGCTTGAGTGTTGGTCTAGAGATAAAAACATTCAAATGCATGCTCAGTCAAGAAAACCCACCAGGGGACTTATGAAGACTATTGTTACCCTGACTTCTGGGGGTCCCTTGGGGGACACCTTGATTTGCTTCAAAAATGCAAAGATTGGGGAAATTAGTGGAGCACTGGCTGTAGCCAAACGAGGGGTAGGGTAACCCAGCAGAATCTTTTACCCAATTTTTACAGGGTCAGACCAAGTGAAAAGCCAGACAAATGTACCAATAACTGGATTTTATTAATAAATGTGTTCACACACACCAACGCACTCACTCACTCATGCACACAAGGCCTATTGAGAAAGGAAAGAGGTGAAAATTGATCGGAGATTCAGTGGAGAGGGTGAAAAGGTGGTGATACTGCACTTATCCTGAAGTCTTCAGTCTGGGAAGCAGCGAGAAGAAGACAGAGCTCAGCGAAGAGAAGCGGCTGGGGGATCACTCAACTAACAGAATGCCGGTCTGCTAGCGTGACGGGGAGTTCTCCGAAGAGACCCTCAAAAACTGGGACTACTTATAGGGCAGAATGTACCTCAAGGGGAGGCCCTCTCCTGAGAAGAACGATGGCCAAAATAAAGAGAGAAATGCTGCACAATAGCAACTTGGTAGTTTGCATGATTGGTTTATGCAGATGGACCCGTCAATGCAGAGTTTACTAATGCCAGAGTTGCTCAACCTGGGGAAAACCCAATAATCCACTGAAGTTGGCTATTCCTTGGCTGAAGACCCTTTTTCTGTGTTTAGCCTGAGGTCTCCTAGGGGAACGTGACTGGAGATTTTCCTGGCCTAATCTATTTTCAGTTGTTCGACCTCCTTGTCTACATACCCATTCAGGCAACCTCTCTGGCATGGCAGGCATATTTGATATCAAATTTATATTCCCCAGGATAGGGTATGCCAGTGGGGTAACACTATGGCAAATTTCCTCTGAATAAATCTTGCCTAGGACAGGTTTGCCGTAATTCATAGTAGTCTTGAAGAGACTTACACTTTCCAGCCTTAGTCAAATTCCATGACCACTGTGCAGTTGTGCCTCTCACTTTTTGTTAAACAGAATATTCTAAAGGGCCAGGCTCTGCCTTCACCTGAATGGACAGTGGCAAGTCTGTTTCCTCCTATCTGCCCGATGTTTAATGAAAAGCTGCTCTCTTTGATTTTAAAATTCAAGAATTGAAATTTAGGATCAGAAAAAGAAGCCATATGCTTTCTTCTTCTGGCAGTCTTCTCCCTCAAGTTATATTTTGTATCAGTAAACATACTGACTGCTTAAGGTGCTTGGTGAGAAAGCAGGATGCGATAAAAAAAAATCCTCCTAAGCATTTATTAGTGTTTATTATTTCTTTGGGATTTATGAGCTATCTAGATACCTTATGATTGCTTTCAGCATTTTCTTTCTTTCTGAGCCTTTGCTGCTGTTGACACTGCACAATAAATCTATTTTTCCTTTCTTTCCAGATTAAATCAATCATTCCTTCACATCTTTTCTTTTTCATCCTATAATGGAACTTGGCAAAGTTAAAGTCTTGGTGCTCAGCAGAATGCTTCATGCATGCATGCTTCTTTTGCTTAATCAGCATTTTTTTTACTGGACATTTTGGTTTTCAGCAGCCATCCACCATAATCCATCTAAGCAAATCTGTATTTGAATCTGTGACTAACGGGCACATCCGTACTTTCACCCTTGTGAAGTAGAACAAGTTACCAGCTACTCTTTGTTATTTCCTCTGAGGTTGCACCACGACCATCCGTATGTATTAAACAATCCCTTAGCCTCCATATGGAAGGGTACCACCATATAAAGATACACACACACACACACACACACACACACACACACACGTGGTATGGTGTGTGCATCTGTGTGTGCGGAGGCTATATTTTTTTTCCCGAGCTTCCTTGCCACTTTTTAATTGTTCTTTAACCATGAAGGTGTATTTTTGCTAAGGCCAGATCCCAAGGTAGGTGCATAGAGCCAAGTCAACTCCAGTTGCTCATTTGAGATATAAGTTAAAGAAACAAGCAGAAGGGAGTTCAGAAATAGTCAGTTACTTTTAAATGAAGTGAACAAACCACTAGATACCTAAACTTATCAGGAGCTTAGGAATTACCTAAATAACCAGGAGGTAAACTCAGCCACAAAACTATGCCAGGAAAGGCAGGTGTGTCCTTCCCATGACATTTCAGGCAAAGACTATCAAAGCCTCTGCAAGAGACAAAGATTTTCCCCCGGCGACTGGGTAGCTCCCAGGGCCAGCAATTAAAACTGACTGATCCTTGGAGCCTTGGAGGATGGCCTCACATAAGGCTGGCGGGGGTGGGGGGCGGCAAAAGGTTATGGTGGGAGGGTTTCACTGTATCAACAGGCTAGGGCTTGTCCTTGGTTAAGAGCATTTGTGAAAAGGAGGAGTGAGGTGATAGAAATTGGATGAGTCACATCATCCAAGAAGCATAAACAGGACTGGGGTAAGGCACCTCATGAGGCTAAAATTCAAAGTGCAGGTGATCAGAAGTCACTTCTGTTTTTCACTCTTTGGTGACTTTTTAGTCTGGATTACTCTTTACAATCAAAGAATTGGAATTGTAGACTTATAGACTTGGAATCTGAGGCCTTTTCCGCACGACGTTGCTGTTGCGTTTTTGCCACAGGATGGCAGCGGTCAGCAGGTCATGCTTCCGCATGACATTGTCGCCGTCCCGCTGCCATCCTGTTGCGGAGCGTCTCGCTTGCGCAGTTTTTGCAAAACGGAAAAAATCTGTTTTGCACCTGTGATCGCGTGGCACTCGCATCACTTCTGGCCATGCGGAAGATGCGGAAGCGCATTGGCAATGCTTCCTTCCCTAGCGCAGCAATGGAAAAAGCCTGGCTGTGCTGCGGAAGGAAGAGGTGGCGCCATTGTGTTCTCTTCTGCATGGACCGAGCGGGTGCAGAGGGGAGCGTTGCTGACACACTCCCTTCTGGACCCGGGACTGCAGCGCAACAATGCTGAAGAGCTTTGTTGTGTGGAAATGGAGTTGGTGAGGACCACAAAGGTGAGCCAGGGCAACCTAGGGAAACCCACCAGAACATCCTTAGCAGGTGGCCATTTAATCTCTCCTTAACAATTTTTAGCAAAGAAGAGTCCACTGCTTTCATAGACAATTTGAGCTAGTCTTATACTGTTATCAGGAAGTACTTCGTAATGTTTAATCTAAATCCCCTTGTAAAGGTTATCCATTAGTTTGAAGCCAACCTTCTAGAACAATGGAGTGGTTGAGGGAATCATACCCTCTACCTATCCTGATCTGGAAAGGACTAGCCCAATTAGTCCTCTGTTGTGCCACTTTTTCAGCTGCTTTCAAATGCATTGGTTTCTCTTTCCTTCCCCCCACTTTTCCCTTTTTTCTTTATTTTATTTCAGTTGCTACAAATTGAGTTCAAAGTTGCACTCAGTTAATTTAGCAGAGAGGAGAGGAGAGGAGAGGAAGGAATCCTATTCTTCCCAGTAGGCCTAGGCAATAGGCAAACTGCTGCAGCCTCTCTTAGATTATGTGATCTTCCTCATTAATAACTTTTGCCATCTTGACCGCACTCTGATGTTGCTTGGCCACATATATCCTGGTTTATATCCGTGATATGTTGGGGGCTTCGTAGAATTGCTCCACCCATCAATTTGATAGCTTTTCAAATATTTGAAGATGAGTTTGACATCACCTCAAATATTCATGTCACCTCTCAGTCACATTTCAGTTGTGAGGCTACACATGCTCACCTCCCTCACCCTTTGCTTATAGGTCTCAGAGGCCTTCCAGCTTCCACGCTGTCTTTGTCATCCTTCTCCGGAGAGTTTCAGCAGCCCTTCTTGTCACTAACTACAGGTATGGAGGCTTTTCTCTACTCCAAGTTGTTTTCCTGCGTAACATCCTGAAGAAAAGTGTTGGAGAAATGAAAAGCTTTCTCACTGCTTTGTGACATTGTATTTAGTCCTACTGGTGGCCTTTGATGTCATCCCATAGAATGAGGCACTGCTCTGCCCCCTGCCTGGACAATGGCACTAATGAGTATATAAGCCACATTCTCTTATTTTTGATTTTGATGTAATGGGCCAACACCTGCAGTTCTAAAATGCTTTATATCTCCTTCCCTTGCACGTTACAGATTTATATGTGCACACAAAAGCAATGAAGTTGCCATTCTCTGAGAAGCTTATAATCAGGGAACCAGATCAAAACAAGATGCTGAACTGATACAAATAGCATCCTTTCTTGATGGTTTAGCCTTGAAAAATGACAGAAAACAAACAAGAGCTACAAAATAATTCATGTCTTATCTTGATGGGACAGTCACAAAAATACAGAAGAATTCAGGCAGCACTGATAACAAGGTAGATGTTTTCTGTGTAACTTGCAAGAACTTCCCAGTGAACAGCAAAAAACCTTTCTTAGAAGCCCTTAGAAAATACTTAATGGGGAAACATGCTCATCACACAGAGGAAGGAGGGGAAATATGTGACCTTCCAGAGGCTGGTGATGCTGGGCTGATGAGAATTGCAGTTCTGCAACATCTGGAGGGCCATATGCTCCCCATTTTGGCAGATCCTGCAGGCCTCAAAAGCAGTTATCACAGCCTCCTCCACCTGGTCTAGGGATGTAAATCCTGGATTATTTAGTCCTCACATGCAAGGATGAATAATTACTGTGGTTTTCTTCCCATTGCAAGAGAAAATGAATATTTTTCTAGAGTATTCTCCCCATATTCAAGCATCAGAAAGTGCTCCAAAGAATTTTTCTGCATGCAAAACTTTTTTTTTTTTGCATTGAAAAGACATTTCTTTCGTAGAAAACACAGAGCAGTATTCTCTATCAGCTACTTAGTTAAGTATATTCTGGTCTGCAGCTCCCCATCCCAAACAAGACAGAAATATCATTCAGTCGTTCTCTGATCATCAGCAGAATGGATCTCCTTGTCCCTGTGCAGCTGATGCCCAGTAAAGTAGACGCGGAGGGAGTTCTGATTTTTGCTATAGTGTCACAATCTTGATTAACAGGGATTGTGAAGACGGAACAGTTATAGATGAGTAAATCTAGGTAACTGTTATGTATTCACACTTGCTACTTAGTCACAATTGTGACACTATTGCTTTGATCGTAACTACCCCCCCCCCCCAAAATTACTAACTATAAAATATTGCCTGACAAGTCCTGTGCAGGAGATGCATTTTTTGCACCAAAATGCTGTATGTTTCTCTGTGCAGGTAAATCCTTTGGAACACCCAGATATTCATATGCTGGAAAAAAACTGCAAAGCTTGCTTGGTGATTGCATCATCCAATGAAACCTCCAAAGGACCCCAGTGGTTCTCAAAGGAAGATGTCATTGTTTCACATATGATTATGGGGACATAGCCAAGACACTTCTCTGATTCTTTGACGCTTCTCAGATTCTGCCCCACGCGCCATCAAACAGACACAGAATGGGTATGGGGGGCTGCAGTGACTTCGTGGCAAGCCTTGAGGTGTTGCAAGGAAAGAAGAGGAATTGTTCCACAAGCAGAAATATTACACTATGCTGTATCAGCCATTGTTTGTTAGATAGTATGATGGAGCATTTGTTGTTCGTTAGATAACAAGATGGAGACATACCCAAAGTCTCTGGAATTCTGCATTCATCTAATCCAGACAACTCTCAGTTTTGATAACTCAGTTTTAAAAGGGAGGCACATTTTCATGCTTCATGGAACATTTTCATTTGGTATTGGAGGGGATGGAGGAAAGTGTCAGAGCATGACGAAAAGCTCAGCAAAGTTGCATACAAGGCTCCCTTGAGGCTGGGTAGGGCTGAACTGATCCAGAATTTAAGCCATGAGTCCTGATTTAATCGACATGGCTTAATCCTTGAGTATGTCTCTCTGAGCATGAAAAAAAAATGCTGCACCTATCATGAGTAATCACATCATCAAACACCAAGTATTTGTGACTTGCACACAAGGTTGCATGTAGACCAGAGTCCTGGTACCTCCCTTTAGAAATCAATAGCTAGGTCTGGGATTGCTGCATCACAATAATACACAGCCTATTGTCTGTAGATATCCCATTATATTACTGCATAGTGAACAACTAGATAGAATAATGCCTGTAATGTTCCTGTTTAATATCTCCACAAATAGAAGGACTTGAGACTTGGTTTAAAAAGAAAACAAGCTGCCCAGTAAAAGGCCAAGAGTATCCTTTACAGTGGTGGCTAGTGACTTCCATATTTGTAAGGTGGTAAATCTACTTCTGGTTTTAATACTGAACCCTAGCCTAGTCCAGCACCTTGGATAGCTCCTTTAAAGTCCAGATTAAAACCTAGACTGAGGCCCTTTCCGCATGTGGGGGGGGGGGGGAACGGGCGAAAACGCCTGAAAACAGAGCTTACCTGAAGCCGGGTAAATCTGTCGCCACGTGGAGCAGTGCGAGCTTGTTGCTCCGCAGTCCTCCAGCATCCCAAATGGCGGCTTCCAGTTGGTGGAGGCTCTCCACCAACCGGAGAAGCTCGCCAGCCAGAAGCCCGCCCCCGGCAGATCTGCAGGCACGCACTTGCGCGCGCCTGCAAATCCGCGTCAGAGCCGGGCGACAGAGCGGCACGGGGCTGCACACTCCGTGCTTTTTAAAAAACCCTCAAAAGAGGTTTTAAAAAAACACGCCGCGCGGCTAGTTCCGGCCGCTCCTGAGTGGATTCTGGTGTGGAACTACAAAAAGTAGTCCACGCCAGTCCACTCTACGGTGCAGAAGACCTCTGTCAGAGGTCGCTGTGCACCATTTCAGAAGCCCAGTGCGGAAATGGCCTGAATTCACTCTCCCATTGATGTAGAAGGCAGCAGCCACTGTGGATTCTTTTTGCTATGTTATCTTATTCATATTCTACTTTTCTCTTGGGAGTGGAAGTGGCCAGCCCACCCCACCCACCTTGCAGCTACTCTCTGTAACTGGATGTAGAACAAAACCAAAGTGGCATTTTGTCACCACACAGCTGGGTCTCTGTTTAAGCCTATGTTCTTATCACTCGCCTCTTCTCTAATCACATTCTTTGCTCGTATTGTCCTAAAAGCAATGGATGAACCACACACTGTAAAAGGAAAAAGTATATATAAGATCTTAAAAGAATTGGGTGGGGCAATATATTATTGGTGGTGTCTGCAGGTCGCCTGTCAACCTCAGGAATTTCATAGGATGTATTGGTACTGCCTACCTTTTTCTTCATTAACAATCAAGTCTGTTTGCACATTGGCAGAATCTATCGTCTGTCATCCCTGTGCACCGAAGCATGCAAGGATCTGAAAGGCAAGCTAACTTAATTTCCTAGCTGAAGAGAGTTGTTGTTATTTTCTCTCCTATCACAGGAATGCCCCCAATTTACTTAGGAGGCAGTACCCTAAAGGCACCAGATCCCATCTAATACTGGAAACTAAGCAGCAACAGCTCTGGTTAATATTTGGATGGGAGACTGCCAACAAATACCGGGCGTTGTAGGCTATATTTCAGAGGAAGGAACTGGCAAAACCACCTATTTCTTGCCTAAGAAAAACTTGTGAAATTCATGGGGTCATCACAGATCAACAGGCAACCTGAAGGCACATGCACAGACACACAAATTTTAACACACATTTTGAAATGACTTTCTTTCCAGCTCTCCAATTATTAGGGGCAATACCTTGTTGGACCTGAGCTGTTTAGAATTCCCTTGATCAGGGACAAATTTGTACTTAGCCCCAAACCCAATGCAAAATCTGTTTAGCAGATATCCCCAGCGAGGGCCCTAACTGTCTTATTATCACTGGAGACAAGATAGCTGATGCCGTACATCCCTCACATCGCCGTTAGAAAGTCAGATGGTGCCAGAGTCCATTTTGCAATTTATGGGCCATTAAAAGTCCTGATGCCCATAAAACAGGCAGAAACAAAGTACCGAGAGCACATTAAAGCGAGAGCGTGTTAAAAGGAACAGGCCCCTCAGTCATAATTAGCGGCCGCTACAGGCAAAGCAGCAGCTGTGGAAACGTAAAGCTCATTTTACAAGTGATTCCCTCGAAGGAGCCAACTGGAGCGCCAAGCTGCTGTAGGTCTGTGGCGCTGAGCGAAGAGGTAGGAGAGTCGGATTGCCAACAGCTTTCCATCACCTTTCCCTCTCATAGGCGTTTCAAGCACATCTCATTCCCATTTATCTGATAGCCATGCAAAGCTGGAGAGAGGCTGTGGCGGAGAGGAGGGAAAGGGAGGAGAGCAAGAAGAGGGAGCTCAGCAGCCGCAGCAGCAGTGGCAACAGCAGCTCTCCACTCCCGGCTGCTGAGGAATGCATCTGCCTCTGGTGACCTTTATTTTCAAGTGGCTCAAATTAGTTCCAAAGATTATAGGCATTCGATGGCATAAAAGGCCAGTTGTGTTTTTCAACTTAATGGCAGGAAAGAGTAACCAAACTAGTCAATCAAAACGACAGCTGGAGACAGAAACAATGGGTCTGTTCCTAAGACAGACCATTAGCCCTTAGCTGTATAATAAGAATTTAAAGGGGTTATAAATTGCTCTGCATGTACATGTGTACATGTGGGTGAGTGTGTTTAAAATGTCTAGTTTTAAGGCATTTTCCCCCATAGTTTATGGGAGAGGCAGGGAGACAACAGATAAGACCCCCAAAGAGCCAAGTTCAAATTTTGAAGCAGCCATAGGAGAGTTTATTGAAGAAAACAGTTATATCAAGGCATGCACATACAAATGTATGAATGAACACCTGTTGGACCTGTTTCAGTCCCATTCCTCTATCTATTCTGTTGTTGTTGTCATCACTGTTGTTTAAGGAGGAGGAGGAAGAGGAGGAGGAGGAAGGGAGGGAGGGAGGAAGGAAGAGCACAAAAAAAGAGCAATGAACATTGAAGTGTAACATAATGCTATACAGGCATAGTTGCTTTTTACAAAGTCTTTTTACACCTGACAAGCTCCTACACTTTCCTCCTTGTTCTCTGTCTATTGGGAAGGGTTTTTTTAGAAGCACTGACATTGGGAGGATGGTGAAGTTAGGCCTGAGAAACACAGATTTTCAATATTGATTTGTACCAGTGTGTCTGCAATAAACAATGCAGTAAAGTTTGCGCTGGGAAAGAATGGGATTCTGCTTGAATCTATCCCACTGTAGCTGTGTGCCTGCCTACAATAAGCAAGATAAACAGCAACTGCCTCCAGAATCCCTTAGTGGGCATGCCTGAACAGCAAAACTGAGAGAAAAGGAGAGAGCAGATAAGCCTGCTTAATCCGCTATGCCAGCACAGATTAGGCCATCAAAATGCAAATCATAAGAAAAATGGGGGCTAGAGAAAGAAACGTGTGTCTGTCTGTCTGTCTGTCTATCTATCTATCTCCCTGCATGCATTTTGGAGGAATTTTTCAGATGGTCGCTAGAAGGTTCAAAATGGTTTTGTTTACTTAGGCAAGGTTTACCTGACCTAGTTCTTCTATTTCACAGGAGCATATTGTTAGTTTTGCATAAAAAGTTTGCTGAAATATGTCGAACTGCTCTTCATTTTTGTGGTACAGGAATCTAACCCTCTTTTTTCCATGTCACATCTGTCTCTGGTACCAAATTTTCTGTTAAAGTAAGGCCCAGGAGCACACCTACTTCATTAATGAGGTATAACTTGTGTGTACATAAGCCAAAAAGCTAAAATTATAAAGAAATTATAATTATTAACAAATAGCAAACAAACAAATACCACCACAACTCTCTTTTCTCTGCCCTAACTTTCTGAACTACTTCAGAGTTTACCTTAAAAAGAAAGATCCTTGGCTTAGAGACCCTGGCAAAATAGCTATGCTGACTAGGGGATTCTAGAAGCTATAGTCCCAAGAAGTAACTTTTCCAACTTCTGTCCTGACTTTTGAAGAGCTGCATAGCAGTCACCAAATATGACTTAATTACTTAGGTGACCAAATTGTTCTCATCTGATGACCATAGAAAACCTAATGGAATCACATGGTTACTCTGGGTGGGTGCGGAAGGACGATATTGCATAATTTATTTACTCATTAACATACTCAAACTACTCATGCCACAAGAAGGGAACTAAACAGTAGACACAAAGTACATCTTCCTTCCTTTCTGATCCATTCTTTGTGTAAGTGAAGTGATGATTTTAAACTAATATAGTGATTTTAAGTATGGATCTAGATGAAGTAATCCCAAATGGAAGGACACAAAATTTTATTATTTATGAAATAAATGAAAGACATATGATCCACATATGTATCTAAATTTCTATCTACTGTTTAACTTAATTGTAGGGAATAGCAGTAGTGGCAGAAGAGAAATTAATTGGGGTTGGGTTTCTCTATAAAAATACTCATATAGAATTCCTCTATTTAAGAAAGAAATCTACCTCCTGGGACTGGCAAGGGGACAGAATGTGTCTTCTCCAGACGTCTGCAGTGATTTTTGGTGCACAAAAATGTACACAAAAACATTCATGAATGGAAAGGAGAAAGAAGTCTTGCAACTTAATACCTATACAGAACTTGGATGAGCCACAAGTGATAGTGAGGTTTTAGAAAATGTAACTAAAATGTGACTGACAGATTTTCACATCTTTAGATGCAGGTTATTCCAAACAACCCCTGGGGATCTCTTCGAACTCTTTAATTCTTGATTTCTAAAAAAAGACAGCTATCGGTGTGATTTGCCCTGTGGTAACATTTCTCAAAACATGATGTAAGAATTATTGCAAGTCAGTAATATTCAGTGTTATCTCATTTGGACTAAGATCTAAGAAAGCATAGTTTACCATTATGAAGACTGTGACCCTCTGGATGTTACTGGACTTTGATGTCCATCTGCTCCAGCCAGCTTGGCCAGTGGTGACAGGTAGTAGCAATTCGTTAGAGGGCTTCAGGTTACTCATGCCTACTACTGGTGCTGGGCAGAGGTGGCTTGTCCTTCCAGGTGTATCTCTCCACTAGACCTGTATCTGGTGAGCCAAGTTTGTAATAATGGGTTTAATGGTGCTCTGAGGGATAGTCATACCTTTAGATTTTTTAAATAACCCAGCTGAGGGTACTTGTTTGAATAGCAACTTGGTTCTTCGTGTTGTTTGCTTGGATATGCTCTCCAACAAATGTTGGGCCTTCCAGAAACAGGTATATTTAATTTGAGATCATGTGGCACTGGAATTGCACACAGATGGATTCCTTTCCATGACTTATGTGACTTCAGGAGGCAATGGATTGCACTAGAACTTATTTAATTGCATCACAGCAAAACCTGGTGAAGAACTATGGAACCAACAAATGCTTGTTTGTTTTCATTTGCTTAACTTTTGTTCCACAATAAAAAGATTTTGCACCTCCCCAGTGTTGAGTGTCTTGTGTAACAAAGCCAATTAAATCCATTTCGTTTCCAGCTTGTAATACAGCAAAGGGCTAAAATGTTGATGAGTTGGAAATACAACTGCAAGGAACTGTATTGAATATTGTTATATGTTTCGCTAACATCCAGAAAAATTGCTGCTTGTACTATTACTTCCAGAATCCTGACCACTATCATTGGCTGTACTGGTTTGGGGATTCTGGGAATTATAGTCCCCAAAAGTAACTTGGGCACTATAGATTATATACATAACTTGTACATTTGTAAATAAATGCAAATATTACCAGTTTCTTCAAGTCTCTCGTAATCTTCTTCCACAGGAAATTGAACCCTTGGTGAGCACTGTACTGCTGATATCTCACACCTCAGGTGAGTAATTTGACAATGCACCACAGTGGCTTTTAAGTTCTGTAGTTTGCATGTTTGTGTACCATGCTGATGGCCTCAGAAGATCCTGATAAACTAAGAGTGAGGCTCAAAACCATCCTCCTGTGGAAAGTAAATTTTAACTTCCTGGCAGCTCCAGCTCAGTGGGTTTTAGATTTTTAATCTCATTTAACCTCTCTATTATCAGTATTCAAAATGGTAATTGCTTACTTAGTTTGCCTTAAAAGTAAACAGGATTATCCTACACAGATTCCTTTATACAGACACCACACACACACTGTTGCCATCAGCTGCTGTGTGTGGAGGACATATGCCAGCATGCAGATTGGGCTGTTCATTTACATAGAGAATTCTGCCAGGAGACTGTTTCCTTGCCAGCCCATTTCTCCTTGGTGGAAGCAAACTTAACTGCTAAACCTGGAAGTCTGTTGCTCTACTCCTTTTTCTTCTTATTATCTCCTAACACAATTGGATACTATGTGGTATAAAAGAAGAGCGTGAATCATGATTGTCCCATTAACAGTATCCAAAATACACTGATAGCCCAATTTTAAAAAAACTCCCATTTTCATCTTCTATCTGTCTGTCTGTCTGTCTATCCATCTATCCATCTATCTATCTATCTGCATTGGTTGGAATTAGGGATGGGCCAACCGAATCTATGAATCCTCAAATCCTCGAATCCTGGGAAGGATTCGAGATTCGCAAATCCGAATCCCTGTGCCAAAATAGCCAAACCAAATCTTTTGAATCCACCAACCAAACAGTTTGTTGGAGACCAGGACACCTGAAAACCTGGGCAACCAGACACACAAAGGGAGATGACAAGTAGGTGAGTCTTCCCCTTGGAGTAATAATGGCCTTTGCTAACAATTTCACAAATTACATCTGGGGTTGTATTCTAAGATACTTAAATTGAAGATTTAATATTTAACTTCAGCACTTGACTGGAAGGTACAGGCTTGAGATTTCAAGGACAGCTGAAACATTCCTTTGCATAGCTTCCTTGCAAAGCTCTTTCATACACAAGTCTGGGGTTTGTAGTTTTACAAGGTGTCACAGCCTTCTCTGCCAAAGTGTGCTGGTGCATGATCAAACGACAAACTTCAGGATGCCATAAGGAGCTATGCAAAGAAAAGCCAGTTTTGACCTGGATTATCTCTGTACTATAGTATGTGGCCCTGTTTACCCAGGCAGGAAAATGTGGGATTAATCCACATTTTCCTGCCTATGTAGAAAGGGCCTTCATGTCATTTTCAA
Organism: Cyclura pinguis; assembly: GCA_030412105.1. NCBI lineage: Eukaryota > Metazoa > Chordata > Lepidosauria > Squamata > Iguanidae > Cyclura > Cyclura pinguis. Next base: position 59,804,767 of record CM059600.1, on the reverse strand, counting down.
TCTGGGGAGATCCTGAGGCAAACTATGACAATTGTCCTGGCCAGATTTCTTCAGAGGGAGGTTTGCCTTTGCCTAGGCTTTTGCTAAGGCTGAGAGAGCGTGTCCTGCCCAAAATTATCCTTCTTTCCCTTGCTTTTAAAACGCTTTTTAAAAAAAGATTCGAGATTCGTGAGATTTGTGGATTCCCAGAACCTTCCAGGGATTCAGATCCAGATTCAGATTCAGAAAATTCTGGATTCATCCCATCCCTAGTTGGAATCATCTACCCTGGTCTACATCAGCAGTTCTTAACCTTTTTTTTTTACCATATACCCCCTTTAAAAATCTTTTATTGCTATAGACCACCAAAACTTAATACTTTTTTTTAAAAAAAACTTTTAAATAGTTCAAGATATTGTACTGAAGCTTTGCACATAGGATGTATAGCACTGGCAAAAGACACCTGCTCTTTGAGATCAATATATGATTAATGTATGATCTTAAGTCTGTCTGCCTATCTATCTTCCCTTCCTTCCTTCCTTCCTTCCTTTCTTAATTGTAAATTGTAACTCTAACATCTCTTAAAGCCTTCGCAGACCCCATATGAGGACATCATGGCTGCCTAGAAGTCTGTGGACCACAGTTTAAGAACCACTGGTCTACATTATATAACTTTAGATGTACTTAACTACATAGCAGAGGTGCTAAGAAACCCTGTTAGTGAATTGCAAAGAAGTGTAATGGGACACTGTCAATATTATCCCAATATCCATTGGGCTCTACCTAGCCAGTGCCCCACTGTGCATTGGTCCCATTGCACATCAGTCACTTTACCAGCTCCCCCACATAGTAACATAACAGCAGCCCCATACTAGATACAGATGTTAAGAAACTGCCCGATTCTAATTGCTGCAGACATTAAATCCATTTCAAAGCCGCCCCCCACCGAGGATTCTGGCCATTATCCAGATGTAAGGTGATCCATTTGTCCTTTTCCGTGATTTGTATGTCAAAGTATTTATCCTGATCCAACAAGGATGGATGTGCATCAAGCTTCCAATCTGGGCCTCTGTGAAATTTATGCATGCGCTTCATACGGATGCCCTTTCCTAATCTAAGGTCACTGATGTCATACATCCCACTGCATCTCTCCTTGCAGTGAATAAACGTCTTTCTGGGATCCAGAATCAATACAGTGCTAGCTTGCGGCAAATCATTGTAATCATTTGCAGCCGTGAATTAGGTTCATTCACAATTGTGATTGAGATGATGCATCAAAAGCTGGCCCAGCTTCACTCTCAACCCCAGAACCACAGGCAGAAGAAGATCATTGCCAGCAGCCAACAGAAATGCATTTTACATCTGACAGCAACATGGTGTGTTCCTGTGTAATTGAAATGATAAATACGCCAGCTTCAGAACGGAGAAACAATAGCATGGGAGGGAAGCAAAGAATTACCTTTTTAATATCTGGAAAAAAACAAGAAATGTGCAACCTGTTATTTTAGCACAGACCACCTGATAGCATGAATGCACAATTGCTCCAGGGGTGACATGATGATGATATTATTAAACAAGCCTGGAACTGCACATAATTGCTGATTTGCCACAGCAAAAACAGCCCTGGATTCAAATAGTTTTACTTAAAAATGGAAAGCTTCTTAATAAAGACTGAAAAGAATTATCCCAAAACTTCCATGGACATCTGAACACCTCACCCCTTCAAATGGTCTCTCATTTCTTTGTTGTTGCTGTGTGCCTTCTAGTTATTTCCAACTTATGGCAACCCTAAGGCAAACCTATTACTAGGTTTTCTGGGCAGATTTTGTTCAGACAGAGCTTTGCCTTTGTTGTCCTCTGAGGCTGAGAGAGTGTGACTTGCCCAAGGTCACCCAGTAGGTTTCTGTGGTTGAGTGAGGATTCAAAGCCTGGTCTCCAGTCATAGCCCACTGCTCAAACCACTACACAGCACTGGCTTTCCTTTCTTACTCAATGGGATGCTAGTTTTTCCATGCCCTAGGCTTCCACTTTTGCATTTTGTTAGCAGAATCCCATCACAGCCTATGGGCCATTTTAGGGACTCCCTGGGGTCTTGTCAAGGGATGGTAAAATATTTTGCTCCCACTTCTGAACTTAAGGATGAGAAGCAAGAAGGCTCTATGTGTAAGTGGGTCATGCTGTAGAATAAGTTATTTCAAGTGCCTTGCCATTCTGAAACATCACAGGCGCAATTGAATGGGAGCTGCATTTTAAGATTTTCACATTTTAATGAAGCAATCTTTCTTCCTGCCAAGGAATTCAAGCCAAAACAGGTTTGTTGTTTCCAGTCCTTCCATCTGGTTTCTGTCTGATTACAAAGCTGTCTCATTTAGATTTCTCTGTGGTGTTTTGATTCTATCTGGAATGAAGATGGTGATCACAACGGTATGCCTTTCGTCTGCAGTCCTTAATTTTAACCAGGTTACTTTCTGAGCCTTTCTGGAACTAAAACTTTATTATGGTATCATGACAATTTTGCCATATGGCTGTCTTGGCTGCACTCCCAGCATCCCAAGATCCAAAAGAAGAGAGGGAGCTACTTCTGGCTTTGTACTAGAGGAAACAACATCAGAAAAAGATTCTCTGGTTGATTTTCCTTATTAGACTTGAAAATATAGAGTAAATACCTTTAATGCAATCTTCCTAATGTTGTTATCCAGCAAAATGTCAATGTAATCAACTCTTAACATGAAATACAAACTGCATGAAAATGCGTTTTATCAAACTTAGTGCGGCTCCAGACAAAGCTTTTATCCCACAATCACATGAAGAATTGTGTGTGAGTTCATATGAAGTAATTGTACCTCTACAGTCCTCTCATCTTTTCTTAGTCCATCTGCCATCCTTACCGACAGAAAAAGACCTTTAAGGAAAAAGGCTAGGATGAAAAACTTCCACGGTGACTTTAGATTGGTAGCAGGAGGTCTCCACTTGTGAGCATCTATACAAATGTGCCAGAAACTGCTCCATGTACCAGTTGTGTGTGAGTTCAAATGAACCAGCTTCCAGAATTGTTTTAAGGTGGTTTAGCTCAGCCTTGGCAGGCAAGTTATTATTAATGTTGCTGACTTCAAAGTATTTGTGGGTGAAGACAAATTATTTTTCCCATCAATTGTCACTGAAACATCCTTAAACATGAAGATTCTTACAAACACAATGTGTGCTTTGAAGTATCATCCATGAGTTCATTGTAACTTACTCCCAAGTAAGTGCACACAGGACATCTTGCAGGTAGCCACTGTTATTCCTGGGCAGGCTCAATGTCAACGGATGTCTTAATGTTTTATAGTGCTTCACTGTTTACTACACTTCTGATTGATAATTCCTGAGAAGGCTCAAGTACAGGAGTCTTGGTCATCCAGTTTTGCCAGATCTGGAGTGGGATGTCAGCTACACTTCCCTAGTCTTGGAGGGCTCGAAACCTCATCCTCATTCTGGGATCCATTCCATTTTCTAAAGACTGATATAGATAAACAGAAACAAACAATAACAAACAGAGTAGGGGAAAGGAGATGCAAGGCAGGTGAAAAATAGGGATTCGATACATGATTTATTTCAATTGCAAGTACCCAGGCTTAGTCATAAGTCCACGTAGATAATGGAGATCAGGGCTCCATTGTCAAAGGCCCCAGGACAAAGGTCGCTTATGAGGAAGAATTTGAAAGTAGTAAATATGGTGGCATCTCATAGCTGTTTGGGAACAAAGTTCAACATTGTTCATTGGTAAGGGTGCTCACCAATGGCTGCTTTTCATCCTGGAGAGAAGTGACTAATGGGATGCCACAGGGTTCTGTCCTGGGCCCAGTGCTATTCAATATCTTCATCAGTGATTTGGACAAAGGAGTAGAGGGCATGCTGATCAAATTTGCAGATGACACCAAATTGGGAGGGGTTGCTAATACGCCAAACGACAAGATCAAAATTCAAAATGACCTTCACAGATTGGAGAGCTGTTCCAAAGCTAACAAAATGAATTTTAACAGAGAGAGGTCCTGCACTTAGGCAGAAGAAATGGCATGCACAAATACAGGATGAGGGACACATGGCTGGATAACAGTATGTGTGAAAGGGATCTAGGAGTCTTGGTAGATCACAAGCTGAACATGAGTCAGCAACGCAATTCTTGGTTGCATCAATAGGAGTATGGTGTCTAGATCAAGGGAGGTAATGGTACCACTCTATTCTGCTTTGGTTAGACCTCATTTGGAATACTGTGCCCAGTTCTGGGCATCTCAATTCAAGAAGGATATCAACAAGCTGGAGCATGTCCAGAGGAGGGCAACCAAAATGGTGAAGAGTCTGGAAGCCATGCCCTATGAGGAATGGATTAGGGAGCTGGGTATGTTTAGTCTACAGAAGAGAAGATTAAGAGGGGCCATGTTTAAATATTTGAAGAGATGTCATGTCGAGGAGGGAGCAGGCTTTTTTTCTGCTGCTTTGGAGATTAGGACAAGGAGCAATGGATTCAAGCTGCAGGAAAGGAGATTCCACCTGAACCTCAGGAAGAAATTCCTGACAGTCTGAGCTGTCTGGAAGTGGAATATGCTGCCTCAGAGAGTGGTAGAGTCCCCTTCTTTGGAGGTTTTTAAGCAGAGGCTGGATGGCCATCTGTTGAGAGTGCTTTGTGTTCCTGCATGGCAGGGGGTTGGACTGGATAGCCCCTGTGATCTCTTCCAGCTCTATGATTCTGAGACAAAAAAGTGGAATCTTTTGAGGAAGGAAGAGGTCTATAGACTGCAGAGAGTGGTTAAAGTACTGGATCAAAGGTCATGGGCAGAATTATATTAGGACAGAAGCAGAACAGAGATAGGGGTGAAATCAAGGCCGTGGAGGACATAAAAAGTTAGCATGAAGAGCTTGTAAGCACACATGTAAGATGAATTGTAAAAGGATGCATGGTAGATCCTGCCTTAAGGCAAGGCTGGCCAAAGAGATGTGGCTGCCTGAGTCAAAGAACAAAGTATTCCTATCACCAATTCCAGAAATCAACCAGACAAGTTGAATTTTAACTTCAGCCCACTTCTTCCTAAGGAAGCTGGGCAATTCAAAGCATACAGTAGAAATCACTGAGCATATAGAACTCTCTGTCCTCGAACAGAAACAAATAGCTACGAATAGCCCCAAGTCAGCCCAGAATCTGCTGCCTAAAAGAACTGCCTCACTGTACCTAATGGTAGGACTTGGTATGGGAAAAGAAAAATCTGCTTAGAGTCATGCAGTCTTATCAGAGAGATGGGTTATTATAACCCCTTCACAGCCAAAGAAGTCAACACAAGAGGCTTTTCTGCAAAGGGAAGCACAGTCTCTGACAGCATGCAAGGATGTAGAGGACAAAGGAAAGAGTGCCCATTTTGCTGCACAATGGTCTAATTGTGTGGAAAAGCCTGGAATGTTTTCTGTCTAATTTTCATTGAAAATGTAAAGTGATTGCAGAATGCAGTCACGTGGCAAAGGACTGAGTTTGGCATTGTCAAAGCAATTTTCAGCAAATTAAAATCATTTGAAAGCTGAAGCAATTGCATGACAGTTTTTGTATTTGGTCAGTATAGTTGGTTGGGCTGCTATGAAATTCTCTCAGAATATTTGTCAAAGTACCTGATTTCCCCCTATTTAGAGTATGCACTCTCTTTTTCTTGCTTGTTCTCTCATTCCTTCTCTCTCTCTCTCTCTCTCTCTCTTTAATTCACCTTTAAATCTACATTTTCAAAGAAACCAGTTGTTATTAATATACAGATCTAGTGCAGATTACTTGCTTTTATGTAGACAGGCTGAATAATACTTTTAAGGCATAAGGCCCCTATGCTCCATGAGTGAGGCAAACAACCATAGGAAATGAATTTATGCCACTATCTGAGGGAGAATCAAGCAGCTGTTGCTTACATTAAGGCCATTTCTGCATTAGACTGGTCTAGCGCTGTCATCCCACTTTCAACATTCTATGGGATCCTGGGGTTTGCAGTTTCAGGAGGGGCCTCTCTGGCCCCTCCTGAAACTGCAAACCCCAGGATTCCATAGGATGTTGAAAGTGGGATAATATTGCTATAACAGTCTAGTGCGGAAATCGTCCAAGACTAATGAAGAAGACATGTGGAAGCTGCAAGCTGCAAGTTTCCAGTCATTTTGACAAAGCCTGACAGATATCTGTCAAATTGCTCTGGAAGAATGAGTTTGAGACTGAGAACCAGAAGTTGTTGGTCACCTTAAGACATTGGCAGCCCAAGAACTCTTCACTGACATGGCATCAGCTGCAGTTTTAACTGCTGTATCATTTCAATAGATTACCAATACAATAGGACCACCAAATCACTTGAGAAAAAATGAAATTCACATCTGAAACGCAGCAATTTTTTCCTGCTTCTGTGGGTTCTAAAAATATGTTCAGCAGGAGAGCAGACAGAAAGATTCTTGTATTGCTTCCTTAACAAAGTAAATCTGAAGCCCAGACAGCCTTCTTTGGAGAACCAGTTTCATAATGTGGAAGCAGCTACTGAAAATTAGAGCCATGTGGGTTTCATGGTTGGTGAAAATATTTAATAAATGGGTCTGTTTGAGTGATATCCAGCTTCTTCTCTCAGTTCCCTTGAAATTTTCAAAACCAGTAGGTACTTCCTACAGTGGGTATGGTCTGAACATGACCCATGGCTATTTCTGAGAGCTACCAGACTGTCCTTTTTCTGGAGAAAGAGGTGTTATCTATCCTAGAAGCAAAAATTCACATTTTAAATAGATTTCAGGGATCCCCTGCCCTGTTTAACATTTTTTAAAAACCATGTTTCTCAAAAGAAGTGGAGAAGCCACTTCTTCTCTACTACTGGCATTTTGGCAGTCCTTGCAACTGCGAGAGGGGCAGAGAGAGAGAGAAGAAAATCTCCCTCTGGACCCATTGAAGTTGTAGCCATTGTTCTATGGGATTTGATTTGTCCTGGGGAGAGCTCTGGTTCTGAGCTAGCTGAAAAAGACCCAGCCAGATCAGAAGGGTAAGCAGCAAAGAAGCAGTGGCTAGATCCAAATACAAGGACCCACAGATCTGCAATCCTGGACCAAGAGGCTCCCAGGAAACTAACTACCTGTCCTACTTCACATTCCTCCTAAGTTTCCAGTGTAGGCAACAAAACAGGATGGAACAAACAGAAAGGAGATGAGAGCACTAGGCTTTACTGACCTTACAAAAGTCTTGAAAGAGCTGCTTTGAGGGGGCTTTGTTGCCCTATAACACACACCATTAATGAATATATGCAGTGCCACACCAAGGGTGGAGCAGCGTGAGCAGTCTGCCCTGGGTGCAGGCGGTAAGGATGTGCACTGTCAGTTACGTTCTAGCCCTAGCTGTGGAGGAGGGGTTCCATTACCACTGCCACTGTTCCCCACTCTGTCCTCTCTATAGTCCTTCCCTCCAAATCAAGTATCACTTTTTCTCTTTTCTTTCCACCTCTATCCCTCTTCTTTTCAGGAAGCAGCATATTGATCCCAAATACTCACTGCTCTCTTTCACCCCTCCTTTTTCTCCAGCTGCTGCTCCTTCTCCTCTGCCCCAGTAGCTCTTCTCACCTCCTTCTCTCCCACTCCACCCATGCACCCTCATCCCTCTCGTTGCCCAGCTGCCCTGGACAGCTTACACCCATTCACACATTTTCTCATCTTGGCGATCACCTTCCCATACCTGGTCATGGCTTTCTTGATCAGGTTGAATACTTTCATGCTCCCTTCACCACAGGATATGACCAGCCAGGTGCCATCAAAGCACAGAGTGACTTTCATTCTCCTGCCCTCTACCCAGCCACTCTATCATCAGACTCAGCTCACTGGCAGCTGGGTCCTCACTCTCGGGAATTTGCATGGGCTGGGGTCACAAGTTTATTAATGTACCTGGTAATGGAGACATTGACCAACATGTGAGTTCTCTCCCTCCATCTCTTTCCAGACTTGTAAAAATGACCTGCTCCATGTGTCAAATACACTAGGTATGTCACTCAATACATGTATGAATTAATAGGCTTCAAAAGAAGATATTGGCTTTCTAAGCTCGCTGCTCTGCAAGGAAGAGGTGGTGGGCGTACTTTAGTGAGCTTATTTAGACTTCACATTTTGCTGGCCAGGTTCCTCCTTTGGAAGTCTCCAAGGTCCTGCATCTCAGCCCAGTCTTCCCCCATTTTGCCTTCTGGATTTCTGCTGGAGGATGAGACAACTAAGTTTTGCTTCTATCCAGCAGGAGTCAGCAACACTGCTTACTTAGTTTTGTTGTTCTCATTATCTGTCAATTTGATTTTGACTTACGGCAACACTATGAATAAGAGAACTCCATGTCATCTGATCATCAACAGCCCTGCTCAGATCTTGCAGATTGAGAGATGTGGCTTCCTTTAATTGAGTACATCCACCTGTAATGTGGTCTTTCTCTTTTCCTACTGCCTTCTACCTTACTTTAGTATCTTCTCTGGTGAGTCATGTCTTCTCATGATATGTCCAAAGTCTCAGTTCAGTCATCTTGGCTTCTAGGGAGAGTTCAGATTTGATTTCCTTTAGGACACATTTATGTGTCATTTTGGCAATCCAGGGTATCTGCAGAACTCTCCTCTAGTACTGCATTTCAAATAAGCTGATTTTCTTCCTATCGACTTTTTTTCACTGTCCATCTTTCACAACCATACATAGGAATTGGAACTACAATGGCATGGATAATCTTGAATATGGTATTCAGTGATATATTTTTTTACACAGGATCCTATCTTGTTCCTTCATAACTGCCCTTTCTAATCTTTTTCTGATTTCTTGATTGCAGTCACCATTTTGATTAAGGACTAAGCCAAGGTGTAGGAAATCCAATTCCTTCATAGCTGCCCTTGCAAGTTCTAGTCTTCCAGTTTCTTGATTGCAGTCACCCTTTTGATTAATGACCAAGCCAAGGTATAAGAAATCTTTCACTATCTCAATGTCCTTATTATCTAAGTTATTTAAATTATTTGTGGTCATTATTTTTGTTTTCATAATGTTCAGCTGTAAATCTGCCTTTGCACTTTCTTCTTTGACTTTCTTCAGTAATTGTTCCAAGTTTTCACTGTTTTCTGCTAACAAAATGGTGTCATCTTCATATCTTAAATTGTTGTTGTTCTTTTCTCCATTTTCACACCTCCTTCCTCGGAGTCTAATCCATCTCTGTGTGACATGTTAAGGTGATAGAATGCAGCCTGGCCTCATCCCCTTGCCAATTGGAAACCATTCTGTTTTTTCATATTCTGTCCTAACAGTGGCCTCTTATCCTAAGTACAGGTTATGAATTAGGATAATCAAATATTGTGGTACACTCCTTTCTTTAAGAGCGATACACAGTTTTTCTTTGCTATTACAACTGTATTATTTGAGCATTATCTTTGATGAAAAAATCATTGTTTCCAATCTTGTAATCACTCAATGAGTCACATATTGAAGCTTGCCACATCCTGTGGTAGGCCATAGTATTCTCTGTGGAAAACATAATAGAAAACATTGTCTGAACAATCGCTTATTATTGCACCATGTGGTGGTGGTGACTTTTTTGTTGTTGTTCCCTCCAGATGCTACAATATTCTGGATCACAAGCACCTCATTAAAGTGGCTGCTTAATTAGTACCTGAGTACAGTTACTGCAATTTAAACAAACAAAAAAAAGACACAGAAGTTCTGAACATTTAATTTGCCTAATAACACCTGATTGAATTTTTACACTAATTTTCTCTCTTAAAGAAAACCAGATGTCTGCAGATATTTAGCTTTCTCTCAGTTGCATACCTTAATGTGGTGAAGCAGTTTGAGTATGTCAGGGAAGTTGACGGTAATGCCATCAGGAGACTTGACTATTTCAAGAATCTGGACTCTGACTAGCATCATCCAAGGGAGAATGTACAAAGTAATTACTTCAGACAGTAATAGTTTTCAGATAGTTACAGTTCTGAGGGTGGTGGATTAACTTGAGAAGGGAAGTTACTGAGAGCAGGAGGAGGAAGAGGTAACCCTTGTTGAAGATCTCTTAGCAACAACAGAAGTGATGGTTTATCTAACTCTTGTTAGTACTGTGCAGAAGAGGACACTGGTAAATCCCTTTTGAATGTGCCTTGCCTTGAAAACTTTATAGTAATGAGGCAATCCAAACTGAAACAAGAGCCAGTGCTGAAACCCCACGTCAGAAAGCACTCAGTTTGCTACTGTGGAAGAGCAAAGGATAAATATGAATAGTGCTGTGCCTAATGGTGCAACATCCTTAAGCCGAAAGGATATTCAGCAATTGATATGCTCAGATCAGTGTGAGAGGTCTGAAGGTACACAACATGTATAATAGGAACATGAAACCTGAGAAACAGGAATCAGTGGATGTTAGAATTTGTTTAGTCTTCCCCTGTATCTGGTTGACTGTGTTTGACACATTTAGTCTGGCTCCTTAATAAAGGCATCTCTGACATTAGAGACCCTACCAATAGCATAGTCTCTTGCCCCATAGGAGCAGGTTACTCACATTTTTTCTAAGCTAATCAGCTCCAAACATCCTCATGGGGAACTGCTCCATTCCTTTGATCTCATGTATATCAGTTGCTGGGGACCAGGGGTGTGCTGTTGCATTCATGGCATGATTGTAGATCCTCCATAAATAACTAGTGGACCACTAAGGAATGTGATCTTGCTTCTCCTTAAACCATCCCTAACTGGTATCTGGGAACCAAAAGAGACTCTCTACAAGGCCCATGTCAACTTGGAATTAAAGTACATCTATCCAGTAAGATAACTCAAGAGCCACTAAATACTGGTAACATGCTAGCTTTCAACTCCTGCTGTCAGCACTGAAACAGGAGTGGGGAATCTGTAACACTCCAGATATTGTAAGACTTCAAATCCCAGCAGCCCTCACTACTGGAGATGCTGATTGAGGATGATACCAGCAGAAGTCAAGGCTCAGTTTAAGCTGAGATATTGTTCAGTCCTGTACTAAAAAGATGGAGAATATTGTGGTGAAGGGAAGTCAATGCCCCCCTAGCATGGGCAGAACAGTATTTTGTTTCTCAAAAAAATGCAAAGAAATCTCATTTTCTTAATTTGTTATGTTGTTAACTGCCATTAAGTTGACTTGACTTATGATGACCCTGTGAAACAGAGGCCTCTAGGTCACACTATCATCAACAGTTCTGCTCAGGTCCTGCAGACTCAGAGCCGTGGGTTCCTTGATTGAGTCCATCCATCTGTACTGAAGTCTTTTCCTACTGCCTTCTATCTTACTGTGCATCATTGTATTTTCTAGTGAGTCATGTCTTCTCATGATACGGCCAAAGTACAACAGCCTCAATTTAGTCATCTTGGCTTCTAGGGAAAGATCTGGTTTTATTTGATCTAGTACCCATTTGTTTGTCTTTTTAGCAGTCCACAATATCCACAGAACTGTTCTCCAGCACCACATTTCAAATGTATTGATTTTCCTCCTATCAGCTTTCTTGTGGAAGAGATCTCTTACTCTTCCTTTTTTGTTGTCCTCTATTTCTCTGCATTGATTATTACAGTACTTCTCCTTGTTCCTGTGCACATGTTGCTAAACAGTTGCATTCAAGGTTCTAACTCTATTTCTGTCATCTTTTACTTTTGCTCCTCATCTGTCCATAACTGGCTGAAGAGTTTCACCTGTCATCCATTGGGACTTCTCTTTCTTTTTAGATGCAGATGGTACTTTCAAGCATTCCTCCCTGACCATGTCCCTGGCTTCAGCCCAAAGTTCTTCTGGGTCCCAGTCAATTAGGCTTAATAGTGCAAATCTGTTTTTTATATTATCTTTTAATTCTACAGGAATGTTCTTTGGGTTGTATTTTGTCATGATGATTGGTTTAATATTCTGTTTTAGCTTTGCTCTCATTTTTGATATTAGCAGTTCAATGTCTGTGGCACAATCTGCTCTTGGTCTTGTTTTGGCAGAGACAATAGAGTTTCTCCATCTTCTGTTTCCAATTATGTAGTCTATTTGTTTTCTATATTGGCCATCAGGTGATGTCCATGTATACAGTCCTTTGTTTGCCTAATGGATGTGGCTGTGATGAACAAACTGTTGGCTTTGCAAAATTCAACCACTCCTGCTTTGTTTCTTGATCCTAGGCCACATTCTCCTACAATCTTTGATTCTGCTCTGTTTCCCTCTTTTGCATTCCAAGTACCTATGATGAGCAACATGTTTTGGTTTGGTGTGTGGTCAATTTCCACCTGGATTCCAGCACAGTATCTTTCATTTTCTTTTTCTTCTTCTGTCTCTGTAGTTGCAACATAAACTAGGATTATGTTTATATTGATCGGTTTTCCATGAAATCGTATTGATATGATTTGGTCAGACTTTGCTTTATATCCTTTGACTGTTTTTGCTACATCTGTCCTCACTTTTAATGCCACCCCATTTCTTCTTAGCTTTTCATTGAATGAGTAAAACAGTACCATTCTTGTCCACTTTAGTTTGCTCACTCCAAGTTATCAAAGTTTTTAAACTTTGCATCTCTTGTTTTACAAAATCTAACTTCCCCTGATTCATGTTTTTCATATTCTATATTCCTAAAATATATGTGGTGCAGCTTCAGACTTTCCTTTCACCTCTGAGCACGTCAACAGCTGAACATCCTTCTGACTTGCATCATTAACCAGAGCACTAATGATACTTACCCTGTGCTCTTCCTCGTAGTTTGTTGAATGCCTTCCAGCTTCAGAGGCTCATCTTCTGGCACAATCTCTTGTTTCATTTTTGGATTGTCTCATCATAGAGTTTTCTTGATAAAAGACATTTAAAAGGGATTTACCATTCCTCCTTTTCTGAGTACTAGGAACTATCAGCTGTGGTGACACTACTATATCCTCTGCCAATGTCACCCCCCACTGCTACTGCTTCCCAGTGGCTGTTTGGCACATTTAGCCTGGCTTCTCAGTAAAAGCCTGTCTGACATGGGAGAACCTGCCAGCGGCATTGCTACTGTCATCATAGTTTCTTTCCTCACAGAAGCATGCAATCCCACACCATGGAAAGGTACTGCCATGGTGAACATTTTTCTAATACTTTTGTGTTTATTGTGGATTTTTTTCCATTGAGTCATACATACATCATTCACAACAGATGTCATCACATTTATATTTTGTCCTTTCTTTTTTTTATTTTATATTTTTAATAAAATTTACATCAATTAAAATTGCAATTTCTTCCATTTTTATATACATATTCCCATTCTTCCTTTGCTCTTCCCCTCCAACATTCCATTTTAAATGCGCTTCCCCAAAGTTGCACCTTAGTCTTAGTATTTTCCATATCCGTTTCCCAGAAATATTCTTTTCTATTCACTATACTTATTAGTAATCATTACTGAAAATAATTTTGTTTTACTATATACCATTATTTTGATTTCTTAGATCGTCTTTGATCTATATCATTTTTTTTTCTTTCGCGTTATCTATTTTATCCTTTTTTCTATCTTTTCTTTATCCAGTCTAATATCGATTTCCATTCTCTTTCAGTTTGCTGAATCATCTTATCCTTTAATAAACATGCTAATTTATCTGTTTCGATCATATCAATGATCTTAACTTCCCATTCCTCCATGGATGGAATTATTCCACCCTTCCAATGTTGTGCAATACACAGTCTTGCTGCCATGATCATATATAACAACATCTTTTTGTGTTTCTTTAGTTCTTTACGATCACCAATCATATTCAGTAAATATAGTTCAGGTGATATTTCAAATTTTATCTCTAATATTTCTTGAATATAATTATGTATCTTTCACCAGAACATGTTTACTTGCTTACATGTCCACCACATGTGGTAATATGTTCCTGTTTCATTATTACATTTCCAGCACTTTCCACTTCCCATATGCAATATCTTTTTCATTTTCAATGGTGTCATATGCCACCTATAAAGCATTTTGAAATAATTTTCTCTCAAGTTCATACTGGGAGTGAATTTTATATCTTCCTTCCATGTTTTAGTCCATTTCTCAATTTCTTTGTCCTTTCTTTTGGAGTACCAGCACTAAGCATCAATGTCCTTAGGATCAACCATCCTAAAGGATGGGAAAGGGTTACTCTTACTTTAAAATATAATCACTACTACAGTGGTTTCTCTGTTACCTTGGAATTTAAAGACATACAAATAGGGGCTGCTTGTAACTGTAATATAGTCTGCAGCTGCTTCTGAAAAGGTAATTTAATGACCCATTGTACACAGAAAAAGCATACAGCTCTTCCATCTCCATACCCTTTGTGTATATCTTCTTTGTAATTCTTTTTTCCCCTACTAGAGAACACTATAATATTGTTAACAGTGAAGACTGGGGAAATGATGTTGTAAAACATGTTTTTTCCCCTTAAAAATACAAAGGAATTTTAATCAAAAGCCTCAAGGAAATCATCAGTCAGAATCATTTTAACTTTCCTTGTTCAAGAAATGGATATGAAATATGTCAGGCAAAACTTTGAAAAGTTACTTGGTCTTGCTGGCCAGGGGATTCTGGGAGCTGTCATCCAAAAGAAATAACTTTTCCAAGCTTTGGTTTCAGGTAGATTTTCAGGTAGATTTGGAGAACACAAAAAGTTTGATAAAAAGACAACTGCAAAGTCCTGGTATAAGATATTCCCTTACCACATTTTCCTTTATAAATACTCTAAAGGCACCAGACCAATCTGATCTTGGAAGCTAAGCAAAATCAACCCTGGTCGAGGTTGAGAGAATGAGAGAATGCAAACAAATACCAGGTCCTGTAGGCTATGTTTCAGAGGAAGGAACTGGTGAAACCAGTGGCATACTGAGGCTGAGCGCCCATACTGAGCATCCAGGGCAAGAGTGAGTGGAGGTGGCGGGGTGAGCGGTAGGTGGAAGTTGGTGGGGTGAGCAGTGGAAGTGTTGGGGTGAGCGGCGGCAGGTGGGGGAGGGGTGAGTGGAGCTGGGTGGGGTGGGCAGAGGAGTGGTGAATGGCAGAAGTGGGTGGGGTGAGCAGCAGTGGGTGGGGGGAATGAGTGGAGATGAGCAGGGTGAGCGATGGGTAGAAGTGAGTGGGGCAAGTGGGAACGGGGTGAACACCGAGTGGAGTTGGGTGAGGCAAGCAACAGTGGGGAGCAGGCGAGGGATTGCTCTTTTTTGCACCCCCCCAACATTGGCATCTGGGGCATGTGTCTCAGTTGCCCCACCCTAGATCCATGTCTGGGTAAAACCATCTTCCTTGCCTAAGAAAACCCTATGAAAATGCATGGGGTTGCCGTAAATCGACAGGCAGTTTGAAGGTGCACGTGCATGCACACACACACGCAGAGAGAAAGAGAGAGAGACTGTAGGAAGTATAAAGGGAAATAAAGCAATCAACTTACCAAAATAAATTTGTTAATTTTCCCTAAGAATGTAAGAGCCCATGGAGCATTTCTACGTTATTTGGAATTTAATCTGTTGTTGTTGTTGTTGTTATCATCATCATCATCACCAGCACCACCACTATCCTGTTTCACAGTCTACCAAACACTACTGACTAGAATTTTCGACCATCCAAGATTAGGATTCTATTCAAAAAATTTGGAAGTAGTGGGATTTCATTGGAATATACTATATTGTGGTACATTCCCAGCTATATTGTTTTGTGCTACTACGCTACCTATAGTGATTTCATTCAGATGTTCTATCAGTTTGTTAGGAACTGCTCCCACAGCACTAATCACTACTGCTTCCTTCCCCAGTGCAGCACAGGAAGTGGCTGGCTGCACTGTGGAAGGAAGGAGCATGTTACTTGCACTACCCTTCTGCAGGCAGCCAGCCAGGTGCAGAGAGGAGCATTTGCATCATGCTCCCATCCCAGCAGTGGCACTGCCAGGATTGCAACAGGAGAATGACAGAGACAGGTAAGGTGTGGAAATGGCCTTTGTCTTTGATTCTGCTATCCTTTGGGATTGCTATATCTATCATTCAAGTTTTCTTTTTCTCAGCCACAGCTCTATCTGGCAAGTTATGTTCTAATTGTTGGCTAGTTTGAATCTTAAAATCTCATAGGATTTCTGTGTTGGTATTGAAGAAATCATTTCCAGTGCATAAATTTACATTTCCCCACTCCTTCAAAGCTTCCTTGCTTGCTTTCTTAACTGGAAAACATGATTTTCCTCCCAAACTAGGAAGTCATTATTTCAGACAGAGCTTGGAAATGTTACTTTTTGGATTACAACTCATAGAATCCTGCCAGCATGTCCAGTAGATCTGGGAAATGTGGTCCAAAAAATTAACAGCTCAAGTTTGAAATGCTAGGCCTGCATGAATATTATAGGAACCTACTGACAAGTGCCAGTTGCATCGCTGGTAATTTTAATATCCAGTTTCCATCATTCTTTGTAAAAACTAATTCTGGGAATTTAAACCTTAGTTTTGGCCATGGCAGTTCTTCAGTCGTTCCCTGTGTCTTCCCTAGAGATTGGAATACTGGTTTTGAAAATTAATTCAATAATGCTAAATGTTTGAAATTGGAAAAATAGTTCACTGCCAGAAACACCACTAAACTGAAATCATTTAATCAGTTGAATTATTATTGATTAATTCATTGATCATTGATCAATTCATTAAAATGTTAATGTGGGCCAGACCATGGGATTTACAGAGAGTGGCATAGAGGTTGTGACTCTTGATCTTAAAGCAACACATTCCTTTACTGGTTCAATCAAAACGGCTTTTTTAAAATCTGCCTGCCTGAATGCTGGAGTTTTGATCTACATGGACCAGAAAGCCTGTAACATGATTGCTGCCTGGGAATGGTGGAGATCCAACATGCCTTGGAACTGCCAGTTTGGGAAAGGCTAAGGAATCTTATCTTATAACCTTTTTTTTTGACTGACAACCCAGTAGGAACTTTCTCTGTGACACTGACTTTGGCTTGTATCCTGATTACCTCCTTTGCTTGCTCCTACACACCACTGTGTTTCTGTTGACCTCTGCCTTGCTGCCCTGCCTACATCTCTTTCCAACTGTTGCGGTTCTGGTAACCCGCTTGCCCATGTCAGCCACTTACAGCTATAAACCAGGGCTGATTATATCCAGTAAGATATTAGCTGCCCCCCCAGTTTAATGTCATGTGCCAATTTGATGACTATTATCTTCTACTTGACCCAGTTCTTTTGTGGAGATGTTGAACAATGCTATGGGAGGAAGCATCTAATTGAGGATGAACCTGAGTTACCAGGCCTGCAACAGCTGGAAGCAGATGTAGGCAAGAAGGAGTTCAACAGAAACACAGGCCGTTTCAGCGCTGGACTGTTATAGCACTATTATTCCACTTTCAACATCCTATGGAATCCTGGGGTTTGCAGTTCCCTCCCGAAACTGCAAACCCCAGGATTCCATAGGATGTTGAAAGTGGAATAATAGCGCTATAACAGTCCAGTGTAGAAACGGCCACAGTAGTGTGTAGGAGCAAGCAAAGGAGGTAATCAGGATACAAGCCAAAGTCAGTTTCACAGAGGAAGTTCCTTCTGGGTCATCAGTCAAAGAAAGGTTATAAGATAAGATTCCTCCTCAGTATGGGCCAGAAGTAGATCATGTAATTACCACATCTGGAGCAATTTCACCTAATCTAAATTTCAACTCTGTACTATTGAATGCATAGAATCAATTACTTTCCAAATTTGCCCCACTTTGTGCTTCAGCACTAGAAGGAAACTGGGTCTAATTCTCTAAAAATTACAGATCAGTAAATGTCTCATCAACAACATTGTATAGGAACCACAAGAAAAGCAACATTTCTACTGCAGCAAGGTTAGGCGTAGGCTTTAGATGCTTCACATCGTACAAAACACTGCATGGAATGTAAACCAAATACTGGAAGTCTAGTGGCAATCATGCAAATGAAATACAACTTCATATTTTGGAGATCACTTTCCTTAAAAAATGTGTTAATTGAGCAGTTCGAGCCTGAAGAGGAGTAATGACTTCTAGTTAGAAATCCAAGAATTATGCTGCTTTGTGCCAGATGTGCTGCCTCAAACTGCCTGTGAAGGAGTGTATCTTGGCTTCCCTCCCCACTTATATACTATAGCTGTGATGTGGAAGCTACCAATAAGACCTCATGCAGGCTCTTGTACTGAAAAGAGGTGTTAAACCTGAGCTAACAAAGATGCTTAGGTCAGATAGGATTGTGCGCTTTCCTGCATGTATACATAATTCACTTCACAAAACATAGCTAACCAATACTTGTCTTTCTGATGCACACAACAGTTAGCTGGGATTTTTTGATTGCAAAGTGGAAATATCCACAGCTGATTCATTTTCAAGAAAAATACCTTAAAAGAGAGAGCTCATGTAGCATCAAGGCTAATGAATAAATCAAGCTCCAGTACCAATGTAGTTCCTTAGGGGACCCCACTATTTATATTCCTAAATTAGAAGAATTCTCAGTTTATTCCTTTGCTCTGCTTTCTGCTCTTTAGCCACTTACTGATCCAAAAAAGACCTCTCTGCATGCAATGGCTTCTTTGTTTGCTCAGGAGTCTTTGGTGAGGGATTTTCTTTAAAGCCTTTCCCAGAACTCCCTTACCCACCTGTCCACTGAATCTTTTCTATCCACATTTGCTCGCATTCCCAAAGAACTTTAAAATGCCTGTGAGACAGGATTTGTCTTGGCAGAAATCATGTACTTTTTCCTTCAGCAAAGCTTGTTTTTTCTATATCAGCAATGAGCAATTTCTAGTGTGAGGGAATCACCACTGGGACCTGAGAGGGCTGCCTTTGCTCCACACACGTCACATTCACACCTTGAGACCTGTTTGAAGCCCAGGCTGTTGTTTCTTTCTTTCTTTTTTTCCTCCCTTAAGCAGATGTAATCTACAAGGTTTTTGTTTTTGTTTTTTTGCCGTTGGGGGAAAGAACCACAACCAAAAAAGGAAGTTTGTAAGTAAAGAGTATTCACAGATGATTTAGTGATTATCTTAGAAAATCCTATTGATGGTAAAAAAGTGTTACTCGAGAGAAAAGAATTTGGAGAGCTGGCTAGATTTAAGATGAATAAAGAAAACAACTGATTGTGTTAACAAAGAATATGAGAAATGAAGAACAAATACAATTGATGGACAAGTTGGGTTTTAAAACTGAGAAAAAAGTGAGATATTACTCTAACAGATATGAAGAATAACTAATTAAGACATGGATTGATGTTAAGATGGATCTGCAAAGATGGGCAAAGTTTAAGTTATCATTATTGGGCAGAATTTCTGTGATCAAAATGAATGTTTTACAGAGAGAGTTGCTCTTGTTTCAGATCATCCCAATTTTGACTAACGATGACTTATTCAAACAACGACATAGTGATTTATCGAAGTTTATAGGGCAAGGAAAGAAACCTAAACATAAAATTTATGAGATGCTAAACAAAGAGGGGAATTGAGATTATCAGATTTGAAGTTGTATTTTTCCTCATGTTGTTATGATTTCGTTGAAGAAGTGGATTATGCTAACAAATATGTCGGACTTAAAAGGACATGAACTGAGGTTTGAATGGCATGGTTACTTCAGTATGATAAGGGAAGACAGCTTCCTTCATCCTGCTTGATGGAGCTCAGCAGTACCTTATTGTGCTCAGGATGAAAGTTAGAGAAGACCTGTCCTGTATGCAACCTGGAAACCCTAGATAAATGAAATTGTGTTTCCAGTGAGTTCAACAGCACTTATATCTCACAGTAGATCCTGAACAGCACTCCTTTTTAAGTGCTCATATTCTGTGCTGGTACTGGCTGTACTTCCAGACTTCTCCAAGACTTTATTTAGTATTTAACACTGGCAGAAGATAACACTGATGAAAAATGATGTCAACTGATGATGATGATGATGATGATGACAGTGAAGAAACATTGTAGACCTTTCAGTGATGGAGTCCTACCAAGGTCAAGGTAGAACTGAATCCATACGTAATCCTGACAAGTGACTATGCTGTTTAGGGCTATTGAGAGTTGCAATCATCAGATACTGGACTGCTACATAATTCCCACTCCTTCCTTATAAGTTTGTGGTATATTTCTTCCCACAGCTTGGAAAATAACTTTTTAAAGGTAATTTGTGGCAGTACAGTTCCATGGAACAAAACTATATTTACAGATATAGCTGCATTCTTTAAAAGGTAGCTAGTTCCTTTCCCATTTCTCAAAATTAACTAGAATAGTTGGCTTTTAGTTAATTTTTTTATTAAAGAAACCCTGAGTGCTAATGTCATTGTTCTCTCAATCAGCATCACACAAGTCACAGAGACTATGAAGAAGCAAGTCCTGAAAGGAATCCTAGTAACACCCCTCTCGTCACACAATCTCATTCAAATTACTGTAATGCGCTCTGTGTGGAACTTCCTTTGAAGAGTATTCAGAAACTTCAGTCGGTCCCAAGATCTGTAGCAGATTGTTAACTGGGCTTAGCTACAAGCAGCACACTACAAGAGTTCCCTTTGTTGCAACAGCTCCATTGGCTGCCAGTTTGCTTCCAGGAACAAGTCAAAGTGCTAGTTATTACTTTTACGGCCTAAATGGATCAGATCCAAGTTATCTGAAGGACTGTATTCTCCCATGTGAGCTAGTCCATCTGCTGAGATCTCTCTGGAGGGCCTTCTCTCTATCCCACTAGCCTCACAGGTACATTTGGTCGGAACGCAGGAGACAGCCTTCTCAGTGGCTGCTCCCAGGCTCTAGAACTCCCCTCTGAGAGAGTTTAGACTGGCATCCTACTTGCTATCATTCTAGCTATGCTTTTAAAGTTCTTTTAATTTTATGGATAGTTTAATGATATTTTTAACTTTTGTATTTGGAAAGTTTTAAACTATGTTTCTTTTTCTGTTGTAAACTTCTTTAAGTCTCAGACTGGGAAAATGATGGGATATAAATATTACTATTAGTTGTTGTTGCTGCTGCTGGTCTTCTTCTTCTTCCTCTCCTCCTCTTCCTCCCCTATTTCTCCTCCTCCTCCTCCTCCTCCTCCTCTTACTACTACTACTAGAAAGTAGATTTCTTCCAGACTTTACAGCAAATGACCATGAGTTAAGTCCAACTAGTCACAAATAGAGTAAGCCTACTGAATGAGTTCAACACCCATGGATTCAATGGTTCTACTCCGGTTGGAACTAACAGTTGGAACTGGTCATTTCTTTGTATTGCATAGAGAAGAACACATGCAAAATTAAATATTCTGTAACTGCTATGTGGAAGGATGCAAACACTGTTATGAAAATCACAAAGATTTATTTTTGTAAGGATTCCTGGTCTTTTAACATTTCCCTCGTCTACAAATGCCCACAACCTGCCCCACTTACACCATAAGTGGTGAAAGGGGGAAAAGGCCACCACACTGATGCAAAACATAGCCAAAAGCTCATCTGCTTCTCTGTAACAGTATTCTTGCAGTATTCTAATTCCTGACCTCTGAAGGAACCACAGTGGCAAGACAGTGACAAGCCCCTGCAGACAAAACCATTAATTTTATGGCTTTTTCCCACCCAACCACTCAATCATATCCTGACATTAACAATTCAATTAAGATTCCTCCTCAGTCTGGATTTCATTGAATTGTACCAAAGGGGTTGGATTTATGGAGTAATACTATGAGCTGCTGTGCCACTTATAGTATGCAGCATTAAATTCTAACGGTGGCACAAGGGACACCTCATCATCCCTTTCTGCCAAGTCTGATGCCAGTCCAAACATTGTTGTTTTTTCTGGCAGCGCTTCCTCTGACTCAGATGTTGCACAGCTTCCCTACACAGAATAGCATTTTACCATTCAGGCAAGAAGTAGGACGCACTTGCCAGACAGCACGCTAGAGTACAAAAATACGTTGGCCATCTGTGAGGAATAATAGAGAAGAGCCAGCCGGTCTCCCAGGCATAGTACTGACCTTTGATCAAACAGTACCAGAACCACTGCCCAAAATGCCTGAGAGTACACAAGCATCAGAATTAATACCAGACAACCAAAGTCAAAATACAAGTAACTTGATTGTAGGTGCCCTCAGAACCGGTTACTTTGCAGGTTGACAAGATTAAACTTGTAGAACCGGAATGGATAGTGAACCTGGACTTGTTTCAATCTTTTTTTTTTTCTTTTTTGGCAGTTGAGATTGATTACGTACACTTCATATTTTCTGCACATGCACAGTATACACAACTAGGGTTACTATATTCCATTTCTTCAAACCCAGGCATCTATTTTCCATATTATTCAAATTACTCTAATTTGCAAGCTAATTATGCAAATTCAACACATCTATTGTTGCATGTTTTACTTCTACTATGTTTCAGTATTCACACCATTTTTACCATTAATAATTGATCTTTAAAAAAAACAGTACAGAGTGATGTTTCAAGTGCTGGTCATAGAACAAAGTTCAGATGTCTCTTTGGTCATGGAGTTTACAATGTAACCTTGTAAACAGCTTCTCAAAAAACCTACCTTACAGCTTTGTTGTGGGGATTAATATGGAGAATTGAATTAGAATTGAAAGTCTATGTGTATTTTAATGTATGTGTACTATAGTTTAACTTCCTTTTATCTATTTTATTTTTCATCACAATGTATATGATAAGCAGCTTCTCTCTGCTAAGATATCTGTTGTGGTTGTTGTTGTGTGCCTTCAAGTCATTTCAGACTTATGATGAACCTGAGGTGAACCTTCATGGAATTTTATTGGCAAGATTTGTTCAAAGGGTTTTTTTTTCCTGCACCTTCCTCTGAGGCTGAGAGAGTGTGACTTGCCCAAAGTCACCCAGTGGGTTTCTATGGTTGATCTCCAGAATCATCATGTAACATTCAAATCACTACACCACACTGGCTACCACCAAATTAATGTTTGTTAATTCCTGTTAAAGTACTTATAAATGTTTATATTTTTAAAAAATATGTTTCCATCTCTTCTCTCTTCACTAACTGCATTCACCTTGAGTCCCAGTTTTTGCAAGGCAAGGTGTGAACACAGTTAATACTGATAGTGCTGCTAATAATAACAGTACATCTTCCTACTTCAACCATGTGTATAAATATCTGCTTACTGAGGTTCCATTGTATCTGATGAAGTGGACTGCCATTTCTTCTACTTCCTCCCTTGCTTCTTCTTGCACCCTTCCAGTGTTTCTGTCCCTCACTGCTTGCACTCAGCCACTCAGACCACTCTCTCTCTCTTTCTGTCTACTCCCTTCTTTGCCTCATCTCTCACATTCATAGTGAGATCCCCATTGCTTTTGCACTCTGTGGCTTCCACTGTTCACTGTCCCTTCCCTCTTGCTTCCTCCTTTGCCCCACTTCATGCCCTCAAAATGTGCCCTTCCCTTGCTTCTTCCACTGGAGCTCATTTTCCCTTTCCCTCATATTTCAAAGGCAGAGGCTGACTTTTGTCTGCAGAACACCTTGACAGAAGAGTGCCTCCATATTCTGCCACATATCTGTGATCCTAGAAGAGTGAGGTCCTTTTAAAAGAAAGAAAGAAATCAACCAACAACAAGCTCGACTGGTCATAAACGGTGAAAGAACACAAATGATAGAATTGCACAGAGGTACGAGACAAGGGTGTCCCCTGTCTCCTCTGCTGTTTATCATGACAATGGAAATACTTAATAATGCTATAAGAGAAGATAAAGAAATAAGAGGAGTCCAAATTAAGAAATATCATTACAAGTTAAAAGCTTTCACTGACGAACTGGTCTTCTTACTTGATGACCCAGGGAAATGTATTGAAAAATTGATTACTACAGTTCAAGAATATGGAGAATTCTCTGGTTTTAAAGTTAATAAGGAAAAAACAGTCTTCTTAACCAAAAATATGACTGAAAGAGAAGAGATGGAATTAGTACAAAAAAACAGGATTCAATAGAGGACAAAAGGTAAAATATCTAGGTATTTGGGTAACCAAAAGAAACAATGAGTTATTTCAAAATAATTATGAAAAAAAATGGGAAGAACTAACAAAAGACTTGGAAAGTTGGACCTCCATGCGTTTGTCAATGATGGGGAGGATAGCTGCAATAAAGATGAATGTTTTGCCAAAAATGAACTTTTTGTTCCAAAATCTTCCTATAATAACGAACATGAAACCTTTCATACAATGGAAGAGAGAACTAACTAAGTTTATATGGCAAGGGAAAAAGCCTAGGATAAAATGGAATACTATGACAGACTTAAAAAGTAGAGGAGGAATGGGACTACCAGACTTTCAAATATACTATAAGGCCACGGCTTTTACGTGGATAAAAGACTGGGTAGACCTACAAGACACGAGAATGTTGGCAGTGGAGGGAGCAGACCTGAGGATGGGGTGGCATGCCTATATGTTTTATGATAAAGCAAAAAGAGACAAAGACTTCACACATCACTTTATCAGAAAATCACTTCTGAAAATTTGGGAGGATTATAAAACTAAAAATGTATGGCAGCTCCCCACCTGGGTCTCACCGCAAGAGGCTTTTTTTGGCAGATGGATGGACACAGACAAATGGTTGCAACATGGTGATATAATTGAGAGATCAACGTCCAACAACTTTAAGATTAAAACGAGAGAAAAATTAGAACAAGAGGGACTAACATTAAGTTGGTTCCCTTACAGACAGTTAGCAGAAAGGTTTCAGATGGATATAAAAACATATGGAATTGAACTTAAAGAGAAAACTGGAGTAATTAAATGGCTGTTTGAAAATCCACCTCATTTACTTGCCCAAATATATCAAGAGATACTACATCAGGAGAGGCAAGAAGAAACAATAAAAGCAACAGTGATTTCATGGGCACAAAATATTGGACATTCAATACAATTAGAGTCCTGGGAGCAGAGCTGGAAAAAAACACAGAAATTTACAGTAGCACAGAATTTGAAAGAGAATTATTACAAGCTATTTCATAGATGGTACATGACACCAGATAAATTAAAAAAGATTTATAATACAGGTACTGGACAATGCTGAAATGTCAGAATGAGGTCAGTACGATATATCATATGTGGTGGACATGTCCTAAAGCTAAGAAATATGGGACTGAAATACATAACAAAAGATGTGCATTAATGAAAGTACAGTTTGCTAAGTTACCAGAATTGTACGTGTTAAATATGACTGATGTATTAGAAGGTACTGGCATAAAGAAGTACTGGAGAATATTACTGTATATGATAACAACAGCTCGTATTGAATATGCAAAGATGTGGAAAACTCAGCAAATACCCACATTAGAACAATGGTGGGGTACACTGATTGAAAACAAAAATGCTGATATGGTCTCTCAGAGATTAAAAGGGAAATCAGACAAAGAGATACAAAAAGAATGGCAAATTGTAATAGGTAATTGCTGGGTACCATCAGATGGAAATCTGTGATTCATGATTTAAGATAAATTATGAGGGGGCTACAGGATATATATCATGAAGCGGGAATATGGAGATGGAAATGCAAGAATCAACAA
Organism: Cyclura pinguis; assembly: GCA_030412105.1. Lineage (NCBI taxonomy): Eukaryota > Metazoa > Chordata > Lepidosauria > Squamata > Iguanidae > Cyclura > Cyclura pinguis. The sequence continues at coordinate 59,779,333 of CM059600.1, read as the reverse complement.
GTAATAATAGCACTAAAATGTAGTACAATATTTTAAGCATGGTAAGAAATATTGATAATGAAATCTAGATCAGTGTGGAAGATCAGAAATATTTCAAATAAGTTGACAGTTATAATTGTTTGTTTTATATTTGAATTTGAATAAAATGATTAAGAAAAAAGGAAGGAAGGAAGGAAGGAAGGAAGGAAGGAAGGAAGGAAGGAAGGAAGGAAGGAAGGACGAACGAACTTGAAATTTGGGCCAAATGATGATCCGAGCAGGAACTGGGTGGCTTGCCCAGAATCTGGGTAATAAGAGGCAAACCTGGTGGTATGGCAACTCTGCACTTGACTAAACTCTCCCATTTTGCATATGCTCTGATGTGGGCTGCTATAGCATTTTACTTTCTAGAGAAAATGTGAATGTTGTATTGGCACATGCATACTCTGTGCCTAAAGTAGTAAGCTTACAAGTTTGGATGCGTAACCTTACAATGGGACAGGGCAACATGTGGGTAGATGTAGTCCACAGGGCTTCTTGTGTGCCCAGCCCTGTCCAAAATCGTGCTACTAAAATTAAATGGCAATTTGCACCAGCAAAGCATGAGTTCCCCTTTAAAACAATCAGGAAAGTTTAGTTTCTTTTCAAAGCAGTATTTCTCAGTGACTTCCAGTTTCATTCTTCAACTTTGTTGGGGAGTGGGACACTGCACCTTCTCTTCCTGTAAGCTTCTAGAAATGAAAAATGCATTTTTCTCTCTTCAAAAAGGGGGCATCAGGAGTTCTCTAAGAGGGCCATAGTCTTGGGGGCTCAGATTCATCCTATGGACTGGACTTTGCCTATCCCTCCTCTAGGGACAACTTCTGAGGTTACAAGCAGTCTCCCCTTCTCAGAGCCCTTTCACATTACACAATCACAGCACTAGGATTCCACTTTAACTGCCATGATGATGTCCCATAGATTCCCAGGGTTTAGTTTGGTGAGACATTAGAGCCCTCTGGCTGAGAATTCTAAATAGCCACCTTCCCAGCTACAAACCACAACCGTTGTGGTTGCGGTTGTTCACTGCTATCAACTTTAATTTATGGCGACCTTATGGATGAGAGGCCTCCAGTTCACTCGATCATCAACAGCCCTGCTCAGGTCTCTCAGATTCAGGGCCATGGCTTTCTTGACTGAGTCAACCCACCTGTAATGCAGTCTTCCTCTTTTCCTATTGCCTTCTACCTTACCAAGCAATATTGTCTTTTCAAGTGAGTCAGATGTTCTGATGATATGTCCACAGAACAACCGTCTCGGTTTAGTCATCTTGACTTCTAGGGAAAGAGCTATCTGAATTTTCATTGTCTGCTTTAAAGTTACGTAAATCATCTGTGGTCATGATTTTTTGTTTTCTTAATGCTATGCTGTAAACCTATATGCATTCTTCCTTGACTTTCTTCAGGAGTCGTTCCAACTCTTTGCTGTTTTCAGCTAGTAGGATGGTGTCATCTGCTTATCTTGAATTATTGATATTCCTTTCTCCAATGTTCACGTCTCCTTTCTCAGAGTGTCTAATCCAGCTTTGTGCAGGATATGTAGTGTGAAAGGGACCTCAAAGGACAAAGTGCCAGATACTGTCTGTTTCTGTTGGTGTTTCATACAGTACGCTCTGATCTTATGAAGCAAAATCTCATGAGTGCAGGTAAATCCTTGACTGACAAGGCTATATGGACATTATTTCATAATATGGGCACTATTTCATAATGTTACCCGGTGTCCATAAGGCACTGAAGATATTAATATTTCAGCACTATCTTGAGCTACTCTATCAGTTCCTTTTGGCACAGAGACACACAAATCTTTTGTATGGAAAATTATCTTTCTTTCTAGCTGCAGAAGTTGTTACCATGGAGATGTAAAATAGCATCATCTCTCCACCCCATTTAGTACTCCCCCCCCCCCAAATCTACCAAAATGTGGCTTGGCATTCCAGTATTTCACAGGGCTTTTAAAACAACAACTGCAGCAACGACAACAGCAACAAAATGCCATGGAGATAATATGCCAGGATAAACAAATGAGATTCAGAAGCCTCTGACACGAATTATCTTGGCTCTGTTGTGATCATTAATTTATCAGTGCTCAGGTATAATATGTAAAACTTCAGTATCTAATTATACACACACACACACACAAACGCACACACGTTCCAGGTTCTCAAAGATTCTTTTTTTTCCTGTATAACTAAAGTGGTGCTTGAATCCACTCAGTCTTTGTTAAAAAATCTTGTGTGGCACATTTTCATGCTGCTCCACTTTATAGTAGGCAGGGGAAAAAAACCAAAAGAATAAGAGAGAAAGCAACAGAGAGAGGGAAGGTGTGATACTTGCAGCAAAGAGCGGAATATCTGAGATTTAAATGGCAGAATTCTAGTTTGTGTAGCTCAGTTCGGCTCTGACATAGATTAGGAAAAAAGGGATTGGGGCATTCTATGCTGAGCTTTATTTTGGGATTTCTTACTGTTGTGGTGAGCCAGTGAATTGAGACCAGCAGATCAGAAAACAAGAGTTTATTATATTGCACAGGGATCTCAGTGGAATCAATTTCCAAAAGACTGAGAGCCCCGTTTTAGGTTTCAGCACACATTTATACCTTCTAAAAAACAAGTACAGGAAATGATTACCATATATGAAAAGAGGTTACAGGTTACAAAAGTTTAAGTTTCGAAATGATGTATTACAGTTTCAAAAATGAAGTATCTCTTTACCAGGGAGTATTCTCCCTTGGTTGCATTGACTCCCAAACTCCCTATATCCCATGCATTGCCAAGCCGCATACCTAAGCTCTTGATAAGATAAGAGACGCATCTGCCTAACTTATTTCTCTCTATTTTTCTACTCAAGCAAGCAGTTTCTACAATTTAACCCCTTCATTCCCCCCTTTTCTGCCAAATTCTATTGCAATTTGAGCATAATTTGAGCATAATTTGCTTAAGCCTGCTTTTGAGCCATAACAGCAAAATGAGCTGCCTTTCCCTCCATAGCTTCAGAGAGAGAGGCCCGTACACATTTCATAGCACAGGAAATACATATCATCATTAAAAACCCTCCTACAATCAAAACTATAATGCCTAAAAACAAAGTTTTCAGCCAGCCAAAATCTGGTAACCAGGAAGTCAACCAATCCCAAGGATTACCAATGCCACTGTCATTGTTTTGTATTAGCCCTTGTAGGTGTTGTATCTCATCCTCTATAGTCTTGTTCAAATCAAAACAAGTACAGGAAATGATTACCATATATGAAAAGAGGTTACAGGTTACAAAAGTTTAAGTTTCAAAATGATGTATTACAGTTTCAAAAATGAAGTATCTCTGTACCAGGGAGTATTCTCCCTTGGTTGCATCAACTCCCAAACTCCCTATATCCCATGCATTGCCAAGCCACACACCTACGCTCTTGATAAGATAAGAGACGCATCTGCCTGACTTATTTTTCTCTATTTTTCTACTCAAGCAAGCAGTTTCTACAATTTAACCCCTTCATCATTACCTCTTCAGAGCGGATGTGTCATGCTTCAACACATACTACTATCATCCAGATGTAGCTGATTTTGCTTACCTGCATGTAGGACATCAAGGTTTGGACTGGCTGCACAGGCTGACCTGCTGTAGAGTTAGTGGGTGGATGTTTTAGAAGTACAACAGGACTCTTTGTGGTCCACCACTTACAATTGTTGTTGTTAGCTGCTGTCAAGTTGGCTTTGACTTACAGTGACTCTAAGAGAAACCTCCAACAGCCCTGCTCAGGTCTTGAAAATTCAGAGCCATGGCTTCCTCTATCAAGTCTATCCATCTTTAATGCACTTTTCCTCTTTTCCGATGGTCTTCCACTTTGTCAAGCATTTCCATGATATGTCCAAAGTATAATAGCCTCTTTTTAGTCATTTCGGTTTCTTAGGAACGCTCAGGATTGCTTGGACCCATTTATATCTGTTTCTGGCAGCCTACGGTATCCGCAGAACTCTCCTCCCACATTACTTTTCAAATGAATTTATTTTCTTCATGCCAGCTTTCTTGCTTTCTTTTTTTCTTGCGAGCTTTCACTGTCTAGCTTTCACAACCTTACAGTGAAATCATACATACAAACCCTCAACAGAAAAGATACATCAGCTGCCAATTGGACTGTTATTAGGGTTACTCAGGTTTAATTTACTGTTTTTAACAGGAGTGTTTCTCTAATAAGCTTATAACTTTTGTATTAATAGGTTTTAGCTATACTTTGTTTTGTTTTGTTATAAGCCACTGTAGCTCATCCCACACTGGATGAAAGTTAGGATACAAATTAACTAAATAATCAGAATAGAATAAAATAATCACCTCACATAATTCCTTATTGGATTCTTGAAAGAATGGATTGCCAGTTTCCATTACAATCTTATACATGCTTATTCAGTAGAAAAATCCACTGTGTACAAGGGGACTTACTCCTGTATTAACTGAGCATAGGGTTAAAGCCTTTTAAAAATGTTCCATTTGGTTGTCAAAACAAAAAGAAGAAACCCTTCCAGTTAACCAAAAGACTGAGGCTAAAGGCTGATGGTCTGACTGTGAAGACTTTGATTACACAGGGAAAAAACTAATTATGACTTCCTGCCTGTGGGTGATCAGCTGTCAAGCAGCCCAAGAACTGCAGAAAAGCTCGATACATATACACATACCTGTGGCATAAAGTATGAGCCAAAAATGCCACAGATTTCACAAAATGAAAAGGATTTACAAGGTGATGCTTGACTGAGAAGTACATTTGTTGCTAAAACTGGTATTTGTCTATGCACTTTAGAAGTCTGTTTGTGGGCTCCAGTGATGAGGCTTGCAAAGTAGTTCTCTCTACTCATTTAAAATGGGAATGTAAAATGGAAATGTCATGGATCCCATTTTACAGAGGAAAATCCTCTGTTTGAACTTGTCCATCAACTGGTAAGCACTTGGACAGCAGACTCAGCAAGGACACCTGACTACAATTTCTTCCACTGTAGTGAGGTATGTTATATTTCTCTTTGAACTTTACATGTAAATTACCAGATGTCAGTTTTATGCAAACCTGTGTTCTTGTTTGTCCTCCCCTTTTTAATTACGCATTTCCTCTCCTTTTGTGATGCATGCCGTGGCACTCTAATGCAATGTCCCATGCTCAGTGCATTACCTAATGTCTTGTCCCCCGGCCACCCCATTTTTCTGCATGATTGAAAGGAAACACGAGGTCAAGAGAGATGCCAGAGCTTAGAAAGTAAGTAATTACAGTAGTTTCAGTTTCTAGATCCTCAATGCTTCACTTTTACATTTTCCACAGGCAACTAGTATTGGTTGCTTAAAAAAAATAAAAACCCACAAATTGCAGAACTGATACAAAACCCATTCTCTTCCCATCCACTTTGTTGTCACTTTAAGGCCCACCACAATGGAGCATGAGTCAGCAGAATGAGGTACTAAGTAACCCAGCACTTGAATCATGTGATGTTCCCATATCTGCCATAATTTTAGAGATGACATTTTTGTGAATTTATACAGCATGTGACTTAGCAACATGAGGATGTGATCAAAGGGGTGTGGTTAATTGCAAAGTTTATTAAGGAAGAAGAAGGATTTTTAAAGTTATTAATGGGAAAGTAGTATTTTAAACAGAGAACTCTCCGGATTTACATATTGAATTTTGGAAAAAAGAACTTTCCCGTAAAGTTCATGTAGTCACCTTGTGATAATCATAGACTCTCAGCCTACTTCACAGCATAGTCTTGGATACCAAGATACGTTAACTCAAGTTGCATTCCTACAGACATTGTATCTGAGACTAAAGCTCATTAAATTCAAAAGGACTTCTTTCTGAGCAATAAGATTCCACTGTTAAGGAGGTTCGTGGAAGGATAGTTTCCCATTTGCTTTTCCTACAACAGGCCCCCATGTCAATTTAACATTGTTAAACATTGAGGAGCCATCACCCTCCCCAGAGTTTGAGAGGGACTGAAGGTGATTATAGGAGGAGGAGTGGACGATAAACCTGCCTTCCATGAAGTTTCCTTTAGTTAACCAATCTCAATATCCAAGTCTATGTCATATCAGGGTGGAAACCATGAGGCCTCTATATGTTGCCAAAGTGGAATTCCCAGTGCTTCTTGCTATTGTCTATATTGGCTACAGTTACTATAAGCTGTAATGCTGGATGGCTTCCCATATCCTAGCCCTGATTTACATCAATGTATAACATCTTAAGTGTTTGGATTCACTTCATTTTTGTTCAGGATTGCTATCAAGCAGACAATTCCTGCAGAGGGCAAAATGAAAGCACAGCCCCTCGAATAAGAATTCCCCCATGAATTTTTCCTTCAGTCACCAAGTTTCCAGCATTCTGAAGAGTGAGACACTGAAAATAACTCACACCTACAGCTCTTATAATTGTTGTGTTGACATTTCCTTGGTATGCCTCCTGCTTATCTTTGGATGCCTAAACTGTATTTCTAAATGCTCAACTGATGTTATAAAGGTATTGAACTTATATAGGTATTATACTAGAATGGGTTTTCAATTCACTGTTGTTATCTGACTGTGGATAGAGAGCTATAGCTTAGTGCTAAAAGCCAATGGACAAGAAAGATTTGAAAATATGTATTCTAGTGAAATTATATAACATTGAGTCTTTTGTGTGCTCTGTTTAAAATGATAACATGTCTGACATAAAGCAATTGGACTGAACATTACAGAAACTGGTTTCTAGGTAATGACTCAGCTCTTAGTAATTACATCTGCATATTAGGCTGTTTTTACTATTCTCATCAACCTCAACAGTGGGTACTAGAATAAATCAGTCATCTGTTTCTATCAGAAATTTATTTTGTGGTGGCTTTCCTAACTCAAGACATGCCATTTACGCATGTTGTAAGACAGGTGTGCTTGGGTGTGTGTATGTGCCTTCGAGTCAGCTGTTAACTTATGAATTTCATAGGGTTTTTCTAGGCAAGGAATACTCAGAGGTGGTTTTGCCAGTTCCTCCCAACAAGTGTCAGATTATTTTGTGAAATGCTGGCAGATAGAACTTCTCAAGGACTCAAAACCTACTCAAATGGTGTTTGTCTCCTTGTGAGGGGATAATAATCATATATGAGGTGGTATTCCCTAGAAAAGCTCCTTCATAGAGCCTTGGCTTTTATTATTTTTTTAATTTAAGATATTTCTGTATTGCTTTCCAGCCCACAAGGGCTCCCAAGGTGATGAACAAACAGAAACAATAAAACAGTACAAAGAAGGGAACAATTTAAAAACCAAATTAGAATACTCTTTAAAAATTTTCAAAGCAATCTAAAAACAATCCTAAAATACAATTTCCAAGTGGTTAAAACAAAGCAATTTCAGACATTAAAGGCCATGCAGAACAGCACTGTTATGGCCACTCACCAGAAGCTAAGAAGAGATGGAACCTGCCTAACTTGCTTGAGTAGAGAGTTCTACAAGAGAAAGCCCTGTTGGAGGTACATACCAACCTACATTCACAAGGTTCTAGAGGGACATGCAATTGGGCCTCCTCTGAAGATCTCAAATTTCTGGCAGATTCATAAGAGAAGAGTTGGTCTTTTAGATATCTTGGCACTAAACTGTTTAGGGCTTTGCAGGTCTACACCAGCACCTTGAATTGAGCTCAGAAGCAAATTGGAAACTGCTGCAGTTCTTCTAAGGCCCTTTTCGCACGCCATTTCTAAAGCGAAAGGGTCCCTTGAGCGTCACGTAAATGGGAGGAGCGGTCCATATGACGCACTCCGATTTACGCAATGGTCAAGAGCCAGACGCAGAGCGGACACGCACCTTTTTATTTTTGGCTCTAAGCCGAAAATGGTGTGCAGTCGTGCAATGATCCTGGGGCCCGTGCGCACTTACCTGCTGTGCGGTGCGTCAGGAGCCGGGCAAGTCGCGCTTCCTGCCTCAGCGCTAGCCTGCAATTCCCAGGTTGCGCTGCGGTAGGAAGGGGCAGGGCGTTCGCGCGACGTTTGCGTGACCAGGAAGCAGATGCAGAACTCAAGCAGCAGGGAAGCAGCAGCATTTCTGCTGAGGCTTTTCGCGCGACCGCCACCCCCCATCTCCACGAAAAGGTAAGGTGCGGAAAGGCCATAAGACTGTTAATATGGCCTCTAATGTACACACCTGACATCTGTCTGCTTGCTGCATTTTGTACTCACTGCAGCTTCTGAATACTTTGCAAGGGCAGCCCGACATAGAATGCATTACGGTAGTCTATTTAGGAGGTAACTAAGCCCAGTATTGAACCTCTGTGGCCAGAAAAAGGTGCAGCTGATATGCCAGCCAAAGATGGTAAAGATGCTCCTGGCCACCACAGTAACCTGGCCTCCCAGGAGCAGTTCCAAGAGCTCAGCCAAACTATGAACCTGATCTTTCAGAGCAAGTGCAGAGGGCTTCTTTCTTTCCCAACCAAGCATGTTTCTTATCATTCTCATCACAAGAGGAAAAGAATTGTCCAGCCAGCCAGGAGCAGAAGGAGACATTTGCTAGCTGGCAAAGAGGAACTGCCAGCCCTGCAAACTTTCAACAGATATGCAAAATTGCTGAATGGAACAAAATGAAGCCGTCTTGTCCAGAGAAGTGGGCAAGTCTCCCCAAATCTCCAGCTGTGTAGGGAGCCTTCTTCTTCCACAAACAACTAAGACACATCCATCTTCAAATCATACAGACTAGGATCCTGCAGCAGGGAGAAGCATGCTTGTTTGGATTGAAGTCCAGCCATGTTTGTTGGGAAGTGGAACAACACTGCAAGATTAAGTTTAATACATTTCAAAACATTGTTGATTGACATGCAGTAAGCCTGACATGCTTTATGAGGGATTTAGCTTGAGCAGGTACTTCTGTACAAAACACTTTGCCTAAAATCTGTCAAGGCTGACATTTCAGCATGCCAGACAGTAGTGGGAATAGAAGCCTCCATTTGGTGCAGTGCACCCACTCACATCCCATTCAGTCATCTTTCAAATACACAAACCAGTATTGCAAGGAAACACTAGCCAGTTTTTACCTTGGCATTGATCATCATCTCCTGCCTGCCTGAACCTCTGCCCATTGCCTAGAAAGGCGGCCGCTGTCAATCAAGCTTACTTCCAGGTAAATAACAAAATGTAAAATTCACAAAACAGCAATACCTTTATTGGACCAACCAAAAAAAGTATAAAATACATCATGCAAGCTCTTGGATCTCCACTGGTTTCTTCATCAGACACAGGTGTTAAATATCATACATAAATATCATACAGAAAATGAAAAAAAGGCCTAAATGTTCTCTTAAGATGTACTTCTGTTAGTTAAGATGATTTAGAAAGACAGCTCGTGGGTAATCAGTGGAGCTTTGAAAGCTTGCATGATGTATTTTGTGCTTCACCTAGTCTTTCCCTAAAAACAGGCTAAACCTGTCCTTTTGCCATTTTCTATCTGCTGCTCTCTGTCTCTTTTGTCACACTGCAAAATAAAGCCATTTATCAAGGTAATGTAGAAAAAGTTCTGTCCTAGTTAATTAATGTGGCAGATTGATTAGTAAGAGGGGTTTAGCACTTAGAATGTTGGATTAGGACTGCCATAAAGCTCGCAGGGCGATCATGGGCCAGTCAGTAACTCAGGGTTTGTGCTACATCACAGGGTTGCTATGACAATAACATGAGAACTGGAAAACCATCTGTGGTGTTTTGGTATCTTGACGTAAGGATTTGCAGATATCATATTTACCCTTTTAAATTTATACACTACTTTGGATTTGTTTAAACAGGTAGTGACATAAACATTTAAGAAATGATGGCATGACTTGATGAAATTAATAATAATACACATCCTAATCAGATTTTTTGTATTTTAAAGCTTCACCAGTTTGAAACCCTTCAGATGCCTCGTAATGCGATGGTCAGGAGTGCTTACTATCAGCTTTGGCTGATACACCAACTGTGCCCCTTCCTAGAACTGGAAGACCTAAAAATGGTAGTGCACATGCTGATAACCTCAAGGTTGCAGTGTGCTTACATTAGGCTGCCTTTGTACTAAGGCCCTTTTCACATGTGGGGGGGGGACAGGCGAAAACACGCTAAAATGGAGCTTACCCGCAGCCAGGTAACTCCATCGCCACGCGGAGCAGCGCGAGCTCGCTGCTCCACAGTCCTCCGGCATCCCAGATGGCGGCTTCCGGTTGGCGGAGGCTCTCCACCAACCGGAGAAGTTCGCCAACTGGAAGCCCGCCCCCGGCAGATCTGCAGGTACGCACTTGCGCGCGCCTGCAAATCCACTTTGGAGCCGGGCAACGGAGCGGCACAGGGCTGCGCGCGCCGTGCTTTTTAAAAACCTCAAAAAAGAAGTTTTTAAAAAACATGCAGCCCGGCTAGTTCCGGCCGCTCCTGAGTGGATTCTGGTGTGGAATTACGAAAAGTAGTCCACGCCAGTCCACTCTACTGTGTAGAAGACCTCAGTGACAGGTCGCTCTGCACCGTTTCAGAAGCCCGGTATGGAAATGGCCTAAGTTTGGAAACTCCAACTGGTCCAAAATATGGCAGCCAGATTGGTTAACCCACTGAAGAGTAAGCATACCACACCAATATTAAAATTGCTCCACTGGCTGCCAATTAGATTCCAGGCAAAGTACAAAGTGTTCGTTATTACCTTTAAAGCCTACATGGTTTGTGTCCTAGTTACCTGCAGGATCACCTCCTCCCATACAATCCACTCCATACACTCAGATCCTCTGGGGGCCATTTACTTAATCCAGCCAGGATTAGACTGGGAACGGTCACGCAGAGTACATTTTCATCAGCTGCCCCTGGACTGCAGAATGACCTGCTGGAAGAAATTAGACAGCAAAACACATTGTCTGAATTTTAAAAAGTACTAAAGACCTATCTTTTCCTGCAGGCCTACCTAGTCAATTTTTAATTATGAATTTTAGGGTTTTATGTGTTTTTAGTTGCATTTAAAGCCTTGGAGAGAGGTGGGTAAGAAGTGATTATGATTATGATTAATGCTGGGGATCATCATCCAAAAAGAAATAGAGAAAGGAAGGAAGGGGGGACAGTAGAAGAGGATGAGGGGAAAGAGGGTAGGAGGGAAAGCTTGTCATCAAAATTACAAGGATATACAGCCAGAAATTATCTTGATCATATTGCCTGTTGGGCAGGGCTCCCCCTCAACCAGGGTTCAGAAACCTATTGTCCTCAAAACAACACTGGACTACAAATCTCATCAACCCCAGCCAGCCTGGCCAGGAGTGAAGTCTGATGGGAGTAGCATTCCGCTAACATCTGATGGGCCAAAAGTTCCTCATCTTGAAACTGACAAAGGAGGTGAAGGAATGTGTGCCACTGCCACGTTGCGGAGAAATGATTTAAAAAGAATCTCCCGACTGTAAAAAAGAAAGTGGCCAGAAATCTTTTCCTAAGAGAGGGTAATTTGGAGAAGTCATAGGGAAAGCTGTGGGTTAAGCAATTGAGCATCTAAGGTCAGAGGTGCATGACACAGCCACTCTCCGCCAAGCAAGCCTTCCTTTGATTCTTAAAAGCCTCTCAGGCTGCCTTTCTGCTCTCCAGTTAATTACATCTCCTGTTGTCTTAAACAGCCATCAGACAGATATGAAGGATTACAATTTTTTTTTCAGAGTGATCACTTAACTTCTATGAAATCTAAATGAAGTGGTATCATCGTGGCTGCTAGAGAGGAATTAATTACCGCCAGTTAGCAAATTGTGCAGTTTCTATCAAACAAAAAAACAAAACAAACAGACGGCTTCACAATTATCCCCATCTTAAAATAGCTTCAACCTAACTCCTGCTCTCTTCTCTTAGGAAAAAAAAATCACATAATCTTTATTGACTTGCTATTTATTAAGCTAAGTACCCATGCATTATAATGTTTTATGAACTTTGTCGGCTTTCCTGCACAGCCACAAACATACAATATTTTCTGATGTGTCAGGGAACAGCAGGTGGAGGGAGAGAGATTGAGAGACGGAAAGAGAAAGAAAGAGAGAGAATGGGTAAAATTAATTATTTTTTGAGATACAGAGAATACCCTATTAACACGTGTAGATACGTTCCATATGTACCTCACAAAACACACACGACATTCTATTTCTCTCTTCGTCTTGGCATTCCTTTTTAGAAGAGAAGAAAGGGGAAGCAAAAGAGGCCCAATCTGATCTATCTGGGCAGAAACTAATCTACATTACCAGACTTTCCAACATTTCACAGGTGAAAACCAGGACACATGTGGCTGAGCAATATCAGGATGTGGTCAAGATGTTAAAAGTTATTAATGAGGAAAACATATAAACTAGGAGAGATTACAGCAGTTTGCTTTTGCCTGAGCCTACTGGGAACATCAAGATAATACCCCTCCTCTCCCTTCTGCTGAGTTAACTGAGTGCAAGCCCCTTCTGGATTCTCAGGCCATTTCTGCACTAGACTATTATAGCGCTATTATTCCACTTGCAACATCCTATGGAATCCTGGGTTTTGCAGTTTTGGGAGGGCCAGGTGGCCCCTCCCGAAACTGCAAACCCCAGGATTCCATAGGATGTTGCAAGTGGAATAATAGCGCTATAACAGTCTAGTGCAGAAATGGCCTCAGTTAAGTTTGCAGTAAATGAAGTAAGTGGAGGAAAAAGGAGGAAAGTGGGAGGAGAGGAGAAAAATTGGGACATTTTAAGAGCAGTTGGAAAAGTTGGATGACAGAGGATTCACTGGACTTCTCCCTGCCAAATCAAAGCAGTTGGAGGGGATGTGATCATGACCTATAAACTGGTATGAACATACTAAAAATGTGTAATGTGCATACACTACAAGACAGTTTGCCATGGCAACTGCTGTATCTCACTCACTTCTAGTCTGAGTTAATTACACAGTGACCCTCCTCTGAGGAGCCTGATCCAATTCTTGGCAGACCCTAGAGCTTAGAGAACTCCTTTGGACAACTCCCAGAATGTCCCCAGAGCACAGGAAATGGATCATAGGTGTGGTAGGTGGAGACAACCATTGCTGTGTTCTATCGACAATCTGACAGATTTGATCTACAAAGGCCTGTGTAAATCTCTGTAATGTAATGTAATGCCATAATGTTGGCTCAAATCTCTGCTTAGCAGTTGAAGGCCCCTGGATGGCACTGAGGTCATAGCACTTTGATACCTCTGACTGTCATGGCTCTGTCTTGTGAAATATTGGGGGTTTTAGTTTGGTGAGGTCCTTGGAATTCTCTACTAGACAGCTCAGTGATGTAGTTCACACTGAGTAAACTAGAGCTCTCTGGCAGAGATGCCAAATACAAATCCCGGAATTCTATAGCACAGTGCCATGGCAATTAAAGTGGTATCAAACTGACATAACTATGCAGTGTGAATACAGACCCAGAAAGTCACAATTTAACCCAGTGGTTGACCTAACCTAGCTCACAGAATTTTTATTGGCTAGATAAAATCAGATAATTTGCAAGAAGGCCACCTTGAGCACCTTGGAGAAAGGGCAAGAAACACATGTGAATAACAATGAGAAAAACAAGAATAAAAACCAAATAATTCTACAATCACCCCAGTGCTCAGTTATGATTAGAATTATCCCACGACATGGCAGAGATTCAATGAACTGTTAAAAGTTAGATGCTTGAACTAGAGCTGAGGGCACTTTGCCTTGAGTGAGAGACTATCAACATCTCTCTTTCTGAACCTACCTAACAGGGTTATTTTGAGAAACAAATGGGGAGGGAGCAGCTATGTAAGCCAGCTTGAGTTTCCTGCCAGAAAGGTGAAATAATCAATGTACTTAACAACAACAGCAGCAACAACAACATTATATCTCCATAAACACAAGAGAAATAATACTACCCTGGGAAGCAAGAAAATTTATTAATAATAAATCTCATGATTAATGCAGTGGTCTGGATCCTATCCTTCCTTCCACTGAATGGAATGGAACAATGCTGTTCCTCTTTACAGGCCCATTAATTGAAACGCCACCCTTTGAAGCTGATCACCTGCATCAGCCCATCAGATATTTTGGACTACAACTCTCATTAATCCTGATGGTTGATCATGCTCTCTGGGGCTGATAAAAGTCTAAAGCATCTGAAAGACATCAGCTTGAAGAAAGCTGGTCTATCTAGCTTAACATTTCATTTTCCTTTTTTTTAGACCATACATGCTGAGATAATGCATCCTTGTGTAACCATTCTTGTGGTATAGTGGCACAACCAGCACAGCGCATTGGCCTATGATGCAGGACACCAGGGTTTAATTCCCCATTTGGCCATGGAAGCCCACTGGGTGACCTTAGGTATGTCACACAATCTCAGCCCCAGAACCCCCTGTGACAGGTTCACCTTAGGGTCACTGTAAGTCAGAAACAATCTGAAGGCACACAACAACAACAACAACAACAACAGACATCATTCTTTCTTTTTCCAGTTCCTGGTATCAGTAAAAGTTCTACAAAGGCTCCAGATAGCTGCCTACCATCTGGCTTTGTTGGTCTATCATCCATTTTAGTTTAGAGACATGTTATTTTGTGCTTCCAAGGTTAATAACTGAGTATACTGTATACCCCTTACGAACAATTATGCTGCATCTTCTACTTAACATCCTGCCGTAAGGCTAATTTTGCATCCTTGGAAAAGGGAATTAATTACATGCACAATTGCTTCCTTGAACAATGATAGGCTAAAGCCTCTTGATTATTCCCATTAATTTCAAAGGGATTTGAGTTCAAGCATAAATACTCATGTAAGAGCATACTTAAAAGAAGACCTCTTCAGTGGGATGCTTGTGCTCCAACCCTTGATAAGTTTTACGTGGAGAGCTCCAAATTGTGTCCCCCCCCCCGCCCCGCCGCTGCAAATACAGTTTAATATTAACATCAAAACATGGTGAGAAATCTTTCAGGAATTTGGGATGCAGAGTCTATTAATGTATTCTGTACATTTATCTCCTGCCTTTCCTCCAGTGAGTTCAGAGTGCGCTATGTGACTCTCTTCCTTCCTGCTTTATTTTCCATCAACCCTGTGAGGCAAGTCAGGGCAAGAGAGTTCAACCTGCCCAAGTTTCGTGGTTCAATGATGATGTGAAACTGGATCTCTCAAGTTCCAATACAATGGGGCAGACAGGGAACCAATGTGATGAGCTGTCCTTTCTGGGAACCTTGGGGGTTTGGGAGCCATATTTGCCATATTTCAGGCTTCCTCCTTCAACAAAAATGCCCTTGATAAAAGAAATGGGGTTGCTTCCCTGTTGGCTATTAAGATACAGCCGTGGATGGCTGCATTTTTTCCATCTCTGCACTACAACATCCTAATCACTATACCACATCATCTCTCCTAAAAAGTAACATAAATTGGGGATATCAACACATTAAGACAGCATTGTGTCAGCTTTACTGAGTCCTGAATTATGTCCAGCCACACTGAAAACTCTTTTTTTGACCTTTGACACCAAGGTACCTTAAGGATTAACCTCTTACTTATAAACCTGCCCACTCAGGTCTTCATCCGAGGTCCTACTGTGCAGAGATGCAGACAGCTCAGAGCCTGGAAAATAATGGTTTAGAAGGAATTTATTTCTGTCACTAATTGCAGCAGTTGAGAAGCAACCTGTTGACAACATTGAAAACTTGTTGTATCACTTGGAAACAGCTCATTATTTCTATAGTATTTTATGTTGTCTTATGGTGAGCAAGAAAAAAAAAGTCTTGACTAGAAAATGGCCTTAAAAAGTAATGTTGGAAAGTTACCAGAGAAAACTGTAGGTCCAAAGGTGTGATTGTGTATGGGTCAAATCATCACTGTCTAATTCTCTGCTTTGCATCCATGCATCTGAAGTTGTCTACTGAATCTATTCTCCCACCTGTGACCTTCCCTTGATGGCATCTACATTTGACGCTGCCTGTTGTGACCTCTGGTCCAGTCTGGAGAAAGTAGTCCTTTCCTCTGTTCTACCAGCTCCACTAGGGAACAGCCACAATGATTGTCTGCTTTTGGTCTTATTTTGTTGTCCTTCTCTATCAACTGGGGTTTTTTAAAAGCATATTTTTTACAGGTTTCTGGCACAGAATAGAGGAGATTTGCTGCCTTGGGCACCTTTGAGTATAATCACAGAATATAAATACATAGAAAAATTGATGGACTGAGACATGGTTTAGACATCAGCACAAGAATTCCAAATCCAGTTCTTTGCTTTTCTGGAATCTACAGTATAATTTGGACGTTATTTGGCATAAACATGGTGCCAATTATACTTATTATCCCGACAATTTACTAGAAGAGGGGAAGTGTTAATTCTTGCCATCCATATATGTAATCCTGAGGCCTAAATACCCTAAAGGCACCAGATCTTGTCTGATCTTAGAAGCTAAGCTGAATCAGCCCTGATTAGTACTTGGATAGAAGACCACCAATGTATACCAGGTGATGTACGCTATATTTCAGAGGAAGAACCTGGCAAAACCACCTCTTGAGTATTTTTTGCCTAAGAAAATCCTAAGAAATTCACAGGGTCACCATAAGTTGAGAGGCAACTTGAAAACACACAGACACAGCTATAACTCTGCTGCTATAGTATGATGAAAATGAAGTATTTCTTTATAAGAGTGTGCTGGTGTTGTTTTTTAATGCAAAAACAAAAACAAAAAACACTCCAGCTTTGAATGTCACATTTGTATCCTGCTCTTCTTCCAAGGAAATCATTTTCCCATTTATCCATGCAACACTCTGAGGAAGGCAGGTCTGCATGTTTGTGGCTGACCCAGTACCAGTGTGTTCTACAGCTAAGAAGAGATCCAAAGGTCTCCTGGGCCAGGTTCAGCTTGCACCCATTCCACAGTACTGGCTTGGTTTGTGAGAACCAAGATGAATCAAACTCTTGCCCTTAAATCCTGGTATAGCGTGTTGCTGGAACTGATAGAGATACAACTCAGTTTCCATGTGCTTCTAGGATTCATGTGCTTACATAGCTAGAGATGGAGCAAGAGAGAGAACTCAGGTTTCCTAGACTTTCCTGTTCCTGCTTATCTTTGCCTTCTGTGCCAAGACTGTTGCTGTTAGGGCTTGCTGATGTCATTCTCTCCACTTCTTCCAAAGTTTCTTGTAATCCTTTAAGAAGGAGAAAATACCATGACTTCGTTTCAAGAGAAGGAAGAAGACATGGTTCCCTAACTCTGTACCTTGTAGGTTGGTTAGAATTTTCTTTCTATCACAGAAAGAAAGAAAGATTAGCTTTCTTATTTAAGAAAGCAGACTCAATGTGTTTGTATTCCAGGGAAATCAGTCCAATTTGAAATTACAGCAGGGACTGAATCTGCGTGCATGCAGCTCCCAAACCAAACTTTGCTAACATATATAACAAATGAAACATACCCTCAGATTGGGTACAACAAAGGGTTACCTACTTCTGGGTCAATAACCTGGCACAAAGCTGTTACAATAGGCCAAAACTGGGTAAGCTTATGCTATGATGAGGTACATTGTAGAACTTCCCCCTGCCTCCCCATAAATATGTGTACTAAAGGTATGCTTGTGATTTTGTGCTGAACCCAGCTGGCATGAGCAAAAATCCAAAAACCAGCTTCTGCAATTAGCTGTGGAGCACCCTATCAGTGTTGGGAGAGTTATTACATCTGCAGTTGCACTTAATTAAATGGTTCCCCCTATTTACCAGGAATCAATCAATAAATCCTGCATTTAAAAAATAGAATAAAAATGTCTTTGCCATTAATTAATCCTACATTGTAACTAAATTGCATCTGTTATCAATGTGTCTCCTGCAGAGTTAGTTTACACATATGGAGGATTAATGCCATTATTATAAGTGTTGTTCTCATGTAATCTATCACACTCTTTGTGCTACCTAGTTTTTTTCTTTTTTAAAGAGTCTTTGTGGTACGTTCCTAATTGGTACAGCCTTAACAGCTTATAAAGCTTCCAATCTCCTTTCGTCTCTGTAGCAGGGAATAATAGAGAATAGACTTTGGTCTTTTACAATAGCAGGGATGAGGAATCCTCAGTGGGGTTCTTCTCATAACTGGATTCTAGTTCAATTCTCTCTGCTAAAACATGATGCTATTATGGGCCAGGGAAGAAAACCAAAGCAAAAGGTATATCTGGAGGAGTAACTTCAGAAATATTGTGGGAGGAAAAGTGATGGCAAAAAGAATGATTAAGAAAAAAAATAGTTCACATTTACCTGATCTGATACATGATCAAAAGTGACCTTGTTTCTCTGTCCCTACTACATCTCCATCGAGCAAGGTAACAGCCAGTCCACCTGAAACACAAAGACTGACTTCTGCCTTGTCTTACTTCACAGGGTTAAAAGTGCAGGCACAGAGGAACACTATGGCCATTTCCACACAACGGGGCTATACCGCTGTGGGGACAGGATGGCAATGATTGGCTGATTGTGATTCCACACAATGCCCTTGCCAGCCCACTGCCATCCCCATACATTGAGCTCATGGGGTATTTGCCAAACGAAACCCATTTAGTGCCCATGATCACTTGACGCTCCCATACCTACCTGTCCTGCGGAAGGGCAGGAAGCACAATCGTGATGCTTCCTTTCCTTGCTCTCCCTGAGCACATGGTCTAACTGATTAACTAGGGGGAGGAGCCAGCTAGGAGGAGGAGTCTTATTAGGAGCTCCCAGCAGCCCTCTAGCTCATTTCCCAGAGGAGAGAGCAGAAGGGGAGCTGTGTCTGTGAAGACATCCTTGACCAGGTGTTGTTTACAGGCTTGTGGGGCTGAGCTTGTTTGCTTGTTTTTGTGCTGGCCGTGTGCTCTCCCTGAGCACACGGTCTAACTGACTAACTAGGGGGAGGAGGCAGCTAGGGGGAGGAGTCTTATTGGTTGCTCCCAAAGGCGCGTGCAGTTGAACTCCTCTACTTCAATCCTTCAAGTTCAACCATTCAAGTTTAGGAACAACCCATCCCTTTCTTGAGTCCCTAAAATTTAAGAAGAGTTCATTTGAGCTTGGCAATCAGCAGAGCAGATGTAGCTTATACAGCTGAATTTGAGAAAGAAAGCCCGGTTATTCTTTCTAGACCTACTCCCTCTACTACTCTCTGTAGTATCAAGTATGGAAGGTGAGGGAGCTGCAGCAGTCACCTGTAGCACTTGTGGTATGTTCCTTTTCTTGCCACAAGATGTTGTCGGGTACACCTGCAGCAAGTGCAAGCTGGTGACCTTCTTGGAGGAGAAGGTTTGGCAGCTGGAGGCACGAGTTTCTAATCTTCGTCTTATTAGGGAAGGTGAGGAGTTTTTGGATAGGGCAGAGAAGACCTTCCTGAAGACCGAATGCGCGGAGGAGCTGCCAGATGAGGAAGTCAGCACACTGTGCCAGGAAACGGATGCTTGGAGGAATGTCACACGGAGGAGGAGAAGGACCAGGAAGGAAACAGACTCTCAACCTACAGAATCGCTTCAAAGTTCTTGGCCTTATGAACAATGAGGAGCACCAGGAGGAGGGAACAGAATGTCAACAAGAAGGAATCCGACTTCGGTAACAGGAACAAGACCAACACTCACAGCCTCAACAGAATGCCCAGGCAGTCCTAGAAGAACCTGCTCGTAGAGGAGCCCCGGACAAGCCTCAGAGGAGGCGAGTTCTGGTTGTTGGGGACTCCTTGCTCAGAGGAACCGAGCAGGCAATTTGCAAACCGGACAAGCTCAATCGAGAGGTCTGCTGTCTTCCTGGGGCCAAGATCAACCACATAACGGAGAGACTAACCAGGCTGGTCAAGCCCACTGACCATAAGCCCCTCATTTTGGTTCATGTCGGAACCAATGACACTGTGAGGTGCAGCTTTCACCACATCACAAAGAACTACAAGCTTATGGGGACAAAGCTTAAGGACCTTGGTGCACAGGTGGTAATTTCATCTCCTCCCTGTTCAAGGACATGGCACACGAAGGGAGAGGGCAATAGCAGAGGTCAACAACTGGCTCCGCACATGGTGCCGCCGGCAACGGTTTGGGTTTTTGGATCACGGCCTGAATTTCCATGAACGTGGGCTGCTGGCAAGGGATGGGCTGCACCTCACGGAACTTGGCAGGAATGTTTTTGCAAACAGTCTCGCAAGGAGGATTAAAAGGTCTTTAAACTAAGTCTTGCTGGGGAGGGAGACAATATTATTCAGGGCAAGGACTTGGCGAGTGCAGGGGGAAGAGGCCCAAATGATATTGGCCAAGTAGTACAAGTGTCCAATGGTGGGAGGAGTAGAAACTATAGTATAGGACTTGCAGGAAGGGCCCGGGGACTTAAGTGTCTCTACACTAATGCACGGAGTATGGCCAACAAGCAAGATGAACTTGAACTCCTAGTACAACAAAATAAATACGATTTGATAGGCATCACTGAGACCTGGTGGGATGAGTCTCAGATTGGAATGTAGGAATAGAGGGGTATAGCCTATTTTGTAGAAATAGACCAAACAAGAAAGGAGGAGGAGTAGCCTTGTATGTCAAGGATGTTTTCACCTGTGAAGAGATCCATGACTTAAACCCAGAAAGCCAGGTCGAGAGCATCTGGGTAAGAATTAAGGGAGCGAGAAACAATAGGGATATTTTGGTGGGGATTTACTACAGACCTTCAACCCAGACTGAGGACTTTGATGATGCCTTCCTCAACCAAATGACTGCACATTCAAAAAGGAGAGATACAGTAATAATGGGAGATTTCAATTACCCGGATATATGTTGGCAGTCAAACTCTGCCAAGACAGCAAGGTCCAGCAAGTTTCTTGCTTGTCTTGCAGACAATTTCATGGTCCAGAAGGTGGAAGAAGCCACAAGGGGATCAAATATTCTAGATCTGATCCTGACCAATAGGGATGACCTTGTTAATGAGGTAGAAGTGGTTGGATCTTTAGGGGGGAGTGGCCATGCCCTACTGGAATTTGGCATTCAGTGGGAAGGAGAAGATAAGTGTAGCCAGACACTCATCTTAGATTTTAAAAAAGAGGACTTCTGTAAACTTAAGGAGCTGCTGGCTGAAATTCCATGGTCAAGAATAGTGAAAGAGAAAGGGGTTCAGGAGGCATGGGAGTTCCTTAAAAGGGAGATACTGAAGGCACAGTCTAAAACTGTGCCAATAAGGAGGAAAAATGGAAGGCATCTGAAGAAACCAGAATAGTTGACTAAAGAACTCTCAATTGAGCTAAGTGTTAAAAGAAACGTGTACAGGAAATGGAAGAAGGGGGAAACCAGCAAGGAAGAATTTAAGCAAGTGGCCAGGAGATGTAGGGAGAAGGTCAGAAAGGCTAAAGCACAGAATGAACTTAGGCTGCCCGGAGACATGAAAAACAATAAAAAGGGCTTTTTAAAATATGTCCGTAGCAAAAGGAAAAAGAAGGAGACGATAGGGTTGCTGCGCAGAGAAGATGGAGAATTACTAACAGGGGGAAGAGAAAAGGTAGAATTACTTAACACCTTCTTTGCCTCAGATTTTTCCGAGAAGGATACAAGCACTCAACCTGGCGGTTGGGGAGGAGGTAATGAAGCAGGGGAAATGTGGCATATAATAGATAGAGAGGTGGTACAGGAATACCTGGCCACACTGGATGAATTCAAGTCTCCAGGGCCAGATGAACTGCATCCTAGGATATTAAAAGAACTAGCAGAGGTCATTTCGGTTCCAGCAGACTGGAGGAGGGCAAATGTTGTCCCCATCTTCAAGAAGGGAAAAAAAGAGGACCCAAATAATTGTCGCCCAGTCAGCCTGACATCAGTACCCGGAAAGATCCTGGAGCAGATCATTAAGCAGTCAGTTTCTAATCACTTAGAAAGCAATGCGGTAATTGCGAGAAGTCAACATGGATTTCTCAAAAATAAGTCATGTCAGACTAATCTTATCTCTTTTTATGATAGAGTTACTAGCTTGATAGATGAAGGGAATGCTGTGGATGTAGCATTTCTCGATTTCAGTAAGCCCTTTGACA
Organism: Cyclura pinguis; assembly: GCA_030412105.1. Taxonomy (NCBI): domain Eukaryota; kingdom Metazoa; phylum Chordata; class Lepidosauria; order Squamata; family Iguanidae; genus Cyclura; species Cyclura pinguis. Next base: position 59,757,384 of record CM059600.1, on the reverse strand, counting down.
CAGTTCCCCACAACATTCTTGCAAAGAAGCTAGTAAAATGTGGGCTGGACAGGGCTACTGTCAGGTGGATTTGTGACTGGTTCACTGACCGTTCCCAAAGGGTGCTCACCAATGGCTGCTTTTCATCCTGGAGAGAAGTGACTAGCGGGGTGCCACAGGGTTCTGTCCTGGGCCCAGTGCTGTTCGATATCTTCATCAACGACTTGGAAGAAGGAATAGAGGGCATGCTCATCAAATTTGCAGATGACACCAAATTGGGAGGGGTTGCTAATAACGCCAGAGGACAGGATCAAAATTCAAAATGACCTGGACAGATTGGAGAGCTGGGCCAAGGCTAACAAAATGAAATTCAACAGAGAGAAATGTAAAATCCTACACTTGGGTAATAAAAATGGAATACAGAAATATAGGATGGGGGACACGTGGCTGGATAGCAGTACGTGTGAAAGGGATCTAGGAGTCTTAATAGACCACAAGCTGAACACGAGTCAGCAGTGTGATGCGGCAGCCAAGAAAGCCAATGCAATTCTCGGTTGCATCAATAGGAGTATGGTGTCTAGATTGAGGGAGGTACTGGTACCACTCTACTCTGCTTTGGTTAGACCTCATCTTGAATACTGTGTCCAGTTCTGGGCATCCCAATTCAAGAAGGACATAGTCAAGCTGGAGCAAGTCCAGGGGAGGGCGACCAAAATGGTGAGGGGCCTGGAAGTCATGCCCTATGAGGATAGACTTAGAGAGCTGAGTATGCAGAAGAGAAGGTTAAGAGGGGACATGATAGCCATGTTTAAATATATGAAGGGATGCCACGTAGAGGAGGGAGTGGGCTTGTTTTCTGCTGCTCCAGAGACCAGGACAAGGAGCAATGGATTCAAGCTGCAGGAAAGGAGATTCCACCTGAACCTCAGGAAGAACTTCCTGACAGTCAGGGCTGTCCGGCAGTGGACTATGCTGCCTCGGAGTATAGTGGAGTCTCCTTCTTTGGAGGTTTTTAAGCAGAGTCTGGATGGCCATCTATCGGGAGTGCTTTGAGGGTGTTCCTGCATGGCAGGGAGTTGGACTGGATGGCCCCTGTGGTCTCTTCCAACTCTACATTTCTATGATTCTATGATTCCCCAGCACAACCTGGGAAATGCCCGGCTGTGCTGTGGAAGGAACAGGTGGAGCCATCATGCTCCTTCTGCAGGGAGCTGGTCCCGTGCAGAGAGGAGCGTTCCTGTCACACTACCTTCCCTGGTGGGACTGCGATGGGATGACTTGCGAAAGCCCTTGTCATGTGGAAATAGCCTAAGATCTGTAGAACTAGAATTTTTGGAAGGAAAAAAAAACTAATTGTGTATGGCTTGTAGCGAATTGTGTGTGTTCAGTGGCCATAGAAGCTAAAAACAGGGGTGAGGTAGAATCTACTGACACTCCACACAGCAGCATTTGGTTGCAGGTTCCACTGGTTTGGATTAACAGCTGTTAAAGCATCAGTTCTTCTTCCCTGCGCCAAGCCCCACCAGATGTCTCTCAGGTGTTGCACACTAAATCAGCACACTTGAATGGCTTTTTTAAAAAAGCATTCCATTGTGAAGCATATTGTTTGCTTGTCAAATGGCCTCTTATAATAGTGTGCATAAAGTTATTGGCAGTCTCCTTCCAAAAAGGATCAGAGCATGTGGGGCAGAACTGTGAAGAACCGATTAATCATTCATTGGTGTTGTTGTGTGCTTTCAAGTCAATTTCCAACTTATGGTGACCCTAAGGCAAGCCTATCACAGGGTTTTCTTTCCAAGATTTGTTCAGAGGGGTTTTGTCTTTGCTTTCCTCTGAAGCTGAGAGAGTATGAGTTGCCCAAGGTAACTCAGTGGATTTCCATGGCTGAATGAGATTTGGAACCCAGGTTTCCAAGTCACAGTTCACTGCTCAAACCACTGTACCACACTGACCCTGCTCATCATTCATAACTATGTTTGAAATCCTCAACCACAAGGAGCCAGCCACATCTGACCTGGTACATCCATGAATACAGGCGCAGCTACGGATGTGCATCAGATATCTGTATCTGGGGACATCCCTGGTCACTTCATGAAAGTTGTGTCCACTGGATTTATTTGCAAAGAGGAGTCCCAGCTCTTACAAATTCGTTTTAGAAACTAAAGCTCCATTCAGAAATTTCTGGGATTCTGGCACAGGGCCTTCTTTAGATGTGAGCATTTTGGACTTCACCCAAAAAATAGCAGCAGTTGGCAGAATGTTGTCTGTGCTGATGACAATTTTAAAGGACTCTGAGATAATGGACATTTTAATAGCTAATTGTGGGTTTCCATTGTGTCATCCTGGCAATGAGAGTATCTGAAGGGAGAGTATTGTTAGTATAGTTCTCTGGTGATTAAAGTCACTCTCCCTTTCAGACTCACAACTTGCAACATATCAAATGCATTTCTTAGCTTTCCTTTGTACCCCAGCTTTTGTCTCATGGTTCAATTCAAATGCTAATGCATACCACCAGACCTTTTAAACTATAAATGGCACTGGATAATCTTTTAATTAAAAATCGACTTTGCATAGTTCAGGTAATAGATCCAAGACTCATGTTTAAAATGTCCTTCTGTTCACTGGTCCATTAATCTGCAAGGAATTTCATTTTTCTTGCTTCACACTCTGACAGTTCCTACTTTCTGCTATCCATCCATTGCAAACGCTGACCATATTCTGCCTTTTAAGGATATGCAAGATGACTTTTTTTTAACAAATCACCATGCGACCATATATGGCTTATTTGGCTTAAGGCCAAAATTCCAATTTTGGAAGAGGATTTGCCTTTGCGGGAGAATGCGGGTATAAGACTATGGGCTGGGACCAAGACAAAGCAGGCAGGACCAGAGCTAAGCCTTACCAGTTTGGCCATTTACCCAGCAAGCACAGCTCAATTACTTATATATCTACTTTGGAGTATGTCTGAGCACAGCAGCTTCCCAGACTGAGCCGCAGAACTCAGTTCTGCCCAGACTGTTACATTCAAAAGCTACATAGGTTTTGAACAGCCTCTTCTGTCCAATCAGCCATTTCTTCAGAGGTTTATGGGCCAGAAGTTCCTCATCTAGAAGTTCAAGCGCTATTTTCAAAGCTGTTGGTGGTAGATCTTGACTCTAACACAATCACACAACATAAGAAAGGTCACCGCCTCCCGTACAATCTACCCTGTACTCTCAGGCCCTCTGGGGACCATTTACTTAAACCAGCCAGGTCTTGACTGGCAACAGTTACCCAGAGGACCTTTTTGTCAGTCGCCCCTAGACTGAGGAATGACCTGCTAGAAGAGAGTTGACAGCTAAACCTGCTGTCTGAATTTTAAAAAGTATTAGTATACACCCAGCATTGCCCAGGATTTTATTTTCTTATAGGTAACACATGTTAGAAAGATTTGAGATCCTGTGCCTCTGATTCCCCAAACCGTCTTGGCCAATACCTGTAACTTTTCACTATATTCCCCAATCCAATCTGTATTCAGAGTTATTAACATTCAGAGGTTGGGCTCCTGAGGGAATACACTGCGTTCCTCCTTGCTGCTAGGCCTCATCTCCATAGCAACCGGCCAGGCCCAAGAGCTCTCTGGCTGAGAATTCTAAAGCCCCCTCTCTAAACTGCAAACTCCAGGATTCCATAGAATCTTCTTAGGCAGCAATCGTATGAGGTCCTCACCTGACACAGACAAACAGACAAACTTTGACTTTAATATATTAGATTAAAGACCTATTTCTTCCAGCAGGCCTACTCTGTCAATTTTAAACTATAAATTTTAAAATGTTTGCATTTTAATCTAGGTGTATGTGTTTCAATGGTTGTATGTGTTTTTAGTTGCATATTATATTCTAATCTATGCTGTACCCCACCTTGAACCTTGGGGAGAGGTGCGTAAGAAACAAAATTGTTGTTATTGTTGTTACAATGATGGATCAGACCAAAGGCCTGTGTAGTCCATCACCATGTTGCCTATTGGAAACCTACAAGCAGGACATGAATGCAACACCAGTCACCCAGTCATTCTCCCTAGCACCTGAGGTACAGAGGCACTCTAGCACTAGAGAGAATGGCCATCATGGCTAACAAGCCCACCCTCCATGAATCTTTCCAGTTCCATTTTATAGTTGTCCCAAATGGCTGACATGCTATGTCTTGTGACAAGAAAATTCTACAGCTAACAATACACTGAAGGAAGAAGTACTTCCCTTGATCTGTCCTGAGTCCTCCACCATTTCTCATTATGCCCAGTGTGAACTTTGCTTTTCATTTCATTTCTTTTTAAACAGTAGGTGTATATTGGGTTCACATTTCCATGTAGCTGTCCACTGCAACCCCAAGTTCTCTTGATCAGTTGCTGGCAGCTAAGATCCAAAGACTAGGCATGTAAAATTGGCGGCGGGGGGGAGGTTGCATCACTTTACATTTTTTATTGTTTGCCTTCAAATCGTTTCTGACTGACGGTGACCATAAGGTGAATCTATCATGGGGTTTTCTTGGCAAGATTTGTTCAGAGAAGATTTGCCTATGTCTTCCTCTTGAGTCCAAGAGAGTGTGACTTGCCTATGTCTATGGAGTAAATTTCCATAGCCAAGCAGGAATTCAAATTCTGGTCTCCAGAATCATAGTTCAACACTCATACCCTACACCACACAAAAATATTGCTCACACTAAACTATTCTCTGCTATTCTTCCACAGGCTTAAACACTATTAAGGCAAGAGATCCCATCTGGTCCTGGAAGCTAAGCAAGGTCAGCCCTGGTTAAATATTTGAATGGGAGACCACCCATGAATACCAGGTGCTATGGGCTCTATTTCAGAGGAAGGAACTGCCAAAACCCTTCTGAGTATTCCTTGCCTAAGAAAACCCTATGAAATTAATGGGGTAGCCATAAGTTGGCAATCAACTTGAAAGCATATACACTCAGGCAGCAAAATGTTTTGGGCCGACCTCTTCCTCTCTCTTTCACACACGTTCATCCTCTTCTGCTGTCTTTCATACACAGCTTATAAAAATTACCTTTTAGAATTTAGCTCCCCAAATTCCCCAGCCAGCACAGCCAGCGGCCCACACTCTAAAGAAGCAGTTTTTCCAAACTCTACGCAGGCGTGCGCGCGCACACGCAGGCCAGACTTCCTTCCTTAGCTAGAGACCTTCACCTTCTCCAGGCTCGGATGGTTACCTCATTCAAAAAGTGGAATGATCTAAGCTATCAGGAGGCCATTTGCAAACCACTGGCTTCCACTGATGGACTCGTCAGCCAACTGTCCCGGACTAATTAACAAGCACTTTGTCTAATGAAAGAATGGATTGCAGCCTGCTGTAACACTAAGCTATCTTACCTTTTCTCCAGTATCTCAAACATCCTTACACAGGGGATTTAGTTATGTCCAGATTAAAATGTAATTAAGCAGTCAAGTAATTCCTTATGAGGCAGATGATGAATTAACTAAAATTCCCAGGTGGCAGCCCTATAACTTAGCAACAGGTGAGCCAATGCAGGCAAGAAAAAAGAGGGACATAATAAAGTTTTCCTGAAAATTGGCAGAAAATAATCGCTCACCCCAACAAGCAGCAAAAGCTAGATTCCTGTAAAAATTAATTTCTGAGGCACAAACTAGTTTAGATTCCAAAGGGTCTCCTTGAACTCTCAGAGGTTAAAGAATGCATCCTGCTTCCCATCCCTTACAGAAATTATATTATCAGAATGCATTTGTTGGTCTGTGTTATTATTCATTATCCAATTTTACAACTGAGACAGAAACGCATCTTTCGAAGGAGGGGGAGGGGGAGGAGAGCAGATTTTTGTGCTATTTAATAGGAGGGAAGAACTGAAGATTTCAGAGTATTCCACAGTGCCCTCTAGTGACAATGAAGTGTATTTGCAGAAGGTGATTTTTACAGAACTGGAAAGCAAAGATTACTGTACTAGGGACCTAAAAAGAAGGAAGGAAGGGAGAGGAGGGGAATAAAAAAATGTGGCTTCACCTTAAAGACTAACTGGGAACAAACTAGATACAAAGTTTGCAGGGAATGTGAGAGAAGCAACAGGAATGGAAACATATCACAATTTCTGAACAATGGTCCTAGAAAACAAACTGTACTTAGTGAAGAAGCAAATTGGTATAAGTGTTCAATCTGGTCTGGGGAGCAGGTAAACTCTGTCCTGTGCTGTGCCAAATTAAGGCCCTTTTTGTAGGGCATTTTCCATGCGAAAGGGCGCCTGGAGCGTCACATAATTGTGAGGAGTGATCTGTACGACGCACTCACAATCACGCGATGCTCCAGGGGCCGGCAGGTGCCAATCGCGCACCTTTTCATTTTCGGCTAGAAGCCGAAAATGGTGCATGATTGCGCATTGCTCCCGGGCCCCATGCGCACTTACCTGACGTACGGAACCTCCAGAGCCGAGCCGGTCACACTTCCTGCCCCAGCGCAGCCTGGGAAACTCCCAGGCTGTGCTGCGAAAGGAAGAGGTGGGGCTCTCGCACAAGCAGGCAGCTTGTGCAGGGCTGAAGCAACAGCGAAGGGAGAGCCTCTCGCCAGAGGCTGCTCGCGTGATCCCCGCACCCCAGCGCTGGAAGAAGGTAAAGTGCGGAAAGGGCCTAAGAAGAAAAGAAGGATTGAGTCTTATGACACCTCTAAAATTTACCAGCTTATTTCAGCATGAGGATTAATCTGATTAGTTTTAAGACGCCTCAAAATTCCTTCCTTCTTTTTTTATTGAAACAGACTAACAATGGAAAGCGATATATTAGTATCATCACAGGAATCTCACCCATATGGTAGGCTACAATCAGATCAAATTTTATGTAATAAGGATCACTTTATTATAGCTGGAAATCAAGCTTTATGAGGGAGCTGGGTATGTTTAGCTTGCAGAGAAGACTGAGAGGTGACATGATAGCTATCTTTTGACACTAAAATTCTATGTTTCTATGTTGTACTAGACATAAAGAATAGTGACTGTATTTCTTTTGACATGTGGTACTTCTTTTTAACACTGTAGCTCCCAGAATCCTTTAACCTGCATGGTCAATGGTCGTGGTACCTGGAAGACTCTGGCAAGTGTACTCCAACAGCGTAACCTTTGCAAACTCTATTAGGTTTGCCAGCAGCCTTTCACTTAAGGAACTCAGTGCAATGTATATGAGGTTATGCTGTATTTTTCACACTATAATCCTTGGAGGCAAGTTGAAGGAGAAGGAGGAGGGGGAGAAGAGAGAAAAAGAGATTTGGTCAAAGCAGAAGGAATTGCAGTGAGCTTTATAGCTGAACAGGGATTTGAACCCAAGTCTCTTGCGTTCAAAGCATGCAATTCCATCTATTCCAAGGGGCTGTGGTAGTCTGCAGAAAGGGTAACATCTATAGAAGATTAAACATCTTTTAAAAATAAAAGATACCAGCCAGACCTTACATTCATGCCACTCACATCTCAACAGATTTACTTATTTATCTATGATCCATAGCTAAGCCAAGTTCAATCCCCAGCTGCCAAAGGGCTGCCAGAGACTGAAACCCTGGAGACCCACGGCCTGTTAGTGGAGAATTTACTATAGTGACCATTGGTGGCTTGCCAGTGGGGTTGCAAACCCACTTCAGAAGACTTAGTCCAAACTTTAAAGGAACTATGCAAGGTGCTGAATCTGTTTGGAGAATAAGTGATATTTGCCTTGGACTCCTTTAGAGTTTATAATAAAACCTGGAATGGATTCATAGTCCCATTGACATGGGCTCTCGCAGACAGTAGTGAGTGGTGCTTTGATGCTCTTGCAGGCAGCAGCTGGCTATGTTCCTCTGTCATTATTTCATAGCTGGCAGATATATATACTTGGTGATTGCAATTGTGTAAGAAAGGGAGGTGCTGGCATTTTCAAGTTTCCCTGCTGCCCTGTTTGGAACTAAAGGAGTCCACAATGTTTTAAACACTGAGGCAAAACTCAGCAGAGAACTCATCTTGGCTGATGCCACACACACTGTAGAATGCTGAACAACCTGGTTAATCCGTCCCTTTCCATAACAGTCCAATACATCTCCTTCCATTACATCCTTTCAATAAAAAAAAAGTGATGTAATGCTTTAGTACACCTGAGATTTATTGACAGATTCCCGCCCCCCCCCCCATCTCTCTAGAAATGTGTAGACGGTATGCTTTATTTCTTTTTTTCTTTTCTTTTTTTACTAAATGGATGATAGGGGAAGACTGTCACTGACATTACTACCTGTCACACTTGTGTAAAGCTGTCAAACAGCAGGTGGGCAGCTGAGACAGCCCTGGAAAAGATGTCTTTATCAGCGCTCTCTCTCACTCCCTCTCTCCCCTGCAGCTCTGCAGTAAGCTAAGCTTGCAGTGACAGGGCAAGCAGGCTGTTTTGGTTCAAGCTGAATGTGCAGTCTGGAGGGAATACTGTATTTGACAGTCTCAAGTGTTTTGGGGTTTTTTTGTCTCTTGACTTAGGTGTGATCAGACTCTAATATTTAACAGTTTCCCTGTCATCTGAAACCCAGCCACTGGTTCTTTCACATCACTACCGCTGGTGCACAGTGTCCCCGAACCTAGCAAAATCCCATCACTTTCAGATCTGATTTAAGATCTACCTGTCTGCATTTCTTTTCAAAGTTCAAGGCCATGGCTAATCTTGAAAACATGAGAAAAGCAAATGACCTAGTATTAACTGGGCTGGAAAGGGGAGTTCTATGTTTTGCTCCCAGTAAACATGACTTCATATACACTAGGCTTTTCTGCAATAATTATGGATATTTATTATCGAAGGAAAACTATTTACTGCTGTTACTGCCCTGGCTAGTCCGAGCTTTGGGGATATTAAAAAGATATCCTTTTGATATCATAATTCAGCTTCGCTTATCTATTCCCTTCCACGTGCTTGCGAGGCCACCGGACAAGCACGTAAACAAGCTCGGCCATTAATTGCCGTAATATTCCTGGATAATTCAGGCAGGCCAGAAAATAGCTGACTCACTGCTTTAGGAGACCTCCAGGCAAGTACTCTAATTAGGTATGCACGCAACCTACAAAAGAGCCTCTGCCCCGCGCTGGCAGCTTGATGGGTTAACTATACGATACCCAAGTACTCTGCGTTTGCATACTGGCTACTCTATTGAGAACAGCTACGATAACTCAATCATTCAGATTCGGACCTTTCGGAGGCTTTGTCTCCAACTCCAAATCTATTGTTTACCCCCAAGTATGGCATAGCCTGCAGTCACAATTCTCCTTATAAAAACCCTTGATTCCGAGACCTTCCTCGGATCGCTCCCGAGTGTCATTCCGCCTTGCTGCCGCTTTGCTTGGCGAGCCTCCCCTCAGCTCCACGTGCTGAGCTACATCGCACCCCAGCTTCGCTCTCTATTTTTCTGGGCTTCAGGACAGGTGAAGTATCACCCAAACCAGCAATCCCTCTAAAAATCTCCCTATATCACTCCAACCTTTATTTTCTTAATTATCTTGTATGAGTGTGTCGCATCCACTGTTTTGCTTGTGTTTAATAAATATCATTTATTGTTTCAACTTTTGTGTGCTACTTGACTCGACCCGACCCCGTAGACATAGGGTTCAAGATCTCGCTACGTTACCCTGCCTCTCGTAACGCTAAGCTGTGCTCTGAGCTAATTTTCCCCAACTTTAGTTGAGCACATTTTGGTGTCCCTCCCGGGACCCCCAGTACACAGGGTAACACTGCTTCTCAATTAAAATCTACTATACAAAAGTCAATGGCCCTTTTCGCATGGCAGTGTACAAGGGAAAGGGCCCCTTGAGCGTCGCGTAAATGTCAGGAGTGGTCTGCATGACGCACTCCCATTTCCACCACGCTCAAGGCCCGCAAGCGCAGCAAATAGACATTTTTTTATTTTTGGCTTTTAGCCGAAAATAAGCCACGCTTGTGCAAGGCTCACGGGCCTGGGCCACACTCACCTGCAGTGCGGAGCCTCTGGAGCCAGGCCTGTCGCACGTCCTCTCCTCAGTTCAGCCTACAACTCCCAGGCTGCACTGCGGAAGGAAGGAAGGGGCGCGGGCAGGACTCTCACGCGAGCAGGAAGGAGCTGCGGAGCCCAAGCAGCAGGGAAGCAGGAGGCTTGCGAAAGCTGCCTGCCCAGGCTTTTCACGCAAGGCCCACACTCCAGCAGCGTGAGAAGGTAAGCTGCGGAAAGGGCCAATGTTTGTCTGTGAGTTTCTGAGTTTGTGTGTTTGTCTGTATCATGCAGGCGAAGACCTCATACAATTGGCTGAGTGAGGCAAGAAGACCTCATATGATTGGTTGGCTGTGAAGATTCTGTGGAATCCTGGGGTTGGCAGTTTAGGGAGGGGCCTTTAGAATTCTCAGCTGAGAGGTCTTGGGCGTCAGGTCAGTTGCTATGGAGATGAGGCCTACCATCAATAAGGATGCCAGAAAACACTTTGGAGGCACAGTGAGAAAAATTAAAGTGACGTACACAACATAGCCCATTTCCACACTACACTGTAATAGTGCTATTATTCCATGTTCAACATCCAATTTGTAGTTTGGGATTTGGGATTTGTAGTTTAAGGAGGGGCATTTAAGAATGTCAGCCAGAGAGCTCTTCTGCCTCAGCAAACTACAAACCCCAGAATGTTGAAAGTGGAATAATAGCACTATAACAGTGTAGTGCAGAAATGGCCTTAGTTACAAGGTCTTCTCACCTCACACAGTAGATTGTATGGGTTCCATATGTGAGGAATCTTAAAGCTGAAATTCAAAACAAAAAAATGCTTCCAGAAAAATGTCAAGCCATTGCACAAATTCAACAGAAAGAAGAAGAAGAAAAGCCATTACATCAACATCACCAAAGAACATAGATTGGATTGGGGACTATGGGGAAAAGTTACAGGTACTGGAATTGGCTGGTTGCTATGGAGACAATGCCTAGCAGCAAGGAGGAGGACAGTGTATTCTCGCAGGAACCCAACCTCTGTATGTTAACAACTTTGAATAAAGATTGGACTGGGGAATATAGGGAAAATTTACAGGTACAGAAATAGGCTGGTTGCGATGGACACAAGGCCTAGCAGCAAGAAGGAGGACAGTGTACTCCCTTAGGAACCCAAACTGTGTATGTAAATAACTCTGAATATAGATTGCATTGGGAAATATGGAGCAAAGTTACAGGAAATGGAGAAGACAGTTGGGTGAGTTCTTAAGAGGAAAATGAAATCCTGGGCAATGCCAGATAAACACCTTAGTATAATAATAATCTGAACAAGTTCTCAAAATAAGATCTTAACAAAGCACAATAAAACCAATCAACAGAAGAAGTGGCCAGGACTGAATAGTATGCTTCTGATAGTGGAAGTACTTTCACCAGCAGAACAGTAGAATTTCACTTGCAACCTATGCTATTGTTTGAACCATCATAAAGAGTCAAGTGTAAATTGAGGCCCTTTCCGCATGAGGTGAGTGAATCGCTCTGTGCCGTTACTTACCAGTTCTTCTTGGGTCCGAAGCAACGCAGACTTTCCCTTGAACCCTTCCGCACGGCTCCTCCATTAGTCCAGGGCAAACTAGAGCAGTGCGAGGTCTTTAGATCCTCACTGCTCCGGCTGAAAATGGCGGCTTCCTGTGTCTTTGTGGGTGCGGACCAACTGGTGATGCTGGCCACGCCCACAGCCTGCCCTCCGCTGATCGCAGGCTTGCACTGGTGCGAGCCTGCGCATCTGCACAGGTAAGTAGGAACGCAATGGTGTGCTCCAGAAAATTGAAAGACCGGATTTTTCTGGTCTTTGCTTAGAACGCTGGAGGACCACTTAGGGGCGGTTTAGATCGGACTAAGGTGCAGAACTAAGTTAAATAGCCCGCGCCTAGTCCGATCCAAGGTGCGGACGACCTCCGTGCCAGGATGCCTTGGTCTGTTTTAACATCCATGTGCGGAAAGGGCCTGAGTTACACTATAAAATCATACCTGTGTTCTCCTAACAGAGGGCATATCAGCTGGCCATTCCCCTTTTGTCCTTATTTAGAGCAGGCAGAATATGCTCAGTGGGCAATCTTCCCTCAGAAGACTCCAGCACTAGGCCTACCAACAGTGACCTTAAAGGCTGCTCCCAAAGGGAAGAGAGTTGATCAAAAGACCAGTTAAAAACTTTACAGAAACCATTCAAGAGCACTTTAGAAGAGATTGTGGAAAAAATTGTGAGATTTGACTCAAAAACTCAAATTTATGATTAAATACAAATCATACTGCGTTGTTAAATGCAGCCACTTGATTGAACATGAGTCAGCAGTGTGATGCAGCAGCTAAAAGACCCAATGCAATTCTGGACTGCATCAACAGGAATATAGCGTCTAGATCAAGTATTGTACCACTCTATTCTGCTTTTGTCAGACCCCACCTGGAATACTGTGTCTAGTTCTGGGCCCTGCAGTTCAGGAAAGATATTGACAAGCTGGAACGTGTCCAGAAGAAGGGGAGCAAAATGGTAGAGGGCCTGGAAGCCATGCCATATGAGGAGCGGCTTAGGGATCTGGGTATATTTAGCCTTGAGAAGAGAAGGTTTGGATGTGACATGATAGCTATGTTTAAATATATGAAGGGATGTTACATGAAGAATGGAGCAAGCCTGTTTTCTGCTGCTCCGGAGACTAGGACACAGAGCAATCGCTTCCAACTCCAGGAAAAGAGATTCTATCTAAACATTAGGAGGAACTTCCTGATGCTAAGAGTGGTTTGACAGAGGAATACGCTGCCTCAGAGTATGTCGTAGTCTCCTTTGGAGGTTTTTAAACAGAGGCTGGATGGCCATCTGTTGGGAATGCTTTGATGGTGTGTTCCTGCATGAAAGGGGATCGGACGTGATGGCCCTTGTTTCTTCCAACTCTGTGATTCTATGATTGTTGAAAATGTCATAATTTTTAAAAGATAGTTTAAGTGAATATACACAAAGAAAATAACTGATTGTTTTAAATTATTTGTTGTGGTGGTTTTATTTGTAGGGGTGAGGGGAAGCTAAGCTGGCTGAATATAAGTGAATAGCGAGTTACATATAAGTGAATCATATAAGTGAATAGCGAGTTACATACTCATTTTTCCATGAACCCAAATCCTTCTTCGGGTGGCCAGGATATCCTTTGGAACTGGTTTTTAGGCTGCACGAAGGGCTGAAGAGGGGAAGGGAGGAGTATTGTTTTCGTGCCAGGGGTCAGGTACTACAGTGGTGTTAGGTTTAGGACAGTGACAGAGTAATACAATATACTATCTAAAACAATTGTGCAAAGATATATTATAGACTCCTAGATACATGCATTGGGAAGCCCTTTTTAGACTCTCAATGCATATCTTATCTATACTACAAATTAGAAAAGTTTTTTTTAAAAAAAAAAAACAAAGCAGACAACTCCCAGAATCTAGTGGCCGTGCTGATTGTGGTATCCTGGGGGTTTGACCCAAAAAGGTATTTTAAGGCTATGGATGAAAAAGAGGAGGAAGAGGAAGAAGAAAAGGAGAGAATGAAAATGAGGGGTAGGGCCTGGCCCAAGACATTTTGCTTCCTGCCCCAGAATAGCAGAAAATATCTCTTCCTCCAAGTCAAGTTGCACACTACTTGAGTTATATTGGTATCTCTGACAAAAAAATCCCATGAACACATTTCTTTGTGCATAAAAACAAAAATAGGATAATAATAAAATGACTAACAACTTGCTATATTTTTATGACATCAGAAACCAGCTGTTTGAAGCAGTAGCATCACACTGCTGAAAGTTAGGTCTAGCTGATGGTTACAGGAAGTCAGAGAGAACTTCTAGCTGGCATTTGCTGTTCTCTGGCAGGAAAAAAAAAAGCAATAATTTACAGTAGAGCTTGGAAAGTTATTTTTGGACCACAGTTCCTCAAACCACACAGCCAGAGCCCTGCTACTTGGGATATTCTGGGAGATGTAGTCTCAAAAAAGTTGCTAACATGGTGTTGTAGTCTGAGTGTTAGACTAGGACTCTAAGAGACCAGGGTTTGAATCCCCACTCAGCTATGGAAGCTCATGGTTCCCAGATAGAACAGTGGGAAAGGATGTGGGTAAAAGATCTGAAATATACTCTGAGTTGTGATCTTAGAGAAAATCTTTACAAAACAATGTATAGACAACCGGAAAGATTGTCTAAAATGCATAAAGGTTCCTCAAATGTTTGCTGGAAATGTGATCAAAAAGAAGGAACTTTTTACTACATGTGGTGGACCTGTATGAAAGCCAAGTTCTGAGTGGTGACACACAGACTGATGGAAGACATCTTAAAGGTTCTACTCAAACCTGAACTTTTTTAATTCGCTCTAATGAACAGACTGATAAGAAGCTGGGAAGAATCTTTTTCTATATGATCACAGTGGCAAGAGTGCTGCATGCACAGATATGGAAAAGTGTGTCTATTCCTTTGCATGAAGACTGGCTGTTGAAGATGCTGGATTTGGCAGAAATTGATCAATTAGCAATTTGAATGAAAGAAAGATCTTTGATTAAATTTAAAAATGATTCAGATAAATTGGCTAAATGTCTAAGAGACGATTGGTGGGGCGAAGACAATTATTGGTTGTGAAGGTTAAGCTTATGGTTATTAAATACTAGGCGGTAGTATGATCACAACACACTAGAAGAAGTATATCTTGTAGATTATCTTCAAACCAAAAGCTAGTGAGTTAGAAGTCATTTATATGTGTTTTTGGCCCCTTTTTAGTTTAGGTATAATTTAAGTTTAATTTAGTATTAGGTTAGATGCTAGAGTTCCTCTGTGTGTTTACTTACTGTTTGTCTTTGTAATTCCCTATATGTTGATTTATATACTAAATAGATGTTAATAAAAATGTTATTTTTTAAAAAGGAAACACGATGGGTGAACTTGGGCAAGTGATACTTTCAGCCTCAGAGGAACGAAATGACAAACCGCCTTGAATGACTCCTGCCCAGAAAATCTTAGGACTGGATCACAATAAGTCAGAGTCAACTTGAAGGCACGTAATAACAACAACAACAAAGTCCCACAAAATATTTTTTCTAAGCGCCAAGAGAGTAGCAATGTTAGCTGTAAGAAAAACAAGAAAAAATTTTGGAAGCAGTGATCCAATCATCTAGGCTGCTGTCCATGAAAACATATGTCAAATTAATCCTGTTAGTCTTTAATGTGCCACAAGGCTCTTTGTTACAGAGTGCACTTTCCAACAGACAAATATTATTCCTAGACTTTTGGTATTTGGGAAAGTGTCAGGCACACTATACTAAATTAAAAGCAGGGAGCCAGGTGGGGGGCAGTCTTGGAACTATAGTCCAGAAAAGAACCTTTCCAAGTTCTGGTGTACACTGTTGAACAAAAACGCTGCAGTAACACTAACGTTCACACAGCAGTGTGTTTGACCCATGCCAATTACAACTGCTTTAAATCCAAATGAGCCCTTCAACTAGGCTTGAGAGACTGAGAGGCCTGATGCCAGTTCCTTTTGGTCCCAGTGAGCAATGGGACCATTTTACTCCCTACTGCCAAAATATCAACAGGCATCTTTTACTGCAGCTGCTTTTCCATTGATTTGGCATGGGGAGCACTCACTTAAAACATTTATTTATTTTAGAAAATAAAACCAGACAATATAAAACAGGAAGGAAATTAATTTTTAAAAGAATGGAGTTTCAGTGACATTAGAATTATTTTGGATATGAAAGATATAAATAAATACATTATGCATCTAAATATATAACGCCAATAATATTGGTTAGATATGCAACATACTTTCTGTGAAGCAAAACAGGATGAGGAGAGAGACGTACAGAGAGAAGAATTCAGATATCTAACAAAACTGATATCTTGTGTGTGCAGACAAAACCCAGGAGTTGTTTTCTTGGCTGTCACAGAAATGACCTCTTTCTTCTGGATAAATTGGCAGCAACACCCAAAGAAAACAAACCAACCAGTAGGAAACCCACAACCTGCAGAGCTGCTGAAGTGTTTATGATGGCCAGCCACAACATTAAATACAAATGGATCCCAGCTAGACTGAAAGATGAATTGTTGGCGATCTTTTACTAAAGCTTGGCATTGTAGAATCTTGAGGTTCTTATTTTAAAACAAGGTTTTGGCAGGAGGGAAGATTTCTCTATCCCCTCCCTCAGTTGTTCACAAGCCACTGTATAAGTGCTTTCACATAAATATATAGGTGCTCATGTCCCTTCAAGTCATCTTTCGGCTTATGGGAACCCCATGAATTCCATAGGGTTTTCTTAGGCAAGGTACAAGGTGAACATAGTTTTGCTAGTTTCTTCCTCTGCAATATTGCCTACAGCACCTGGTACTTATTGGCAATCTCCCATCCAAGTACTAACCAGGGCTGATGCTGCTTAGCTTCTAAGATTGAATATATCTTTTAAAATACCTATTCTGCTCTCTGTTGCAGGCCTAAGTAACCCAGGGTCTAGGGCAGCAAGAGTGAAAACTAGCAAGGGCGCCTGTACTTCAACGGTTCTGTAGAAGAGGACATTTCAGCAAATGTTGCTTGTTACCTGCTTGTGTGATGGCAACACCTGCTGAAATTCCCTCTTTTATGCATTTATTAAAAGTACATGAGCCCTCTCCAGTTTTCCATACTTGGAAGGGGGACCACCAGGGAATATCAGGTACTGTGGGGGTATGTTTCAGAGGAAGGCTCTGGCAAATCACCTCTGAGGCCCTTTCCACATGACATTTGCCATGCAAAAGGGTGCCTGGAATGTCGCATGATTGTGAGGAGAGATCTGTACGATGCACTCACAATTGCACAATGCTCCAGGGGCTGGCAGGCACCGATTGCGCACCTTTTCATTTTCGGCTGGAAGCCGAAAATGGTGCGCGATCATGCATTGCTCCCAGGCCCCGCTTGCACTTACCTGGCATGTGGAGCCTCCGGATCTGCGCCGGTCTCGCTTCCTGCCCCAGTGCAGCCTGAGAAACTCCCAGGCTGCACTGCAGAAGGAAGAGGCAGGGCTCTCGCACGAACAGGCAGCTCGTGCGGAGCTGAAGCAGCAGGGACGCGAGAGCCTCTCACCGGAGGCTGCTCGCACGATCCCCGCACCCCAGCACCAGAAAAAGGTAAGGTGCGGAAAGGGCCTGAGAATTTCTTGCCTAAGAAAACCCTACAAAATTCATGGAGTTTCCATAAGTCAATAGGTAACTTGAAGGTGTATACACATATACACAGTGTTCCCCAATCATATTTCATCTTTTCAGATTTAGAACCTTTCTTTAGTTTCAACAACTTCTATGCACCTGATATATACTCAGCAGAATGAGTAAAGACTCCACAGCAGTAACAGAGTCATCTGTGGACCTCCGGAAGTTGTTGGATGAAATCTTCCATGATCCCCCACACCACTGTTTATGCAGACTAGGGCCATTTCCACACTATACTGTTATAGTGCTATTATTCCCCTTTCAACAGTCTGTGGAATTCTGGGGTTTGTTGTTTGCTGAGGCCAAAGAGCTCTCTGTCCAAGAATCCTAAAGACCCCTTCCTAAACTGCAAACCCCAGGATTCCATAAGATGCTGAAAGTGGAATAATAGCACAGTAACAGCATAATGCAGAAATGGTCTCAGGCTGGAGGGAGCCACAGTCCAATCACAACTGCCTCAAGAGTTTAGACTTCTCAAACAGAGCGTAGCTTGCATAATGTGCTGTGTTGTTTATGTATTTTTTTAAAGGCTATATTTTTAATTGGTTTTAATTTTATTGATAGTTTAATTACATTTTTAAATTTTGCATGAGGTAAATTTTAGAATCATAGAATCATAGAAATGTAGAGTTGGAAGAGACCACACGGGCCATCCAGTCCAACCCCCTGCCATGCAGGAACACCCTCAAAGCACTCCCGACAGATGGCCATCCAGACTCTGCTTAAAAACTTTCAAAGAAGGAGACTCCACCACGCTCCGAGGCAGCATATTCCACTGCCGCACAGCCCTGACTGTCAGGAAGTTCTTCCTGAGGTTCAGGTGGAATCTCCTTTCCTGCAGCTTGAATCCATTGCTCCTTGTCCTGGTCTCTGGAGTGGCAGAAAACAAGCCCTCTCCCTCCTCTACATGGCATCCCTTCAAATATTTAAACATGGCTATCATGTCCCCTCTTAACCTTCTCTTCTGCAGACTAAACATACCCAGCTCTCTAAGTCTATCCTCATAGGGCATGGCTTCCAGGCCCCTCACCATTTTGGTCGCCCTCCTCTGGACCTGCTCCAGAGCTTTTAACTATGTTTAAGTGCCATAAGCCACCAGACTTGGAAAAAGGCCAGATATAAATAAAGATTATAACCAGAAAAAGAAGTTGCTTGCCCCTTCTCTGCAGATATAATGGATGATGTGGATAGGAGGACTAAACTGCTGGTTGCCCTTCCTTTAAGAAACAGGACTTGATAAACAGTTCAGTGCTGACTTTGGGAAAATACTTTGCACCTTAAAAAAAATAACATCCTAAAATAACGTTTACAAGCTTCTGAAGTGTCAGGACATCAAAAAGTGATAGCAGCAGAAGAACCAAACATGGCCTTACTGCTCAAGAGATGAAACTCTATCTACCCCTCTGGAAATTACAATAATATGTTGCTAATGCCTTGGGCTTGCTTGGCCTTCAATTTGGAGAGTTTCTTCCTCGCTGTGGACTGAATTAACAATTTGCAACTTATAGGACGTAAAAAGAAAAATTGCCTTCAATTGCAGAATCAATAAAAGGGTTGTTCATTGGATTGCTAATCAATATTCTCAAAGGGCACTTGGAATCCCTGCTAATTTCTTTAAGCGCTTGTAAATGCACTTAGAGTGTTGTAAATTATCATCGCCTCAGAGAGGAAACTGGCACAAAGCGATACATTGACTATCCTAAAAGAGGGCTTTATATTAAAAAAAGATTTGGCTCCTACTGGAAGCTTTGCAGAAAGCCACCAAGATGGAAATGTCTATATATGTATCTAATAAATATGATTTATCTCTGCTTGCATTTTAAAAACATCTCCTTTCTGATTCTGAAAACAAATCATATCTGAAGAAAGAGATATGAGAATGCCAAATATAAAAAGTTAAGCTGAGCAAATGAAAGGAAAAACTATGGAAATTTGTGGTTGACAAGCTGCAGTTCAGCCCTCAGTTCTCCTCTCCTAGAGGACCTAGGACACTTTCCACTAGTGCAATCCACTGGCCATGCTGAGTGGGGGAATCTGGGGCCATTTCCACCCTGCACAGTTATAGTGCTATTATTCCATTTTCAGCATCCTGTGGAATTCCAGGGTTTGTAGTTCACTGAGGCCAAACAGCTCTCTGGCTGAGAATTCTAAAGGCCTCTCCCTAAGCTGCAAACCGCAGGATTCCATAGGGTGTTGAAAGTGGAATAATAGTATCAGTGTAGTGTGGAAATGGCCTGGGAGTTTTAGTCTCAAACAATGGCGGAGAGAAAAAAGTCTTTTAAGATCTGAAGAAAGATGCAAGAATGGAAGAACTTTGGTAGAAGCAGTGCTGATGATGGGTGATGTGCACACACTGCTGAAGAAATTAGAGACACTGCTAAAGATGTTCAGTAGATGAATGATTTATTGCTAAAAAGGCAAAAGTCTTTGAGCCTATGTTCTCAAAGGCCTTCTTCAAGAGCTATATAAAATTATAAAAAACAGATACCACATAAATACATAATAAAACAGTGGTTCTTAACCTGGGGTCCATGGACCCCTGGGGTCTGCAGAGCCCTCACAGGAGGTCCACAAAGCCCTGCTGCTGGATACCAACAGCAGCAGCAGCAGCAACATCTCCCTGCCAGTGGTTGGATCTTCTCAGAAAGGAGAGAAAAAGAAGCGAGAGAGCGTGCTTGCGTGCTCAGCTCCTTGAGAGGGGAAGGAGAGAGAACTTTGCATTGAGTGTAAGGCTAGGTGACAGAGTTCAAGGGCAGACACTCTGGATTTGTCACCTACTGATGGAAACCACATGGCAAGCACTGCTTTCCACCTTCCTTCTGCCTCTGCTTTCTCTCTCTCTCTCTCTCTCTGCTCCCCTTCTTCCCTCCCTCTCTGGGTTTCCAACTGATGTGAGTGAGCAATGTGTGTAATAATCTTTTTTTTTTTTCCATAAGTGAGATGGTGATGCTGCCGTTGCTGTATGGGATGTCTTATTTTACTGTCTCTTCTACACAGAAGTAGGGGGTGTGGACAGCAGGCGTTTGAAGACCCCTGATGAGCAACTTTAAATAAATATTTGAATATTTAAATCTAAATTAAATATTTAAATCTTGAGTTAAGTCTTGGAGGTCCTTGGCAACAAATTATATTTACAGGGGGTCCCTCATAAAGCAAAGGGACCCCCTGTAAATATAAATATCCAAGGTATAGTTTTACGATGTATGAAAGTCATGATTGCATTTTCACACTGCCTATGGCCTCTACCTATCTATTTGAAATTCGGCTTCAGAAATTTTGAGAGGTTGGGGGGGGGGGTTGTTTGTTTGTTGTTTTGTTTTTGTCAGGAGATGATCAGGAAAAACAGGGGGGGGTTAGGTAATATTCAGTGATATTTTGATGTAACTGGGCTGAAAGACAGTTCATTCATTTCATTTATTATGGCAAACAGCCAGCAGAGGGCTGAAAGATAGAGAATTTTTGGAAACTTCTGAGGAAGTTTTTCAAAGTGGGAGGTCAAGTTCCTCATTTAAGCCTCCAAGGACAAACCATTTTAATTTTAAAATCCACTCTACCTCTTTTCTTGTCAGAATTCTACCATCAGTAGTACAGTCAACTCTCCATATCTATGGGTTCTGAATCCAAGCATTCAACCTACCATGGCTTGAAAATACACACACACACACACACACACACACACACACAAAATCCCAAAAGCAAACTTTGATTTTGCCATTTTATCTAATGGACACCATTTTACTACACCATAGTACACAATGGGACTTGAGCATCCACAAATTTTTGTATCCACAGGGGGTCCTGGAACAAAACCCTGGCGGATACGAAGGGTCCGCTGTATTCGTGATTTCAACACTACAAAATCTAAAGTTTGTTGCAGAATGATGTTGTTTCAAGAAACTGTTCACCAAGAGAGCATCTGTTTTGTTGTTCCTTGCATTACAAGAGTTTTCCCCTACACATTTCCAAAGAGGTCTGCTTGTTTTTCCCCCATAAATCTCTGGGTTCTGCACTGAATGGTATAGATAACAAGAATGTTACTGCTAGTCGTGAAATGGTATGAAGAGTGCCTCTGTTGGTTAATATGGTCTGTAAATTCAGTCATCTTGGAAGTGTACCAGCAATAGACACAATGGTGCAACTTCCCTGCTTGCCCTAGGGGCTGTTTAGACTAGATATGCCACTGTTGGTAAGACATAGGCCAGCAGTGTCAAACTGGATTTCATCTTGGGCCGCATCAGCATTATGGTTGCCCTCAAAGGGCCAGCTGTATCTGTAAGACTATTTAAATGTATGTACTCTTTTATCATATTAAACAATTGCCTCTGCATTCGATTATTACTGGTTTTAGCTCTGAAAGTAGATGTCTAGGAAAATAATGGCAAGCAGATATTCAAGTGTACAATTATTGTACAATTTATTGAAAAATCAGTTTTGAAAACAGATTTTTTTAAAAAAAAATTTAATCATCAGACAAATATTAGCAAGGACTGTTTATTACATTAACTTTGTTTAACTTTTTGGTCTCAGTTGAGACCCTCCTGTGCCTCTTTCTGTCCCCCAGACCCTCTCTGTGCCTCTTTCTGCTCTCCCTCTCCCTGTAGCTCTTTCTGCCCCCCCCCCGCACCTCTCTGTACCTGGTGAGCCTGATCTCCACATTGTGGGCCCCCAGCTGATGGTATTCTGAAGAAGAGCCAAGCAGTCAGCACTCACGATCTACTTCTAACTGCTCCTCTGTCCAACTCTCACAAGCCGCGCAGAGTGTTGCCATGGTAACCTGCTGCAATGCTCCGACAGCGAGACTTGAACAAAGGAGCAGTCAGAAGTAGAAATAGATTGCAAGTACTGGCTGCTGGGCCCCTCTTCAGAATAGCGGCATCTGGGGGCCCACAATGTAGGGATCAGGCTCACCAGGCAAGGGGAGTCCCACAGCTGCAGGAGAGGTGTGAGGGCCACATGAAATGGCCTGATAGGCCAGATTTGGCCTGCGGGCCTTGTGTTTGACACACGTGACATAGGCCATTTCTGCACTATACTGTTACAATGCTATTATTCCACTTTCAACATACTGTGGAATTCTGGGATTTGTTGTTTACTGAGGCCCAACAGCTCTCTGGCTAAGAATTCTAAATGCCCCTCCCTAAACTGCAAATTCCAAGGTTCCATAGGATGTTGAAAGTAGAATAATAGCACTATAACAGTGTAGTGCGGAAATGGCCCTAAAATACAGGCATTCTAAGGTTGTATTTAAACAGAAATGTATGTTCTTTTTCTGATAGATAGCCTAAACTGAGATGAGGATTCAAGGTTGTTTTCATAATTTTAGTAACAGCCATCGTGGGGTTATCCTTACATAAACTGTACACTGATCTATCTCAAAGTTGTCAAGTACCTCATTTTTATAGCCAAAACAGCTCTGAGCACTACAATGGTCCCTTCCTCGCCTGCTTCCTTAACGGCAATAGAAGAAGCAAAGGAAAGTTCATGGGAAGCTTATCATTCCCTATAAATCATGCTATTCCAAGGATGGAACAGGTTGGCCTTTCATCAATAAGTCATTCATCTATTGAGCACTTTGAGAGGTGTCTCCAGTTTCTTCTGCAGATTTTTTTGGGTGCTCCCCTGTTTTTGCTTCCTTTTAATGTAGAAACCGAGATATGTTATTGCTCCTGGAACAATATTCATGTATGTGTGTGCGTATGAGGCTAGTGGTGTAGTCATTACTGTATGTCTGTACATACACACCCAGACACACTTACCTTTCTTGCCATTATTTTGTTTGACATTTCAGTTTTCTTTGGAGGCCACTATTCTTATTGTTTTAATGGCAGGGAAATGACACTGAGATCAGACTCTTGGTATGCTATGTTGACACAACTACGCTGATGTAGGCAGTGAAGGCAGGAAGGGAAAAAGTCTTGAGTGTAGCAGCCACATAGGGAGTAAGGCAAAGGAAATACAGACTGCTTGGAGCTGGCAGATTTTGTCTGAGTTCCCTCATCACCACTGTGCAGCCTTGGGAAAAGGTGCAGTTGCTAGCCTAAGGCACCAAGAGGAATCTGGCCTGATTATGCCAAAAGCAACCGAGAGAATGAAGGGCCAGTTTTGTACTTGCCAGCCTCCAAGCCCTTATTTCTGTACTCCCAATAGATTCAAACAAACTTGATTCTTTTGCTTCAGCAGTACAGCTACTAGTTTTGACATCCAAAGCCAAGAAGGCTCTGCATCCTCCACAACCACTTCTCATCATGACTTTTCAAATCACCTGATTATTCCTTGATCACAGCCTGCAATGGCAATACAGAGAGATACTCTTCATGGCTTCCCCTCACATGAGCCACAGGGCCTCTGGTGGACACGATGAACAATTTTTCCTCCCAACTCCTGCAGCCCCCTTGTATCCTCAGAGGCAGTCCTCATGAAATGGGGGGATAATTATAGCAAGGAAGGTAAAGGAATAAGATTCCATTGTGCTAGTTTTATGTACCTGGGTGATGCTGGATATAGGCTCTGATGTCATGAATATTTAGGGAGATTCAAAAAACTGAGTTGAAATAAGTCTTGTTGTTTGTGTGCCTGCAAGTCATTTCCAACTTATGGCAATTCTAAAATGAGCCTATCACAGGGTTTTCTGAGCTGAGAGTGTGTGAATCACCCAAGGTCACCCAGGGGATTTCCATGACTGAGTGGGGAATCAAACCCTGGTCTCCAGGATCATGGTCCAATGCTCAAACCACTACACCATGCTGGCTCTGAAATCAATCCTAGTCAGTTAGATTCTAGCACCAAGGTGTGGAACCATTGACCTACAGGCCAAATTCAGCCCAGAAGAGCCTCTCCCTCTGGCCCACTGAGGCTCCTCGTGAGCTCCTTCTGCCTCTCTAAAGGCCCATCAAATCCTACTCCTTCCCAGTTGACCAGGGAATCATTCCATCAAGTGAGATAGGGTTACGAGACTGAAAATTGGAGAGAGCTCCTGTGCCTTTAATGGCTGTGTAGAAGAATACATTTCAGCAGGTTGATCACAACTGGCTGACAAGCAACGCTTGCTGAAATTCCCTCTTCTACAC
Organism: Cyclura pinguis; assembly: GCA_030412105.1. Lineage (NCBI taxonomy): Eukaryota > Metazoa > Chordata > Lepidosauria > Squamata > Iguanidae > Cyclura > Cyclura pinguis. The sequence continues at coordinate 59,733,156 of CM059600.1, read as the reverse complement.
AGCCATTAAAGGTATAGGAACTCTCTCCAGTTTTCACCCTGACAGCCCCAGTTCATGTCCGTGACCCATTCCGCACTGGACCCATTCCTATGGAATCCTGGGGTTTGCAGTTTCGAGAGGAGCCACCTGGCCCCTCCCGAAACTGCAAATCCTAGGATTCCACAGGATGTTGCAAGTGGAATAATAGCGCTATAGCATTCTAGTGCGGAAATGGCCCCAGAGTGCTTGTTACAAGGAGCTGCATGCTAGCAATGGCCCCACCCACTCTGCATGATGGCTCCTCACACTGCTGACATACGGGCAACTCCCTTTTTTTCTATTCAGGAATTGTCCCTCTTGCTCAGTGATCCTTCATTACTGCTGCAGCCTTTCACACAACGAGCTTCTGTCTTTTAAATTCCTTCTGTAGCTTCTGAATTACAAATTTCTAAAGCCAAAAACATCTACATCTCAGTGTCTTTACCTCTCAAACAGGATTAAAAGAGAAGATGCCTCCCAGAAAAGAAGAGCTGAGGTAAGATGTCTGCAAAGGTACTACAGTCATCCCTCCACATTCACTAGGGTTAGGGGCACAGGACGCCCGTGAAAGTGAAAAAAACGTGAATAACTCTAGGCCTTCCCAAACCATATTTAACACACAAAAAAAGTATGATCACCATATTCAATCCACTGTGGATTCCTTTGAGGCATCAGGGTTCCTTCACAAGGCAGAAGTGGGTGGCTGGTGGGGATTAGCGCCACCTCCACTGCTGCCCCACATCATTTTAATAGGGACTTACAAGCCTCTCTCTCACTTTCTCACTCTCACGAGGCTTGCAGTCCCTATTAAAAATGACATAGGGAGACAGCAGAAGTAACAGCAAATAATCCATGAATAATCAAATCCACAAAAGTGAAACCCACAAATGTGGAGGGCTGACTGCAATTAATTAATTAGCAGTAAATAAGAAAAAACACCATTATAGTTCAAAGACTCAGAATCCTGAAAGAATTATATATAGCTGTGTTTACCAGATTCCTCCTCACCACTTCCAATATCCATAAGATTGATATTATCTTCTTCCTGCTATATTTTCCTCATGAATTTCTGGTGTTAGCAGCTTTTCAAAATCCCTGCAGCATGTGGATTTGTTATTGTCCTGGGGCAGACAGGGACAAATGTCATATGTCTATATCCATGATCTTGGTTGCTCCCGCTGTACATCTGGGCAGTCCCACTGGTGATATTTGGAATGAGGGCATGACCTTTGCCACTCACTTTCTTTAGGACACAACTGCATGACCAGAAACAACTGTTGCAAGTTGTGTTAGCTTGAAACTCCCCAACATTTAGCAGAACTATTGGGCAGTCTGAACAAGCCCTAAGATTAATAGACTTATTACAGCACGAGCCCACTTCCTCAAATGTGCAGGGTGCAATCACTCATTCTATAATAAATGTCAGTTTTGAATGTGTCAAGCAAATCTTTGTGATTTTTTCCTGCAAGAGACTGTCATTGGTACACCTTGAAAACTCTCTTTTGTATTCTGTCCAAATACAATTCTTGTTTGAGTATCTATTACACCCTTGTATTGAAAGGGTATATATCTATATGAGACCCTAGGACAGGCATGTGCAAAGCTGCACTAGCCTTAAAAAAAATAAAAAAGCTAGTATGGCTCTATTCTATAAATGCATGGCATCAAAGGGTCCTCTGAGCAATGTACCATAGGTGGAGTGACCTGGAAAATTACTTTTTGTTACCATACCCTACCATCTCTCCTACAAGGTATGCAATTTTCATAAATTGAACTTATTAATGGACAGAGAATGTGATTGGGGTCACGTTGCGCAGAAACCATGCCCAGGGTTACGCTGGCCAAAGATGTGTTTGAGGTCAGGAAAGTTCAAATAGGATTATGTGGAAAACCCGACACTGATGGGTTTGTGCTAATCCCTTCCACACTTCAGGCTCTTGGCATTTTTGAATACAATGAAAGATGAACGGCCCAGATCAGTAAGCAATTACTGATCAATCTTACCCTATGGAGATCTTCCCTATATGCTCTACCTGACCATCAAGAGATTGTCATGAGTCTGATCAATGTTTTGTCACTCCAGAGTTAAAGCAATCAGTCCACTCCAGATCATTTTGTCAATCCCATGGGAAAGCCATTATGGCTTTGTCAACACACCCCTTCAGGGTGTGAAATAAGGTATAAAACCCTAGTTTCGGCCTCAGCCAATTGTAGTTCATAGAACATAGTGTGCCCCAGGCTGCCATTCCTCTGTGCTTCTCTCAGAAGTTGTTTGAGTCCCTCCGCTATGACATCCTTCTTCAAGACTGGTAACTATGACCATTTCCACACCTGATTTCTCTCTATCCAACCTTTTTCACCTCACTTTCTGATAGCCTTATATGGTTCTTAAGAGTGTCGGATTGTATGTTTGTTAAATAAAATAAAATACTTTGTTTAACTTTAACTGGAGTCCTCTCTACAATTAGTACAGGTATACATAGGTGAAAAGATTCTGCCATTACCCTCCCCTCACAGGCCTCCTTTGAGCTATAATTCCCCAAAATTCTAAGGAGATGCTGGCATTGTGGGTGGGCTCCATGTTCTCCACCTCTTAGGGTAACACTGTGTTGATAAAGCAACAGGTATGCTTCCAGGACAGGAAGAGGAGCAAATGGCAACTTCTAGTTTCCTGTAGCCTGTGGTTCACTGTTTCATTCTGCCTAATGTAGAGCCAACTAAAGGACACATATTCATTTAATGTGAAGTTCTGTCCTGTTGGATTTACCTGGACTGAAACTCTTCCACAAGACACCAAACATTCCCATATGACCTTTTGTTGGAGAAGAAAACGAATGATCCATCTTTTCAGGTAGGCTGAACACTGCAGCTGATCTTCTAAGCTAATCATTCTTCTTCCAAAGAATTACAGTGTTCCTCAAAATACAGCTTGAAAGTCATTGTTTCTGTACAGCACAGGCAAAAAACAAATCAAGGCTCTGTGCCAGAGAGCTTACAGGTCAATATTTTCAAAGTAACATTGGACAGAAGAAAGGAGGCCTGAGAAAGGCAAAAATAATGAGGGATGAGTGTGAGAAAATTGCAATCCTAAGCATGTTTCCCTAGTATAAGCCCCACTAAATAATCAGTTTAATAGAATACAAAGAGGTGTTGCACTGTGGAGGAGGAAGCAGAACTGCATCCGCATGATTTGATTTCATTTTTAATACAAGCAAGGGTGGAAATTGTGTGACCTTCTCCCAGAAGTTCTTAGCCTGCAAATCCTAGCATTCCTCACCATTGTCTTTGCTGGACAGGGCTATTGGGAGTTGCATCCCATCAGCATCTGGTGGACCCCATTATTTCCATGCCTGGTTTAAATAAAACCCAAGACAAAGCATCTTAGAACTGCACTTTTGCTTTCAGCAAAAGAGATCCAAGAAATGTAATAAATTCTTATTCACATTTTTGTTGCTGCTCTTAGGCTTTTTATACTCTACATATACACTTGAGACCCTATTTTTATAAACAGATGTAGAAAAATTGAGCTGCAGTCCAGCAAAAAATGAAACTTGACCCTATTGCATCAGCTGTTCAATTGCTCATGAACTGATGTTAAGCCTGATGTCAACTGTGGCTCAAGCAGTACTTGGATATCTAGTATATTTTCTTCAAAATTTTAATGGAAAAAAATAGCAACTTTTTATATGATAAACTTTAAGATACAAGCAAATATATCTGACCTTTAGAGAAATTAAATCAAAATAATTAATGCAACGAACTATCTTAACTAGCAATTTCTTGTTTATTTCTTTGTTCTTTCTTATTAACATACAGTGAATCCAAGCTGATATAAGGATTTCTCTGTTTTATGCTCCTGTGCAATTACCACCAGAGAGCAACCTTGTATACTTTTTAGAAGGCAGCAGCACTTCAGCTTAAAAGAAACAACACAGATGAGATTTGTCTCTCTCAGGCAACTGAATCAACAATAATTGCAACTTGTCTATCAATCAAATAAGCAGAGAATAAAACTGTGTGACTCTATCCTTTTCTCTTGAAAAGAGCTGCTTTCAAGTACTTAGCAACGCGAAGAAGCTTGACATCCAAATGTCTTGAAAGTGTTGTTAAAAGGCATCGCTGCAGAGGAAAAGCCTACTGCTCATTTTTAGCATTACTCTGAGTAGATTAACTGGGATCTGCAGCATGGAATGTTACTGTTCAGTGTTTCAGTCAACCAGCCGATCCAGTCTACTTAATTTCTCTGGCAGCTCCAACCAGTCCCCCCACCGCCACCCCCCAAGTCTGTCATAAGGACATAAGAAGGGTCATGTTGGATCAGACCAAAGGAAAAGATTCAAAATTCTGTTCATGCAGTGATCAACCAGTTGCCTATCTTGATTAACAGCTGCAGGTAGCCCTGTCATCTATTAATCCATTCAGCCCCACTTTTTAAAGCTGGTTGACAGCTATCACTAGTTCTTGTAGTGTGAAGAAGACTAACTGTTTAGTCCTAAATTTCCCACCATTAAGTTTCAGTGGGTGACTCTAGGTTTTATAAGAGAGGGGAGCCAACTTCTCCCTACATACCATCTCCACATCATGTAGAATTTCATAACATCTGTCATGTTTTCTCTTGCTTGTTTATTTTTCCAAGTTAAACAACCCAAGATGTTCTTAGGTTTCCCTGTAAGCCTATTGTCCCAGTCCTTTGATCATTTTGCTTGCCTCCTACTGCACCTTTTCCATCTCTGCAACACCCCACTGCAATTGCAGTGATCAGAACCATACACAATATTTCAAAAGTGGTTCCATCATGGCAAGATGATATTGGCGATTTTATTTTCAATTCCCTTACTATTTATGTCCAACATGGAATTTACTTTTTTTTAATGGCAGTGGCATGTTGGACCAACATGTTCATCAAGCTATCTACCACAGTCCCTTTCTTGGTCAATCACTGCCAGCTCAGATCCTGTCAGCATTCTGTGGTCCTTGAGCACACTCATTTGCTGTTGGGCCACTCAAGGAGGTAACAAATCTTCAATGTTTTCTCCTTAAGAGGGTTCTTCATGGGATTTCCTACTGATAACCTCTTTCTTTTGGTCAGAGGAAGCTGTTCTAGCTATGAATTCTCAGATGTGCTTTGCCAGAGCTTTCCTCTGAAACATAGCCTAAAGTATGGTGGTCCCCCTTCCAAGTACAATGGAAACCTAGAGAGCACTTGTGTACTTTTAATGGTTGCCTAGAAGAATGAATTTCAGCGGGTGTTGCTTGTCACACTAGCAGGTAACAAGCAACATTTGGTGAAATTTCCTCTTCTACACAACCATTAAAGGTACAGGAGCCCTTATTAGTTTTTACTCTGCAGCCCTAGACCCTGGATTACTTAGGTCTTCAACAGGGAGCAAAATAGTCTTTTTTAAAGATATATACAATCTTGGAAGCTAAGCAGGATCAGTGTTACCCCATTAGCATACCCTATCCTGGGAACTATAAATTTGATATCAGATATGCTCACCATGCCTGGATGGGAATGTAGGCTCAGAGGTCGAATGACCGAAACTAGGTCAGGCCAGGAAAATCCCCAGTCACGTAGCCCAAGGAGACCTCAGGCAACACACATCTACATAGACAAAGGGACCTCAGCCAAGGATAGCCAACTTGAGGGGATTAGCATGTTTTCCCCAAGTTGAGCAACTTTGACTCTGGAAAAATCCTACAAGGCAAGGTCCATCTACATAAACCAATACTGCAACCCTGCACAACCGCAACCCTACACATCAGCAATCCAGCATAAACCAATCATGCAAATGACCAAGTTGCCATTGTTTGGCATTCCTTCCTAACTCCCTGCCATGCTAGCAGACCAGCACTCTGTTAGTTGAGTGATTCCCTCAGCCGTCTCTTCACTGAGCTCTGTTCTTCTCGCCGCTTCCCGGAATGAAGACTTCAGGATAGGTCCAGTATCGTCGCCTCTACATTCCCTTTGCTATATCCTCTATCCATTTTTTACCTCTTTTGCTTCTCAATAGGTCTTGTGCGCATGAGTGAGTGAGTGCATTGGTGCGTGATATATTCATTTAATAAAATTCATTTATTTGGTACATTTGTCTGGCTTTTTGCTTGGCCTGACCCGGTAAAGTTGGGTAAAAGATCCTGCTGGGTTACCCTGCCCCTCGTTTTGCTAATGCCAGTGCTCCATTAATTTCCCCAGCCTTTATAACTTAGAGCGAATCAAGGTGTCCCCGAAGGGATCCCCAGAAGTCAGGGTAACATCAGCCCTGGTTAGTACTTGGATGGGAGACTGCCAGTGAGTATCAGGTAGGCAATATTGCAGAGGAAGGAACTAGCAAAACCACCTCTGAGTGTTCCTGGCCTAAGAAAACCCCATGAAATTCATGGGGTTGCCATATGTTGACAGATGACTTTAGTATTCTGGGGTTGCCAGTTCCTTCCTCTGAAGAATAGCCTACAGCACCTGGTTTTCATTGGCAGTCTCCCAGCCTGCCCTGATTAGCTTCCAAAATCAGACAGGATCTGGTACCTTTAGGGTATTTAGGCCCTTTGTATCCAAAGAGACAAATTGCTAAACCAAACCAGACAAGGTGCTATCTTTCAAGTAGCATTTGCCCAGATGGCTTTTAAAAACTAAATAGCAGGGAGCCAAGCTGCACTGGCAACTAAGGAGGGATCTTAACCCCTAGTTCCACATTACAGACCCAGTTTAGATCAATGATATCACACCTACTATTTACATTGGAAGAAAATCTGACACTAGCATGTATGGAAGTTATTTTTCTAATGCAAAGAGGCATAGGAGCTATGATTTAGATTAGGATCGCAACACATGCTATGGGGATAAAGGGTTAAGCCCCACTGTCTCATACCAAAATCTCAGTCCTGATTAGGTCCCTTCACCTGTTGGTTTTTTGTTTTGTTTTTTATTTTCAAAGATGCTAATGACATGAATGGCATATCACCATTGGAGAACACACAGTGCCTCCCCTTTTCGTGTGACCAGCTTATTAACTCGACACTGCATCTTCTCCCTATGCTAGTATCAATCCTTGAGAAACAAGGAGTACTCTGGTCTGTGGGGAGAGCACACAGTGTGGGCTCCTCTCACATAGTCCAGAGCTGTGTTATCCTGTAATCCAGACTTGTTTTATCCTAGAAATGGGAAAGAAATGGTAGTATTTTTCACAGGGCCAAAGTACTGTGGCAGAATAAGCCATGTTTTACCTCCCTTGAGACAGGAAGCAGCTAAGTAACTTAAGCAGGATCTGCATTTCTTAACATTTTAGTTACAAGAGCTTTAAACTCCTTTAACTTCTTCCTTCTAGTTCTCACTAACATTCCAAATTCATGTCATCTCTCACCATTCCTGCTACATGTTATTAACCTTTCTGTGGCTTCTTAGCCACAGAAATTCTCTCACAAAGGGCAGGTTTAACTAGTGGCTGTTAATTATTCAAACAGTTACCATGACTGGCCTCTCCCAACTACCTCTGAATAATTCTTGCCTAAGAAAACCCTATGAAATGCATGAGGTAACCATAAGTCAACAAGTGTTTGAAGGCGAATAGACACAGGCCAGTTCCACATGATGTCACTATCCTGCAACAGCAGCAGGTTGTTTCTGATCCAGGAGCTGTTCTACCACGCAACATCATCACTATCCAGCTGTTATCACATCCCCAAACGTTGCCTTATATTTTCAGAAAAAAATCCACTAAGAGCCTTCTTTAGCGCTACAATCCCATCAGTCGGCTCAGTGCAGTACCATAATAACGCTTGATAACACTTCGTGTTGGTGCAGATCCAGGAGTGGGTGGGGTGTGGGCTTGCCCAGCTTGCCTCTCCCTCAGCAACTCCCATAGCATGGCAAGTTTGGAATCTACCACCTCTCTGTGTTTATTTTAAATTTCTCTTTTGAGTTTTTTTTAATACACTTTTTAGCATTATAGCACACAAATGCAATAGGGTACTGGGGTGTGATGAGGCTACAATGTGGCTACGCCAGTATAGCTTACAAAAAAAAGAAAAAAATAGAACAAAAGACCAATCAGTAGTGGTGGGGCAGGGTGAAGGTGGGGAAAGCGAGTGGCTAAGGAAGCTGTAGTGTGGAAGGAACACTGGTGGGAATACTGCTACTCATCCGCTTAAGGCAGAAGGGTGCGTAAGAGAGCTTTCCTAACCTGCTACCATCACCCAAATGGCAATGCTGGGATTGTAACAGAAGAACGCACTAGTGAGGCATGATGTGGAAAAGGCCACACATATACATGAATAAGCCCAAAAATTCCTTGCCTCCAGTTAAGTCGTATTGTGCATCAAAATGTACAAGGGAGAATGCAAGCAAACAAAGCATCACCACCCCAGCAAAAAGGAATCAAGGAAAGCAGGAATCACCCGGTGTGTTAAACACCTGTTGAACTCAAATTCAAATGTGCTTGATGCAAAGAAGCCTTCTGAACACCCTGCCAGATGCCGAAGCTGGAATTCAGCTTGCTCTTGCAAAAAAAACCCAGAGTAGGTTGATTGGTGAAGTGATGAGTCACAGCTTGTGATGGAGTACTCTTGCAACTGTTTTGTTGTAAGCACACTGAAAACCAGAAACTCATGGCCAAGGCAGAAGGGCGTGGAGTGGGAAATGTGCCAGCCATACATCTCAGGCCAAATGTCACATGTAACTTGTCCTAAACTAGTTAAAATCAATTTCTTCCAAATAATAGCCATGATTCAGCCCAGGAGGGGTATAAAATTAAGTAACAAGAACAACAACACTGCAGAATTCAAAACTGCCTTTCCCATTGCTCCAAGAGCAGCTCAAATCTGATGTCTAAAATATTAAAAGATGCGAGGGGAAGTACTCTTCCATGCAAGAGATTACTGAGTAACTTAAGGTTACTTATTAAATAGTTCCATGATGATGTCAGTTCAGGTGGGCTCTCAAGTATTATAGGCTTACACCCAACTCATTTCTGCACTACACTCTTATAGCGCGATTATTCCACTTTCAACATCCTATGGAATCCTGGGGTTTGCCCACTACTGGCCCCTCCCGAAACTGCAAACCCCAGGATTCCATAGGATGTTGAAAGTGGAATAATCGCGCTATAAGAGTGTAGTCCGGAAATGGCTTCAGTGTCAACTAGAGAAGACCCACTGAATCATCAGAAACTAGATAAGTTAATCTCATTTAAGTTCTACTGCTTTAATGGCTCTACTCTAGCTGGGACTAACTACTGGATTTGAGCTATACATTCAGACATTCGGAAGATGGCATGGTGTGCCCTGGAAAATGTGCCTATATGGAAAATGGTCTATATGACTACCTGCAGCTCTTGATGCTGTCCCAGTAATTTTCCACGTACCGTTTCAACCTGTCTGTTCTTGTCATTTGCAATTATGTGCTAAAATCCACCAGAGACACATAGAAATCCTTTCCTTGCTAACTAGAGCCACGCATGGGTACCTACTATAGATATAGATGACCAGTTACCAAGCACACACACCTGAAGTGTGTCTTGTTTCAGGCCACCAGCATGCTAATAACACTTAGCTCTACTTCTCCTTTCCACTGAATTCCAAGGAAAGTATTTCCATTGAATTCCACAGCAGGCATCAGTAATGGATTGGATGGGGGTGAATGAATTGAAGCTCAGTCCTAACAAGACAGAGGTGCACTTGGTCAGTCAAGAGGCAAATCCGGGAATAGGCATTCAGCCTTTGCCAGATGGGGTTACACTCCTCATGAAAATAAAGGTTCACAGCTTGAGTGTACTCCTGGACTCAGCCTTGAACCTGGAGGCCCAGTTTTCTGTGGTATCCAGGAGTGCCTTTGCACTCTTAAACAGGAACACCTTATCCATTAGGTACTTTAAGCACAGTGCCTAAGGCCTGTGAAAATGTTACGGCCTAAGAAAACATCCCTAGTGGTACAGTGAGGTAAGGCAGGTACTTGAATACAACAGTGCCTAGGACCTATAAAAACTTTAACTTAAAACTAGAGTGCCAGCTGTGCCAGTTTCTGGAGACATCTGACCTGGCCACAGTGACATGTGCTTTTGGGTTACTGTAAACATGCTCTATGTGCAGCGGCCTTTGAAGAGTGTTTGTAAAACTGATACAAAGAGTTGTAGCCAGAGTGTTAACTGACACAAAGTACTGGGACTACAAAGCTTCCCTGTTGCAACAGCTCCACTGGCTGCCAGTTTGTGTCTGGGCATAATTCAAAGTGCTGTTCATGACCCATAAAGCCTTATTGGTTTGGACCCAGGCTATCTGACAAACCCTGTCTGCCTGTATGAGCTTGCCCAGACATTGAAAACTTCATGAGAGGCCCTTCTGTTATGACCCTTTGCACACCCCAAAATTCAATATAATATTAATTGGCTTCATAAGATACACATGATTAGGGCTTGATATAAAGGTGACCTTTTGCACTGACCAGATAGCTGGGCTGGAAGACAACCTGGCAGGCACGTATGCCAGAGATCCCCCTCCAAAGCATGGTCAGGTCACAACCAGGAAATCAAGCAGAGAATGCCAAGGACAAAATATCTCTGCCAACCATGTCAAGCAGTATATCACGCAATGGGAAGATTCCTATCAAATCAATAGTTGCATCAGTCACCTTGTCCTCTCACCTACACTGCCTTTCCATTTTCCCGAGTCATATCCTCAAATACAGGGCTATCACACAACCATCAGTGTCTAAAACACCCACTGTTAAGCCCATCAGCCCATTCCAAACTGTACTGGCAGTTTGCGAAACTCCATTGTTTGAGCAGCCATAGAGACATTTACATTCATTCCCTGGAGGCAGATTTTAGGAATGAAAAGCCCCAATGTTGGGCAAATCAGTGCAGTACCCTGCCTGCAGGGACCCACTCTGTCGCTCTGATCCTTGACTGGTACTGTCCTTGGTTGTGAACCCAAGCCATTCCACTTCTTCGTGCTTCACTCTAGAACAGTAATTATCACTCAGTCCCTGGAATCTCCACTATCTGCTTTCCTCCCTTTCTCTTCAGCTAATCTTGTGTGATTCAGCTAGCCTTGTGTGTATGAGTGATGATATTCATTTGTGTAAACATCCCCCAATAAACATATTATTAGTCTGATATTATTGAGTCTTCTAGCTATTTAGAACATGCTGCACCATGGCAGATATCAACCAGTTATTAAAACATTGTCAACTTCGTTCCAGCTTTTCCCTGGATATTTTTTCATGAAGCCAATGATGTGAGAAGTTGATAGATGGAAAATTCCATGTATTTTAACAATTACCTTCTTTCTGTGAAACTAAGCAGCTTAGCTCCTAATTCCGTCAGGTGGAAAACCTCTGTGAAGCTTTTAACATGTTCTCCTTGCTGGTACATGCTAAACAGTGAGTGGGAGCAATGGCAGTTATAACAGGCACAAAAAGCATGAGCCTCCCTCTCTCTTTCAATGAAACTGGAAGCTCTCCCAGCAGATGGTAGCTAATACACTTAACTGACTTCTCCTTAGGTCTGAAAAGTACAGGTGCTATTTAACCCAAATCCCATTGATCGATCAGCCAACACATTTTCAGAAGAGAAAATAATTATGCTCCTATGAAACGACACAAGCCAATGTAGTGTGGTGGTTTGAGCACTGGATTATGACTCTGGAGACCAGGATTCAATTCCCTGCTTGGCCATGAAAACCTACTGGGTGACCTCGGGCACATCACACGCTCTCCTCCCCAGAAAACCTCCATGATAATGTCACCAGAAATTATTGGAAGGCACACAACTACAACATGAAAAGACCTTCTTTCAGGAAACAAAGACAAGAGCCATTTATAGCCCCTACCATGTATTATACAAATGTAGGGCATTCACAAAAAGAAGTGAAGAGTCATGCTCCCACTGAGTACCCACACATTGCATGTGGCCTCATGGGCCAAAGGCAACAGGGACATGATAATATTAATTTTTAAATCAATATGAATCCTTTATTAAATGCCTGTTGATTTCATGTCTTCTGCTATACTATTATGTCTTATGTCATTTATATAACATGCACAATGGTGGCAGGACTCAGCTTCAATCTAGTTGCTGCTCCCAAGCAGAGCACATGCATTGAATCATGGTAACCTAATAAGTCAGTGATTAATAAATTCCACAGCTTCAGTACCTCTACTCTGGATGAGACTAGCAGTTGGATTGGCAATCAAACCTGTTTATCTTTAGTAGGGATGGGCCAATCGAATCCTTGGATCCCCAAATCCTCGGCAATGATTCGTGATTCATGAGTCCAAATCCCTGCACCAAAATAGGCAAACCAAATCTTTTGAATCCATCAACCAAACAGTTTGTTGGAGACCGGGATGCCTGAAAACCTGGAAGACTGGGATGCACAAGGGGAGATAGCAAGTAGGTGAGTTTTTCCTGTGGAGTAATAATGGCCTTTGCTAACAATTTCAGAAATTACATCTGGGGTTATATTCTAATATATTTAAACTGAACATTTAATATTTAAGTTTAGCCCTATTTTCTGTGCTGAAAATTAATGGCATGTATAAATGCTAGAATCAGTGGGTCTGACACCTATCAGAAGTAGTGGGGCAGAGGGCAAGGTCACACAATCTCATCCAGTGATTGCCACACGTAGGCCAGTGTACCTCCTTCCACAAGACAGTGCCTGGTTGTAAACCTATAGCTAGAATAGGATGAGAAGTGAAATGTCTGTCATGGTTTCTCATGAGCCCCATGACAAACCACACGTTGCAGAAAGGAAAAATTATTTTTAAATTAATTAATCCACATTTTCCTGCCAGTGTAGAAAGGGCCTTCATGTCATTTTCAATCTAGGGAGATCCTGAGGCAGAACTATGACAATTGTCCTGGCCAGATTTCTTCAGAGGGAGGTTTGCCTTTGCCCAGGCTTTTGCTAAGGCTGAAAGAGTGTGTCTTGACCAGGATTATCCTTCTTTCTCTTGCTTTTTAAACCCTTTTTTAAAAAAAGGATTCAAAAGATTCAAGATTCGTGGATTCCCAGAACCTTCCAGGGATCCGGATCCGGATTTAGATTCGGAAAATTCTGGATTCGTCCCATCCTTAATCTTTAGCAACTCCATGATGGCTCATGGTACTCTTTATAAGCTTTGCAAAAACCCAAATGTCTATTGGTTCTGTTTCAAATAGAAAAGGTAACCTAAATCCAACTGCTCTTCCCAACTAGAGTGAATGCACTGAATCATGAGAACTTGATAAATCTAATAAATCTAATCTGGAACTGTTTTTTTCTCCTTTCCTGTCCTCCTTTTTGTTACCTTTACACTAGAAGACATTCTCTAATTGTAACTGGTCTATTAAGTAAAAAGATGCCAGAAAAAATGAGTGGCTTGTTATGGACTGTGTAGCTGACAAGAGAGGAACACCACTTAAAATGTCCAGGTGTGTTTTGACAGTGATGGGAATAACAGATATTCACCACACTGGGTTTCACTCTTTCTAATGTGTGATGCAGTGGTGTCAGCACTGGATTATGACTCTAGAGACCGGGGTTCAAATTCTCCCCTGACCATAGAAACCCACTGGGTGACTTTGAGCAAGTCATACTCTCTCAGCCTAAGATGAAGGCAAAGGCAAATCCGCTGTGAACAAATTTTGCCAAGAAAACCCCCTGATAGGTTTGCCTTGCAGTAACCATAAGTCAAAAGCAATTTGAAGACAAAAAACACAAAAGTCCTTTTTTGATACCTGGCCTGAGGACACTTCAGTTCGTTTGGCTAACCACAATTAAACTAGATTAATTGTTCTTTATTCAGTCTCCTTAAACAGAAGGGAAAGAATAATCCCCTTACTTTACCTTCATTAGGAATTGTCCCTTTAGCTAGGATTTTTAACTGAATTTCCAACCAAATAAATACGTGTAGTGTGTATGTGAGTGTAGCTGATTGACAAGCTGTAAGCAACCATGATTGATGTGTAATGAATCATGCATAATGACATTGCCAGGGACTGTTTCTAGGCCTCAGGATTGGAGCTGGAAATTGATGGAAAAATTCTAGCATTCTCTCTTTGCGTGTCTACCTTTGTCTCTCTAAGTAATCAGACCATATGACCTGGGAAAGTTCTTAGGGTCATAGGTCATACAAAGACTCCTGGCTTCTTAATTTCTATCATTCCACTTCCAGTTCCTACTCCACTTCCTCTCCTCTCCCCCAGCCATACTTCACTTTCTCCATCAACCAGACGGTAAGTTTAAAATGAAGCTTTTTCTTTTACCTAATTTTTTCATCAGCTAGTTAGGATGCAGACTGTCCATGCATATGTAAATATAAAAGCCGTTAGTAAGCTTTTTCTGAATTTGTAACCTCAAAATGCATGCCTTGTTTATTTTGAGCCAGTTTGAGTTCAGAGAAGCAACATCAGATTTCTGCATGATTATCTACTGCTTTACTAAAATAAAGCTGATCCCTAACAGTTTTAGCTTTCCTATTCTTCCCACCCTGGAAGCTCTAATTCCCATCCAAAATCTCCCAGCTGGGATGATCCTGACCTACCAGTCCTGGTCACGCATGTCACCAACAATTAATGTAATTAGTTAATTTCATAATATTTGCTAAAATCATAGAATCTTATGAGTTGGAAGAGACTGCAAGGGCCATCTGGTCAAATCCACTGCCATGCAGGAATACACAGCTAAAGCAATCCTGAAAAATTCCCATCCAACTACTATTTAAAGACCTCCAAATATGTGGAGTCAAACCGTCCATGGCAATCTCTTCCACTGTCTAACAGTTCTTGAAGGTTCTTCCTAATGTTTAGGTGGAATCTTTTTGCTCATCATATGATCCATCAGTTTGCATTCTATTCTTTGGAGCTACAGAAGACAATCTGGCTCCATCCCCTCAGATGTTTAAAGACTGCCATCACATCATTTCTCGTCTTCTCTTCTCCAACATGTCCTGCTCCCTAAGTTGTCCCTCATAAGACTGGGCTTCCAGAACTTTGATCATCTTGGTTCCTCCTCTCTGGACATGTTCCAACTTATCAATATCCTTCTTGACCTGTGATTGATATAAATGAATTATATCATCAAATTATGGTCATTTTTTTTTTAAATAATGCTAAGGTGTTACCTTTAATACTAACATTTTCCCAAACTCCAGGTGGAAGACTCTGTACAGCAAAAAGAGGTTTTATAGCTACAGAAATGTAGACAGTTGCCTTATTCCAAGTCATACTATTAACTTTAATATTGTCTGCACTAACTGGCAGTAGCTCTCCTGTGTTTATACCAGAGCAATTCCCAGCACTACCTGGAGATGCCATAGATTTAACTTGGGATCTTCTGCATGCAAAACATGCATTCTACCACTGAGCCATAGCAGTATAGCTGCTATGGCAGTAAAATTAGTGCTGCCAACAGCACAGAATGGTGTAGGGAGCTGCATTTGCACACACTTTTGGCAAGACAAACAAACCTCTGAAAAAGATCTCTCAAATGCATTAGAGTCATAATAAAATATACATGTACATAATTTTAAAATGTTTTAACCTTTAAATCTATTTAACCTGTTACATCGTTTAATATATTTCTAAATTATTCTTACTGTTTTAAATTTTAAACTGTTTTAAACTGCTTAAATTAATTTTAATTGCATGCTACTGTGAGATCCTCTGATATAGGATGGGATTAAAATATTTTCATAAGCAAATAACTCACCATGCTTGCTTTCAAGTTCTCCTTCTTTAGGAAGAAAAAATGAAACTTTCTGGGCATCTGATGCACAGTCAATGGCCCTTTTCACATGTGGGGGGGGAAACGGTGTAGAGCGACCTCTCACGGAGGTCGTCTACACCATAGAGTGGACTGGTGTGGACTACTTTTCGTAGCTTCACACCAGAATCCACTCAGGAGCGGCCGGAACTAGCCGGGCTGCGTGTTTTTTAAAAACCTCTTTTTAGAGGTTTTTAAAAAGCACGGAGCGCGCAGCCCCGTGCCGCTCCGTCGCCCGGCTCCAAAGTGGATCTGCAGGCGCGTGCAAGTGCGTGCCTGTAGATCTGCTGGGGGCGGGCTTCCAGTTGACGAGCTTCTCCGGTTGGTGGAGAGCCTCCGCCAACCGGAAGCTGCCATCTGCGACGCCAGAGGAGTGTGGGGCAGCGAGCTCGCACTGCTCCACGCGACGACAGACTTACCCGGCTGGAGGTAAGCTCCGTTTTGGGGCGTTTTCGCCCGTTTCCCCCCTTGACATGTGAAAAGGGCCAATATCATATTTGTGGCTTTGTAGGTTTTTCCTGGAAACATGGAAGTCCCAGTTTCCAATCTTAGATGCAAGAAAAATGAACAACCTTGAAGATTTCAACACACTGCTTAAAAAAATACATTCAAATATATAACAGCAAGTCTTTCCAGCACTTGTCTTCAGGGCCAAACAGCTTTTGTCTGTTCTGTTCTAGGGCAATCATCTCTTAAGGCAATGCAACAACAAAAGTGGTTGCCAGTTTTTTAAGCAAATGCAAGATGCTGGAATTCTAAATCCTTTAGAATTTCACATAGTCAGAATTCTGACTTCAGGCTCTTCTGCCACTGTGATGTGACTTTTATTTGGATTTCTATCTTTTTCATTTATCAAAAGGTTTGTTTTGAAATGCATATCTCCAACCATAATGATGGCCTCTGAGAAAAACCCTTGGCACTCTGCTTGCTTTAGGATTTAAATTTTAAATAATCCCCATTTCAGCACTTTGCAAGGATAAGTGCAGAGCAAGTTCATGGAAACAGCTCACATTCATAAAACAAAACAAAGCCATTCCTTGGCACTCTGACTCTGCATTCTGAAAAGCTTTTCAGCTTGCATTTTAGAGAGTGACCTGAAAAGTTTAACATGAAGATCTATGAATGGAAGTGATTATACTTACCCTCCTTTTCTGCTACATCTCTTCCGGATATATGTGATGAACCTGTACTATCAACAACTACTCATCTGACTTCATGATTCATCTCCTGATTTTAAAACACTGGATGTAAGATGTTATTCTGAAAAGAGTTTAGGAGAAAAGAACATATGTCATTCCCACCTGTGTGTGTGTTGCATTTTCATAGCAGAACCGTTAAAGCAGGTGCAGGCCCCATGTTTCACTATGGCCATTTCCGCTCTGGGCTGTTATAGCGCTATGATTGTGCTTTCAACATCCTATGGAATCCTGGGGTTTGCAGTTTCGAGAGGGGCTGGCCGGACCCTCCCGAAACTGCAAACCCCAGGATTCCATAGGATGTTGCAAGCGCAATCATAGTGCTATAACAGCCTCGTGCAGAAATGGCCTATGTATTTAGGAAACCCTCACTCTGATCCACCAACAATAAAACACATTCCTGGTACAAAGAAATATGGCTCAGGTCCAGGCTATAATATAAGCCTGTTAGCCATCTTCAGTAGAGACCTTTCTTTTTGTACCACTACCTAGCTCTTTATAGACGTTGCCTCAGTTTCTCTCTGAAGGGACAGAAGAAGATGAGCTTGCATTTTGGAAGGTCAGAGTTGATGGTGTGGCTACACTGTCAGGGGGGATGTTTGTGTTGGGCTGTGTACTTTCTCTGAGCACATGGCCTAAGGGTGCAGGGCTTTTGCTGAGCATTCACTTGGCTGGGGGTGAGCTTGTGGCCACTAGCTCTCTACAGTACAGGTCTCTGGAGTTCAGCGAGCAGGAAGAAGAAACAGGAGGGACTTTGTACAGTCAATCTGCAGGGGAGTTTGATGGAGAACCTGAAGATCTGTGCTGCTGCCTATATAGGACAACAAACATGGATGGTAATGGAGTTGTTGCAGTTACCTGTAACATTTGTATCATATTTGTTTTCTTGACAGAGGATGGTGGGGGGTGCTAAACCTGGTACAATCTAGTTGCCCTCTTGGAAAGGAAAGTGCAGCAGCTTGAGGCCTGTGTATTTCCATTACAACTTTTGTTTTGTTTGTTTGAGTTATAGAGCAGACTGTCCTGGAAGAGCAAGACACAAAGATGCCTCTAGGGATGCGGATAATTCTCAAACACAGGAGACAGTTACTTGCTAGAATGTGACACACAGAAGCAGAACTATCCAGAACCTCTTACTCTGGAAGAAAGATGGCATATAAATGAAATAAGTAACCACCATGGTGGAAGTTTGGAGCTACTATGCAATCAATTCCAAGCTCATCAGCAGTTATGAAAAGGGACAACAATCTCACTCCTCAGAAGGCATGGAGATGACCTTGGAGAGTTTAAGGATAGAAAAGCTCTTGGCAATTCCCAGAGGAAGAACAGACATGTGACAATGCTAGTGTTGGAAAACCAGATGGTGCGCAAGGAGCAGAACCAGGTATCCAAGTCCAGGTGAGAAGGTCAGAATGCTGCAATAGAGGTGTGCCACCTGACAGATTCCCTTATCTAGCTACAGAGGAAAAGATTCCACAACCCTCTGATTGGCAAAAGATCAAGGGATTACCTAATTCAGATTCTGAGAAGTGGGTTCAAGCTGCTACTGAGGAGATGCAATATTTATATAAAAATAAAACATGGACTTTGTCAGAATTGCCAAAAGAAAAAAGGGTTTGAGATGGATTTTTACCACAAAACAGGATACAGAAGGGGAGATTCACAGGTATAAAGCAAGACTTGTGGCTAACAGCTACAGTCAAAAGTTTGGTAAAGACTACAATGAGATTTTTGCTCCAATAGTCACACACACCACAGTCAGAACTCTCTTGGCTGTTGCGGCCTCTAAGAAAATGCATGTTCAACATCTGGTTGTTAAAATGGCTTTTCTTTATGGGCAACTTCAAGAAGACCTGTACACAGAACAGCCTCCAGGATTCAAAGTTCCTGGGAAAGAGTATCTTGTGTGCAAATTGAACAAGAACATATATGGCTTGAAACAGACTGCCAGGGTGTGGAGTGAGAAACTGAACCAGCTTCTCATCAAAGAGGGGTTTACTCCAGGCGCTGTTGACAAATATGTGTACGCAAGGTTCAGAAATAATTAAATGGATTTATATTAAATGTTATGCTGATGATCTGATCCTGTGCAGTCAAGACAAAGCAGATGGTGAAGAGAGAGTCCACAATCTCAAGAAAGAGATAGATATCAAGAATCTGGGAGACATCTCACACTAGACTACAAATAGAAAGAGGCAGTGATGGAAGTTTTTTCTTTATCAAAAACAGAAGATAATGGATCTTCTGGGCTGCCTTAGTCTAAAGGATGCCAAAATTGTGCCAACTCCAATGGAAGTAGGTTTCCTAAAGGACACTGAGAAATGTTCAACCTTTGGGAAATAGAGACAAGTACAGGACTGCAGTTGGAAAACTCCTATACCTAGCTAATTTCACCAAACCTGATATTGCAAATGCTGTCGGAATCTTATGTAGAAAGGTTAATTCTCCTACTGAAAGGGGTTTCATTGCAGTGAAGAAAGTTGCCAGATACTTGAAAGCAACTGCAGATTACAAACAGATGCTTCCAGCCCGTGACCAATCACAGTTGGTTCCCTACACAGATGCTGATTGGGCTGTAGATCTGGCAGACAGGAAATCAACCAGTGGAAACCTGGGCCTTTTTCGCATGGCATTTCTTAAGCAAAAGGGCCCCTTGAGCATCGCGTAAATGTGAAGAGCAGTCTGCATGACGCACTCACATTTACGCAACGCTCAAGGGCCGGACACAGAGCACACATGGATTTTTGCATTTTCGGCTTCAAGCTGAAAATGCTCTGCACTCACGTGTCAGTCCGGTGCCCCACGTGCACTTACCTGGCTTGCGGTGCCTCGGGAGCCGGGCTGGTCGCACTTCCTGGTCAGTGCAGACTGGGAAAGGTCCCAGGCTGCACTGCAAAAGAAAGAGGTGGGGCAGTTGCGCTAGAGGAAGGAGCTCCGGAGGCTGAGCAGCAGGGAAGCAGCAGGGCAGCGGGAGCATTCCTCCCAAGCCTTCGTGCGCGAGCTGAGCAGCCCAGCACCAGTAAAAGGTAAGGTGCGGAAAGGGTCCTGAACTTTTATGGTGGAGGAACCATAGGTTGAGCAAGTAACAAGCAATCCACAATTGCAGATTCTTCCACTGGCACTGAGTGTGTTTCAGCGAAGGTAGTGGGTAATGAAATAAAATGGCTGCACAACTTATTTCTGGTCTTTGGGATAACAGAGTCCAAACCAACTGTTTGATGCAAGATAACCAAAACTGCATCAAGATTTCTGAGAGTGAGAATCCACTCATGAAGAATATTGACATTGTTTTCCGTAAGGTGCAAGAAATGTGCTGTGATGAACTTGTTCAGCTAGAATACTGCAATACAGAAATGATGATTGCTGATGTCTTCACAAAGCCTCTGCCAAGAGATCACTTCCTGACACTACGCGAAGGGATGAGAATCTTTGATGTGGGTCCAAGAAAATGAGAAAAGGACTGTTGGAAAATTTGGGCATTCTCCCCCACCCCCGGCACTGTCCTGTTCTAGGGCAAGTGGGGCTCAGGTAGTATATAGTTTCATTGTTCTTTGCATGACAGAGCCTTCTCCTTTAAACTCTCACCACTTGTTCCTGTGTAATTTAAATGCATGGCTATTAATACCTTTGGTATCCAGGTAACCAGATCATGTGACCCAGAACAGTTCCTAGGGTCAGCAGCCTTATAAAAGACCCCACTTCTCAGGCCTCTTCCTTCTTCTTCACCATTTTTGCTTCTTCTTCCTTCTCTCTGATCATGCTTCACATCTCCACCAAGAAGATGGTCAGTCAAGAATGAAGCTACTGTCTTATCTATCCATTAGCTAATTAGGATCCAAGCTCCCCAATATATATGAAATTGTGAAATCCATTAGTACATTTTCTAAGTTTATATCATGAAACTGCCTGCTTTGTTTTGTTGTTTTAGTCAGTTTCAGTTTAGGGAAGCAACACGGAGAATGGGGCATGTTTTTTCTGATACTCTGCTAAAACAAGGCTGATTCCTAACAGTTTTAGCTTTCATAGAATTTCCCCAAATTGTACTAACACCCTGGGAAACTGTAACTCCCAACAGCTAGGTGAAACAGAAACAGTGATATGGGCCTGATAAGATGTCTGAGACATATGCTGTCTACCAGGGGTAAAGATCCATGAGAGTGAACCAAGCCACCCACAAAACCTCACCTTGCTCCTGCCAGCTCAAGTTAAAACCAAAGTAAGTATGATCTGTGACCTCCTTACGGATGAAGAGGCTGACTTGGCATGCTTCACCAAAACATGGCTGGGAAATGATAGTGACCTGACATTGGCTCAGGATCTCCCAACAGGGAACCATGTTAGTAAGCAGGTGAGGGAAGTGAGGAACAGAGGTAGAGTAGCTGAGATGTATAAAGAACATCTTACCTGACCAGAGATGTGAAACGCATTGAGTGTGCATACCTCAGTCTGATGACCAGAGATATACTGGGGATTCTGTTGGTGGACAAGCTACCCCACTGCCTATCAGACTCCTTGGTCAAGCTTGCAGAACTGGTCTTGGAGTTTTGGATTTTTAGACTTAATTTTTCATCTGCTGATTGTTTTGATCCAATATTTTATTGCCTTCATTGTTCATATTTGTATTTTTAGTATTATAATTTCTTGTCTGTGTCTTTTTTTTATTTTATGTAAAAGGTGCCCTGAAAATTTCTGTTGAAGGGTGGCATAGACATTTCAATAAGAAAAAAAAAAATCATATGCCTTAAGACACCTTTTCAAATTCTTCAGATAGTGGCTCCTTACAGGAGAAATGTCATCCTCTGCACACATACATGCATGTAGCCACACACCCACACACCTTTGGGTCCTATTCTTCTTGGGCATATAAAAGATTTTCAAGAAACTAAGAGCCAAGAATGAGAATATTGATGATGGCATATGTGTTTCAATGACATTTACTTTAGGAAGACCTATGGGTGTTTATCTGCAAGGTGAGATGTATCAGCAGCCCTACTTGGGGTGAGAAATATTGCCCAGAGAATTACAGCCATAACAGCAGGTGGCTCATTAAGCTGGCACATTATCTGTACAACATGAAGTTGTTGTCAGGTTCTTTATGGTAAGCAGAAGCCAAGGACAGCTGTGTTATTATTGTAGAGAAATTTGAGGTAATCTAATCAGTGGTGGAAATAATGAGGAGTCAGGAATCCAAGGTCTAGCTGGTAAGAATGGCTTACTGAAACATTTTAACTGAAGTACAAATAAGAGGGGTTTAATGAAAACTATCAAAGCAACATAAGTGAAATGTCTGCCTGTACTATACCAGCTGGAAAAGTGGTAGTAGGATATTAAGGAGAAAAGACCATTTTCTCCTATCAGTAATCACTAAATTGCTCAAATTCCACTGCAGAAGAGATTTTATTAGGAACAGAAGGAAGTTTAGGATTTAATAAACTCTACCCCCCATGGTGGGTGTGAGCAGGTAGTGGGAGGTCACCAATAATTGCCTTGTTTTGTGGAGTCTCAAGAAATGAAGAACTTGCTGGTAAAAGTGATGTATACATACTAAAGTGGTCACTTCCAAAATACCCAAAGCCCATTCTTCTCTTGTAGTTTCTTACTACCCATGCCTCCCCCACATACTTGTGATATACGGAGGGTAAACCATTTTAAGCCCCCTTTTTTTCTTTTCTGAAGAAAATTTAGTGCCCATCTTGATGAACGTTTTAAATAAATAACACAGCCTGTGCTTTAGTGTGGCTTCTATCGTAAATCTGACTTCTGTTTCTAAATGTATAGCTAAAGCATTTATGAAGCAAGCCCTGGAAAAGGAAACAGTATTAATTGCTTCCCTTGCTTCTTCCTAAAAGCATACCTCTCAACTGTCCCAATTTGGCAGGGAGAATCTCAATTTGTCCTCTGTCATCCCACTTTTTCAGCTGTCCTCCTCCTACTTTTCTCCTTTGTCCTCAGCTTACTTCAACTGCTGCCAAAGTATAAAAGTAGTTCAAAATGTAAAGGTAGCTCGCCCTCAATTAAGGAGAGTGGAGACAGGGGACAGAATCTTGCTGTTCCCAGTAGGTGAAGGCAAAAGCAAACTACCGGAGCCACTCTTAGCTTAAGAACTTTTGCCCGCTTGCCCACAGTCCTACATTGCTTGGTCACATGTGTCTAGTTTTCAAATGTGAAAAATGGATGGCATGCAAATATCTTAGTTCTTTTTATAATGTAAACAAGGAAACTGCCTCACTGTCCTAAAGATGGATACAACAGATGGATACAGCTGGTTTTAGTCACAAAGTCATGTGAATTATTCTCTTAAATCAGGAATGCACCCCTAATCTGTCCCATGGAGGTTCTCTACCAGACCTTCCTTCCTGTTCAAGGCCCACTCCCTTTTCCAGCCTACCAGGGACTCAAGAGAGAATTTCCTGAACTCTGCTATTATAACAGTGGGGATACTACATTGTGTGTCAGTTGCTATCCCAATCAGAACGGTGAGCAGTGAAAAAAGAAAATATGGGTATCATACGGACCTTGAAGGAACTGTTCCCCCTAAATGCTAGCTGAGTCCTCTCTGAGTCCATGGTTGAAGCCATGGGTGTAATATTCACAGAAATCAAAGGAGTGTGTAAGGGAAAACAAGCAGATGAGAGATGCCCCAATCTCATAACCCAATATGAAGTCAGGGCCAACCAGAGATATTTTGCTGCCCAAGGCAAAAGATATCTTTCCCGGACTTACCCTACCCCACCCCATTGATGCTTTTCTCACAGATAACTTTATCTTAAATCTCAACACTCCTCCTTCTAATAACTTGAATGTCTTTCAAGAAAGGCATGCCACATCTCTTCTCCTTTTGCATAATTCTGATGTAATTCTGTTCTCTGTTATTTGCAGTAAGTCCAGAATTCTCTTCTGGCTCCTCTTGGATCACTTCTGAATCAAAATTCTCTTGGTTTGGCTGCTCAGGACCATCCATAATTCTTTGTACAAACTTCAGTATCTCCGCTTCATCTGATTCTTTAATTTCTATCACATCATCTCTAAATTAGTCTGAATCTCTTAGGATCACTTATCATAAGTTCAAATTTCTTACAAATCCCTTGCCAAATCACTGGATTACATTCATTTTCTGGAAGCTGAGTCATTGCCATTAGTCTGTGTAAGCAAAAACAGGCATATATAGGGTTAATTCTTTTGTCTTAACCCATTTTGCTTGCAGAGGACTTTAAAAATCATTAATCTTCCAACTTAAAACAGTTATTTTTCATATTGTAGAATTACTTTATCCTTTTCCACTTGAAATAACTCTTTTAGTTCACATTTGTATTAAATTTTCTGCTTTCAAATGTTATTTTCAAACCATAAAACTGTTATAGTCAGTCACATCAGTACAGAAAGCAGGAAACTCACCCAGACCATTTCCGCACGAGACTGTTTTAGCACTGTGATTCCATTTTCAACATCCTATGGAATCCCGGGGTTTGCAAGCCGCAGGATTCCATAGGATGTTGAAAGTGGAATCATAATGCTATAACAGTCTTGTGCGGAAATGGCCCAAGGTATTAAATGACATTAGTAAATTGCTGAATCATAGGCCCTTTCCATAACTCGCCTTTTTGCGGAGCTCGGGGACGGGGATTGCGCGAGCAGCCTCTTCTGAGAGGCTCTCGCGTCCCGGTTCCTTCAGCTCTGCAGCTGCTGCCTGCTCGCGCGAGAGCCCCTCCTCTTCCTTCTGCAGTGCAGCCTGGGATTTTCCCAGGCTGTGCTAGGGCAGGAAGCATAAGCGCCGCGGCTCCTGAGCTCCGCATGCACGGCAGGTGCACGCGGGGCCCCGGAGCAATGCGTGATCGCGCACCATTTTCGGCTCACAGCCAAAAATGAAATAGTGCATGGTCAGCACCTGCCAGCCCCTGGAGCGTCGCGCAACTGCATCGTGTGGACTGCTCCTCACAGTTGCGCAATGCTCCAGGGGCCCTTTCACATGGCAAACACTGTGCGAAAAGGGCCATAGATCTCTTTTGATTATAATTCCAAAAGTTCCAATTATTAAAAAGTAAGAGAGAAAGTGAGATTTTGCAGAGTTAGTGTTCCTTATAGGTTCATATACCATGGCATGAGCTTGATGGCATATCTCTATGGATCCTCTTGACCCCCTCTCCTGCCCTGCACTTTGCTTGCAGTAAACATCTATGATCCCCATGAGCTTAGCAAGATTCCCAGACCAGTTGCCAATCTCCACACTCCCCGCTTCTCTTGGGAGAGAATCACCAGCTGGAACTTGTCTCCAAGCCAGTGACTGTCATCACTACAGCTTTTCCTTTCATGGGAGAGTCTTTCTCAGCAGTGGCAGCTTCAGGTAGTTTCTTCACTCTGTTTAATGGTCCTGAACAAATATACCAACTCCCAAAACTGCTTCCTCTTTCAGCTTTTTCATGCACAGATTCACACATGGTGAAAGAAAAATGCTTTCCCAATTTTATAGGTGAGCTCGTTTCAAAGTCAATTCCAATGACACACGATATTTTTAAAAAGTTCCCCATTAAGCAATGGCCTCTTGTTCTCCCGCAAGAGGAGATCCAAGACAGGAGCTCTTCTACCACTTACAAAACAGAACAAGAGAGTTGTATTCCTGAAACAGTTTGGTTTCTGTTTTCCACAGTAAGATGACAAGAGCTAGGGAAAAGTATATCCAGACAGTGACATGTCTCCTGCTATCCTGGATACATACACAGATCTGAAGATGATTGGAAGATGAGGTTCAAAAAGATAACATCTAATAGAAACTCCTCATTAATGATGTTGCTCCCAGTTACCCCCAATCAGTATCTATCCGTGTTTTACTCACACTTGCTATCATTACCCCAACCTACTCAGAGCAATGCTACAGTCAGTCAGAAATCCTTTTATCAGTCTGGAAGATGTCAGGTTTTCAAGTAGTGGAATACCGTGAGAAATGATCCTTTTTGTATACACACTAGGTGGTTTTAAGTCAGCATGCACTGAAATCTCACCTGCTTATTGCTCTGATAGTTTGACTCCATTCAATCCATGCTCTGATTCAAGCCTAGTTTAACAATTGGACACATGCCTAAGAAGCAACTGTACAAATATACAGCCAGCCCCTCCCGAAACTGCAAACCCCAGGATTCCATAGGATGTTGAAAGTGGAATAATAATGCTATAACAGTCTAGTGCAGAAATGGCCTGAGTTTGAAGTACAAAAGTTGCACTCCATTAACCCTGTGGAGGGGAGAGGGGAGGAGAGGAGAGGAGTAGATGCAGTCTTGCCCTTCCCAGCAAACTACTGCAGCATCTCCTTGTTTGTGTGTCTCCCTCATTAGTAACTTTTTGCCATCTTGACCACACCCTGATGTTGCTTGGCCACATTTGTCCTGGTTTTCATTTTCATGAAATGTTGGAGGGTATGACTTCTCCCTGCATTTGCCATTCCAGCACAGGGTCCTTTGGAGTTCTCTTGCAAGCCAGCACCCTCCTTGCTTAAGTCTTGATGGAGGGTCTTTGATGCAAAGAAGATTCCATTTGCTCCTAGACTACACTAAGCCAAATTCTTAATGGCTGTGTGAAAAAGAGGGCTAGTGTTGGAAAAGCATGACTCTAGAAGTATGTATGCCTAGCTAAAAGTGCCTTTGAAAACCACTGCTTGAGCAGAGGACACATACAGACCACACAGACAGGGTGGAAATAGCTCTGCTTATTAAAATATAAATCTAATACAACCTGCCTCATGTGCAAATGAAACTATCACCAGAGCTTTTGGGATCCAGGCACTTATTTCTACAATTATGTCACATCTCCTTTTAAAACTGAAACTGGAAAGATAGGGAACTAGCTTAGATGTTAGTAGGTGATACAATTTTATCACAGGGTCATACCACTCTAGCTTTAATGTACAGAACAATCTTCATGAAGCATGCCCCCATGTAAAAATCTTGGCTCCCATTAAAACTCATAAACCTAAACAGAGTTGCTCAGAAAGTAGCCATCTGCTTAAAGTAGTCACTCTTGATGTATGACACTGTGTTTGCAAATATACCTCTCTCTTCAGGTATATTGGCTTTCTTGTCACATGTACATGCTTTAAAACATTAATAGCATCCTTCTGTACTCTGTTTTTGACAGATAGCAATTCCAACATGTCAGTGGTCGGGCTGACCCTATCATTACATAGAGTGAGGCCACTACTTTATATATTAGCTTCTGGGAAACAGGGAATGATGGTGATATCTTGGAGGACAAAGGTGCATGTGCTTCCCAAGCCAGTCCTGCAACCCTTAAGTTACCACAGTGCCCCTAAGTGCAATGGAGGAAGGCAGCCAGTGTAAAAATAAAGCACAACTGCCAGTATGGTCAGCTTTTGTACACAGAACAGAGAGAGGAGACCAACAATTCTTTACCTTAGGCAGCAAAATGCCTTAGGCCAACAGCAGTTACTACCTGAGGTTGTTTGGTGGGATGTAGGAGGAAGTGAATCTAGGACCTTTTTGTACACAAAGCATATACTCTCTCGCTGAGCTATGGCACCTACATGCTAAAACAGGGAAAGAGCTCTTTCCTTTTGCACTTCTTCCTCCCAGATGATACAATAAATACAACATTCGTCTGTTCTACTTTCCTGCACAGACATAATCAATCTGCTTGAAAATGTTTGCCACTTTATCCTAGGTGCCGTGGAATTAAAAAACAATCATGTATACAGAAAGAAATTTCATTAGTGGATTAGACCACCCTCATTCTTTCTCATCATGAACCGAGCACCTAGCATTTCTAAACATCAATGATTATGTTATTCATATGGTACACTGAATGTGCTTGGAATTCATTATCCTCTGTTCAGCATTTTTATACATCTGCAATCCATTCATTTCTTAAAGGAAAGATGAAACCAGACTGTAAATTCACTGAACTGTCAGTCTAATCCAACCTTAATTAGCAATTTATAGAGTAAGTGGACTCCGCAGCAGAGATAATAACATGCAAAGCCTGAGTTACGTTATAGGATCTCTGGTTAAAGTGTTTCAGATTATTACTGTATGTAATCTAGCTACTATCAACAAACCTAAAGCATATAGGTTTCACTAATTGCTGTCAAGAGAACAAACTTGCAAAATGACTAGAAAAACCTTCCCCCTTCCTTTGCCACTTATACATTTTGATATTTATGATTTGCAGCCAAGAGTCCCCATGAGCTTTTGGGCTCATGATTAATACTGCACCTTGCTTTATGGAAGTGATGTGTTATTTATGTGTTGCAGGAGGTGGCTGTTTTGATTGCGTGGTTTAGCTGGTTGCTTCTGAGTTTTTGCATTAGAATAGACAGACAAGGCCTACTGCGTACAACACTGATTCCTTTGAGAGCTATATATGGCATATCTCTCATTCTCATATAAGTTGATTGGGTACATTCTGAAAGATATAATCAGACCTTGGAAAACCTACTAGAATCCCAGGCTTACTGGCATCCCTAGTCCTGGGATTGTTAGTCCCCAAGAAAGCGGATCCACTGAATTAACTGCTGAATGGTAAGTCAACAGTTATGTAAATCCCATTGATTTAGGTCAGGAATGAGAATCATGTAGTTCTTCAGATGTGTTTGAATTGAAACTCCCAGCCTTCCTTAGCAGTGGCTATGCTAGCTAAAAGTGCTGGGACCCACAGCTCAACACATCTGGAGGACTGCATGATTCCTTGTTGCATCCTTCCCTCCCCCCACATCCAAAGAAAGGGTTTTCAAAGCTCTGGACATAAATCTGTGAACTAGACAGATCGGTTGATAGAGTAAGCTCAAGACATACGTCCTAACCTTCTCATTTGTATGCCCAGAAAACAAGTGGGTGATCTATTGAGGAGGCAGTCTGAAGCAGTGGACGCAATCCACACTGCTCCAAAGAACAAAATTGGCCATGATGGCAGCTGTACCTCCTTGCCTCTGCTGCTTGCCTGCCCAAGCAACTGATAAAGGAAGCAAGTTGCAGTAGGAGGGACTCCATTATAGGCCATTTCTGCACTGGACTCTTATAGCACTATTATTCCACTTGCAACATCCTATGGACTCCTGGGGTTTGCAGTTTAGGTAAACTGCAAACCCCAGGATTCCATAGGATGTTGAAAGTGGAATAATAGCATTATAACAGGCTAGTGCAGAAATGGCCCCAACCAACAGAAGAGACTTCTAGAGGACTACATTATATTCTCACTTCTCTAAATGCTGTGAGAGTCATGCAAACCATGCAGAAATTCAAAGATTCTAATAAGCTTTAGACTTCTTTCCATAAATTATGTTTATAGGATTTAATACGGACTTTTCTGAAGGTGGATTTAGATTATTGGAGAGACAATAGAAGAAGCTTGTTTCCCTAAAGATTGCAGATATAATAGATACAACATCTGGCCATATTTTTGGACTTGTTTCCTTTTCCTTCTCCTATACCTTAATATTTTGAATTTTTTTTACCATCCAGCATGCAGAAGGTTTCTGGGAAGCTCAGAACATTTGTGACATTTTAGTAATACTAATAATATCACAGAATGCTGAATTTTATTTATACAGATGGATAACATGGGTTTTTTGATTTAAAAAAAAGTGTTAGACTATTAGCCAATTCAGTAGAAAATGTGCAGGTAATGGAGCTACAACTGTAAGAGATTCTCTTCTGTGTTTCACCAGCTTCTGAATACAATCTTCCTTATTTGTGCAACATTTCAAAGCAGCTCACTCAGCTGAATAAGGACATGACATTTATATGCCACTGCACCTTGAACTAAGCATAAAACTACATCACAGATCACTTCTCTCCTTGACCACAAAATTATCTACTTCAAGATAAATAATAATTATTTCTCATCAGCTCAGTCATTTTTTGTATGAATGCATGGTGCAAATAAGAAACCAGGCCCTCTGCATTCTGCAATACATTTTGGGCCATACCAAATGATCTATTCCCATGTCTAGAAGAGAGTTATTTACCTCATTCAGTTCAGCACTCTCCGCCCCAAAACTTTTTGTACTATTTGTACTGCACTGTCAGACATCACACTGCACAATATGTTGTAGGCCACCTCAAATCATGTACCTACCCATTTAGGAGAGTGCCTTCTATGTGATGGCACCAGTAAATCCAGGGTATGTAAATATAAGATCCTTATTTAGTTGAGTGATTTACTTATTTATTTGCAGAATATCAAACATGCTGGATTGGTGTACAATAGGTTAAAACAAACAATAAAACAAATATATTAATAAAACTGTGACTGGATTTAAAAGAAAATGCTTGTCTGAAAAGGAAGATGTACATCAGAGAACAAAAGCAGGGAAGTCCAGGCCCATTCTCAGCTAAAATGGCACACGAGACAATGGGAATAGATACTACTGGCAGACTTCAAGTGGATCTTCATCCCATGTGGAACAGCCAGGAATGCTGGTATGTCCTCAGAAGACATCAATTATTGGGTAAAATGTTAAGAGGAGAAGCCAGGTCCTTATGCATCCTGGTCCTAAGTAGTTTATGTTGTATTCAGCTCTGTTTTGAAGCTTTGTGCAAATAAGAAACCAGGGAACTAAGAAATCCATCATTGTCCTCTGGATTGGTTTTCTGGGTAATCCAAGAGTCCACCATTTTGGCCATACCCAGATTTATCTAGAATTGGCCTTTCAAAAACCTCTTCCATTTCTGATGTAGATTTAATGCATCTTTACAAAGTGGCTCCATGTTTAGCCTTTAGGTAACCAAGTAACTTTGAGATGCACTATGATAGCCATCCATTAACACAGGAGTAGCTAACTTTCAGACCTCCACATAAGAGTTTAACAAGTGTCCATGCTGGCTGGGAGATTCTGGGAGCTGCAATAACATTTCCAAGCTGTCTTCCAGTTGCTTTTGGACCCTAACTCTCTTTACTATGACATGGCCAGAGATGATGGGCTCTGAAGTCCAACACCCTCTGGAAGGCCATAGGCTCCCCACATCTGAATGAGGTGTTTAATTCAGCCTGTAGGAAAACAATTTACTCAAAGGAAGCAAAGCTGAGATGTTTGTTGTTGTCATTGTTGCAGTGGTGGAGCTTGGAGTGCGGGGGGGCAGGAGGGAGGAGGGGCCACAGCGCATGGGGCATGGCCTCAGTGTATGGGGGCGTAGCCATGGCATGCAGGGGCATGGCCACAGTGTGCAGGGGCATGGCTGCAAGCCATGACACCCCAAAAACATTGCAGCCCAGGGTGAACCCCTCCTATCACCCCTCCATGACCGTGTTGTTCTTAACAGCTATCAAGTTGATCTCAACTCACAGCAACCATACAGATGAGAGACTTCCAGGTCCTCCTATCACCAACCACCCTGCTAAGGTCTTGCAGATTCAGGTGTCTTCCTTCACTGAGTCCATACATCAATAGTGTATTCTTCCTCTTTTCCTACTGCCTTCTACCTTACCAGGCATCATTGTCTTTTGTAATGAGTGATGTCTTCTCATGATAGCTAAAAATGCTTAACAGGAAGTAAATTCCACTGAACTCAGCAAGACGTAGGCCCTTTTCGCACAGCATTTCCGATGCAAAAGGGCCCCTTGAGCGTCGTGCACATGTGAGGAGTGGTCCATACGATGCACTCACATTTGCGCGACGCTCAAGGGTCTGACGCAGACCGCGCACACATTTTTTCATTTTTGGCTTGAAGCCGAAAATGCTGTGTGGTCGCACATTGCTCCGGGGCCCCGCGCACACTTACCTTGCGTGCAGAGCCTCGGGAGCCGGGCCTGTCGCACTTCCTGTCTCAGTGCAGCCTGGGAGGTCCCAGGTTGCACTGCGAAAGGAAGAGGCGGGGCTCTCGCATGAGCAGGAAGCTCGTGCAGAGCCGAAGAAGCAGGGATGCAAGAGCCTCTCTCCAGAAGCTGCTCGCGCAAGCCCTGTACCCCAGCACCGCAAAAAGGTAAGGTGCAAAAAGGGTCTTACTTTTGAGGGTAGGACTGTAAATCAGCTTTGCTCCAGAATTTTGATATTCAAATCTTGGTCTTCTTAGGCAAATTGTTCTGTCTTGCTTCCACATCAGTGGGATCTTCTGTCCAGTTTTGCTATTTTAGTCTGCTGCAAAGCTTACTCCCAATAACAGTGGAAACGTTGCTCTTCCCTGTGAGTAAATAATAACCCAATAGAAAAGGCCCTGGCTAATATTTGCTTTTGTAGGCTCTTGCAAGAAACAACTGACATCCTTCCACTGCCTGGGATCCAATTTGCAATTAAAAGGAGTAGATAGGAGCAAAGTGAACAGGAGGATATTTGCATTGTTCCTAAACTGCCTTGATGCATGAATGGTGAAGTCCCCAGACTAATGGTGGCGGCGAGGGAGGGGGTAATTCAGCACCTTTCACATGTCACATAAAATTTCATGGAGGATGATGTCTAGCATTGTTTATCAGACATTAGCTTCACCTTTCATCTTGCTGGGGGCCATCAAACACAAAGTTGGATTAAATTTGGCAGACTGCATTATAGATGGGAAAGTGAGAAATACTGCTGTATCACAATTGATTTTCCCAGAGGCATGAACCAACCCCTAATAGTTTGATACTGACATGACAAACACATTTTTCCAGTGGTAAATTTTCATATTTCATGGAGCCACAGAGTATTGCTATGTATGCGGATGAGTGTTATTTAAATGCTATCTATAATGTTGGTTGCAATCAAACTCATCCAAATAAATGCAGGAAGATATTGATTCAAGTTCATAACAAATGATTGAGAAATCAAAATAGTACCCAATAGGATCTAGATTATTCTGTCATTTAGATCATCTTTGTTATGATAAAAACCAAGATAATCAACTTTCAACCAGAGGTTGGGGAAATGCAAACCAAAACATGAAGTTTGAAGGCAACTGTTGAGTTTAGAGAAACCTACTTCCGGTCCATGTTTAAGTGTAAAACAGCATTTGAAAAAGTTACCCTTTTTACTATAACTCCCAGCACTCCTTAGGAACCATGGCTGGGGAGTTCTAGGAGTTGTAGAGAAACTTTTCCAAGCTCTAGATTCAGTTCATTGACTGTTCTTCAGAGTCTAACATATCAGATTGTTGTGAGATTAAATAATCCTGAACTACTTGGAAAAGTAACAGAATGTATATGTTGCAAAATAGGTCTTAAAAGAGAGATGTAGCAAAATCAGTCACAGGATATAATGCAAAGTGTGACCAAATCAAATTAATAACACTGCAGGGAAAACCTATATAACCATAATCCAAGTATATGTTCCACCTACAGAAGCAGAAAAGGAAGATATTAAAACATTCTGTTCTGCAGTCCAGAAATAAATTGATCACACACCAAGGCCCTTTTCGCACAGCATTTTCCATGCGAAAGGGCGCCTGGAGCATTGCGCGACTATGAGGAGCAATCTGCAAGAAGCACTCACAATTGTGCAACACTCCAGGGGCCGGCAGACGCTGATCGCACACCTTTTCATTTTTGGCTAGTAGCGCACCTTTTCATTTTCAGGCCCTTTCCGCACCTCACCGTCTTCCAGCACTGGGGTGCGGGGATCACACGAGCAGTGTCCAGCGAGGGGCTCTCGTGTCTGGGGTCCTTCTGCTCCACACGAGCTGCCTGCTCACACAAGAGCCCTGCCTCTTCCTTCCGCAGCACAGTCTGGGAGTTTCACAGGCTGTGCTAGGGCAGGAAGCGCAACTGGCGCAGCTCCGGAGGCTCCGCACACCAGGTAAGTGCGTGCGGGGCCCCGGAGCAATGTGTGATCGTGCACCATTTTTGGCTTCTAGCCAAAAATGAAAAGGTACATGATCGGTGCCTGCTGGCCCCTGGAGCGTTGCGCGATTGTGAATGCGTTGTGCAGATCGCTCCTCACAATCGCACGATGCTCCAGGCCGTCTTTCGTATGGCAAATACCGTGCAAAAAGGGCCCCAGGCTGCATTGCAGAAGGAAGAGGTGGGGCTTTCACATGAGCAGGCAGCTCGTGCAGAGCTGAAGCAGCAGGGACGCGAGAGCCTCTCGCCGGAGGCTGCTCACGCAATCTCTACACCCCAGGACCAAAAAAAGGTAAGATGCAGAAAGGGCCCCAAACAAGACTTATTAATTATATGTGATTGGAATGCAAAAGAAACAGAATAGAATCAAAGATTTCAGGAAAATTTGACATAGGATCAAGAAATGAAGCAGGAGAGTGACAGAGTGAATCAGCAAGGCCAACAGTTTGTTCATCACAAACACATTCTTTAACAACCGAAGAGGCGGCTGTATACATGGACATCACCTGATGGCCAATATAGAAATCAAATAGGCTACATAATTGGAAGCAGAAGACAGAGAAGCTCCATTCTTTCTGCAAAAACAAGATCAGGAGCCAGTTGTGGCACAGACCATGAACTCCTAATAACAAAATTCAGAGTAAAGCTATAGAATAACACTAAACCAATTGTGCCGAAATTCAGACTGAAAACCTCCCCATAGAATTTAAAAATACTGTTAAAAAAAATGCACTGTTAAACTTAATTGACTGCGAGCTGGAAGAACACTGAATTGAAGCCAAGGACATTGTCAGGGAGGAATGCAGAAAGACACTATCCACAGCCAAAAAGAAAGAGAATGTTCTGTGGATGAAAGATGAATTTCTTCAAGCAGTTAAGGACAGATAAGAAGCAAAAGTAAAAAGAGACATAAATAAATCAGAAACTTTTCAATGACATCTGTGAGGGACAAGGAGACCACTATCATAATCAATGCAGAGATTGTTATATTGGGAACTCTAAAGAATTATATTTGTCCCATTTTTGTTTGGAGTGTGGCTTGATAAGAATGGTAATATTGAGCTGGCTTGTCAACAGAGGGGGAGGTTCTTTTAATGTTATCTGTTGTACGTGCAGATTAGTTAGGTCTATATATATATATATATAGGTCTAGGGAATGTTTGTTACCATAGTTGTTTTATGTGAAATGCAATGTTATTTAATGTAACGTATTGTAATGTAATTGCTTCATGTAAGTGTGAAGTTTTTTTAGAAGTCATGTATGATGTGGATATGTGTCATTTATCTTGTGAAATTTTGTGTTTTTCCATATATATGTGTGTGTGTGTGTTTTCCTTTTCTTTTTTTCCCCTCTTTCACCTTATTTTAATAAAAATGTTTTTTTAAAAATGCAGACAAATAGAAGATGGCAACAACAACAACAACAGCAGCAAAAGGAAGAACAAGAGACCTCTTCCACAAGATCTGAGAAATCACAGGAAATTTTAAACCAAGAGTGGGATGCTCTACATTTGGGGGAGAGATTACATGATGAAGGACAAATAAAAAGGCAATGGAAACTGAAGAATTATATAGAAGAAATAAAAGAATTTCATTCATTCAAGGAAGAACCATTTGAAGATAAACTTATAAATTTAAAAAGGGAAGTGGAATCTACACTCAGAGCACTTGGGGCACCAGAAACAGATGGAATACCAATGAAGCTTCTTTAAGCTACAGAGGCAGAATCACCTCTACTTATAACTAAAATCTGTGAACAAATATGGAAGACAAAACAATAGACCCATTCCAGTCCCTAAGAAATTAGACACCAGGGATTGTAGTAACCACATGACCATTTGCATTAATTTAATGTGCAAGCAAAGTGATGTTCAAAATTCTACAAGACTTTTACCACATATGGAGCAAGAAATGCTAGGTGTCTAAGCTGAGTTCAGGAAAGGAAGATGCACTAAGGATCATGTTGCAAATATGCATTGGATAATGGAACACACCAAAGAATTTCAGGGGGGAAAATCAGCCTTTGTGTCCTGCTCTCAATGCCAAGCCAAGATTCAAAGTGCCAAAATCAGAAGCAAGAGGTAATTGGTTGCAATAGTTCAGGGTCAAGAAAGCTGTAAATGAGAACATCATCCAGAGAAGTGCAGTGGCTGACTTGTAAACCAGTCCAAGAGTCACAAATCCAGTACTTACAAAAGCAGAGTCATCAAGAGGTGAACTGAAGTCTGCAATCAATGGTTCAGCTAGAAGACGTTTCCTGCTTATAAAGGCAGCAAGCTCAGCCAATGCCCTGATTCTGGGCAGTATTTGAGAAGTGCGTTTCACAGCTGTGTTCCTCCTGATGTCTTGAAAACAGCCTTTTGCTCCATCTGCAGGGATGGTCTGAGCCAGACACTGGAGCCTCCACCTTTCTTGAGGGGGACTGGAGGACATCTCCTCCAGCTACTCTTCCTGCTCTGAAGCCTGCGGAACTGAAGGAGAACTTGGCTTCCTATTTGGCATCTGCTCTGACCCCCCCCCCCCACTGGTATGCCTCATTCATCTTCTGAGAAAGATAAACTCTCAAGTGGAGGCATGACACTGTGCTTTATATATTATAGTAAAGCTTATGATTGTGTTGTGTTGATCCGTGGTTCCCAACCTTTGGTCCTGCAAATATTGTAAACTTTTGTTCCTAAAATTCCTTTCTGTTGGCCTAATTGGCTGGGGCTTCTGAGAGCTGAAGTTCAAAATGCCATGCTTGGAAGGACAGCTATGAAGGAACTAGACAAGATCCTGTAGTGTAAAATATATCATTGAATACTAAAATTAAGATTGTCCATGACATTCCATTTCCAGTTTCTATATATGACTGTGAAAGCTGGACAATGAAGAAAGCTGACAGGAAGAAAATGAATTCATTTGAAATGTGCTTCTGGAGAAAAGTGCTACAGATACCCTGGACTGCTAAAAAGATGAATGAATGGGTCCTAGAGCAAATCAAGCTTGAAGTCTCCCTAGAAGCCAAGATGATTAAACTGAGACTGTTGTACTTTGGCCATATCATGAGAAGTCTTGGCTCACTAGAAAAGACAATAATGCTTGGTAAGGTAGAAGGCAGTAGGAAAAGAAGAAGACTGCATTACAGATGGATAGACTCAATCAAGGAAGCCACAGCCCTGAGTCTGTAAGACCAGAGCAAGGCTGTTGATGATGGGGTGACTTCGATGTCTTTCATTCATAGGGTCACCATAATCTAAGTCAATGACAGTTAACAAGAAATTCCATCTGAATTGTACACAAATTTACATAATGTGCAAATTATGCTGTCCAGATTTGGGAAACTGAAATATGGTAACCTTGCTTCGCAGATGGAACAGAGACCTTTTCTTTGTGAATTTGATATAGGCAGCATTTCTGTTTGTGCTTTCCTCTTTGTATGCCATGCTTATACATCTGTGAATATATACAGTCCTCCCTCCTCATTTGCAGGTTTGACCTTTGCAAAGTTGATTATTCACAAGGCACGTGCTTGCCTCCCCTCTCCACACTTTCTTCCTCCCATCCCTTGCTTTCCTCACCCCAGGCTTGCCATGCTTGTGTTTAAAATGGACGTTTTTCCCTTTTGGGTGAGCAAAGCCCCTTCCCACTGCTGAAGGCGTGGCCTCTCTGCCATGTGCTTGCACATTCTACTGTGTATTGGCTGCTGATTGGTCAGGTGCTCGTTTCTCAAGATGGCCACTAGAAGTAATTAGAGTTCCAGAACTCTCCTGTCTGAGGAAAAAGTACCGGTAAGCCTTTTAGGTTGTCTTTTTTCTCCCCTATCCCCAACACCAGCACTAGAGGCAAAGGAATGGGAGAGGGGAAGCTGCAGAGAGGGATGAGAGGGGAATTGCAGGGGTTGAGTTATTTGTGGTTTTTCCACTTTCGTGAGGATTCCATGCTCCAAACCCTCACAAATTTGGAGGGTCTACTGTACAACTAATCAAGTATGTAACAGCTAAATAATAGTAATATTCCATATAGTTCTCAACCAGATTCAGTACTACCAGCAGGGCATATTGCTACTCAGAGAAATGGAGACAAGTAAAAATATAATTATTTAGAATAACAAAAAAGATGCTGATGCAATCTGTGTATGTTATTCTCATTAATTTATAATAGTTCAGAACATTTTACATCATAGTATATACTCCATGATTGTGTAATGAAATCTGTTTAACACACTGTCATTGTAAAAGCTTTGGAGAGTAAAGCCTAAATTGGATCACTATCGTGCAAACATTGTTAGGATAGGACAGAAATCCCTCTTGCCAAACATGATTCCACTGCCTTTTTAGATTTTAAATTTTTTTGATATTTTTGGGCAACAGTTTTTTTAGTCAAGCTTAAGTCATTCACTAAATCTCATTCAGCAAGAAGGATCTTTGGAAACTTTTAGTATATTTAATGTCCCTTTTCTGCTTCTTTTAGCATGCAGCTCAGTTTTATTGGAAAGGGATTGGAACAGACATTGAGTGAAAGACAAGAGACGTGAGATACAGTGGCTATTAACAATGTCCAGTGTACAAATGCTTCAGTTTGGCTTCTAGTGAGAATTTAGGACTGATGTGCTCTTTGACCCATTCATTTGTCTTTTCATCACTACGTTTAATTATTTTGATGTCTTCATTATTCACTTTAAAGTTATGTAAATAATCTATGATCATTACTTTCATAGCTGCCAGCTCACTGTTCTAAGACTGCCTGTTAAACTTGATAAATTGCTTATTGTGCTGTATACTGGACAGTAGGATCTACTATATAAAAGTCAAAGTTTGCTGGTGAGTTTGTCTGTTTGTCTACGTCAAGCAGGTGAAGACCTCATATGATTGGCTGTGTCAGGCGAAAAGACCTCAAATGATTGGCCGGCTGTGAAGATTCTATGGAATTCTGGGGTTGGCAATTTAGGAATGGGCCTTTAGAATTCTCACTTAGAGAGCTCTTGGGCCTCAGGCTGGTTGCTATGGAGACGAGGCCTAGCAGCCAGGAAAAGGCCAGAGTATTACCTCAGAAGCTGAACCTCTGTATGTTAATAACTCTGAATACAGATTGGATTGGGGAATATGGAGAAAAGTTACAGGTACTGGACAAGGCAGTTTGGAGAATTAGAGACACAGGATCTCAAATCTGAGTATTTCAGCCAGGTCAAACCCCTAAGGTAAGATAAGGTAATTCTTTCTAACAAGTATTACCTTTAAGAAAATAAAATCCCAGGCAATGCCAGGTAAATACACTAATGCATAAATAACTTATTCCTTATTGTGTTGTGTACTGAGCCATAGTGTACATACAGCAGTAGTGTACAAGTCAATATAGCTGCCTGCATTTTTGGACTCATCCTGGGGGCATGGCTATATAGACTGTCATGATAAGCAACCTGCACTTCAAATTTTCCACTTCACAACTGAGGGCAGGTAACATTGGGCACTTTCCTCAAGAGACAAGGGTCTCTCACATTTCACTGTTACAGCACCTTGATGACATATAAACTGTCACGGCTGCGTCTTGCAGAATTCTGGGTCTTTGTAGTTTGACAAGTCACAAAAACTGTCCAGCAAAGAATTCTAAGTACCTCACAAACCTGCAAAATCCAGGATTCTACAGTATGAAACTACAGCAATTATCAAAACGCTATAACTGAGTAGCAAGAAAAGGACCAAACTATCTACTGCTGATTCCAAGAACAGGCCATGCCCAGGGTAAATCCTCCCTCTGTATTAACTAAGGTTAAATCTCCAGCACCTCCTTTAGCTACACAGAAACAAACATACAACATCTCTCAGTTCTGTTGGTTTGAACAATCATCTTGTATTAGAGCTTAGAAAGTTACTTTTAATAATAATGAATATTATGATATGCTGAATGTATCCACAACAAAAGCAATACTAAGAGAAAATTCTGAGCTCCATATGCCATTATGTTCATTCTCCTGAAAAATAACTTTCCCAGCTCTAGTTAGTCAACCTTTTGTTCCTACAGGATGAGATTTAACCTAGACCAACCATATGTCAGACTGTCAAACCAGCTTACTGACCCTGCAGTCATCTGATGAGGATTGCAAAGTCTGTTTTCCTGGAACACAATGTGACAGGCTTCAAATATACTTTATCTTTTCTTCCCTACAGAGCCATTCTTGGGCACTGTTTCTAAGTGCAGCCATCACCCTTGACTTCTGAGATCACTTGCTATAAATGTACGGAGTTCTTTCTTCCTCTTAGCCATAGCTGGATAGCATTGTCAGATTCATTTTGATGGAGGAGTCTAAAGCAGACAGCAATATGACTGGCTGGTTGCAAAAGCAATTCAGATGTAGCTGACAAGTGCTAAGCTTTCCTGTTTTCTAAAAGAATGTTGATTCTGAGGGAATTCCACTTGAGGATACTTGGCCTTTTGGAGTTACTGAGATTACTACAAATGAAAAAATGGAGAACAAACATGCACGTCAAGACCAGTTGGCCATCAAACCCCCTGCAAATAAACCTATGCAATTCAATGCCTATTAAATTACTTTTTGAATTGTGTTCCCAATGTTTGCTCCTGTGCGTGAGTGTTGTTGCAATTGAGCAGATGGCTCTGGACAGCTAGGTATGCAAAACTTTCAAGTGGGATGTGAATCATCCCTCAGTGGGTGGTCCCAAACTGTTTATTCAGATTACTATGATGATCAGAATTTATTTTTATTTTATTTTCAAAATTCCATTGAGATTTTTTCACATGTGATTCAATAGGCATGTTTTTTTTTGTTCTAGAATGTGTCATGCAAGAGAGTTATTTTTGAAATCAGTGTCACTTTATCTTTTGATTCGCAAATGCCGAAATTACAAAATTGTCACTTGTCTTCCACCAACCGTTTATTTCAAGAGCAAAACAGAAAGGGAGGGAAGAAGGGAAGGAATTTTAATATAGAACTGTTCCTTTTTTAGAGAGTCCCACAACCAGTCAATACATCACTGCAGCCTTCCATAGCTATGGGGATGTTTCCAAATTCTTAGTGCTCTAGGCGAGGAGGAGGAATCTCAGGGAAAGAGTGTGACTTTGACAAGTAAATGTGTATGTGAGTGGGTGGGTTTCCCACTTTGTCAGATTTGATCTAAATGACATAATCTCTGTATTTGTGGTTGATTCTTAATTATCATGTTTACATCACCAGCGCCTGCCCTTTGCAACATTCCAGGGCCCACTTCCTGTGAAATCACAACGGGTCATTGCTAGGTTCCAGGTCAGGGCCTGGAATGCTCCTAATTGTTATTGTCTATACTGATAACAGGAGCCAGCACAGTATAGTGGTTTGAGTGTTGGAGTAGGATACTAGGAGATGAGGGTTTGAATCCCCACTTGGCCATGGAAACCCACTGGCTGACTTTGGGTAAGTAACACTCTCTCAGCCCCAGAGGAAGGCAAGTACAAACCCCATCTGAACAAATTCAGCCAAGAAAAAAACATTATAGATTCACCGTAGTGTCACCATAAGTTAGAAAGGCCTTGAAGGCACACAATAACAACAGCGATACTGATAGCAAGGACTGGTGTATATGAAGAGTGACCGGGGTGGGATGAGACAAGAGGATGTATCTTCAACAAGAGGTGGACTGGCTAGGTATATCTTGTACTCCATTAGTCCTTTGTGGTTGTACATGCCCCACCCACCAGCAGTAATTTGCGCCCATAGCATTTTGTCATATTTTCGCAAGTATCCACAGGCCCCAGAAGTTTGGAGACCCTGGATTAGGCAGTTACAAGGTGACAGGAATTCAGTTTAGACCTCTCTGCAGGTTGGAAAACCCAATCCAATCTACAGTATATCGACAGATTAAACCAGGAGGAGGAGGAGGAGGAGGAGGAGGAGGAGGAGGAGGAGGAAGTAGTGGTTGCGGCAGCAGCTGTCTGGATG
Organism: Cyclura pinguis; assembly: GCA_030412105.1. NCBI lineage: Eukaryota > Metazoa > Chordata > Lepidosauria > Squamata > Iguanidae > Cyclura > Cyclura pinguis. The sequence continues at coordinate 59,691,537 of CM059600.1, read as the reverse complement.
TGACATTTAATATGGAAAATAATTTTATAATGCCAGAATGCCACCATTTGGTTAATTTGAGGAAAAAAAATATTGCAGCTGATTCAACAAAGTTTATGCTCTTTTGCCACATAGTAGTGTCCCCTGCCTGATAAAGCAATTTCCAGTATTTCTTACCAAAAGAAAAAGACACCATAGAAACCATACCTGCTTATCTGAATCAAATTTCTTCCTGCTGCCACCTGGTGGGCTTTGACAAGTACTTTTCCTGCACTTCATTCACTAGTGACTTGCTTCACTCAACACAGTGGGTGGAGTTGCTGTATAAACCAATTTGCTTCTCGGTCACTACTTGTTGACTTAGGCCATTTCTGCACTGCACTGTTATAGTGCTATTATTCCACTTTCAACATCCTATGGAGTCCTGGGGTTTGCAGTTGAGGGAGGAGCATTTAGAATTCTCAGCCAGAGAGCTCTTTGGCCTCAGCAAACTACAAAGCCCAGAATTCCACAGGATGTTGAAAGTGGAATAATAGCACTATAACAGTATAGTGTAGAAACAGCCTTAGAAACCCTATCAGTCGTAACAGGTATGAACAAATGTGGCTGTTGGTGCATGGCTGCCAAGATATGTTTAATGATGCACTTCGGTGAGCATACGTATTTCCAAAAATGTACTGTGACTTATAATAATGCAGGGTAATTGAATATAGTAATGACAGCTTAAATTGCCTGATGGTTGAGAAAGTTCATGGCTGCCAAAGCCATCAGATTTTGCTCACTGCTGAAAACAGCTTCCCACAAATCCCACAAACCAAAAGCAATTCTGAAAATATGAAGAATCTGATTTAGGAACAACTGCACACTTTTTTTCCCCCTGGATAGAAGTGTACTCTTTAAAAAGCTTACTGGCATCTTATGTCTCCCACAGGAATACTGCTGAAAATGGCTTCCCAGTGGAGAATTTTCCTCAGCTGTGGTAGGAAGCCTAAACAGAGCATTCGTCTAGTGGTCCAGTGCCATTGTGTTATGAGTTGACTATCACGTAGGCCATTTCTGCACTAGCCTGTTATAGCGCTATTATTCCACTTTCAACATCCTACGGAATCCTGGCGTTTGCAGTTTAGGGAGCGGCATTTGAGGCCTCAAACGCTGCTCCCTAAACTGCAAATCCCAGGATTCCGTAGGATGTTGAAAGTGGAATAATAGTGCTATAACAGGCCAGTGCGGAAATAGCGGTAGATCAGGCTCTTTGCTGGATGGCCGCTGCTCAAATAGGCCAGGGACATAACAACATAGGATTGGAAGGGATGGAGCACTGCCTGCACTCCCTATAGTTCTTGCCCAGTCTTGCCTCAGACTGCAGAACCAGCCATAGCAAGAGGAACAGCCACTCCTTGTGGGAAGGAGGTTTCACCTGCTTGCTCCCACTTGTTTGCCTGGCTGCAGCTCTAGCATGCTCTAGCATGCTAGCTCTAGCATGCATATTTGTGTGCAGCAGCTCCCTCCACCCTCACCACTGGTTCCTGTAGCCACAGCAAAGCATTACTGGGGCACCCCCACCTCCACCTCTCTACCACCCCTTGAGTGCATAAGCTAGCTACCAGCAAGGGAGCCACTCCTACACACTAATGTTGTCTCCTTCACCCTTCTTTCAGACATCCCAGGAAAAAATCACACACATACACACACAGGGAGAAGCTGCGGAGCAAACAGAGGCCATCACTTCTTCTAGCCCCTGTGAGTCCCAGGAAATATACTGCAGCAGGCAGAATGAATATGCTTGTTCCAAGTAGAGCTTGAATCACTACTTTTTTGTGCTAAATTAATTAAAAACACTTCAAAAAGTACAGCAGGATATTTAAAAAATATACAGCATTCTTCGTTAAAAGCTCATTCTTTAGCAACCAATCATTTGCCAAATCCTGCCCGAATAAAAAGGCACATCATAATAGCATCCAAAAAGCCCCAGTTTAAGAAGGTCTACACTATGATAAAAAAATAATTTGGCACATTCTGGCCTTCATTTTAAAGACTACTTCACTCTCCATTAAATGATCTTCCATATTATATTATTCTTTCAGTAGAGATTAAGGAGTCTACAGATGAAGGCATAGTAATGGTGACCGACTGTTCTTGACCTACAACGACCAGTAGCTCCAATCAGCTTAGTTACTGGCGAAGGATTATAAGAGTTAATGTAAAAAAAATCTGCAGGAGTACATGATAGGTGGCTTTGGGAAGAGAAGTAGAGGTCTTTTCTGTAACTCTTTCCCTGCATGAGTTTTGCAGCATCCAAACCCACAAGCCTACTTTTGGTGAGAAAAAAAATCACCTTACATTATTTATCTTGAGATTGGCATAGCACATATAGGAAAGGAAAGGTGAGCACTTTATTGAAGGTCCCCAAACGCCAAACACAAAACTATAGCTCAGGTAATGATAGGTTATGAAGTTCATATTGGCAAAGGAAGTAGACTGAAAGCCTCCAAATATTGTCTTCTGCTCCTGCAGCATAGAATGTTTATAGGTGCCTGAGATGGAGATTGGGCTTCATTAAAACAGGAATAACAGAGTCATAAGGCCTTTCCACACTACACTATTATAGTGCTATTATTCCACTTTCAACATCCTATGGAGTCCTGGGGTTTGCAGTTTAAGGAGGGGCATTTAGGATTCTCAGCCAGAGAGCTCTTTGGCCTCAATAAATGACAAACCCCAGAATTCCACAGGCTGTTGAAAGTGGAATAATAGCACTATAACAATGTAGTGCGGAAAGGCCCATAGAATCATTAAGTCTGAAGGGAGCATATGGGTCACCTACCCCAACTCCTGTCACATAGGAAGAGATGACCATCAAACCTCTGTTTCAAGATCTCTTAAGAAGGAGAATCCACCATGCTTGAAAGCATTATATGCTACTGTTGAACAGATCTTACTGTCAGGAAGTTCCTCCTAATATTTAAGTGGAATCTCTTTTCTTATATTTTCTTATACAAGAAATTCTTGGACCAAAAGATTTTGAAACTGAATTGAGATTAAATGGATAGAGGAAACAGATGTGGTGCTTGTGATCAGTCAGCTAGACCTTTGTATGTGTTCTGCATGTATACATTGCTAAACCCCTTGGCTGCTACTAGACTGTAGTAAGACATCAGTTTTTCAACAGAACTTCCACTGATGTCACAAACACTTCAATATTCATGATACCATATGGTACAGAAGTGGTTTTGCAATATACTAATCACAATGGCAGAATAAATGACAAATTTCAAGAGGGGACCAGTTGGAGTATGTAACACCACTGTAGTCCAACTATAGAAACTCCAGCTGCATTTCCAGATTGTCACTGTAGCACAGGGGATGGAATAATGTAGCTCTCCAGATGCTGTTGGACTGCAAATCCAAGCAGCTCTAGGCAGCATAGCCAGTGGTGAGAAATGCTGGGAGTTGCACACCAACAACATCTGGAGAGCCACGTGGTGCCCACCGCAATCTAGTGGAAGGATGGTAAATATCTTGCAGGGGTCAGAATGCTATTTCAGAAGTTCTTGGAAGTTATCTTGTCTAGATTGATGGAGGTAATGGTACCACTCTATTCTGCTTTGGTTAGGTCTTTGGAATACTGTGCACCTCAATTCAAGAAGGATGTCGAAAAGCTGGAGCTTGTCCAGAGGAGAGTGACCAAAATGATAAAGGGTCTGGAAGCCATGCCCTATGAGGAGCGGTCTAGGGAGCTGGGGATGTTTAGTCTGCAGAAGAGAAGGTTAAGAGGGGACATGACAGTCATGTGTAAATATTTGAGGGGATGTCATGTCGAGGAGGGAGCGGGCTTGTTTTCTGCTGCTCCAGACAAGGAGCAATGGATTCAAGCTGCAGGAAAAGAGATTTCATCTAAACCTCAGGAAGAACTTCCTGATGGTCAGGGCTGTGCGGCAGTGGAATATGCTGCCTTGGAGTGTGGTGGAGTCTCCTTCTTTGGAGGTTTTTAAGCAGAGGCTCGATGGACATCTGTTGGGAATGCTTTGATGTGTGCTCCTGCATAGCAGGGGGTTCGACTCGATGGCCCCTGTGGTCTCTTCCAATTCTATGATTCTATAATTCTATCTTCCAATGGTAGTCAGGGCCAAACACAAAATGATGGGAAATTAAAGTAATTTCTGCGAGTAACTAGGCCATAGGAGGGCATTTCAATCTTTTAGAATGGAAAGAACCTATATGAAAGCTGAGAAACCACCAAATGTGGGGAAGGGGGTGTGACTATCTGAGGAACTCAGAGAGGCTGGATTCAGGCCCAGAGCCTGAGGTTCCACACCCCAGTCTAGCCCACAGAAATTCCATCTTCGTTTTAAGAAAAAAAAGATATTTTCTGCAACTTATATCAATCTAGATGTATAAAGGGCAATTCTCTCAAGCCATTCTCCCTCCTTGTATTATGTTCCAGAAGCTCATACCTTCCACTTTCCCTGCCCAGAGGGTGAGTTTTTTGTGACTAATTTATTAGATATTATTTATTACATTTGTACTCTGTCTTCCTCAAAGACCTGAAGCACCCTGTATTACCTTCTTCTGTTTTCTCCTCACAATAACCTTTTAAGACAGAATAATAATAATTTTAAAATTGTAATGAATTTTTATTTGTTACCCACCTCTCCCCAAGGATCGAGATAGGGTACAACACAAATTAAAATACAATTAAAAACATATCACAGGTTAAAATATACTAAAAATACAAGATAACATACATGAAGACCAGAATGGATTTCTACCGAAGAGAACAATGCGAGATAACATCAGGACAGTATTAGATATAATCAAATACTATGAAAGACATAATGAAAAGAAATTAGCTATGGTGTTTGTCGACGCGGAAGAGGCTTTTGATATGGTTAATTGGGCATTTATGAAGACGGTTATTAAACAGGCACAAGCAGGAGAAAAATGCATTTCTTGGATTGAAGCAATTTATAGTCAGCAAATGGCGAGACTGATTATTAATGGAGAGAGAACAAAACAGATTGAACTTCATAGAGGAACAAGATAGGGCTGTCCGTTGTCGCCTTTGTTATTTATAATGACACTGGAAATTCTTAATAATATGATACGGGAAGAAATTACAATAAGAGGAGTCCAGATAGAGAAATATCAGTATAAGCTTAAAGCATTTGCAGACGATCTGGTTTTGTTTCTAGAGGATCCTCTCAGCAGTATACAAGGATTGATGAATACTATTCAGGAGTATGGAGATTACTCAGGATTTAAGATAAACAAGGATAAGACAGTGTTCATAACAAAAAACATGAGAGAGAAAGAAGATATGGAGTTCAAACAGATAATGGGATTTAATAAAGGACAGAAAGCAAAATACTTGGGAGTTTGGATTTCCAAGAGAAACAATGAGCTTTTTCAAAATAACTATGAGAAAAAATGGAAAGAGATATCTAAAGACTTAGAGAAATGGACTCAAATGCGATTATCTATGCTGGGAAGAATGTCTGTTATAAAAATGAATGTACTACCAAAGATGAATTATCTTTTTCAAAATATTCCTATAATCACAAATGCTAAGCCTTTCATACAATGGAAGAGAGATATAACTAATTTCACATGGCAAGGCAAAAAACCAAGAATAAAATGGAAAGCCTTGACTGACATACCAAGAAGAGGAGGCTTCGGATTACCGGACTTACAAGTATACTTTAAGGCTGTGGCATTCACTTGGATAAAGGACTGGATGGATTTACAAAATACGAGAATGCTGGCTTTAGAGGGAGCAGATTTAAGGATGGGGTGGCATGCCTACATGTTCTATGGAAAAGTGACAATTGATAAAGATTTTATGCATCACTTTGTAAGGAAATCATTATATAAAATATGGAGTGATTATAAGAATAAGAACATTAGGCAGCTACCCACTTGGGTCTCCCCTCAAGAAGCTTTTTTTGGAAGACAGTCAGATACAGAAAAATGGTTGCAGTATGAAGATATATTGGAGAAAACAAATATGAACACAAATACAAATGTTTTTAAGATGAAATCAAGAGAGAAATTGGAAATTGAAGGTATAAAGTTAAGCTGGTTTCCCTACAAACAATTTTCAGAAAGATTTCAGATGGACGTGAAAACTCAAGGAATAGAACAAAAAGAACAAGAGAATCTGTTGAAGCTTTTACGAGAAAATCCACCTCATTTACTTTCACATTTATATCAAGAGATATTACAACAACAATGTGAGGAGGAGACAATTAAAATAGCAATGATACAATGGGCACAGAACATTGGACATCCAATTCAGTTGGAATGGTGGGAACCAAGCTGGCAACGAACAAAGAGGTTCACGGTAGCTCAGAACCTTAAAGAAAACTACTATAAGTTATTTCATAGATGGTACATGACACCCAAAAAATTAAAGATAATTTATAAGACGGGTACAGGTCAATGTTGGAAGTGTCAAAAGACTGCAGGCACACTATTTCACATGTGGTGGACATGTTCTAAAGCAAAAATGTATTGGAATGAAATTCATAAGATAATATGTGGTGTATTGCAGGTTCAAATTGATAAGACTCCTGAAATGTACTTGTTAAATATGACACATATGTTAGAGGGAACTGCGGTAAAGAAATATTGGAGAATAATACTGTATATGGTCTCGACTGCCCATATTGAATTTGCAAGGCTTTGGAAAAGTGATATAATACCAACGACAGAACAATGGTGGGCAACTTTTATTGAAAATAGAAATGCAGATATTGTTTCACAGAGATTAAAAGGGAAATCAGATGATGATATCTATAAAGAATGGCAGATGATTTCGGAAGCGAGAGGGGTCTTGACAGGGAATAATACATAATTCATGGTATTAAAGGTTCCTACAAGATAAAATTCAGAGAAATATCATGGAACAAGTAAAGTTGAGTAGAAAAACAGGAACTAACGAATTAAGTAGATAATACTAACAATTTATTGTGATGCATTGATAACAGTTCAATGGAATGATAAAGGTTGTAATCCAGAGAGGAAGGAAGACAGGTGTAATACGACAATTAAGAATACAATGATAATTGTTTGTTTTATATATTGGAACTTTAATAAAATTACTTTAAAAAAATACTAAAAATACATAAAGCCATTTAAAATACAAATATATCACAATTAAAAATACATCATAATTAAAAATAAACTGGATAGGACTGCCAGAAGAGATAGGTCTTTAGTACATTTTTTAATTCAGACAGCACATTTTTCTGTCAAATCTCTTCCGGCAGGTCATTCCACAATTTATGGCTGGCCAACGAGAAGGTCCTCTGGGTGACCGTTGCCAGTCTAGTCCTGCCTGATTTAAGTAAATAGCCCCTAAAGAACTTGACTGTACAGGAAAGATTGTGTGAGAGGAGGTGATCCTGTAGGTAACTTGGACCCAAACCATGTAGAACTTTAAAGGTAGTAAACAACACTTTGTACCTTGTCCAGAAACTAATTGGCAGCCGGTGGAGTGATTTTAATATCAGTGTGATATGCTCACTGTTCACTGTACCTGTAACCAATCTGGCTGCCATATTTTGGACCAGCTGGAGTTTCACAACTTGATACAAATGTATCCCAAAGTACAGCACATTGCAGAAATCCAGCCTTGAGGTTACCAGCATGTGCACTATCATCTTTAGCTTGTCCAATTCTTGGAAGGGGCACAGTTGGCATTGTCAAGAAAAGGATTGGACCAAACCTGTAGAAAATACTTTGTGGTGTGGGTCGTTAACTGCACCTGTGGAGAGCCATGTGACTTCAGCTGAGTCACACTGATGAGCAACCAGGAGAGAAGGTTGCATCAGGTGTGGGGAGAATGGAAAGGCTGGCAGGATTGCATCAGCTAGTGTGAGTATAAATATAGCTCAGAGCTAGCCAGCAAGTTGCACATGTTGCCTGAAACATGTCTCCGGAGGCTCTGCCGGAAAGAGCAACCTAGATATGCTGGATCACCATCTGGACTTTGTAAATATTGCATATATTTTGTAACAAAGAATAAAGAGCCTCCATATTGGAAGATTACAAGCTGAGTGGGTGAGTGTTACTGGCTTAGTGCATATGCTGCTAAAGGTGTTCTCTGCAGTTTGGCACGCTTTGACAGCTGTGCAGAGCTATCTCTGCTTATCTATGTAGAGTTTTTCTTGGCTAGCTTTATTTTTCCCCTCGTTCTCGGGACAGGCATATCAGCCAAAGCTGATAATAAGCACTCCTGACCATTGCATCTATCTGAGCTGACATTTGGAGAGAGGGATCCAGGAGCACATCCAATCTGCGAACATAGTCTTTCAGGGGGAGTGTGACCCCATCCAGATCTGGTTGACACACCTCCAATCTCAGATTAGGACCCTTAATAGTAGGCACCTGTATCTTGTCTGGATTCAGTTTCAATTGGTTTTTCTTCATCCATCCCATTACCTCCTCCAAGCATTCATTCAGAGGAGACATATTTCCCTTAGCTAAGACTGTAAGAGGACTTCTGCTGCATCAGACCATCTTGCTCGACTTCTCAAAGTAGCAAAGTAGATGGTTCTGGAAAATCCATCAGCAGGGTTTGAAGGCAATAGGTCTTCTCTACATTGCTCCACAGTAGCAGTCACGTAAGGACGGGGGTGGGTGGGTGATGGAGGAGGTTCACCCTGAGTGGCAATGTTTTGGGGGTGTCCTGCCTCATAGCCATGCCCCCACGCACTGCGGCCACACCCCCACGCACTGCGGCCACACTCACACACACCATGGCTCCGCCCCATGCACTGTGGCCCCTCCTCCTCCCCCTACGCACTCCAAGCTCTGCTGCTGCCCAGTAGCCAATATTCAGGGCCATAATGCCTCTGACCCATATCTTGGTATAATTCCTTTTTTTTTAAACTCTCCCTCCCACAATCCTCCAGCCAGCCAACTGCTGCTGGCTTCTGACTGAACCTGGAAAGAGGTGTGTGTGTGTGTGTGCGCGCATGCATGCGTGCATGTAAGTCTTCAAGTCACTTGTTGACTTATGGTGACTCCACAAATTTCATAGGGATTTCTTAAGCAAGCAACAGTCCCAGGTGGTTTGGGCCATTCCTTCTTCTTGAAATATAACCTACAGCACTTGGTATTTGTTGGTGGTCTCCCATCCAAATATTAAATAGGGCTGAACCTGCTTAACTTCCAAGATCAGATGGGATCAGTATTTGTGCTGCCTGGAGGTATATGATACCATATATATCTACCATGACTAATAACTACAATAGATTTATCATTTATAAATAAGGACTGAAGGCTGGGAAAAGATACAACTAAAAAGATTGCAATATAAACATTTTGAAAAATCAAATTAGCTATCATGTTTTTAAAAAACTAATAATTTTAAAACAGCATAAAATCATTTAAAATGACATAGCCGTGAAGAATACAACATCCTTCAGGCATTGATCTAATATCTTTTAAAGTATCTAAGCAAGAAGCCATCCCCACAACTTATGGCAGTGAATGCCCTGAATTAATTAAGCATCGTGCGTTCTTTTGTCCTTTCATCAATCAGGTTCATTGGAAGAACTCTGCTGTTATCAGAGAGGCAAGAAAATCACTTTTGATCCACTGTTTCCCCCATCATGCCACAACCTCCATCACATTTCTTTGCCTTACTCACCTCACTCCAACTAAAAAGACCCAAATGTTTTACTCTTTCTTTGTTAGAATGCGAGGGAGTAGCTTGCCTAAGACCACCTGGGGAGTTTTATGGATTTCCTTCTCAGCAGCCCTTGTTCAAAGGTCAGCCTTCTAGTTAAACATGTAATGTTCACTGATGTCTCTCCAGGAAGATGGCTTGATTTCTTTAACAAGTTTGTGCACTGGAATAAAATGGTCCCCTACTGAAGTCCGTATCTCTAAAACATCTGAGTCCTGCACTTTAGTTTCTATACCAGAAATTCTACGTGTCACAACAGTTCTGCCTGACAGTACCTGTAGCATTAGTGTTTTTCTCCCTAGAGTCAACTTGGCTGCGTTTTAAAAGACAAGCTTAATTATCTAAAAGCCCATCAACACACTTAAAAGGATACATGACTTGAAACTGTGCTCTGTTGCTGTACAAATGGGGAATTAGAATTTCAGTGTTCTTGTGTAATTAGATTCTTCTTCTTCACAAGGTTACCTTTTTTTTCCCTGCAGCTTACCTCTGTCCCAGCGGCATCCGGTGACAATGGCGGCACAATGGAGTGCTCCCCTCTGCTCTGGTTGCATCCAGGATCCAGGAAGCGCAATGGCCATGCCTCTTCCTGCAGCAGTACAGCCAGGTGCTGTCCCAGGCTGTGCTGGGGCAGGAAGAGCAGCCATTGCACTTCCAGGACTTCCACAGACAAAGTAAGTGTGGACCCGTAGCAGGAGGGTTGCACAATTGCTGGTCATTGACAGGGAAAACCCGACAATGATTTGTGACGTGATCACACTGCCTTGGGACGGGAGAAGGATGAGGCCAGGACAATGTTGTGCATAAGCCTTGTCCCAGCCCCATCCTTCTCCTATCCCCATGGTGGGTTGGGTGCGTTGCATGGAAAGGGTCTAAATTAAATAATTCCCTTCAAGTATTCTAAAGTTATATGGTTGTTGTAGAAGTTAGAGCACTTACTCATGGGCATGTTCCCTTCAGGAACAACAGCTGATTGGGAGAATTTTAACTCATGCCAGGATAATTTCTTCCCACTGTGGACCCTGGATCTATTGGTGATTGTCAGAGTCCAACTTCCTGCCTGTGCCCCACTGCCAGAAAGGAGGAGGAGGTGAGAATACTTGCTGTGAGGAGGAGGAGGAGGAGGCAGCAAGGAATGTCCAATACAACAACTATTAAGGAAACTGCAGAGCCAAGCCAGGTCGAAGGCCAGTCCAACAGTCTAGAAAGCAGAGGTCTGTCCAGAGGGATCAAGGGAGCCAGAACACAAGGGTCATGAGGCTTGCAAGTAATTTGCTACAAGCAAGGAGCAAACCATGCTGACAGACCTAAATAGCCCACAGAGACAGGTGGTACTTGTCATTGCTTCCTTAATCTAGCCAACACAGCTTCCCTCGAAGCTGCTCATTTCAGCCTCCTTTGTGACTGGGGCTAAGGGGCTCAGGTGACTGTAATTCTTCTAAGTCACTGCTGGTTCTTTCTTCCTCTGGAGCTGGTTGGGGCAACTCTGCCTCCACTTGCCCTTCAACTGCTGGGAATGTTTGCAAGTTGGTTTGGTCAATCACTGGCTCTGTTCCTGGTACAACCAGTTATTCTTCAACCTCAGATCCATCATCTATCACAGTGATGGAGTACAGGCTGCTGATCATAAACTGGCATGATTTCCAAATTAACAGGAGCACAATATAGGTAACACTGGGTCTGTAATCCAACTAGTGGAGTGTCCCTATATCAGAGGTGGGCAATTTTAGAGAGAGCGGGACCATTTCTCAAGCCTGTGGAGGCCACACCTGTGCTCCCAACATAACAGAAAGTGACATCATGTGAGGCCTCATTACCACTCAAAGGGGCGACCGCCAAGGGCTATGAGATGCTGTAAGCTATATTTCAGAGGAAGACAATGGCAAGCCAGCTCTGAGTATTCCTTGCCCAAGAAAACCCTAGGAAATTCATGGGGTTGCCAGAAGTTAATAGGTGGCTTGAAGGCACATACATAAACACACACATGTCTATATGATGTGAGTAGAAAAAGGACCTTCAATAGTTCAGTAAATCCAAAGGAAGAAAGAAGAGATCACAAGAGAATTCTTGTTAGGCAGGACCTGTGAGAGAAAGATGTATGAAAGTAGTGCCAGATCAGGGGCTTCCAGGGGCAAATCTTGAGCAATTTGGATGCTGACAAGACCAACTCTTCAAAAAACACATTTGTTTTTTGTCCAAAATGGTTAGTGGATGGGAAGAGGAGTATCTTCTCAAAATTGGCAGGGGGGGTGAGAGGGAAAAAAGGGGTAGAAATTCTTATTTCCAGAAAAGATAAGCATTATATACTAGTTATAATGGTTGGTGGTAGGTAGATGCGAGCAGTGATGGAGGAGAAGAAAGTCTGAGTTTTGTGACACAGGTGGCATTAAAGCCTGAGCAGCCACTTCTGCCCATTTCCAGTTGGGGCTTCCTGGACCAGCATAACGGTCACTGTAGTGTGTTGGACTTTTGCAAGACCATTGAAACTAAACGCTAAATGTGAGGGAGAGGACCCAGGTTGACAACAGTAGATGCATGTATGCTATTTGGAGCAAGTCAGAGAACAAATCATGAACTGGTGGTGAGTCTTCTACGAGCATCAGTAGCAGGGTAAGGCCTTGGAAAAACTGGATATGTCATGTGTGCTGCATAAGATTTTATAACTTTTGGGAACTTTGTTAACTGGTCCAGTTACTAGGCATATATTACTGACCTCTTAGCTGTGAAAAAATTGTTTTCCCTCTGGGTTTTCATAGCCAAATTACCCAGGTAAGTAGGTTCACCCAATTCTAGGCATGTACCTAATTGCCTCTTGAGCCAGTTTTCCCCATCAGCTGGCCCAGACACAGTTCCAGTTCCCTTCCAAGGTGTACCCCATGGTCTCACATTTTGGGCACAAAATCTCAGGGAAATGGGATGATGCTAACTTGGCTACCTACCTTTGATTCACATTGCAGGTTCTTTTCTTCATTGCAAATCTGAAACTCTTGTTTAGCAATTGTATCCAGATTGCAAGCTTTCCTGGCAGGCAATGTTCAGATCCTTTGAAAGGAAAAATTATCTTCACACTCTTGGCTGCGATAAGGCAGTTTGTTCATTTGCTGTTTATGTTCCACTTACAAGAGGCAGGAAATGGGGATGTTTGCCTGTCTTTATAATACTCAGTGGCACTACGTTATGCATCCCTTGAGATAAGAAGAGGAGGATTTTTCCTCTGGACTCTTTTAACTTCTTTGCTTTGGAAGAGTATCTAGGATTGACTAAATGATAGTAGTAACTCAGGGAGACGAATATATGTGTTTCGTGTGTTTCCAGCTGAGTTGCCCAGAGCACTGTACGTTAACAGAAGCAGAACAGACACTTAAAATAGCATCCACCAAACAAAAATATAACTTGCAGCTCACAGATGAATCCCAAACAAAGAAAACAGATTAACAATTGAAAATGTGAGCTGAATCTAATGTTGGCTCAACCCACAGTAGACCCACTGAAATCAATGGAGTTTAGATTAGTTGTAATTAACATGTTTTATTTATTTCAGTGGGTCTACTCTCGGTAAGACTAATGTTGGATCTGGCTTCCTGTCTGAGTACATTGTTTCATTTGCTACTGCAGTTCTGAGCCTAGAAGACAAACCATGGACAAACCAGTGTTCACTGTGATTCTCTAAACACAAGAAGGAGCTTTGCCTTCTAGTTATAAAAGTCATCTTTGTCTTAGTCAGGCATGAGGAAACATGTATGCAAAGGGGTTCTGCATGCAAACTTCAACCAGGTAAAAATGCCAGTCCAAAGTCAAGGTTCACTCAGAATCTTTTCAAGAGCTAACCTTCCAATGGTCCTGATTTGGCAGGGACAGTCCCAGTTCATCTTCAGTTGTCCCACAGGCTGCATATGCCCTCTCAAGGCTGGGCCATCTTGCAGCTTCCTCCAAGGGTTGTCATACCTCCCCCACAAAAATGAGGGGAGGTGTTTTTCCCCGAAATGACCGAGACAGCCTCCACCCCTAGGAGGCACACATGGCTGTTTCACCATGTTTTTGACATTGGTGATCAGGGCTCACTTTTTAAAAAGCTTCTAGAGGCTTCTTTCACGCTTCTCTTGAGACTAAAAAGTGATTGGGCTTCCTACGCCAGCCTTTTCCAGTCTTGAAAAGAGGCCTGTATGGGTCAAAAGAAAGCCTGTAGAGGACTAAAAATTTAAAAAAATAAAAAGAGAGGGTCAAATGGCCCCAAATGTGGCAAAATAGCCAATAGTGGGCTATTGACTATTTGGGAGCAAAAATTCACGCACACCTGAAAAACTGTGAGATGGGCAACATGAGGGTGACAAGGGGGGTAACTCTTCATAATCCTGCAGAGGGACAATTCAAACGCAAGCCCCAACAACTGCACACCTCTGATATACTCGAGTACTGTCTATTCTGGCTGGCAGCAAGTCTCTAGACTCTTGGACCTCACACAGAGATTTTTTTTCCATTCTCTGATACCTGAGCAAAACATGTCTTCTGCCACTGAGCTCTGATTCCTTCTCTCTTGCATCGTGTCTCTTTTTTTTCTTCAGAGAAAGATATTTAGTAACTTAGGCTAGGAGTGGGGGTTATTTCAGCCAGGGATATTTACCCTCCACAAATGATCAGTTTAAATTGTCTGGGTGACATCACAAGTAGCAAGAGTCATAGGCTTCAGTTAATGCAACTTTTGACTCTCAGTAAGGAAGACTAAAGGTCATTTACACAGATATGTATACCACTCCCTGTTGTGGCACTTCATTGTTAAATGCAAGAAGGATCTTCAGTCTAAAATCTCTCATGGGTTGAATTGTAAGGTTATAGCCACGAAGCCTTCCCAGCTGCTATCAGTACCCCCACTGGCTATGTGCTCCTGATTGGCCTAGGGTGGTCTCTCATGTGGAGAAACTCTATCTGCATCTGTCTGTACATGCAGGGTACTTTATTGTACTTACCGAACATGTGATTGATGGAGGCAGGGTAGCAAGCCAGACTGATGGGGACAGACCCACACACTCTCACTTCAAAACATGGGTGACTCAGGGGTCCACCTGTGATGCCAGTACCTCCATCTGACAGAGGGGAATTAATTAGCTCAAATTTAGGAGACCTGTGAGAAAGGAGGTAACCTAACGAGATCTTTCCACCAGTGTATATGGAGTTATACAGGAAAGAACCAGCCAAAGATTCCAAAATAAGCTAAAATGGGTTTTATTGAAAGAGTCACACATGCATGCAAAAGATCCGAGCGCTCGCTCTCTCTCTCTCTCTCTCTCTCTCTCTCTCTCTCACACACACACACACACACACACACAAGTGCTAACTGAAGGATAAAGGGATGTTAGATGTGGATAGAGGAATTTTAGGGTTTGGGTGATAATTATCAATCCAGAAGGAAGAAAGCAGTGATGTGGCTTAGACTAATGCCTAAGGACAGTACTCTTTCAGGAATGAGAGTGACAGCCTGGCAACCAGCAACAGAAATACTACATCTGACTGCTCAAATCAGAGGATTTATATACCCAAAATCTACCTTGCAAGTATGGATGTGAATGGCTTTCCCAGTCGAGTGGACAGTGGGAGTTACAACACAGACAATGGGGTCCAGATGGAGTTAATGGTCTTAGTGTTTAGGTGACAAAAGGATAATGGCTGTCATAATAGCTCTATATTGTGGAGAGGTTTAGAGAACAATGCAGGGACACATCCAGGTGTGAGGGAACAGGGTTGAAACAACTACTGTTTGGTAGGACCTTCCTTTTTAACCATTGTATGCTCAGAGATGTTCCAATTTCAGCTTAAGCCTATTATCTCCAGAGTGGCTTGGTAATCTGCCTGACAATGACTTTGGCTATGCCTAGAGGGGGTGTTGGCTGACCTACCTTGCAATGATACATTTTCAGTCAGTAATTTTCCTCTATCCAGCTTGACTTTCCAGTCATCTCAGGTTCCATTTTATATCAATGCCAATTAATGTTTGTGCCAATTAAATAATATCTGCCAATCAAACCATATCAATCTGGGGGAGGTGGCGTAACAGATATGAGATCAGTATTTATCTAAATGCTGTTTTGTGGCTAACTGTACAGTGATTCCACTGAAAAACATTTGAACTGAGGTAATGTGAACTGATACAAATCTTCTATCTTTTGTGCTTGAAGTGTCACAACCAGCACCCTCAAAGATCTTATGAGGCACAAAAAGGTGGCATATAAATACACAGAGAGTAAATACATAAAGTGTGATTCATAAATTAAAATCACACATGACACAAGCCATCATTTCATGTTTGAATCATCAGGTGACAAACACAGAGGTGTGAATCAGAGCTCAGAGAGAAATGATTTTTTTGCTATGTTATATTTGATTGTGGAGTGAAATAATATGACAAGAAAGGAATGGATTACAGCACAGGGATTGAGCGCAAAGGAGGGGTCCCCAAAACTCAGGTGAATGTTTTATGCCACACATAAAATATGCCTCCATTTGATTTTAGGGTATCCCTCTTTTTCTCCGCTCTGTTGCATTATCCATCCTATCTGGCAAGATCCCCAAGCTATCTGTTCTTCATGAGGGATGCACTGTGAGGAATGCAGGAAAACTTACCTTCTCAGAATTCTGTTCCTCAGTTTGACACTTAATGATGTCCAGGCCTAAATACCCCAAATGCACCAGATCCCAGTCTTGGAAGCTAAGGATAGTCAGCCCTGATTACTACTTGGATGGGAAATCACCAATGAATACCAAGTGCTGTAGGTTATATTTCAGAGGAAGGAGCTGGCAAAAACACCTCTAAGTACTCCTTGCCTAAGAAAAATCTAGGAAATCCAGGGGGTTGCTCCAGGTCAACAGGTGACTTGGAGGCACATACACATAGACAGTATATCTCCCCTCGGTTTAAAAAAATAGTCAGAGAACAACTATGTAAGCTAATGCTTCCAGGTTCACTTGTCCAGCCCCCCCAAAGAAGAATTCTGCTGCCCATGATATTTTCCTTCAGTTCCCAAATTTCTACCATTGCCAAGAGTGAGACTCTGATAGTTGTAAATACCTAGAACTCTTATATTTGCTGTGTTCACATTCCCTTGGTCACTTTGCCTGCCACTTTTCTTTCCTAAACTCTATTTCTAAATGCTCAACTGATATTTTAGGTTGCTGCAATGCTAGACATTTGGGGACTGAAATAAACTTTCATTTGAGGTGGCAACATTTCTTACGGGGTAATGTTCTAATTTTACCACTACCCACTTCTACCTGTAGCTACACCCCTCCTTATCAGCCAGGTGGGCCTGGAAAGCAAATCTTTTATCATTTGTATATCATCCAAAATTAACCATAAAGGGTGGTCCTTATATTTGGAAGTACAACACAGTTCCTAGACTTCCCTCCCAGCACAGTTTGTATGCTGATTTAGAAGCAAGTCAGCATTTCTGATATCCAGTGCTAATGTGTTTCCAATGAAAACAACACAATGACAGAAATTATAGGTCAAATGAAAACTCAATACCATTGAAAAGTCTGCCATCTTATATATACATGGGGCCAATACAATTATGATGTTTGCTTGGTTAAAAAAAATACACTAATGGATGCAAAATGTTCTTTGAATTCATTGGCGTTGGCAGCTTTACACACTCACATGATTTTTTAAAAACATTTTTGCCCATCCTGACAATCATTCCGTGCTCCAGGCAGTCTTTGCCTGAGCTGTCTGCCTCTATAAGCATCACATTATTCTGGCTTTTTGAACATCAGAGAACTGCAGTTTGCCTCTCAGCATCCAGTAAGGTTTCATCTTGTCCTTATTTATGTGCCATTGTAGAGAGAAGGCACTCCATTCTTCGGGAGGAGGGATGAAGTGGTAAAAACTGCATTGCAAAGGAGGCAGTGTGACAATATAGGATGCATTTTCAGGATCAGTGGGTAGGCTGTAGTGCTAAGTTGACACATGTATATTTACACCACCTTTAGAACAGAAGCGGTACAATTACTGGGGCATCTGAGTGCAGTGATTTCTATACACCAGGGTGGGGGAGCAAGCAAAAGCACAGATGTTTGTGTGAAGATGCACAGAAGCATAAGGAGCAACAGAGCACTGCATCAAAACAATTGTTTGCCACAAGGCCATTTCAGGTTAGAGGAGTAAACTCACTTCACAGGGGTGTACAGGGCTTGATCCAATTCCAAGTGAAGGAAATGGCCAGTCAGTCGCTTTAGACCTGCCCTATCTACGGGAGGGAGGGAGGGAGGGAGAGAGAGAGGGGGAGGAGGAGGAAGAAGAAGAAAGAGTCTAGTGTGTCCTTATCATTTAGTGGTGTGCTTCCCAAAAAAGATCCATGGCAAAAGTAATTAGACACATTGGATAGACATAGTGAAGACCAAAAGAAATGTGGTCCCTGGAACAGTGTGCTGTGGCTGAATACCGATGCAATTGTAAATTTTGAAGCACAGGTGTTCATTGTGATTGTCCCCATTGATATTTCCCCAAGAAGAATCCCAAAATGGAGGGAGCAGTTTTCATCTCTGTCGGGAGCAGATCTTTTATTTTACTGCATTTTATTTATACCCCGCCTTTCTTCTGATAAGGGACTCAAAGTATTAAAAACAAACAATTAATCGGAAGTCTTATTTTACAAAAGTTATTAAAAAAATTAAACAAGCAATTGTATTAAAAAGCACATACTTAAAACAGTTTTTAAAAATATTTGGAAGAAAAAGCAAACCACACCAACTCTAAAACACTCTTCTGCCACATAATTTAAGCGCCGAAGACCTGCTTAAATAAAAAGGTCTTTGCTTGTTGATAGAAAGAAAACAGAGAAAAGGCCAACTGAACTTCTCATGGGAAGGAGCTCCACAACCTAGAAGCAGCCACTGAGAAGACTCTTAACTCATGCCCTCATCAAACATGCCTGTGATGGTCATGGGACTCAGAGAAAGTCCATTTCCACCCTACACTGTTATAGTGCTAATATTCCACTTTTGATATTCTGTGGAATTCTGGGGTTTGTAGTTTACTAAGGCCAAAGAGCTCTCTGGCTGAGAATTCTAAAGGCCACTCCCTAAACTAGAAACCACAGGATTCCATAGGATGTTGAAAGTGGAATAACAGCACTATAACACTGTGGGGCAGAAATGGCCAGTCTTCCCTCAAATATTTTAAAAGGGCATGGCACAAGATTAATTGGTACTGCCACAGCCAAATTGGGATAGACATAAGCAGAGGATATGTGAGATTCTTTTTAAATAGAGTTCCCAGGGACTGAATCTGGGTCTTTTTCCACACAATGCTACAGCTGTTCCATAAGCTAATCTACTTGTTTCCTTGCATGTAAGGTTGCCATGTTACCTGGTTGGCTGGGTTTGACCTGATTATCTAGGCAAGCCATCTGATGCTCATTTCCATTAACTAGCTTGGATTCCAAGCTTTCATTTATTTTTAAAGCAATGTTCTAGCCCTTGTAGGAATCAACCTATGGGACAAAAATCTGCAGACATTATTCCATCCAATTATTTTGTGAGCAACAAACCTGCTATTGACTTTCAGTATGTTTAGCCAATGAGTGAAGTCCCACTCGTCTGGCGGACATGTTCATAGTTTTATAAAAATCCTTTCCCAAATCTCTGAGGAAATATTGCAGTTTTGAAGGAAAGTCTAACTTTTGCCAAAACACCAACAACAAAACCAGAGTCTGTTTTGCAGAAATCCTTCCGAGATTGCACAGAAAACAATGCAGCTGTAGGAATAAGGGAGGAAGGGAATGCAACAAAAGCTAAGTGCCTGTGCAAAATCCAATAAAATCTTCTAGTACCAGAATATAATCATTGGTGCCATGGAGTCTCTTGTTTCTTCCAATTTGCGTATTCATGACTCGACACGGCAATCTACTGTGTATCTTTTACTGAATTTCCAGGAGGAATCAAATTACATTTTATGTATCTCTGGCTGCCAGATATGGGAGGAAAAGAGTCATGCCCCATTATTGCCACCTTCCTTCCACCCCAGCATGCCTTCTCCAGTCACTGCCATCCTTGGTACCATCTCTACTTGCCTTGCTTTATCTCTCTCTTCTCCTGCTCCTCACTTAGCACCAGTGGGGCGCCTTGCCATCTTTCCTCCACCTGCCTGTCTCCTTGTCTGGCTTTTGTTTAAAGCAGCACTGGTTGCTGATTCTGTAGAGGACTGGCAGGCAGGGCCATGGAGTGAGATGTTCTGTCTTTTCCTAGTTGTTTCAAGAAAAGATACTCATTTTGGAAGGACTAAGCCCAATGGGTGACCTTGAGTGTGTCACACATACTCAGCCCCAGAAAATCCCATGATAGGTTCACCTTAGGGTCAGAAACGACTTAAGGACACACAACAACAACAACAGATTCCACATTTATTGGTCTGGGGAGTATAGCATGGGCTGTTTATTCACACATTTTATGTATTCACTCATGTATTTATTAATTTAATGCTTGCACGCATGCGCATACACATGCATCTTTCTCCCAGTATGGGACCCTTTCATGTTCTGATTGGTTACACCTAAGGAATATGGGCATGGGAGATTCAAATATTTACATTTATTGGGAATCCCACTTCCTTTTGTAATGTGAAGTACAGCAGCAAAACAAAACAGCATCTACAGTACAGTTGGGTGACTGTATGGGAAGTTCAGGTTTTCCCCTGCAACATCACCCTCCCCACACATCCTCACAGTGAGAGTGGCCCATTTTAGCCGGTTTCTGGCCAGTTCTAAAGCGCTGGAGACAGCTGGAATTGTGAGGATGGAAAGTGATCAAACTATCTACTTAGTGAGTGTTTTTGATGTTTGGGGGCTTTTTCAGGTGAAAATTGCACAAATCTCTCTCCACACAGACACCCTAAACACAAAAACACACACACACACACACACTTAAAATGAAGGTAAGTGTGCTTTTGAAGAGTGCCAAGGGGCTTTGAGGGCTGCAAAAAGTGGGAATCAAGGGCTGCCATGTGCCCTGTGGACCACATTTCCCCCACATATTATCACTTTTCCGTCCCTTGATCTACAAGATTAGGACACAGAAATGATTGAGTGGAGGTAACATTCGGGAAGGTGGTGCAAGAGGGGAAAAAATTCTGCTACATTGGATTGTCACTTCCTTTGAAATACACAGGCCCATGCATTAAGATGCTTCTCTTTCAGATGGTGCAGTGTATTTAATGGAAATGGAGATGTGTATCAACCACAAGATCCAGTCTGAACCTTGATTCAGCAGTTCCAAAATTGAACTGAGTCAGCTCACACTGTCAGACCATCTGATTTGACCCAGTCTGAAACTCAGTGTTTCTCAAAAACTCAACATTAGACCCTCTTTTTCAGCATTGCAGGCAAATGGATTGGCAGGGGTAGTTGTGCCACGTACCTCTAAAGAGTTTTTTTTTTTAAATCCCAGATCACACACACACACCCTTTCTTGGTAGAAATGGAAGAAAGTTAAGGCATAGCTGCCTCTTCTGAAAGAACTGGGGCTGCCAGATTTCAGATGAAGAGATGTAGCGATTTTATGTGCAAGAGCAGCCATTCCATTTGGAATATATCTTTTATTCTAAAAGAATGCAAATTATCCTTCTCAATTCCCTTTGGATCTTTGTTTTTTAAACTATAGACCTCTTAAAAGTGAACCCAAATGTATAAAATAAAAACTCTTAAGGTTACAGAAAGATGGGTGGAATCCTAACTTTGTGAAAAGAGAGCATCTATATTTGGAGGGGTTCATTTCTTTCATTTTTCTCCCGTCATGTGTTTGGTATGAAAATGAGATGTTACTAAAGTGACCCTTGGCAAGAAGATGGCAAAATGTGGTCTAGCTCTGAGTGACTGTACTGAGAGAGCACTGGGCAAATAAAAGTGAGCAGATGGGATAAGTGGGCAGTGTCTGTGGTTGAAGTTGGCTGGCTGGCTGGGAGGCTGGCAGTATAAGGAGGCAGGTGTTATTAGAGGCAATCAGACACCTGACTATAGTGAGATTGCTGTAGACAGAGTATGAGCTAAGAATTCTGGCTAGAGTATCTGTACCTGACCGCCACTGGCTGGTCAGAAGGAAGCAGAAGCAAAGCCTGTTGATGACTAACATCTCCATAAACCCCCTTTTTGGCCAAGGTGTAGCAGTGGCAGGTTAATGGCAGAGAAAGCCATCCCTATCAGGAGATGATGTTGTCCTGCTGGGTCCAAAGCAGCTTTCTCTTGCAGGTCTCAGCAGCCCTAGACAATATAGTCAATGGTGAAGAATGCTGTAAGTTGCAGCTCAGCAGCATCTGAGTGGCTGCATTATTCTAGCCCTTAACTGGATGCTGGCAAATTGAATCTTGGCTATGGGCAGATGTTGGTGATGGACTGTGATACTTCTCCACATTGTTGGAAAACTGGAATTTAGGCTTTGCCTTCCGTGAAATAGATTGCAATCACTGTGAAATCCATTTGAGGATCCTGTGGATCAGAGCTATGCTATAAACCTGAACTGCAGAAAGTGTCTGAGTAGGAGAGCATAACCAAGCCTCTCCACCACAAGTCTGTTTCAGCATTTGAGAAAAAAACCTCACTAGTCAGTCCTGCTAAGGGTAGAAAAAGAAAGACAGCAAGGGCAAGAGTATCTGTTTCTCTCTCCTCTTTTCTTAACACTTCTCTTTACCCAACAAAGAAGGAGGAGTTAGATTTATCAAGGTCACAATATTTTTCCGCAAAGCTCAGTGATCAGAGAGCCCCCACTGAAACATGTCCTGAGAGTAGAAAGTGAACCTGTCACTCGACACCCACTTCCTTCATTTCTTCCTCATCCGCATATGCTTTCCTTCTACCTTTCTGAATCATAAATCACTAATGAGGCTTCAGCCAGGGTCCAGCCTGGATTCTGGTCTTTCGGATGGAGGTGCATTTCACCCTGAGAAGTAGCAGAAGCACTCCAGAGAGTTTGGCTCAATCTGTGGGCTTCATTTGATCTCAGGACATATTCTTAGCGTTGTTAGGGTACACTGTCCATATTAGCTATTCTGGTTAGGGTATTCTGGGGGTTGCAATCCAGAAAGTATATTTTCCAAGCTCTGAGTCCTGTACAGTACACTATGGGAATTTAAAACTCTATTGTTAATTTGTTTGGACAGACTAGTGGGAACAGCTTATAAATTAATCACAAGATCATTAGTAGCACTGTTTGATTAAGCTAATTAGTTCTTCTTCCCTGCAAATCCCAGCTTTGCAATATATACTGTGCTTCCAGCACACTTTGTTCTTTCCCTCTAGCTGTTGTGATGCCTGCTTTTCCTTACCACTTTGGCAACCTAACCCTGCTTGGTCTTGGACAAATGTCTTATTAATTTGCTACATGTTGTATTAGCTTTTAATTCATCACCAGACCAGTGAAAATTCTGTTTCCATAGCTGTTTTCAGATGTCAGGAAGAGTTTTAAGATAGTTGCTGGGTGAAGCTATGGAACTGAGGAGAAACCTAACTGAGGCTTAAGATACCAAATGACCAAGGGCTCCTTTACACTACACATTTATAGCACTTTGATGCCACTTTAACCTTCATGGCTACACCCTATGGAATACTGGGGTTTGTAGTTTAGTGAGATACTAGATCTCACTCTAACAAACTCAGGATTCAATAGAATGTTTTTATTCATCCATCCATCCATCCATCCATCCATCCATCCATCCATTCATTGACATCTGCTTTTTCCCCAATAGAGGATCCAATACAGCTTACAATATAAGTTAAAACAAAATACCATTAAATCAGTGGATAATACTTGAAAAAACATTAACTTAAAACATTAACTTAAAAAACTGTGTAGTGTGAAAGGTGACCAAACAAGTTGGATGACCAGAGACATCATGTTCTATTTTTGATGAACCGTTTCCTCTTTTTTTGGTAATGTACAAGTGACCATCTAACCTACAGATCGCAGAAGGAGAGCTGCTAAAAAATAATGGTAGCATTAGAGACAGAGGTTTGTGATCCTGCTTCCCTGGGAAAAATGAATAAAAGTTGACTGCAAGATGTCCAAAGCCCAAGCCACAGCTAAAAAATTTAAAAATCATGGTTCAGTTTTTAATCCCTTTCTCCCATTTAACAATTATGTATGTTGTCTTTCTATTCTTCTACCTACAGTCACAGATATATACAAAAGATGATATTGCCTCTGGTAATAATGAACCACACCACTAGGCAAGATTGAGCACATTTCTAGTTCTGATATAAGCGGAGAATCTTTTAGGGGTATTAATGACCTTGAGTATCAAAACTGAGGGAGTGAAACAAATTTATGGGGTTATTCTGCAGCGCCTGCCATTAAAATATAAAACAGTGTCAATAAATCAGGAAAATCACTGAACAGAAATTGAATATTGTGGACAGAGATTAACTGAACTATGCTGGAAGTAAGGGGCTTCTGCATATTGCTTGGAATGACAATGAGAATATAGAGTATGAAAAAGGCCTAAATTGTCCTTGAAATATCATTATTACTTATTTGAAATATATATTCTCCATGTGTGCCATTCCATGGGTGACTTGGGAAAAAAAGACAGCGCTAGACTTAATCCTGAAACATGTCCAAGACATGTCAGACTGATCACTCAGTGGATTAAACAAACCAGAATCGCCACTCTAAAGCCAGTAGGCAAGAATAAGGAGGCAGGGGGTAGGCAGCAATGTATGAGCCCTGACTTCATGAAACGCAATTTAGTAAGCTGAGGATGTTATTTGCAAAGCATCCTTGTGTATGTTAAATTTGGCAGGGAGGCTGTTCTTCATTTTGGTTAGGTTGTAAGGGCAAAGAGACCTTTCCAGAAGGCTCTTAACTAGCAGTATACAATGGCACTTAAAAAGAGAATACACATTTTTTTTAATCCAGATGAATGATGAGGTATTAACTCAAGCCATTTTGTTGCTGTTAATTATAGTAAAGTCAGCTTCAAGTTATGGTGACCATATGAAAGAAGGACTTTCAAGTCACCCACTTATCAACAATCTTGTTCAGGTTTTGCAAATTTAGGGCTGTAATTTCCTTGACTGAGTTAATTCATGTGCAATGAGGTATTCTTCCTTTCCTACTACGTTCCACTTTACCTTACCAAGCTGTAGTATCTTTTCTCATGAGTCATGCCTTTTCATGATATTACCAAAGTATGATAGTTTCAGTTTAGTCATCTTGATTTCTAGGAACCGTTCAAACTTTATTTGCTCTAGGACCCATTTATTTGTCTTTTTGGCAGTCCAGGGAATCCATAGAATTCTCTTCCAGCACCATATTTCAAATTAGTTGATTCTCTTTCTATCAGTTTTCTTCACTGTCCCAGCTTTCACAACCATAATTTAGATATATAATGAAATATTAATTTTCAGATGTGCTGTATGATGTCTAAAAGAGAAGATATGCAGCATTTCTGATATGGTTCATGTATTCAGTAACAGGGCTATAGTTAAGAATGAAGGATGCCCTTATTTCAAATAACATTTCTGCTCATATCAAAGACAACATGTATCTGAAAGAGACTTTTCTCAGTGAGACTAAGTCAAAGGCAGTCCCTTATTCTTCTGATCTTTAACATTTTTTGGTCTTTTTGTATACTTGCTGTCCAGCAGGAACCTGAACTCTCCTTTACAAAGTGACACTGCATTGGGAGTGGATGAAGTTTAGCTCCCTGGACTTGCACTGCAGCTCCCATAATCTTTCATCATTAGGTATGCTGGCTAAGATTAATGGGGGGTACAGTCTGACAACATCTGGGCACACTTCCTGCCTCCTCCTCCTTCTCCTTAGAGACTAGACTAACTCAGAAGGTGGGATGGCAGACTGACACTCTTGGCTAGTGTTCTGCAGTGACAAGAGCTTTCATGGTGAAAGAGCTGATCAGAGGATTCTCTAACTGGTGAAACACACCCTAGATTAAAAGAGGAATGAAAAAAAAAAACAGAATTCATGTTACTCTTGTTTACTCATGAGCAAATGCAGAATAAACAAGGAAGGGCCAAAGGAGTTACGTCTTTGCCCTAATCATGAAATAAAATTCTTAAATAAAACATTGGGATTATATAAGTGAGGAATTCTTCTGATTAAGACGGTTGAAGGAACCTCATCAAGTCATCCTCTTTTTGCAATTAAGAACTGAATAAGTGTGTTTACCCTACAAGACTGGGACTCAAACAAAAGGATTGGAGATTGGGGTGCTTAAAGGGACATAACAAAGGCTTTGAGAGGATGTATTTTTTTTGTAGATGGATTAGATTTTCTTCATGTAAATGAACTGAATTTTAGTAAAGAGTAATTATATTGTGAGAAAGTGAAGACATTTCTTTGAAGCTGAAAAGATTGCCTTACTTGGGTGGTGGCAAGAGTACAGACAGATTGTTAACTGTGTGAATGCTGGACTGAAGAAAAGAAAGAGAGAGAGAGAGAGAGAGAGAGAAAGGCAGGCAGGCAGGCAGGCAGGCAGGCGGGCAGGACTTCCCCAAGATATTTTACAACAATTTCCAAATATGATGAAGAGACTGCAACAAGATTTGTTAGAAGACCGGAGACAAAAGATCATAGGATTTAGGACAGAACTGTTGGGGGTTGTAATGTAAGGGCTAAGAAATGTGAGGCTAATCTGGAAATGATGGTTGATGAAAACTGCATAGACAAACAAATTCAAGTTGATTCAGTGGAGACATTAGTCCATAAAACTCAAGGAAAAGAGAGCCCAAGTAGTAGTGGACTGTAAAACAGGAATTACAGTGCAAGAGCGGTGAGGGGGAGGCTAATCTGGAACTGATGTCTAAGACATCATTACATTGAAAGAAAAACAAATCCATGAAGATTTAATGAAAGGATTAGCTTGTAAGATGCAGGAATAAGTTGAGAGTGAGATGAAAAAGGAAGGTACTCTGTCTCAGGATAATTCTTTAAATCAGAAAATTGGAGGGAGATGGAAATAATAATGTAAAGAAGAGAACCTGAGGAAATGGGGATGAAGTTCACAGTTAGGATGGAGGAAGAAGAAAGCAAAAGTTAAATTAAAAATGAAATGGAAGAAACAACATCTGACTGAAATAAGGTTATGCGATTTGGTTACAGATATAAGACAACAAGGATTGGATGTAGACATGATTTTAAAAAGGACTTTATATGATGAAATTTGATAGAAATATTGGAGTTTTAATATAAAGGTAATTTTAGAGTTACAAGAGAATTTAAAGTAAAATGGATTTAGTCATGCTATATAACATGTAAGAGATGTACAGTCATATTTAGTAAGGATTGATATAAAGTAATTTGGTTAGTAAGTTGTTAATATCAAATGTGAGAAAATGATGCTATGATATTGGACAGAACTCCCAGCCTGGGCAGCTGCAACAGCATATTCCTAATGATTTTGGCCAATGGTTCTTAACCTTTTCTTTACCGTGAAACCCCTTTAAATATCTTTCATTGCCCTGGACTACCAAGATTTAACTCAAGATTTAAAACCCTAAAATGCATATGATATTTATTTAAGTTTGTTCATTAACGCTCTTCTAATCTGGAGAAAAGGGAGAAATAAGGAAATGCACGCACTCCTATTGCAATATTTTTATTGGAACAATTCATGCAAATTTAAAGTAATAATAATAATACCCAAACACCAAACCATGGCCAAATATTGCTTGTTAATTTTAATTATTAATCAATAAGAAGTCTAGTGATACATTTCACTTAATCCACAGTTATCATTCCAACGTCTGTCCTAATACTCACTCACACTGACTGGCTCCAATTCTCTCTTCCTGCAAACATGAATTTCTTCAAGAACATTCTCAACACAGCTACAGAATTCTGGGAAGCAACAGATGTTCCAAGAGCGTGGTGGCACAACATGGACAACACCGCAAATTCTACGCCGTATTCGTGCTACCCTGCATACAGTGGTGGCTGTATACATGGTAGCAAGAAATGTCACGTGCTTTCTCTCAGCCACTCATTCATTTGCATGTTCTCACTGAGTACAGATATAGCAAGTGCTGAGTACACTTTTTGCTG
This sequence comes from Cyclura pinguis, assembly GCA_030412105.1. Lineage (NCBI taxonomy): Eukaryota > Metazoa > Chordata > Lepidosauria > Squamata > Iguanidae > Cyclura > Cyclura pinguis. Next base: position 59,663,825 of record CM059600.1, on the reverse strand, counting down.
TCAAACAATTATTTTCATAACTTTTGAACGGTTTGAGATATTGTAACAGAACTTTGTACAAATGATATCCATGACCAGCAACAGAGCATCCACCTGTCATCTGTCTTTCTTCCTTTCCTTCTTTCTTTCTTCCTTTCTCTCTTTCTTAACTATGAAAGCTCATACCATTTCATCAAGCCTTCACAGACCTCCTATGAGAACATCACACACCCCCAGAAGTCTCCAGGCCACAAGTTAAGAACCATTAATTTAAGCCCCAGCCCAACTCATTATGTTGGGAGGTGGGGCACACATTTTGTGGCTGCATTAGCCACTACATGCTGATTTGCCAGTTCCAAACCCTGCATGCAGTCCGGCTGCAGCAGGTGGCTCCTATGTCACTCAGGTGGTAAATCCACTCCAGGTTTTAGTGAAAAATGTAAAGCTGTTGTCCAATGTGCTGAACTTATTTTGGGAACAGAGTCCAGCACATTGGATAGCTCCTGTGAAATTCAAACTAGATCAAGGCAGGTAATGATACCACTTTATTCCGCTTTGGTTAGACCTCATCTGGAATACTGTATCCAGTTCGGGGCACCTCAGTTCAAGAAGGATATTGACAAGCTGGAGCATGTCCAGAGGAGGGTGACCAAAATGGTGAAGGGTCTGGAAGCCATGCCCTATGAGGAACAGCTTAAGGAGCTGGGTATGTTTAGTCTGCAGAAGAGAAGGTTAAGAGGGTACATGACAGCCATGTTTAAATATTTGAAGGGATGTCATGTTAAGGAAGGAGTGGGCTTGTTTTCTGCTGCTCCAGAGACTAGGACAAGGAACAATGGATTCAAGCTGCAGGAAAGGAGATTCCACCTGAACCTCAGGAAGAATTCCCCGACGGTCAGAGCTGTCCGGCAAAGGAATCTGCTGCCTCGGAATGTGGTTGAGTCTCCTTCTTTGGAGGTTTTTAAGCAGAGGCTGGATGGCCATCTGTTGGGAGTGCTTTGATGTGTGTTCCTGTATAGCAGGGGTTTTCCTAGAAAGGATTAGCCTGAACAAATTGCTAAAACAACTGCATGGTGTTTAAATGTGCATGGGCAATAAACAAACATTTTTGTAAGGCCCAATCGTGACAACCATCATTCATAACACTCTTAACCTTCAGGTGCATTTTATAAAGGTTATTATTTTACTACCTTTGTGAATATTGTTTTAATAGATCAACACAGCTGTCTATCTTTTATCTAATTTGCTCTGTATATTTACATAAACCATCAAGCTGGAACATGTTCCTCTAACAAGCTAGAATGTGTTGGGGTCTAAGATGGTAAAAGGTCTGGAAATCAACCCAGTTGTTGTTGTCTTCACATCCATTCATTCCGTTTTTAGGGTGAGGGTTGTTTGTAGCAATCTCCTGGATCTACAGTAGGGATCTTCCAAAGGGCTTCCTGTCCCTCCATTTCCTATAATTGTAGTGTCAAAGTGCCATTTCATTGATGCACTACAATTCTTAAAAGGGAGTAAGGAGGAAAAGGAGACATTTTTAGCTCCAGAAAATCTCCAGTATATCCCATTTTAGTTTGGGAATAAAATATTGTAGATGGTATTGGGAATTAACAGAAAATAGTCTAGGATAACAGAAAAAAATGTTTGGCTATTTTAACCCCACAACCCCCACCAAAAAAAAAAAAATACAGCAACAAAAAGATTACGATACACAGAAATCAGGCATACAATAGCATGGATGATCCTGACTTTACTGTTTAATGATACCTCTTTGCACCTGAGGACCTTATCCAGTTCTTTCATATCTGCCTTTCCAAGTATACTCCTGCTGTACACAGTGATAAGTGCTGTGTTTCTCTCTTGATAAATGCTTGCCTCCCTCTAAGCAGTGGTTAGCTGATTAGAATTAAATGAGAATTTCCCAGGAGGTAATAACTGCATGCCCTTCTTATAAAAAGAGAGCAGATTCCAGTCCTCAGGGAAATAAAATACCATAGGGCATATACCACTAAAATGCATAGAAAAGCATTCTGAGGAAATAGCTGGCATTTTGAAATTATTGAGTAAGCAACGTCCAAGACATCCTTAAATATTCAAATCAGGTGTCACTGTTAACTGGTGGAGATATGTAATATTTGACAGCTTAGGGTAATGAAATAATAATAATCTTGTATATCTGTGATGAAAACAGATTCAAGGCTTTTGAGCTCTTAATTGTGCGCCACACCACATTAGAGCCAGATGCTCTGACTTTCTTCACATTTCAGAGATATGGAATTCAAAGCAATATGCAAGGCGCTGTAGAAATCAGCTGGTGTAATGAAGCAGCAAATTAGACTGTTCTATCTCTTTATTTAACACATTGTCCAATGAATTTATTAGAGTTCATTACAAAGGTGCAAACTATTTAGTGAGGTTGCAAAATTCATTTATGATTAGAGCCAATGATTTTGGAAATGGGCCTTTGTATTTCAATCAGAAAAGAAAAAATTATTTATTATTAGATTTATGTCTCTTCATTGCTAATGAAACAGTGTTTTTCTTCCTTTATTTCTGTTATTGATCCTGAAGCTTTATAAATGGGAAGCACATTAAGTAAATAGACATTTCTTGCCTGTAAGTATTGCAGTTCTGTGACTACATATCAAGACGTAAAATGTGAATATGATAAATTCCTTTTGAAGCTAATCTGCATAATTCTTTCCTGCTAACAGTAAATGCAAAATTTTCTGGTTATTTTTAAAATCATTTACTATAGAAGTCACACTCTTGAAAATTATAAAACATAAGTTAATATTTTAAAATTGAATTGTATTGATTAATATCCCACCTTTCTCCTGGTACAGAACCCAAGGTGGCTTACAGCAGTGCTATTCAAAATGGTGGTTCCTGGATCAGAACAGTCCCTGAGACATCAGCTGCCATTCCCTGGAGACCTTCCACAACGGGGAAAAAATAAATAACTGCTGGTCCTCCATACCAGATAGCTTAAGAAGCATTGGCTTACAGTACAGATTAAAAGAGAGTATAACTAAAATCAATCACAAAAATGTTTTAAAAACCACAATGCAATACAACCTCATATTACAAACAACACTGAATTAAAAACTGCTTAAAAGCATTAAAAATAATTGATGAAGAAAAGATAAAAAGTACATCACTCCCACGGGGGGAAAAAAAACTCTTATGCACCAACCAGTTAATAAAGCTAGCTAAATAAAATGTTATTTTATTGGCAGCAGGAAAGCAATCACAGAATCACTCAGCTGGACGGAGTCGTATGAGCCGTCACGTCCAACCCCCTGCTCGATGTAGGATCTTCAGCTAGAGCATCCCCAGCAGGTAGCTGTCCAACCTCTTTTTGAAGACATCCAGAGAAAGTGACACCACCACCTCTCCAGGCAAGTTCCTCCTAATGTTCGGTAAAAATCTAATCTCCTGTAACTTAAAATCATCAGGCTGAGGTAGCAAAAAACAAGTCTGCAACCTTCTCTTTGTTGCAGCCCTTGAGGTATGATGATGTTACTCCTCAATTTTCTCTTCACCAAGCTGAACATGCCTAGCTGTTCAACCTCTCCTCATATGTTCTGTTCTCCATACTTATCACCCTCATTGCCCTTCTCTGAACTTATTCAAACTTGTCTATATCCTTCTTAAAATGAGGAACTGACCATAGTGCTGCAGAGGAGGCCTGACCAGAGCAGATCATAGGGGGACTATTACTTTCTTGACTTGGAAACTATGCTTCTATTACTGCAGGCTAAGATAGCATTTGCCTTCTTTGCTGCAGCATTACACTGCCAGCTGATGTTCGATTTATCTTCAACAATAATCCCAAGATCTTTTTCACATGTAGTGCTGCTGAGCCAAGTAAACCCCGTCCTCTACCTGTGCATTTGGTTTTTGTGGCCTAAATGTAGAATTTTGCATTTGTCTCTGTTGAATTTCATTTTCTCAATTTCAGTCCAGTTTTCTAGTTTATCAAGGTCATTTTGAATTCTGTCCCTGTCTTCCAATGTGTTAGCTACTCCTCCAATCTTGGTATCATCTGCAAATCTGATAAGGATTCCCTCTACTCCATCACCTAAATCATTGATAAAAATATTGAAGCGTATCAACCCAGTGCAAAGCCCTGTGACACTCCACTTGAGACCTCCCTCCAATTTGAAGCACATCCACTGATGGCAACTATTTTGAGCATGGTTTTCAAACTAATTATGGATCCATCTGATGGTGTTTCTATAATCTATAACATAACCCCCACAGGAGAGAGTTCCACAGCCTGGGAGCAGCCACTGAAAAGGGTTTCTCTTTTTTCCTCAACAAACATGCAGCAGCAAAACTGAGAGAAAGCCTTCCCTCAAAGAGTTTAAAATCCAGCCAGGTTTCTGTGGGGAAATCTGACAATTGTGTTCCTACATGCACTTTATCATTTCTGGGTTTGAGAATAAAGCTAAAGAATGATTTTTAGGAAAGAAAAAAAAAAGATAATAGGTGGACAAATAGGTACATAGAAATCTATGCATGTATGAATAGATGGAGAGAGGGAGATCCAAGAATGCAGCACTAAACAGCCTAGGACTAGAAAACTTTAATAACTCTTACCACACAAATTTGACTGGACATTTTGCTCAAAGCCTGACACCTTCAGGCAAACACACACACACACACATACTGTATCAGTAATGGGCACAACAGCATTTGACAATGTGTCCCAGGAAGGTTTAGAGTATAAAAGATAGATTTTTGACAACCATCCTCCCAAATGTCTATAGCAACTCTCCCACACTGCTTTGTCATCTAGCTCAATCAAGCTTTCATTAAAAATCAAGGAAACAGTTTTTGCCTACTGAAACTGATTTTTTGTTTAGATGTCACCATATTTTAGGATTATATTGTTTTAAACTGTTGTTCTAGAAAGTCATCCTGAAAGACAGTATATATATAAATGAAGGGTTGATGATTTTCTAGTGAGACAGAAAGGGGAACGTTCAGTTCAGCAGGAGCTATGGAACCAACCAAATAGTTTGCAGACACATAAACCTATTAAGGGTGTGACAAAAACCTAATTCCAAGAGTAGCAATACTGTATGGCCATGTGTAGGGATGCTGTATGGCAAGTATGGGATATGATCAGGACAAAATAAAAAGATGATGGAAGCAATATACTGAAGAATTACATAAAGGAGATAAAAGGATCACAGACTCACTCAGAAGAGAACCTTTGGACAATGAGCCTGTAATTTTAGAAAGTGAAGTAAAACCTGCTCTGAAAACATTCTGAAAGAAATAAATCACCAGAAGCAGATGGTGTATAAATAAAGCTTTAGGGCCAGAATCCATACAAATTCTGATGAAAATCTATCAACAAATGCAGAAAATAAAACACTGACCCACAGACTGGCAACACTCAATATACATTCTCTTGTCCAAAAAAGGGGAAAGCAGAGAATGTAGCAACCATTGGACAATTGCATTAACCTTTCATGCAAGGAAGGTGGCATTCAAGATTTTACAACAAAGGCCTCTCTCTCTCTCTCTCTCTCTCTCTCTATATATATATATATATATATATACATATATATAAAAAAGCCTATATAGAGGGAGAAATGTCTGGTGTCCAAGCTGTATTCAGAAAAAGAAGAGGTACTAGAGATTATGTTAGAGATATATGTTGGCTAATGGCATGCACCAAAGAATTTCAGAAGAAACAATGTGCTTTATAGCAAAGCCTTTAATTGTGTAGATCATGAACATCTTTGGATCACTCAACAAGAAATGACATTTCTAGGCATTTTATTGTCCTGAAGCTCTGGATAAGAGACCACAGTCAGAATAGAATATGGTAAGGTTGCCAGGTTGAACACAGGACAGGGCTCCTGTACCTTTAACATTTGGCCGATCTTCAGTCAGGAAGGTTTATTGTAAAGTTCTGGCACCATTCCTCCCTTGGTCCCCAACCTTACTTTGAGCACGTGACTCACTGGAAAAGATGATAATGTGGGGAAAAGTGGAAAGCCACAGGAAAAAAGAAAGTCCACAATACAGGTGGATTGACTTGAGAGGAAGGTATGATGGTGGTGGTGGTGGTGGTGGTGGTGATGATGATGATTGACTCATTGAAGAAAGCCATGGTCTTGAGTTTGTAAGACTTAAGCATTGCTGCCGATGACCTGGGCTCTTGGAAATCTCTCTTTCAGACAGATGCCATATGTTGAAGACAAGTTAACAGCAAACAGCAACAACAATTGTATTTTCACACAAGTGAGTTTTATTTTGCAGCAGCTTGCACCAGTCTTGATTCTCAAATAGGGTAGGATGAGCAGGAGATGACGCCAGTATGTTGTCCTCATCTTTCTCTGTTTTGTCATTTGTAGTTATCATCACAGAGTAGGTACTGGAAAGGGAGTTCATAGTGCAGAACAATTGGTACCAAATGATAATCTACAAGATGAAACAAATGTGGTGTGTGTGTTCTCATGAAGGAGATGCATTCTGAAATAAAGAGTGCAGCAAATGTATGTTTTGTACCGATAAATTGAACAGACCTGACGGGGCAGTCAGGATAAAGTATATGTTCTTTACACACTCCCAGTCTGCCACTCAGCTCCCCATTGCCACCCCGTGCAAATTATACATAATCATCTGAATGTGTAAAGCATGAACAAAAATCCCTTTAACTGCCTGTTAGGTAACGTTAACATATTTCTCACTTCCGAGAGGGGAGATGTTCTGAAGGTGTCACAACTGGGTTTTGTTTCCTTTGATGAGAGAGCACTGAGGACTTATGGTGTCTTTGCAATACTTGCTTTGTTTACAGAATACAAGCAGAAACTATAAGCTTCTAAAAAGAGACAGTGGATTTCCAGATAGCAACTTGCCATTTTCCCCTCCCTCTAGAGCTGTATGCCCAGCTCCAGATAGAAATTCTCAGCTACCAATCTGTTTGTCTCTCCCACTAAGCCAGAAGTGGCAACCATGCATCACTCCAGATATTGTTGGATAGCAGTTCCCAACATTCCTTCCCATTAACTGTGAGAGCTAGGGCTTCTAGAACTTCCAGTCCCACCACATCTGTAAAGCTACCATGATTCTCCCCTCCCTACTGTAAGTCCTAGCCACTAAGGAAACAACAGCCCCAATGCACTGAAAGACTTCATCCAGCAGACTGCAGGCCAAGGTGCTACACATTGATGCCCCCCTTCATCCACGTATAGAATCATAGAATCATAGAGGTGGAAGAGACCCCAGGGGCCATCGAGTCCAACCCCCTGCTATGCAGGAACACCCATCAAAGCATTCCCAACAGATGGCCATCCAGCCTCTGCTTAAAAACCTCCAAAGAAGGAGACTCCACCACACTCCAAGGCAGCGTATTCCACTGCCGGACAGCCCTGACCATCAAGAAGTGCTTCCTGAGGTTCAAGTGGAATCTCCTTTCCTGCAGCTTGAATCCATTGCTCCTTGTCCTAGTCTCTGGAGCAGCAGAGAACAAATCTGCTCCCTCCTCAATATGACATCCCTTCAAATATTTAAACATGGCTATCATGTCCCCTCTTAACCTTCTCTTCTGCAGACTAAACATACCCAGCTCCCTAAGCCGTTCCTCATAGGGCATGGCTTCCAGACCCTTCATCATTTTGGTCACCCTTCTCTGGACATGTTCCAGCTTTTCGATATCCTTCTTGAATTGAGGTGCCCAGAACTGGACACAGTATTCCAAATGAGGTCTAACCAATGCAGAATAGAGTGTGACCATCACCTCCATCGATCTAGACACCATACTCCTGTTGATGCAACCAAGAATCGCTTTGGCTTTCCTGGCTGCCACATCACACTGCTGACTCATGTTCAGCTTGTGATCTACCAAGACTCCTAGATCCCTTTCACATGTACTGCTATCCAGTCACGCATCCTCCATCCTATACTTGTGCCTTCCATTTTTTCTACCCAAGAGCAGGACCTTACATTTCTCTCTGTTGAAATTCATTTTGTTAGCTTTGGCCCAGCTCTCCAATCTGTCAAGTTCGTTTTGAAATTTGATCCTGCCCTCTGGTTTATTAGCAACCCCTCCCAATTTGGTATCATCTGCAAATTTGATCAGCATGCCCTCCACTCCTTCATCCAAGTCATTGATGAAGATGTTGAACAGCACTGGGCCCAGGACAGAACCCTGTGGCACCCCGCTGGTCACTTCTCTCCAGGATGAAAAGCAGCCATTGGTGAGCAACCTTTGAGTTCAGTTGGTCAACCAATTACCAACCCACCTAACAGTAGCCCTGTCCAGCCTGCATTTTACTAGCTTCTTTGCAAGAATGTCATGGAGAACTTTGTCAGAGGCCTTACTGAGGTCAAGATATGCTACATCTACAGCATTCCCTTCATCTATCAAGCTTGTAACCCTATCATAAAAAGAGATAAGATTAGTCTAGCATGACTTATTTTTGAGAAATCAGTGCTGGCTTTTAGTGATTACAGCATTGCTTTCTAAGTAATTACAAACTGACTTCTCAGTTGCCCCTCCCCTCAGCAGGAGGGTGTCATCTGTTCCAAAGTCAGCTTTATCAGCTAAATGTCTGATGAAGTGGGATAAAGACAATGAACATTTATGCTGAATAAAAAGTGTTAATCTTCAAGGTGCTGCAGGATTCTTCATTGCTTTATTATTAGTTGGCTACCCTCTGGACGTTGTTATCCCCACCAAGCTTTGATAGGTATCTCATTAAAGCACTGGAGAGAGATACCCGACTGCTAGGAGAATATCTTTCAAACCATTAGGTATCATTAATGAAATATCAGTTAAACATCCTCACTTATTATCCAGAAACTCACTTAACAAAGGAATGATCAGCCTGTAGCCATATCAGTGTTATAAAAGATCATAATAGACAGAAAACACAAGTCATGACTAATGATTTGATCATTAATTGTAGTGTGTATAATGGCATTCTATGAATTTAATTATGGAGTTATCAGAATACTATGGTTAAGTAAAATGAAAGTGTTACAGCAACGATTTGCAGTGATTTCTTTTGTATGAAAAAGATCCCCACCTCTCTCTCTCTCTCTCTAAACACAGAGAGACAGAGAGAGAGAGAGGATGCTATCTTTTATGTTTATTTAGAACTTCATATGAAATGTTGATCTGTGATAATTTCTTGGAGATAATTATAATAAAATACATATGCTGCTGTGCTGTACAAAAGTTCATAAAATCTTGTGTGCACAAATTCATATACACTCTGGCTTGGCTTAGCTAAAATATAGCTGACCACATACAAAATACTCTCAAAATATATTCTGAAGCTTCCAAACACTTTTCTATTCCCAGCCTTCAAAGATAAAGGAGGAGGGAAATAGCCACGGCCATGTAGATTAGAGGATTCCAGGAGATGCAGTCCATAAAAGGAACTTTTCCAAGCTCTTTGGTGCCAAAGCAGGGCTGCTGCCCAGCTGGAACTGTAGAAGCACATTGGCTATAGCAAAAGGTTGCTACTGTTCTTTAGGGCATCATTCACCAGGAGGCGATTTTGAGTCTAGGAGCAACCTCATTCAGTATATCAAAACCCACTGCGTACAGTGATGAAGGCACATTCGGAGTGTCAGAAATCCCACAACGATACGCAGAGGAATTATCCTAAAAGCTGTATCATGGGTAGAAAATGCCATAGCAGAATGTCACTCTAGAAGAATTAAGGAAAAGACTGACACTGTGGGGAAAAAGCAATCCAGTCATAGTGTTCTAGCCAGATAAGAAGATTCCGAACACATGAAACTAGAAATGCTTTAGACAAGATGTTTTACTTACTGTAAAAGTGCCTCTTGCTAATCTCATTGTTTATAACATTGTTGTTTTCATATTTTTCATTCATCATTTCAGGGCAACATACTGATAAAACACCACATTTATAACAATTCCATATTAACACAATAAAACAAAATAGGATAAAAACATATCAAACAGGACATCAATTTAAACTGTCTACACATGCACTTAAAGTAAAGTAGGCCTCTCCCATGTCCTCCCTTATCGTACAGTCCTCCCTCCAGATTCAAGAATAAGACCTTCGTGAATTTGATTATTTGCGAGCACGTATGCCTCCCCTCTCAATTCTCCTCCTTCCATTTTGATGCATTTTGCCCTGGTGCAAAGAACTCATGCCAAGGTAAAATGGAAGGGAAGGGGAGGGAGCCTTGTGCAAGCTTCCTTTCCCCCCTCCAGCATTCTCTCCTTCCTGTTTCCACACAAAACAGAAGGGAAGCGGAGTGGGGAAAGCCTTGCCCAAGCCTTCTTTTCCCCCTCCAGAACTCCCCCTCCTATTCCTGTGCATTTTGCCCCAGTGCAGAGTACTCATGCAAGGGTTCCGCTACCCACCCCCTTCCCTTCTGTTTTGCATGGAAAGGGGAGAGTTCCAGAAGGGAATGGAAGGGGGAGTGGGGGCAGTTATGTGCTTTTTCTCCCACTTTTGTGAGGGTTCTGCACCCCAAACCCTTGAGAAAGTGGTGGGGCCACTGTATTTTTCCCGCTGGCAGAACCTAGAGGAGGGCCTCTCATGCAGACGTTTTACCCTAGTCTTTAGCAAAGGGCAGTACAGCTGTTTCTCTCCTCTACCCATTTTATCCTTATAACAATTCTGTAAAGTAGATTAAACCGAGAGATAGTAATGAATCAAAGCTTGCCCACTGAGCTTCATGGCTGAAGGAAAATTTGAACCCCAGTACTTGCAGACACTCTAGACACAATGTACAGTAGCTCTCCCCTTTTGGTATTGTTCATAAAAGTATTGTCAATGTCAGGCGGCGGCTAAGCAGACACAGAGGCAGGAGCTGAGTTTATGGCTTTAGTTATAAAGAAATTAAGAGGTTACGTCACCAAAACAAACATCCAAGTCCCAGGAGCAGCAAACCCAAACAGCAAGGTTTAGCCTGGAACAGAAAGCCCATGCCACAGGACGCAGATTCCCGGTTGATAGACGGTTGTTGCCCCGTGCCCAACTCCAACAGCGTCTGTCTTAAATACACAGTCTTTAGCCCAACTGGGGCTGATCAAATGTCCGTTGGCCCAGCTCACAGCTGGAGCCCCTCAAGACTTCAGGGCCGATTCATCAGATGCTTCTCCCGCAGCCGCTGAGACCTCCGAACCGCCCCCTTTTCCAGCCGCCTCTGGAGGAACGTGGGGGGAGGGTCTGCTGCAAACTCCAGGCTGGAGTCAGAAACACCAGCCTCTGTCAAGCCAGAAGCACTAGCCTCTGCCTCTGGAGCAGAAACATCTGCTGCAGGTACTGGCTTGGGATCCGTGCCCGGGACAGCTGTGGGATCGCTGGCAGACTCCTCCCTAGACTCTGAAGGAGCCCCCTCTCCTGAAGGCCCCTCCAAGGGATCCTCCCCCAGCTGGGAGTCCAAGTCTAAATCGGAGTCCAAGTCTGAATCGGCAGCACACTCAGCCTGGCTCATGACAAGTATGTCAATACTTTTAATGCTGTCCTGAGTACAGGTTTTAATTCACTATATTTATATCAATTTTTTTTTGCATTATTTCATTCAGATTACTTGTAAATAGATGTGTGTGTGTGTGCATGTTTTTTCTGAAGTGCTATATAAGGAGTGGGCAACCTTTTTTCCAAGCAGCATCCCAGTGTGGGTTATCTTTGTGGGATAATGCATATCTGGCCTCCTTTTTACTATATGTACAATGGGGAAAAGTAGAATGGTGAGAAGAGGTGAGAAAAAGAAAAGGGACAAAAAAATTTAAAAAAAAATATTGGTGGGGCTCCAACAATCATTTAATCTCACAGATTAATGTAGGCAGTCTATAGTTCCAAAAAAAAAGTATAACTGGACATGACAACTATAAGATTGACATTTCAATTTAACAGAACACTGAGAGCTTTAAGATCACTGAAGTAGAGATGAAGAGTGCTTGTCTTCCAACTGGGGAATATAAATCTTTTCACAATTGTATTTGCAGAATCCATTTACAATATCTCCATTATAGGAATGTAATTTAGCAGTGCATGAACATCTGCAAATGTCTATGCTTTTTCTAAAACAAAATTAATATTAATCACAACTTAATCATAAAATATGGTTCAGGGGGTTGCATGCCACTGGTTAGTGGTGCCAAAGCCACTGGTGGAAGAGAAAAGAGCTCAAAGTAGCTCGAATTCTATCTGTTACCTTCCAACCCATCCCCTTTACATTGCCATTACTCTCTTCCTTTCTTTTTTGCCATCAAGCGAGCTGCTGAGGAAGACCGCACTTGCAAAGGACCTGTACTGATCACTTGCATGGGTCTTCCGAAAGTAGGCTGAGAGCTGCATGATATCAGGAGAGTGTGACATGAGAGAAGTTGTACCTTGTGAGCACACATGTTGCAAGTTCTCACATGTTCCCCAGTAATCATCAGCGCCTGGCAACATCCATGCCTATGAGGCACTACCTCCGCCATGTATTTTATTCTGAACTTTAAAGGAGGTATGCAAGGTGTTGAACCTAGTTTGGTGTACCTCAGTTGCTTTAAAGTTTAGACTAAGACCCAAAGTGATTTCACTATTCCACTTAGAAGCTACCAGCCATCATTGGTGATAATTAAATCATTTTTATTGTCATGTGTAATGCTACCATTTGTCTTGGGCTTTCAAGGCTCTTGTTACCACATTATACATCCACACTCTGCGGGATATGCTATTTTCATAACTGGACATATTTATGACTGAAACATATGTTTGAAAGCATACTGGCTGTAAGCAAGTTGCCAAGTCAGGATGACTTCAGAAATGAATAAGCCGTAAGTTCAGAGAGGATTAGGTGGGAAAGCCTGATGTTAATGGGTGTGTGATAATCCTTTCAAAATGGCAAGCTACAAGCACTCCCGAAAACAATAGAAGGCAAAACAGCCCAGAAGAAACAATCAGGGACTCTATTGTGAGGGTATCCTACAGAGACGTTCCCTATTTACACTACCTGACCAAAACATTAAAAGATTGTCATGATTCCCATTAATGGTTTGTCACCTAGAGCTAAGATAATCAGCCCATTCCAGACTCCTTTGTAACCCTGTGAGAAAGCAATTACTGTTTTGTCCATGCACCCTTCTTCAGGGCAGGAAATAGGGTATAAAAACCCCAGCTCCAGTCCCAGTAAGTTGTAGTACATTGGGTGTGTTATGATGCATGTGGTACCCCAGATTACCTTTGCTCCATCCTATCTACAGACACTCTGTCTGAGCAACTCCACTTTGACTTTCTGCTTCAGGACATCATGCTTTCCACCCAATCTCTCTCTATTCAGCCTTTCTTGCCTCATTTTCCGATAGCCTTGTATGGTTCTTAGGAGTGTCTGTTTTCTTGTGTGTTTGTTAATTGCAAATAAAATACTCTGTTTAACTTCTAACTGGAGTCCTCTCTGCAGTTAGTACTGGTATACACAGGTGAAAAGATCCTGCCATTATCCTCCTCTCATGGGCCTCCTTTGAGCTATAATTCCCCAAATTCTAAGGGGATGCTGGCATTGCAGATGGACCTCAAAGTCCCCCATCTCTTAGGGTAATGCTCTGGAACATAATCTGTCATTTTGTTTTACTCTTTTCCTTAGAAGTCAAATCCCATGACTTTTTTTTTTTAAGAAAAAATGGGACTAAATCTCTTCTAAAGTTTTTTCATTCACAGGATGGTTCCTGTTGATACAAATCCAAGTAAATATTTTCAATAAAATGTATCATCTATGTATTTTGAGCCCTTGAACAGATTCTTGAATACATTTGGCACCTTATATATTCAGATGTAATGAAAGAGCTCCTGATTTAGATATAAACACATAATTCTTTTTCCGTGCATCCGTTTGCTAAGCATATTCTGTTTTCTAAGTACAAAGAGAAGAGAAGGAACAAAAGAGGAGACATTTAATTGGTGCAGTTTCACTACTGCATATTCTCCTAAGGTCACTGCTTGTTGTTAAATACACTATCTGGAATAATGCCTGAATGAAACATCATTTGAATACTGCAGGGAACTATAAAGCGGGGTGTAAGTGGTGTACTCAAGGCCAGGCCACAGCAAATCAGTATTAGTAATGGGAGTTCCAGCATTTGGAATTGCCTACGCGCTCACCTATACCAGAAGAAGCTCGACCAAATAGAATGTTTTGTGTTGAACAGAGCAAGTGCGTTGGAAACAATAGTTTCGGTTAAATTGCATTGGATTGAAAACCAACCTTGGGATGTTTTTGAAGGGCATGATACTAGCTAAAAGGCTTTAAATAAAGGTCCCTTTCAATTCACAGCTCCCCTTCCAATACAAGGAATTTCCATCTACTGAAAGTCCTTTCTGCACTGGAACCCTTTTCTGTTTAGAGAAAGGACTGCTACTGATCAGTAAACTGTAAATGGAGCTGGGGCCATTTCTACGCTACACTCTTATAGTGTGATTATTCCACTTTCAACTTCCTATGGAATCCTGGAGTTTGCAGTTTAGGGAGGGGCCAGGGAGATTCCATAGGATGTTGAAAGTAGAATAATCACACTATAAGAGTGTAGTGTGAAAATGACCTGGGATATTGTCAGTAAACCCATTCTTTTCCTACACCTCCTACCTCCAAAACAGTGGAGATGTGAATTCACACCTTTTTTTCCTTTCTCCTTCCCACCTGGAAGAAGTAGGAAAGTTAACAGAAAAGACTTAGTGCATTTAGCCAATTGTTAATAAGATTTAAAAAAAAAGGCTAATCCAATTACAGTTAAATTGGATGGGAAAATTTAACCATTAATGTTCAATTGCCATGTAAATTTAAGTGGCAACTCTCTAAACACCTTACCAAAATGAAGCTGAAAAATCCCATCTGTATTTATTCTTGTCCTCCATATTGAGTATACACAGAAGAAAACAATTGCATGCATCTTTCAAAACCCCATTTCTCATCCACTCCACCTAAACCCTTCTCTTTCCCCCCCACCTTTCCTAATTTCATCTCCTTGCCACCTTTCTTTCTTTAACTTACTGTTTTCCACATGGATCTAAGCAACAGTCTCAAGGTTAAAAGTTTTTTAAAAATCAGTTTTCTTCAACAGATAAGGAGCCTCTTTGCAATGCAGAACACAGGTAGATGACCTGGATGCAGAAAAACCACCTGAAGTAAACAAAGATTATTATAACTATTTGCACTAAGTCATCTCATGAGAAAATTAATAATTAGCCACATGTGTATGTGAATTCTTAAATGGACCTACAATCTTTTTACTCTCACTGAAAAGAGGTGGGTTGTGTTTGCAAATATTACTGCATGGAAATATTTATTTTATGGGAGAAAAATTCTTCTTTGGGGAAAAATACTTATTGGGTTATTTTTTCCCCTTTATGCTCTACATTCTCTCCAAAAGGATTAAGGTAGAATGAATTGTTCTCTTTCTCCCCACTTTATTTTCACAACAATCCTGTGAGATAGATCAAGCTGTGCGATAAGGTGCATCTTTGAATTTCACAAGTCCAACAGCATTGGTAAAACCACACTTTTATTTGACATCAGATAAACACATTTCAAAAATTAAATTTACAACCATCTGTTAAATTCATAACCCTCCAGGTAACATCTGAATCATGCTTGTATTTGTAGAATTTAATTTCAGTGACTCAGGGTGTTTAGATAGATATAGTTTTTAGCCTAACTAAGAAGTGTAAATTACATGGCTCTCCAGATCTTGTTGTACTGTAGGGTCATTTCTGCACTACACTGTTACAGTGCTACTATTCTTTCAACATCCTGTGGAATTCTGGGGTTTGTAGTTTCCTGAGGTCAAAGAGCCGTCTGGCTGAGAATTCTAAAGGCCCCTTGTTACCCCATTGGCAGGCCCCATCCTGGGAGGATATAAAATTGATGTCAAATATGCCCACCATGCCAGAGAGGTTGCCCAGGTGGGTGCGTAGATGAATAGGTTGAACAACCAAAACTAGGTCAAGGCCAGGAAAATCCTCAGTCACATTTCCGCAAAGAGACCTCAGGCTAAACACATCCGCACCAACAAAGGGTCCTCAGCCACAAATAGCCAACTTGAGGGGATTATTGGGTTTTCCCCAGGTTGAGCAACTCCAACTTGGAAAATCCTACTAGGTGAGGTCCATCTGCATGAACCAATCATGCAAACTATCAAGTTGCTATTGTGCGGCATTTTCCCCTTTATTTTGGCCATTGTTCTTCCCAAGAGAGGGCCTGCCCTCAAGGTACATTCTGCCCTATAAGTAGTCCTAATTTTGGAGAGTCTCCTCAGAGAACTCCCCACCACGCTAGCAGACCAGCACTCAGTTAGTTGAGTGATCCCCTGAGCTGCCTCTCTTCGCTGAGCTCCGTCCTTCTCGCCACTTCCTAGACTGAAGACTTCAGGATAGGTGCAGTATCACCACCTTTACACCCTCTCCGCTGTATCCTCTATCAATTTTCACCTCTTTCCCTTCTCGATAGGCCTTGTGTGCGTGACTGAGTGAGTGCGTTGGTGCGTGAGAACACATTTATTAATAAAAAGATTTATTTGTACGTTTGTCTGGCTTTTTGCTTGGCCTGATCCCATAAACATTGGTAAAACCCAGATTCTTCTGGGTTACCTTGTACCTTATTTTGCTATTGTGCTCTGCTAATTTCCCCAATCTTTGCATTTTTGGAGCAAATCAAGGTGTCCCCCAGGGGAAGTCAGGGTAACACCCTCCCTAAACTGCAAACCCCAGAATTCCATAGTATGTTGAAAGTTAAATAATAGCACTATAACAATGTAACGCTAATCCCCTCAAGTCAGCTTCTCAGGGGCTGAGGACCCTTTGTCTACTGTGGGTTTGCACAGCTTGAGGTCTCCTGGGGCTATGTGACTGGGGATTTTACTGGCCTGACCTGGTTTTGGATCGTTTGACCATTGCTGCCTACGTGCTCATCCGGGTGACCTCTCAGGCACATTGAATCATATTTTAATATCAAAATTGTAGACCCCGGGACAGGGTTTACCAGTGGGATAACACCTTGCCCCTCATTTTGCTATTGTGCTCCGCTAATTTCCCCAACCCTTACATTTTTGGAGCAAATCAAGGTGCCCCCCAGGGGAAGTCAGGGTAGCACCCTCCCTAAACTGCAAACCCCAGAATTCCATAGTATGTTGAAAGTGAAATAATAGCACTATAAAAATGTAGTGTGGAAATGGCCCAGGTCCCAGCAGCCCTTCCTAGTGCTACTAATAATGAGGAATGCCAGGAGCTCACAGAATCATAGAGTTGGAATGGACTCCAAGGGGCATCTAGCCCAGCCCCTGGCCGTGCAGGAATACACAGCTAAGGAACTTCTGAGAGAAGCCTAGTGACCTCTGTTTGTTGTGTTCCTTCAAGTCATTTCTGACTTACAGTGACTCTAAGGTGGGGTTTTCTGGAGGCTGAGAGCATGTTTAAAGATTTCCAAAGAACGAGATTCCCCCACTTGCCAAGACTGCCTACTTCCGTGTTGAGCAACTCTTACAGTAAAGTAGTTCTTCATCATTTTTAGGTAGAATCTCTTTTCGTGTAAGTTGAATCCAGTGGTCTGTGTTCTAGTCTCTGGGGCAGCAGAAAACAAATTCATTCTACCTTCCACATAAAAAACCTTCAAGCTATCATCTGGAGGGCAACACCACTAGGAGGGCAACACGATTCCCACCCCTTGATTAAAGTAAATACATAGACCCATCAGGAGTATACTCACTCACTTACTCTAAATTTTATGGATACAAAGAAATGACCGTTTTCCATAATATGAAATCTTCATCATTTTTTCAGAAATGTGCTGTGCTGTGCAGGTGAGAGGGGCAGTTACTAAGGCTGCTAACCTGAAAAACCCTTAACGCAATTCATCCCACAACTATGTGGCTTGGATTTTGTGACCTAAACACTGGAATTTTGCAATGCTGAGAGATGAAAAGAACATCAGGAAGCAGTTTTGCAAAACAATGCAAAATAAAACACCAGCCTTCGAGTAAAGAACCATCTGAGAAATATAAAAATTTTTGGCTTGTTAGCAATCTCTTGCAACTAACTGATACTTTGATAACTTAATTGTGAAATTAAGATGATACTGAAATTCCATTTTAAACCTATAGCAAAAGGATTAACTGATTTTATTCTGTTTCTATTACTTCATAGTCACAAGCTTAGTGACCTGAATGACAGAGTTCCATTTTTCCCTGAAGTAAGTAATGTAGCAAAGAGTATCTGCATATTGTTGCAAGACTGGAAGCTGAGCTGGATAACTTTTCAAAGAGGTCTCACACAGGTTATGAGGTAAACTTCTTTTCTCTTTCTTCTGAGGGTTAGGATGTGAACTGACAAGTTCCAATTGCAAGAAAAGGGATTTCAATAAAACTTTGGAAAGAAAATTAGGATTACTTGTATCAGCAGAGATTGGACCAGGTGACTTTTGACCCTACTTTCCAACTCTACTAGATGAAGCCTTGGAAAGAATTGTAGCTTGAAGTGTAAGAATTTCTAAATAATATTATTACTTCAACAAAACAAGCCCCATTCTTAAAACAAATGAGGTTGTAGCAAATCCAAAATAGTGCAAACTTCTTAATATATTCTTTTTTAGCAAAAGCACACTTAGTCTTTTCAGCATAGCAAGAACCCCTTCTACTGGCCTCACTTCAAAACAATTTGAACTAAGTTGTGTTATGACTTCAATGTCTCCCTGTTCAATAGTCCACGCACTGAAGTTGCCTGCTTCGTTGTCAGTATATGAAGGGCTTGGAATCCAAGGAACTTCACTGATCTCATCTGTGTTTGATTACAGCTGTCATTCAGAGAGAACATGGTACACATGCCAGATATTCCTTCCTCTAGAGGCACAAACCCCTACGGCAAGCTGCCGGCAATGGAAAGAGAGAATGCTGTAGATCCAGTTATTATTAGAAGAAGGTTGCAGACTTCATTGGTTATCTAGGCCAAGCTCATGGCTTAGAAACAATGATTGCCCTACACTGAAGCAAAAGATAATAGCTTTCCTTTTTATGTGCTGATTGACTATCTCCTTCAAAGTGTTAACCCTACTTCACACAGGTACTGCCACTTTCCTTGTATGTTTTGCCTATGTGGGTCTGGAAAATGGCAAGGAGGGAGACATTAAACTTTGCATCAGAGCCCTAATCCAGACAGGATGCTCCTGTATAAATTAGAGACCCAGAGTGGTGTAGTGGTTTGAGTACTAGACTATGGTGTTACCCTGTGAACTGGGTAACCAGTTGGACACCAAAATGGAGGGACACCAAAATGTGCTCAACTAAAGGTGGGGAAAATTAGCTCAGAGCACTGCTTAGCGTTACGAGAGGCAGGGTAACGTAGCGAGATCTTGAACCCTATGTCTACGGGGTCAGGTCGAGTCAAGGAGTACACAAAAGTTGAAACAATAAATGATGTTTATTAAATACAAACAAAACAGTGTATGCGACACACTCATACAAGATAACTAAAGAAGATAAAGGTTGGAGTGGTATAGAGGGATTTTTAGAGGGATTGTTGGTTTGGGTGATACTTCACCCTGTCCTGAAGCCCAGAAAAATAGAGAGCGAAGCTGGGGTGCGATGTAGCTCAGCACGTGGAGCTGAGGGGAGGCTCACCAAGCAAAGCGGCAGCAAGGCGGGATGAAACTCGGGAGCGTTCCGAGGAAGGTCTCGGAATCAAGGGTTTTTATAAGGAGAATTGTGACTGCAGGCTATGCCGTACTTGGGGGAAAACAATAGCTTTGGAGTTGGAGACAAAGCCTCGGAAAGGTCAGAATCTGAATGATTGAGTTATCGTAGCGGTTCTCAATAGAGTAGCCAGTATGCAAACGCAGAGTACTTGGGTATTGTATAGGTTACCCATCAGGCTGCCATCGCGGGGCAGAGGCTCTTTTGTAAGTTGCATGCATACCTAATTAGAGTACTTGCCTGGAGGTCTCCTAAAGCAGTGAGTCAGCTATTTTCTGGCCTGCCTGAATTATCCAGGAATATTACGGAAATTAACGGCCAAGCTTGTTTATGTGCTTGTCCGGTGGCCTCGCAAGCACATGGAGAGGAATAGAGAAGTGAAGCCAAATTATGATATCAAGAGGATATCTTTAATATCCCCAAAGCTTGGACTAGCCAGGGCAGTAACAATGATTCTGGGAGACCAGAGTGAATCCCTGCTGTGCCATGGAAACCCACTGCGTTACCTTGGGCATGTCACGCTCTCTCAACCTCAGAGAAAGGCAATGGCATAACCCCTCTGAATAAATCTTGGAAAGAAAACCCCATGATAAGCCTTAAGATCTCTATAAGTCAGAAACAACTTGAAGGCACCCAGATAAATTATTATGTACCATATAAGGTGCTTCAAAAAACATAGGCCTTGTTTCCACAGAACACAAGTCACAAGTCTAGATTTCCACCTGGAGGTTCACTTCAGAGGGTAATTCCCCATGCCTGAAAATTCATGAAGAGATCATAAATTTGTATTATATTCAGCTTGATTCCCTACAAAGTCTGTCCTTACAGGATAAACAATGAATAGTATTTTGTTATTGTTAGGGATGGGCCAACCGAATCCTCAAATCTTCGAATCCTGCGTAAGGATTCGAGATTCCCAAATCTGAATCCCTGTGCCAAAATAGGCAAACCAAATCTTTTGAATCCACCAACTAAATAGATTGTTGGAGATCAGGATGCCTGAAAACCAGGGAGATCAGGATGCCTGAAAACCTGGGAGACCGGGACGCCCGAAAACCTGGGAGACCATACGTGCAAGGGAAGATAGTGAGTAGGTGAGGTTTTCCCTTGCAGTAATAATGGCCTTTGCTAACAATTTCACAAATTACATCTGGGCTTGTATTCTAAGATATTTAAATTGAACATTTCATATTTAACTTCAGTACTTGCCTGGAAGCTACAGGCTTGAGATTTCAAGGACAGCTGAAACATTCCTTTGCATAGCTCCCTTGCAAACCTCTTTCACACACAATTCTGGGGTTTCACAAGGTGTCACAGCCTTCTCTGCCAAAGTGTGCTGGTGCATCATCAAACTACAAACCCCAGGACGCCAGAAGGAGCTATGCAAAGAAAAGCCAGTTTTAACCTGGGTTATCTCTTTACCGTAGTACGTGGCCCTGTTTACACAGGCAGGAAAATGTGGGATTAATCCACATTTTCCTGCCTGTGTAGAAAGGGCCTTCATGTCATTTTCAATCTGGGGACATCCTGAGGCAAAACTATGACAATTGTCGTGGCCAGATTTCTTCAGAGGGAGCTTTGCCTTTGCCTAGGCTTTTGCTAAGGCTGAGAGAGTGTGTCTTGCCCAAGATTATCCTTCTTTCCCTTGCTTTTTAAACTGTTTTTCAAACAAGGATTCGAAAGATTCGAGATTCGTGAGATTCGTGAATTCCCAGAACCTTTCAAGGATTCGGATTCGGATCTGGAGTCGGAAAATTCTGGATTCGTCCCATCCCTAGTTATTATTTTTTTTTGTAAACTCTCAGTGTCTTGTCACTCTATATACTTTATTTCTTTATTTTTCCCCTCTATTAATAAGCTAGACATGATGAAAACCTGATGATGACACAATGTCACTCCTTATATATTATCTTTAAACAATTAGCCATGCATTGAAATTACAGTTCAGCTTCTTTTGCACATGTTACATAAGCACTATTTGGCAGAGAATAAACAAACTATTCCCTACAAAATTACAAAATCTGAATGAGTGCATTTGGCTATCTTTCTACAGATGTATAAAATAATTTGTTGGTTTCATTTATGTCAATCTGAACCTCAACCAGCCAGAAGAGATTAGAGGGGCAGTTTCAGCTAATCAACATCAATTCATCTCTGGGAAGTACTGGAAGAAACACAACCCCAGGCATACAGTTTAGACAGCGAAACTCATCCCCATATCCATGCCTAAGTAATTATCCTAATTATATAGACAAGCTCTTTATCAGAACGCTGATTAGATAGACATGCTAAGCTTCATTAGCTATCAGAGGTAACAGTCACTTGACATTAGGTTAGCAAAACGCTAAGCATATTGTTGAAAACACTATTACCGGGAACACACTGAAGTTTTTAAAGACTGGAAAGTTTCCTGTGACTAAGCTGGCAGTGGATGAATAATCTACGTACCTAACTGACAAATTAATTGATACAGTTATCTGAACCAAAGCAGAAAACACCTGATCAACATATAGTTGGAATTCCATCTTCCAAGCACCAACCAAACTTCCATTGTGTCAGAGGCAGATTGTTTTTCATAGGGGTTGCACATGAGCAGTATCGGTTAAATGATCCTCAGTATTTTTGAATGCTTTGCTCACATCACTAGAAGTTCAACTTCCATTTCTCCTGCACCTAGCAGGGGCTTCAAAAGAGTACAAAGAGGCTGCTGGATGTCCAGCAATGCACAATATTGGAACAATATTTCTAAAATATTGTGACTGAGAAGATAATGTGGTGAACATTCTATCTGCGGTGTTCAACCTGTAGTGGTTCATTTATATATGCACATCTCCTAATGTAGCATTCACCAGCTGTTGCCTTGCCTTTGAACAGACATGTATAAAATTACATTATTTTTTAGAACCCTGCCACTTTTTAACTCTTAAAATGTCTTCTGCTATTCACTTTCTTCCTGTGGTTGTTGTGTGCCTTCAAGTCATTTCTGACCTACAGCAACCCTAAGGCTAACCTACCACAGGGTTTCTTGGCAAGATTTGCTTGGGGGCGGTTGCCTTTGCCTTCTTCTGAGGCTGAGAGAGTGTGGTTTCCCCATGATCACCCAGTCGGTTCTAAGGCTGAGCAGGGATTTTGAACCCTAGGTTACAGAGTCATAATCCAGTGTTGAAACCACTACACTACACTGGGTCCTACCACCAACCCAAATTTCAGATACCATACCCTAAAATATTTGGAAACAAACCAAACAGGCAGGGCAGCCATGGTTGAAGAGGGGAGGGTGGGACAATTTCCAGACACAGATATTTCAACCAGTCACTGCATCACCATCCACTTTCATCACCACTCACAAACTGCTACGCTTCAGAGTGTTCTGAATCCAAAGATGGGAACTAACTAGTTAAAATCAATTACATTAGCAATTAACTTGGAAATTTTCTAACAAAAAGAGGCAACTTAATAAAATTAATGTTTAACTAAAGTGTTTGAGTTTAATTAGAATTTCAGAATGAACATAATTCAGAATTAAATTATTAATTAAGCTATCAGTTAACAAAATGAGAGAACGTATTAAAGAGCAAATATATTTCACACTTCCCAGCTAGTGCTTAGACCAGTGCCTAGGTCTCTCATATTTTGGCAAATCTGTTTGTTGTTTTTTGTCATGCCCTCAACCCTGACAGCATGACAAAAAACAATAAACAGATTTGCCAAAATATGAGAGAACTAGGCACTGAGGAATTAGAATATTTAAGTTACAAGATTCAAATGACTGTTAACCCAAAAGGCTATAAGAGTCTTTAGGTATTTTGGTTCAAGATTAGTGTATAATTTTAAACAAGAATAAGGGCAGCTTGGAAGCAGGTGTTTTCTTTGTATCCAAGTAGACTTTCCCATGTTCTACACCACATAGAAGTTTCTTTTTTTTCCATGAAATTTTGAAGCTCTTAACCTTTTTGAATGTAAATCACTAAGCGAAAGAAAGGGGAGGATAAAAAGATGACATTATGAGAGACGGAAAAAGAGAAAGCAGGAGAAGAGTTGGTACAATGGATGAAAAATTGGGTTTTCAAAAATTCATGCAGCTGTTTCCTGCTTTCTGTAGCTCAGGACAGGAACAAAAGCATGGGGGCTAAAATTATGGATGCCATGTTCTAGCTTCATTCTAGTAAGATTTTAGTACAGGCTTTTAACTGAGACTTAAATTAATCACCAAATCTAATTGTCAAATTTCCCTCTTCTGACATAAATGAACCTGTGTTTCCTCATTAACAACTTTTGCCATCTTGATCGCACTTTCATGTTACCTGGTCAAATATGTCTCAGTTTTCATCTGTGAAATATTGGAAAGATTGTTACTATTTTTAAATAAATGCATAATACATCAGAAAGATAACTAAAAAGAGTTTGTAGTGACAGGCAACTGGATTTTGGGATAGAGAACTTCTGTTCACTCAACTACTCCCAACAGGACCAGAACTGATGGTGGTAAAATGCATACAGGCAGATTTAAGTTAAACATCAGAAAATACTTCCCAAGAAAAGTGAAATTCAGTTATTTATTTCTGTAAAATTTTAGGTGGAGGATTTCACTACACCCAATACTTTTGCCATAAGTACTGAGAGTGTAAAACGTTCTCTTGTCTTCGCTGCTGCCGCTGCTGTTGTTTTTTTATGCCTTCAAGTCCTTTCCAACTTCCGATAACCCTACGGTGAACCTATCCTGGAGTTTCCTTGGCAAGATGTGTTTAGAGAGGGATTGCCATTGCCTTCCTCTGAGGCTAATAGAATGTGACTTGGCCAAGGTCACCCAGCAAATTTCTGTGGTTGAGCAGAGATTCAAACCCTGCTTTCTTGAGTCCTAGTCCAACACTCCAGTCACTAGACCACACTGGCTCTCCTCTCTTTGAGCCAATTAAATATGCAAAATGAGGTTGTTCAGGTCTCACACAAACTCTGAAACAATTTTAGAACCACATAGGAAGTTGTTGAAAGCATCTTGACAATTTTTGTAACCAGAATTTAACATGACACAGAGAAGATTTGGTCCAACGCTAAGCACAATCTTTAGTGATTTTGTGAAATAATAATTTAACATATCTATATACACATAAAAAAAATTACAGGCAAATCAGAAATCATTGTTTCAAAAGCACATTCCCCTATCATTTTGTGTGTTTCCCCCGTACTTTTGAGTTTTCTAAAAAATCACCCTTTTGCCTGAAAGTATAGAATTGCTCATGTAAGACAAATCAAAATATAAACTTATGCAGGTTTTCCTCTACTCCAATGAAGGGCAGTTGTGGCCTGTGCTTCCCTCTGCAGGCTGCACAAATGCTTTAATGGTACACAGGAAGGGATCTCACATCATTTCCAGTTCCTGTTCCTGTTTCAGCCAGTTTACAGATGATTTTAAAGGTGGGAGGGAGAAATAAACAAACCATACATTCTCAGTTTTCATGTGTTTGGGTGGTCTGGGGAAGAAAAACTGCCTAAAAATCATGCCAATTCTTTTTCAAAAAAATTATTCACACAATCCTGAGTGGTTTGTGGGAGTGCCAGAGGGTTTCAAAGGCCACATGCAGCCTATGGGCCACAATGTTCTCAACCCTGTTCTTCTAGTGTAGACAAAGGAAGTTGCTCTTGCCTGGACAGTCAGCAGGCATGAAACCTCCAGAATGTGTACAGTCTTTGTCTCCATCTGGTTCCAATCTAATCAATACTGCACTACAAAGAAAAGATGGCCAGTTTCAGCCACTTTCTTCCTTGTTAATCCAACCAAGGGCAATAGCCTGTTTCTTGTTTGTGTCTCCAAAGTATTATTCCTTTCTTTTCTAAGCAATTTGGCACCCATATCTATAACCTCTAGGAAATGCCAGACATTCTCTGACTTCCTTTTTCTCTTTCCAGGAAGTCAAGAGCTGAATTCCGTTTCTCACCAATCCTTTATTTCTCTAGGCTCTTTCCCTCTGCAAGCTCATTAGTTCTGGCTGGTAGCCAGGCTGCATCAGCATCATCTTGAGATCTTCACCTCATCTCTTCTTCTGGGTAAAAAAAGGCTTAAGTCAAAAGATGGGTAGTAATCTCCATTAGCCCTCTACGTGCTCCTATTTTCCTGCCCTTTTCTCCATTGCACTGCAATGATTCTCCTCAATCATTGTCCAAGATGAAGCTACACGGTACAGCCATGGCATCAATTCACTCCACATTGCTTCTTTCTTCCCACTCCTCCCTCCCTCCCTCCGTCCCTCCTTCCCTCCTTCATGGCAAGTCCTATTATCTAATCTTTCAATTGGTATTTAGTATATTATTCCAGTAAAACCTTCACTTCCATTTTGAGTTGTCTTGATTACGCATAGCCCACTCTGTGAGGCAATTCCTTTCCCCACATTTAACAAGCCAAATTATACATAGTTAGTCCCTTTGTATTTTGGTCAGTGAGCTAGTAGGAACATAAGCCTCTGGATTGACCTCAGGGTCAAAGAGAGCCTGAGCTGTTGTTGTGAGCATTGTTGTTGTCTTTGTTGTTAATTTATTTATTAAATAAATAACAAATTAGTGGTTTACAAATTAAAATAAATAATATATTTAAAATATACAAATGTTTGATATTAAAACAGAATTAAACTGGTGAGATTGAAAGAAGCCCTCTTCTGAGGATCTCAGGACTTGGGCAAGCCGATATGGGGATATGTAGCCTATCAGCCTGGACATAAGCCATATAGGGTTTTATAGGTCACTGGCAAATATACCTGGCGTTGCCCAGGATTTTATTTTCTCACAGGTAATACTTGTTAGAAATACCTTAGGAACTACCTTACGTTATCTTAGGAATTAGATGCGGTTGAAATACACAGATTTGAAATCCTGTGTCTCTAATTCCCCCAACTGTCTTGTCCGTTACCTGTAACTTTTTGCCATAGTCCCCAATCCAACCTGTGTTCAGGGTTATTAACTTACACAGGTTGGGTTCCTGAGGGGACTTGCTGCCAAGCCTCGTCTCCATAGCAACTGGCCTATTCAGAGCTCTCTGGCTGAGAATTCTAAAGGCCTCCCCTGAACTGCCAACCCCAGGATTCCATAGAATCTTCACAGGCAGCCAATCATATGATGTCTTCTCACCTCACACCGCCAATCATATGAGGTCTTTGCCTGCCTGACATAGACAAACAGACAAACTCACAAACAGACAAACTTTGACTTTTACATGGTAAATAAGAGAGGTTGGTTACCTGTAACTGTGGTTCTTTTTAAGTGGTCATATGTGAATTCACACACTAGTACAGAAGCCCTTTGGATTTTGGCACCTGTACAGAAGCTATTTGCAGAAGTTTCTAAAGGTGAGCAACCTTTGGCAGGAACCTCATCCTGATCCCCTCACCATGCATGACTCAGTCCACCTCAGCCTCTCATTTCCATGTCTGCAGATGTGGAAAGAGGGGAGGTGGATGGTTTGTGTGAATTCACTGATGACCACTTGAAGAAATTATAGGTAAGCACAGTCAAAAATAGAAGAAAGAGCTGCCCATCCAAAGAAGGCATCAGCTCTGGCTTGAGCATCCAGATGATAATGAGAGATGATTGCAGACAGATGGGGCTAAATAGCCATTCTACACAACTCAAGCAAAGCCACATCTCTGAGGAATGCAGTGGAAGTAGCCACTGTCTGAATGGATGAGCTTTAAGCTCCAAGAAGGTGAACAAACTGATATGTGATATGTACTCATCACGCACTTTGACCGTCTTTGAGCAGAAATAGAGCAACCCTTCTTATGACTCACACAAGTCAGAAACAGCTGTAGAGACTGTCTAAAGATGGACATCTGGGAGATATAATAGACAAGAGCCCTTCTGATGTCCAGAAGTGAAGAGATCTCTCGAGATTGGTGGAAGGGTTTTGCAAGGATATTAGCAGTATTCGCTCTGAATATGGTCTCACAATACAATGTCAGAAGAAATGAGTGGGGCATCTTCAGAAGTAATCTGGTGAGTCTGCAGTTTGAATAACACCATCAGTGCTACGCACTGATATGATTTAATTGGCAAAATATATTAACTGGCAGATATGTTTAATTGGCATAAAATATAATTTATACACACTTACGGCTGAAAGGTCATGTGGAGAAGGACACTGGCTGGAAAGCAGGTCAAAGGTAACCTCAGCATGGCTAGGTCATAAATTCACTGAGAATTAGCCAGGAAAGCCTGACGTAATGGCTCTAAGCTAATCTTCTCAATAAAAACAATAGTCAAGCCCAGAAGCAGCAGGCAAGCACCCCTGCTACGTGCATTTCCTACTAAAACCTTCCTCAGTCACGTTGCCCAACCAAGACATTGAAACAGCAGTCCATTCCAGACCCCTTTGGTTTAATCTGCCAGAAAACAATTAACTCACACTCTTCAAGGAGGGAAATAGGGTATATAAACCCTTGGTTTTGAGCAATCAGATGCAGTACTTCACTTGCTGGTGGCCATGCTGTTCCTCTGATTTCTGGTTGTGTACTGCCCTTAGACACACAGATCTAAGCCACTCCACTGCTTCTTCACTACTCTTCTGGAATAGTAAGTATAATCCCAAAACCTCAGCCCTGCTATCCATAATTTTCCTCCTTTTATCCTTCGGTTAGCTCTGGTGTGAATGTGTGACTGTTTGTATCTTGTGTGCATGCATGAGTGAATTCCTCTTAATAAAACATATTTTTAGTTTACTTCTGAGTCTCTGGCTGTTTTCTTTCCTGCATGACCCCATAAACACTGGTGGAAAGATCTCACTAAGTTACCCCCCTCTTGCCTCCTAATTTTGAGCTAATTAATTCCTCTCTGGCATTGTGGGTGGACCCCTGAGTCACTCACATTTTGGAGTAACAGTGATACTGGAATAGTGGAATGCTTTCAGGATCAGGGTTCCTCAGGTAAAGGCACTGAAACTGGCAAAGTAATAATGAACATAGCATCAGTTGTTTGTTGTGTGAGAAGGTCGAAGGGACAGAGTTGACTGAGGCAAGCATCAGAACCAAAGTCTATTCAGAGGCATATAATCCATCTTTCCATTCCTTAAGTATAAACTTGTTGGTTTTAAACCTCTTGTCTTTTTCTTTGCAAGACCATCTAATGTCATCCTGTGTCTCCAGTGCCTCTTTTGAACCGAGGTCTGGAAGACAGCCCCACATTGAGTGTGTTACAATAATCCAAACAGTATTAACTAAGGCACGTGTCATTGTGGCCAAATCAAGTGCCTCCAGAAACAGGCACAGTTGGTATACTGGCTTTACATATCCAAAAGGAATCCCAGTCATTGCTGAAACCTGAGCCTCCAGGCTGAAGGTTGAGTTCAGGAGTAAACCCAAACTGCAAACCTTTGTCTCCAGAGGGAGTATAATTCCATCCAAAACAGTCTGAATCCCTATCACCTGATGTACCTTCAACTGGCCAGGAGCAACTTGTCTTGTTTGGATTATGATTCAGTGTTCTCCCTCATCCAGGTTATTACTGATGCCAAACTGGTTTAGAATTGAAACTGCTTCCTTTGAATGTAGTGGAAAGGAGAAACAGAACTGGCTATCATCAGCAAACTGGTGACACCAAGCCTCAAACCTCTAGACAACCTCTTCCAGCAGTTTCATGTATATATTAAATAACATCAAAGACAACACAAAACCCTGAGGAATTCCACAGGCCAGTGGCCAGAGAGTCATACATAACTCCTCCAAGTGTACCATATGTGTGCACCCTTCCTGGAAAAAATGGAGTCACCATCTGAACAGTGCCTATAAGTCCTATCCAAAGAAGGCAGCCCAGAAGAAAGCCATGGTCATTGGTATCAAAAGCTATTGAGAGGTCCAGCAGAACCAACAGGGACATACTCCTCCTGTCCAGTTCCTGTTGAATGTCATCCATGAAGGTAAGCAAAGCCATCTCTGTCCCATAACCAGGCCTGAAACCAGATTGAAATTGATCAAGATAATCCAGTTTATCCAGGAACCTCTGGAGCTATGATGTAGTCCAGAAAATGGAATGTTGGATACTCTGTAATGGATAATCAAAGTTATCCATTATAAAAGGAAGCAACTTATAACTGCCTCCTTTTCACACATTGAAACCCTGCCTTTTTGAAAGGAGGCATTGGCAATTCACTTCACCCAGTCAATCAATCCCCCTCTGATCTGTTTAACGCCTTGTTGGAGGGAAACATGAATCACTCCCATTACACACCCAGACAGTCCCACTCTGACCTCTTTGATAACCCAGGAAGGGCAAGGGTCTAGTGGACATACAGTAGCTCTCACTTCTCCCAGGATCCTGTCCACATCCTCAGGCTGTAAAAACTGAAAAGAATCCATTATTATAATGGACAAGCAGGGAATGCGGGGAGGAGAATAGGAAGGAAGGCATGCGTATACCTTGTGAATAATCAAATTCGCAAAGGTCAAATCCACAAATGTGAACATCTTTGATGTTCCTCAACTACTGTTTTTAAGCAAATGATATACTGAATGTATTTGTTTGTTTAATTTATTGATGTAGCTCAGCAATTGGGAATCAGCAACCTCAGCTGATCTAATGCAAAACACCCACATATTGCCATAGATTCCAAACTACTTTCTGCCTGCAATCCTAGCACATAATTTCAGCTAAATTTCCCCAAGGGTTTGTGTTCCAAATGGAGCTATCTCCCAAATATAAAGAACTTGTTTACATATATATTTAGATAAATGTCTTTGAATCTAAAAGGAACGGAGGGTGGGAGGGGATTTCTGAAAGGCATTCTCTGTTTCTTTCCCACATCTAACTGGAAAAGCATACAATTATTGTTAGATAATTACAGAATATTGGTTTTATCCACTGTTGGAGAGAATTTGTACTGTTGTTTGCTACCTGTTGAAAGACAATGAAATCCATTTTATTACACATAAATGTCATTCAGATGGACTCAAGGACACTATTTGATATCTTAAAAGTGTGTAAGGAGTTTGTGCATTTTCTGAAAATGCAATTCATTCTTTGTATCATTCTTATACAATATGTATGGCCATTATAATTTAAGTATCACTTCATGATCTGACCAGAATGTTTATTTTCCCTATTCTAACCTTGATCAAGTGGAACGTAGGAAGAAAAGGTCAGATTACGTTCGAGTTGCTCTTCAGAAGAAGGAGAAAAGCACATTGTTATACAAGTATTTTCCTTGATGAACACATGTTAATGAAGAAAGGTCATGGTCATGGTAGTGTACAAATATAAATGAACACTGCAATTCTTTTCTTCTTCTCATTCCTCTCCTGTCTAAGAGGAACATCATGATACTTAAAGGATCATTGGATGTGGCCACTCTAACAGAGATGTTGTATTACATCTGAAGCATTTTCTAAAGCTTTTCAACCAGGAAGTTCATCTTTTTCCTACACTTCTTTTCCCATTTATTTTGTATTGAATAACAATATGTAAAGCCAGAGTAGTGTAGTGGCTTGAGTGTTGGACTATGACTCTGGAGACCAGGATTCCACTCGTGGTTGGTCATGGAAACCCACTGGGTGACCTTGGGCATTTCACATACTCTCAGCCCAAGAAAACACCATGATAAGGGTGCCCTCTTGTAGTCTTCGTTGCCTTTTCTGAATTTATTCCAATTTGTCTATATACTTTTTAAAATGAGGTGCCCAGAACTGAACACAGTATTCCAGATGAGACCTGGCCAGTACAGAATAGAGGGGGGCAATTACTTCCCTCAACTTGGAAACTATTTTTCTATTAATGCAGGCTAAAATAGGATTTGCCATCTTTGCTGCAACATCACACAGCTAGGTCATGTTCAGCTTATTATCAATGATAATCTCAAGGTCCTTTTCATATGTAGTACTGTTGAGGCAAGCATCCCCCATGCTATACCTGTGAGTTTCGTTTTTGTGGCCTAAATGCATTGTTATCAAGTTACTTGCAAACAGACTCACACATAATCCATTCTAATATTTTTCCTGCTATTGAGATCTAGTTGACTGGACTCTAGTTTCCTGGATTTTCTTTTTTGTCTTTTTTAAAGAGAGGGACAATATTTGCATATCTCCAGTTCTCTGGCACCTCACTTGCTTTGCACAATTTCTCAAAAAATGATGGCAAGTGGCCCTGTGACTTTGTCAGCAAGTTCTTTCGATACTCTGGGATGAGGTTCACCTGGCCCTGTGGATCTGAACTTGTTTAGATTAACTAGGTCATGCCTGACTAACTCCTTATCAGTCCTGATTTGCAACTCAGATTGCTTGGCAGAGTCTCTGCTAAGGCATAGAAATACACGGTCCCCTTTTGGGGAAAAAGCCAAAGAAAAATCAATAGTGAGCAATTCTGTCTTTTCATAGTGATCTGTTAGCATTTTAACATCCTTGCTGAGCAGCAGTCCCAGCATTTTCTTCATCATTCTTTTGCTTCAAGCATATTTGGGGGGGGGACCTTTTTGTTGCTCCTTACTTGCCCAGCCACTCTCAGCTCATTTTGAACTTTAGCTTTCTTCACACTATTCCTGCAAGCTTGAGCTACACATCTGTATCCTTAATTGGTGATTTGTCCTTCCTTCAGTTCTTCATACATGCTTTTTCTTTTCATTTCATTTCCTCTTTGAGTTTATTGTGCAGCCACATTGTTATTTCAGATGTTTCTTTGTTTTTCTTCTTCCATGAAATTATTTCTGATTGCATTTTTAGCTGTTCCTTCTTCATGAAATCCCACCAATGCTGGGTGTCTTTTTCCTTTAGCATCTCTAGCTGTAGGATTCTGCTCACTGTTTCCCCAAGCTTGATAAAATCAGTTTTTTCTGGAATTCAAGGTTTGTGTTTGACTATACTCTTCTTTGGCCTGTCCCAAAATCATGAATTCTAGCATTACATGGTCACTCCTCCCTAAAGTATCAGCTGCTTTGATTACAGTGACCAACTTCTCCCTATTGGTTAGGATCAAGTACAGGATTGCTTATCCCTTGTTCCTTCCTCCACTTTTTGAAGGTGCCTGAAAGACACATCAGGAATTTGTTAGACAGCCTATGCTTAGCAGAGCTAGTCTCCCAGTAGGTATTAGGATAATTGGAGTCCCCTATAACTACCAGTTCTTGCTTCTTGGAGATTTCTGAGATTTGTTTCAGAAAAACATCATCCACCATCTCATCTTGGTTTGGTGGCCTGTAATAAAGTCCTGTGACAATGCTATTTTTATTTCTTCCTTCACTTATTTTTACCCAAATGCTTTCCACTGGTCCAGTTTGATCATTCATGTGGATTTCTGTACAAATGAATTTGTCTTTGACATATAAAACTATCCCCTTTCTTTTCTTCCCCATCTTTTTTTTTAACAGATTATATATCTCAATTGTTATATTCCAATCATGGGAATCATCCTGCCAAATCTCAGTTATATCCATAAAATCATATTTACCTTCTTGCACTAGGACTTCAAGCTCATGTTGTTTCCCAAACTCTGTGTATTGGTGTATAAACATCTGAAGCATTGTTTGTTGCCATCTTTTATTCTATTGTGAGTTTTACCATGGTTCCCATTCTCTCCTTCAGCTTCTCCTCTAGAATTTGATTTAAAGCCCCCTTGATCATATTTGCCATGCATTTGCCAAAGATATTCTTCCTGGTCTTTATGAGATGTAGCCCATCTGTGGCCGGTAGCTGTTTGTCAAGGAAGTGAAAACAATGGTCCCAGAAGCCAAACCTCTCCCATCAACACCATCTGGGTAGTTAGTCATTCACCTGCAGTATATTCCTGTCCCTCTGTTGTCCTCTATCTTTTACCAGTATTGTTAAAGATAATACCACTTGTGCCTTGAAACTCCACACTTTCCTGCCCAGGGCTTCATAGTCCAAGGTGATCTGCTCAGAAATGTTCTTTGCAGTGACATTGATGCCCACATGAATCAGAAGAAATGGGTACTGCTCTGTGTTCTTGATTAGCTTTAGCAACTTGTCAGCAACATCCTGGATATACATGCCAGGAAAACTACACACTTCCCAGTTCATCTTGTCCAGCCATCTATAAACAAATGGGAAGCTACCTGTTCATGGAATGGTTTTTCTGTGGTTCAGACCCACCTTACCAAGAAAAGGTTTTAATGATGTGATTAAAATCAGACAAACTGCATGGGAGTCACTTCATACAAAAGGTTTCCTATATAAAAACACACCTACTTGCATATAATCATATAGTAGTCATATATTTAGCATTAACAGTGTGCAGCAGGTCTCAGTGAAAGCTGAAGATGCAGAAGGTTAATACTGTTTTCAAAGAAATAGCCATATATAATAGAAGGATGGAAATGAAGTAATTCAGCAGCACATTTGAGACTCACTGATTTACTTCAGCATGAGCTTTCATGGATATGTGATGATCAGATATCTTCAGATAAACTGAAGCACCAGATTGATCCCCACAAAAGCTCATGTTGCAATAGACCACTTAGCCATTGCATTCCATCACATACACACATCTTTCCATTTTAAGGTAAATGCTGGTATCTGACACTGGTATATTTCTGTGATGCACCCATCAATAAAATCTCAATCTACTCATTATAAAGCTAATCATTTTATTAAAGACTTTTAATGAAAAGAGGAAACATAGCATGTGGTAATTTACTGAGAACTTATCTATCCCGATAACAACAAAAACAAACAAACAGAGAGTATATTTAATAATAAAATTATTCATACAAAAATTTCCAAGTTCAGCACTCGCATCTTCACTCAAAGTAGAGATGAGGAAGATGTGGCCCTCTAAATTTTATTATGCTGCAATACACATGATTCCTCACCATTTGCTATGCTGCCTGAATTAGATGGGGTGCAAAATTCAGTAATATTTGGAGGACCAAATGTTCCGCATTTCTGAGTAAAAGGATTCTGGGAGCATACAAAATTTCATCCCAGTACCTCAATACAGTTGGCCCTCTATATCCATGGATTCTGTATCCATGGATTCAACCAACTACAGCTTGAAAATATTTTTTAAAAATCCAAAGAGCAAACTTTGATTTTGCCATTTTATATAAGGGATGCCATTTTACCATATCATTGTACCTAATGGGACTTGAGCATCCACAAATGTTGATATCCATAGGGAGTCCTGGAATGAAACCCAAGTGGAAACCAAGGGTCACAGTACTTACACAATGTATCATTTTATGAACAAAGTAAATGTCAAATACTTGTGCATTTTGCACTTTCACAGTGTTGAGTTATCTTGTGTATATCAGATTATAACAATGCCAATTAAATTCATGTCAGTTCCAGAGTGTAAGAAACAAAATGTGGTAAAGTCAAAGTGGATATTTCTGCAAGTGATATGAGGTATGTTCAACAGCAATCTTACTTTGCTTTGTCTCACATATTTGTCAAACATGTTTATAAAGTATTCTTTCTATTTGAAAATTGAAAAAGTTACTTTTTGGACTTCAACTGACAGAATGTGGCCATCCTGGTTGGGAGATTATGGCAGGCGGAACCTGAAAAAGTAACTTATCCATGTTCTGTTCTTATTGCCTGCAGTCCATAATACAGTGACCAATTCTGAGCCAATTTAAATCTTTTCTTTGAAAAAAAAAAGCATATTAGATCGTTAGTTAATAATTCAGACTTATAAATAAAAAGTTCACAAGTACATTTAGCAAAGTTAAAATACAAATGCATTTAGTCATTTCTTTTATTAGAAAATAATCCTTTTAGTGAGCTGATGTGCTCATTTACGTATTCAATAATCTTTATCCTTTGTTGTGAGCTATCACTTAAATAGGCCAATTAATTTTAAGTGCTTCTCACACACAATTAAAAATTTCAGTAAAACTGAATGTTAATAGAAGAGGAACCAACTGTGTTGAAAAGCTAAAAATAAGTAGCATGCTTAGATATATAATTTTAAAAATCTGAGGTTTTTAAAAAATAGCAGTATCTTACTTTGTTACATATCTCATATTTGCTTTTACGATGGAAAAATTGATCTATTTCCCATATAAATCTCATGTATATTTGACTTGGCTGATACAATGAGCTGTCCCCATTTAGTGGTCCCAGTTAATTATCTGCCATCCCACCTTTTCAGCTCCTTTTAAAATGTCCCAGTTTATCTCTCCTTCTTCCACCTTTCCCTGTGTTCTCAAGTTACTTCAACTGCTACAAACAAAAGTAGTCTGCATTCAATTAACACAGTAAAGGCTAGGGAATAAGAAGAGTGGGATCTTGTCCTTGCCAGTAGGTCCAGCAAAAACAAACTGCTGCAGCCTCTCGAAGTTTCTGTGTTCTTTTTCATTATTAATTTTTGCCATCTTGACCATACTTTGATGTTCCTTGGCTACATACGTCCCAGTTTTTATCTGTGAAATAGTGGAGGGTGTGACCCACTGAGTGATCTTGGATTTGTCACACTCTCAGCTTCCAGAAAATGGCCAACTTTTCAAATAGCCACCTTCACTAAATTCACCAGTCGCACAAGTATAAGTGAGAGGGATGCAATAAGCCATAAAATTTCCACAATCATCTTATTGTTTCAGTTTGAAGCAAAAGACATATTCTAAGAAATGACCTAGAATGCCAACTTTCCATATAGCCATGATCACAATCTCTCCGGTCCCACAAGATTACATGGCAGTGATACAAGCCACAAAAATTCCACAGAAACCACTGTGTACTCATTAGGAGCAAAACATTCCTGTTCCAGAAAGTAGCCCAGAACACCAATTTTACAGGAAGCAACTCCCTCCCAGTTCATCACTCACACACAACTAGAAGTGTGCGAGGCAAGAAGCAACAACAATTCCACAGCAACAACTTCCCTGTGCCCATCTGGACATAGTTTCCTGGAAAGCTGGAGTTGGGCCTTTTTCTAGAATACAGATGTTTTGCCCTGAACAGATACTAAGAAGTTGTTTCTATGGACTTATGAAGTGGCTTGATGCATCCCTACCATTTATTCGTCAGCAGCTGGTCAATTTGGTAATCATGTCCATCTGGAATGTTGCTGTTCTGACCCTTTTTCTTCAGCACAGATATTTTGTCTGGAACAGAGAATAGAAAGTGGGTCCCACGCAATTTCTGTGACTTATGGCATCGCTCCCATCTGGTCTTGTGCATCTGCTGAATCGGATGGATTTAGCTACCAAAAAAAGTTGGCATCCCTGGTTATTTGTCAGGTCACTAAGCTAAGCTAAGTTCTCTGACACTAAAATACTTACTTGTTGAATGTGTATTCTTTGCTAACTGCTACTTTGTATTTACCATTGAAAAGGGATTACATTGTATCCAGGCTTAAGTACTGCTAAATTGCAGCTTCACTGTAATTCAAAGGCCACCGGTCACTAGGGTTGTTTTGAGAACAGAGCTGTTTTGGAGATAACCAGAGAGAAATATGCCGGGGGGGTCACTTGGCCAAGGGCATATGAGAGACTGGCAAGTACAGGCCTGGGAAAGTAAATGGGCTATAGACACATGAAGGGGTTGATGTCTTTGACCAATGAATGCCTTGCGCCCTTAAACATGTATTGATAACCAATATAAGTTGTGTGCTGTGTTGAACATAACCTCCAATTTCAGAAACTTCTGTGGAAGTCCACTATGTTACTCATGGTATCTATAAAATAACTTCTGTCTACCTCAGAGTGAGTTCTGTGGAGTGTGGGTTATCCAGTACGTAACACTTATTTTTCAAAATACCAAAGTTTTGCTTGGAATGGGTACAAGAAGGTGCTAAAAATGGCTTATCTGCTCCCTCATCATAATAATGCTAATGCTATATATGAAGCAGATGATGATGATAAAAATGGTACCTTAAGGCTTCCAGTTCTCAACAACAGCAGGCAATCCGGGCAGTTACTAACAGTTATCAACAGGTCAGTCCTATCTATGCATGTCTAATTTAAAACTAGATGTACTTAAAATAAGGCAACGCACAAATATGAAATGCTAATGTCCAATAAATCATGATTTCTAGTTTCAAGATTTTCTTCATGGGAGGCAAAAGAGTTGGTAGACACACAGAATGAGAAAGAAACGTGTTGCCGTGAGAAATGATAGGCAGAACAAGAAAGGAAATGAGAAAGGGGGGGGGAGGTGACAACCCTCACCAAAAGAATGTGAGAGGAGGAAAACAGGAACAAGGGAGAGAAGGAGAGTTGTGCAAGAAGATGTGCAGGAAGTGACTACCAAACTTAGCCCCAGTGAGAGAGAGGCAACCTTTCTCAGCTTCTTTTGGGTAGGAGTTCCTTCTCAGCCAACTTATCTATGTTATCTGCCTATGTCGTCAGCTCAGACTGATGCAAGCATTGGGTCACTTGCTGCTCTTGTGCTTCAACCTGAGGTGTGGGGAAGGAAAAGGAGGAGGAAGGTGAACTTGCTGAAATCAAGGTTTGTTCTTTTGAAAACAGTTTCAATTTAAAACACTGAGGGACAGGGAAAGAGAAAGCCCAGCCTACGCAACTGGGATTCCAAGTTCTGTTCTGCTTCCTAGACAGGATTCATTTCCCCACTCATCCTCTCGCATTCTGACTCTCTCTCAGTCATTTATGGTGCTTCTCTTCCTCCTGAGCAACTTTAGATGACAAAAAGTAGGCAAGCAGCTCCTGCTATAATTCATGTGCTCTCATCGGTCTCTACTTCACACATGGGCATGCAGGCAACTTTATTGCCTTCTCCTCTGATGCCTCCCCTGCTTTCCCACAGATCCCTGATATCAGAGGAGGCAAATGCCCGCAGAGTTTATTGTGACTCAGACTTTGAAGCTGCTGCGCCTTTTACCACTAGTCCGGAGACAGTTAAATTCCGTAACCGTATTGTCAGAGGAAGGCATTGATAAAACATAGTATTTCTTGCCTAAGAAAATTCATGGGGTTGCCATAAGTTGACAGGTGACTTGAAGACACAGACATAAATGTACTGTCAGTCTTAGGTATGAGAGTTCTTGCATTGCTTGACTGAACTGAAAGGCAGCAGCAAAACAATCTACCAGTGACTCCACAATTTGCCTCATCGCTCTTGTTCTATAAGGACTAAAGACTCGCTTTATTAAAAAATGAAAGCTTAGATGCCAAGGCATATTCTGAACCAAATGCATACCAGGAGAATCCTAGAATCTGAATAAAATCCAGCCAAACTATGTGTGTGGAATCTAATCACATTGGACTAAAGCCAAAATGGTTATTCTGCTGCAGTTCATAGCTATGGG
Organism: Cyclura pinguis; assembly: GCA_030412105.1. Classification (NCBI taxonomy): domain Eukaryota; kingdom Metazoa; phylum Chordata; class Lepidosauria; order Squamata; family Iguanidae; genus Cyclura; species Cyclura pinguis. The sequence goes on along the minus strand of CM059600.1, from coordinate 59,624,974 downwards.
ACCGAAGCCTAACAGGTACACTTTGTAAAAGAAGCTATCATTGCAATTTAAAAAAGCTAAAAGCCTCATTGACATTACTAATTACTGAGAAACATATAGAGTTGGATGAGACCACAATGGTCACTGAGTCCAACCCCCTGCCATGCATGAACACACACTCAGAGCACTCCCGGCAAATGGCCATCCTGCCTTTCTTTAAAAACCTCCAAAGAAGGTGACTTCACCACACTCCGAGGTAGCATATTCCAGTTCTTCCTGATGTAATCTCCCTTACTTCTAATTCCTATTTGGAAAGTGGGGGATCCAGCTAAATAGCATAAAAATGGTTTATTTCTTTAAAAAAAAAACACCCTCATAATCCCAAGTAAAGAACAAACATTATTCATATAATAGTGAAAGTAACGACACTACAGATATTATATTATTCTGAAAAATTAATGCTGTTATACCCTATTTTTCCCCAAAGTAAATTATTATAGGTAATGCATCTTTTATTTTTTTTTTATCTGTTACATTTTATGTTTGAAATGCTTTCACAGTTTTTAAGTATGTTTTAATAATCTCTTTTTAACTTTCGTAAAAAAATGTTTTTTGTAGTATCTTTTAAGATTATTGTAAGCCACCTTGGATCCCATTTGGGAGAAAGGCAGGATATAAGTTTAGTCAGTTAAACAATCAATATTGTTTCTAATCTGAGGCTAACAGGCCAGTCCTCTATAGACAGTAGCAGGTTTAAGAAACCAGTCATTTATTTGTGAATCCCTTGATTTTTAACTTTACCCCCACTCCCTTTTGTGATTTTGAAGTTTACCTTCAATCATATAATGTCTCAGATATTCTTCTTGCTTGCTTTCATCTTCTTCTTAGCCTCTCAAATAATTCCTAGTTCTTGTTTTTCTCTTCTCTTAAATTGAACACTGTATGTTTTCCCTAGCTTTCAATAAATTGTTCCCTGGAAAAAACAAACACCATTTGCGGGTCCTTAGAATTTCTTCCTCTTGATCCATGTCACTATGACAGGCCCTTATTTCTAACTAGATTGGTTTTGCAGTTCCAACTTAATAAGACGCCCTCACACTAAGGCCATTTCCACACAGGGTAATAAAAAAGGTGCAGTGTGTCGTCCACGGAAGACGTCTACACCTTGAAGCAGACTGGGTCCGGACTACTTAGAGTAGATCTGCACCTCAGTCCGCTCCAGAACGACCTCAAGTGGTCGTCCAACGTGCTTTTGAAAGACCTGATTTTTCCAGTCTTTCAAAAGCATAGAGTGCACCACTGCAAGCCTGCTCCCTTGTGCAGATTTGCAGGCTCGCACCAATGCGAGCCTGCGATCTGCTGGGGGCGGGCTTTAGGCTGGCAAGCTTCAGCAGTTGGTCGAGAGCCACAACCAACCAGAAGCCGCCATTTTGGACACCGGAGCAGAGCGGATCGATGATCACACACTGCTCTGGAGCAGCCTGGATTGGACCGGGAAGCAGAAGATTCGGTAAATAGCAGCGCGGGGCGATTCCCTCGCCCTGTGCGGAAATGGCCTAAGACTCAGCCCCAACTCTACCCTTTAATGATGACCTTCATGCAAAAGGGCTAGAGTTTTAAGTGTTCCTTCAAAACCAAATAATTAATTTATGGTGCCATGTTCTTTTTTGTCACCAGTGACTTTAGATATTACAGCTCGACTCAGTAGTTAGGGGAAAAAACCCTGTATCCTTTATTGTAGTAAGATTAAAAATAAAGTATCTTGTCAAGGTTCATGTAAAGTACAGTGCTGTTACATTAAACAGTTCAAATTTCTGACAGTCTATGCCAATAACTCTCAGCCGTTGACACCAGTTTTGTATTTCTTTTCCTCAGCTGCTTAAACACAACACAGCCACCTTCTCTGGCCAAGATCTCAGTGAAGGCTCTCTATTCAAACAGACTCTCTGCCTTACATAGATTTCCTCTAAACCCCTCCCATGAAAACCACTTAGCTCAGTTTCACTCTTAAGGTACTACTCCTGTTGCCTAGCAACCCACCATTAAGTTGCATTTGCATTCCAAATAGCTGACTCCCAAAGCAACTTCATCATAGCCATTAATGTCTGACCAGATCCTACAGTTCCTTTCAAACAAGGAGTTCTTGATAGGAAAACTGGGGTTGTTTTAAAGGAACAATTATGGAAAAATAAAATCCAGAATATAATGTTGGGCATGCTCTTGTGAGCATATTAGTATATATGTGTGTGCGTGAGCATGTGTGTGTCATGGGACCTGACAGCAGCATAAAAGTAAAACAATATAAAAGTTTAAAACAATTATATATTTAAAACAATAATGAAATAACTTAGACTAAAATATATTAAACAAGTTAACAAGTTAGAACAGTTTAAAACAATTAAAATCATATATATGTATATTCTGAAAAGTAAGACTTTAATTTTAAAAAAAGCATTTCCTCCCACAGTAGATTAGTGCCATGAGTGGGACACAGCAGAGTGTCCACCTCAGTCTTTGGGTAAACGCATATAGGGACAGGCGCTTCTTCAACCATCAAGATCCCAATTTCTTAGGAGCTTTAAATGTCATCACTAGCACTTTGATTTCAAACCCAAAGCAAATTGGCATCCAGATAGAGATTCCTAGCTGAATTTCCTGTGCTAGTTGTACTCAGTGTTACAGACGTTATTTAAAAAATAAACACTCCAGCAGCAGCAGTAACTGCAGCTGCAGCAGCTGCAATGATAACAACATAACATTTAGCACGTGTACTTTTTGGAAGGTGAAAACTTTCCTTTTTGTTCATTGTAGCTGAGCCATAGTTTGGGCCAAGACTTCCATGCAGCCCAAGTGCAGAGTACATTCTCCCCTCACTGCTGAGTAACTATAGAGAATGGGGAATTAATGCCAAGACCTTTCCAACCATACACCAACTGTTTCCATTCTTGATCCCAAGTTATTACATTTTGTAAAAATTCAGCACTGACTGTATCATTCATTCTGACCCTGTGATTCCCTCAATTTGTTCTCTGATCTAGGAAGGATTTAGTGTAAGCAAAAGGACAACTGCTGTGTGTTTTGGAAGAACAAGATGTATTAAATCAGTACATTCAAGTCTGAAACCAAAGTAATCATGACTTTAAAAAAAAATACAAATATAGGACAGAAATACATCCTGACATGAAAGAATCAAGTATAAAATCAACCCAATCTAAAACTCAGAACCTCTATGTCTGCGCATAATTACCACACTAGCAGGAAGGAAGTACACTCCTAAAAGGCTTATTTCCCACACAGTGTTGAAGGCAGAAAGCCACTTGTAAAAATAAAAGGCCTTATCTGAAAAGACAGAAATGAAACACAAAGAAAATACAGCCTTATGTGATGTAATCCCACTTTTAAGTTTCTATAGATGAAATACTAAGGATAAAGTGTTGCCACATGCCTCCATTCACACGAACATGTAATTTCTGTATAAATTGTAACAAACAGGCAGGTCTGGAGATCCGGAAGCATGACATGTGTACAGTAGATTAATACATTATGTTTACATTACGTTCTCACTCAAATGTCCAATAACTTTCTATACTAGTGAATAATTGGCTAGAGTGCATTTTTGTGATTTTTCATTTTTGGAAATGAATGTGTGCAAAATTTTTCTCAAAAAGAATACATCTTGGTTCTGAAGTGCTTGAAAATGTCAATCTATACATGTATGTGTATAAAGTGTCCTCCCCCTCCCCTGCATATGCAGTATAAGCCTAAAGGCTAAATCTCCGTCCCCATATATGCACTGTAAGTATGGGTGCCTACTTAGCACTTGCAACATCACAGCAGAGCTGCACAGATTGACTCCACTCTTGCTCGTGTGTTCACTTATCTGTTTAAACAGAACACCTGCACTTTTACCTGTGGACTGTTCAGGTAGAGGGAAACTAGTGTAGCTTGTAGAACTGGCCCAGAGCTTTGGGAGATGAAAAAGAAGTGAAGGAACTGTCACATATATCAACCCTGAAAGTATAAGAGTTCAGTTGTACATTTTGTCAAAAACACATACAGATTTCATATGTGTTTACTTTAAGAGAAGAAAGGAAAACAAAAACAAAAACATTGACTTTTCCCCTCAGGCCAGTACTGCTACAAGAGATTTGAAAGGGGCAACGAAGTCCATGACACCAGTTCAGATCAGTCTCAACTTGGCAAAGACTAAATACCCAAGACATGTAATGGCCTTTTGGCTCCAGCTTTCCTCAAGGATGTACGACTTTATTCAAAGATTTACCACTCACAGTCATTCTCAGCTTGAAGGCCAAATACTTGATTAGCATAAACTGCCATACAAGCCATAGATTGCAGTTGAAGAAATAAATGCCTAAGCAAAAATACTTTGATGACCAATCCATACATGTGTCACTATATAAAATTCTGTCTTTAGGCTTGGCAATCTCAAACAGTTTATGTTGAAAAATGTCAAAGCCATTATAAGGGGATATTTTAAACAGCATGATTGACCTTATATGGAGATCATGTCTTTTTTCTCCTTTGAATTTAGTTTTCTTTCTTTTATGTTGATGGAAACGCACAATAAGTTTTGGTTCCAAATATACTGGTGAACGAATACTTATTCCAAGTACTTACTCCAACTATATCACACACAAGACAGTCAAGTTTAAGCACTTTTAGTGCCTTTTATTTCAGTGGGAAAGACCTAAATATGTACTCAACTCTCCCGTTATCAGTTGCAATTAAGAGTTGCTACATTTGTACCAAGCCTATTGCTAATATTCTGAAAAAAGTTAAAGATGAAAGCAAGTATGTGAATCAATATTATATTAAAACAATTTATTCATGTAGGGACAAATGAAGATATTTGCTGCCTGAAACAGAAAAGGAAATGATGTGCATGGTCACTCTCCAGTAAAGTTTCATAGTACTTAAGACCTGGGATAGACCTGAGGCAGAAGCTTTCAGAAACACCTCTTTTCTGCCTTTTCATGGTGCTCAACACCAACTGCCAAAGGCTGCTATCTCACTTTAACCAATAGTAAAGTCAGCCTTGAGAGCCAGTGTGGTGCAGTGGTTTGAACACTGGACTACAACTCTAGAGACCAGGGTTCAAATCCCTGCGTGATCATTGAAGCCCCCTGGTTGACTTTGGGCAAATCACACTCTCTCAGCCTCAGAGGAGGGCAAAGGCAACCTCCTCTGAACAAATCTTGTCCAGAAAGCCCCATGATAGCATTGCCTTAGGGTCACCATAAGTCAGAAAATGACTTGAAGGCACACAATAACAACGAAGTCAGCCGTGTGTCTGTGTGTATTTGCATTAAAAGTAGTGTAGATACAGATGGATAGACTCAATCAAGGAAGACATGTAACCTGATTCTGCAAGACCTGAGCATGGCAGTTGAGGATAAGGTGGCTCAGAGGTTTGTCATCCATAGGATCGACATAAGCCGAAGTCAACTTGATAACAGTTAATGGCAAAGATACATTTGGCAAAGATACAAAGATATTATATAAAAATATTTTCTCTGTTTCATTTAAGAATACCTTACTAACGAGAATTGAATCCACACAAACATTAGTTCCAAATGCAAATTTATTACAAAATCATAAAATATCTCTTTTTCCCCTAGGGAAAATATGCTAGAGTAATGCACACCAGGTGAACAAATCTCACAAGTCCACCCTAGATACAAATTAAGTTTTAAAAAAGGATGTTATTTTCTCAGCAGTGATATATCGCTTTTGTGGACCTAGCCTCAAGGGCAAACAAAGGCACAGGAAGACAAACACATGTACACAGTTTAACTGGGGAAAATAAGACCACAAAAGCAGTAGAGGCTTTACCCAGCAAAAGGTAACAGATCCAGATATTAAAAAATCTACATGTTATCTGATCAGCCCAACCCACAGGCCAGCTGTTGAGGGGCAATCCTGAAGTGACATCATGAATCCACAAGGTCACCATTCACTCTCTGGTTTCCATGCTGGGAGTGAAGTAGGATCAACAGCCACCAAGCTCGGCCTTGCCCTGTTAGCCCACCCCCCAAGATCCCTTAAAGGTACACCCATAATGTTGGGGGGATGGACCCAGAAACTCCCTAAGCTGGATCGGATGCCATGCCTCACCACTAAAATTGTGACACGCTAACAATTTAGCAGTTTCATGATCTTGCAAACACTAGCAAACTGTTGGGAAATGTGAAGAATAATACTGGATCTATTTAGGAGAGTAATCAGATTGGCAAGGCAGAAGCTGAACTACATGTCCCCCTTTCTATGCACCCACACAGCATTAAGCACAGAAAAAAATACAAGTTTAGTCTTTTTGTAAGAACATACAAAAGTGGCTTTATTTATTATACTTATGCATAGCCAAATGCATGGTAATAAAGGAGAGAAAGAGAAAATGGCCACAAGTTTGAGTGATCCAGGAAAAGAATGGGCATGGAAAAGCAAACAAACAAGAAGTAAGTAAATACACAGACTAGCAATTATCCCAGGAATACAATGGTTGCTAAAACAAAAACAACCTAAAGAACTGAAACATGGGTGGGAACATATCCAAAGATGAAATGCCAGAGCAGCACCATAGGTTCCCTTAAGTTCTTATTGCCTAGCAGACCTGAGGGAAGACTGCTTCACAAAATCTGCCTAACTTCCTACAGCTGCTGATTGGCCAAGTCTCCCAGAGTCCCTCATGGTGGTGGACAGACCAACATTGATGACCAAATGGTTGCTTTCTGCTGCTCACTCATCTGAAAACCTGCATACAAGCTACCCTCTTGCTACTCCCTGGCCATTTCTGCACTAGACTGTTATAGCGCTATGAGTCCACTTTCAACATTCTATGGAATCCTGGGGTTTGCAGTTTTGGGAGAGGCCACTGCAAACCCCAGGATTCCATAGGATGTTGAAAGTGGAATCATAGCGCTATAACAGTCTAGTGCGGAAATGGCTCCTTAGATAATGTTTAAGATTATTTCTGATAAACACTGAGATTACTTTCAAAATCAGGCATATGTGCAGGAAAGAACGGTTCTACCTTTAATTTTGCTAAGGCAGAATTTGGAATATCTAAAAAACAAAGAGCTTTTTCACAAATCTGAAATTGATGCATTTAGTTTGGGGGGGCTAACTGGTGTTTTCACACAGTTGCTGCAATTCCCCTTGAAAACCAGTCTCCTTTTTTCCAGCTCTGAAACATCCAATTCATTTGTTTTAAGCTGTTTTAAAACTGCCAGGCTTTTGTTATGTAAAAATTTATCTGTCCCCCTGGGGTTGGTAGGAAGTGAGTTTGATTTGTCTTTAGGAGTCTCAGCCTCTCCTTTAGGTGCAGGATGTTTTTGCAGGTGCGTAGTAATTTTTTAAAAAAATTCTATGTAAGGATTGCAAAAGACTTCTGAAAAAGGGAACACACAGGACATGTTGGTGGTCTTGCAGGGGCTGGAGAAGGGGCAAGACATTTCTTCTTCCAGATGTGATTGCCATTTCCTGCAAATCCTGCTCTGCTCCAGAAAAAGCAGCTCAGCTCATTATGAGAAACATGTGTTCGCTGTTGTTTTAGGATCTAAGAAGTTCTGATAACTTCTCTATAGCAAGGTATGTTTGTGATGGCTGAAAATGTTTTAGACGTTAGGGGCGTTGCGTGTTTGACTGTTGAATGTACTAACAAAATGGACTATCGGTGTCCATGTGTGGTATTCTTCCATTTGGCTCGTTTTATAGTATTCCAGAATGCCTCTTTACCATACTTACAGCAAAAACAAAACAAAAAGAAAAAAGAAGTGAAACCAGAAGGAACCTGTGTTCGTCACTGTGCATGCTCAGCATTGGACAGGGGGGGCATCTGTGTCTTGGGCAGGCAGATATGGTACAGTAGGTGAGCAGAGGTGGAAGAAGGAAGAACTAACAAAATGCCAAGAGGCTGCCAGTGTGAAAGAAATATCCTGGAAAATATCCTGAAAAGAAGTGGATGCCAGGAAAAGTGTGAAAATCATAGCCAATTGTTGCCATTAGGGAAAATACACAGTAAATGGCACTATTCCACAGTTACAGAAAAAATCTGTGTGAAAAAGATCAAAGAGACAACTGCATGACAGGAAATATAAACAAAGTTCATAAGAAATTTGTTGTTTTGCCGTTGTCTGCCCTCAAATCATTTCCGACTTATGGCAGCCCTAAGGCAAATATATCCTAGAGTTGGCAAGTTTTCTTCAGCGGGAGTTTACCTTTGCTTTGCTCTGAGGCCAAGAAAATATGACTTGCCCAAAGTCTCCCAGTGGGTTTCCATGGCTGAGGAAATTAGTCAAATGCACAAACCACTACAGCAACCAATCCATATTATTCAGGGATGAAAGGTCAAAGACCGATAAACAAATAGTGCACCGTTTTATGTATAAATACAACAAAAATCTTCAACAAAGAGCTCTGCTTTCAAGAGAACTACTCTCCTGAAATTGACTTGCTCCCACTTCAGACACATTTAACTGACCAGCAGACCACTGCATTAGTTGACAGATGCCATAATATTTAAATTGAACCAGTTGCATATTTATGACCAGTGTTACAATTTGCCTTGTTTCTATGTTTGTCTGATCCCTCCCCCATAGCTGTCTAAATGTGCATCTGTACATGAGTCTTGAATATTCTACTCCATCAGTGCATCTGAGGAAGCAGATTGCAATCCATAACATTTTATGCCAAAATAAATTGCTTAGTCTTAATGGTGCTATGATGATGATGATGATGATGATGATGATGATGATGATGATGATGATACCCTCACTCAAAGCTAGAAACTCCCTTTTTCCAATCTGAACCCAAAAGTCTTGAAACACCCATTCCCTAGAAATGAGAAGTTCACACAGGCTAAACAGATTAAGAGCCTTGGCTCCATCCAACTCTATGATTCTATTATCTGATTTTTGTTTTTAACACCTAGGTAAGAAGAGAAGAGATTGGAGAGCTGGGCCAAAGCTAACAAAATGAATTTCAACAGAGAGAAATGTAAGGTCCTGCACTTAGGCAGAAAAAATGGAATGCACAAATATAGGATGGGGGACACCTGGCTGGATAACAGTATGTATGAAAGGGATCTAGGAGTCTTCGTAGATCACAAGTTGAACATGAGTCAGCAGTGTGATGCAACAGCCAAGAAAGCCAACGTGATTCTTGGTTGCATCAATAGGAGTATGGCGTCTAGATCGAGGTAGGTAATGGTACCACTCTATTCTGCATTGGTTAGACCTCATTTGGAATACTATGTCCAGTTCTGGGCACCTCAGTTCAAGAAGGATATCAACAAGCTGGAATGTGTCCAGAGGAGAGCAACCAAAATGGTAAACGGTTTGGAGGCCATGCCCTATGAGAAGCGGCTTAGGGAGTTGAGTATGCTTAGTCTGCAGAAGAGAAGGTTAAGAAGGGACATGATGGCCATGTTTAAATATTTGAAGGGCTGTCATGTCGAGGAGGGAGCGTGCTTGTTTTCTGCTGCTCCAGAGACTAGGACAAGGAGCAATAGATTCAAGCTGCAGGAAAGGAGATTCCTCCTGAACTTCAGGAAGAACTTCCTGATGGTCAGAGCTGTCTAGCAGTGAAATATGCTGCCTTGGAGAGTGGTGGGGTCTCCTTCTTTGGAGGTTTTTAAGCAGAAGCTGGATGGCCATCTGTTGGGAATGCTTTGATGGGTGTTCCTGCATAGCAGGGGTTGGACTCAATGGCCCCTGGAGTCTCTTCCAACTCTATGATTCTATAAGAGAAATTTCCATCTTGATTTGCAACTGTTATTGACATTCATTGTTTAAGGTAACAGACTCTCTGAAGTAAGCAGACACCTAAATTCATGTTGGTTGAATTATCACATGCTATCTGAAAATGATAAGCAGATTGGGACAGTTTGGAAATGTTGATAGAGGCCAGATAGAGAGAATGTGTTTTAAACAAAGTGTTCATTGTCTTCTGGATGTTTACATGAGGAAACTCAGCTGTTTAGTGTATATAAGGGTGGCAGTGGAAAATGTGTCTTGTCTCAGTTTGGACTTTCACAAGCTGTTGACCTATTTCTGCTGCAGAAATAAACCTTGCTCAGTTTGCTTTGCTCATTTGGACTCTTTGCTAGGCAAGGAATCTCACACTCTTGTGACAGGTGCCACAAGAGTCCTTTTTTTCCTACTACATCTTTTTTATTCACACGATATGTGTATCAGAAACTTTAACGGCATGGTATCACCATGAAAGCATGTGAAAGCTATTGAGTATCTTTGACCATTTACTATTCCTACAGCATTTGTGCGTGTGTATACAAACTGCTTAATCTCTTTTATCCTCACGACAGTGAGACAGTAACTTATCTAGAAACAAATAGTGACTCTCAAAAAGCTAGGCAGAGATAAGGATCTGTCTGCCCTGGATCCAAAACCAGTATTACCACTGCAGCGGGTTTTTGTTTCAGAGTCTGCCTTTCCTAATTCTTTGTGTACACTTGTGAGTACATTGTTCTGCCATTGTTAGGTCTGTTGAATTCTTCTTTCAGCTTGCTCAACTATTCCCTGTCTTTAGACCTGTGCTCCTTGCATTACCTTGTTACTCTCTGGAAACCTCAGAAAGGTAAGTTCGGGTGCTTAATCTTTCCTGCTGGAAGATGCTTCACTGCGAGGCCCTTTGGATGGCCACTTGTTGAGGTTCCCTTACAATGACTAAGGACTCTTGCGTTCATAGGGGGCCTGGGCGCCCATTTAAGACTGTCTCCTCCGCAGGAAGAGACATGCGTTTGTGCGTTGTTGTCCACACGGCTCTCTGAGTGTGCGTTTCTGTCCCTCACCCCGACAAGCAGCGTGCGTAGCCGGGGGTAGCTCTGGGTGGGTGACTCATCTTGCCTTTGAATGGCAGACCTGAGCTTTATAACGGCGGCAACGGCTCCAGTTCTAGCTCCGCCGTTGCTCACCGTCGCTGCTGCCCTGAGGGAAACCCGGACGGAGGAGCCTTACGCACAGAAAGCCGACAGACGCAGCCCCGGGGAGAGAAAGAGGAGGAGAGACAGGGAAACGGGAAGCCATGAGGAGCCTCCGCTGTGCTCCCTTCCTCTTCCTGCTCCTCTCGGCAGGAGACTCGGCGGTCATCACCGGGGTGAGCAAGGCGGCGTCCCGGCGGAGGGAAGCCCGTGGCCAAAACCAGGGAAGGGCGCCGGGACACTCTAGTTGTTTCTGGCGGGCGGCGGCGGGTGGGACCCGCGTGGGCGGCAGTGCGCCTTCCGCCGTCCGGCTCCGCCGGCGAGTTTGGCGGGAAAGTCGGGATTGGCTAAACGCGCCCACGCCAGAGCCGGGACGGGGGAAACGGGCGGGCTGGGAGAGTGACAGAGCGCGGGGTGCCCTGCGTGGCGGTGGTCTCCTCGTGGGCGAAAAATAGCTGATTACACGCTAGTCGGTCGGGTTTTTTTTTTTCCTTGTGGAGGGTTGAAGGCAGAGCGCGGAGAAAGAAAGGAGACTTCGGCGACACAGTGTTTGGAAGGAGCGGGATCTATTGTGTGTGTGTCTGGATAGAAGGAAAGCCCGCCCGTTCCCCGAGTCTGCTTACTTGGCTCCAGGTTTCTCCGATAGGGGTGGGCGGGCGTGTGGCGGGTTCTCGTAGGAGTTTCCCACTGGAAACCGCTCCGTGGGGCGACCGGTGTGAATGACTTGCGGTGGGACGAGGGAGCGGTGGTGCGTCCCGAGAGGGCCTCCTCCTTGCCTCCTCCTCTGGGCGTGTGGGACCGTGGACAGGTGCGTGAGGTGGCGAGGCGGAGCTGCAGAGGCGGGGACGTTGGCCAGGTTGTGGGGAAGGCGGGGGGCCCCTGGGAGCCCGCGGGCGCTTTGGGAGCGGGAGCAGCGGTGGGGACGGGAGAGGCGTTTGCCCGATTCCAGTGGGTGAAGTTTAGGGCGGGGAGGTGACGTTTCGATGTCGATGGCTGGGACCCCTCTCTGCCCGCGCTGAGCCCGCCAGACTGTTGCGGGAGGAAGGAGCTTTGTTCAGAGGTGGGTTTTTTGTTTCTTCAGGGAGGAGGGCGTCTGAGAAATGGTCTCCGATGAGATGCCACTGAGAGAAAGAGGGTGGGAGGAGTGCTAATGACGGTCGCCTTAGTTACTGAGATAACTTCAGATTCTCTTCCCAGCGGCTGTTCTGACACTTTCAGGCAGAAGGACACGGTTGCTGCTCTTCACACCCCATCAGGGTCAGAGGGATTACTTAGTGTAACCCGGAGCTTTCCAAACTTTTCATGTTGGTGACACACTTTTTATACATGCCTCATTTCACAACATAGTAATTCTGTTTTACTAGCAAACTGGAGCTTAAACTAACCCCTTACAAGAGTTACAGACACATAACATAAATTGTAATAGCAAAATGTATGGGGACACGACATATCCTGTGAAAACCTTCCATATGTTTTTTAAAATATACGATTTATAAATAATAACATACATTTCCAAGATTGTAGGCGACACACCTACACACTTCAGGCGATACACTAACACGTCGCGGCACACCGTTTGGAAAGCCCCGGTTTAACTGGTCTAAGACTCCAGTAGGTTGGTGGAAATGTGTCTGAAGCTGCCTCCCCTTGGGAGCTATGCTAACCTATAACTGAAGACCTCCTGAGTTGCAGTCAGTTATGCCTGACTGGAAAGTTTAGAGCAGTGCTTCTCAAACTATCTGATGTGAGAGGCCAGCAATTTTTTTTTCTATTGTGACAGGGCTGGCACTATATTTGCCCATTGGGTTCAACTGTTTCTTTCTTTCCTGGATGCTTGCTAGGAACTGGCAACCAATGGCTCCAGAGACCAGTTTGAAAAGTACTGGTTTAGGAGATGAAAGAGGGAGCCATGTTTGTACCTGTGCTTTAGACTGCAGTCCTAAAGGAAAGAGGGAGGAAGCTACACTGAGCACAGCAGGACTTACCTCTCAATAAATATGTATGAGATTGTGCTGTTAATTTTCTGGTCTGACTCCCATTTTGAGGAAATTCCATTCTGGGATGAAAACTTTTCTCAACCCCCATCCGGAAGTGCACACTGAGCATTGCCAGAAATTGTGATGCTAAAAAAATCCTTTCTCCTCTGTCAAGGAGCCATGTAAATCTATTCACAATTTCTTTACCTGTTGCCTTGCTAATAAATGCTAATGTAATTGACTCTGTGGGAAACTGGAAACAAGAACTTGATCTTGAATGAAACAAGAACTTGATCTTTTACACTACTATAGTTTTAAATTTTAAAACTTAAAAAGCTCCCATTAGATGCGTATCATTGTACACAATAATTCTTTATTCCTGAAAAAAATGAGTTATAATACTTTAGCCTTTTACACGTGCACTGATATTCCTCTACTAAATATTTTGCTATTCCTAAAAGTGAATAATAGAACTGTTTAAATTTTCACAAAGTACACTGAAAGACAGCTTTACAATGTTTTGGTGATATTAAGCACATTTTTCCAAAATCTTTTGTACGTTCTATATTGAATCCATTATGCTTTTGATCTTGAATCTACATCCTTTTCCCATTTCACTGTAAACACACTTCCCTCCAGCAATTTACTTCTATTGTTTAGTTAGGTGCTTATTTTTGAAGTCACGCTGGTGGAAGGGCAGAGAGGAAAGGCAGGCTAAAGGCTAACAATTTGAAGTACTTACACTGTTTTCAGTTCCTCTGACATACACTGCTGACATTATGCACAGAAAGAATGAAGGGAATTGGGTAGTACAACGATCTATCAGTTCCAGCATCTAACATGCAGCAGCAGTGTTGTGTGTCTTCAGAAGTATTTAATGTTGCATTCTCCTTTTCATTTGCTTGGCCAGCACTTGGTCTAGCTCAGTATAAGCAAAGGATTGCTGTGACAATTTCATTCTCAGTTCTTCCAATCAGTACTACTTGTTGTACCATTGTGAACACCCTTTGTGCTCAGTCAACACCTCTATATTTATTTGAAAGGACACATGATGCACTCTATGCCCCTACACAGGAAGAAATCCACTGAGAGAGAGGTGTTTGCAGAGTGAATTTTGTGCACATAAGCATCAGGTTCAGAAAGGAAGCATTTGTCAGAGGAGTGGTTTGTATCCTAGAATGCCTGCCAACTCCCAGTATTAAAGTATTAAAATACCAGTACTTTTAGAGTAATGTTTGTGTTTGGAGCATGTGTACTTTTATTTTCTAAACTCATTTGTTATTTTTCACAATGAAATGGTTTTTGAAGTTCCTTCCCTCGTTTCATAGAGTGAGAATAGCAGAGGCGTATCTACAGTGGGGAAAGCAGAGTACATGCCCCAGGCGCCTAATGCCAGGGGGGGTGCAAAAAAACCGAACAACTCCACCCATCCACCTGGGCTGGCCCGCTGCACCCGCTGGGGTCGTTCTCAGCCTGGTGCACAGTGGTGGTGGCATCAGCGTCAGCAGCCCCTCCACCTGGGCCTGCCTGCCGCCATCCCTACCAGGGTCTTCCTTGGCCCAGGACAGTGGTAGTGGCAATAGCAGCCCTTCCACCCAGGTCTGGCCCACCACCACCCCTGCTGCCCTGCTGAGGTCTTCCGCTGCCTGGAGGGGCGGCAGCCCTTCTAACGGGCCTGGCCCAGTGCCACCCCTGCTGGGGTCTTTCTCCACCTGGAGGAGCGGCAGTGATGGCAGCAGCCCTTCCAGCCAGGCTGGCCTGCCGCTGCCCCCGCCACCCCCACCGTGATCTTCCTCCACCTGGGGGAGGTGATGACAGCAGCAGCCCTTCCAACTGGGCCTGGTCTGCCGCTGCTCCCACCTTGCTCACCAGGATCTTCCTCCGCCTGGGGGGGCAGCGGCGGCAGCAGCAGCCCTTCCAACCAGGCCTGGCCCACTGCCAGCCCCACCAGAGTCCTCCTCTGCTTGGACTGGTGGCAGCAGGAGAAGCAGCAGCACCTGGGGGCACAACTTCCACACTTGTCCTAGGCACTGTTGAACCTAGATACACCACTGGAGAAAAACAATGGTAGGCCTAACATCATGCCATTAAATGCATCACCTGCAGTTTTGTGTGAGTTTTTGAATTAGAACAGACAAGTAAGGTTTAATATTCCCCACACCTGATTTTGGCAAACTGCATCCCTGAACTACACCAAAGGGAGCTTATCCCAGTGCTAACTGCAGCGAGGGAGATTTTTATCTGCCAGAGAGAGAAGAGGTTGAGCATCCCATCTTCAGCAATATTATTCCAATGAAAAATAAGCTTTAATCCATTAAATAAAACCTCACATGATACCACAGGTAGTAGATATAAAATCATGTGTAGTTAATTATGAGTCCTATTTTGGGGCATAAGGCAGGATAATAATAACAACAACAACAGGGAAGAGGTTCCCCAGCTACTGTTTCACAGAGATGAAAAGTCCTGAAAAGAACAATACAGAGCCCAAGGGTTATCTGCACTATACTATTATCTATCAGTTTCATTCCAGTTTAACTGTCGTGGCTGTATTCTGTTTAATGAATTGTTGAAAATGCTCCATAAATAAGCACTAAAGTTCTGTACCGAAGAATTCTAAGTCCCCAAGCAAATTTCAGCCACTGTTTCCATAGGATTGAGCCATCAGAGGTGTACAGCAGAATTTTTTCCAATGCTCTGTTTTTCCATGGAAAATTTTTCACACCATACACACATACAAATAAACAAGCACCTTTATCCATAATTACCTGGGCTGTTGTACTGCAATCAATCATGTCAGATTGACTGAATATATAATATAAGTTTTTAATTATTCTTCTTGGGAGACAAGCATTGACTAACTTTTGTGCTCAGAGGAACAGCCAAACAGATGAATACCCTGCTAAGCTTGTTTCTATTTCACAAAATCTCCTGCTTCTCAGTCAGTCCCAAGACAAAATGTGATAAGTTGCCCATGTCCACAAACTCACATCCATCCTTTATCGAAGCAGAATGTTCAGTTCATTGTACTGAATCAGATTTTTTGTTCTCACCTTGAAATGGAACTGATGAATAGTATAGAGTAAGTCAGTGAAGCTGAAGGTGAACAGTTATAACTCAGTAACAGAAAGTTAAATTGTTGATATATATCACATGCATATCTTTAGAAACATGTCCATAAAAATTAGTGTTCTTTCAGATGTAGGAAGTATCAGGAAGTATTTGCTATTCTCTTCATATTATTATAAATATTACAACAAATTAATTGATCTATAAAGCTTTGAATGTGATTAAATTTAACATGTTAACCAAAGGTGCAAAGTCAGATAATGTTATTTAGAGCAGTGATTGTGGTGTGTGCCACCCATTGGCTGACAGTCTCTGGCCTAGAGTGTTTCCAGGAAACAAAGAAAAAGTAGTAGCTAATGGTGCCAATCCTTAGCACACTGGCAGGGGGAGGGAGAATGGTGGTTGTTCACATCAGATATTTTAAGAAGCATTGATTTAGAGCACTGGTTCTACTTTTTCCAGAAAACCCACATCACTGGGAGCCATGGCAGTTAAAGTAGAATGAAGCTGATATAACTATTGTGCAGACACAGTCCTGATCTCTGAGAACATCTTGAAAAAGGGTTTGAGAACTGTCAGCTTTGGGAAGAGGAAAAAGAAGTGGAGTAATTGTTATCTGAATAATCCTAGGAAAGAAAACAACAGCTACGGGAAATGGAAAGGGCAAGGTGAAGGATGTCATAAGACTGAGAAGGCTTTTCATCTGTTGTTTCTGGCCTTCCCAAAGTACCTAGCTAGGTACACTTTGAAAGCATTAAAATCTAACATCAACCATCCATTGAGTACAGAACTGAACTTATCAACAAAAAGTCATGCACAGTGCAGTACTTACTATACTCAGCTGTATACACTGCACTCACAGGTCAGTACAGAAAACCCTTAACTGTGTGCTGCAATTTAAGCTAGTAAATAGAATGGAAGTGTCTACAAAATTATGAAGCTATCTGAAACATAGATCTGTGATTACAGTAAGAGTATTAAAGTAAGGATATCAAAATTACAGCCCAAGTAATATCTTAATATTAATATCAGCAGTGGGATATTTTAGAAACTGGATCCCTTGTATGTGCATGTCCCGTCAACATGCTTGTCAACTTATGGTGACCACATGAATTTCATACCATTTTCTTAGGCAAGGAATATTTGCAGGTGGTTTTTCTGGTTCCTTCCTCTAAAATACAGCCTACCGCACCTGGTATTTGTTGGCAGTCCCCCATCTAAATGCAAACTCAAGTTGAACCTGCTTAGTGTCCAAGATTAGATGGGATCTGGCGCCTTCAGGATATTTAGGCCCTTGGACAGCCTAGTCTGAATAATGTTTTCTCTAACCACAGCAATTTGTTAAATGAATGCTATGATACCAACTCTGCTACTCAAATTACATACTGTTTAAGCAATGGAGTATGGTGTAATTATATTCATAATGAAATCTTCCAGAGTGCAGATTTGTTTCAGAGGACAGTAATGTTTCCCTCAGAGCCATTATCTGCTCGTAAACTCATACTTATGAGTCTGCTTATTTATGATACCATTCTTCAGCAGTGTCTTAGGCTGTTCTGCAGTTTTAGTACTTGAAATAAAATAGCACAAAAACCTAAAGTTAATAATCTGACAGCAGAGCCTACTTAGAAGTAATTCTGTTGGCATTCAGTGGAGCTTACTCCCAGGTAAGTGGACATAGGAATCTGACAAGTAGTTCATTGATTTCATTAAAAGTATTTGTACAAAAAGCCGTATTTGTTTTTCACAATGTTGATATCACAATTACTCAGCCAATTCTCGTTATCTTTTCATCTTCAACAAATCTCTACAAATGATTTGTCAGATGTTTTTCCCATTGTAAACTGTGTTTTAAAATATATTTCAGTATACATGGCAACAATTAGTATACATGGCAACAAAATCCAACAACATCATCCATTTGTTCTCTAGAGAATTAAGATAGCTGTAAAAATATCAACAATTTAAAAGAGCTTTCCAGCTATTTGAAGTCTGTTGGCAAGCCAGACTGAGGAGAATTTTTCCTGAGGAAACCTTTTATCTGGCTAGAGGCATTCTGATTTCCTGAATCTTGACCCTAACAAAGAGGTCCTTTTTTAAAAAAAAACATAGAAATGACAAACAGCTGGCTGGCTATTTGTCTATTGGGTGATACTATGCAGAGATCCACTGTGCCATTATAGAATGAGCATGCAGTCTCTAATGAATGGATCCTACCTAATACTAGATTCATGTAATGAAAATGGTACCTGTTGTGTTTTTCTGTGATGTAGGAGCTAATTGAAAGTCTGTCATCATGGATATTTATTTATCTAGGAAAATAAAATAATTATTGACTCCGTCTTCTTTATTCTGTCTGACCTTAATCACAGTATCAAATAATGTAGTGGCCTAGATCCAGCAGAAGGTAGAGTTTTTAAGTGCCTTTATTTTAATCAGATGCATATGACTGACTTGAACTGGCTCCATGCTAGGATTGTTTTGTCCAAATGATGGAAAGCTGTTTGAATACTGATCATTCAGATTATCAGAAATTAAAAAAAAATGCTGCCTGAACTCCTTTGTTAAATTGCAATTAGAGTGGGCCCACTGAATTGATGAAATTTATTTAAGCATTGATTTACCAAATTCCCATTGATTCAATAAGTCTACCCTCCTTGGAACTAACTGTTGGATACCCAGCAAGTCTAAATCAGTACATTTAAAAATTCTGAGTTAAAAATAATGTCATTTTTAAGGGCCTTTCCGCACTGCACTGTTATAGTGCTATTATTCCACTTTTAACATCCTATGTAATCCTGAGGTTTGCAGTTTAGAGGGGAACATTTAGAATCCTCAGCCAGAGAGCTCTTTAGCCTCAGTAAACTACAAAGCCCAGAATTCCACAGAATGTTGAAAATGGAATAATAGCACTGTAACAGTGTAGTGCAGAAAGGTCTTATAATACTGACAGTGGGTCAGATTTTTGTCTTCAGTCTTATAGTCTCCTTGCATAAACACTTTAAAATACAGGCTTTTAGATATATGTGAAAATAATGGACCAGTCTTGGATATTCTTAGTAATTTTGTTTGTTTAATGCACTGTGTCTGTTTGCTATATTTAAGGCTTGCGAGAGAGATCTGCAGTGTGGCGGAGGGATGTGCTGTGCTGTTAGTCTCTGGATTCGAAGTCTCCGAATGTGTACACCAATGGGCGACTTAGGAGAGGACTGTCATCCTTTGAGTCACAAAGTTAGTATGTTATTCTGGTACCTCATGTGATACTGTAACTGACAGGGTAGAAGGAAATGTAAATACATTTTGTTGTAAGTCAGACTGCATAAAATAGTACCCATTGCAAAAATGCAAGAAGGTATACATTATCCAGGAAGTTGGCTTTTTATGGAAATAACGTCATAAGAACATACGCAGATAAATATATTACTGTCAGTATTATTCTGTGAAAGATCTAAGGCAAAAAAAAAGTTCAGTGTTTTTCTTCTGTCTTACAGAGTATGAGCAGTATTTTGCATGCCATTCTTACTCTTATCTCCTTTAAGTGACCCATGATAATACAAATGCTGTTGATTTTTGGAGCTGTTACTGTTTTTGAGTGGGCAAATATTTCAGATGCCCACAGCTCCTCATTTTGAAAAAATGCATTTCTTTTTAAAACTATTAAATTCATAAAAAAAAAACCCTCACACTGCTTAGCTATTACAGTTTTTCTTTTGAGCTTTATGGCCTGCTTTTTATTCTAGTTTCTAACTGGCAGTTTCCAAACACATGTTTTCACAGTCTGTTCCAGCCATGTCTGTGGCACTGGCTGTATGTTTCTAGTTCATAAATGTACACAGCATTAGTCAAAGGGATTTTACAGAGAACTGACACTGCTACAGGCCACTGAATGTAAGCCTACTTACATAAATAAATTCTTTAAACAGCCCCAGGTTGGATATAGAGTATGTCAGTTGAAGTTAACACCAGTTCAGATCATTGGTACTAAAGTTACAACTAACTTGTACCATTGTTTAACTAAATTTAACTAACTTAGTCTAGAATGCAGGTCTAGCCTATTAATTAATTAAAACTTCAAAATAGTTTTTTGATGATGCTGTTCATATACATCCTCTTATGGGAATGCTTATTACCTGACAGAATCCAGATCTAAATCTCCACTGTCCTAGCCATTATCAGTGAAGCAGGTAAAAACAATTTCTTGAAATCATATATAAATCACTTTTTTTGGCCATGCCCATTTAGTGCCATCAGCTTGTAGCTATGCCTTTGCTTTTTCTCTAAAGAAACTAGTATGTAATTATATATAATTTTAAAAGAAACATGGATTATGCACAGATGCTCTTCTCTTACCACTAAGCAACTACTGCTTGTTTCCATACATGCTTACCATGATAGAACAGGGCTTCCTTCTATAGCAGATGACAGACAGGATTCCCACCTGGAATTTTGACTGGGAATCTTTCCTCCAGAAATAAAGGTTCCAACTACTTAGTGCTACCCCTGGTAGGAACAATTTTATTCCTTTTCATGAAACTGTGCCACTGCAGAAGACACCCAGGATCTTCTTTCTGTAAGCCTCTAGAAGGGGAAGGGGTACTTCTGGGGCCATCCAGATGTTGTTGGACTGTGACTACCAGGACCTACCAGAATACAAGCTTGCTGTTTAGGATTGATATAAGTTACACTCTGACAATTTCTAGAGAGCCACAGTTTCCTGTCACTTAGCTAGGTGCAAAACAATTTGCCTCCATTCCAGAAGATAAGAACAGTAGTCCATGTCTTCATGCTTAGTTCCTTCTGGATGTACTGTTGAAGCAGCAGGAGAAGGAAGAAATGTCACTGATTATTTTCTTCAAACAGATGGCATTGCTTTGTGCCATCTATAGCTTCAGTTGTGAAACCATTTATTGTGCTCTAATATTATACAGTTCTGCAAGCCTTGAAACTGAAATGGCTAATGGCTAATGTAATCAGGATTTCGTTTTCCTTTAACTATTATCCTTAGAGGTAATCAGCTATTCAAAGTGCTAAATGCTGAAGTTCACCATTTGATTGCAGGTGATGTACAAAGCAGACATCTTCAGTTTTCCTTTGCTGTCACACCACTGTATTTAAACTCAATCTGCAAGAACAAGCCTAAACTGAAAGGCTTTTTTCCCCTTCATACCAGATTAGCCATAGGCATTCCTTGTTAAATCACACATGGAGAGCTTGTAAAGTGGACCACCGACTGATAAATGCTGATCAGAGATCATTAAAGCCATATAGTTCAATTTGGATGGTTTAATGGTTTAAATTTTAGTCCTTCTGATAGGACTTGAGTCCTTCATTTAACCCATGCTGTTGTAAGCTCTGTGAATTACTGGTTTGGCCCAGTGGGTGAGGAAACCCTAAAGAAGGAGCTGTTTTTACTAGCTGAGTTCCAAGAAAGAAAGAGAAAGCTGGAGTGAAGAGGAGTTGCCGTTCCTTGTGATAAGGATTTGGCCCTTTTCACCTTAAATTAAGTAACAAGTTTTTCAATTGTGCATTTAGAGGGGACAAAAAGATAAAGTCATGGGGGATTTGTCACTCTTTCTTTTGGGGCAACTATAAATGAATATTGCAAACTCAATTTCAGTCCATTCAGTTTTCCAACACTGATACAACAAATTATAAACTGAATTGAACACTAACCACTGTTCCAAAATTTCCTTGCATCCAATGAAGTGCCAAGATTTGACTGGAGGACTCTTCTACGTATGGTACTCAGCAGTACTGCAAACTTTAGTGCAAATCTTGAAGCCCTAAATAAATGATACATAGGTGGGAATGCATAATATGAATTATTCTGTAAGGAATTTATGTTTTTGTCTTTTTCACTGAAAATCCTACTATCTTATTCAAGGTGAAAGGGGCCTAATCTTTATCCCTGCCTGCTGCGACCCCTCTCTTCTTCAGCCTTCCCTTTCTTTCTAAACTTGACAAGTAAAATACAGCCCCTTTTTAACAGTTTCCTCACCTGTTGGGCCAACCCAATAATTCATGATGGTTACACTCTCACTTATAGAAACATTATTTCTGGAAAAAACAAGCAATATATTATGTGTATTCCTTTTGTAAACAAAAGATCGCAAAAATATATCTTGCCAGTAATCTTACAAGAACAAAATGCATCTGTTTCTGGGAAAACTGGCACAAAAAAATCTTCCTGATCTTAGTGAACAGTGTTTTCGTTTTGGGAAAGGATAAATTGGCCTGAATCCAATTATTACTCCAAACTAAAGTTGAATCAATGTTAGTTTGGTAAGTCACTGTTTATGTATGTTCCACTGATTCAATAGGATTACTTTAGTTGGGTCTGGTGTAGTGATTTGAACTTTGGCCTATGACCCTGGAGACCAAGGTTCAATTTTCTGCTCAGCCATGAAGATCCACTGGGTGACCTTGGACATTCTCAGCCCCCGTAAAACCCCATGAAAGGTTTGCCATAAATCAGAAAGGACTTGAAGATACACCACAGTTAGTGCAGACTAATTTTCTACAATTAACAGCTGTCTTGTTCTTAAAGATCCAGCATGGTGTAGTGGTTTGAGCATTAGACTATGACTCTGAAGACCAGGGTCCCCCATTCAGCCATGGAAACCCACTGGTTGACCTTAGGTGTATGGATTATCCTTTTGGTCCAATCTGAAGCAAGGTGACCTATGTATTAGCATCTGCCAAGTTCAATGTACTTTTAACTAGTCCTTTGTCAATAGAGGTACTTCCGTGACCATCTATGCCAGAGTTACTGCTCAGTGAAGAATATGATTTTTGTGACAACTATGGCTAAACACACAGAGGATTAGTGTCACATTTTGTAAACAATAAAATTTGTATAGGAAATGGTGCAATATAGCCTTAAAGAAGATAAGAGTATGCTGTTTGGAATCCCCGTGAACCATTTTAGTATCAGTGTAGTGTAGAAGCTTTATTGTTTACAGGGGGCACTGGAGCTGTCTTCACTTAATTCTAAATATTTGTTTCCAGATTCCCTTTCCTGGAAGAAGAATGCATCACAGCTGTCCATGCTTACCTAACTTGGCTTGTGTCCGGATTGCACCTAGCAAATACAAATGTTTACCAGACTTCAAAAATGAAGATCTCTTTTTTTAGCAAAAGCTGTGGTGATGGATTTTGTGGCACTGCTTATTTCATGTACTACGATCCTTGTAATAGTGACAAAATTGTTTGCCAAAATTTTCTAACATACTTTCTCTCCTTGTAAACATTAATGTTATTAAGATACCATATTCAATAGCAGCCATGATGATTTTTGCTAGATATTTATGTGAAGTTGTTTGTATGAGCCTGTGACCTGCCTGTCTGAATTTATCAAACATGTATGGCAGACTGCTAGACATCCAGTAAACTTCCTGGCTTTCTTGCCTGCAGAAGGGAGCAGGATCAAGAAACTAACTGACAGTCCCCAGTGCATGGTGTATGGACTGAATTTAGCTTGATGGGTCACAAAACACAGGCAACTGCTAAAGGAATATTATGGTTAGCTCTTGTCTCCTAAAATCTGGCTTTCTTAAGACTGTTCAGCAGGTCACTCATCTAGAACACTGGATACCCAGAATTGTTGTGTCAGTTTGCATCAGTTGAACCAAGATTTTTCTGAAAGTGCAAAGCTGGACTGAAAGTATTATGTACAACAATGTAATATACAGGGGGAAGGAGGAATGAAGCACATCCAGCCATGGTTCAGTCACTCTTCCATCCCCTCTCATACGAGAGGCAAGGGAGCTTCAGAAGTATGCCAGACCCTAGGGAAGGCAACCTAGCAGGATAAATTTGGCCCATGGGCTGGAGTGTCCAACTCTGATTTAAAGAATCTTAACAATTACACAATGAATATGAGAAGAGAAAGAATGGTTTTGAATTTTATCTAGCATAAATTAGGAACTTCTCTGAAACTATATGTATGAAAGATACTTTCTATTTTTAAAAAAATCTGATAGTCCATTAAATTGGAGTACCTGACTTCTTGTAATGTAAATATATTGATATTGCTATGCAAAAATTCTGTATCAGAATAATGGCAGTATGGCATTATATTTATTTAATATTATATTATTATTTTTGCATGGTGGTCTTTGCTTTTTATTCTTAAAAGTTAAACTAAGAAATTATACTTGTGTACAAGAATTCTAATGATACGCACTAGCAAATGTGTCACAGGCACCACATGTTTAAAAGACAGTTTATTAAAGCTTATGTGAAGGACTTTCCTAGGCTTACATTTTTGAGAATCCAAGGATCATGACAAATTGGAAATGTTACAGTGTTTTAATTCTATTCTTAGTCCTACCCACCTGGGTTTTTTTTGCCACAAACCAAAAAACCAAACAGGATAAGCCTATGCATTTGTTACCCTGTTTACTGGGGGTCTCGGGAGGGACACCAAAATGTTCTCAACTATAGGTGGGGAAAATTAGCTCAGAGCACTGCTTTAGCGTTACGAGAGGCAGGATAACTTAGCAGGATCTTGAACGCTATGTCTACAGGGTCAGGCCAAGCCAAGAAGCACACCAAATGTGAAATAATAATTGTTTATTAACAGTACAAGCAAACAGTGTATGTAAAACACTCACACAAATAACTATAGAAAAATAAAGGTTGGAGTGGGATAGAGGGAATTTTAAGAGGAGGTTGTTGGTTTGGGTGATACTACACTTGTCCTGAAGCCCGGGTAGATCACTGCAGAAGTTCGTAGGTGCGCGATCTCAGTATGTGAGACTGAGGGGAAAGCTCGCCGGATAAAGCGGCAGCAAGGCTGGATGGAAGTTCGGAGCGATCCGAGGAAGCTCTCAAAACCAGGGGTTTTTATAGGGAAAATATGACCGTAGGCTAGTCTGCACTTGGGGAAGAACAATGAGTTTGGGGCTGGAGACAAAGCCTCCGAAAGGTCAGAATTTAGCATGATTGAGTTAGGTCCGAATCGACGGTGGGATAGCCGGTATGCAACCGCAGAGTACTTGACAGTTAAGTATCCAGCCTGTCAAGTCGCCTGCTCGGGGCAGGGAGTTCTTTGTAAGCAGCGTGCATACACAATATAGTGTTTGCCTGGGAGGTCTCCTAAAGCGGCGATCTGGCTGTTTCTGGCCTGCCTGGGTGGAGAATGGAATGTTCAGCAATCAGTGGCCGTGCCTAGTTCTGTGCTCGCCCGGGGGCCTCACAAACACTTGGCGTAGGGTGGTAAAACAAGGCCGAATTATTGATATCAAAATGATATCTCACACCCCCCAAGGTCGGGCTAGCAAACGGTAATAACACATTCTTTTATTAGAAGTATCCTTGAATGCAATGTGGCTTACCCTATACCAATACAGAATTTCAGCTTAAGGAGCTTTGTTCTTTACAGTGTTCATCTTCCTTTTTCTTAGTTCCTTAGCAAATGTGCACTGTTTAAGTAAATACAGTTTCTCCTAATTCATGAATTCTTGGTTGTATTGCTTTCTGAATACATGTGAAACCTGACCAAAAATCCTCAAAAATTGTTTAACTAACCAAATGTGATAAAGTTCCTATGTCAGTAACAGCTCCATCTAGGCACAGTGCTAAGGATCAAGAGCCAGTGACATGAAGGGGTTCTAAGATGTTCTTTGTAGAGAAGCCAGCATAATCAAATTAAATAGGTTTTTTTTATGGGCTATGTAATTTTAGGTTCCTGGTGGAGGATGGCATGTTTGCCTTTTTTTTTTTTGGGTGCAGATTGTTTTTGTTATGAGAAATCCCAGAAATGGTTGAATTGCTAATGTTTTTGACTACATAAACTGACTGAGATGAATGATCAATCATAACTTGACTGTGATTTCTTATCCCAGTACATTTGAAGACAAACAAAAGATACCATGGTCAGTTCATCTTTAATAAGAAAAGGTTCAATTAATGAAGAATTCTCCTTTGAAAATCCCTGGATACTAGAAGCCAGACCAAGAGTTGCAAGAAAGCTGAAGACTCCAGAATCTCTGCTGGACAACCAACTATGATATCAACCAACCGTGATTAACATCAGTTCTAAGACAGAAGTAGCTCCGAGATAATTTTGTTTCAGCACATCAGTCATAACTGGGTTATTTTTTTCCCCCTTGAATTGTCTATAGTCATCCTAGTGCTTGGAGAAACGTTTTCTCCAAATAAAACCATTTATTAGATTCTTTTCCGGTAGTCCTTTGATTAACTACTTCCTTGGAGTTATGAATTCCCGTAGAACATGCAGATGTGATCTTTCTTCAGCTTTCAAGATGTATGCTGTTTTCAATACTATGTTAAAAGACTCAGAAGCCCCCAACTTATAATAAATGTTATAAAGTGGAACAGCAATACATTTGTTTTTGATTCTTAAAGCTATGAAAAAGTCAGCTTAATCATTTGCGTTATTTAACTTAGGTCATATTTTGTTACAACAAAAACTACCTTGCATTGACTGACAAACCATTTTTCACACAGACAGTGGTTGTTGACTGCCAAGTCTTCACTGAATCAAAGCATTCATTCAGTTGAAGGTAGAAGAACAAAGTGCTGTCTTTGCTACATAGACTCCATGTCAGTTTATAAAAAATGTAAGAACATTGTATCACAAAATGCAGCAGTGTCATGTTTGGTTCACCAACAATGAAAAACATATTTCATATGTTAATCAGATGCAAATTTGTTTTCCATTTTCAGGGGGCTTCACCAAGCATGGGTTTCAAATGTGTATAACCCTACAATACAGTACAATATACACACATATGTAAGTAGACGTGCTTTTTTAAAAAAATAAAACAATTAGGGCATCATATATTCATAATGTGCCGTCAAATTCCCCATCCAGAAGAAAGTATTTCTGGCCAGCCAAATGTCAGAACCGTAGACCTCTTCCCAACATTCACTGTCCTAAGTTACAACTTTAAGAAAACTGAAAACTAATACAGAGTTAATCTAGAAATATACTGCAGGAATTAACTGGTTACCCACTTTCTTGACATGCAGTGCAGCTTCTACAACTGTTTAACATTATTTGGTGATAATAAAATAGTACATCATTGATAATGAGACTAACAGTCAACTTTAAATGGATAAAATAAGTGAGATGTGTTAAGTTAGCAATGAATGTTCAAGCAGATTTAAGGAAAAATTAGGACTACCTCAAAATGAGAGGAATGTAGCTAAATCAATTCACAGACATAGAAGCTAGTCTAAAAGAAGGCGCTAAACACAGACCAGTAGCAAATGAGTCTTGGGTTCTGAAACGTGGGATATAAACAGGGAGACCTGGACGTTCAAATGGTAGTAGTAGCTAGGATATTCTTTTATCAAGACTAGAGATGTGACATTTCTGGAAATACTGAAGCCACAGAGAGAAAAATAGAATCTTTTTGAAAAAACTGAGAAAAAATGCACCAGTAGCACCCTTTACAGATTGAAAGTCACTTTGTTACTTTAGGAAAATAAGATGAACCAATTATAACTTGGATTGGCATACAAGCTTCATGTTTGATATATTAAAGGTACAGTTTATTTGGGAAATAATTACAAATTGAATTTGCTTTTTAAAACATTGCTGTAAACGGTGTTACAAGGTCCTGAACTGTAAAGAACACCTGAACTTTAAAGAATCTCTTCAATTAATTTCAGAGGAGTAGGCAAAAAAAGTTAAATACAGAAGAAATTACCCTTATTAATGTTTTTAAAAAAGTATTTTGTCCTCTCTTGTCTTCCATAGTGGCAGACAGACACAACATACTCATTCTCATAAAAAGAACTGAGAAAAGGAAACCAGGATCAGGAATTACAATAAGTGAGATATTGTATTCACAGTGGCCCCTTGATTTTCACAAGGGTTTGGGGCGCAGAATCCCCATCAAAGTTTTTTTTAAAAAAAACACCTGCAAACAATCCCCCCTCACCGAAGTAAGCACTTTCTCTCCCATTCCCTTCTTGGGCTCCCTCCTCTCACTCCCTTGCTTTTTGCCTGAGCAGGTATGCCTTTCTTCTCCGCACCAAGGCAAAAGGCAAGGAACTGGGAGAAGGCAGTCCCATGGGTGGGGAAGGCATATACGAGCCTGACCCCCTCCCATTCGCTTACCTTTTGCCAGGGCACAAAGAAGGAAGGCAGAGTGCCTGCGCAACAGGTAAGGGAATGGGAGGGGGAAATGGGGGGGGAAGCAAGCGAGCGCCTCACAAATTTGCGAGGGTCAAAACCAGGAACGTGGAAGAAGGACTGTAATCTTATATAAATGTCTACATGCTGTATAGTTCTTAGAAATAATGCAGGAGGAGCAAATACAGGGACACCTTGTCTTTAATATTTTATTCACCATTCGACAAGAAAATATCCCCTAATCCAACTTTTTTTCAAAACGTGCTTCATGGGAAAAAGAAACAGAAAAAGAGGGTTTTTTTCTGAATACCCCCCCCCCAGGTCTTCATATCTCTAATCAAGACTGAGCTTATTCATCAGCTACAACCTGCTCTTAGAGAAAATGGGCATGGTATCACCGACAAAAATAGAGCCATTGAACCAATGAAACTTGCATAACTTTTAACTAAACAAGTTCCCACTGATTCCATGGGTCTATTTAAAGTAGAATTAACAATTGATTTGGTAAGTTATTCAGGAAATTACTGAACACCGGATTATTTGGTTTCAGCCCATCTTGAAAGAAACGGTTCTGAAATGTTGGTCCAAAATGTAGAGGAACTACCATCTCTTTCTAATTCTGCATCCACCAATAGATGCACACTTTGGATGCTGTTCAATGTGTCCGAACCAAATATTACCTCAAGGGGGCAGTCAGATTTTGACATCCCCTTTAGGAAAAGCTCAAAAGTGTATGTATGTGTTTGAGTGTGTGTAAGTAAGGGCTAGCTCTGGCTGGTTGTAATGACAGCAGTTTAGTATCAGATATTCTGGTAGTTGCCATTGTAGGATAGGTCAAAACATTACAAGAAGAAGACAGAACAAATTCTAGAATGCTGGAGTCCTGAAGCACAAGACGTATTCTGGAAACAGCAGGCAGCGATAAAGTTTGCTAATACAAATGCCAACTATAAGGCATAATCTGGCATATGTCAGATATGCCAATATATATGTATATATCAATAAATGGACAAGTTTTCCTGCTTTCAAACCATGTTTCAATTAATTCTACAATTCCGTATGGAAAAGCTTTTCTTTTGTCCTTACTTCTAAATAGTTCACCAATATGTACTGTAACTGGTTAGAATTCCTCATTTCAAAATTATACCTTATCGTTTTGGTAATCAGTGAATGCACTTTCCTTTCCAGTTTTCTTACTTTCCCACAACTGTGGGAGTTCTAGTCAAAACAGTATGCTTTCCAATCCCTGGCCATCACATGCATTATCTTGAAAATGGGACTTCACCAGTTACACTCAGGAAGCTGTCCCATTAATCCCCTTAATTCTTGTGCCAGCAGTGACAAATACCACCTGACACATCTTTCTAGCCTAGCAATGCTTTTTTCTTTGAGAATGTCCTCACTGAAACAGCAGGTGTGTAATAATCAGACTTAGCTCTTCAATCACCCTCTCAGCTTGGCCTGAAATACAAAAATCTTTATTATAGGCTATGTCCCCTGTGTGGTTCATAAAGCGACATTTGACTAATTAGCCTTGTGAGTATAATAAGACATATTGTTCCAAGGATGACCACATTCTAAAGTCTATTGCTTGCATGAGCAACATACACACTTTCCAAATGGGTGCACAGATGGGTGCTTCAAAGAAGCAGAAGGTGCTAAAAAATCTCTTCATTTAAAGATGTATCAAAAATATGATTTTGACAATATGGAGCACGTTCTCCAGCAAGAGTTTTAGGATCATAAGAACTGGCATGACATGGAAAAACATAGAATGTTTTATAACTACAACATTATGAATGGTAGAAGAACCAGTAGAGGAGCTAACTGATGGGGTCTGGTTTTGAGCAGGTAACACAAAAGGATAAGAAATATAGGTTTTACATCATCCTGTACAAGGGCATGTAAAGGGCTGGAAGCAACTTTCTTGCTAGGATAAGTGAGTTATGTCAGAAGCAATCTACTTTTCATGGATATCTTTCCAGAAAGTTTACCTCAATGAAACTAACTGCTGTATTATTCCGCACTCCTTTCACCATTTTAACACCATCCACTTGCTCAGAGTTTCAAGAGAAAGAAGAGGAATGCAAAATACAGAAAGGATACATTAGAGATTAGGAACTAAAAGCATCCTGGGCAAGTTCTCTTGTGAAGACAGTGATGAACAACTTCAGAATGCCCAAGAACTGATTCCTACAAGCTCACCAGAACCCTTTGTGAACCATACCCTGCATTACCTCACTCTGGAGATTCAAGGGAAAACTACAGAAAGCTCTTTAAACATTCTCAATTTTTTTTTTTTTTTTGCTATCCCCCCCCCCCCCAGGTTTCAGGGCCCTCCCGTGGAACAGGGATACAATATGAATAGATAGAAAATCATTTATTATTGAAAACTTGAACATTCCAACATACTGGACGAAACTTTTAAAAAGACTGTAGGCCTAATGCAATCCTTGAGCTTGGTGCTTTTCTGTAAGTTTCATGATATCAGGCACCAAATTAGACAGTGATGGTCAGAGGTCACCTCTTGTCACAATATCAATTGTTCTGGGATTTTGTCAAGGAACCTGTCCAACAGCGTGTTGGAAAGATATTACAAACAAGAGGGAAACTCTTCACCAATTAAGATCGCTTCTTGGGTATTTCATTGGTTCAGTTACCAAGGTCCCCATAAACCCTTGGGGCTCCCTTTCTCACAGTTTTCAGTCTATGACCCCTTTCAAATGTGTCAGGGCCACCCTCGGGGCCATATGGCCCTGAAAGTGAAAATGGCTGCTTAAATCAAGGGCATTTTTATTTGTTAATAGGGAAAACCCCTTCAAAACCAACATTTCCTTCCTGGTTTAATGTCCCCCCCCCCCCCCAGTGTGCCACTAATATTTTATGGAGCAATTTGGAGAGGTTGGGGGCACATTACCAGGTATATATCCATAGGTCTTCCATTTGCAATCTAGAGCTAGGAGAGGGGTAGAATAGTAGTAGTGGAGGGAGGAGGTAACTTGTCAAGGATCCAACTTTTAAGAGGAAAAGATACTGGCCCCTCACTCCTCTTTAAAATGATCCTTGAGGGAAATTAATTGGTAGTGAGTGGATTACATTATCAGATCTAAAAACCAGAGGCTTCAATTGTGCAATTGAGGTTGAAAGACCACTGCAATAAATGGCAAAGCATAATAGAAAACAACCTCCTCCCGCCCCGCCCCCCCACTGCCCCTTTGATTTACGTGTGCCAGTGGAACCGCTCAGCTGCTTTCTCTCCCTCATCTTTCTTCCAAAGCTTGGGTGACAGAGAGGAACAGACCAAGCACTTTGATGGAGTGAACTAATACTCCAGTAAATCACTTTTTTTTCCTGCTGTCACAAATCACCATGACTTCAAGACTTGAAATCTTTTTCTTCTTCTTCTCCTGGGAAAGCATAGTGATTCTTCTTTCTACAAATGACAATCTATGAAGTGCCAATTTTTGTTGAAGTGACAGGGAAGAATAAGGGGTAATATTTACCCTGTATGATTGGTGAATATATATTTTTATATATATATTGGTGAATATATATTTTTTAAAAAACACTTGGCTGTGCATCTGTGTACCTTTTAACAAAAGGAATGTACGATTCACCAGCACAGTGAAGATTTTGCAGTCTAGGAATGCAATGCTCCATAACCCCCGATTCTTAATACCTTTCCTAGCAGTGAAGTAGTGCATTTTGCATTAAATGCAAATAGAATGTAACTCTGCAAAGAAAAGGCAACATTTTATGGCCAAACTGAATTGTACTAATGCAGCTCAATTTTGCAGTACAGGATATGAGAGAGAATGAGCTAGTTCCCACTGCTAGTTCGTGAGTTACCACGAAAAAATTAAAATCTTATCAACATGAACTATTCTATTAGTGGTCTTTGCATAGAATCATAGAATCCTAGAGTTGGAGGAGACCACAGAGGCCATCAAGTCCAACCTCTTGCTATGTAGGAACCCACATCAAAGTACTCTCAATAGATGGCCATCCAGCTCCAGAGAAGGACACTCCACCACACTCCGAGGCAGCACTCCGAGGCAGCATCCGAGGCACTGCGGTTATAAAGAAATCTGAATAATAGGGGGGGAAATCTAATAATAATGTAAAATTATCTTATCCAAGCTACTGTTGGTAAGTAAGTGCCACATTAAAATACCAGCCCCATGGTCTCAAACAATGTTGGGCAACTTGCTGGTATTGGGAGTGTATATTCTCCCACCAGGCACCAGATTCAGTCTGACCTTAGAAGCTAAGCAGGGTCAGCTCTGATTAGTACTGAGATGGGAGACCACCGGCAAATACAAGGTGCTTCAGGCCATATTTCAGAAGAAGAAATTGGCATAAACCACAACCAAGTATTCTTTGACTAAGAAAATTCTAAGAAATTCATGGGGCTGCCATAAGTTGACAGGTGACTTGAAGGCACATATATACACACAGACACACACACACATTGCTCCACCGTACAAGACTTAGGGTGGGTGCTAAACTGAACTATGCTTGGCAGAAACAAAATGTCCATTTCTTTTGATGTATTTACTTCGAAGTACAGTGGGCCCTCCGTATGTGTGGAGGCGCTGTTCCAGAAACCCTCTGAATGAGTTAAAATGCAATTGCTTATGTCCCATGATATTCAATGGCATTGATTTGCACGCAGATGCTTCAGCACATCTGTGCACAGGTTGCTACCATTTTAGATATAGGGACGCAACACTTTGCGTGAGCTGGAAATCACACACAGAGAGATCACTGTAAAGGAGGGCTCACTGTGAGTGTATTAGTGGTTGCAGCTTTTTAGGTATGTATTATGTCAAGTAAAACTACCACTCATTTTGTCCTCTTCTTAAATATAGCAATAGTCATCTTTACTGGCAAGCCAGTGAAGTGTAGTGGTTTAAATGCCGGACTACAGACTCTACAAAATCAGGATTTGAATCCATGCTCACCCACAGAAACCCACTGGGTAACCTTAGGAAAGTCACACTTTCTCAGCCTTAAAGGAAGGCAATGAAAAAACTCCTTTGAAGAAATCTTGCCAGAAAACCTTATGAGTCCAGTCATAAGTCAAAGTTGACTTGAACTGAGAGAAAAACAACTCTTTACTGGCAGATTAAGTATATCAAAATATACAAAGCAAAGATTTTTCAGTTGCTATCCATGTTCTACTTTGGGATTACACCTGACCAATATGGTTTTACAGTATTTATTCAGAGCAATTTAGGACCAAGCTCAGAATGGCCAAAAAATCAATATCAGACCCACATACTAGCTAGTGAGAATAGGAATGGGGAGTGTCTGTTTTTCTGTACACACTCCTCAAAAGTGTGAAATGTGGGTGGAACAGACTGAATTATATGTCTGCTCCACCCACTGCTGACTGTATACTGTGGAAGGCAACTAACACCAGGTCCAAGTACATTTGTTATATTGGTTAACTACTTGAGGTGAAGCGTAAGATGGACTTCCAAACTGGTGTCAGACCAGAGCTCAGAAAAATTACCATTTTGAACTATCTCCCCTGAGCTGACTGAGGCATTCTTGAAGCCGTAATCTAAAAAACAACTTTTCTAAGGGCTGCATACAGCTTAGAAACAGTTGCAAGACTCATTGGGCAAAATACAGAAGCAACATCCAGAAGTGAAAAGCCAGAATGACGTTGCCCATATTTTTGTGCTTGCAAGGTCCTTGTAGCTGTAATAACTGCATTTTATCCACCATGGGGGTGTAGGGAAAGGGAGTGATTGCAACAGTTATATTCCTGCCAATTGCACTGGCGTCCTGGGGGAAGCAAAGCGGCTTCCTACTCATCGGTGCTCCTGGCGGCCCAAGGGGTAATGTGCATCCTGTGTCTGATGAGGTGGGCTGTGATTAAGTGGATCCCACAACACATTAAGTGCATTATGTGGACTCCTTAAGGTGCAAACAAGATGTTGTTTGCAGTTTTCAAATGGAAAGTCATGTTAGTTCCAGTAAAACAACAAAAGGTTTTTGTTGGCACTTTTATGACCTAACACGTTTATCCTAGCATGAGCTTGCTGGATTTCCAGTCTAAGGAATCCACAAAGATTCTTTGTTGTTCATGCTTGCCTCTGTGCATGTTACAGGAATGCCTGTAGAGAAGTGAGAGAGAGATGGCGAACTTGGTGAGTGGTTCAGCAACTTGCACGAGTATCAGCAACAGGTTGCTCTTCCACCCTGAATGCCCAGCCCCACATCTTTTTCTCTCACATTTAATATTTCAAACCCTGTGCTGGGAAGTTCACCTACTGGAGAAAATGATGTGATCATATGGGCACTATTAGTATATCCATCTTTCTCTTTCTCCATTGTTTTTACTCCATAGTCAGAAAACAGTAAGATTAGAATATAGCAACGCTACATATTATGACAGTTGATACTGCTTTGAATGCGATGGTTGTTATGGAGTCCTGGGATTTATAGTTTGCTGAGTCTCATTCTGTGCTGGAGAGCTCCTAGAGTCCACTGCAGCTAATAAGGCTAAGTCCCCCACCCAGTTACAAATGCCAAGATTCCTTAGGATGGAGTCAGTACAGTCAGTGCTAGAAGCAGTACAGAAGTGCTAGATTAGTGTGCTAGGATACTAATTCTAGCTGCTCCTTTTGAAAAAATTCTTGCTTCTTTCTTGATGAGGCCTTCTCCTTCTTCTCAGTTGAGATCTTCTCCTCCTCACAGTAGCTCAGGGCCTAAAGCAAAATCTGACATCCAAAACCCCTACCTTCTTCCTCTATGAGTGCAAAAACCTACACTGTAATTAAGAAATAGCAAGAATATATTTTGCCTGACTACAAAGGACAGCAAAAAATTGTAGAGCTCAAAAGATTGCACTTAGATAAATATTATTATTATCATCAGTTGGCATCCTGTAGAGCAGATACAAATGTGAAAGCTAGACTTATGCATTTGTAACTGTTTGGTATTCATTTTTACTACTGTGGTACTATTGCTATGATTGTAACATATCCTAACAGCCAGCAGCTACACTGAGCAACAAAAGTCTGTTCTTCTGTTCTGTTGGCAATCTGCAAGCTTATGTTTCTGCCAGAGAGCTGTGTGGCAATGAGGAGTTGTGACAGATCTTGCTTCTGATCGTCATACTTCAGCTCACTGGCAGGAAGGGGCTGGAAGTGTCAATCCTGCAGCACCCCAATCACCAGCAGAACAGACCTCTGTCACTTGGTGCAACTGCTGCCTGTTGAGTTAGGTTTGGAGAGTGGAGCCAGGAGCCAATACATAGTTACTTATTCATAAATGTGATGCACTATCTTGGCCATAAACTTCATTTATACTCTGCTTTTCCTTAAAATCAGGACACAAGGCAGCTTCTGTTGTGCTGTTATCTTCAAGGCTACATTGCTTACTGAGATAAAATAAAAGTTTTTAATTAATTATATAATTTCTACACTTGCTGTGCATATGAAGTAACATTGGCTTAAATCTATTTGGTAGTCCCAACTTGTTTAGACCCATTAAATCAATTGTTCAGTGGTAACCCAGCACTTATGTAAGTTCCAGTGGTGGTGCTCCAGTTTGGAATTAGCATCTGAATGTAGGCCCTTAACTTTTCTACAATATAGTATCTACATTATTACAAAGTATAATTAAATATCCAAATTTATTGCTACTTTTTAATTACAACATATAATTTTCTCAGCTTGTTGCCCCAAAGAATATAGATCTGCCTCCTCTTTAGCACAATACTACTCAGGTCTATGCACTGTTTCTAAGTCTATATAATAAGACCTTGCTTTTGTTTACTACCATGTTGATGGCTCCTATTTTCAACTTTTATGTGTTTCTCAGCTGGAAGAAAATCTACACATACAGGCTGCCATCTTATGCATACTTATCTGGAAGACAAGTCCTACTGAACACACAGGGCCATGTTCCAGCAATCATGCAGAGGCCCAGATTGCACAGTAGTTAACCTGCCTGCAGCACTTTGCAGTGGTATCACTATTACCAGGCCTATTTGAAACTGTTACACTAAAATGAATGAATTTTGAGTTTTACACTTGTCGAAACTATTAAAGAGTGCAATTGCTCATGCTGACTTACACACAGTGATCCAAATCCTATTGTTTAATTTCAACTAGAATTGATCCACTGAACAGATTGCTTAATCTGAGTCAACAAACAGATAAATCTCATTGATCCACCGGGTCTACTCTAGTAGCGACTGGGGCCCTTTCCACAACTCACCTATGAGATATAAGCCATTTCCGCACTAGATCATTACAGTGCTATTATTCTACTTTCAACATCCTATGGAATCCTGGGGTTTGCAGTTTAGGGAGGGGCCTCACCAGTCTAGTGCAGAAATGGCCATGCACTTCTAACGTATTTCTAAAAGTATACTCAGCCCAAGTAGCTAAAGTAACAATTGTTAGCTCGATTATATTTTTAGAAACTTTTCACTGCATAATCGGCACTTTTACAAATCCCAGGACATTGATAATTTAAAAATAATCTCTGGTATAACAGCGCAGGGCGGATAAGCGGCCAAGCAATTATGTGCAGGAACTGCTTTGTCTACTAAAATTAGTGATTCACAATTATCCAGGGACTCTTCTGGCATTAAGAGACGAAGAGCCATTTTAAAACTGAAATTAATTTTAGCAGATGTGACGGACGGATGTTCATGGCCAACCCATGCCATGAGCTACTAGAAACATGTAGTTCTCTTTGTAACACACAACAATCCAATTCTATGTATCCTTAATCGGAAGTAAGTCTTACTATGCTTCATGAGGCCTCTTCATAAGAACGTGCATATCCTCTGGACTGGGTCCACAAATCTAATGACAAGTGAGAAGTCTATTGTTCTGCTCACACTACAGCTCAGGAGTAGACATACTGATGCCTTTCAGATGTTTTTGGACTACAATTCTCATAAGTTCCAGCTAGCACAGCCAATACTCAGGAATATGGCAAGTTGTTGTCCAAAGCATTTGGACAACACCAAACTGCCTACCCTTCTTATAGGCTGTAGGCAAGCTGCCTTTAGGCAGAGACAATAGCAGATGGAAAAGCATAACCCAGTCATTCCAATGCCATTCCATGTATGAAAACTGGACAATGATTTTATTAAAACAGTCAAAATGTACACATATTATCTGGTTTGTAGATAACATCTTAAAAAGCCAATAAAGTATGAAAGTCAGTGTAATTTAAAAACCTGATATTGATCATTTTTAAAGTTGATATGTGATCTTGCTTTTAAAATCATTGTTTTTCAAAGGGTTCTGAAAAATATATCACAGGAAAACTGCAACATAAAAAAAAAGTTGAGTTCAACATCAGAGTAATTGAACCTAGTTCTCTTTAGATCAATAGGAAATGACCTAATAACTTGAGAGTACAATTAGGATGTAGGTTAGGACTGCATCCTGTGTTTCTTATTTCAGGCAAAGTTAAGAAAGTTGCTGCTCACCAAATAATAATAATAATAATAATAATAATAATAATAATAATAGTAGTAGTAGTAGTAGTAGTAGTAGTAGTAGTAGTAATATTCCAAAGATCTTCACCAAGAACTGACATCTACACAAATTTCTCCTTCTTTGTTACCCTTTAAAAACAAATATTGTAATACAACAGTCTGAGGCCATCAAAAATAACTTTAGTATAAAATTTTGTTTCGGCTATTTATCAAATTTTACAACATGAATAAAACTGCTTAGCCTTATCAAAACTGGCAATATTTTCTTAAAAAAAATCTGAACACAAAATTATGGCCTTTTATCCATACCAGAATCAAATGTAGAAATGTTGGACGCAGCCCAGCAAATCTGGATCTCTGGGTTATTCCACATTTCTGCTGCCCACCCTTCCTATTCCCCACCCCCCCACCGGTTGCACACACATCCCATAACACATAAATAAATAAATGGCTTCTTAAAACCTAAGGGCGATTGAAGAGTCTTTTTAAGAGTGTCTCCTTAAGAAAACCACCTGGCAAGTGCAAACGTAAAATAAAAGCATAGAAATTAGTAGATCATTACTGTACATAGGAAGAAAAGCTACATCCCAAAATTCTTCAGATCACACAGAATGGTGCCTTGGGTGTTCTGTATGCTTTGGCAGCAAAGAAAGTGAGCTCTGAAACAGACTCTGAGTTCCCTGTTGAAAATGAAGCACAGGATGGGGTTGACTCCTGCCTGGGCAAAGGTCATCCAGACAGAGGTGGTCAGGTAGACTTGGGGGATAGCGCTCGCCTTAATGAAGACCCGCAAGTAGCACGCCACAATGTAAGGGGACCAGAGAAGTAGGAAGAGCAGGGTGATCATATAGAACATCTTGCAGATCCGCTTCTCCGTTTTGAACTCCTCCAGGACCAGCAGCCTCTTGATCTGGCTATGGGTAGTGTTCTGTCGGATGCCCACCAAGGTCGGAGGGGTAGGACCACGGCCAAAGCCAGCCGTCCAGTTAGCAGCCGCCTGGCCAGTGGCCCCCGGCCCATGAAAAGTCCAGTTTTGGCTAATGGCTGGCACCAACTGAGCAGGCTTCATCTTGCGGTGGCTGTGGATGAAGAAGAGGAGCTTGACGTAAACCAAATGGGTGGCGGCGATAACGGTGGCGAGCATAAGCATGAAGCCCAGTGTGTCGTTGGCCTTGACGTAGCGGTGCTCGAAGATGCACTGTTCCTCCTCCCGGATGAACCGGTACGTGCCCACATCAAAGACCGGAGGGAAGGCCATGGCCATGGAGAGAGTCCAGACCATGCAGACCACCGCCAGGCAGGTCCAGCCCGTCATGCGCTTGGCGTAGAAGCGGTGGTGCGCGATGGCCATGTACCGGGTCACGCCCACGCAGAAGAGGAGGAAGGCGGCGTGGAAGCAGAAGAGCACGGCGAGGAAGGCCAGCACCTTGCAGCTGAGCGGGCCGTGGGGCCAGGAGCCGGCCCCGCTGTGCACCGAGAGCATGACGAATGGGAAGCAGGCCAGGGAGCGCAGGCCGTCGGCCAGGCACAGGTCCAGGAGGAGGTAGTAGGGGGCCCGGTGCAGGTGCCGCTCCTTGAGGATTAGCCAGGCGAAGAGGACGTTGCCCGCCAAGCTGAGGCAGAGGATCAGGCCCAGCGTGGTGAGCTTGAGGCCCGAGGCGCTGAGGAGGCCCCCGGGGCCCAAGTGCGGGAAACTGCTGCTCCCTCCCAGCTCGCTGGCGTTCGCCATCTAGCAAGGCCGAGGGTCGTTGCCCCACCTCCGTCCCCCGGACACAAGACGCCCTCGGGACGTCGGGAGCGGGGCTGGGGGAGCGGGCCGCTTCTCCTTCAGCAGCGACCGCCGCCCCCTCGCCCCGCCTGGCTCCCCCGCCGGGTCGGCCCGCCTACGAGACAAGCGGCGGCCACCGCCGGAGCTGCTTCCCCCACGTGCATGCTGCCACCACCCGACAGAAGGCGACCGTCTCTTCCTCTTCTCCGCGCTCCCGAGGGCCAAACGCGCCTCCCAGCCCCCTCCCCCGTCCCCCCTCTCCCCTCCCTGCGCCCTCCCCGGTCCGCCCGCGGCCCCCGAGCAAGCGGCGCCTTCCTCTTCCTCCGCCTCCCGCCGCTGCTGCTGCTGCCGCTGCCGCTGCCGCTGCTGCTCCCGGGCACGGCGGCGGGCGCGAGCGGTCGGCGGCGCGTGCGGTCAGGGCGCCCCCGTGCCGGCATGCTGCGCTCCGCCGGGCCGCCGAGCGTCCTTCCCCGTGGAGAGTCGGCAACGAGGCGCGCGGGGGTCCCTCCCGATCGCCAGGGCTGGCGGGGCGGGGGCTAAGCACTGGGGTGCGGCCATCGCCAAACTTTAAAAGCCTCTCCGGAGCGAGGCGGGCGGTTCGGCGCGGAGGAAGGAAGAACCAGCGGCGGCGAAGCAGCTCCCGGCCAGCAAGACGCCCCTTCCCCGGCCAGGGGCGCACGATGATGGTGGCGGTGGTGGCGGCGGCGGCGGCGCTGCCTGCTGCCGCTTCCCTTTCCGCGGCCGCCGCCCCCGCCGCCTCTCCTCCAGCATCGCGCCAACGCCTGCCCGCCGCCGCTTCCTATTGTCTGCTGCCTCCTTCTGCGCCCGTCCTCGCTCTACCGTCTCCCCGCGCACGGGTTTCGCAGGGAATGCCGGGCTTCCCTCCGCCGTTGCCGCCGCCGCCGCCTCCTGCCCCCCTCCTGCATCGCCGGGGTCTTCTCCCAATGGCAGCGCGGGGAGGGGTCGGCAGAAAGAGGGACGAGAGCTCCCCCCCCCGCCGCTATAACGACGGTTCGGGCCTCCGCGCAAATGCCCTTCTATTATCGACGACTATTATCGATGGCTGTGGGGGCTGCCCTTCCGGCGGAGAGGCGCACCAGAAGAGTTTAAGGCGGCGTGGGGAGAAGAGAGCGTCTGAGGCTGCGCGGAAGGAGGGGCCGCCGAGGTGGCTGCTGCTCTTTCTCTCCCTGGGTTTCCCGCTAAGGACGGGTAGAGGGACTTCCGTGGGCCTGGGAGCGGCACCTTTCTTGTCAAAGCGAGAGCAAACCGTGGCCACTCGTCCGACGCTCCCTCTCGCCCTTCATCCACCCAGC
The DNA here is from genome assembly GCA_030412105.1 of Cyclura pinguis. Classification (NCBI taxonomy): domain Eukaryota; kingdom Metazoa; phylum Chordata; class Lepidosauria; order Squamata; family Iguanidae; genus Cyclura; species Cyclura pinguis. The sequence continues at coordinate 59,584,325 of CM059600.1, read as the reverse complement.
CCGTTCTTCCCGGGTCAGGCAGAGGCGCTGCGCGACCGCCCCCGACGCCGCTGAGGCAGGAGCGCAGCAGGCCGGCGCTCCGCGGGGCGAGGTGGCCGCGAGTCTCCGGACGGTTCAGGGGGCCCCGGGGAGCCGCGCCGAGGCAAAGTCCGTGGCCGTTTCGGCACTGCACTGGCACGGTGCTATTATTCTGCTTTCAGCGTCGTAGGGAATCCTGGGGTTTGCGGTTTAGGGAGGGGCCTCAAGGATTCCCTAGGATGTTGAAAGTGGAACAATGGCACTATAATAGTCTGTGTGGCTGTAGAGAACGTGGAATTTGAATTTGGCTGGTGCATGCGTATGCCCAGACCAAATAAAATTACATCTCCTCCGTAGCAGAAAACGTCAGCCTCCATAATCTGTACCTGAGGCCCAGAACGGTATAGTGGCTCAGGTGTTGAACTAGGGCTTCAGGAGATCAGCCATGAAAACCCACCGAGTGACCTTGATCAAGTTACGCTCTCTCAGCCTTAAAGGAAGCCAGTGGCAAAGCTGCTCTGAATACCATGAAGTTGCCCTAAATTGGAGTTGGCTTGAACAAAAGTATATGCATGTGTGTATGAGAACCTTTTCTGCGCTGCTTTGTTCAGTACCTTGTGAGGTATTTTAGAGCAAGTCTGTCCCTCAGGGGAGACAAACACTCTGCCAGATTGCTGCACCCATGGTCTGACCTTGTTTTCTCTGCGGGATTATCTCTTCAATGGCTTGCAGATGTTTTTTACTTGCTTCACTTCCCCGCTTTTGTCTGCTGAAAGAAAGGGCAAAGAATCGCTACATACCCTTCAGGGACAAACGCCTCCATCCTCCAAAATTCTACAGTTCCAAAGGAGGTGCTTGGGACACAGGGCCTCGTAGAAGTTTGTATTTTTGAACAAAGGCAAGTGATGAACCATTCCAAATTAAGGCTCAAGCTTTGGATCACTTGAGTGATTAGTGTCATGATGTGCCAGAGGTTGCAGCTCACTGGTAAAATCACATGCTTAGCATGACCAAATGTGCCATTTTCAATGCTTGCCATCTCCAGGTAGGGCTAATTGAAACTGGGATCATAGAAAGCTATGTTTAGGTCAGGGGTGGGGAAAGTGTGGTCCATGAGCCTCATGGAACCCCAGGCCCCACTTGTGCAGCTGCTGAAGTCCTCTTCCAGTCCCTCAAAGCCCCCTGAACCCCCAAATTTGTAGACATGATTTTTTACTTATATTTGTCTCAAAAGTGTGCTTTAAAAAACCCTAGATGCTTGAAAATGTGCGCAAATATGCCTTAAACACCTTCAGAGCTCTCCAGTGCCTCCTCCTTCAGCCATATCCTGGCCAAAGTGGCAACTGGAAGTGATGCAACATCACTTTTTGTCATCATTTTGGCTGTGATATGGTTGAAGGAGGTGTTTCCATATGTCATTCAGAAGGACCCACAGGAAGTTGGAGGGAAATTGGCCCCTCCCTCCCTGTGCATTACCCACCACCATGTAGACTATACTGAAGTAGTCAGACCAGTTTTGACCAGTTCTGTACCAAATGGTTTCTTGATCTATCCAAAGTGTTCTGGACAGAACGCAAAGCCTAAAAAGGAGCTTTCCTGTGTTGCAATCCACCGTAGTCAATCTAAGGGCCATTCATTGCTGTTTAATGGATGACTGATGAACATTAGCTGTAACAGGTTACCATTCTCTAAAAAGGCTCTCTCTTTTAAAAGCAAGCTCAATTTTCCTTTTATGGTGTAATGGTCAGGCCATGTTTAATCAGACAGAATGAGGAAGATATAAAGTATCTTCCGTTGCTATGAGATTTTGTCTGAGCAACACAATAAGGGGGAGCTGATAATAGCTAAAGTCAAGTCAACTTCTGCTATCTATCCCTCCTCGTTGCATTAATGGATACAATAGGTGATACACATTGAAAGACAGTCCTACCAAGTTAGCCACCTTTCTCTTTTCTTTCTGTTCCCCACAATTTCTTCGAATGATTAGGGAATGTCTCACCACTTGCTTTCCTTTTAGTGTACACCAGAGTAGAACCTATCCCCCCCAAACTGTTGGTCATGCTGGTGGGGCTGATGGGAGCTGTAGCCCAAAACATCTGAAGATGTCCAAGATTGAAAAAGTCATCTGAGTTTATCTTACTGTAGATACTTTCCCTTCAATTCTCCCCTTCTAATTGTTCAAAAGTACATGAAGAAGAACTGGTGTGATGTAGTAGTTTGAGTGTTAGAGTAGGACACTGGGTCGCCAGGATTCAAAGCCCTGCTGGGCTATGGAAACCCACTGCATAACCTTGGTCAAGTCATAGTCTCTCAGCCTCAGAGGAGGGCAAAGCTGCTGTGAACAAATCTTGCCAAGAAAACCCTGTGATAGGTTTGCGTTAGGGTTGCCATAAGTCAGAATAAAAGACCTACACATAAGACCTACAAATGAAAGAGCAAAGGACCTACATGTATGGGGCTTGTTTCCTTCTCAGAGATAGAATCTGGTTTTGTTATTTTTCTGTGCCTTCAAGTCAACTCTGATTTATGGTGACTCTATCTTAGGGATAAGATTTATTCAGAGGGGGTGTCACCCCAAAACACAGGTGACTCAGGGGTCCACCCACAATGCCATTCAAAGGTAGAGAATTGTTAGCTCAAATTAGGAGACCTGCAAGAGGTTGGTATCTTTACACCAATGTTAATGGGAAGAACCAGCCAGAGATTTAAAAGTAAACTAAAACGTGTTTTATTGGGGGAATTAACAATCACATGCAAGATGCAAGCAGCCACACAATAACACAAGGCTAGTTGAAGGAAAAGAGAGGAAAGGTTGATAGCAAAGTTTCAGGGTTTAGGGCAATAATTACCAATCCAGAAGAGTAGCAAAGAAACAGCGATGTGGCTTATACTTGCATCTAAGGGCGGTACAAATCAGAATTCAAAGTGACATAGTGACATTCAGCATCTGATGTACAGCGAAGTAACTGGTCAAAGCAGAGGGTTTTTATACTCTATTTGCCTCCCAGAAGGGAAGTGAGGGGTGGCAGAGTAAACAAAAGGAGTCTGGAGTGGACTGATTGTCTCAGGGTCTTGTTTGGGTAATGTGACTGGGGAAGGTTTTGGTAGGAAATGTGCATAGTAGAGGTGCTTGCCTGCTGCACCTGGACAGTTTCTTTGACTATTCTTTTCTGAGGTCGGGCAGTTGAGAGGATTGGCTTTAGCCATTAAGTCAGGCTTTCCTGGCTAATCCACAGTGAACTTATGACCTGGCCACGCTGAGGTCACCTCTGACCTACTTTTGCACATCTTCCCAGTTAGTGCCCCTTCTCTACATGTCCTTTCAGCCATAAACTGTATATAATTTAATTTCATGCCAATTAATATTTACCAGTTAGACCATATCAAAGCATGGGAGTGTATGGCTACTAACAGGGATTTGTGAAGACTGAAACTATTACTTGCCCAAGATCACCCAGTGGATTTTCATGACTGAGCAGGAATTTGAACTTGGTCTCCCAGAGTCCCATCCCACACTCAAACCACTAGACCACACAGCTCTGTGTTACATTTGTCATATCATGTCCAAGGTGGCCTGTGGAAGAGCAGGCTGATGCTGAATATAGCAGGAAGAGGCAAACACCCAGAAAGGCAAAGAACAGCTGGCTGCTTTTCTCTGTCTTTTGTTTTGTCTCTGTTTGTTCATCCTTTCTCTTTTTGTGACTAATTCTCCCTATTCCTCTTCCTCTCAACTCAGAGACACAATCATCTTCTACAGATAAACAACAGAGATAAAATATGGGATGTCTGTGACCTCTCAGTCTTTCCTGTCTTGTTGTGAGATGGCAGAGAGCAGAAACTCCAAACACTCCTTCTGACATAACATGTAGCCTAGAACTTAAATTCCCTGGTGTCTACTGAAGATCCCAGGTTTCACAGCCCAGGTATGAATACAGCACTCTCAAAGTCCAATATTTCTTATCTTTAGCTTGTTCTATTAGCTTGATGGGTTTTGGTTGGGTTATTTTTTTCCCTATGTTTTCAGAGAGCGCTAATTTTTTTAAAAAAGAAATCCCTTTCAGTTAAGGAAAAAAACGACAGTCCAGTGCTATTGTGCTCAATAACTCCAAGGTTAGCGTCTATGGCATTTTCACCAGCTTGCAGGCAGGACCACTGAACTCAGTGGGATGTCACTAATGGCAGATTATAGGCTTTAGCGTAGTATGAGCAGGTCTTGAGGGAATACGCAAAACATTTGATAGGCCCAAATGTTGAACACCTGCAGGTTGCCTGTATGGAACTGAACATTATACTAAGAAGCAACTCATTGTTTTTGCTTGTTAATAGGTGTTCACCAGCAGGAGCATATTTTACTTAATGTACTGAAAAGAGCTTCAGTGGCTCTCAGACTGGTTTGGGAAACAACTGAAGTGTTAATTTGACCTCAGTGGCAAGGTCCATGTTTTGAACACTAATAGTAACAGGTTATGTTCCTGGGAGTGATATCTCCAGACAGGGCTGGGAAGGACCCCAGACTGAAACCCTGGTGGAAACTAAGATGAACAATTTCACTGCAGTGGGGAAATTTTGCCCCTGAACTGCCACTGGCACCTCTTAGCAGCCCAAAAAACTAATTCAAAATGACAAAGGTCTGTTTGCTGTTCCCAACTTAGGCCATTTCCGCATGGCATCACAGTTCCAGGTTTGAGAAGCAATGGCAGCGGTCTGTTGGTTGTGCTTTTGCACGATGTTGTCATGGTCCTGCCGCCAACCCATTGCCATCAAGGGATATTCAGTTAACAGAATAAATCTGTTAAGTGCCCACAATCGTGTGACGCTTCTTTCACTCCTGGCGATGCGGAAAGGGTGGAAGTGTGATGGAGGCGCTTCCTTCCCCAGCACAGCATGGGAAAGAGCCCGGCTGTGCTGCGGAAGGAAGGCACATGTCACTCATGCTCCCTTCCACAGGGAGCTGGCTGGGTACAGAGGGGAGTTTTCCTGTTGTGCTTGCTTCCCAGCAAAAGTGCTGCCAGAACTGCGACGAGAGGACAATGGAAGGAGGTATGGTGCAGAAATGGCCTTAGTTTGTCTGTGCTAATAATAAAGGAATTAACACAGTGCCCTGCTTCCTTCAGCAGAGAGGTCTCTCTTTTCTCCTCTTGCAGATATTATATGTTGCACCCAACAGGCCAAAGTCTCCTACACGTTATAACCTCAGCAAATATGATGCAGTTGTATTAAATGGGAATCTATGAAGTAGTTACAGTTTACGTAACTGAGTCAGATTGCAGCCTAGAGGTCCATCCAGGGCAGTTTAGGCTAATCTGTCATGTATCCTAAATAGATCTCATTAAACCGCGGCTTTGTTCCATATGCAGTCTTAGGCATTGCTGTCATTACAAAAATGGGGAAACCCTGCAAGCAAAATCAAAGATAATTTAATTTGCCTTTTTCTTTATTTCTTCATATCCAAGCTGGTTTTACTTGTTAGGTTTCTCGTCTGTGCAGAGACTTCATCCTGACAGAATATTGCTAGTGGGCTGATTAGGGCTTGTGCAGCATTGGAGGCATTTCACACATTTAGTATAGTTGCTCAAGTGTGTAGATGTCATCTCTCTCTGTAGGCTGAAGAGTTTTTCACCCAAAGGTTTCCAAGTAAACACTAATGCATTTCAGAGGTGATCTCATACCCTCCACAGGTAAAAACCAGGACACATGTAGCCAGGCCACCTCAGAGTGTGGCCGGATGGCAAAGTTATTACTGAGGAAGAACACACAAGCTGGGAGAGGCTGCAGCAGTTTGGTTTGCCTGAGTCTACAAAGAAGGGCAGGATTTAACCCTCTCCCCTCTTTTTTCCACCATGCTGAGTTAAGAGAATGGAAACTACTTCTGCATTTCAAACTCAGTTTGCTGCAACTGAAGTAAGATGAAAGGAAAAGTGGGAGGAGGAGAGAAAAAATGAGCCATTTTAAAACATTTGAAAAAAAGGGATGACAGAGGATTAATCAGGGATCTCTATGACAAATTGGGACAGATGAAGGGTATGGTTTCTTTCGGATGGTTTGTTGAACTTTTTTTTAGGAGACTTGGGTTCAAATGTGTGTATATCCACAAAGACCATGCAAGAAGAGGCAGCGCATCACTTCGACAATTTCATTTTCTAAGACTAAGGGCCTTTCTGCTCTATAATGTTATAGTGCTATTATTCTACTTTCAACATCCTATGGAATCCTGGGACTTGCAGTTTAGGGAGGGGCCTTTAGAATTCCCAACCAGAGAGCTCTTTGGCCTCAGTAAACTACAAATGCCAGAATCCCACAGGACGTTGAAAGTGGAATAATAGCACTATAACATTGTAGGGTGGAAAGGCGCTAAGAGGTAATGCTTTACTCTTTTTGCTTATTTAAGGGACTGGTTGCAATGTATTTGACCATTAATATTCGACACAAGCAACATTGCTCTTGTTTTCTGTTAAGTACCTCAAAAGCTTCACAGAAGCAGCCCATTCTTTGCCAAGAAAATTCAAATACTGTGCTCAGAACAAAATATGCATATGTAAATGCATGAAAGTGTGTTCATTTGCATTAACATGGTCAATTTGCTTCATTCTGAACGTTGTAATTTGTGTATGATTTGGAATGATTTTTACAAGCAGTTGTGTGATGGCAAATATAGAGCTGTAAGTGTAATATTTTAGATGTAGGAAAATCTGCTTGTAGACTACTAAAGTCAGAGAAACAGTAAATATGAAGGCCAAGAAACTCACTGTGAACCCTGGAGCCTCTGCTTATATTCACAGTCACAAGGGCTAGGGACTTGATTTGCTTTTTGTACTATTTACAACTTTCTGTACAAGGCACAAGGTTCAGTGAAAATATTCCCTAGACATGAAATCATTTTAAAAAGACGAATAGACCAGTCTACAACTAAATTGTTATCAGGCATATACAGTTCAGACCCAGGCTCTTTGAAGGACAGTATCTTCTCATGTGAGCCTGCCTGAGTTTTAAAATCTTCAGGGGAAGCACTTCCCTCTACCCCACCAACTTCACAGGCATGGTTCGTGGGAATATGGGCACAGATCTTCTGTGCAGCTGCTCCCACACTTTGGAACTCCCTCCCATGAGAGTCTAGAATGGCTCCTTCTTTGCTGTCCTTTTGGTGGCAGATCTTTCTTTTTCAGCAAGCTTTTGGAAACGCCTCTCTATTCTTCTCCATGACTAAGTAGGAGATTATTTTGACTGAAAACAGTTAAACAAGAATATAGTGACTGGAAAAAAAACCTCTATGTGTTCCACTAGCTGAAGTTTGTTATATGTGGCACAAAGAAGACTGACAAAACACAGGGGAGGTCTTCCTCACTGGAGTGACTGAAGAAAATGAAGATAAGGAAGCATAAACTGGCATTCATTTCTATCACTCCTTTTGTAAGCGGGATGTTTTGGCACCACAGGCAACATGCAGCTTTCAGAGACCTGCCTTTTGTGGGGATGGTCCCTTGGGAAAACAGGACAAAATGAAAGCAACAAGAATCAGGATATATATATCAGCCAACAAGAATTCATATGGTTCAGTATGGACCTTCGGCTGCTACTGGTGCTGCTGCTCACCTTGCTACTGGGCCAGCATGTGTCAACTGGAGGCTTTGTTTTCTGTACAATTTGTATAATGCTACCAGGTACTAATTTGATGTATTGAAACATGTATATCCCACTTTTCTTTATATAGGTGATTAAAAATCAAACCAACAACAATTGATGAAGGACATTTTGAAGATAAATTGTTTTTACTGGGACTGATGGATGGCCAGATAAATAAAAACTTTTAAAAAATTATACAATATATGACAACAGCAACAAAAATGCTCTACGCTCAAAAATGAAAACATCCCACAATGCCATCTCAAGGTGACTGGGTGATGCAGCTGTTGGATATGGCTGAGATGGATAAACTGAAAACATTAATTAAAGATGGGTCTTTGAGATTAAGAAACAAAGAAGAAGGTTATAGTGTTTCTGAGAGCTGTTGAGACATTCAACAATAAGATTTAAATAATATGGTTAGAAATATTTTTGTAGGACATTACTTTTTTATATTGTAGCTTTAGTACATTTAACAAAGTAAAAAAGTGATTATATTGTTAAGTATAAATGTAGTCAAATTTTATATAACCAGTTTTGGAGATTATAAATCATATTATTTAGTTACTGATATTTTATTGAACTTCGAAGAAGTATATTAAGTAATCATAAATAACCATTTTCTGGGAAGGTAGAAGTTATGTGTGTACCCTTTTTACCCCTTTGTTGTGTTTGTGTTTAAATAGTTTGTTTAGACAGTAGTATTTTATTTTGCTCTTTATATGTTGTTTTATATTTTTTAAAATTGTTCTTAATGAAAATATTTTTAAAAAAGAGAGATACCTATATAACTGCATCAAATAAATACTGAAACTTTCACATGACCAATTTCCTGAGAAGGATGTATTTTCCTTGTAAACTTTCTTTCCCATAAGAGTCTACTGGCATTAAAATGACAATTGTTAACATCACCATAGCCCCCTAACTAATGGTAATAGTATGCATCAGCTCCATCCCCCTGAAGCGCTTTAGTTTGGCAAGTAGATAGCTTGACACAGGGAAGCAGTTCACTGTCATTTTTAATGAAAAAGTGCATGCAAGGATATGCAAGGCTGCTGTCATCACACAGTGGGTCTGCTGTCAGTGTGAATTAAGGCAATAGTTCTAAAACTACACCTCATCTAGACATTTCTGTGGTTGTAGAAGGTGTATCAGGTATGCACCCAGAGAAGTCAGCAAGGAGGTTCATCTGTGTCTGTATGGATATGTTTGTGAGGGATGAGACACAAGCATGATGTAGAAAAAAATGAAAATGAAACCATATTCAAAAGTGTTATTCAACAATGCTCTGCCATGGGAAACACAGTTAACTGTTCTCTTGCCTGTCTTGTCACAACACTGTAGAACATGTTATGGCATGGCAGATTGCATTATGGAGATTTACTAAAAGACACTGTTATATAGTGGCTCTTGCTCCTGTATAACTATGGTTGGTGGCCAGTTTCTATGTTATCTCCTCCATGGAAAAGAATGAACATTTTTGTGTTTCCTTTTCTTTTTGGCAACTTTTCAATTACGATGATTATTGATTGATGCTACAGTTCCGCATTTTCATTCTACTATCTGCTTTTCCCTTTTACCCAAATGAACAATGTCAAATTGCAATTATGGAGTGAAAAATTGTGTTTTTCTAACCTTCCCCCTCATGTAGAACTATCTCTTAATGAAACACTTATGATCCTGCAGGATCTTTTTTAATTTCAGGTTCAATATGCAGATGACACTCAGATCTACTACTCTTTTCCACTCTAATCCAGGAAGCCTGAATTGGTTTTAAACCAGTGTTTGTCATCAGTAAGGGACTAGATGGAAGTGGACAAAATAACACATAATCCAGACAACTGCGCCAGCTGCACCTATTCCTTGACAAGCCAGTTCTGGCCATAATAGTACATGCCTTAGTTACTCCCATTTGGAGCACAGTGGGCCTTCAGTATTCAGTAGGGTTTGGTTTGGTTCCAGGACTCCCAGCGGATGCCAAAATTCATGGATACTCAAGTCATATTATATACAATGGTGTAGTAAAATGGCATCTCTTATATAAAATACCAAAATCAAACTTTGCTTTCTGGCTTTTTAAAAAAATATTTTCAAGCTAAGGTTGGCTGAATCTGTGGATACAGAATCTGCAGCTATGGAGGTCTGACTGTACTATGATGCAGTTTACATGAACACTGCCTTTGAAGAATGTTCTGAAACTTCAGCTACTTCAAACAGCACCAGCCAGAGTGCTAACTGGGGCAGGTTACAGGGATCATACTGTGTGTGTGTATCTGCTTTCAAGTTGACTGATGGCTTATGGAGGTCCTATGAATTTTATAGCATTCTTAGGGAAGAAATATTCAGAGGTGGTTTGCCACTTCCTTCCTCTGAAATATAGCCTAGTGTAGTGTGTCCAAGGGCACCCAATGGGTTTCCATGGGCCAGTGGGGAATTGAACCCTGGTCCCTGTAGCCCAATGCTCAAACCACTACACTGTGCTGCCTCTCTAAGTGCTATATGGCTCAGGTTCAAGCTATGTGGCAGACTGTATCTCCCTGCATGTGCCTACTCAGGCCCTGAAATCATCAGGAGAGGTCCTTTTCTCAGTTCCACCATCTTCACAAGCATGACTGGTGGGGACATGAGAGAGGCCCTTCTCAGTGGCTGGAACTCCCTTGCCAGGAAGGCCAGAATGGGCCTCTCCCTGCTGTTCTTCCATCAGCAGGCGAAACCCTTTTTATTCTGACTGGCTTTTAATACAGAAAGTTTTTAAAGAATGGGCTAGGCTGGGTGCTGTACTGTTTTAAACAGAAATGTTTTTAATAGCTTTTAAATTTTTTAAATTATATTTTATTCTTTTAACTAGAGATTTGAAATGTTTTAATATTGTACTAGTTTATTTCTATTTTAATGTTCACTTTTTGTAAATTTTTAACTGTATTGTTCTTTTAAATTCTAAGCCACCTTGATTCTCAATTTTGGGAGGAAGTCTGGATGATCATCATCATCATCATCTTCATCATCATCATCATGGTATAAAGTATCTGTCTCTTTAAAAGACAGCCAAGTGGCAATAGCAACTCCCTCTCTTTTGTGAGTGGATATGGTTTCATTAAAGATAGAGCAAGAAATGGTTGGAAGATGTCTCTTGAAAAAAAAATACGTATCCCACACCATGCCATGGGATTTCAGGATGCAATGCAATGAAATCAACTAATCAATGTAACCTATTTAAAAATAGGGGGGGAAAAATCAAATCATCTATTCTTTTTGCACTGAGTCCAAATTTTTGGGTTGCTATTGACTGTTAGCGTGTTTATTTGTCATGGCTTCAGCCACCACATAGAGTCCTCCCTCCACATATTTCATTATTCATGAGGCACATGCTTGCCTTCTCCCCCCATTCCACTGCTGGACAGCTCTGACCATCAGGAAGTTCTTCCTGAGGTTTAAGTGGAATCTCTTTTCCTGCAGCTTGAATCCATTGCTCCTTGTCCTATTCTCTGGAGCAACAGAAAACAAGCCCTCTCCCTCCTCGACATGACATCCCTTCAAATATTTAAACATGGCTATCATGTCTCCTCTTAACCTTTTTTTCTCAGGCTAACAGACCCAGCTCCCTAAGCCCTCCTCATAGGGCATGGCTTCCAGACCCTTCACCATTTTGGTCAGCCTCCTCTGGACACGCTCCAGCTTGTTGATATCCTTCTTGAATGGATACTGGACACAGTATTCCAGAACAGAACAGACATTGGAGGAAACTTATACACTCAAAAGATATTATTGTATCTGCAAGTTAAACCATGTTTACACAATAAACATATGTATCTGGCTTACTTGGACTAAACCCATTAAATCCAATAAGGCTTTCTTCTGGACTGGACTAGTAAGAACTGGTCTAACTGTACATAGGACTATGGTGCAAGCTGCTCTTTGTAGATATTGATACGATCACTGCCTGTGTTTCATTTCAGGTCTCCTACACAACCAGGGATGTGGTATGTAGGGTGTGCTGGGACTAGTGGGATTATGTTGTAGTGTTTACCTGCCTTGATGTTAAGGAGCAAGAAGGATCCATTAGTGTGCCCATGTTTTGAGTTGCCATGGGCAGGGGCAGGGGATGGATCTGTAGACCATATTTCCTTCCTTAGGGGCAGGTTATAGTTCCAGTGTAACTTTTTTTTCTCTTTGAAAAATTATCCTTTAAATAAGGCTATTAAAAAGAAAGCAATCATACACAATTTCTGGTTTCTGATTTTTGTGCTAATAAAGAAATGGGAAGTACTAATACACTTGCTAGCTTATTTGTTCACTCATTTATTCATTTATTTATAAGACTTTCAATCAATTGATTCTCAAGGCAGTTTACAAGCAATAGTCTGCAGTAACAATACTACAGCTGCCCTCTTACAATTTAGCAGCCTTTAGTCCAGGGGTGTCAAACTCAATTTCATCTTGGGCCGCCTCAGCATTATGGTTGCCCTCAAAGGGCCGGTTGTATCTGTAAGACTATATAAATGTATCTACTCTTTTATCATATTAAATAATGGCCTCTGCATTCGATTATTACTGGTTTTAGTAATAACTAGCTCTGAAACTAGAAGTCTGGGAAAATAATGGCAAACAGATATTCAAGTGTACAACTATTGTAGTTTATTGAAAAATGAGTTTTGAAAACATAAAGTTATTTTTTTAAATCATCAGCCAGGGGTCCACATGTAGCGATCCGGCTCACCAGGCAGGAAGAGTGCCACAACTGCAGGAGAGGTACGAGGGCCACATGAAATGGCCTGGCCAGCCAGATTTGGCCTGCGGGCCTTATGTTTTGACACATGTGCTTTAGTCCTTTGGCTAATGGAGGGGGCCAGTTAGTTGAAGTATTCTGTCTACACCCACATAAACTTAGAGGATTTCTGCACTAGACTGTTACGGTGCTATTATTCTGCTTTCAACATCCTATGGAATCCTGGGGTTTGCAGTTTAGGGAGGGGCCTTGAAAGTGGAATAATAGCACTGTAACAGTCCAGTGTGGAAATGGCCTTAGAAAACGAACTATACTGAATACAGTTGGGTTTTGTTGTTGTTGTTTGTTTTTGGCTGCAGCCATTCATAGCATTCCCTGCACCAGCTGAGGCAAACCACTACTTCTCTTAATGTTCATAGAAAAGGCTGCACTTGGAAAAACTGTGGAGGACTCATACCTGCTTTTTTTTTAAAGTTTTATTTGTAAGTCTCTTTTGGGAAGCCTCTTGGTCAAAAGACTGAATAATAATATCATAAATGTATTGAAATGTAATATTAAAATATCATGAGGACTGACTGTAATAAAAGTAATCAGATGTCAGCGCTGGTAACCTGGGAGCCATAAGATGATCAAGCTGGCAGGGTGTGAGTGGCAGTCTCAAAGCAGTTGTTACTGCAGAGTCACACCAATGTTGTCATTTTTATAGGACCAGGGAGAAACTTTCTGGCCCTTCCTGTCACTTGAACCCTCATGAGTTTGATACCTATTTACATTAACTCATTTTTGGACAGATCACATTATTACTCTGGGCAGGCTACCGTGCTGCATTAGAATGAGGTGCTGTTCAAGATCTTTGGTACTGTACATTAAATGTATTTTATTCTCTGCTGTTGAAGAGAGAGTAGAGAAATTGTTAAGAGCCCTGTTTCCCACTGCAGATATATTGGGGAAGGGATTTTAAAAAAGCCTGCAACTGCCAATATTGTAATGCCTTACAGGAATCTATAGGCTGATCAGTGTCATAACACTATGTACAGTTCTGGTCAAAAGGATACTGCACAGCTGCAAAAGATGCAAAAAAGGCAAGCAAAATTATTGGGTGGCTGAAGCCAGTTCCATATTAGGAGAAATTACAATGTTGGTGTCTGCTTAGCTTAGGGAAGAATATGAGTAAGGGGTAGCATGACACAATAGCACCAATTACAGAATCATGCACGGTGTCAACTTGATTTTTTAGAAAAGCAAAAGCCTGGAATCTGTGCCAGGTAGCAAGTAGGCACAGGGTAACAAGATCAGAATCTATGCACAATCCAGTCAGCCAAGTAGTGTGATGACTCTAATGGTGTTGAAAAAGTTTCTTCTCTTATAATACTCAGACTTCAGGTTATACGGTGAAAGTAAAAGACAGAAGATTCAGGAGGAACAAAAGGAAACTCTTCACATGCTCAATGCTTAGTGAAACTTAGGATTTCAGTAAAGACAAATTTATGGCACATAAGACTATTGTTGGAAATTTTGTCAGGAATATGCCTGTATGTTGGTTCCACTAGAAGAGGCAGCATTTCTCTGAATACCAGTTGCTGGAAACATCAACAGGAGAGTGCTGCTGTGCTCATTTCCTACTGTGTCTTTCCCATATGTGCCTGGTTGACCACTGTGGGAGATCACGCTGGACTAGACAGGCCTTGGTCTGACCAAGCAGGGCTCTCCTTATGCTCTTATTTATTCCTCTGTTTCCACCAAGAAGAAGGTTAACAAGAAAGCAGACATAAGCCAGGATCAATCTTGCGTTACCAGAAAGAAGATGCAATAATTGGACATCATAGCAAGGTTGTAAGGGAGGAATCCTCCCATACTAAAAGCAGAGTTTCTTTCACAACTCTATCATAACAGAACACATTTACACAGCCGTGATTCAGCTTGCCACTCACCTAACTGATCTATTACTTCATTAGACAATTACTTCTGTTGAACAGTAGTGCTGAGTAATTTTCTGAAGCTGTAACTGGTTGATATATCCTGATACAATGACAGTTTTGTTTAATTTGAAACAAGCTGATCTGGGGGAAAAAAAACCATGACGTCATAGTATACAAATAACCAAAAATCTTCTTGCAATTTGAAGTCATAATTCCAGTTTATTCATTAATTGGGTGAGGTGATTGCCAGCAGGAAGTGTCCCCTCTGATTCATAAGGCAAACCATTTCCGGGGGATCAGATGATTTGGGCAAACTTGAATTCAGCTTGGAAAAGTTCCCTTCCAAAAGAATTTCCCTGTTGTGGCTTCATATCACCAAACTACATACTTCACACAAATGAAGTATTATGATGTGGACTGGGATCCACCCTTTTTGACTCTTAATGAATTGAACTGCATTGTTAACTGAGCTATATAGTCAGCTTTGTCTTTGGGTGTACCCTGCCTTTTCTATAGTTATGCCAGCTTTGCTTTGGATTTTACTTTGCTGATTTCTTAAAGCCTGGAGATTAACCAACACTCTTTTACAATCCCCCTTTCCTCCCTCCATAGCTATCTGCTTCATAGAACTACTTCCTCAAATCTTTTGTTAGCAAAAAGAGGCCTCCCTTACTTACCTGAACTAATTCAAACCAGAGGCCAGTATAATTAATAGCAAGCAACGGCCTGCAGCTAATGAGCTTGTGGAGATACAGAGTAAGCTTCTTAGTCCAGTTATAAGAAGCTTGCAGCATTTAGAAGCTCTGCTGCTTTGCTCTAAAGCTATTATTCCTCTCAAGTTAAACAGGATCCCATTCCTTGAGTGGTGAGCATCTTAACTGGGTGAATCTTTAGTCACTCACATAAGCATATACCATGGGAGAGGAATATCTTATGTGTAAGGAGAATGGATCATGAATATATGGATTCTGGAATAGGGCTGAGGATCCTCAGTCCTGACCCCTGACCTAAAATAAGATGCACTGTGGTGGGGAATGGTAAATTTGCAGAGTGAAATGACAGGCCACAATGGTTCAGCCCTATTTTATATTTAAAACAGAACAAGGAAGGTGACCTATGTTTTAGTGACAGAACACACAAGATTTATAGCAGGAAATGGGAATCATCTAGTCATCCAGATGTTGTTAGACTCCCAGCATTCCTCGCCATTGGCTATACTGGACAGGGATTATAGGATGAGAACTCCAGTAACATCTGGAGGGCCACCCTGCTTTACAGCTAAGTCCAGTGTCTAGGAAAGTCCACTGTATGTGATTCTGAAGAGCCTCTACTAGTCAGAGTAGAGGAGAAAGCAACCTGGTATCTTGCAGATGGGTGGGTCTAATGTTCCCATCATTGCTCACCATTGCCTATGTTGACTAGAGATTTGAGAACTGTAGTCCGCCAACTGTCTGTCTCTATGAGATGGACAAATTATTTGACCTGCTCTAAGAAAGCTTGAGAGCCTGCATGGTATAGTGGTTTGACCGTTGAACTAGGATCCTGGAGGCTAGAGTTTGATTCTCTGCTTAGCCGTGGAAACCCCCTGGGTGATCTTGGAAGCATCTCATCCCCAGAAAACCCCATGAGAGGTTTTCATAACTTGGAAATGACTTCAAGGCACACAACAACAAGAAAGCTTATGCTCTTAACACTGTTGCACATTCCTTCTGAAGGTCAACAGTGCAGGCCCAAGCATTCATTTGAGAATTGCAAGACAGCCAGCTGCTAAGCAGTTTGATTCAGCTGTCAGGGATGTATGTAGTGTCAAACAGCAAAAGATATATTAATTATTCAAAGAGGAAGGAGTGGAATGATGTCATTGTTGATGAGATCGCTCAAAAGCAATTAAGTCTGCCTGTCCACCTAGGTATATGGAGGGATTTCTCACAGGAAGATGGTTATAGACAGCCCAAATCCTTTCCCTTCTCCTGTGTTTCCCCAACTGAACCAGAGAACCAGTTCAAAAGAGGAATGATAGGCGGAAAGGCTAGCTTGTTATACATATATATTTCTTTTGAATTTTTAAAAATTTAATGTCTCACACACAAATACTAGAATTTAACAATGAGCATACAAACATGGAATATACTCTTGAGGCAGCAAACAGGAGAATAAAGTGCTGGTTCTTTTCAGACTACTGATTTGTTAGGCACATTTTTCACAAAGTAAACGCTGGTGTCAAAAGTTGTCATGTTTAGTATTCCGGAATCCAATTTGTCTACATAGGTACAGCAAATGGTTGTTTCAATAGATGTAAAATCTTGACGGAAGCGAAGGTAAGGAAACAAGTTCTATGTTATCATTTCCATTCAGAAAACGATTGAGGCGCCCTCTAATGGCCATTTTGAATAGCTTATGTAAAGTTTGCTTTGCTTGGCGGCTCATCAGGGGATCTTTGCAATTTGACTTGCTCCAAGATTAAGCCCTGAGCTAGATATAATGGCAAAAAACTTCATAGAAGCCAGATTCCATGTGGCAGAGAGGCATGATACAGAATATCCCAAAGCTTAATAGCAGAGCTGTTCAAATCTGAGTTCTTTATTCAGGCTGCATCTAAACCTCTTGCACCCTGATCCAACACAGAGATAGGCTCACTATGCTGAACAATTGTGGATGCTTGCCTCAAAGTAAGTTTCAGTGGATTCAATATGGCTTGCTCCCCTAGTTAACTGTGTTTGCAATTGTGGGTGAAGCCATGGATTTCAATAATTTTAGACATTCCTGAATCTACATAACATCTGGCTTTATATAAGAACTAGGGACTAAAAATACAGAAGTTGGAAATTGTGTTAAGCAAGAATTAGGGCCTATTAAACAAGACACTTGGAATTAATTTCAGCCTTATCTTTTGATAGCTGAAGCAGAAGCTGTTCACATTGCCATGAGCTCACCTGGAACATCTGTTTGACCATCAATTGCTTTAAAAAAAGGTGTGTGAGCATTCAATTGAATTTATAAATAACTAGTTAGATATTTCATTTTCCCAGAACCTGGTTACTTCCTAATTTCATTTCTAGCCCTCAGGTAGGCATACTTCATTTTCAACACACTGTATGATAGACTGATAGAAATGAATAGAACTGGAATAAGTGCAGCCTAAGAATAGCAGTTGAGGCAAATACTGAGAAACCTTGATGCAAGGTTTAATGGTGGTCTGGAGACATATGAAATTTAAGAAGTGTTTTAGCCATTATAGCCCAGTGGAAAAAGGCAGGCCCTGCACGGAGGCTCAGTTCCTAGCACCTCCAATCTTGAAAGAGATCAAGTAACTGTTGTTCACAGCTATTGTCAGCTAGACCAGTAGTCCCAAATCTTAAGTCTCAAATCCTGTTGGATTTCATCTCTCACGCATCTCAGCCTCCATGGCCACTAATCAGGAAGCTGTAGCTAAGCATCTTCTAGTGGCCAAAGTCTGGAAACCACTGAGGTAGACAATATTGGCTAGTTCGGGGATGGAAAATGTTTAGAATGTTTAAAATGTTTAGATGTTGGATTGCAAGTCTCAATAGTTCAGTGTATGAATCAGCATAGCCAGTGATGAGGAATGCCAGGAGTTGCAGTTTAGCAGCATTTGAGGGTTATGTGATTCTGGGTTAGATGAACAAACAGTCTGACTTCATAAAAAGCAGCTTTCTATTCTTCCATAATGCAAACATGGTTGTATCTCAGTTTCATACCTATTTAGTTCCCAAAGCATATCAGGCTTTCTTCTGATTTTATTTTAAATGTTAAAACTAACATACAACTTAAGAATTCTGAATTAGTATGGATCTGTGGCAAGTGAAAGAAACACAAGAAGAAATGCAGAGCATATATGCCTAGATCAAATTTAATATGCAAACTGTATCTTGCAGCTCAAGTCACAGATACAGTCAGCCCTCTATATCCACAGATTCAGCTAACCAAAGCTTGAAAATATTTTTTAAAAATTCAAAAAGCAAACTCTGATTTTGCCATTTTATATAAGGGATGCCATTTTAGTACACCATTGTACCTAATGGTCCACAAATTTTGGTATCCACAAATTTTGCTATCCATGGGGGTCCTGGAACCAAATCCTAGCCTAGAGGATTCAAAGAGACCAGTGTATAGTCTACTTATCTATGCCTGTTTATCTGAGACTACTCATTTCCCAAGTCACATATAAATGTAAATATTCATAAAACACTAAATCCAAATCTTTAAGCCCATGGAGTGCTGATTGGATAGTATTCCTAGGTACTTTCTCAGCCATGATTCCAGAAAATGACACTCCATGGGGAAGACAAGAGTCAGCCTGAAACTCCTGCTGTTGTTGATGAAACTACTATATAGTTTTAGATGCCTCGGCAGAATATAGATAAATCATGGTTTTGTGGTACAGACCTCTGATTAAAAGAGGTGGCAAATACTTCAGTCTGGGTCACTCTTAATCCAGTACACCCAACATGTTTAAAGAATTTACTGCACCTTTTGTAACAACTGAGTACTAAAGTTATGTAAGAGATGCTATTATTAATAAACTCCTGCAATTAGAATGCACAAAGAACCTGTAACACATTGCATATAGCACCTCACATATGCCTATTACCAGTAAAACCCATTCTGTTTCCATGACAACCTATCCTACAAAGCTTATCTGATAGGAGCTCTTTCCTGGATGGGGAAAGCCTTGTTGTTTTACTCTAGAACATGCCTGTGTGTGTGTGCACATATAAATAAATACACACTAGAACTCACTAAAGACATTTTGCTGCATTAGGTACACATCAATTTACACAGTACCTAAAGATAGACATTTTATTTTAGCACATGTGACAGAAAACCTTACAAACCTCTCCCACTTCCCAGCAAGAAAAAACCTCATTAGATAACTAACAATTTGCTTCCTTTCCATGACACCCAAAATCTCCTACTTGAGGCAGCCATTTTAGCTTGCTTAATAGTACCCACTGACATTCACGGACATTCTGAAGGAGTAACTCCTTAATCTCCTTATCCTTATGGCAAAATAAGACACTCTTGATGTGCTTCCCCTTTGTTTCTTTGTTTTTGATTACACTAACATCTCCCAAACTATTTTCTACTGGTGTCTTTAAACCATAATGCTCGAGCAATCAATGAGCCATGAATTTCCTTTATCAGTTAATAGTTTTCCATGTTCTTCTCCATAACACTGAAAACTATGTACTGGGTAAACTTGTGGTCGGGGTGGTGGTTGTGTAGATACCTCAGTAGCACCCAAGTCTGACATGTGGGAGGTTGAGTTTCAATTCCTGGCATCTCCAGTTAGCGTTGAGACGGAATTTCGCCTGGAACTCTGGGGAGCTGGTATCCATCCATGTTGACAAAATTGGACTAGAACAGCCAATACTCTGGTTCAATGCTGTGTTCCCTTGATATTCATTCTCCCTTTCTAGCTAGCGTTTCCAGCACAGGTGACGTAACCCAAGATGCAAGCACTGTGCAGAAATGGAGTGAGTGACCTTCATTGCTACATGCAGATAAAAGCTCTTTTACCATACAATCCACTTCAACTACTGCTAAAGTGGACTGAACAGCTGACTTGGCTAATTTCCAGGCTCTTACAGGATCCCAAATGCCATTCACAACACCCTTCGTCTCACAAGGTACTTACAAAGATAGAAAACACACAGTGTTCACACACTAAAAGTACAACATGAATTGCAGCTCTTTCTTTATTTAAAATATTTATATCCTGCCTTTCTGACGGATGACAGGCCCTCGAGGCTGCTGAAAACAAGTGAGAATGAATACTTTATAACATATAATAAGATTATTTCAAAGGCAATTATATGAGGTGTGAATATTATGAGGATAGGATGTTGGAGAATATCTATTTCCCAGACCTTGGATATTACTTCTGATGCTGATGTGTCAACTGCTGCTCTTTCATGTATTCTGAACTGATAACCCTACTAGAGATAGGATTATCAGTTTAGAATCATCCTAGGCCCTGAGGTTTACAAGCCAAAACCTGAGACCTAGCAAGAGCTTCAGTGATGTCATTAAGCATTATACAAAAGGTACGAACCACAGTTCCTCACAGTTTGTCATTCACACACATGCATATTTTCATATTTGTAAATTAAGACAGAAATCTTAGCTAAAATGGCTGAAATAAGGAGATGATTATTCCTTATTTGTTTAGGGAGAAGGATAAAAAGCATTTAATCCAGTCTACTTGTTTCTAGCCATAAGGTAGATGCAGAGCAGTGTGGAAGGTAAACCCTGGCACCACAATGACTGAGAGGGAAGTGGAAAGCTAAGGAAATGTATAAACTTTCTGAAGAGTCTTTACAAGGGGTAGCAAGAAATCAATTAAACTATGCAAATTGTAGCAAACAGCTGTTCTAATAGCTGAGCTAGAGATTTGTACGTGCCTCTTTTATCCTGTCTGGAGATGAGACCAGAAACACTGAAGAATTTGTATCCTTATCTCCCACCTGGAGGTAACTAATGAAAACTGGAAACCGAGAGCCCATCCTGAGACGTGGCAACCCTACTTAGATGCCATAGGGGAGAATGGTTCCCCCACTATGTGTACCACCTGAAAACCAGGACTAGGGAGCATCAGGCATCCTTCTTCTTAGGAAGGTTGAAAAACTGCCCTTATATGAGTAACAGGTAGGGCTGCCAGAGCAAAAATGGGAGATGGTTCCTGTACCTTTAGCAGTTGTGTAGAAGAGGGCATTTCAGCACGTTTCTTATCATACGGTTGCACGAAAAGCAACACCTGCTGAAATTTCCTCTTCTGCAAAACTATCAAACATTCAGAATCAATCCCTCTCTAGTTTTCAATATGGCAACCCTAGTAGATGGACAATGTGTAATTTCTGGTTCTTTTGAACTGCACAGCGGGGGAACTTTTGAAGGCTGGAGAAACAAATAGAAAATGTCCACACATTGTTATTGTCATCTTTATCGTTGCCATCTTTATTTGGGAGTGAACATAGAAACTTACAACATAAAGAACCAATCCTGAAGTTGTTGAGTGCAGCTAGGCTAGAAGCTGCAAAATGCTAGAAACATTTAAAAAGGCATTAATTTACAATATTGGATGGACAGATTTTGGTCTACATCTTAAATGGAAAGCTAACATATCAGCTGAGAGCACCCAGAAAAGAAACTGCATTGGACAGATTTAAGTAATATGGTGGCCATTCACCAGTTTTGTCAATTTGAATAATAGAGGTTAATGGTTTAAAAAGAAAGATCATGAGAAGGGATTGAGTTGTGGGGTAGGTGGACAGAAGGTTGTAATAGCAAGGATATTAACCAGACTGAGCATGGCACCTTTTGTACTAGATGGTTGTAAAACGGATTACAGTTGGCCCTCCATATCCATGGATTCTGCATCCATGGATTCAACCAACCACAGTTTGAAAATATGGTGAACAACCTTTTTAGTTGTTCACCATTTTATGTAAGGGATGCCATTTACTACACCATTGTATATAATGGGACTTGAGCATCCAAGGATTTTGGTATCCACGGGAGATCCTGGAACCAAACCCTAGCTAGATACTGAGAGCCCACTGTATCTTATCTTATCATCTTATCTTACCTTACCTTACCTCATCTTTAAGGAAAATATCCACTCCATCAGCTTTAGCTGTTTTTGCTGCTGCTGCTGCTGGGTATGCCTGCTTCAGCTGTTCTTTGAAGGTACCCAGAGCTCTGTCTTCTTCAAGCTGGTGTCTTCCAGATGGGTCAACCTTCAATTCCCATCATCTCCAGCCAGCATGATCAAGTAGGAAGAAAGTACAGTTTGTCCCATTCAGTCCCACATTGATAGAACACGCAACAACCCAAACCACTAACCAAAACCAACATTTTGACATAGTACAATCTCAAAATTACTGCCATTCCAGAAAGCTATTATTATCAAACAGCAACAGTTTCCCAGTCAAACACAACTGGAGACAGAAATCAGTTTTCTACATCACCACTATCTTTTGCTTTCTATTTCAGGATGAATAGATTTAATTATTAAATATGTCACCATTGCTCAATATTTTATTCAATTGGGAAGCAATTACAATGTTCTATTTGAATCACACAGTTATTATTTTGTTTACTTCCTCTGCTAACACTTTTTTTTCTTTTATAGCTGGTTTATGACCCTTTTTGTTGATTTTAGTGTATTATGCAACACAGCTTTGCTGATGTTTGGGGAAGAGGTAGGCAGGAAATTAGCTCACACAATATACTTTCAGAATATTATATTATTTATTGTTCACTACTGAACCATTCTCAGGTACACTGTGACCCTGCTAAAGCTAAAGGAGTTACAATGTCTGGGATGGAGTTAACAACCATAATTGTTGAATGAGGTACAGTGAGAAGTAATGCTTCTCAGGCTGACTGATATGGGGAACGGGCAGGGTTTTTTTCCAAATATGCCAGGGAGTAGCACCATATTGTGGCTACAATTTTTTCTTTCTTTTCTGGAAACTCACCAAGGGCTGGTATCAGACCAGGGACCACCATGTTGAGTAGTACTGGTGTAAAGCACAATCCTTAATTAACATGTAGTGTGATTAAATGGAATATTTAATCAGAAATGGTAAAAACTAATTCTTGGGCCTAAACATACTTGTTAGTCCTAACTAGAATAAATCCACTGAAGCAATGGGAATGATGCTGGCCCAACAACTTTGCACTGTTAATAAAAAAAAAATGCTAATAAATTCACTGATGCAGCAAATTTACTCAAGTTGAGACTGACTATTAGATTTAGGCCCTAAAGATGGAGAATCTGCTTGCCTCTCCCTATCTGCCAGATCTTGAAAAAAAACAAAGAAAACACCAATCTTATCATTCTACTTAGCCAGCAGAATCCTTAGAGAACAGTGGTTGTGGGGGGTGGGGGTGGAGATAAGCCTGGTCTCAATATGTTTTCTTGCAACAGATACCTCTTCTTTCCCCTCAAATCACTTGAGCATCCATCTTAATAAGCAGATACCCTGCCGCCAGCTCCCCACAGCAGCCTCTCTGAACACACTAGAATAGCAGTGAATGAAGCTGGCAAAACAGCACATGCTAACAGAAGAAGCACCAAAAAAGAAGACAGACTAAGTAGGTCGGAAGAAACGGAGAGATCTTTCAGGGAAATCCTTTAAAGCACAAACATTTTATTTGTGTTACGATATATTTGTTGTAAAACAGTTTAAGACCATATTTGTATATACAACTGAATGGGATTAATTCTCATTAATGATTTTGCGACAGAAGTTAGGCTGAGATCTGGAGCCCATTTACACTACACAAATATAGTCTATCTTCCACTTTAATAGCCATGACAATACCTTATGGAATCCTGGGGCTTGTAGTTTCATGAGGCACAAGAATGGTCCAGCTGAAAATTCTAAATATCTCGCCCTAAATTGTCGATTCCAGGACCGCCTGGTAGTTAAAGTAGAACTGTTGTTGTTAACTGCCATTAAGTCAACTATGACTTATGGTGACCTTATCATCCTATCATCAAGAGCTCTGCTCAGCTCTTGCAGATACAGGGTATGGCTTCCTTGACTGAGACTATCCAACTATAATGCAGTCTTCCTCTTTTCTTACTGCCTTAGTGTCTTTTCTAGTGAGTCGCATCTTCTCATGATATCTCCAAAGTATGACAGTCTCAGTTTAGACATCTTGGCTTCTAGGAAGAGTTCCTATCAGCTTTCCTCCCTGTCCAGCTTTCACAATGATACATGTAAACTGGAATATGATGGCACAGGCAATCCTAACTTTAGTATTCAAAGAGATATCTTTACGTTTCACCATGTTGTCTAGTTCCTTTATAGAGGCCTCTGCAAGTCCTAGTTTTCTCTTGATTTCCTGACCGCAGTCTCCATTCAGATTAATGACTGATCTACAGTATAGAAAACCTTTAACTATTTCATTATCTTCATTGTCTGCTTTAAACCTACGTAAATCTGTTTTCTTAATATCGAACTGTAAACCTGCCTTTGCACTTTCTTCCTTGATTTTCTTCAGTAATCATTCCAAGTCTGCCGTTTTCTGCTAGTAGGATGATGTCATCAGCATACCATAAATTGTTAATGTTCCTTCTTCCAATTTGCATGCCTCCTTGCTCCGAGTCCTGTGGTTTCTGTAATCCCTAGTGCCCCTTTTTGGGGGGATTGGAATGTATATTGAGCATTTCCAACACGTGGACCACTGTTTCGCATTTCCATATTTGTTGACAGGTTTTAGTTAGAATTTAAGCTGATTCTGTCTCTGTTGCTTGAAATAGCTCTATTGGTATGCTGTCTATTCCTGGTGTTTTACTTCTCCCAAATGGTTTGAGTGCAGCTTCCACTTTACTTTCTAAAGTGATTTCATTTTCAAATCAAATCATCTTAATTTCTTTTATGTAGTTCTCCAGTGTACTGGTTCCATTGTCTTTTTATTTTTTCTTGACTGTGTCATATAGAAGCCCCACTCTTGGTTTAAATTTCCCTTCAATTTCTCAGATCTTGCGGAATAGGTCTCTTGTTCTACCTTTTTTTGCTGTCTGCTGTTTTTCTGTGTTGATTATGATAGGACTTCTCCTTGACCCCACTCATAAGTCGCTGAATAACTGCCTTCAGGATTCTGACTCTATTTCTGTTACCTTTACTTTTGCTTCTCATCTGTCCTTAACTGCTTGAAGAGTTTCATCTGTTATCTTCTTTCTTTTTGTCTATAGATAGTGTCTTGCCTCACAGGAGCACACAATCCCACCAGCCACAGAAAGGAAGTGCCATTGATGGGTAAAGTGGAATACAGTGCTATAACTGTATACTGTGAATGGGACCAGAGTAACTTTCCTAAGCCCCTCCACTGACATTGTCCACCAGTACACGCTAGATTACAGTGTGATCAGCACATGCCTAAATTAATAGTCAAGGGTATGCACTGAAACAATTACAAGGCCACTTCACTCTGAAAGCAAACATCTCATGGGTTCAGTGGCCTGTGCCATCAAAGCACACTACACAAAACCAGTGCAATTGATACAACTTTGATGTGGGTGCGTGCATGCTGTTTTTGAATTTATACAGCCATTTTTAAAGGAAAGGTTTCCAAGCCAACAGAATATACAAATAGCAGTAATCTGTGAGAAAATTGGCTGTTGAGAAAACAGGCTGACACTCTGTATTTTAGAAAGACAAATTTGTCAGGCTTTTCCCAAACAACTGATGAAGTACCCACTCACAGTTGGTCTTGTTACTGCCACATTGCCAACTTGTTAGCAGCTTCACAGTCTGCACATACAATTGATATACTACATACATGGACTACTGTCTTCTCTGATTAAAATAAAACTATGAAGAACTCTTCACACAGTATGTTCAACGTACATAGAGGAAGAATCCCTCTATGTGCATTTATCATAATCTCTGACAGAATCAATACATTTACATAGGCAACATCTTATTGACCTTAGATTTCACAACACGTGTTCGGCCAGCTTTCCTCTTATCCAGCAGGGCTGTCCAGCCATATCAGGGTATAATTTATATCAATTTCAATGTATGCCAATTAAACCATATCAAAGTGTGGGGGTGTATGGCTGCTAGCAACTCCAGCTTCTGTGGGGATTCCACCTAAACTTAGAGAACATAGGGGAATAATCTAAGGTGCGTAGTATGAGCCAATGCGGTATAGTGGTTTGAGTGTTCAACTACAACTCTGGAGACCAGGGTTCAATTCCCTGCTTAACCATGGAAACCCACTGGGTGACCTTGGGTGAGCTACACACTCTCAGCCCCTGAAAACCCTGTGATAGGTTCGCCTTAGGGTTGCCATAGTTCAAAAATGACTGGCACAATTGTGTTGTTGGCACACTACAACAAGAACAAGGCAGGTGGCTGATGATCTCATAGTCCCTGCTCATAAAAACCACAGGCACTTCAACCCTGCAAGCCCTACCTCCACTATACCGTTGGTTATTATAAACTTTTGTAGAACACCAACAGATATGGATTGGCATTCCACATAATATGTTAAAAGGGGTGCTTCCAGATGGAGGACTCCTAGCAATACCAGTCTGCAGGTATTTCATCTTTTCCTGCTTAACTGTTATTTGTGGCAAGAAAAAAGAAGAAGCAGGACAAAAAACTGGCATTCACTAATGTCAGACCAAGCCATCTTCCTAA
This sequence comes from Cyclura pinguis, assembly GCA_030412105.1. Classification (NCBI taxonomy): domain Eukaryota; kingdom Metazoa; phylum Chordata; class Lepidosauria; order Squamata; family Iguanidae; genus Cyclura; species Cyclura pinguis. Next base: position 59,557,857 of record CM059600.1, on the reverse strand, counting down.
AATTCTGTGAATGAGGCAATATAATGACACAATAAATGCCTTGTGCAAGAGCAGTCTAAGGCCATTTCCACACTACACTGATCCTTTGGAAAGCTGGGGTTTGCAGTGTAGAGAGGAGCATTTAGAACTCTCAGACAGGGGGCTCTTTGGCCTCAGCAAACTACAAACCCCAGAATTCCACAGGATGTTCAAGGCGGAATAATAGCACTATAACAGTGTAGTGCGGAAATGGCCTAAAACTACTGAAGCCTCTTTCTGAATAAACGCAGGGAGAACTGAACTCTAACCTAAGGAGGTGTCAGCGAACTGGACACGCAGGCCTGAATCCCACTTTCAGTCCGAACCAGAGCAGACCCATGAAAGCAATGGGACCCACCCGCCTACTGAGTCACCATTCAGCAAGTGGGTCAGTGGGTCTCCTCTAGTTGGGACTAGTGAGTAGCAGAGTCAAGTCACAGTCTACTTCCGTTACCTTGTGGCGCCCACGTTCTTCCCTATTTTCTACCGAGCGTGAGGCTGGACGCTCTTCGGGGCCGGAGCCTGTTACCCCAAAAAGCACCGCACGCGCGGGAGCCTCTTTCCACGCACAGGTGGGGCCGTCCTCAGGCGGGCCCGCCGCGGCGACCAGACGAGGCCCCCTGCTGCCGGCCGGCGGTGCGTGCAGCGAGGCGGGCTTTCGCCGCGCGAGGCGGCGCTGACTCAGCCTGGGCCGAAGGAAGCGCAGGGCCATGGCGCTCAGCGCCCCCGAAAGGCAGCCGGGCCCGCCCGAGCCTCCGCGCCCGCCGCAGCAGGAGGACGAGCCGGAGGCCGAGGCCGACCTGAACCCCCAGAGGCTCCGCGGCCTGGAGCCCGAGGCCGGCGGGATCCCGCTCCACTCGCCCTGGACCTTCTGGCTCGACAAGTGAGTGCGGCTCGGGGAGACCGGATGGGGAAGCCAGGGAGAGCGCGCGGGCGGCACCGGCCCGGCCCGGCCCGGCCCGGCGTTGGCCAGAGGAGAGCGGGCCGGGAAGGAGGCGCTCGGGGGTCGCGGCGCCTTCCCCGCGCCCTCGGCCTGCAAGGGGGAGAAAGGCGGGCGCGAGGGCGGCTGAGCAAAAGGCGCGGGCGGCTGCGTGGCTGGGTGGGCGGGCGGGCGGGCGAGTTGGCCTTTGTTTGTTTCCCCCTCCGCCCCTCCCCCACAGCTCTGGCTCCTCTCCTCCGCCGAGGGCGAGGAGAGCGAGCGACCCCCCCCCCAGGTGGGGCCGCTTTTTTTAACAACGCCACGCGCACCACCACCCGAGCCGACCTCCAGACCCTCTTGACCCCCGTTCCTCCGGCGCTTGTGTTGACTCGTTTTCACCCGCTTCTCTCTCCCTCTCTCTGTCATTCACACACACACATTTCTGCATATTTCCTCCTCTTTGCCATTTGGGGGAACGGGATCTAGACCGTTTCGCACTAGGCTGTTACAATGCTATGATTCCACTTTCAACATCCTATGGAATCTTTTGAGGCCCCTCCGTAAATTGCAAACCCCAGGATTCCATAGGATGTCGAAAGTGGAATCATAGCACTGTAACGGGCAATGCGGAAATGGCCATAGTCTCTCTTCAGTGCCAGGGATCTCGGGAGCCGGGGATACCAACTCATGATTGTGCTTCCTGAGCATGTGCAGAGCACCTTTCTCTTATCACTCATTGGTATGACCCCCTCCCCCCATGGCCGTGCTGCTTTGCCTGCAGGCAGAAATTCGGCAAGTGCGGCTCTTCCCTCCCTCAGCTTGGAGATGTAGAGGAACATCTCTGCAGGAGGAGGCGGGCAAGCGTCACAACACTTTTTAATGGGAACCGAGAAAAAGCTTGCCTCTGCTGGGAAAGGGAAAAGAAGAACCTCGGAGTTCGGTTGTAAATTTTTTTAATGGTTTCTCTGACCACTTTTGCCAGAAAAGAACTTACTGTTCTCTCATTACCTCTTTCTGAGCTTCTTTGTCCTGTCCCAGTAAAGGAGGCTTTTCTTTTCTTGCTGATCCTCTGAGGGTTTTTAAGACTAGCTGCCCTTGTCTGAAAGGACTGTCCCTAGGGCATGGATTCTTGTCAGGGGGGGAGGAAAACATTATTTATTTTTTACTTATGACATTAAAATATTCTAGTAGTGAAATATTGCACACTGCCCCCATCTCCTGGGATGAGGAAAAGTTAAGGGACAGTGCCACCAGGGTTCACTTGCATTGCATGACAGCACACTGGAGGACTATGCAGGGCCTGTAATATTTACTTTGTCTACAGATGTACAAGCAGGAGTAAGGAGTTAACTATACAAAGCAACTTCGCATAACCGTTGCACCCGAAAAGTCCATTTGGCAGCTCCATAGCTTCTTTCTCTTCAAAACTGTGTGCCGAATGCTCTTTCATGCCATTGCTGGTTGCCCACGAAGAGGCATGTTTTCTGTAAGCAGTATTCATGATTTAGAAAAATAGTTTTTGTTGCTTGAATACAGTACCAACCAGTGACTTTAAATATCCTTTAGTCATCTAGGATAGCATGACCTTGCAGTATGTGCCTGTAGATGAAGTGGGATTCTCATGAATTTGGGAACCAATATATGGTGTGTTCTGAATTACAGCAATGTAGAAGGGTGTGTCTAAATTTCCAAGGCAATAATACTTGCAGATTAGTTACCCGTAATATCATACATAACAATGAGATAAACACTGTATTTTCAGTGAGACTTGTACAGTGAATAGATTCTCATTTTGTCAATTCAGTCTTCACAAACTCACACTTTTCAGAAAAATAAGATTATTCTCCTTCCTTTAAAGTAGGGCAATCCAGATGCTACCTGGATGTTTTTTGGACTGCGCCTTCCATTGGACCTAGCCAGCATGAAAAATGATGAGGGATTATGGGAGACCATTTCCACATTGCACTGTTATAGTGCTATGATTCCACTTTCAACATCCTGTGGAATTCTGGGGTTTGCAGTTTACTGAAGCCAAAGAGTTCTCTGGCTGAGAATTCTAAATATCCCTCCCTAAACTGCAAACCCCAGGATTCCATGGGGTGTTGAAAGTGGAATAATAGCACTCTAACAGTGTATTGTGGAAATGGCCTCAGTTGTAGCTGCCCAGTGTGGTTTGAAAGCCATATGGCAGTAAAAAATTCAACAGATTATGATAACAGAGGAAAAGGTCATAACTGCCATGGAGATTTGTCACTTGCTCCCTTTTTGAAGAAATAGATTGCTGTTCCAACCCCTGTCTTATTTAAAAATTACATTGCCCTATATTTTTACCCATATTTCTGAATACCATTCAATACGCTCTATTTTTGACATATTCTTGATTTCTCCATATTTTGCAACCTAATCTTTTCCCACCTTCCTTTTTAATTCACGACCTATAAATAGAGCAGCCTGGAAATCCTTGGCTGTCTCTAGTGAATTTTCTATTTTAATAATAGTAGTAAGTAACCTTAGTTTCCCTCACTGTTTTGCTATGAAAATCATAATCGCTTCTAAAATAAGAAATATCCACAGGTATTATTTTCTGACGGATTCAAAGGTCATATAGACCTATTCCCAAAATCTGTCACACTGCAAATCCACTCCCCTAATCATTCCAAAACAGGACTAAAATACATGTTTGTTTGTTCTGCCTCAAACTGCATTTTTAAAATCCTTTTTCAAGGTCTGTGATTTCCCAACACTTGTCTCCTGGCTTGCACCCTGTCTAGTCAGAGCTTGTAATAGGTGCTTGGCTTGTTTTTGTATAAAGATCTGGTTTTGTAACTCGAGAAACTGTCTCTGAGGTATAAACAGCTTCCTCTGACAAATAGCTGAGGCCTGAAATGTTCTTATAACCAGTTGCATTTTATTAACAAATCTAAAACTACTGAAGAGTTTGGTGAAATTAAATACTGAGAACCAAACTAGATGTGATGGGTAGCAGTTTGATCATGAAACGGTGTTTGAACATGGAACTGCTCCAGTTGTATTAAAGGGGAGTGATTTTGCCTCAGTTGTATAACAGGGGAGTGAGTTTGATTTTAACAGCAAAAGAGGCAGACGGTCAGGTGTGCTGATACCTGCTTCTTAATCTGCTAGTTATACCTATCTCTTTGCCTGGTCGAAACCACTTTGGGATTTAGAACATAGTAGAGGGGGGTGCAGGAGATGGTAGCCAGTGCGGTAGTGTGTTGTAGTGGTTTGAGCATTGGACTAAGACCCTGGAGACCAGGGTTTGATTCCCCACTTGGCCACGGAAACCCACTGGGTGAGGTTGGATGCATTACACACTCTCAGCTCCAGAAGGCTCCATGAGAGGTTTGCCTTAGCGTCGCCATAAGTCAGAAGGGACTTGAAGGCACACAGCAACAAAGAAGATGGGAGGAACTATTTAGGAAAGAAGTTAGAGAAGTATGAGTAGTGGCATTGTACATGTTTCACCTAGACGACCTTTTTCGGCTCTTAAAATCAGATCCTCTCCAGCAAATCAGGCTCCTTAAACCTACTGTGATCTAGGCAGTGATCTACCCCCATTCAGAAGTAAAATCCTTCATGTGTCAGCTGCCTTGACTTAATCCTCAAATTGCTTGTAGATGCAAGCAAGACACTCCATGTCAAAGAGATCTATCATTCAAGTATAGTTTCAGCACAACCAGAATTTGGGAATTAACTTTAAACGTTATTAGTTACTTCAGAAAAATCTGAAGTAACTTACTACAGAAAAATCTGAACATTCTACCTCATGATGCAAAATACACTTACCTGATGTCCACCCTGCTGTGGCCTCAGCACAACAGAGCAGGAGGAAACAACGCAAGATATAAACCAATGCCTGAATTGTATGATAGTTCTCCTACACCTTTTTGTGAGGCCACACCTCTAACTATAAAAGTAACTAGAAGTTACTGTTGCATTGGAAAAGATGTGAAGTTGTTCCTTGTCAAAACTATAATTTTGATGTAGTTATACCATAGTTATTGGGAAGATGTGTTAATTACAATTAACTTATTCCTTTGAAGTTCTGAATTATTCAAAAATTCTCAAACCAAATACCAAAAAAATGATCCTGAACTTGCCTGGGATGTAATCATGTTCACATATCTGGAAGTGAGTACCTTACTTCTGAGCAAATATGTATAGGCTTGGGCTGTGAGGTTGTTTTTTTTTTTAAACAAACAAGTATTCTGGGACAAACCCACAGTAACATTTTATTATTTATGTAATGAGGATGGAATCCTAAAATCTGTAATTTTCTGTAATAAGATATGTAAATGGCAATGTTTTGATCACACATGTACTAGGTTATTCAAATTTGAAATTCTTTTCTAGTTTGTTTATTGACTTAGGGAAGCAGTACTGTTAGAGAAAAAGATTTAGGTGTAGAAGTAGAGGAACATAGAGAAAAGTATGGTCAGTTCTGAAACCTTTAGCAAAACCTCCACTTTTGGTCATTTTAAGCCAACAATCACATTCATGGATTTTGTGCTTGATGTCAAAATCTATGCCTCGTCTGTGCTTCACAATATAATATGGCTCAAAGAGCCATCTAGATGCTTAGAAATGTACATTTCAGTTGCCAAGATCTCATAAAGTGTGTTTTATATCCTGCCTTTTCACATACTTTACAAGTGAAATTGAAAATAAAACTGCAGTTAAAACAACAGTGAAAGGTATCTCAAATTCAGCTCACAGAGTTCCCATCAAAGTGAGTGGGACTCACAAGTGGACTGTGTTGCAATTTTGGTAATACTGTACCAAATGCCTTTCTGGATATGTTGAACCACAGCTTCCATTGTTCCTGTTCATCATTGCCATGCTGGCCACAGATGGTGAAGCTTCTAGTCCATCATACCGGGGCAAGTGCTGTACAGATTAATTTGACACACCAGAGAGGGCCCTTTGCATCACATCTTCTAAACAGAAGACATGACTTGAGTGGAAAAGCCTAGTATTAGCCCCCTGTTCTGCATCCACCGAAGCATGGACTAAGGCTATGTTTTTGAAAAGAAACATCTTGATGTTACAGCAGTGGCTCCACCTTGAGGAGCTGAGCAGAGCAACTGGGCTCTTTCTGAGGTCACTGAATTAATGGTTGAAAGTTGGAATCAATGGCAGGATGGAAGTTGGGGGTAGAACTTTCTCTTCTGCCTCCAGCCCTGTTCCAGCTATGTGAAATAGACCCTTCTTAAAAATGTTCCTTTTAAAAGTCTTGCAGCCAGAGGGTTACAATAGCAGTGCTGGTCAATTTGAGGAATGTAAGAACAGGAGAGAGTTGCTGGATTAGCCCAAGGATCTTTCTGTTCTGCTTAAATAACAACAGTAAGTTGCCTCTCTGAAGTGCACAAGGAAGGCAACAAATCAAGTACACTGTGGGATCCCTCAGGGCTTAATTCTGTCCCCCATTGCTATTCAAAATCTACATGAAACAGGTGGGAGAGGTTGTCTGGAGGTTTGGGGTTCCAGTGCTTTGATGATACCCAACTATTTCTCCTTTCCACCAAAGAAAATCTTTTGGTTCTAAACCAGTGCCTGGAATCAGTAGTGGGCTGGATAAGCGCAAAGAAATTGAAGCTCAGTCCAAACAGACAGAGTTGTTTTTGGTCGGTCAAAAGACGGAACAGGGAACAGAAATTCAGCCTGTGCTGAATGGGGTTACACTACCCCTGAAGACACAGGTTTGTAGTTTGGGTGTACCTTTGTCCAGCGCCCCAGAAAGCTCAATATAGTCTAGGTTGTCTTACACACTGTATCTCTGTGTATGAACCTGCTTAGGTTCTGAAATCTTCATGAGAGGTCTTTCTTAGACCCATCATTTTTACAGATATGGTCAGTATGAATTTAGGATAGGACCTTCTCAGTGGCTGCCCCAGGTTCAGGGACGTCATCCCTAGGGAGGCTAGAATGGTCCCCTCCTTGCTGTCCTTCCATGTATTAAATGATTTTTAATATTGTTGGAGCTTGATCCTGTTTAGATGTTGATCTTTGTATGTTCTTAACTATATTGTACTCATTTTAATTTGAGTCTCAGTTTTGGAGAAAAGATGGGATGTAAATAAAGGTGATTGTAGTAGTAATTGCATTTGCCTCTTCAAGTCTTTCTTTGCAACCTCTTTATCACCATGTATAGGAAAGCATCTCTTTCCTTACACATTTGTTGCAATTCTGTCCCGCACCAAATTACTAGGGAATAAACGACTTTGAACTTGGTGGCACTTGATTCTGAGCTACCATGCATGGAAGTGCTCTATTCTTGATTAAAACAGATTAAGATTATGAAATCATGACTTTAAAAGGTCCCAGTGGATCACCTAGTCTGAGCTATTATCATTCTTAACGCATTAAAAATTATTCATGACAAATAGGACTTTTTCCTGCAGAGGCTGGAAATTTTAATTGGTAAGATGGCAACTCCTAGAATTGAAAGGACATGCAGACTGGGAAATTCTGGGAGTCATAGTCATATACATACACATATACATATACATATACATATACATATGAACACGTACATACATACATGCACTAGCTTATATACCCAACGTTGCCCAGGATTTTATTTTCTCATAGGTAATATTTGTTAGAAATACCTTAGGAATTACCTTACCTTACCTTAGGAATTAGATGCAGTTAAAATATACAGATTTGAGATCCTGTGTCTCTAATTCACCAAACTGTGTTGTCCAGTACCTGTAACTTTTGCCCATATTCCCCAATCCAGTCTGCATTCAGAGTTGTTAACATACAGAGGTTGGTTTCTTGAGGGAACACACTGGCCTTCTCCTTGCTGCTAGGTCTCATCTCTATAACAACTGGCTTAAGGCCCAAGAGCTCGCTGGCTGAGAATTCTAAAGGCCCCTCCCTAAGCTGCTAACACCAGGATTCCATAGAATCTTCACAGGCAGCCAATCATATGAGGTCTTCTCACCTGACACAGCCAATCATATGAGGTCTTCGCCAGCCTGACGCAGACAAACTCACAAACTTTGACTTTTATATATTAGATATAATTTTTTTCTGTTTATCTGGTATAAGCATAGTTGAAGCTACAGGTAACTATGTGGCCTTTCCATAATTATTTTTCATGCTGTTTTTGCCCCTTTTTCTCCCTGTTTCTTCAGTGCTTTCCTTGATTCCTCACCTTCCTACCTTTTACTTACCTGTTTTCCTGTTTCCTTCTTCAGCCTTCTTGCATATTGGTGGTGATGGGAGAGATGTCAGTAACAGCAGCAGTGCCAGCACTGGACAAGGAGAGATCCCAGTGGCTAAGTTCAGAGTAGTGAGGACTGTGGCAGAGATGGGGGGAACACTTTTTCCACTGAGAGCTGGCGTGAGACAAAAGAAAGGATCAGTAGGATACAGGGTAGAGTGCCTAGAGGGCTGCTCAAAAGTAGGGTTGTAACTTTGAAAGGAAAGGATCCATGAGGGCAGGAAGTGTATATGTGTGTGTAGACACCAATGGTCAGTGGTCTAAGCAGGGAAGTACCTTGTTCCACCATGGCAGGGTGAGGCCCTCCCATTCACTTGGACCTGGGGCCACTTTGGGGTTGACTTACGGCAACCCTATGAACAAGAAGCCTCCAAGAGCCCTGCCTGTAACAGTTTTACTCAGGTTTTTTCACACTCAAGGCCTCAGCTTCCTTTATTGAGCCAATCTATCTATCATGTGGGCTTCATTTTTTTCTACCGTCTTCCACTTTACCAAGCATTATTATCTTTTTTCCACTGAGTCTTGTCATCTCATGTTGTGTTCAAAGTACAATAGTCTCAGTTTAATCATTCTAGCTTCTAGAATCATAGAATCATAGAAATGTAGAGTTGGAAGAGACCACATGGGCCATCCAGTCCAACCCCCTACCATGCAGGAATACCCTCAAAGCACTCCCGACAGATGGCCATCCAGTCTGTGCTCAAAAACCTCCAAGGAAGGAGACTCCACTACACTCTGAGGCAGCATATTCCACTGCCGCACAGCCCTGACTGTCAGGAAGTTCTTCCTGAGGTTAAGGTGGAATCTCCTTTCCTGCAGCTTGAATCCATTGCTCCTTGTCCTGGTCTCTGGAGTGGCAGAAAACAAGCCCTCTCCCTCCTCTACATGGCATCCCTTCAAATATTTAAACATAGCTATCATGTCCCCTCTTAACCTTCTCTTCTGCAGACTGAACATACCCAGCTCTCTAAGTCTATCCTCAGAGGGCTTGGCTTCCAGGCCCCTCACCATTTTGGTCGCCCTCCTCTGGACCTGCTCCAGCTTGACCATGTCCTTCTTGAATTGGGGTGCCCACAACTGGACACAGTATTCAAGATGAGGTCTAACCAAAGCACAGTAGAGTGGTACCAGTACCTCCCTCGATGTAGACACCATACTCCTATTGATGCAGCCGAGAATTGCATTGGCTTTCTTAGCTGCCGCATCACACTGCTGACTCATGTTCAGCTTGTGGTCTATTAAGACTCCTAGATCCCTTTCACATGTACTGCCATCCAGCCACGTGTCCCCCATCCTATATTTCTGCATTCCATTTTTTCTACCTAAGTGTAGGACCTTACACTTCTCTCTGTTGAATTTCATTTTGTTAGCCTTGGCCCAACTCTCCAATCTGTCCAGGTCATTTTGAATTTTGATCCTGTCCTCTGGCGTATTAGCAACCCCTCCCAATTTGGTGTCATCTGCAAATTTGATGAGCATGCCCTCTACTCCTTCATCCAAGTCGCTGATGAAAATATTGAACAGCACTGGGCCCAGGACAGAACCCTGTGGCACCCCGCTAGTCACTTCTCTCCAGGATGAAAAGCAGCCATTGGTGAGCACCCTTTGGGAACGGTCAGTCAACCAGTTACAGATCCACCTGACAGTAGCTCTGTCCAGCCCACATTTTACTAGCTTCTTTGCAAGAATGTCATGGGGAACTGTGTCAAAGGGCTTACTGAAATCGAGATATGCTACATCCACAGCATTCCCTTCATCTATCAAGCTAGTAACTCTATCATAAAAAGAGATAAGATTAGTCTGGCATGACTTATTTTTGAGAAATCCATGTTGACTTCTCATGATTACCGCATTGCTTTCTAAGTGATTAGAAACTGACTGCTTAATGATCTGCTCCAGGATCTTTCCGGGTCTAGTGAGAATCCAGGTTTTATTTGCTCTAGGGTCCATTTATTTGTCTTTTTGGTTATCTGTGGTATCTGCAGAACTCTCATCCTACACCACATTTCAGTAGTTGATATTTTTTCTGTCAGTTTTCTTCATTGTCCTGTTTTCAGAATCAAGAATAGAAATTGGAAATATGCTGGCATGGATGATTCTGACTTCAATATTCAGTTTGAAGTCTTTATAGTTGTCTTACCTGGTTCCTTCAAGTCCTGGTTTTCTTCTGATTTCTGCACTACAGTCTCTGTTTGTATTGTTTGACTAAGCCGAGGTATAGAAAATCTAACTATTACACCACATTCTACTAAGAAAACCTAGTGTTACGTTTTCACTCTGTCTATGTATAATATCACTGTACAATTTTTAGATAAGTCATGATTTTTTAAGAAATAAGATTCTGCAGAAAAATCACATGATAATTTTCCATAAAGTATATTGTTCACTTAGATTTCTTTAAAGAGAATGAAAAATATTTGTAATACAGAAATAGAAGTGATCCTTGTGGACCATTACATGGCCCAATATACATTGTTGATTTCAGTACCTCTTATTGTAGGAAATAGTTATGGCTGGGGAGGGAGCACATCTCCCCTATTTTTGGGCTGCAGTTGTCATCAGCCCTACTCCCCAAGGCCAATGACAAGGGGTTATAGTCCAGAACATCTGAAAGACCAAATTTTTCTCTCCTCTGTTTTAGGAAGTTATATATGTTTTGAATTTTGTTGCTGTTATGTGCCTTCTGACATAATGGCAATTGTATCGTACAGTTTTCTTGGCAAGTTTTATTGAGCAGATGTATGCCATTGCCTTCCTCTAGGGCTGAGAGAGTGTGACTTGCCCAAGGTTACCCAGTGGATTTCCAGGGCTTCAGACCTTGATCTCCTGGAGTCTTATTCCAATAGTCGGACCACTATACCATGGCTCTTTTATTTAATGGAGAGCTAAACTGCAACTGGATGTTTGCTCCCTCCTTTGAAATTAAAGAGGTTTGCTTCGGTTCATATTAGCCTTTGGGTTTTGAAATGTTTCAGCCCATATATAGAGACTGTAAACATGTGACCAATCCAGTTTTGTTCTTTCTCAAAATTGCAAGTTATTCACAGTCTGTATGCTTCTTCGTGAGTTACAGGATTCTGTGTCTGGCCTTTGTCTTGTTAATTCCAAAAGAGTGAGAGTATTGAAAGCTGCATGGAGGAAACTATTCATCAAGCTTAACTTACTGGAAATCCATAGGTTCAGTCTTCAGTGTGAGTACATTCGCTATCTCGTGAGAGGCCATTATGAAAACATATAACAAAACTTAACCAAACATACGTTTCTCATGGACACTGAACTTACAATGAAATAGCTTAAATATTCATCATGACTCTCAGCTTTGCAGGCTCATCTAAATTTTTGGAGACTCTTTTTGTCTCTTGGAGGCACCAGGCTGTTTGTACTCTGATATCATTGTCACTATAGTGATATTAGATTAGCTTTAAAATATTGCTCTGCTTCTTACAGCTGTTCTGAGTCCCCCTTCACCCACTTAAACCCATCACAAATATGTTTCAATTTGCAATAAATAAATACATACATTCAGATGGGAAAGTCCATTTAGACCTAGTTCTAGTCTGTATTCCAGCTCTCTAAAGTTAAGAATAAATCTTCACCAATTTGCCCAGAGACAAGCAAAAGAATAAAAATAAAATTAAGTGGTGAAACGTTATTTGGCCATCTGATACTTCAGAGTTCTGTTTTATCTACTGTGTGCCTACCAAACACAGAATGAGGTTTATCACATTTCAAGGACTCATCACTTAGGACTGCTTCACACCCCCAAAAGACAGACGTGTTTCTTATTAATGGAGTGTCCATCATATGTGTCCATGGTAAATGCATTAGAAATTGAGAATGATGATGTGGTATTTCTGGTGTAGTTGTTCCATGAACTTAAGGAGCATTTACATCTGTGAGCACAACTTTTGTTCTTTCTGTAGAATCCTGTCCATTGTGAACACATACCTGATCCCCAGACATGTACTGTACTGTACTTCATTTTTTCCCAGTTTGTTTTTACTATTTTAGTTGGGAGCTAGTTGATCCAGTAGTCGGCATGCAGTCTGGGCTGCCGAATGCAAGTTGGCAGGGGGGTGTCCTTTTGCTGCTTATTGTCCATGTTGTCACCTGGGCATTCAGGAATGCTTTTAGGAGCTTTGGCTGATGCACCAACTTGTTTCCTTTCTTGGAGACCTGCCTGAGCACAGTAATTCAGACTTTTGACCTCTAAATCAGATTACTGTATTGCCCTTCAAGTGAGTTTTCTTTTCAAAAGCATCTAGTTCAGAGGTAGGAATCATGTGGCCCTCCTGGGATTGGTGGACTGCAGCTCCCAACATTCCACATCATATGCCAGTAAGGGCTGCTGAGACCTCCAGTCCAACAACATCTGGAGCATTACATGTTCCCCAGTTCTGTTCTAAGGCCTGGCTCTCAAGCAACAGAAGTTACTCTAGGCCTGTTTTGGATAGTGCTACTACAAACTGCAGGTGGTCTTCTTTGACTCAGTGATCTTATATAAATTCCCTTCCTATCTGGAGAAGAATAATCTAGAATGTATCTATGCAACCAACTAGTTCTCAGTGTTCAGAGAATTTATTTTAAATCATATTAGCCCCACCTAAAGTCCTTAATAGTTCACCATATTATATACAATTTTACATTAACAAGACTTTAATAAATATTTCATAATAATAATAAATATTTCAGAATTATACTTCTCTGGATAGCCAATTATAATGAAATAAAAGGTGGGAATAATATTTAGATGGTTGGGACAAACACCCTTCTACATCACTGTCTAAAAATGCCAAAAGCTGAGAGCAGTTGCTGCAGACTGGTACAGTAATTGGTGTCCATAACAATTAAGGCTCTCCTCCAAAGCTGCCTCGCTCAAAGAATGAGGTAGACCTGTTGTTATTGTTGTTGTTGTGACTTCAAGTCATGTGTCACTTATGGCAACCCTAAGGTGACCCTGTCATGTGGTTTTCTTGCCAGGATTATTTCCGAGGTTGAGGCTGAGAAAGTGTGATTTGCCAAAGGCCAGCCAGTGGGTTTCTATGGCTGAGCAGGGATTTGAACCTTGATCTCCCAGTTGTTCTAGTCCAGCACTAAAACAAATTCAGCATGTTTGCCCAGTAGGCTCTTCTAGAGAAGTGTTAGTGATAGCACAACCTTTTTCCAGATGCCCCCTCCACCGTCATCTTTATATGCGACTCTTTTGGTCCTGAGAAGTCAAATTACAATCTGTTTTTTGTGATGCTGCAGCTGATATGAGCGTGTCTCAACCATTATTATTACTGAACCGATCAGTCTCCTCTTCTGCTGTAACCACTCTGCTTCTTATACCCTGCATCTGATGTCTGTAGTACATGCCGTGGGGTCATTTGATCTTCTTACTGTCTCTACTCCTTGTCTTGAAGCCTTCCCAAACACTGAGCAATTTTCCCAGGGAGAATACACAGTTGTAACTGGTCCACCCAAGTATTCCTGCGGTAAGGCCTTCCATGGTTGATGTGGCAGAGTCCAAAAGGTCTTACTATCTATGGCCTAAATTTGTTTGGTAAAGTTAGATCCACTGAGCAATGGGAACTTGATAAGTCAGCAATAATTTAGATTTTCTTGATTTTAGTGGTTCTATTCTAATTGGGTCTAAAACGGATTTAAGCCGATATCATCCCAAGGTAGACCCACTTTGTGACAGAGTTCTGGGGGTGTGGGAAGTGTCGAAGCAGCCTGGAAACAGGTTGCTAGGCAACCAGAATAGCACCTCAGGAGAGAAACCCAGCCCAGTAATGTGTGAAAGGAAAAAGTTATATAAATCCAGGTACCTGTGGGTATTGGATTCCTTCAGTGAGAGCATAGCAAGGAGCTAGGGAGCAGAAGCCCTCAGTTAGCCATAGAGTGTGGCTATGTTGGGAGGTTTAGTTCTCAGTGGAAGCCTAGTGACAGGCGGAAGAGTAATTGCACCCCAGTAGGATCTGGTCAGAGAGTGTAACCTAGATTTGCTAGGATAGGAAAGTCTAATGATATAATTGAACCGTTTCTGAGCAGGGAGTTGCCTGTTGTCTAAAAAGTACACTGAGGAAATGTGTTAACCTTGACCTGCATATGAATCTTATTGTTATCTAAATAAATGTTACAGTTTATTTTTGTAAACGCTGACTTGGCTTGAGTTGTATGCTGTATATAAATTAACACAGAAAACATGCCACCGTAAAATGACTGAGTGGTTCTAAATAAACATTAGAAGCCCTCACCCTTTTACACAAAGCTGGTGTTATAAGGGGAAGGCAGAGCTGGGTGATGAAAACAGGACACCCTATCACACCAATCTGGAAGAAACAAGGGCCTGTCACACACTTGGAATCTGAATACTTGTCTGGATGAACCATTAGTCTCAATTGGTAAGGCTCATTCTGAGTTCAAACATATGCTGTTTGTTCTGTCTGTCTGTCTGTCTGTCTGTCTGTCTGTCTGTCTGTCTGTCTATCTATCTATCTATCAATCAAAATATTTTAATACCACCCATTTATCATGAAATCTCAGGGCAGCAGACATATTTAGTCCAAACATGGCAAATGTATCATTCTCATGAAATACTTGTTACAATAAGAGTTTGCTTTCTCTGTTCTTAGAATAATGTAACCTTTAGATGAAACAGTACTATTAGTAGGTTTGCTGCCTTCATTTGTTTTCTACAGTTCTCATATAAACTGCTGTTATTTCTGCAGCTAACTCCTCTTAAAATGCCAGTCAATATGAGGTCGCATTTCTGACTCTTTCTTAGTGAGACAATTAGTACAGAAAGAAAAGTTCTGATGTGGTTGAGAAGGATACAGCATACCTTAAGTTTAAATACTTGAGCAGTGTTTTTTCTAAGCGGAAGCAAATCATCCATAAAATCTTAGACTTGGAAGAGCCCACACAGGGCATCGAGTCCAAACCCCTGCTATGCAGGAACACCCATCAAAGCATTCCCAACAGATGGCCATCCAGCCTCTGCTTAAAAACCTCCAAAGAAGGAGACCCCACCACTCTCCAAGGCAGCATATTTCACTGCTAGACAGCTCTGACCATCAGGAAGTTCTTCCAGAAGTTCAGGAGGAATCTCCTTTCCTACAGCTTGAATCCATTGCTCCTTGCCCTAGTCTCCGGAGCAGCGGAAAACAAGCCCGCTCCCTCCTCGACATGACAGCCCTTCAAATATTTAAACATGGCCGTCATGTCCCCTCTCAACCTTCTCTTCTGCAGACTAAACATACTCAGCTCCCCAAGCCACTCCTCATAGAGCATGGCTTCCAGACCCTTCACCATTTTGGTCGCCCTCCTCTGGACACTCTCCAGCTTGTCGATATCCTTCTTGAATTGAGGTGCTCAAAACTGGACACAGTATTCCAGATGAGGTCTATCCAATGCAGAATAGAGTGGTACCATTACTTCCCTCGATCTAGACACCATACTCCTGTTGATGCAACCGAGAATCACGTTTGTTTTCTTGGCAGCCGCATCACACTGCTGACTCATGTTCAGCTTCTGACCTACCGGGACTCCTAGATCACTTTCACATGTACTATTATCCAGCACATCTCCCCCATCTTATATTTGTCTATGCCATTTTTTTCTGCCTAAGTACAGGACCTTACATTTCTCTTTGTTGAAATTCATTTTGTTAGCTTTGGCCCAGCTCTCCAATCTGTCAAAGTCATTTTGAATTTTGATCCTGTCCTCTAGAGTATTAGCAGCCCATCCCAATTTGGTGTCATCTGCAAATTTGATCAGCATGCCCTCTACTCCTTCATCCAAGTCATTGATGAAGATGTTGAATAGCACTGGGCCCAGGACAGAACCCTGCGGCACCCCTCTAGTCACTTCTCTCCAGGATGAAAAGCAGCCATTGGTGAGCACCCTTTGGGAACGGTCGGTCAACCAATTATTAATCCACCTAACAGTAGCCCTGTCCAGCCCGCATTTTACTAGTTTCTTTCCAAGAATGCCATGGGGAACTTCATCAAAGGCCTTACTGAAATCAAGATATGCTACACCCACAGCATTCCCTTCATCTATCAAGCTTGTAACTCTATCGTAAAAAAAAAAAAGATTAGTCTGACATGACTTATTTCTGAGAAGTCCATGTTGACTTTTAGTGATTACAGCATTGCTTTCTAAGTAATTACAAACTGACTGTTTAATGATCTGCTCTAGGATCTTTCCTATCTGTAACTACTTTAATGGCTCCTGTGATGCCAATTCAGGCATCATATTTCTGTTTAAAAACAAGGCCAAAAAAACAGCTTATCAAAGGAGGTGATGGTTGTAATAACTAGCAGATTATTGTTAGGTACTTAAAAGACATTAATGTTTAGATTTTGCTTGTGTGCGTAGCTCACATTTATAATAAAACGATCCAGTGCTTCTCTTTTCAGACTGCTAAATCAATTTTCTCATCTGCTGTAAAAGGGAACGTTAGTTCATCTACAGAGATATACTAATACTGAAAAAAATTGTTTCACACATGCTTTAAATAAAAATAAATAGATAGTTTTCTACCATCTGCAAATGTACTGTATTGTTTTGCTAGCCAACAGCAACAGAGCTTGGAACTCAGGTCCCTGATCCAGCGAGATGTGCCACATGGCAGTGAGCTAAATTTGGGTCTTGGATTCAGTCAGCCTTGGTTTTGTTCATTACCTGTTTTGCAAAGAAGAGACAAATCCAACCTACTCACGTCACCTCTCCTTTCTATAGGTTTGAATTGGGGGTGTTTTTTTGTCTGTTTGCATTTTTAAATATACCCAGTCTAATGATTAACCCTGACTACAGCAAACACTCAAGAAGAGGTGTGCAGAATCCTTGTACTTGTTTAGAGTATTTAAGCATTATCTTTCTATCTGTGTTGCAGTAGTTATGCAACCGGTTGCCGGTACATTGCTCTAAATGCACATTTCTCTTTTGATTAAGAAAGATAATATAATCTCTTCAGCCCCTTGAGTCTGATATGTATATCTTTTAAAGGAAGAGAGGGTAGCTGCCATACCATACTATTGCTCTTCATCTCTAGAATTTCAGGAGTGCATTGTGCTCTAAGAATGGCCTGCCCATTCTCACAGTAGGCTCCAACAATATGGCAATAGTGTTCCCATTTTATAGGCTGAGCAGTAAAGGGAGGCCTGCAGACATGCAGTAATTCTGTAGCTCAGCAGAAATTGAAACCAAGCCTAGCACCTTTATCTCTTAATTCAGTGACAGCTGCCAGCCATGTGAGTGAGATGGCTGAATATGTTCTGTGTTTTAGTCCAAGTTTTAACAGAACTATCCAAGGTGCTGAAGCTATTTTAGGGGTCTGGTTCAGTACCTTGACAGGCTCCATTAAGACTCAGGCTAAAAACTAGAACAGATTCTTTGCCCATTGGGCAGCAGAGCCACCAGTTCCTACTGATTTTATTCCTCTACTGTTACATTCTTCTTGCTTGGTGAATCAGTCCATCTTGCTGTTGGCTGGAATGCCATGGCAATAGATTATTGATGCATAGTGGGCACCTAAGTTTCCATGAGAATCAATGTTTTTTGATGCCCATTCTGCCTACAGGATGCTGTGCAGATGAGTCATGTGGAAATAGTGTTGAAAAAATTTTTAAAGAGACAATCTGTACCCATGAATAAGCATCTGTGCTTTATTGTACTGTGTCAGTAGATAATGTATGTTGAAAACTTCTGACAATTTTCCATTTTCAGTATTTGCCTAAATGCATGAAATAAAGAGCATGACAACTTAGTAAACTAGTCATTTTTTTAACAAGTGTGGGCTTCTGTGCTTGGATTTCTGACACAATAGGGAGGCATGCAAGGTTTATAAGAGGTTGCCATCTAGTGGTTTTGCTGTAAAATTAATACAGTGAAACTGTTAAAACCCTTTTTTATTTGATGAACATAATGTTCATTTAACCTGTATGAAAGTGCAGGATATGCTTAAAAGAAATCCTTTTATTAAAATGAGGATTGAAACCAAGCACTTTTAAAAAATTGTTAAGGAATGTTCGTAGGAAAAAAATAGTGGGAAACATATGGCCCTCCTGATGTTGTTGGACTGCAGCTCCCAATAGTCCTAGCCAGTGTAGCTAGGAGGCAGGAATCCTGGGAGTTGGGCTAATTCGATGGCTAGTTCCAGCTAGAGGAGGCTAGTTGAATCAGTTAGTCAAGGTAAGTGAACACTTATGTAAATTCTGCTGATTGAACAGATCTACTGTAGTTGGGATTAGCAGTTGGATTTAAGCCAAAGGTTTCTCTGCACCCAACATTGTTCAGCATTTGAGTGCAATTGTGCACAGTTACAATTACACCTACTGTGTAAGAGAGGATTATTGGAAAGAAAACGTGTATAGGATTACTGCCTTTGGTTGCTTAAATCTGATTGAATTCAATAGGAAGCATAAAAGGATGGTAGCATTTATACACTTTTGTTAGGAAAAAAAGCATACATCTCATACATTCTTTATTTTTATTTTTAACTGAAGGAAGCAAAAACTGGGGAGCGCCCAATAAAATCCACAGAAGAATCTAGAGCCATATGTTAAGGTGCTCAATAAATGAATGATTTATCAGTAAACTATTCATTTATTGGGATGTGTCTCCAGATTTCTCCGCATTTTTAATCCCAATAGACTTAATAAATTAGTAATTCTCTAGTATGTGGCTTGTGTCCACACCAGCGTTGGCTGATTGCCTAAGTGTGATTAAATATTTGTTTTGCCATTTCATTATACTATTCATAGTGTCAATAGTGCTATTTGTTTTTCTTGCTGTAAGTATGGAAATACTTTTTAATTCTTGGTATTTTCATTCTCAGATGTGTTAGGATTCACCTGCTTTGTTACTTTTAAGGTCACTTCCTGGTACCACGGCAGCTGAATGTGCATCAAATTTAAAGAAGATCTACACAGTACAAACTGTACAGGTAAAAAAACAAAGGTGTAAATGCATAAGAATTATTTATTGCAATATGAAATTGGAAACCCTTTATTTTCAGACCGTATGCTTAATGGCATAAATTGTTAATGAAGTTAGATGGTGTGATGCTTTCTGTTCTTTAAAATTGAGTACAGTGGGCGCGCCTCTTGTGTGACCTCCACACACACAAATACGAGGTCATGTGAAGTGGTGTTTCTCATTGTAGTCAATGGACATGCTGGGCATGCCCCTGTGCTGCTGTGAGCACACGCACATTGCGTCCGTTGACTATAAAGGAATGTCATGCTTCGCATATTTTGATTTACATGGGGATTCCTGGAACAGAACCCCTACATTTATGGCGGGTGCACTGTATAAGGAATTGCCTTGTAAAAAGTCATACCCACAGTCACACTACTGAATTTCAAATGTTGATTTCCAGGATTTCTCGCACTCATAGAGGCATACACGTTAGCCTCAGAATTTTAGCTACACATACAAAAAAGTCTATGATGAACTTGTATTTCACTGTAAAAATATTAGCTCATTGAAAAAAATGTATCTTAGTCAGTATAGAGTTTGGTAATTTCACATTCTGAACAGAAACATAATCCTTGGGAGTGAGTTATTGCTGACAGACGGTCCATAACTCTGTTAATGTTCCTAAATAAGATCATCCAGGAGCATTGCAAAAACCCATATGGATACTATATCTTAATTCTGAAAAATACTCCTGTTTTGGCTCCTCTTTTCTGTAAAGCCCTCTTGCACTTATTTCCTTCTGTTGTATTAGCAAACCAGAAATTGCCCTGTTTATGTAAAAAGGAGAGGAGGGAATCTCCACTCAAAACCATATTTTCAACTACCTTTTGCATGCTAATAGCTTAAATTTATCAACGACATTATTTCTATAGTGATGGAAGGGAACCACTTTCCTTCATAAATGTATCAAGGCATAGTTCTGATGTCTTGTTACTGAAAATTCTTATACAGAGACCATTCAAGTGAAAGGGACCTTGGCAAAATCTGTTCTCAATAATTAACAAGATCATCCAACTTTCTAGTTCAGTATTGTCTGTATCAGTTGGCAACAGTTCTCCAGTGTTTCTAGAAGCGAGTCCTTCTCAGCCTGGCCTGGAGGTACTATAGTTTCACCGGGGACAAGTTACCTGTAAAGCAGTAATTGGTAATGTTTTCTGGGCCATGGATCCCTTTGAAAATCTGCTGAAGACTATGGCATCCTACCCGAGAAGAAAGCAAATAAACACACATGACACTTCACATACATTTTATCTGATTGCTTTGAAAACTGAGATCTGCCATGTAGACAGAATAGCAAAACAATCTTTACAAAGAATAATGTCTCATTTACCCTTGTTTTTTCATGCAAAAATTACTGGCTGTTTCTTTTTGTAAAAGGGAAACAAATCCAAATTGTAAAACTATAACGAGACTTTAATTTGATCCAAAGTAGACTTCAGTGATAAGCGTGCTATAATTTGGCTTGAAAAAAAAATTGAAATTGTGGAGTGGCCTTTGATAATGGCAGCATGTGAGTCGTTCAGTCAATTTTGGCTTGTTGTTTTGATGCCAATAGTGCTGAACACGCTGGCTAACAAAGGTATATTGTGGCAAATGGAACCAGACCTCCTAAAGCCCATCCATGGATCCCTTAATGGGAAACACACATTAAGGATCCCTGAAGCAAATAAGGCATGTGCTGTGCCACTGAGCTAGATATTCTTCCCTAAGAAAGCAAGGTGAATTCTGTTCCATTCTATTCTGTTCTGTTTAATCATCTGCCTTTCTCCCACTATGGGATCCAAGGCAGTTTGCAATTTGAGTTAAAACAAAATACAGTTAACACAGTGGATAACACAAAAGTTAAAAAACAAACCAATAATCATCTACTATATAAAAGTCAAAATTTGTCTGTTTGTGAGTTTGTCTGTTTGTCTGTGTCAGGCAGGCGAAGACCTCATATGATTGGCTGTGTGAGGCAAGAGGATCTTAAATGATTGGCTGCCTGTGAAGATTCTATGGAATCTTGGAATTGGCAATTCAAGGAGGGGTCTTAGAATTCTCAAGCGGAGACCTCTTGAGCCTGGCTGGTTGCTGTGGAGCTGAGGCCTAGCAGCAAGGAGGAGGCCAGTGTATTCTCTCAGGAAACCAAACTCTTTATGTTAAAAACTGTAAATACAGATTGGATTGGGGACTATAGGGAAAAGTTACAGGTATTGGACAAGGCAGTTTGGGGAATTAGAGACACAAGGTCTCAAATCTGTGTATTTTAACCACATCTAATTCCTAAGGTAAGATAATTCCTAAGGTATTTCTAACAAGTATTACCGATGAGAAAATAAAATCCCAGCCAATGCCAGGTAAATATGCTAGTATCACATAAATTTAAAACAGTTTTTAAAGGCCATTAAAATGTAATAATGATGATAAAAATACAATACAGACCAGTTAAACGACCTTCTCCAATGAACAGTTAACACTTAAAGGCCCTCTGAACTGTGCCCAGAAATGAACCAGTTATGTACTATTATATTTGACATTAAATATTAATTAATAGCAATGCAATCATTCTTTCTAGATCTTTTGGAGCGTTTATAATAATATTCCTCCTGTGACAAACCTGCCTCTGAGATGTAGCTATCATTTAATGCGTGGAGAAAGACGACCACTATGGTATGTATATTCACATATTTTTGTCCTTTGGACACAGACTGTAAATTCTTGTCAGAAGAAATTAGTAATAAAAACAAAAGAGGGGTGACAAAAGCTTTGAAAAAACACTGGAGGATTTTTTAAACTGTCCTTGATAAAGCCTGTATACAGTAGTGTGTTCCAGTGACCAGTATTTGCCTTTCTAAGCTTAAAAGATTGGAACAGTGTTTGTTAAAAGTTCACATTGTGCAATATGCTCTTTGCCTGAGGTGTACATTTGACAGAAAATGGATTTTGCAGAATTGAATTGACTGAAATAAAAATGTTTGCAAAAAATTTGCTGGTGGGTATTGACAACAAATGTTGTAGAAGCAAGGCCCGACTCCTGTTAAAACTGTGCCAGTAATTCAGTTTGCTCAGCTGGTAGCTTTGGAATCACACGTCCTAAGGACCACTTTTCCTTGTGGTAATTTCTGAGCCTTGGAAAAACTACCTTTTGGACTACAAATCCCAGAATCCCCTAGCTAGGATTCCACATTCCTGCTAAATTCCCTCTTGCATCATGCTGCCAATGGAAGCCTGTCCAGAATGCCATGTGCTCATGCCTTATCCTGCAATATCTATGAATAATCAGTTATAGAAATTCTGCACTAAAGTAGCTTGAATTCTGCAACGTCTATAAGTGTATAAAATGGGCAACCCTTTCCTTATTTCACTGGATTTACTTTGCTGGTCTTGAACAGGGTTGAAGAACTCTACAAGGGACTAAATCCCAATCTTTTGGCCACCAGAAATCCTGTGTGGTCCTCTTCTGTCTTCCAAAATGTTCTTCTTGTTGCCACACACTTCACAACACAAGATCTAGAATACTGCTTTTATTTTTCAATCTTTCAATGATTTTGATGTTAGTTAGTTAATATAAACAATTAATTTGTTTGTTTGCATGAATACTAGCCCTACAGTGACATAAATATGCCAGTCTGTTCAGCTGTTTTCTTCTCAAATCAGGGAAGAGGAAAGCAATGCCAAGGGCGGTGTGTGGAAAATGAAGGTCCCCAAAGACAGCACGGTACGTTGTGCTTGACGCTGTCATCTCCAGGTCTAATTCAATAATGTTACTATAGTGTTTGGATAGGGTGCTATTTAATGTTGTTGTAGATGACTCACTCCAAACTTCTAATTCTGTGAACTGTGTAGGGCAGTGTGTGTGTGTGGGGAGGGGGGGGAGAACGAGAGAGAGAGAGTGTTGCTCAAGACATTTAACATTACATTAGCAGAGGTCTCCTCATGGGACAGGACCTCCTCTCTCTTTCTTCCTAATGTCTACACACATGCAAGCACACGCATATGCACATACTCCTATGTATTCCCAAAATCTACTTGAGTTATTCCTTCAGTTCCATAGGGCAGAATTTGGGGAGATGGATGCAGGAATGGCAGTCTTGTTCTGCCAGCAGTGTCTGTTCTGCTGGCATATTAATCCCCAGCCTCATTGCTTTGGTTTAAATATCATTCAGCATTGTGTATGTTTTAAGCACCTCTTTCCCATTTCAGTTGCCACATGCTACTTAACAGCTTCTGTTATCTTCCCTCCTTCCCTCAAGTGATTATTATATTTTCCTTTTTGCTTTTATTATATTCACTGGTTGTACTGCCTGTCTGTTACTCCAGTACAGGACCGAATCCACATTTGTGAAAGGAACACTGGTTTGCTATATAGTGCTTGCCCCACCTGAAGGGTTTGGATGGCTAACAGTGTGTAGATTTTAAAACTCCCAGTTACCAGCAGTGAAACTCTTGCCTACCTCCGGTCTCTTCAGAGAAAGAGAGCTCCAGATTTAACAGGCAGCCAGCAAGCCCAGATTGCAAGGACGCAGAGACTGCAAGGACAGTGACAGATTGGTTCAGAAAAAGTAGGTGTAAGAGCAGGTGCATTTAGGTGGTCTCTATTGGCAACTAGGAATTACAAGATGGCGAATACATGAGATGTGTTGTATTCATTGAGTGAACAGATTGGCAGAAGAGGAATGGACTGTTCCCTGGATACTAGGTATTGAAACAACTTCCCCATTCCTCCATGTCCAGCATAGAAACACAGCTTTCTCAGCAAACAGGTATTTTTCCAGGCTAGTAGTTTTTTCGAGTGTATTTACAAGGCTGCCTAAGAGGACTTTTGTTTTGCCAGGAAATGAGAAGGAGGCAGTCTCTTGAACATATCAGATTCACACATAACACTCAAGAAATCTCTTTTGTCTCTAGGACAGTGTTTTGTTCTCTTCCAAAACTGAACTATAATAATTTCTTTAGGTGAACAGTAAGAATGGATCTCATAAACTTGTTGGGATTTTAGAGGAAAACATTGGAAAAGTCAGAGGACATTTCCCTGCTACTTTAAGTTATGTTTGAATGAACCTCAGAAATTCAAGTTTAAAAAAAAAGTTAAATCAGTTTGATAGCCTTTCCGCAGCTAATTGATAAAATGCTCAGTTAGGATAGTAGCTATTTCACAAAGCTTATTGAAGGTCTAACTGTAAATATCATAAGATCAGTTGCTTAATTTTTCCTGTTTTTGGTAGTCTGCAGTTTGGAAAGAACTGTTGCTAGCTACCATTGGGGAACAGTTTACAGACCGCTGTGCAAGAGGTAAGGATGTGTTTATTCTTCCAGTTTTAAAGGTTTTTTTTTTGTGTGTGGTTTTTTTTGGTTTGGTTTGGTTTGGGGGTTTTTTTGCTCAAGTTTAAATATAAAATAAATGTGACATAAAGACAGGAGTCATATCATTTCTGACTAATCTGTCACATTACAGTCAAGGGGCCTTTTTACATTACACAGTTATAGTGCTGTAATTCCACTTTAACTACTGTGACTCCATCCATCCTTAGGGAAGGGTATTTAGAATTCTCAGCCAGAGAAGTCGAGTGCCTCACTAAACTACAAATCCAAAGATTCGCTAGAATGTTGCCATGGCAGTTATAGCATAGTGCTATATTTGTGCATTTTGAGAGGACCCAGGGCTGGTAGTTTCTTTACCTGGTTCAGATGCTGGAGAAAGGAATTCATTTTTTCAAACTTTGTTCAAGAGACCTCTGCAAGCCAGGAGAAAAGCATCTGTCTTGACAGAGAAGCACTTAAGTGCCTCAGCTAGTCATACTACTTTTGATATAGCCTGTTAGCAGTACTTTGAATTTTAGAGACACAGTGTGGTAGCATAACTGGAACAGACTTGTGCAAAGGAAGAAGGAAAAAGCGACCTTCAGGAAGTTGGATGTTACTTCTTTGACTACCAGCACTGTTGGTGAATACCGGGGAAAGAGTCAATATCCATCCTGCTAATGTGATTGGAAAGGGAGCACGTCTTCTTGGGCAAATGAAGAATATGACAGCACTTTCAGTCTGGAAAAGAGAATACTTTCCTTATTACTTGGCTGCAGACTGTAGGGAGAAATGCATCATAGTGTGGTGCTGGTAGTACAACTTGGCTGAATGCCCATTACTCTTCTTTCCACCTTTTGTAGCTCCCTGCAGCTTTGGAGTACTGTGAAACTCGCGCAAAAAAACCACCTCCCGTCAGTGCCGAGTGCGAAAGGCACACCCAAGCCTCGCACTCAAGGCCTGCCCAGCGTGACATCTCTTTGTGATCATAACTGAACAGCCAGGGAGATCTCTGAATCAAGCCGGGGCCAGGACAAACGGGTCTGCCACAGTTCTCCCCTTCTGAGAACGCAGTCCCTTCCTCACTCCTGTCCCCCTTGGCTTCCTCCTTTCAGGACTCTCTCCCTTTACTGCCTCCCCTAAATCTGCCCTTCTCCCAGATGTAAGGATCAGCAGTGATTTATATTTTCCAAGACTGTGGTACTGTTTGCACTAAGGTCAAGATGATATTATTGGTAGCGTGTATATTCCAGGATTCAAAATAAGACTCTGTGACACTGTTTTAAGGAACACAGAACTTCAAACATTTATTGCAACACTGTTGCTTTAAATGTGTTTTGTGTCTAAGTGTTTATAAACAGCACACCATTCTTCTCTCTCTCTCTCTCAGTTCATTCACTCTCTCTCCTACACCCAGTTTCTCAGTTCTCTCTCCCACAAAGCTCTTCAAATCTCCAACCTCTCCAAACACACCACAAATCACACTCTCTTCAAACACGCACCAGACAGTTAAAATCCACTATTTTCCTCTTTCCACCAGCCCCTCCCCGGGCTATCCAAGGGTCCGTTACACCAGCCAATCAGTTTAAACACTCTCAGTTGCCAAGGAGAGCCTGTTGTCAAGACCCCCTCCCATCAGGCTCATCACAGGTACTCTCAGACGTCCGTATTTCAAACTTGCCACAAAGAAGCCTACAGTCATAAAGTTTCAATTAAACAATAATTTCTGAGATCTCTAGGAATTAACTTTACTGGTAAGACAGATATGTATCTTGCAGTGGCTAGTTGCTTTATAGTAGGAGGATTGAGATGGAATTTGTAATAACTGGGTTAAAAGGGGCACACAGGTTTCTTTGCAACATGGCATGTTGGCCAGGATTTCGTCATTTGTTTGGGTTTTTTGTGTTTCAGTTGAAGAGTGATGGTTAAGAGCTTCACGTACATTCTAGCAAGTTGAAGATAGCTTTTGGCGGTGGTGGTAGTAGTGATGATGATGATACTCTCTCTTAACAGGTGATGAAGTAATAGGGGTTAGTGTCAGCGTTCGTGATCGGGAAGATGTTGTTCAAGTCTGGAACGTCAATGCATCACTAGCAAGTGAAGCTACAGTTTTAGAAAAAATCTATGAACTTCTGCCGCACACATCTTTTAAAGCAGTTTTTTATAAACGTAAGTGTTGCCTTGTATGCCCTGTAAGTAGAGCACAATGTCTATAACAATTTGTCAACAAAATGTGTTTCTTACTTATGTGGTATCTTGTCTTTCAGCTCACAAAGAACATCATGCCTTTGAAGGTGGACGTGGGAGACATTAACAATACTGAACTCATAAATTCTAATTTTTATTTTGAGATCATCATAATGGGAAGATGGACAAAACACTTGGAGAAGCACCGCAAACCCTGTTTCATTTCAGATTTTTCTATTCCTCTTGAGCCACTGCCCCCAAAAACAAGGAGAATTACATCTCAGTGACTGATCATGAGGTTTCTTTTGACTTCTCTACACAAAAATGTCTCCCCTTTTTCAATTATTCCTTTCCTTTTAAGATAGAGGACTTTGTGGTTAAGTATTTTGCTGTATGTAGTTTTAAATGCAGATGTGCACAGGCATGATGTATGCTCCATTTTTCAAGACTCACTGTACCTAGGGAAAGAATTGCTTTGTGAACCATGGTTTGGTTTTGTTTTGCATTGCTTTGAGACATTCCTGTCAAGCAAAGATCTACTCACTTAGAAATTTGCACTGTTGTAATATGCAGTGGAAGAAATCCATTAACAGAAATCCTGCTCAGCCTCCTTGGGAATGAGTGGAGTTTGCACAGCACCGGTGCTGACTAGGTTGCTTCAAGTCACGCACTGCTTATGCACTAATAATGCCCCTACTGTAAGTTAAATTGCAGCGATCACTGCACAGAGCCTGTGAACTCCAAATATAGTTCTGCTTTAACTTATTTTGAAGACAGAAGCCCTTTAACAGGCATTGTTGGGATACACTTGATGGTGGCCCACATCTTGGTAGAGTGGGCGTGGTACCATCAGGCAGACTGTAGATTGTGCTCAGAGAAAATTGCTGTGTGTGGTTATATATCCACTGTCATTTCTGTTGTCATAGAAGTACTTGAGCACGGAATTGTAGCCTAAAAAGTAACTTTTCTGCACTCTGGCCACAGTTGTGCCTAATTATAGTGTAAAAGTTACACATCAAATGAGGAGCAGTAAGTTATTAATCAGTGTTTGTTTTTGGTTTTTTTTTCTGGCCTTTTAAGGCAGAATGAATGATCTTTCAGTAGGAAACCATGGACTCTTTATTGTGAAAGTGGCTAACTTTGATTTTTAAGAAAGTGGTATTGTATGAAATCTCAAAAAAAAAAAAGGCCATTTCCACACTATACTCTTATAGCGCGATTACTCCACTTTCAACATCTTAGAGAATCCTGGGGTTTGCAGTTTAGAGAGGGGCCACTTGGCCCCTCCCTAAACTCCCTAAACCGCAAACCCCAGGATTCCATAGGATGTTGAAAGTGGAATAATTGCACTATAAGAGTGTAGTGCGGAAATGGCCAAAAAGAAATTTTGAAATTCTCTGCTATACCCTCCTTTATGATAGGAACCTTCACAAGGAAAATTTTAACATGCTTATTACAAAACAGACCTTTCCTACCCACCACCACATTCAGATCATATCCCATTAAAGCCATTATCAAATGCATTGTAATTTTATTGTAAGATACAGTACAACTGTGTATAGTTGCAAGCTATCATGGCGCCTTAAGTACATTTTTCAGTGTAGAAAGAAATCAATTACACTTTGAAGCATGAATGTGAAAATTTTCAGCTTTTGGTTTGTGTCATTTCTGCTCCATGCTGATTTACTGGAGGTTTTGGTATCTTTTTATTACAGTACCAAAGATTTATTTAGTTCCTCACATGAGGATGCTGATGAAGTAGAAGTGTAGTGCATCCATCTAAGCTGAATTGCTGGATTAGTATTAATATTTTAAAAATTGTTCTGACTGCACTGATATCAACCCATTTTAATTTCACAAGAGGTGACCATTGGAATTCAATGCGTTTCTAAATAAATCAATTTTCCCTTTTTAATTTTTGTACTAGTTCATCTGTATTTATGAATTAAACTTGTGCATTTAAGGAGCATTATTAAAAAATTTTATAAACTCATATGCTTCTCTTCAATAATTGCATTATATTACTGGACGCATTCTTCTTGAGAAGCCAGACTGTTCTCTGAAGTCCTAATTTCTCACATCTTGTTTATACAGCAATAAACATTTACCATATATCTACAGTCCTCCCTCCACATCCACAGGCTTGACTTTTGTGAATTTGATTATTCACGAGGCATGCGTGTGCCTTCCCCACCCCCATTCTCCTCCTCCCGCTACCTTGAGAAGGAAGACAAGCACCCAGACGAAAGGCAAGGAAATAGCTGGAAGGCATGAGCACAGCTCCCTTTTCCCCTCCAGAGCTCCCCTTTCACATTCCCTTGCCTCTGGCTCTGGCTCTGAGAACTCCAGCCAAGGCAAAAGGCAAGGAAATGGGGAGGGGAAAGACTCACCCAGGCCCTCTTTTTCCCCTCTGGAGTTGTCCCTCCCATTCCTCTGACTCTGGTGCTGCTGAGAACTCGCCAAGGAAAAAGGCAAGGAAACGGGGGGAGGGCACACATGCACACCTGCCTTCTCTCCTCCAGGCTCCTCCCTCCCATTCCCTTGCATCTAGTCCCAGCAGGCAAAGGGCAAGGGAATGCAAGGGGGGGAATCCTGGAAGGGAATAGAAGGGGGATCAAGGGGGGAATTATTTGCAGTTTTCCATTTTTGTGAGGGTTCTGCACGCCGAGCCCTCGCGAAAGTGGACAGGCACTGTATAGTACTTTCAAGAATGTTCTGAGTGCAGCATGTCTCCAAGGGTTTCCAGAACTGGGGCTGAAAGAGTCATCAATGAAATTCCAGAAGAAAATGTTAAATAACTAGTGCCTAACAGGGGCATTGGAACATGGAAGAAGCAATTCTGCTGTTATATTTACAGGATAGGTTTGGACATATCACTATTATTCTATTACTTTAGTTTTTAACTTCCACAACAACCCAATAGAGTTTGCTGTTGGTAAGTCCTTACACATATAAGTCATAAATACAAAAGGCATACAGTATAAAGAACACTTCAGCATTGTAGATGTAGCTGCAGCCAGGCCTGCATTAGTAGGACCTTACCATCTTAGCTTTTACTAGGACAGCAAATGGAGACAACCCCATGCATACTCTTGGAGCTTTCAAGCATTCCCTCCCGCTCAGTAGAGTCAAGTCAACTCCTTTATATACTAGATGGTTTGAGATGATCAAGCAGGATGGGACAACAGGAAATGCAAGTGGAGAGAGATTGGGCAAAGTCTGTACCAAACACAGGCTAGAGTTTATTTTAAGAGCTTCCTATGTAGTGAAGATGCTGGTAAAGATTGCCCTGCTTTCTTGTCACTGTAACATTTACTCTCTGCCATCCACAATAAACATTTTGAGTGATTTGGAGTCTGCTTCCAAAAGAGCTCAAGGTGACCTTAACAAATCTTTAATGGCCTTAACAAATTTTTAGTGACCTGTTGTCCTAGTTCAGGCATAAAATACTTGGAGCCTATTATTTCCTTAATTTTGTTCCTCTTAATATATTATTCTTGTGAGGTGGCCAGTTAAGTCTAAAGCATAGGTAAGATGATTAGGACACTCCATTTTTAAAAAAAAGGGGGGGGGAACCACTGAATGCTTATGACTATTCCAGTTACTTGCTGATCTCCAGGAAACCTTCTGTTTCCAAACAAAGTGCTTGTAATTGAACTCTGCTTTTCGATGACATTGAATTTATGTGCATCCACTTCAGTCTGACTTCTAGCCTCTTTGGCTCTGAAACTGCCTTGTTTACTCTGGTCCTTTATGGGCGAAAGACAGGTATGTGTGTCAGGGCAGAAAGGTAAGATTCTCTTTCTCTTTCTGGCTGTCTTATTGGCTTATGATCCCATCAGCCATGTTATCCTTTTGGATAGCCTGATTGGGTTAGAAATTGGAGACACCGAAAGTTGGTTAGATTAAGGTAGAGCTTTCCATGTTGGTGACACACTTTTTGGACATGCATCATTTTGTGACACAGTAATCCAATTTTACTAGCAAACCAGAGGCTAAACTAACCAATTATGTGTGCACAGTACCCAGAAGTGTATCTAGAATGGAGCAAGGCAGCCCCCTCCATGCAATCCTGGCCCACTGTCGTCATCCTTGCCAAAGATAGTGTGTGTGAGAAATGAATCAAGAGGTTTTGTGTATGTTGAAGGTGTGCAGGTGTGTGTGTGTGTGCATGATAGGAGGAATGTGTGTCAGAGACGGGAAGAGTGTGTGTTTGTGAAGGGGAGGAGACTGTATAAAATATGTGTGTACGCTTGCTAAAAGGACATTTGTGCCTTGGAGACTGAAAGAGAGAGGAAAGGTGTGAGAGAGATGGAGAGAGAGAATGGGAGAGGAGGAGTGTCAGGCTATGGGATGGGTGTCTTTTTGCAAAATCTCCGAAGGACTGGGGAGGCAGGGGAAAAGTCTTGCAGAGATACTCCCTGGTGCTGGCTGAATGTCTGGAGCAATGAAACCCCAGAGACCTCTGCAATTGCGGTTTTGCTCGTGCATTTAAGCGCTGTGTTACTGACAGGCAGAAAAAGAAAAATATGCTTTCTCACATTCTCATCCCAAAACAGACTTCACATGCAGGAGTTTACGGGGCTCAGATTCTGCGAGTTCTGTTACAATCAGTAGCCACCCAAGAAAGCAAGGCCGTGTGGGTGGTACCAGGGCAGGGAGTACTGAGGCAGGAGCGTGTCATGAGAGAACAATCCTCCAGCCCGACCCCACCACTGTCAATCAGCCAGGGGCTGCTTTGATCTCAGAAGCCTTTGGCTGGAGCTCTCTGGTGCTCTCCCCGGCTGGCACGCTTCGCTCCTTTTCCGAGCAAAATGCCTCCCGCACTACTGCTCCTTTCTCACTCGAGCTGGGCTGGCAGCTACTTAGTCAAACTTTCCTGGGGCTGGAGGGAGGGCGAAGGAGGGCCAAGCACGCCAGAGTGGGGGTGAAGTGGAGGGGGTTGTGGTTGCTGCCTGGATCCCTCTGATTGTCTTTGCAGGGATGGAGTTGCAAGTAAAGTCCTTTCCCTCTTCCCCCACGAATGGGCATGAGAGTGTTAGAGCAGCACTCCTAACGTTCCCTGCCCCTGAGACTCTGGCAAGAGTGGCAGCAGCGGGAACAGCTCAGGTGGGGGATCTTTTTCCGTCAGGGAAGGTGACACTCATACACACTTCAGGCGACGCTAACGTGTCACAACACACCATTTGGGAAGCCCTGGATTAAGGTCTCAGTGGTGGTGCTGCAGAACTTTAGCTCTACCTCCTGGCATAATGGTGAGCAATACCATAGAATTATATTGTCCTTAGTATATTTGAACCTCTACTTCTCCCCAAGAAAACACAGTCCTAGATGAGGTCATAATGGAAGAAGATGGCAACACAGCATCCAAATCTCCCCATAAGTCTAAGGTAGTAGAAGTACTGAACAAATGCCAGGAGTCATAAATATGATGGATGGCACGAATAAACTCAGAAAATGTAGAAATGATTCATCCTACAACTGGGGTCAGCTTTATTTTTTGGTTGCACTCCTCTGAAAAACTAAAATTTGCAGCTTTGCAGTAGTGTGTTAGATTTGGCCCTAACACTGGAGGCCTTTGGTAGCATGAAGATTTTCCACTAACAAGAACAACAGCAACTACTACTTCTACTACTACCACCACTATCATCATCATCATCGTTGTCGTCGTCATTATCATTTTATCAGCAGCAGTAACACAACTACTACTACATTAATATCCCACCTTTCTCCCAACACAGGATTCAAGGCAGTTTAATAACCATTTTTTAAAACATATGACTAAAAAAATTAATAGAAAAGTTTAAAAAAAACAATTAAACCACAATTTTGTTTCTTTTTTTAAAGTAAGTTACAAACAGTTTTAAAAACACTTTTAAAGGCACAATACACCCCATTAAAAGTTCTACCTGCTCCAACCAGTTAAATTAAGTACTCCTAGCTAAAGGTTGGCAACAGTTATCCATCATCTGGTAACATCTGGGTTGGACAATTGATAATCTGCAGGGGCTTTGACAACTGAAGGGACAAGGACGGAGAACAACTGCATTAGATCAGACCAAAGGTATGTATGGTCTAGTGTTTTGTTGCCCTAGTGGCCCAACTGAAGTCAATACAAGAAGGGCATGAGTTCAATAGTGCTCCATTTTGCCAGCAACTGGCATTCAGAGGATTGGGACTGGGTTGCTGGGGGGGGGGGATTATTACTGGCTTGCCTTTGTCTTTTAAGTGCAACCCAAGATGCTGAACTTGATCTATAAAGCCCCAGACAGCACAGGGTCAAGATGTCTGCTCTCATAAGGATCTCCCTGATCTTTCAAAGTTTGTCAGAGGAGTTGTTTAATGTCCCTTTCATCTCAGGTGATGGGGGCTGAGGTTGTATCTTTGGGTGCAACTTCCTTATTAAAGAATGCCTGCTACTGATGGTCATTCAACAAGTGCCTACTCTTCTACTTTCTAGACAGCAGATAAAACTTACGCTCCCCATGCTTTTAATTAGTGTGGTTTTATATATTTGTCATCTTGACACTTTGTTTGAAGCTACTCTGCAATTTCTATTTTTGGTTCCTGGTCACGTGTGTGGGTGGGTAAGTTTTCCATTAACTTCAGTGAAGCGGCTATCTTGCTAACGGCTCAAAACATGTGTAACATGGAAAGCCAGGGTTCCTCTATCTTGCAGTCTCTTGCACTGTTATCAGGTGCCCTGAATGCAGAAGAAGGAAATTTCCAGTCCGTTGTGGCCCGTGAAGAATATTCCATCCACTGGGACCTGGTTAGTTCATTTCACTTTTGTTTTGTTTTAAATGCTGCCTATCCTTTCTAATTGTTGTTTAATTTTTGTTGCCCTTGGGTAGAATCAGAATGTCTATCAAAACCAATTATCAGGAACTGCAGAAACATTTTGAGAATACTTGATTTATGGCCAGCTCCTGTATTTACCCGGAAGTATGTTCGCATTTTAAATCAATGGGACCCACTTCACCTCTAAATAAATATGCTTAGGATTGTGCCATTAACGTACTCAGTAATTCTGCCTCTAGTCTTGTGCCAACGGTTGCTCAGTACATGGGCTCTCATGCCCACTCTTGTTTTATGCCAGCTGCTGCGCTTGCCACGGACACAAAAAGAGCTTTGTCCCTGTTAGTACTTCTTAAGGAGATGGGCCTTTTTCAAGAACACAAAGGATTGCATAGCTCCCCAGAGTACAGCATTACAGTTAACACAATAGGTTTTAATTGTAAATTCCTCTTAATAAGGATGAAAGGCTATCCACTGGGGCATCCTAATTAAAGAGGCTTCTACAGTAGTAATTACACAGAATTGTGCTGCACACAGTTCATCTAAAGAAATATTTGAAGATGTCAGAATTGGGAAGTAGAGAAACGGCCAAATTTATCATAACCTCAGGCTCTCTTATCCCTTCTACTGAAACTTTCTGTTTTTCTCCCCCTCTTCTTCCTTCTACAGCCCCTTCCTGTCTTGTCTGCACAGCCACCATCTATTTATTTATTCATTTACAAAACCCTGACAAGTTTAAATTTTCTCTTTCTGCTCTTACATGGAATCCTAATCTTCCCCCATGACCAAGACCGAATATGATACTGTTTGAATAGCTGTATTTTCTGCTCTGTTCACCCAGTCTTATTTTTCTTTTATCTTAGGAGATGGGAATATGTTACCTTCAAGATGGTGTTGGACTCTGACTTCTCTCAGCCCCGCAAAACATAGTGAGTGGACAGAGGTGCTGAAATTGTAATCCAACAACATTTGGAGGTTCCCCACCCTTGTTCTAGCAAATGGCTCTGGCTCTGGCACTGATCATGAAGTGACTCCTGATTTCTCATTTCTGGGCCAACGAGGCAAAGCTTTTCAAAGCAAGTCAAAATGAATTGACACAGATGAGGTAACATTGTATCACAGTACAGTTAATCAATGCCAGTCATATTAATTTCCCTGTTTCAAGTAAATACATATAAAGGCATCTACAATACACAGTTCGATACAAGTTAGTCATGACTCTATTCCAGGGAGTCATGGGATTTGTAGTTTGGTAGTGAGGTAATTAGAATTCTCTGCCAGTCCACTAACTTGAACTACACACTAGAGCTCTGTAGACCAAACTATAAATCTCAGGATCCCACAAGATGGACCCATAGCAGTTAAAAGTCACACCAAATGTCTGCATAGTCTAGATACAATTATGCATTCACTATTCCTGTTCTGGGAGATTTAGACTGGTATTAACCAACACAATTTTCTTATTCAGGTCTAGGGAAACTTCGGCCCTCCAGATACATTGGAATTCATCTTCTAGAAGCCAAAAGAGGCAAGGCGGGATGCCATGCTGGATCCTGAGATGTGAGATGGGATCAACTGATGGAGTCAACTGATGATAGCGTCAGCTTTTGCCAATATTTCTTTGCAAATATTTGTGCAGCAAAATGAACTCCAAAGGCCTGGAAAGCTGTGAGTGAGTACAGAGGGCTGCATGGCAGAAGGAGAAGGAGCTGGAAAGTCTTTCTTATTATTATTACTACCATTACTACTACTATTAATTACATCCCATATTTCACCAGTTTGGGACTCAGGATAGTTTGCAAAAATTAAAGCAAGTATAGGCAATAATTCACATCACGCAAAAGTTAAAAATAAACTATCAACAACTAATAAATAATATAGCAGATTATGCAAGCTCCTTTTGCCTGGAGCAATCAGTCTTCAAAGTCCTGTCTGAGTAAAAATGTCTTCACCTATCTGTGGAAAAGTAGCAAGGAGGTTGCCTATCTAACTTCACTTGGAAGGGTGTTCCAGAGCTTGGGAGCAGGAATATAAATTCTTCATTAAGTTCTTCTTCAAGGAAGCAATAGTAATTTTAGCATTTTGACTTCTTCTGTGAGACAGTGTTTAAAAAGCATGTAGTTTTTGAAGGGTGTTCACAATTTTGGACTCACTCTGTGCAAAATTTGCACATGACTGGTTTGTATGAAAACAGCATTTTCTGCGAATTTTCTATGCAAATTTTCTGCAGAATAAGTCCTGAACAGCAAAGATTCTTGCCAGTCCAAGATGCTTCTCATCAGTGTTTCTTAACACTTGAAAAACATGTCTTTCAACCATTTTTTGAATATCTTCAAAATATCAACTTTACCTGGTAGCAGCCACTGAGAAAGCCTTCACCAGTGTTCTCACCAGGTGTATCTGTGTTGGTGGTGGGACAGAAAGAAGAACCAGTGAATATACAGTAAACCAACATGGTGTCGGATTTAGGCCATAAAGTATAAACAAATAAATCATGCAAGAACTGTCAACAACCCAAAAGGTGGAGGACTCTGCTTAGCCACATAGATGTACAGCAGCACAGAAAATTGCTTTGTACAAAGAGAGATTTGTTATGTATCTAGTCCAATCTGTTCTCCTTTGACTAATACAAATGCTCCAGGGATTTCAAGAGGGGACGGAATTTGAGAAAGTTAGTTTCTTGAAGTACAGCTCCTAGAATCCCCCTTTTGGCCAGCTTAAGTAATGACTGAGGGATTCTGGGAGCTGCAGCCTCCAAAAGTAAAATGTCTAAGCTCTTAATAGGTCTTTGCCTTCATCTGCTATATTTGATCGTTTTTAGAAAATGCAGGTGTAGGGGACAGAGGCCATTTCCGCACTACACTGTTATAGTGCTATTATTCCACTTTCAACATCCTGTGGAATTCTGGGGTTTGCAATTTACTAAGGCAAAAGAGGTCTCTGACTGAGAATTCTAAATGCCCCTCCCTAAATTGCAAACCCCAAGACTCCATAGGACGTTGAAAGTGGAATGATAGCACTATAACAGTGTAGTGCTGAAGTGGCCAGAATTTCACGAAAATCTGCATGATTAAAACATTTGTGGACATAAGACGAGAGGTAAAGGATGGGTATTGGGAGAAGTGGGCATGAAGAAAGAATGCCCATTCTTGCCCCATACTTCCATTAAAGTGACCATTTTGTGCAGGTGTAGAAGCAAAAGGTTTTATCATTTATCTTACTGGGTCCTGTAGGGTTCAAGTGTAGCACATGGTATTTTGGGTTAAGAGTAGTCATTCTTCCACACTAAATCCAACCCTTGTCATATAACCACATTGGCACATTGCATATTTTAAAACAGTTTCAAGTAATACGAGGTTTTTGACAGAATTTCATTCTTCATTAACTTGTCAAATTAGGAAATTAGGAGATATGTCACACTAAAGTGTAGTTAAGATTGATACTGATTTTTCAGATCAAAATTTTGGATATCCCTTGCCTCTTTCTTATGATTCCCTCTTCTTTTCCCTCCCTCCCTTAGCATCCTAAGAGAGATCTTTACAAGGGGAAGATGAACTGTTTCTCACTCAAAACTATTCATTATACTTTTTTTGCTGTTAAGAATAAGAAAGAATCAATTTGACATTTAGGTGCATGTGAAAATGTTTATACAAGTAATTCAGGATGTCAGTTATTGCGTCTCCTTCTCACATTCAGAGGTATTTGCATTATAACGTGTCTGCTCTCCCTCTTCCCTCCTGCACTTGCCGCCCCCACCAGCCTCTTCATAGCTCTTCAAGCTGATCCCATGGCAGGAAGAGGAACACATGCAAGCCGTTCTCTTCTGTACATCTTCCAGTTGGCAGAAACGGTGCCTTGACAGGGCCCTTGGGGAGCGTGTTGCTCCTTTGTACCCAACGCGTATAAAGACAACATTTAATTAATTGGCACTGATAGAAATGTGTGATCTTTTTGGAGTTTTCCTTTGAAGAGTATGTAAGACATGGAATTCAGGCAATGAGTGAAGGAGAACTCATGAGCTGTAACGGATATGGGCCCTTGATCTACTGTCTCTCAAATAGCAGGTTCCTCTTTTCTGATTTCCTTTCCTCCTCCCGGGCTGCTTCTGTCTCTTTTAACAGCTAAATCCTCTTATCCAAGGCAGCAGGGCTTCATCCCCTGCCTTGCTGCAGTGGGACTTGTCTTTAGTCTTTTGCATTCAACTAGTCTTGAGCCAAATGGTTTCGAACAGGTGATAGGAAGATGTAGCGAATGATCAGATGCTGGTACTGGAAGAGAACTTGAAGAACCTGCTTGACTTGCATGGCAGAGGATTTCTGAAAAATGTTGAAAACATTTCATTATTTAAAAAGTAAATGAACTTTTTGATTAAATTGTGATGGTTACTTACATGTTAGATCATGTGAGCTCAAACAGAATACATTAACCAGATCCTTCATTATGCAGAAAAAGAAGAAAGTTGTGCTTGTTAAGAATTAAGGGCTCGGCAACATGTTCCATTAAAGATGTTAAAATCACAGTTTGGGAGAGCCTAAACTTTCGGGTCCAATCTTTCTTTTTCTTTGGCATATCAGTGCCAATGTGGAAAAGAAGATGATATAACTACATCTTTAATAGTAATGTGTGGTTGTTTCCAGGGTTTGGAAAAGTTACTTTTTCTACTACAATTCCTCAAAGTTTCCAGCCACCATGGCTAAAGGTAAAGATTTCAAAAGCGATTAGGCAAACTCATTGAGGAAAAATCAGTTCAGTGGCTAAGCGTAGCGAAGGCTAGCGCAACCTGTTTCCAGGATCAGAGCTCATAGGCCAAAAGTGGCCCACACACAGCTTCTAGGACAATGTTTTGGCATTTGGTCACCTTCCTGGTGTTCCATCCTCAAAATACATGAATAAATAAAACAGCCAAAAAATGAGGACTGTTGTGCTGAAAGCTTCTAGGAGTGGAGATTCTACTTTACAACAAGGTACAGATTCCCCCATCTCTTGTTCCTTGATTTGCCACCTGATATCCAAAGAAATCCCCAAACTTCTGACCACTTCCAGATTTGCTTTTTGGGACTGGTTTCAGCCTGCAGCAGACCCAAGGAACCAAAAACTGGCCCCTTGATCTTAGGACCTTCCTTATTTCTGCTATAGTCCTATGTTAACACCAATGTCCTATGTATAACACCAGGGCCATTTCAGCACTAGATTGTTATAGTGCTATTATTCCACTTTCAACATTCTACGGAATCTTGGGGTTTGCAGTTTCGGGAGAGACCAGGA
This sequence comes from Cyclura pinguis, assembly GCA_030412105.1. Taxonomy (NCBI): domain Eukaryota; kingdom Metazoa; phylum Chordata; class Lepidosauria; order Squamata; family Iguanidae; genus Cyclura; species Cyclura pinguis. Next base: position 59,519,167 of record CM059600.1, on the reverse strand, counting down.
GCCCCTCCCGAAACTGCAAACCCCAGGATTCCATAGAATGATGAAAGTGGAATAATAGCACTATAACAGTCTAGTGTGGAAATGGCTCTGGACGCAAACAGTGAGAGAAAGCTATTGATTTTGTGCTTGGTTTGTGAGTTCTTGTTGATTGTTGAGCATATGGACTTTTGCTCTGATTAGTTCTTATGATGTTCAGATGACAGTGAAGGTCAAACAAGAACTAGAAAGGTGGCCATTTGATCTCTGTTAAAGTTTCTCAGGATGAAAAAGAAACAATAATAATTATTGTTAATAATAAATATTGTTAAATCGCTAATATTGTTAATTGCTAATATTAATATTGTTAGTTGCTAATAATTAAAGCAGATATGGGGAAAATTTGCCCCCTTACCCTTTTTTTTTAATACAGCTATAACTGAAATGTTCTAGACAGCAGAAAAAATGATGAGATTAAAAGGAACAGCAGCAACAACAAATGGAACATCAAGAAAACATCACTGATGAACCGCAGCATTAACATTTTCTGATACTAAGCATCAAACAAATACATGAAAAAGCACCCACCAGCTGACTGCTTTTGTAATATGGCTGATGCTATGTATTTCTTAGCAGTAGAGAACATGGCTGAAATCCACTAAGGCAGTTACAAATGTATAACCTAGAGTTATGCACTTGTGACTGACTTGTATTCACAATTCCTATGTATTCACTTCTTTGGGAATACATAAGGAGAATGAAAATCTCCTAGTCTTCACCTACTGGGCAGCGGTCATTGAGATCAATGGGGATCTGTTCCCCTGTCAATTGGGAAGCAATTGGGAAACTTTCCCATTCCGCTCTCCCTGGGGCAAGCAATCTCCAGCACCAGGGGCAATTGTGAAAGGCAACTGCATAGCGATATGGGGGGGCAGCGATTCGCCCCAGGCGGCAGTGTTTTGGGGTCTTTCTACTTTTCTTTTTTGGTGGAACCTCTTTTCTTGTAATTTGAGACCTGAATTGATTTAAAGTAGTTAAGTTTTCTTTTACTATCTCATTTAACTATGGCTGTGGTCCCCTTACAGCATGATTTATTCTATTTTTACAAATTAGAGCACCATTTTCATTTTTGAGAGGAGACTGAGGCAAAGAAGTTATTAAACTGGCCTTCTCTCTGTCCCCTGTTAGCATTTCACCATCTTCTCTGTGCAGTGCCCCTACCATTTCCTTGTTCTTCCTCTTGCTTCAAGCGTAGGCCAAAACAAAAACAAAGAAACAGACAAAAAAATCCTTTCTGGCAAGCCTGACTTCATTCTGAGCTTTAGCTTTTCTAACTTTCACCCTAGAAGTACTGGCTATTCATTTGCATGACTCTTTGGTGGTTCCTCCTTTTGCCATTTTTTATACAAGTCCATTTTAAATTTCAGCTTATTTGAGTTATTTGTGTATCCTACCTGGTTTCTTCAGACACCTCCCACTCTTCTCCTCACTGGAATTGTTTGCAATGTATCTTGCATATCTTGCCTTTAAGAATCTCCCTTGCATCATGAACCGCCTTCCCTTTAAACATTTCCAACCATGAATCTCACCCAGTATTTCACTAAGCTTTCTGTAATCAGTTTTCTTGAAGTCTAACGTTTTTGTCCATGTATGGCTTTCCCTTTCATTTGCATAATAAATCCCAAGAGGACATGGTCTCTCTCACCCAAAGATCCCACTATTTCTGCCCCATTTGGCCAGTTCATCTCTTACATCTCTTACCTTACCTTTTACCTCATAAAACAAGTGAGATTGCAACACAACAACAACCAGAACACACACACACACACACACACACACACAAAGAGAGAGAAAAGGGGAGGAAGATACACCTCTACCATGTCTTGGAAATAAAAGCCACTCCATGAGGATCTATACTCAGGATAACAAGTCTACTGTTAGTATAAAAGAAAAGTTCACTTTCTGTTCTTCTCTCTCTCTCTCTCTCAGCAAATTGAGGCTATTCAGAGAGTGTAAGAAATTTGCTTTTGGGGCAAAAACTCCCAGCTTGCCCAGCCAGCATGGGAACCGGGGAACTGTAACCCAACAAAGCCTTCTACTGATGCAGCAAATATATTGGGAAGTCGCTGGAGGCTAAAGTATTTGTTCTGTTGTTCTCAGATGTCTTTGAATATCCAAACAAAATAGCTGTTCTCCTGCACTGTATTCTGGCAATCCCTGGAACCAGCTGCAAGATTTTATTCCCACTCATAAGTGGCTTTTATTTCCAAGACATGGTAGAGGTGTATCTTTCTCCCCTTTCCTCTCTTGTTGTGTGTGTGTTCTGGTTGTTGTTGTGTGCCTTCAAGTCATTTCCAACTTATAGTGTTGCTAAGGTGAACCTATCACAGGGTTTTTTGGGATGGAGAGTGTGTGACATGGCCAATGTCCCCCAGAGGGATTCCATGACCAAGCAGGGAATCAAACTCTGGTCTCTAGGGTTGCAGTCCAACACTCATACTACTACACTTTACTGGCTGTCATGGGTTATGGTGCTAGCATGCATGAATGAAATGGGACACATCACCATAGTCCTAATAACATTAAGTTGTTTTAAAAATCCAGAGAAGAGAAAAATTGCCCTTTAAATCATAGGACCACCTTAACATACAAAGGCCCTGTTTGTTTGTTTTTTAAATAAACCCTTGGAAGACCCCTAGCAGAGATCTAAGAAGTACCTACAAACAGCCTCCCAAAAGAATGGACTGAGTGGACATGGAGGCAACAACAACCAGCAAAACCCAAGGAGTGATATCACAATAACTCATGCTTCTTTAGACCAATCTGGCATCGCTCAAGGTATGTTTCCAAGCTCCGCTGTCTTATGTTGTTCAGCAGGGCCTTTTCTACACAGCATGCCTTCTTGCCTCAGTTTGCTGCTTTAGCAAAAATCCGGAAGCATCTCAGGAAGCAGTACCTCTAGAGAGGAGTCAATATGCCCCCATGGGTCTATGCACCCTGTGGACTTGGGCATCTCATGCGCAGCTGCCAGCTGCTTGCCTCAGCTACATGGGCAGAAGGAAGGCTGGGGTTTCAGGATTGAGAAGAATATGCTAATCCTCCAGGAATGGTAGTTAAGAACAGAAAATGCTCTTATATCTCTCAAGAAAGCACTGATCTGTATTCTTCTTGTCAAATGACACTGTAGCCCCTCCTAAGCAGTTCTGCCACAGACAAGGCAGTCAGTGGTATTTCATGGTTTACTGATGCCTAATTTCCTCTATCAACCCCTCCGAACTGTCTGCTTTCAGTATCAGTGTCTATGACATGTTATCTTTGATGGAGAGGGCCAGGAGAAATGGTTTCCGCTAGAGCTGCTGTCAATAAAACTCCATAAATCAGCGAGCCAAGGCAGGCTGAAGGCAAAGACCAATACATGAACCATCCATCATACTTCAAGTAGCATAGACCCTGCTTTAACAAAAGTCTATGGAGGAAAACTAGGATCTGACTGTAATTTAGGATGGAGTGATGGGTTTATAGTGCCATGATTTTCTGTAATAAGCCTATCAGCTGCTTTTAGCCATCGTTCATTGCAGTTCTATGCCTTTAACTCAAGTGCGGGACTTGTGCATTAGACCTCATTCCATTACCTAGTCTGACAATTAAGGACAAGATTCCACTCTAAGCCCTGGCCTTCATTCCCAGTGTCCTGATGGACCTTGCATTTCAGTTGAAGTTCTGCCCTAAATTCATGCAGCTGCCATTTTCTTCTCTCTGTTATCCCCACGACCCTTGATTCTACTCCCTTTCTTCTATTTGTTACCTCCCTTGAAAACTTGTTGTTTGAAAGTTTGTTGAGAACCAGACGTTAAACATCTCCAGCAGGGACCATCTGTCTGTATGTGTATATGCTGCTCTGTATAACACTATGCACAATGAGTAGAAATGGTTACAAATAATAGAACAGAAGCTGGACTGGTGGTGCAGTGGTTAAATGCCAGTATGGCAGCCACAAGGTTGTGAGTCCCATCCTGCCGGGCTCCAGGTTGACTCAGCTTTTCATCCTTCTGCAGGTCAGTCAAATGAGTACCCAGCTTGTTGGGGGCAATTAGCTAACACGTTGTAAACCACTTAGAGAGCACTTAGCTGATAAGCAATATAGAAATACACATGTTACTGCTATGTAAGAGTTAGCACTGTAGAGGTTTTTTTTTTTTTTTTTTGAGATAATGGAGATGACCAAGCTAAGATAATGCCTGGGTGAATCATAGCTCTCTGAAGCTGAAGGCACACACAACATAAAAAGTATACTCAAAGTGTGACCGACGTGAATGGTGACCATTGTTTTGAGTTTAACATCATTCTCTAGCTGACTTGTGAATCAGGCGTTGAGTCTCAAACCTTAGACTCTCAATGGTTGTCTCCCTCATTTCTACTGGTGCCACCTCCTCACTTTCACATGGAGAGAAAACCTGCAGTGGTACACAGGCATCCTCTGATATTTTCAGGTTTCAAGCATCAATACCAAGGAAGCAGGCAGGTAGGCACAGAAGCAAGACTGGCATATCAGTGTTCAGTGTGTTCATATACTAGACCCAACCATTGTCACAAGAAGAAAGCCCAAAATCCAGTCATTCCTTATCAAGTATATGTGCCCTTTTGCAAAAGAGCAAAAGAAATCAGCTGATTTAGCTCTAAGAACCACAGTAACTTCCTCAGTCCTCAGAGGTTGTGGGATGGTTACCTTAACATCTGTTGCTGGTGAACTAATAGAAAGCATAATTAAAGATAAACATATCAGTTTCTATAGAAGAGCTGTCTTATTATCCTCTCCCTCTAACCTTTTAAGGTTTGGTGAAGATGGATAGGTTAGAAGAAGGTTGGTCAGGTAGAGATTATATACTAAGACCTTGACAAAGTCCTTCACAATAGTGACTTGGCAATCACAGTGTAAGGGAAGAGCCCATTTTATGGAGCAGTAAATTATTAAACATTGGGAAGCAGAACATAGGAATAAAGGGATAGCTCTCACAATGGAAGGATGTAACAAGTGAGGATCCTCAAGAATCTGTATAGGGAATGGTGCTGTTTATAACTCAATTTTCCTCCAATAAAGTTGAAGTGGTATACAAAGCTTTTCTCCTCACTTTATTCTCCCAGCAGCCCTGTGTGATAGGTCAGAGTAAGAGAGAGAAAGACTGTCCCAAGCTCACCCAGCAAATTGCATGGCTCAATGAAGATTAGAACCTAGATTTCATAAACCTCAATCTCAACATTCTGCTGCAGTGGTTCTCACCACACTGAGTTAGTGTGTACATAGTCTATTGACAAAAGGAGCCATTCATCTGGAAGCTCCCTAGGCCTGCTTAGTACATCTGAGATCCTCTTTGCCAGCATAACTATGTTAGCAGAGAAAGAGGCAACAGTGAAAGCAATGGCACAGCAATAGAGGAAAACAGGAGGGAGGGATGACCCCAAAATCATCCCTGTTAGAGGATAATGCTGGCCTTTTAGTCTCTGATTTGTGTGACAGCCAGCAGGTCAGATTTATCTCCTAATGATATCTCCCTGCTACCACTATGCCCTGATCCAAAAAGTGGCCCATCTGATGTAAGTCACCAATAGGCTTAACTCATCTACAAGGATTCCAGTTAGGATTGCTGGAGTGAAAACTGGAGAGGGCTGCTGTACTCTTAATGGTTGTGGAGAAGAGAGAATTTCAACAAGTGTTGCCTGTTACCTACTTGCATGATATGCAACACTTGTCACTGTACTGTTGGAGGTCAGAAGCCCTCTCTATTTTTCATTCTGGCAACATTAATTCCAGCCCTAATTCCGGCAACCCTAATTCCAACCCTAATTCCAGGACTCCTGTGAATATTTGTTCCAAGAAAAGAGCACCACAGCTGAGTTGACTTCACCGGTGGTATTAGGAGTGAAAGTGGTCAAGTGGCTAAAACACTCAGGCCTCAGTTCTTCTGTGTTGCACTAAAAACCAGTTGTTGTTTTTTACAGGCACTCTCCACTAAAGATAAATATCTTCCAGCTCCTCTACAACAAAGGAATACTGAGAGATAAGTCTGACTTTATTCTATTAGAATCGGGGGATCTGAGGTAGCTTAAATCTAAGCTCTGTAGCTTTTGTGGGATGTGCTTTGAGCTTCTTGTTCAAAGTATAATTTGAGATCAGTATATATCCATTCACTGTAGTGGGAACTGAAGAATTCACCCAGCCTCACAAATATATACAGGCTTTCGTACCCACAGAAGCATCAGCAAAGGCTACACTCCAGGAAACAATTGCATTATACTCCTTAAAACATTTTGAAGAATGTTAATCCAGGAGGGACAATCTCTCTCCTACTCTTTTTCCTTCATCCCCCATTTTAAAGTGGGAATAATAGCATTTTCTAATATTAGAAAAAGAGCAAAAGGCTCCACAGATCCCCTGCCAGGAAGTGAAGTTGACCAGTGGAGTCAACAACAGCTGTATTTTGCACTAGTTTCCTCTTATGGAAGCTACTTGTGAATACAATTGAAATCAATGCTAATAAGTCATTTCAGGACTGTTGGAATTATCCTAGCCTACTCATTTTGGAAATAGCAGGTTTTCAATGGCTTCCGGCTGAGCAGAACAGGCTTAATACAAAGACGTGTCTCAACATATCAGAATTAATAGAAAGTTAGACAGCTCTGGCATCCATAATGCAGTTGACATGTGTGGACACACTGTTCTTGTTGAGCTGGAATCACATGTAGACTTACTGGTGATTTGCCATTTGCCTAAGGGGCAGAATCAGCAAGATCAAATAATGCAACAATGGCTGGGGTTTAGTAATTTTTCAGCACAGTTAACACAATCTGGCCTCGCTCTTAGTGGGAATGTACATGTCTGTCTGGTTTGAACCATTTCCAATTGCAGCTGGAGACTTATGCGATCAAAAGCTTCTCAAAAACAAAACAAAACAAAGCACACATGCACACTAAAATTTAGGAAAGCTAGCATGTCAGGGAAATGGCTACATCATAGCCCTTCTTCCTGATGCCGAGTTTTCTATATGCAGGGACTTTTATTTTCAGTTATAGAGCAGCACTCCATTATACTACTAGCCTATATTGAGGTTTACCACTACAGTGATAACCAGTCTTGTTTCCTCTGAAATTCTGTTTAGCAGTTTCACAGAAATAATGCACAATTCCTATGAGCAAATTTATTTTCCGTACAGGTGTCTCCTATTCAGAATTCTAATGGCATACTAAAAGCTTATTAACACACATATGGGCATTAACCCAATTTATTTGTTTTCTTCTCAGTTGCGATTGTTCTCAATTGACAAAGTGCCTTTTGGGACAAACATCTTCCAGGAATACCACAGTCAACATGACCAATGGGCCACAACTCCAAGCTAAAGAAAAAAAATTCCCAGAACCCCTTTGCAGGTAATCATGCTGGCTGGTAACTTTCCAAGCTCTGATTAAGTGATTACTCAGCATTTGATGTCTGGTAACTAAATGGGTAAAATGAGTACTTATAATATGAACGTTTGATCTATAAGCTATCATGGCTCATGCACATATGCAAATAACCGACTGATGCTGCTGTCTGCTATGATCATATGATGTCATAAATCATAAACCTGGGCTGGGAAAAAGATCACAGAGAAGTTCCTATATTCCTTAGTAAATAGCAGTAAATCTGGAGAAGACTCACCACAACATTCAAAAAGTACAGTTCTGTAGCCTATTCAAATTACAGAGGACAAAGCTGAATTATAGATTGGCCATTTTGCTTTGTGACCAGTCTTTCAGCTGCCTTTCCTCCAAAACAGTTTCCCATGCAGACACTGACTAGGCCTGAGCCCACTTGGTATCTGCAGGGTGATTTCATTATGTGGTTTTAGGCCATGCCCTGGGAGCCACAGGGATTCCCATACAGGTCTATAAGGTAGCGCATTCCATGTAGTCATTTGCCAAGTTTGATGGATCCCCCAGATTTTGTCATTGAGAAACAGGACTTCTCACTGCAACCCACAGCAGCTCAGGAGATTTAATGGAAGGCTGGAATGCAGGGAGCTTCCACACAATCTGAAAGGATAGTAACAATTAGATCAAATAGTAGGAAGAAGCTGTCATCAATAGAAAGAAAAAGCAGGATGTTTTTCCTAAGCAATGTGATGTGAATTAAGTCCTTGGAAAAGACAACAAACAGTTTTATTGCTTTAGCACAAGCTATGGCAAACAACAAAAATAATAAAATAAAATAAAATGCAATTTCTATAACAGGTTAAAATATATGATATCTATATGCCCATATACAGTATATTAAAACAATGGCTGGAGTCCTTTTTTGTGAGTTATGCATGTATAAGTTCCCTTGTGGAAATGACTGAACATTTTTGTCCAATGCATTCAGTTCAAGGTTGTGGAAGTAGAGGGTTTCACTGTGCTTAATTACATATTGTGTACACACGATGCATGAGGTTATGCATTTGGCTTACAACACTGCAGTCCACTGATAAAATCATGTTGCGCAATTGGAGCATAACTCTATTAGCACAATATTACCCTCCATTTCCTCAATGTAAGATCTCAGCCAGTATATTTAAAAAATGGTTTTCTTCTTGATTTTTCCTACTGACTGTATTTAAAATAGCACATTCTATATTAGCTAGAAAAAAGGCACATGTGTCCTTAGATCCAGCAAACACACTGGTGGAGCATAAGTATCTGACAGTGTACTTATGCCACTGGCAGAGGGAGCCTTGTCGCTACTTCCTCTCCATTCTACAACAAAAGCTGGGGGCTTCCAAGTGTAGTTCTCTCCTCCCATCCACAGACTGCTTTCAGGGCTGCATCCACAATTGCTTTGGTTACTCTCGTACAACCAACGGAGAAGAAGCAGCCTCCACCTCCTGGATTAAGGTCGCTCCTTCTTTGTGAGTGCCGGAAGGCAGCCAGAGGTCACCCAGATAGGTCCCCTTGCACCTGATGAATGGCCAGAAGAATGGAACTATATTTGAAACTCCTGGCTGCTCTTGTGCACCAGATCAGGGCTACTTAGTGTGCTGGTCCCTGGACCGCTGCAAGTCCCTGACCCACTGGCTACCAGTCCCTGACAAATTACCAGGAAAGAAAGAAACAATTATACCCAATGGGCAAAAGTATAGTACTGGTCTTGACAAACTGAAAACAACATTGCTGGTTCCGTACATCAGACAGCCTGAGAAGCACTGTACTAGAGACAACAATATTGCAGAGGCAGGTACAGGATACCTTCTTGCAGAATTGATTCAAAGTACATAAACCAGCTTAACCAAAGGGTACCCTGGCAGATGTCACCAACAGCTGCCTGGACAATGGATACATCTAATAACCATCATATAATTTAAATACTCACCAAGAAAAGAGGGAGGGAGGAAAAGAAATCTAAGGAAAACAGCTCTCAGAAAGTTATTCTCATCTTGCTCCATAATTCTTTCTCAAGGCATTCATTATAAGCCTATCAGGCTTTGCTTTTCGATTTTCATTAAACCTCTAAAACCAGTACGAAGATGCCAAGGAACCCATTAAATAGACATATAACAGCTATAAGAAGCTGCCATAAGATGGCACCATAACCTAATGTATGGGAAAGTCACCTATACATGAAGCTCAGTACAGAAACAGTAACTGCGCTTGATACCATGAAAACAGACTGTCTTTTGCCCTGCCTTACCGTTTCTGATACTGAAGACAAATTTTAAAAATTAGCATTAAAAATCCCAGCATGGATCTTTGCTGAAACTTATATTGGTTTTAGCCTTTTTTTAATATCTCTGCCGATTTGCACATCGTTCTAACATATTTCCGCAACAAATTGTTTCCATTATATAAGCTAGAATAAACAGATACCGATTTATAAAATGCCACTGAGAAGTAAGGTACAATGTTATGCTTTGACTTGGGGGTGGAGGAGGCAGTGGAAGATCATAATGATATCACAAGACTTTTTTGTACTTTGCAAATTTATTTCCTTCTTTACAAAAAAACAAAAGAAGAAAGTGTAAACAAGTGACTACGTATAATTGTGGAAACCTATCCATGGGTACTCAGAAGTAAGATCCATGGAGTTTAATGGTGCTTTTTATCAAGCAAGTCCATATAAGATGGGGTATTAAGCCTTTCCCTTGTGTGTATTTCCTGATGCAAGTGGTCCCCTCCCTGGAAGTTTCTCTTGCATAAAATAGGGCTTTTATATGTATACAGGTAAAATAGGTCAGTCTAGGATTGTAGTCTGACACTCACATGTCTTGGAATAAACCCTATTGACCTCAAGTAGGTCTTCATTTCTGAGTAGATAACAACAAGTTTGGGCTGGTATCCTTGTTTGGTCATCCCCACAATTTTCTATATGCTATGTTATTTAATAACAGAAATAATTAGGAAGTGTCATTCCAAGATTACTAGAATGTTTTCAGCTTTTGAAGGATTCTTCCTATGAGTTTCATAGTGGACTTTTTGAATAGAATGGCCTACATACCCTAATACATTGTTTACTGGATTAAAGAATAAATTCACTATTAACTATCAATTTAATCACAAGAACAGGTATAAGAGAATATTTTGGAAAAAGGTCCACCAAACAGCATTAATGTCAGCGATTGGCTTACTGTAACACGAGCTCTCATCTCATCCCTTTTAATAATTTTTATCTAGCAGATGTGGAGTGATAATGGTTCTGGAACATTCGACTGCTCACTGTGAGCAATTTGTGAAGCACTTTGCAGGTAAAATTGCTTGTAGTCACACAGAGTTACATGCCATGATTCTAACAGAGTTAAGATGAATGCAGCTGGACACCACCTGGTCAAGCTGAAATGGATATTTTTTCAACTTCTTTAGCCTGAGGTTATGGGCAAGATGCTTGGAAGTTTGAGACCCATCCCTTAGATCATCTAGATCCTTGCCCACTTTAGTAATTAAAAGTGTAAAGGGTGGGACTGAAGACTTAAAATATATATGCGCTATACTATAATAGTAGTTTGATACCACTTTAACTGTCTGGGCTCTATCTTCTGGAATCCTGTATTAGGAGTTTCTGGTGGTTTGCAACTTCAGCACTCTTTATTGTTGGCAGTGCCAGTTATGACTGCTTGAGAGTTGCGGTCCAGGAACATTTCACTGATGAACCCAGGACACAAGTGGTCAAGCAGCATCACAGTGTGATCAAGATGGTAGAAGTTACAAATGAGGAAGAACACATAAGATGTTGGAGTAATTTGCTTTTGCCTGAGTGTACAGAGAAGACTCCTTCCTTTCATTATGGGTGTTCAAGTGAGAACTGAAGAGCTACTTCTTTAGTAGTATGTTTTTTAAGAGCATAGTGTGTGCCTAAGTGTGTTACAGAGCTTGGAAACATTATATCTGGACTAAAGCTCCCGTATTCCTGCAGCCAGACATGCCAGTTGTAGTCCCCAATAGTAACATTTCAAAGCCTGGGGATATTTATGTATGTATATGTGTGTGAGAATGCCAGCATGGTGTAGTGGTCTGAGGATTGACTATCACTCTGGAGACCAGGGTTCAATTCCTGGCTTGGCCATGGAGACCCACTGGTTGACCTTAGGTGCATCACATACTTTCAGCCCTGAGAAAACACCATGATAGGTTCACCTTAGGGTCACTGTAAGTTGGAAATAACATGAAGGCATGCAACAACAACATGTGCATGTGTATGTGTCTGAGAGCATTTTCTTTGTATGTTAATATGGCTGGTATATCTTTTTATTTTGCCTCATTCTTGTTTCTTCATCATTTTAGCGCAGCCTAGTTCTAAAACAGAATTAGAAAACAGTACCAATCAATCAAATGAGATATGAATGGTGTTTGCTGTAATAATTATTCAGGTCACAGTTGACACAATTTCTAGCATAGCACAAATAATACAATTTTCAAATGTAAAAACAAAATTAAAAAAAACAACAGAGAGAAGAACTTGACATTCCCTACCACTGCTTTACACCATTGATATAAATAGGATTTTACAGTATAACATGAGCAAAGGACAGATAGCTCCTTGAAAAAGTTCACATCAACAGTCAAGTCTTCAACACTATCCTGAGAATATTTCCCATTTATCTCACTAGGATTTACACCTAAGTAGAGATATGGAAAATTGTTCTGTTAATCTGCAATCCTACATATTACCAAACCTGGCAATAAGCTTCACTGAACTCCATGGAGGACATGTTTGCATTGCATGAGCCAAGGACCTATCCAGATGGAAAGGCCTACGAGACTAAGAGAACCATTTGAAAGAACTGTATCTCTGAGCTGCTCCCATTCACTGAATAACAGAACTGCAGTGGATGATGCCAGTAAACTGATTTCTGTTTGGAACACCACTGGGTAACCACATTTGTACTGATGCAGAGGTAGAACTCAAGCAGTCATCTAATTCATGGACTGAAGTGTTTCACCAGTGAAAAGGTCCCTATACCCTTGATACTGATACATTAAGATGGCTCTGGATCGATGGTTGCAACAGTGGTTGCATCATGTGTAGGGGAATAACTCTAAGTCTATGCTTAAAGCTTCTTGTCCATCCTGTGTTCTGCTGAGCCAGAAATGCTGGGATTTGCTTTGATCTGTATCTTACTACGAGAAAATCAACATAATCCCAGCTTTCTTTTTCTACAGGCAAATTTCTAGACTTTATTGTTGCCATAATAAGATTGTAGTTGTGTAAACAGCATCACACAATGCATCAAAAACTAAAAATTACCAGGAGAGGGATATGATTGCTCTAAACAGAAATCTCTGTCCAGTATAGCACAGCTGAGTTTTCCTTTCCTGGACTGCCATTCCACAACATTTGTGGAATGTTGTGGAACCCCCTTAGAATATAAATATCTTAGAATATTTATATTCTTCCTCTTTTAACTTCTTACTCCATTGTTGCCTAAGAATTCCAGATGTTTTATCAAAGTGATTATCGAATATAGTTTACCACTGGATCAGCAACTGTTATTTGTATTTGTTTAATTTGTCTATTCATGTTTGGCTTTCCAAAGAAGTCAAAGAATTTGGACATGTGAGGTTGAATATTTATAAGAAATTCATTGCTGGTTTCTAAGGAAAAAACTCAGCTACCTAAGATATTCCCAATTTATATTTGGCTCTCTCTTTCTATTCATTCATTCCCCCAAAAGGCTTCTGTTCCTTAACACTTGCTCCCACAGCTAAGTATATTCTGTTTACACGTCTATGCTTGTAACTGTTGTCTGTAGAAAACAGCTTGGCCTTGCCTTTTTGATGCTTGCTGATCACTGAGGTGACAGGCCACATCTGGCCATCTTAGTCACATTCTGTTATGTAACTGCAGCATGCCAGACAAACCCCTTCAATTGGCACAATGCAACATCCATCCAGCAGCCAAGGGAGATTGATTCTGAGCACATTGCTTTTGAAATCAGCACTTGGCAATGACACAGTGGATTAGACAACACAGAAAAATGGGATGGTAGAGGGAGGGAGGGAGGGTGAAGTGAAAGATCCTTAGTATTTGAACAAATAGACCACCTTCAATAATATAAGCAATTTTAGGGAAAGAGAGTCAGCATTGTGTAGTGGTTTGAGTTTTGGACTAGGACTCTGGGCAACCCACCTCGGGTAAATCATATTCTCTCAGCCTCTAAAGAAGGCAATGGCAAACTTCCTATGGACAAACCTTGCCAAGAAAAACTTACAAGAAGGGCTGAAGGAGCATTGGCTTCCCTAGTAATTCCAGGAGAAATTAGCCATACTGGTGAATCAAAGATCCGGCTTCACTGAAAGAAATGCATTTCTGTCTCACACTCTGAGAGACCAGACTCTGAACACAATGGGGACCTTGAGCTCAGCATTCATATATTCCAGGTGATCTTACATTGAGCATGTGCTGGGGATAACTATCTATCTAAGTAATATTCCTGGACAGATGATGAGACAATCTCTTCCTGGGCTTTCTATAGACTCCTTCCTCTCTCCTTGCTATAAGAAGACCTTTAACTTTTCCATGTCAGGGAGGAAGACGCATACTTGGTATAACTCTAGCTTTGTCAGCTTGGGATATCAAGGCACACAGTTCTAAAGATATGCAAGCATGTTTCTAAGTCGGCCCAAGTGAAGCCACATTAGTGTTTCCCCCCCTTTCATTCCCCTCTCTTTTAGTTCAGAGAACTAAAACCTCTAGTCCAGTTTTATTTTACTCAACATATTCCAGGAGTCATCAAAAGCTTGTCTCCACAACAGTTTCTGATTTTGAAAAGTTACCAGAATCTGTCTCACTTGTGGGAGTTAACTGTTCAGTAGCTCTTCTCACACAGTTTTACACATTTGAAGCATAGGTTAATATCCACATTTAGTACTACTAGAACGATGAAGCCTGTAATAAACCATTTCACTAAACTCTTGACTACATCACCCCTAAGTTCATGTCAGGCAACCAGGCAAACCAACCAACTCCAGAACATGCTACAGTAACCTCTTCGGACTTATGAACTGCATCTCTATCACCTCCACATGGGTTTCTACTATGTGTGTGGTATTATTCATGTACATGTAACATCCAGATCCTATCAACAGACAAACACCTCCCTATGAGGGTAATAGGTAATCCAGAGCCATCCTATTCTGTAAAGTAACCAGTTTGATTTGGCTCATCTCCTGTGATCAGGCTAAAAAGCTGGCACTGGTGGCATTGCCTGTGGTTTCTAAGGCTACAGCCAGTCTCAGGATGTCAACATGATTGACTGCTGCCCCAGAAAAGGAAGCTGCACCTCTGCCCCATGTTCCTCTGTGAGCTGTTACATTTTCCCAGTGGCAGAGAGATGTGGTGCTGTAATTCCTGACCTGATGTAAAGGCATCTGTTGAGTAGTGCTAAGAGACAGGTCACCAGAAGTCAGAGTCAACCTGAAGGCACTCTACAGCAACAACAAACAGTTGAATTCATGAGGATGCAGACCCAGTCCTTCCTCTTTCTAACTTCCTTCTTTCTCTTTTTCTTTTTCTTTTGAGCCAGGGTGGTATAACGGTTTGAGTGTTGGACTACGACACCTGTGGACCAAGCTTCATATCCCCACTCAACCATAGAGACTCACTGGGTGACACTAGTCAAGTCACTTTCTTTTAGAGTCACAGAATCATAGAGTTGGAAGAGACCCCAGGGGCCACCCAGTCCAACCCCCTGCTGTGCAGGAACATACATCAAAGCATTCCTGACAGATGGCCATCCAGCCTCTGCTTAAAAACCTCCAAAGAAGGAGACTCCACCACACTCCGAGGCAGCATATTCCACTGCTGGACAGCTCTAACTGTCAGGAAGTTCTTCCTGAGGTTCAGGTGGAATTTCCTTTCCTGCAGCTTGAATCCATTGCTCCTTGTCCTAGTCTCTGGAGCAGCGGAAAACAAGCCCGCTCTCTCCTTGACATGACATCCCCTCAAATATTTAAACATGGCTATCATGTCCCCTCTTAACCTTCTCTTCTGCAGACTAAACATACTCAGTTCCCTAAGCCACTCCTCATAGGACATGGCTTCCAGACTCTTCACCATTTTGGTCACCCTCCTCTGAACACGCTCCAACTTGTCGATATCCTTCTTGAATTGAGGTACCCAGAACTAGACACAGTATTCTAGATGAGGTCTGACCAAAGCAGAATAGATTGGTATTATTACTTCCCTTGATCTAGACACCATACTCCTATGGATGCAACCAAGAATCGTATTGGCTTTCTTGGCTGCGTCTTGGTCTGAGGAAGGCAATGGCAAATCTCTGAATACATCTTACCAAGAAAACCTCTACAGGAGAGTCTCTGTAAGTTGAAAATGACTTGATATCACATAACAACAATTTTAGGAACTGGAGGTCCTCCCTCTCTGCTCATGTCCAAATATAGACAAGGAATGAACATGTTTAATGGTAATGAATCATGATGTCTAGAAGCTGTTCTTCACCTCCCTTTTCTCTTCAGTCAGACATGTTCCCGTCAGGTTGTCAGAACCTTTATTCCTACTAACATGGACAAAGCCCAAAAGAATTTGCCCCCTCCCCCTCAAACCTAGATGAATGTAAGCTTTTCTCTAGCTGATGATGAGAATGTTTTAAAAACCCTGAATGTCTGTCGTTTTGAAGTGTCCTATCTCCAGCCCCAACTGTTCCCGTCTCCCTGAATCACTGGTATCCAGTCTCAGGGCACCAGCTGAAGTCTTATGAAAGAGCCATGCTTTTCTGGATCTCCAGGTGCAGAGACAAATTTCAGTGCTGAAGGAGAAATTTTGATTTGTGTTTGTGAGGTGAGTTTAAAGCCTGGTCATTCTTTCCACCCATTTCCAGCTGACATCAAGGCTCATTGGCTCAGCACAAAGATATGTGTGAGACTTCTTGTTTAACAAGCCCAGGTGACAATGGCATAGGCCTGGGTAAAATTTTGCTTTAGGCTGATGCTGAACTTGCCACAAGACCCAGCAGTAGCAAAAGGGCCTGGAAAAACTTCAGTGGGTAGTTTGTATGTGACGTTGTATGGAATGTGAGCCCAAGCAGGAATGGTGATGATTTCTGCAGCTGCTAGATGTATTTCTCTGTCCAGGCATCAAGGAACGGCTCAGTCCTACCCAATTCAGGGTTGCCATCTTAGCTAGTTAGCTAGATTTTACTGAATTATAGGCCCATTCTTCCAGATTCAACTCATGTTTCTGCAATCAGCTGGTTGAGAAGCAGTTCTAATAAACCTTCCAACCTTGGCCTTCCTTGCCCTCGTGATATCACAAGGGCCTGCCCTTTCCTATCAGGTTTTGGACATGACAGCTCACAGAATGGACTGCTAATCACATGGCAGCATTAGACAGCATGGGGACATCCACATCATTATTAGCAGAAACATTTTAGATTTTTCTGTATTCTGAAACTATGGTTTGAAAAAGCCTATCTAGCTTTACATGGGTCTTAATATTTTTTTTGGATTTGACAGAATGGTCAAATATTTGGCCACATTCAAACCTAGCTTTGTATTCTTAGCCGTTGGGCTAAACTCAAACTCAGTATTGTATTCTCAGATCAAGTACTCCTAAGATGTAATGTATTCACAGGGGTGGTGCTGAGTGAGTCCAAACACAACTGCTCTTTAAGGTAGAGGTGGGAGATCAGGCCCTTGGTCTAAATCTGGCCCTGTTTGAGTACCCACTGAAATCAATAGAATTTAAAGTAGTCCCATTCATTGTAATGAGTCTACTTTGGTAGAACTAATATTGGATTTAGCCCATTATTTGTTTGCAGCATTATTGCCTTTCACAGAAATTGAGTTGGAAGAGACCATGAAGTTCATCTAATCCAACTTCCAGCTCATTGCTAAAGGCTGCCACAGCATCCCTGACAGAAGATCTTTTGTCCTCCCTTTCAGTATTCCATCTAAAGGAACCCATCAACTGCTGAGGCAGTTTATTCCAGTGCAGCTAAGTCCACGGAGTGAGACACTGGACAACTTCGAAGTTGTGGGGAAGTTGATCATTGGATTCAGTGGGGCCAGGATTCCATAAGCTGCCACCACATCTAAAGAAACATGTTATGAAAAATGCAGTAGCATATTCATCTATAGCTAAATTGAACTGACAGATGGTGATACTTTGCAGAGGGACAAATATCACATGACCTAACTGCTTTGCTGTCATTTGGAATCCAAAGACAGATATAGTTCTGTACACCTTGCAACTTATTCATCAAGACATATGCCAATAAGTAAAGCATTACTATGCTTTCAGACAGCTAACACAGGTAAATTCTGCCCCCAAATGGATATTCAGTCTAACAAGCCATGCCTATTAATGGAAAGAGAATTCTTGGCAAGCTTCCATAAAGCAATCAGATGGCTAATGCTTAATCCCTATTAATGTCAGCACCATAGCATCCGAACATTGAAATAAGCTAGGCATGAGAGGGTCTGAATTTATTCTAAAGACCTTTGGAAAGTCAGGTCTGCATATAGCCTGGCCGAAAAATCATGAATGAAATACTATTATGGATTACTGGGTGGGTTTTGATTAGCAGGTAGTTAGGAAAGCTAAGAATGTGACCATATTTGGTTGTGTGATGTGACCTATTGTGGTTCACCTTCGACTCCCCAAGTCCACAGAAACTGCCTCCTTTCAGCCCAGTCCTATGACCCACTTGTTCAGGGCTTGAGAAATGCAGTCAAATTAGTTAATGAATACCCAAACTTCACAGTAGTTATCACCTGTTTTGTTGCACATTGTGTTTGTATTTTGTACTCTGGCAAATGTTCATAGAATCATAGAATCATAGAAATGCAGAGTTGGAAGAGACTACACGGGCCATCCAGTCCAACCCCCTGCCGTACAGGAACACACATCAAAGCATTCCCAACAGATGGCCATCTAGCCTCTGCTTAAAAAACCTCCAAAGAAGGAGACTCCACCACACTCCGAGGCAGCATATTCCACTGCCAGACAGCCCTGACTGTCAGGAAGTTCTTCCTGAGGTTCAGGTGGAATCTCCTTTCCTGCAGCTTGAATCCATTGCTCCTTGTCCTGGTCTCTGGAGCGGCAGAAAACAAGCCCTCTCCTTCCTCTACATGGCATCCCTTCAAATATTAAAACATGGCTATCATGTCCCCTCTTAACCTTCTTTTCTGCAGACTGAACATACCCAGCTCTCTAAGTCTATCCTTATAGGGCATGGCTTCCAGGCCTCTCACCATTTTGGTTGCCCTCCTCTAGACCTGCTCCAGCTTGACCATGTCCTTCTTGAATTGGGGTGCCCACAACTGGACACAGTATTCAAGATGAGGTCTAACCAAAGCAGAGTAGAGTGGTACCAGTACCTCCCTCGATCTAGACACCACACTCCTATTGGTGCAGCCGAGAATTGCGTTGGCTTTCTTGGCTGCCGCATCACACTGCTGACTCATGTTCAGCTTGTGGTCTATTAACACTCCTAGATCCCTTTCACATGTACTGCTATCCAGCCACGTGTCCCCCATCCTATATTTCTGTATTCCATTTTTTCTACCTAAGTGTAGGACCTTACTCTTCTCTCTGTTGAATTTCATTTTGTTAGCTTTGGCCCAGCTCTCCAAGCTCTCCAGGTCATTTTGAATTTTGATCCTGTCCTCTGGCGTATTAGCAACCCCTCTCAATTTGGTGTCATCTGCAAATTTGATGAGCATGCCCTCTATTCCTTCATCCAAGTTGTTGATGAAGATATTGAACAGCACTGGGCCCAGGACAGAACCCTGTGGCACCCCGCTAGTCACTTCTCTCCACGATGAAAAGCAGCCATTCGTGATCACTCTTTGGGTTCAGTCGGTCAACCAATTACAAATCCAACTAACAGTAGCCCTGTGCAACCTGCATTTTACTAGCTTCCTTGTAAGAATGTCATGTGGAACTTTGTCAAAGGGCTTACTGAAATCGAGAAATGCTACATCCACAGCATTCCCTTCATCTATCAAGCTAGTAACTCTATCATAAAAAGAGATAAGATTAGTCTGGCATGACTTATTTTTGAGAAATCCATGTTGACTTCTTGCGATTACTGAGTTGCTTTCTAAGTGATTAGAAACTGACTGCTTAATGATCTGCTCCAGAATCTTTCCAGGTACTGATGTCAGGCTGACTGGGCGATAATTATTTGGGTCCTCTTTTTTTCCCTTCTTGAAGATGGGGACAACATTTGCCCTCTTCCAGTCTGCTGGAACTTCTCCTGTCCTCCAAGATTTCTCAAAGATTATAGCAAGCGGTTCCGAAATTACCTCTGCCAGTTCTTTTAATATCCTAGGATGCAATTCATCTGGCCCTGGAGACTTGAATTCATCCAGTGTGGCCAGGTATTCCTGTACCACCTCTCTACCTATTACGTGCCTCATTTCCCCTGCTTCCTCCCCTGCTCCCCAACCGCCAGGTTGAGTGCTTGTATCCTTCTGGGAAAAAACTGAGGCAAAGAAGGTGTTAAGTAGTTCTGCCTTTTCTCTTCCCCCTGTTAGTAATTCGCCATCTTCTCTGCACAGCGACCCTATCGTCTCCTTCTTTTTCCTTTTGCTACGGTCATATTTAAAAAAGCCCTTTTTATTGTTTTTGATGTCTCTGGCCAGCCTAAGTTTGTTCTGTGCTTTAGCCTTTCTGACCTCCTCCCTACATCTCCTAGCTACTTGCTTCAATTCTTCTTTGGTGGTTTCCCCCTTCTTCCATTTCCTGTACATGTTTCTCTTAACACTTAGCTCAACTGAGAGTTCTTTAGTCAACCATTCTGGTTTCTGCAGATGCCTTCCATTTTTCCTCCTTATTGGCACAGTTTTAGACTGTGCCTTCAGTATCTCCCTTTTAAGGAACTCCCATGCCTTCTGAACTCCTTTCCCTTTCACTATTCTTGACCACTGAATTCCAGCCAGAAGCTCCCTAAGTTTACAGAAGTCCGCTTTTTTAAAATCTAAGATGAGTGTCTGGCTACACTTATCTTCTCCTTCCCACTGAATGCCAAATTCCAATAGGGCATGGCCACTCCTCCCTAAAGATCCAAGCACTTCTACCTCATTAACAAGGTCATCCCTGTTGGTCAGGATCAGATCTAGAATATTTGATCCCCTTGTGGCCTCTTCCACCTTCTGGACCATGAAATTGTCTCCAAGACAAGCAAGAAACTTGCTGGACCTTGGCAGAGGTTGACTGCCAACATATATCCGGGTAATTGAAATCTCCTATTATTACTGTATCTCTCCTTTTTGAATGTAAATGTTCTGGCAAATGTTCAGATGATGCAACGTATTCATAACAGACCTTGGAAAAGCTGCTTTTGTGAACTGCAGCTCCCAGAATCCTATAGCCACTCTTGAGTCATGCCCTTATTTTTTCCCCCTATTATCACTAGTTCTGGCTTACACATATCAATTTTCCAACTATGTTAAAGAACATAGTGAAGCAAGTTGTTCCAACTGATCAGATAATCTTATGATGTTGTTACTGTAGTTTCTAGTCCGAACTTGTGGTATATTAGATATCATTTGATATCAAGAATTTGGCCCTCACTACCTATTCCTCTCCATGTGCTTGCGAGGCCCCTGGACAAGCACGCACACGAGCACAGCCGAAAATAGCTGAACTATTCAAAACAAATCCAGGCAGGCCAGTAATTGCCAGACTGCAGCTTCAGGAGACCTCCAGGCAAGTACCCTCTTAAGATCACATTATGTATGCACGCCGTTTACAAAAGATCCCCTGCCCTGAGCAGGCAGCTTGACAAGCCGAATATCCAACTGTCAAGCACTCCGCGTTTGCATACTGTTTATGCTATTGACAACGCTGTCATAATTCAATCATCTAAAGTACTGACCTTTCGGAGGCTTTATCTCCAGCCTGAAACCCATTGTTTTCCCCGGGAACGGACTAGCCTACAGGCACATTTTCCCCATAAGACCCCCTGATTTTGAGCATCTCTTCGGATCGCTCTGACTTCCATCCCACCTTGCTGCCACTCCATTCAACGAGCCTTCCCCTCAGCTCCCATGTGCTGAGAATCTCCAGTACAACGGACTTTTTTTCTGATAAACTGGGCTTCAGGATCAGGTGTAGTATTTCCCCTGAAAAATCCCTCTTAAAATCCTCTATCCAACTCCTACCTTTCTTTCATTAGGTCTGTGTGAGTGGTTGCATACATACGTGTTGACTGTGCTTCAAAATAAAGGAAAACAACTATTATTTACTTCTGTTTGATTATTGACTCGGCCTGACCCCGTAGACACTGGGTTCAAGATCTCGCTAGGTTGCCCTGCCTCTCGCATTGCTTAGCTTGTGCTCTTGCTGATTCCCATTCCCCAGTATTTTGAGCACATTGAGGTGTCCCTCACGGGACCCAGAAATCAAGGTAACAATGTGCTCCTAAAATGTATTATATTGTATTCTCAGATCAAGTACTCCTAAGATGTAATATATTCACAGGGATGGTGCTGAGTGAGTCCAAACACAGCTACTCTTTAAGGAAGAGGTGGGAGATCAGGCCCTTGGTCTAAATCTGGCCCTCCTCGAGTACCAGTCAGGCCCACTGTGGTTTCCCAGCTAGCAATAAACCCTTCCCTATGGTAACACTGTTTGGTGATTTCCCTGTTTTTCTATTTCCCCCTATTGTATACAGTTGAAATTATTCTCCTAAGGCTTACTTATTGCCAGGAAGGGCTTGAAACCAATGTTTACCAATGCAGTGGGCCCTGGACTGATGCCAGTCCCTGAGCCATCACCTGCCAGACCCCAGAGAGCTTTCAGAAAAGAGAGAGGCAATTATAGTGCCACAATTGCTCCTGATCTTGTTTTTCCAGACAGAATGGAGCTTCTCCATCTTCTGCTTCCAATTATGTAGTCTATTTGATTTCTATATTGGCCATGAAATAATGTCCATGTATACAGTGCTCTCTTTAATTGCCTGAAGATGTGTTTGTGATGAACAAACTGTTGGCCTGGAAAAATTAAATCAGTTGCTCTCCTCTTTCATTTCTTGATCTTAGGCCAAATTTTCATACAGTCCTTGCTTCTGCTCTGTTTCCTGCTTTTGCATTCTAATCACCCATGATTATCAACATATCCTGTTTTGGTGTGTTATCAATTTCCCCCTGGAGTCCAAATTAGAATCTTTTAATGTTCCTTCTTCTGCCTCTTTTGGTGGAACATAATCTTAGATTATGGTTATACTGTCCTTATATTTTTAATAAAATCTTAGAGTCTGGGCTAGCTAATGGCCCAAATGCATACTGGGTAGAATGCCTAGAATCTGGATTTAATCTGGCCTGTCAGGTCAGGTAAGAGCTTTGCAATATAACCCTTGTATAATTACCCCCCCCTGCAAAAAAAAGACTTGAAATTTTTACTGTACGCACCATTCTGCAGCGAAGAAAAGTTCCTGAATAAGTCTGGGGTCTAAATATCCTAATGGCACCAGATCCCATCTGGCCTTGGAAGTTAAGCAAAGTCAGCCCTGGTTATTATTTGGATGGGAGACCACCAAAAAATATCAGCTGCTGTAGGCTATATTTCGGAGGGGAGAACTGACAAAACCAGCTCTGAGTATTTCTTGCCTAAGAACACTCTATGAAATTAATGGGTTGGCATAAATTGACAGGCAACTAGAAGGCACACACGTGCGTGTGCGTGCGCGCACGCGCACACACACACACACACACACAAAGGGAAAGGGAGGGGAAAGGAATCTACATCTCCTTTAATACTAACTGATTTATATTTTAGCATGAGCTTTTATATCAATCCACTTCCTTGGTCGCTGTATCTCAGTAAGAGGATTGATATCCATAAATGCTCATGCTAAAATATAAATCAGCTAGTTTTAAAGGGACTTCTAGATTCCTCCCCCGCTCCCCGTTTCTCCTTCTGCTGCAACACAGACTAGCAAGACTACTTCTCTGAGGATGGATAGTTTCATTTTCAAAAGGAAGTGGCACATACTGCCATCTCCTCCCTTCTTTTCTGCCTTATTCAAGAAAATTCCAAGGGGAAGGGGAAAGAAGGGAGGAGATCAGCTTACCTCAAGCCAGGTTGCAAATATCTGCTATTCAGTTCGCCATTCCTTGCAGCAAAGTCTTCTTCCCTTTTCTGGCACCTCAGTGAGTGATGGAATTGCCATTGCATCTTCTTATATTTTGCATTTGGGGACCAGTCCACCCCCTGGTTTCCTTTTAGTCTGCCACTGGCTGTATTTTCCAATCTGACCCCTCACTTACTTATTTCTAACTTGTTATTGTGTATCTTCAAATAGCTTACGACTTATGGTGACCCTAAAGTATCTCTTATCATGGGGGTTTCTGGGCAGGATTTCTTCCGAGGGTATTTGCCATTGCCTTCCTTAGAAGCCAAGAGAGTAGGGCCATTTCTGCACTAGATTTTTATAGCTCTATTATTCCACTTGCAACATCTTATGGAATCCTGGGGTTTGCAGTTCAGGAGGGGCCAGCAGGCCCCTCCCAAAACTGCAAACCTTAGGATTCCATAGGATGTTGCAAGTGGAATAATAGGGCTATAACAGACTAATGCAGAAATGGCCTAAGACTCACCCAGTGAGTTTCCATGGCCAAGCACAGATTTGAACTCTGGTTTTCCAGAGTCCTAATCCAACACCCAAACTGCTACATCATGTTGGCTTTCATTGCTAACTTAACCTCGTTACCCCAGTACTGCAGACATGGCTCACCTCTTTGTCACCAACAACCCTCTGAGTGATTGATTTAAGGTCACCCACTGAGTTTCATCCCTGTGTGGAGGCCTTTAACCTAGATTTCCCAAGTCCTAGTCCTATGCTCTAATCATTGTACCACCCTGGTTCTCTTTTAATGACACGAAATGTAGAAGATGAGAAAAAGTGACAGCACTTGACAACAGAGCTGAACAAATGGAGTTACCTTTAAAGAAAAGCTTTAACCAAATCAGGTTGGGTGGCTATACCACTTTTCTAAAATAAATTGCTTCCTTGTGAGTCTTTTTCCACTTTCATCATAATTTGTAAGAAACGGTCTTTAAAAAACAATTAATTTTCACCAAAATTGCCATGCTGATTAATGAAATGTAGTTGCATCACTTCGTCCTCCATCCATGCAGAATTGATTGTTGATGTGCAGTCCTGCTGAAAACAACATGCCTGCCATCAGTCCTGGATGGCATCTGTCCACTAGGAAATTAAGCTAATGGTTGAATTGTTGTGAGGACTACCCTAGAAGAACACCACATTATTTGATCTCAAATAATGATAAAGTAAAAAGCCAAAGGGTAATTGACTGTCTTGTCCTATATTGATCCAACATCACAGTTCACAATAACCACATTAATTTTATTTGCTGCTTCAGTTTACTATTTCTTGAATAGCAATATATATTTTAATAATGTATAGCTAGCACCTTGCATGGTAAAGAGTGACAAAACACCAGTTGATTGCAACTGTATAATCCCTTTTTTTTCAATGGAGCCTGTGTGGTGTTCTGATTTAATTACAATCCCAATTGAGTCTGTTAGCTTGAGGTGCTTTTTAAGGCTGTCAGCTGTCAGAAGGTCACCAGTGAGCAGTTTACACCACTCCACCAGAAGTTACACCAGTGAGCAGTTTACACCAAGGCTACCCTCCTAGAGATGTTTTCACAGGGATGTACTCTCATGTTAATTCTCTTTTAAATCATGTCTGTGCACACGTGCACACACACACAACTGCATGCTTCAACATGGTGGCTTGAAACCATCAACTTCTCCATATGGATGGAAGGGCTTTCTTCATCTTCTGATGGCTTCCAGACCTCAAAGGGGAGGACATCTTTACCAATTTCCCTTTCTCTTGCTGTCCACTGTCCATCCCAGCTCCTTCAGAGGTTTCTAAACAATGCAAGAGTTGTTGTTACTGGGGAGAAGGGAAGAGAAAGAGAAGGTGCCCTCTGCTGCTATATACAATCAGCTTAAGTATCCTGCCCACTCCAGCAGGAGGCTTATGGGCTTTTGGTCATTAATGTGACTAGGGCCATATTCACACTACAGTGTCATAGTGCTTTATTCCCCTTTCAACATCCTGTGGAATTCTGGGGTTTGCAGTTTACTGTGTCCAAAGAGCTTTCTGGATGAGAATTCTAAATGCACCTCCCTAAGCTACAAATCCCAGGATCCCACACGATGTTGAAAGTGGAATAATAGCATTATAACGATGTAGCGCAGAAATGGCCTTGATGAACGTTTGGGAACAAAATGAAGATGAAAATCCCTCCCTTCATCTGAACTGCCATTGCTGTGGCCTTGGAGGGAGAGAAGAAGAGGTAGGCACAGTTCCACCATGGCTGAGCCTAGAGGCAGATGAAAAGCCCTCCTTTCATCCCAACTACCACTGCTGTAGTAGAAGACGAGGCAGTATCTGGTGGACTTAATCTCCTCCTCCACTGCCATCTCCTTTCCTTGTGTGTTGTGTCTTTAGATTGTAAGTCTTTAGGCAGGGAACTGTTTTTTCTTGTTCTTTTTCTTGTAAAAGACTATGAGTAGTGATAGTACTGTATAAATAAATTATGACGATGATGATAACAACAACAGTAACTTTGTCAGAGAGGCAATAAACACTACATTTCCACCTACATAAATTTTAAAATGATATGCAACACTAATTCTCTAATAGCAAGCTTTATTTTAGACAACCCTATACATGAATGCTTGGAATTATTTGATCTATACAACAGCAGCCTTAGTATGAGGAATCCACTCTTTCCCCCCACGTCTCTTCTTTACCCACCCTGTCTGTCCCACCAACGTTCCATTATACAGCCAGAACATTTCCACCTCCACTCACATTTGCCCATTGGTTGCCCTAGACTGGTCCCCACCATGGTGCAAAGGGTGCTTCCAGAGAGATGGATTCTCATGTTACTCACACAAAGGAATTCTCCAGCTGTTCTTTCTGTTTATTCTTAACTCCTCCCTAGAAGAACTGGTGAGAAAATGCAAGAAGGTAGCAAAAGGAAGACTACATCTTGCACAATGAAAGCAAGCTCACCTGGAAGCACCATAAAAGTGCCAGTGAGGCTCTCTTCTCCTTTCACATGTGTTTGTCTGTGTGACAGAATACTTTCAGCTCAGAATGTATAACTGAATATGATTTGAAATAAAATGTATTTTTGAGTTCACTCTTGCATAAAAACAGTACTCAGATTCCTGGGAGGGAAACAGGGGATCCAACCAGACTCCTTACCTTTCTTAAAAACACTTTTAGTTCCTATTTGTGGAAGGTTAAAGAGGAACCAGGGCTTTAATACCCTAAAGGCCCCAGATCCTGTCTAATCTTGAATACTAAGCAGGGTCAACCCTGATTAGTACTTGGACGGGAGACCATTACCAGATGCTGTAAACTATATTTCAGAAGAAGGAACTGGCATAACCACCTCTGAGTATACCTTGCCTGAGAAAACCCAATAGAATTCATGGGGTCATCATAAGTTGACAGGCAACTTGAAGGCCCATACACACACACAAAGAGGAAGGATGGTTTGGCAAAAACTGGAAAAGCTCAGGAGGTGAGGTTCGTGATTTTAATTAAATGAACCTAATTTTTTCTTTTCATACTTTGAACACAGCATTAAAGACACATGGATTATTTTTTTTACGGGGTGGGTAGAAGAACACTGTTGATATTATCTTTGAAAACACCTTCTTCCTTCCTGCCTTTATCTTTAGCAAAACCACTAAAAGTTCCATTAGATACATGTTTGTTTGGTGTAGAAATGTTTTGAATACATGTATATGCACAGGCAGAAATGAGGCACCACCATTTTAACACTTTAAATAATATCCTTTTTTCCCTTTTAATACACATGAAACAATTTCTACTTACATGTGAAAAATGACAATTTTCAGTATGATGGACATGTGTAAAAATATATTTGTCTTGCTATGTCATTTAAAATATGGGTTAAATCAACAAACATTTTCTAACATATGTTCCATTAAGTCAGGGGTTGGAATCACGCTTCCCTCCAGATGTAGGTGAACTACACGTCCCAGATATCCTAGACACTATAGACAAACAGTGAATAATATTGGGAGGTGCAATCCAGCAACTTCGGGAAGGCTATATTATTCCCATCCACACATTAAGCAATTATAGTGATCCAAAGAAATAGAAAGAAGAGGAGAAGGAGGAGCAACAGCTACAAGAACAACCACGAGAAAAGAAAAATACGAAGAAGCATCTCAAATTATTGCAGTCAAAACTACACAAAAGGCATATAAAAATGTTTTATGTAATTTGTAGGGGTAGAGAATATAACCTAATTCTCAAATGTGCACTTCAGATTCATACGTCAAAGCATTCATTTCTAATCTCAACAGCCCACTGTGATGATTTTGCCTGGCATTCTGCAAATAAAATTTCTCAGATTTCTTCTAGCTTGGATACTACAGTTGATACAGGTCTGGTGGATGTAGCTCAGGCCTCTGCTTCTCCCATGATAATGGATA
This sequence comes from Cyclura pinguis, assembly GCA_030412105.1. Lineage (NCBI taxonomy): Eukaryota > Metazoa > Chordata > Lepidosauria > Squamata > Iguanidae > Cyclura > Cyclura pinguis. The sequence goes on along the minus strand of CM059600.1, from coordinate 59,491,209 downwards.
TGTGCAGACTGAGGTTACAAACAAGATCCTTGGAGAACTGAGAGCTGCCAGAGGAACATAAGACCCCTGCCCTTTCTTGCTTTTTAACAGGCCAGAGGGTGACTGGCAGAGTGGGTAGTTAATGCTTCTTTACAGCAAGACAGGGTCCCAACAGACCACAAGGAGGCTGTTGTAAGACCTCTATTGAAAAAACCTTCCCTGGATAACTATCCGCAGTTTCCAATGTTCTGTTTTAGGTCAAGATACTGGAACACATGGTGGTTTCTGAAGTCCAGAAGTTCCTGGATGAAACAGCAACAGTCATTTCCATTCCTTGTTAGCAATATAATTTCTCTTTCCTTGTTAGCAATATAATTTTCCCTTCCTGTTAGCAGACTTAGCAAGTTCTCTGTACCAATAATAGGTGAATTACCCTTGTTCCAAATCAGAATTGCCTCTGAATTTCATACTCTCCAACAGTCCCAATTTGGTAGTGATGGTCCCTATTAATTCTCTGTCATCCCACTTTTTCAGCTGTTTTTAAAATGTCACAGTGTCTCTCTCTTCCTCACTCTTTCCCTCTTCATCCTCATCTTACCTCAATTGCTACAACTGAGATCAAAGTGCAACAGTAGTTTGCACTCAATTAACTCAGAGGAGATAGAGGAAAGGAAGAGCAGAATCTTGCCCTTCCCAATAGGCTCAGGCAAAAGCAAACTACTGCAAATCCTCCTCGCTTGTGTGTACTTCCACATTAATAACTTTTGCCATCCTGACCACACGTTGATGCTCTTTGGTCATACGTGTTGCAGTTTTCATCTGTGAAACGTTGGAGGGTATGGTATTTGCAAGCTCTCTTGATGAACACTGAGGGGGAAAAAATCTGTCACAAGGAATCTTTCCTAGCATGTAATGTTGGTGAACAGATGCTGATGCTGCACACATGGGCATCATTTTATTGTTCCATAAAAAGTATAGCTTGCTTTTACCGGCTCTGCATCCACCCAATTAGATCAGCCACAGTAGTGGAAGCCACCTGGAAATTCAACCTAAATCAGAAACAGAGAAGTTTTACATCTGGATGGGAGAACAACAACTATATGAAACATTTGCAAGAAATTATAAAGATCACTCATTGACCCGAACGAATTAATTGCTCACCAAGCAAAAGCCTGCTTGGTTGGGTATGCCTATCGTGGAGTTCTTGGCAACCAAAAAGAACTTAACTAAGAATAAGTGGTTCAGATTAGAGAACTTCTGCTTATGCACCCATGAAGCAGCTTCCTTTTGTAGTTTGTGTAGCTCCACAACAACTGACAGTTTCATTGAGAGTGAAACATTAACGTTAAGCATTTCCGTGCATGCAGTCTGCTGAATGCACATGCTCAGAAATTCATCTAACACTATGTGACAGAAAAGAGAGCTCATTGTGGATGGGAAAAGATATTTGATTTATATTACAGCCAAGCATGACAAACCAGATGAAGTTGTAGCCCCAAAAAACTTAAAAAAAATTCCAAGTTCTGGTCAAGAATCACAAGAACCAGAACCAGAATCTGATAAGATCCTAAGCACATCAGTTGTTAATATGATGTTTTGCTTTGTTTCCTACTTTGTCCTTGCCACCAGCGCCTGGATATTTGTGTTCTCTACCTCACTAGATTTGCCACTGGAGATGCCAAACAGCTCATTTGTTTCCTAGCTCTCTGAAAAATGAAATGATTTGGTAGCTGGGGAAATTGGAAGTGCACAGTGGCTGCAGCAGTCAAAAACAGACACAAGTTGGAACAGTTGGAATCTTGAACTTTCTCAGCTAGAAAAGGTAAGTCAGCCAACATAGAAAAGGGCAAAGGGGAACAGTGAGGTGATCTGGGGAAATGGTTGGAGAGGGAGCAAAGGATGGGCCTACCTCTTCTTACCTGGCTGTGCTGTAAAAGAAGTACTGCAACCTTTCTTATTAAATTTCTGCCATGGGACAGTCATGACAGGGAGGAAGAAGTTCTGCAAGTGTTTGAAAGAGGGCTGGCTAAACTGAACTTTTTACAGTCCCAACTGGTCCTGTCCATACTTCTGCCTTTGCCTACCACAGGCTAAGTAAAGTATGTATCTTTGTGCAGTAATCTATTACTGCCTTTGCTACACTTTTGTACCCACACAGAGAAAGACTTGGCAACTCTGGCATAACAAATCTGAAATATAGAGAGTAGGGATGGGACGAATCCAGAATTTTCCAGATCCAAATCCCTGGAAGGTTCTGGAAATCCATGAATCTCATGAATCTCAAATCTTTTGAATCCTTTTTTTTAAAAAGCAAGGGAAAGAAGGATAATCTTGGGTAAGACACACTCTCTAACCCTTGCAAAAGCCTAGGCAAAGGCAAACCTCCCTCTGAAGAAATCTGGCCAAGACAATTGTCATAGTTTTGCCTCAGGATCTCCCCAGACTGAAAATTCATGAAGGCCCTTTGTACACAGGCAGGAAAATGTGGATTAATCCCACATTTTCCTGCCTGTGTAAACAGGACCACTACAGTACAGAGATAATCCAGGTCACAACTGGCTTTTCTTTGCACAGCTCCTTCTGCCATCCTGGGGTTTGTAGTTTGATGATGCAGCAGCACACTTTGGCAGAGAAGGCTGTGACACCTTGTAAAACCACAAACTCCAGAACTGTGTCTGAAGGAGCTTTGCAAGTGAAGTATGCAAAGGAATGTTTCAGCTGTCCTTGAAATCTCAGGCCTGTAGCTTCTAGTCAAGTGCTGAAGTTAAATATGAAATGTTCAGTTAAAATATCTTAGAATACAACCCTAGATGTAATTTGTGAAATTGTTAGCAAAGGCCATCATTACTCCAAGGGAAAAATTCACTTCCTTGCCATCTCCCCTTGTGCGTCTAGTCTCCCAAATTTTCAGGCGTCCTGGTCTCCCAGGTTTTCAGGCATCCTGGTCTCCAACAAACTGTTTGGGTGGCGGATTCAAAAGATTCGGTTTGTCTATTTTGGCACAGGGATTCGGATTCCAGAATCTCGAATCCCTGCCAAGGATTCAAGGAGTCGGTTGGCCCATCCCTAATAGAGAGTCCAAAGCAAGTTAGCTTAAAAGCACCCATGTATTCCTTGAGAGCTAGGATACTTTTAAGCCCTAACTGGATAACCACAGAATGCTGTCAACAACCCTTCTACACAGCTAGCTTGCTTTGGGTTCTCTGTATCTCAGATGTCCAGTGAGGTTTGCATCAGCTATCATGACCATAAGGCAGAACTCAGCACTAATAGTTCATCAGCTTGAAGTCACATGTTTATTCATGGGCAGAAGTATACATCACAGCAGCACTCAAAATTCCTTTGGAGAGCACGGCTGTTACCAAAAGAATGTAACATTTTTCACAACCAATTGCCCCAAATTACTCATTAGAATTTACAAATGGCTTTAATAGCCATCTGACACTCTTCCCTAGGCCTGTTATCTCAGGCTCATCCAAAAATCTTGGTATGGATCCAAGGACATCTGCTCATCTGAAGACAAATGTCAGTATTTTAGGGTCTTAGGGGTGAATCTTTTTCATATCCTATAGAGCCTTTCGGTGATTGTGTTATAATAATTGTACAACACTAACCAGCTGCTCAGGAGGAATTTTCTTTTAAAAGAGAAGTGGTATGCTTTTTTTTTAATTAATACACTTTTAAGATTGCTTTTAACTGAGCTGTATTTTAATATTATAACTAATTCTGCTTTTATTCTTCTTGTGAGCCAGCTTGAATCCCACTTCTGGAAGAAAAGTAGGTTATAAATCACATAAATAAATAATAAAATTACAAATTTTGGAAAGAAGTATTCATGGTCTTAAATTCCTCTAATTTCCTGAAGATGGTGCTCATCTTTAATTACATCCCTAAATTCTCTATCTGCCTCAGACTCTGTACAGGCCTCTGGATAGGCCTGATTTCAAAAAGTTGTAACAAAATGCACAATTATTTGATGTTGGGAGTCTTCCAGTACCCAAGGTATAGTTACGGGGGGGGGGGGGCAAAATGAGGGCATCGCTTTCAAATGAGGATTCTAACCCCACCATGAAATTTTCTTTCAGTCCCCAAATTTGTAGGATTGCAGAGAGACTCTGATATTTGCAGTATTCACATAGGAACTGCACTGGCTGCCTCTGCGCTTGTGACCTAAGTTCAAAGTGCTGGTAATGACATTTAAAGCCTTAAATGGCTTGGGACTTTGATACTAAGGGAGCATCTCTCCATATATGTGCCCGCCCAAAGTTTAAGGTCCGTTGATGGGGTCCTCCTCTGTGTCCCATTGGTCAGAGAAATATGCTGTGCGAGGACACGCCTTTTCTGCTGTGGAACACCCTCCCCTTGGAGGCCTCACTGGTGCCAACATTATGCTGTAATTCATTTGGATAAATTAAATGTGGCTGATCAGCAGTCCAGAGGTCAAGAGTCAGGGTATCAGGCCAAAGCTGGGGAACCAAAACCCTATACAAGGTGGGCAGAAGAGTAGTTCTAGATTCAAGAACAGAGCTGAGCCTCTGAGCTGGCTTGAATGTTTCTCACAGAGTGGGTAATTGACGTTGCTTCCAGTTACCATACAACATTTGCTCCCTGGCATCTAGGGAGACTGATGCAAACAACTGGGGTAGCACCAACTGAGTTGTACTTATATTAAGCCTCTCTCCAAACACTCCCATACTGCCAGGCTTTCCAAGGGAGGTACAGCATGTTGCTGTTGTTCGGGCATCAAGTGAAAACATGGTTGTTCATGAAAGTTTTTGAGGCTTAACAGATAGTACTAAAATCTTTTCACATATATAGATTTGATTTGTTTCAGATTATTTTAACCCTTTTCCTTCGTTAAATATTAACTGTTAAATTGTTTAATATCTTTATACCCTTTTAAATTCTTTTAGTATTTATACTATTCAAAGGTCTCATTTAGCATTTATTAGCATCGGAAAGTGCAGATCTGAGAATGGGCTGGCACACTTATATTTGCCAAGACAAAACTAAGGTGGATAGAGATTTCTTCCATCACTATATCAGGAAATCACTGCTAAAAATTTGGAATAACTATAAAAAGGTGACTATTAGACAAATACCAACGTGGATTTCCCCTCAAGAAGCTTTCTATGGCAGATGGAGAGATACCCCGGATTGGTTAAGATACGAGGACATAATTAATTAAACCTAGAGAGAAGTTAGAAGAAGAAAGTATTGTACTTAACTGGTTTCCGTACTGACAACTGGTGGAAAGATTCTCTATAGACTTAAAACTACAAGGTTCTGATATAAAAGAAAAGGATGTCGTGATAAAAACTCATGTTCCAAAACTTGCCACACTTGCTGGCCGAAATATATAAGGAACGATTGAAGCAAGAGAGGGAAGACAAAACAATTAAAGCAACAATGATTACTTGGGCCCAAAATATAGGACATACAATACAACTGGAATACTGGGAACGTAGTTGGAAAATCACACAGAAATTCACAATTGGCCAGAACCTAAAGGAAAATTACTTAAAGATTTTCCACAGATGGTACATGACACCAAACAAACTTAAAAAAATATACAGGCACAGGAATGTGCTGGAAATGTCAGAGGGAAGTCGGAACACTGTACCACCCATGGTGGATCTGTAACAAGGCTAAAAAGTTCTGGGATGACATACAAAAAACAATAAGTAAGATCCTACAAATTGAATTCAATAAATCTTCTGAAATTTACTTATTGAATATGCTTCATATATCAGAACACAGAACACAGATCAGAACGCACTAAAAAAAATTGGAGGATCTTACTTTATATGATAACGACAGTAAGAATTGAATACGCTAAACTTTGGAAAAATGAAGAGATCCCCAACATGGATCAGTGGCTATTCACTCTGTCAGAAACAAAAAATGCCGACATATTAACTCAGAGACTTAAAGGCTGGACTGATGAAGAAATTGATAAAGAATGGGACCCTCTGAAACAATTCCTTCAAATTGGAAAACACAAAATTAGTTAATAAAAGTTCTTGTTAACTTTGTAAAGGTAAACTATTATGAAAACAGGGTAACAAACCTATGAATCATATATGCTAAGAAGGAGGTAAAAATATCTATGTGAAACTGGAATTGTCTTAGATTTGACAAATGAGACAAAGATGTCAGATCAGACTATAATCTATATGCTAGACAGATCAGAATTTACAGGAACAAACAAGTCAATTGAACTTATTTTTGTGTAGTACGGTTAGAATTTAAAACATTAAGAGTATTCGGTTCTAGTAAGGATTGGAAGAAGAATGATATGAAACTTCAATGAGCAACAAAATATTGAGAAAAAAATCAACGCTGTATTGAATGTATTTCATATATGTTTATATTCTAATAAAAAGTATATATATATAAAAAAAGGTGTCAGTCTGGTTTTACAGTAAGCCACCCTGAGAACTTTGGATCAGAGGTGTATCTAGGGTGGCACAACTGAGATGTGTGTCCTGGGCACTATTTCCAGGGGGCGCAAAAAAGCTGAACCCCCCTCCCTTCCACCCGGGCCTTGCCTGGTGCCACCTCCCAACCCTGCCAGGGTCGTTTCTGGCCCAGTGCAGAGGAAGTGGTGGCACCAGCAGCAGCAACCCTCCTTCCCAGGCCTGGCCCGCCATCACCCCTCACCCCCACCAGAGTCATTCCTGGCCCAGTGTGGAGACAGCGGCGGCAGCAGTAATATCCATGCAGAAAAATAGAAGAAGGAAAAAAAGGGAGAAAAAACTAAAAATAAACTAAAGCACAATACTAAAACATTAAACTAAAACACTGAATACTAACTAACTAAAACCCTAAACCCTAACTTACAGAAGCACAAAAGGGTTCTCACTACCAAAGCCAAACTGTAATGAAAAGACAAAAGAAGAAAAAAGAAAAGAAAAAAATTATTCTACCATTATAGATCCAACTAACCAATTGTACTAGAAATACTTGTAACCATAGCCCAACGCTAATCACACCATTGTTAGACTTCTTAGAATCATAGAGTTGGAAGAGACCACAGGGGCCATCCAGTCCAACCCTCTGCTATGCAGGAACACACACCAAAGCATTCCCAACAAATGGCCATCCAGTCTCTGCTTGAAAACCTCCAAAGAAGAAGACTCCACCACACTCCGAGGGAGCATATTCCACTGCTGGACAGCTCTGACCATCAGGAAGTTCTTCCTGAGGTTCAGGTAGAATCTCCTTTCCTGCAGCTTCAATCCATTGCTCCTTGTCCTAGTCTCTTATTGCTCAAAAAGTTCATACACAGATTATTGCAACTTCTTCTTGCTCAAGAAGTTCATACACAGATTCCAATTGTTCAAAAAAAAATCTTCAGTTGGCTTATCCTTTAAAACCCACCTTACAGAGTGTCAGAATTCTATTTGGGTGACAATGCCCTCATTCCCCTCACCCCTGTACCTATACCTGTGACATTGCTCCAACAAGTGATTTGCAAATGAGAGACAACTACATCAAGCAGCAAATGAGTAGGTGTAACTCAACAAGAAAGGAACATCAGATGTTTTCCTATCTACTTGGAAAAATTTCCTCAATCTTTATGAAGATTGAGGTCATGATGCAATAGTATCCTGACAGAGTATGAAACCATACTTCTGCTAGGCTTCAATTTCTGCTCTTAGGAAGACACCTTGACGGTGCTGAGGTATGCTCCCATAGTCAATCAGTGGCATGGGTGGGAAGACCTGAGATGTGTCCAGCTGCAGTTGTGTACCCAATAGAAAGGAATAACTCTTGGCCTACAGGATGTCCAGTCAGTATTTTAGATGCTTACACTTGGAGAATATACACTTGGAGGCTGGTGAAGCTGATAGCTGTTCCTTCTTTCCTGGTTGCAAAACTACAGCTGGATGCTGCCCAGGTGCCCTTGTTCTCTCCTGCTATTAACTAGCCATGGGAGCATGCCCTAGTGCCATCAAGTTTCATGGTTGTATTGGGGGTGGTGTTGCATAAGAAGATACTCAATGCCTCCTTCCACAATGTCTCCAAAAGTACATATACTTGCCACCTACAGGATCTTACCATACCCTACCACCCTTCCTGTGAGTTATGCAATGTTCGTAACTTGGATTTATTAATGACTAGAGAGCATGATCGAGTTCACACATTTCTGGGTCAAGCTGACCTGAGGCATGTTTAGAGTCATAAATCCAAAGAGGATTAGGTGGAAAAACCTGATGCCAATGGGTTTGTGCTAATCTTTTCACCACTTGGGCTCTTTGTATTTCCAAATGAAAGACAAACTATCCAGACTGGTGAGCAATCAGAGACCATCCTTGACCTTACCCTACAGAGTTCTTTCCTATACACTCTTCCTGACTGAATATTAAGAGATTGTCCCATTAATGTTTTGTCACTCTGGAGTTAAGCAATCAGTCCATTCCAGACCCTTTTGTCAATCTCATGGGAAAAAACCATTACAGTTTTGTCAACACACCCCTTCAGGGTGGGAAACTGAGTATAAACACCCTAACTTCAACCCCAGCCAATTGTGGTACTTAGGACATAGTATGTAGTGCCCCAGACTGCCATTCCCCCATGCTACCTTCAGACGCTGTCTGAATCTCTCTGCTCTGACCTGTTCTCCAGAACTGGTCACTATCATCCTTTCCACCTAATCTCTCTCTATCCAACCTTTCTTGCCTCACTTTCCAAAAGCCTTGTATAGTTCTTAAGAGTGTCTGACTTCTTGTATGTTTGTCAATTCAAACAAAATACTTTGTTAACTTTAACTGGAGTCCCCTCTACAGTTAGTACTGGTATGCACAGGTGAAAAGATCCTGCTGTTACCTTCCTCTTGCAGGCCTCCTTTGAGCTATATTTCTCCCCAGTTCTAAGGAGATGCTGGCATTGCCGGTGGACCCTAATGTCCTCCACTTCTTAGGGTAACACTCTTAGGTGTGTCACACACTCTCAGCCCCCAGAAAACCCTGTGACAGGGTCACCATAGGTCAGAGATTACTTTAAGGCACAGAACAACAACTGCAAAATGCATGAGAACACATTTTTAAAAATGATAAGCGCAATGAAGACCATTTCCACTAACAGGGAGATCAGTCACTCAATATGGGGAGGGCTTTGTAACTTGTCAAGAGACTTATTTGTTTCTACCTCAACACAATAATTACCTTGCATTTTCTTTATTATCCACATAAATAGCCATTGCAATTACCCTGTTTCTCAGTGATGAGCAATGTGCTTCTTCCTATTAACTTCGTTAGTTCGCATGACAAAAAAAAAAAGAAGAAGAAGAAAAAGGATAACACATTAATGTGTATTACAGCAAGTGAGCCAGGCGGTTATCAGCAGGGGGTCTTAATGGAAAGGTATTTTATTTATGTACTTAGCCTGTCAAATTAATTCCAACAAACCTGAAGGCTTTTCTTCCTCCCCTTCTTCTTCTTCTCCTCCTCCTCCTCCTTCTTCTTCTTCTTTCCGTGTGTGTGTGTGTGTGTGTGTGTACTATTGCATTGCTAGAATCTTAAGACGCCTGTTCAGAGGAACAGAGTCTGCTGCAGGTGACTAGAGTGCAACTTAAATAACATCAAATTATGTTATGTTGATGGGTCATTAAGAAAGTGAGGCTGGGATATGCGGTACAATTACTGTGCTCCACAGATGTTCGTATTAGAGAAGCTTCACTTTGCATACATTGAGAAACAAACAGGTATCGCCTCGCCTTGTACAACCCCAAGCAATGAGGTAAATATGCAGCTGCTGAGTGAGAAGGAAGTCCAGGGTACTAGACGACATCATTTGGAGGATGCTCAAAAATTGTTTATTTGTGTTCCAAGAACTTTCCAGTTGTTCTGGCAGCTTTTTGGTCTATGCATTTCTTCCCCCCGACAATCCCCAAGGAGGAGTGAATAGCAAGTGAGATGGGTTACACAAACAAGCCATGATGGAGAATTAAGCAAACTCCATATACCTCATCCTTTAAAAATGTGTATAAGCCTGTAACAAAATCTGAGACAACATTCCTCCTGGTAATTAATGTTTCCACTGCTTGCTGCAGAAACGGCATCACTGTGAAGAATTCAGGAAAAGTAATCAGCAGCACAATTAAGCAATCTACTATAATGACAGAACACAACATTAGTGCCGACTAATCAGAAACATATTTATTTTTTCCCTTGATTTTTTTAAAAAAAATCCAAATACCCAATTACTTGCTTTGGCAGCCTACGAATTGAAATGACCCCTGGTTTATCATTATTTAAAAAAATCTATAGAACAATGTTGATGTTTTATTTCACTGAATATAGCAAAATTAATGCTTGCTACTTAGAACAGCTTTCCTTTTTGTTGTAAGTATTTTGTGGTCCTGGAGCTCTGATTAGGTAACCAAGCATCAGTTTCTTCCATGTAGTATTTTGCATAAATAGGATTTTCGATGGAAGTTACAGTTAGACAAAATCTACTCCAAGAAGGAAGTAGTTCAAGAAAGAAGGGTTCTACAGATTTGAGGTGTGTGAGCTGTGTTTTATGGTGCTAAGGAAAACAGAGTTCAGTGGTCTGCCACAGACCCAACTCCCACTTTTTTTCCAAATACTCTCCAACATTTCACAGATGAAAAATGGGACATGCGTCACTAAGTAACATCAGAGTGCAGTAAAGAAGGCAAAAGTTATGAATGAGAAAGAACAAGTTTGGACATTCTGCAGCAGTTTGCTTCTGCCTGAACCTACTGGGAAGGTCAAGATTCTGTGCCCTCGTCTCCTCTACCCCCTGGTAAGTTGAGTGCAAACTACTTCTGCATATTGAATTCATTTTGTATAAACTGAAGTAAGCCAAGAACAAAGAGGGAAATGGGGAGGAAGAGAGAGAAACTGGGATATTTTAAAAACAGCTGAAAAACTGGACAGCAGAGGATTACTCAGGAATGACCTTACCAAATGAGAGCAGTTGGGGAGTATGCAATGTACTGCTGTTGTTGAAAGACAGGGAGACAGAATCATGTGGATCAACATAGCTGCCTGCGTATCTTGACCACTGCATCAGTGCTGGGTTATCCCATTTTATTTTCATAATAGCTCTGCAAAGCCACTTATTAATTTGTCCAGTGAGCTATATGGCTGAGACCAATGTCGCTAGTTCAGTTCCACATTTCTACAACACTTGAATGTCTGTCTGTCCTTCCTTCCTTCCTTCCTTCCTTCCTTCCTTCCTTCCTTCCTTCCTTCCTTCCTTCCTTCCTTTCCTCCTTCCTTCCTTCCTTCCCTCCTTCCCTCCTTCCCTCCTTCCTTCCTTCCTCCCTCTGTACACACACTCATGTTAGGTTTCCCCCTACTTCCCAGTTAAGTGCCAGGGTAGCAAAATAGTCCCCACCACAGGTTCATGTGAAATGGGGGGAGTGGGAGAACTTGTACGTCTCTTTTTACTTTCTGCTGTGCCAAAGTAAGCTGTGCAAACAGACCAGTCTTCAGATATGTTGCTCCTCTAGGAAGCAAATGCTTAATAGAGAATGACTTTCCAACTGCTACACCAACACAACATCAGAAACAACGAGCTGATGCCAGCATGGAAGGCTACTATGCTGCTGCAAATGGTTAGGATCAGATTGACAGAATCCAGCTTGAAGCTCTAAGTTATTGTTGCTATCATGAAAGCACCAGCTTGGCATCCTAGTTCAAACTGCACTGCAAAGCTAAAGCCAGCAATTCTCTGATCACTGGAACCAACGGGATGCTCCAGAATAATTGTTATAAGAATCACAGCCAAAACGTACTCCATGGGGGTGTGCCTGGATTAGCGATAGAATTTTGAACCTTATTTCAATCAGTATTGTACTCGAGTAAAGCAGAAAATGCACCATTATTTGTTTTTTTACTTAAGGTTTCTAGTGCTTTCTGTATTACTTAATTAAAAGGGAGCAAACTTAATGGCTACACCTACTACATGTACAGTCTTCTTCTGTGATAACTATGGCATATCACCCAAATCTGGGTATCAAATAGAGTGGCAATTCTATAAGAACGAGCAGATGTGCCATCCTGCCAAACAAACGTACATCTCTCAGGAAAGCATGAAAGACTTCCAAGAACTCATAAGAGTCACTTCACAGTACAGTATTAGTGGAGAGGGTTAACGCATTCAGCAGAAATGCAGACATTGCAAGTGCTAATATACTGCCTGATATGTATTTTAACATTATATTACAGTAAAACTCGGTAAGAGTATAGAGGGTAGAAGGTGAGGATTGAAGTTACTGCTGGGAACTTGCTTTTTGTTCAGCATAAGTGCTGTACATCTCAGCAGTTGGGAAAAGCTTCTCAGCAAGATGATATTGTTACATCAGAACCACAGTGGGTTGAACACAATTCTCAATTTGCAGGCAAATGGATGTATTGTGTTGAGGCTTAGCAGTAGGAGACTGCAGAAGTATAAATTACATCCAGCAGTATTCTCTTACCTAGATTTGTGGCTAAGCATAAGGACCTTCACCTGTGGAAGAAAGGGAGGGAGCAAGGCAGATTTCAATTACCCAGATATATGTTGGCAGTCATACTCTGCCAAGACAGCAAGGTCCAGCAAGTTTCTTGCTTGTCTTGCAGACAATTTCATGGTCCAGAAGGTGGAAGAGGCCACAAGGGGATCAAATATTCTAGATCTGATCCTGACCAACAGGGATGACCTTGTTAATGAGGTAGAAGTGGTTGCATCTTTAGGGGGGAGTGACCATGCCCTATTGGAATTTGGCATTCAGTGGGAAGGAGAAGATAAGTGTAGCCAGACACTCATCTTAGATTTTAAAAAAGCAGACTTCTGTAAACTTAGGGAGCTGCTGGCTGGAATTCCGTGGTCAAGAATAGTGAAAGGGAAAGGAGTTCAGAAGGCATGGGAGTTCCTTAAAAGGGAGATACTGAAGGCACAGTCTAAAACTGTGCCAATAAGGAGGAAAAATGGAAGGCATCTGAAGAAACCAGAATGGTTGACTAAAGAACTCTCACTTGAGCTACGTGTTAAGAAAAACATGTACAGGAAATGGAAGAAGGGGGAAACCACCAAAGAAGAATTGAAGCAAGTAGCTAGGAGATGTAGGGAGGAGGTCAGAAAGGCTAAAGCACAGAACAAACTTAGGCTGGCCAGAGACATCAAAAACAATAAAAAGGGCTTTTTTAAATATGACCGTAGCAAAAGGAAAAAGAAGGAGACGATAGGGTCGCTGCGCAGAGAAGATGGCGAATTACTAACAGGGGGAAGAGAAAAGGCAGAACTACATAACACCTTCTTTGCCTCAAGTTTTTCCCCAGAAGGATACAAGCACTCAACCTGGCGGTTGGGGAGCAGGGGAGAAAGCAGGGGAAATGAGGCACATAATAGGTAGAGAGGTGGTACAGGAATACCTGGCCACACTGGATGAATTCAAGTCTCCAGGGCCAGATGAATTGCATCCTAGGATATTAAAAGAACTGGCAGAGGTAATTTCGGAACCGCTTGCTATAATCTTTGAGAAATCTTGGAGGACAGGAGAAGTTCCAGCAGACTGGAAGAGGGCAAATGTTGTCCCCATCTTCAAGAAGGGAAAAAAAGAGGACCCAAATAATTATCGCCCAGTCAGCCTGACATCAGTGTCAGGGATTCCAGGCAGGGAACCCTGGGAAAATGATCAGCCCACTGCAAAGATGTTGCATCATGCCCCAGCTGTGGATAATTGCAAGGTTGCATAAGAAACTGGGGTCGTGTGTAGATGGTAGAGGCAGGTGTGCAAACCTCTACCTGATTGGTTGTAAATATGTATATAAGAAAGCAATCCCCAGTATGTATTTTGTCTGTTGACCAAACTGGTGTCTGGCGCAAGCCTTTGTCCGTCTGTTCTATGTTTTGCATATAACGGAACTTTGCTGCAAGATAAAGTGCCGACTGTTTGGAAGAAACTCCTCTGTGTGTGAGTATCCTTACTGGGGAATAAGGCTGCTGCTGTTGGCGCGCTGAACTCTGGTTTTTCCGCTGCATTTCTGTGGGGCTGAAACTCCTATCATCCCCCAACACTGGTTATGGGCCCAGACCCAGAGTGCACACCATCCACAGTGCACCTGTAGTTGTTTTCCCCCCGGGATACTGGGACTGTTTTTGACTGTTTGTCTGGCTCTCCGGTGCTTTGGGAGTCTGTGTTTTGGCAGAGAGACAGTTAATTTTTAGTCCAGTGCTGTTCAAGGACACTTTGGAGGCGGAAGCCGGCTAGCTGCATTCCTGTGTTTTGTTTTTACAAAGGCAGCAGAATGACTGAAACAAGCTTTGTGCGTTTTGAAAGACTAAATGACACAAATTATCAAAGCTGGCGAATTTATGTGAAAGCGTCTCTGATAAAGGAGAACCTGTGGCACGTTTTGGAGAGTGAGGGTCAGCCGCCTGCCAGTGCGTCGGCTGCTGAGATAGCAGTGTACCGTGCTGCTGACGAAAAAGCCAAAGCAGTTATTTTGCTAAGTTTAAGTCCTTCCCAGTTGATTCACGCTGCTGCTGCGGACACAGCATATCAGCTCTGGGAGGCTCTGAAGCATGTGCATCAATCTTCCCCGTGTTTGTCTGAAACGCTATGGACGAAAAGACTGTATAACACAAAGTTATGTCCCGGAAGCTGTGTAAGAGAGCACCTCATGCTGATGAGACAGTTATTTGAAGAGGTAGCCAATAGAGGGATAAATATTCCAGAAATGCAGAAAAGTTTTATTCTGCTGGGAAGCCTCACTAAGGACTTTTTGATGTACAGCCTCCAGGGTATGCATGAGGAAGAGCTGACTGTAGATTTGGTAGCCGGGAGGATTTTGGAGGAAGTCAAATGTAAGCAGTTCGATTCCAGACTGCAGTTGGAGGGGAGAAAAGTCAGTCGCCAGGAGGAGGTGGCATCTGACCAGGAAGCAGGAGTGTGCAGCTATGCCAGATGCTGCTGCAGATGTAAGAGAGTCGGCCATCCCCAGAAGGACTGCAGAATGCCAGCGCCGAGCAGAGGGAAGAAGACAGCCCAGAAGCGGAGGGGCCTGTCGTCACAGGCTGAAGGCCACGTGTTTGTGGCAAAAGAACAGTCTGAGAGTGGTATGTGGTTGCTAGACAGTGGTGCAACTCACCACATGGTGAACAATTTAAAGCTGTTGAATGATATTACAAATGCAAATATAACAGCAATTTCCCTTGCAGATGGGGCACCAAGCAAGGTGCAGAAGATGGGTGCTGCATATGTGCCATGTTTTGGTAAATCATTCAATAATGTGTTGTGTGTTACCAACTTGCAGAACTGTATTTTGAGTGTCTCCCAACTGACCAGTGAGGGTTACAAAGTGGTGTTTGAAGGGGAGAAATGTACAATAACTGCAGATGGTGTGTTTTGTGCAAAAGGGGTGAAAAAGCAGGGGTTGTACCAAATGTTGCCCAAAGGAAAAGTGGCAAACGTTAACCCTATGTGCAACAAACCTTTACATGAAAAGTGTGTACATTATCTCCACAGAGTGATGGGACATGCCAGCTACAAAAGTTTGCAAGAGTTGGCAAAGGTATGCCCTGGGTTACAAGTCAGAAATTGCCCTAAGTTCCTAGATTGCTCTGTATGCAAAAAGGTTAAGGTAAAGGCTTACCCCATTGCCAAGAAAAGCAAGTGTGTCACCCAACGGCCTTTTGAAGTTGTACATGCAGATTTGGCTGGGCCATTCAAGCCAACTGAAGGGCAGAATAGGTATGTCCTGGTAATTGTAGACAGACACAGCAGGTACTCCTATGTCTATCTGCTGAAAGAGAAGAGCCAAGCAGCAGATAAGTTCCAAGAGTGGGTGAATGCTGTTGAGAGGGAATTTCCTTACAAAGTGGCCAGTCTTGTATCAGACAGAGGGGGAGAATTCCTGTCCATTAGCCTGCAAGCCTGGATGCGTAAGAAAGGCACAAGGCATAAAACCAACAACCCCGCATCTCCCGGGGAGGATGGTCTTGCAGAAAGAAGAATTGGGCTGTTAAAACAAATGAAGGACTGTATGATGGAGGATGTCCAAGCCCCAGCAGGACTTTGGGGAGAAGTAATAGTGACAGCAAACTACCACATAAACAGAATGTGGAGTTCAAGTGTGAAGCAAACTCCATATTACTTATTGTATGGTAGAGCGCCAAACCCGCAGTATCTACGTGTTTGGGGTCAGTTTGCTAGTGTGTCTGTTCCCCCAAGTTTCAGAAAGTCTGGAGAGGAGAAATCTAGACGGTTACGCTTTGTGAGATATGAAGGTAACAAATATAGATTTCTACACCATGCTGGCAAAATAGTGTATTCCAGGAGTGCAAACTTTGAAATCCATTCAGGATGGGATAGACTGCACTGTAACCAAGAGGTTTTGATTCCCCCGGGTAAAAGTGTGAACAGTGTGAAAAGACTGCACTGTAACCAAGAAGTTTTGATTCCCCTGGGGAGAAGTGTGAAAAGTGTTCCCGAAATTCCTGAAAATGGAGGGGTAGTAATGTCTGATGAGGAAAAGGACAGTGTCTCAGATACACTTAAGAGCTCTGAAAATGGAGAGGCAGTGATGTCTGATGAGGAAAAGGACAGTGTCCCAGATACACTTGAAAGCTCTGAAGATGGAGGGGGGGTGATGGCTGAGGAGGAAAGTACTGAGGAGGAGAAGCCAACAGTCTCACTCAACGTCACACCAAAGAGTTCAACACCGCCACCTAGTGCTGAACCTGCATTTACGGTCAAGAAAGAGCCTCGCACTGAGGTCAGCACTAGTTCCAGCAGTGGTTCCAGTAAAAGTGGGTCAGGAAGTACCCAACTTGCTGAGTCAGGAAGTAAAGTTATGCTTATCCCTAAAAGGTCAGGAGGAGGGTATTTTGTTGTCCCATGTGACTGAAGCAGAAAACTTATAGTGTAGAACTAAATACACTGGGGTATGATATCAAAATGTGAGGCAAATGGTCCAAGATAGGATTTTGTGCTTGCAGTATTGTCCATCTGTGGATTTGCTCACAAAGGCACTTCCAGTAGTAGGCCATGAGAAGTTGGCAGGTGAACTGGGCCTTGCCACCAGAGTGTAAGGTGGAAGATGAATTGTACCCTTGAATGTATGTACTGTACGTATTATGCATTGTATGACATGTATGGATTATGAAAATGTCCTACACAGTGGCCTGACCATTTTGGAGGGGATTGTCAGGGATTCCAGGCAGGGAACCCTGGGAAAATGATCAGCCCACTGCAAAGATGTTGCATCATGCCCCAGCTGTGGGTAATTGCAAGGTTGCATAAGAAACTGGGGTCATGTGCAGATGGTAGAGGGAGGTGTGCAAACCTCTACCTGATTGGTTGTAAATATGTATATAAGAAAGCAATCCCCAGTATGTATTTTGTCTGTTGACCAAACTGGTGTCTGGTGCAAGCCTCTGTCTGTCTGTTCTATGTTTTGCATATAACGGAACTTTGCTGCAAGATAAAGTGCCGACTGTTTGGAAGAAACTCCTCTGTGTGTGAGTATCCTTACTGGGGAATAAGGCTGCTGCTGTTGGCTCGCTGAACTCTGGTTTTTCCGCTGCATTTCTGTGGGGCTGAAACTCCTATCACCCCCCAACAATCAGTACCCGGAAAGATTCTGGAGCAGATCATTAAGCAGTCAGTTTCTAATCACTTAGAAAGCAACGCGGTAATTGCTAGAAGTCAACATGGATTTCTCAAAAATAAGTCATGCCAGACTAACCTTATCTCTTTTTATGAAAGAGTTACTAGCTTGATAGATGAAGGGAATGCTGTGGATGTAGCATTTCTCGATTTCAGTAAGGTCTTTGACAAAGTTCCCCATGACATTCTTGCAAAGAAGCTAGTAAAATGTGGGCTGGAGAGGGCTACGGTTAGTTGGATTTGTAATTGGTTGACCGACCGAACCCAAAGAGTGATCACGAATGGCTGCTTTTCATCCTGGAGAGAAGTGACTAGTGGGGTGCCACAGGGTTCTGTCCTGGGCCCAATGCTGTTCAATGTCTTCATCAACAACTTGGATGAAGGAATAGAGGGCAGGCATGCTCATCAAATTTGCAGATGACACCAAATTGGGAGGGGTTGCTAATACGCCAGAGGACAGGATCAAAATTCAAAATGACCTGGACAGATTGGAGAGCTGGGCCAAAGCTAACAAAATGAAATTCAACAGAGAGAAGTGTAAGGTCCTACACTTAGGTAGAAAAAATGGAATACAGAAATATAGGATGGGGGACACGTGGCTGGATAGCAGTACGTGTGAAAGGGATCCAGGAGTTTTAATAGACCACAAGCTGAACATGAGTCAGCAGTGTGATGCAGCAGCCAAGAAAGCCAATGCAATTCTCGGCTGCATCAATAGGAGTATGGTGTCTAGATCGAGGGAGGTACTGGTACTACTCTACTCTGCTTTGGTTAGACCTCATCTTGAATACTGTGTCCAGTTCTGGGCACCCCAATTCAAGAAGGACATGGTCAGGCTGGAGCAGGTCCAGAGGAGGGCAACCAAAATGGTGAGAGGCCTGGAAGCCATGCCCTATAAGGAGCGTTTTAGGGAGCTGGGTATGTTTAGTCTGCAGAAGAGAAGGTTGAGAGGGGACACGCTAGCCATGTTTTAATATTTGAAGGGATGTCATGTTGAGGAGGGAGTGGGCTTGTTTTCTGCTGCTCTAGAGACTAGGACAAGGAGCAACAGATTCAAGCTGCAGGAAAGGAGATTCCACCTGAACCTCAGGAAGAACTTCCTGATGGTCAGAGCTGTCCGGCAGTGGAATATGCTCCCTCGGAGTGTGGTGGAGTCTCCTTCTTTGGAGGTTTTTAAGTAGAGGCTGGATGGCCATCTGTTGGGAATGCTTTGATGTGTGTTCCTGCATAGCAGGGGGTTGGACTAGATCACCCTTGTGATCTCTTCCAACTCTATGATTCTATGAGTGTGCATCACCAAAGTGAGACGATAGCATTATTGCAGAGAAGGTGGGAGATTGTTTCTATACTGGTATGTTTCCGTTTGCTTAAACAATGCACTGGTGTGATAAAGCGCCCAAAGTCCTAGTCCAACACTCAGAATACTACACTATGCTGGATCTCACATACATTAGAACTGAGAGGCAGAAACCACGCAGGTGCGTATCTGTGCAGGTGGAAATATAACGGGACTTTCATCTTAACTCCTCCTTCACCCACAGTATCCTGCACTCCTGAAGATCTGATCTGGAGGCTGGGGTGGTAGTGCTGAAGAAAGGAATTGGCCTACTCACTTTCAGAGGATGAAAGTAGTTCAAGCAGTTGAGAAACTTGATTTTGCTGTGTTTGCATCAGAATCACAGTGTGATATTCAGCTCATTCCTACCGATGATAGAATGATGTCCGCCGCGGAACTGGGGAGAGTCCCTGTTCCCCTTGCAGTCGTCTGCACAGCCCCAAAATTTGTTGTATTGCTCTTGAAATTTGGAACAGTTTTTTTTTGGGGGGGGGAGAATGCTGTAGTGGGAAAGGAAAGAAGAAGAGGAGTAAATCCTGTTGTTTAACAATCTGTTTGGACTTTCTATCCAGTATCTTTTAAGAATGATCACTGAACACAGTTTAAATCGTACCTGAGCCACTAGCTTACCTTAAGAGGTCTTAACCAAGCCACTGTCCTCTCAGCCTCTCTCCCTACCCCAATCTGCATGCATGTATGGAGATGATAATGGCTTGTTTAACTTAACTTTGGTAAGTCTTATAGATATGATGTTCAGGATTTGTGACACTTTACACTACCTAAATTCATAATAAATTGTGCATAAGAACACTCTAGATGCCTTCAAATTTATATAATGTGTGTTCATCATTACTTTAAACAGCGGTGGGGAACTGTCAGTGGTTGGAGGACTACATTGTTCCCCCAGACCCTTCCAGGATTGCACTTCTACCACATCACTGGAAAACTTTTCTTTATTCCCAAATGCCTAGAGGGTATAGGCAGCAATTTCACAATCTAAGGACTCTCTTTGGCCTAAAATGGCCCAGGGAGACAAACACGTGGGAAGATTGTACTCCATGTTCCCTAAGCTCCCCCCAGGACTCGGGGGGGGGCACATACTGCTCACAGACTCCACTTTCCTTGCCCTTGCCTTAAATATACAGATAGACCACATGATCCTTGGGCTCTCTTTGCTTTAACCAGAGAAGCCATGGATCAAGGCAGGTCTGGAAAGATGTCACCACCACTGCCACCAGTTGGAACAGGTATCACTAGGCTACATCAGCCATTGGTCTGACCATTGATTCTATAGAGCAGCCATTCTCAACCTTCATCTTCTGGCTGTTGGGACTTAATCTTCCAGAAGCCTCCACTAGCCTCGACAATGAGGATGGATTCTGGCAGCTGAAGCTCCAAATAGCCAGAAGACCAAAGGTTGAGAATAGCTACTATCGAGCAAGAGCAGGCAAACAACAGCCCCAAGCTTGCTTTTGTGGCCTGTCAAGGCTCCAATGAACCTCCCTCCAGTGGGTTTTTCCCTGCCTGAAAGTTATACCATGATTATTCCACTTTAACTGCCATTGTTGCATACTGTGGAATTGTTGGGTCTGTGGTTTAGTGAAGCACCAAAGCACTCTGACTGAGAATTCTAAACGTCCTCCCTAACCTGCCAATCCCACGATTCCATAGCATGTTGCCATGTCAATTAAACTGGAATAATAGCAGTGTAATTCTGCAGTGTGAATAGGCCTCTGGATACCTCCAGGAGCAGTAGTATTTGCCTAAAATGGGTTTTTCCTTCCTTCCCTCCCTCAAAATTTTTCTGGATGTATGGTTATTCTGGGAACTTCTTCACCATTTCTGGGTCTAATGCTCTCTGCAGCAGGTACTAAAGTGGTGCACTTCTACTTTAGAAGACAGTTTCATGAAAATATATAATTATAGACACATTCCGCAACCAATTTAGACACTCAAATGCATATTAAGATGTTGCATTTTCAAAAAAAGAGAGGGAGTATGTATCGAAGCTGCAATAATACTTTTAATTTGTTCCTATGATCTAATCAGCGGCAGCTGAAAGATCCCCAGTTAGTCCAAAAGGATTTGAGTAAGAACAACCTTCAACCTTCCTATGCCAAAATGATGCAAGGGAATTTTTGTACGTGGAGCATATTAGTTCTCTTATCATACTTATTTCCCAGAAGACAAGGAGAGGCTGGTGGATTGTTTAGCAAACAAAGGAGTTCTATTTGTCAAGAAACCAGAGCACTCTAAAATTGCACAAGTGTTTGTTTTTGACTGAGTTTTCCACGTGATCCAGATTCGTGTTAACTACAAAGGCTGTTGACCCATACCCCTTGATTCCTCTGATCTAGAGCATGCTCAGAGATGCAACAGATGATGGTGTAGTTTCCTCTTAACTAAATATGACTACAATTATTCCTTTGTTTCCTTCCCTTCCAGCAAACACCTCTCTCCATAAAACTAGGGTCATGTGATGAGCTGTTTATAGGCAGAAGCTGTTTACAGCAAACCTAGGTGGGGCACACAGTGTTATTTGAAAATAAGGAAGGAAGGTGAGTAAAGCACAAAGGAAATTCATCATGCTTATTGAGGATTTGGATCCAGATCTCCCAGACCTACATCAGCCTTATACTTTCTAATCTAGGGATGGGAACTGTGCAGACCTCCAGATCAGTACTTCTCAAGTTATTAGATGCTGGGGAACCAGCAATTTTTTTTCCATTGTGTCATATTTGTGACCATTGGATACAACTGCTTTTTTTCTTTCCTGGAAATTTGCTAGGGGCTGGCAGGCAATGGCTCAGAGACCAAAACTAGTTCAGGGACCACAACTTTGAGTAGCACTGCTCCAGATGATGGTGGGTCATAACCCCCACCATCAGCTATGTGAACAAGGGCTGCTGGGCCATGTAGTCCAACAATGGCTGGAGGGCTATACAATTTGCTTCCCTGCTCCAAGGAATGAACCCCAGTGGTTTTCACAATCAAGATGGCAGTGTATCGTCCGGAAAAAAAATTGTCCGAGAAAGCTGAGACAAGGTTTATTTGATCAGCAATGAGAGGGGAAAAAGGCACAGGCAATCTTATTAAGAGTTATACACTTGCACATCAGTGTTAGTTTAAGTTAAAGCCTCCAAGCAAAAGGACCAAAAATTTAAACAAAACTCTTTAAGTAATCTTTGTTGGAAACATGGCGCTGTCAACACAGACTAAGCAAACAAAAGCAACTCAAATGAGTAGAAGTAGAATGCTTATTTTTTAAACAAACTGTCCAAGTGTATTGTAATTTGGCTAATGAAATCTATCTCTCTGTATGTGTGTGCACACCACTGTATGCCATGATTCTGAGAACTTTGTATAATTATTTTTGAAAGATTCACATTCTTAAAAACAAAACAAAATCCACCCAAACACCTGCACCCCCAGTCCTGGCAGCTTCCTTTCTCTGATTTGTTGGGAGGGAACCAGTTAGGGATAGAGAGCTGCCCACTGCCAGACAACATAATAAACCTAAACAAAGTCCTACAGTTGGCCCTCTACCTTCATCAGGGTACAAATATCAAAATGTGTGTGTGGGAAGAGGGCCAAGGCATGGTGGAGAGAATGGACGCCCAGGGTCCAAACCAGGACCATTTCCGCACTAGTGTTAAAGTGCTGCTATTCCACTATCAACCTCCTATGGAATTCTGGGGTTTGTAGTTTAGAGAAGGGCACTTTGAATTCTCAGAGAAAGAGCTCTTCGGTCTCAGTAAACTACAAACCCCAGAATTCCACAGGGCTCTGAAAGTGGAATAGCAGCAGTTTAACACTGTAGTGCAGAAATGGCCCAGGTCAGGGAAAGGAGAAGGAAAGGGGTGGGTTGGCATGATGACCCTATACTTCCTCTCTTGCCCATCTCCTCCTTTGGGTATTCAGGGGCATTGGGAGAGGATTAGCGCTACTGAGAAAACAAGCCGTGATCTGTCCCTAGCTGGCTAGGCAGAAGCTGATGGAGATGGAGGAGGACCAGAGGCAGATTTTTAAAGGTCTGTGCAGCCTGATTGGAGCTGCAAAAGGACAGGTTACTCTTGAAATAAGCACTTAGATGGGGGAGACAGAGGACAGAGAAACTTGCAAATAATCAAATTCGTGAAAGTCAAACTTCCAAATATAGGTTAGCTATATTTTTTTTTAATCCTCTCCTGTTGTAAGCACTTTTGAACAAACCAGGATTCCTACAGAATCCTGGCTTGCCATGTTCAGCAAATGCACCCATAGAATACTCCTAAGGTGGTTAAAATTCTATTTCAGGTTGCAAGTGGGAATTCCCTAATTCTAAAACTCTTCTGCATGAGAACTTCTAGGAAATGAAAAATAAAGCACGGAAAGTCCGGCATGCTATTTTTCCTTCCTAACGAATTTACGCCATATTTGAAGGAAGGGTTGGGTGAAACCTCCACCTGCACACTAAAAATGGTCTAGAGCATTGTTACTACAGGTCCTTATTTGTTAATGAAGCCTAACATGGATGCTGTGAGGAAGAAAGAGAACATGTTCTACTGCTACGAATGTTAAATGTTGCCTTCCCCTAATTCCTCTCTAATACTGCTAGACAAAGCACGGAAAATTACTGTTACCTTCTCAAATCCTATGGAATATGCTAGCTAGGGACTTCTGGGAGCTGTGATACAAAAAGTAACATTTCTGAAATTAGCCACTAGATGGACAAAACCAACACAAGAAAAAGCCACACAGACCTGCCAGAGTATTGAGATCTTCAGGGGAGGGCTTTTATTCGGACCCACCACTTTAATAGGGACATTTGATGTGGTCTTGGGAGAGAGCCTTCTCAGCGATGATCCCAGGCTGTGGAACTCCATCCCACATGAGGTTTGGTTGGACCCCCTCTCTGTTCTCTTTCTGTCAGCAGGCAAAGACCTTTTCATTTAGGCAGGACATTAGTTCTTATTTGATAGAGTTTTCAGTGTGGTATGCTGTTATCTTTTCAAACTGAGTTTTATTGTTATGTGCTTCAATTGTTTTAACCATGTGTTTTCTAACAGACTGGTTTGTTTGCTTGTTAACATTTGTAAAATAAGATTTTAGCAGAACTTTATTTTAAATTGTTGTGAGACACTTTGGGTTCTGGGCCAGGAAAAAAAAGTCAGAATATAAAATAAATAAATGTTATCTTATGGCCTAAATTTAATTGCTAGTTACAGGCAGAGTAGACTCAATGACTCACAAGTGATTTCCGTAACTGTTGAACTACCACTCAACACTAGAGTCAATGTACCTACTCTTGTGGTGGTGGTTGTGTGCCTTCAAGTTGTTTTCAACTTACAGAGACCCTAAGGCAAACCTATCTCACGGTTTTCTGGGGCTGCGTATACATGACACGTCCACAGTCACCCAGCGGGTTTCTGTAGCCAAGCAGGGAACTGAACACTCAACGCCAGGGTCATACTCCAATATTAAAACCACAACACCACATTGGCTCTCACACCTACTCTAGTTGTGTCTAATAATTACATTTAGGTCTAAGCATTAGGTCTAAGCAGAAATAAGTAGTTCAAACATGCACTTCTTAGCACCGTAAAGAGCCTAAAGAGTCCAACAGATTTTCTGTATTGTAAGTGCATATGCACACATGGTCTAAAATTGGGGAGATGGGGGAAGCAATACATTCAAAATACTGGGAGGTATTCAGATTCAAATAGACTTCTACCAATTAATTGATTAATTGGTTTGCAATAAACAATGACCCAATTAGTTGTGCATCAAAATAAATATTGTGGTGTCCACAAGTGGGATGCTGGGGCCTTTTCATGATTATCACTTTTCTCCATCAAATAACATCACTATTTGTGAAATAATTTTCTACATAATTTTAATAAAATCTTACATGTCTTACATATCAAACCCTATAACTTTTCTTTTAGTCTGATTTAGTCTGGTTGTGCAGAAGCAGGCCTAGACCTAGAAAAGACTTTCCTCACAAAAAAAAAAGGGCAGCTATAAAAAACAGAAAGACCATAGATTATCCCTTTCTCAGTGGATGTATTTCTCTACCAGGGTTTTGCATTATCGTGCTGTTCAAATTTAGGTTACTTGTGAACCTGGATAATTCAAAATGATTTCTTGGGCTTTTTCTCTCTCACAATGTACAAAACAGTCTTGCTGACAGATGAGGAAGATCCTCATAAAACATCTCCTAAAATCAGAAAGGCTCCAAGAAACATGGCTCATAGGATATAGGGGGTGTGGCACAGCAATGGCTTGAAAAACATTCTGGCTTTAAAAGTATAACACCTATAATTACAAAGGCGTCATCACCTCCATAATTTTTCTTTTTACTAACAAGCAGTAGTCATAACCTGTGTACACCCTTAACCAAAATCTGCCAAGCATTCAATCACCCCTGGGATTTAAGGATAGAAGGGGAAGAAGGTTCTCTCTGTTTGCCATTGTACTTGTAAAAAGGCTACAGCAGTAAACAATTCAAGAGCAATTAACAATTGCATAGGAGGCAAGTGATAAATCCCACTGCTGTTATTGTCAGAGGAATTAATCATATTTTATAGAGCTGGCAGGCTGGTTTAAATCAGCATAGCAAAAACAAGATGGCAAGTCTTGTGAACCATAAACATTAGTTTATTCAAGCACTTTTTTTTTTTTACAAAATGCCTGTTGCTTTTTTCCAAAAATAGGCAAAGAATCCCAACGTCTTTATGTTTTGAACGTTCTCTAATCACTTTGCTCTGCATTCTTTTCTGCCCTCTCTTCTAACTGGAAACAAAGAAGGGCAGAAAGCAACAGAAATACTTGCCTCCATCCTGCTTCAAATACAACTGTAACTTATTTTATTTTGGGTAGATGAACTACATTATGACGGTTATCATCTTGCTGCTGGTTTTCTGAAAATTTATTTCTACTGAGTTGAGTAATAACATGATATAATGGCGAGACTTACTAGCTGTCATTAAAGATTATTCTCCAAGTACATCTAACCATCTTTCCTCTTGCAAATATTTATTTGCAATGATTTTCCTCTTAATTATTTAAAATATAATGAATTAGGCGTAAGTACTTTGCCATTACTGCAATTTAAAGTATAATTGCACATCAGAAGAGTCTTTTCTTTAGAATATACAGTATGTCGGTTTACTTTTTCTACCAAAAGGTGGCGTCATATTCCCATATCCTATCTCCAACACAAAATTCCCCGTTTTAATTTGCCAAAAGAAACTTCTATTTGATTACTGATCAAGAAATTAAAATGTGCTCTATATGAGTGCAACGTGACAGTGTTGAAAATGAACAATATGTTAAGCTGCAGTTAAGTTCCCCACTAATATATACCAAATGGACATGCAAGCCTTTATCATCTTGGTTGAACAGACACTAGTATTAAAAGAAAAACATGCTGCAACATTTAAAAGTGACTTCCCTCTTTCATGGAGTTTCTTGTTCCAAGTCAGAGTGAACTCCAGCAACTAGGTTTTAATACTGTACTCAGTTACCGAGTACCAGGTGAATACCACTGACCTCAGGGGGCTTTACTTCTAGGTAGACATTTTTAAAATTGTATTGCAAATAAAAGAAGCAATGAAATAACTCCCAAAGATCTGTTTTAAATTGAATGTTAGGCATTTTGCTCAATTGACATTTCTAAAGCCATGTAGCTTTTCTCCTCAAAACACACATTTGAGTATATCTAAGCTGTCAGCAGTTCCAAAAACTGAACTGCATGTTGAAATGACTAGAGGAAGATCTAAATTCCACTTCCTTTACATAAAATGGGTTGGTTCTAGATTAAAATATATGTAACTGTGCTGGTAGAAGTGGACTTTCCCTTCTCCACAGAAATGCCTCCAGAGTCCTGAAGGGACTCACAGGGATTCAGGGGACTTGATAAGAGAAATCAGCTGTCATGCAGTGCAAAGAGGGATCCCCAAAATCTCACTATCCATGGAGGGCACCTTCTGATGCAAGCTGTTTAGCCCATTTTACTTGATGATTATCAGTCTTACACTGTAAGTTGTGAGAATTTTGAAATTAAAACAAAAGGTCCAACTTCAAATTTTACATGACACATGTTTGCATTTTGTAATCTTTTTGTACATCTGTATCAACAGATTAAAATATACCACATTCACAACTGTAACTAGCAGGATATTGTCATAATGGAAAGAGTAACGCGCTTGCTGTCCCACTGTACTTTACAGTGTTATAAGCTGTAATGAGTATTTGCATTCAGCCTAACACACACCCACTACCAAACAAGGTGTGCTGATTCTTCTGCTACTCACTGATTATTTACTCTCAAATTGACACAGATAACTTTATCGAAGTTTGTGGGACAATTCCAATGTTTGTGGGTTGCAATAAAAATCTTAAATTGAGGATAGCAAATGGTTCTTATATAAAATCCACTTGTCTGTATATTGGACCTGACCCCTACTCACTTAAGACAATGTGGAGGCAGGCAACTTTGAAAAATGAATATGCATTACTATATAGTGTATTAACATCTGGAAGATAATTTGTCATACTTCTTACAATACCAAGAAAGCTAAAATATGCTTATCTCATTTATTCATCCACTGAGCAACCCTGTAAGGTAGGTCAATATCATAAGAGAAACTGAGGGCCTGGCTATATTACACATTAATGTAAGAGCCTGTCGCATAGTTCATGGAGGAAAAACTGGGAAAAAAAGGAGTGGAAAGAGTTATCTTTAAACAAGTGTTTGAAATCTGGAAAGAGGTACAACTTATATCAAAAAAACTGCACCTGAACAAGTACTTGCCTCTTCCAAAACCCTCTCTTTACACAGCTTGTTTCTATGAGACTCCAAGATTGTCAATCATATGAAAAGTAGGATTTGAACTCAAATCCAAGCCAGTAGTTTGCCTGCTGTTTCTCCCACCAAGTATGGCATCTATTCACAATATAACCACTGTTATTTATACAGATTCTAAAAGTATACTAGACACATTATGAAAAGACATAATCAGAATTCTTCTGTTCAGTCTTGAATATATTCTGACTTTATTCATATGACTGACCAAGTTTTTCTGATGTTAAATAAGTCTGAAGGATTTCAGTAACAGTTATCATTTCAATTCAAAAAAAGGTGCATTATTATTTTAAATTATAGGTTGGCTGTGCAGCATTATTAAGGTAGGCCAGTATAAACCTCAGACTAGGAAAAACAGTGAGTTTCTTAAGGGCCACACAGTTATAGTAAATGGGGAACCTGAAACTAAATCTGAACCTGGATTCTTGCTTGTCTGCTGTGCCACATTATCTTGTATTCCAGGAGTCTGAGGCATTCAACATTAAGTACATGTAATTTAAATGGGAGAAATTTCAGCATTTTAATAACTTCTGTTTTAAAATTAATTTGCCTTAAAATGTGATGTAACAATGACTGCCAGAAATAGTTACATAGCTCAAGAGTGGGGTCTTTTTTTAAAAAAAAAAAAAAGGATAAGAAGGCACACAATCTTAGTGCTATATATAAATAACCAAACTTTTCATAAAAAGCCTTGTGTGTATAAGGTTAGCATGTGGATTGTTCAAAAAGAAACAAAACAAAAAAACCTCCCAAACCTTGAGTATAATGGAACCAGTATTTCACTCTAATAAATAGTTTCTTCTACCTGTCACCGGATAAAATTCATATGAATATTTTTTATAAAATTTTGAACAATGTGTACGAATATATTGCTGAAGATATGAAAACGTTTTATTAGTGATCCATTCAGAGCCCCTATTTAAAAATAGTATAAAATGAGTGAATAAGTGGTTAAATTATGCATTACAAGGACAGTGTATTGTTTAGTGGTTAGACCACAGGTCTGAGAGTCAGAAAGAGCTCTGGATATTATTCACAGCTTTACCGCCGACTCGCTGTGCAAATTAAAGGCAGGTAACACAGCCCTTTCCATACCTCGGTTGACTTTTCTCGAAAAGAGAGGAGGAGAACATTGCATTACAGAACTTGTTAAGATGCTTTCGGGCCGGGTTTTGAAAGACCACCCATTTTATAAAAGTACCCCGTATTACAAGGCAACGTACATTCTCTACTTTTGGAAGTTTTAAACAGCTCGCATTATAGAAAATACACGGCCTTGCTCCCCGGATTAGCGCGAAGCGGCCTCCGCCCCCCCTTCGCCTCCAGGCCAGTTAACCAGGAAGCCGTCCGTGGCGCGAACCTCCTGAGACCGGAGCGCCTGCTTTGATCCTCTCAACACGGGCAGGTTTTGCAACGCGGAGGGCGAGAGCCAAAATATGTCGGGACGATGCCAGGGCTAATAACCACCGCGTCTACCCTTTCATCAGTTCCGAGAAGCAGCAAGTTTCAATCCGAACATTTTATAAACGCCCGGACAGTAACTTTTCTGCAACGTTAAGGCAAGCACCGCCACCTCTTTTCTTTCCTTTCAAATTCCCGACCGCTCGCAGGCAGGAGCAGGTAATTTGCGTCGATCCAGCCGCTGGCACGCTCGCCCCTGGGCGTGTTCCCCGGGAGGCGCCCGGGAAGGCGAACAAACAACCAGACGCTCGCCGCGGCTGTTTTTCCCAGCCGCCCTCCCGAAACCCACTCCGAGGAAAGGAGTTTCTTTCTGCGCCCTCTCTCTTTCCTCCGGAGGTTTCTCGGGGGAGCCGTGAGGGGCAGAGCGCCAAGTTTTCCCCGGACTGGGGAGAACCTCTCCCCGCATCGGGGCAAGACGCCCGCGAAAGAGTGGGGGGGGGCCGGCCGGCGGGCCGGCCTGCCTCTCCTTCCCTCTCCGTGCGCCTTTTAACAGGGTGGACATGTCTGTTTCCTTGCACACAGGGGCTTGTCCTTCGGCTGAACTTTCACCTCTCGAACTCGCCTCCTTTCATTGGGTAAAGTGCAAGGGGGCGAGGGGAAAAGGAGGAAGAGGGAGAAAGGCAAAAAGAGGAAGCCGGCACTTGGCCTGCGAAGCACTTGCACTTTTGAATGGCTCGCCTCCCGCTCCCCCCCCTCTGGAGAGCCCCCGCTCCCCCCCTCGGCGGCGGAGTCGGGATTTCTCTCCAAGAAACCCCAAAGCAGCCAAGAAAACAAGCGAAAGCCCTCCCGGCCCGGATCGCTTCGCGCACCTCTCCTTACCTTGCCGCCCCCCGCCCCGACCCCTTCTGTTTCTTCTTCGCCGGGCTGCCTCCTCTCCCCCCCCACCCCGTTTTCTCCCTCCAGTTTTCCTGGCGTCCCCACTCTCTCGCTCTCCGTTCTCCTCCCCCCGCCGTCCCCTCTCCCCCCCCACGTATCTGCTGCACTCTCCCCAGTCCGTCTCCTTTGCCTCCTCTCCCCCCTTTCTTTTTTTCTTCTTTGCAACTGCGATCTCTCTCTCTCTTTCCCTCTCTCTTTCTCCCCCCCTTCTTTTTGCACTGAGCCTTGTTTACCCAGCAGGTGGATGTGACGTCAGGGACTCATAACAGCAAAAAATAACAAAATCTCCCTCCGCGGGGTGTTATTTTTCTTCGCCCTCTCTCCCCTTTTTTTTTTAAAAAAAAGCTATTTCAAAAAAAAAAAGAAACCCAGCCAACTCCGAAGTGGGAACAACACTCAAGGCGCTCGGCGCGGAATCGCGAGAAGCAGACCCTGCCGCGTGACGGGGACTGGGGGGGGGGGAGACGGCGTGGATGGGGGGCCACGAGTGGGGGGGGGAGGAGGAGGGCTGTCCTCCCTCCCTCCCTCGCTGCCGCTTCTGCTGCTGCTGCTCCCTGGTAGCTTCGCTTTTGCCTGATTGCTGCTGCTCTGCTCTCCCCCTTTTGGAAAGCTAGTTCCCGACTCGGGCGGAGGGCTCTATTGTTATTTATTGTGTGGCTGTGTTGCACGCTGTGCCTGCTGCATGGGGCCGGCTGGCTAGAAAGGGAGCGAGAGAGAGGGAGTGAGTGGCTGAGGAAAGGGAGGGACAGACAGACAGACAGACAGACTCACCCGCCCGCCCGCCCGCCCGCAGTGGGGGGAGCCCCTTAGCTGGCACCGCCAGGCCGTTTCCAGCGGGTGAGTTTGCCATTTCGCCTTTTCTCATCCACTTTTAACTCTCCTGTTTTGTTTGTTTGTTTTCTCCCTCCTCCCCTGCCTCCCCTCGGGGATCCTCTTCAGCGCCCTCCCCCACTTTTCCCGGGCTTCGCCACCCTCCTCCGCCTTTCCACGTGCCTCGGCGGACCCCTCTCGCCTCTTCCCGCCCCCCCCCCGCGCGCCCTGGCGATTTGCATAAAGCACCTCCGACGCCGGGGGAAGAAGCCGCGGCGCCCTCACCTCCGAGGCTCTTCCTCTTTTTCTTTATGTCCCGTATTTGCACCTCTTTCCTCCTCCTTTCCCTTCCTTCCACCCCCCCCCAGCTCGCTCCATTCTCTGCCATCCTTCCCTCCTCCACGAACTGGACGCTGCTGCACACGGGACCGGCGCAAGTTGGAAGCAGCCCCCCTACTCTTTTGCCTCCCCTGTATATATAGAGAGATACAGATACAGATATAGATATATATGTCCATATGTGTGTGTGTGTACGTACGCATCTGTGTGTGAGAGGGAAAGAGTGGACGCGCGCGCCCCTAGAAAAGTCCCTCAGGCGGGAAAAGGGAGGGGGCGGTGCTGAGGAGACGGGACGGATTCGGCGGTGGGGCGTCCGGGCTCACCCCGGTCACTCGGGGCGCTCTGTGCTGAGGAAGAGGTCCGGGGGGAGAACTTTTTCGTCCACTTGAGCAAACTTTCGCCCCATGTACTTCTCTCTGCCTTCTCTCGCTTTCGTGTTGTGCACGTCAGTGAATAGGCCTTTGGGATACGCACACTCACCCCCTTCACACGTTCACTGAACTTGAACTCGCCGGGTTCCCTCCCGCACCTTCCTCCCTTGCACACGTCTAACGCCCCCCCCACACACACACACGCGCGCGCGGGCCACGCGTTTCCTCCTTCCTCTGCGCCCACCTCGCCGTGGTGTTTCTGCGTGCGTGAGAGCGCGCAAACCACGGAGGGCACGCCGAGAAATCGCCGCACCGAGGCTGCCCTCGCTTGCAACGCGCCCTCGCCGGAAAGAGGTCCACCGACGCAACGATCGGACTGACCTGCCGGCGTTGCCCTCTCCGCCCCGTGCCAAAGCCAACACCGGCACTTCCTCAGCCAAACAAAGGCGCATTCGAAAGAGGAACAGAGGCACTCACAAGATACAGGTGACAAAGACGACACTTAAGCACAATCACCTGCCAAAAGTACAACGCAGCCACGCACCCCCGCGGGGCGAGAGTGTCCCGCGCGCGGGCGACTACACTCAAAAGACGCGCAGAGACACGGAAACTCGCATGTGGCAACTCAGTAGCCTTCCATTCCACGGAAGGAAAGCGAGGCGCGTCTGCGGGAAAAGCACGACTACACATACCGCGCAAACCGCAGCCATACCACCCCCCCCCCCAAGCGCCCATCTCCCCGCGCGGGGCTCCTCCTTCACAGTCCCCCAAGCACAGAGTGAACAAACGGCCGCCTAGTAAAGTCGCGCATCCGTGGGTCGAGCGGCGCTGGCCCAGAGGCACGCTGGAGGGAGCCCCAGGCGGGGTGTTCCCAGGCGCTCGGCGAGGCGCGCACGACCCGCGCCACTTACCTCTCCGCCGCCAACCCCCCGCCACGCACACCGCGCGCGTCCTGGCTTTCGGGTGTCAGTCAAGAGTCGTACACAAACACAACCGTACGCCGCTAGTTTTTGCCCGGTCCCCGCGCTAAACTTTCCCGGCCGGGTCTGGCCCGGCGGGCGCGGCTGCGGGGACACCGGCGGCTGCGGGTTTGCACGGCGGGGGGGGGCGGGGTAAGCGCCTTCGCGGAAGCCGGGACGAGTTAGGAAAAAAAGTTGCAGGGTTTCTACTCCGGCTGCGTACCCGCTCGCCCGGCGCGGCACCCAGGACCTTTTCCCCCGAAGTTACTTTCTCCGCCCTCCCGATCTTTGCGGCGACATTCTTCTCCCCCAACCCTGGCTCGAGGTTTTTTCCTTCTCCTTTTCCTAACCCCAGAGAGAGAGAGAGAGAGAGGAGAGAGATTAGTGGGAGGTGATCTTTCCCCCTCAACCTTCGGCCAGCGGGCACTTGTCTGCCTCGGGCGCCCCGCTTACTGGCTGTCGCCTTCAAGTCAGGAGTATCTGGATACACACGTGCAACTTCGCACCCCCAAGCAGCCTGCCCCGGTTTGCCCCAGGTCCATCATCTCTGCAAAAGAGAGCGAGGAAGAGAGAGCGAGCGAGCGCAGATCCCAGCGGTGTAAGGAGGAGTGGATTGAAAGAGCGCGGCAGGGAGAGATTGCGCGCGGGTGTGTGTGAGTGTGTCTGTGACAATCTCAGATCCTGTAACTAGATCTGATTTTCTGATCCCCTTTCTCACAAGGCTTTCCAAGGTTTTCTCTTCACCCCCCTCCACCGCCCGCATCTACCCCTTAGACACAACCGCACACTTCCCTCCTCCCTCTTCTAGTGCCTAGCCTTCCCCACCTCTTACCCAAAACCTGTTTTGTGGAGACTTGTTGAAAGTACCCTTCGTTTCTTCTCGACTCCATAGAGCCCAAAGTTTTTTTGCCTGCCGGAGAGCCCAGGAAGCGACCGCAGTCCTTTTGCTTAGGAGCTGGGTGCTGAGCGTGGCGAGATCAGACAGTGGCAGAGCTTTTTCTGGCGGTAAGTATAGGAGGACGAGTGGAGGGAGGCTTTAGGAAATCCCTGCCCAAGCAAAACCCCCACTATAGAAAATCAGTTGAACCGTCTTGGTACAAAAAAAGATACAAGCCTCCAGATTACACCATCTGTGGGCTCCAGATTTTTTTTGCTTTTTGCAAAAAAATGAGAGGAGTGGGAAACAGAGGACGTACGGTGAAATATAGTTTCATTGTTTTTAAAGAAAATCAGAGTTCAGGAGTTTACCAAAGACTACAAACGCTGTCATAAAATACGATGACATCCCCCCTGCCATAATCTCGTCTCATCCCACTTGATAACTATTAATTATTTCCAAGTCATTGTGTTCAAATATCATTGCTGGGCTGATTACTAAGTGTATTGATTTTACATTGTCTTCGTCTGACATGGTCTGATTTTTTCCCCATTTGCTGCAAAAGAGTGCAGAAAAAACCCAAAACACAGACATAAACCAGGAGAGGCCCAGATTGTGCTGGTATCACTCTGGGTGGAAGTATTACAGTTTCATCCTGCAAATGGCCATGGAAAAGGTGGTTGTTTCTGAAAAAATTGGGTGGGTGGGTGGGTGGAATAATTTCTAGCTCTCTGGAGTAATGAGCCCACATTCAGCTGTTTACAGTTGGTTCTGAATGCCACATCCTTGCAACAGGGAGAACTTGAATTTTGCTCTTAAGATGTTTAGAGTTTCTTTTCTGGTCACTGAGGAGGAATAATGGGAACAGTATTTGCATAGCTCAGGCATGCCTGGTATACAATTCTCAGTATTTGCGTGCTGAATGATAACATTTAAAAAAAAGCCTGACATATATACATTTTATTTACAGTTTTGTCTAGGACAGTAATGCCAGATTTTCTTATATCTGACATTTCTGCAGTATTGCAGACAACTGTAGATACACTAGTTGTGCAATCTAATTGCAAGATACAGGAGAAGAAGGAAAGGAAACATTTAAAAATACTTGGTGACTTTTATGTTATCAGAAGAGGCAAGTCTCCCCCGAGACCTAAAACCAAAATTAAGGAGGAAATGATTTTGAGGAAGGATTGGGAATCTTTAAAAAGAGGAGTGCAGTTAAGGAATTGGACTGTTTAAAAATAATTTAGAATTCCATTGATCTGCTTTTTTAAAAAATAGTTTTAGAGTTATGCAGGAGAAAAGTGGGAGTGGGGGTAGGGGACACGAGTTTTGACTAACTTCTGTTCAGAATGTATCAGCTAGAATGTGAGGGCAAAAAAAAAGGTATTTCAGCTCTAACATCTTGCATTGGCAGCATTCTTTCCTTTCAGTCTTTGGATTAGTCATTGTATGGTGGAAGGGGGGGTCATTTTTTTTTTAAACTAAAGTAAACAGCCTCCAACAAGTGAACCTTGACAACCCAGATTAAGGAAGGCAGTAGAGATCAAACGAAGCTGCTGCTGGGCTGTTGTTAGGAGCTGCTTCACTGAAAGATCTGGACTATTCGATCAGGCAGCAAGACTTCTATGTTCACTTATGCAGAAATGGACCAATACAAATACTGATCTTTGTTGTGAAACCTAGGGATAACTTGGAGGAAAAGGCTATCTGTACTGTTTGAATCTGTATTTTTAACCTAGTTAATTTAAGAGAAGGCATCCCCTGATTTCACTGAGTTGTGTATTCTTTCTGCACTGATGTACAACTTCCTTTTTATCTATGACACCTTGAAGTGCAGAGAGGGAGCTTTTGAATTCCCAAGCATATGTAAAAGGGAGAAGAAAAGATCATAAAGTTCAACCTTTCTGTTAGAGATTCTCAGAGTGAACAAAGACATTTAGGGTGCTTCTGGAGATATTCTGATATGGACTGAAATAGTGTCATTGTGATGTACTTTTATATTGTTCTTTTCATGGAGTTTTAAAATATCAAAGTATTTTCCCATAAACTATAGAGTATGCTAGTCACTATGATACTGTTGTGAATGGTTTTCACCTCTAAAACAAGAACAAAGTTAGTGCCATATTTTATTTATCAAAGAACTTAAAGCATTTATTATAGAATTATATTGATTGTGTACAGTTTGAAGGAAGTAACATGAGACAGAATTACAGCACAGTCTCATACAGGTTTATTTAGAAGTGAAATTCATTATGTTTAGTGAGGCTTACTCCCTATTAAAGGTATTTAAATTTGTAACTTTATGCCACAGTGGTAGTAAACCCCACTGAACTAAGTGGGGTTTGCGTATGCATAGAGATGTATAGGATTGCAGTAGAGTCTTGGTTCCACTGTTTGTTTTAAAGATTGTAAAGTTTCTGTAGTTTGCAAGTACCTCTTAATTCTGTGTTAACAAAAGTCATTTCAGAAATTATGAAGAGAAGACACTCTTGCATTGGACTATATAAAACTAAAAATAAGTATGAATAACAGTAAACAATCTCACTGAAATAGATGCTAAATTAACATTTCTTATGACAAAAAGCATACATACCTTTTGAAAGCATGAATTCCATAACCATCCAAACGCCTCATTGCATTGATTGATTTTTTTTTTTAAATTACTGGTATCTTTATTATGAAAAAATGTACATGTATATTAAACATGCAGATACACAGTGCTAAGCAGCTTATGGCAATATGGAACATTTTTTTAAAAAGTTTTGGTTTAAGAAACAGCTTTTAAAAATCTTCCTTTTTCTTCCTGATCATTTCTACTGACAAATGTAACATTTTTTTTCTTTATTATTAGGAAAATTAAATCCACTCTCTCCTAGGATCTAAATTACAAAAGACTGTTGCTAGGAAAATCTAGGACAGCCTTTAGGTGCAAAATTTACTTCCATTTTTTTTAACAGGTTGTGTATAATGCAGAAAAAACACAGTATCAAGGTGGGGTATAAGACAATCATAGAAGCCCTCCCCCACGTTGTTTTGTCTCTTACTATAAAAAGTGGAAAGAATAACAGTAAATAGAAAACTTTTCCAAATTTGAAAGAATTATCGTACTGGTATTCTTGTGATTTGCCTTTTTTGAGAACTGGAAATTACTAAGTATAATCCCATTATCAGTGAGAATTTCCACTGACTACAGTGGGAGATGAATTGCACCCTCTGAATATTCTTTTGTGTGTGTGTGTGTATCCATGCTGCACTGTTTAATTCATATGCAAACCAGTACATGTATAACTCTGTAGAGAATTTAAGCTAATGTGCTATATATGTACAGGTACTTTATATATAATATAATTTCACAAAGTGTGTCCAGTTATTTATAGGACACAATAGTGTTCCTGTCTTTAAAATGTTCTCAGAGATGCTCTAATAAAATTTAAATAGATTATAGACTGACAGTATAATAGTATAAATTCTGTTTACGATTCTGTTGCTTTAAGGTACTTATACTAAAAGAAGCTCCTTTAACCCCAAGATTGAGTGGCATTAAGTGGTGAGAGTAG
The DNA here is from genome assembly GCA_030412105.1 of Cyclura pinguis. Classification (NCBI taxonomy): domain Eukaryota; kingdom Metazoa; phylum Chordata; class Lepidosauria; order Squamata; family Iguanidae; genus Cyclura; species Cyclura pinguis. The sequence goes on along the minus strand of CM059600.1, from coordinate 59,454,167 downwards.
TCTTCTGAAGTGGCTGCCACTGCCCTTTGCTCTTGTGATAATCTTAAATTACTATAACTTAATTGCAACTTCAAGGCACTGAGATGAAATGTTTTTATGTAGCTCATGGAGCCTGAGTGTATACGGAACTATACTCCTACATATGTCTATAGTGTTTTGTTTTTTAAGATCCCACTATTGAGTTATGAGTCTTTCCCAACCATTCCAAACTGACGTGTTGTTGTGGTCTAAATTAAACTCCAGGCAACTTCAAATTGATGTCAGAAGAAGCAGGTCTCCATCTATTTCCCTGCCAGCACAGAATCATCTTAACCCTATAAAGAAGAACATAAGAGTATGAGAACATAAGAGAATGTGTCTTTTTCTCTCTCTCTTTTTGTATGTGTGTGTAAGCAATCTCATACACATACACATACACAGACACGTGCATGGACGTGCACACATGTGGTGGCATTAAAAGTTATACAGTAGAATCAATGCCAGGTAGTCTCAGAGTTTTTTTTTTTTTAAAATGGATTAGGTAAATATTCTTCATAGCTTCATGACGATATAAATACCATTTTTCAATTATTTGAACCTCTAATTATGCAAACATTCTTGAATCCTCCAGCTAGTGGGAAGAAAGCAGATATTTTAATGTGTTTTAAAAATGTTTTTATCTTTGTATTGTTTTAATTGGTTTTTATTTGTTGATTGCCTTGGGAGCCCTTGTGGGCTGGGAGGCAATACAGAAACACTTTAAGGAAAGAAAGAACTCCAGACCATATCGGTGGTACATCATAATCTGCAACTATGTAAAATGTTATCTTTTCATTTATCTTATTTCAGATCAACTTCATTGTAATAAGCAACAACTTTAAAAAAAAAAGTGTAGTCAGCCCAAGCAGATGTTCAGGATGAAAGCTTTAGCAGTAGGACAACTAATGCAGTGTTGTATTCTGATTAACTAAGTCAGTTCGTAGAAATAATATCACAGGTATAGAGTTTAGATATAAATGACTTTCTGAATTGCATCTAATATTAAAAGGGATACTTTGTTTTGAAGGCATGCCTGTTTATTACAGACCCAGGTCTATAGAGTGGTGGCTGTAACCATATCTCAGGCAGCAGCACTTAGCTGATGTACATCCAATGGATGCCAGGTTCCCTCGTTTTTGTTAATTTGATCTGACAGCCTAGTTGCTTTTGGCCATATGCGCAGTTCTAGTGAGGCCCCAACTCATCCAGTTTCCTGCGTCCGGGACAAGACCTTGAACCCAGCTCCTCTCATCTCCATAGCTACAGCGCTGCAGTTTTTTGAGTTGTGATCGGACAGCAGAAGCAATAGACTCACTTGACATTGATTAGACACTTCTTGGTTTGCATTGCCATTATACTCTAAAATCCTCATTTATTCTTCTTCGTTGCTACCTCACTGAACATGCAATAACATAATTAAAATACATTGTATGGAAGGAATTAAGGAGAAATGGTTACATGATAGGATCCTGTTTGGGGATTTGTAAAAGCATAGCACTCTTATAGCATAAATTCAGCAACTTGCACAAACCCAGATCAAGAGACAAGAATAAAACTTACAAGCAGCTCTAAGCATGTGAGTAGTCCTATTAACTTGTTTAAGATGATCAATTTAAGTATGTTATTGCACTGATAGTAAAGTCAAACAGTGATATATATTTTTGAATGTTTTTGTGCTGTATTAGGAGAAAATGAGTGAGATATGTCTATTTCTTTTAAGCTGCTGGTGAAAACAGCAATATGAATATACTGGAAAGGCAAACCAGAGGGTTCCCCCTCCCCCACAAACTGTACCTTATTGTCTGATACAGGAGCTGAATTAGGAACTCAATATAAGAAGATTTTGTAAGGTATTTTTTATAAAATAAACACACCGATCAGTTAGAATTCATGGGAAAAAATAAACCTGTAGTTATTATTTTATTCATTTTGAAGTGTTTATTAGGTTCATATAGACAGATTTTAAAGAGGTGGCTGAAGACTAGTATAAGCCAAGAAAGATATTAATCAAAGTGTACTTTGACATGCCTTATATCCAGAAGAACAATGTCAAATGCATGCAACTTAAAATACACATTAGCTCATGTGGACTTCAAGTCCAGCTGATGTGGACTTGAGAAGTGAACTCTATTTAGGGTTTTATGCACATTTCAGTCACTGAGAATTGTCTGCTTATTGTTTAGCCGCTTGTCTAATTAATTTCTAAAATAAAATAAACGCACCACAAGAGGAGTGGTAGCAGAATTACCTCCCCCTATTTTATTTGTATAAAGGTCCCTAGTACCTAGATTATTGTGAGTGATTTTTCTCCACTGCCAATCTTTCTGTACTGTTTAAAAAATATCTCAATTTAGTGCCTTGAAATTGTAATTAAGTTGTAGTAATTTAAGATTATTGCAAGAGTGCAAAGGGCAGCAGACGCTCTTTAGAAGTCTCATCTTGGTGTTTAATACTACTCAGTCATGGGGTTAAAAGAGTTTTCTCAGTACTTAAAGGAACTGAATCGTAAACAAAATTTATACTATATTCTGACAACTAATAATCTATTTAAATTGCATTAAAGTATGTATGTTAAATTTAATTAAAAGCAGAAGTAGGACTGAGCACCGTAAATATCTTGACAGATCTTTGAAAATGGAATTCATCTCATGAAATATTTACATTATGTCTTTTATGTTGAAATATGTCTAGGAGTTTTCTAACTAGATTTTTTTTAAGGAAGCCACTTAGTAGAGCAATTTTCACAGGGAACACTAACAAATGGAAACAAGCGCAACAACAACACAATAATAGTATCTGTGTTGTTTTGCTTATTTTTAATGATTTGCTTTAGGGTAGTTGTTACTTAAGTTGGTTCTTCTAGATTTTAGCTTTATAGCTGCTCTCAGTTCCATTATAAACCTTAAGAGTAGCCACTCAGTGTCTTGCATGTGTGGTGTAAAATATATGTGTGATTCTTGAATACTGTACTTATTAGTTCCAAAGTTTTCAGTCATTTTTTTTCCTACCACGTACATACCTGGGCAATACTTTTCTTTCCAACTTTTCAGATAAAGCATGTTTGGAGACTATAAAATAGAAAAGGAAAAAATCATTTTCTGAAGCACTTTTGCTTGTGATGTAATGTCCATCAGCCCTGGTACTGTTATACTCCCATAAATAAGTGCATTCAAATGCCAGAGAGGTTGTATTGATATAAGGAAGATGGGGACTGTTCTGGCCATGCGTTTTTATCCACTGCTATATGATACTCATCTATATTCCTCAAAGTATTACAAACACATTTAACAAGGTCATTTAAAAAGAAGGACAGTAAGAAATTCAGGTGGCTTGCAATTAGGATATGAGATGCTGTTGTGTTTTGGCTGTTGGTCCATCTATTCCCGTGCTGTCATTCTGACTGGCAGCATTTCAGACACAGTTCTTTCTCAGCCAACTTATTCGTGTTTAAACTGGGGATACCAGGGACTGAAACTAGAATGGTAGAAGTCTGCCACTGAACTAGGGACCCTTTCTGCTTCTTGTGAAGTCTGAATTGGCCCTTCCTGTCTCCTGTTACTGTTGCCAACAGCATTTATTAAGGAAGTAGGTGGTTTTGACACATTTGCAAGGAATTCACATTGCATGTTTTTCTAGTGCTTTCCTTAGCATCATATTGAGAAATTGGCATTGCAAGGTTTCCAGAGCAGGAACTGCTGCAAAGAGCTCTAACCTGAAAAGATCATAGACTCAGGATTTCAGGAGCAGGAAATCTGTGTTGCGGGAGTGGGAGAAATATATCAAGAGCTGGGTGGTTGTTTCCAAACTTCAGGGACATTTTCCGTTATCATACACATAAGCCAGGTAAGCCACAATAACTGAGTGTAATTGTACTTCTGAATTTGTTAAGACACATAGCTTACCACATAATAAAATTGTAATAAAACTGTTTCTGGACTGTATCACTTTATACTGCAGGTACATATATGTGTGTTGTGGGGAAAGGGGTGGTATGGTGAGGAGGCCGCATGTGTAAATGCTTGTACACACATACACAATTAGAAATCTGTGCTAGGGAAAAAGCTAGGGTAGAAACTTTTTCTGTTACATCTGAATTTCTATGTTCAGAGACTTTTTCTGCATGGGAGCCAGTGTTCAATTTCAGATGACCCACCTCCTCCTTTCACACCAAAGTGGTATAGTCCAGTACTGTCTATATCATTGTAAAAAGTGTCTTATCTCTGGGCCAGAGAACAATTTTATATATCGAGCGCAATCAATTGGGGGAAAAAAAACTTTTATTTTTCTCTGTAGCTTTTTCTGGTCACAGGCGCAACAGCTTTCTACAGTCCAGCAGAAGAATTTTACCTGATTCTGCAGTATGTTTACACTGGCCATCTGATAGAATCAAGTGAGAGTACATAAATGTCAATCAAACCTATTTGGCTTAACTAGTTAGTAGATTGGACTGCCTGAGTAGCTTATATCTATATAAGCAGTTTTGTTTAAAAAAATCATACTTTGCAAAATCTTGTTAAGATTTATATGAAGGAGCCTGGAAATAATAGAATAATAGCATTAGTCTTATCAATCCTACCTGCATTTTCAGGTGACTGTCTTGACATTTCTTTGTACTTTTTAATCTTGGGTTTAACTGTACTTCCCAATCATTCTTGTCAAATATTTGCAATTAGGGTCTGATATTTTTACTTGGAGGTTTCAGATACAGTTTCCTTCCAAGTTTTCTCCCTATCCCATATTTTACCAAATGAAGCCATTCATTTAATTGGTAGATTAAGCATATTAACACATCACTAAATGAAAGTAGTCAGACTTCCCAAGGCATCTTTGGAAAGCCTCTGTGGTTTTATGTGGCCGGACACACGCTATTAGATTTAGATAGCAAGGCCAATGATGTTCATGCGTTTTAAGAGAGACATAAATGGAAGGAACGCAGTTGTAAGTAGAATGTCATGTCTTTATTTTCTTAAAATGTGATAAACGATAAAATCATATCAGGTACCAGTTAAATATCCAGACTTCCAACAAGACGAAGCAAATCTGCTTGTCTGAGGGGAGGAAGAGAGGCATTTATACTGGCCCCCGCACACTTTTATGTCCTTTATAGTAACAGCTTTAGTGTCAGCTTGGTCTGGATTTTCTGTGGCCTGTAGATGTTTTGAAAAGGTTGTGGGAAAATTGACCACTTTCGCTTGGCCCATGATGAATTCAGCTCCAGTTACACTTCATTTCTCCTGTTAAATATGTCATTGGCTGTGAGCAAGTACAAATAGCCAGTCCATGCTGAGTGCAAGTGTGCAAGAGAAGACTTGACTTTTATTTAAAACTGTATGAGGGGTCTGTAGGCTCTGGGCTGTATGCCCCCCAAATCCTTTTTTGTGGCTCCTGACTGGCCCCCAGAAATCTTTAATGTTCCAGTTGAAATTTGGGGGCAGTCTTGCCCCAAATACAAGCAGTTTAGCTTGTAGTAATCTCCACAACTCTCTACCCTGGCAAGACAGAACACTAATTGGACTCAACAAAAATGACATAACATTATCAGCAGTGGTGTGGTGTACCAGTTCAGGCCAAAGAAATTGGCTTCTGCTCCTCCCCATGCAGTCACCCATCTCTTATTTTAAAAATGGGAAGGACGTAACTTCTGCCGAGAGGCCTGCTGGGCCTCTCAAATATGGCAGATTTGGCTTTGTATCTACTGCTCTTTGGCTTGTGTATTGTATGTGCCCTTATCCTAATGTTAACCTGCTTGTTGAAAAATGGTAGAACAAAAATAAATTCTTCTTTAATTTTAAAAGAGAGCTATCTTATTCTTCAAAACATTCAATTTATCTTAGGTAGAAAAGGATATTATAACTAAACGTTGTTGTTGTTAGATGATTATTCCTGAAACAAAACCTCACATTTTCCCCATATGCTTGCGTTTTAGATAAAATTTAAATTGGGTTACAGTGCTGGGTACTTCTTTGTTTCTGATCTTCATCTTGTGTACATCTGGAATGTAGCACTTGACTTAAGACAGCAGCAGAAAAAATATTTCGGTAAAGAGGTCTTCAGTACAGTCTTATATGCAGAAATAAAAATATGGAGCTTATTAAGGGGTGAGGGAAGCGATTGACAGAAACAGTGTGGAAGAAAAAGGATATTTTTATTACTACATCTTCCATGAAAACCTGAAAATCGTAGTGTAGATGTTAAATCCCTGCTGAGTTGTTTTTGAAAGGACATTAAGCAATCAACTGCTATTTCTTTAGGAATTAACACTATATTTATACAGTAAAACAACTGCAGCCTGATCTACCACATTGTTAAGCCTAATTGCTTGGATTTAAGCTGATGTACTTCAGTAGATGACAGTAGAATGAGCGCTCTAGTTCTGAGTACTCTTGTCTGCTTACCTGCTGAACCCGCTTATTTGCAGGAGGATGAGTGTGAGATCACAGCAAAATTTCATCCCTAAGCACACATACAGGGAAGCCCATTAAATGCACTTGGACTCGTTTCTCAATAAAGATGCTCAGCTGTTTATTTTCCTCAGCTGCAGTCTGATGTACACTTAACTGATTGACTCCACAAGGTTAGCTTCTAAGTAAATGTGGAAGTGTGGTATAGTGGTTTGAGTGTTGGACTGTGATCCTGGAGACCAGGGGTCGATTCCCCTATCGACCATGGAAACCCACTGAGTGACTTTGGGTGCATCACATACTCTCAGAAAACCCCATGATAGTTTCACCTTAGGGTCTCCAAAAGTCAGAAATGACTTCAAGGCAAAAACAGCAGCAACGACAAGAACAACAGATGTGGCAGGATTGCACTGTAAATCTGAAATTAGATTTAAATTAGCTGGTAAAAATGAATTAATATATGATTGGTCCAATTGATCATTTGGTTCCATCATTGTAAAACTGTATAATTGTACAATGTGTACATTGTATAATTTGGCTCCATCATTGTATAATTGTGACAACGCAGCACAGTTACAGTAAACTTGTACAAGACATGTGAGAAAAAGCTAGCTTTTATATGTGAGAAGAGTGAATACATAGAGAATGTTAGTACCATTAACAGCGAGTAAGAAATTTTGAAGTAAAATGTACTTAGAAAAATCTTCACCATATATTTGTCTTCTAGACTGCTGTCATACTTGTTTTTACAAACCTTGTTTTATAGTTGTAATTTTGTGGAATTACGAAATTGCCTCCTTTGTCATGATACTAAGAATTTATGTAGTTCCTAGAATGACAGACTGTGACCACTGTGGTAGTATCATAGACTGCAGTCTTTCCGTGGGGCAGCGGCATGTTGTGCCAATGCATGTACTACGTAGCAGATAAAGTGTTAGCATTGTTGTTCACAGCCAGTATGCAGCTGTGAAATACGTGAGTCATTCAGCAATTCTTAGGGCCAGCAGTCTAGTAGCCTGATAGATACAGTTGCAGGTCTGTGTGTATGGGGAGTGTTTTGTTTCCTAAGTGATAATAGTTGGGAGGGTGGAACTGATTGCTTCCATTAGTAAGGGAGTATATAGTAAGCTGCTGAATATTATTACTTCTTTATTGATAAGATTTATTGCTTAGACCAGACTGTTAAGGGCCTGTGGAAACAAGTAACATACTCATTAATGCGTGGTTCATAGTATGAGAGTCAGGGGTATTTTCTGCTCAAGTAAGTGGCTTTGTGACATTGTATTTCACCAGAGGAGGAGGAGCTTCTAGAGGTAGTGGCCGAGATCCTTTTGTAGCAGAGTATAGCACTCAGCTGATGAAAAGAACATTGAGCATGTACTTCCGAACAAAACACAATCATGGTCTGTGGCTTCACTGCTGGTCTTTGACAAGAGTCCTGGGAGCATTATGGGAAAGGTGGCTTAGGAAATTGCTTGTGCTGTTTTGATGGGTAATTTCTCAAGATACCATTCTCATAGTCTTGTGATGCTAAGGACCTCTGTAAAGCCTGGCAGTGAAGCAATAGGCTCTTCTGGGTAGAGTTAGCCTTAGTTGGGGAGCGTGTACTGGGCGACTGCAGCTTTCCTCTTCTCTGCCAACAGTTCGTCCTGGCAGGGGATTGTGGCAAGGATTAAGTGAGGAGGAGGAAGAGCCATGTATGTCCACTTGCCCTTGGGGGAAGGGCAGGAAATAAAGGCAAACAGTAATAAATATCAGAACTAGTGGTAAAATAAGGGATCTGCAGACAATTGCTTCTGAGACGTTTAGACTCAGTTATTCTTTATGAGAGCCAGTGTTGTGTAGTGGTTTGAGCATTAGACTACAAATTTGGAGACCAGGGTTCTAATCGCTGCTCAGCCATGGAAACCAACTGGGTGACCTTGGACGAGTCACACACTCCCATCCTCAGAGTAAAGCAAAGGCAAATCCCCCTGAACAAATCTTGCCAAGAAAACCATATGACAGCTCCCCTTAGGGTTGCTGTAATGTGGAAATGACTTGAAGGCACACAACAACAGTAACAACAACATTGTTCCTTTTAATACTCAGTCTGAATCCTATTGGTGCATCCAGCTAGAGTAGACCAATTGAATCAGTTGTTCAGGGTGAGTAAATACTTTAGTTACATAGTTTAGTTACATTGGGACTACCAGTTGGATTCAAACACTAGTTCTGAGTTCACTTATCATTAGAAGAGTTTTTGGCATACTGTGGTAAAGAGCTAAAAACTGAAGTGTTATTGCCAGAGATTAGCAGGTTGGATGCAGACTTAGTTATGCTCATTCAAAAAAATGGAGAATGTTAGTCATAATGAATTTGTGTGAATTTCATTGGACTTACTCATAAGAATAACTGAGTCTAGATCTAACCCATTAAAAATAAATATTACCAGAAATTAAAGTTCATCTGGAATGGTATGAATTCTGCCAAACAGAGCATATAATACAATTGCAAAAATTAACTTGCACTAGTACTGAATTATGGTAGTGTAATATTGGCTTCTGTAGGGGAACATTTTAGACAATTTAATGAAAAAACTATTTCTGTTTTGGTACTCACTCGGACTGTTTCCATAGGCCAGTGAGAACATGCATAGGACAGTATTAAAGAGCCTAATTTTCCTTGGATGATAGAGTATTGGAGACTTACCATGTTTTTGTAATGCTTGCTATATTTATAAATATAGGAATAGAGAAAATTACATGTCTGTAAGCAGATAGTGCCTTGCATTTCCAAAGAGTATTATTTCACCCCACTAACTTGTTTATTTATTTAATTTATACTGCCTTTCTCACTGCACAGGATCCAAAGAAGTTTACATCTATTTAAAACAAGGTAACTGCAAAAAAGCATTTTTTTTTAAAACACATCTATTAAAAACATATTATTAAAACAATTTGTAACATATTTAAAACATGATTTAAAAAGAGCAAAGACCCATTAAAAGCCTTTCTGCCAGTCACTACCATCTTTCTTTTGTCTAGACACAGATCACAGAACTGTTTTGCTGTCATCTCCCCCACTCTCAAATCCCAGCCCTAGAGATAAGTTCAGGAAAATATTCATAATGATGAAAGAATAGTAATGTTCTTTTATTAAGTCTTTGCTTCCATCAGGCTTGGGCAAAATTAGAAAACCTCTTAAGACACACACCTCTCTGTGAAAATATAAGGAGAAATTATGCCTACTAGCCACAACCCTGGTCTGAGCTGGCCAAAGGTATTTTACTGGCTGAGGTAGAGCAGCAAATGGAGAAAACTTTTTTTAAAAGAGCAGGGGAGCATCTTTGTGATATTAGAAATGAGATTGGGCACACCATGTTGCAAAATCCATATTAATATTAGTGTTATATTTCGGGGAGTAAAAAAGGTTATCCAAAACCAGTGACAGGACTTGGCTAATACAGAGACAGAATGGAACTTAGAATGAAAGACTTTGACCCCGTTAGGGCTTAATGAAGAATTGGATTTTTCCCCTAGTCTGTCAACTTCTAAGACTTTTCTTTGCACATGTGCACTTGATCTATCCTGCTTGGCTGAGAGTTAGAAAAGGTTAATAATCCTTGATTAGCAGGAACACCCTCACAATGGATATTTATGCTGTTGTCTTCAACACATCATTAATGTCACTTGGATAAAGTACTAGAGCATGGATTGGAATTACATGGTGCTTCAGAAGTTGTTAAGTTGCAAGTCCCAGCAGCCCTAACCAATGTAGGGGCTGCTGAAGAGTGCTGGGAGATACAGTCCAATGTGATCTGGAGGGGACTGCATGCATATTCTATTATGAGGCGTCAGAAAAAAAGTCTGATTGCTCCAATGGCTTTCATGCGTGGACATCCCATTCTTGCCATACCTTGCATGTGAAACAATATGGTGTCTCTCAGCCATGCCAGGTGAGAAAAGACCAGCCCTCCCATTAAAGCCCCTCTTCCTCTCCCTGGCTGACGTTATGATGCATGAGAGAAGAAGAGAGAATAAAAGACACAAGGAGGCACTCTGATTTGAGGGTGTAACTACATGCAAAGTGGCAAAATGAGACATAACCTCCTGAATAAGAATTTATTCATAGGGAGCTGGATATGTTTAGCTTGGGGAAGAAAAGACTGAGTGGTGCCATATTTAAATACCTGAGAGAAAGTAATGTAGAAGATGGAATAAGCTTGTTTTCTGCTGTTCCAGAGACTAGAGCATAAACTAATAGAGTCAAATTAGAGATTCCATCTAAACTTTAGGAAGAATTTCTTGACTGTAGGAGCTGTTTGACAGTGAGAATGGTGGACTCCCTTTCTTTGGAGGTTTTCAAGCTGAGGTTGGATGGCCATTTTTTAGAAGTACTTTAGTGGTATATTTCCACGTAGCAGGGGATTGGACTAATGGCCCTATTGGTCCTTTCCAACTCTATAACTTTGATTTTTTGCTTCTTGTGGTGGCTTTGTTGCTCTTTCTAATGGTAGGACCAGATGTTTATGTGCCTACTGGTCACTCTTTTTAGTGACCATGTGTTTTGAATGGCATGTTGACATTGTGGAGTGTGGTTACCAGGCATAATCTCATTCTTCTGTCTTGTGTTTGCTTTGTGTTTGTGTGGTTACCCCCTTCTCATAGGCATAGACAAATTCAGATTAATTAAGATGCTCAAACTCCTAACTGTAGCAATATATGCTGTTTAGTGCGTTGGTTTGTGCTGGACAAAAAATTTCTAGTTAGTCTTTATGGCCTAAATCCGATTGCTAATGAAAACTAGAGTATGTCCATTGAATCACTAGTGTTGACTTACCAAATTTCTATTGATTCAACAGATCTGTTGTAATTACATCTGAACCTGAATTTTTCATGGAGATCAAGGAGGGGTTTTTTTTGTACCTGACATGAATCATGTTAAAATCAGTAAAACTTGCTTCTTAAAATCAGTTGATTCTTACAATCAGTTCTATAGATGCATAGCTTGGTTCATACATTTTGGTATGTATGTTCTGAGGATCTGTAATGTATGTGGCAGTTACTTTCTTTCAGATGGTCTCTCAAAGCACAATTCTTTCAACTTCTTCAGCGATTTGATGAAAATTGGTAATATGTATTTAATTTTTTTGTGTCTTCCATTGGTTATGCTCACAAATTGTGTTCAGAAGCGTGGTGCGTGCCATGCAACTTTGGTGTGTTAATTTACCTTTGAATTATGCTTTAAACACATTCATTCCTTTAGTTAAAAACCGTATGTTGTAGAACATAAGGGTTTTTTAAATTGATGATATACAGATTGAGTGCAAGAAATCTTTGTAGGAAAGCCTTATTCATTGATTTAATGGATGGCTGAGATTAGATAAGTGCTCTGTATTTGTTTGCAAATTTCCCCTTCGTAGAAGAGAATGTTGGTAGCTGTAGGCATAGTGGACTGAGAAAATCTGTGCAAGTTCAAGTGAAATGCATAGTGGAACTCACTCAAAGTTGCACAGAAGGAGTTCTCAGTGGTTCTTATTGTAGCATTTTTAGGGATGCTCTTTGATAACTCGCTCAGTGAGAGGTAGAAATGTGCAATAGCTAATCCAAGCTAAATGGGGGAGAAAAAGGTAGATGTAAGTTTCAGACGCTGTTATCAAAGTTGCTGCATAAGCTGAAGTTTATGCACTGTGATAATGCTAATGACCGACAGAATCAATGATGCATAGCTAGAGGAAATCAGTGGTATAATCGCAAAAACTTATCAGCCTTTTTGTCATTAAATATTAGTGATAAATAATGCACTTCACTTTGTGTAGATAGAACATATTTAATTCTGATTGTACAGCTCTTCAATTTAATAAGGGTCATGGCTGAATAAAATGCTAATGTTTGGTAACATAGAAAAAATAAAAATGCATTTGTTTCAGTGTTACCCTCAACAGCTTTAAAAAAATAACAGTCTAGAGATGTCTGCCTGACCAGCTACTAAATTCTAGGAATCTTTTCTGTCTCTCATTCTGTTTCACTTTTTTTTGTTCCATCAACACAACATAGCTGTATAATCAGATCTGTGTGGTAGCACAAGATTTATTTGAATAGTTTATCCACCTACTTTTCAGCTCTAAATATGTACACGTTGTTGTAAAGAAGCATCTTCAGCAGTACCAATTTATGACCATGATGTGATCTTTTTTGTAGACGCAGTGGTAGAAAGGAGTCCTGTTCTGTGAATAATGCAATATTTATATGATTGTGGACTAACACTGCTATTTATTGATTTATTTATGCATCTTGTTTATTAGTTGCTCAATAACAAAAGTTTTAATTTATTTATACATGCAGTTATTAGTTGCCCAGGAACAAAGGTTGTCTCATTGATGTACAGGTTACACTGCAATAAAACATCAGATTAAATAAATTAAGCACCAAATTAAACTAAAAAAAGTTGCATCACCCGTCTGCTGATTTTGTATCATTCATAATCAGAGTAATTTATAAATGATTCATAAGAGTAGGTTTCAGACTCTGTAAGCAGCTTTGGAGAAGAAGAAAGAATACAGTTGTGTCAATTCGATGAACAGGCCTCTAATGTTTTCTTTATGTTCAAGAGATATGTAATGAAGTGACTATGGACATTATTTATCAGATGGAAGTAATCAGGAAGTTTATCAACTGCAGTTAATCAGATTTCTATCTCATATTTGTAGAACAGTGCTAGTACATAAATTTTAAAAAGACTGTTACTGTGGGTCTTCAAGTTTTTTCTGACTTACGGCAATGCTAAGATGAACCTTTCACTGGGTTTTCTTGGCAAGATTTGTTCAGAGCATTTGCCTTCATCTGAGACTGAGAGGGTATGATTTATTCAGTGTCACCTAATGGGTTTCCACGGCTGAGTGGGCATTTGAACCCAGTCTTAGGCCATTTCTGCACTAGACTGTTTGAGGCCCCTTCCTAAACTGCAAACCCCAGGATTCCATAGGATGTTGAAAGTGGAATAATAGCACTATAACAGTCTAGTGCCAAAATGGCCTTAGATTCACAGTCAAGTGCTTGAACCACTACACCACACTGGCTCTCAAAAGACCAATAGTAGTACATTATTACAAAGACACAATGATACTTCTGTTCACTTATTTCTCTCTTATCATGAGTAGAAAAAGTTGACTGTATTATAACCAACTGCTAAAACTCTAAATTCTGTCTTCTTCATTTATTCTTCCATGTTAAAGATCGTTAGGATGGGGTAGGGGTTACATGAAACTGCACATAAAAGGATAATGTAGATCAATGCAAAAGAAAATGTGACAGGTGTTCAGAGCTAAATTGTGGATTTTTAACTTAGAGCTTGGGAAATAACTGGATCTTATTAGGAGTTATCAAATTCCAGAAACCTAGTTCAACACAAACATTTGTAGTTAGTTTTTTAATGTAAAGCAGTATGGAATAAGTACAAATTTACGGTGCGTAAAGACTAAAGATGATCAGAAAAGAACTGTTAGTTTTGTTCATGCATAGTTAGAGAGGAGATTCAACACTGTTTTTAGTTCATACCATGTGAAAATAAGAGTAGTAGGTGGACTAAATTCTAGTTGATCAATTTCTGTTCTATGTCTTTATAATAATTCTGATCTGCTTTGCTTTTGGCATTTAGCTGCATGACATGATCAATTTTGCCAAAATGTGTGAGTCTTTACATGTTACTAGAATATTTCATTTGCTAAGGATACCCATATGTGAACTCAAAATCTGCATAAAGAAAAGGCAAGAGTAAAATCCTGGTAAGAAATATTGCTGCACGAGAGGTAATATATATGGATGTAATAGATCTCATCATTACTGGCCGGAATTTTGGAAGTTATAGTCCAAGAGAGAAAAAAAGAAACTTCAGAGCTCTACAAACCAGCCAGCCAAGAACCTCTGCACAGTGTATGATCCTGAGATGAAACTAGCTCAAAGAGTTCTCATTATGGAGAACTGTTTTCCTTTTAATCATGAAAGTAGATCACAGAGTAGGAATGAGCAGATGTAAATTTTGGTACAAGAGTGTTGCCTTAATAGCAGTGGCAGCTGGTTTTAAATCTTTACTCAGCCAGAATTAGATCTATTGCCTGTGTCTTTTGGAGTACCAGAAGCAAAGTGGATGAGAGCTAGTATATCATTAGTCACGTAAAGGAGATAGCACCGAAGCTGATAAACTGGATTGTGCTCTAGTTGCCATGCTTATATGTTTACATGCCCTTGAAACAGGAGTGGAAAAGAGAAAGACACATACACAGAGATTATTTTTGTTTTTGTCTTGAGTTTTTGGAGGGCAGCGTTCTATACTAATTCTCCATGATGTTCTATGAATTTATACATACATGTGTTACAGAATGGGGAGGAATGTCCCTTTGTATCTAGACTATATACAGTATTTACCTTGCTGCATACTGATCAGTATAAACGTGTACCAGGTTATATCTGATAGTTTGCTACATGTGTTCTGGCATCCTGATGTGACTCTGGGTGTGACTCCATGAGTCATGATATTGGAGACATGGGGCTAGGATCCACACTTAACTATCTGTGTGGTCTCAGATGAGTCTTTAGGATTCTCCACCACGGTTTTACAATGTTTAAAAATGCTTACAATTATCACCCACCTCATGGGCTTACTGTAGAGAAAGGAATAAGCTGAAGACTGTGTTTTGAACACTAGACACAGTAAGTAAGAGATTAACAATCTTTCTTAAGAAGATCAAGAATGGAGTCGTTTTGGGGTTTCTTTAGTGATTTTTTAAAACTTAATAGTGCTAGAGGTGATGTAGGGTAAGTTATATAACGAAGATTGTTCCAGCCCATGTGTACATTGAAGGGTGTGGAAAATATCCTTTGGGTAAGCCTGACTGCAGATAAGAACACATGGTCATTTGTAATAATAACCTTTGTACCTACATTGTTTCTCCCCAAACAAATTATGAATGCTAATTACTTTCCATTTTTCCTTAGTTTCTTCTTGTAATGCAACTTGCTCTCCTTTTCCATTCCTAGAGTATACCTGATCCGCATACACCAGGGATGGGCAAAGTGGAAGCTCATGGGCTGCCCTCACAACTGTTTTTGTGGCCCCTAGGGTGTCAAAAAAATGGCAAAAAAAAAACCCTCTCCAAAATGATCTCTAGAGAGTGTAGATGGCATTTGCATCATGTTTGGAGACCTCTTGAGCCTCCCAGAGTTAAAAAAAAAAACCCTCTAGGGGGCATTTCTACTATGTTTTGGGGCCAATTTAGGCCTTGGGAAGCCTTTTTTTTTAAAACAAGAAATTATTTCTGCTCACTTACTGGTGTTAAAAAAAGCCTCTTCTGGGCCTAAAATGGGGACGTCCCCAGAACATGGTGAAAATACCCCCATGCCCCCTAGATGGTGTTTTAGGGCAAAAATTTTTTTCACAGCGGGTTGCAGTGGGGGGTGCAGCCTTCCAAAGTCTCTTGGATCATGAGGGCGGCCCCTTAACCTTTTCCAAGTTGTCCAGTTAGTCGTACCCTACGGCGTTGGGCCTTCATTCATCATATGGACTGAGAGTGAAATGTCATGTTTCATTATTGCCAGGATGAGAATTACGCAGCTTTCCACATGTTGCTAGACAGCAATTCCTAGCTGCCCTACCCAACATAGCTAATTGTAAGGACTGCTAGGAGTTCCTCTCTATCCACATCTGGAGGGCTGTATGAGTCCCACCATGCATGCTCATCAAATTTGCAGATGACACCAAATTGGGAGGGGTTGCTAATACGCCAGAGGACAGGATCAAAATTCAAAATGACCTGGACAGATTGGAGAGCTGGGCCAAGGCTAACAAAATGAAATTCAACAGAGAGAAATGTAAGGTCCTTCACTTAGGTAGAAAAAATGGAATGCAGAAATATAGGATGGGGGACACGTGGCTGGATGGCAGTACGTGTGAAAGGGATCTAGGAGTCCTAATAGACCACAAGCTGAACATGAGTCAGCAGTGTGATGCAGCAGCCAAGAAAACCAATGCAATTCTCGGCTGCATCAATAGGAGTACGGTGTCTAGATCAAGGGAGGTACTGGTACCACTCTACTGTGCTTTGGTTAGACCTCATCTTGAATACCGTGTCCAGTTCTGGGCACCACAATTCAAGAAGGACATGGTTAAGCTGGATGTGTCCAGAGGAGGGCAACCAAAATGGTGAGAGGCCTGGAAGACATGCCCTATGAGGATAGACTTAGAGAGCTGGGTATGTTTAGTCTGCAGAAGAGAAGGTTAAGAGGGGACATGATAGCCATGTTTAAATATTTGAAGGGATGCCATGTAGAGGAGGGAGAGGGCTTCTTTTCTGCCACTCCAGAGACCAGGACAAGGAGCAATGGATTCAAGCTGCAGGAAAGGAGATTCCACCTGAACCTCAGGAAGAACTTCCTGACAGTCGGGGCTGTCCGGCAGTGGAATATGCTGCCTCGGAGTGTGGTGGAGTCTCCTTCTTTGGAGGTTTTTAAGCAGAGGCTGGATGGCCATCTGTCGGGAGTGCTTTGAGGGTATTCCTGCAAGGTAGGGGGTTGGACTGGATGGCCCGTGTGGTCTCTTCCAACTCTACATTTCTATGATTCTATGATTCTATTTTTTATCAGTATATTTTGGTTACTTCTTGTAGTTACAGATACTCACCTTTTTAATGGGATAAAAGGTCATGAGGCAGAGTGGACAACAATGAGCTGTGTGTCAAAGTGTTTTGTTTGGCCATTGAAGACCAAAATCATCAGGATGTGTGTTTGTTTCTCCACCCTCTTTGCCTGACAGCCATTAATAAACACAACTTTCACTTCTGAAATATCAGCTAGTTGATTGGTTCTAGATCTTCAGCTGCTTCCTAGCAATTTATCAGCCGTGGAACCATCTTAAACCTTTCGATAGCAAACAGCCTTTCCTGGAACAGGAGGCCATGTGTATACGCTTCACTGTAGACTGGGTAAGATTCCAGGCGGGAAAGAGGCTGAGTTTAGTTCTGTTGATTCTGTATCTGTGAATTTCTCAAAAGCAAAATATTCATCTCTATGGTAGCAATATATATCCCAAAACCCAGATTTCTAGAAGGGAAGAAAAGAATATTTTGTGTATGTACTTAGGAATTATGTAAACACAAGAGTATGGAAAGGGGCGAGGGGCAGAATCTGTTTCCACTGATGCTTGGTAGAATCAGTGGAATTTTGCAACTGAGAATACTGAAGGGTGATCGATGTTATCAGCTGAGAAGGTGGCAATTGTGCCTGTACATATAATAAGCAATGAAGCATTACTGAATTGCTTAGTTGTATGAAGTGGTTATTATTGATCTATCTCTGTAATCACCAATGTCCCAGACTTCCTTCTTTCTCTCCCCCTTTGGGAGTAAGATATCTGCATCTGTTTATAACAGCAACACACAGTGAAGCAGAGCCATGGTTAATACCCCTATTCTATTCTAAGAATCTGCTGTCATACTATAGTGATCAAATGAATCAACTGTAGTAAGAAGATTTGGAGTGCTGTAGCTCTTCCTATTTCCCTTTTCCCTTATCTTGTGTCTTTAAGGGAAGTGAGTTGGATGATAGATTAATACAAGTTTTTGTAATGTCAGCCACATGTTATTTGCAGTGCTGCTGAAGCTCCTAAAGCAGGTTTGTTCTGAGTGCTCTGATACTGTAAACATTTGTATTTGCTTGTTATTCCCAAATGTGGCCTAATTTCTCAGGTTCAGTTTGTACAATAAGTGACTAGGAACAAGTTTTCTGCCATTGTACCAAAAAAAAAAGAAAAACCCTTCAGGTGGGAGATCTCATTTGTGAATGCTTAATCTATTTTTTTTAAATCCCCACACATGGATGGGAATACATGTTGAGAAAGGTCACTTGTGTACTAATTTTGGTGTATAAAAGTATTTTTTCCTCCCATGAGAGGAAAAAAGTATATACCACGCACACACCCAGCCTAATAAAATATATTTCAGGATATTTTGCTGGCTAGTCCTACTGAATGTATATAAACTGGTTTCCAAAGAGACAAAGAAAACTTCAGAACACTCAAAGATTTTTTTAAAAATTTCTGGCCTTCTATGATGATATCTGTTGTGGTTGCCAGTTTAGCTGTTATAGTGTGTGCCAGTTTAGTCACTAAGGCAACTTGAAGAAGAGAACTTTTATTATGGTGTAACCTTTTGTGGAGCAGAATCCAATCCATCAGTTGCAAAATATATTGTTCTTAGTTAGCATGTATATGTGCACATGAGGGAAGTCACTAGTGAACACATGGAAGTGTGGTGCAAAACAACAGCAGAGTTTGACTGTTAGATTAAAGCTTAAACATATGTGAAGACACACAAAAAGTATGATTGCATCAGCATCACTGTTAGATTACTATTATCGCTGCTGTTTTAACGATGCTAATTTAAGTCATACTGTATTTGAAGCTATGTCACAGTTTCATAGGCCTGGTTAGTCTCAACTAGAGTCAATCAATTGTGGATCAGTAGGTCAACATACAGGTAAATCATATTGACTCAGTGGGTCTATTATTGGAAATTATACAGTGGACCTTCAGTGTCTGGTGGGGTTTGGTTCCAGGATCTCCCATAGATACCAAAATCCATGGATGCTCACGTCCCATTACAAACAATGGTTTAGTAAAATGATGTCCCATATATAAAATTATTAACAACTTGAAGTTTTGTTTTTTGGAATTTTTTTTAAAGCTTTTTGAGCTGTGAGTGGTAGAATCCGTGAATGCAGGATCCATGGATACGGAGGGCCAACTGTACTAGGGTTTGAGCCATATATTGCATTTTTGCATTTTACTTCCCATCATATGTTCAGTGTTTATATTTCCCCCTTGCTACATCTCTGTATGTATATAATTGGCAAATGAGAGTAATACTTCTTTGTATCTGAAGGAGTGTGTTCTTGTTCTCTATACTTATAGGATCTCCATGCCAAATTTTGTCCTATTCAGGGCATGCACAGCTCCTAATGATTCTATGATTCTAATGCGGTGTGCACTTTTCAAGTCAAAGCTTTAATTTCAGTTTCTCCTTTCATTGCTTTTTAAATGGGTGCAATTGCATATTAACAGAAGGTGAACTCCAGAAGCCCTGAGGGAACTTCATTCAGGTTGTGCCAGACAGCTACAGTAATACAAGTGTTATCACCTCAGTGATAGTCTAGCACCCTGGGTGTGTTCTCTCATATCATTCATATCAGTAAGGATTAGAAAAAGAGAGTGTCATGCTTCACTTTGGCATAGATCTTAAAACATTTGTGAGTTATTGGTTAATGTCTGAAGCCTGTGTTTCTCCATGTGACAACAGAATTGATTTATTTCTCAAATAGATAGTGGGAAATTAAAGAACTATGGCTTTATAAGCACTTACATTAACCTGCGATTGCCAATTTGATTCACTACATTTTGTGTATGTTGCACAGTCCAAAATTGCTGGTGGGAAAAGAGACACTGTGATAAAGAAGATGTTAGCCTAGATAGGCTTTTCATCAAATTCAAGAGGATTGTTCTTAGGTTCTTAAGGAAGACCTTTACTGTACCATCATGGTAAGTGTAAATGACGGTAAGCTCCATCATTTCAAGAAAACTATTAAATCTGATTTTAGGGAACTTTAGTTAGTTTTAGTATGGACTATCCAGGATCAAACCATGATGGTAGGTCCAGGTTTGTTCTTAACTCATAGTTGAAAATTGGAAACCATGGTTTGAACCAAGCTTTTGTATCTCATGGTATCTGCTTCATAAGGGTCTCCACACCTGTAGTAAAACAAACTTTCTCATTCTCTTCCAAATAAGTATACTTCAATGAATTGATAGTCCTTTGGTTCCTCTGTGACCCAGTACCAAATTGCTACTAGCTGTATCAAGCCCATCCTTTTCTTTGGATAGTCAGCTTACATGGGAAGCCCTTTGGACAGGCACTGTGTTGTTTCTCACCCACCATCCTTTTCTGTAGAATACCCAACACAGTAATTTATATTAAATAAATGCAAAAATGTGGAAAGCGTTGTTATGCTCACTCTTGCTATTATGTGAAGTGGTAGCTGTCCTTACTCTTCCTTTTTTGTAAATGGTAGTACTTGCCACTTATTCACACTGGAACAAAATCTCCCCCTTCCTTTGATCATCTGGGTAGGGCGAATAAATACCTGTTCAAGTAATTGCATTCCCAAGTTTTTATCCCCATGCAGGTCTGTACATGCATTTCTACCTTCTACTCTGGTAACAAGCTCGCTTTTGTATTATATACAAGACAGTATTTTCAGTTATAAACTTTTTTAAAAAGTAGCTTATTATTGCTTATTTACACTATTACTGTTTCTGATGGTGTTGCTCAGTTAGTTGCTAATGTTTATAATTAAATTGAGGAACTAAAAAAAAAGGTGGATAGCCATGGATTGACTCACAGATTGATGCTGTTTATATGATGACTGTGTTCATGGTCAAGGTGAGCTTTTGCTGCAAATGGCACTACAGGACACCAGCCATTTTGAGGCCTTATTGAGACTGGGCAGTTGTTCTTGTTTTGCCCCATCTGGTTTTTTTTTAAGTCATGAAGAGGTAACTTCCTCTGAGGTAAGTAAGGGTGATGATTAGTTACTAAGAGAAAAAGGATAGTATGTAAGGTAGAAATTGGACAGAGCAGAGAACCAGTCTTCATCCAGGGATAATAAAAACAGGATTTTAATTTGAAGTAACAACTCTGATGTTGTTTTTGATGTTTTTGATGTCTTTATGCTTTTTTGTTCAAAATAAAGCAAAATGTAGGTTTCTTTATTTCTCACATGTATCTAATTTTATAACTCATAGCTGCGTTCATGAAAATTAATCTTCAGTAAACACATAGATAAGGAGTTTTAGTATTTTTTATTGTTGGTGTTGCTTTGATTGTTCAGTGAACAAACCAAAGTCTAAGGAACATTTGAGCATATTTTTGGTCATGTTGTAAAGCAATATGTCTTAATATTGTTTACCTTAATTCTTATGGTGGAATAGGGCATGATTTCTTGATGGAAATATAGCTAGGTAGTTTAGTTCTTTTCAAGACTTTGGGGCATATAGATGAGCTTAGTTTTCTCTCTGATCCAACTGTGCTGCGAAATCTTTTCAAAGCAGTTCAGATCAATCCATCTTTGCTTCACATCAAGCAGATGGAAGGAACTTTCCAGAGTTTAATGACTCTCCTTTTGGTGTGTTTGCATGTGACACTTAAGCATTTACGCTGTAGTAGATCCCAGTATAAAGAGCCAGTTTGGTGTAATTGATTTGAGTGTTTGACTAGGACTCTGGAAAATGAGGATTCAGATCCCTGCTTGGTCATGGAAACCCATTGAATGACCTTAGGCAAGTGACAATCTCTCAGCCTCAGAGAAAGGCGGTGGCAAACAAGTCTTGCCAAGAAAACCACATGTAAGTTTGGCAAAGGATTGGTGTAAGCTGTAAGTGATTTGAAGGTACACAACAACAAAGAATCCCCTGATTCTTGCCTTTTGGCCACATTGAGTACAATGGTAGGAATCGGTTGCAGTTGCTCTATTGTACAGTGGTGGGCAAAGTGCAGTCTGGGAAGGCAAAAAGGCTGTTTTTGCTACCCTTGACCCCTCCTAACTCTTCAAATCACTCCCCCCCCCCTTCCCAAAGAAGAGTTGGAAGCCTCTGGGAGTATCAATTCATTAAAATGTATGGCAGGTCCCCTTACATTATTTCACATTGTAAAAACTTTTTCAAAACCGAAAGAGGACTTCTAGTCACTTCCATTTGTTTTCATTTTGGCATTTTGGAAAGTCTATGTGGCCCCAGAGGGTAGAAGATGGGCTTTTGGTCTTACTGCAGTCGACTGCTCCTGTTATGGTAGATTGTCTCCTACTTGCTAAGCCTGGCTTAGTAGAAATAGACCTCTGTTATCCTGATTTCTGGGGGTCCTGTGAGGGACACCTCGATGTGCTCAAAATAATGGGGAATGGGAATTAGCTAGAGCACAAATTAGCAATGCGAGAGGCAGGGCAACGTAGCGAGATCTTTTCCCCAATGTTTACAGGGTCAGGCCGAGTCAGGACCAAGACACAAGAAAGCTCCAATTATGTTCTTTTATTTATAAAGTCACAGCAAACTTATACACTCACTCACTAGAAATTAAGAAATACTGCACAATTGCGCAGTCACACATGCAGTCCTAAGAAAATAGAGGAAAATAGATAGAGGATTTTCAGGAGGATTTTCGGGGAAATACTACACCTGATCGTGTAGCCCAGTAGAAGGAAAGAAGCTTGGGAGTGTAGATTCTCAGCATGTGGAGGCTGAGGGGAGGCTCGTCAAACGGAGCGGCAGCAAGTTGGGAGGCAAGTCACGAGCGATCCGATGAAACGCTCAAAGTCAGGGGTTCTTATAGGGGAAAATGTGCCTGTAGGCTAGTCCATCCCTGGGGAAAACAATGAGTTTTGGGCTGGAGACAAAGCCTCCGAAAGGTCAGTACTTTAGATGATTGAATTATGACAGTGTTGTCAATAGCATAGACAGTATGCAAATGCGGAGTGCTTGAGAGTTGGATAGTCCGCTCGTCAAGCTGCCTGCTCGGGGCAGGGGATCTTTTGTAAACAGTGTGCATACGTAATGTGATCTTAAGAAGGTACTTGCCTGGAGGTTTCCTAAAGCTGCAGTCTGGCAATTACTGGCCTGCCTGGATTGGTTTTGAATGGTTCAGCTATTTTCGGCCGCACCTGTGTGCGTGCTTGTCCAGGGGCCTCACAAGCACATGGAGAGGAATGGGTAGTGAAGGCCAAATTCTTGATATCAAACGATATCTAATATACCACAAGTTTGGACTAGAAACTACAGTAACACTTCTATTTTGATTAAACCATAATGGTTACCTTTGAATACCTCAACCAAGGAGGACAGGTTGGTTATGAACTGATTTCAGTGGAAGTTTTTTTTTTTTATCTCAGAATGCTTCCTGAATAAGTGCTTCAGCACCAAACTCTAGAGTCTGCACAGAAACACTGTGCAATTTGCATAATTTCTTTAAAAGAAACCTGATGTGTTTTTCCCTTCAGAAGAAAAGCGCTTTTGAATAGAATCTTAATTGTTCCATTTGTTCAAAGTCCCCCCCTCCGTACTTAATCCATTTTGAGAGCTTATTTCAAGAGCTTCAAGACAAAGGCAGAAAAACAGTTAA
This sequence comes from Cyclura pinguis, assembly GCA_030412105.1. NCBI lineage: Eukaryota > Metazoa > Chordata > Lepidosauria > Squamata > Iguanidae > Cyclura > Cyclura pinguis. The sequence goes on along the minus strand of CM059600.1, from coordinate 59,430,554 downwards.
ACAAGATATAGACCTTCCTGTAGCCTTAAATTGCATCCAGAGTAAATGGATGTCTGACCCATCCCCCTTCACCTCACCCTACCTTAAGTAATTACAACTTCAGCAACAATTAAAAAAAAAGCCAAAATGTTTAGTTTCCTGCTGGTCTGACTTTATGTGTTTTGAAGTTTTGTCTGCACTAACATTTTATTAATGTGACTTTAGATATAGGTTCAGCCTACTGATATCTACCATTGAACTTTCAATTTCTAGTCCAAGGAAACTTGTTCATTCAGTCCTCTCTCTCCCTGTAAGTAAGTAGAGTATCTTTCCCTAATTGTAGCTAGGTATCAAGTGATGGTGGAAGTTGCTGTTTTAATATGGGAAATTTCACGATGCTGTGGGCTCAAAACATGAAACTATCATGTTGCCCCTGAATTTGTAGAAAGCATTAAGCAGGGCAGGTCAATCCACAGGTTACCTGTGGCCCTCAAAGAATCTCCCTTGTGACCTGAGGGTACCCCAGCTATGCTTCCTTCTTACACCTCTTCCCTGAGCTTGTTTTCAGGCTTAACAATATATAGACTTCCTTGGTTTAAGACATAACACAGTATTGTGATATAGCTAAACAGACTGTGGCTTCATGTTACCTCTGAGCCATGCCAAGGCTGCATTTGTATTTAGGGTTAAACCATAGTTTAGTGCTAGGCACATGAACAGCAGCAGCTCTTGGGATTATGTTTGCTTCTTCCAGTGGTACAGCAGGGTGATATTAGAAACTTTTGCTTCTGCTTACCATAGTTACTCTCTGTGTCCAAAGAAGACAAATTGTGTGTTTAGTGTTAATTATGGCTTAAATGGAAAGAATTGTGGAATAACAGAATCTGAGAGTTGGAAGAAAGGGGCTGCAAGGGCCATCTAGCCCAGTGCCATGCCATACAGGAACACACAGCTACAGTACTCCTGAAAGATGTTCATCCAAGCTCTGTTTAAAGGTCTCCATAGAATGGGTACCCATCCACCACTCTGAGAGGGTCCATTCCACTGTCAAAGAGTTCTTTCAGTAAAGAACATCTTTTTTTCTAATATTTAGATGGAATATTTTTTCTTGTAATTTGAATCCCCTGGATTGTGTTCTAGCCTCCAGAGCAACAGAAAACAAGCCGACATGATCTTCTACATGACATCCCTTCGGATTAAAGATTGGTATCATATCATTTTGCAGTCTTCTCCAGGCTAAACATATCCAGCTTCCTAAATCATTCCTCATAAGGCTTGTTCCAGACCTTCGATCAACTTTTTGTCCTTCTCTGGACATGTTTCAGTTGTCAACGGTTTGAAGCTTGCTAAGATTAATAATACGGACTGGCTTTCCTGATACTAACTACAGTTCTTGGTTCAGGCATAATCACAGTTAATTGAAAGCTACAGTTCAAGAGTTATTCATGAACTGTGCCAGTGTGTGCTAAGCTTGAGGGTCTCTCATCTTGCTAGGACTGATTTAGAAGAATGAAGGACCCTCTTCCTTTGGTGAAGTTCTACCTGGAGAAGGGCTGCCACACCAGAAACAGGAGCCTGTCCTCTAGCTACTTTTCACAGTTAAGTCAGCATTTCCCTTTACTGACCGTGTCCTCTTGTGAAATCCTCTCAGAAGCATGTGTGTGTTCTGGGAAACAGAGGTTTCTTATCAGCATGATGGCAGATACATCAAGATGCTCTTCAGGGATGACACTATGACCAGGTTTCACTGGCAGACTGTAGAGACACTCAGGAATGGAGGTGTATTATGAGATACTCTCAAGTGCTCTTTGGTGACTAGCCAAGTCTGTGAAGAGCTCTCCAATGAGTCTGAATGGCCTGGCCTTGCTGTCATATGACAATCAGCACGAATTCATTGGCGTCTCTGGAAAGCTTTAGATGTGTTGACTCTACCACATTTATTTATTTATTCACTTGTATATTAGGATAGTTACTTTAATAGGGGAGGGAGTTCCATATCTACTCCTAGACAACTGTAGTGGTGATAGAGATGAGAGGAAGTCTTTCCTGGCCCTGGTGTTTAATTCTCTGTGCCATAAAGAGCGTTCATGAAATAAGCATTTAGGAGCTGTTGGCTCTTGGGGGTTCATATAGTCACACATCATTTCTAAACTTAAGCCTCGTTTAACTGAATATTACTTCACCCTTTTTGAGCTTCCTAAGAGTATTTTTTTTCTCCTTTAGCTTTCTTTCCAAGGAAAATTGTCAATTGTTAAATTAGAATTTGTATATTGAGAGTGGCCTTAAAAGAGAGAGAGAGAGGGAGATGGAGCTTATGCTGACAATTGCAGGAAGTTTAAAAAAAAAAAACAAATAAAAGGAGTGTAATTACTGATAGGAATGTACAGTATGTACTACTCTGTGACAGTGGTGCTAAGTGTGATGGCCTTGCATACAGTGCATACAATTAAAAATGGTATGATTCTTTGGAGCCCTGAATGTTAAACAATTTCTGAGCCGTAGAAACGCCCAAAGCGATCCATATTTTCTTAAGGATAATTTGGTCAAGTTATGGAAGGTCTCGGGTTTTCTCTCCAAAGAAACACTTGAGGATATTACGCTCATACTCAATAAGAGCAGTTCAGAATGTGCTAGAATTACTGAAACAAATAAAAGGTGTGCCTCAACATGCTGTGCAAGCTGAGATTTGTTACCACATATTGTGCCGTGGTTACCAATCCTGTGCTGACCATTTCAAGGGAGGGCAGAAAAGAAGGTTCTTTGCTCACATTTGGCATGTGACTTTGTATACTAGTGTTTTGTAGGGTTTTTTCCCTTTAATTTTTTATTCCCTTATGAATTCTTATTATTTCTACAGTCTCTCATATCCCAGCTCTCCTTCGTGTACATGCGTTTATATTTAGTGGGATGTGACTCTTTTTGTTATCCTTTTTTAAAAAGAAAAATCTAATTGTACTGTTGACATTAAATAAATCTCTTCTTTTTCTGCTTTTTTGGCTCCCAGCTCCTTCAAGTTTCAGTATGAAGCATTGTTTGTATTACTAGATAGCATTTGCACCCATGTATTTTCCCTGGGCTGTTTCACACTTTACATGGCCACTTTTATCTCATTGGTGGTATCCTCGGAATGTCCCCCTCTGCTTAAGAATGTACTTCCTTTCACACCTCTGACTTTCATAGTCAAAAATGCTAGTATACACTTTGGGCAGATACATCTGTGAGTGGCAGATTACATGTGTGTGCTGACATTGATGTGACTGCCTTGCTTACATATAAATGAGGCCTCCAGTCGTGTGTTCTGGTTACTTTCTGTCCTTTCCAGGTTTACTGAAGGAATCAAACTGGGTTAGGAGAAAAGTGCTGGGACAATAGATTTGGGGGACATGTGGGAATACAGACATGTCAGAGTCCCTCTGTCACACACACTCCTTTTACTAGTAAAGTAAGATGACTGTAGTTCTCTTTTATAAATGTAAATGAGCTCAGTGTGCCACAGGTCTACCACAGATCTGGCTTGATGCTGCATCAGTCAACACTTTGTAATGTTACCTCAGCCTATAAGACTGGCTGATGTTATGTCTCCCACATCACATGTGTAGGTTTGATGGTAGTGTTTTATGAAAAGTAACAACTTGCCTGAGGCCAGCCAATGACTTTGCGGCTGGTCTGAAGTCCACGTCGGCCATAACTCCCTGTTCATGTTCTTCATGCCCTTTGCTATCCTAACTTCAAGTTCTGTATTATTCCCAGGAGCAATATCTGGCTTCTTAGACCTGTTGTCCGTCTTTCCTATACAGTCCAAAGTGCTCTGGCACATGGACCCTGTTGTGGAATGCTGTTGTTAGTATTTCGGTGCTGTAGTTAGCCTATCAGGTTGAAAAATAAAGAGAAAAATTCTTTCATCTGCCATTTGCTCTTCTATGTCCTGCTGAGTTCTCAACTGTGATTTATTGTTTTATTATTCATTGTGCAGTAATAATTCTGTTTCAGGAAGAGCCCAAAGCAAAGACTAATTCCCACATTCACAATAGTTTTAGTGCAACTTTAGATGTTCATGAGATCTAATTTTTAAGAGTAGGGAAACATTTTTGTGGAATGGGGGAAATCTCGAAAGCTCTTTTGCACATTTTTTCATACTTATTCATGGTTGTTCTTATGTTCATCTGTTGCTCCTTTGGAATAGTCTGTGTTTTAAAAAAAAATTGAAAGAGTTTCCTTAGTAATGTCATCTTGGCCAAGCAGGAATCACAAAATGAATGTGATGGCATCAGTCTTTTAAACCTGTTTTGGTTTGTTAGTATGTTTAATAGGTTTTTAATGTATTTAAATTATTATTATTGTTTTGAGTATTTGTAAGTGCTTACATTGATTTTATTTGTATACCACCCTAAGATATTTTGATATAGGACCGGATAGAAATGTTTGAATGAATGAATGAATAAATAAATAGATGAATGACTTCACAGTATTATAGAGCCTGTTGGATTTGCTTACATGGTGATGCTGCTCTGAGCAAATTAAGCTCTCACTGTAAAAAGGGGGTGTGGAAAAGGAAATGCATCCCCATTGCAAATAAAATGAGACAGATGCTTCCTTCCTTGCTGTGCTGACAGTTTTATTGTCCACTAGTACTGTATGCCAGGTTTTTAAAAATCTCAGTCCAGAGTGATTTAGGGGCCTAGTCACACTGCACCGTTATGGCACTATTATTCCACTTTAACTGCCATGGTTCTATCCTATGAAATCCTGGGATTTGCAGGTTAGAGTGTGGCATTTAGAATTTTTGGCCAGAGGACGCTAGTGCCTCACTCAACTACAAGCCCCAATATTCCATAGGATGGAACCGTGGCAGTTACGGTGGGATAGTAGTTCTATAACTGGGTAGTGTGAATGGGACCATAGTGCAGGAGTGTGCGTTTGGTTAAAAACAATGCACTGTCATGATATCCATATTCAAATGCACACTCAAATGCCTGCTGTAGTCGTGATATAGATACCTACATGCTTTTAGGGATCAGGAAACAGCGTGGCTGCCTTTCATCAGCCCAGTTGCACCCATCCTGCTTGCGAATGGTTTTGTTCCCTTTTAGAAAGGAGTCCAAAAACAAGAAACAATATATTTTGCATTGGGAACAACATAGAGATCAAATGTAGGGCTTTGTTTGTTATTTACCATTAGTTTTATATGGAGCAGTTGGAGTCAGTTGTTATCCGTGCAAATGTAGACACTTTGGAAAGTGTATACTTGAGAAAAGAGGGATGATCTGAAAAAGAACTGTTTTTAAACCCCCTCCCCACATCTTTTACTCCCATTATCTGATTCTTTTCAGCTAACCCAGCATCTGGAGTGCAAGCTGGTGGCTGCCACAGCATGTCTGAAAGATGGGCTAAATGCATTGCAATTTGATTCTGCCCCAAGGATCTCAGATGCTGTCATGCATTTGTCAATTCTGGGAGTGAGATACTAATGAACTCAAGTTTCCCCACTTACTATCTCTTGTCTTAAATTATTTCTGTACTTCAGAATCCTATTTCTGACATTCTTTCAAAATGGAGTGAGAAAGAAGTTGAAAATGCTGTAGTCTGCAGACTTTGACCCCTGCTCTGTAGTTTTTGCTCTTCTTAGTTATTAATCTAGCTAAAATTGCTGCTTTTGACTACATTCTCATTTTATAACACAAATACTTATCTTTGTAATACAACAGTGTAAAAATACCCAGCATGGGTCTTTGCTCAGTCTCCAAAGAAGATTATTGCTAAGATATGTGTGTGCCTGCCTGCTTATAGTTCTGAGAAGGCTTAGGGGGAAAAATTGATTACTATTGGTAACTTAATTTACCACAAACCAAAGGGACCCGAAGAGAAAGCTACTTCAAAAGCATTTCGTTTTTACAAAAGGATGTGCTCTAACTGTATTTCAGTAGTCTAGGATTTCATCTACTTTCTTTAATATGGGTCTGTGTCAAAGTACTTGTATTAAGACAGAAGGAAATGATAAGTATCTGAGTATTAAGATGTCAGTTGACAAGGCCAGTTGAGTGGCATGAAACTGAAAGATGTTCAACTCTAACAAGCTTCTCTGTAAACAGACCCCAGTTTCTCACCTCATTACAGGTTGTCAGTGCTTGAGATATTCAACTAACTGGCTCAGTTGGTTAGTAAAAAGAATGCTTTTGGTTTTCCAACCATTGTTAATAGCATCAATTTATTCTGAAATCTATATTGTCTTAAATCTCCCTCGCCCCTGCCCTTTCAGCATGTATTTAATTCTTTGGGCTCTTTTTATATGTACAAAAAAAAATCTTTCTTCATTTTAGTGGAAATGTTGCAAGTTGACGTTCCTGCAGCATGCGTTGCACAATTTGGCTGACGATACTGGCAAAAAAAGAATAACCAAATTATTATTCAGTCATGGGTTTTTAACAGCCACAAAGCAAGTGGATGTTAAGTAAATGATGCAGTTTATTCCCTTCATTCTTGCTGCCAGCTTGCCTATTAGAGAAAGGCTGCCAGCTTTAAGTAAAGTGGTACCCAGATGGCAGTTGCATGACGCCCAGTTGGTTTACAGAGCCTAAGCAGGGAATAACTTGACAGCCAGAACAAGCTGTGGGTCAATGGAGGGGGAATGCCTGTTGCTTCACAGTTTTTGCATATGTAAATCTGTTAATCTTACGTCAGTGTTGTGCGGTCTAAACACAAGTGTTGCCTTCCTTTGGGGCCCAGATGAACTTGGACCATAGCCCAGTTGATGAGAATCTAAGAGAGAAGCTTTAGAGAGTACTGCTGCAGCCTGCTTCCTCAGTGTGAACTCATTGCTTCCTGGATGCACTCATTTTCTCCTCGGCTGAAGTTTTTGCTTACAGGAAGTTCCCTGTCATAGGTTGACTCCATAATAGGATACACAGACTCAAGTTTTTTTTTTTTATAAGGCTGGGCAAAGAGATTGTAGAAGTGTGAGTTGTGCGTCTATTTTTAGTTCCCCAGTGTTGAAGACAATTCATTTGGCCCAGGCTGCGTCTGCTTCTCTCACACTTTCTCTGTCTGCCACACTTCTGCACTCTTTTCATCAACTACAGATGTGGCACACAGCCGTCTCAGAAAAGTCATGAACTGTGTCGTCTGCACAGTTTAACAGCCAACATCTGCTGCAGCAGCCTGATGGAAACAGCATGGAAACAATTTTAGGGAAAGCTTTAAAGTGTTTTAACTTTTGTCTGTCGTTCTGGCTGCTGCAGATAATTATTTGCAAATAATTGCATCAGTAGACGGGCTATAAAAAGTGGATTGCAAGTCTGATTCCCCTCTGCCAAATACTTTTGGAGAAGGGGAATGAAATTTGTTGTTTAAAATGTTTTTCATTTGCTGTTGTTGTTTTCACTCATTTTTAAAAAGGGAACTGGGATAAAGGAAAAATAAAGGCCCTCTTTTAAGTACAAGAAGCAGAAACTGCAATATGCTTAATGGCTAAAAGGTACCTATTGCATCAGTTGAGCCAAAGAAAATGGTCCTGAAGGTATTGTAAAATTTATATGCCAGGTGAAAGGTATTAAATGTGTTCATTTCTTGTATGTGAAGGAAAACATTTTAATTTTAACCTTTTTACAAATTTATCTTGATGCTGTACCACTACCGAAAGCCCAGAACCCTGCAAGATCTGATTTGTGTGCATTATGTGGTGGGATTTTTTTGATGAGAATAGCTGCTGATAGGGGAACAAATGGGAATGTATAGATGGTTGCACAGGCTAACTGGCATCAGCATGGTTAGATTTATTTTCCTTTACACGATGCTAACTCCTTTTCAGCTTATTGGATTTATTATAACTTTTCAAAAATACTATGATGATTTAAGAGTCCATGCCACTCAATTCAGAAACACCCATGGTCGACTTATCAGAAACAAAAATCTAAATGTGTATCTGTGTCCTTTAACAAGTTTTATAATTTGTGATATGGCTGTGAAAAATTTACACTTGTGTGTTACTGCTTTTTGGACAAGGCTTCCCAACAGCCTGACTTTACAAACCATTAATAGTAGAGTGGCATTAATTTCTCTGTTGCTAATTGAGTTGTCTTGCGTCTAGGCATTTTGGGTTGAGTGTATGGAAGCACATGCTACAAGTCTTGTAGTTATTTTAACAGAGACAACCTTCAAAGAAAACTGAATTAATTTCAAAAACTATTTTTTTAAAAAAAAAACTAAAATTAAAACTTATTTTTAGGTTGCTCAGCACAAACTGATAGCATGCCTTTGTTGTGTGGTGGGGGTGGGGGCAGTTAGAACTGAACTTATTTATTTCTCTCATTAACAACCAGCCTTTTTAATATTTCTAGGCAGTGGTCATGTTTTCATTTCATTTTTTTAAAGGAACAGAGTGTACATAATGCAAAATCAAACTCTGTCTAAAACTATATATATTTTTAACAGGGTTTAAAATAATAGAGAATCTGTACAACAGGGGTGGTGAATTGATTTATATATTTATCATTTATGCCTACCAAGCCAGATCCTGCTGAAGCTTTACTCCACCCTGGTCAGCCTAGCTAATGCTAATGGAAGATGTCAGTTGTAGTCCAGTAGTGTCTGAAGGATGACACTACACCATGCCTGCTGCATAACTAAAATCTTCTAAATAAACTGATATGATTTCATCTTTGTGAAGCCCCTCTACTCAGTTAGTCAATTCAGTTATTTGTCTTGCCACTACTACCAACAGGATGAGTTTATCCACCATTCTTTCCGGACTTGATATCTTCAACTAGCACATTGATGATACACAAAACTGCAGTGCTGTCCTTCAGTAGCAGCCATGTGTAGACAGATTCCTATTAGTAGCTGGTCATTTTTAAGGCTCATGATGAGGACCTGATTTCTTCAGCCTGTCTTTTCTTTGACTTCACTCAATACAGCAGGATTCCTTTTCCAAAATCCAGGATGATGAGTGAGATCAAGACCAGCTCACTCAGTGTCATGCTTTTAGGGACCAACTCTACTATAAGGGATGGGGGTGGAATGGGACTACAAACCGGTAAAAATATTCAGAACCCAAGCAAACAGCTTCTTTGGAATTTTCTGCATTGTTTCAGTTGGATTTAGTGATACTTGTTGGACCTGTGATGTGCTATTCAGGGTTTATGCATATTGCTTTCTCTGATAAACTGTTCTTAGCTCCAATCTAGCTGTAGGTTAGATTGCAGCTACCTGAGTTTTAGATGCTAAGTGGACTGTGCAAGGAGGTGACACACTGCCATTTCATGATAAGCCTCCTGCCACCCAAGTTTGGACCATGGGCCCACCCCTGCTAAGAAATAAAACATTATACTTAAGATCCAGATCTCAATTCATGTCAGTTTCCCATTTTGTGTGTTCATAGGCATTCCTCATGCAATGTGAATGAACATAGCTCTTAGAGGAAAAGAGGCAATGTGGGTGACATAGTATTGGCTTCAGGCTTTGGAGGGTCGGTAATAGGGATGTAAAAGTTTTGGAAAGTTTAAAGCAGTGAGGGGGAAAAATTTTTTTTTTAGGAAAACATTTTTTCAGAAAAAATGGTGATGGAATATTGGCACAATTTACAGATTGAAAATCACTTTGTTACTTTAGGAACATCAAGCATATTATGTGTAATTTGGTTTGCCATGAAAATATCGTGTTTGGTATATTAAAATTTATTCAGGCAGTAGTTACAAATTGATTTCATTTTTAAAAACTCTTGTTGGTTTGTTATATGCAGAGTTATGAGGTTCTGAGATGTAACAAACCTCTTTGGTTTTGCTAGTTTATTAGGAGAAGGCAAGAAATAATATGGAAGAAACCATAAACATCTGTAACATAAATTATTTTGTCTTCTCTAGTCCTCCATAGTGTCAAGCAGACATAAAGTATTTGTTTCTGTTCTTAAAAAAACGAGAAAAAGAAACCACGTCTAGAAATTGTAATGATCTTATACTGAAGATTGTCATACCCAAAAGTGTTCCTGTTAGGTAGTTTTCAGGAATAGTTTTGAGGAGGTAAATACATGACACCTTGCTGTAATTATTCTATTCATATTTGTAAAAGAAATTATTTTGTAATCTGTTTTTCAAATTAAAAAAAGCCTTAAAAATATGGAAAAATCCCCCCCCCCCCACTTTTCCCCTTGGACCCTCACATGTCTGCTTACTGGATTCTTATTTTTCTCACTTTTCTCACCACTGTTGTCCTCTGTTTCTAGTCCAAACTCCACTACTACCCAGAGAGAAAGGGTAGGTGTGTGAACAGGCAGCAACAGCTATTGCTACTTGTTCCTTTCATAGCCTGATCACTTGGAGAAAGCAGACGCAAGGGCAGGGAGCTCTGACTATTGATGGTGGAAGTGTGCATGAGTGTGGATACCCTGGAGCAAGTAGGGAGATGTTTCGATGCCACTGTTACCTTTTACCAGACACGATTTGTGTTACTATTTTCCAGAAAAAAAGAAAAAAAATAGACGGCTGTAATTACTTATTTCTGAGTAGGCCTGTATAGAAGTATACTGTGTGGATCTTAGGCCATTTTTATAGTACACTGTTATAGTACTATTATTCCAATCTTTCAACCTCCTATGGAATCCTGGGGTTTGCAGTTTAGGGAAGGGAATTTAGAATTCTCGGTAAATTACAAACCCCAGAATTCCACATGATGTTGAAATTGGAATAATAGCTCTATAACAGTGTAGCATAGAAATGGCCTTAGTGTTGCATGGATGTACATAGAATTACCCGTAAAGCACCTGCAAATGATTTTTTTGCCCTATAACTTAAAGTTATAGGGGGAAAAATAAAAAAAAGTGTGGTTAAACAATGGATTCTTCGTTTTTTTTAATATACTGATAATATATTAAAGTGACATTAATGCTTTTGAGGGTAAAATTTTGATTGGCAGAAATATTCCCCATACACTGCTGTTCTCCAGCCTAAACTGTTTCAATGACATTTGGTAGCATGGGTGCTCAGACTAAGTGTATGGATGCCTACTTGCATTTCAAGTCGATAGGCTTTGTTTTCTGCAACCAGATGGATCCCAGTGAGTTGAGTTCTTTTTTTTTTTTAAGTCTATCCTGTGTAATGTAATCTGATCTTCAACATAGCCAGACATCTATCTGAGTATTTACAATGTGGAAATAAATTCAAGGTTGAGAATATGGACCATCAAGAAAAGATTGAATTCTATAAAGTGACCCCAAAGCACTTTAGGAGCTTCACAAAAGGTTTACCACTTAGAGAAATCTCATCGTTCATGCCATCACTTTAGGCTTTGGAAATAATTTGTGTAGTGTTCCCATCTAGTCTGAGCTCAGGTTTTTTTAAAAAAAAAATCTGCAGCAAATTGCTAATATAAATGAGGTAAATCAAACCATGCATCAGGTTAGACACGCTGCGTCAGTTCTGTATGCTAATAGTGCACTACAGATTTCCCAATGAAGAAAATAATTGAACAAATGAAATGTTATATTAGCAGAAATGGGAGGGTGGGTGGGTGGGGATTATCTTGGGCACTTAGTGCTAAATACACTTCCAAGATAATTGGCCTAATACCAAGTATTTCTCTTCACTTTTACACCAGTTGTTCTGAAACACAAGTTTATTATTAGTAACCATATTGCTCCAGTTTTCTGCATTTTGAAATTATTGGCCATGCCCCCAGATGTAAACCTACACTTTGTAGGCAGACCCATATATATTGGGTTCAGGTGAAGCTCCCCATATACCACAAAGTGCCACAAATTCAGCTGGGACTCAGTTTGGCATGGTAAGGCAAATGGCCTCTGCATCACACCGACTTGTTGTACATGGTACACAACTTGGGAGGGAGGTATGTGTTTGGGATATGACCCAGTCAGTTTTACTGAAGTGTGTAAAACTTGGGATGACTTCAGCGTTACATCAGTAAAATAATACAATTCTCCTTTTCATGAATTGAGGCACTTGGTTGGAAGGAAGGAGAATCTGTAATTCTTTCTAGAACCCTGAGATTCTAGGCTGTAGGCTGGCCAGCCCCCCCCCCCACACACACCATGGTGTCCTCAGTAACTAGTGCAGCCCATCAGTCTATCTGGGGGTCTTGGGGAGAGGTGGGTAACTACTACTACTACTACTGATGATGATGATGGTGATGATGATTGTTATATTGATTTGCAATTGCAGAGCCACTAGGGACTAGCCAGCTGCAGTTGTTCACTGTATTCCCAAAACCAAGAGGCTCTTGCCTATATTGTTCCCTGCACATGGAATGCAGGTTCATATCAATTATTACCAATTTTCTTTTAACATAGCAATAGGTAACTACTCTTTACTCATCTATTATCATTGTTTCTATACTGTGTTTAGGTTACTGTACCACTGCATTACACAAAAAAGTAGCCAAAGGGACCTGGGCTTCCCAACTTGTCTCTAACATAGGCTGCCTGTTCCAGGTATGTGCCCTTCTCCCATTGTTATGCACATCAGCCAGTTGCGTGTATCTCTGAAGGCCAAATTAGATGTGACAGAACAGCAGTGTGTATTTATTCATGTGTCTTGCCTTTTCACATATAAACCAAAAGGATAGGGATGAAGTAGGCCTATTTGATTACACAAAATACAAAGCACGAATGAGTGGGCATTTTAATGTATGTATTTATTCTTTTTTTTTCCCCCATGTATTCATTCAACCTGTGCTTCTCTATACAGCTGAAGCTCTCAGGTCAACATACATCACTCTATAATAATAAAAGAAAATGACTGTTGGTTTTTGTCAACTCTAAATCATTGAGACATCATGCTGTAAGTCTCGAAATTTTACAGAGCGTTTTGAGTTACCCAGATTGCAAGTTGAGTTTTGAGCTGAATACCAGATAGGAGTGCTAAGAGCAAAATGAAGAGGAGCCATAATTCTTCAGGAAATCATAGTAGATGCTCAAAGTTTGATTGTACTTTTTAATTTCTGTCCAAATTTCAGTGCACAGTTGAAGTAAAAATCAAAATTCCAAATAAGCAAAAAGTAAGGGGAACCATAGCTCAGTAGATCATGATAAGTGTTTCAGAATTTGATAGGTTCATCATCTAAATTGCAGAACCCAACTTCCTGACAAAATTCCAAATCGAGTTAGCTGGAAGCAAAAATGTTGGCCTGTTGGAACTCAATGGGAGTTCATTTTTTTTAAAAAGGCCAGAATATAGGAGAATGATCTTTGCAAAATTTGTGTGGTAAGATTCTTGAGGCTAGAAAAAAGTGGGAGAACAGGAGAAGGTGAAGGTACTACTGCTTGTAAAAGGTGGGGAAGATAAAAGTGGGCTCTCTGTGATACTGCTGGCAAGATTCCTGAGGTTAAAGAAAAACAGGAGTGGAAAAACAGAAGACAACGTGGGCCCCTTTTGGAGTATTAGGTATGCAGTCAGACAGCATGAGATACACATCAGCAAGCAGAAAATAAAACACATCTGAGAGTAAAATATGTAACAAGCTGGAAAGCTCTTGAGATCTTTGCCTGCCTTGAAAAATCATAGTAGGCAGCAATTGGACCTCTCAGGGAAGGGCATTCCACAACTAGAGGCCTCCACTATTCACGAGTAGACTACCTCCATATCTAAGAATGTGGAACAAGGCCTCTGATAGTGATCTCACAGCACAGATAGGATCATATAGGAAGAGGCAGTTGTTCAGACACTGTGGCCATGAAGCCATAGGAGGCTTTGCAGGTTACAACCTGCACTTTGAATTGAATTTAAAAAAGCAACCATGAACTGGTGAAGATGGGATAATGCTGGTATAAACTGCAGCACCTGAGTCTATCCGGGAAACATATTCAAGGTAGCATATTGGCCGTGCAGCAAAATAAAACAAAATACAAATTCTGCAAAGCAGTGATACATTTATTGGCCAACCAAAATGCAGAAAATACATTGTGCAAGCTTACAAAGCTTCATTGGCTTCTTCATCAGGCAAAGATACTGAAAATTGTAAAGGAGAAGGAAAGTGATGATGTTGAAGTCAAAGGCCTTTTGTCTCAGGTGTTATTTCTGTTACCCAGTTAAGAGAGGGATATCAATCTAGGCAGAGGCTACTTCCCTTCTTGGCCATGTAGAAACTGGGGACAAAAGGCAGTAAAAGAAAGGAAATAAAATATCAGCTCTCATTAGCAACAGAAAATAGCTTACCTTGAGATTCACTCTGCTCCCATCCAGTGCAAAGCTAACTGCCCCTTTCCTAGGCAAAAGAAATCCCTATACTGTTACCTCTGGAAAAAACTTATAGGTGTTGTATATGTAAAACTTGCTGATTTTACCTTTGTTGGAGGTTAAAAACCTCAGAGGATTAAGTCCTAGTCCATTAGGTCCCCCTTGTTAAAGTTTCCCCGTTGCAATAAATTCGATATCCTTAAATCCAGGAAACACATTTAGGCGTAGTGTTTTGACCATGCAGCAGAATGCAACAAAATCCACAAAAGGGTAATACCTTTATTGGGCAACCAAATTAGTGATTCAGCCAAATACTGATTCTAGCTAGTACTTCAAAGGCAGCACTTACAAATCCGGTAATGTAAATGAGAGGTTAGCAAGCCATGAGTCACACAGGCCAAGTAGTCATCTTCTACGTTGGAATGCATTTAGTTTATCATGTTAATAAGGCAAAAGATGTTCTGTACTATAAAGGACACTCCTGCCTCTAGAGGCAGAAGAGTATTCCAAGCAATGAACTTGATCCCTTAGGAGGAATTTTCAGCTGTGTAAGTATGTTTTGCTATAAAAAGAGGGGAGGAGTGGAGGGAATAGGAGTCTTGTGGTACCTTTAAGACTAAGTCATAAGCTTTTGTGGACTCCAACCCACTGCATCTAAAGAAGTGGGCTGCAGTCTGTAAACACTTCGGCTGAAATGTATTGATTAGAACCCCCTTCCAGATCCCGCTAAACAATGCTACCTCAAGATGTATCAACCGCTTTCCCCCTGTGTTTACATTTCGTGTGTGTGTGTGCGCGTGCACGCACGCTGTTCCTTGGCACATATTTCATCCACCTTAGCTGTCGTACCAGAAGTGACAAGCACTTTTTGCAGCATGAACATGGCAAACAGTTGAGTAAATATGCTTAGATTCCCTAACTTGGTACCATGGGCTATGGGACCAGCTTACAGGTTTATAATAAGAGGAGTATAGGGTTGAAGTCTTTGTTGTTCATGTTGTAGAGCCTTTTCTCACCCTTTTTTAGTGTTGTTCATGGACTCCTCTTTGCCTGTACATTTTGCTGACAGAACAGTATTTGGGGGAAAAAAAGCCACAGTTCTTTTGCTTTGAAAAGTGGGCAAGTGGTAGTAGATGAATGAATGAGGACTGTGCTATAGTCCCTATCCAAATCTTGCCCCTACCCAAAACCTTACAATTTACCATATAAGGGAAATTGTTCAAGCCTAGGAGCTTAAGCTGACAGGTGTAATGGCAGTTTCAGGGACAGTTTAAGATGGAGGGTTGTTACAGTGGAAAGAACTGAGCCTTGGCCCCAGTTCTTGTCCAGACTAGCCTCCATGGCTGCTGTGAAAAAAGGCATCAGGATATCCAAACATGGAGTACAAAGTCAGATTTAGTTTTGATTCTGTCAGCAGCATCAGGCTGTATTGATAACCTTTACTGCTGTGCTGAATTCAAAATATGTCCTGACAGAAATTGTCTGCTACTTAGGTTTATAAAAACAGTGTTGATCTTACGGATTCCTGTGCCATACTGTTCACATGACTGGTGTTTGTTCTGGTAGTTGGAAAATTAACTGTCTTGGACTACAGATCTCAGAATTTGGGGCACTTGGATGGATCCCATCCTCCTGCTATGATCAGTGAAGGTGTCTGACAATGCCATTGAATGTCTGCTGTAAAGTTCTTCTTCAAACTAGCTCCGCTGTAGGAGCTTCCCGTGCCAAACTGTAATCTGCTTTTAAAACATTTTAAACGGTTTTGGGGGTTTGGCAGTGAAAGAGCTGCTGCAGAACAAATGGCTGGTGTAACCCTTTGTGCATCTGGTGTACACATGTTTTTGGATTGAGTCCTGTGCCTGTATCTAACTTTTTTAAAAAAAATTTTGGAAGTTTTTTTTAACATTTCTGCTCATACTGCAATCCTCCCACATGCCCGGTGGTGTTTGTGAAGGAAAAAGTAGATTGATTTAAAACACATACACACGCACAAAACCTAAGAGAAAGCTTTTATTTCGTTCTGTGAATTACTATTAATTATCCAGATAAAAATACTTTTATTTATAAGTACGTGCATGTAGGTATGTTTCCATGTAAATATATGTAACATACTTTGTATATATATTTTAATTTATTAAATTTTAAATTTTTGTGATTTTTAAATGTTTGAGATCATACTGGGGATTTTATTGAAATTTGGGGTATAAATCCTCTTTCTTCCTCTCTCTCTCTTTCTCTCTCTCATTATCTTGACTTTTATTGATCATCTTTAAAATAAACCTTGAATTTAGGAATTAAGCTATCAATAATATTGATACAATTTAAAACAGACATTAAAAATAGTAGTACGCACATCCTATTAGGGAAGTTCGTGTTAGTTGGAATCATTATGCACAAGATACCATGAAAACAGCAGGCTTCTTCATTTCCTTTACTATGCTTTATTCTATCTGCTTCGGATGGGACTTGGTTAAGCATACATGTATAAGCATTTTTAGCATGAATCTATTTTTAACTTCAAGCCCGTTTCTCTCTGGAGTCCGCTTCAGGAGATGCACAAGGGTTTCTGCATGAAGGTGAGTGGAAAGAAGCTCTACTGACTGTATGGACTTTCAAATCCCAGCTTCATTCATATCAAATGGAGTTTCTTATACATTTGCCCAGGATGTTTGACCTGCTTATTTGCCCCTCCCTAATCTTCAAAACTACAATATTACCACTATTGAATGTCTGTAGTATTGAGGAGAAAAGATTTTACAAGCTAAATACGCTACAACTTCTGGCTCTGATTATTATTTTTTTTAAAGAAGGCTTTTAAAAAATCATCCCCAAGCAGTTCCTCTTCAAAATGGTAGCTTTCCCACCCAGAGTCATTTCAGAACAGTGAGATTTTCCATTTTGAGATTTAAAAACATAATTGTTCCCATCTTAGATTTTCAATGAAAGCTGACTTGACTTTACTTTAAACCTTAAAACCAAGTTGAGTACATCTGTTTGTAGAACAGTACACCCCGATACTTTACAGAGAATCTTCCATTAAGAATATTTGCATTGGGTACGAACTCAAAACAGATGCGAATCGTCCTTAGTGAATCAGTGTGGTGCTATCCCTTCAAATGACTATGGGCACTGGTTCCAGAATATCAATATCTCAGAAAAGAGAATGGTCCGTAAAAATCCTTTTAGGCTTTCATCACTTTGTGAGAGGGCACCTATCATAATAGGGATGCAAAATGTTAAGGGATGCTGAGATCAAAGGAATTTGGGTGCCCCCCCTTTCTTAGCAGATGAAAAGCTTAGTAAGCTTCTTTGTAAGACCAAATGAGAAAGTGGGCTCTTTATCTAACCATTAGATGATCCTAGGAGGTGAAATGGTGGAATTTAATACCACTTATAACATGTAGATGACCATATCTTTTATGGAACATTTGTTTATTGACCAAGTCACTTTTATGCACAGTCTGAGGTAAAGAATTGGTGTTGGTGCATTATGTCTGTGGTCTTTTCTGGTTTAGAATGTACTTGCCTCAAGAAACATCAGTGACAAATACTCAAAAGGTAAATGAAGCACACCAGAGAAAGTAACAAGTAATGTGTTACTTCCAATTTTTCCCAGTTTTGGCATTTTTAGGAATATCTCCAACATGAAGTTTTATCTGAAGCTATAATAAGTTCAGTATCCTAACTCAGTCTTTTTTTTTTTAATATTTTTGTGCTCCACGTGGAGGACATTGTCCTCTGCCCACTTCAATTGTTCCCACTCATATCCTACATACAGGATATATCTGTGTACAAGAACTTTAATATTTACTGAAGTGACTGGCCCAAGAGAGGTTTTGAAACTGGGTTTCTAACAACCAGACATTCACCCTGAAGTTAGAAATATCTTTGGTCACTGAAAAGCGCTCACAAAATGAGTGAGAAACATGTGGACCTCTTAGGTCAGTGCTTCTTAGAATGGTAGTCTGTAGACTGGTGCTGGTCTGCAAGCCATTGGCTGTCAGCCCGGGGACAGTTTCCAAGAGAGAATGAAACTGTTGTAGACAATGGCCATGGATATGGTACAAGTCTCTGACATGGTTCATCACATCAGGTAGCATGACAAGCATTGCTCTAGATATCATTGGACTGCAACTCCATCAGCTGTCACTAGCATAGCCTATGATGAAAGATTGTGAGAGTTGTAGATCAACAACACCTAAGGTGGCGTTCGTTATCCACCACCGTTTCAGAGGTTTTACCTCCAGTTATTAAGATTGCAACAATTTATTTTGGTCTTTTGTTATAGAAATAATATTGAAAGCTGGTTGGCTGACAAGAGTCTCACAGTTAATATTTTTTCCTATTAAAAAAAATTAAAAGGCATCATCTAGACCTATTTGCACACATACACATAAACAAAATCTCTCTCTCCGTACCCCCACAGAGGTGTACAACTATTGATTAGGATCTAGGCTTACAGTCAGGCTAGGTCTACTGAAATGAGTAAGAGCTAAGACAGCAATAATGAACTCAAGTACATTTAAATCTGGATTCAACCCTTTCATTTCGAAGTTATTACTGCATTCTGTAGTCAGGCAAAATGCAAGTCATTAGCAGTATACTGGCTATATTGTCAACTTTCTACTTAAAAATGTGCATTTATATCTATATCTGTTTCTATATCAGAACAGATCTTAGCATTTTTGTCCAGGATATAGTGGATAGTATATTGAAAGTAAATATTAAAATCCTATCTGTTCATGTAGTTAAAAGGGGATAGTCAAAATATTACTTATCTTTTCACGTTCTTAGAACTGGATCTACACAAAATTTCAGAATGTAAACTATACTTGGGTTTGTATATACATTTGTGAGTATATGTATAATTGTGTGTGTGAGAGAGAGAGCGAGAGAAAGGGAGAGAGAGGGGGAGAGAGATTATAAAGAAAGAGAAAGAGGCAGGAAGGCTTCAGGAGAAAAGGAAAGAAAACAAGAGTTGTAATATACTGTAAGCTGCTTTACAGTCATTGGTTTTTAGACTATGTTTAGTGACCCAGTGTAAACGTATTGACATGAGGTATCCATTGGACGCTGTGCAGATCACGTCTTTTTTTTGGGGGGGGGGGATTCTTCCCAGCTGTGCACCAGATAAGCAGCTGGATTCCCTAAGGTGATCACTACATTTAATGTCTTTTGAAGCAAGCTCTGAATCCTATTATTCCCCCACTGCAGCATGTTTTATCACTTTTTAAAAGAAAAGCACAAAGATTTTAGAAATGCAGTGGCTGTGCCAGAGTAACAGCAATTCTTATGAATTCGATGCCTTTACTCTTAGGTCATGCAAATAGATAAATAAGATATGCATGCTATTAACTTCTGATTCCTTTGCATTTTCACTTTGAACACTTTCATGTTTTAAACAAGGCACAACATCTAGGAGCTATGGAGGGATCTATTAAATTTATGATTATTAATAAACTAAAAGTTCCCCCCACTTTCAGGATAGTGTAACTCTGAAGGATACACATTTGGTTTTAAAGGGGACCTGTTGTGAGAGTACAGAAGCAACTTTCCTAGGCATCTGCAGAGAAAAAAAATAACTAGACAGCTGCAAACAGTTTTATTATAATGTCCAGAATAAACTCTAAAGTTGCCTTAGACAGCATGTGTGCTCTCCATACTGAAAAGGAAGGCAGCTTCTGTGGAGAGGAAAGTGAAAACTTTGTTATACTGGCTGTGCCAATTCCTAGTTAAGAGATGCCCCACCTTTCCTCCTCCTGTTGCATCTGATACAGAAAGAAGGGAAAAGGTGGGACATGTTTTGGGTGTATCTGTTGGCACAAGATAATGCATTTAGTAAGCAGAAACAGGATTGTTTTTATAGGCTTGTTTTTTGACTTCCTGCGTTACAAAAATCTGTTGCAAATGTACACAACAAAACAAATATCTTTTATAAATAAAAATAAAAAATCCTAATGCCATAATGTGCAGTGAAAAGTTAAGATACCTTTGTAGTGTCCTAGTTTATTTAACTGAAAAACCATGTTTCAAATTTTTGCATATAGCTTCTGTTATTTCTCTCTCTCTCTCCTTTTTTGTTCCATCAGTATATAGATGCATTAAAAAATCTGAAAAAAATCCCATCTTATAGAATCGATTTTAATTTTCTGCAGTATTCCTCTGAATTTTCTCCAAGAGACAAATCGCCAGATTATTCACTTCTGCAAAAAGTTTGCTATCAACTCTGCTGTCTTCTCCCCTCCAACCAGACTTCTTTCCCCTTTCAATAGCTACATGACTAGCAAAAGAGATCTGTGTGACAAACTTTAGAAGCTTTCCTGCAGAATATTTATGCATTCAGTGGTTTGCCTGTTGAATTTCTATCTGTTGGTGTAGCTTTAAGAAACTGAAATATATCATATTTATCTAAAATGCACATTTTGATCTGTCTTGAAAATAAAAATGCTAAGTCTTTGCTTGAAAATCCTGGAGGAGAGTAAGGCCATTTCCGCTCTACATTGTTATAGTGCTATTATTCCACTTTCAACATCCTTTGGAATTCTGGGGTTTCTAGTTTACTGAGGCCAAAGAGATCTCTGGCCTCTGCTCCTCCCTAAACTGCAAGGATATTGAAAGTGGAATAATAGCATTATAACAGTGTAGTGCGGAAAGCTAGAGTATATCACAAGGACAGGAGCTATATAGTGCATGAACTCCACGTTGTCTTTGGGAGGGTCCCAGCTGATCTTTACCCCCTGATTTCCTTGCAATTCCCCTCCCCCATTTTTTTTAAGATGGATTTTATTTCCCAGTCAAAAATAGACTGTGGCCTCAAATACTGTTTGGGGTCTTCCCACCTCAACACAGCAAACAACAGCAAAATCATCAGAAAATAAGCAAAAGTGTGGCCTTGAAATACCACTCCTAGTTGCTGTGAGGCACACAGATGTGGCCCATCAAGGGACTGGATTTGGCCCCTGACTCTCAGAGCATGTCCAGCTTTGCATCTGAACTGATGTAGTGAACATAGAACAAGGAAAAGGCAACTGCAATCCATGAAAAGGAGGAAGGAAGTGGGAGGGAGGGAAGAAGAAAGAAATGTGATAGTATCTTGAAGACTGTTTTTTATTTTTGCATGAACTTTTGTGGATATAAACCTACCTTGGATGCCGTACTGAGTGGTATTAAAGCCTCAGGCATAAAGTGTATACAGTTGTGGGAGTGGGATAAAATGTGATACGATTGAGAAAGATACCAATCGTGTCCTTCGGCTTAAATTTTTAAAGGGCTGGATAATCTATATGGCAGGCCGTAGTGACGGACAATGTAAGTGACAAATAATGCAGGACTTCCACAGAATCTGCAAAATGCAGGAGGGGTTGGGGTGACCTCTCTCCTGGTTCTCCCCACCCCGGAGCACCACCAAAACTTATTTAGGATGACTGTGAAACCCTGTGGAGTCAGTTTCCCAGCAGATCCAAGGGTTGTGAGGGGACAATCAGCAGTTTTCCATCTAGCCTCTGTACCACTCTGCAGATCAAGGGAAAATGGAAGCCTGAAGTGAAAGCAAAATGGTTTTCCAGTTAAAGAGTGATACCCACTAAAATGCCTTTGAACACTCAGCCTCTGCCTTATTTTAGTTGTTTATAAAATGAAATAACCGTGTCTGTCTTTATTCTCGACTATTTACCCAAGTGCTACTGTAGCAGTTTTTAACATAAGTAAAATTCAGTATATAAATGACTTGCCACATGGAGAAGGATGCCATAGGGGCCCATTCAAAGGGGTCTTTCACAGAGTTGTTACTTAATTGGACACTGTATTTCACACAGATGTAAAGTATGTGACAGATGCTTGCCAAAGCAAATAAATTGCTAGGCACCACTAATGTAGCTCAACTCATGTGGTTGTTGTGATGGCTTCCTATAGTGTTTTTTTTTAATACAAGATAACAGCAACTATCTGAATTTTGTCATTCTCTGAGGGGCATGGAAAGTGGAGCAGAGGAAATATGCTGGATATAGATGGAAAGTTGTGTTTTTCAGCACACATTATTATTGTTACTTCAAAGTATTGTGAAAGGAGTTTGGGAAAGACCAATCCAGAATGCTACTATGTATTTCCCTGCAATGTTGTTGCAAAAGACTTCTAACCCTGGCACAAAATGTACCAACCCATTACATTATCTGATTCTGATTAAAATGAACAACAATTGCCTCAGGTATAATGTAACAATGCCTGTAACGAAGCATACCCACCTCCTTACATGTCACTCAGAGTCTCTTTTAGTCAAGTAGAATTATTAAATCTCATCAAGGAAGGCTCATGCTTTTGGTAGCTTTGAATAGGGATAGGATGAGGAGTCATGGCCCAAAATTGACCTGCCATAAGTGCAATTAAAAATGTGTGGGAATATGGGGTACATATGGGATACATGCACATTATGTTCAGTCCTTGGAATGATCCCCAGGTATTTCTACTTAACCCCAACAGCAGGTGACTGGTGAGACATCTGCAGACACCAAAAGGGAACGATGGAGACTAGAGGCTCATTCACACTACCTAGTTATAGCATTGTTACTGCACTTTAATTGTCAATGTTCTACCCTTTGGAATCCTAGGGTTTGCAATTTATGGAGTGGCATTCTAGACCAGAGCCCTCCAGTACTTCACCAAACTACAAACCCTAGGGCACCATAAGATGGAACATGGCAGTTAAAATTGAGTAATTGGAGAATATGCAATTGTGTGATGTGAATAGTTCCCAGGCTGTTCTGAAGCAGTCAGGAACTGAGGAGTTCCAATATCTGTGGGTCTTTCTGCACTACACTGTTATAGTGCTATTATTCTACTTTCAACCTTCTGTGGAATTCAGGGGTTTGTAGTTTTCTGAGGCCAAAGAGTTCCCTGGCTGAGTATTCTAAATGCCCCTTCCTAAACTGCAAACCCCAGGCTTCCATAGGATGGTGAAAGTGGAACAATAGCACTATGACAGTCTAGTGCCGAAGGGTCCTGCATTGTTGGACATCATTGGTTGGGAAAATCAAGCCCATCAGCTCCATTCCTTCTTGAAAGAAATGGACAGAAATTATCCCTCCTCTCATCTAACTGTGTGAGAGAAAAGTCAAAGTCAAAGGCCTGTCAAAAATTGCATGTATGTCTTTGTGTAATGACAGACAGCTATCAGATAGAGAAGATTATTGTATTGTACACATAATGTCTTTTAATTCTTGAAAAGTTTCATGGAAGTTTGTTCAAAAAGAAATCAACTATCAGAAATGTTAGAACATAGTGAGAGCGCTGCATTGTAAGACACTGTGAAAGTGCTTTAAGTTTACAGAATGATCTACATTTCCTGTTTATGTGTTCCTTTATGCACTGTGCTTGCTTGCTATATCCATCCAAACATTTCTTTGAGATCTAAACAATCTCCAGTGCTTTACTAAGGTTTTTTTGTTTGTTTGTTTGTGTGTTTGTTAAGACTGGCAGCCAAGCCTTCGCCGGTTAAGTTCTTGCAGAAATTCTGATGATCTTCACTTACTTGCTACTTAACACATCATCGCCTCCTCTGTACATGCTTTAGCTGGAGAAAGAACATGCTGATACCACAAAATAAAAGCTTCAAGACTTCTACTAAGTAGCATTTTACAGCTAATTAGTGTGCTAGACCTACGTCCTCTTTTCTCTTTTATAGAGCATAATTACTAAAATAACATTTAAAATAGACCTTTGATTCAGAAACAGGTACTCCTCCATTTTCCCAACAGTCATAGGCGCTTATCATGTCTGGTCATGATGTTTGACTTGGGAAAGCAGAACAGAAATATATTCCCCAAAGTATTCATAAGAAAACAAAATAAAGCAACACCTACATCATATCATTCCTCCCACACTCTCTGCCTCGTTTTGCTGAGAACTCTTACACTTCCTCTCAGTGACTGTTAAGGCAGGAAGAGACATTTGAGGAGACAACATTTGCTGAGAAGTTTCTGTCCGTCTGTCTATCCATCTGTCAATCCACCCACCTACCCATCTATCTCCTCTTGACCCGCAAGGGCCCCCAAGGTGATACGCCATATGTAAAAACATTTTAAAAATATCAAATAAATAGCAACCAATTAAAACACTCCAAGCTTCTCTTTAAAATACCTCTAAAATAGATGGCATTTTACCAGCAAAATAACATTCCCAAATATCTACATCCTGCCATTGGTTCATTATCAAGCTTTGATAAGAATTCCTCAGTTTTTCTCAGCTGGTCTTAAAGTAGAGTCATATGAGAAATTTCCAAAGAGTTAGCTATGCTAGTCTGTTGCAGTGAAAACACTGAGGAGTCTTGTGACACCATGAAGAAGAACACATTTTATTTGACAAAAGTGTTCATGGACCAGAGCCTGCTTCATCAGATGCTTTTCAATTTGTCATCTTTGGCAAGCCAGGATAATATTCTATGTATCTGGTCAAAAAAATCTTTGGCTATAATAGAATTTGTTAGTCTTCTGAGGAAACAACTGGAAAGAGTATCCATGCCTTCCTCAGTTGATTGAGTTTATCACATATAGGTAGAGACTGGGTTCTTTTCCCTGAAGGGACCCTCCATCAACTCAAATAGAAATGTTTGCCCTTTGCTCCAAAATCTGTTCCAATTGGCTGAGTACAGTGAGGGTCTCATCACTAACTCAAAATGTATCCTCAGTTGTCTTCTTCCCTGGATGAAGGGGAGCTTTGAGAGGAAATCTTTCCTTGGGAACATGGTACGGCAGAAAAGTTTTAATCTTTCTCCTGTGGGCCTTCTTTCAATCGGCAGACTCTCCAGCTGCTGTTTACATTTAATTAAAAAAAAACTAGGCATGTTAGTTTCAATCATGCACTTATCATCGTCTCAGGTGTGTCTGTGGGTGGGGGAAAGGGTTAGTCACTGTCCCTCAGTCCTGATCTTCGTGAGTGGCTCCCATTGCTGATGCTTATAATGTAACACTAGGCACATTAATAGCGATCATGCAATTAGCATCACGTCCAATTTGACCTTAACAATTTAATTTAATGGAAACTCACTTTTGATAAAGGCAGGAAGTGGGAGATGTTAACCTGTGCGGAGTTTCTGTAAGTGTGGTATTTCTATCTCTATGTCCTGTGGACTTAACTGAAGAACAGGGTAGCTTAGATGCTTTTGTTTTCATATCCCAGAGTTTAATCCAGTGTATTCTATAGCAGTTTTCCCAACATACTCAACAGCCATGGGTAGTGTAGATGTAGCAGGTGTAGGTAATGTTGTCATCCAAAATATTTGGAATATGAAATACTTTCTCAACCTTTTTTACCCTGGAGTAACCCTTGAAATAATTTTCAGGTCTCGGAGAATCCCTGTATAAAAATTACAGACCTCAAGGAACCTCTGTAAAAAATTATAGCTCCTGCATAAAAATTATTGTATCTATTGCTCAAAAAAGCTTTATTTTTTAAAAAAATAATGATCTCTCATGGAACCCCTAGCTGACCTGTCAAGGAACTCTAGGGTTCCAGGGAAACCCTGGTGGAGAACACGCTGATGGAGAGTGAAAGGATAGAGGAGGCTGATTTATATATTCTCCACTCTTGAAATACTTTTGCAGGGAATGAGAATTGTTTGCTGCCTCTAGATGACTAGAATCCTATTGGTAGCCATGGGAGGATACTCCTATTTCCAAATGCCTGACATTGTGGTAGGGGGCATGTCCTCCCAGGCATTCTGGGAGAGGAAGCTTAGACAGTCACCTGTGCTACAGCAGAAACAGTTGTCTAAACCTACCTCTGCTAGACTGCCTTTGCTTTGAGCATTGACTAGAAACAGTTGCTGTTAGTTGTTACACTCTTTTTTTAAAAAAAAAAATTATTGTATAAAAACACAAAACACCAGACATAAACTAAACAACGTAAGTATAGAAAGAAAAAAAAAGCATTCATGCAAAGACAAACCAAGATCTACTATACAATCCAAAACTAAATCATAACCACAAAAACAAAATTACAAACATCAATCTAAACTAATAAACAAAAATAACTATACATTTTTTAAAAGGTGGTTCCTGCCCCTGTTACCGACAACTCGTAATAGCTCTACAGAAACACTAATTAGGTAGATCAAAATTATCACTAAATTTAATAATTCTTGCTTAAATTTAATTCTGTATTAAAAAGTAATGACCTATTAAATTAGTGTATATACATGCTTATATCTGCTTCTTTTTTGTCTTAGTTATCCAAATAAAATGAATGAAATATTTATAACATTTATATTAAAATCATTCTAATTCAGCAAATCTAATCACTTTAATACCTCCTTATTTATACGTTTTTAATACATATAATATGTGTGTATGTGTGTGTGTAGAAAAAGGATAGATATATGTCTATGGCAACAAATTAAAGTCATCTGTAATTTTCTTTAACCTGTTCACATGATATCATGGTAAATAGACATCTGATTGTTTAGAAAAGGAAAATAAAAGCTGTAAGTTCGGAACCCCCAAATTGTCATGTCACCCTCATTTTCTTTTAAATAATCAGTAATTTCCACTTCCTTACAAAGGCATCTTCTGGAGAACCTTTTTGTCTAGCTGTGAGTTTATCCATTTCCACTATTGCCATCAGTCTGTTAAACCATTCAATCATTGATAGAATTTTTGCTTTCTTCCAGTATTTTACGTAGGCTAATCTTGCTGTGAATAACGTATATTGAAGCAATTTCTGTTGTTGCTTGTGACAGCTAGTTATATTCTCCAGATTCCAAGCAAAAATAATTCAGGAGACTTGGTGATTTGATGTTTCAGAATTTTTTGAATTATGTTCTGTATTATCCTCCAAAATTGTTTAGCCTTATCCTATGTCCACCATATAGGGTATAAAGATCCGATATGGTCCTGGCATTTCCAACAGCTGTTGCTCATCTCTGTATGCATCTTAGAGAGACTTTCTGGTGTAAGATACCATTGTAGCATCATTTTATAAAATTTTTCTTGTAATTCATAGCAAATTGCTTTTAATTTCCTTTGTCTATAGTCTTTGCAATTGGTTCTTAGGTATGATGTATCCAAAATTCTTTGCCCATTTGATAATATATTCTTTCACTTGCTTGTGTTAGTTGTTACACTCCTGTGTAGTGCTTAGCATTTGCTGCCTGCAAAACATGAGGTATTTGTAGTACTAGGGCATGACCAGCCAGTAAAATGACAAGAGAAATAGGAAGATTTTCAGTCACTGCTGTCCCAAAAGAAGGTCTCTGTATTAATTTTTCACAATAAAGCAGGTCTGTTCATTTGTGGCAGACACTAACACAGGGGAAATAATGTGGCAATCCAAACTCTAGTGCCTGTCTATAGAGTATTGCAAGTTACTCATTGGGTTAAGAATTGTAGGATTCTGTTGTAACAGTGCAGGAACTATAATTGTTCAGTGTGGATGCACACTAGGTCAGATGTCTAAATCAGAGGTGGGAATCATGGAGCACTTCAAATGCTGGTGAACTGCATCTCCTAGGATTCCTGTGCATTTTCTATGTTGCCTAAGGTTTCTGAGAATTGCAATCCAGTAACATCTGGAGGGCTGCATGATTGTCATTCTTGTGCCAGCAGTTACCAAAAGTAATAAATATATGAATAAAAATAGCTGTGTGAGTCTTTTCCAGCATAAAGAGGTAAGGAGGATGGGTGGAAGAATGCAGCAGCACTGTTAAGACCAACTGATTTATTTTAAGCTGTGAGGTTTTGTGGACTTCAGTTGTCTTCAGTGCATTGTGTCACAATGCATTTAAAATGTTTTGGGACAAGGGGGAGCCAAGCTAATTGTGGTAGTCTGCTGCAGCAAAATCAGCCAAGAATTTTGTGGCACCTTGAAGACTAACAAGACTTACTTGGTGTAAGTTTTTGAGGACTACAACCAACTTCATCAGCAACATGATATGGCAGTGTTTTAATGTTAGTCTTCAAAGTACCACAACCATCTTCATTGGTTTTTTTTTTAATTTAATCTTCTTCTGCTCTTGTATTAGATTTATTTGGGATTTTAAAAAAGTGCACAGACCCATATGTATGTATTGTTTGTGTGGAAACAGTATAGTTGTGTTGTGATAGCACAGCTTGTGAAAGTAGTTTGCTATTGGTCTTTCTTTATAAAAACAGGTTACATTAGCGTATAAAGACTACTTCCCATGTTACTATTTAAATTAGTTGTTATTTGCTGCCTACTCAGCTTCAGTTTATGTTGGTAACCCTACTTATGAGAGACTACCATGAGTGCTGGTCATCAGCAACCCTGTTTAGGTCTTTTAGACTCAAGGCAATGGCTTTCTTGATTGAATACAATCGAGAAATTCAAGAAATATGGCATCAGTAACATGGTCTTCTCTTCTTACTGCCTTTTACTTCACTGAGCATTAGCATCTTTTCTGATGAGTAATGTTTCTCATGATATGTCCAAAGTATGATAGCCTTTGAGAGCCAGCATTGTGTAGTAGTTTAAGTGCTGGACTACAACTCTGGAGACCATAGTCTGAATCCCATTCAGTCATGGAAACGCACTGGGTTACCTTGGTTAAATCACAGTCTCTCAGCCTCAGAGGAAGGCACTGTCAACCCCCCCCCCCAAAGAAAGCTTGCCAAGAAAACCCCATGATAGGTTCTCTTTAGGATTGGCATGAGTCAGAAATAACTTGAAGATGCATAACAGCAACAATTGATAGCTTCACTTCTAATGAGAATTCAGACTTGATTTGCTCTACCATTCGTTTGTCCTTTTGGCAGTCCATGGGATCTGTAGAGCTCTTCTCCAGCACCACATTTCAGATGAGTTGATTTACTTCATATCAGCTTTCTTCACTATCCACATTTCACAATCATACATAGAAATGATAAATACCATGACCTGGATGATTCTTACTTTGGTATTTAATGATACATCTTTATGCTGGATCAGTTTAAAGGCACAAGATCATTTTCTGTAAATTGTTTCAGAGCCTGAAAATTTTGAGAGGGGTGACAGTATTAATCTTTTGCCTAAAAAAGAGTCCTGTGGCATCCTAAACACTGACGAATTAACAATGGTGTCAGCTTTTCTGCTCTCTAACAGACAAGGGCCATTTCCATACTACACTGTTATAGTGCTATTATTATTCCACTTTCAACATCCTGTGGAATCCTGGGCTTTGCAGTTTAGGGAGGAGCCTTTAGAATTCTCAGCCAGAGAGCTCTTTGACCTCAGTAAATTACAAACCCCAGAATTCCATAGGATGTTGAAAGTGGGATAATAACACTATAACAGTGTAATGTGGAAATGGCCTCAGTGTAACAACCTTGGAAATGGGCCAGAAGACTGAGAGTTCCTGGGTCTTTTCTGGGGCTTAGGGTCAGAGATTGACTATACTAAGAAGGCTTGTTCAAGCTTATTAGTGACACAAGGAACTTTTCTTGGTTTTTCAACTGTACCAAAGATGCATCCAGGAAAAAAAAGTTGTTGGCTAATAAAAAAGTTTAAATGATGTATTAACATGCAAAAATGTTTATTGATCTGACATAACAAAGAAATCAAGCAGTTGTTACAGGACCAACCAATCCAACGACAAATTCTTTCCTAATATCAATTACAGTATTTCAGAATTTGGCACATTTTAAAAAATAATGGAAAGACTGTTTCCATTTAAGCATATTTTTCCTAAAGGGCTGCATAAAATCTGTCGGGGGCCTGTTCCGGAATGGGATGCAATGTCTGTCCCTTGCACCATTTTAAAACTGGCAATTCAGAATCTTCTTTGTAATGGTCTCAAGGTGTCAATCTCTGGTTAAAAACCTCCCATCATCATAGAGGGCATAACAGTGACCCTTGCCAAGAAAAAATTGCTGTCCTGTACGA
The DNA here is from genome assembly GCA_030412105.1 of Cyclura pinguis. Classification (NCBI taxonomy): domain Eukaryota; kingdom Metazoa; phylum Chordata; class Lepidosauria; order Squamata; family Iguanidae; genus Cyclura; species Cyclura pinguis. The sequence continues at coordinate 59,400,534 of CM059600.1, read as the reverse complement.
GGTACTGCCAGTTTTACTTAAAGTATTCATTGCTAGGAGGAACACATAATCCTAAAATTGCGGGCTAGCAAGAAGATCCATTGGGTGGGGCAAATAAAATATTAACTGTACAAAATTCAGTACTGAGCCTTTGTTAGTTTAGAACAGTGTCCACCAGCTTGGTGTTCCCCAGATTAGTTGGGCCACAACTCCCACAGCTGGTTTTGGAATTCTGGAAGTTGAAGTCCAATGTATCTGGAGGACATCAAGAGTGTAGGAGGCTGGTTTAAAAGACTAAATCGTGTCTTTTCATGCATGTTGCTTCCATGCGTTTTTATACTTACCTTCTGGCATGAACAAATATACTTAACATTACATATGTATAAAGGAGTGTACTGATATGTCTGTTAGTTTGCTTTCTGTTTTTTATGCTAACACTTCCACTCATAAGCAGCTGCTGCCCCCATCTCAGTTTCCTATACTTTCACTACCTTTTGTACATCATATAAAATGAACAGTTCTTTTTTGGAATAGTAATGATGATGATAATCATGATGATGATGATGCCAGAAAGCTTTCCCGCCCAAATGTGAGTGAGTGAACCTGTTTTCAGTGGAAACAATGGGAGTCTACCTAATACAAGAAATATGGCTTTCTTTTCTATGTCTATTCTCCCCACCCCCATGAGATTTTAAAAAATTGGTATGTTGACATAACCTTTCTTGCATAGATGTCCTCCGTGCACAGTGACATATTGCATGCATTTATATGCTTACTCTTTTTCTGATTAGGGTAAATGCACCTGACATAACATAAAAACATTATTTTGATTTTTTTTAAAAAAAAAGTCTGATTGTATTGTCTGGCAGAAACATTTTTTTAAAAGAAAAAAGCCCACTTTATAAGTCAGAGAGAAATACAATTTCCATTCAACATTGATGTTTCCTTTTCATCCTTAAAAGCTAATTTTTTTTTCCTTGCTGCAGTTTTGGTGGAAATTATGTATCACTTGTGATAATTCATTTTAAAAATTCCTGAGCTGTGTGGCATACTTTCATGAAAATTCATTTAGATAAAATTAGATATTATTGTTTAATGAGGTGGCATTTCAATTTAGACCTTGCATCATGCATATACCAAGAGTTTTTTATGGAATAGTTAGGTTCATTTGAGTAATAAAGGCTGAATCATGGGGGCTTTAATTCTTAATCGCTGTGAGGATTGTTATCTGTGGGATGTGAGCTGTCTTAGTGGTATTCAATCAAGTGTCCACTTAGCCGTGACCAGAAGTAATTGCTCCCAAGTGGGTTGCACAATGACCTGTTAATACTTGCTTTGACCCTGTGACCTTGTCTGCCCCATTGTTTAGGATTTTATAGCAAGCGAGTCTGCATTTCTTTGGGGTCAAGTAGATATCTAAGGTCAAACATTTTCTGATTATTACACAGTGTACACTGTAATGCTACTAGACACTGTTGCATAGAAAGATTTTTTGCTTTGTAGTATGCCCAGGGAAAACATTTTAAATGGTCTCTTCCCTACCACATGTAAACAGTTTAATATTTTACTAAAAGAAGTTCATCTTGTAAATTAGCTATGAATAATACATAGGTAATTACTACTCATGTCTTTAAACACTTGTGTCTTAATTGGCTTGCGTATTTTTTTAAGGTATTTGCATTTTGTTGGGAAATTAATTATCACTTGCATTGATAAGTTGGAAAGTTGTGTTGGATAAGGTGCAGTTTGCTCCTCTTTTCTGAGGAGTTTCCTTGTCACAGGATTACACAAGAATTAAGGACAAAGTTTAGCCTAGATTTGTTTTTCACAGAGCATTGTAACTTTTTACCATTAAACCATCAGTAAGCTGTATTTGCTGTTGTTGTTTCTGTGTTCAGGTTATTTTATAGCTCATACTGAACATGTAGTCATGATAAATGTTTTGAAAAAATACTCCATTTCCCCATGAGGGTAGGCAGATAGTTTTCTTTTTACTATGTCTGGCAAATAAAAGATTGTAAAATGAGGCCTTGGTATTGTTTGTATATACTCCTCCATGCTCCCTTTTTGTTTACTAAGTGTACTAGTCAAAACACTTTTTTACGTATTTCTCAGCCTTGTACTAACAACGCCCCACTTCTTTGCGTTATCTGTCCAAAAGAAACAACTTCACAGCCATCTCTGTATTTCATCATATGGAGACTGTTTAGATATTTTCATCTCACAGAGCTACTACTGATAGAGTTGTCAGAGAAATAATTTAGACTGTGATAACATTTTTCTGTTTAGACAACAAAGTTAGTGTATTTTGAGAAAGACAGACTATAGTAAATTGAGAAAACCGTGGATGAACAGGACAGAAATGTAGCTTACATGAAGAAAAAAAAAACAATATCATATGAAAAAAAGAATCAAATAACCAGGTTCTTTGCTGGTCAGAGGGCAGAGAGTTTCAACCAAATATGAGAAGAAATTTCTTGACTGGAAGAGTAGCTGAAGTATGGAGTATACTTATACGTATACTTGGAAGAGGGATCACGCTCATTGGTAGTTTTCACAACTGGACAGTCATCTTTTCAGGAAGCGTAAGCTGTGAGTTGCATTCAGCTAGAAGGCCTGCAAGAGCCACCTTCAATTCTGTAATTCCTTGGTTCTTTCAAATGCTATTTTTCTCTTTTAAAAAACACAACACTTTCCTTAAAATCTCTTAAGAAGTTAGCTGCTGAAATTTTAATACGAAAACATCTTTGAAACTTCCCATTTATAGATCAAAATTAATGTCTTTTTGCTGAACATCTCACATTGTGCTCTGGAATATTATGAAGTGATGTTAGTATTAAAACTAAAATGAATCTTTACAATGATTTTGGGAATTGGTGATTTTTCTGTGTTCAGCAGGTAAAAATATGAAAATTTGTCAAAAAATATAAAGTTATCTCCATTAAATATATAAATCCAATTATTTTTGGATACATTTTCAATCTCAGGTAGAGTTTTCTATTTATTTATGTTACTACATATTGATAACTCTCCCCAAACCGTCCTATCTGTATTCTTACAACATCCCTGGGAGGTAGGTTAGATAGGAAAAAAGTATCTGGCCCAATATTAAGCAGAAAGTTTCATGGATCAATCTTGATCCAGTCAATCTTGATCCATGATTGACTTGGAAGTTAGATTTTTCTAGTTGTAGGGCATCATTTTGGCCACTGGCACCAACTTCATTCTCAGATTAAATTATCTTTACTTTTATTTGTTTTCTTTTGTCATAAAAGATGTGGTGGATTCTGCAGTATCTTAGCCAACCAAGTCCTTGGTTCACTACCTTTTTGTTCCAAGTTGAGCTGCTAATCATCAACTTGATTAGGAATCACTAGGAACAGAGATAGTAGGCTTCTGAATATCAATGATTGGAGGAAATATCTGGAAAGACATACGTTGTGAGTCCTGCTTGTAGGCTTCATGTAGATCTCTGTTTAGCCTTTGTGGGAAACAGGATGCTGGAGTAGATAAGCATTTAGTTTGATCCAGCAGATCTCTTCTTCTGTTCTTAACTTGTTCCAACTGAACAAATCGTGCTCTGGGAAACCCCTAACAAGGATGTGGCCTTGACTTAATGTGTTCAAGTGTGCAGCATGCTCTTTGCTTCAAGTGTTTAAGGGTCAAACTATATTTTACTTTAACAATATAGGGTTTTTTATTTCTTTTGTTTTGTGATTGAGATTGGAGCCCGATTTCTGTTGGAAGCAGAGGTTTAATCATTCCTTCCATAGCTGCAATATTAGCTGTAAACACCCTCGCATGCAACTACATGGCTCAGAGAAAAGCTCCCATTTATGCAAATGAAGATTTTTTCCCCCCTTCTAATCCCCATAGCACACATGTTTGTGAGATAATTATAGGTAAAATTGTAGTTGAGGAGGGAAGGGTAAATTCTCCTTCCCTATATAGGACATCCAAATAAAAATAAGGAGAAAAATTGCACCTGTCAAAAAGCAAAGTGAAGAAGTGCTATATGTTTAAATTATCATGGAATTCTAAGCGCATTCAGCAGCCTGAGCAAAACTACATTGAAATAGCATGGAATATCCCATTTTTCTGTTGAACTCAAGAGAGGGAATTATGAGGGTCTTTGTGACCACCTCTGCATATCAAGTGAAAGATGAAACATTGCAAACACATATCTGAAGGCCCAGTGACAAATGATTTCCAATATGATCTGAAGTCCATTAAGAGTAATTTGGTCCATTTTGTCTTCCAAGAGTTTGGGAACACAGAAGGCCGATGGCGGCTGCTGGTAAAGCAGTGAATCCACTTACGTTATCAGTCTAAAATTTGAGGAATTTAGCCACAGTTTTGAACCTCATCCCAACAATTGGCACAGAATATTGGTTCTTTTAAGTTTCAGATTAAAACATGGAGTGGATTCACTACCCCACTGGCATGGAAGCTACCGGGAGGACAATAAGGTTGACTACTTGCTGGCTTTCACCCAGGCTGTTTGTCCTCCTCCTATGGAAGATGGACTACATATGTTTTGTAGGCTTGCTGCAGGGAAAATGAAGGACAGAAAATGACGAGTAGATTGTCTCTGAGTGAGATTGGGACAGGGATTCTTGTTCAGCTCACTGCTTTGTTTTCAGAGTCTTCCTGCGTTCTTTCACATTAAAAAGAAATAGCATTTTTAAAAAACCAGAAATGGACTTCTAGCCAAGTTTGATTTTGCCTGGGCCTTTTTAGCAGTCTTTGTAGCCCTTGGAGGGTCCTGGGCAAGAAAATTGGCCACCTCACATTAGACATTCCATGAAACTTCAGATGTTGTGGTAAGTTACATGAACAGAATATAAAAGAATTGCAAATTTCTATTTTATAAATTTTGTATTTGGAGCTGAAAGAAGAAAGAAAGCATTCCCCCCAAGAGTTTTCTTTTTAAAGTATGATTGTATTTTACAAACTTGACTTTGTACCAGTGCTGCAGTGTAGCTTCTTCCCAGCAGAGGGAATGCAGGACTTGTTAATGAAGCGGAAAAACTGCCTCTGTGTGGGCACAGTACCAGGCAACAAGGAGTCCATATAGGTGGATTTAATTTCTTGTGAGGGTCCAAACGATGCAGCCGCATGACAGTTTCCTCATTAACGAGATGGATTAGAATGTGTATCATGACTGATGCCTACCCTGAGTAATACTTTTAAGAGCTCATTCTGCTAGAGCTATTGGACACATCTTGGGTGGAGGAGAGAAATTGGCGCCTGCAGAGGATATTTGTAGAAAGTCACACTTCCACCATATGTTAGTAGAAGTCTCTTTGGATGCAAATTTTGGAAAGATTTTTCAGTGTTGCTGTAGTCTGGTTTGTCCTTTTTCTACCACCTACTCTGAATCATACTAACTACTTGGAATATTTGCTTTGTTTTTTCTCAGCGATAGTAATAAGGCTTCTCCCCTCCTCTTCACAACTTACTTACGCAATTGATTTTTTTGTCCCTTGTTCCTTCTGCTAGGTTGATATTGTGGCTTTGGGAAAGCTTATTGGATCAGAAACCTGAAGCTCTCCCACAGTGGTAAATGGATGGAGATGATAATGAAGCTAAGGGCATTTACCATGTCCAATCCGTTTGGTACTTCTGTCTTGCAACAAATCATTTTGTAGGAAGGAAAGTGTCCTTTTAATTTTTAATAGCTTTGCCATGAACTTTTATGAGGTAATAATCTGGTTCCTGAGTGGATAAAGGATGAGGTTACAGGCCAACTACCTTGTTTCCCTCAAGGGTAAAGGTGAAACTGATAACAAAAAAGTGAGAAAAAAGTACGGAGTGTTGTCATTTTATTCCCCCATTGTCTAAATAGCTGCTTCTAAAAAAGAGTTTAGGAGCATGAAACATAAGGCATACTACAGTAAAAATAATGACAGGCTACATAGCTAAGGAAAGAAGGAGAAGCTGTGTGTGAGGAGAGATTGAGAACTGTGGTGTTGCTAATTTGATTATCCTCAGAGTAGGTCTTATGACTGTGTAAACACACCAAATATTCTTCCACATAAAGCTATGTTGGTTGGGTGTTTACCCTAAGAGGTGGAGCAGAAGCAATAGCATAAATATAAATAACATTTATCTGTGCAATTCATAAATGTCAGATAGTCCAGCAGATGTTATAAATGATCCATTTTGTGTTGTTTGGAAGAAATAAGAAAGAAAATCTTCAGTATATATCCAGTTCCTCTTCCTCCATTTTTTCTTCTCAAAAGATGGGAAAGTGATTTAGTTTCACTTATGACTTCAACTGTTTTTCTGGAATGTTACATCTTTACCTCCATAAGAAGGACCAAATTGTCTAGCACTGCTTTCAGGAACCTAGTGGCAAGAAGAAGCAGAGCAGTCTTGCCCCCAGATATCAACCCTTGTAAGATGGTCTTAGTAGCTGCTGTTAAGAAATCTAGAAAATTAACAGGATAACGTTTGTACTGTCTCTTGCCTGTTAAAGTGTGAGAGCCAAGATTATTTCTGTCCCCAATCCAATCCTGAAACTGGTCTGAAATGGTTCTGGCTCTTCTGGTTCATTCAAACCAGCTGCTGCTTTGTTTTGTTGTGTTACCACCCAGCATACTCTCAGGCTTCTTGTTGAAGGATGGTAAAATAGAGGTTGGCAGATATGTGCCAGAGGCTGCATCCAAAGAAGGCTTAGGCCAGAATCTTGTTGGGGCTAGTGTAAAAATAATTGGACATTCAGAGTCTGCATATCTGTAATGCCTAGTGTGAGTACACACACCACCTCTTCTCTTTCACTTTTGGCTTTTGGCTTGGTGGATCGGGGCTTAATTTATTATTATGCAGTGGCTGAGTTCAAGGCTGTGGTGCTACTTGTGCAGTTAGTTGTGTAGGATCCAGCATTAACTATGCTGCTGGTTATTACACAAAATTAAAACTGTATAGGATTTTCTCTGTGTTCTGATTAGGCAAGAGGTGAGAATATGAAACACTTGTGTAAGAAAATGAGTCTTCCTGGATCAGACTTATCTAGTTCAGCATTCTGTTTGCTCAGTGGCTGTACAGATGGTTATGTGAAACTCCAGACCAGGACATGAGGTCAATAGACTTTTCCTGCTGCTCCCCAGAAAACAGTATAACCTACCTAGGTAAGTAGCATGTAGTTGTCCTGTCTGATGTCTACTGGAAACTTTATTCTCCAGGAATTTGTCTTACCTTCCTTTGAAACTGTACAAGTTGGTAGGCACCACCACATTTTATAGTAACGAATCACATAATTTAACTACGTTCTGTTTGAAGAACTTCCCTCCTTCAAATTTCCCACCATTCAGCTATGTTGGATGGCTCCAGATTCCAGGATTATGAGAGAGAAGGAGCATCTCTTCCTATTCATTTTTATCACCTCATTCGTAATTTTAAAGATTTGTGTCATGTTTCCTCCTGGGATATTTTGCCCTGATATATGTCCCTTTACATTTAATCACAGTGAACTTTACACTGTAAAGTAATTACACTTTACAAATTTTCCATTTTGTTGACTATTCACTCAGTTTGCAGAGATTCTTTTCAAAGTCCTCATTATATCTTTTTGTTTTTCCCACCCTGATTAATTAGGCGTGATCCTTAAAGTTGACCATCTCATTGCTCTTCTCTAACTCAAGAGAATTTATAAAAAAGTTGAAAAGTACTATTTGCAGTGCTTATTCTTGGGAGATGCTGCTGTTTTATTCTCCTCCGTTCCTAGAACAGTCCATTTATTTCTACTCAGCTTCCTGTTCTCTAAGTAGCTACTGAGCGACTTTATCAAAAACATTTTGAAAGTCGAATTATGCAGCATCTACCAGACGTTGTACAGATGCCATGTATGCAACAGATATTTCCTTGCTGCAAGAAAAAAAGGGCCTATAAATAGGTTCTAACCAGCCATGTTTGTCTGGATTAATTGTGAGTCTTCAACTGTCTATATCATAGTTGTTGATAGGTTTCATTTCTAGTTTAGGTGCTTTGAAAACTATGGAACTGGCTTGATTCTAGTTGGTGGGAGAGAGTATCTAGAAGCAAATGTTTCAGCTGCCTATCTCACCTGAGTTATCAAAAGAAAAGCTTGTCCCATCAGCAGAAAATTCCATAACAGCAGAGTGGAGGTAGACCATCTTTATAACCTCCCACTTTCTGCAGAAGATACAGAATCACATATTCACCAGTAGATATTAATTCATGACAAAGCAGTTACCAAGGACTTCCCCAAAAGATTACTCTTATATTGTCGAGACAGGAAGACCAAATCACACGGGTGATCTGCTGAATGAGTTTGGGCAGAATCAAACTGGGAGAGCCACATAGTTGTTGCCGTGACCATGAACTTCTAAGCAATTCCAAGGGTGTTAAACTACTCTATGTCTTCTTTGCCTGAATCTTCTCCAAAAAGAAAAACAGTGTTCAACCTGGAGAAAATGGAACGGATGATACAATAGGGGAAATGCGGTGCAAAGAGGTAGTACAGGAATATCTGGCCCCACTAAAGCCCTTTTTGCACAGCATTTTCCATGCAAAAGGGCGCCTGGAGAGTCGCACAATTGTGAGGAGCGATCTGCATGACACACTCACAATCGTGCGATGTTCCAGGATAGGGCAGGTGCCAATCGCACACCTTTTCATTTTCGGCTAGAAGCCGAAAATGGTACATAATCGCACATTGCTCCCGGGCCCCACACGCAGTTACCTGGCGTGCGGAGCCTCCAGAGCCTCACCGGTCGCACTTCCTGCCCCAGCGCAACCTGGGAAACTCCCAGGCTGCGCTGTGGAAGGAAGAGGTGGGGCTCTTGGGCGAGCAGGCAGCTCGTGAGGAGCTGAAGGACCCTGGATGCGAGAGTCTCTCGCTGGAGGCTGCTCGCGCAATCCCTGCACCCCAACGCCAGAAGAAGGTAAGGTGCAGAAAGGGCCTAAATGAATTCAAGTTACCAGAGCCAGATGAGCTTCATCCAAGGGTATTAAAAGAACTGCCAGAAGTAATTTCAGAACCTGTGGCAATAATCCTTGAGAGTTCCAGGAGATCAGGAGAAGTCCCAGCAGTCTGGAGGAGGGCAAATATTGTCCCCATCTTCAAAAAGGGGGGAAGAAAAGAGGACCCAAATGATTACCACCCAGTCAGCTTGACATCAATACCAGGAAAATCCTAAAGCAGATCATTGAACAAACAGTCTGTAAGCACTTAGAAAGGAATGCCATGATCACTAAAAGTCAAGTCTCAAAAACAAGTCATGCCAGACTAATCTGATCTCTTTTTTTTTTGTTAGAGTTACAAGCTTGGTGGATGTAGGGAATGCTGTGGATGTAGTATATCTTGATTTTAATAAGGCCTTTGACAAGGTTCCCCATGATATTCTTGTAAACAAGGTATTAAAATGTGGGATTAGACAAAGCCACTGTTAGGTGGATTTGTAATTGGCTTATCAGCCAAACACAAACGGTGCTCACCAATGGCTCCTCTTCATCCTGGAAAGAAGTGACTAGCTGGGTGCCACAGGGTTCTGTCCTGGGCCCAGTGCTGTTCAAGATCTTTATCAGTGGCTTGGATGGTGGAATAGAGGGCATTCTTGTCAAATTTTCACATGACACCAAATTAGAAGGGATAGCTATTACAGATTAGAGAGCTATGCCAAAGCTAACAAAATGAATTTTAGCAAGGAGAAATGTAGGGTACTCTACTTAGGAAGAAAGAATGAAATGCACAGATATAGGATAGGTGATACCTGGCTTGAAAATAGTATGTATAAAAGAGATCTAAGATTCTTAGTTGACCACAAACTGAACATGAGTCATCAGTGTGATGCGGCAGCTATAAAAGCCGATGTGATTCTGGGCTGCATCAATAGGAGTACAGTGTAGAGATCAAGGAAAGTAATAATGACACTCTATTCTGCTTTGGTTAGACCTTACCTGGAATACTGTGTCCAGTTCTGGGCACCAGAGTTCAAGAAGAATATTGATAAGCAGGAATGTGTCCAGAGGAGGGTGATCAAAAATAGTGAAGGGTCTGGAAACCCTGCCCTATGAGGAGAGGTGTAGGGAGCTAGGTATGTTTAGCCTGATGAAAAGACGGTTAAGGGATGAGATGATAGCCATGTTTAAATATTTGAAGGGATGTCATGTTGAAGAAGGAGCGAGCTTGTTTTTGCTTCTCCAGAGACTAGGACACAGAGCAGTGGATTCAAACTATAGGAAAAGAGGTTTCATCTAAACATCAGGAAGAACTTCCTGACGGTAAGAGCTGTTCAACAGCAGAATATGTTGTCTTGGAGTGTGATGGAGTACCTTCTTTGGGGGTTTTTAAATAGAGGCTGGATGGCCAATTGCTGGGGGTGCTTTAAGTGTGTGTTCCTGTGTGGCAGGAGGTTGGACTCGATGATAGTTGTGGTCTGTTCCAACTGTATGATTATATGATTCTGTGAGCGAGAAGGTTGAAATCCATCAGAATTTTAAACTCTGGAGTCCTCTAACAGCAGAGGGCACCTCCTTGAGCTTAACCAGGGTATCTATTAGGCAGCAGTGTGCGCAAATTCCTTAGTCTGTCCTTGGGTAGAGACAGTTTTCTGGACTGAATAACTATGGAGTGAAATGGAACCTCAATGAAATACAGCAACTTTGCTGAGGTCCTGAACAGTTTTTGAAGTGTCCCAAGACTGAAAAGATGTCTTAGATAATAGATTGTATATTCCTATTAATGCCATTGCATGCACCGGTGTTTTTTTCCCCCAAGTGTTCTCTATTCTGTGTCCCCAAACCATATGAACTTCCCTGCACTTGCCATTTGAAATGTGTTATTTACATTTAGCATGTGTAGAAAGTCCCCATCCACATCAGTTACAGCTTTTTTCTCCTAACAAATTGCCCATTGCCTCCCCGCTCGAGTCCTCAATAGGACCACAGTGGGAAGAAAAGTTTAAAGAGCCCTGCCCCCATGATAAGGTCGTATTCTGGACTGTGCTTTTTGCATTTGAGGTGGTGGGGAATACAGATGTAGGAGTATTGAAAATGACACCTAGTTGGCTCTTAGAATTTCTCATGCCGATTCCGTTATCCTCTACCATGGAGATTTAGGCAATACCCACAAAATACAACATAATCTTTGTTAAATACAGTACTCTCTCTACATTCATAGGTTTGACCTTCGCAAATTTCATTATTTGCAACGCACGGGCTTGCCTCCCTCTCCATCCCTTTCTTCCCATCCCTTGCATTCCTCACCCCAGGCTTGTGTTCAAAATGAATGTTTTTTTAATCTTTTGGGTGAGCAAAGCCCCCTCCCATTGCTAAGAGTGTGACCTTTCTGCAAATTCTGCTCTGTATTGGCTGCTGATTGGTCAGGCGATCCTTTCTCAGGATGGCTGCTGGAAGTAATTAAAACTCCAAAAGTCCCCTCTTCTCAGTCTGGGGGGAAAGCAACAGTAAGGCTTTTAAGCTGTCCTTTCCCTCCCCCCCCAACTCTGGGGCCAGAGGCAAAGGAATGGGAGGGGGAAGCTTCAGAGGAGAATTGGAGGGGAGTTATTTGTGGTTTTCCCACTTCCGTGAGAGTTTTGTGTCCCGAACCCTTGTGAATGTGGAGGGGCTACTATAATACTAAGGTATTTGACTTACTTGTCTTTGAGTTACATGTCACACACCAGGACCAGAGGAAGTAATTTCAGTGAGGCAACGTAATTTTCTGTAATACTGGCCAATAGGTCTGGTTCTGTGCCTGTATCAGTGCTTCTCAGGCTAGCGATTATTCTTTTCCAGTGCTACAGGGACTGGCACCATATTTATTCCCATTAGCTACAAATGTTTCTTCTCTTCATGGAAAACCACCAGGTACTGGCAGCCAGTGGTTCAGGTACTGGCACCCTTGTGGGGGAACCCCCACTGTGAGTAGTATTGCCTTTGGTAACGTTGAGTGTTTATTTGACGTATTTGCCCACAGAAAATACTTCTCTCCCTTCTGCCCAAACCAGTAGTGCTTCACCAGATCAACACTGTATGGTGCCATTAGTTAGAAGCATCCTCCACTTCCTGGTGGGTTAGGGACCAGAGCACTGTCAGAAAATGAAATCGGTTGAAAAATGGAACCTGTTTTCCATCAGTTCTTCTCCTCTTGCCTTCTTCCTGGAGGGGACATGAGAAAATCACCAAGGCTCACCAAGCAAGCCTCCGTAATTCCCTCATGTTCCCTACAGAGAAGAAGAATGGACGAAAGAGTGGACCCCATGTTGAAAGAATGGTACATGTCTATAATTTACCATGGTCCAAAGAGCAGAAGGTCGAAAAACAAGGTGTCAAAAAGTGGGGGATGCCTGTACAGTTTTGCTATTTTGCCATTCTCCACTAAAATGGTTTTATATGGCTAATTGTACAGTTGGTAAAAGAAAAAAACAACAACCCCAAAACATGGTTTCCTTTTTGGTGGCAACATAGCAGGCCATGTTTTCCCTCAACAATTTTCAGAAATGTTTAAGCTGCTTATTTGCTTTTCTTTTAATACCTTTCTGGAACATTTTTCTACTGCATCAGAACTTCTTCAGATTTTGAGCAGAATATACCTTTATGTGCGCATGCAAATACCACTCTTTCATTCTGAAACTTTAACAACTTTTACATTATGATGGTGAAGAGGTGATAGTCTGTTGTACTCTTTCTTTGATAACACCAATTAGTTGACAATATATTATGTGCTCTGTAAGACTGGGCAGATAAATAAGAAGATGAGATTGGTCCGAGAGCTGGACATGTAACTTTAAAAAAAAAAAAAAATTATATGTAATCAACTGACACACTCTGTAATACATGTTTCACTGACAGTTAATAAAATGGAATAGACTAGGGCATGATAATATAATCCCTATACAAGTTTGGTTGCTAAGCCTGGGAGACCCTCAGGCAATTGTGGACAAATATGTTTTGCATTGTTACTTTATTTTGCTGTTGTCTCAGATGACTTGGCAGCATTTCCATCATTTCAAGGTACTCTGTTATTCTACTATTTGCTATGACACAAATCTGCATAAAATTGTAAGACAGGCTGAGCTGTATACTGGATGAAAGAACACTTATTTGTTTGTGACATGATGTTGTTTTTACAGCACTGCTGAGCAAATCCTCAGTCTTCTTGAAATCAGATCAGTTTACCATCTTGTCCATGCATTTACAGGGGGCGGGGGGAGTATAATTTTAGAAAAGAGAGGACGAGGAGACAGAGGCATAAGAGGAAGAAAAAAACCAAATCCATAAGAGTCATAGTCAGTCCTCCAATACAAACAGCTCATACTTTGTTGAGGAAGCAAGTGAAAAACCTGCAGCTCTGAGTGTGGAAAAGTTACTTTTCTTTGGACTGCCAGGATGGGTGGGCTGAGGGCATGTGAGATTTTTAGGCCAAATAAGTAACTTTCCAATTTCTGGGCTGGGAAAGGTTGACTGTATTGCCTGTGTGTTATCCATAGTCATCAGGAGGCAAGGCCTTCAGGGATTCAGGCAGCCCAACCCAGCTAATCCCCATGTTAGGTGATTGCCCTTTCCAGCCATCCATTTTGTAATGGGAAGAAAGGGGCAGAGATATTCTGCCTCTTTGCATTGGTTATCATTGCGTGATCAGTGTCTGTAGCATTATAGTAGACCAGAGCTTTCCAAACTTTTCATGTTGACGACACTTTTTAGACATGCATCATTTCGCAACACAGTAATTCAGTTTTACTAAAAAAACCAAAGGTTAAACTAACTGATTATGCATGTGCAGTACCCGGAGGTGTATCTTGGATGGGAAAGGCAGCCCCCGCATCCTGCCCAGCTGCCGTCACCCTCGCCAGGAAAGACCCTGGTGAGGGGGATGGCAGCAGGAAAGGCAGCCCCACTATTTGCTCCTGGCCTGTTGCCATTGCCCTTGGCAAGAAAAGACCCCAGCAAGAGCAGTGGCAGTAGAAATGGCTTGGGTGAGGGGGGGGTCTTTCTCAGCCTAAGAAGGGGACACACCTACACACTTCAGGCGACACACTAATGTGTTGCAACACACCATTTGGAAAGCCCTGTAGTAGACAGTAGATATTGTTAGAGTATTCCTCTTTGTCTAATTAGCAACTCAGTTTCTGTTATTACTGGAGAACTTCCAGTTACTTGAAAGCTTTGCTAATTTTCCAGTCCTTTCTCAGTGATTTGTGCTTCTGTTTGGTTACTTGGGAATTCCTAAAACCATCCTTTTTTTTTTCCCATTTCTTTTTGTTGGCTTGCCAGGTAGACTTAACATGAACTTTAGTGTGTGAATCTGTTTTAGTTGCAGCTCATCCAGCAAGTAGATGATGGCTGTTTTTCTCAGAGATCATCGTATGATTTGGATAGAAAAACGAGGAATCATAGGTGAAGGGAAACAATGCACAAAAGTAATAAAACGGTGTTAACAGATTTATTTACATAAGAACTTACTTTTTGTTATGTTAATTCTTACTACTCAGAGTGCCTTGTAGCAGTTAAGGCCAACTACAAAATAAAACAACATTTCATAACAAAATAACAATATGATAAAATAGAAACAGGTTCAGTAGATAGTGGAGGTGTCATATAGGAAAATATGCCAGGACATCAGTATTCAGATAAAAATTGCTGGAATATAAAAGTTTTTACAGAGATGGGATGAACCAAACCAAAGAATTCCATAAGTGTAGGGGGTTTAAATTACCAGCTTGAGCAGGCACTTAACTTTGACCCCATCAGTGGGCCCTTCATCATCATAGCTTGACGTTAGAAAAGAGCCTCTCTAATAGGTCTTGGGCAGGCATAAGCAACTAGCAGGACTTAACTGTTCATGGCCCCAGAAACCTGATTTTTCCCCAGATTTTTCCTCATCCAGAAGCTGAGGTAGTTTGTTATTGGCCATTTCAAATCAACTAAACCAACCATCATTCCAAAATACAACCTGAAGAACATCCGCATAGAATTTAAAGACAATGTGAAAAATAGATTTGCACTATTGAGCATAACTGGCTGGGAACCAGAAGAACCCTGGGCCGACATTGTCAGGGAGGAATGCAAAAAGACACTATATGTAACCAGAAAGTAAAAGAAGTCTCATTGGATGACAGATGAAACTCTTCAAACATCAAGGGCAGATGAGAAGCAAAGGTAAAAGGTGATATAAACAGAGTCAGAAGTTTGAATACAACTGTTCAGTTACTTGTGTGCAGGGAGAAGGAGAGCTGCTATAATGTTCAATGTAGAAAAATAGTATATGACAACAAAAAATGAAGAACAAAAGACTTCTTCCACAAGATCCGAGAAATCAAAGGGAACTTTAAAGCAGTTCTGCAACCAGTGGGAGAACACGTTACATGACCAAGGAGAAATGAAAAGATGACAGAAACAACACACAGAACTATATAAAAGAGATGAGAAGTAGACAGATTCATTCAATGAAGACCCAGATGAAGATGAAGCGCCAATTTTAGAAAGTGAATTGAAAAGTTCATGCAGAGCACTTGGGAGAAGTAAATCACCAGGAGCAGATGACATACCAATAAAGCTGATTCAGTCTAAAGAGACAGAATCTACTCTGGTCCTAAGTAAAATCTGTCTACAAATATGGAAAACGAAAGAACGGCCCACAAATTGGAAATGCTCAATATACATTCCAATTCCTGAGAAAGGGAACAACAGGGATTTCAGTAGCCACAAGACCATTGCATTAAATTTCCATGCTGAAAATTGTACAACAAGGACTTATATACTATGTATAGACAGAAAAATGCCAGAGGTCCAACCTGGGTTCAGGAAAGGAAGAGGCACTAGGGATCATATTGCAAACATCTGTTGGATAATGGAACGCATCAAAGAATTTCAAATCAGCCTGCGTATCATACATATGCATAGCAAAGGCTTTGATTGTGTAGATCATGAAAAACTCTGGACCTATCTTAAAGAAATGGGTGTACCACAACATTTGATTGATGTGTAACCTGTACGCAGGACAAAAGGTTACTATTAGGACAAAATACAGAAAAACAGAATGGTTTCCAATTGACAAGGAGGTCAGGCAAAACTGCATTTTATCACTTTATCTATTTAACTTATATGCTGAGCATATACATAAAGCAGATTTAGACTTGCCAAAACGAAGTGTGCAAATTGGAGGAAGGAACATCAGGAGTTTAAGATAATGCAGATGACGCTATAGTACTACTAGAAAATGACAAAGATTTGGAACAATTACTGTTGGGGGATGACCTTTTAGGGATGAGCATAACTTTGCTACCTGACTTAGTAAGTTGGGTACTTCCTGACCCACTTTTACTGGAACCACTACTGGAACTGGTGCTGGCCTCAGTGTGTGGCTCTTGCTTGACCCTAACTGCAGGTTTAGCACTAGATGGCGGCGTTGAACCCCTTGGCGTGACGTCAAGTGAGACTTCTGGCTTCTCCTCCTCAGTACTTTCTTCGGTACTTTCTTCGTCATCAGCCGTCACCGCCCCTCCATCTTCAGAGCTTTCAAGTGGATCCGGGACACCGTCCTTTTCTTCCTCAGACATTACTGCCCCTCCACTTTTAGAACACTCAAGTGTATCCGGGACACTGTCCTTTTCCTCATCAGACATCACTGCCCCTTCACTTTCAGAGCACTCACGTGTATCTGGGACACTGTCCTTTTCCTCATCAGACATCACTGCCCCTCCATTTTCAGGAATTTCTGGAACACTATTCACACTTTCCCCCAGGGGAATCAAAACCTCTTGGTCACAGTGCAGTGTTTCCCCACTTTTCACACTTTTACTCAGGTTACAGTGCAGTCTATCCCATCCCGAATGGATGTCAAAGTTTGCACTCCTGGAATACACTATTTTGCCAGCATGGTGTAGAAATCTATATTTGTTACCTTCATATCCCACAAAGCGTAACCGTCTAGATTTCTCCTCTCCAGACTTTCTGAAACACGGGGGAATATACACACTAGCAAACTGACCCCAAACACGTAGATGCTTCAGGTTTGGCGCCCTACCATACAATAGGTAATATGGAATTTGCTTCACACTTGAGCTCCACAACCTGTTTATGTGGTAGTTTGCTGTCTTTATTGCTTCTCCCCAAAGTCCTGCTGGGGCTTGGGCATCCTCCATCATACAGTCCTTCATTTGTTTTAACAGCCCAGTTCTTCTTTCTGCAAGACCATCCTCCCCGGGAGATGCGGGGTTGTTGGTTTTATGCCTTATGCCTTTCTTACGCATCCAGGCTTGCAGGCTATTGGCCAGGAATTCTCCCCCTCTGTCTAACACAAGACTGGCTACTTTATAAGGAAATTCCCTCTCAACAGCATTCACCCACTCTTGGAACTTTTCAGCTGCTTGGCTTTTCTCTTTCAGCAGATAGACATAGGAGTACCTGGTGTGTCTCTCTACAATTACCAGGACATACCTATTTTGCCCTTCAGTTGGCTTGAATGGCCCAGCCAAATCTGCATGTACAACCTCAAAAGGACGTTGGGTGACACACTTGCTTTTCTTGGCAATGGGATAAGCCTTTACCTTAACTTTTTTGCATACAGAGCAATCTAGGAACTTAGGGCAATTTCTGACTTGTAACTCAGGGCACACCTTAGCCAACTCCTGCAAACTTTTGTAGCTGACATGCCCCATCACTCGGTGGAGGTAATGTACGCACTTATCATGTAGAGGTTTGTTACACAATGGGTTAACGTTTGCCACTTTTCCTTTGGGCAACATGTGGTACAACCCCTGTTTTTTCACCCCTTTTGCACAAAACACATCATTCTCAGTTATTGTACATTTCTCCCCTTCAAACACCACTTTGTAACCCTCACTGGTCAGTTGGGAGATACTCAAAATACAATTCTGCAGGTTGGTAACACACAACACATTATTGAATGATTTACCAAAGCATGGCACATATGCAGTACCCATCTTCTGCACCTTGCTTGGTGCCCCAGCTGCAAGGGAAATTGCTGTTATATTTGCATTTGTTACATCATTCAACAGCTTTAAATTGTTCACCATGTGGTGAGTTGCACCACTGTCTAGCAACCACACACCACTCTCAGACTGTTCCTTTGCCATAGACACATGGCCTTCAGCCTGTGACGACAGGCCTCTCCGCTTCTGGGCTGTCTTCTTCCCTCTGCTCGGCGCTGGCATTCTGCAGTCCTTCTGGAGATGGCCGACTCTCTCGCATCTGTAGCAGCGTCTGACATAGCTGCACACTGCTCCTTCTTCTTCCTCAGGAGCCGCCTCTCCCTCTGACTGCAGTCTGGAATCGAACTGCTTACGTTGGAGTTCCTCCAGGATCCTCCCGGCTACCAGGTCTACAGTCAGCTCCTCCTCACGCACACTCTGCAGGCTGTACATCAAAAAGTCCCACTCCTTAGTGAGGCTTCCCAGCAGGATAAAACTTCTTTGCGTTTCTGGGATTTTTACCCCCCTTTCGGCTGTCTCTTGGAAAAGCTGTTTCATCAGCGTGAGGTGCTCTCTCACACAGCTTCCGGGACATAACTTTGTGTTATACAGTCTTTTCGTCCATAACATTTTGGACAAACACGAGGAAGGCTGATGCACACGCTTCAAAGCCTGCCACAGCTGATATGCTGTGTTTGCAGCAGCAGCGTGAATCAACTGGGAAGGACTTAAAGTAAGCAAAATAACTGCTTTGGCTTTCTCGTCCGCACCTCTGAACGCAGCTATTTGGGCAGCAGTCGCTCCGTCTGGGGGCTGTCCCTCATTTTCCATAACGTGCCACAGGTTCTCCTTCGTCAAAGCGGCTCTCACATAAATTTACCAGCTTTGATAATTAGAGTCGGACAGTTTCTCAAAACGCAGATCCTCTCCCTCAGCCATGCTGCTGCCTTTGTAAGGAAAAATTCAACAAACAAAGCAGCTGGCCGCAGTGACCTTGATGAGCTCCGGACTGAAGATTAACTGTCTCTCTGCCAAAACACAGACTCCCAATGCACCGAAGAGCCAGGCAAACAGTCAAAAACAGTCCCAGTATCCAGGGGAAAACAACTACAGGTGCGCAGCGGAAGCGTGCTGGGCCCATAACCACTGTTGGGGGATGATAGGAATTTCCGCTCCACAGAGATGCAGCAGAATAACCATAGGACAGCGAGCCAACAGCAGCAGCCTTGTTCCCCAGTAAGGATACTCACACACGGAGGAGTTTCTTCCAAACAGGAGGCACTTTATCTTGTAGCAACGTTCCGATATGTACACAACATGGAACAGACGGACAAAGGCTTGCGCCAGACACCGGTTTGGTCAACAGACAAATACATACTGGGGATTGCTTTCTTGTATACATATTTACAACCAATCAGGCAGAGGTTTGCACACCTCCCTCTACCTTCTGCACACAACCCCAGTTTCTGATGCAACCTTGCAATCACCCACAGCTGGAGCATGATGCAACATCTTTGCAGTGGGCTGATCATTTTCCCAGGGTTCCTTGCCTGGAATCCGTGACAATTACTGAAGAAAGTCAAGGAAGGAAGCGCAAAGGCAAGTTTACAGATGAACATTAATAAAACAAAAATAATGACCACAGATGATTTATATAACCTCAAAGCAGATGATAAAGGCATTGAAATAGTTCAAGATTTTCCATAGTTTGTGTCCATCATTAGTCAGAATGGAGAGTACAGTCAAGAAATCAAAATAAGAATAGGATTTAGAAGGGCAGCTGTGAAGGAACAAAACAAGATTCTGAAGTGTCAAGTGTCGTTGAATTCTAAAGTTAGGATTGGCCATGCCACCATATTTCCAATTTCTATGTATGACTATGAAAGCTGAACAGTAAAGAAAACTGATAGGAAGAAAATCAGCTAATTCAACATGTAGTGTTGGAGGAAAGTTATGCTAAAAAGACAAATGGATGGATCCTAGAGCAAATCAGGCCTGATCTCTCCCTAGAAGCCAAGATGACTAAACTGAGACTGTAAAGACATGACTCACTGGAAAAGACAGTAATGCTTAGGAGTGTGGAAGGCCATAGGAAAAAATGGAAGACAGAAATACAAATGGATTTATTCTATCAGGGAAGACACATCCCTGAATCTGCAAGACCTGAACAGGGTGGTTAACGATAGGGTGGCCTGGATGTCTCTCATTGATAGGGTCTCTGTAAGTAGAAGTTGACTTGAGGGCAATAAACAACAAGTCCCTAAGGTACGGTAGACCAAAGCCATCCAGTGCCTCAAAGTTAATCAACCCCAGAAATAAATTAATATCCAGTGCAGGTATTGGCAGCAATATATCATTTGATCATGTACACATATTCCTATTATACTCATTCCTGCTGTTTGGAGAAATCAGTTTCCAAAGACTTGCCAAACGAAGCCCCATATACAATTAATTGCAATAATCCAAACTAAATGTCATTGATATGCCTGTTATGACAGCCTGCTCTGTCATCATGTGACCTTAACCTGACCCATTTCCGCACTAGCCTGTTCTAGCATTATGATTCCACTTTCAACATCCTATGGAATCCTGGGGTTTGCAGCTTCGGGAGGGGCCAGCCAGCCCTCCCAAAGCTGCAAACCCCAGGATTCTGTATGATGTTGAAAGTGGAATCATAGAGCTAGAACACACTAGTGCGGAAATGGGCCTAGCTTCTGCCACCATTTGAACATCCAGGTAGAAGGCTGGGTTCTGAAGTCCTTGAAACTGTGTTTTGGAAGGGGTACTACTTCATTCAAATAAAGTTGAATTGCTGTTCCAAAACCTATCACTCCCTAGACCAGGCACACATTTGTCTTGTCTGGGTTAAATCTCAGTTTATTAGCCTTCATCAAGCTCAGTACTACATCTAGGCTTCAATTTGGAATCTCAACAGATTTGTCAGTGTTGGAAGAAAAGGAACAGAGTAGCATATCATCATTCTGTCAGATGAATATCCCTCATGTCTTAATACAACCTCTTCTAGCACTTGACATGCTAAACAGCATAGGACACAGCGTTGATTCTAGACACCACACTTGTACAGTCTTAGGTCGTGTTTGTGGAATGCAAGTTGCCAAAGATAATTTCCCAAAAGTTTAAAAGAAACTCCACAGCAGGCAGTCTGTCTCTTCCTGTTTTTTTAAAACTCTTTATTTATTATTCTTGTTTGTTACTGTAAAAATTATATATGGAAATAGGATGACTATACACAAGTAAACACAGAGTTATCAAAGGATAAAAAACCCCAATGTAGAAACAGACAAATAAGCAATAATAAGATCCTGGTAAAAGTTTTACCAGTCTCTTCCTTTCTATTTAATCCTTAATATAATAGTACTATGTACAATATAATGCACAATATAAAAAATGTACAATATAATTGTACATCTCTGTTCTAGTTTTATTCCTTGCCTGGCAACCTACTCACGGTGAAAGATAAGGGGAATTTTGCCTGCCTTGATTATTCTGAATTTCTGAGTGGCTTTTGATACCATTGATCTTGGAATCTTACTGGACCGGCTTGGTGGAACGGGAGTAGGAGGTACTGTATTATGGTAATTCCACTCCTACCTACTGGCCTAGTTCAGTAACCTCATGACAGACAGTGGTCAATGTCAATAACGTCAATTTGAAAATAAATAAAGCTAAGAAAATGAAGCTAAGAAAACTTCCAGTACTGTATTTAATTGCTCTTTTTTTACATGTGTATATATTAAATACCCAAGGTCCTGTCTGATCTTCGAACCTAAGCAGGGCAGCCCTGGTTAGTACTTGGATAGGAGACTGCCAGTGAATAGTAGGTGATTTAGGCTGTATTTCAGAGGAAGAAACTGGCAGAACTACCCCTGAGGATTCTTTGCCTAAGAAAATCCTGTGAATTCTGTGAGATTGCCATAACAGGTGACTTGAATGTACATACACACACTTAAGTTCAAGTCCTAATTGCCGTTGTTGTGTGCCTTCAAGTTGTTTCTAATTTATGGTGACCCTGCAAAACTATCATGGGGTCTTCTGGGGCTGAGAGTCTGTGATGTGCCCAAGGTCAGCCAGTGGGTTTCTGTGGCCGAGCAGGGAATTGAACCTTGGTCTCCAGGGTCTTAGTCCAACACTCAATGACTATACCATTCTGGTTCTCAAATACTAATTAGGATACCCTTTTTTCCCCCTAATGTGAAAGAAAGAGTAATATTATGGGCAGGTTCTGTTACAGGCACACTCTTTCATACAGATATGTACATAATAAAACAGTGAATCATAGTAGGGCACTTCCGTTTGCCTTGGATTATTTTGAATATATTTTTAATCTAATGTCCTCTTTTATTATGGAACTATGATGTACTGGTTATTTGTAGTGGAGATATTTCAGTTATTGAGAGTTATTTCAATCTTCTGTACAGTTCAACTTGCTTGGTAATATTTTTGACCAACTCTTCTGCCACACGGGTTCCATTTTTATACCACAGTTGTAAGTTGTAGTAATGTGGATATCAACAATGTTAATTCTTTAATGAAGCATGTAAAACTTGGACAGAAATATGATTTTGGTTATCCAGCCAGTTTTTAAAAACTTTTGAAGCATAAAAGGAAGCAATCCAAATGAAATGAATTTGAAACTGACCTCCTCCAACAGTAATACAATGATGATAATTGCAGAGTTTCCTTCTCTAAGGAAACTGATATATTATTTGATTTGTCACTGCAACCAGAGTATACTCGATGTATGCAGCATAGGCAATGTGAACAATAACATACTAAATATACAGTGTTTGGCTTGACAGAAAGAAGTATTATTCTGTTACCCAAATGCCAGAGTTAGAGTTAGGCTGAAATTGTGACTGTGACTTCTCAGTGTTGAGGGGAAATCAGTAGATCAGAAGGATGAAAGAGATGAACTAGTGCAACTTGGAAACAGGCAGAGGTACGGTCAGATTAAGGGTCTCTCCACATTACACTGGGAGCTAGGGAGCCCTGATGGCACAGTGGTTGAATGCCAGTACTGCAGCCACAAGGTTGTGAGTTTGATCCTACAGGGCTCCAGGTTGACTCAGCCGTCCATCCTTCCGCAGATCAGTACAATGAGTACCCAGCTTGTTGGGGGCAATTAGCTAACACATTGTGACCACTTAGGGAGCACTTAGCTGATAAGCGGTATAGAAATACACATGCTATTGCTACACTGTTATAGTGCAATTGCTCCACTTTCAACATCCAGTGGAATCCTAGGGTTTGCAGTTTAGGGAGGGTCCTTTAGAATTCTCAGCCAGAGAGCTCTTTGGCCTCAGTAAACTACAAACTCCAGAATTCCTTAGGATGTTGAAAGTGGAATAATAGCACTATAACAGTGTAGGGTGGAAAGGCCCTAAATTGGATTAGGAAAGAAGGAGCAGTGCATCAGCTTGCTGTGCAAGTGTGTGGCTAGAGTTCATATGAGAGTATAGAATTTATGTAGCTATGAGACCAAACCTAGATCTGGAGTGTGAGGTATGATGTTGGGATGATGGGTAACACCCTTTCCTAGAGCCTTTGATGAGCAAGGGTAATTCTTGGTAATTTTCTATAGAAAAAGCAGCAAGGTGTTCTCAAATAAACGGTGGAAACACCCTCACATAGTATGGCTGTAAGAAATAGCACTACAGAAGATGGATGGGCAACACCATGGCTGCAATATTAGCGGGGGAAAGTTGTGTGTATTGTCTGCCTGGAAGGATCCCAGTTCAGTCCTTCATCTCTTTCCTCACTTTGAAGTAGTTGGCTTTGAATCTTTTATGTACTCATTTTAATAATCCAGAGCTCGAATTGTTAAGGTCTGTAGCTCAGTGCTTTGCATATAGAAAGTGGTCTCTTGCAACTCTATGATTCTATGGAGGTTTTTAAGCAAAGCCTGGATGGCCATCTGTTGAGAGTGCTTCGATATGTGTTTCTGCATGGCAGGGGGTTAGACTGGATGGCCCCTGTGGTCTCTTCCGACTCTGTGATTCAGTCCCTGGCATCTCTAGATAGGACTTGAAAATAGAGAAGTTCAATCCTGTGGTCATTTACATGACAGAAAGCCCTATTTCATCCTTGAGTCCATATTAATTGAGAGAACATTATCTCCCTATATGAACCTGCAGGAGTTTTAAATCCATAGGCTCGTTTGGGAAAGGCACCGGAGAGAGCTTTCTCAGTGGCTGTTCCCACTCTCTGGAACTCCCTTCTGTGGAAGGCTAGCCTGTCTCCCTCTCTGCTCTCCTTTTGCTGGCTGGCAAAGGCTTTTTTGTTTACATAGGCTTTTTAATGTGTACCTACTTGCAGAAAGGTTTCTTGTGGAGAGTTTTTAACTTTTGTGTGCCTTTTGATGATTTTATACTGTTTTAATGTTTTGATCTTAATTGCTTAACATTTTTTATTGTTAAGTTATGGGTGATTTTTTTTCCGTGAGTGGCCTTAGGTCTCAGTTTGGGCAAAAGGCAGCATATAAATGAAATAAAGCGAATGAATGAATAGGTAGGTAGGTAGGTAGGTAGGTAGATAGATAGATAGATAGATAGATAGATAGATAGATAGATAGATAGATAGGTGTACAAACCCCAATCTGGACCTGAAGAGAGCTGCTGCACTAGATGCAGACAATACCGAACTCAATGTACCAATGTTCTGGATCATTATCAGGCAGTTTCCTATGTGACAGGTGGTTGTCTTCTTCAAGGAACTTTTCCTCTGCTTTGAAGTGGAGAGTGATGGTATCAGACTTTTGATGCAGTATCTGTATTTTCTGTGCATCATGTTTCGCCCTAAACCAATTGTTTTGAAAAAAAATATTTTAATACTATGTCTATACTGAATGATCTGAGAATTTCAGTTCATATGTGTGGTAGAATGTGTAGATAATGATTAACAACTTGTAGTCTTGTAACCAAAAGTATTCTTATCAGCAGCCTTTCAAAATCTCACACACTGCATGGAATGTGCCCGTGGCAGAAATTTAGCACTGGACAAAAGCTATTGCAGTCAAAATCTACACACATGAATTATGACAAGCTAAGCTGACTGTTTTGTGGTTTGTTGTGTCTGGTTTAGTTCCTGCTTTTAAAGTTGCAGTTGCATTTTGGTCATTTGAACCTTATTTTCATAGTCTGGCCAAACCAGCTGGATCCCTGTGCACTGCAGGGGAACATAAAACTTTCAGCCTTTGAGCTAAAGTGCCTCAGTAGATAAGAAGACTCCAGTTACATCATGCTCACTGTCTTGTGGGGTTACTTTAGTGTACTCCATTTTATTTGATTGGATACTGAACAAGGCAAAGAAACACTTTAATGGAAAGAAGAGCACACTTTGAGCACGATCCAGGTCGATTATATCAGTGGAAATTTTGTCATGACTTCAGTGGGAGGTATAGCACACCCTAGATGTATTCATGCAGTAATTTTTTATTAACTCAATGAGAGTTCAAGATTACGAAGAAATAATGAAGGAATCAGAGCAGTCTTTCCAAAAGAATTGTTTTATAGCAGCAGGTGGGTGTGATATGAAGGAACCTGCATGTCTTAACCATTCTTCAACATCTTATACCAGTCAGCTGGGATGTGAAATCCAGTCCTCTCCATTGATGTATCAGGAATGAACCAAAAACATGGCTGATTTTTTGGCCTCATTGTAGACTAAGGTTTAGATGCAATTCCTAGTTCTCAACTAGAGTAGATTCACTGAATCAATGGCATTTAAAAAAGTGTAGATTTACTATTCAGAAACTGATGCAGTAGGTCTACTCTAGGTGGGACTAGCATTTACAAACCTGTAATCAACATGGGAGTAAACCATATTGAACTCAATGAGACTTAATTCTGAGTGGACATAATGTGATACCATGTTACTTGCACTGTAAGAAGTGAAGTATTAATAGTCTTTATAGGACTTTCAAGTGTTCAGACTGCTTCATGTGTATTATGTAATAATCCTTTTAACAACTGTATAAGGAAGGTTAGTATTTTTTCCTCATATTTTAGAAAAGACACTGAGGAAAAATGTTGCTTAAGACTACCCTGTGAGTTTATGAAATAAGTGAGATTCGAACCTGGTCTCAGACTCTTAGCTGCTGTGTTAAACTGGTTTTCTATGGAAATGAGTATGAACATGGAGAAAACACAATAGCTGGGCAACAATATGCCTTCTTCACCTCCAATTTCTTACTCAAAGTTGGTTAACCAACCAGTTTTTAAGGCTGGACTTTATTTTTAATTCTTTGCAAGGGGAAGGTAATATAATCATTCAAATGTTCCAGTTTTCTACATCAGCTTGATTTTTTTCTTAATTTGCTAAATGGGAAGGATAAATAATTTAGCCTGGTGAAGAATGATAAATCTGAGTATCATAGGGAGAAGACGCGGATGATAAATGACCGACACTCCACCCCAACTACCTAAAGCAGGAATGCCTGAACAAAGCATGAAAACTGTGTTGGGAAAAGGCTTTCTCTCCAGCTGAATTGGATGTAGAATTTGTAACCATGTGGCTTTGATTGTTCCCTCTGCTGCCAGTATGTAGAAAGCATATCTCATTAACTTCCTCAGTGTACTTCTTGTTCGTACTGGCAGTGCTGGAAATCACATGGGAGACAGAGGTGCTCTTTGGATGACTTTCCTTGGAGATAACGAAAACCACAGGGAGGTGGCATGCTTGCGTCGTATTCTGGGAATGCTCAGTGTTTGGGAGGTTAGCCTTTGGTGGCATTGCTGTTGTCATTGGTTCTAAAGAGAGCCTGTCAAGTAACTGAGATGGGCTCACAATATAGATTAAAAGGATAAGGAGCTGAAAACCTGCTACAAAAGGTTTTACTGCTAACAATAATAAAAAAAGAAGGATCTTGAAGAGATGAGCAAAATATTTCTTGGCTGTAGACATAATGTGTTTATAAGTTCCAAAATGGCATTTACTTGTTCGGAGAGATATTTTGACTCAGATGAGTATCTGAGGGCCTATTCTTGTACCACCAAACCAATTGGTTCACACATCTATTGGTTTTTAACTGCCTGTGGTCCAAAATATCCTTTCTAACAGGCTCCTGAACTGTAGTAAAGCATTCAGTTTGTGATAAAGTGATTCATAAATATTATTAACATTTCTAACTACCTCTGAGAAATAGCCTGTTTCAACTCTTTTTCTTGCAATGGAAGATACATAAGATATCTCAGGCCTCAGTGTTATAATGATTTGAATGCCCACAACTGGGAAGTTTACTGCAGAGGCAATTGCCAGATTCCTCTGGGAAGTTCTTCCTTTGTGAAGGAAGCATGTCTTAAAATATTTGCTGAACAAGAATTTTTCAGTGAGCCAACCCAAAGTTCTGCTTCCATTCTTTAACTATGCCACATCCACCAAAACAGTACACAAGCAATCAGCTTGCCTGATGTTTTTATTTTGTGAAACTGGGAAAGAGAGGCTACTGTTCAGGAATTGTAAATTATGACTCTTTTTTTCATCTTTCAGTTGTGTAATCTGAAATGTAAAGAGAGTCGCTTAGGACTTAACTTTTGTATGTTTTAAGGTTTTTTTAAAAAAATTAAGAAAATATTATAGATAGTACTAGTGTTAGCTTCTGCCCACCACTTGGAATCTTCAGTGAAAAGAATGTGAGCCAGCAAGGTGAAGACCATGGAGAGTTGATGCTAGTCAAAAGAACAATGTGCTTTCACTTTCACATCTCTCCATTTTAAGTGTTGTTACTGTTTCAACTAGTCACTATCAAGAAGAGGAAATGATCTTGTTCTGTTTACAAAATCATAGAAATGTTAGTTTCCTGGCGATATGAGGCTACTTGTCTGACCTATGGACCCAGCCTGTCCCACAAAGAGCCTGGATATGGCTTGCCAAGGGTCCAACCCTGCCCCCTCCAAATGACCAGCCCTCCCAATGAAACCCCTCTGGTCAGATCGCAGGGAATTCCTTTGACTGGTGGCTTTTGCCCATATCACTATGACAGAATCTATACCCATAATATGTAAATAAGTCATTAGTCAATAGTATATGTATGTTAAATGACTAGCTGTTGAGGGAGTATCTTTTAATGGGTGATGCTGTACTTTTTTTCCTTCTTCATATATTTTTAAAGAATGTTTTCAAATTCTTCTAATGGTTTTGTTGTTTTAATTTGGTACTCTGTTATTGTGTTACAATACAATTACTAAAAAACACTGTGTTTTAGTCACTTATTGTGTCTTTAGTAGTGTCTGCTTTGAAGTTCAATATTGACATGTATTAATAAACTGAATAAATAATAATGACATAGTCAATGTGAAGAGATAAAATAGTTTCATCCAGTTAGTACCCTGGAAATAACAGGCTACGGACCATAAAGAAAAGCAGAATATGTTAGCATGTTATATACAACATTGTTTCTAACTTCTAGTTAGAAAGGCTATCTCCACACTTTAGAGCAGAGGGGACAAAATATGGTCTGTGGGTTGCCTTTGGTTTCAGTGGCCTTTCTGTGCTCCCCCTGGGGTAAAAAAAATGCTCCAGAATGCTCTGAAATGACCTCTAGGAGGTATGGATTTCTGCCACCTTTAGAGTCCCCCCCGCCAGACTCCAAGTAGTCTAAACAATTTTTTAAAAAATATTTTGCCTCAGAATGCTCTACAGTGCCTTGTAGAAGCCCAGAATGGCATAAAGACATGCTCCCATGTTCCTTAGAGTGCATTTGAGAGCTAACAATTTTTTATTTTTTGAATTTAATTTATTATTTTATTATATTAAGGTCAGTTGATGTTAGGTTGCTTAATATGTCCCTTCATCATACTTACCTCTCTCTCTGTATGTGCTATATCATGAAACTAATTGTAATTAGCTCTTAATAACTCATGACCAAAAAGCAGACCTGGAAGGGAAAAAAAAGTGCTCCTTCAATTGTATGTTTTTTAATATGTGTGTGTGTGTGTGTGTGTGTGTGTGTGTGTTCAGAAAAGCCAAAGCATTTTTTAAAGAAAAATAGCATACAGCAGTACATGGCACAGTGGCTGACAGTGGTGCTAAAGGAGTGAATGTGAAGATGTGAGTGAAGATTACTGATAGTTATATGTAGTAGCATGGCCTTGAAGAAGAACTTTCGAAAATGAACCATGTCGTGTGCCAGAGCTATGTATAGATTCAGGCCTCTCGAAGGGTTCTTTCTGTGCCAGAAACTGACACAAGTTATTTCTATAGGATGAGCTTTATTGATGTAAATGATTCAGCAGATGGTATAAAGCACAGAAGCATTCTGGTTCTTTTGTCAGTGACAGCATCCCCTCGCAGCCAGTGGTAGAACTGGGACCCCAAGTAGACTATAGGCAGACTGTTCCTCTGCTGGCAATCAGATTCAATCCCCAATGCTGGATATATGGAGACACCCATGGAAGATGGGTGTCCAAGGTTATGTAGTGCAGAATCAATCAAAGTGTGCAAGTGTGACCCATCTCCCCCTACCCATTAGCTATGAAATGTGTATCAGCAGGTTAGCAACAGGGAGAAATTCACTCTCCCAGTCCATTCCCACCCTTCCTATATTTTCCCAGTCATAAACTGCAAAGCAAATATAAAAGGTACTCAACCAGGTCACTAATGAACCCTTTCATGTCAGTGGACAGCTGTTAATTTTTAGCCATGATGCTTACAAGGACTCTAAAACCCATCTGCCTGGCAGCAGAAGTCCAGCTTGCTACAAGTTGTCAAGGCTATTTTACTTCTGTTCTTTGGGAAATGCTTCAAGATTTTAACAGGAAACAAAAAGAAGAGAGAATATGCATAACATTGTGAATACCCATGGAATCATTGTTTCAGCGCTCTTCTGTTTTACCACTTAGTGTTTAGAAAGCTAATTTCTCCCTTTGAAGTTTTCCACACTGGGAATAAAATGTGCACTAATAACAACAATAACATAAAAAAGCAGAGTTGTAATCTGCATTAAAAACCAATATACTTATTTATAATTACTAGTTTTTTCCTATCAGTCTGTTGTTCAAAGTTTAGGTAAGTAAGAGATCTTCACATTTTAATGGCTCATTTTCTTCCATTTTTTAGACTCTTTTGAATGGCTATCTTGGAATCATTTACTTGTCAGTTTTCTACAGAATGTGTTTCTCACTGAAAATAGAAGTGATGCAATTAAATCATGTTAAGCATGAAATTCTGATACCAGAAAAACACTTAAATTGCACTTTAAAAGCTGTATGGAATTTCCAGTATTAGCTGCTTTTCTGGTAAGTAGAAAACTGTTTGAGGGCAGCTTCACATTAACTGAGAGCAGCTACCCCTTGGGCAATATGCTGAGGAGGTTTTGATTTGATAACCTTTGGCACCCACCCGGGATAATTGTGGATTGATTAGCCATGGCTGATTGAATAGGTACTTAGAGTTGGCAGAGGGTAGGTATCTATAGATGTTATGAAATTAGTCATGATCAGCCATGTTTACTTCAGATGTAGCCACGCTGAGCGTGTGTTATACTGTCCTATAAAGCAGCCACCAGTCTTTCTTCCTGGCAACATAGGTCTGCATGCAGTTGTTTGTCCCAACAAGACCACTTTGGTTCCTTTTTTTGGGAGAAAGGTGAGGGTATAAATAAAGTGATTGACTGACTGATTGGGAAGACCAGTGGAATAAATGGAATATATACAAATGTACCATGTTTCTGTTGGTTTAATAAGTCTTCTCAAGTTGAGACTGATTGTTGCAGCCTATACACATACTTTGTCCACCTTTATCTTGACTGCTTTTTAAAATGGCATCTGAGAACCTTAAGTTCACAATGTCGGATACTGAATTTGGATTTTCATCATGTAAAGAATGATCTATAGCAACTTCTGTTGGGAGCCCACATGGATTTGATGTAATTCTTAGGATTAGTCCCCATCTTAACCAATCTGTCTACCCATGGAAACCGCTGGAATGGTGCAGGCCCAGCCACATAATACACATCCGTAAGTATTTCCTCATAGTAGCACAGTCTCCTATGACTGACACTTGTGGCTTCTCAACTCAAATGTTGCCCCTTCAATCTAATACTCTCACTTAAGAGTATAACAAGGAGTTGGGAGCGATAATGTTGTCTTATCCTGACTTTATCCAGTACCACCTCTACTTTCTTCTTCTTGAAATAAAAAGATAATGTGTTTCAGCAGACTTACAAGATGATAATAGAAGGCAGAGTGAATTATATTATGCATCTTTGTAGAAGGCTGCAGAACCTGTTTGGCAAAACTTTTGGAGCACAAGAACAACAAAAGTGTCATGCACTTTTAGGTATACTTCAACTTCCAAGCTATTGTGTTTGAAATAGTTTCAAGTTATTCTAGTGGGGCTTGTGCGTGTGTATGTGCCTTAAATTCCCCCTTGACTTATGGGAACTCCATTAATTTCATAATGTTTTCTTTGACAAGGATTACCGGTTGGTTTTGCCAGCTCCTTCCTCTGAAATATATCTTTCAAGACTACAGTATTTGTTGCCAGCCTCCCATCCCACTACCAACCAGGGGTGACCCTGTTTGTTTCCAAGGTCAGATAGGATTTGGTGCCTTTAGAGTACTGGTTCATGTTTTGAATCATGTTAACCTCTTTTTTTTATTTCCAAGAAACCACTGTGTCATTCCAATAAGCAACAACGTACTGGGAGGATTAAGCTCCCTCCCTATATTTATATTCGTTTATGAATGGTCAGTGCCACTAATGGGTACTGAGTAATATTAACTTTGTATGCATATGGCTTAAATGCAGAAGTCAGGTTCAACATTTGTACAAGATGCAGGTTTTACAGTAAAAGTTGTACTGTTTTGTTTTGTTGCCTGATGGTAGGACTGTTTTGTAAACAACCTGATGCATTAACCTCGGGGACCTGGCAGCTGCTCCATTCAGATTCCCTGTAGACATTTTGTCAAAGTGGGGATTGTTGAAGATGGAAAGTAAACAAGAAAATAAGGTATATTTGATCATCTCCTAACGTGTTTGAACACACTTGTTGTTTTTGAGGACTGATTCCCAGGCATGCACTTAAATCTGATTTGGGATTCCACCTGCCCCATGTAGTTAGCTGTTGTTTTAAATAGGCTTTCAGAATTAACAAGCTGGATATTATTTAGCAAGTAGGTATTCTTACTTTTTGTATGTAAATCAGTAAGTGTGCCATTTTCCCCAGTGATATGAAAACTGGCAATACTTTATTTCCAGTCCCTTTGAGGACAGGATGTCTAATTTCCCTCCTACTTGTTTTTATTTCGACAAATACATGTTGTATACTCTTAGGCTGCAGTCTGCTTTTGGAGTAGAGAGGCATCGTTTTACGCTCATAAAGAAAACAGCCTTGCAGTCCCACCTGCTGCTTACACCTGCTCTTGACAAAATCCTATGGATAACATATTAAAGCGATCACTTTCATAGAGATAGGAAAGAACATTAGAGCATTACCATGGTTTATTTCCACCTTTTAATATTAATTTGTTGGCATTTTTTTTAAAGTAGAAAACATCAGGGGTAGAGTAACAGGTGCACTGGTTTGTAATATGTAATGTTTTAGTATGTTTTTACCCTTTTTAAGTAATGTTTTTAAGAGGCTTGCTATTTAAGGCTTTTAAATTTTTGTATTACAGGTTGCTTTAATGTAAATTGCAAGTCACTTTGGCTTTCAAATGAGAGAAAAACAGGATATAAAATGAATGAATGAATGAATGAATGAGGCAGGCCTGCTTTGTTTTGTTGGTTAAAGACGTGGGTTTGAAAAAGGTTCAGTTCTCTCCTCAGGTATAGATTTGGTAGGAATGCCTTTGTGACTCATTTTTCAGCCTCTGCATTGGGCACAACTGACCTCATCTGATTTAAGAAGCTAAGCAGTGTTAGGCCTGCCTGAAATCTTCAGAGGTTTTTGCCAGCCAGAATTGATCATTTTGGGCTGGATGGAGCAATGGTCTGACTCAGAATGAAACAGTTTACTTTATTCCTATCATGTAAAATTGGCGTTAAAGTGACACAATTGAGAGAAGCTCGTGGCTTATCTAGTCCAGTTGTGTCTGCTTTAAAAAAGTAGGAACCAGACAGCACCTTGCTTCAAGATGAAGTAGCAGTTTAGCAGAACTGCTGTCTGCTTCCTCTCCTTCCGTCCAAAAAAGACAAAACAGTTCCCAGCATTTCATTCTTGGAGTCCCCAGAGCACTTTTAAAGAAATTGTTACTGAGTGTCCATTCTCCTATTCAAAAGGCTCATGAGTGGAAGTTTCCATGCTAGATACAATCCTGACAATCAGGTGCATTAAACACATCAGTACCATAGCAATTTATATTATAAATATATTATATTATCCTGCCCACCACCAGAAGGAAAACTGAATTAAAGAGAAGAAAAATCTCCAGACTTCTTATCAAAGCTTAGGGAAAAAATAATGGTTGAAACTGATCTGAAAATAGATATTTGGGATTATATTCATTCATTCATTCATTCATTGTTTACAAAAAGGCATTAAAACAGGGATGGGAGTTATGCCATTTAGTGATTAAATTGTATGTTTCAATTTCTCACCACTGGGAGTCCAAAAGCCATGACTGCATATTCATTTGAGCACATAACTGTTAGTTTAAAAAATTCCTTGTCGGTTCCTTGCCTCTCTTTCTCAGACTTCCCTAGTGGGGCTGCTGTGTGCAGGCGATTGGAGTTCCTGGATTGATATCAGTGTTCGTGGCTGCAGTCCTGGAAGGATGAAGTTCTAAAGAATAAGCATTAGTTGTGCCTGTGGACTCTTATATGCAGATCTTCTCCCATCTCCTGCCTTTTTGCTCATATTGCACTGAATTTCGTTATACCAGCCTGTCATCTAGTATGAATGTACATTTTTAAAGTGAAAGTGTTCAGTCGATGCTGTCTACCTAGGTACCCCACCCTGCTTCCTTTTTGTCTCCTCGACTACCTAGATTTCTCTCCCTGAGGAGAGCAGAAATTTTACCTGATGTCTAGGCAAGAGGCAAAAAGAGAACATCTCCTGGTGGAGAAGTAGCCTAGTGAGGTCATTTTCAGTACAGAGAATGGATTCCTTTCTTTATTCTAACTCTCTCTAGCTAGTGGGTCTTCAGGATGACACTGTAAGTCTGTACCTCTGGATACTGCTAATTTTAATTAGTGTAGGGAAGCCAGTAACAGTAAAGCTACTCTGTAGTGACGTGAGAATGTATTGGATTCTATCCAGATGGTAGCTCCCATGGAAATCACTGGAAATAAAGTTTGGACTGATTAACTTTTCACATTGGTTTCGTTGGGAGCTAAATCTGACCAATTTAATCTGAATGCAGCCTGTTTATAGGAAAGAGGATTCTGAAGATGTTTTAGGTGTTGGTTCTGTTTATAACAAAAAGATTTGACTGTTAGACTGAAATAAAATTACAGTGATTATTTTGCCCCATCTCCATAAATGAAAAAAAGTTTTGGTTTCTTATGAAGGGAACCAATCCATGAAGCACTGTGACAGAGAGGGTTTTTTTTTTCTCAGCAGGCTGCAGACCATTCCTCTGAGTAAACCCAGCTTGTGAATATGCTGGAGATGAAAAGGGCTTAGTCCCTTGCAAGATCTCACCAGCCATGAAGGAGAATGCGTAATACCTGCAACTGAACCTGGTAAGTCAAGAATATATATGTATAATCTGATAAACAGAACTCAGTTTCTAAGAATTCACAATAATTCTTGGAAACACAACCAACATTTTTCCTCCTTGGTAGTTAAAAGAATCCAGAACACTTGACATAAATCAAAGGTGAGTGAAAAGTAATTTGACATTTAGAAGAAGAGCCAACGTGATATAGTGGTTTGAGTGTTAGACTGTGGCCCTTTCCACATGGACATGGCGTCCCAGCATGGGGACACGAGAGGAGCGGGACCATGATGATGCTTCCACAGGACATTGTCATGGTCCCGTCCTTCTTGCGTCACCAGCTGGTGCAATCACAGGCTAAATCATTGACAGATTTTCTCCACCAGTGACCCCGATTGTGCAATGCTCGCACACTTACCTGCCATGCAGAAGGGCCAGAAGCATGATGGAGGCACTACCTGCCCCAGCACAGCATAGGAAGGAGCCCAGCTACGCTGCAGAAGGAAAAGGTGTGTCCCTCATGCTCCCTTCTGCAGACAGCTACATTCCCATCTCAGTCCCTTCCTGCCAAAGGCACTGCTGGAATCACAACTGCAGGGCAACGGGATAAGGTAAAGTGTGGAAAGGGCCTATGACTCTGGAGATCAGGGTTTGAATGCCTGCTTGGCCATGGAAACCCACTGGGTGACTTTGAGTAAATCACACTCTCTCAGCTTCAGAGGAGGGCAAAGGATAAACCTCCTCTGAATAAATCTTGCCAAGAAAATCCCTTGATATGCTTGCCTTTGGGTGTCCGTAAGTTGGTAACAACTTGAAGGCAGACAACAACACCAGCAGATCTCTGAGTGATTTGCAGTAAATTGGCAACAACTTTTGATTTTCAAGTAGTTTAACAATAACAACAACAAAGTGATTTTTCTCATCTAATTCAGGTTAAAGAATGAAGAAAGCTTGGGAAATAGGGATTTTTGTTGTATGACTTTTATTGTGTGAAAGGGTTAGGAGCTCAGATTAGTTCTGGAAGAGGAAATCTGCCCGTAGGCTCTGTTTGTGTGCTCAGAAACGTCCTTTCTTTTACATACATCTTTTGTATCTGACCGTAGCTGATAGATTAACATACAGAAGTTTTTGTCCCGTATTTTGGATCCCAGAATAAGCAGAGAAGTAGAGTGATCTTTGTGTTGGCTTTTGTCCGTCCTACCACTGTCAATGTAGTATAACTCATATGTAAAGAATTGCCTTGTTTTAGCAACGTTTCTCCCTTACTCTTGTCAGGCTGTTTGTCCTAGTGAAGATGTAACAATACCTGAACACTTTATCATGGTTAGGCAGCCAGGAATACTTTATGGGTTTCCATCCAACTTGGTGAACTGGCTGGCAATTCATCCTGTGTGAGCAGATCCTGAATTCACTGACTTGAGTCCAGTGTAATTTGACCATTCACATTTTGGTCTACCGTTTTTATTTGTTAATGTTTAACAATGAAAGAATTATAAATATTCCCTAGTCAGAGGTTGAAAAATGGAGCTCTGTTTATGCTCCTAAGTTAAAAGAGAAAGAAAAGAAGGAATTTATTCAAGGTTTATTGAAGATCTTTCTCTCTCTCTCTCTCTCTCTTTCTTTCTTTCTTTCTTTCTTTCTTTCTTTCTTTCTTTCTTTCTTTCTTTCTTTCATAACTTTGCATAACTGGCATACAGTTAATAGCTTCCTGTCTATTGCAGCTTCTCATTTATTCTGTGATTATATAAACCTTTGAAATATGTTTTAATTTTAAAGCAGCTATTATTTTATTTTCCAGAGAAAGTGTAATTACCACACTATTAAGCATGGATTATCATAATTTTACATTTTAGTGACTGATATAATAAATAGCAGCATAATTCCGTATGGCTAACTTCAAGTATATGTGTACATTCTTACATCTTTCTGTGCAGATTATCATTTTGACAGAGGTAATAAAGAACCAGTCCAAAGAAGTTTTAACAATCCCATTCAGTCAGAGGGATCTTCTGCTCTGTTTCCAAAATAGACTGTAGTATTGGTCAGTTAGCAGGATGAAGAGTCTGATCCTTGTAGGCACTGTTGTTTATATAGCAGAATATCTGTAGACTGCGGTTGGTAGATTTAACACTGCTGTTACAGGGTCCTCCCCTCACCCACAATTTTAGCGTAGAAACAGATAACCATTTTTTCTAGGGACATGAGAGATGCGTTCTTTGTGTGCTTTCTTTAATACCCTGTTGTTGTACCAAGAGAAGTTGGATTAGTGGGGACATGAGATAGGGCTCTTATTTAAAGCATCAACTTGATTATGGAATTTAGTCCCAAAGGAAGCCAGGTTGTTTGGAAGCTATTTTTTATTATTAACCGTGAAGGCTGAGAAACAAGTTCTGCACAGAAGAGATTATATTATAGGTTGAATAAGTGAAATAAATGTTGTAAGCTTCATTGTACACCAGTCATTTCTTTAAAGTGGTATATGCACCAAGGATGGAGGGTTCTGGTAATAATTTAGTCAGGCATATTCTCCCGCATGATACTCAGTTCCATTCCTCCTCACCACTGGTTTTCTGTCTCACCCTTCCCCGTCACCTCAAAGCAGTCAGTCAGTATTTCATATCCTTCACAATTCTGTAGTCAAGATTTTTGTATTCTGAAGACCTTGGGTTCATCTGAAGCTGCTGATTCTCTCTCTTGTAAATGGTTGGTGCAGTAATGTCTGCCTAAGAAGTGCCACTTGGAAAACTGAGGCAAGTATTAGTACATATGATAATAATAGAATTCTGAATGTGTGAGACTTTTATGTAAATGTGGATGCCTGCACTTTCAGGAATATCATTCCTTAAAAACAACACACTCCCGTTAAGGGAAATACATAGTAAAATGCTTTAAACAAAATGTTTGTCATTAGAATAGTTTAAAATAGTTTGGCTCTATATTTGTGTTTAAATTGGATTCAACCAGGCTTATGTACTAAAGGGCTTCAACCATTGCAGTTTAGTGAATGCGTTCCATTGTA
This sequence comes from Cyclura pinguis, assembly GCA_030412105.1. NCBI lineage: Eukaryota > Metazoa > Chordata > Lepidosauria > Squamata > Iguanidae > Cyclura > Cyclura pinguis. Next base: position 59,363,017 of record CM059600.1, on the reverse strand, counting down.
TGAGATCTCATACAACAGGATCCTAACCTATGATAACTTCTTTTTTTATTATAATTTTTAATATGTCAAACATCCCACCATAACAATATCAAATAGTAGTTTTACTACATGTCCTTTTCCATGAAATATATAGAAAAAAAATATAAAATATAAAATGGATTTATAACATTAACATTTCTATATACTGCATATTATTGTAATCCCATCTACCCCCCCCAATTCCGCTTGTAGACATAATCCAAAGATAAATCTAAGCACACAGTAACAAAGGATATTACACAAACTGTAGGTTCAGATAAAAATACCATAGAGAAGTGTGAAGGAAAGGGAAATTGGAGAAAGATTGAGGGATGGGGAAAGGAGGAACAGGGAACACAGAGATAAAATAAAATATGTCTGACCTATGATAACTTCAGATGACTGGGAAAATGGTTCTGGGCCCTTATCATAGAATCATGGAGTTAGAAGAGACCACAAGGGCCATCCAATCCAAACCCATGCCATGTGGGAATACACAATCAAAGCACTTCCAAAAAATGGCCATCCAGACTCTGTTCAAGAACCACTGAAGAAGAAGACCCCAGTACACTCCGACGCAGTGCATCCCACTGTCAAACAATTCCTACCATCAGGAAATTCTTTCTAATGTTTAGATGGATTCTCTTTTCCTGTAGTTTTAATCCATTGTTCCATGTCGTAGTCTCTGGAGCAGCAGAAAACAAATTTGTCCCATCTTCCATATGATATCCCTTCGAATGTTTATCATGGTTATCATGTCAAGAAGGTGAAACAAGTGTTGAAGACAAACCACACAGTGGAAGGCCATTGGCAGCAGTCACTGATGAAAACCTAGACAGGATGGATAACCTGATTCACACAGACCAGCATATGATTGTCCAAGAGATTGTTCTGAAATGTGGCTGTGGTCACTGTGCCATCAAGCAGATTATCCACAACCTTGGGTACAGGAAAGTGCATGCCAAGTGGGTTCCTCATCAACTTAACAGCTGATATGAAAGAGAAGAGATTGCAGATGTGTTCAGAACTGTTGGCAGCATTTGAAGCCTGCAAGGACACTTTTTTCAGAAACATTTGCACTGGTGATGAGACCTGGACATATCTGTATGATCCAGACACCAAGAATCAGTCCATGGAGTGGGAGCATTCTACTTCTCCACATCAAAGAAATTCAAAAGCCAGCACTCAGCACAAAAAATTATGGTGAATGTCTTCTGGGATGACAAGGGGGTGATTTTGCTTGATTTCCTTGAGCGTGGGACAACAATGAACAGCAACTGCTGCTTTGCACCACTCTGGAAACTTCAAGCAGTTATCCATAAGAAAATAGCACAGAAACAGCTGAATGCAACCCAGTGGCACCAAATAATGTAGGACCCCACACTTCTTTGGCAACATCACAGGTTCTTGCACAAATGGAATGATCAGTGGTGCCACATTCACCTTACAGCCCTGATCTGGTACCTTCATACTTTCACTAGTTGTGTTGGAGGAAGGAAAGTCTTTAGGGTGGGCAGTTCGATGATGCAGATGAAGTGGAAGGTGACATCAGACAGTGGACCAGGGAGTGCCCAAAAAAGTTTTTCCAAAGTGAATTTAGTGGGTTCAAAGATGGTGCATCACCACTGGTGGAGACTATTTTGAATAGGATCATGTTGTAGACGAAGAGGTACTTTACACATGTATGTACTTGCATAGGTCTTTTGCCTGTACTAACAAATACAGGAGTTATGACCAGACAGGCATTACTTTCAGTACATATTTCTGATAAACACCCTAGTGGCCTAATGACAGTACACGTGAGGAACAAATTCTGTGGAAGTAATAGAAAATAATCAGTAGTATATTAGTGAAAATGGAAGACCTCCTGCCACAGATAAATTTTAAAAATAGACCAGGTAGTTCATCTATAAAATCTGCATATGTAGACTTCCTCCCTCCATGTCCCTCTCCATTACCTCCTCCATGTTTGTTCTGTACCAGCTTCATTGGGAAGGTTGTTGCTTTCGTAGAATGGAATCAATCCCTATTTTGTTCATTTTTTTTTTCCAGATGTGAACATTTGTGTGCCACTTGTGTGACAATTGAATACATTGCTTGAGCATACTACCCAAAGCACAAATTGGGTCTAGACCACAGATAGTCCAGGAAGTACAAACTATGAAAAAAGTTCACCAGAGCAGATGCCTATAACACAAAAGCACAGACTCTTTTCAGTTCTTTTCTTCTAATGCTAGCTAATAAGAGATGATGTAAAAAGCAAAGGATACATTAAGATTTGAAATATACTCTCCTTGTACCTATTTCTAACAAGAAATCATAGGCTTTTGTGTTCAGTGGTCTGAAATTTAATTTGACAAATTCAAATGTTTAACAATAGTCTAGGACATTACAGCAGATAGAGTAAGATATTTGCATTAAAATGAAATTGGGCTCATCAAGTTGAGAGGTCCTATGATATCACAAAAGAGCTTGAAGACTGGGAAATAATGTTTTATAATGAATTTACATGTTTATATTGTCACATGAATATCTGTAACACGTACAAATACAAATCTGTACTCTAATACAATATCACAGTGGATATCAAAAACAAGAAACAGATTCTTAGCTCTGAATTTTGCTCCATAAAGCAAATGCTGATCACTTCTGTGCTGATAATTGGGAGGCAGTTGCTAGTCTCCTACTGCTTTGGACACTGTGATAGCAATCCAAGTAAACCATTTTCTTTTTTCACTTCTTCTTTTTCTTCTTCTTCCTCAAACTTTCTTTCAGGAGGAGGAGATGCAATTTTAACAATTTAATATATACTGGCTTATGTGTTTTATACTCTTGGTGTGCTTGATCCTAACTATTTTGGTTTCTTTCCTAATACAATGAACCAATTGGGGGCGGGGGATACTGATCTAACCTGCCATAATAAAAAAAAGTTAAATTTCATAAATAGTTATGAATGTTGGCAGCTGCCTATCATATTGTATAATGTCCTGTATTGCGCATGAAGACAGTGTCAACTTAGATTTTATATCTGAAGTAGTTTCAAAGCATTTATTTGCTTTCTCTTGAGTCCTTAACCTAATTCAAGTAACATAATTGGCTGAATATTTTTCCACATAACTAATTGGCTAGTTGCCAGTGTGGAAACCATTGTCTGAGTTGATGATGATCAGAAATTAACATGACATTTGCGTGGTGGTAATGGAATATATTAGTAATGTAATTCTTGACTGTAAGAAAGAGTCCATCATCTCCCTTAACCTATGATCAGCAGGATGGGCTGAAAGAATGATGAAACGTTCCCAGCAGGCAGTTCTCAGCAGTGGCTAGCCAATCTCTGTGTCAAATTTTGTTTTAAATTCTTCAGACAAAGCTGTAATGCTTACCAATTAATTACCACAAATGTCAATTAAAATCTACCAAATAATGCAGTAAGATTAAATTTCAATTAAAAGAATTACGTTTAACAAGGGAGAATAGAACATTATTTTAATGAATTCTGCTGAAGGTGACAGATTCTTTAGATAAGTTTATGCACTGTAGGTGGATATGGATTCACTGGGCAGTGTGAAGTATAACTTCATACATATATTAACTGTGAGAATTATTTCTACCACACTCACGTCCTTAAGGAGCTGGGAGCCCCAAAGTGTCACATATAATCAGACAAAAGAGTACTGTTTCAGCATTTCTTTTTCATGTGTAGAAATGTATGTCATGTCTTTGTTCAAAATATGTTTACATATTTTTTTTCAGTAGCTGTAATAGGAGGCTTGTTGATTTCATGGAGAATGGGGGATGCTCCCATCAATTACAGTTTTTAATTACTGTTTTAATTACAGACCCCCTCCCTCATTTCTCTGTCTTCTTTAGTCAGCTCCCAAAGTAACCAATTATTTTACATTTGTCTGTATTGTTCCTAATGGAATTGTAGCTTACTAAGAGTAGGCAAAATAAGGACTTCAATCCATGTCTGTCCCTGTGGGGGTTTTGCAGACCCGTGTGGCTCCATTCTGTTTTTGATGGTGATTTATCTGTGCTCTGCTAATTCCACTACGAAAGCGCTATGAAACGTAGGCTGCAGGGCCTAGGTTGCCTCATCTTGTTTTGTGCAGAATAAAGTTTGAAATCAGCTATAAATGGTGACCCAGCTATGTCTTGCAGATGGCCAGTTTCAGCCAGAGTACTATTGCTATAGGTAGTTAAATGTCAATAGTCTTCTATCTTTAAAACAGTTGTTATCTTGTTCCCTCTTACATATGACATAAAGTCCTAATAACACTAGAAAATAAATGATATGTATAGGGTGCAAAAGTCATTTCATCTTGTGCTGGGTTAATATAAAATTTAAAAAAAGATAAAATTTTATGGGTGGGAAAGTGTGAGAATAAGGCTTGCGGTGATATTTCTGGAAGAGAAAGTGAAGAAACATCATAGATGTCATGAGGAAGTCTCATGCTTATACCATCTTCCAGTGGCGTTCCAGCCACTATATTTTCAGGAGCATAAAATAAGTTTAAAGTGTTACTGAAGGTGTAACACCACAAAGCTGGATGAACCCAGTCCTGTTCTCTGAGTTAAGATGTTGGAATCCTTGCACATGCAAAAGCTATGATTTACATGTGAAAGATCAAACTCTTTGTGCATTCTTAGAGAAGAATGATTTTTGTATTAGAGTGAAACATAAGGGAAGTGAGCCAGTGTGATGTGGTGGTTTGAATGTGGGACTTTGACCTTGGAACCTAGGGTTCGAGTCTCTGCTGGTTCACAGTGACCTACTAAGTGACCTTGGGCATGTCACACACTCTCAGCCCCCAGAAGATGCTGTGATAGGTTTGCCTAAGGGTTACCCTAAGTTGGAAGCAACTTGAAGGTACACAAAAGAACAAGCAACATGGGATCCTTTTAATGCTACTTTAATAGAATTGTGTAGTAGTCACCTGTAATGTACTATGTATGTTGTCAGTGTATGATTACAAAAAAATCAGGTTAAACTTTAAATGGGAGATGTTTTAAATGAAGCATGTTTTTAAGTGTATTAGATGAATGATACATTTAACTAAACTTTTGACCCTCAAAAGGTGAGTTTAAAAGGTAAAAAGTTTCTACAAGTGTAAAAATGCACACATTCTCTTTAAAGGAAGGGTGTTGCAGCCACAGGTCTTCAACTGATACTGATAACAGAACATGCATTATTTTTGGCTAATCTCCGAATTGCTATGTGACCCAGAGTTTTTTAAGAAGAAACAAATCTGCTTACTTGAATATTCCTTTATCTCTGTTTAGGTTCCTTGGTTTTTGTATTGCCATATCTGAAAGGGAACAACTGGAGAGAGGAGAAGGTCTGCTTACTGTCACTAACACATAGCTCCACTGCATCATTTACCTTTTGTCAAGTGGCAACAGAATTAACCTATAGGACTTCTCTGTCCCCCTTTCTGTGCCCAGTGGCTGAAGAGTGCCTTTGTGCTCCAACAGACAGGAAACAGAAGGAGAGGAAGTCAATTTTTGTCAACATTCAACAACCAGGAGGCAGTGAATATCAAGGAAATGGCATATTGAAAATGGTCTCTTCCAGCAGCTGGAGGTGCACAGAAACATGTTAGCTAATACTGACATAAAAAATAGCCCCCTGGAACTAGCTCACCCTCAAAGAGCAATTTTCCAAAAGGATTAAACCCCCAAACAATGTTAAGGTAATAATTCAGAGTTCTGAAAAATTGCCCCCCTCCATTTGGGGTTTATTGCTTTTTTGGAAAGAGAGGGTGTCGCAATAAAAGACAGAGCTTTTGAAGCTCTGAGGACCAGTTCATAAAGCTCATTTTATGTGCACATGAGCTATCCTTTGCCATATAGGCAGCCAAAATTAGAGGAGGAAATGTAATTCTCAAATAGGTTTTAGGAGAATACATCCAGTAGCAACAAATACTGCAATTACAATACAACACTACCACTTCTTCCTGAGATTATGGGCATCAGTTTGGGAATCCCTGCTACCTATGTTCAACTTCAAACCAGAGTTAGTTTTTCCAGGTGAATATTGTCTGAGGATGGTAATGTTTTTTATTTCTCCCAACAGAGAAGAAAAGATCTACATGCCCAAAGTAAAACAGAGATACTATCATTCCTGTCCATTAACAAGGCAGCACATGTTTTGATTATCTTATTTCTATTGAATGTGTTCCTTGGCAATTTTTTTTTTTTACAAATAAACCTTACTAAATAGTCAGGAAACATATATTTGTTTCTTTTTTTTTAATAATCTCCTTTAAATGCTGAACACACAATTGCTGTAATAAGAATTTTTATCTAAGAGAATTTAGTGCATTGTGCTTTCAGACTGCTTCTTCTTCATGGTCTCTGTGCCTAACACAGTGGGAATCTTCACGCATGCGCAGTAGCTTTTCGGAAAGTTCCAGAGCTGAGCAGCTTGGCGGGAATGTCAATGTTAGGTGGCGGCTTGAACAGAAAACAGAGGCAGGAGCCGAAGTGTATGGCTTTTAGTGATAAGTAGTAAAATAAACAAGAGGTTACATCACCCAAACGAAAAGAGACAGCAAACTCAACAGCTAGGGCTGGCCTGGAACGAAAAATACAAGATGCAGATTCCCCGGATGGAAGACAGTTGTTGCCCCATGTCCAGCTCCCCCCCAGCGTCTGACTTAAATACATAGTCCTTAACCCAGCTGGGCTGATCAAGCGTCCGTTGGCCCAGCTCACAGCTGAAGGCCGTCAGACTTCAGACGCTTCTCTTGCAAGCATTTTGATCTGCGAACCGCCTCCTTCTCTCGCCGCCTCTGGAGGAACGTGGGGGGAGGGTCTGCAGCAACCTCCAGGCTGGAGTCAGGAACAGCAGCTTCTGTCGAGCCCGAAGCACTGGTCTCCTCTGCTGCAGGTACTGGCTCGGGGACCGCTGTGGGGTCGCTGGCAGGCCCCTCCCTTGCCTCTGCAGGAGCCCCCTCTCCCTCCCAGGGATCCACCCCTGGCTGGGGTTCCCCCTCTAACTCAGAGTCCCCGTCTGAGTCGGCAGCATGCTCAGCCGGGCTCATGACAGGGAACCCTCCCCCATCCAGTACTGAGCATGCTCAGTCCTGCCAAGCTAACGATCTCTCCTTAGTTTCTTTTCGTCCGCCGACCTGTTAGCAGGCTTCTCCTAGCTGAGCAGTTTGCTTCGCCTTGTTTTCCTCGCTGTTCATGTTTCTTTAGAGAAAGTCTGTAACAATTCTTGCCCCTTTTTTCTATGTCTTCATTATTTAAACTTTGTGTGTCGTGTGGTCGCAAAGTTGCATTGTTGGATGGTCACTCCAAGTGCCTGTTCTGCCTTGGAGAGGCCCATAATGTCCGGGCGTGTCCTATTTGTAAGGACTTTACATCCCAGACCCTAAAGAACAGGGCCTCCAGGCTCAAGTCTTTCTGTTGGGAACAAGCCCTTAAAATCAAGGAGCAGGCAGCATCCAATACCGCTCTTTTCACCACCTCCATGGCTTCCTCTCGGCTGTCCGCATCTTTCAGGCCTGCGACCACGCCCACGTCATCGGTATCGACCTCGTTGGTACCGACAGCATCGGTATCGGGCTCGGTACCGTCCCTGGCGTCCTTGCTTCCAGTTTCTTCGCTGCCTAGGATTCGGAAGCTTTCTAGGACACTGATCGTCACCTCTTCGTCTGGGGACGCTCTGAACTAATGTATACCAGCTTTCTCCTAAGACTGGATATGAAATGGCTTGTAGCATTTTAAAATCTACTGTATAAAAGTCATTGTTTGTCTGTGTGTTTATCTGTTTGTCTGTGTCAGCATATGATCGGCTGTGTGAGGCAAGAAGACCTCATATGATTGGCTAGCTGTGAAGATTCCATGGAATCCTGCGGTTGGCAGTTTAGGGAGGGGCCTTTAGAATTCTCAGCCAGAGGGCTCTTGGGCCTCAGGCCAGTTGCTATGGAGATGAGGCCTACCATCGAAAAGGATACTAGAAAACTTTTGGAGGCATATGTGAGAAAAATTGAAGTGACATACACGACATAGCCCACTTCCACATTACACTGTCATAGTGCTATTATTCTACTTTCAACATCCTATGGAATCCTCGGATTTGTAGTTTAAGGAGGGGCATTTAAGAATTCTCAACCAGAGAGCTCTTTGACCTCAGTAAACTACAAAGCCCAGAATTCCACAGGATGTTGAAAGTAGAATAATAGCACTGTAACAGTGTAGTGCAGAAATGGCCATAGTTACAAGGTCTTCTTGCCTCACACAGTAGATTGTCTGGGTTCCATATGGAAGGAATCCTAAAGTTGAAATTCAAAACAAAAAATGCTTCCAGAAAAACATAAAGCCGTTGCACAAATTCAACAGAAAGAAAAAAAAAGCTAGTATATCAGCATCACCAGACAACACAGATTGGAATGGGGACTATGGGGAAAAGTTACAGGTACTAGAATAGGCCGGTTGCTATGGAGATGATGCCTAGCAGCAAGGAGGAGGATAGTGCATTCCTGCAGGAACCCAACCTCTGTATGTTAACAATTTTGAATACAGATTGGATTGGGGAATATGGAGAAAATTTACAGGTGCAGAAATAGGCTGGTTGCTATGGACATGAGGCTTAGCAGCAAGGAGAAGGACAGCGTACTCCCTCAGGAACCCAAACTGTGTATGTAAATAACTCTGAATATAGATTGCAGATTGGGAAATATGGAGCAAAGTTACAGGAAATGGAGAAGACAGTTTGGTGAGTTCTTAAGAGGAAAATAAAAACACCAGGTAACGCTAGGTAAATATGCTGGTATGCAATAAAAGAATGTTAAATCACTGTTTCAATAAATATATTGAACCATTTAAGTTCCAGTATGTCCATTTAGACCCACCTTGTCATTAAACACCTACACAGTTTACAACCAGAGGTAGTACCACTGACATTATTGGGAGCAAATAGCCTTAAATTGTAATGCTGTCAATTAACTAGGGAGGTGGACAGGGCTTTTAGAAATCTTCTTTTAAGATTAAGAAAGAGATGAACCCATTACTGGCTAACTTAATGTCGATTATCTTTGACTACCAATAACCAGAAGTGGCCTTTTTCATCCAAGTTATATAATAAGCTCTCGGAGGTTCTGAAGAACTTTGTAACTAGGAAAGCATGGGTTGTAAATGTGTGATGTTCATACAAGGCCACATTTGTTAAACCATCACATGAACATTACATCCCATATGTGTGGGGGAATGCATAGCTTTCCCCATTACTTTCCATTAATGGGCCCTTCTTGAAGAGCCTTAAGAATTACTTATAATTTCAAACCATGTGGAAAGAGTTAGCTCTGGACTGTTTGCCAGCAAAATCTTTCTTAATACTGTCTGTAATGTCTTGGATGTTATTTGCCCAGGAACGTTACACGGTCTTCAGACAATTGAAAGAGTTTTAAAATTGCCCAGCTATCGTGGGCATTTGCCACATAGCGTTCGAGTATAAATGTGTCATCAGTGCTACTTCTGAAGGTGGATAATCTACAAATTTGTGGTCTGACATTTCATAAACTAGGAATATGGGCCCATGCTTTGAATTAGAAGGTAATAACTCTTACTGAAGGATTTCAGCATAGTCAGCCTTTTTGGTATCCATTCCATGTTCACATGGCCAGTCCTCTTTTAGAAGAGACTCTTAAATCAGCATGGCATGCTGGGGTTGAAAAGGAGTTGCAAAGATCCAGCAGGATCTGACGTGTAGAAACAGGGATCCTCGTGGATGGGGGAGGAGGTTCCTCCCAAAATTCACAGTTCGTTGTACCTCTTTGGAACCACAGTTACAGACTCTGTGAGCTTTGGGAGCTGGCCTAGATCACATCTTTGAAATCTTACAGTTTTGAATTGTGAGTCCTGAAACATGTCAGATAGCATAGTCATGCTTGGCTGGGAAATTCTGGGAGCCACAGTCCCCAAAAGTAACTTTTCAAAGCTCTAGTAGATATAGGAGTACAACGCCTCATTTAGCCATTCAGATTTTCTGCTTGTTTATGGTTTTCAGACTGATTTATTAGTTACCTGGCATTATTCTGAAATGTAAAGATGTCCAAAAATGTACAATATACTCAGCAAAATACACCTTACAAAAATGTAAAGTGAGTTCTTTTCTTTATTGATTTGGCCTTAAGTGTAGAATTTCCTAGTTTTGTATTAGACAAATGCGTACGTTCCCCCCCCACATTTCAATACAATGTCTTATAGTTGTTTGTTCTTATGGGATTTTTTTTTTACTACATTTCTTTTAAATTCTGTCACTGAAGTGTATGAGAGCTGACATGTGTAAATATGTAGTTAGACAACTGCAAAAGTATATTATTTGCTGATCGACCATAATGGTTGCACAGAAGCCATTATACTCAATCATATCATGTCAATCTGTGGTAGTTATTATGATGGTAATGCAGATACACGGTCTTTTTTTACCTTTTTGTTTTAAATAAAGAAAGCATTATTGTACATGTGCAGTAGCGGCTTGTAATTGTCAGTATTATTCTCGTTCCTGTAGCAATAAAGGAACTTAGTTTAACCTATGAGACTGCAAGAGTAATAGTAGTAGATTTTAAATAAGCTAAGGAACAAGATGAAAAATAAAAATAAGGTACAGGAATTTGTGTTAGCTATGGACACAATATGCTTATTTGTGACATGGCTGGGAGAGTGAGCTATATCACACCTGAGTTTAGCCCCTGCATAAATTATAGGTACAACATCTATAATAAATCTTTTAGCTAGATTTATTATAGGTGTTGTATCTAAACATCAAATGGCAGCTGCTTTGGGTTTTAGTTTAGCTTATGTGAATTAGTCAAATTTTGGGCTTATGTCGTGAATGATGTGGTCTGAATTGAATCTCTTGTACAGGGTTGCTCCTACATTAGACAAAGTGAGACAGCAGCCTCAGTTGACAGATGCTGGGATATCTGTGACAGTCTCTTCTGGGAAACACAGCCTATCTTATACCTCCTATACTAGTGCCCGTGTTGAAGTAAGGTTCAGCTGCAAGTCCTATTGACTGCTGTACATGAAACGGAGGGGTGCTTTTTTTATCCTGTTAGGCAGAACATGTCTTGGGTTATCCCGTTTTTCTGGCAAGTTCATCTAGGTGGGCCTGAGCTTAATGCTGTCTGAACCTGGTGAAATATGACTCTTATTGCAAAATAAAGATTTCATTGATAGATTCAGGTGAAACAAAAGAACATGGACTTATGTGTGGAGCTGTACAGAAGAGGATTCTTTTGGTTGAGATTCAAAGTGATTTATAACAACTTAGTATAGTGAGGGTATACTGAACTAGACAGAATGCATAAGACTTTCCATTTGTTTGCTAAAGTGATAAGGAATTCTTTAGGAGATAAGACAGGACTCATTTCTTGGAGACAATAATCACATAGATCAGAACTCTTTTGCATCTACAAATCAGAAAAGGCATTTGAAGTGCTCATTTGTTGAAAAGGTAGCATGATTGTAAGTTTGTAGCCGATATTAAACATACTAGTGAGCAGGAGCTCAGCTAACAGGACAAAGACAATTCGTGTTTTGCATGGGATTGATGGAAGAACTTGTGTCTTTGGAGCTAAGGCTGATTGTTTGGTTGAGGTGTTTGGAGGCTTTCTTGTGTATGTTTTGGGCATGATCTGTACTATATATGTTTTCTTGCCCGAAGATGTGAGAAGCTATACATGTAGCAAGTACAAGTTGGTTGTCCTGCTGTCCTGTTGTACAGCTTTAGGCTAGTGTATGCACACTTCAGTTTATCAGGGAGGATTAAGAACTTTTAGAAAGAGCAAAATGTCCTCTTCCAGGAATACCTAAAGGGAAGAGTACTGTTCCGAAACACAGGAGGAAGACACTAGGAATAATCTGATAGCTAGAGGCATAGCTGTCAGTGCATCCTGATCTGAGTTTGGAGCTAGTCAATTACAGGCTGTCCTCTTGGTCAACAGTTGTGAGGCACAGGAGCAGGGGCAATAATCTGATCCTCAGAGACGGCAAGAGGTGACCTTGGAAGGTTCAGTACATGGAACAGCTCCCAAAGAAAGAACTGTGTGCAAGTGCTAGGTGAACTTCTGTGAGTGGAAAAGAAGCTTATGGTGAACTTGCCCACCCTTTCTATAAGTCTCTCACTTGGTAGGAAGGAGTAGAACCTGATAGGAAGCTCTAGAACCAAAGCATAAAAGCCTTCATCTGGTTGTTGAAGACATTGTTGGAGCAAGCTGCTCCCTTAGAACTCTGGTAGGTGCTGTAGCATCCATACTGGCTTGTGTGCCAGCTTCAGGCTTGAATATGGCATCGCTGTTCCATTAGATTAAAATTTTATGTTAGCTTGCACAATAGTCTGCATGTGTTGGCATATTTTTTTTCTGATGAAATTTAAATATGAGTAAATATAAATTTAAATATATTTCATGTTCTTGCCCTGAGAATACAAACTGCCCAGAAATCTGCCAGACAGTTGCCTTGTTTATGTCCACTGTTGAACATATGCACTGGTGGCTGTATATTAGTATGAGGAACTGAATCTTACATTTATTGAAGAAACTTGGCCAGGGAAAGCCAACTCTTTTAACAGTGCTTTGTCGTCTTCTTCTTCTTAGAATCTGAATGACTTTCCATGCTGCAATTAAAGTCTTTTTTTTAAAAGGTAGCCTTTTAAATATTTATTAGCATCAGAGTATCAGGTTTTCTAAATAACTCTCAAGGATTTGCATGCACACACAAAAACTGTTGACAACTCTGTAGTGGAATAGAGTAATTCGGGTTTTTTGGGACTCAAGTGTGATTGGCTTAGTTACTGAAGAATTTATTTTAGGGAAAATTCAGTGTCAACAGAAAAATGGTTCCATTCTGAAAAGACAAAAATTCCCTTACGTGTGAAAATGTGTCTTGGCAGCAGATCTGACTTCTGCTACAAGATTTAACACTTCTCTTGAAAAAAGAATATTTACCATGGCAACAGCAACATTGTACACCATATTTTGGAGCTTTGTTTTCTTTGTCTTGTTGGATTGTGTTGGTGGCATGGACTTTTTGTAGCTGCCCCTTTGCAATGGATGTTTAATCTTCAGTTGCTTAGAGGCTGCAGGGTTGTACCTCAGAAGTAAGATTCTAGGTTGCAAAGAAACATGCTGTATGCATTAGGGGTGCATCTCTGGCTAGTGTCTTATTTTGAAACTGGTTCAAACAGCCAAATGGAGTTTTGGGTCTAGCTTGTGTGATTGCTTTTTATTATTAAATGATAGAAGTCATATGCTCAGTCTTTAGATTGTTTGGGGGTTTTGCTTTTTTGTGTGGAGAAAGTGTGGTCCATCAGTGACATGTACCTTCAACACTTTTTTCGTGGCTGTTTAATGCCTGCAGGACATCCTCCAAGCTTTTCAATCAATTACTCAATAATGTTACTAAATCACCACATAAAACTACTGCAATTGCAATAGTTTTGCCTGTAGCCAAGTGTCCCTCCTGCTTCCAAACCTTTCCAGAGATGCAAACAAAGCAGAAAATGGGAGGAAAATGAAACTGGAAGTGACATCATATCACTTCTGGTTTTGATTTTGTGTGATGGTGCAGCCTGCTGGAGTGGTGTTGAAAAATTGCCCCCTGCCCAAGCAGAGTTTCCTGATACCAACCATCTTTTCTGGAAACTGGCCAAACTTGAAAAGAAGTTCTTATATTCTTCACGTTTTAAAATGCTTAGCAAGGAGCTTTATCAAAAGGGTGTGTTGTTTAATAGTACTTCTCTGAGAGTGCTATGTTGATTTGAAGGGAAGAAAGGTAAGTCCTGAAATTGTTGGAATGCAAGCTACTGGCTCAGTGTTTTAAGTATAAATGATTTCTGTGCAGCTAAAGGCATCATGTCCTGTCTGATCTTAGAAACTAAGCAGGGTCAACCCTGTTTAGTACTTGGATGGGAGACTGCCAACAACTACGAGGTGCTGTAGGCTACATTTCAGAGGAAGAAACTGTCAAACCACTTCTGAGTATTTGTTGACTAGGAAAACCTTACAAAAAATTCATGGGTTTGCCAAAAGTCAGCAGGTGACTTGAAGGCACATACGCACACACACCATGGCTCTCTGTCCAACAGTTAAATGTGGTCCGATAAATGGCACCGACTCAGCCTTTCCGATCTAGTCAGAACTGACTGCTGTATAGTTCCAGTTTACTCCCTGCAGTGTAGATAAGAAGCTGTCTGTATATGCACTTTCCCCCCTTCCTTACAAGAAGAATTAAAAAAATAAATAAATGAAAAAAGAGAATAAGAATAAGAAAGAGCTTCCAATTTCATCTGCATATGATCCATATAATAGCAACTGTTTAATTGTGTTGCATTGATAACTTTTTGTAACACAGATGTCATAATGGAACACTTGGGTCCTTGAAACTTGATAACAGATTTCTGATTCTATTATAATTTCTACATAAATTCTTACACTAACAGTCCTTGTTTTGGCTCTCATATTTTTCAAGTTTTAAATTTTAAGTAAAGTTTAAATAACAATCTTGTTTAGCAATTTGGAAATCTTAGTTCTTCATGGAGTTTGGGAAAATTATTTATGAACTGTAGCACCCAGAATCCCCAGTCAATATGATAGTGCTCATGCTGGTTGCTGGGTTATAGAATCATAGAGTTGGAAGAGACCACAAGGGCCATCCAGTCCAACACCCTGCTATGCAGGAACAGACATCAAAGGACTCCCAGCAGATGGCCATCCAGCCTCTGCTTAAAAACCTCCAAAGAAGGAGACTCCTGAACACTCCGAGGCAGCATATTCCACTGCCGGACAGCCCTGACTGTCACGAAGTTCTTCCTGAGGTTCAGGTGGAATCTCCTTTCCTGCAGCTTGAATCAGTCGCTCTTTGTCCTAGTCTCTGCAGCAGCGGAAAACAAGCCCACTCCCTCCTCAACATGACATCCCTTCAAATATTTAAACGTGGCTATCACGTCCCTCTTAACCTTCTCTTCTGCAGACTAAATATTCCCAGCTCCCGAAACCATTCTTCATAGAACGTGGCTTCCAGACCCTTCACCGTTTTGGTGGCCCTCCTCTGGACACGCTCCAGCTTGTTGATATCGTTCATGAACTGAGGTGCCCAGAACTGGACACAGTATTCCAAATGAGGTCTAACCAATGCAGTTCTTGGAACTGTAATTCAAAAAAGTAGTGTAAGTGCCTAGTGGTAGTTTAAGTGCATAGATCCTAGGTATTATCTGATTGAATACTATCTTTTTAAATTCCTTGTAACTCACTTATATATTAAATCAAATAGCCTACTGAGATTTCAGTTATGCATGTCTATGGAACACTTGTTTGTTAGAAAGGTGACTGGTATGTCAAGGTTATGCTAATGATTTATTTTTATAAATGCAATAATACCAAAAGAAAAAAATGTATGTTGGTTAAAATCATTACATTCCTATAGAATAAAGTTTGAAGAGCATCATTCAGTTTATATGTAGTTCTATGAAATTACCTATTTAATAGTTTGAATTCCGTGTTATTTTTATGCTATATTGCAAATGTATCACTGGGAGGCTATTTTAAGATATATTTATTAAGGAAATGGGTACAGTTAGACAGGTCATTGCAGCCCACATGTACTTCCTTGGCTTTTGATTTTATGACGTTTCAATTGAATGTACATTTCTGATTTTTACAGGGGTATATTAGAAGCACATTTTTAGTGAGACAAATGGAATGTAAAGATGTTTTAACAATGGTAAATAGGAAAGAAGTCAAAAGACTGTGAATGGATCTGTTCCTCAGAAAAATGCATGGCTTTGCTGAGTGCAACCACTTTAGAACGCAAGTGGAGCATCTCTTCACGAAATATCATTTCACATAAAATAGCAACTGCTCTGGGTTTGAGGGCTATACGCCTTCTACCCCATAGGTTGGCTAGGTCAGGAATATAGAAGGCTCTGAGGCATTAAGGGCCTAAACTGAAATCACTGGGCCCCAGTGGTGTTAAAGTGGGCAGCCCCACTGCAAGGGAAATGTTTTCAAGCATGATACATTGAGCATCACTCACATTTGCTCAGAGAGGTAGATGGCAACAATGTGAATAATGATGGCAGTGATGAAAGGATGATGGGGTAAGAGAGGCTAATGTAGAAATTCTATCCATTTATGTCTCTGTCCCTTCACCTTGTGCTGTCACACCTCTTTTCTCTTGCACTTTGTACCTCTGCTCCTCGCTGCCTTCCCCCAGCCTGCTTCATCTTGCACCATGCTTTCCTCCCTTAGAACCACAGCTCCACCTCCAACCCCTTCTCCTCCTGCTTTACTTCATGCTGCTGTCTGTCTGTCCTCTAAATCAGCAGCCATGCAAAGTTGCCTGTGCTGCTTTAAATAGAGGACAGATAAGCACACAGTGGTGCTGACACTGCTCCAAGACAAGGAGCAGGAGGCAACTAGGGGAAAAGAAGGTGGGAGAGATAGTAGCAAGGGCAGTGGTAGTGGAGAGACAAAGTGGAATGAAGAGATGGTCGCAGTAATGGGGGTGCCTGTTTTCTTCCCATGTCAAGCAGCGGGAAAATCCTGGCTGCCCCTCAGAAAATGGAACTTGATCATTATTCTGGCTATCTGATAAAATGCAAAATATTGCTACATCAAGGAAGTCCTGAAAAACAAGAGACTCCATGGAAACATACACTCCAATCATTGTACTGGAGCTTTTGCTGGGGAATTGAGAGATATTGGTAATGAGACTCTCAATCAGCAGAGTATTTTAGTAATTGCACAAAAACGGAAGTTGAACAGATTACCAGTCCCACTTCTATCACTCCACCCCAAACACACTTAACCTAGCTCAAAATAAACACAAAAAACAATTTGGTTAAAAATATAAAAGAATTTACTCACAAAATCTTGTGCATAGTCTACACAGGTTCAATTCTTGAAGAAGGTAGGAAGAAAATTAAGCACTCACATGCTTGCTGAAAATAATCCCTGTTAGGAGATCTCAGAGCATGCTTTCAGGACAAAAGGCGAAGACAAAAGGAAGGAGTAAATGGCAAGAGAACCTTTTTAAGACCAAAGAATGTGTATGTGCTGGAGGAAGAGGTGTTGACCAAAACAAACAGGAAGTTTTCTCTAGGCTATCTCTCTATGCCTACAATAAACATGCAAACAAACTAGCCAGTTAATTAAGCATGCAAAGGTTGCCACTCCCAACAGCTTTTACCCTGTTTTGCTGGCTCCTTCCCCTGCTTCAAGTCAATGGATTCATTGCTCTCCATGCAGACTTCATAAGGAGTTTTGCCAAAGAAACTTTAGCATGATTTTTCTCCAAAAGCTAGACTTCCTTGCAGAGTCGTAACACTGGCCCAGGGAATTGAGAGATGGCAGGTCATACATGGCAATCAGAAGTGAAGGAGGTTTTACTCATTGTCTAAATACACTCGGGGCAGAGGCAGGCTTGTTTTTCACAAAAGAATTGGACAGAACAGTTACTGCACATTTTGCTCCTACAAAGTATGGAGACTTGTTTTATTTAAATGAAAGCTTGGGCCAGATGGTAGTCCAAACAGTACCAGGTCTGCAGGCCTAGAATCCAGATGAAATCCACCCAGCATACCTCTGTCTTGCATTTTGTATGATCTGTATGAAGTAGATACTGATGTGAAGAAAAGGTGTGCTCATTAAGAAATATTTTAAAAAATCCAGATAAAGCAATTAATCTTTTCTTATGTTACTATGCTCATAATAGGAAAATGTTTACTGGCAATGAGGTAGAGGTTAAGAGGGGATTTATTAATTGACTGTAGTATTCTTGTCATAGTTTGGGTGATTTTCAATCAGTTGCCAAACTTTTCGTGAGTTTGACATCTTTTACGGAACACACTACTGTGCCAGTATGGATATTTTAAGAAATCACCTTCACTGAATGAGCTAGGACTGTCTTTTTCCTGGTCAAAAGCAAGGGGTGAATTAACTTTCCTGGAAGCCCCTGGGAGTGGCAACTGATGGTTTAAGCCTGCCCTCCACACAGTTCAGTTTAAAAAAAAACACATGTGGTTCAGAACCAGGTGGATTTTTAGCCCAGATCTAACATTTTTTATTGCTGTTGTTTGGCATTTTGATGGTTCTTATGGAGAGTCCCAGGACAAAAAAAGTTGCCTCTGAACTTGCCAGAATTGCCCATTCCTAGACTAGATATGGAGACATCAGAACCAACAAAAAGGTCTCTTTTTGGCTCTGACGTAACCTCAGGCAAACCTTTAAGGAGGACTTCTTTTAATCAGCTAACTTGAGAGGGTCATGGAGGAGGGAGTTTGAAGATGAC
Source organism: Cyclura pinguis (assembly GCA_030412105.1). Lineage (NCBI taxonomy): Eukaryota > Metazoa > Chordata > Lepidosauria > Squamata > Iguanidae > Cyclura > Cyclura pinguis. Next base: position 59,344,699 of record CM059600.1, on the reverse strand, counting down.
TGTAAGATAGAAGAAGGCTTGTATGCGAGAGTTGAAAACCCCTAGCTCCAAAGCTGTTTAAAGTTTTTATATTGTGTCCAGAAATGAATGACCAGTATAACTCTGGAGAACTACGGTTCATGTAACTGGTTCTATTCAATAACTGAGTTGACATTTCTGGGAAATTCTGTACCCTGTCCAAGTCATGCAGTAATCTATGGTAGAGGTTACAGAGGCACACATGCATACAGCCAGGCTACATCTGTCCAGGAAAGGTTGTAGGTGTTTCTGAGCTGCTGGAAGTCAGTCACATGTCATGAAAATGATTTCAATGACTGATGTTAATACGGGTTCTAGCAGTTTCCTCAGACTGCCAGCTTAAATCTTCAGGGAGGAAGAGTGAGCTCATTCCAGAACAGGATAATTCCTCCACTCCACAGTCTGAGTCATAGGAGAGGATGGGTCAATTATTGCTTTTTCTGCTGCTGCCCCTGCCCCTTTTGTTCTTTCTCCTGAAGCGTGAAGGAAGGACTGGTGCTAGAAGGCAGGTGATGGAACTTATGCTTTAGCATTGCTGATGGAGTGGTCCTCTTTGTCATCTCTCCCTCTACTGCAGGTAGCAAGTCCTTGCAGTGAAGTTATTATGGTTATTAGTTATACCAGTTGATAGTAGATTACATTTTTGCATCAGAAGTGGAAACAGAAGAATATTTTTTGTGTTACTGTAGTCCTTGTTTTATATATATTATTGACTTTAACATTTAACCTTGTCAACTCTGCATGCAAAGTATACAATCTCGCTCCCTTCTTCACGGGGCTGAAGAAAACAGTGCAATTCTTGTGGCCTTTTCTGTGGAGTGCTGAAAAGTGGCTTCAGATGGGCTCCCTTTTGCCGCAACAGCACTGCTGTTCATTGTAAACAGGGGCACATCTCAAGTAGTGTTTTTTTCTGATATAGTTGGCCCTCTCCATTTGTGGGTTTCACTTTCACAGACTTGATTATCTGCCAGTTTCTTCAATCCCTGCCTTCCCTCCTCAGGTTCACTTCTTTTCTAGGGGAACCGTCATCTTCAGTGGCTCCAGTCAGGCTGTGGAGCCCTTTAAAACTCACATCTGGTCCTCTTCCTCCTGCAGCAGCCACTGCCTGGCCAGCTAAGGACTGATTTCCCAGCATCACAGACCCTCTCCTGATGCCCCGACCCACCTGAAGAAAAAGATGGGCCCAACAGAGGAAGTATAGGGCCACCATGCCAACCCCCCTCTTCCCTCTCTTTTCCCTGACCTGGTTTGGACCCTGAGTGCCCATTCTCTCCACCATTCTTCAGCCCTCTTGCCACAGACACAGCCACATGTTATTTGTGATTTTTCCACTTTTGAAAGGGTCCTGAATCCTTAACTTTAGTGAATTTGGAGGGCCAACTGTATTCATTTCACATATACCTACAGGGAAAACACTTAATTGCTATAAGGATGAGTGAGATTAAGATTCAGAAAGAAAAATAATGAAGACAGGCTCACATTTCTGTGGTACAGCTAAATCCCCAAGTGCTTCCCATGTTCTTTGGTTTGCATTAAGTCACAGTGATCATCCTTTTATTTACCACAAATAGCATATTTTCTTTTGGCATTGCTTTTAAATACAGCTTGAATGAAAGAGGACTTTCTTGGGTTGTTTTGGGCACTGCAACGTTCTATATAAAGGCATATCCAAATCTTTTATCCAAAGTTATAACACCTCCCACAATAAGAAAAAATGAGTCAAAAAGCAATGAAGCACACAATTACATGATGAAAAACAATAAAAAGTACCTGCTAACACATACCTCCAGTGATTGTATGGCTTTATTATAAAATTAAATGTAATTACATTTCAGGCCCTCTATGAAAAACACCTTATAGAGACAAGTCTCTGTTTAATTCCGGAAGGCCTAGATATTCACTTCAGGTACTGGCTTTCTATATGCCTGTCACATCCTAAATGGGAATTGAAAAATTTCTGTTAAAAATAATGGCAAATGGCAGCTCTAAATAATATGTAGTGGCTTTCCTGAAGTAGTTTGTGACTTTTGTTTCATATGAACAAGTACAGGATGAAGCATGGTGATGGACAAGTATGTAAAATAGAGACAACATGAACTAAAATGGGTACTGAAATACAGGGGAAACATACTTATTATGTTTCTAGTTCCCCACTCCTCTTTCTAATGTTCAAAGTATTCACCCCTGTTTCTAGAAGTAAGATGTACAAGTCTTCCCTTCATTGAGAATCCATGTATCTTGCTAGGAATGTGAATGGGGAGATATAAGGTGTGAATTCCATTTCAGGTGTTAACAAGGTAATGTGGAAAACAGTAAATGTGATTCATGGGTGTTTTCTGTTCTTCATGCATACAGTAATATCTGAGCCTTCTTGGAGTGGTGAATGAGGAATAGAATAATTATCTACAACTTCAGTACCTTGAATGATTGGATAGGAGAAAACTGCCAAGTACAAAGGAGGCAGATTGCTGTGTGCCTTCTTGATGTTGCCAGTTTATGCCAACCATAAGGCTGTTAAAGTCTTGTTAAATGTTAAAGTCAACCATATCATGGAGTTTTCTTGGCAAGATTTGTTCAAAGTGGGTTTGTCTTTGCTTTCCTCTGAGGCTGAGACAGTGTGATTTTCAAATCCTGATCTCCCAGATTCCAAGTACAGCACTCAAATCACTACACCATACTCAATCGAAGGAGGAAGATGCATGGTCATAAAAGTATGCCCCAAAGATAAGGGTCTGCTTAATTTCAAAATATAGTCTTGCAGTTCCAAGGAAAAGAATTTGTGTTTGCCTGTATGGAGGTTAAGCAAAGGGGAGATTGTAAATGAAATTGTAGACTGAAAGAAGAAAGGCAGGGAGTTGCTATGATACTGGAATCCATGCTCCAAGGTTAAATAAAAGATTTTGCTTATTCAACCTGGGAATTACTCTGATGCTGTAGCAGGAGACATTGTGGCTGGCATTCTGCCATTCTCTTGTACGAAATATCTATCCTACATTCACAGACTAAGAAAATAAGTCACAACAAGATATCTCTTAGTTTTGTTTCCATTTCTATTGCCAAGATACCTTGCTTCCCCATGGGCTGACTCTCAATCCTCATTTCCTGTTACCAAGCCAAAATGTTTAATCTAATCTTTATCCTAACCCATTCCAATTGATACACTCCTTGCAAATTAGCCTCTCCAAGAGATCTTTTCTGCTGCCTTTCTCTGAGGGATATAACTTTGGACATGATCTATAATTAACTTCTTATTCTGCAAGTACTAGCAAAACGGGTATGAGCTAAATATCTGACTAGGTATGAGCTAAATATCAGACTAGGAACAATTCTCTACAAGCCATTCTAAAATGTTTATTAAGGAGCATCATTAAAATGTAATGATTCACTTTCAGTTATGGAAAGTGAATCATTGAATTTTAATGATGCTTCTTAATAAACATTTTAGAGTGGCTTGTAGAGAATGGTTCCCAGTGGGTGGGTCATACCTGGCTCCTAGGTGACTGAGGGTAGGGCAGGTCCAAAGGTGAAGAAGGAAGGAGAGAAAATCAAAAGCACTGTGCAGCTAGCACGAGTGGCCTCTTAGTTGCTCAGACAAGTTATAGTTTTGGGCTAAAACTCTGAGCGTCGCCCAACCAGCATTGACACAGGCCATGCCAAGTGAGAGATTTGTTGTTCAAAAAAAATAACTCTTCTGACCACTGACTCAGACTAATAATGAGGAAATCTTAACAAGATGCTTTCATTTAAGGGATTTGGAGAAGCAGTACATCTTCTCTGGCATATTGGTCCTCTAGCTGATTCCTTGTGAAGGAATGGAAGGATTTGGAAGGATTTAAAATAGACGTGTGATGTGCCTGAAAACTGTACAGAGTAGTCCATTGGAATGTCCTGAGAAATAATCCTTTGAATAATGTTCTTGATGCTTTCTATTGATTGTGGATTGGATTTACAGTGATTGTTGGCAACTATAATGATATCTATGTAGTATATTCGTTCTGTCTGTAGAATGAGAAATTAAAACATCTTTGAGGCACTTCTAAATGATCCTTATGGTTTGTTTTGTTTTTATTATAATTTAGTAGTAAATCAGCTATTTGGTTGTTCTTCAGTTGAATAAATAGACAGTGAAAGAAACAGAGGACTTCAGCTTTGGTGCCAGAAATGGAAAACCACGTCCATGCATGTCTTTAGAATCATAGAGCTGGGAGAGACCACAAGGGCCATTGAGTCCGTTTCCCTGGCATGCAGGAATATACCATCAAACCATTCCTGACAGATGGCCATCCAGCCTCTGTTTAAAAAACTCCAAAGAAGAAGACTTCACCACACTCTCAGGCAGTGTGTTCCACTGTTAAATTGCTCTTACTACCAGGGAGTTCTTCCTAATGTTTAGATGGAATTTCTTTTTCTGAAGTTTGAAGCTATTGCTCCATGTCCAAGTCTCTGGAGCAGCAAAAAAGGCTTGCTCTATCCTCCATATGACATCCCTTCAAATATTTAAACATAGCTATCATGTCACTTCTTTGCCTTTTCTTCTCCAGGCTAAACATAACCCAGCTCCCTAATCCATTCCTTATACAGCATGGTTTCCAGGCCTTCTACCATTTTGGTCGCCCTCCTCTGGACACATTCCAGCTTGTCAGTATCCTTTCTGAACTGTGGTGCCCAGAATGTGACACAGTATTCCAGGTGGGGTTTGACCAAAGCAGAATAGAGTGGTACTATCACTTCCCCTGATCTAGACACTATACTCCTCTGGATGAAGCCCAGAATCACATTGGCTTTTTTAGCTGCTGCATTACACTGCTGACTCATGTTTCTACTATTACTCCTAGATCCCTTTCACATACATAAATGCATAGGAGGCAAAAGGACCACCAGAATCCATCTTATTCATTTTTTTGAACATATTTTTCAGTTTTTGATTTCCTCATTTTCCAATGAGTCTCCTAATATATAATATTCTGTTATGTGAATTAGGATTTTTTTTCAATTGTCTCTCTAATTTGATGGAAACAGATGATTCCTGTTCTATTTGTAACAGACTTTTTTATCTGTAATGTGGCTTCCCCTACAACTTCGCCTTTCTTACCTTTTAACAGCAGTGGATTCAAACTGAGTTTAGTTTCTTCTGAAATCAGGAGAACAAGTGTCAGAGATTCCAGGCAGGGAACCCTGGGAAAATGATCAGCCCACTGCAAAGATGTTGCATCATGCCCCAGCTGTGGGTAATTGCAAGGTTGTATAAGAAACTGGGGTCGTGTGCAGATGGTAGAGGGAGGTGTGCAAACCTCTACCTGATTGGTTGTAAATATGTATATAAGAAAGCAATCCCCAGTATGTATTTTGTCTGTTGACCAAACCTGGTGCCTGGCACAAGCTTTTGTCCGTCTGTCCTATGTTTTGTATATAACGGAACTTTGCTGCAAGATAAAGTGCCTCCTGTTCTGGAAGAAACTCCTCTGTGTGTGAGTATCCTTACTGGGGAATAAGGCTGCTGCTGTTGGCTCGCTGAACTCTGGTTTTTTCTGCTGCGTTTCTGTGGGGCTGAAACTCCTATCATCCCCAACAGTGGTTATGGGCCCAGGCCCAGAGTGCACAGCATCCACGGTGCACCTGTAGTTGTTTTTCCCCTGGATACTGGGACTGTTTTTGACTGTTTGCCTGGCTTTCTGGAGCATCAGGAGTCTGTGTTTTGGCAGAGGGACAGTTAATCTTCAGTCCGGAGCTCATCAAGGTCACTGCGGCCAGCTGCTTTGTTTGTTGAATTTTCCTTACAAAGGCAGCAGCATGGCTGAGGGAGGTTATCTGCATTTTGAAAAGTTGACCGATGCTAATTGTCAAAGCTGGCAAATTTATGCGACAGCCGCTTTGATGAAGGAAAACTTGTGGCACATTTTGGAAAATGAGGGACAGCCCCCAGAAGGAGCAACTGCTGCTCAAATAGCAGCGTTCAGGGTTGCTGACGAAAAAGCCAAAGCAGTTATTTTGCTTACTTTAAGTCCTTCCCAGTTGATTCACGCTGCTGCTGCAGACACAGCATATCAGCTCTGGCAGGCTCTGAAGCATGTGCATCAATCTTCCTCGTGTTTGTCCAAAATACTGTGGATGAAAAGACTGTATAACACAAAGTTATGTTCTGGAAGCTGTGTAAGAGAGCACCTCATGCTTTTGAAACAGTTATTTCAAGAGGCAGCCAACAGAGGGGTAAATATTCCAGAAATGCAGAAAAGTTTTATTCTGCTGGGAAGCCTCACTAAAAAGTGGGACTTTTTGATGTACAGCCTCCAGGGTGTGCGTGAGGAAGAGCTGACTGTAGACTTGGTAGCCGGGAGGATTTTGGAGGAACTCCAACGTAAGCAGTTCGATTCCAGACTGCAGTCGGAGGGGAGAACAGCCAGTCGCCAGGAGGGAGAGCCGGCTCCCAAGGAGGCATCTGACCTGGAAGAAGGAGCAGTGTGCAGCTTTGCCAGACGCTGCTACAGATGTAAGAGGGTCGTCCATCTCCAGAAGGACTGCAGAATGCCAGCGCCGAGCAGAGGGAAGAAGACAGCCCAGAAGCGGAGGGGCCTGTCGTCACAGGCTGAAGGCCATGTGTTTGTGGCAAAAGAACAGTCTGAGAGTAGTGTGTGGTTGCTAGACAGTGGTGCAACTCACCACATGGTGAACAATTTAAAGCTGTTGAATGATGTTACAAATGCAAATATAACAGCAATTTCCCTTGCAGATGGGGCACCAAGCAAGGTGCAGAAGATGGGTACTGCGTATGTGCCATGTTTTGGGAAATCGTTTAATAATGTATTGTGCGTGACAAATTTGCAGAACTGTACTCTGAGTGTCTCCCAACTGGCCAGTGAGGGTTACAAAATGGTGTTTGAAGGGGAGAAATGTATAATTACTGCAAATGGTGTTTTTTGTGCAAAAGGGGTTGTACCGAATGTTGCCCAAAGGAAAAGTGGCAAACGTTAACCCTTTGTGTAAGAAACCTCTACATGATAAGTGTGTACATTACCTCCACAGAGTGATGGGTCATGCCAGTTACAAAGGTTTGCAAGAGTTGGCAAAGGTATGCCCTGGGTTACAGGTCCGAAATTGTCCTAAGTTCCTGGAGTGCTCTGTGTGCAAAAAGGTTAAGGTAAAGGCTTACCCCATTGCCAAGAAAAGCAAGTGTGTCACCCAAAAGCAAGTGTGTCACCCAAGTGTGTCACCTTTTGAGGTTGTACATGCAGATTTAGCTGGGCCATTCAAGCCAACTGAAGGGCAAAATAGGTTTTTCCTGGTAATTGTAGACAGACACACCAGTTACTCCTATGTCTATTTGCTAAAAGAGAAAAGTCAAGCAGCTGAAAAGTTCCAAGAGTGGGTGAATGCTGTTGAGAGGGAATTTCCTTATAAAGTGGCCAGTCTTGTGTCAGATCGAGGGGGAGAATTCCTGTCTAATAGCCTGCAAGCCTGGATGCGTAAGAAAGGCATAAGGCATAAAACCACCAACCCCGCATCTCCCGGGGAGGATGGTCTTGCAGAAAGAAGAATTGGGCTGTTGAAACAAATGAAGGACTGTATGATGGAGAATGCCCAAGCCCCAGCAGGACTTTGGGGAGAAGCAATAGTGACAGCAAACTACCACTTAAACAGGATGTGGTGTTCAAGTGTGAAGCAAACTCCATATTACCTATTGTATGGTAGAGCGCCAAACCTGAAGCATCTACGTGTTTGGGGTCAGTTTGCTAGTGTGTATGTTCCCCCAAGTTTCAGAAAGTCTGGAGAGGAGAAATCTAGACGGTTACGCTTTGTGGGATATGAAGGTAACAAATATAGATTTCTACACCATGCTGGCAAAATAGTGTATTCTAGGAGTGCAAACTTTGAAGTCCATTCAGGTTGGGATAGACTGCACTGTAACCAAGAGGTCTTGATTCCCCTGGGTAAAAGTGACAAAAGTGTTCCTGAGAATGGAGGGACAGTGATGTCTGATGAGGAAAAGGACAGTGTCCCAGATACAGTTGAAAGCTCTGAAGATGGAGGGGCGGTGATGGCTGATGATGAAGAAGAAAGTACTGAGGAAAGTACTGAGAAGGAGAAGCCAAAGTACTGAGAAGGAGAAGCCAAAAATCTCACTCAAGAGTTCAACACCGCCACTTAGTGCTGAACCTGCATTTACGGTCAAGAAAGAGCCTCGCACTGAGCCTCGCACTGAGGTCAGCACTAGTTCCAGCAGTGGTTGCAGTGAAAGTGGGTCAGGAAGTACCCAACTTGCTGAGTCAGGAAGTAAAGTTATGCTTATCCCTAAAAGGTCAGGAGGAGGGTATTTTGTTGTTCCATGCGACTGAGGCAGAAATTTTGAGTGTAGGACTACATTGGGGTATGGTATCTGAAAAACAGTATCGCGGATTTGCTTACAAAGGCCCTTCCAGTAGTAGGCCATGAGAAGTTGGCAAGTAAACTGGGCCTTGCCACCAGAGTGTAAGGTGGAAGATGAATTGTACCCTTGAATGTATGTACTGTATGTATTATGTAACATGTATTGTATGACATGTATGGATTGTGAAAATGTCCTACACAGTGGCCTGACCATTTTGGAGGGGATTGTCAGGGATTCCAGGCAGGGAACCCTGGGAAAATGATCAGCCCACTGCAAAGATATTGCATCATGCCCCAGCTGTGGGTAATTGCAAGGTTGCATAAGAAACTGGGGTCGTGTGCAGATGGTAGAGGGAAGTGTGCAAACCTCTGCCTGATTGGTTGTAGATATGTATATAACAAAGCAACGCCAGTATGTATTTGTATGTTGACCAAACCTGGTGCCTGGCGCAAGCTTTTGTCCGTCTGTCCTATGTTTTGTATATAACGGAACTTTGCTGCAAGATAAAGTGCCTCCTGTTTTGGAAGAAACTCCTCTGTGTGTGAGTATCCTTACTGGGGAATAAGGCTGCTGCTGTTGGCTCTCTGAACTCTGTTTTTTTCCGCTGCATTTCTGTGGGGCTGAAACTCCTATCATCCCCAACAACAAGTTGGTCATAGCTCCCTTGTTTACTGTAGTAACTAAATCCAACTCACTTACAGAATGATCTTTTAAATATCTATACAGAAGTAAGTGCTTTAAGTAAGTAAGCAAGTGAAGGTTGATATTGTTTTTTGTCTTTACTATATACTGGTTTGGTTGTCTGGTTTCTTTTTGTTTTAGGTATTTCTGTTAATTTTTTAAAAATTTCTAATTAAAAAAAAAAGAAGTAAGTGCTATTTGATTCATTCATGGTTATTCTCAGGTAATAGGTATAGGATTAAAGCCCAAGGCTGCAGTCCTGTGCATGCATACTTGGAAATAAGCTTAGTTGAAGACACTTAGACTTTTTCCTGAGCAAACATTTATAGGCTTATTTTATGTTAGTCTGGATCTAACCCAGTGTGTTTGCATGTAGCTTGCATACATTTTGTATAATTTACAAACATTCTTATATACAGTTTTTCAGAAGTGAAAGAACTTTTACAAGAGAAATTTTATGTCAAAAGGGAAACAGGTGTAACACTGAAGAGAGCGGGTGGTGGTGGTGGGGAAATACCAGTCGATATAGCAATGGTGAAATAAACACACTTGCTTCTTTACATTATTATACAATCTTGTCTATGAAGTTCAGCCATTGCTGTGACTGGCTCCTAATTTTTACTATTCTGTTGTCAGGTAATGCTTAGAGTCCTGGAAAGAAGCAAAATTGGATTAGTATTGATAATACATTAGAGCAGCCTATTAATATTGACAAGCTGTCAGTGTTGTTATAATACTGTTGTAGTAACCCAAGTAAAATGGTAACGCTTTATACAACAACATAGTAATCTCAAAATTATCAGCCCACAGAGGTGATCTGCACTTTGATCCTTCCGTTTCCACTCAATTTGTTATCTTACAGCATGCACACATTTGTTCCCATCCTTCCACTGCTTCTATAACCTGGAATGAAATTAGTTAGTGTTTCTATTGTGCTTACAACGTGTTTTCCATAAGTAAGCACATAATGTCATTCCTCCTGTGGAATGACACTAGCTGCTGAGGCCAGTCATAGCCCACTTGAAGTGGTGGCAAGCTTTTAGAAAAATAATAAAAAGAGGAACCAAATATCCTTGGCGACTGCAATTGTAAAAGTAGGATAGAGCCTGCCACATGACATAGGATCATAGAGCTGTATTCATGGAAATGACTCTGAGAATCATCCAGTTCAGCCCTCTGCTAATGTAGGAAGCCCCAGCTAAATTATCCTAGAATGATGGTCACAGAAGCTCTGTTTAAAAGCCTCAAATAAAGGAATATCCCCCATCTCACAAGACAATTAATTCCATTTTTGAATACTGCTTACTGGAGGGAAGTTCTTCCTCATATTTTTGGTTGTAATCTCCTTTCTTGTAATTTGAATGCAGTGCTTTGGGTCCTACCCTTTGAAGCATCAGAAGACAGGCCCATGTTATATTCTGTGTGATAGTACTTGAGAAATTTGAAGGTGAATATCGTTCTTAGTAATTTTTCTCAGCTTGTGCCCTGCCAAGTATTAGTACAATATTCAAGGAATGTTCACACCACTACACTTTACAAAAAAGTACCTGGACCCAGATACTTCAGCCAAGCACTAATCAAAAAAGCATTTTTTCTTTCTTCTGAGGACACTTTCCCCTTCCCTGCTGTAATTAGATACTTGTTTCTTCATCATATGGTTAACAATCATTTTCTTATTGATCCTTGCAGCAGAGTGACTTGACCAAGGTCACTGAGTAAAATTCCTGACTGATCAAGATTTGACCTTTGTTGTGCTCTACTTCTTCAGTTCCTATGATATTGTTTGCCAGACTGATGATCACAGAATTAACTGACGACTCACACAGGATACAAATAAGTGAATGGGATGCAGAGAAGATTTGGAACCAGGGCTTCTCAAGGTTTTTTTCTACAGTTTCCTTGTGGAAATTGTTTGTAGATTAGAAATGTGTCTATGCATTGTAAAATCAAGAAACCACTCTCCTTTACAAAAGGATTACGGTGATGAAGGGATTGCTTACTATAGAGAAAACCTACCCAAAAGTAGAGAAGGTATTAAAAAACAAAGTAAGTAAGAAGCAGTGCTTCATTAAATATTTTAGCAAGGATTTTAAGAGAAAAAGGTAAGTGGAACATTGCAGGTTCCATTCTTTAGCTCGCTGGTGCTCAAGTTATTTGTTTAATGGTGTAAAAACTATTAATTATATAATAAGAGTACATGGCAATTATAGAAATGTTGCATGTTACTGTTGTGTGTGTTCAAGTTGTTTCTGATTTATGGTGACATTAAGGTAACCCTAACACAGGGAATTCCGTGATTGTTCCTTTGTTAAACTGTCTGTGTATGGAAGGAGTTGGTGTGTGTGTATATATAGACCATCTATTTTTTTGTTCTATGCCTTCTTGGGACAAGCTCAGCTGTGCAAGTCTTGTTTGAAATGTCCCTGAAATCCTTCGTTGAGGCACTACTGGCAGTGAGGGAAAAACAAGCAAACTGCATTTGTGGAACAGGAGCAGCTCATGGCTCTGAAAAGGACAGCAAATGTAGGTGTTCCAAGATAGGATTAGAAAGTGTGTGTGGGGAGGACTAATGGATCTTGCCCCTGCCGGGGAAGTGACCTTGATTTTACCAGTGTTCCTCATAGTCAAGGAAGCCATGGCCCTGAGTCTGCAATACCTTAGGAAGATAAGAATAAGATCTTTTGGAGATCTCTCATTCATAGGATCACCATAAGCTGAAACTAACTTGGCAACATATAACAACAACTTCACACAACAGCTCTGACTTTTATGGGAATTCTGCCATGAAGGAGGAGGAGTAGCTGTTGTTGCTGTGTAACACTTTCTTTGAACTTATGTGTTTTCTGTCTTTAATCAGAAAATGATATGTTGGTGTTGTGCTGTGTAAGCAGGATATCATTTTTTAATATTTTCTGGTTTTGAGTGATATTTTTACAATTGTAAAAGTGGTGCATTGATGCACTTTAAAAATAAAGCAGCAATAATGAAAGTGTCCAGAGATACATTTAGGTCCTTTTCACAGGGTTTTGTCATCTCATCATAGGGATAGGAGAAAGACGGGACTGCGACGACAGTTACGTGTGAGTTACACATGATGTCACGGTCCTGTCTTTCTCCTGTCCCCAGGTGGTGCAATCATGGATTAAATCATTGACGGGTTTTCCCCATCAGTGACCCATGATCGCACCATCTCGCGCTTGCCTGGTGTGCGGAGGGTCCAGAAGCACGATGGCTGTCCTTCCTGCCCCAGCACAACCTGAGACAGTACCCGGCTGCACTGTGGCAGGAAGAGTGCCTTCTTTCTCCATGCCCAGGGCTGCCTCCTCCCATTCATTTTGAGATGACTAATAAGGAACAAAGACATCTGAATATATGTCTCCTACTTATATTTATAGGGCTTTAGAGTCTGATCTAATAAATGTGTCCCAGGCTTTAACACACACCTTTCTAACTAACACCCAGGACATTAGGCGACCTTTTCCAGGCTGTAAAGATATATTTACTCAATTTTTCACTCCGCAGAAATGTCACGTTAGTAACATGGTATTGTTGTGTGCGGAGGAGTGAATAAATAAATAAATAAATAATCCAGTTGCATCTTCTGTTACATTTATGCCTCACATGAGGACAATATCATGACTGATAGTTTGTGGAGTAGAATAACTACTGCAGCAGTCCCTTCTTTTTGATAACTTATAAGTGATCCAAAATGTTTTGATTCTTTCTCTTTTTAGTCTCCTTCCTCTTCAGTCTTTCTGATAGCTCTTTTCTTTTTAACCCTTCCTTCATTTCTTCTCTATGCCTTCTCTTTCTATTCCCATTGCGCTCCCCACATTTCTTCAGTCACAGCTTTTAACACCCCCTAAACATATCTAAATTTGTTTGGTATTGTCTTGTGACAAGTCTTGTATGTGAGACATACATTTGATATATAAAGTATAACGTGATATTATTGTACATTATTTTGCATGCAGCAACACTATGTGCTGTATAGATATTTCTCCCACCAAGGTGGCTGGGAGAATTTTCCTCTGGGATTCCAAAAAGTGGAGGAAATACTTAATATTTGTTGTTGTTGACTACTGCTGATGTAGAGTGATGTCTTATTTCTGAATTAGTTTCAGAGTTTATAATATTTTAGTTCCTTACCAATTCAGTACACGGGATTTAGAAGAAAAAGCTCTATGTGCTTGGCTTCTTGTGTATCAGTCTATCATGTGTTTTCTTTGGTGGTGAATTGTAAGGAATTTACTTTTACCAATAACTTCAGCTGTTAGAAATAAAAAACTGTATTGAAAAGATAAGGGCTCATCTTAGATTAATAAACCTTTTTCTGTAGTCACTGGTACAATTTTCATTTATTGGGTGATAATAGTAACAATGATGATGATGATGATGATGATGATGATGAGAAGAAGAAGATGATAATTGGTGAATTATGAAAACTCAAGAAAGAGAATTGTTAGACCCCATAAAGTGAACACTCCAAACAGATATAACACTTGAAATGATTTTAAACTTTTGATAGACCTTTTTTAAATTCCAAGCTGTTCGCATTTGGTTAATTTTAAAGTAAAATCCTGCATGGTGGTTAAAAATAAGCAGGATATCAAATCACTGAAATCCACATCTTTGAACTTCTGTTAATTGCATTACAAAATACTCAGAACAAATGCTTCCCTGTAGCTTAACAGGCCACATTTAACCCATAAAATAAAAATCCACACCAGCCCACCTGCTATAACATATTTTTATTTATATGTGGCATAGTGCCATATGGTCCATGTTAGAGGTCCTCCAAAATACATTACTAGGTTTCATTGCTGACAGTGGTGAAGCTGCTTTAATTAATGTTTTTCTCCTAAATTTATACAAACAGTTCAAAGTGTTTGTGGTTATTTTATGTAGATATTTATTTAATTTAAGAATGTAATTCTATACATTTGTCATTTCATTTATGTACAACAGCAGTGTCTAAAATGGCAAGTCATTTTTTTCTTCTTTATAACTTATATGTAAACTATGATAGTTCAAGTTAGTTGTCACATTGTTTGGTCCCCAAGCCAAAACAAACAAATGAGTTTCACACTCCTCAACCTTCTTCTTTTTTCCCTGGCCAATGTATATGTCCTTTTCCTTTTCATGGTTAGTAGTAACAATGGTTTACCAAGATAGCTCAATGGGGAAGTCTTAGGGTCTTGCCACACTACACTATTATAGTACTATTGTTCCACTTTCAACATCCTGTGGAATTCTGAGGTTTGTAGTTTACTGAGGCCAAAGAGCTCTCTGGCTGAAAATTCTAAATGCCCCTGCCTAAACTACAAATCCCAGGATTTCATAGCGTGTTTAAAATGGAAATGGTAGCAGTGAAGAAATATATTGAGAGTAATTGGACAAGATTATGCCAAGAAGATAATGAAGGCTGAATATTAAGGTGAAACAAAAGAGCATCTGTTAGCAAAACAAGACAAATAAATGTAAATATTGCTTATAAGTAGGCAAGTCAACAGTAATAGAAATAGTTTGGAGGTATCAGATATAAGATAGAATAATATCCAAACAAGAGAAAGTAGGAAGTTGAAGTAGGAAGTTGAAAAGGTACTGAAATACAGATAAGGATCTGATCTAGAAATTTTTGAATGTTTTGGATAAATGACTGAAATTCAATTTGAATGGAATGAATTGAATTGCTTAAAATATAATGAACTGTATGATCAGAATGAATTGAATTAGAAAATTTAAATGAAGCTAGAGGATCCTTGACGGATGATAATATGGAAATAACATGTAAATTGAAAGATTGTATTATATGCAAATCAGTGTTTTATACAATCTGAAAAAAAAATGAATAGAACATGAAGACTATGTATGTGTAAATAGATGGAGTTTTAATAAAAAAATAAAAAAATAAAATGGAATAATAGCACTATAGCAGTGTAGTGTGGAAAAGCCCTTAGTTCACTCTCAGATTAGAGACAGAACCATGTTGTAATCTTACACCTTGGTACTATGTTTATGGTGGTTTGTATTCCCCAGTAAATCATGGTTTATGTTTAACTATGGAAAGAAAAAGGAAACATGAGTTAGGTGACAAAGGAGAAGGAGAAGCACAAAAATCTGAATAACAAATCATAGTTTGATGGTTGGGCCAGTGTGATGTCTGAACTGTTCATAACTGTTTTTGGATGCATTAAGTTTTATTTGGCAGAAGTCATGTTCAGAAATGTTTTCTAACTCATCAGCAGCCTCAGGAAAGTAAACACTAAGGTTTCAAATTAATAGATGAAGTGTAAGTATTTATTGTATATGCAATATTGCTCAGGTGTATTTCACTAAAAGAAGTTATAAATAACCCAGTAATATCAACAAAATTAATCTTACTCAAGGCCAATGCAGTCATTAGTGTGTGTGTGTGTGGGGGGGTCATTTGGAGTCCTTGAGCCCCTCGTTCATAATTGCCTTGCCAAAGTTGGCTTTGACTTAAGGTGACTCTATGAATGAGAAACTTCCAAAACACCCTGTCATCAGTAGTCCTGCTCAGGTCCTGCAAACTCACTTTACCCTATGCATAGCTGTGGAAAACAAAGGATATTGCTGACATGTGAATCTCATCTTAACACGCATGTTTGAAAGCAGTTGAGATCCATCAGCAAACATAATTTCAAAATCTGTTTTAAATAGTTGCGCAGAGATGTGAACAATATGTCTGAGGTAATTGCTAAAATGTAAAATCTAAATCCCTTCAGTTTGTGTTGTTTCACGTCCATACAATAGATTGCTCTGCAAAATTGTGACAAAGTGCCTGTATTAATTATGGACGAACACATACACTTTCTAGTCTTCACAGGGAGAACTGAGGAAATCTGGAATATTCTGCTGGAAGATTTTCAAAATAATATTGATGAAGAGGCCTATATCCAGTCACTAGTCCCAACTAGAGTAGACCCACTGTATTAGTGGTTGAATAGAAATTCGATAACTATGCAGGTCTCACTGGTTAAATGTTCTTGCACTAGTTGGGATTAATAATAGGAGTTAGTGATGAATTTTGTCTTGTGTGCATTAACCCTCTCACTACCAATGACTAGAAAAATTGGTATATTAATAGAAGGGCTGCCTCTTTGCATTGGCATCTCTACCGTCAACAATTTCCTGAGTCTGCTTGCAACTTCTCTCTCTATGTTCGTTCTGGAATGAGGTGGAGAGACCTCATACAGTGTCAGCTGCTGGTACCAGAAAAGGCTCACATCCTTCTTCATGTGATTAACCGGGAGTGGATCTAGACCATTGATCTTGCTACTGAGATCATGCAGTTTCCCCATCTCTCAACGTTCACACATTATCCATGGCCAGGATATCAGATCTCATGGAGGCTATGCATATAGATCAAGACCCATAACCCCCAGCACCCTCAAATGATGTCTACATCTAGCACATGGATGTTGGAAGTGAATAAGTGAACCACTTACAATGAATTCTTATAATCACTATTCTATAACTGTCTCAAAAATAAAAAGGTTCCCACTTAATGTCATTTAGATTTTCCCGATGTTAACTGAAACATCTCTTTCCTAGTGTAAGGTAGTCTCAGAACTTGGCCATGTTACTTTTTTTTTAAACTATAATTCCAAGATTCCCCCCGTTGGTATGGGTACTTGCTGGGAGTTCTGGGACTTCTACTCCTCAGTATACACTTGCCATTTGGTTAATATAGTCTATTTTAAAATTTGCACATTGGAAATTATGGTACCAATTGATACTGCTGGGTAGAAGTTGGCAACAGAAAGCCTTCTGGGAACCTCCATCCAAATATCTCTTCGGATGGCAATTATGCACCTTCTAGTCAGAAGTAAGTACTATTATATTGAATGGGCAGTTTGGTCTGATGTACATTTATAGAGGAATGTCCCACTGATTACTTCAAATTTAAATGAACCCTCAGCTCCACATGCATATAAAAGTATAGATAACATTTCCCTAGCTTCCAAGGAGATGAGTTAATGATGAAAACCAGAGTTTGCATGTAAATCAGCTTTGTCCTTTACTATCAGCTTAGACCTACACTTCCAAAGCCAGTAAGTCCTTTTAATGGTGCAGCCCTATAATATGTTTGCTCAGAAGGAAATCTCTTTTAATTTAATGGGGGCATGTTCCTAGGTAAGTGGGTGTAGCACTACATTCTAAAATATTTTGGCAAATGCCCTAACATTGTTCACCAAATTGCTTACTTACCTTCAGTTCTTCTTGTTGTTATCTGTCATTAAATTGACTTTGACTTAGGACAGTCCTTTGAATGAGAGACATTGTTGAGACACTAGGCCTTTTGCACACTACACTGTTATAGTGCTATTATTCCACTTTCAACATCCTGTGGAATTCTGGGGTTTGTAGTTTACTGGGGCCAAAGAGCTCTCTGGCTGAAAATTCTAAATGCCCTCTGCCCAAGCTGCAAGCCCCAGGATTCCATAGGATGTTGAAAGTGGGATAATAGCACTGTAACAGTGTAGGGCAGAAAGGCCCTCTCTCATCAAGAACCTTGCTTAAGTCTTGCAAGTTCAGGAACATGCCTTCTTTTATTGAGTCAGTCCATCTGTAATAAGGATGCATTTTACCACCAGACATTCTGAGCCCCTTTTGTTGATTTATATCTACCTTTTAAAAGTTTTATAATTTGAGATGAATTTATTATTTTTACTTCATGCATATATGGTGTTTTTACAAAAAGGTGCAAAAAGTCCAGATTGGAAACATGTCAACCCTGTACTACAAGAATAAGGGTGCATCTTGAAGTACCAGGGATTTTCAGGAAAGTGTTGTTTGAAGTTAACCCGTTTTTTATTTTCACAAGCAGTATTTGAGTCAGAATTTATATAGTTATAGTGATGGGTACATCTAAACATTGTAATCATATTACAACATGAGTGAAATAGGTATTCTATTCTTCTTTGTCTTGCACTCACTCTCTTTTGCACAATAAAACTCTAAAAAATTTGCTGCTTAGCTAATAAAATTCACATTTCTTTTATAGACTTGGGTTATTTTAATGAACATTTTACGTTTACCATGCAGCATTAGCAAAGTGTCTGCTGATTTTATGTAACAAAGGTTTACACAGTGGTTTTGAGAGGACTTCTATTATATATTTTTTTCACAATAGCTCTTGAAATGCAATATTTCAGTCAACAAGTATCAGCCAAAGATGGTGATTCTCCTGCTGCATTACAAAGACAGAGGAGTGCTCAGTGTCTGTAAGGAAGCTGTAATATAATGTAATTGCTGCAGGAAAGAGTTAGTTCTTACAAGGAGAGAAAATTAGGAATCCCTACCAGCTCATCAGCCTTGAGTTATTTTACAGTAGTAGCAGTAGATGCTTGCGTTGTCAAATGCCATTGGAGTTAGCGAAGTGGGCCATACAGTGTTGTATTGTTGACTAATGGCCCTTATTTGAGCAGTGTAGGAAGTCAGAAAGATTAAAAGCCATTTGCTGTACTAAGGCTTTTGTCTTAGTTCTTAGAGGGATGTTCTGATACCATCTCAGCAGATTTGATCTCTTAGTTCACATTTTGCATTTTATTTCCCTGCAACACAATTGCTGCTCTCTGCCATAATTTTTAGATACGTTTCTGGAGATGGACCATGCCAAAATGATTGTTACTCACATGAATACACGCACTACTACTCTTAACTAGTCTTTTCTCATCTTTGACTCCCTTTTGTTCTCTTTGTCTGTCCTGGTACAGACAAAAATATTTGTACCACAAATTTCTTCTTACGCACCATCACTTCTGGCATTTTTTCGTAAGACTGTTTAAATTACTTCTTCCTTGCTAGATTCATTCTTAAAAGGAAACTAAACATTTTTTTAAAAAAATCTCCTCTGATTTTCCATTCACCTCTTGATTTATTAGTCTAGTTTGGTTTAATTGTAGGTTAATCCGGTAGTGAAGAATCTATGCCCCACAAAATGTTTTTAGTCCCTTATAGCAGAGGAAACACTTTTTTCTCCATATAGAAGTTGTTAAGTGTTTTTTACCATTTCCTGGACACTGGTTTTCCTACATCAGAGAAAGTTCCTTCCTTCTCACAAAATTAAAATGGAGATTCAGCATCTCACTTTCCAAAAGGTATACTATTGATTGTGTATAATGTCACTGTCTCAGAAAGCAAAAGTTCAACCTGATGAGGGTATGAAAGAAGTATCTGGGCATATCAAATGACCACACTGGTGCCATTTGACCAACATTCAGTGGCGTAGGAACGGGGTGTGTGGAAGGGCGGTGTGCCCTGGGCAACACTTTTTGGGGGGTGCCGCCATTCATCCTGCCCCCGCGTGCTGTCGCCCCGCCCACACATGCTGTCGCCCCTACCCCGCTTGCGTCAAGCTACGCCACTGCCAACATTCATTGTCCCTGTCATTTCAGTGTTAACTGCTGTCAAGTCAACTTCGACTTCTGGCAACCCAATGGATGAGAGACTTCCAAGTCACCCTCTCATCAGCAACCCTGCTTATAGCAACCCACAGATAGAGGGCCATGGCTTTCTGGATCAATTCTAGCCATCTGCAGTGTGTTCTTCCTCTTTTCCTACTGCCTTTTACCTTCCAAGCATAATTGTCTTTTCTTGTGATTCATTTCTTCTCATGATATGTCCAAAGTTTAACAGTCTCACTGTAGTCGTCTTGGCTTCTGTGGAGAGTTTGGGTTTGAGTGGACACCCTTATTTGTCTTCTTAGCAGTCTGCAATATCCATAAAACTCTTCTCCAGAACCGCATTTCAAATGAGATGATTTTTCTTCCTATCAGCTTTCTTCACTTTATTCCTTGACTTTCTTAAGTAATCATTCCAAGGCTTTGCTGTTTTCTGCTAATAGGAGGATGTCATCTGCATATCTTAAATTGCTGATGTCTATTTCTCCATTTTCATACCATCTTCCTTCAAATCTAATCTTGCCTTACATATGATATATTTAGAGAACAAGTTAAAGGGTGATAAAATGCAGTCTTGCCTGACCCCTTGGCAATTGGAAACCATTCAGTTTCTCCCTATTCTGTCCTGACAGTAGATTGTTTTCCTGTGTAGAGGTTGCACATCAGGAGAATCAAATGTTGTGGCACTCCCATTTCTTTAAGACCACTTCACAGCTTTTCACAGTCAAACACTTTGCTATAATCTGTGAAGCACAGGATAATTTCCTTCAAAATTCTTTGGTGTGCTCCGTGATGTGCTCCATGGTGTGCTCCATTGTTCAGCATATGTTTGCAATATGATCTCTAAAGCCTCTTATTTTCCTCAACCCAGCTTGGATATCTTACATTTCTTGTTCCATATATGGTAAAAGTCATTGTTGTAGAGTTTTGAGCATGACTTTGCTTGCATGGTCTTATGGTTACTGCCATCCCTATGTCATATCCTAGATACAGTTCTTCATTGTATGGTTTCCATTGGCTCTTTATTTTACCTATGCAATATGTTCCCCTGCTGGTTGTAGAGCATTCCTACTCTTGTTTATATTTTCCTTTTGATTTCTCTGATCTTGTAGAAGAGGTCTCTTGTTCTTCCTTTTTTGTTGTCATGTTCTTTTTCTCTTGACTATGATAGTAGTTCTTCTTGGCCCTGCACACAAGTTGCTGAACAGTTGCATTAATGGTTCTGACCCAGTTTCTGTCACCT
Organism: Cyclura pinguis; assembly: GCA_030412105.1. NCBI lineage: Eukaryota > Metazoa > Chordata > Lepidosauria > Squamata > Iguanidae > Cyclura > Cyclura pinguis. The sequence goes on along the minus strand of CM059600.1, from coordinate 59,323,965 downwards.
TTTCCTTTTGCTTCTCATCTGCCCTTAACTACTTGAAGAGTTTCATCTGTCATTGACTTTTGTTTTTCTTTTTGGCTATAGATTATGTCTCTTGGCATTCCTCCTTGATGGTGTCCCTACCTTCAGTCCAGAAAGCTCCTGGACAATGAGACTTAATAGTGAAGATCTATTTTTGTATTATATGTAAATTGTAAAGGAATGTTCTTCAGGTTGTATTTCAGTATGATTGTTGGTTTAATACTCTTCTTTAGAAGAGTAAGAGTATTAAATCAACTCTTCTTCTTTACTCTGATTTTTGATATTAGCAGTTCATTGTCTGTTCCACAATCTGCTCTCGGTCTTGATTTTTTTGCGGAGATACTTGAGCTTCTCTGTCTCCTGCTTCCAGTTATGTAGTTTATTTGATTTCTGTGTTGGCCATCAGGTGATGTCCATGTATACAGTTGCTGTTTTGGTTGCTTGAAGAATGTATTTGCAATGAACAAATTGTTGGCCTCACAAAATTCAATCAGTTGTTGTCCTCTTTCACTTCTTGATCCTAGGCCAAATATTCCTACAGTCTTTGATTTGGCTCTGTTTCCTATTTCTGATTTCTTCTTCTTCTACCTTTGTGGTTGGAATATAAACTTGGATTATGGTTATGTTGATGTGTTTTCCCTAAAGTCTTATTGATATGATTTCATCAGACTTTGCATTATATTCTTTGTCTGCTTTTGCTGCAACTCAGGACTGTTACATGCAGGACTTTTGCCGCCAGCGTTTCCTCTTTCCTCATAGGAGCATGCAATCCCACCACCACAGAAAGGTAGCGCCAGTGGTGGGCTCATATTCATTGGGATGCCATAAGTCAAAGTTGACTTGAAGACTGTTAACAGTAGCAACAAAGTAGAAGGAAGGAAGGAAGGTAGGAAGGAAGGAGTGTCACGTACCACGGTTGCTGGGCTACCTATGCTTCCTTAAATCCTTAGAGAGTAGCTTGTAAATTTTTGAATATTTTGTCCTCCCATGCAAGAAGGAAGAATTGCTGTAGATTTTTCCTTGCTACGGTATAAAATGAATATTTCTAACCAGTATACTCTTGGGATTTGAATGTTTGAATGTAGGAATTATTATACGGAAAGTATGTTTTTTAAATAAAGTATTTTCTGTACAGGAACCACAAAGTTTGTGCAGAAAACAAGTATTTCTTGCCCCAAAGAAGAATTTTTGTCTACACGGTGATTTCTCTGCAACACTATAGAACATTTGAATAGTGTGAAGGAACTGTACAAAAGCCTCACTACTATATTCTTCTTCTTAGTGAGGTTTCCTGACTGTTGAGAAACCTGTTTTGGACCTGCAAACAATTAATTGTGAATGTGCTATTCATCCCTAACTCATGCAGTGCAGTTTATCTTTAAAACGAAAGAAATAGGTGGCTGTGGTACATCCCTGCCCAAGTAATGGGCAGCCCAGCTGAAAGTATGTGAAAAGGGTTCTACATGGCCCAAAATTTCCAGAAAAAAGGGTGCTCTTAATCTTGGTGCCATTGCCAGCAGTTGCACAGCAAAATAGCTTCTACCAAACCAGCTGTTGCTGTTTGTGAATGCTCTGTGCGTGCATAGAGGGTGGCTCTGGATTAAGATCCCTCTAAATAAAAGACCCAGCCCTCTGCAGTAGAATGATCAAGTTTAAAAACTGGACACAGTTATACCAATTGATCTATACATGCTTGTCCATTGATCCGTACTTTAAAATATGGATTCTGGTAAGCAGTACCCTCTGTGGGGGGAGGAGACTGAGAAATGTATATTTCTGTCTTTTGGTCAATGATTTAAGAATACTTGCCATGTGTGATGAATAATGCTGAATGTGAGCTTTTGCAGGAGCTTCACTCAAAGAGGTAAAAAATAAGTAGCAGGCCTGCAGCAATCCTAAGTTGTTTTTTTTTTTCTAATGTAGTCACCATTGATATGAACCTTAGTTAGGACCAGAACTGTAACTCGGAGGAGACTTTCCATTGTTGCCGACACTGCCAATATAGCATCTTTCATGAATGGATGCAGCTTCACTTCTGGCTTGGTGTTTTGACACTAGACTGTCAAGCTTATGGGTTCCATTCCAATAGTAGCAAATATATACAGAAATGAATAGGAAATTGCAGGGATGTGCACCTCACAATATTTTTAAGCTAACCCAAATTGTAGGCCCAAACCTTCAGAGGAGCAACCTTTAAAAGGCCCCATGGCTTTGCATCAGATTCATTTCTTTCTTTGCCTATAAGATGCTTTCAAGTATAGTGATCCATGCCAGTGTCCAGTGCAACCCCAAGGGACAAGGAACTGCAGTGCATGCATCTCTAAAATAAGCTTTGTCCTACACCAAATTATACATCCAAATTATAAGGAGAGTGGCCTTTATGACATGCCATGGCATTGTGTCTTACCCAGGGCTTAAGGTAGAAGGTATTTTCAAATATGCCTCTGTGCCAGTAATAACCAAAAAATGCATAAATGAATAAGGAATTGAGCATTTGTATCCAAAGTAAAGTTTAGGTCAAGGCAAAAACAAGGTAGGGCAAATCCCAGGGAGAGTGTCCTGCATGATTTGCCAGCAGTCACATAACTGGATGAAAGATATTTTTTAAACATGGTGGTCCAGTGCAAATAATAGGTGTTATAGCAATTTATAAGGGTAGAAACAGTTATGGGTATGGCAGTGTGTCCCCCATAACCTATAGGCCAGCTCAAAACACATCCCTCAACGACCAGTGAATTGTCCTCTGCAAGTGCCATACCATTGCATCATGCCTAGTTCTACATTTAGTCACATGTCATTGTCAAGCGTTCAAAGCCCAACATTCACAACACTCATTTGGCATGATACGACTTTGTGGTATGTGTGTGTTTTCTTTTTTTTCCTGAGGAAACATTAAATCTTGCTATATGTGATGGATCTGGTGGATTGTGCAAAATTAACTTCACCAAATTTTCACAGAAAGTTCAGGTCAATAGATGAATATTCCAACATGACAGAGGAATGCAGTCTATCAAGGAGAACAAATATTACAAAAGATATTCCAAGGAGATCCAAAGTCACAAAATCCCTCAAAACTAGCAGTTAGGACAGGACAGGAGGATTTCAGTGGCAACCACAGTAAACAATACTTGGGCAGACTTAGGAAAAGTACTGTGAACTGAATCATGGTGAAACCATGCGGAGGCCTATACGAGTGTTGCACTTCTACCCTTAACTGCACTACTGTGGCCCATCATGAAGGAACCTGTTTTCAGAAATGTTTCGACTTGAACAATAGTGACATTATATGCTTTTCAGGGTGAATACCATAAAGAGATCTGATATTGAAGTTTTCGATAAAATTTTTCCATAAAATAGATACACAACGAGAATCATGACCATATTTCAGTTCCATAAATCAATTTAAATATCATACAGTATCAATTTGCACATATAACCAAGATGTTTGCCAGTTTGTTAGGTCAGTGAAAACTTAAGAGCTTAAGAAGAACTTAGGAAGAGTTGTGCTGGATCAAACCAAAGGCCCATCTAGTCCAGCATTCTGTTTCAACAGTGGCCTAGCAGATTCTGATGCAAAGTCCAGAAACAGAACATTAGCACAATGGTACTCTTCCATTGATCTTCAAAGGCATATCGGCTCTGATAAAGTAGGTAGTATATAGGCATAGTGTTTATTAGCCACTGTCGCCCTTATTCTCCATTACTGTTGCTGTTGTTACGTGCATTCTTTTCAAGACAGACTTGTGGCAAGCCTCTCCTAGGGTTTTCTTGGCAAGATTTATTTAGAGGAGGTTTGCTACTGCCTTCCCCTAAGGCTGAGAGAGTGTGACTCTCATCACCCTGTGTGTTTTCATTGCCAAGCAAGGATTTCAGCCCTGATTTCCCTGAGTCCTAGTTCAGCATTCAAACCAGTATACCACAGTAGCTCCCAGATTCTCCACAACAAAGCTCCATGAAATTTTCCCAATGACAGTATGATGCATTGTTTAACAACATTTTCTGGTAAACCATTTGCCTGTATATTTATTCAAAGAGATGTTTCAGGATTCTCTGTCACATCGTGAATGCATACACTCGTCATTTTGTGCCTCTTGTTTATAAACATTCAATTTAGACTTTGCATCTTATTTTGCTGGGATTGTACAATCACCATTGGGAACATTTTTTGTATTCAGAGAACATATGTTTAGAATTGGAAGGATATAGAGTCATAGAATTGGAAGGGAACACAAAGGCCACCTAGTCCATTGCTTCTCAAGCTGTGTGATGTGGGGAACTGGCAGGTTTTTTTTTCCTTAGTGTGCCAGGGCTCTGCACAATATTTGTGCCCATTGACTACAGTTATTTCTTTCATTACTGGAAATGCACCAGGGACCACCAGTCAATGGCTTGGGGACCAGCACCGGTCCACATACCACTACTTTGAGTAGCATTGATCTAGTTCAACCCCCTGCCATACAGGAATACACAGCTAAAGTACTCCTGAGAGATGGCCACTCAGTCTCTTTTTAAAGACCTCCAAAGGGGAGTCCATCACTCTTTTAGGCAATCTAGTCCACTGTCAAACAGCTGATACAGTAGGGGTGCACCTCCTAATGTTTGGGTGGAATCTCTTTTCCTGTAATTTGAACAATTGTGTGCAGTGCTCAAATATAACAATTAAAGTTTCTTTGTTTTCCATTTTTGCTGTCTTTTTATAGGCAGGTAAAGACCTTTCTCTTTCACCAGGCCTTGCGGGGATGACTCTTCAGGGCTAAAGGGCCGCTCATGTACTGTCTTGTTTTTATTTCTTCTTTTTAAGTGATTTGTTTCTAGTTGCTTCACATGTTAAATCGGTGAGGACTCAGAAGAGCTTAAGAACATAAGAACTTAGGAAGAGCTGTGCTGGATAAAACTATAGTCCCATCTAGCTGCATCTGTTTTAACTCCTGTAAGCTGTCTTAAGTCCCAAACTGGGAAAAAGGTGGAGTATCATTATTAGTAGCGTTAGTATTGGTATCAATAATAACAGGAGTTCGAAAGGAGGTGGTCAAATATAAGTCAATGTAGGTGTTTTCCCTGTATTGCAGTTTTGATATTTTAATGCAGAGTGCAGAACTTGGACAAATATCCTGGCTTAACCACTCTGCTACCAGAAGCTGGCAGGGATAACTGCTTATCTCTTGCCCAATACCTTGCTTCATTTTAAGGAAAGTCTTTTGTGCAATACCCACACAAACTGATTTCTATACAACATACTTTTGTTAAGAGAGAGAGAGAGACTAAATTCTCCATGAGTTTTATATATTAGAAATATGCTTTCCACATACATTCATCTGGAATGTATTTTGGGTAGAAGCTTTATGCCATCCCCATGTGAAAAAAAGAACCATGGTAGCAACAATAGTAGTAGCAGAAAGAGATTCAAAAAGTGGGAGCGGGAAAAAGAGAAGTGGTCTCTGTTCAGGTTTTTCCCCTGTGACTTACATAGAATAGTTTCCTGAAGGTAGAGAGTGGGTGTTGGGCCTTTACCTTCTGCACCACAATTATAATATTAGTGGATGCTTCTCTTTAAAACCAACTTTTTTTTCCAGCCGGTATGCCCATTTTGAATTTAACATGGCCTTTGCACCAACCACAGCCCTTTTTCTTCATCATGCTAGAGCAAAGCTTTCCCTACTGCTTAAAACTGATTTTGGAAAAAGGCATATACAATAGTTTCAGAAAAAAATACATTGAGACGACCTGCTGTTAATGCTGGATAAACCCCCTTTAACTTCTGAAACCTTAAACGTCAGATTGGCAGACATTGCAAGGATGGCGAACATAGAAAGTTGAGTGTAGTAACTGTGTTAGTATATCTGATGTGTGGGGGAGAACAGGACTTTTTCTGTGGTTTGAGCTATATGTCCACTGGGCTGCTTTGCACATCACTGAGACGTACAGGAGGAGAGTTTGTCTGGAGCTACTTTATACAAGTGAGCTCCAGTATCTGATTTTAATACTTCACAGTCCCAGGCTCTCCTTTTTTCTTCCTCCTCTGTGCTGTGTCCAGTGGGGCTACCTGTTCTCAGGAGTTCTAGCCAAATGAGTGTATTTTAAGGCAGAAAAACAGATGTGTTAATACGAAGAGTTACTATTTGTTAATGTCATTTCTGCTTTTTTTTTCCCCTTCAATAAACCAGGACAATAAAGTAGATAACATAATGCCTATGTGAAATAGTGATTCACCTAATTGTCTTTTATTTTATTTTTAATGCATATGTATCAGTTAAAAACAATAAAAGGGAGCAATTACTTTAAAAAAAATCTGCTGGAAACTGATTTTGAATTCTTTTAAAACAAACTAATTGGTATTACTTTAGAAATTAGAATAAAACACATCCACAATGGAGGTTTCGTGATCTATAGTAAGATTGCATAAGGACGCAGAATGAGGCATCTGATTAATTATGTTTCCCCCCCTTTTGGCATTCTGTTTATGACAATTACACGACTCTTTATTAACTCTCCCTGGAAGAAAGCACTGTTACAGGATGAGAAGAGATTTCCTTCATCTGTTACCCTGTAGGTAATTTTTGTGCCTTTTCCAGTATTTAAGTGCCTCTTAACTGCTTGCTGTCCATCTGTATACCATTCATAGTACTGTAAACTAGTATATGTAGCATGACCTTGTAACTTGCTTTGTTTGTGCATCTGCCAGGACAATATGTTGCCTTTCCTTAAAATGCAAATATGCTGCATACGGCAGAGAGCTCCTTAGTCAATAAATAAATTGAGGTTAGGGGAGGAAAAAAAGCCCTGTACCTAATACCCATTTAATTTAAATTCATTTTATAAACATAAAGACGCCTTTTAAGAGAAGCTTTAATTCAGACTAGCACCTTGATTTGTGGTTGCCATGGAGAATCAAATCTGTCATTTGACAAGAAAAGTCACCCATTTATGACAGCACTTTATCTTGTCTCTCCAGGGGAAGAAAATGTCAAAAGTGAGAGCAGGAAAAAAAAAAATAAAGCCTTGAAACACCAGAATTTCTTGATTTCATTTTTATTATTCAGCTATCATATCCCTTCTGATAATAGCAACTTGGTAAAAATAAATAATGTCCCTACAGTAAAATCAAATATTTCCTATTGGAATGGACAGGGTTCTTTGTGACTGTCAGCGCTGTGAAGTCTGGCAAGAAATAGTGTTATTAGATAAACCCACAGTGCCCAAATCCCATTTTCTTTTCATTACAGTGTCAAAATAATTATACCTGTGTAATTTGGGTAAGAAATTGTAGAATAAGTAAAATGGTCCGTCGGAACAGATTGCTTTAAGGCTGTGTTATTATGGGGTGGGGTTTATGGCAGGCTGTACGAAAAGAAAACGGTGTTATAAAAAGTATTCAAAATTTCATTAGAATAAAGATATGTGGTTAGCCTTTCATGTTATTTTCAGGGGCATTAGAAGGCAAATGCTATATTCCGGTTAAGATTTTATAAGTGTGTGTACACATACACATACACACACACACACACACAGACAGAGTGTAGTGTTTTACAGAAGAGAGTTAAAAGGCAAAGGTCTTCCCCCCTTTCTTTTAACACTTCAGAGATTCTGACCTGTTATTCATCAAAAGAATTCCAGAGGTATTGCGTGAAATCTAGTGTGATCAAGGACTCTTGGAAAGTGATTGTATTTCGAAAGGCTTAAGAGTAATAAGAATGGAGCAATTCTCGGAATGTGACCAGAAGTTATAACTGTTTATATTTAGTGAATTTATGTACCAAGTCTGCCCTAGGGGCAGAAACGGTATTTTCCCTTTCTTTCTTTCTTTCTTTCTTCCTTCCTTCCTTCCTTCCTTCCTTCCTTCCTTCCTTCCTTCCTTCCTTCCTTCCTTCCTTCCTTCCTTCCTTCTTCAATTTGAAACCGCTCTTTAAGTGTCCAGACTAAAATAATCCATTCTGTGCTGCTTTCCTTGAGAGAGCTTTTTCTTCCCAGCCTGTTAAATGCGTTGTATGGTTGGTTGTGGTTCAAATGTAATCTTGTATCATGCGATAGTATTATAATAAAGTCTTTTAGTGAGGGTTTAGTGTAAATACAGAGCTTGGGGACTTCTTTCTGGAACAGTTGTGCCTGGGCTAGAAAAGATTACATCCATTCCCTTCTCTCCTTTCCCCCAAAGAAGAAGGAAAGGAGTAAAACAGTTAAACTCTTGCTCTTTTGGAAATTGGTTTACTCTGTTGCATTCACAGCCAATACTGTTTGGCTTCTGCTAGGAGGAAGGAGGCAGCACAATAGTTTTCTTCGTTCACTCTACCCATGTTAAGTCAGCACATGACAAGCCTTTAGAACCAAAAGAAAGACAAAAGGGAAGAGTAAAATGAAGCGGGCAAAAAGTTTCGTCCTTGGGAACAGACCCTGCAAATATATTTTAACAAATATTCAGTTGTTCCACAGTTCGAAAAAATCTTTCTTTCAAAGACACTTAAGTTCATGTGCTCCACATACTCTCTGTATAAAAATCCATTGCGGTATATGATTTATAAGTAAACTTATTGATTACGGGTTAACCAAGACGTGCTATTGTTGCACAATAGTAAATGATTAAATTAAAGCTGATAATTTATTATATTCTTACATTTTATAGAGGGTGTTCGCATGTGCGCGCGCGTGTGTGTGTGGTGGTTTGTGATCTGAGCTTCTTACATCAGCACTGACAAAATTTTACTCCAAATGAGAATAAACTGACATAGACAGAAGATGCATTGAGAAGGAATATTTGCCCTATAGTACTTTCTGTGTCTTAAAGAGGAACTCCTATTTTTTAAATTCCTTCTGCCAGATATTAGTAATAACTGTCACTACACAGAGTGAGTAGGGTACAGGTGTTTGGGCACTGGACTACAACTCTCAAGTCCAGGGTTCCAGTCACCATTCAGCCAAGGAAATCCACTGGATGAGGTTGGGCAAGTCACACTGTCTTAGCCTCAGAAGAAGGCAATGGCAAACCTCCTTTGTACAATGCTTATCAAGAAAACACTTGATAAGTTTGCCTTAGGGTCACCATAAGTCAGAAAATGACTTGTAGATACAGTTTTATTTTCCACATTATGCAGAATAATCTGATGCACTGCAATTTTACTGAATTTTGTTCCTCAGAGTTTGAATGTTTTCAATATGGGCAGGCTTAGCCTGTCTCTCTGCTGAGCCAGTGTCTACATAGATTATCTCTTTTCTTGTCTCAGGAGTGATAGATTGTTGTGAAACATTGATTTCCAAAAATTCTGACTTCAGGCTGAAGCTATGAGCAAGGCCCTCTGCTAAAATTTATCACACAAGAGCCAGCTCAGTAGTTTCTGTCTTTTCTTGACTGAAGATGGTTCACTGCAATCATGTTTGTGGTTGTAGTGTGGTATCATACTGGAAAAAAAGTGTATTCATTTCACTTATATTAATTAAGCTAAGTATGTTCCAAAATGCAGAGGAGGTGGGGACACAGTGGAGAATTGCAAGTGGCTCTCCAGCACCTTCCCTTTGTTGTTTGTAAACTGAGAGGATAACCCAGAAGGAAAGACAAGTGGCCTTACCTTATTGGGCCTTCTGAGTTGGGAAGGAAGAGAATGTAACTCTTGGAAGGGATGAATGTAAGGAGGGGAGAGAAAGAAAGGGCAAATACAGTGGTTAATTCCAATTAGATTAGGCCCACCTTAATCAGTGGGAATTTAGTAAGTTAGTGCTTACATAATTTCTCTTGATTCAGTGGATCATCTCTAGCTGATGCTAACAGTTGAGTCTGGGAAACAAAGGAAGAATTTGTGAGCAAGCGTTATCAAGCAAGTTCTGATGTTACTCTCTGTAAGGAAGCACATCTCACCACTGAAACACTCTATGGAGAGGAAGGTTGAATTAGCCCTTATAAGGTCCAAATGGAATTTCGCAGGATCTAGATCGAGCTTTACAGCAGCCAGATGTTACAAAAAGATGTGTTTTGTTCTGTATGTAGGTTAGAACTAGTTCATGGCTTGTGAAGAAATGCTTGCTTCTATTCCCAGCTTGAAACATTTCAGTAGACTTTCAGAATGTGTTGGTTTAGTGCTTAATTTGTTTCTCTGTAGGGCGAAGCAATAAATCGTCATGGCATAGTTGTTCAGTGCTGATAACTCTTTGATTTTGTATTTGGTAGGAAGATAAAGATTTCTTAGATATCGTTCCTACTCACACATTTTTCTCTGGTGTGGGAACCACCTCCCCATGTCTTCTTCCCATGTCCCTGTCATGTGTGAATACAGTGCACCGTCTGTATATGTTGGGGTTCTGTTCTAGAACTCCTGTGTAAAACAAAAAAATGTGAATGCTCACATCCCATTATAGCCAGCGAACGCAACATGTGTGCCCCTGCAGCAGTGCATCTGTGCCCACGTTGCATCCATTGACTATAACGGGATGCAACCCTGTGTGACCTTGGATTCACACATGTGGAGGTCATGGTAAGTGAAGGCACATGTATATGATCCTAGATCTTCCTACTTGAGAATCACTTAGCCAGGTGGGAGGGCAGCTATCAGCTGGAAAGGATTTCCATACACATGATTGCACATTAAAAAGTTACTAGCAGTGAATAGATATATGTGTATATCCCTATTTTATGCTGGAAATGAATTTAGCTATATCATTGCCCCCATTTTTCTTAACAGAGACTTTGTTCCTTTATTAGCTATTTAACAGCTTTAAATTAAAAACCTGTGTTTGTTTACTTTTCATCTGATGTGTAGCTATTAAATACTCAGAACTTCAGTTAGGAAGAAGGTGGCAAATTTATTTAGTGTACCCAGATACCACTAGACAATACATTGAATTGCTTTTGCCATATTTTAGCAAATAATTCATTATTAGCCTTGGGTGCTAGATTCTGTGTTGAGCTAGCCTGCAAACGTGGTCCAAACTTCTTGTTGATCCAAAGGTGTAGTAAGAACTGAAGGAGCCCCCAGATGGGCATCCACTATCCCAGCTATGCTCCATCCTTCCTCCATAGAGAGTTAGGCACTCACAATCATATCTGGTGATCACTTGTAATCCTGGCATGCTGAAGAGGCCTTGGTCTTTATTGCCACATCCAGAAAACATCTAAAATTAATTTCTTTTAAAATATATTGGTATTTGTATTTATAATTTCTTTATTATGATGTGTTAAAAACAATAGTAAACAAATAGACACATCGAAAGAGCCTTTTCCTGCGGGGTCTCAGGAGGGAAGAAGTCAGTGTGGTGGAGTAATTTGAGTGTTGGACTCTTGGAGACCAGGATTCAAATCTCTGTTTTTGCCATGGAAAGCCACTGCATGACCCGGGATAAGTCACACTCTTTCAGCCTAGAGGAAGTCAATGGCAAGCCGCTTCTGTGTAGAACTTTCCAAGAAAGCCGTAAGATAGGATTGCTATGAGTTGGAGTTTACATGAAAGCGCATAATGTGACCTTTAAATCCCAGTCTGCCACTCAGCAGCTTAGTGTACAAATCACATTTTTTACCATCATTCTTGCCTTATGCATAGGTTAGGCTCAAAGGTAATGACATCGTTGGTCATCTTGGTTATGCTGACAACTGGATCTTAATGAATCCTGTCCAGAGTCCCTTTCAGACGATACAGTTCTAATACTATGCTTCTATCCTATGAATTTGTGATATTTTCAGTTTGAGGAGGCATTTAGACTTCTCAGTCAGTGAATTCTAGTGTCTCATGAACCTACAAATCCCAAGATTGCATAGGATATCATGATGGTACTTACAGTGGAATCCTAGTGCTTTAATCATATAGTGAAAGAGTATTGTTATCTACTCCATTCACCAGCTTTGACAAAGGAATACTAATACAGAAAGCTAATGTTTTAAGTGTGTGATGGGAAGTGGAGTCAATGCAGAGACTTTATTAACAGAAACGTTTCATTCAGATTTTAAATTATATGGAGTTTATGGTTCTTAAATTTATACCAATTAGTTCAATTCCTCTGTACTAGAAAACCCCATTAAACATGACTTGCTAAGCAAATGGAAAGGCTTCCTGATTGTTTATGTATTGGAAAAACATGGTTTACATGGCAGCAATCCTTTCCAAACCTAAATCTTTAACAGATATTGCCAGAGCTCCTGCTGAGCAAATATGTCGAACATAAATTATGTGGGAAATAAAATAATGTATTCATTTTTATTTGTCGGCATTTCAGTGGCACTGCAATATTTGAGCAATTCACAACATCTGTGAGGTTGGAAACGCTTGTGCCCATCATAAAATTGGGAGAACTGAGACATGTGGGTGTGAGATAATCTGTCTGTGGCTAGGAATAGAGCTTTAATCTCTTGAATCCCAATCCAGTGTCTAGCCACAGGGCCATACTTTGGGGCAAATGGGTGGTCAAGTGAAGCTATGCGATCTTCCTCTTCCTTGATCTCCTATTTATAAGCCTGAGAAGTACAGGAATAAATATTGTTTGGAAAGCTTTAGTGCTATTTTACCATTTTGAAAGCTTCCCAAGATACACATTATTCTTATTTATTATTTATTTTTACTAACCTGAAAACCTCCCAAGATGGACATTATTTTTATTTCTTTCCCTTTTTTAAGATAGTGCCATCACAGTGCATAGACTTTTGCAGAGTAACATTAGAAAAATAAGTCGTTGTTGTGAAGAGTTCATATTCTAAATTCTTGCTCTGGGAAAGTGAAGGCCAAGAGAACATGGATGCACATGGGTAGAGCACACGTGCTACAGTTTTTGACTAGAATGAGCACTAAAAGAGTTAAAGCCATGGCCTAGTTTTAAAAAACTGGCTCAAAATATGAAAAGTTGGCTGTTACACATGAGTTAGATCTGCAGCTGGAATTTTAGTATGATAAATGAGAGCTTTTAGAGTTCTGAGTGTTCTGCAGATAAACTGCGAGGTCAGTGGTTCTCAAACTTTTTACTCCATGACCCCCTTTGCATCTACATGCAGATGTCGTGCCCCTCCCCACCGATATAGATGCATCTTAGCAAACCTTGACATAAAAATAGGTAGCTGGAGCTGGGATGGTGGGAGAGGCTTTAATCCTTCTCAATAGATATGCCCCCCAGATGGAGCCTGGGTTGCTTTTGTGTGCTTTCAAGTAGTTTCTGACTTATGGAGACCCTAAGGTGAAACTATCATGGGATTTTCTGGAGCTGAGAGTGTATGATGTGCCCAAAGTCACTCAGAACATTTCCATGGTCAGGTGGAGAGTCAAACTCTGGTCTCCAGGGTCATAGTTCAACTCTCAAACCCACCACACCATCAGGCTGTTGGGAGGTTGGGTTTCTCAGTGATTATTCCAGAGGGTGGTTTGGTTGGCTGTTTGAAAAAGCTAAATTAGGGTCTGACTGCGCAAGAACATTTGCTTAGACGTATCTGACAGGCTTACATTGTAAGAGTGTAATAACTTTGAGCCACGGCTGTAGAACAGGATAGGAAACTCCAGTAAACTCATTCATAAATATATCTGTTTTTGTTGAGACATAAGAGAAGTCTTAACACTTATGTGGATAGATTGGTAAAATTCAAAGTGGGGGCTTGAGTCACTAGTATTCCTCACAATCTTAAGAATGCCCTCTTTTTAAGGATAGAGCTAGATATATTGTTTGTTTTTGAGAGGGAGCACAGAGAAACCCTATTTAGTTAGGCGTATCATTTAGCTTTGTTTTGCCTCATTTTTCCCTTTTATTAATAAAAGTAATTATTGATGGTGACTATCTGTAATTGCATGTGCACTTCCCTCCATCTTCTCACTCCTAGGGTTGCCAGATTAAAAACTGGAGGGGGCTTCTGTACTTTTAATGTTTGTTTGGAAGAGGAAACTATAGCAGGTGTTGATACACAACCAGGTAATAAGCAGCACATGCTGAAATGGTCTTTTCTACACAGCTATTAAAGGTACAGGAGCCCTCTCAAGTTTTCAGTGTGGCAACCCTACTTCACAGCATAGCCACTATGGTCTTGATTGGTCTCCTCTCCTCTTTCTACTTCCCAGCCTTCCTATCCAAATCAGCCCTTCTGAAACACTGCTGCTCAGTGTGGACAAAACCCCACATCATTGCTCTGCCACAATGGTCTCTCGTTTTTTCTGTCTCTCTCTCTGCCCCTTCATAAACTTCATCTCCATTCTTCCTCCCTCTGCTCATCTCCACCTGTGGATGATACTGGGAAGTGGCTCACCCACCATGGCGTTGTCATGGTAACTGCTGCGTCCACCTGTGTCCTCCTGCCATGTCTCCTGCCCCCATGAAGTAGAGAAGGATGGTGGCTGTGGAGGACCAAACAGGGCTGTTCTTGCCGCCTCTATAGCAACTGGGGCAGGATGATCTTGCTCAAGAGCAAACAAAAGCCTTCTTCCAGCCCACTGCTGTTTCCACGGAGAGACTAAAACACCACCCACATGAGCAGGAAATCTGCATTTTTTTATGTTGCTCAGAGCAGTGGTTCTCAAACTTTTCTCAGACACTTTTGCTGTACTTGCGGGCTGACTTTCCTTGTGCTCTCCTTGCGCAACTGTCATGCCCCCACTTGTGGTTGTACCCCACAGTTTGAGAACCATGGGGTTAGGTCTATAAATCAAATAGAGTCACTCATGCTCTCATTTTAAGCCTTGTTCCTTTAGGTAACTGTTCATCATGTTTTTAATGTACAGGTTAACTTGCTTTCTCACTCTTTACAGTATTAATACCATTTAGGAATGATAGGTTTTGTGTATCTTAGTACAGTCAACAGAATGGAAATAAATTGATGTTAACACAGTAAATAATAATAATACTGATACCAGAAAGGCAGTGTAATATAGTGATTTGAGTGCTAGATTAGGACTTTGATAGACTGGTGTTGCCACAATAGGCCATGGAAACCTGCTGGGTAACTTTGAGCAAGTCATACTCTTAACCTTAGAGGAAGGCAATGTCAAACCCCATCAAAACAAATCTTGTGAGAAATCTGTTTAGGATGAACTTCAGGGGCTACATCCGCTCCCTAATTACTGAAATTACTGAAATGTTGGATGGGAGATTGGACTTAGCTTTCTCTTACCTATGTTCAAAATTGTGTCACTTGCTCATACTAGATTATAGCAGAATGTTAGGAATGGTTTTTCAGGATTCTTGGATCCATAGTTCTCTGTGTAGGGGAGGCAGGGCAGGAATAAGGAAACCCTAAGATGAATGTAACATATAGCTGATGAAGGGAACAACCGAGAGTGTGGCTGCTCTGAAAAAGGGAAAATCCATGTTGAGGATCAGTCAGAAAGGAATTAGAAATAACAAATACCAGTATTGTAATTGTTACGAGTTTTCAAATTGACTCCCAACTTATGGTGATCCTATCCTAAGTCTTTCTTGGCAAAATGTATTATTCAAAGTGAGTTTGCCATTGTCTTCTTCTAAGGCTGAGAGAATATGAGTTGCCCAAGATCACCCAGTGGGTTTCATTGACTGAGCAGGGATTCAGACCTAGTCTCCCAGAGTTCTAGTCCAACACTCAGATCACCACACCATGCTCACTCGTGCTGTATAGTGCAACTACTGTTGAAATACTGTGTAGTGTTTGGGCTACAGTACTTCAAAAAAGTTACTGTGGTATTAGAAAAGGTGTAAGAAAGGAGAATGTATAAATGTATAAAATTATGCATGATGTAGAAGAAGTGGACAGAGATAAATTTTTCTTCCTCTCCTACTACTTAGAACCTGGGGTTATCTCAGTGAGGCTGAATGATGGGAGATTTAGGTCAGATAAAAAGAAGTGCTTCCAAACACAGCGCTTCATTAAATTACAGAATTTGCTACTGCAGAGTATAGTAATGGCTACCCATTTTGATGACTTTAAAGAGATTAAACACCTCTATGGAAGGGGTAGTTAACAATGGCTACTAGTCATAATGGCAATATATTATCTGCCATCTCAGAGGTAGTATACCTCTCAGTAGCAGTTGCAGGAGAACATAAGCAGCCTGAGGGTATTGCACTGATGTTCTGCTTCTGGGCTTCTGGTAGGTGATTTTTTGGCTGCTGTGACAGAATGCTGGACTAGTTAAGAGTTCCTGTATTGTCCAATCCACTTAGCTGTTTTTATGTTCGTACATATTATTCATATGTTTTGTAGCATCTGTCAGAAGAAGCAATCTCTGTCCTTTTTATGGCTATAAGGAAAAGGAAAAGAGTTTAGACAAATTCAAGCTCTTGAAGTTCAGATAAATGAAGAAAAAGCGCTCTAAGCGTAGGTGACAAAGGGACCCAGGCAGTCAGGGAACTGTTGTGTGGGAGGTAATGGGACACAGAACTTCCGTCATTTCCGTGGAAGCTAAAGATCATTTTGCTCATTTGTTTCTGAGTCAAAGTCGTCTCAGGACTGATATGGTGGTTCTTGGATCTATTGTATTTGT
This sequence comes from Cyclura pinguis, assembly GCA_030412105.1. Lineage (NCBI taxonomy): Eukaryota > Metazoa > Chordata > Lepidosauria > Squamata > Iguanidae > Cyclura > Cyclura pinguis. The sequence continues at coordinate 59,307,547 of CM059600.1, read as the reverse complement.
GGAGGGAGGTTATCTCATTTGTGATTGTTGAGATGAACGGTTCAGTGAAAATTTCTCAAAGTGATGTTCCAGGAGGTGGTAAAGGTACTTCTAGGGACACTTGATGTTGCCAATGGAATGACTTTTATATTTTGGCAGCACCTAGAATGTGTCTTGTTATTAAAACTCAACAGATGCATCTTCATTTCAGGAAAATTGTATATGTTGAATTTCTGCCTGTAATGCAGCTGGTAAAAGGCACAGAACATCTGTCAGACAGACAAAGGCGAACCAGTACAGCGCAGCCTACATTTGGATATTCAGTCTGCTTTATGACAAATGTGTTTGCATTCTGTTAATTTAGTTTATTTAATATTCATATCTTTATACCCTATTAACCCCCTACCCCCTAATTAGGCCATTTCGCCTAAGTTCACTCATATTGTTTTCTCACATTCATGATTTTGGCAAATGAAGGGGGAGCTTTTTGACACATTTTTTACCTCAAGTCCCCTGTAAGTGTCAGCTTGAAACACTTCATTATTGATGCTATCTTCCCCCCACTCCCGCCCTGTATTGGAACTATCAGCTGGGTAAGAGTTTTAAGCTGCTGGATTTTGAATTGCCTCATTGTTCATCTGATTAAATTGTATTTAATTAGCTTTGTGTTTAGTCCTTTTGTTTCAGGAAAAGATTACAGAGAGGGAATGAGATTTTTTTTTAAGGCTGTTTAAATGGAGCTTCATCATTTAAAACACATATAAAAACTCCACAAGATGCCTTTTATACTCCAGTCCTTTATCTTCCCCTTGCAAGCTTTTCTGAGAATGAGTAGTGCATGTTGAGGTTTATCTGTGCTTTTATGTGCGCTAGCCACATGCTTAACATTGAGCACATTTGAGTTGCATTTCATAGGGCTTTCGCAATCCTTTTATAAAGGGACTGATCTGTTAACATCACCCTCTTTAGATCTAGCAGGCAGGATGTTCTTCCATACAAAGAAGTGCTCACAGTCTTTCTTGCCAGACCAGTAAGTGAATGATTTCAAGCCTGGTGGGCAATAGTTGTGTCCATGCGTAACACAGACAGACCACAGTAGTAGGCAGCTGCATGTAATTTTGAACTCCACTCATTGAACTGTAATAAAACAATATAAGCACTGCTTGGGGGGAAAGATTGGATGCAGTTATCCTTACACAAGGCTCAGGCATATGAAAGCAGTGCTGGCTGACAAGAGGATTTTGAGATTTGATTTTGATTGAATTGCAGAACTGAACGGGCCAGGAATGTCAGTGGAAGGCTAAATGCCTGTAGTGCCATAAAGTTTTATTCATGTGAGGCTTTCCAATATAAAGTAGATGGATTCTTCGAAAAGGTGTCAAGGGACATGAAATAGAAGTGCCCAAAACTTAAAAATGAGGCTAGATGGGTAATAGTATTTTCTTGGTTTAGAACATACTTAGCTTGTGCACAGGGAAAAAAAATATTTTGGATAATTGTTTATTAGCCCAACAACATTTAAGTAATTCACTGCAGGATTTTTCCCCCAAGGCTTCTGTTTTAGACCCCCTTAATGTACAGTATGCTTTTAGATAAAGAATATTGTTAACAATCTTCTTAGAGCACAACTTTGAATATGAATTAGCAGATCTCTTTCTTTAAAAATCCACAGGAAATGAACATTTAGCAGACACTGAAAACTATTATACTCAAAAAACAAGAGCTGGATGTGTCTTCACATACCATCATACACTGACTTATTTCATAGCTCAGTAATGCATACCCAATTAGAGAAAAATTTGTATAGGGCAGCTGATACTCCCAGGTTTGTTCTGTATCAGAGACAGTTTCTTTCATTTGCATTGAGCAAGGATTTGCAAATACAGTTGTACAGATGACTGTGTGTGAGTAAGAGGGCATCTTTTTTGGTTGTATGTGGTGTGTGTGCATGCATGCATGTGTATGTTTTCTTTTTAACCAATTGTGTTAGGTACTTATTTGAAACCACGTCCCAGTGTACAGTGACAGAAGAAAGTTTGGTAATGAGTGTACTTGCTTAAAAATCTGAAGTAAGTTTAAGTTTGCATAAACAAGCGTCTTAATCCCAAATGGTTATATTCTGTACTCTGTAATTTACAGTGAGTTGGTTCTACCACCTTAAGAGGCATTCAGGTCATACTTTGTGTATGTGTACATTGTATGCATTGCCATGCCTTCGGCAGCTAAAGAATCCTAATATTTCCTACCTTGTTCTTCATCGGAAGATCAAATACCCAGAAAACAATGAAATTGTAGCACTGTCTTACATGTATCACGATGAGCAGTTATTTTAACTGTGTGCACTGCTATGCTATGTTGTGTGTAGTGGAGTGTGAATACATTTAGCTTCTCTTTATTTGTAGTTGCTCTTTACAAGCTGAAAGGAAATACCCAAAAGGTGTATTACTCACTGAATGGGTTTTAATTATTGTTGTTAAAATGCGCAATTGAAAAGTCTGAGGTTGTGAGCATATAGAGGAAGAAATGTTACATTCTATGCCAGTGAGAGCCCCCTGGGGCTTTATAAAACTTTTATTTACCACATGTTTCAGCAATTTCTTTCTTCACATTTTGTTTCAGTTTCTTTCCTCCTCCTCCTTTTGTATTTTTTTTTCTTTGCCAAAAATAAACTCCATGAATATTTATCTAATCAAATAGCTCATTTATAGAAGAGCAGTGCATTTGTAGTCCTTAAATAATGTGGTGTGCAATGACCAATTCATGACCAATTCAAATAACTTTTAAAACTTCTAAAAAAGCAATTTTGAGTTTTTAGCACAATGTAACTTGGAATGATGGCTTCATGTAGCGATGGCTAAGAATGTTCCAGTTTGTTTTAACAAGCTTTTGAAACATTAAGAGTACAAGATCCTCCCTCCCTCCCTCCTTCCCTCCCTTTCTTTTAGTGTATTAAATATGTGGATATTTAATATCTCCCGTTCCCAAGTTAATTGAGTTTCTCTGAATCCCACTTGCATGTGTGCTTCCTTACTTGTGTGCTTATTAATGCAGTATACCTAATTTATGCAAATTTCTTCTGTTGACTAAATCTTATTTTTGCATTTTTTCCTATTATGTATTTTTATGAAAGACCTCCAAGTTACCCTATCATTAAACTCTGGTCAGGTTTTGCAGATGCAGGGGTGTGGCTTCCTTGATTGAGTCTATTCATCTGTAATGTAGTCTTCCTCTTTTCCTACTGCCTTCTACCTTTCTACGCATTGTAGTCTTTTCTAGCAAGTAATGTCTTCCCATGATATGGTCATAGCATGGCAGTCTCACTTTAGTTGTCTTGGCTTCTAGGGAGAGTTGAGGCTTGATTTTACTCTCGGACCAATTTATTTGTCTTAAGCAGTCCACAGTATCCATAGAACTCTCCTCCAACACCACATTTTAGATGGCTCAATTCTCTTTCTATTAGTTTTCTTTACTTTCCAGCTTTCACAGCCATACATGGAAACTGGAAATAGAAGTGGCATGGTCAATCCTGACTTTGGTAGTCAGTTATTTATCTTTACACTTCAGGATCTTGTCTGCTTCCTTCATAGCTGCCCTGTCATCTTGCTTTACATGCACTTTATTTCTGAAAAAAATGTCCTGTAAGACATGAAAATGTGCCAGTGCTTCATTCAAGGTACACATTTACTCAGAATTTTTAGGAGCTAAATAATGCTATTTTTCTCAGGACTTCTGAGTGCAATAACATTTCTTACCATCCCTAGTTAAAACACACAAAAGAGAATTGCATAAACATTGTCAAATTCAACCAAAATAACAGAATAATAAATAATAATAGTAAAAATGAAAACGAGATTGTGTTAAAATCTAATACAGCATATAAGTAATAAAGGTAGCAACACAGTATAAAACAGAGATACAAAAGCTAAAACCAGTCAGGTACAAGAGTTAAAGCTGTACCGCCACATCTAAAATACCAGATGAAATAATGAGATATTTAAATGCCTGAAAGAACAGAAAAGTCTTAGCTTAGAAATGAAAAGATAGAAATGAGGGTAACATTTCAGCACATGGGGTCACCACTGAGGGGTACCTTTCTCTCGTAACTACCCTTCAAGCCATGGAAGGAAGGGGATGAGGAAGGGGTTACTTCACAGCTCACGAAGGTACATATAGGAGGAGACTGTTCTGTCACTTATTAAAGTCCCAAGCCATGCAGTGCTATGCAGTTCAAAATAAGAAATTTCAGTTGTACCCAGAAACTAACTGGAAACCAATATAAAGTGGGAAAGGACCTTTGTCACATGATCATAAAACCTGGTCCCAGTTAGAACCTTCCCAGCCATATTTTGCAGTAGCTGAAGAAGGGTTTTGTTAAATTTAACCAACAGCCTATCTAAAAAAGGATGTAAATCTTCATATAGGCTGTTCTTGTAGGCAAGAACAAGTAATTTTGCCATTTTGTTTCCTACTGCAAAATGTCCAGTTTCCTCACATTTCAGGACTTATTATATCCTCCTCCTCCCCCAAATACAGAAAAGGAAAAAAAAAACCCACATACAGGCCTGGGAAAAAGGGGAGAAAGGGAAGAAACAGGTTCCTGCTCATTCTGTTCTTCTTAGCTGCTGCTCAAAAAAAACAGTTACTGTATTTGGATTTGGCACCTGAGTAGTTGAAGTTTTTTGGTAGCTTGGGTTTTACTTTTTTCCCTTCTTCTCTTTTCTGTGTCTGTCTGGCTGATTTGGATGCATGCAGTGCTCACATTAGCCTTTGCGTACAACCACAGCAGCAGCAACAGCGTTTAAGGATTGAGTGTGGAAACGCAGAGGAGAAGCAGACATTTCCCTTTACCTCAGTAGTAATTGTAGATGTGAGCCCACTCAGGGATGAGCACTGAGCTGCTCAGTTGCAGCTGTGGTACCTCAGAGGGAGGAGAGGTGAGAGGCAGCAGCAGGTGGCAACAACTGGGCATCAGAGCAGTAGTAACAGTGGGCACCATCAGGTGCTGGGATCTCAGATGCAGTCACTTTGGTGACTCATCACCAAAGAGTCTGCCATGGTGAATAGTGGCTCCAAATGTGTGGATGCTTTGGTGACTAAGCTGAGTGAGGGGCTGCCTTTCACCACACTGCTGCTACCACTGCCTGCTTGCTGCCACCAGTTCCCTTGCCTTTTGCTCCCCATAGAGGTTGGGACGGAGCAGTTCTGTAGTTGTTGCCAAGGAGGCTTGGCTTCTTAGTCTCTCTTCTCCGAAACCTGCTATGTTCTTAACTGCAGCGGACTTCACTGGTACTGCTACTGCTGTCACTGCCTTCCCCTCTGCTGTCTGCAGAAAAATGTTCTTTTTCATTACAATGGTTTCACTTCTTTTCCTTCCTCCCTTTCCTTTTCCATGCTTTGCTTTCACATTTAACTACGCCCGGCCAGCTTACACATGCATCTTTCAAAATAATGTCCTGAATTGTGAGGGTTCTCATTTTTTCGGTATTCTCCTTGGTAGAGTTTCTCAACACACACAAGAGCTATTTTTCAACTATCATTAGAATCTTTTAAAATAATTTTTCCCTCCCTGCTACCATTCGATTCTCACACCAGATGCCAGTGACGAGGACATGAGTGCAGTAGCTCTCATATTCTGCACCAAGGGATGTTGAGGGCTGTTTCTTGGTGCTATGTAAAACCAACATGACTGGTAGCCATTGACAGACTTATCTGCCATGAATATGACTGTTCTCCTTTTAGAGCTATCTGAATTAACCATAGCTATGCTTTATGGAAGCAAATTCCATGGTCGACGACACACTATGAAAAGAGGCACTTTCTTCTGTCTGTCCTGAATCTCCTACTGTTTAAAAGCATTAGATGACCTCAAGTTCAAGAAGTATGGGATCATAATATTAGAGCTTACTAATGTGATTAATAGTTTTCATTTTCTCCTTACACAACTCTAGCCTTTGGAGCCAACTTTGGAGCCTCTTGTTTTCAAAGGAAAAAGGTGATGCACTATTGTCTCATGTTTGTCCAGATTTTAAGGCTTTGGTTATGAGGTATGTCATGAATGAGGAGTTAATGGCGTCTTTTTTAATATCTGTAAGTGGGAGTATTAACTCTCTGCTCAAGTCAGTACAAGTTACAGCCCCCTTAGCAAATCCATAACATTCTAAAGAATTCTTCACAAATAGTAAATTGTTTCTGTTCTGAGCAGATTAGAAGAAAAATCTGGCTAGCTGCTCTGATGTCCAGAATATTCCTGAGTAGTGTCACCTAAATCTGAATGCCTAAAGTTTGTAAATTATATTCTTTTGAAAGCATTCTGTTTTCGTTAGAACAAAGCCTAAAACTAATGATTTATAAATAGCAAGTTAATTTGAATTAGTTCATTTTCCTGATAACGAAGATATAACTATACTACTTTATAGTTGTGACTAAATTCACCCCTTTTTGGGGCAACAAAACCATTCCAGTTAATTTTATAGTTATGGATTGTGTCGTCGTTGAATGATAGAGGAGAAATATCACCCAATTCAAGTGCTGGTTTTCAGTGTATCATATGCAGCCTCATGTTCTGTTGTGGGTATTTGGGCAACAATGAAAGGGAGTATGTTTTGTACAACAGGCAGCAGCTTGTGTTGTTCCTTTTTTTCTTTTTCTTTTCTTTTCTTTTTTTTTGGTTAAAAGACAAGCACACCAATACTACACATCTTTTTATTTACTTCTGAGAAATAGTGATGCTAAGAACTACTTGTAAAAACAGTAATTCATTCTCACAGCTAACCTCTTGGATCTATAACTGTAACTAATTACTGTTAAAAATTAATTTACCAAGCTGTAGAACAGAGTTACTGTTCTTTCAGGACTCAGATCTCAAGTGTATTTGTGGGTTGTTCGAGCACTATGAAACCTTAGGAATGGTTCTTCAGAATTGTCTCTGGAAAAGAGTCCTGAAGATCAGGAGGTGTGGTGCTCATTGGAGGTTATACAACATATAACTTGGGTAATGTTCTGGGAAAGATAGCCATAGCCAAGAAATACACACAAGTATAAATTTAACCCACTGGAAATGTCTGCTTGGTTTAAGTAAAATCTTCAGCCAAATTAGTTCAAAATATTAAAACTGCTTTCCAAAACCACTGGGGCTTTTGTTTGCTGTATAAGCATTGCATGGGCAAAATTTTTCATGTGGGTTTTAACATGCTTAAACTGATTTCTGATTTGGTAGGTCACATCTGAGAGCCATTACTTAACTAATGATGGTGGGTTTTTTTTCCCCATGACCACCCTGCAAGTATAATGCCAAACTGTACATATTTATAATGCCATGATCAGCAACTAGTTCGTTTTTGAGGAGGGAGTGAAAGATAGTGGGGCAACCTTTTGTTACAGTTGAAGCTCCCTAGCAAGTTTCCTCTCAGTTCTCTTGCCCTTCCAGACACCATTTCAGAGAACCTAAAGTTACTTATATAAAATAACCACAGTTGTAGTGCAAAGGCACAAAAAGAGAAGCAGTTAATTGCTATTATAGTTACAACTTTTTACAAGTAATTATTTGATTTCCTGTTTCATATGAGTAGCTTGAATAGTTAATCTCTAGTTACTTCCTAAAAATACACCAGAATGCTAAAAGTTGCAGCCTCTTCTATCCATCTTATTTGTGTCGCAACAACTAGAAGAGAAGAAGAGATGCCAGCACAAGGCACAGCATGAGGCAGCAGTTGAATAATTTGAGATACCACCTTTGTTAATATGTGAAGCCACGTTCCTAACTGTAAAGGTAGATTACACTCCAAAAAAGTAGCATTGTCTATTGATAAGTTGTGGTCATGATATAATTCAGTTATACTTAGGTTATTATAAGAAGGAAATTAATTACAAGTAATTACTCATTACCTGCCATGATCCTATCTCTCCCTCTTTCTATCATATTTCACTTTCTTTTCATATCCAATCCTGCTCTTCTTTTGTAAATTTTAGTCTGATTCTGGTAGGTGGGGTGGGATGTTAAGTGTTAGGTACACTGGGGCTGTTCTATACCAGTGCCATGCCTGGTGCTGATATGCCCTCTTTTCCTATCGTCCTTCCAGAAAATATTTCAGACAGTGGGAAAAGGAAGAGCAGAATAAAAGGGAAGCGCTCAGTAGCCACACACCTGAGAGAAAGGAGGAGTAAAAGAGAGCTGTCTACTATTATGTGTCACAACTGGCATCAAGTAGAATCTTTCTATCCTTTCTGAGAATTACCAACAGTGATAGCTGGAAGCTTTCATGCCAGAGATGTGTGTGTGAGAGAGCTTGAGAGAGAGTAAGAGAGGGAGAATCCATTCTGGATTTTAATTCAAACTTCAGAGTAGCTATTCAAGGTGGTTAAATATATTCCGGGTATAGGGTTCAGTACCCTGAATAACTCCTTTAAAGTTCAAACTAAAAGTGGAATCAGTTTGTTGCTCTGCTGACAAGGACTCTTGTCAGCCACCACTGATTATAATGACTTCTTGCATTCATTGGTAACTAACAGTGAGCCCCACTAGTTTAAAGTAAGCATCTTCATAGAATGAAAAAAAGGTTTGACTCATAGAATCAAAAAGGATTTACTAGGCCTGCATCTTCAACTTAGTGCCCTAGAGCAGGTTATACATGCTACTTAAATCATCCTATACTAGGTTAGATTTAGATTGTCTCCAGTGCATGTTCTGACGGTACCCTCTGTAAGTGCTTCATGGAAACACTTGTTCTGAGACGCTTGTTTCCTAAGGTTTGAATCTGATGTGAAAGTCTCTATTTTTGCAAAATGATTAATGCTTTTAAAGAATATACTGTGGACAAATGTTTTGTCAGAGCTCCTTTGCTAGCTGAACAGGTAGCTCAAGTAGCCAATATACCAAAGATTTTACAGAGTATTCCTTAAGTGCTTACTCTAATTAGTGAACATTGGTGACGAGTGCAAGAGTAGTGAAATCAAAATGGGGTCCCTAAGAAACAAAAGGCATCAGTGTGATTGGAAAAACCCTCAGATTGCCATTTTTAAAAAACGGAGGTCATTCTCCCACCTCCAAACAAGATAAAAAAAGTGTATGGGTACTAAGTGTGCTTGGTAGGTACGGGAAGCAAAGCAAACTGGAAAACTGGGGAGAGGAAAATTGAGTGGGATATCTTCATTAGAGGAGGCATGTCTGGCTGGCCATATCGAACTTTAAGGGCAGAGCATTATCAGGAGATGTGAATATACTGAAAAACTGCAAGTCTAGTTTCTTTCCCATGATATGCTCACCATCTGAAGACTACTTTAAATCATCCCATGCCATAGCTGCAAGAAAGTGTTTGTTAGAATTTACTGAAGAAACCAAACTCATCTTCTACCTGATCCCGTAGGATTTTTTGAAATATTAGCAAGGAGACAATTGCATGGCATTTACTATTGCTCCTAAATGGACTGCTGTGTGAAGACAATAACCCTATGGAGCTTTTAAAATTACCTCCGTGTCCTGCCTGCAGTTCTGTCTGTAAGGTGTACACTGATAAACATGTGGTAGGGGTACCTTTGTACTTGCATGTACACATGCAGTTATTCTGAAAGCCACCTCACATCAATTTTTCTTCTCTAACATTTTGAAAGTAACAGCTTCAGACACAATAGATATCAAGACGCAGTGGAAGAAAGCTGCTACAAAACTTCTCTTCATTGGAGTGGTCTTTTAAAACAAAAGCAGGATATTAAAAAAAAACACTTTCTTAAAGCCATGTCTCATAGACAGACAATTAGCCACATTTGGAGAATGTACCTGCCAGAATATTAAGTCATGTCTTTAGAGCAAATTGTGGGAACATGATTTCACAGAAGCCTTAGAGACATCTACACTTATTCATAATAAGCTCCTATGTGTAATGCCTCATCCTTTTATTAATTAAATTGCTCTTTTTGTGTATTTGCATGGCTGCTGGGCGGGGACGTGGAACATCAGAGCGCACTCCACCCACCCCACCTTTTTTTTTAGTGTGCCTGCCAAGGCTGTTTATCACCTCTTCAAGGCAGGGACTCCACTGTATTATAACATCCTGTGTGAGTGATGGTTATGAGGGTTTTCACCCATCTACTTTACTCAAGCAACAAACATCCTCTTTTCATCTGGCTGCCTTCTTCCTGAGTATGCCAGCCCAACCCTCCTATCACTCTGCACACATTTCAGTTTGCAAAAAGTATGACTATTTACTTGGGAGGGAGCGATCCGTCCCCTAAGCCCAGAGAGGCCTCCACTTCACATGTAAGAATGCTTTTTAGGCCTGACTGGCAAGATTTAAGTTGACCCCCCCCCAACACTACATATGCTATCCATACCACATCTTTCATCTTCCTGAGTTTTGCTTATATTTTCACAAATTTCAAAACAGATTGAGGTCAGCTTTATTTTAGTCTTTAATCTTCTTCCCTTCCTTGCCTTATTTTTTTAAAATATTATTGCAACATATTATCTTGAATTATGTGAAACCACAGGTGACCAAACCTCTCCAGCAGTTCTCAGTTTGTCGTTTCTGTCTGCGAGCGACAGTAGTTGTGTTTGAATCTGGCTGCTTATCTAATACAGGGAGTGGGGAGGGGGAGAGGAAGAAGCCGCACTTCTTGCAGCTTTTGTAGCACAGTTTGTGGGCTTGCCCATCATAATACAATTATGAAGGTTAACAGGAAAAAACTGGGTCCAGGAGTGATTCCAGGCAGCTGGCAGTCCCAAAGAATTGGAAGCGCACCACCAAAGAAAACTGCAGGGAAAAGCAAATTAAACCTCATATCTGCCATCTCACTCGCTTTTCTCTGCTTTCCTGTTTGGACTTGAAAGGTGATTGGAGCCAAGGCAGTGACAGTTGACGGAAGTGCTGCAAGGAGAGAGTATTTATTTACAGTGAATCGTGGTGATGCTTGTTCAGGATGCGGTTTCACGCAGGATGTTCTGTCCCCCCACCCACCCCCAGGTTTTGATCATTTCTCCAAAAAAGAAAAAAAGAGAGAGAGAAAGAAAACAAACAAAAGAGAAAGAGGAAAGAAGAAAGAAAGAGCATTCTTGATTGTTTGAGGGCAGAGGTTATAATACTCAAAGAAATGTTGTGTAACATGTCTGTGCTTGGAGCCCTCTGTTAGTGTACCATTGTAGGAGGTTCCTGTGTTGGGCATCTTGGCAACTGCCAGAAGTAACTGTCATCCAGATGTGTTCCAACACAGCTGTAATCGTGAAGCACTACAGAATAGCAGAACAGACTAGATATATATGCTGCAAGTTTTGGCTAACGGAGGTCAATTAGTGAATTGCCAGAGATGTTGCCAGTTGCGTGTCTGGTAATTTCCTTTTCCTTCTGCAAACATGTTTTTCAGAATTCTTTTGGCATACAAATTTGCAAAATGTGCAAAGTTCTATTTCACTTTGTGGTTTTCAGTCTGGAATTTCAGCTAGGTTTTGCTTCAGCTCACAGATTATTTGCATTTGTGTTCTGTTTAGATTTTTGTTGTCATTGAGAAAAGTTCAAGCTTAGTAAATTTCTGTAAGAAATAATTAATGACATGCCCCAGTGGTTAAGATAAAAATTTGTGGATGTCACTGGGCTGATTTTTTTCCTGCTTTTGCAGTGGCATGTCATTGTCAACAACAATGTGATTCACAGTTAAAAAGTAGAGTATTTAAATTTAACTCTTAAAGAAAACCAATAAGATTGAAGTTCCTAAGGCTACAAAATCCATAATTAAGTCAATCTGACAAATGGATATTTTCAACATGCTAGTGCCAAGTTAGAGGGGCTAAGCCTGTTTAAATGTATATACTCTGTCTATCGTAGCTCTCACACAGGTTTTAATGGGGCTAATTCAAAGATCTGCCATGCCAGAAAATCTAAATGCGTGCAGTGGGCCAAGTGAATTGCTATGTCATCCTAATTTTGCCAGGAATGATACTGGACTGGTCTTGCAAGCACACAGCACAGCATGTCATATACTTTTTGCAAATGGAAAACTGAGCTACAGGTTGCTGTGATCACAGAACTTATTTCAGCCTGCCACCATTTACTTGGTTTCTTTAGACATATTTCCAAACTGAAGATATTCTTGGCTAGTGGTAGGGAAACTCCTACACTAAAGTTGTGCAATTTTTCATTGCAGAATTTACCCAGAATTAGACCTACACTATAGTTTTACAAGGCCATCTCCATTCTAGAGTCTTGAAGAAGGAAGGAAGGGGGGGGGGGAGATGAAGCAGAAATGTGGCAGCAGATTTTTTTTCTTTTCTTCTTTTTATTTCTCTTTCTTTCTTTTTTAATATTTTTTCCCCTCCCTATTCCTTCCTCCTTTTTATGTTGCTTCTTTGAAAGCTAGACTGCCATTGTTCCCCAGCCATTGTGATCACTGATGATAGCTGTAGTCTACCACATTTGGAAGACACAAGATTGGTAAAGTTATTCTGGAACATAGTCACCTATAAAGTAATAAATAGTGACCCCAAATTTCAGGTACAGTCAGCCCTCCACATTTGCAGGTTTCACTTTTGCAGATTTGATTATTCACGGAATCTTTGCTGTCACCTGCTGCCTCCTGATGCTATTTTTAATAAGGACGGCAAGCCTCGTGAGACTGAGAAACTGCAAACGAGTCTTGTAAGTCCCTCTTAAAAGTGGTGTGGGACAGCAGTGGAGGTGGCAGTAAGCCTCACCAGCCACCCACTTCAGTCTTGTGAAGGAACCCTGGTGCCTCAAAGGAATCCACGGTGGGTTGAATATGGTGATCACACTTTTTTTTTGTGTTAAATGTGGTGGGGGGGGGCCTAGAGTTATTCACGGTTTCTCCACTTTCATGGAGGTCCTGTGCCCCTAACCCTAGCGCATGTGGAGGGATGACTGTACTGCTTAGTTGCAGATTTTTTTTTTCTGTACAATAAGAATGATCTGGTGCAAAATGATCGCCCATTCTTGACTGTCTCTTTTGTCTTTGCAAGTGCTTTATTTATCTTAGCCAATGTATATATTAGGTTAAAACTTTTCTGTATGCGCGTCATCCAGAGCTTTAACTGCCCATAGAGATTTGTTTCTGAAAATCAGACTTCTGGGCCAGAGGTTATCCCACAAAATCTATTAATTTTTTCTATTGGGTTATTCACCCCCACACTAATTGAGGAAGATTGGAGTAAATATGATAGTATCTACCTATCCCTCCTGCCATAGGGCAGCTCAGGATTTGTGTAATGAGGGTGGGGCTTACTCATGGTGGAAACACCGCTAGTGGTATCAATGTTGTTTCATCAATCAGTCAATGTTTCACTTGTCCAGGATCAGGAGGCTACTGTCTAAATTACTAGAAATCAGGTGATGATAAATTGTGTGGCACTTAACACATTTTTACAGCAGTGTGTGTTTTTTTTTAATTTGGAGGAAGAAAGACATGTATTCTTAAATTATAAAAGGAATATTTTAATTCTTCTTATATTTGGAACCAGGAATTTAATACATGTTTGTGTTTTAATGAATGTGTTCACAGGTTTTAGTTACACTGCAGCTATCTACATGTTCTTTCTGAAACTCCCACATTGTTTCAGCAGGCAGAATGAAGTATTTTAAGGAATCTATAAAAACTGGTACTTTGCATCAAGAGGTCATGCTTGCTGTTTGCATTCAGGCAAAGAAAAAGCATCCAAAACAATGTCAGAGTATATATGAGAAGATACAGCATAAAAATGTTGGCATGCTCAGGAAAGAATGAAAAGTATGGTCATACAAGTTGCATCTGCTTCTTGCGGGGTATATTATGGCTGCAACTATGATCTTATTAAGGATGCAGGTGAACTCACAGATGAATCAATAGCTGTTAAGAGGCTGCCTTTAACATACGTTTGTTTGTCAGTCATTCTTTCATTCATAGCCTGTTGTTCTTCTGACATAGGACCCAAGGCAGCTTGCAACAAGGTTAAAACAAGATGAAGCTGAAAACTGCCTAATAAAAAAAAGTCCTCTCGTTTCATGAACCAAGAAGGGCAAGGATCTAGTGCAGATGGCCTCCTGCAGAGACTTCATGCTCCAGCGGCAGGAGACTCCACCAGAAGGTTTTCTAGCCGTGGTAATGGAACCATAAAAAGTCACCAGAAGTCCTGAGCTACTCTTGACAGAAGAGCCTCAACATGAAGTCAAGGAGCCCAGCAAGCTGAGGGACTGTAACACCACCCTGCCTAACTCAGGAAGGGAGCTGGTTGAGCAGTGGGATGGGAGGTACACCAACAGAATCTCTGCTCTGGTTTGGCCACTTCCCTTTGAATACACACATTCAAACTCAGCAGAAGTGGGATAGTGGGATGTGTCTCCAATCTTGAAAGAGTTCTGTTGGCCCCAGATTAAAGTGCTCATTCTTTTTTTCTTTCTTTCTTTTTCTTTCTTCTTTTTTTGGAAAACCCTAAGTAGTCTGAGACTGTCAGGAATTTCTCCCTGCCGAGCCGCAACCAACAAGGGAGAAGAGAGGCCAGGAACACTTGGGGAGTCTGAATATACCAATCATCAGGAAAACACAAGCTGAGCCAGGTGAAGGTCCAGTCCAAAGGTTCAGGAGGCAGAGATCCGTCTGGAGAGTTTCAGGGAGCAGGAGACACAGAGATTGTGAGGGCTTGCTAATAATTTGCTGCAAGCAAGGAGCAGCCACGCTGGCAGGCTTAAATAGCTCCTGTGAGCAGGTGCTGCTCGTTAGTGTTTCCTCAGCCTAGTCCAAGCAGCCTCCCTCTCAGCAGCCCATTTCAGCCTTCTGTGTGGTTGAGGGCTGATGAGCACAGCTGGCTGCAGCTCCTCTACATCACTGGTGGTTCCCCCTCTGTCCTGAGCTGGCTGGGGCAACTCAGTCTCTGTTTGACCTTCCAGTGCAGGGGATGTTTGCAGGTTGACTTGCTCAGTCACTGGCTCAGCCCCCTGCACAATCAGTTGCTCCTCAGTCACAGCATCATCATCTGTCACAGAGACCAGAGTATTCTATCATTTTTGCCATATGAACTTGCATAATATTTAGAACCAAACAGGGGACTTCTTCATTTTCGCCTGGTTCCTTGTCACCTTTAATAACATTTTGCAGGTACTTGTTTATGACAGTTTCCTTTCTAGGGCTTTTTTTAAACATTAGCTTTTAATAAGCATCCACATTTTATGCCCTCTTTGAGTTGTCGTTTTTTATTTTGTGGTATATTTTAATATTCATTTTTCTATTGTTTAGTGTTATGTACTGATTCATAATTTTGATATAAGTCACTTCATAATTTCTGTGATCAGAAAGTCGCATAGAAATCCTCTTATAAATATGACCAAAAATGCTGGGAGTTATCCCTTGAATCAGCAAGTTTTACCTATCAGTACGTGAATGCTAGCCATTCTGTTCTTCTCCTGATAAAATGACCAAATACAGCTTTGTCTCTGGATACCACAGAATCTACAGTAAAAATCATAGCATCCATGTGTCTTATTCACTTATGTTCTTTATTAGAAATCCAATCCAAGTGCGAACACAACACTTAATTTTGGAATAATTCCTGATCAGTGTATCCTTCCAGCTTTGGAAGTCTGGATAAGCAGAATTCTCTGTTATTCTTCTTTGTGCATCATTGTAGAGGTGTCTTTGTCCCTTAGGAGTAATGAAAGTCTGATAAAAAGTATACAAGTCACAAAGCTTTATTTTTGGAAGACTAACAAGCAAGCTTTTTTACAGTGCCAGGACACAGGTTCTGTGCTCGCACAAATCTATAGTAGCATAAGTCACTTTCACCAAAACACCATTTTTCTAGAAAAGGACTCTGTGATTGTCATTCCAGAATGTCTCTTGTGTTGGAAGTTTGAATGAGAAGACTATTAGTGTTCTATCTGAGAAAATTTTTATGATGAGGCAGGTACTGGGGAGGTAAGGATCACGCTAAGCAAAATATTTTATGCTGCTTTTCTATAAAAGAGAATTCTAAATAATGATGTAATAATGTGTTCAAGATGATAATTTTTCTCACTTTTAAAAAGATCTTGCTAGGGTTCTGTTGAGCTGAGCACCACAAATGTGTTTTAAAATATTAGGGAGAGTTTTCCATCGTGTATTAAAAGATCTGAAATTGCATTTCTCACATAGCACTGTCAAATAGTGGTGGGGAAGTAGTCCAGCCTTAATTGCTGTGACTGATTAACAAAGGCCAAAAATATCTGCCATCTTTAGTTGTAAAAAGAATGTTGTTGGTGTCAGCTAGGATCTGGATTTGGCACATGTGGCAGACCTTATAGATTCAGAAGCCTCTGCAAGTTACTTTAAAAATAAAGTAAATAAATAATGGAATGTAGAACCTCAAAATAACCAAACAGAAAGAGCCTGCTGTCAAAAAGACCTGACTTTTTTCTTCTTCACTGGGTTTAAGCTCAGAAGAATGAAAAAGAAATACAAAAAAATAAAAAGATTAAGGGTCTTAGGACTGTGTGACGTTTTTGAATTCAGTGGAATGAAAACACTACAATTACACTGCTGTTATTGTGATACCAGAGTAAGCAAAAGTATATACAGTTTTATTTACAACAATATGAAGAAAAAAATGGTGGTTCTT
Source organism: Cyclura pinguis (assembly GCA_030412105.1). NCBI lineage: Eukaryota > Metazoa > Chordata > Lepidosauria > Squamata > Iguanidae > Cyclura > Cyclura pinguis. The sequence continues at coordinate 59,291,007 of CM059600.1, read as the reverse complement.
ATTTTGAAATACCTATCCTCAGTGTATATTCACTTCCTAGGAAGATATGGGGGAAATCTTAAGCAAAACACACCAAATTATATTGACTTCTTATCTTGGAGAATTTTCTTTTCTGGCAAAGTAGGAGGAGAATAAGGTTAAAAGTATATGGAGAGACATTTTATGAAAGAAGGTTGATATTAATATGCTGCCCCTCCCTTAAATCAACTTTTAGTATGTGTTTCATTTTTTAACATGACAATAGTGAAGGGAAGTTGTTGCTTCTTGTTGTTTGTCTTCAAGTTGTTTCTGACTTGGGAGAACCCTAACGTGAACCTATAATAGGGTTTTCTGGGTGAGACTTGTTTGAGGAGAGGTTACTGTTGCCTTTGTCTGGGGCTAAGAGAGAGTGTCACTTGTCCAGGACCGCTCAGTGGGTTTCCATGGCCAAGCAAAGATTCAAACTCTGGTCTCCACAGAGTTCTAGTCCAACACCCAAACCATTACATCGTGTTGGCTCTTGAAGATGTTGCTATTTAGAGCTAAACATTCAAATCTAGTAGTATCTTATAGGTATCAGAGATTTCCAAAATTCCATTACTCAAGAGAATTTCTCTGCTCATTTCAGTGGCTAAGATCCTCTGTATATGTAAAATTTGTCTGTGATGCAGTTCAGTTGTCACTCCACTAAAATGAATTGGGTAGTACACAGAATTATCTGAGTGGGTGGATTGGAGGTTGACTAATAACTGAAACAATGGGTTTCAAAAGGTATCTGTCTTCATGGCTGTTGGAAAAATCTAAGGGAAGATGCAGATCTTCTGGAGAGAGAAATATCATGTGACTTGAAATGGAAACTAAATCATAGGACTCTCTGCCAGCCTTGTAGCCTCATAAGCCAATTCTTGCCCTTTCTTAAAATCTTTCACTTACTTGTACTTATTTTCTTGTTTTCATGCATTAGTTCCTATACTTGTATTAATTTTGGTCGTTTATTAATTTCCATTCTACTATAAATTAAAGTAATAAACAGCTAAACTGGAACTTTAATAAGCATAAATCAGCTAAGCACGTCTTCCTTTTGCCCCTCCACACTGCAGACCCCCATCCCCTTCCCAATTTTGTGCAAAGAGCTGGGAGGACTTTTTGGAACAGATTTTGGAGTGGGGAAGGAACAAGGAAGGAAAATGGGAAAGGTTACTTGGATGTCACCTGGAATTTAAAACTTTACTCTAAAAATATTTTTTTTAAAAAATAAGGTGATACAGTGAAAACAACTTAAGGTGAGTCTCTGAGGAAGAACACAGTCTTAGGCTGGGAGGAAAAAAATCATACAGGGAGAATGGAAACTTTTCATGCTTCCTCAGCAGGGGATGGAGAGAGTTAATGCCATTATCTTGAAGAAGGTCGGACACTCTCTATCTTGCGACACCATTTATGTGAGTGATGGAACTGCAGGCGTTGCCGCAGTTGAAGGTCTTAAGGCAACACAGAAGTGCTTCCTTTGGTGAAACCAGGTATCTTTAGGGCAGGGGTGGACATCCTGCAGAGCCTAGATAGTGGCCTCTGGAGTTCTGGAAGACTGCTCTGCAGTGTTGTTTCTGTCATTCTTTTTTGTGATTGGAAGTGATGTTGTGTTAATTGCATTTGCCTTTTGAATGGAGAATTCTGGCTGCTTGGTGGTGGGGGAACAGACTCTGCCATATATTTTAGCAGAAGAGAATGATTTTGGGCTGAATTTTGAGAGGAGGTACTGGGAGCCTCAGGGGATTACTTGCAGGGGAGGGGGAGGGACAAAGGCTGTCTTGAACCTCCCAAAGTGTTGCATGTGGCCTACAGATGATACATCTATGGTTTAGGGCTTTCAGTGTTAAAACTACTTTCTTGAAGTGGATCCAGATGTTAAATTGGCAGTCAGATTCATAACCACTTTTTTTCCCTCTGTTCTCCCGCTAGTTTGGGTAGCTATATTTTGTACTAGATAAGTTTGTAGACTGTTTTTAGGGGCAGTACGACAGAGATCTAAATATAGTGCCATTGACAGTGGTGGTCTCTGAAGAGGTGCAGGTCACTGAACCACTGGCTGCCAGGTTCTTAGTGTGCTTCTGGGAAACAATAGGTTGCAGCTAACGGGCACAATCTATTCTCTAGCACAATGGAGCAGGGAGAATTGCTGCTCCCTCACATCTGACCTAGATGACAATCACAAGATCTTGTCTATTGAGGAAAGGATCAAGCTAACTAATGTGAGAGCTGATTTAAAAAAAATAAATAAAATAAATCCTTGCCACTGCTGTAGGGTGGTCATATGAAAAAAAAATATCCAGTGTTCCTATATCTCTAATTTGTGTGTAAGAAGAGGGGATTTGAGCAAGTGGAGCTTTCAGAACAAGTTACACCTGCTGAATTTTCCTCTTCAACACAACAGTTAAAAGAGAGGCCACTACAAGGACTTGTGAAACTGTGTTTTACCTCTCCTAAGGAACCCTGGATAAGTACAGTTGTCCAGTAGTTGGTTTGATTCCTACTAAGTTGCTACAGATTTGGTGTTATCCTATAGGCTGAGCAAACTTTGACATAGTGGTAGGGCACAACTCTCCCTGACAATAGTTTCTTTATAGAAATGGCACCAATAGTGAATTTTGGGCTGTGATAAGCGAGAATGACTTCCGATGTGATTTCTACCTCAGAAACATTTTAAGAAGTGTCCCTTCAAAATCCCTTTCAACTTCATCAGGCACAAAAGTGTTAACACCCACAAGGTACAATAAAGCAACACCTGATAAAATTTAAGCTGCACAATCTCTTTCCATAAAGAGGACTATTTTTCCTGTTCTCATGTTGTTTTTTCTGTCTTCTTTGAACTATTTTGTAAAATTATCTGTATGCTAAAATAAGTATCCATTACTGTTTAAAATGCTGTCAGTTTTTTTGCTTGTACAAGTGTTCTTGTTATCAAAAATACTTTGTGTACATAAATAATTATTTTTGTAGGATAAGGCAGGATTTTTCATATTTAAGCATTAAGTAAAACATAAGCAAATGCCATTATAGATAGAACACAGTAAGGAAGAAGTCAGTGTTAATATGCTACAGTTAATATAGCAGTACAAAATCCAGTAAATAGTTGTGCTTATTATTCATGTTGAGATATATTGTGGCCCCTAATCCTTGGCAACAGAAGTGTTTCCACCATCTGCTGAACTTTAATGTGTTTTTGAACAGCACAACATGGTAGCATGCCTATATACAAGACATATTCGTGCATAACATATAGTGGCAGGGGAAAGGAAGAGAAATTATGTTTCAGCTGTGAATGACTTATATTTACCCAAGCTGCAAAGAAATACCCAATGGCTCACAAGTGATCAAAGCCACCAGTGAGTTATAGAGGTCTCTTTTCATCAGTGAAGAAAATGTAGCGCTCTTCAAACTGTTCTATATTCTGTTTGTACAACATGCACATTTTTAATTCTCATTTTTATTTTGTTGTACAGGTCTTTCTCCTCTGCCTAGCAAGTGATTTTTCAAAGTCTCATCTCCCTCCTCTCTGTCTCACATTGTTGATGTCAGACACAGAGCAGATTGGAAGGCCATTGAACATGCCATTGACTACTCTTAATATAGGTATTTCCCCCCTATTACTAGGTAGTGATGAGCGTAAGGAATTTAATTTTGATTGATGTATGGTGTACCCTTAAAGCAAACTTGATCTGTCAGCAGTCAGACATCCACAACTTCGATTTGGATCTATCATGGTAATGCCCAGTCTGTGCTGTAGCAGTTAGATTTGATTTGAGGTTTCCTCTCTGGTTGTTGGTCACTTTAGGTTATTCACAGTTGGTAAATGTAGGTGTTTCCCGTGAGAAATACTCAGGAAATTCATCCACTTTTCTGTTAACAGTTAAAGAAACATATAAAAATGGCCTGGGGTTGAGTCTCATTCTGTTGCAACAAATCAGCATCCCATCATCTTGGCATCTAGGGAGAGTTCAGACTTGATTTGCTCTAGGACCCATTTATTTGGACTGCTAAAAAATCAAATAAATGGGTCCTAGAGCAAATAAAGCCTGAGCTCCCATTCGCAGCCAAGATGACTAAACTGAGACTGCCCTAATGTGGACTTGCCATGGGAAGGCACGGCTAACTAGAAAAGACAATAATGCTTGGGAAGGCAGAAGGTAGAAGGCAGTAGGAAAAGAAGACCATATTGCAGGTGAACAGGCTCAGTCAAGGAAGCCACAGCCTGAGTGTGCCATACCTGAGTAGGGTTGAAGTTGACTTGACAGCAATTAACAACAATACAAACAGCAAATCAGTGTGTTTCTTTTAAGGTTTTGTAAATTGAATTAATAAATGTTAGTGCAATTGTGTTTGTAGATTGTCCTATACTAAGAGGTATTAAAGTTGTTATAGACGAAGACAGAATTATTTTCTAACTTTGATCCTGTGAGATAAGTTAGCACAGTAGATGGTTGGCTGGCCAAGGTTATACATCTTCTGATGAGAACTGGACACTGGAACTCCCTGCTCTGTTTGACACTCTTGTCACTGAACTACTATATTGAAAAGTTTAGTAGTCTGCCACTAGACAATTAGGATCTTATGTGCTATTGGGAGAATGGAATTGTTAAAGAGATGGTATGAGAGTGTAGAAGATGGAGGAGAATAAATAAAAATAAAATTGGAAGGGTTTGTGTGTGTGTGTGTGTGTGTGCGCGCGCACGCACGCGCATGTGTGTGTGGAGGAGAGGAATTTAAAAGGAAGCAGCCAAATTCTTTTCCCTGGAGATTCTTCATGACAGCAGTTTATGTTTGTTTATTCATCAGTCTGTTTTTGGAGTTCCTATCTCACAAGAAGTTAGGGATTTCTGAAGGAATTTGTCCGACCGTAAAAGCTAGGAACTAAACCCTGATCTATAAAAATAGTCTGACAATGCTGACTTCTAAGAAGATGGCTCCTAAACAAAACATTGGGCGTATTTTTCAGTACAAATTAGCTCTGAGTTGCAGTTTTGTGGCATACTTAGTGAATATTGTTCCAACAGGATAGTGTGGAAGAGGTTTATTTGGAGATTTTATTATTGAGTATTGAAAGATTAAGCAGTGTATATTCACAATATTAGAGCGTAGGTAGCTTTCAGTAGGAATTGCTTCTTTGGTATGAGGGACAGGAGAGTAGGTGGGAGGGACGGTGGTTTTGACTGGCAAGGATACAATAATAGGTTGAAAGGACCTTTTCTGGGAATGGATTGGTAGAAGGATCATGCAGTCCCATAGTCTAGTCAGTCCTTTGTTGTTGTTGTTGTGTGCCTTCAGCTTGTTTCTGATTTACGATGACCCTACGGCGAACATATAATGGGGTTTTCTGGTGCTGTGTGATGCTCCCAAGGTCAAACAGTGGTTTTCTGGGGTTGAGCAGGGAATTGAACCTTGGTCTCTGGGGTAATAGTCCAAGACTCAAACCACTATGTCATGCTGCCTGTCTCTAGTTAGTCCTGCTTAAGCCTTTATCCTTCGTTGGGTGGCCAGGATGGCTTTATTTGCATCAGTCCTTAAAACCTTATTGGTGCCAAAGCTGAGCATCTGTGGTATTTAGTTCTTCATTAACATTATTGCAGGTTTTTGACTAGAAGACTTCTTTGCGTTGTCCAAACTAAAGAGTTTTGTCTGGGAGTGTGTTACTCAGAAACAGGCAATACTCTCTGTGTATTTTGTGGTGGAATAGTCCAGTATCATGGTTATCACATAAATATAAAACTGTTGCAACAAGCTAATAGAAGTAGCGATGTACTTGTTTATATGCTAGTTAACTTAGTTCTGCATGAAGAACTTGTATTTCAGATGGTGTATCTGTCCTTGATGCAACGGTAAAAGGAAACGGAGAGGGAAAGCGTTTTTTGAGGGTTGGGAGCCTCTGACATGGGAGGCAAAAAATGAATTCTTATAACAATCTTTGCTTTTGATTTCTTATACATCTTAGCAGTAAAACCTTCAAGTGGAGACATTTGAGGAAATTAAGAAAGCTTCAATAATTATTAAAAGCAGATTATTTAGAAATTTCAGAAAGTGTAAAAGACCTTTAATGGTTATGAAATCCAGGAATAGATTGTCCTGAGTTCCCTTAATTAACTCATCTTTGTAGTCTCATCTTTACCAGTGAAAGATCTCTGAACAGATATTTAAAAGATAAATACAGTAGTTCACATTAGAAAGTCACCCTATTAAAGTGAGTATGGTTTTTAATGTTGACCTAAAAGAGGCTGAGAAACTAGCTAATAGGAACTCTGAGTTGGGTTTTATTCCCAGGGTGGTCTTTCCAGTTTGGGGTTTTGGTTGCTGTGGCAGGACAAATTTGAGAAACTTCCCATGTCACTTCTTGCATTATACCTGGCTCATGAATAAAGAGAGGACTTCATTTTCCAGGGTTACAACTTTTACAGTTTTTCAAGTACAGCAGAAGCAGCTTGGAAGATTCTTAAGATGTTACTGGAAATCTAACCTAGATATGTGGAATGAGCACTCATGCCTGAGCTTTAGAATTTGAAGTGAATGATTATACTTCAGAATTAATGGACTGGATGGGAGGAATTAACATCTGGCTCTGATAATGATAATGAGATGTGTAGAGAGAACATTTAAAAAAAAACCCCTTCACTATTATTTTGTCATATCTTCCTGCTGTTCAAAAAAAAACAAAAAACAAGGATAGACATGAGAAAAATGGCCATGATTTATGGTGGGATTTATATTCAAATCTGCATCCTGGTGCATGTTGTCAATCCCAACTGCAGGGCTTTGTTTGAGATGTGTACTTACATGCCCATTTGGATTCACACTGTAGTTTGGATACTGTATCTGCATTGGATTGCTTTCAATAGAATGTGTGTACATCCAGCTTCTAATTCCATTAGAAGCAGTGATACAGATATACAGCTTTTTCAGTCACATATGCCTATATCTGTCTGCACTATATTGGCGCTGGAGCTATCTCTGTGGAAAAGATAGCAGTCAATCAAGTCAATCTTTATATTAGCTATCCCTCCCTCATTGTATATTGTCTAAAATTTATTGCTTCATTACTACATTTTCACCCCACTTTTCCACCACAAAAGCTCTAAATAGCAGTGAACAGACATTGCTGAAAACACTTTAAACAGTATAATAATTTATATCATCACAATATTTGAAAACAATTTCAAAGGCCAAACTGAAAAGATATATATTGATATCCTAAAGGAATCAACAGTGGAAGTTGATTGGGACTGGGAGGGAAATGCATTCTATAGTCTGGGAGTAACACAGGTCTTGAGGTGGATTACAATTTCTTAATGTAAGGGAGGTGGGGTGGGACAGGATGGGATGGGATGAGATGGGATCGAATGGCAGATCTTTGGGGCCAAAGAAAACAGCAGCCAGTTCTTTGGGCTGCAAGAAGAATGTGCAGCTTAACAAATTGTGTGTTGAGGGAGAATTGGCTCTGAAGAGCATGTACACCTTTAGGCATTTATATTCTTTGTCCAAATCTTAGATGTACCACTTGTCTTACAATTGTATCTGCATTTCCTTGCATACAGGTTTTCCTGTATTTTCCTGTATTTTTCTTGGAATTGTTCTGTAATACAGAACTTGACTTCCCCTGTTTTTCCACGCAGAACATCTACGTTCTGGACAGTATGTTTGTAGGTAGTGGGCATGAGATGAGCATCTGTAGAATACAGCTATTTCAGGAAAAATTATATATATAATTTGCTTGTGGTCTCCCTCTCTCTTTCTCTCTCTCTGAATGACAAGTCCCAGGGATACTTGTGAAAATAATCAAATAGATAGCTTTTTAATTTGACAATGGAATAGTAATGAGGTATTTGACTCCCTTCTTCCATCCTTATTCTCAGGAGCTGTTCTAATGATTATCTTATGATGTCTAGTATCGCAGATATGTACCAAAAATATTCAAGCCTGCTTCCTTACCTACTTCTCTTCATTCTCCACAATGCAGTTCGAATGTTGGATCTGGCACATCATTCAGTCAGAACAGCAAGAAAAAAATGACATATGAATAAAATATATCATGCAGCATTACGTGGTGGCACGTTTAATGAATTAATGAATGTAGGGTGGGCTTGGAAACTAGTGTTTTAGCAACAGTACTGAAATACTCTTAAGTTTGTATATGTGAGTTTATGTGCCTTCAGGTGTCCTATCAACTTGTGGTATGCATTCCATGTATTCGATATGGTTTTCTTATCATAAAAATTTGCATCTGCAAGAAAAGGAGCAGTCCCTCTTGTTTTAACATAAGCATATTCTGTCCGGTGGATCAATGTATAATGCAATGGCACATATATTTGGGAGATGTGGGGAAAGTGTTTATTATCACCTTCAAGTCATCTGTTGACTTATGGCAACCGCATGAATTCCATAGGGTATTTCTAGGCAAGGAATACTCAGAGGTGGTTTTGTCAGTTCTTTCCTCTGAAATATAGCTTACAGCACCTGGTATTTGTTGGTGATCTCCCATCCAAATACTAACCAGGGCTGACCCTGCTTAGCTTTCAAGATCAGATGGGACCTGGTGCCTTTAGGGTGTTTAGGCCTAGGTTTAGTGTGAGGAAAGTATGAACTATGGGGGAATAGTATGGGGAAAATAAGAAGTATGGGGAAAGGTTATATATTTCATTTTCACAGTTTGACCTTGCCCCTCAGAATGCTTACTTAGGATTTAAGCAGCTACGTAACAAAAGGCATTTTTTCCATAAGTAGAATAGATTGTGTTGTTCATATGAGCTGAGTAGGTTTGCCAGCAAGCTGAGGTCTGTTGAGAATAAGCTCACACTACAATTGCAGCAATAATATAGATTGGTTAAGAAACCAAGAGGCAAGTATACCTTTTGAACATGCAGGGCTAGGTTTGCCTTCACAGAAATGGCTCAAATGGAATTTTTTTGTTCTCAAGTATCTTCAGCAGAATGTGACTGACATAATATTGCCTCAGCTCCATTGCTTTTGTGCACGACTCTTTGCTTTCAGCCTGCAACCTGGCTTGATGTCTTGCTTCTCAGAATGCTTGACGGTAGTAATAACGGAAACGGGTGGGGGGAATGTCAGCATGACTACTGTCGGCATGTCGGCACTAGTCCAGGGAGTTTCAAAGGGATGTTTTATTGATTCTGTAATTGCACAGTAGAATGGACAAGCTGAACTACCTTGGGGCAAGGAAAACCCCTGTCTAAACGGCATCTGTTGAATGTACACTCTGCTGCAACTTTCAGCAAGGGAGAGCCTGCTGTAGATTTCAGGGGAAGGAACCTTTTCTCAAAACTCTCTTGTGGTCTGCTTTAAAAAAATGCATTTTGCTTGAAGTTGTAATCAAATTGCAGTTCAGCAAGTAGAAGGAGATGATAATGTATTGGACTATTACCTTATGATTCTGCCCTGCCTCAGGCATCATTTGTGACCACAAGCAAATCACATTCAATCTGGATCTCACATCGATCCTCACTTTGTAAGGATGTTGTAAGGATAACTGAATGAGGTTTTCATGTCTGAATGTATACTTTCTGGTAGCTAAAATAAAGAGGAAAGGCAATTCCTGTGGTATTATGATTCATTCTGTGTAAAGCTCAGAACTGAATTTTCAATGAATTTTTCACTTAAAAGTTTGTTGAAATTCATGGTGAAAAAAGTAAAAAGTTTAGTTTTGAAGTATAGTGCAGCTTTATAATTTCTTATTAAAGTATGCTACCTTTTTCTTGGTGACCTTAATAAACAAATAGAGGGAACATAACAGAGAATTTTAAGATTGCACAGGAATAATTTAAAGTGCTTCAACATTTGTTCAAATGTTAGAGTTTGTACCAATGTTCTAAATTTAGGACCTTTGTATGTCCTTTAATTTAATTCAGAGAAAAGGACTAGAGTGTATCCTAAAATAGAAATCCTACTTCCAAATCAACCCTAAAATAATTTTTTACCAGGAACTGAATGGGAAAAACAAAGCAAAGCAAAACAAAACAGAATTGAGTACGTCCAATTTACATCCTAAAGACAGAATGCCAGCATGAGCAAAGAAGATCACAAATGGGATAGAATGCTGGGCTGTGAGAGTTCTATTGTTAGGGGTCTCAAATAGTATAGATGGCAATACACTATAAAACCACTTTATTTAGTCTCAAAATGTACTTCTCTCTAGTTTTAAAGACCAATTCATCAACTTTTAAAGAAAAATATTGCACTCATTATCATTCAGTAGAATTATTCATACTGGAAACATTAACCTTCTGTCCAAATGGGATTTTGATTGGAGCTGTGTTTTTGTGGTATAGCTCACAAATATTGAAGCCTAACTTTAGCATGTATTTTCAGTGATTGGGAAATGATTTGGTCCAGCTTTAATGTGATCAGAGACAACATCTAGACACATCAAACAAATAACACAAGAATTGTCATAAGCAAGATGATAGTTGACAGTGCACATATTTCAAATACAAGAGATCCCAAGTTCAATCCTTGCATCAACCAAAAAGGCTGAGAAAGACCCCTGCTTGAAACCCTGTCTCTGAGGCAGGTGTAGCTCTCAGATGCCGTGTGACTTTGGCAAAGTTTGTACTTATCTGTGCATGCCTACACAGACACTTTCACCCTTCACTTCAGCCCCTATCAAGAGATAGGTTTAAACCTACATTCCTTGCCCATAAAAACCTGCTGTTTCTCTGCTACTGTTAGACTGGATATGCAATCGTCCTGCCTATATCAAGATCATGGAAGGAGACAAGGTGGAAGCCTCTCCTGAGGGCCCCCTGTGTTCAATAGACTGCCTACTCTGTCTCTAAAGGAACATGGTGTTGTTATATTATTAGAACCTATTGCACCACTTACAATGAACAGAATGTATAAGAAACACAAATAGGTATCAAATACAATAATAGTAGCATAAAAACCCGTAGTACCATTTGATAGAATTTTTTTTAAACAGGGAAGAAATTGGGCTGCCTATGAATGTAACATGTAAAAAAAAAGCCACAGAAGAAACCGTAAGTTTTAATTCATGCCATTTGAATTCTCATACTTTTATTAATACAGTGTGCAAAGTCACAGTCAAGTGCTGTTTAACCCTTGCTTTTGTATTACTCCCGCATTCAAGAGAATATAGATGCTATGTCTCAAATTTACTCAAAAGGAATTGCAAAATAAAACTTGTCTCTGTATCTTGAGGTTTAAAAAAACTAGTGAGGTGTATTATAATTGAAAATACTGTTGACCTAAACCAATAATAAATTATGTGTCTGCTCATATCAGCTAGTGTGATGCCTTGCATTCTGGTAGCTGTCTTCAATAGTGAGCTTGACTAGCTGAAAGATACCTAAGAGAGTGCTGGAGGTGTTTGGTGTGAAGAAGAAACAGGGACACCCCTTGATAAGCTGACGGTTAATTCATTCTTGAGTGACTCCCTCATGAGGCAGGGCTCTAGGACTTTTTAATCATTGTTACTGTACAGACTTTCTTGCATAAGTAAATGTGCGCGCACTATAAGAAGGTTTGCAAGAATAGGAAAAGACTTCCATGGTTGCAGTTCTCTACTCTACTGAATCAGGACAGATAACCAAAAGATGTCTCCTGTGTGGCTCTGACTGTGCCTGAAAGATATCTGTGTAAAGATAGGAAAGCAGAGTGACAGGATGTCGCAGCTTAACAGTTTTGCTAAGCTGCTTTAGGCAAACTGAAGAAAATCAGTGGTGGGGCTGCTTCATCTCTGTTATAATTTAAAGAAGTGCTCCTCAAAGTGGTGGTCCTTGGACTGGTGCTGGTCTATGGAAAGTTTCCAGGAAAGAAAGAAGCAGTTGTCAATGGTCATATGTGTGGGACTGGGACCTGGCACTTTGGGAAACTAACCCTACTTGTCCTTCACATCAGATCGTCTAGGGGGTATTCGTTTGACATGGTTCTCTGTATGTTATGGTAATACAGGGGTGGCCAAAGTACAGACCACAGTCTGCTTGTGGCCCTTGGGAGCCCAGGTGAGATCTTCCCAAGAGCCCTTCAGGGCCCTCCAGATCTCTCCCCCATTTTTTCCCAATTTTTGGGGACTGATTTGAGTGGGGTTTTTTTGTCCCCAAAACACACACCAGCTCTTCCACAACCAGCTAAAAAGGCAACAACTTGCTCCTCTAACCATCCCAGCCCCCAAACCCCCTCCAAAGTAGAAAATCATCCAAAATGGGGGCTGGAATAATGTGTTGTCACTTTGGGTATACTGAAATGCTCTGTTGCAGTCTGCCAAGGGGCACAGGAAGGAAAAATGGTCCCTGCCTTATGGGCGGTTGCCTGTCTCTGTTCTAATGCTTCATGTGCCTGATCATACATTTGCCAGCCTTGCAGTACTGTCCAGGGAGACCAAAACAAAAGACTAGATCGAAGTCTGGGACCTAGTCCATCAGCTTTCTTCAGATTTCTCACTTTTTTTGCATAATTATAAGCTGATTTTGACCAAACTTGATATACACTTTAAGTTGACATCCTAAATATTTTTCAACAAGATTTAGCATCAGTCAGAAAACTGGCTGCCCCCCCCATGTTCCCCCATGTTGATTATTAATTTGGGGATCATTATGCATGGAATTTGGTGTGAAATAGATTTTAATGATTGTAGGTGAACTAGTCAAATTTTTGTTTCATTCAAATCATATGTGAAATCAACATAAACCTGGGCAACACTGGTATATTTCCTAGTTTTCCGTAAGAAGCATTAGCCATGAAAGCTAAATGCCACCTTCTGTTGAGAATATAGAAAGCAAATTCTTTAAATCTGAAAGCCATGCTGGTATTGCATTTTTGCAAACGTATGGTGTTTAAGCTTTCACACAACACAGAAGCCAAATGTTTCAGAACTTAATTGCTTCAAAACTGGAGATGTGAATGACTCAGAAGCATTTAAGGAGATTTCAAGAGAGAAAAAAAGAAAAAATAATATATATTCTTCTTTGTGCTCTCCAGGAGTTTCTTTGGTAATATATTACAGGCTTGGGGGGGATTAAGAGCAGTTGAGATGTAAAAATATCTTCCTCACACTATTTGGGGAAATTTCAGAATAGGAGGAGAGAGGGAAAATCGCAATGATTCTGAGTTTTTAATAATACAGCGAGAGAAAGTTTCAGGAAAGTCCAGACAATGAATCTGGAATATGCATCTCCTCTAAATCAAAACCTGAAGAGTCAATATTAACACACACAGCAGAACAGTTAATTCAAGTATGTCTTTCTTTTCTCTGTTCTAAAATGGTGGTAGGTATTAGTGAGAAATTTCATGTCTCAGACTGGAACAGTTAGAATGCAAGAACATCTAATTTATCAACCTTGTCTAGTAATCAGATTGTTTGGGGTCAAATTTCAGGTTTCTGATGGCCTGGAAGTGTGGGAAGAGGAGGTGTACAAGTCAAGGACTGTAGTTGGAGGTTCTTTTCCTTTTTGAGGCTCCGAGATGAGGAATTCAAATTGATAATCTGGCAAAATGAATTTTTCAGAGATTTACTTCTTTGTCTTTGAGGTAACACAGAACTGGACTGCAAAGATTCAAACTATTTAATTTTATTATACAAACCAGGAGCAAATTATTTGTGACTGAAAGGATTATGATGTATTAAAGATTATGATTAGCCCTGCATCTTTTAAAGTTTTGCATTTGTATTTTTTTAAAAAAATAGAAGCGTGTTTTTGTTCAGTGCTTGTTTACAATATAAACATGTGTTGTTGCCTAATAACCCACCCTTTCAGGAGATTGCCTCAGGCAAAACAGTCAAAAGATGTAAAGATGTGTACAAAACCTGGTCTTTCAACTTCTCTGTTGTATTAAGTTTTAATAATGTAATCAAAGGTGCAATCTTTGAAGTAAGGAAGCTTTTCACACAAAAGAGAAGCATGAGGTTTAGGGAAGCAGGGGTGCTGGCAGTGCTCCTTGTTCCCAGGAGTACAAGGAAGCTAGGTTGCACCCCCCTCCTCTGTCACAACTGAACTACTTTCATACTTTTGTAGCAGACCATGAAGTAGTGAGAGATTTCCCCCATTCCTCCTGGGAGGGCACCCAGCTGTCTGAGTCCAGCCAGGCCTCTACACAATCCTTATGCTTCCGTCTTCCAGTCATGTTAAAACCCCAGGCAGAGCCAGGCTTTTCTAGCATAGTCCTTGTAAGAATTCCCCTGGTGTGAGTGGGCAGGTAGTTAGGCAGACTGTAGCCAGAAGTGTGCAGTATCTTATCAAAGCTGCTATGCTAGGGCATGGACAGGGCTCAGAAAGTTGCATTTAAAAAGTAATTTGTTAGAGTTATATTTCCAAGCCCTTCCCCCTGCTAGTTCAGTAGTACTGTTGTTTGAATTTTAAAACTATTCAATTTCAGTTACTCAGAAACAAAATAAGCCATTTCCTTTTATTTAAAGTACAAGTTTTTGATTCACTAGCATTAGCCACACTGTGACCCAGTGCTTATGCTATGATAGATTCTTCCACCATCATTTAATGATGCCAGACCTTTTCAATTACACAAGTAACTAGAAATTATGGTTACAATGTAAATGGAGTGGAATTATCTCCCTTTGAGATAAAATGGTAATGTGATGTAATTACATCTTAGTTACAAGTGAATGGTTATTTATAACTACAGTTGGCTCTCCACTTTCACTAAGGTTAGGGGTGCAGGACCCTCACAAAAATTGAAAAAATTGCAGATATCAAAATGTGTGCATGCAAGGTGGGCTCTTTCGTATGTGGTGGACTTGTCAGATGGCAAGGAAATTTTGGAAGGGGATACATGATGAAATTCAAAGAATTTGTAATGTGCATTTTGAAATGATACCGGAATTTTACTTATTAAATATGATAAGTCAAAGCAGGGAGGTTAGAAGACACCGGAAGATACTATTGTATTTGATTACGGCAGCGAGACTAACGTATGCTCAACACTGGAAGGAAAAGAAAGAAATCAATTTAGAAGAATGGAAATTAAAGGTACTGGATATGGTAGAGACTGAAAAATTAGCAAACTCTTTGAAAAACAAACCTATCCAGAACTTTGAAAGGGAATGGAAAGGGGTAATGGAATGGTTAAAAATATAAACTTATTAGAGGATGGAATAGTGAATTTTTTTGTCTTTATAAAAGCTGGAAGATAAGATATAACTTAACTGGGGAAGAAAAACATGGAAGTAAAGGCGGAGGAATATATCCACAATAGTGGTATATATCCTGTTATTTTATATGTGTAAAGCTTTAATAAAATTCTTTCTAAAAAAAACAAAAAACAAAATGTGTGCGTGCATCTGTAGGAAGGGGGCACCCAAGATCCAAACCAGGTCAGAGAATGGAGGAGAAAAGAAGGGTGGTCAGTATGGTGGCCCTGTACTTCCTCTCTCTCAGCCATCTCCTTCCTTGGGTGTGTGGATGCATTAGGAGACAGTTTGTGGTGCTGAGAAATCAGGCTGTGAGCTGTGTTTAGGTGGCCATGCAGTAGCTGGTGGAGGAAGAGGAGGAGGACCAGAGGCGGGGTTTTTAAAGGGCTGCAAAGCTTGGTTGGAGCTACCAAGTGGTAAGGTTCCCCCAGAAAAAAAGCACCTGAGGTGATTGGGCAGGGGTTAAAGAAACTCGCAAATAATCAAATCTGTGAAAGTCAGACCTGCAAATGTGGAGGGCCATCTGTGGATATGGGGTACCTGTTGTCACAAACTTGACCTTGTAGTTGTGAGAAAATTGAAGGGAAGGACTGAAATAGCTTCTGGAGTCTTGCATTCATATGCTGGGTGTTAGATTCCTGTGTCTGCTGCAATTTGGTCTCAACTCGTTTTTTAGCAGACCACCCAAAATGGTGCTTGTTGGTGTAGTTATCTCTAGGAAGAAATGCTGCACACATGTTCCTGACGTGAGCTCTTCTCCTCTCCTGTTCTGTACACCTGATGGAAGCATGGGGTATGGGTTTACACCTTATTTTCCTGACAATAAGCTAGGTCTGAATTATGGCTGGCATTCTTAAGTAGTTTTTTTTCCTTAAGAAATCAGGACACTAAAAAGATTACTAACCCATTAAAATTTAAATAAATTTTAATTTGTGTATTGAAAATTAAGTTCTTATATAGGAAATCTTACTGATCATTGATCCTGCTGGTTGTAAATTGTGTATGAGTCTTGCCCGGTAGAAATGCGTTCAGTTCAGGATTCCTTCCATACATGAAAATATATTTGGCCCAGAATCCATAATGTTTTGCTAACTATCTGAAGATTTTGCTCTAAGGTAGAACTTGTGTTGTAGTTGATGAGTAATAGTAAAAATAAAATAAAAAGCCCCAAGCAAAGCCTTGAAGTTAAGGCCAAAATTCCTTCTTAATTCTTTTGAAATGCTATTTTTAAAAAGAAAATTATTAAAAATACTTAAAATTAATATATAGACCAGTGGTTCTTATAGTACAGTGTTAGAAGTGCAGTTCTTGAGTATCCAGTATTTTGTACACTAGAAAAAGTCTGCTAGAATTATACCAACCTACAACTGATTTCCAGAAATGATATGATCGGAAAACTTGGTAAAAATTCTGTGAGGTAGTTTTGCCTCATCTCTTTCTCCTTAGAAGAGAAGTGAAGAGAAGCAGAGACCTTTCACTGTTTGTCTTTGTTTTTATGCTCTGCCTTGGTTAGGTACAGCTTTCAGTGTCAGCTAGTGATGGGACAGAGGAAGGACATTTGTAATAGTAATAGTGGAAGAGGGAATTGATTAATGAGGATAAAATCAGTCTGCTTCTTCAAACAGGGATATTCATGCTAAATTTCTTATATAATATTGAGTGAGAGCCAGCATAGTTTAGTGGTTTGAGCAGTGGACTACAAGTCTGAAGACAAGGGTTGGACTCCCCTATTAGCCGTCACAGTAAGCACATCACAGTAAGCATCAAACAGACACTCCTTGTTAGATGGCTGGATTGAAGGGCTGAAGCCCATTGAGTCACTTTGGGCGAGTCACACTCTCTGCGCCTCAGAGGAAGGCAACGGCAAACTACTTTGAGCTAAGAAAACCCTGTGATAGGTGTTGGGATCTCCATAAGTCAGAAACAACTTGAAGGCCCACAGCAGCAACTAGCCAAAGCTGCTTAAAGTGTTTGTTTCTTCCACCCAGGCGTGCAATTAACAAATCTGATTCTAAAGTTGGTGAAAATAATATAATTGTGTAAATAACTAAGAAGGGTTTCAATTTGACAGGATGGGAAGGTGGATTGTTGTTAAGGAATGCCTGTCTCTTGGTGTTCGTTAAAAACAAAGGAAAGATATTCCCATGCACCACAGGTGTGTAAGTGATGATCCTCAAGAAGCCAGCAGACAGCATCCCCTCTCCCCGTTGCTCCCAGTCTTTTCAACAACCTGGACAAAAGAATAGGAAAAATTTTCAAATGTGAAAAATGCAAGTTGGCATGTATGTATGCTTCAGATATGAAAGCACATTGTTGAAGCATGGGGAACATGAGCTAAATGACCCCAGGGATCGGTGCTCTGATGCAGAGCCTTTCCTTTCTAGGTCAGCAGTTCTTAACTTGCTTTCTATGGCAGTGATCGAGAATAATTTCTATCTAGTGCCTGCTTGGTTGCTTTTGTGATCACAACCCCAGTTTTCAATGGAAGAACACATCACAGTAAGCATCAAACAGACACTCCTTGTTAGAATGGCTGGATTGAAGGGCTGAACATTAATACTTTAGTAACTCTATCAGTATAGATGTATTCTGTCCAAATTTGAGTGTCTGTCTCATGATGAAGGCCTCGAATAGCCAAGACACCAGGAGAGCAGAACTGCTTGAGTAGCTCTTGCAGAGTGAATCAAGACGAAAACTTAATTTGTTAGTGGTGAATAAGATAAATTTAGTTATAATATTTACAATTATCTGGCAGTAGTGGTCAGTGCGTATGTGCAAGGAGATGACTTGGAAATTTTTTTGTACTAAATCCTCCAGCCAACATAGCCAATTATTTGGGACTATGGTATTCAAAATGCCTCAGCTAGCATGACACAAGGTGTTGGTCTTAGTAGCCATTAATGGTGCACATAGTGAAATAGTGTTTATTTTTGAAAAGAAGCAAATGTGGAGGTTATAAAAGGAACACCTCCCATGACTTGCTTTTGAAAGAAGTTCAGAAAGTTGCTTGTATCCTGACTCTAGGCTTCTGAATGGATGCTCAGTTGATTCAAGATAAGGTGACCATGAAATAAGGTTTTTGCAAATAAAGAATACGTTTTTGTACTTTTTCTTATATTTCACACCATTTATGGATGATAAGGGGCTAAAGCAGGTATGTGTCAGTAGGTGTGAACATAAAACATATTGTGAGAAGGAAATGTTGGAGCAGTCTGGGTGGAGATATGCTAGTTCAGCAAATGTTTTCAAACACATTTGCAAAGAAAAATTTGGGAAAGGGAAGGCTGTTTATTTTCCACACCTCAGCTGAGCATTTTCTGCAGATATGCTTCCTCTTGGCCATGCCCTCAGCTGGACTTCTAATTTCATAGGCCAGCTGGAGGGGGAAAGGGGTGAAAACGATTAAAAACAAGCCTGGCACATGTAGAAGAGAATTATTGGGCAGCAAAAGAGATAAGAAGCACCCACTTGCTTATTCTTTCCTGTAAATGCCTATTCCTTACACTATTATAACAAGGAAAACATAGGTTTTGAGGGTCCCAAATTCTGTTAATATCAGTATTCTCTCCCCTCTTTCCATTTTCACAATTGTTCCTTCCATGCTTTCCTTTCTACTCGCTCTCTCTCATTTCCCCTTTCAGCCAAAATTTTCCCCTCCAGATCTTTCCACTCAGTGTGCAAGGTTTGGGAAATAGAGGTGGTAAAGATGAGAGCCAGTGAGGTGTAGTGGTTTTAGAATTGGATTGTGAGCACTGGCAATTTCCCGCTGGGTCATAGAAACCCACTGGGTGATCTTGGGTGTGTCACACATACTCAGCCCCAGAAAATCCTGTGATATGTTCACCTTAGGGTCATGATGAGACGGAATCAACATGAAGGCGCACAACAACTATGATGACAACAACAAAAGGATGTTGATGGCATGGTTGATGAGCCTGCTTCCCCTCACACTTTCCTTGAGCACCTTCAGTGTTCTTGTAAATGAGGCTAATGGGGATATGAAATATTTGAGAAACTGTTTGAGGTTTTTTTTTTTAAATAACTGTATTGAAGGCTTTTATCTGTTCCACAGATAATGATTCACAGCAGGTATCGGCAAGCATGCAGTTCTTGGGACTGCAAAATGCAACTCCAGGGGCCTCCCAAAACTTCAGACCCTCAGACCCCATTTAAAAAAATACCATTTTTTGTGCCAAAACCCAGACCAAAGTGCCCCCCCTCAGTGGCTGCAAATACAGTAGTTTACTTCCCCCATGTCTCCAGCACCCTTATCTCACACACACACACACACACACACACACACACACACACACATGCAAAAGCCAAGATCGGCTGAAATTAGGCCAAAATGACAGCTGGAAGTGATTGTTGCCAAAGTGCGACAATATGGTGTGCTGAAGTGACACAACTGGGGTGTGGGTAGAAGCCCCCCCCCCGCAGTTGCACACACTTGGATATTTAATAAAAATAAGCAGCTAATCAAAAAGTATTTAAGAAAACCCATAAGGCTCTATTTTTCCTTTACATTCCCGCCATAGAACCTTGTTAGGACAAGCAGCAAGTCAAACAAGACTCTTTCTTCTCCATTTGCTTCAACTTCAACAGAAGGAGCTCGCTTCCCACAAACATGAAGCACCAGAGCCCTGACACAGTGTAATTGAGTGTACTGCCTGAAGTTACAGGTAGAGTTTTCACCTATTTTCATCCTTCATTCTGTGAAAGCTTGCTGCAAATTAAACCTTCCCTGAAAGAGAGGTTCTAGCTCAGCTCTGTTCATACCGTTACGATTTTCCACTTTTTGGGAGGATTTAGGTAGGGGAATTTTTTAAGGAATGTGGTTGAGCCCTTCGCTGCATTATGAAGTGGTACAATCCATTCTGCCATTGCTTCCTGGTTTGTTTTCAGGCCAGGCCTCAAATGAGCAGCCAGTGGACACAAAAAGGGAGGAGAGGGCAAGGCTCAGTGTCACTTGATCGGATTTGACCAATTAGGACTGTTTTTTTTCTATCATTCACAGGTAGATAACTGAAAGATAAGACATTTAATTTTTAAAAAATATTCTTGAAAAAGATGTAGTGGGAAGTGGGAAGCTGAGGCTTAATTTCATAATTCATAGTTCTTGTTTGTGTTCTGATAAGGTGGTTAGCAGAACTTCAAAAAACTGTGTATTTGGAGGGAGCTTTATTTTGGGAGAACGTGAATAATAAAAACAAGAAAATATTCATGAATGGAGATGAACTGTTTGCTCTTTTTAATTGTTTTTGCAAGCCATCTGTGTCCATCATTAAGATCATGAGGCCTTTGAGATCTTGATAATTGTGAAATTGCTCTGTCAAACTGCTCTGTGAACCTCCTTGAGAGGAATGAAGAGGACAAAAAAGCAAGCATAAATACTGGACAAACATAATTACAATTCTGTTTCATTTTAAGAACATGGCTTGATTTATTAAGAATCAAATTCTGGAAACGGTATGCTGTCTGACTTTACAAAAGGCCCCAGTTTTGTTTCTGTTAAATTTTTGAACCCATCTTTTTGAATTGTTGGGCTGTAATGCTGTACTTTATTGACAGTAAGTTACATTGAACCCAGTGGGACTTATTTTTGGATAAACATAAACAGAATTGCATTTGTTAACATCTTTATATTAAGAAGTGTTTGACAGAGTGTCATTTCTGGTTTCTGTATAAGCATTAAATAGCTTAACATTCAAATGCATTAATGAAACATTGCAGGGCTTATCTGTTGATCTTACCCAAGATCACATAAAGACATACATACAGATCAAAATTCTTTCTCCCCCTGGCAGAAACATAGTACATACGTATGAGAATGGGAATGGTCACAAACACTTCTTGATATTTAGCACTCCTAACATTTAGGTTTGTTGATAAATGCCTCCCCCCACCCATTCCAAGGAGGAGAGGCTTTGGTTCTTGTAAATCCTTTTCAGTCAGAGAATTCCATTATTTTTATGGTTAATGCATGTACTAATAGTAGAGTTCTAAATATGGCTACTCAGAAGCAAGTTCTAATGACTTATTCTCATATAAGAGGTTATGATGATCATTTTCCTAAATGGTCATTTTACTGCACAGAATTGTTTAGCTCATGCAACTGATCCTGTTTTCATATTCGACAAAAAACTGAAACCTCTATGCAACTGAGATGGGGAATATTTGTAGTCATACTGCTGAGCCATAGTGGTAGCATACTGTATTAATAAGATGGTTGACATGGGTCAGAAATTTACAGACTGATCACAAGGAACGTCACTTTGAGATGACACTGCAGTAATATAGACACATTACTTTGTGTATTTACTGTTCCTTCATATGATTCTGATGAAAAAAGTGAAACTGTGGGATAGTTGCAAGTATTTTTTTTTAAATGCATAGAACTGGCAGCTGCCTTCTGGCAGTATGTGAAGCCAAGGTGCCTTTTGAAGGGGTCAAGAGGCAAGAGTGTAATTTAAATATTATTGTAGTGTCTAGTGCTTTTTCTAAAGCTAACAGGTTCATTTTATTACTGGAAACCTTGAAATCCCAAACTCATGGGAATACTGAGATGCTTTCTGTTCTCTTGGAGCTGGCCAAACAGCGGGCTGAATTGGAATGGATGATTTAGGAAGTCCAGGCTTGCTGGCAGAGACTTCGTATAGGTAAAATATGTAAACACCTCACATACAAACAGAACTCATGTTTAACTAGTGGGCTCTTTTCTTGTCATGCGCGTCATGCAGCTTGCTTTCCAATTAAAGTACAACTTTTTCTCAAAATGGATTCAGTGTATTCTCTGATGTTAGTCATGTTTCTTGTACTTCCTGAATTGGTGAGATAAATATTTTGTCCTTCCTTGCACTTTTAAAGTTGAGTCTCTGGAAGAAACTCACCATGTCACAAAACCCTATTCCTCTCACAGAGCCAAGTTACAATTTTTAAAAATCTAGTTTCAATTTGAGACTGAAGTGTTCTCCGTCTAGCAGTAAGGCTGTGGAGGAAGGAAATGGATATTATAGGGTGGTCTCACACATATAAAATTTCCACACGGGCCACTTTCAAACAAGCCATTTCCTCACATTCATGTATCCTGAAGGAGTACAGACACATGAGAGAACTGTGCTGACAGGATACATCATCAGAATACAGTGAGAGGACACACACTGTCAACCGTGTGTCCTCACTTTGCATTTTGACACAACATATCATGTGAGTGCAATTTTCTCATGAGCCTGTATTCCGTCAGGATATACGTATGTGGGGGAATTGCTTGTTTGAAAGTGGCCCATATTAAAATTTCATTCCATGTGGAAACTTTATCACAGAGAAGATTATGGTAGAAGCTTGTGTACTTAACTATTTGAAGTCCATATTTGTGTAGAATGATAAGCCAAGATTATTGGGTAAGTACGAATAAGCACCACGGTTCACTTCTAACTTTGTGTCAAGAGAAAGTATAATAATTTCTGTCCTAGTGTAATCTTGTCTGAAGAGTTTACCATATAAGTGCCTGCGTGTTTAGACTAGTTCTCCGTATGCAACCAGAAAAGCTGTATACTTTGCGTCAGTGATTTTTAGACCATGGTTTATTAGTTGCTGGTATGCAGTTTGCTTTCAGGAGATAACATGAGATCAAGATCAAAACAAACTAGTAATGAATAATGTATAAAAACTCACTTGTTCCATGACAGATAAATGTTTGGTTGGCATGAAGCATAATCAAATTTAGCAGCGCATACCTTCTGGCTAGTAACATTTTGTACTTCTTTCTCTCCATCTCAGGTTGGCTGCAACATTGCTTAATTTTAATTTGGGAGCCAAGCAAGAGGCATCTGTGAATTGAGAAAATCCCGTGGTCTGAAAACAGCAAAAGTGTCCACAACACAAACAAAGTTTTAATCACTTTTCCAGATAGCACCAACTCTTTTTGATTTTGAACATTATTTTACTTTGGAAGCATCTATCTGAATGAGTGAGAGGTCACAGTTTGACTGTCTTAAGTAGTTTAAGCATGGTTAAACTCATAGCTTATACTTTGCACTCCCTTTCAGAAGAGAACCCCTGGTATCATCTCTTCAGCAGGATTATTGTCCTCTGCTTTAAAGACAGTTTATGTGACTGTTACAAGATGAGATGGCTGAAGTGTATTAAATGGTAGTACAAGTGTGTGAGCAAAATCTTTCAGCCGAGAGATTTGTGATATATTCATTCGCTTACATGTTCACATCTGTTTGGGGGAAAAAAAGATTGTAGAGTTAAATGAAACTTAGGTCAGAGTAACTGTTGTGATCACATGCCAGATGTGTTTGAAAATCCTACAATTCTGATTCACATTTTATGCTGGTTATATGTTATGCATAGGTCAGTATCTAGTAGGAACAATTTAATATCTTCTTGTTCCTCATTTGTTGATGTCTTTTACTTTAAATTATTTATTGTAAACTAATTCCCAGGAATATAATGCTAGATGTTTCATGACAAATATACTGTTGCTTAAAACACAACCTGTTGTTTTATTTGTTATTGAAAGGAGGAAAGGAGCAAATAGCTGGAGGCAAAATTTTATTTTTAAGTTTCCGTTTTCTAATAGGTTTTTTTTGTCTGTTTTGTTTGTTGTTGTAGATTGTATGTTTGCAAGCACCCCCCCCCCCCAACAGAAATGAATAATTCCTCTGAGGCTGAAAAATAAATTAAAATTTCCTCCTTATGTAGTCATTAACATAGCCAATTTACAAAACCCTTTATAAGAAAAATGGCTTTGTAATGGGGACACTGTCAGACTCTTAACTACACACTGCTGGGAGCTGCTCTAATAACATCTAATGTAGTTGTAGGGAAGCGAATCAGTAGCAGAAAGCAAGATCACTGCTTGACTGCTCCCTTTCCTGACAGGAAGAAAAGGACAGTGATCAAGCTGAGGTCCTCAAAGGAGGCCCTTAAATCACTGGATAACATGAAGAATGGGATACACACAGGCTGCTGTAGAAACCATATAACAAAGCATTTGAATTGTAGCGAGAGAGATAATTCTTGTAGGAACATTTAAGCGACTGATCTTTTTACCTTGCATGTTAGAAGAGTGCACGAAAGATAATCGGAAATGTTCAAGTGCAGTCTTTCTTTTTTAAAAGCTGTTTATGACACGACATCAGTAATATGGCACTGTATAAAAATTCTGCCAGGAAAGAAGGTGCTGGGCCCCATACTGCTATTTAATCATTGCCAAACTCTTGAAATGGGATGCAGAAAACCAAAACAACCAAAACAAGAAAACACGGTGTGCTGTTTAGCCCCTTTCTTAATGACTTTGCGATGTAGCCCCTATAGAAGATTCCTCAAGGCCAAAGAAACAGAAGACAGAAACAGAAATGTTTAGAAGGTAAAGATAGGAAAAAGTTGTTATAAAATGAGTCTAGCTCTTTTGGTTTTGGCCATATGTGTTCAAATTTCTGTTTAACATTTAAGATGATAGGGTAGCAAGGAATGAATTTATTTCAGTCTCTTAAATGCTGTATGAGACACATGATTTGTTTTTGGTTAAACTACAAATAGAGATTTGCCAGGGCTGGTGGCTACCAGGAGAGATCCAAGTTAGAATGGTTATTAATTTCCAACCCTCAGAACATTGGAAGTAGCTTTGTTTAAAAAAGGGAGTAGGAAAAGACCAGAAGAAAATGCTTACACTCCAAAGACAGACACGGGATTTAATCAATTCAATATGCATGTTAAAGGAAACATTCCTAAGGACAGTATTTAGACTTAAACTGATGTAGCTTTTTTCCTTTCCTTTTGACAGCTAGCCTCTCCTGAAACATGGCACAGTGACAATCAGTAACAGAAAAGCGAGGACAGTCAGGTTAGTCCTTTTTGTTCAGTGTTGCTTTTAAATGGTATTGGATATAACTGTGGTTGGCACATGGGTGAAATACTGTAATTTCTGATTTGTGTCGCTTGTATCTGTCCCACTTCAGAGTGGATTCAGACAAGTGTTTTTTTTCATTGTCACTGAGAGGACTCCAGCTGGAGAAGGTTGTCTGAAAATTCCAACATGCAGTGAATGAACTCTGAACATGTTTTTAACAGATTCCTCAGAGCTTGCCATTTCAGTCTGTGTTGCATATCACACTCTTCAGACAACTTAGATACAGATGCCTAGGGCTGTTGTGCTTCAGCCACATACATTCTGCATGCCCTCTAGAATTCTAAAAGAGCTCTGGAGTCCTGAAGTATCAGTAGTGTTCAGGCAGCTGTCAAAAAATGACATTTAAAAGTGCTGACCATTTAGAAGTATATGGATACTTTGAAAACAATAATTTAGAATGTTTTGGGTTTTATGTAATCAGTTACACAACCCCTGCTTATGCAGATTGGCTCCTGACTTCAGAAAAACAAACAAACAAACAAGCAAGCATGCAGGAGTTCCATACATGCATTGGAATGCAAAGTAATACTGCATTGCAAAATGATTTTTGTGTATACAACCATATTCACAGTATTATATTGTTTTGTGTTTCTCTGAGATCCACCACGTTGTTGGAATCAAACTGTGATGCTAAGAACAATTGGGTAAAAAGAACAAGATGACTTTTGGAGTTACATGCATCTTTTATTGTTCTGTCTGTGCTTTAATCTAATCTCAGTTTCAGTTGGTAGTGTTGATTGCATTCTCTTCCAGTGCTTGTTCAGTCTATGGTGTTGTACTCAATGTGTGGTAAAATGTTATTCTTTTCATAAGTGACTTGAGCATAAAAGGTGAAAGTATACAATTAATTTGCCAGCACTTTCTTTAAAATTGTATGCTAGATTTCTGTGAAATGCTGCCTGGAGCAATATTCCAAGTAAATTATTGTTATTTACTATGACTTTTTGCTTGCATATTTAAAGTCAACAATTATGATTCCTTTCTTTACCTAATGGCTTTGTGCAGTATTTTTAGAAACCTGGTCAGTTCTTATTTCACTGAGTCTGATAATCTGATTCACACACTGTAGTTTTTTAAAAAATGCATCAAATACAACTTTATAGGTGAGCTACTTTTTGAATCCATTAATATATAATGATGCTTTCATTTTTGAAGAAATAAACTTATGAAACAAAAATGACTGGAGAAGAAGAGAAAACCTTGGATGGTATTATTTGTCTTACCTGGACACATTGGTGGCTTGTGACATGAGTTAGTGGCATCCAATTCATACTTGTCAGGAGTCAGGAACGTGAATGTACCAACAGCTGTGAACTTTAGGTACACGATACAAGCTTTCCTAGATTAATTTTTGATGAATAAGAATGCTGTTGATTCCTTTTCTAGATATATATATGTGAAACTAGTCTCTCTCTCTCTCTCTCTCTCTCTCTGCGTGTGTGTTGTAAATATGTCTTTGAATTGTACTCTGTAATTGATTTGTTTTAAGTTAAGTGGTGTAGTAATTTGAACATTGGACTATGACCTGGAGACCAAGGTTTAATTTCCCACTCTGCCACGTAAACCCACTGTGTGACCTTGGGTGTGTCACACACTCTCAGCCCCGGAAAACTTCATGATAGATTTGCCTTAGGGTTGCCATAAGTCAGAAACAACTTGAAGGCACGCAACAATGAAATAAATATGTTAAATAAATAAATGGCAGCTATTCCTAGAATAGGATATAAGGATAAAAATGTTAGCAGTCAAATGTTCACAGCCACAGAACTCTTGTTTAGATACAGAATGGCCAACAGCTTAGGTATGCCAGAGGATGATTTAAAGCAATGAGTACTATTCCAAAGGCATTTCAGCTGTGGTCAACCATCTGCATTGGTGCAAGACTGCAGCTGATAAGTGATACTAGCCTTGTATACTAAAAATGCAATCCTATGCATATTTATTTAGAAGTTCCAAAATGTCCATTGAGGCATACTCCAAGGTTAGTATACCTCAGATTGCAGCCTACAACTGGAGATCCTAAAATGACAGAGGAGAAGTATCCCTTATGGGGATGCTGCAATGTAAGTGATAACTCAAACCATTCAGTGTGCCATCAGAGAAGGATGGGAAATGCTCTCTTTGGCGTAAGGGAATTCATTCAACCATCATTTTTAAAGTAAACTCAGACAAAAGGTAAAACTCCCTGAACATAAATTTGTAAATGAATCAGACTTCATTAGCTTTTTAAGCACCTTTTTCAAGATTTCCTGTCTTTGGGACTGTATTTCTCCGTACAGTTATAGTTCTGAGGCTTTTTAGGTGATGCTGTGAAAAGCAGTTTATCTTGGGCTTGTGCCCTAGCTCAATATTTCTCCAATAGCCACTGGTAGGGAGTGTAGAAAAGGGATAATTAGGCAAGAAATCAAATGTAAAAGCTGCAACAGATGTTATCAGTGTTGTCCTCAAAGTGTTTCTCGGATATGTTGCAGTGTCTCTTTCAGGATTCCTTAACATTCACAGCTTTTGAGCTTTTAAGAGACTCTGGACCACAAGGAAGAGTTCTGATACGTTCCATTTTCTGGATTTACTGATGGCTAAGAAGAATGTCTTCACTGCTAACAGTACTGCTACTGAGTAGGACATTAATGCTTTTTTTTCTTATGTCTAGACTTTAAGATTTGATGCAAGTTCTTCCCATTTACCTTTCAGCCATACAGTCCTATTTGCATATTGGCGCCATTCTCAGCTGCTCGATGCCATTTGCATTTGAGCTCCATTTGCATTTGAGCGTCATCTGCATTTCAGTCTGTCTGCTTCATTGCTCACAGTTCACCAGTGTACCAAGGTTCTGACTGGGCTCTCTAAGTGGGCGTGGATACCTAGAAGCAACTGTTACCAACCATCTGGGGTCATTTCTGCATTCCACGGGTGCACTGCCAATACTAATAGGTGACAACTCAAGAATCTTTTAGAATTCAGGTGGTTCCCTAGGGCTTTTAGAGGGTGGGGATTATTTTGACAACTGCCCTCTGCCCATGTCCCCAGAGGGAAGACCCCTGCGAGTCTGAATATCAACATGAAAAAATCTGACTATGACAAAGCAGTTAATAGAAACTTCACCACCTCTGAGCTCCCATCCACTTGTAAAAATTAAATCAAGATTATGTCCTGCAACATGTGTCTAGCTTGTTGGAACAGACCTATAGTTGGCATGATAATCATGAAATCTCTGGTCTGTATGCTGAGATCTCACATAACCTGGGTGTCATTATCACATGACCTAGGCCACCTCCATCTGCTCATGTAGAAATATTGGTAGCAGAAAGTTAAACAGTGCAGTAGCATAAACCATAGTTTCTCCAATTTGCTCAGTGTAAGGTACAGACTCTAAGACTGTAACTAGGTTTGACAGAAAGTCTAGGAAGGAAGCTGAAATCGTCATTGACTAAAGCAACCCTTGAGCATACGTTGGTCTTTTCAGCATTGTACACACAAACAGTAAAGTCTAAATAAGTCTTAAGAGTTGGAAGGATGGAGAAATAGTTTTGCTCCTGCTTGTTTTGATTTTCATAATTATTGCTCCTTAGAGGAGAAATAATCCCTGGCAGCATTTTAGCAAACTAATGAAAAGTTTAAATGATGGGATTTCTTAGCTGAAGATGGAGGACAGAAGAAAGATATATTTTTCGCTAGAGTTAGCTGGAGGACTACTATAATCTGGTGTTGGGTCTAAATACCCTAAATGCACCAGGTCTTGTCTAATCTTGGAGGCTAAGCAGGTTCAGCCCTGCTTAGCTCTTGAATGGGGGACTGCAAATTAGTACCAGGTGCTTTAGGCTATATTTCAGAGGAAGGCACTGGCAACATCACCTGAATGTTCCTTGCCTAAGAAAACCCTAGGAAATTCATGGGGTCATCATAAGTTGACAGGTGACTTGAAGGCACGTACGTTCACACACAAGTTGGTATTATGATGGCACCACATAAAATAAATAAAAATAGATGTTTTATATTATATTTAAAAATAGTGTTAACAGGGCTCTTTCCATCACAGTGAATTCACTGGTAGAAGACTGTTTTCTTTTATAGGGCCAGGGTTAAAAAATATATATGTTTTTTGTCTTTTGATTCAGAAAGGTTGTAAAATCTAGAAAATTTTCATTGTAGGTTTGAATGCAAAAAAGAATGCAGTGGTATATCTTTTGTAGATTAAAGGTTGGACAGTGGATTTATTGTATTCAGAGGAGACTGAATGTGGATCTCTGTAATGCGGTCAGATATGTTTTGAAGGAAAAAAAAACCTTTCATATGGGAGGCTGATCTTTTGAACTGGAATCTGTATGACAGCATATTAGTAATCATTAGACTTTTAGTCCAGCAAGAAGGTTGTAGATTCTGCCCTTTAGGAGAGAGATAATAGACTCAATAGAAACATCAACGTTAGCCTGTCAGCCAGTAGCTTAATGTCCTCTGTCTAGGTTCTGGATACTGAAATTTTCATAAAAAGAAAAGAAAGCTGCTCTGAAAATGATGTTGAACAGATTTTGCTATACACAGGAGAGGGTTTTCAGTGGAAGGTTGTAAGTAAGTGAAAAATATAATGTTAAGTGTGAGAACCTTGAGACATGTCTCTGCAGAAAGGAAGAAACATTAAATTTCAAGGCTGGTGGCAAAGCTGTTGAAGCAAATATAAGATAAAGCTCACTTTAATGAGATGATAGAAGTAAAGTAATGTCTTAAGAGATCATTATTTGTTAACTATGGTAACTAACTGTATCTTACCTTTTTAGAGGGAAAGTGTTACAGACTGCCATGGACAAAGAGGGAATGATCTAGTTGGCTAGAATTAGAATATTTTTGTTGTTGTTGTTGTTTGCTATCAAGCTAACTTCAGCTACAACTTATGGCAACCCAGTCATCAAGTCTTGCAAACTCAGGGCCTTGGCTTCTTTGATTGAACTGATCCACCTATAGTGCAGTCTCCCTCTTTTCTCACTGCCTTCCATTTTACCAAATACTATCATCTTTTTCAGTGAATCACGTTGTCACATGATATATCCAAAGTAGAGTTTAGGCATCTTCAGTTTTAATGAAAGTTTGGAGCTGCTTTGCTCTTTAGACTTGTTACCGCTGTTTCCAGCCTGAGCTTGTGGGATATTAAGATATCGTTTGATATCAGTAATTTGGCCTTCTTCACCCATTCCTCTCCACGTGCTTGTGAGGCCCCCGGACAAGCACACACACAGGTGCAGCCGACAATAGCCGAACCATTCAAATCCTGATCCAGACAGGCCAGTCATTGCCGAATGCAGCTTCAGGAGACCTCAAGGCAAGTACCACATTATGTATGCACACTACTTACAAAAGATCCCTTGCCCCGCGCAGGCAGCTTGATGAGCAGACTATACAACTCTCAAGCACTCCGCGTTTGCATACTGGCTACTCTATTGACAATCTGGTCATAACTCAATCATCTAAAGTACTGACCTTTCGGAGGCTTTGTCTCCAGCCCGAAACTCATTATTTTCTCCAAGTACGGACTAGCCTGTGGCCACAATTTTCCCTATAAGAACCCCTGACTTTGAGCGTCTCGTTGGATCGCTCGTGACTTACCTCCCAACTTGCTGCTGCTCCGTTTGACGAGCCTCCTCTCAGCCCCACATGCTGAGAATCCACGCTCCCCAGCTTCTTTGCTTTTACTGGACTTCAGGACAGGTATAGTATTTCCCATACCAAACCTCCTCTCAAAATCCCTCTATCCAACTCCTACTTTTTATTTCTATAGTTCCTTGTGTGAGTGTGTTGCATACACATGTTTGACTGTATTTCAATAAAACAATTATTATTATTAACTTC
This sequence comes from Cyclura pinguis, assembly GCA_030412105.1. Classification (NCBI taxonomy): domain Eukaryota; kingdom Metazoa; phylum Chordata; class Lepidosauria; order Squamata; family Iguanidae; genus Cyclura; species Cyclura pinguis. The sequence continues at coordinate 59,260,114 of CM059600.1, read as the reverse complement.
TGCCTTATCATTGACTCGGCCTGACCCCGTAGACATAGGGCTCAAGATCTCCCTGCGTTACCCTGCCTCTCGCATTGCAAACTAGTGCTCTGTGCTAATTCCCTCCCCATTGTTTGAGCACATTTAGGTGTCCCTCCCGGGACCCCCAGAAATCAGAGTAACAGACTCATTAATTTGTCTGTTTAGCAGTCCATGATATCTGCAGAATTCTTCTTCATGACAACTGGGTTGATTTTCTTCCTGTCAGCTTTCTTTACTGTTCAGCTTTTACAGTCATTCATTGCAAATTTCAAATAGTATGACCTGAATAATTCTGACTTTGGTATGTGATTGCATGTCTTTACTCTTGAGGATCTTATCTAGTACCTTCATGACTGCCTTTCCAAGTTTCAGTCTTCTTTTGATTTCTTGATTATAGTCTCCATTTTGGTTAATAACTCAACTGACCTATAGGAAACCATTAATTATTTCACTGCCTTTGTTACCCACTATAAAGTTTTGTAAATCATCTGTGATCTTAATTTTGTCTTCTTAATGTTCAGCGGTAGCACTGCTTTTGCATTTTCTTCCTTAACTTAGTACAGTGGGCCCTCTCCTTACCTGACCTGCACAAAGGCAAATGCAAGGTCACATGAAGTGTTACATCCCATCATAATCAACGGATGTAGCATGCATGTGTTCACATTGCTTCAGGTGTATGCATTGATTATATGGACACAATGCTTCATGTTTTTTGTTTTACACAGGGGTTTCTGGAAGAGAAACCCTGCATATATGGTGGGTGCACTGTAGTCATTCTGAATCTTTGCTGTTTTCTGCGACTAATATGTTGTCATCTGCATATCTTGTTAATATGCCTATCCCCAGTTTTGATGCCTGTTTCCTCTGAGTCTAATCCTGCTTTCTGTATGATATGTTCTGTATGTAAATTAAACAGATAGACTGATAAAATATAGCCTTGTTTGATGCCCTTGTCAGTGGTAAACCATTGTTTCTTTATGTTGTGTTTTACCTTACCTGTTTCCTTCTTCTATTTCTTTGCATTTGTTATTATAGTAGTTGCATTTATTGCTATAGTAGTTCTCTTGGTCGCTGTGCATAACTTGCTGAACAGATGCGTTCAGGATTCTGACTCTGTTTTTGTTACCATTTGCTTTATCTTCTCATCTGTCCTTAACTGCTTGAAGAATTGCATCTGTCATCTAATGAGATTTTTCTTTCTTTTTGGCTGCAGCTGGTGTCTTTTTGCATTCTTCCCTGTCAATGTCCCTGGTTTGGGTCTAGAGTTCTTGTGGTTCCTGATCCGTTGAGCTTAATAGTGCAAAGCTGTTCTTTACATGGTCTCTAAATTCTGTGGGGATTTTCTGCACATTGTATTTTCTCATGATCTTTAAGTTCTACCTGGGCTTTAAATTCTACAGGGATCTTCAGGCTATGTTTTGTCACGTTGACTTAGCGTATAGCTTTACTCTAATCTTTGATATTAGCAGTTAGTACAATCTACCACAATCCGTTCCAAGTCTTGTTTTCGCAAAGAGAATAGAGCTTCTCTATCTGTTGCTTCCAGTCATGTAGTCTATTTGATTTCTGTGTTTGCTCTCTATGTTGGTGGTGTCCATGTTACAGTCTTCTCTCTGGTTAGCTGAAGAATGTTTTTGCCATGAAGAAACTGTTGTCATCACAAAGTTCAGGAAGTCACTCTCTTTGTTCAATTCTTGACCCTAAGCCAAATTCTCCTACAGTATTTGGTTCTGCTCTGTTTCCAGCTTCTGCATTTGTAATCACTTGTGATTATCAAAATGTCCTTTTCATCCTGTAATCAGTTTCCTCCTAGGCACCCATGTAGAATCTTGCAATTTCTTCTTCATCTTCTGTGTTGGGAATAAATTTATATTGATGGGTTTTCACTGGATTCTTATTGATATTAATTTGGTCAGACTTCTCCTGACTGCTTTTGCTACATCTTGCTTCACTCTTATACCGTTCTGTTTCTTCTTTGGTTTTCATTTCTAAAAGTAAAATACTGTGTAATTATCTAATTGAAAATGTCCCATTTCTATTACGTGTAGCTTGCTCATACCAATTATGGCTACTTCTTTGTGTTTCATTTCTTGTTTTACAGTCTCCAGCTTTCTCTCATTCATGCTTCTCACATTCCATGTTCCTGTTGGAAACATTGTATAGTATTCGACATTTTTGTCGTTTCCGAGGACATCAGCAGCTGAATGTCTCTTTGGCTAGAGTCCACTTTGGTCATTAGATAGAGCACTACTTTTATGTGACCCCTGTTCTTTTCCAGTACCTGGTTGAGTGCCTTCTCATCTTCTGGCATTATCTGTTGCTTCATTTTGGATTGTCTCACCACGGGGTTTTCAAGGTAAAAGGCTTTGGGAGTGATTTGCCATTGCCTTCTTCTGTGAAGTACTAGCTTGTTTAGAGTTAGCTAGTGTGCCACTGTTGTTGTCTCCGAGAGAACCTCCAACAGTGCCACTCCCCACTACTGCTGCTGCCATCCGTTAGCTATTTGGCACATTTAATCTGCCTTCTCTCAAAACTTGTCTGTCATGGGAGATGCTACTGGTAGCAGTGCATAGCTTCTTCTTCCACAGAAGCTTGCAGTCTCACCACCACAGAAAAGTACTGCTAAATGGGGGTAGAATATATTATTACATGGAGTTGTGGTTTCATTCATCAAAACAAACCTTATGTGAAGAAAATTCTGACCTGATTTGGACTACACTGTAACATTAAGAGAATTTAATACGCTTAGGTTAACTTCAGGCTTGTGTATTTCCCCCTCTTTGTTCAATGTGACGCTGTGGAAGAATTTAAAAGCTTTTGCATCTTTTTTATTGTTAAACCACACCTTGACATGTTGTTTAAACCCTGCACATTGGTTAAATCTATATATTATTAGCTTAACTGTAGTTACGTTTTATTTTGCAAAAGTAGCTTATTTCTACAGTTAATCTAGAACAAAAATAGAAACTTCCTCTCATTGCTGTGCTGGGGGAAGAAAGGGAGAGACTATGGTCTGTCCTTATAATGCTAAATAATGGCTAAGTGTGAATGGTCTTTGTTAGAATATTAATTTTTTTCCATTGGAATTAATTTTGTCCATTATTGTTAACTCAGAAGTTGCTTTTAAAAGGTTAGCCCAGTGAATTTTTTCCTATCTAAGCAAAACACTCTAGTGAGAATTCTTTGTCCGGTTCATTTGTGTTTAAAATTGATTAGCCATTATATTGTAGAATTCTAAGACTAACTGGTCTACAACATTGATAAATAAAAATCTCCCATCTTTCCAGAAAATAGTCATAAAAGTATGCATGTTGTTTACAAAATAATGATTACTGCATGTTTCTATAGCTATTTGTGTGATAAGAATGCCCATTATAATTGCTGGGCAGTCAACCTGTCTACACTGTAATCTTAAGGCCTCCAGAGAAAATATTTATGATCGGCAATACCCATTTCAACCATTGTATAATGTCTGCCGTAAGTCTCTCACTCGGTCATGTCAAAAATGGCTACTGGCCATCTCTCTGTATCTCCTGAGTAATACAATGTCCCAGTATGTGATTGTGGTTTCACACTTACCCTTCAGAATATTTTGTGTAAATGGGCCCTTAGGTGCTCTTGGGTGTCAGACTTCCGGGGAAGAAGCGAGTCAGAAGTTTGGAACCAGGGCCCATCAGTTGCGTGTGGCCTGTGTATTTTCTCACTTTACTATAGAGGGCGTTGTTGAATTCTTTGACTATCCTTACTTTTTTGCCTACATTTACTTCTAGTGGTAGAAGTGTTCTTTCCTAGGAGGTCTTTGATAATGTAGTTTGTATTCGTATCTCAGAAAAAATTGCTTCTATAGAAAGTTCAAGAAGTAAATATTATAATCAATGAAGCATCATAAATAACTTTTATGTCTAAATCAAGCTATTAAAAGCTTTTTTTATTTTTAAGTAGATAGGGGAATAAAATAGCTGCATAGTTCATAAAGTGCTATACTATTACTGCCTGCTGTGCCCATGAATTATGCCAGCTTTTTACACTTGTGAAGTAAAAAGCGGATTAGAACTGTGATCAATGTATTATCCTATATTTCTTATTGTTCATTATATTTCCTTTTTGAGAACCTTTGTAGTCTAAATGGCTACTAATGACATAATTACAATTGTTTGTCACTACCATAATGTGTGATTTCCTATCTTCTCATGAAGATGTAAGTTAGATAAAGGAGGAGTTTTGGCAGGAAGACAAAGTGCAGTGATTTATTAAAGACCAGATGTGGTTGTTAAAAGCTTTTTTATACAGAAAGACTTAATTGAGTGATGTGAAGTAAGAATGAAATATCTGAACATTATAGGCAGTGGTTCTTGATGTGACGGACAGAGTTGCTTATGAGAACAAACAGCAGATGCCCTTTGTCTTGTATCCTAAAGCATTTTGCAGTGTGATGGAGCTGTTGTGGTAGCTTTGCACACTTCCAAAAGTAATTGCATCTAGGTCCATAAGCATCTGAACAGGGCTTTTTCCTGATGCATTCTAGTTGAGGACCTACTTGCTCATAATCTGTCAGAGCCATTGTTTATATCAGAGCTTGGGATTAAATCATTGATCAAGTTGTTAAATTATTGATTCACTAAGTCTTTTTAGTGATTTCATCTAATTCTGTAGATCTCCTAGTTAATGCTGAAGTTACAAAAATGCTTTACTGAATTAGATAATTAGAATTTGTTATAGGGTATCTCGCCTTCTGTCACATTCATTAAAACAGGAAAGCCTGCTGCCTTAGGAGAAGAAAAATAAGAATTGGAGGAAATGCATCACATGGCTCTACCTAACAGCAGAAAATGGCCAGCATCCTGTCAGGGACATCTATATGCATAAATTTCTCTTCTAAATGTGGATATTCCTTTTGGGGTGCTGCAGGAGTTGGCATTCCCTTCCGTTTTCCATAATGTCCAAAGGCCCACACATGTCCTGAAAAGTCACTGAAGCTGCCCTGTGTGGGCATTCTCTGCTCCATGGAGAGCAGGCAAGATCACAAAAGCATCTGCCTACATCCCTCTATCCAGAAGTGAAATGATAACATCAGAACTGAGATCTGCCAGCGACCTTAGGAGGTCTTGGCACTGAAGTCATCATTTTGCCAGATGCTTCTGCAGTTCTGACTGCTCTCCACAGATCAGGGAGTGGCTGTGCAGGGCACCTTCAGAGGCTTTTCAGTAAATAGTTGTGGTGGGAAGAGTTTATGGCTCAGGTGAGTTTAGGTCTGCATGCAAATCTTTATTTTATCTTCAGGGGATGTTGGATTGTAGCCTTTGTGATTTTTTGTTGTTGTTGTTGAGAAGATAGCAGAGAATAAATAATTTAAATGGCCTAAAACCTTACTAAACAATTTGAAATGTTGAAACAGGATATTGAAAATCAGTTAAAACAGTTTAAAACCATAACATGTGCAGATTTGGATAAAATCAATTAGGCCACAAAGGCCTGAAAATCCATTGTTATTGTTGTTGTTTGCTGTTTGGATGCTAGAATGACATTACTGTGGCCTCTAAGAGGAAGGTGTTCCGTAACTGGGGCACCATAGAGGAGAAGGCTTTATTCCATGTTCTCATACATTGTGTGTCATCAAAACTGATGGGACACAGAAGTATCCCTCTTGTAGATCTCAGTCCTTAGACGTGTGTGTGTGTGTGTGTGTGTGTGTATAGGGAGAAGTGCTCCTTTAGGTTTTGAGGTCCCAAGCCATTTAGGGCTATGAATGTTATCACCTTCATCTTGCAATCAGACTGGAAGCATACTGGTAGCCAGTAAAGTTCCTTTGAGATTGGTTTTGTATGGTCTCTGTGTGATGTTCTCATTCACAATCTAGCTGTTTTGTTTTGCATTATTAGAAGCTTCTGAAATGTCTTCAGGCACCCCCCATATAGAAAGCATTGTGCTAGTCTAATCTGGAAGTTACCCATGCATGGACAACTGTGTCTAGGTTATTCTCATTTTCCTCAAAAGTTAAATTGGAATGAATTGAGATGTTTAATTTTTGTATGGGAAAGGTGAAGGTACATGTCTGGCCTAAGTGTTTATACCTACACTGGCCCTCTTTCTGTTCAGTGTGCAACGGTGTTTAAATGTAAAACTTCCAAAAACCCCAGATTGGTAATTCCTAAGTAACATATGTTGATTTTATTTCTTGTAACCCTTATTAAGTTGCTGGACAAGCAAAATTTTCCATGGAAAATGCTTATACCTTAGAATTATGTATCTAAAGGAGCAAATGCCCATGTAATTTCATAGCTATAGAGTGGCTCAGTGTAAAATTGACAATTTGTTATTTCTATTACACTTGACAGATGCAAGGAGTTCCAAAAATCAGAATAAAAATCACCTGCCTTAATCTACCTTCAAAATTCTTTTGGGAATAGATCATCACTAATTCATTTATCGTACATCTTAGTTTTTAGCTGATGTTTCTTTGAATTTTGTGGTACATGTTGTATAGTTACCCTGTAGCAATGAACTGATTGAGTATAATTTGTATTCATTGTTAAATTTAGTAACTGCACTGAGATTTGAATTACGCTAATCAACTTTTCTTGTAATTTGTATAATTTACATACTGTACACACACTGCAAATGCAGGACTCTGATGCAAAACAAAGTTTAATTAGTGTAACAGGGTTACATCTGCTCCCCAAGTGATTGATTTCCAAATGTGCTTATGTCAGTTGCAAGGTGGATAAGTGAATGAGTAAGGGTACTATCCATGAGGAAGTTCTCTTGCACTTGCTGCCTTGGGATGAACCGGAGCTGTGTTTTTGCACAAGTCCTTCTCATTCCAGTGGAGTGTGTGCAGGACAATCTTCTGGTAGATTGTTCCTTGAGATGGGAAATAATATATTTAATTTTGGTTTAAAGGTGAAAACAGATATTTAGACAATATGTAATGTTAATAACACTTTTTTAACATATTAATGTTTACAGCGTAGTCAGTGTAAAAGATCTTTCTAAAGATGCTTGGAATCCAGTCATACAATGTACCTTTCTTTAAAACCGCAAGTAATATTATGCCAAATCTGTATATTCGGCCTTCCACTTTTGCGGGTTTTACTTTCATGGATGTGATTACTTGTAAGTTTTTCCAACCCTTGCCCCCGCCACCTCAAGTGCTTCTTTTCTGGGGAAATCTTCTCTCTCAGTGATTACGATCACACTGTGCAGCCCTTTAAAAACCTGCCTCTGATCCTCCTCTACCAGCGGCTAGCTGGCTGGCCAGCTAAGGATAGCTCACAGCCTGATTTCTCAGCACCACAAGCCCTCTCCCAATGCCCACCACCCACCCAAAGAAGGGGATGAGCAAGAGAGAGGAAGTGTGGGGCCACCATGATGATGCACCTCCTTTTCATCTCCTTTCCCTGACATGGTTTGGGCCTGGGTGCCCACTTTCCCCGCCATGCCTCAGCTCCCTTCCCGCAGACATGCACAAGCTTTTTGATTTGATTTTTGATTTTTGTGTTTTTTCCACTTTTGTGATGGCCTTGTGCTTCTAACCTCTACCAAACGTGGAGGGCAAACTGTATTAAGTAAAACCAATTAAAGAGAAAGATAAATCAGAGAATCGTACTACAGTAGAGTCTTGATTATCCGACATTCGCTAATCCGACATTCCGGATTATCCGACGTCGCGGCTGCTTGGGGGCGTGGCTGTAGGCATTTCCGCGCCCCCAGACACACCCCCAAATGTGGCGGCCGCGACGGGCAAGGAGAGAAGGGCGAGTGAAGCCTCGCCCCAAAACACGGCCCCAAGCAAACTTGGTCAGTGATTTCTTTACATTTACGTTTGCAATTCATAGTGGTTTCAGAACGTTTGCAATTCATAGTGGTTTCAGAACATTTGCAATTCATAGTGGTTTCAGAACGTTTGCAATTCATAGTGGTTTCAGAATGCTTGCAATTCATAGCGAGTCACTCCAAGCCCTTTTTAGACCCTCCGGATTATCCGACATTTTCGGCTATCCGACTGTCGGCCCGCCCGTTTATGTCGGATAATCGAGACTCTACTGTAATTGCATGAAGTGTGGCAGAGGTAGAATGAAAGCAGATTTTCTCTCCTGAGAATGTGGACACAATTTAGGGTTGAAGGAGGGACTGTTTGGCAAATTGGTGAAAAGTTGCTCAGAGAAGGGCACCTAATAACCATAGTCTATGGTATCACTAACTTACTTTCTATCCCAGTCAGCAGGTTAGTTTGCATTTGTTTTAAAATTATTGTTGAATTTCAAGGTAAAGAACAAACTGAGATTGATCCTGTATTTCAACTGTGCACTTATTAAAGCATAGTTCATGCTCCAGGTGAAAATTTCCCTGGATCTTGTATCGGGAATGTGTGCCTGTCTTCACCTTATGGAACAAAAAGTTAGTTAGGGCAATAGAGGTGAATATACTGATTTTTTTTAATGAAAAATGCTGAAAAAATAGGTGCAATAATATGTATGTAAATAATTGTTCAATTTTCCACTACTGATAGTGTTTAGGATATCCCACAGACAGGATTTCCAGATTATGACACAGTGACTGCCAGTGTGAGTCTCTTCATATTGTGAATCTTAAAGGTTGCAGGTTAAGTGAAAGCAGAATTATTTTAAGTAGCTTTGTTTACTTTTTACTTTTCACAACACTTGTGGACCCTGAGTATAGAGAAGGGAAGGGTTAGGATAATCACCCTGCAGAAGTACATAGGTTGTCATGTGCTTCATAGACTAAGAACGCTTGGATTTAAATGCTCGGTCACTCACAAAGCCTTAGACTGGTCGTGACCTTTCTCTCCAACTTTTCTCATAGAGTGTTTGTGACGGAAATATGTATTTTGCCCTGAGCACCTTCCAGTAAAGGTGCCGTGCTGGTTGATTCAATAGAATAGATACTTGGAGATCAGGTGGAATTACCTTAGTTCTCCTTACAATGTAATGGGATGTGAAAACGAGCAAAGAATGGCAGTTTTTAAACCCCAGTAATACTTTTACGTGAGGCTGTTAAGCTATGTATCATGGATGTAATTCATATGCTTCGTACTATGTACAAGATGTGATTATAGTTCTGCTAAAGTTGTTTTCAACATTTAAATCGTGCAATTTATATTTAAATCTACTTTTATGCTTTATAATTAAATAAGAAAATGCTGCTTGGGCCTTCCTTTTTGATATCTTTGGCTGCATTGTAGTTATTTTTTTTTTATTTGACTGTAAAAACAATTAATTTCTTCATTAGTAAATTGCAAGGATATTTTGAGAGAAAGATGGGTTTTCAAGATGTTTTACCATATCTAACGAGAATTTTAGTTTCAGTTTTTTTTCCTATTTCTTTGGTTTGTGCCATTTTGTAAAAAAAAAAAGATACATTCTAGGTAAATTAATCCTTTCAAAGGAGCAAAATAACTTCCTTTTTGGAAAGGGTTATTAGAGCCTTATTCTTTATAATCTTAAATACCACTTGTGTTCAGCTGAACAATGTGTGGAGAAATTACACTATTTTAAAAGAAGAATGATTACCAACCAAAGCCAAGTATTTTACAATTATATGATCATAGAATAGAGAGCTTTCAACTGGGAAAAGCGTGATTTAGATTCCCATGACATGTCTGAAGTTTAAGTATTTTTGTAAATTAGATTGTTCCTAGTTAAACAGGTGGTTTTGAAGGCTGGTTTCACTGTTGTTTTAATCATAGTTTAGTTACCATGGAGAAATATGCAAGTTAGCATTTATACACAGAAGTGAAATTTATGCTGCATAGATAATAGCCTAAATTTAGCATGACTTAAGTTTACCACTTCCTTTAAAAAAAGAGAGAGAAAGGGAGAGCAGTATATGGCTTATTATTATTATCTTATCAAGAAGGTAATTCCTTTAAAATATTTTACATTTTATGGGCTTTTATTTTTCCCTGTTGAAATTAGTATTGCTTTCAAAGATTTTGAGCAATTTAGCTTAATAAAGCATATCATGTAATACAGATATTGATTATGCTCATGATGTTCTATTCAGTAAAGCGCTCCACTGTTCTAATCCTGGTTCTGTAATATTGAAAGAAGCTGATTTTCTGCTATCAGGATGAAGATAGCTAGGTGTTGGCATGAAAACTAGAGAAAAAGAGTGCTAAGAAGAAAAATATGTGTTGGAGGGTTGTGACATGAACTATTATGCTTATCATAAAGAAATGCTTTTACCTTAATTCTACCAGGGAAGTCTTATTATCTGTTTCAGGAATGTATAGCGTGCTAATAGATTGTCAGCTGTACAGCATTTTCCCCACTATTCTCATGTTTATTCTTCTGTCCTGCAGTGCTGAAGGCATCGCTGTCACTTTGTTAACTGTTACCACAAAGGTAGGGCTAAGTTTTCAAGGACAAATGTAGCAAAAGTATCATGATCCAACATGAGGTCCCCCAGCACGCAGAGAGAAGCAGATCCCTTTCAACACCAGCTGTTCTCACAGATATAGATGGCTGCAGTGAAATTTTCTTCATATAATTCAGGAAGCTCTAGAGAATTGTCCAAAACAACTGTGCCAACAAGGAAAATGTTGAATTTTTCATCAGCTTCCCAGTGCAGAGTGTTAGTGGGCAATCCATTCATTCATGACCAGATGTTCAGTGTAGTAACACTCTGCAGTTAACTTGAACCTTGTGGCCTGTTTTCTGTTGGCTTGCAAGGACATTGGCAGCAGCCTAACATTGGAGAATTGTGGCCTGAAAAAGCAAGAGACTGGAGTGTGTGTCTGTGGCTTCCTAGTTGGTTTTCACCAGCAACCAGACAAGGTAGGAAGTGATGAAGGAAATAAACAACACGGCGTCAGTTATTAGAAAAGCACTGGAGAAGACATTGTTTTCTGAATGACTGTAGTTTTCATGGATTCATAAGGATTTTCCCCTGCAGTTTGTGATTCAGAAAGAGAGATGATTGCTTCTGAATGCTTACTTTGACATGCTTTAATCTGGTTATGTAAGCTGTAACTTTAAAAAATTACTTTAATAGCACTTGGAAGCCAGTAGACTGCTAACATGTCAAGGCTGTACTTGAGCATATATAATCAGACTAGGTGGTACTGTAAATGTGTAAAAGCCTTGTTTGAGCCTATATTGGGATAGTGAGATACAGAGTAGAATTCCACATTGCTTCAGATTTGTGGTTTCCTCTGTAAACATATATTTATGTCTCATGCCATTTTAATATGTTGTACTAGGCACTATACACTGAAAAAAATAGTATTGAGTAGGAGTTTTGGAATAAACAGTGCGATTTTCTACTTTGAAAAAGATTCTTCCTTAAAATGATTAACTGTGTTTGATTCTGGTAGTGCCAGCTGGCTAGGAAAGAGAAGACAGGATTTGATAGCATTTAAGGGTCCCCCCCTCCTCTTAGATGTGAGGCTCTTTCATTCATTCCTGCCTACATTGTATTTCAAAATAACTTAGCTATTGATTTCAGAGTGCATTGATAGATGAGGCTACTATTATGTTAGATTGCTATTACAGTCTGATTTCAAAATGCTCCTTTTAGAGCAAAACAAAATTCTTTTCAATACCATTTCATATCTTAATTTTGCTTTTGAGATGTATTCTTTCCATTATATGTGTTATATCAGTACTTCCTAGAAAGATGGCGTTTTCCTTTTGCTAAGTAATGTTCATTCTCATAGACATAGAAACAGTTTGCAAAATATTGCAGTTGCTTTTCTGCTTACATTAGTGAGCCCCATTTGCCTTAGTTTAATTACTCAAGTGAGTAAAGAACTCATTATTCTGGCTCAGATTGAGTGTGCTATATAAAATGGTGGTAATGGGAGCTTGAGCCAGTTTTTTCACAGAGCTGAACCCTCCCAGTAATTATGTTTGTTTTGGCAGTGTTCTCTGGCTTTAATTTGTAAGGTTGCAATGAAACCCTCCCTTTGCATTTCCTGTTTAGGAAAATAACCCTGTTCCACACTGCATTGAGATATCTAAATTCATCATCCTGCAATGGTGAATCAGAGCTTGACTTGCCTCTACTATTAAACCTATGGAGGAGTAGGTTCTGGTCATACCTTTGGTTAAGTTCTTTTAAAACCTTGCCTTAGAAGAGGATTAGCTCCATCAGATAGTGTTGATACATTTTGTGAAAAGGGGAGGGGTCTGAGAGTAATACTTTGTTTCCATTAATGCTAACTTGCTGATAGAAAAATGAGAGCAACTTTACGGTAGCTGTGACATTAGTTACCTTTATTCAGCATGGTCCAGCTGCACTGAGCCCTCAGGAAGCCTTCACCATGCACACAGTTTGTTCTTGGGTGTGAAAGCAAACAGTATTTGAGTTGGCTGTAACTTCCCTTTTAGAAAAGTTTGCTGCCTCGGCAAGAAACCACAGCATGAGCTTTCTGCTTTTGAATGTTTCCACTGGCAGGATGGCCTTTTTCCACATTTCCTTGGTTTGAGGAAACAGATTTAAAACTCCCTTTTTTTTTTTTTTGCTAAAAAAAAGAAAGAAAAAGAAGAAAAAGACCAAATGCCAATATTTAACAGCTGGACTTAGTATATAATTTATGATTTTTACTTTGTGTTCTTTCAAACACACACACACACACACATATATATATATGTATGTATATGTATGTGTATATATATTTGTGTGTGTGTGTGCGTGTGTGTATAAGCATTTGTGCTTAAAATATGCAATTTACTGTCAAAATCTCAGCATTTTTTTAACTTGGACAGCTTTTTATATTCAAAATGTTTTATCTGTTAATATATATTATTGTATTATTTTACATGATGGAGATATTTCATTATCAAGGAGAGCATTTTCTATTAAAAATGAAATTTTGAAATTATCTATTTGAAGTGTTGTTTCTTACCCTGTTAGGAACCAACAAACAAAATACACATTTGGCAAGAAGGCCAATCAGCAAGCCAGTTCTGTGTTTACTTGGAAGTAAATCTCCTTAATTTCAGTAGGATTAACTTCCAAGTAAGCACCCTTATTCATAATTTCACTGGCAGTGAACATACTCCTATTTTGAACTAACATATATCTACTTGATTTCCTTCCTTTTGGATGGTCTTATATTTTCTTTAACATAGAGTTCCACAAACATTAAAATGCTTTTTAATATTCCTTGGCTCCAAATTCAAAATTCAGCAGTTAGAATTAGAAACAGATCAGATGCAGGAAATTAATGCAGCCAGCCAATAAATTATTGACTGAGACTTACCATTAAGTTCTGTGGTATTTTTGGTCTGTCAGTTCGAGGATACTAGTTTTGTTTTGCTAAACACCCCAGTGTAAACATCTGTAAAAGCACCAAATATATATTAAAAATCTTGAAAAGTCATTGTGCAAGTTTGTTTTGTAAGGTAGGATAGAGGAAATAGACAGAACAAGAAAATTAGCAAGTAAATACATCATTGTGTTTATGTAAAATTCACTCAACTAATTCAGATTTAGAGGCAAGAAATGTGTAACAGTAATGAGTGCTATGTTTGAGAGAGTGGATTTTTTTTTGAAAGGATATAGTACTTGTCACAAGTATATCTGTGACTGAGATGTCTGTCATACCTGATTGATTTTATTATATAGTCTACACGTTTGTGGCATTTTTGTTATATGATGTTAATTTGTTGTTAACTGCAGCCACGTTGCTGAAAAGAGAACTTAGCGTCAGCTTCTCTTTCAGCTTCATAATAAGAATGTTAATCTTTTTCATTGTTTGCTGAATGGTCAACAAAGTTTTCAGGTGGAAAAGTACTCAGTCTGGAAAAACTCATCCTGCAGACAAAATGGTAATAGACTTTCATAGCATTTTCTTCATTTGGTATCCTGGTAGGCAGCCTGTTGTATTTACTTTCAAAATATGGGGTAAATAATCTAGAGCCATTGTAGCATAAATTTAGGTTTAATCTAATTTAGAATCAAATATTTCTGTGTAGGTGAAATACTTTTTCTAGATACTTCAGTATTTATTACTACCCTCAAGTGCTTATTTCTCTTGAAGGCAGTCCAGTTTGCTGCCATCCTTCCTTTCCTATTGCACCAGTCCAGCATGTGTAGTCCCATAGGCACTTATCTGCCTTGACGTGCAGACAAGAGATGGAGCCATCCTTGAAAGTCTTTAATACTGGAGACTGGTTCTTAAGGATCAGAAGAGCAGTGACACAGATTGTATAGTGAGTATCAGTTAGCATAAGAACAACTTGGTGACAATATGGGATACCACTTGGGAGCAAAAATAGATAAGCCAAATGATGCACAGGATGAGTCCCCTTTTTCCCTTTTCTCTTTCAAAGTAAAAGAAAATGGTCATAGGAAAAATAATTAACATCCTTGATAGTAGATGTTTTTTTCTCTTAAAGCAGAAGCTAAAGTGGATGCATCCTTCATCTGGCTTCTTTTCTTTTGCCAGTTGATAACTCTGACTGATGAATCTTGTTCTATGTGTCTAGCCATATTATTAACTTTCCTAGAGCTGGAAGAAATATCATCTGGAAACTGGTTGGACGTAGATAGATTTTAAATGGATAGAAGCAGGTATATCTTTTTCTTTTTCTTCTTCTTTGCTTTTTGCTACCAGGAGGTGGTTGTAATAGTAAACCTGTAAAATCAGAGGCGATCAGTATAATACCTCGGTAACTTTTTATTTCAACATAATTGTAGTGCATTTCCTTACTTTGTGTGTATGTATGTGTATTTAGGTGAAACTTTATGGGATGATAGTTGCTGCCAAATTGGGGGATGGCAAATTTTAGATGTAAAATAGCAAGCACAAATTCCGTCTCACAAAATTCTAACAAAATTACTTTACACCCTCAGTTCTCAGTGAGGAAATTTTTTCTGCAAGGTTTCTGGTTTAAAATCCTAGAACCTGCTCAATTGGAAAGAAGGCTTCAAAACCATATTCCCCTTCATTTGTTTTAAGTTGTATAACCCTTCAAACGTTATACCTCAAAATGAGGCAGAGAACTGATCTTCTGAAGGCAGTACTACTTCTGACTTACATGGAAAGAATTTTAGGCTTAGGCTTGGTCTGTTTCTCATAACTGGCTTAATGTAGTAAATAGGAGGTTTGATTTAGGCTAGAAGAGCCTAGGCTCAAATTTCTGCTTAACTAAGTTTACTCATGCCTTGCCCTGAGACACTGTCAGTCTGTTTAGCAACTTTGCAGTGATGAAATGTAGATAAAGTAGATCACCACAAGCCCCTTAGTAGAAGGGCCAGATAGAAATATGATATAAGAATCAGCTTTGTCGAAGTTCATTGCAGCTGCTAATAATGACATGCTGATTTTGCATGTGATTGCAGTGATTCATGTGGTAAGCCACTCTTCACTTAGGCCAATATGTGGAACAGCTTTATAGGAAATTATCCTGTGCATTCACTGTGCAAAGGTTCAGCATCTACACAATCCATCTTTCCACTTGAATTTTATACAACAAGGGATTCACTAAAACGTGGCTGTCCTAGCTGGCATTTCTGTGGTTTCCACAGGGTGTAAACCTTGTCTAAATGGTATTGGAGGGTGGTGACTCCAGTATCAGTGTTGTGGTGAATCCACTCCAGTTTATGGTCTGAATTTAAAAAGCGATGTGGATAGCTCCTTAACATTTCTGTTCAAACCTGGAGTGGATTTGCTTATGCCACTGGCATCAGAACCACCAGCTTCTTTTGCTGTATGGTTTTATAAAAAGAATGATTTTTTTTACAGTATGAGAGCCTTAATCATACTGGGTTAATTGTTTTAATCCTAGTCTCTGTTTCACATTACTCAGCAGGAGGGTTTCTGCCATATTTTTGAAATGGCTGTTTTCAGATACTTTAAGTCTTAATGAAAGACAGTCCTTCTAAGCCTTATATCTTGATGATACTATATTCACCTACTATACCACTCTGGCCATATGGCACACAAATTTCATATCATAACAATTGTCCATATGCACACTTAGACACTGCACCTGCCTTTTCACCATAATGGCACTTTTGAGGATAATATATGAGTTATCTTGTTTAGATTAGAAGGTGATTTGCATTGGGATGCACAACTGATGCCATTTAGCAATTTCAGGTTGCAAGGATAGTCATATTTGAAACGACTTCCTAGACTTTCGCATAATTTCAGAAGTACACCTTGACTCACTGGGTTTATGTAAAGACAAAATTTAGTGCAATTCATGTGGAAAACTCTAAATGTACAAATATTTTTATGCAAATACCCCCTGTTTTTCAGTGGTTCGCTTTTTGAAGATCCACCCTTTTGACCCTTTTCAAGTACAACCAGAACCCGTATATTTGACGTGTGATCTGCTCTTTTGACCACACATTGAATATATGGGTTCTGGTTGTAATTGATAAGGGTTGAAAGAGCAGGTCATTGAAGAGCAACCACATGCTGCTTTTTCTCTCAATTGATTCAGCACCATTTTTGTTTTGTTTTGTTCAGTCTGTGTACAGACTGAACAAAAAAGTGTCACTGAGTTGATTGAGAGAAAAAGCAGCACATGGTCACAAATACCATATAAGAGATGCACGGGTCATAGTTTCTAGAGATGCACAGTATTTGTGACCGCATGCTGCTTTTTCACTCAAATGAGTTACTGCCATCTTTTTGTTCAACCTGTACTAACCTGTCAAATAAGCAGAGACCACCTATATTGTAGTCAGACATGATAGTTGAAGGGTTGATTCCAGTGTTTTTGAAACAGTAGCTTGATATGCTGATCTTTGATTAGAGTAGAATTGGTGGGGGAGGGAATTTTGTGACTTTAATTTTGTTTTTGTTTAGAGCACAAGCTGTGTTTAAGGTATAGAAGCAGGGCAAATGGAAAAGTGGAACTTCTTTTTGTAATAACTGTAATGGTGAAACTCTGAAGTGTGAATTATATGTTAAGGAATGAACATATTCTAATATCTTTGTAGAATCTAATTGCATAAAACAAAATCCACCATCATTTCCAGTCTGCCACAGAAAGCTCCAATAAAACAGATGGGCCTATGGAAGCAGTTACTAGAGGATCACAACTCTGGTTTCTGTCTTTAAACCATAAAACATCCACACAGTTTGCATTATTTAATTATGCCCTTAATACCCAGCTGTCCCTCCAAAGATGTCAAATCTCAGATGTGTCTTTTGTTACAGCAACAGGCAAAAGAAATGGAAGAAATTCTAGTTTAAAACAGGGTATCAAAATTACAGCAAGTAATTCGGTTAATACACCATTTGAAAAACTTCATACAGGGTTACCAGATGAAATAAGGGAGAGGGCTCCTGCAACTTCAGGGGTTGTATAGATGAGGGAATATCAGCAAATGTTGCTTATGCAACAAGCCTTGTCCCCTTATTTCGCTTGGTAGCCCTATTGGGAAGATTAAATAAAAATGTATTTACCTTGTTCTTAAAGAATAGAAGTGTTGGCCCCTAGAGTACAGGGGTTGTGACCATATAGAAGTTCCATTCTTCATTCACATCTACTGAATATCAGTTTGTGGGATAATCTGTGAAAAGGGTTCTCAAGGCAACCTAAGAGCGTGTACAAGCAGGCATTCCTTGAAATATCCTCATGCCAGGCTACACATAGAACTTTAAACATAATTACCAGCAACTTGATTTGCCCTCAGAAATATTTAGGAAGCCCATGAATGTGGGAAGAAATCTTGCTGCAGTATTTTTAAGTCACTTTTTGAAGGAGAGAAAGAGAGAGAGAGAATGAGGGAAGTATAGGCTCATGTTCATTGCACAGCATTGCAATAGGTTTGGATATTGTTAGGGGAAGAAGAACCATAGTCAGGCTACCTCTGTCTTGGAGGGATTTGGTACACCTGTGGAAAGTGTTTCTTAGTGGTAGAGTCGAAGACTTTCACGGCCAGAATCCATTGGTTCTTGTGGGTTTTTTGGGCTTTGAGACCGTGTTCTGGTAGTATTTTCTCCTCACGTTTCGCCTGCATCTGTGGCTGGCATCTTCAGAGGAATGGTGAATTGGAAGTGGAGTGGAGAATATATATGCCAGTCTCCTCTTCCAGAGGGGAGGGAGCAAATAGCATAATAGTCCCATTGTGTGTATTGAATACTTGTTGCTGGAGGGAGACTTCCTGAGCCCAGGTGGGGCTCGTTAGGGCTCGTTAGTATCTTTTGTTTTTTTGATTTTGGTGTTTTTCAATACTGGCAGCCAAATTTTGTTGACTTTGCGAGTCTCCTGTTCAGATTATCCAAGTGTTTGTGGATTTCAATGGCCTCTCTGTGTAGCCTGACCTGGTGGTTGTTAGAATGGTCCAGAATTTCTGTGCTTTCAAATAACATCTTGTGTCCTGGTTGGTTTATAGTGTATTCTGCTACTGCTGACTTTTCTGGCTGGATCAGCCTGCAGTATCTTTCGTGTTCTTTGATTCGTGTTTGGATGCTGCGTTTTGTGGTCCCTATGTAGACCTGACCACAGCTGCATGGTATGCGGTAAACTCCTGCAGAAGTCAGGGGATCCCTCTTGTCCTTTGCTGAGCGAAGCATTTGCTGAATTTTCCTGGTTGGTCTGTAAATTGTTCGGAAGTTATGTTTCTTCATGAGTTTCCCTATTCGGTCAGTGACTCCTTTGATATATGGTAAAAACACATTCCCTTCCGGTGGCTGTTTATCCTTACTCCTGTAGTTTTTTTGGGGTCTTGTTTCTTAGTGGGTTTGTGGGAAATGTTTTTTTTAGCATTAAGAGCACTTGGGTGTGCAAAGTAAGAACCGTATCTGACTGGACTGCTAAAGTGTGAACCATATCTAGTCAGTTTGGTCCATCCAGTTAATTTATATAGGGGACACATATTCAGTGAAGAAAATTCAAGATGCAGTTGCTTGGTTTAAATGGACACCAACCTCTATTAATTTACAAATTGAGAAAAACATTTTACTTCATGTTTGTTAGCTCATTGAAGGCCCCTGACATGTTCAAGGAGGGCATGATTATCCTTTCTCATCAGCCAGCCAGGTGAACTGACTTGGCTCAGGGCAATGACTACTCACAGATCTACACTTACCTCTTTGGAGCCCACATGTTAACCAAGGAGGATCCACATGCATCATTTCACTGTAGCTTTGTGTAGGTAAATTGTTACTGTTATTATATTGTTGTCCTGCCTTTTCCCCTGTCTTGTGCTGAAGGTAGCTTAAAGAGATATAGCTTTAAAATTCAAATAAAAAATATGATTAACTAAAATTTGGTTAAAAATAGCACTGAGAGAAATTAAAAACAAGACCATAAAACAAAACAAAACAAAACAAAACCAAATAGATGGTACAATACATTCTAAAAGTGCTTTTCGTCTTGAGCAATGAGCTGGTACAGAGTCAGAGAGCCTGAGAGCAGCCACGAAGAAGGCCTTCTTCCATGTTCTCATCAGATGTACCTCCTCCCTACAAGATCTCAAAACATAGGCTGTTACATGTGGGAGAATATGGTCCTTCAGATAGTCTGGACTTAGGTCCATATAGGGCTTTATAGGTTATAAGCAGCACTTGGAATTGTACCTAGAAACATTGTATAGCCAGTGGAGCTGTTGCAACAAGAGAGTTGTGTTCTTCCTTTAACCAACCCCATTTAACTATCTGGCTGCAGATCTTTGAAGCAGGTGACATTTCTGAATGTTCTTCAGAGGCAACCCCACATACAGCATGTTATAGTAATCCAGATGAGATGTAATTGAAACATGTGTTCCTAAAGCTAGATGTGATATCTCTAGGAATGGGTCCAGCTGGTCCACCAGCCTTAATTGTACAAATATGGTCCTGGCAGCTGCTGAAACCTGAGCTTCCAGGCTCAGATTGAATCCAAGAGTATACCTAGTCTACAAATCTGTGTCTTCAGTGGGATGGTAACCCCATCCAGCAGCACAAGCTGAATCTCTGTTCCCTGGTTTGCCTTTTGATTTGACAAGGATCATCTCCATCTTGTCTGGATTAAGTTTAAATTTGTTTGCCCACTTCCAGTGCATTACAGCTGACAGGCGCTGATTTAGAACCAAGACAGCTTCGATTGAAGTAGAAAGGAACAGTAGAACTGACTGTCATCTGCATACTGATTGTCTTGTCCCTAGTTCTTATACAGTTCATGATTAAATCATGCTAATGCTGCTGCTGTGATCTACTTCCCTCGGCCAGGTCAAATACTGAAGAGGCAGAGAGGAGAAGGCTGTGAGAGTGTGCTAGCCCACACCCTTTCTCTGAATATTCTGCCACTGCAAGGGAACTGCTCTCTGGCCTGTTTCTATCTGGGTACAAAAGTGCCACCCTCCTAGCCAGGTTGTCCTAGGGTCAGGAAGAGGTGACAACCTTCAGCTATCAATTATGTATAAACAAGCAATTACTTATTTTGACATTGGTGATTTGAAAAGTTACTTGAACTCTACAAGGACAAAAACCTTGCTGAAGTCATTGGAATAAAGAAGTTCCATTGTACAGTAAGAGAGGAAGTATTAACAATTCCTGTAGTATAAAATCTACAAACATGTGTCTGTCTCTAGTTTAACTGCAATTTTATTTACTTTTACGTCCATTTGTAAGACTGCCTTCAGCATACGAAACATCCTGTATGAAGGTCCACGTCAACACACATACGATCCGTAGAGTCTGGTCTATTATGATCTTCATACTTTCACGAAATAGCTTAGAATGGCGTAACAGATGTTATCTGTGGTTCCATAAATCACCATATGTAGGGGCGTGTTCCATGTCATACTTTCATGTGAATGAAACAATTATTACTCGCTTTGAGTGGGACGAGTCATCCGTGTTCATGGTGCTCATTCTGTTTTCACCATGCTAAGCTGATAAACCTGAAATTACTAGATGTCTTCAAGAATGGACAGTCTAAGTGCTATCTGAGATTTCTCAGCTATGGAGGACATGTGCTTAGATGGTATGAAGTTGCAGACTGGAGCTGGAGGCCAAGGAAGAGTCCTCAAAGAACTTTTCAAGGTGCACATTTCCATTGCTTTTGCAATCAAATATACATGAAATACTTGCACAGATTCATTTTTTCCTCTCCTTTCTTTTTTATTCCTCACTCAGAAATTAAATTGTTCAGTTTTTTGCAGAAGAAGCTTGTTTTGGATGTGTTACTTTGTAAAGCATTGTTAGAAAGAGTTCTTTTTTATAAGCTATATATTTGTATAAAATTTTTTAAAACTCCTCTTTGTTAATTTTTTTGTTTGGCTGGCAAGGACCAGATGAAGTTGTTTGGATCAGTGGTTCTTAACTCTTTCTTTACCAAGGAACCCTTTTAAAATACCTTTCGTTGCCTTGGATCACCCAAACTTAACTCAAGATTTAAAACCCTAAACTTCTTGGAATGTGGTGGCACAACCTGGACAACACTAGAGTTTGGTGCAGCTATGAAGGCGGCTTTGGGATGTATCCTCAATAGCAAGAAATGACACGTGCTTTCTCTCAGCCACTCGGCATCATTCACTTACATGTTCTCACTGCATGCAGAAGTAGCAAGTGCTGAGTAATTTTTTTTGTTGTCAAACAGCTATTTTCATAACTTTTGAAAGGTTCGAGATGTTGTAATGAAACTTTGTACATATGATGTCTATTACTGGCAAGACTGCTCTTTGAGGTTAATGTATGACAGTTTTTCTGTCTTTCTTTCTTTCTTATCTATAAAAGCTAGTAACATTTCTTCAAACCTTTGCAAACATCCTGTGAAGACATCACAGCTTCCCAGGGGTCCTCAGACCACAGGTTAAGAATGGTTGGTTTGAAGCATTTAGAGGCCATCTAACTTTGTGTAACAGTGGTTGCTGTTGTGCCAGAGCCAACCAGCTATTCATTCTGTCCTCTCTTCCCCTATAAAGAAGGAGAAACTATATGCTTAGCCTATGGCTACACAGATACTGGAGCAGGAGTTTCCAGAGTACACATGTACCCGACTCTTCCATTAAGGAATCTTTCATGACTGTTTATTTGGGAACCACATTTCTGCTGCTGAGAGCACTTTGTGTGACTGTCAAGTCAACACTTGATTGTCTTCAGTGTAGGCTGTATGAACTGTTTATATAGACAGTATATAAAAGTTTTTGATGTCTTCATCTTATGGCATTTAGCCTGATGGATGTTGAAGGTGGTACTGGAAAATTAAGAAAAATACAGTGTTTGATTTCTGAATGCATTGTTTGTTTTATGCTTCCCCACCCTTGTGTTTAATTGTATAAATTAAATGTCGCGCCACCCTGCCTGAGGTGTTGGCAGCCTATTCTGATTTCATTTACAGCTATTAAATTATGTTTGTCTAATAATGTGGGGATCTGGGCAAAAAAATGTATTTATAGCGGTGTTTACCCATGCTTATATTTAAAATAAATGTAGTTGTACATTTTTAAACTTTTAAGCACGGTACAGTTTAAGTTCTTGTAGTGTTTGTTTTCTCACAGAATGCCAACCATATGGAGAAAAGGGTAATGAATTGTAACACTATCCAGACAGCATCTATATGACTCAACAACTATAATAATACATTGTTTTCTGGAGCCACCTAAATAATTGACTGTAAGACAACAACACTGTTAAAATGAATTACAAAAGAATGACTTTGTTCTCAAGAATATCAGATGGAATGATCTAGGAAGAATTTACTTTTGACATTGTTAAAAGAATATAACTTAGCTGAGGACCAAATTATACTTCTAAAGAAAGAGCTTTTCTCTTCATCAAACATTTAATACAGTAAAACAATGCTTTACCCACTGAATAATTAAAATTTGAAAAGAAAAAGCATCCCTCATCTCAGAGCTTAATTATATGTGTGAGGCACTTTTAAATGGCACTTTGGAATCTGAGGAATTAGTTTTGTGGGGTTTTTTTTTATCCTAATTTATTATAAGTGAAATTATGAAATGACAAAGTGTTGCAGATTTTGGTAAACTTTTCAATCACTTTTGCAGTCCATTCTGATATGCCTTTTGTTTGTGAATGGAATTAGTCCTTTTTTTGTCCCTTTTTTTTGGCTGAAATAGGGAAGAGAAATAGTGCGCATGCATTAGCCTTCAAAAAAGTTGCTTGTCTTTACATATGAAGGGAAAGTAGTAGGAAAAGAGGGGGCAGGGGTAGCTGAGTCCCGTAGACATGCCAGTCCATATGATAATCAAAGCAAAACAGCTGTGTTAAAGAATACAGGTTGATTAGTTTGCAAAGGCGTGTCATTAGATTATAAAGAGGTGAGTTGTACTGCAGCCCACCTTGTTTTGATCTAGCATGCTCAGGTTTTTGACTGCTTCATTCTTAATTGCTAATAACACAGTTTCAATAGAGAAAAATCAGTCCACATGAAACTGGCCAGAACAAAGACAAAGTCCAGAAAACTAAAGCAGAAAGGAGGGAAATCACCATGCAAATTAGGCAAACTCCCATTCAGTACCAGGAGAGCTGGCTGATAATCTGTATACTAATTAGCTATTCAGGTAAATAGGTTTGGATACATAGTTTAATGTTCTGTTCCTTACCTTTCTGTAGTTTATGCATACAGTTTCTCCATGTAGAGCAGCAAGGAAGTAATTCATTTGAGCATTAAATAATTTCCTTTAAAACGTGGTTTCTCATTCACAGGCAGTCATGTTTCTTACAGCTTATTTATACAAGTTATAACTTAGTTGTTTATTACTTCTTTATTTATAAAAATGTACCTTCCTCTAACTTTACCATTTCAATATCTAAAACATCTGCTGCCTGCTGATTATTAAGCTGTATGATGTCACTGGATAATCACAAACGTTCTGAACTCCAAGGGAAAAATTGACAAATCAGGACAAACTGCAATCTCTTTTACAGAAGTCTGAGGCCAATTTAGTTGAAAGAAAAGTTTCATAGGATCTAAGAATGGGAAGAACTTTTGGCAGGAGAGAAGACAAAGGAAGGATTGCTTGGGAAGTAGTAAAGGTTCTGGTGACATGGGAGTTAAGACACCATGGATCCAGAGGGAAGACAGTCTCTGGGTACCACAATAGGCAGCAGCCTAGGAGGTACCTGTAAATTGGAAGGATGTGTGGAAGAAGAATGAAATGCAGAAGGTGAGTAGCCAAAGAAAAGTGGATCTGAAGAGATTAATTTATGGCAAGAAAGGCTATTTTATGTTGACTGAAAAGAGGACACAGGCCATGGAGCTTTATCAAATATGGTGCTGTTTAAAGACAAGGGATAAGAACAGATGAAGATGTGATAGGTGAAGTGGAGAGCTTGAACTCTGTTTTAAACTGAGTGAGCTAGGAAAATATTTGATTCGAATTTTCTACCAGGTACAGAAATAATAGACACAGCCATTTAGTGAAATAGACCTTAACGTTTTATCATAACTATCAGGAAAAAGCATGGAGAAGAAAATGTATTGTCCACCATATTGTCTTTACACACTGTCTTGGGTAGCCCCATGCAATTTATTTCGGTTGTAACAGGATAATAAAAACAGCCTTCAAGTCTCTGAAGCACAAACAAATAGCCAGCCACTACTGCAGAGTAGTGAGGCTGAGAAAGAGTAAGGAATGATAGAGATATATAGATATATATATAGGTGCATGTGTGTATGTGTGTGTGTGTGTGTGTGTATGTATGTATATGTATATATTCAAAGAGGACTCGTGTGATTTGTAAGGTTTGCTGTGAACACCATCTTGTTTAGTAGCTCCCACTCTTTGGTGTTTTACTGTTGTTTCTACTTACACCCATCACCAAAACTGTTGAAGCTTTTGGCACAAAGATTAAGTAAAAGAGAAGCTATTAACCATAACTACATGGGAGTTTCAACTTCAAAATGCACTGTAGTGTAAACCACACCCAGATGCTGATATTAATCTATAAGAGTCATGAATTATATGTGCAGGATTAATAACCCTGGAGATGGATATTTTATCAAACTGGTAAAGCACAGCTGGTTCTTTTGCTAATATCCTGCTGTTTCATTTGATCCCATTTGTGCTTGGGTAAAGTGGTAGTTCAGGATCCAGGGTAATCTAGCTTTGGCTTACATTTTAGCTCTGCCAAAGAAGTTAGCCAGTTCTAACTGTTCAAGCAAGTTACGTTACATAATATTGTTTTCAGTGCTGTGGGAAATATAGAATGGGATGGGCAAGTCCACTTAGCAATGTGTGTTATTTTTCTTTTTTGCACTTTGTACAGTTAGAGCAAGTGTACCCTTGCCCATAAAAAAACTTTACATGTGCTTGTTTGCTGTTCACACTTGGTATGTGAATAGCGTCATCAACATGATGAATCATATGTACATAGACAGAAGGAGTGGCCATTCAAGTTATGTATAGCCACAACAATTTAGGGCATTTGAAAACAAGACTAGTGTCTTGATTCTGATTTAATTTCATGAACTCCCAATGCCTTGTTTTGTTAAAAGATGTGAAATTTCATTCTACTAGTTTCAGGTTATCAAGGTCAGTTTCATCTATAAATAAGTGTTAGAGAACTTCAGTTTCTAGATAATGAAGTGATAAAGTGGCAGCTGCCATATATGCATCTGAAAAATTTGATTGGTGCAAGATTTATAGTACTTCAGGAGGTGAAAGGGGACAAGAAAATATGGTATGTGAACCGTGTTTCAGTTAGTCAACAACACTTAGCTCCAGATGTTTACAGCTTCTTGGTCTCATATGCACAGTGTACACTTGTATGACGAGAACCTGCTAGTATCTTACAGGGTCGATCTTGGGGCAATAAGAACGGTAAGATCTGTTTCCAGAGATCAGAGTTCATAAGTGAAGATTACAAGTGCTCTGTTCAGATTAAAAGCCCTATAGAATGGGGCTATAGGTTTGTAGTGAAGGGAAGGGAACTTATTAACATAGTTTAAGAAATGAATAAAGAACTGAATTTTTTTTTAAATGAGGCCTAGAGTTTGCTATGTTATTGTTTTTATATAAGTAACTAGTTACGTTACTCATTACAGTGATTCTCTATTAAACTATGTTATATTTTCAAACTGGATTGTTAAGCAGTAGGTGCTGATGTTCCAAACATGGAACTGGCCTCGTAAAATAAGCGGTATCTACCACCTACATACAGAACCATTGCCTAAACTACAAGAGTCCTACTAGCATGATGTGTATTCCTCTCCTCCTGCCCCACAGATCTGCTCCCTCTTGGTGGCTGATCTGCCATGCATGCCTGCATTCTTTCTTTGCTGCAAGGGATGAACGTTCTTTCTTTGCTGTGGGATTTCATTGACCCCGTTGTAGTATGATTTCAGTTCAGAATCCTCAGGGTGGGATTCTGAGTAGAGAAGAGCAGGACGGTGGATGAGTCAGGACAGTGGCTCCTCCTCTCTCTTCTTACTTAGATAGCCTGCATTATGAGGACACAATACCTCTTAGGACGCAAAAGCAGACAGTATTGCTGCCAGAATGTATAGGTAGTCAATTGGAGTTGTTAAGGCAAGGGATAAAGAGAGGAAGAGATGAAAAGGGAGATCTGAGTCCTGCTGGGCTGCTACACAGCAGGGCTCAGGTATGTGACAAAACATGGCTGTGTGTGATTAGTCATATGGATTGCTGGAGGATAAGTTGGTTAGAATGACTGGTTGGCCATGCAGGTGCTTGGCTGTTGGCCCATGTACTCCTCTTTCTGATAATTACCCATGTGCCTAGCTTTCTGGGTACAGGGTCTTCACCTTTCCTAGTGTGAATATTTTGCATTCAAGTCTGGGAGAGTTGTTCTACACTGCTATGGCTTTTCCTCTAGTCTTTGTGTCCTGGCATCTGTAATCATGTTTGGGGATGGTTTGGGGATTTAGGTGTACCTCAGTTAACAAAGTAACTGGATGTTGCTTCTTTAATAGAAAATATGGTACTGAGGGCTGAAATAATGTGGAAACTAGAGGGATAAATTCCTATATTCCCCAAAAGAAGAGCATTTCTGTATGTTCCGGCAAAACATTTTACACAAAATTAACAATGTGCACATGTGAAATGAAACGACCAGATCAAGTAAAGTCTTACTGCTGTTTTCTTTCCCTTTTGTGGACAGCCAAATGTAGCTGCAGCAAGATAAGCTAGAGCAGAATTCTATTCTTTCTCAACTCAAGCTTGATTGCACTGCTGTGGACCCAATTGCTGTGACTTGACATTGAAAGACTACCAATGCTGATGCTGCTAAAAAAGCTAGACAGAGGATGGGGAAGAAAACTGGGGGCTGGACTAGCATAAAAAGACTTTGATAAAAGGATCTGTTTTGTCAGAGGCTTGGTTAACTGAGGTCAACCTTATGTCATGGCTAATGATGTTTGATTTTTTGTTTGCTGCTGTTGCTGTGTGTTTAGAATTTGAGTTTGCAGAGCTCCTTTTCATCCCAGCATGTCTGTTCCTATCCACAGTGTAAAAAAGTGAGTGGGGTCATATTTGCCCTGCCCTAGGGGGTAGTGGCGTCTGAATGCTTACCACCACCCCCCTTCGCAATCCAGTGACTTCTGTGATAAACCGGTGGAGATTACTGCTGTTATGGTATGTTGGTGGTTGTCCTTGTTATGTCATGGCTCTTGTTGAGGCTGCTTAACTGAGAGGATCCCAGCCCCTTCATGTAATAGTGCCACTGGCTATCCCATAAGGCCTGATGAAATGGGTGTTTTGTGGAGGTGTGCTTTATGATGGAGAGGAATGCTACAGAGTTTCATTGGGTGTTCCTCTGTGTGGCAGTTGTCACTAGCACAGTTTGCAGTTGGTGGACCTGCTGTGTTCCTGGACATTTTTGGAACGTGTTTTTCACTCTTCTGCTTATTTTTGTATTTTCTGTTTGTCTAGGCTTCCCCTCTTTTACTGGGCTAAGCACTGGATATGCGGCTATGGGTGTAAGAGCTGTACATCTTCATTGTTGGTATTATGCAACTATGGGATCATTCTGTTAGTCATTAGTTAGTGTGCTTGAAGTCAACAGAGGGATTCTCATTATTGCTCTTGTCTGAATAATTAGTAGAATCAGTATTTACTTTTCTTGGCAATAAAAGAAAACTTGGTCTTCTCTGAGACAACAGGATGACAGGGGCACTTTGCAGTGTGGTCATTAGTGTGTGCCTGCCATCAGTGTCATGAAACAGTGTCAAATTAGTTAAGGCCCCCTCCGGAGCTAAACTGGACCAGCAAATTATTTCTCTACATCCTAGGGAATCATGTTTGCCAAATCTCAGATCAAATATGAGCAACTTACTAGTATGACTCTTAAATTATCTAATTTAGAGGCATGTAACTTTTATAAGTAGACTACACGGCATAAGACTTCTGTTTTTTTCTGTTTATGATCTTTTAATAGTACAATTCAAGTCACATCTGTTTTCTTTTCAGGTGTAAGGAAAAAAATTCTGTGTACAACCATGAAACAGCTAAAGCCCTAAAGGAAGTAAATGTAAATCCACTGAAAACAATATAATTAAGTTTGTTATCTTATAACCTGATAAGTCACTGACAATAGTTTTTCTTCTTGTAGTGGCAGTTGTTCATTAATGAGTTCACCAATTAAGTCTGAAAGATTACAGCCTTTGCCAAGAGGATTTATCTCTTTAAAGCATATTTTTTCCTGATACATTCTTACTATATTATAGGCAAGAGATATGAGACTACCTCTCAAACACATTAAATCCTATTAGAACATTTTTAAGGCCCTAAAATAATTTTAAAATCTGTTTACTTGCTTAATATTGAGAAAACTATGAGAAGCCTGGCCAGCACAGTGCTGTGTGTCAGTACTCACAAATCACTTGCAGTCATTTGCGACAATGTATATTACAACGCTTTGCTTATTTGTCTGTGTATGTGTAATATATTACAGATGGATTTTTTTTGGTCTAAACTGAAAGTAGAAGTGTCTGAGCTGTGTGTGCCTTTAAATTTATATCCTACTAGATGCATATATTCTCTCTATGTATTTGTTTATTCCTGAACAAACCACTATCTGTGGAACAAATTAATAAGCCATAATACTAGTAATTGAACCAGCTTTTTAAGAAAGAACAGGCATGCTAAGGCATGCAAAGTTTCTGTTCGTAAGATCAATCTCTGAAAGTGCTAGAGGTTATAGTCAGTTTACCTGTCAGCACATTTCAGATAAAAGAGGTAGTAGACAGTGTAGTAAATAAGTGACGTATCCCGTAACCATACTAATGAAAAAAACAATCTCAGCATTTTGAGCAGGGAAATTTTTGCAACTTTTCTGATGAAAGATATGATGTGCTAAACTAGTGCGAACTTCTTAATCAAGATGTACCTGTAAACCAGTTGATATATGGAATCCCATTTAAATTATTTGTTGTGGTCTACTGTCTCGACAATATACCTAAGTTGCAGAGGTTCACTACACAGATCAAGACTTCCCCCTTGTCACTGCAAACCTTATTTTTAATGTTCTGTGCAGACTACATGGCAAGTGAAAGCCAATGTCACTGGGGTTCATCCAGCTTGCAAATACTTTGTGCCCACTGTCTCTTAAAAGACAGAAGGCAGTGTTTTATTTCTGCATCATTGTAAAAACATAGCAACCCTTTTGATATTCTTGACTTTAAGCCTTCTTTTGTTGGGCTACCTCCAGACTGAGTCATGCTCTCAGTGGTCATATTGAAATCAGTAGAACTTGGAACAGCAGAGTCTTATGGCGTCTTAAAGACTTACTAAGTTTTAACTTGCATAAACTAATATGAATTGCAGTGGATCAGATATATATGTGCTAGCAGGTGGATGGGAGGGGGATGTAGAGGAGTAAAAGTCAGAAAGATAAAATCATTTAGCATTTTCTTAACAGTGATAGTGTAACAAACAGTAGTTGAGAGGAATAAGGTACATCCTAACTTAGATAAGCAGTTTAACACAAGCATGGTGGTAGAAAACTTTTACCAAATCCAAATACAAGAGTCAAGAGTTTCATCTAGAGTAAATCATACCTGACTTGTTCCATTGATTCCTATGGCTACTCTAAACATGACTAGGTTTAAATCCAACTATCTCTGAAGTGTCACTAAATGCTTGTTCTTTTTTGCTGTCTTAGACTGGGATAGTTACTCTTCTGTGACACAAGCTCTCTTTTTTCAGGCAGACACTGCTTATTGTTGCACGCTTATATATTCCTCAGTACAGTAGCATATTCACCTTGTTTGCCCACTTGCTCATTTTTACTCCTTTCTAATAGTAGCCAACATCTCTTATTATGATTCAGACTCAAGTAGCATCTTTGTGAAAAGGATTCCATGCATTTTTTGAACTAACATAGACATTTATCTGGAATGTGAGCTGCTTGTGAAAAGATACGTATGTGACCCGGTGAATATGATAATTAAGAAATTTAGGAGTCACTTGAAAATGGAGCCATGTTTATGAAATTCCAAATGTGAATTCCCATTTGGTTTAGCAAATTTCATCTACAGCATGGCAGCTTGACTTGATTGGTCTTATTTATGGTTATTTCCTGCTCAACTAGTATGAGTGTTTTTTAACTTCCTTCTGAGTGCCAAATAAGAATACAAGAGCCCTGCAGGATCAGACCAAAGAGCTGTGTAGTCCAGCACCCTACTGCCTGCAGTGGCCCAACCAAATACTTCTCAAATACCAAGTCTTACTGTGTTTTTTAAAAAAATGCTGGAAACGCTACCTTCTGAGTCATAGTATTGAAGTGGACAGCTGTCCTTTATTTTAATTTTTGTTGGACTTCTCTCACTCTTTTCATGTATAATATTATTAGAACTTCTGCATTGGAGCACATGGAGCAATGCCAGGCCACTGCAGCTGAGGATCTGCTTAACAATGCACAAATCATATTAAGAGCTGAGTTAATGATGAGGAAAGGTAGTCCAGCATGTAAAAACAAGTACAGAGAAAACCTAGAGCGATGGATGAAGTCTGAGTCACAACCCAAGTTTACCTGCTTTATAGTGCCTCCGATGAGGATATCCCCAGGATTTCCTTTCATTTAGGTGTGGTTATTCCTGGAAAAGGACCAAATATAGGCTTTGCAGGCCCTGATAAGTTTTGGAATCTCCAGTTTAATGCAACTGCTTGGGTGTCTTTTTTTTAAAAAACTGGATTCATTCTGCAAAACATGTGGTCTGTTACTCTGTAATCAGTTTTCCCCATGAGCTATAGATTTAACAATCAGATGAGAAAAAATAAATTATCAGACTACCACTTATGGTGAATTCTCCAGTGGTAACTAACTTTGACCATCTCTATTAGTTATTGTTGAGTGGGTCTTAACTTAATGGACAAATATATATCTTTACCATGTGTCAGCCTCTTGATCACTTTATACAAGGAAGGAAGAAAAACTTGCTTAAATGAAATACCTGTATTTTAATTAATTGGGAGAGAATTTGTGCATTGTACTGTTTTTATAAAGTGAATTTGGTTTCCTTGCATCTTGTGGTTTCTTTCAAGGCAGCTGCAGGGATTTATATAGAAAACAGAAACTGGCATGCGGAATAAATTTTATAAGCTAGGAAAAGGTTCTGAACACATCCAATGTGTAATGTGCAAGTAACTTTTTTCATGAATGTGTGTGTGTAACTTTTACATATACATACTTTGCATTTTGCTTGTAGACCACTTAAGGTAGTAATTAGGAAGATGTGAAAGAGGTGAAAAATATGGATAAATACCCAGAAGATTTCTTGTATGTTCAGAATGCTGTAGTTAAGAGTGTTTCTTTAAATGGCCATTACTTGCACAGTTAATACTTATCTTGAGAAGAGCATTTCTCTTTATCTGTGTTAGTCTAACACAGATTTAACTCAGTTTGGATTGCATTTTGTCAGAAAGAGAGAACACTGCTGAAAAAAGAATGAGAGGGATGTTAGTAAATGCCTCTTGATGCCTTACTTCTGAAAGTATTTTTTTTTAAAATAATAATACTATACTTGTTAAGGGGATCCAACTTCTTATTTTTTCCAGATTAATTCTTGCTTTATTGTTGTTAATTGTTGTCAATTGATTATAACTTATGATGGTCCTAAGAATGAGAAACTTCCAAGTCACCCTGTTATCAATAGCCTTGCCCAGATCTTGCATACTCAGGGCTGTGGCTTTCTTCTGTATTCTAGCTTAGTAATATACATTTAGCTATTAACAGAAAATTGATAAATTTGTTTTAAACATATACTCTCCAGTACATTTTAAACCTGTGCATTCCACACTTCAAATGTTGGCTTGTAAACGTTTGTGTATAGAAAATCCAGCATATATTGAATTAGACTCTTTCAGACAAGTTAAAGAGTGCATTGATTGGCACAATTTACCTCACTTAACCATCAGTGGTGAAGTTTGTGCCAAAATCCAATGTTGTACTATTGATCATTTGCTAGCAGAGCAGCAGGTTTGCTCCCCCCCGCTTTTCCTTTCCCCTTCAGCATTGTACACTAGCTGAAAACTTGTTCCCAAGGATTTCCTAGCCTGTGGGGCTGTGGAACCGACTCCTTTCTTGTTTTGCTGATGGCAGTAGTCCTGTCAGTGGAACAAGCCCATTGGAGCCTGCCTTGGATACATTTTTATAGTCAGAACCAAATACTTGCTATTTCCAGTGCGTATATTTCCCATCTCTCTCCTTGTGTGCATGTTGCGGTAGATTATTCAGCAATAATTATCATAATGAGTGGTAAGCAGTGTATTTAAAGATGTGGATTCTGTGTATCAGTTGGAGTGGGTAGTTGTTTCCCCATGATTCCAGCGGTATTTGGATGAAGTGCCATTTGTTGCACAGGAGAGATTATCCAAGATAGGACCATTTACTGACTGGGGTGAAAAGTGGAGAGGCAGAAAGAATGAAAGAAGGGAGGAACAGAAGTTCAGGGAGGAAGAGCAGTCTAAAGGTAAATGCTGGAAGGGGATAGAGATGTAGACAGCACAGAACACATGCTGATGTATAACGGTTCTTCTTAATTTCTGTTTTACAAACTTTTTATCTTTGCAGCGGTAAAATTTGACTGGCTCTATAACTGTTAGTCATAACATCTAAGTTCAGGCATACCAATATAGGAGCACCACATCTGCTTTAGATTAATCCTATCAAAATGTTGTAAGTGATAGAGTGAAATCAAACTGCTGTATTTCATATGTATGGTGCAAAAAATAGCTAATGACTTAGCTGTAGTTTTATGATCCACAACTTAATTACTTGCTTTAGTCAAGGCAGCTTGTTGCTCTGAAGATGCATGTGTATGAAAGATCAGTATTTATTTAAAGGGAATGTTTGTTGTTTTGAGACACTTATTGTGTCCTTAGTTTACAGTTAGTCATAGGGAGCACTGAATTTAATGGCCATTGGTTTCCAGCATATTGGCTAACTGCTTAGTAATATTTTAGAGCCATTTTGTATTTTGAGTGATGCGTCTAATACAGTAGTGTTCAGTTGTTCTTTTTTATTATAGTAAACATATAATATAAATGTACGTCAGGACTTAGGCTTACAGAAGCCATGTTTGTTCTTCTTCAGTAAGTCTTGTTTTGTATGGATTTTGAATTTGGAATGCTTTCTACCAGTTTTCCAGAATAGTTATGAATCTAACCAGTCTGTCATTTCTTTGCTCTCATCCTCATCCCTCACTGACCTTGGATCTCATTTTTTTAAAAATGGTATTACCTTGGCCTTTTCCAGTCATTAGGCACAAAGGCCAAACTTACAGATAGGTTTCTCCTCCTCCTCTTCCTCTTCTTCCAGTAGTAATTTTACATTGCAGTGAAATTTGAGAATTGTTGTAGGGATATCATCGGGATCTGGTGATTTATTTGTTTTGCTTTCAAGCTGTGTCAGTAAGATCTAGAACTAAATCTTGTGTCACTACTATTTGGCACAGTTTCTCAGACCACTTCCTGATACCAGTTCAAGCATGTTCGTTCTGCCCTGTAGTGAATGCAGAAGCAAAGCATTCAGCTTTTCTGCAATCTCCTGATCTTTTTTTGGACCCTGCTAACTTCTTTGTTGCCCAGTGCTCCACCTTCCTAGCTGGTTCACACTGCGTATATATTTAAAGATTTTTTCATTTTTGCTTTAATGTTATTAG
This sequence comes from Cyclura pinguis, assembly GCA_030412105.1. NCBI lineage: Eukaryota > Metazoa > Chordata > Lepidosauria > Squamata > Iguanidae > Cyclura > Cyclura pinguis. Next base: position 59,226,095 of record CM059600.1, on the reverse strand, counting down.
TAATGTTCTCAAAATCCTTTTTGCCATTCTTTGTTTTTTCGGTGAAAGTTCATGTTTGGTGTTTGTTCTCTTATAGACAAGACTTACATTTGCTGAAGGAAGCCGCCTTCTCTCTGATAGCTTCCTTAACTCTGATCATTAGCCATGCTGATGATCTCTTGAAATTAGTAATGCCTTACCTAACCTATGGTAGATGTTCCAAATTAGCTTCTCTTAATGATTTTGAATAACCCACAAACATTCTGGACATGCTTGATTATCCGGATTTTTTTTCCTATTTACCAATCCTCATTTTAGAAAAGCTTCCACTTTCGAAGTCAAATGTGCTTGCATTGTACTTCCTTGGTGATTTCCTGTTTATTTTAGTAGTGCACAACTTTTTCATTCCTGAGCAGGGCTGATGTAGCAGAGGGGAGGGGAAAAGCTGATGCAAATTACCGGATCAGATAGTGGGAGTGGGGGCACAGCTTGACTGTATTGCGTATGTTTTTTTCTTTAGGGCAGAGCAGCCCCAAATCCCATATTTTTTATCCAGTGAGAGCAGGAAGAGCAGTTGCCAGCCATGCTCACAATAGACAATCCTCAAGTATTAGGTTTGCAGAAAAATTCATTCAAACTGCATAACAAATGCTTCAGGGGTCCATCTCTTGCAGCTGTGGCTGGCCTCTCATTATCCTACTTTCAACATAACAAGCTCGGCTGACTGAGGTGAGTGACAGCTGAGGCAGGCCTCTAAAACGCCTCCCTCGACTTTCATAAGAGGAGTGCCTCTGGATTCTGTGAGATCTCTAATCTATATTCAGAGGAAGCCAATGGCAATCCACCTCTGAGTATTCATTTTTTAAGAAAACAATATGAAGCTCATGGGGTTGCCATAAGTCAGCAGGCAGCTTGAAGGCATGTTGTTGTTGTGTCCTTTCAAGTCATTTCTGACTTACGGTGACCCTACGGTGAATGTATCAAGGGGTTTTCTTGACAAGATTTTTTTGGGGGGAGGGTTTTTCTTTGCCCAAGGCAAAGTGGGTTTCCATGGCCAAGTGAGAATTTCAACCCTGGTCTCCAGAGTCCTAGTCCAACACTCAAACTACCATACTGTGCTGAGTATTACAAATATTGCATTTTAAAGTAGTGAAGTGACTTTCAACCTGCTGTGGATGGTATTATTGCATTTTTTATTTTCATTTTCCTGAAAAATGTTCATTTCTTTCCAGGAAAAAGCCCCCCCCCCCCCACATGCCTTCCAAACTGCCGGAAGTTTTACATAGTGACCCATTATAAGAAGGCTTTCAGTGCCTCCCTGGTTTCATTTTCACCCTGAGTATTTTGATCAAGGCTGCAAAGGTGTGAGCAAATCATTTTTCCAATAGCCATTAGTATTCCAATAGCTTTTAGAACTAGCTGTTGTAATCTGTAAGTGTGGGAGACCGGCCACAAATGTTTGTTTCCTAGACACGCTTACTTTCTGGCATATTGGTTGTTCTAGTAAAGGGATTTTTCCTCTGTGGATTTATTTTTACTCATGTATTAGCATGTACAGTTTTGTTTTTCATCCTTATTTTGACATAAAGAACAGCACTGCCATCAGTATCCTTTTGCTGTCCTTCCCATGGGCCAATTACAGGAGGGGCAGGGATCAATTTGTACCCCCATGATGTGTTGCAACGACATGTATTTGGCCCAAGACTGGCTGAAAATATGACTTGGAAGTGCTCAGATGTCTCCTTCAGCAAGTGTTTGTGGTTTGGAAAGGTGAAGAGGGTATTAAAAGACAATTTGCTGCAATGTTTTGGCCTAATTTAGGATGTTTTTGCACCCAGTTTTTAAAAAGAGGGGTCTTGGGAGCTGTGGGAGTTTGAAAAGGCTTGAGGTGGGCTATAAAGAGGGCTTGCGGACAGATTTTTCCCAGTTCCATCGTAGAGTTTATACCCAGGATAACTCTCAATCCCACCAGATTTCCTTTTCCCCTTTCTACGTCTTGTTTTTTGTTAAACCAAGCACTCTGACTATTCCATCCTGGCTCATATGTTTGTAGGAGTAGCATGAAAAACACCTGTCTACAGTATCAAATACTTCTGACATGTTCGTTTTCTGCTATTCTCCTTTGGACTCAAGCTGGATATTCTGTGCTACAGAGTAGCCTGTTTCTACTCTGTCCCTATTTTGGACAATCCACAAGTTTTTTCCCTCATTTTCTGGAGTGATTTGTCCTACGCTAGATGCTTCCCCCTCCTCCAGAATTACTCTAAAATCTGCTGAGTCTCATTTTTGAAGTTAACTAGTAGTGTTCCATTCTGGTTGAAGTTAAGCCTGTCCCTTTTGTTTGAGCCCAGCTTGACCCAGAATGTTCCCCAGAACTTGCCATACCTGAAATCCTCCTTCCTACACCACTTTCCTATCTATATATTAACCCCTCAGTCTTGCTTCTCTAATTAGCTCTGTCCTTGCAACAGGCAGTATTTCCAAGCAGCTTACTTCTGAGATAGTGATTTTTGCTCTCTGATTTGGGGTCAGTGAAGACTTCACTACAGCACTATTTAGCTGGCAGTCTGAGAGGATGCATGCCACCAACAATGTTTGTCCTAGGCGGTAAAGTTACCATGTGTTAAGCGTGCCCATCGCAGACACAGATACAGCTGTTACGGTATCATTCCCTTGGTATAACAGTTTACATGATAAACCCCCATATGCTCTTCTCACCTAGTCTTTACTTTGTAAGCTCAGATGGCATTTTACGCAGTAGTGAAAGCATGTGTAATCTATGAATATCAGTCCATTCTCACCTGTTTATGCGATAGATAGTAAGTGCCAGTTTAGCTCTGAGAAACTTTCTGTAGAGGCTAGGAACAAGAACAGTTCTTGGTGCTTTTGGTTCGTACCCTGTAAGGGAGCTGCTGAGTGGTGGGTTAAAGATATGAAGAATGTGGTATGGAAAAGCTGAATATCAGTACCCTCTTCCACTCTCCTACAATGTAGCTTCTCTGCTTCTTGTCCCACTTTGTGGCTGTGGGATAATATGTTGTGGATATTAGAAAATACATTGTATGTATTGTATTCTTCCTTCCCACCTGTTCTGTTGATCATGCTATGTTTGCAACTTACGTCCTACATCTGTAGTAGATATTTACTGAGAAGAACTGAAAATGCAGTTTACCATTCTGCTGATCAGTATGTGGCTTCCGTTATCCCATAATTAAATAATCAAGTAACAGCAAAGATTAATTTCACATAGTGTTAAATAGCTCTGTGGTAACTTTGTCTTCCTCTGATGTTGAGCTTCTCCTGGCATATAACCTACATATAACCTGCTGGCAAATTCAGTGCAGATGAAGCATATGATGTCTTTCCTAGGTTTTTATGCATGAAATAATCTTTGTGCGAATATGTGTTATAGTTAAGGTTATGCAAATACTATCCAGGAAAGGATATTCCATCTACTAGTTGTGCTGCTTTAACTTGGAGATGTCTGTTGAAATTTGCTATCATTTTAGAGGAAAATAAGAGAAAAGATTGAGTACCAGAAGCACCAAGCCACCAAATTCTGGTCACCTCTACTTAGTGGTTTCATGCATTTCCAGGTATAAGAGAGAACATCAAAGGATACCAGAGGCCAATGGCCATGGTATCAAACTGCAGTCCTCTAGCATCAGTTTCTGAAATTATCCTCCCAAGAAGGAGCAGAATGATCATAAAATGGTTCCTCCAGATCCACTTAATGTGAACATTAAGTTCAACGGAATGAGCAAATGCCTTTGTCAGCACTTCTGTCTAGTAGAGCTATATAAATACCTTTGATATGTTTTTATGGGTCCCAGCAATGTTGGTAAGAATGTATTTGAGAATGTACTTACACCTGTGACACCATGCTCTGATATCTCACAAGTGATAGTGCTTAGCGTGATCACATTTATGGTTATGTCAGGGCTACTCTTTATGCCATCAAACTTTTGTGATGATTTATCAGTAATATGATATGAGCAGATTGTTCATGTGCAAGTCCTTTAGCATCAGGGAGAGAAGTATGCTTATCTAGGGTAACATTTGTGTTTGAATTTATTAATTAAATGTCAGTTATTAATGTGATCTTCGATTTTAAGCACATCAACCTACTTTATAGCTCTATTTATTTTGCCAAGTGAAATATTTGAAACATGAGTCTTACTTTGTATCATGGGTACAATGTTACAAAAGCTTTTGACGCTTTAGACTTGGATCATTAGGGTTAACATCTGTTGTCAATTTGTCATAACAGTGATCTGTTCTATTAGTCAACGGTTTTGGTTGTATTAACAATAATAATTTGGGAATGGATTTCTATCCAATGTACTGTGCAGAAGAACATAATTGGGGAAAATTGTGTCAGTACATTCTAAAACTTTGCTTGTCTTTTACAGCTAATACAATTGCCAAATCTATTGAGCAATAGATATCAAAGCTCAATTTTATCCTTAATATATAGCTTCAATTTGACATTATTTTTCTGGTTGAAAAGTTGTTGTACCCCTAGAGTTCTCTTTCCTCTTCCTCAAATTGTAAATACTGAAGAATATTTGTTCCTTTTAAACCCTAGCAACCTACTAAGCTGAGGCCCGCTGTTTCCAGGCTTTTACTACACATTTTTTTCCCCCTCCAGAGTTAGTACTGATGCTAGCTGCTCCTGCTGCCTGCATTTTTCTCTGTATCTGACAGGAAATAGGAAGGGAATGAGACCATGCTTTTCTTGGGAAACCACTCCCTTTAAAATGGAGAAATTTGGCTTGCTATTTTGTTTTACTCTTCTAAAGCAAGCAAAAACACTTTGTAGCATCAGCAAATGCTAAGAAGAAAAATTGCTGTTAAAAGGAAATCCAACTTCAGTTCTTTCCAAGTCTTTTGTGCTGAAGACTTTGTTCAGGACCCACCTCTGCTCCATAACCCAGATGTCATTCGCCTTTTATGCTATTGTCCCCAGACCGTTGCTGGCATCTTTAGAGAAAAGACCAAAAAAAAAAAAAAAAAGTAACTTCAGGCTCCTCCCAGTAACTTAGCTGCCTTTGCTCTTTGACCCTGAATTTTACTTAGCAGCAGAGCATACACTTTTTGTGCTGGAAATCCCAGCTTCATCTCCTTGAGTCTGATTTGGTATAGCTGGTTTGGTGCTGTGTATAAAGTAAGCCGTAGGTTGTGGAGTGGAGGTTCTAAAAGAGCAAAGAAAATGCTAGCAGAGGTGGGTGAAATAAGGTACACGTAGGTTCCATTTGCTCTGGTCTCTAACATAGGAAGTTGCCTAATTCCAAATCGGCTGATAGAGCCCTCTCACAGTCCATATCAGTAGTCTTCAGCCCTTCTAGATCCATGACACACATTTGGGGGTCCGTTCCTTACATTTTTTGTTCACATATATGACATGATGGTAGTGCTGTTACGATGATGACCAAGCTTCACTTCAGTTCAAGCTGTGCATCAAACTTCTCTAAACATCAGCTCTGTCCTTCTTTTGCCCAGTGGTTGGTGATAGCACCTCCTTCCATATTCCAGCTGTCATTGGTCAAGTCTCAAAAGGGGAGAAGTCTGCTCCATCATTGTGCTGGCCCAGTAGAATCATAGAATCATAGAGTTGGAAGAGACCCCAGGGGCCATCGAGTCCAACCCCCTGCTATGCAGGAACACCCATCAAAGCATTCCCAACAAATGGCCATCCAGCCTCTGCTTAAAAACCTCCGAAGAAGGAGACTCCACCACACTCCGAGGCAGCATATTCCACTGCCGGACAGCTCTGACCATGAGGAAGTTCTTCCTGAGGTTCAAGTGGAATCTCCTTTCCTGCAGCTTGAATCCAGTGCTCCTTGTCCTAGTCTTTGGAGCAGCAGAAAATAAGCCTCCTCCTTCCTCAACATGACATCCTTTCAAATATTGAAACATGGCTATCATGTCCCCTCTTAACCTTCTCTTCTGCAGACTAAACATACCCAGCTCCCTAACCCGTTCTTCATAGGGCATGGCTTCCAGACCCTTCACCATTTTGGTCACCCTCCTCTGGACATGTTCCAGCTTGTCGATATCCTTCTTGAATTGAGGTGCCCAGAAGTGGACACAGTATTCCAAATGAGGCCTAACCAATGCAGAATAGAGTGGTACCATTACCTCCCTCGATTTAGACACCATACTCCTATTGATGCAACCAAGAATCGCATTGGCTTTCTTGGCTACTGCGTCGCACTGCTGACTCATGTTCAGTTTGTGATCCACCAAGATTCCTAGATCCTTTTCACACGTATTGCTATCCAGCCCCACGTCCCCCATCCTATACTTGTGACTTTCATTTTTTCTACCCAAATGCAGGACCCCTACATGTCTCTCTGTTGAAAGTAGGCGGTGAGAGTCCCTGCTCTGCCTTTTGAGTGAAAGAAGAACAGCCATCATCTGCTGGACTTAATCTATTCCTCAATTCCCCTTTCACTTTGTTTAATGTCTTATGTATATTACAAATCTGAGGGGATCAAACATAGTGTAGTGGTTTGGGCATTGGACTGTGACTCTGAAGACCAGGTTTAAATCCCTGCTTTGCCATGGAAGCCCACTGTGTGATCTTGGGCAAGTCACAGTCTCTCAGATTTAGAGGAAGGCAGATGCAAACTCCTCTCTGAATAAATCTTGCCAAGAAAAACCCATGATAGGTTCACCTTCAGGTCGCCAGAAGTTGGAAACGACTTAAAGGCACACAACAACAGTAACAACAACATGTGAGGGCAAGGAAGTGTCAAATTCATAAGCCTTCCTGGGAGCATTTCTGGCTGAAGGTCAGGGTATAAACACCCAAATAAAAATGGGTCTTCTTGTGGTGTAGTAGACTACATTGACAGCAGCAGCTCTCTAGTGTTAAAGATGAGAGACTTTCCCAGCCAATCCTGAGACTCCAGGGAATAGACAGTGTGCATGTGAACACTCTACCCTAACAATGAACTAAAGGTCTTCCTCCAAATCTAATTATGTTGTGTTTTAAACATTTTAAATAAGTATGAAAGTTATGTGAGTGTTGCAAGTATTCCTCAGTCATAAAGGATTACTGCTTTTTCTCATGAAGTAGGTATCTGATTGTATTGAAAGGAACATGGCATAAACAGCACTGGGCATAATCCACTTTTAAATTTAAAATTACATGTCAAATTAATCCATATTTTGCACTAAAATAAAGTAGAATTTTCCAAACCAGATAATTATGCAGATTGTAGGCTCCTCTTGTTTTCCCTTATTTATTCTGAAATGTCTCTTGTATTTCATAATTCTGTTTTTGCTGATAAGGGACAAGGTATGAACAGTGCTCAAATCTTACACCTAATTTAATATAACGTGATGCTCTGGCTTCTGAGATTTTCCTAGACATGGTCATTATAGTTTCTAATCTATCTTCATAGCTATTTGTAGTGGTATCAGGATAGAAAATTCTCTTGGCTTAGGTAGACTACACTATAGATAATTAAGTATATCTTCATAAAAGAGAAGGGGATTGCTCATTATGCCTTTATGTTGACAACTTCGTGCATGATGAATAAGGTCAGTTTTGATCCTTTCACGTATGAACAGAAGGCACTTTCTTGCACGTCCCCCCTCCCCTGGCCGTATTTGCCTCTCCCCTATAAATCCTTTTGAGAGTCAAGAAGCTCCCCTGAAGCATTTAATCATATCTTTTTTATTCAGATATTTATATCTCATCTATGTCTGAAGAGCTCAATGCAGAGTTGAATTAATAAAACAAGTTTAAAATAGTTTTAAACAATTAAAAATCTAAAACAACTCAAAATCAAAGCAGGATCTGCAGTTCAGTAGACTAGAAACCAAGACATGATCATTGAGCCTCACATTCCTGGATGAACACCTAGGGTTTAACTTGATGCCAAAATGAGATCAGTGTCAATAGCGATCAGGCGTCTTCTCTACAGCCAAGAAGGCACTCTCCTGTGTCTTCTCACAGAATACTGCTCCCAACAGTGAATCATGGTGGAATCCCCATCCCAGCAGATCTTAATGATGAGACAGGTATATGTAAGGAGAAATGCTTCCTCATATATCCCAGGTCCCTAGCTAATTCTAAGAGTATCCATCTTGTGGTTTGTACAGACATATTCCCATATGTATGCCTTAAAACTCACTTGAAGAACTATCCACCACTTTGTGGAGCTTCTTATATGACATTCCATTTTATTTTGTAACGTTTAGTCAGCATGTAGTACATGGGGTTGGAAATATCTCCAGCTTTGAGATTCCAACTCGCCCACTCTTCTGCTTTGGCCATGCTAAGCTGGTCTGATGCAAGTTGTAAATGTGGACATCAGAAGGGCTACAGGCTCCCCACTCCTGATACAGGGAGCTGATAGATTCACAGAGCAGTGACCACAGTCTGTAAGACAAGTACTTCCAAATAAGACAAGTGCTTCCAAATATTATGATGGGGAAGGTCCATTGTCATTATTCTTTTAGTCTATATCTCTGAGGAGGAAAACATAACATATGCTCTGACCTACTTACTGTCTGTGCAATCTGGTCCTCATCTTTGTGCCATACTTTTAATTTTGATTGTGGTTTTTCCTTTATAGAGACATATAATAGCATTTTGTCCAGCATAAAATTAGGTTTTGTTGTGGGACAGGGATAAAATTAAGGTCAGAACAGTGTACAGGCATACCTCAGTTAACACAGTCTCTGTCTAGCAAGATATTTTTTAGCAGCATTGGTACCGGGAGGATAGTAAAGGAGGGCTGGATAAACAAAACTTTTGATGTTTGGTGTTGGGTTGCAGAAGCATGTCTGTAGTAAACAGTACAGTAAAACCTGAGTAGGATTCTACTCCAGTCGATCCAACTACAACCAACAGGCAAGGTAAACAAAAGCTGTCTTTGGAATCCCTTACTGAGCATAGATGAACAGCAAAACAGAGAGACAAGGGGGTTGTAAATAAGCCTCACCAGCTATCCCAGCATGAAGAGATCATAAGAAGCATAGATCTATGTTTGGCCACCAAAATGGCAATTATTATAAAAATGAAGACTGATGAAAGAAGGAGGATCATCCCAGGATGTATTTTGCAAGAAGTCTTGAGGTGGTCTGTGGAAGATTTCAAATGTTTTTGTTTACTCGTACAATGCTTGCCTGACTTGATTGTTCTATTTCACATGTCCGTATCTTTAGTTCTGAATAAAAAGTCTGCTGAAACATGGCCAAACTGCTCTCTTTTCCTTTTTCCGTTTTTGGTGGTGGAGGTGTAGGAACCTATCTCTGTTCTTTCTGTGTTATTTCTGCCTCTGGTACCAAAGTTTCTGTTAAAGACATCTACTTCCTTAACTGAGAATGTGTTGTTGCTGTGTGCCTTCAAGTCATTTCTGACTTACAGTGACCCTATCACAGGGTTTTTTTGGAGGCTGAGAGTGTGTGGCATGCCTAAGAGCACCCAGTGGGTTTCCATGGCTGAGCAGGGAATCAAACCCTGATCTTCAGGGTCATAGACCAGCAGTCAAACAACTACACCATGGTGTATTAACACCTAAGAGTGCAGCTTTGAGCATGTCACCCTGAAGCTAATTGCTAGTTCCATCCAGAGTCAGTTTACTGAAGCAGTGAGATTTACAGATGTGTAGACAATGAGGTCCCAATTGTGCTGTGCTAGTTGGGATTAGCAATAGGATATAGGTCACTTAGTATAAATAAGTGAATAAGGGAATAAACACTAGTGAGCTTATTTCTGAGTAAATTACCTTACTTCTGAGTAAACAGTCATGAGACTGCATTGTAAGTTCATTAATGTGGAATTACAGATGTTTCATTTCAATCTCAGGCTAGAAAAAGTAGACTTAAATAGCTGCAAGATGGGTCACTCATAGGAAAAGGCTGTAATTTTCACTGGAGATGCAATTTAGGGAAAGTATGATAGGACTTTAAAACAAAGAGGAGACTGTCCTCCTTCATAAATGCTATAATTTGTACCCATTATCAATATCATTAGAGGAGTCTGCTACCTACTAAACTTTCATTCTGCTAAGCAGAAACTTGTTCTGACTATGAACGGATACTATAAAAGGTGACTTATGGTTTAATGGAAGATAAATAACAAAAATGTTTAGTGGAACAAATTAAGCATTGTCTAAGAAAGCTGCTGCAGAGACATGAGAACTTTTGATGAAGATTTATAGGCAAGAAAAACTGAGTGAAAGATCCGCCTGGATAAATTTTAAGAAGAGTATATAAAACATTTCCAATGTATTGATGCTGGGTATGCTTCCTACTATGTGTCTCTAGTTAGAGAAAGAAAGAAAAATGTATTAGTCACAGGTTCAGAAGAGTTACGTCTGCTTCCCAGGTTTGGTTAAGGAGCAGTTGTTACATGAGTGGAAATGGATGCTGGTTAATAAGGTGTATATGACATGGCAATCCTTGCAAAATGTATTTCGCATGTACTTTATTCAGAGCCACAAATGAGATTTGGGAAGGACTGTTTATTTAGGTCAGGTGTGCAATCTGCTTGGAGATAATGAAGATTCAGGAGATTAGAGTACAGCAAAGCAATCAGTAGTGAGGAGGGTGTAGCTATTGTCATTTGGAGTCAGGATTTGTGGTTGATTTATTGGTTTAGTCTTCAACTTCTGTTTTAATTGGTTTGTCTTTATTTTGGTTAATGTTATTAATATTTTTTTCTGTTTTATTCCTGCAGATTAGGAAGTGCTATTTAATGGACAGTCAATTAATAGGATGAGCAAGGACTCAGTAGAAGCAAAACCAAAGTTTAGCCCCAAACAGATGTGTCCTTTAATAGCTTCATAGCAGAGAAGAGAGATAAGCCACAAAATAAGAAATGGAATGAGATATGAAAAATGTCCCATCCTTTTTGACATGTTAGAACCAGATTAGATCTGCTTAGATGAACTCTTCTAAAATTTATTTATTATAATTTTTAAAGGTCTGAAACCATATTGAACACAAAGGTAGGTGGAAACTCGAGATAATAAATGTAGTGAACTCCTAAATATTTAGTTTACATTGCTGTGAACACACCCAATTTCTCTTTTCATTTCATACACATAACCATAAGCTTTTTCGGTGTGGCTTTCCCTCTTTCCACATGTCCAAAATGTGAATGTGATTGACAAAATATAGAGTATTGAAGAATGTGCAGTGATTGCAAATCAATAATTTTCTTCCAAAATAAAATATGTGGGAGTGGAGGGACAATGCTAGAGATGTTTTTTAACGAAAAATAATTTTGTAGATCAGTCTTATGGGTGTTTGTTCAGACTTTAATTCTGCTGAATTCTCAGAGATTTTAGCTGTTCTGTTTTAAACTTATATTGTGAACCTCACTGAATCCTGTTTGGAGGAAAGATGGGATATAAATTCAAACAAACAAATAAAAGAGATCTGTGGTTGGATATGTCTGCCTAGGACTTCAGTTTCATAATTGAATTCTACCACAGGTATCATCTGAACAGGATAGCAAATTATAGTAAACACATCATTGTTTACCTTCTGCCCAGTTACTTCTTCAAAGCATTCTCTTCAGTTCTCTTTCTTAGAATTCAAATGGGTGTTATTGCAACTGCTTCTGTTGAAAAAAAAAACCACTCTAGAAAAGTCCAAATGATAATATAAATCATGTGGGATGCAAAACCTCTCACTGGAATTGTGATTCAGTCAAAATAGATATGATTTGTACTTCCATGCTTCACCGAATAGCTTCCATAGGGAGCCACAACTGAGATAGAGGTTGCTGTTTGATTCTAAAACACCCATTGATATCATTGTGGTTTTCTTTAATGGATAAAAGGAGTCATGGAGTGGTGGTGACTCAAATTAAAATTACAGTGGGAGACATACTTCCCTCACACCCACATCATGCCATTGATTGGGGCTCCATAAACAGAAACCAAGTTTAGAGGCCATTTGTATTTATATTCCATCTAGTTTGGCCCAAAGGTGACAAACAGTAGTAATGCATTTGTGTTTCTTGCCCAGAGGAATTAAACTATTTTCTTGGTTGCTAAAAGTTACAGGACAAATTGCATGTTATGTTTGTTATCTAGCCTTGCCTTCGTGTGTAGTTCTTAAAAAAAACAACACCCTTTTTTCAGCTTTGGAAATACTGTAGTAGGCTTGCACATGCCTGACCCCATCCAGTGTTGGGTTCCTGTTCATGTTAAGGTTCCTTCCACTGACAATATTTAATAGAAACCAGCCTAACTTCAGAGCAGAACTATATGCCTGATATTGTATGTAGCTTACACACTCCATTTACATTGCACAGATGCATAGATTTGGTGAGTGGTTGCTATCTTCTAACATTTTCAAATTTTTGACAATAGAACCATGAATATCAGCTGCAGGGTGGTTTTTGGTAAACTCCCTCTGCCTCCATCTGTATTAGCCAGTCAGTGTAACTTATTGTAACTTATGGTTAAATCACTAATTGTTGTTAGTTAAGAATGAATAACTTCAAAACTTAATTTACTTAATTTTCTAGCCAAGTTCTGGGTAGGCAGGTGATACGGGGGTATGGAGGAAAAACTGTGCTTCCTAGATATACTAGTTGTCTTCTTCTCAAAGCAGATAAATTCAGATATTCTGGAGTGACATATTGATTTCTATGAGTTTAATTATATTTCTTTAAGTTTATTTGCTGCGGAGGACTACAGTTAAAATGCTTGAGCTGTGACCATTTAAACATGTGAGAGATCTGAATTCTTTAAAAAAAAAAGTTAAATACACTCTTATCTACACTCTTAGCAAATGTATAATGTTAAGAAGTGCTCCACACTAGGTGCCTCTACTTAAAGATATTATATAGCTATAGCGCGCCTTAACGGCATTATTGCTTTCTATGATTGCTTTCATGGCACTCTCAGCAGGCAGTATAAAATATACAATGATTTATACATGATGCAGTTCATATGATCAGTCTGTTAATGTGACCGTGCAGGCAAGCAGGGTTTCTCATTTGGTAGGGCCAGTGTCAGAGCTGGAAGTCAGCTGTATTGTCCCCAAACAGGATAACCTGTACGTATTAGGTACTTGCACACATATATGTAGTGGAACCCTTTTCTCATTTTGTGTGTGCATTTTTAATACTTGAAAGAAAGCTGAATTCATCAGATTTTAACTCAGTTGTATCCTCTAGATACTGCAATTTTTACATTTTTATTCTGAACCTGGCAAATGCAAATAGTGTCATGCCCAGTTGATATGAATGGGCAGTGGGATAATTGAGTGTGTAACCTGACTCTAAGGAGCCAGTGTGGTAGTGATTTGAGTGCTGGACTCCTGACTTTGCGAGATCACGAGATCAGGGATTGAGTCCCCACTTGGGGACTCACTTGGGTTGTCCTGGGTCAAACATACTCTTTCAGCCTCAGAAAAAGGGAATGCAATCACCTTCTCAGCAAATCTTGCCAGGAAAACCCTGTAATAGATTCCTGTTAGGGTTTCTTTAGGACAGAAACAACTTGAAGACACAAAACAGCAACAAAACTTGACTCTAAGTTTAAAAGAGAGACAGGAGTTAAAAGGGTAGTGACTTGTAAATATGTAACATTTTAAATAATTCTTATTTTATATTTGCATTGTAAAAGTAATTTTTAAACATATTTAATGACTTCCTAGCAGAATTATCTTCACTGAAAAAAAATAGTTAAAATGAACTGTGTGTCACTCACTCACTCATGATTTCCACTCAAGAACAGTGGGGACAGCACTCAGCTCTTTCTGTTGAAGCTTTCTCATTCTTAAATAGAAGAATAGAACACTGATTGACATCAGTAAAACTATTCCTGTATATGTGATTCCATTCCTACATCCAAAATGGACCTCTTCCCGAGATGTGATCATTTTTTGAAGATAAGTTTTTATGCAGAATATTAAAAATTATGGTGCTCACCTTACAGAACCATTGTATGGTTCAAAAAAAAAAAACCCTTCAGAAACATTAAGACTGAGGGAGCAGGCAGTGTAGAGCAAAGCAATATGCCTGTTGTGTGAAACCCACAAAGCAATGCGTTGACCTCTACCTGCTGTCTGTGGAGCAGCTGGGAAGTAACTCTCTTCTCAGAGGCATGCTGACAAGCATTAGTGTTGGCATACAAACAATATAGTAAACAAGGAGGTCTACTGATAGGAGCTCCGTGGGGTGTATTCTTCGACACTGAAGTCAAATTGTAAAACAAAGAGAGGGCCTCAGTTGCAATACAGGTCTGTAAAAAACGGGGGGGAGGGGATCAGACGTAAGTGCTGTTGACCTTGTACTATGTGGCATGCATAAATAAATGCATACATACCGACATATGTGCTTGTGGATATATATGCGGGTGCCAAAAATTGAAAGTATGATTGAATTCTGCAACAGTTTTTTTTTCCTGCATCTGTGTCTCATTGAAAACAATGGGACTTGAATTACTCGTCTGTCCTCTGAAATGGACCTTTTTAATGGAGCTAGCCATATCTAAATGGTACCCAATATATTATATAGGATGACATGGAGACTGAAAACATGCCTGATAAATTTTGACAAATTAAAGATGCTTGGAAGTAATCCAAAGCCTTACTATTATTTATGTCAGTGAGCTAAAAAAAAACACTAGCAGTTAATTTGCAGTTCTTATAATTTTTATGATACTTATGTTGTTGTAAATTTAGATGTTTGCAGCATCAGCTCAGCAGGATACATTTTATGTTGTCAGCTACCTTTGACATCATAATAGATTTCAGTTGCTAAAGATTTAGAGAAAAGGAATAAAATGTGAAAGATCTGCATGTGGTATTTGGATTCACTCCAAATACAGGTACGATAGGAAGAGAAAGAGAACAGAGTTTTGTGGCAAATTACAGTTATGTAGTACAATTATATAGATAGCTGCACAGAAGAAAGTCCCGTTTAATTTAGTGACACTTACTCCCAGGTAAGTGTGCATAGGATTTAGCAGCTGAAGAGGCTTGTATATAGAATAATATCCTTTTCAAGCACAGAAAGTGGGATCTTGGAACTGTTTTGTGAACACTACTAAGCTTATTTCAGTACCTTTTCTTAGAAGCTCAAATATAGTTAAAACTGTGCTTGACGAGACTTTATATTATATAGTGAGGAACAAGAGACAACAGTTTTTACTTTGCATTATCTAGAGGTACATTTGATTCCTGAGTTTAATTTTACATCTACACCTTTTATTCTGAAAAACGTTTTTAATCCCAAACAAAATCCCAAACAAAATTGAATTACTCATCAACTAATCACTGAGATGCAGAAGGAAATGGTAATAGTGGTACTGGTTCTTGAAGAAAACACATGCTAAAAACATATAATCCAAATTCCCTCAGCCTGTTGTAGTCCATATAACCACACCCTTCCTGCCACCAGAAATGTACAAAGATAGCAAGTGTTTTTGGTTTTGTTATATTTATTATATCCCACTTTTTTCCCCAAAATTGGGGCTCAAAGCAGCTCACAGTTCAAAAAGCAAACAAACAATACAATCAAAACATACAATAAGTAAATAATTAAAATAGAATTAAACTATTTACAGTATTAAAGCACTAAAACATCAGTAAAGAATAAAAAAGAAAAGTCCATTCCTTCTTCAGGGCACCAGGCTTGAGAATGGCGATAGAACTTTTCATAGTGCAGTAATGTAATACAGAGCTTACAAATACGCTATGACTAGGTATGCTCTCAGAGTGTATGTATGAACCCATACATGTCCTGGGTATATCCACCTGTAAAAGGAGATGGTGAGGATGATGCTTATTTATGTAGTGCTGCCGATGTGCATGGCATCTTACAAATAAAGCAGAGAGATCCTTTGACATGAGCAGTAGAATGTTTTAGATAGATTAGACCCTATAACCTATATCCACATAACCTATATCTACATCCACTGTATTCAAACCAAAGGGTTATGCAGTAATCAAAATACACTCAAAGACTACATTGAGGAATAAACTGTTTTAGAGTTTCTTTAATGGCAAACAGATGGATAACAGAAATAACTAGCTAATTTAGCAGTTGTAAAAATTCAAATAAGCTCACAAAGCAGAGAATTTTGAGATCAAGGCTCTCATTGGGGATTCTACAGAGCACTAGATTTGGATTTCTTGAGGTGGCAGAGGCTTTTGGGATAAGATATCTGAAGTTCAGGTGTGTTGCTAAGAGGAGAAAGGGGGAAAAGGAAGGAGGGGGAAGGAAAAGGTCAAAAGTGGGCACAATACAAATATTTTCCTCAGCCGCATGCACACACATCAGAAAAAGAGAGGGGATTAAGTGTGTTAGAACTTACATTGACTTTTCAACAGAGAAGCTGGAGGGTGTTGTTCTGCTGGTTGGAGCAGTGGAAATAAGAGGACAATAAATTAACTAAGGTCCTCTGAGCATGAACAGTACTTTACAAAACAGATTCTGGAAGAAAGTGTTTTCGTTTTAGAGGGAGCTAGGCCTCTCAGCCTTAGAAAATCCTATGATGGGTTCATTTTGGGGTTACTTTTAGTCCAAAATGACTTAAAGGCACACAACAAACAACAACAACAACAAAGCAAACCTAGCTAACAATTTCAACAGAATTTCAGCAATTTCTAGGAGAAGAAGGCAAAAGCCTTCTCAGGAACCATCTCCGTTTCCAGGATGAAAGTTCCTAGCAGACCCCTTTTCAGAATGAGTTATCTTGAATCTAGGCTCTCTTTTTTATATATTTTTGGGTGAGGGAACAGACCCTTGCAGTTCAGCCAGGTCTTCTAAGAGAAAGGAACCAACATCTCACTTTCCTGAGAGACGTTACCAGGTACTTGGTTTAACAAAGGGTAGTAACATGTCAGATAAACATCCACTTAAAAGAGACTTTACAAGTAGTTCCCCTGCCTATTGCCCACCTTTTAGCCATATCAGTAGAGCTATTGCCTAGATACAAATACCCAGCTCTAGGTGATATTCTTTGCCTGGCAAAACCAGTCTTTAATTTATCGTTGCTTCCTACATCCTGTTGAGTATTCAGTATTCAATGTTAGTTGTATTCAGAGACATAGTTGTGTTGGTTCGGTATAGAAAGGGATCTTGTAGCAGCTCTGAGAGTGAGAGACAGAGGTTTGGCCAAACCTGTTAAAGTTAATACTCAGATGTGCTACAAGATTCCTTCAATATTCAATACATACTATTATTGGAAGAAAAGTGCTACAGTTTTCCTTTGAATATGACTTGAAGGCAGAGGGAGATTTTTGTTTAGCCACTGGTTCATCCCTTTGTGTCCTAACTATATAGGGTTCCAGTTTGGCCAGCAGTTTTCATGTGGTGAACACATGGAAACAGATGTATGAATCTTAGCAGGGGAGCAATAAAAATGTTGTCTTCTTGACAACAATACACATTCACAAGAATACGCTATTGATAATGGACCCATAGATCCCACATGGTGTAGTGGTTTGAGTGTTGGACTACAACCTTGGAGACCAGGGTTCGATTCCCCACTTGGCCATGGAAACCCACTGGTTGACCTTGGTTACATCACACACTCTCAGCCCCAGAAAACCCCATGATAGGTTCACCATAGGGTAGCCATAAGTCAGAAATGACTTTGAAGGCACACAACAATGACAAATGGACACATGGGAAGTGAACACATACTATACAGTGGAGCCTGGTGACTGTGATGTAAGTAAGATGGTGAATCTGTTCTGGATTTTAGTCTGAAGTTTAAATGAACTATCTAGAGTGTGGAACTCAGCCCCCCAAATAATTTTATCTACCTTGGAGATCTCATTTAAAGTTCAGACTGAAGCCCAGAGTGGATTCACCACACACACTCATGACATCTGAACCACCAGTCTCCACTGCCTGCATTCATTTAGGACTTTATCATTGGCTCTGTCATGAAATCTGTAAAACACTTAAAGACTGCATCGAACTACAATATAATAAAACTGAGAGGAATAAAACATTTATCCAGCTTAAAATAAGTATAAACTGTGGAAGGTAACAAAAAAGTTTTGACCTGTCATACACAATAAAAGGAGTAGTGTAGGCTCTCACTGTACATACTTAGGGGTTCTTCTGAAGCTGTGATGACACCCTAGAGAAGACCTTCCCTTTTTCGCATATTTTGTGCACTTCTAAATATGAAACACTAATGGTCTTAATACATTGACATAAGAGGAGGCACTCCTAAAGATATTTCCTCTAAAGAGGTCAAAGATAAATAGCATTCACAGGAAGGTTTCTTTGTTAACAGTAGTACGCCCAATTTCCCTTTTACATTTTTTTTAATTAAAGAAACATATACACCCTGTTTCAACCATAACTTTTACACAAAAGCAAAGCAAATTAAATTATGAGAGTTCTGGAAAGAGGGAGCATTGATGTGAGGTCAGGAAAGTGAATTCTTAGCTTTGTGCTCTTCCCTGTTCCCAGAGTGTTTCCTATACTGAAGTAGAAGAGGAATTCAATCTGCAAAGTACAGAACAGGGCTTGGCAACCTTCAGCCTTAGGCCTCATGCTGCCCTTGGCTTGTTGTCATGCAACTGTCATTTGTGATCAGTTCTGGCTTCTGCAAAAGTAATCTCATAGTAGTCCACTTGGAGAAGAGGATGTGGAAGAGGAGGAGAGAAACAGAGAGAGGTGGGCTTGCTGTCTCTTTGCTGTGATCCATCTACTGTTGGTTGCAAACCTTGCCCATTGCTAGCATGTGGCCCCTAATCTTACCTGTAAGGGAAGGTGGCCCACTGCAGAAAAGCAGTTTGCTTGCCCTCATTGTTAGGAGAAGATGGAGAAATGCTGCACCTTACGTTGATAACAGAATGTGTATGTCTAAAATCTAGAGAAATGATGAATCATGTGCATTGCACCTGAATATAGAGGAAGGTGGGTGGCTTATGGCTGATTTTGAATATTGACTTAAACTCTACTATCTGATCCTTTCTGGACAGTTCTTTGCTGCTTCAAATTGAACACCCAAAGCCTTCTATGACTATATGTAAACACCAATTTGTGGCTCTTTTCAAGTTAGTGGCTATTAATACTCCATTTTAATATGATCAGTGCGCAACAGTACTCTAGTGTTACAGAGTATGCATATAAAAATAACTGTGTGTATGTGAGTAGAACTTTCAGGAGTTTATGTATTTTTTCCTAGCTGTTGTTTAAACCTTTTACTGTCACTTTACATCTCAGAAGAGAAATGACTTTTGCCTGTGTCTGACCTTGGGTTGAGTACAGGAGAAAAACTTCAGCTTTTCCCCCTGGAGACCAACATTGTAAGAAGAAAGACCAGGCTGTTAGTACCTGAGTACTCGAACTGCCATTGGTAAAAGAAAAACTACAAATGCAGTCTTAGGATTCAGTCTCCTTGTCTTTCACCCTGTGCTTCATTCATTGTTCAGTCTTTTGTTTCTGAGGTCTGAAAATTGCAGAACCAAGAATGATTGTTACTTGCTGTTTGTAGAATTAGCTGAGGTTCTCAAGGGCATTTTACATGTTCTTTCCACTTTAATGGGATCATCCATTGAGTTTAAATTGTGCATTTTGGGAATCTATTCTTCAAGGTAGCTGATTAAGTCAAACTCTTGCTCATCCTTAGGTAATCCCACAGTATGTAAATTAGCCACATGAGATAGCTTTTTCTATCATTTTTGCTTTTATATTGAACTGCTTTGTCCCTTATTTTATCCCAGGTGCCTTTGACTGAAGGAACTTTTGCTTTCCATTTCTTACACCCAGAATTCTGTGGAATACATTTCATATATATGAAGAAAGGTGGTGTGAAAATGGGAACAAAATATGATAGAGAGCTGTCTTCTCCAAACCTTTCTTTTGAAATGTTCAGTTAGTGGGTTCTCGTCACCCTCAGGGTGGGAGAAGTTGCCATTTAGTACCTAGAGGGAGAATCTGGAAGTCAGATGGACTGAAGACATCAGCTTTTTTTGGGTTTCAGGACTTCTCATCTTGATTTGCTCTTTGGAATTTGTATGACTTGACATACTAACTGAGACTCAGGATGCTTACACTCAAGTGGGGAGCAGAATGAAGTGGGATGGCGTAAGCTAAACAAAATGTAAGTAGCAGTTGTTGGTCTGTAAGGGCCTGTCAGAATGTGACTTGCCCAACATCATCCAGGGGGTTTGCATTGCCAATGGCAGATTTGAACCCTGTTCTCCAGAGTTGTGGTCCAACGTTCAAACCACTACACCATGGTGGCTTTCTGTACTATTAGACTACTGCCTTAAAATAGTTTTAATAACAATTGAAAATAATTTTTAAAAATTAAAGCAGTGGCTGTAGCACCATGGTGTGTGGTAGCACAAAATTAAAAAGAGTTTTAAGAGAGTGCAGCATAAAAAATAGACAAGGACACACAGCTGTCCACTTGGGAAATCTCATTCTACCCACCAAAGCAACAGAACTCTGTGAGTCCATGCTGGAGATTTCCTTTGGTATCTCCAAGGCAAGGACAACTAGACCACACCCACATGGTGTCCCTTATTCAATCATTCTTGAAATGAAATGCAATGAGACATTCACACTCAAACTGGCTACTGAACCATAGCAAAAAGGATTAATAGATTATTTCCAGCATGAAAAAAATAACAGTGTAACAGCATTGTGTGATAAGGACCACAGTTTAGGCTGAAATTCATTTGGCCAACATGGGAGACAGTTGGGGGGCAAACAAGTGCCTTCAACTTAACCAAGCATTACCATATTTTCTGACAAGCAGTGTCATCTCAAAAATGGTGTTAGCTGATAACAATGTCGGTTCAGAATGTGAAGTGTTTGAAGTGTTTTTTTTCTCATTTGGGGAAAGTATGCCAACTGTGCCCACCTCTGGAGAAAACAGATACCATTTCAGCCATTCATATCATGGTAACTAGTTTGGACTACGGAAGAGCTGTGCATGGGTTTGATTGAAAATGGGCCAGAATCTTTAAGTGACACAAAATGTGGTGGCTTTGGCTCAGATATTGTATTATTATTATTTCTTTACTGGCTCTTAGGGCCTTTCTGCCCTACACTGTTTTAGTGCTATGATTCCACTTCCAGCATCGTGTGGAATTCTGGGGTTTGTCATTTACTGAGGCAAAAGAGCTCTCTGGCTGAGAATTAGAAATGCCCCTCCCTAAACTGCAAACCCCAGGATCCCATAGGATGTTTAAAGTGGAATAATAGCACTATAACAGTGTAGTGCGGAAAGGCCCTTACTCTCCTTACGAAGTGAAGGTGTTGATTTCATATTTAGTGCTTTAAATATTTTGGATATGACTGAATTAAGGGAAAGCCTTATCCTATATGAACATTTCTATACTTTTTGTCTTCTGGAGCAGTTTTGCTCTATATTACTCATTCTGGAAAGCAGATTGGGTGCTGTAAGGGACTAAAAAAGGGAGAATGTTCCTTTAAAAATATGGTATAGTCTTTTAATGGTTTTAATCTGAGGTTTGTTGTTGTTACATGCCTTCAAGTCATTTTGACTTGTAGGGACCTTAAGGTGACCCTTTTGCTTTCCTCTCAGGCTAAGAGAGTGTCACTTGGCCAAGGGCACCCAGTGGGTTTCCATGGTTGAGCAGAGATCTGAACCCTGGTTTCCTGGATTCTTCGTCCAGTACTCAAACCACTACACCCTGCACTCTGCTGACTCTTACGTTAATCTGAGGTGCAGCAGTATTTTATATCTGCGTTGCTGTTGATTATAATTAATGGATTATTTTATTGAATTTGTAAACTGCCTTGTATCCGTGAGCAAAGGTACATTTTTTTTTCTTCTAGAGACGTTGTTTCACATATTCTACAGTGGCAGAACTAATCGACACTGAAAGCTTGAGGATGTGGTCAGTTTCATTTAGTGGTAGTTGGCTTGGCTTGTTTCAGGCAGATAACGAATGCAGTTTCAGTAATCAGAAATCGTACAACTTTTGGGGCAGCTTCTTTTTCTGCAGGAACCGCATTATTGACAAACTCAAGACACTGGTGGATTTTTGCAAGAATATGGTTGGACAAAAGTTCTGTAAGAAACAGGTCTGATTTTGTTTCAGATGTCTGATGGAACATTTGTTTAGAAGCGTAGCAGTAATGGAAACTTAATGATTAACAAAAACAACCTGTAATGTATATTTGGGAGGGGAGGAGAGGGGAGGAAGATGCACTTCTATTAAAGCACAAAGAAGCATAGTGATAGAGAACTAGTTTACATAAAAAGGTCAAAGCAAAGAGGTGTGTCCGCGAAAAGACTGAAAGGAAGATAGCTTAGTGGAGCTGCACGGTCAGGTTGGAGCTTGCAACAGAGACGAGTCCAAGGGTAAAGTAGTTTATAATATCTAACATCAAGGCAGTGGCTTCAATCTAGCTAATATCTAAGTTGGGATTTTCTGTTTGGACATCATGAGGTGCAGGGGGGAGTCTTCTGTTTGTAAGATAAGAGAAAGTGATATGTTCTCTTCAATAATGTTTGGACCAAAGTAATCTTTAGACCTTTTCTGAATTATCATCCAGTATGACTTACTAATTTGCAGATGGCAAACCAATTCTTTGTTTTCATGGATGAACCTGATTTTGTAGATCTCTTTATATCAACCTTTAGGATTTGCTTTTGCCCTTATCATCCCAAAAGGTAAATTGTGTGAGGGGGTGAGCAGGATATGTGTGACCCTGTTGATTTTCGTGGATGTATTTGCACTTAATAATATGAATTGTGGCTATCTATAACCTGTGCCTACTGGGTATGGCCCTCCTATGGTCCTCTTTGAATGCTCCACCCCTAGTGATTAGGATTTCTGCTTCTAAATTGCTGATGGTGGTGATAATTGTATTGCTGTGTCTAAGGGAGAAGACTTTCCTGCTTCCGTGGTACTGGTGGCGACAGAGAAAGAGCAACCCCAAAGATTCTTCCTCCAGTTCCAGTGTGTATGTGCATGCATGTCCTCCACCTGCCATTGGAGCCAATTATGTCTGTGCACCCCTGCTGGGGACTGTGGCATCCTTGTAGAAATCACAGGAATATCCAGTACCTAATAATATCCAATATCTCTCTGTGCCATCAGAGTCTAGGGTGGCAGTGGAAACCCTGCACTGTTATCTGGTGATGGAAAGTGTCTATATGTAGGTATATAAATGGAAACTTAATCTAAACCAGATGAGAATAATGTTGATTAGAGGAAATTCTGGTCCTGTGTAGCTGTGCAGACCACTTTTCATGGAGTCAGACTTCTTCTGAAGTCAGGGTCTCAGAGATAGCGAGTGTTCTTTTAATCTTGCACTTTATTTTGCATTTTTCAAAATGCTCAAGTGGCTACTGTGAGTAGAAGCCCTTTTTATGAGTTTTGCTGGAAACATCTGCAGAAGACTGACCATGGGGGCACTTCTTGGGGCACTCTGGTAGTTTAATGGTCCATTCTACTAGTAATTCCACACAACAGCAGAAAGGAAAGAGAGATAAAGTTGTTGTTGGCAATGCAGGAGGTGGCAGCAGACTCCTGCTCAGCTGATGTGCATTGAGCTTCTATCACGGGATAATCATTAGATCGCTGTTCCCTATCATGTGTTAGGTTTTTTGAGTCTTCCTTTGTTTTGTCATTTTTTCTCTCCCCTCAGTGTAATGAGGATTTTTAGGGTTATATGTAAGAATGTTTGTTGTTGTGTGCCCTCAAGTCTTTCTGATTGATGGTGATCCTAAGGCAAACCTATTGCAGGGTATTCTTGGCAAGATTTGTTCAGAGGAGGGTTGTCTTTGCCTTCCTCTGAGGACTTGCCAAAGGTTATCTAGTGAGAGTCCATAAACGAGTGGAGATTTGGACTCTGGACTCCAGAGCCATAGTCCAGTGCTCAGACTCCAGTACCATACTGTTTCTCTTGGCAAACGACAAATTAAAGGCAGATAATAAATAAAAACAGAATTTGCTTACATTTTCCCTGTGTGAATTCTATAGAAGTCTATGGCCATTTCCGCATGAGACTGTTGTAGCGCTATGATTCCACTTTCAACATCCTATGGAATCCTGGGGTTTGCAGTTTCGGGAGGGGCCAAAACTGCAAACCCCAGGATTCCATAGGATGTTGAAAGTGGAATCATAGCGCTATAATAGTCTCGTGCGGAAATGACCTGTCTGTAACAAGATAGCATGTTAATGTATTTGTGTATTTTGGATAGGTTAGAGAACCAGAATATATTTAGATTTTGGTTTTTCTTAACATTAGCAAGGAAATGTGCTACCCTGTCCTCCTCCCCCTCCTCTTCCTCTTCTGTAAGACCATATATTTTGAAAAGAAGTAAACCAGGCCTACAGACACTGTTTCTTTGGGTTTTGCATAATGAAGGAATTTGTGGTTCATCACAGCTAGAAGATAATTTTCCCTCTTCTTTTGGGTGAGTGTTAAGTTTTGACTGATCCACAGGGTTCATTTCAGAGATATGACAAATTTCAGCACAAGAAAACATTTTTTTTTCACTTGGTCTTGTAGCATATTTCTGTGGTTGCAAGAACCTTCATGTTTTTGTCTACAGTAAGCTTGGATAAATTGAAGCGCAAGGAGAAGTCAGAAAATGATGAAGTTAGGTACTATGTTTGTTTTGGGGCTGTAAAACTCCTCTTATATGTCAGGGTTCATTTTTCATTCATTCATTCATTTATTTTTGGATATGGTAGCTTGTTGATTTTTTCGCATGAGGACTGTTTCTCACAAATTTGACTCTGCGCGTGAGCTACCACTTAAAAACCTAATCCACAGATTTGGTCTGAGCTGCAAAATTTGAATAAAGTTAACAAAGCCAATTAGAAGAAAGAAGAAGCTTTGCGTTCATCTTTGAAATTTTCACTTCAGTTCTCAGAATGACTTTTTCTTTTGGTTTCTAAAATGATTTTTATATATTGGGATTTTTGGATTACCTATTTTATGACATTTCACATGAAGAATGAAGCATGTAAGAGGAGGAAAAGGTAATTTTGCTTGTCTGATTCGAGGAGTATGCAACAGTAATAAATGGACATTTTATATAACCTGATATAGATTGCAGCAGGAAAAAACCCAGAAGATATATTATTCATCACCCCCTTAATTTAAATTTAAAAGACAAAGAGGTTTTGCTTCTTCAGCTTAAACAACTTATTTCTGACTACCTTTGTAATTATTAGCACAGAATGTAAGTGGCAGGGAGGACATCTTCCAGATCATTAACACAGAAGGATACACATAGGTAATAATGGACTTTAATTGTATTCATTTGAACATTAATACATTTATGTTAAGATTTGAATACTGGTACTATTAAAAATTAAACTTTGAGGGGCTGCTATGCAGAGTGTGTCAGCTGTCAGGTCCAGTGTTTCTGTATTAGTTTGACATTTCAGTCATAAAGTGGGCAGATGAAGCCGTATTTGACCTAGTGAAGGGGCACCTTTGTCTCATCAGAGCATATTTTTTTCATGGGTGCTTTCATCAAATACAGAAGCAATGGCAGCGGTATTCTCAGGAGAGGAGTAGAAACTTGCACACTGCCCTGAAGTCTTTCTGGTTCTCCCACCCCCCACTTCTCTTGCCCCTGTATGTCCACAGCTATTTTGCAGCAAGGCAATCCCCTTCAAGCATTGCCTGGAGAAGAAGAGTAACTCTGGCATGCACATTCCCCAGTGGGAGAACTTGTGTGGATGGTAATTTTAATGAGACCTGATTTAAGCAGTAGAATGGGTCCATAAAACTAATACAAACAGACTTTCAAAAGCCTTTACTGCTTGTCAGGTACTCTACTTTTCCACAAATGGGAAAGGAACATCCATTGGCTTAAATAACAAAATCATAATAGTCTTGGGAGAACTTGACAAACCGCTTTAGGTGGAAACATAGACCAGTTGATGTGTGAGGAAAGGTCTCCGACAAGAAAGAAACAGGAATGAATGTGCTTGTTTACAGAAACGCATCTGTGAGAAACATTTTGTAGCGAATACTAGATTGTACTTGCATGAGTGTCCTGTTTATCCTTTCTGCATATCTTGGTTTCAGAAAGCTCTTTGAATTACCTGCTTCACTGAAACAGCTGTGCAATTCAGTAATGACACACAATTCAAAACAAGAAAACTCCTTGTCATGTTTGTGCAAATATGCACAATCTGCATGGATCTTACAGCTAACTAGACCGTTTTTGTCCACGGCATCTTCCCCTTTCTTGGCTCCTCTGTCTTCACCATGCTGTCTGCCTAATCTATGCCTCGTTCTTCCTCTTCTTCTTGCTGTGATCCCCTTCCCCAAAGCCACCTGTTCCTTTCTTCTAACTTCTCTCATGTTTCCCTTGTTAATTTTCCCTGCCTGGATTCTTCTTTGGCCCAGGCCTTCAGTTCTCACGTGGCCCAGCAGCTTCACTCCCTTCATTTTATTTTATTTTGAACTTACTTTATGGAGATAATGACTGATGAATTAGATAATTAAAAAGAGATAGCTTAAATTTTGGAAGAGGGCTTGGGAGGGAACTTGAAAAAATAATGGGTGGTAACTGAACTGCCCATGGCATGCTTTTGGATTAGCACTCTCTTTAAAGTTCCAGTGTGATGCAGAAGTTGCCGGTTTTTGGAGATTATGTGTGTTTGTGTGAGTTTATGTGAAAGGTTTGTGGAAGAACCTCTCTATTAACTAGTCTTTTTCATACAATTGGAAATGAGTTACTGAGGATCGGGGTGGTTTGCAAATTTTGAAGTATGTGTTTTATTTGAGTTGGATGAGAATTTGAGTTGACTTTACATTCTGAGAAATCGGAGTGCATCCTAGTAATTATTTCTGAAACTGTACTTGCAGATAAAAATTACTATCTATAAAATTTGTGCAGACTGATGTCCTGTGAATTTGGCCCTCAGTTCTTTTAAGTCTCTCACAGAGTCCTTGGTTAGGAGTGTTAGGATTTGTAAGTATGTCCTTTAAACTTGTTGGTAAGATGGAGGCTGTGCTAACTTGGGATTATTGGGTGAAAGGCAGGATGTAAATATGACTGCTCCTACTCCTGTCTTCTTTCGTTTGGTATCACTGATTAGCATCAGGAACATTGCACGTTCAGACAGAATTGCAGAATGGGGTAAGCATTTCTCTGAGAAGCTTATGTTGTCGTTGTAGCAGAACTCTTCACTCCTGCACAATTATTCAAGTAGCAAAATGCTTCTAACTCAACTTTTTGTAGAATTGGCAACATTATTGAGCATGGCCGTTTAGATAGTTTCAGTGAGGGCCGGCCAGCGAGATACATCTTTACTGTAGTGATTGTGAGAGTGCAGTGGCTTGAGTTTGGGGACACAGTTATGTCAGTAGGAAAAATGTAAAGAGTGAAAAAGTTTATTTGCATTTTTGAGAAATCTCGGAAGATATGATAAATGATTCCCCTTGGAGTGGATTCAGATCATTGCACTTAGCTGTGCATTTATTATATAAATTTGTCCTCCAACTCAAGTGTTAAGTATGTATTATAGAACCTCACAGCCCATCTGAGTGTTAGCAGTGTGCAAATATTTTTTAAATTTTGTAATTAAATAGGAGTTGGGCAGCAGTGTCCACTAAAGTGATTTATTAATTGAATGACTTGATTAAATTTCATGTTATTTTAGTTTATACAGCAAGGGCATGCATCTCTGGCATCACTGGGGATTCCTTGCGAGGCTGTCAGCAGTAGTTCAGAGGTCCTCTATAAGAAATCTTTAGCACCCAATTAAATATTAACCAAGAAGATGTGCCTTGCTCTTTCCCTTGTTGAAACCAAGTTTTGACATCTGAGGCTGGTGATAAAAATTTGCTCCACAGAATCATTTTCCGTACACTCTATTTATCACTGGCTTATTTCTAAATTAATCATGCTAAAATCTTCCCATGTAATTGTTCTGGGGTTCAGTACTGTATGAAGTATGTAAATAAAAAATGCCCTTTTAATTTCATGTTAAGTATGTGCCACCACTGCCACAGCCGCACTGTATCTATTTCCACAGAATGCCATTTTAAAGGTATTGTGGTTTCTGAGCAGCAGCTGTGATTGAAAAGTATGTAAACTAATCTGTTCTTGCTCATGTCATTTTTACATTCTTCTGTCAGAACACCAGAAGGCTGCTTTAAATTTGTCTTTCACTGTGTATTAGTTCTTGAGCTATTTTTGGGGGGCCTTAGTGTGTACACTCATACTTTACTCCACATGGCGATTCAGTGCCAAAGTAAATGGCTACTCATGGAAGATCCTGAAATAGTTCTTTTTTGATTACTGTACACTATTGCGTTTATTTTCAGAGAGAATTTTTATTTCCCTTGCATAAAAGTATGATTATCCTGCATAGTATCCAGATGGTTGAAAGAGAAATAATCAAAAATGTTGTATTTATTGGTATAAAATCCAATAACTTTGTATGAAGATTTTTACAAGAGGGGGAAAAGAGGGGTAGAGATTTGGGCGTGTGTATTAAGGCATATCCTATACATTGTTTTTTATCTTTTATAAATAAGTTCTGCTTAAGTGTAAATTATTAAATATTTCTGTATAAAACTCATCTTAGACCCTTAATGGCCAATAACTGAAAATTGAATGAGGTTATGGCTAGTGTACTTCACACCCCATCACGTCTCAGTGTGATACCATCTTTGCTATGAAGATAACTTTTGGTTTTCAAATGGTTGAACAACAAAAAAGTTAAATGCGGCTACTGTGTTATGAAGGCAACAATACACACGAAGGATAAAGATTCTTTTGGAAGGGAACAAGAACCATGGCCCTGTGAAGGCTTAGTTACAAAGAATAAAATACACTGATATTTTCATTCCACCTTATGTATCCATCCACCACTGGAATGTGCTCTGTGAGAACTTACCTGAAACTGAATCCAGCCCTTGAACCGACAGACATTCTGTATCGTTGTTGTACCTAGTTGTTACATCTATTTCTGCCAGTAACTGTTCCATTTTCAAATTAAAGCTGCCATGACTCTTGATAAAAAAAGTAATAAATCTATGTAGTACATGCCCTGACATTCATAAGGATGATGAAATAATCCATGCATACGAGTACCGTATTTGAGTAAAACTTGATTATGATTTGATGGTAATTGATTGTACCTGAAGGAAACTTATTATTTTGGTGTCACATTGTTTTGATCTTGTGTCCTTCTGATTTAAATGGTATCCTGCATAATGGTTCTGGGAGCAGAATATTTTAACCTGTCTTCAGGCAAGGGTATGGACAGAATTTGATTTGATCACCTTGAGGTGCTGTGGTCTGCACTAGGAGATGGAAGGGAGAGTGTGTCAAACATCTGAGTGGCTTTCTTTTGAGGGTCTCTGGGACCTTGTATTTCCTCCTGGACCTGCTAATGTTGCTCATCCTTAATCCATGGTGTCCTGCTGTGTTCCATCCTGTCCTCTTTATTGTTTAGTCTATTCATGAATGACTACTGGAAGAAGTGGTCTGGAGCTTTGGCATTCAGTTTCAGCAGTATATTAATGCTACTTGGTTCTGGTTTTTTCTTTGCATTCGAATCCAGAGAAGTCTGTTTTAACTTAAGGTTTGCTTGGATTGAAATTAGCATCTACCCCTCTCCCTACTGTTATGCCTGTTAATTTCTTGATTTGGTACATTTCCACATTAAGGAGGTTTCTTCCAAATGCTTTAGATGATGGAGAAATTTAAAGTAGTTGGGTAGTTGAAGGTGGAAAAAGGCTGAGCCTTGTAAGGGGTGTACCAACATATTGCAACTGGATATACTTGGAGGAACCCCAGACTGCATTGTGGTCCAGATATTTGTACTCTGCAACAGTTGAAGGTTCTTTTCAAACATTAAGTCCTAAGTGTGTTTAGCAATGATTTTTGAGACTGAGTGGCAACGACACCTTACCTTTAAAAAATTTTCAAAATATTTTACCATCCAATTCCTCCCCAACTGCCTTCCCTTCAAGAAATACACATACATTAGATGAGATGAATATATTAATAATCTAATTAGTGTTAGAATAATTGTTAGCATTCGTACTTATGAATCAATATGTTTAGTTGTTTTTTTTTGTTGTTGTTGTTTTTTTTTTGAGTAGTGGAAAGGTTAAATAATTTCATCCTGTTCCTGAACATGTTTGTCACATTATTTGGCCAATATTCAGAACTGATGCCACTTTAAAATGAAAGAGTCAAGCACAATATTTTTTTCCTTTACTGTGAAAAAATTCCATTTTATGAATGATTGGAGAATTGTGTCCAAGTCTGGATCTTATAAAGATGGTTATTTCTGTCTGGAAAGTATGTTGCCCTTTTATGTAAACCAGGTATGTATTCATTCTCTGACCCACCCAGTACTGGTTTGTGGGTAACTGTTTTTAATGTCTTAAAAGTCAAAAGAAACCTCATGTTAAAGGCAAACTGAAAGCTGTTTAAACTAGAACAATTAACAGAGTGTTCATGATTCCATCTTGGTAATGTGAAAGTGGGCATGACTCTAACCATGTCAAATATATTGATTTCCAAAGAAAACACTGGAATTCCATTTCTTTTACTCTTTTATGAAGAACAGGCCTTGTTTTTTCTTCTTTTTCTGCTTATTCTACTTAATGGTTTCTTCTACCATTTAAAGCAGAATGAGATCTATACTTAACTAGGGTTCTCTGGCATCATCAGCAGTTGAACATGACATAAGGAATTAAAATATTTTACCTTGGGAAGTGTTTTATTTTTAGTTGACGTCATCATAGGAAAAATACAGGACAGGAAACAGGTCTGAAGCAGCCATTTCAATAGTATATTGAATATACTGAAGCCCCATGTGCTGAAACGCCCGTATCTCTAGTGTATGACTCCAGCTGTGCCAACCTATGTCTTTAACCAGCCCCTGTGTTAAATGCTTGCCAAGTTGTGGTCAGACACCAAAACAGACTTAAGCAATTAGTGGAAACTTCTGTCCATTGACTAGCCTTACTGTGTGTGTCCTACAGATAACCACAGCTAAATCCAAAGCAGAAAAGTCTTCTAAGAGTGTGAAGTGTGTACTTGATTATCTAAAGAATTCTATCTTCTGCTGCATATAAGAATCTTATGTATGACCCATCCCGCCTGCAAATTCCTTTTTTAGTTTTAGAAGTCTTATGCTCAGATCTAACATCTTCAATCTGTAAATGAGGACTTCCCTTTAAACTTGGCTTGAGAAGGGTCTATTTTTCCTTTCTGGCTATAATGCTGTGTTCTGCATTAAGAGCCCTGGAGATTCAGACATAACTTTTGGGGAAATAGTAGAGGCTGAAATAGGAGAGGCATGGATAAAAACTTGGTGTACATGTGGAACTGTCAAGTACTGTCCTTCATATACCAGCCAAAGGAAGGGGTATTTTAGTTAGATGCCATTTTTAACTGAGTCTTTTGCACTCTGAAGAAAGTTCATTCCAGACAAGAGGAAGAGGTCCAGCCATATATTAGATTGATGATAGTAGACCCTCCAGAGGTGGAGGATTTGTTAAGATTGTCTGCTTCTGGAAACTTAGGGAATACATGTAATTCCTGAATATTCCACATAATTTCACATTTGACAGGTGTGATGATTCCTGTCTCAATACAAAACAGAGGGGTTGAACAGACTGTGAAAGCAACTGTGTCTATCTATAGACACAGTTGCTTTTAAGCACCCTTCAGGTGATGCACAATCCTTACTGTTGCTTATTTTACAAAAGACCTATATGCAATAAAATGAGCTGGAGAAGGGCTAGAGTGAAGTTGGTAATGGTCATGATATTAGCGTGATGCTTTTTCATGGTTGACGTTTGGCACCGGGGGTATGGATAAACCTTATCCTGTATCTACTAATTTACCATCCAGCCCAGTTGTACCATGTAATAAAGAACTTGTTAAGACCAGGCTCAAAGTGGTAGGGACTGGAATATTTGTTCACCTGTTGTGGTAAATTTGCTGGGTACCCCATGGAGGAAGTCATTTCTATTTACTCAGGATCAGAGGCATATCTAGTGTAAACAGCACCCAGGGCGAGTGTGGAAGTTGCGCCTCCAGCTTTAGGGTTGCTTCCTCCTCCTCCCCTTCCTCCTCCTCCTCCTCCTCCTCCTCCTCCTCTGCCACTAAGTGTTCCAGCACTGCTGTTTTGTGCCCTCCTGGCATTGGCACCTAGGGCACATAGCCCACTTGCCTGACCCTAGATACGCCTCTGCTCAGTTGATGATGCCATATTTATGGCAGTAAAGTTTTTTACTCATTCTAAAAGAGAAAACATTTATTCCAGGCCCCCCCCCCCCACATTCTCCAAAGTTTCCCAGTTTTTCCACGGGAAAAATTATATATTTTCCTGCAAGAAATGTGTTTTCTCTGAACTTCCCTGTTTCTTCCTGGTCCTTTACATCTCTGCCTATACCAGCTGGTAATTTTTCACCTGTGTGCCTCTAGCTAGGGAGTTCAGTTGACACATAGAATGGAGAGTAGAAATCACCCCCACCCCTGGCCATTTCTTGCCTGCTGATCTAGATAATGAGCAGAATTTGGGTTTTCAACCACCACTGCCACTTGTGAACTATGTACGAAAGTATGGCAGCTTTCTTTTCCTCAGTTTATAGCTGTAATCCCACTCAATAAATGAAATGCAGAGAACACTCTTGTAACAAGACAGAAAGTGCAGGTGGTGTACACATCCTTGACAAGATGCGTTTCATATAAACCTTAAAATGAAGTATTTGTTTATTTATTACATTTTAATCCTTTGGTGTGAAAAAAAAAGTTACTTGAGCAGCTTAGAAAAAATATGAAAATAAGAGGTGGCCAGTGTTTAAGTTTTTTGACTGATTCAGTGCTTTGTCTTGGGGAGCTGAACAACTCATGACGTGAACATATCAAAAGGTGTCTTCATAAGTCTCCTGCAGGCATTAGGTCTGCTTGCACAAGGAGTAAAAGTGGGGTAGGGGTATGCAAATTTTGTCCCCAGTGTTCTGTCGACATCTGTTCAGCTTCTTATATTTAGGAAATAATGTGTAGAAGGACCTACTACCTGCCTTCACTTGAATGCATGTACAGATGTCCATGTAATTGGGAACCTTGTTTTTTGAAGCAAATACAATATAGGGAAGTTGTGAACTATGTTTGTGGGCTTGTATGTAAACCCAGATCCCCTCTCTAAGATCTCATCTCAGCAGGCTCAGTGCCTGAGTAGGGCTAGAATAGAGCTTATCATAGAGAAGGAGGAGCCATTTGTGGATGGGCAGAATCCATTCTCACTGCCAGTGCCCCCCAAGTGCATTTCAGTGTACTGAAATTGACTTCAGGCCACCATTTGGGCAGTCTTCAAGCTGTTTTTTGCTTTTCAGAGGCAGGTGGGTATCTTGGAGGTGGGGAGCATAAACAGCTGCCATTATGGCCACTTTGGGATGGTTTGGTGGTTTTCAGGTGAAAATTTACCCCAAGCCCAGAGCTATCTTTGAAACTAATTTGGAGTCTGAGTGCTTTGAGGACCTACTGGCGTGCTTCAGGGGCTACACTTTGGAGGGGCTACACTTTGCCTAATGGGGGGTTAGAGTGTAACAATCCAGGTTAGATCTGGGGAGAGTACCACTTTGCTTGAGATAGGCAGCTTCGGAACTGGAAGTACCTGTCACTGCTAACATCCAAGAGAGGAGACAAGAGGAGAGCTGGCACTAGTGTTTTCACACTGCATTTTGTAGTGATGCCAACAAAGTTTTCCCACGTCAGTATTGGAAAAGAACCTTGGAGGGTCTTCAGAAGTTCCTGATTGTTCCTCATTCTTACCTATTTATTATCATATTCCATACTTTTCATTTCCACTCTCTGGCTCCATCCCTTTTCTCCATTCTGGTTTTCTTCTGGATTACAGTGTGCGGTATGGAGTTGAAGAAATCCTTTGGAAAACTACAATTGCCAACACTCTTCTGAAGTCTGACATGTTGCTAAGCAGTGTGATAAAGATAAAAAAGGATGGAAAAATAACATGTTCACTTATTTTATTCTCTGTATGCCTTTCACTGCCTCCAGTTTGGAGAAGGGGAAGAGTGTATTGTAGATTCACAGGAATGGCTTTGGGGAACAGGGGAAGGTAACAGAAAACAGACTGGTGAATTTTATTTTATTTTTATTTTTTTTTGAGCTCCTTCACCCAAGGTCTTATACTTTGTAGGAAAAGTTGTAATGCATTCCTAATCCTGGGATAGTGAAAAACTTCAAATTCACAAAGAAGACATGTAAAGGAGTTCTACAGAATAATCCACCTCCTATTCCAGAAGGCTGAGTTTAAAACAATTTAACTTAAACTGATCTAGTTTATTTAAGTTTAAACCCATTTTGCCCTCTGGAATACTTTCAAGTACTTTGGTTTTGATGGACTGCGTATCAGGTTGATAGTTTTCTGAACATTTTTCTGCCACATCTCATCCCTTAAAAAGAAACCAGCATCAAATGTAGATGTGTCATCAAGTTTCTGTTCTTTTCGTCATATGTGACACAAAACTAGAGAATGAATAAACCAAAGGTTTGTCCGATATGCTGCACTAAACATAGAGTATTAATATGAGTATTTCTACCACAGCTTCTTTTTTGTGGTTTCACACATTTGAGTGTGAATAAGCAGGGGGGAAAAGAACTGATAACCCCAGAGGCAAAAATATTCTTCTTCTATAATATTTATTGTTATACAGAAGTTTATGGTGATAGATGGGTGCCTGTTAAAATTGTTCATCTGGTTGAATGTCATTGTTGTAAACTAGTTAAATAGGTCAGGATACATTTGGAAAATTACTGACAAAGCTAAGTGAGACAGTTATGTACACTTTGTCTTACAGTTTTGCTTCTTAAAGGAATTGTTGAATTCTGCCCTTGGCAAATTCTGTGTATATTGTGGATTTTCTTGTGGAAACGCACTGTGAGAATATTTTGCATGCAGGAAACATACTTTTCTAAACTTTTTAAACACACTTTAACAAAAGTTGTGGAATCCCAGTTGAATTTTATCCTTGAAATCATTTCTCAGATACTTAAATGTTAGTTGATAAATCTTATTCTTTTTCCTTTGAGGATTGTCCTGCTGGAAGTGTTCTTTTTTTTTTGTAATGTTGTTAAAGGGATGTAGGGCATCATATTCATTTGTGAGTATGCATGTGTGTTTGTATAAAGTAATTTTTACACTTACCTAGTATCAAATTAAATGGTAATTATACATAGACCACATGCTCTTTTTGAATATGCAAGACACTTTTTTGCTGCTCTTGCTTAGTATTATTGCCATTTTCAAGATATGAGCTGACCTTGAAAGAATCAGGTATGCCTTCTTCAGAGCTTTCTACTGAGTCATGGCAGTTAATGGCCATGATTTAGAGGGGCTCCTTTAGGTGAATCTATCATGGAGTTTTCTGGGGCACAATGTGTGTGATGTGCCCAAGTTCACCCAGTGGGTTTCCATGGCCAAGCAGGGAATCGAACCCTGGTCTCCAGGGGCGTAGTCCAATGCTCAAACCGTGAGATGAGACCACACTGGTTCTCTATCTAAATTTACATTACATGAACATACTGTTTGTACTTCATAATATTGTAGGTCAGTTATCATACTTGTTTATTGAAATGTTTATCTGAACTTGTCAGTATCTTATAGGTAGCAGTGTTGTGCAGTAATGCTTAAATATTAATCTGACCTAATTTCTTCCCACAAAATGGGAAAGAGTGTGCTTTCTTGCAGCAGATCTTTTTTGTAGTTTTCTTCACTCAAGGAGTATAAGTGAATCTGTATATGCTGGGGGATGAATTACTCCTCTGCCAAAAGCAGACGTTCCAATTTTGGGCCTGGTTCCACTGGCAAAATCCCCATTCTAGTTTATGCCAGCTCATGAAAGATGGGATCAGGCCTTTATTTGGAGTGAAGAGCACTTGATGTGGAAACAGGAAATGCACATTTCTAACCTTCTAGAAATGTGTGTGACTATTTTCAGCCACAAATTCAAAGTTTCCCCCTTCCTAAACAATGATGCCATTATACCCATCATATCTGATTAGTTCTTGAAATGTTTTAGTAAGTCTATCTTAAAAACATTATAGGAAGATAATCAGCTGCCTTAGAAGGTCCCCATCTGGAGTATAGAGTTCTTTTACTGAAAGATGTTTTGCCTTTCTGAGATAGCTCTCGCATTTCATCATCTGTTGTACAGAGATGAAGTGCATATGAAAAGTCAGTGACTCTGAATCCATCTGTTGTTATTATTTTCCACTGATAATTGGCTTGAACAATGAAATGTCTGTGTCTGTAGCCTTTGAAACCATACACCCTGTTTATTTTCAGGAGGTCTCACTCCCCTCCCCCAATCTCTGGACTTGTGTGTGTGTGTGTGTGTGTGTGTGTGTGTGTGCGCGTGCATGTGTGCTTCGTTTTTCTCTCAAGCATATACCTAGTGGAGCTTGCATGAAGATGACATCTTTGACTCGGTGCATCAGGACGTGTCACTCAGACATTTGAATCCTGCCTACAGAATTCCACCCCCACCTCCTGACAGTGTCCTATGGAGAACAGGCTTTACAGCAGGAGAGACTGGCAGATCCACAATTCAGTGATATTCTACCTGACTAGCAGTATTTATTTCAGTTCCCTTATTAAAATATTAATTTAGAACCCAGCATCTATTAGCTATGGAATTAGATACCACCTGTAATTGTATAATATATTCAGTTGCATCCAGTTTTGCATGATACAGAGCATTAATATTGGATTCCACTAACAGCACTTCCATTAGCTTGCTCAACCAGTATGAGATATATGTGAGCAAGAAGGCATAACTACGAGCCACAACTGCCAAAACAGTCATTAGAACCTCCATAGGGATGGACAAAGGCTTTTACACAGTGATATACTGATTACATTTTGTTCTATGGTTTATTTGCACCAAGGTTAGATTTCAGTTATCTGTGCACTGTGTTACCTAACACTTTAGTGTAAAGATCATTTGGATGAAAAAAATATATACTGAATAGGAGAGGTTGCTGGCATTTCTTATGGATTTTCATTGTAAGAAATTTAAGCAAATCCTATTAAGTGTGGCTTCCTTATCAGGTCAGGAAACACAATTCTACAGTGCCACCGTAATGACTCTAGGCGACATTGTCAAATTGTTAAATGCCAAGGGATAATTCCCCCCACCCCATCTTGACAGGATCAGATGTCTAGGTGGGTGACCCAGAAACTAGTTTTATCTCTTATAATGCTGCTTTTCCTCTTACCAATACTTTTATGTTTCTCTTGGTGTTGAAATTTCTGTCCATCTAGCTAGCTGCTTAGATATGAGTCTATCCAAAGAAAGAACAAACTTTCTTTGCCTCTATTTTTGTGGGGAGTACAGGATTTGCATGAAGTGTGGTAGTATCAAGCACCGAATCCAGTTCCCTGATGAAAGTGAAGCAAGTGCAGTGGCGGCTACTTTGTGTTTTTCATAAATTTGCTTGGCCAAGATCCCTCCCCTCCTAGTTCTTGAGTGCAGGAGGGGAAGCTGCTTCCTCCAAACACAGAGGCTTGTGACTCATGTGGCGTTCTTCAGACCTCTGTTGTTGGGGAAGCTGCTTCAGGAACAGGGCCAGGGCAGCCATTGGAGGAGAGGGTACATACAACTCTGTGTGTATAAGTCAAACCACAGTAGTCTGGATCGTTCCCATTGGACTAGAAGGCCTCTGAGGTTCCTTCCAATATGATGATTCTGTTTTATTTTAAATCACAGTACTCAAAATGACTTGCCCAGGACCTTATAAGACACTGCTGTCATTCAATACCTAAAAGTGAAATTTTAAGATAAGGAAATAAAACAATAACATTTGAGACTAGTAAAAAAGCCTTAGCAATGACAAGAAATCCAAATATTTGGGATGTATAACTTATATGTCAAGAATGATGAAAAAATAAAACTTGAACTCAAGATTCTGCTTGAGGAGTTGAAAGGGATAAGTAAATATGAAAAAAGAATGACTTTTCATAAATCAGTGGCAAAATGTATAGCTTAATCTGTAACATTTTAAAGTCAACATTGCTGCTATGTATTGATCTTATTGATGGAGTGCCAGATTTTCCTTGTGTTCAACAAATGAGCTTTATAATACCCTAAATGAGGTCTATATGTGCTATATATATGCCTCATATGTTACGGTCCTGCCAAAGTAAAGCAATTCTGAATATCCTTGATTTTGACAGGAAGCTAAGCATGCAGTTGCAGTTGCTACCTTAATTGGGAGTACACCCGACAGAAGATAGTAGAGGAGTTTATCCCATGTAAAAAATTTAGGTTTTTACTGTATGTTTTTTCTATTCAAATGAGTAGATTTTACCTTTGACTGAATTATGTCTATATGTGTGGCGGCATCTGATAAAACGATTCTGAGCAATAGCTATGTAGTCTGTTGTTTTTTAAAATTTTATATCCTCCCTTGCCTCATCACCCCAGAAACCTACTTAAAAGTATATTGGCTTATGCTGGATTAAAAAAAAAGAAAAAAGAAAATATTTTAGAAAAGAAAACATTTTAGAATGTTATAAACAGTTAAAACTGAGCAGCCGTCATGACAGGTTTCTTTTTGGATTTGAAAGAAGGAAGAATGAAATCCTGGCTTTTCTTTACTTCCAGGCTTCAGTGGTATAAGTTGTAGGTACCCCACCCCCTCCACCTTTTAGCAGCTTAGTTCTCAACACAATTTTTTGGAAATAAGTTCTGTCAGTATTAGAGGAATTTACTTTTAAGTAAGCATATTTAAAGGCTGTATCAGAACCTGTAATTCCGATGAATTTGGGGTTTAATTAAAGAAAGTATTTCTGCCTACTGGTTCTTTTCTGCATGTCTGTTTCCTTTGTCTTTCTCTGCCTTGAAAGGTGTGTGGGTGAGAAAATGTTTTCTTTTGTAGAGGCAAATCTCAATTTAGTGCTTAACATTATTCCTATTTATTAGTTGTTATTGCTGCTATTTATGTGCGGGCTGCATGTAGCTGTGTGATCTTTTAGCCACCATCCCTATTAAGCGGGCTGTGCAGCTTGTGAGAGAGCAGGACAGGTAGAATGCACAGCAGGCGTTTGATTTGAGCCAGTTACTCATTTGCCGAGTGTTTGTGTTTATGCAAAGGGGCCTCTTCCTGCATATTTAATCTAGAGTAAGGCAGTGGCTTTTGTTGTGTTTAGATCACATACCTTCAGTCCTTCTTTACACTGCAGCCAATCTGGAAACAGAGAAAGTCTGGATAGTTAGAAGCATAGGTGTGGTGTTGTTCGAACTTTTCCTCACTTGGTTGGGAATTATTGCTACAGCTCAAAGCTTTTTCCACTTCTTCATTAATGGGTAAGTGTGTGCTGTTAAATATCATTATCCTTTTTTTTTGTTCCTCTTTCTAAATATTAAGAATTACTTTTTCTTGAGATCTCAGGGAACCTTGTAGTTCTAGGGAGTTTGTTGTAATCATTAACATTGTTAATCCAGGTGTTTGTGTAGTGTCCCACATTTTCTTGTACAGATAACTACTAAATCATAAATAGCAGCTTCTTTCTGGAGCAGTGATGCGGATGGGTTCAGCTTGTTTAGAATTTAGACATTCTAGCTTGTAGTGGAGGTAAGATGTAAGATTGTATTCTAGAGCTTTCAAATAATATACAACACACTTCATGGGGTTTTTTTGGGGGGGGGGAGACAGCAGTAGAAAGCACCTGGATTCCATTGTGTCCTCAGCTGGGTTCCTCACTAAAATGTTTGCATAATAATATGGAGGATTTTTTTTTTTTAGTTTCCAAATGTGGAAATTGAAACATCTTTTCATTGATATTAATAGCACTCTGGAGATGGTAGCTGTGGTGCATAGAGTAATAGAATGATAAAGTCGGAAACCTGATAATGCAGGAGGAGAGTGGGATGAGGCGAGATGACAGTTCTACTGGATCTCTGTGAGAAGCAGAGTTTGAATAATAGCACCCAAGTTCTGTCTACTAAAGGCATTTTAAATTTCTCGGTTACTTTTAATGTAGTCCTATTTATTATTGCATATTCCCTCATCAGCTTTCTCATCTCAGTTTCTGATTGAATATACTTTTTATTTTTCAAAAATCTTTACCTGATATATAGATATACGTGTGTGTGTGCGTGCGTGTATATATATGTGTGTGTGTGTGTGTGTGTGTGTGTGTGTATAGGCACAGTCTGTATGAGATCCATGCTATTTGTAAGAGAATCTCGGCTTCCTTTTGAAACCCAAATGAGAGGGAAATGATCTTTTCTTCTTCTTTTTTTAAAAAGAGAAAACATATAGCATTTACTGCTCAGAAGGGCAAAGTATTATGTGTTGGAGAGAAAAAAGGCATATTTCATACAGGGGCCAGAAATAGTTTAGGTTACCAATTAACTATTTCCTTCATTTGAGTAACTCCTCTCAAACAGAAGAGTGTGCTATTCTACCACATGTTGGCAACGTGTGACTCTGGATAAAATTTCACCAACCTTATTAAAATGTGTAGGGACTTTTTAGTTTTCTTGGGTGCAAATCAACACACAAATTTAGAAGCATTTTATTAACAATAAGGTTGCTTAATTTTTTTTTAAAACAACATTGCAAATAGCTTATCTAATTGTAACTATACTACTTCTGTAGTCTCTCTTTATGAGGAAAAAGCACCTCAGTCAAAGCACCTTATGTGATTAGCGCTATTGTATTCTTAAATTTTGATTGATAGAGATAATAGTTTTCACTTAAAAATACAGACAGGTACTTTAACTTTCCATGACAATAGCTATTTGCATTTCTTTTATCTTTTTGTTTAACATTTGTGGGGGTTGGGACAGATTTGATTATTAACTCTTATTGCACACTGTGGTAAATGCTAAAACAAAGCTTTTGTTAGAGCTTCAAAGGTACTACAGCAAATATTGTTTTTATTGTTTCAATATTTAAAGGTGGTTAAAGGATACCCCAAAAATATTTTTACGTGACCATGTCCAAGGGTTCTGCTTTGTCATAAACTCAGAGAATTACTACAACCCATCCTCCCCCCCCAGCATGGTCAGACTTTTCTGTTCTTTCTAGTCTGGAAGAAGGAATGCTTTTACCTGACAGCGCGAGGCAGTCGGAAAGCTGTGCAGCACATTTCTCTGTGCCTCCCATAAAAGAGAGAGTGAAACTGTTAAGTTCATAGGAATCCGAAAGCTGCTAGAAGGGAGGGCGGAGACTTTTGCTGCACAATAACCGTGCAGTGGTTCATTGGTGGACTAGTAAAATGTATATTGTGTCCAAATTTGAGAGCCAGTTAGAATTTTTATGTGAAAGACAAATTGCAGCATGTATCAGCAAATGCATAAACTGAAAGAGAGATCAAAATGTACCTCAGAACTGCAGCAGTCATTTTCATTCAGAGTGTTCTTAGGAGGCTTAAACTGAAAATGTTGACTGTGTCAAGTAAAACACTTTTGCCCCTCAGCTTTAAAGCCTTTCAGCTTCAGTAGCTGCTACACAGCTGTTGCTGAGCAAAGAGATAGACTCTTCCATATTATAGCTTTTAATTTTTGCTAGTTCAGGGTTGTTGTTTTTTAAGGAAATTAAGATTCTAATGAACGCATTTGCAAAATGGTAGAAGTTGATATTAATTGTTTAGTAGAAAGCTGCAGGATCAGAAATGCGCAAGGAGACGTGATCACTTGGCTTCCTTAGCACTGTCAGATGGTCTGTGCATCATTTGATTTGATATTTCCAAGATTTGATGCTCCTAAATAATGTATTGTGTTCTTAAGAATACAGTAAAAATGAGTGCTGTTTTCCTAATATTAATTCACATTAAGCAAATAACTAGTCTATCAAGAAAAGATTAACGTCTCTTAAGAATATTTTAAATTTTGTATTGTAAGCAAGACAGCTTTAATGTGTGTATTAACTATACCAATAATACTTGAACCAGATGTTAAAAATTAATTAGCTGACATAGTACTGTTGGTGATACTGAACATTATTTTTCACATTGTCGTAGGAGCAATGAAATTGCATACGTGTTTACGTGGAACCAAGGCCTACTTTAGGTGATGGATTTTAACACTCTGGTTAATTTATTTAGGATCTTAATTAGGTCCCAATCCTAAATAGAGTTAGTGGAAATAAGCCCCAGTGTGTCTTAATTTGGAGTAAAAATGTAGAGTGATTATTCTGCTGTTATTTTTATTTAATTGAAAACCTGTGCTCTTAGCCACCTTGCAGTATGCTCAGAATTACCACAAAAAGGGGGGAAGTCATAGAGAAAAATTTTATGGTTGACTTCAGTAGAAGGAGAACTGGTCTTAACGCAATTCGTTGTGTTTGTATTTCCAATTTATACAACTCTTAAATACTGTTCTACAGCATCAACCTTCTCCTGTTCTCATTTAACTTAATTACATGGGCTTTTTAATTTTTAAGGTTCATAAATGTTAAGATAATCCAATGGTGTTATATGCTGTGTTTCAACACAATATCACTGAAATAATTTATCTTTTAATATGAGTGGAGTATTTGTAGTGTACAATTTTAACATCATTAAAATGTTTTAACATCATTAAAATGTTTTAAGAAACAGATATGAATAATACTGAAGTGTTTGTTTGCCACAGAGAGATATCTTTGTCCCTTTGCAAGATTGGATCTCACCATTAGACACCTAGTTCATCATTACACTGGAGTTAGCCAGGGACATTTTCCTGTAATAGAAGCATTGTACTCTAAAACACAAGAGTTTCTAATTTAGCAACTTTGAAACTCAGTTTTGTGAAAAAGATGGGGTGATGGTGATGGTGATTTGGCAACCCTTTTTTTGCTGATTTTTTTTTAAAAAAATATTTTTCTTTTGGCTTTGCTTGTTAAAGCCCACCACATGTGACAGCAGCAAAAAAAACGGCCCACGATTCCTCCAAAGCTGCCTGTCTCTGAACTAAGGGCACAGGGTGGGCCAAAGAAAAGTGGTCTAGATGGAATTCCTACTGTTTTGGACATTTCCCACAAACCATACAAAGTGCAGCTCATTTATGGCATGTTTACTGAGGAGTTAGCTCCAGTGGGTTGATTCCAAACCAGAGCTCAGGTTCTCACAGTTCAGCTTTGGAGTTTACTTAGTTATTGGATACAAAACAACAGAAAAAAAGTTTTTGGCAAGATGGGGAAGTCCTACAGACCGCAGATACTGTTGTTGTTGTTGTTGTTGTTGTATCACTTCAAGTCATTAGGGCCTGTGGCAACCCTAAAGTGAACCTGAGAGCCAGCAGGGGGTAGTGGCTGGAATGTTGGACTACAACTCCGGAGACCAAGGTTCAGTTCACCACTTGATCAAGGAGACCCACTAGGTGACCTTGGGTGCATCGCACATTCTCAGACCAAGAAAACCCGTGATAGTTTTGCCTTAGGGTTGCTGTAAGTCAGTAACTACTTGAAGGAACACAACAACAAGAAGGCAAACAATTTTTCTGGGGCTGAGAGCGTGTGGCATGCCCAGGGCACTCAGTGAGTTTTCATGGCTGAGTGGAGAATCAATTCCTGGTGGCCAAGGTTGTAATCCAACACTCAAACCTCTATACCACATTGGCTTTCACAGGTGCCCTACCCCTTCTTTTAAACATTTTCTGGTATTAAAGTGAAATGTTCTGTTCTGTTTAAGAAATATGTGCATGTGTGTATGTATTAGCTGAACTTCTTAAAATATCAACAAAAATCTACTCTTCTTCAAATTGTCCAAAGAAAGAGGTGACCTATACACTCATAAAACCTTTTCTGAACTGAATAATGTTGTATAAGAGGTGAATTATTTGTTTGATTTATTCCTGTTCTCACTCAAAGAAAATTGCACGGTAATGGGGAAGGACTGTGATGTAATACTCCTTGAACAGCTGGCACAGGGTTTGTTGTTTTTTAAATGCAGAGGAGTTGAACAATGCCCTGCAGATATACTTAAATGGAAATAAGAGATATTCCTTAAGTACTTCATTCAGTAGTCCCTCTGAAGTGGAATGGCATCTACCAGTGGAAGAGACTCCCTGTGCCTCCTGTCTGCTCCATTGACTTTAATTATCTGTAACGTTCACTGGATTCTTGCTGAAATTAGTATTGTTCATCAAAAGGTCAACAAGTAGTCAAATATGTTATAGCTGGTATATTGAACATAAGCAGTTTTAGGGAGCTATCCTGTCACGTTGCTTATGTCGGAATCTGTTCCATCCAGAGTCTAGTCAGAAGAGTATACTGATGAAGGTGATTTTTGCTCTTTCCCCGTCTGTAGGGCTTTACACCTTCTGTAAAGAAAAAAATTGCTCCTGTTCCAACTAGAAGGTGTGAAAAAAGTAGGCATGCTACAAGGCACATCTGAATTTTTTTATCACGGGGATACATTTGAGATTTGAGGGGACCAAAGATATGGCATGTGCCTTTGCACCCACTACCACACCCCCTTTTGTGCATATATGAAAAGGAGTTGCTGCAGAAACTTATGTATGGAGCTTGGCTTGTGCTTTGGGATTTGACTTTACCCTGTTGAGGTTGAACCCTTGTGAACTGTTTTGGAGTATGATGTCCAATTTGTCCTGTGGCTGAAAGCATGCCTGCTTATG
This sequence comes from Cyclura pinguis, assembly GCA_030412105.1. NCBI lineage: Eukaryota > Metazoa > Chordata > Lepidosauria > Squamata > Iguanidae > Cyclura > Cyclura pinguis. Next base: position 59,181,583 of record CM059600.1, on the reverse strand, counting down.
ACAAGAGGATTGTAGCCTTAGCAGGGTGCTCAGTATTTTGATGATGGAATTCAGTCTGTTAATAATTTTAATTCTTGAAGTTGATGCAAATTAAACACTTTCATCCACTTTTCCCCACTTCTACCATAAGTTTTTCATAATTACATGAACGGATTATAAGACAGGAAAATGGCAGACTATCGTGTTTCGTAGAAGATTACACACTACTTTATATATTACAGAACATAATGCTGTTTACATTATTAAAGCATAGCTTTTTCCCATTCATATTGATATATCTTCCCTTTTTTTTATGAGACCAGTAATTCTCAGTGTATACTTGCAAAATGAATACCTTGGGAAGAAAAAACACTCCCACACATGTATCTGATGTGTGTATGGGGTGGGGTATGTAGTGGGGTGAATATTTGGTTGTAGCAATCATTTTTGTTGACATACTCAGATAATTTTATCTAGAATTATCCTTTTTTTGTGTAAAGAACAACAACAACAACAAAGACTGTGGCAATAAAAGTACACTTCAAAGAATTAGAATCAATACAAAGATAAATATAAATGTTGAACTGAAACCTACCCAGTCTCTGAGAACAAAGGGTTCTGAGTAATATATTAGTGAAAGTCAAAATAAATGGATAGATTAGGAAAGTTTGTGCTGGAGAACAAAGTGGGTCTCATTTTAGAGTTTTTCTTTGCACCCAAAGACTTATATTTTGTTTGTTGAACTGAGCTTCACAATGGCTGGTACTGATAACTGACTGTCTTGTGACTTGATTGTTTTTATTAACTTGCTCTGAAAATCATTCACCATTAAACGCAATTGGATTCATATGTTGTTTTATTTACAGTTGCCCTTGTTAATATGGTGCCAGTGAAAATATCTCCAATGTTGTTTCTAGCTCTGATGAGCCAGTCACACTGTGATATTCTTTTTGTCTCCAGGGTAAGAAGATTGACCTTTTTGGTTGGCTGTAGTTGAAGATTGCTTAACAGAAGCCCTGAAAAAGGTAAATAATAATTCCTATACGCTCTTAAAAGTCCTTGTGGAATGAAGCAAACACATGAATTCAGTATCATACCTCACTGGGTTATTTGCCCATGATTATCCCTTACAATGTTGAAAGTTATACTGTGTATCCTGTAAAGCAGTATTTCTCAGGCAATCTAGTGTGGAGGACCAGCAGTTATTTTTTTCCCAGTGTGCCAGGGATGGAAAACATATTTGTGTCCATTGGCTAGAATTGGTTCTTTCCTTGAAACTCTCCAGGGACTGGGAGCCAATGGCTTGGGCACCAGTGCTCCTCCAGGGATCACCCACTTTGAGTAGTACTGCTCTGAAATGCTTCAAATATGTGAAACCAATGAAGACATAGCTCTAGAAGCACCAGGATGATTTAATCAAAATTAATCGTTAAATCATAGTTCTTATGCTGTGGAATTCTGCACATATTTATTCCAGAATAAATTCCTCTGTATTCAAAGGAACTCAGCCCATGCCAAGGAAATTTAGGATCGTAGCCTTACAGTACAATCCTGTGCATATACGCTCACCAAGAAGCCTCATAGACTTTAGCAGCATGTTATCTGCCAGACATGGTAGTGATTGGTCAGATAAGTAATTTCAGACGTAATTGTCTAGATTTCCTCCCCTTCCAAATCCGATTTCATTTCAACAAGCTTTTGATAGGGTTGTTTGTAGCTGGATCATGTCCAGAATAGATGAGGATCTGTTTCAATGGAGTTAAATCCTTAAGTAAAAACAATTTGCTGAGCAGAATGGAGCTTACTCCCACTGAAAAATCACATAGAATTGTAGATTTAGAGAACAGTTTCCTTACAACAGTGTAGGTCTGATTGAAATCAGGGGTACTTAACATGAGTTGATGTTCTTAGGATCATGTTCTGAGGTGGTAGGTTGTTGTCCTTTATGATGTAAGAATCTTGGATTGTGGATGTATTAAATTTAAGTTAATAAAGTTTCAGGGCATTTTTTTTCCAAACATAAGACAACTCAGCTTGTCATTTCATTGTGGCTGCTTCTTTTTGTTTCAGTGTAAGAAAATAGAAACTTTTAAAGTCTCAGTAGTGGAATAAACAAAGTATAGTTGGTCCTCCATTTGTGGGTCTCAGTTTCATGGATTTGATTATTTGCAAGTTTCTCCAACCCCTGACCCCCCACAAGTGTTTCTTTTCTGGAGGATATTTCTCTCTTCAGCGGCTCTGATCTGGCTGTTCAGTCCTTTAAAAACCTGCCTCTGGTCCTCTTCCTCCTTCACCAGCTGCTCCCTGGTCAGTTAAGGATGGCTCATAGCCTGATTTCTCAGCACTGCAAACCTTCTCCCCATGCCTCCCACATAACCAAGGAAGGAAAAGGGCAAGAAAGGAAGTATAGGTCCACCATGTTGATCCACCACCCTTCACTTTCTTTTCTGTGACCTGATTTGGACCCTGGGAGCCTGTTTCCCCCCTTTATGCCTCAGTCCTCTTACACACACACACACACACACACACACACACACTTTGTTGTTTGCAGGTTTTCTATTTTCGTGGGGGTCTTGTGCCCCAGCGCTAGTCAATGTGGAGAGCCCACTGTATATGGGAGGCTGCAGTTTAGATCCATCTTTACAATGCATAACAATGTCAAGAATGTTGTTTTAAAGGTCTGGATATGTGATTCTTTCTAGTTAGGTTTATTTGTGCTGGCTGGATAAACCAGTGGACTGAGCCTCAGTAGTGATCATTCTATCCTGGTAGGATTGTGGAAGGTGCTACCAATATAGTTAAGAAGGGCAGTAATGTGTGTTAGGATTTGGAGCTGAAGGTCTGCCACTTGGCTTGTTTAATATTTACATTTTATAGGAATTAATGGTTAACTGCCATAGCAACAAGCGTCAGTTCTATACCTATCAGGTGAGTCAACTGAAATGAAATCGGTAATGGTTAGTCCTTATTTTTTTTCTCGCCTCCCCTCTTTTTTACATACAAGGTGATGATTTTATTTCAATTTAGAATGTTGTACACAAAAAAAAGAGCAAATACTTTTATAAAATACTTGTTTTCTAAGATAGTTTTTAAAGGAAATGCTTGAAATACATCATTCACTCTTTTCTTTAATTCTAAAGCACATTTTGTAATGCCCTACCATGAATCCTGATTTTTTAAAGTAAAAATAATAGCTTGAATCCAGAGGCTCATACGCTCTGTCCACACATTGGGGCCTTGCAGCCTTTCTTGCTCCTTTGCCTTGCTCCCAAGTTCTAAGAAAACTTCAGATTAGTATTCAGTGCATCATAAATTGTTATATCTAGAAGGCAGAAATCTCATCTGGACATGAGAGCACATTTACATATGAAGGAGGTTTATTGGCTCTAGATGTATATTTGGATATATTGCAGGAAACATTCCTGTCCTAATCATTACAGTAGAATTTAAATACAATTTGAAACTCAAGATAATCTCAAGTATCTGATGTTCAGTTGAATATTCAAACTGTCCTTAATGCTGAGGTCAACCATATGGTGAGAAATACTTTAAATGTTTATTTTAAATTTCAAAATTCTATGTGATTGTCAAAAATGTAAAAAATGTTTGTTGTGTGCTAAGAAACTGACAGTGAACAAAATATAGACTTGCGTTTGCTCCCTCTTTATGTTGATTAAGAAAAAACAAACAACCCAACCCAACTACTTCATCTCCAACATGGTATTCCATCCTGAGAGTTCACAGAGTCACTTTGAAGTGACAACGGAGGTACAGCGTGTATATAATTCTCTAGCTTGGCTCTCATTATTAGTTTGGATGATGTGCTGAGATGATAACTAACATCAGTACTTACAATAGGCTACCATAAAATCTGAACTACTGACTGTTTTCATTATATTTAAATAATCAAATATATTTGTAATTGTTAATTGAACTATAGAGCTTGTGAATTCCCAAGTGAGCAGAAATGGCTTTTCTTATCCCATAAGACATTCTAAAATTCTGATACGACCGGGTTTGGATAAAAACAAATGGGCTTGGATCATGTAGGAAACTGTTCCCTTGACATGCACATGGTCATGACTTAACATGCACATATCCCTTGACATGTGCATGTTTACTAGGCTGCCAGCACTGTCCTTGTGTATGGCTAGGAATGCCAGTTGCACAGAAAAGAGTAGGTATCTAGTAGAGTAGGTATCTACATATTTATGCGTGTGTGGAATGTGCTGCTGTTTGATATGACATGTGCTGATTAAATGCGTGTGAATATGTGAAGTGGAACTTTATTGAGTCATACCACTGATCCATCTTGCTCAGTACTGTTTATTCTGGTTGGTGATAGCTACTCTCCAAGGATTCAAACAAGAATGTAGAGCATGTCCTCCGTTGCTGAGCCACCACAGGTAGGTTGGGGGTGCAGTGTGCTACCATGATCACATTCTGCTGCCCCCATACCCCTTTATATTCACTGTCTTTCAGTTATGTATTGAGGGCAACAATGCACTTTTGATTCAAACGTCTCTGGCAGTTCTAATTATGGGTGTGCTTTGGGACTTCCTTAAATTGATGGCAGAACACACAGAGTGCTGGTGATTTGAACTAGAAGGTATTCTGTGCTCTTATGAAGAAATTAGAATTTGTGTCCTCAAATAGTAAAAGATTCAGCATTTGGTCCTGAAGGTTTAGATACTGTTAAGGAAATTGGGATTTTCTGGAGCTTTCTTGCTATATATTACTGAAATGTGAAATCCAGGAGAACTGTTACTTTCTTAATCTGGATGATGGAGTGGGTGCTGTTACATTCGCAAAATGTGTCAGTATGGAGTATGTCAGTATGTGTGTCATGCTTCTCTCTGCAGCGATAATACTTCAAAGTGTGGATAGGCAGCATGTGGCATGCAGTCTTCTACTTTTCCTTGTGGACCCTCCAGGTCCCCTTTGCTGAAGTTGGTGCTGTGCCACCAAAGTTTGCCACAAAGTTTGGTGGAATATTGGTGATGGCAACAGAAAATAAGGATTTTTCTTTAAGAACTGCATTCCATGTTTACAGACTTTGCTTTAAAGCAAAATTGCGTTTCAAGTTCAATTCTCCTTTAAACGGCGGGGGTGCTCTCTGCATGTCAGTCTCTTAAAGAAAACTGCTCCTGTTTTTGTTAACAGTGGCAGGGGATGGTACCCGACTGGTCGGGGAAAATCCTGTATCACCTCCTGTACTTGGGAGGTTGCCCACCATTGCTTTAAAATGAATTACTCAAATATGTTTATTGTATGTTGTACATACCTGGACTTGTAATTTTTTCCCCTCTTCTACATGTAAATTATGTCATCTAAACTTAAAACTCTCCTAATTGTTTTCTGAATCCAAGTTGCTACTGCTAGGTTGTGGAAGTTCCTTTCCACCCAGGGAAATTAAGCTGAAGGTGAAAGTATTACTTCTTTGAGAACTGATATTTAATCTTATTTAATTTTTCATTGACATAACACACTTCCTTAGCCTCCCACCCCATCCAGCACAGTCTGTACATTCAGTGAGTTATCACGTTAATACTGCCATATGTTGTGTGTACATAACACTTAAATATTCAAATTTGAAAATTCACTGCACAATGATAAAGGAAGGTGGTATGCTGTAGTTCTTAAATATATAAAATAGTAATATGTCAGTTAACAAAGTACAGCTGGCAGGTAAATCCTACTTCCTGACACACTGATGTCTTGTAGAGTTAGGGTATGTCTTGAGTATTATTTCAGTGCTGATCTACTGCCACATGCAGTTAATTGTGAGATGTGCACAGGCAGCTATAAAAGAAATGATATCTCTGGGGGAAAAAATTGTGCCTTCTTTTCTAAAGGCGGCTTGTTTCCATACTGTTAATTATGCCCCAAACCTGAGTGTCTGATATATAACTATGTTGGTACATTCGTGTCTGTATGTAATATTGTTAAGGGCCCGGCAAGACCACTGTGGCCAGGCTACAGAAAGAGTTAACTTGGGGGGATCTGAGCAAAGATTATAGGGGAGAGACTGGATTGGCCCTGATACCCACATGGCTTCCATTAGTCAATGGGAGGTGAGAAGGTAGGCAAATGAAGGCTTCTGGAAAGAAGTAAAGAGAAAGGTCCTGTAGTGTAAGCATGCAACTAACTGTTCCAACTCTAAGCAGGAAAGGAGTGCCAGGAAAGGGTTATAAGACAACCAAGGAGCGTGTAGTCATGCATGCTAGGTCTTCAGTTCTTTTGAAAAAGATCAGAGGGTTGGGCAAGGCGACATGTGGAATTGGTGAATAATTTTTTTATTCCTGTGCTTATGAGTTTTTTCTTCCTCTTGCAATTAGAGGGAAACGAGTGCTTTAAACTAGTCAAGTTTGCTTGATATACCTTCTGTTATCTCTTAGTATGCCATTTTCCTACTTTTTTAAATTAAAATTTTGACTTAACACCCCCCCCCCCCGCTTTTGTTCCTTAAGGGCCACTGAGAAACTCTGGTGACGTATTTCTATGACAAGGTCTACCAGGAACTTGTAAAATATTGCCCCCCCCCCCCATAATCATAAAGGAGAGAAATGACGAGCCCTTACATTCCGAAGAACCCAGGGAAGGAAAGGGAGGTTAGATCTCAGAGGAAGGGCTTGGTGGCAGTTTGGTGCCACTTCCTGGGCAAGATCTAGCCATGCATTAACCTCTCTTTTTGCCACAAATATATATTATATTGTATAAATACTAAAATCAATTCTTACAAGTGCCAAGGAGAGTGGCAGCCATATCTCTCTCTCTCTCTCTCTTTCACACACACGCACACACACACACACACACGCGTGCGTGTGCTATAATTTTTTTTCCTGGGGAAGGTGCCACTACTCTAAAGCTTACTTTCTTACAGACCTTCTCACTGGATGAGGGTACATGAAAGAGGGCCTCAGATTGTAATCTTACAGACCAAGTTAGCAGATAATTTAAGCAGCCACTTGGTAAGTTAACTTGGTCCCAAACTGTTTAAGGTTGTAAAGGTTAAAACTACAACTTTTGATTAGGTCTATCAGACAGCACAGGTACTAAAGTACTGGCAGAATGTGATTATATCAGCCTGTCCTGTAACTGTCTAGCTCCTGTGTCCTGGATTAATGGTTTCCAACCTTTTCAGAAAGATAGGTCCATGTAAAACAAATTACTGTAATTCAGATGGCAGCTTACCGTAATATGAATAGTTGTTGGAAAACTATCTCTTTCCAGGTAAAGTTGAGCTGATAAAAGTCAAATATCTAATGACAATGATGTCATTAGATTTACGCCCTATTTTAATGTCTGGGAAGCCTCCAAATAGTTATCTTTTTCTTCCAGATGATGGTGAGCACCACTAAACCAGACAGATGAACCACCTACTCGCTTTTATAAGACAGGTGTACTAAGACTAAATAACATAATATACTATATAGCCTTGTCTGGCTGATCACCCATGTAGCTTGCTTAGGTACAATTTCCCATCGTGATTTCATTGAGAACAAAATAGCTGTCCTCTGCTAAAATAAAATAGACATGTATGCAGTATCATAATTTGCATTTTGGCTGGAAATTTACAGGCCCACTTTCATCCTGTTGAAAATGGAAAGCACCAAGACAATAAACTCATAGGACTAGGACTCTGTAATGGAAGTGGTGACAGAACTCTAATTGGAATGATGCCATTGAAATAAGAAAGGTTAAGGGTTTGGTTGATTGAAATCAAGCTCAATTGCTTTGATTGCTTAATTTCAGGTGAATCCTGTCTTGTGTGTTACTGATCAAAATGTTCATTCTAATAGCAAACTTGTGCTTTTAATTCCTGGAGGAACATTTTTGTCATCCTAAACTTGTGTTTTTAATTCATACAGAGGCTTTTTTTTTTTTTGGTAGTCTTAAACTTTCCAAGTACTGAAAGAAAAACTGATCTCCCAGATAATGTGAGAAAGAGAGCACTCAGGGAGAATTTTTCCTTAAAACTCTGTACAATATTTGAAGTTTACCTTGAGTGACAATATTTTTGTCTATTATTTGTTTAATATATTATTCTACTCTTCTTAAATGTATAACTGCTAATAGTTTCACACACAGGCTGATGACATGGTCCACAGTAACTTCACTTTAGCAATTTTGCAGCTTAAAGTTCTTCCAGACATTAAAACAGGGCCTGCATCCAGTTGTTACTTCCAACTGAATTAAACACATTAAATCAATGGAACTTCCCTAAACAATGACATCAAATGCCCATTGGTTCAGTAAGTCTGCTCTGTTTGGGACTAAGAATTGGATTTAGGCTTAGGTCTACAATGACGACATTAAACACATAGATGTCAGATTCTGTCAAGCCATATAATGTTAAACACCTTTAGGTCTTACTCATACTAGTGTGAGAGCTAAGCATATGCTTAATACTTCATTTGAAACTTGAATGTGATTTTAAAATGTTTAATTTTTCTGTATCATGCAGGGAGAAGTAAGTTCCATGTGTTCCCTTCAAATCTACACTTTAAATCCTAACACACAATTAGGTTGGTATATCCACTGCCTGTTTTCTTCAAAGTAGGAATCTAAATTAAAATATTGAATTTCAGTTAAAACAAAATAAAACAAAACATGAACACACACATTTTTACAAGATGATGTTTAATAATAATGTTAGTTTCTCACCAGTAGTCATTCATTTAAATGTGCATAAAGGCATTTTAATTTAATCAAAAAAATTCAATGCATGGTCTTTTGCCCACTGAAAAATAGACAAAAATATGTACAGAAATAGGTAAAGTTGTACATTATTGATAACAAAAGATACATGACAGCTCTTCAGATGGTAGAGATAAGAACCTTTAGAAAAATTCTTAATGGGTAAGGAATCATACAAAAGAGATTTTGTGGAATTACACAGTTTAAATTTTCTAATTACAATGCTTGTCATAGCTAAAAAAAGGATGAAATATTGATAACAAACAGTGATGGTCCTTAGCATGGCTCTTGGTAAACAACACATTAATTTGTGGCTCTAGATGGAATCTGTACAGTAAAATGCTTTTCTTTAAAAAATAAATGTTTTATTACTGGTAAGTAGCATGAAGAGCAAAAGATTTTTCTTTCCTCCATCAGAAAATGTCATGTCAGCTGCCTTTGTTGAGAATGGTCATCAAATACCAGGAGAAATGCATTTTATGGGAATTCAATCAGATTTCTTGGACAAAGCTTGGGTGGAGCATCTAAGTATAAGTTAGCTGATGGGTACAGGAATAAGAACCAAGCAGAATTAAAAGTTATTTTCCATGTACCTTTGGTCTAATTTTGGAGTCAAAAACTTTCTTCCTATGCCTATATTTTTGTAACAAATGCTTTTCTCTTATTGTTAGTACATGATTGGGTGAACACTAGATCAGATTGCAGTACCACATATATGGTTTCTTCCCCTTTCAATAAAAATAAACTGTTATCATTAGATACATTATTGATGTGTTGTTTAAATATATGTTGAAACTTTCATACAACTAGTTCGATATTTCTAAATTCACCATCAAAACAAAATATGTACCATCTTTGTCTAAATCAGAGTTTGGAATTAACATGTGAAAAATTAACATGATATCTATAATTCCTTACTATGTTAATAGTGAATTTAATTTTTTTATTTTAATAATTGTACTATCAAACGGTGTCATAACTATTACTGTTTTTCACATTATTTTAATTTGTTGCTTTGGGAAGATTTTTTTTTGCCAGTTATTTTTTAAAAATGCGTTCTTAATATGTTGTTAATTTGTAATATTAATTAAAAACAAATGCAAAAATTAATTTTTAAATTACTGTTTTTTGAACTGTAATCCAGATAATCCACAAGGCTTTCAGAAAGTATTTCAAGGTGACCATGAGTTGTGAAGCAGTGGCGTGACAATCCAGTTGAATGTGTGAATGCTTGATGACATTGGGACAAATCCAGTGGAATTTATGTGGCTTATTTTATAATACAAAGTGGTCCACAAAATTTTTTCAATGAAATGAAGAAATCTTAACTGTTAAGTGTATTCAACACGTAGTGAGTTATGTCAACATGTTATATTTCAGTCTAGCCACAAAAAGTGTTAATGAGTAAGATTGCGTTTGAGTTCCTTGATTTATTACTGAACAGTTGTAATCTTCACATTTATGTGATCTAGGTGATATCATTTGCCAGTTTTGTCATTCTGAATAGCACTCTTTAATACGTGCATATTTGTCTCCTAGAAGTAGGAAAAGTGTTAAACATTGTTTTGAGGTTCCTGGCTAGAAGAAGATGCAAAATAATAACTTTTAATTTTATCTTTTTGTAATGGATAAAGGCAGAAGTTGTGTTATAGTTGTAGTTTGTGGGATAGGCTGTTGCCATTGTTTTGCCCAAGAGACTATATATTCTTATCACCAAAGGCTGAACATTTAAACAATTTATAACACTTAATAAGAAGTCTACTATGAAGAACAGATGGATAAAACTATGACTTTTTATAAAGCAATTGGGTCAGGAAGATTTATAAATTAGATTAAGACATTTTGGATTAATTTGAAAACTATTTGAACAAATCTCATTAATATGAGCCACTAGAATGCAGCATTGAAGACTTCAAAGATTTGCCAGAGGAGTTCTCTATAGGCTATTATCTGCTCTAGTTAATCATCTCAGGAGAGCATATTTCTTTTATTTACTTTTGGCCCATATAATTTTTTCCGTGTCTTCTTAACCTTTCTGTACATTAAATATAGCACATCTCTCTGTATATTATATTGCTACAGGTGTGGTAGCATGGGAACAAAAGGCCTATAATTTTAGACCTTTTGTCATTGTTTAAAGAATTTTTTCTCAACTGTAAAAGTTACTCGAGTCATGCTTGGTGAGGGTGTGTTTAGAGTGTGACTATCATGCTACAACACATGTGAAACATGGTTCAGTGAAGTCAGACAGCCTGTTTTCTGGTCTTGAATATGGTTTTGGTCATTTAATAGTTTCATGGTAAGAAAGACTTTGGCATGTGCGTCATCTTCTGATTCAGGAGGTGTCAACTTGTATGGTTAGAAATCCTATTGTGATGAATGTGCTAGTTACTGGGGTTAGCTAATCTTTACATTTAGATTTTAAAATACAGAAAGTTGTCTTTGGTTTCCTTTGGGTTCTTTACTTGTCCATGCACAGCATGATGTTCTCTTTTAGAAAGCAAATGGCAGGATCTGAATGGGAGTCTGCCCATTTCCACACTAGCCTGTTATAGCGCGATGATTCCACTTTCAACATCCTCTGGAATCCTGGGGTTTGCAGTTTCGGGAGGGGCCAGGATTCCAGAGGATGTTGAAAGTGGAATCATCACGCTACAACAGGCTAGTGCGGAAATGGCCTCTGTCTTCACTTGTTTTGCTTCATTTTCAATAGTGTGTGATATCGCTGAAAGCAGAAAGCGAACCACCACAATATCCAAGCAGGAGACCTGTGTCTTGTGATAGAAGCGGTTAAGTAGCAATGATACTTACTGAGGAAAACATAAGCAAAGAGATTACTTTTTCTCATAGTGAAATTTTACCTCTTTTTATTTGATGTTAGATGTTTGATTGGAACAAAACAAAATATAAAACTGCTTTGTAGGAGCAATATATTCTTTATGGTGAGCTGTCACCCCGGTTAAAATCTACACTAGATCCTGTGCAACAAACACAACGGCTTGGTGGTTGTCATGTGCCTACTTTGATCCTTAAGCCTTGCTGTTATTTTTTAGCTGCTGTGTCAAACTAAAATCTGTTCTGTGACAGGGTTGTTGTTGTTCCAGATTGTCTCATATGATCAAAGCTAGTAGCGTCATTGTAAAATGCGGTTGATCATCGCCATTGTACACGTGAACAGCTGATTAAACAGTACATAAACAGGCTGGATGTGATCTTTACCATATAATATACAGACTTGATATAGTGGTATGGATAATCCAGAAGAGGATGGGGGTTGTTTTTCATAGTCAAATTGTAATGGCATGTTTTAGATATCTGTGGAATTTAATTATGCTACATTCAAGATGGCGGATCGTGCCATGTTTTTGCCCACTTTATAGGGGGGTTTTCCCCCATTTTCTTTTCAAAACCTCTTAAGGAAGAAGAGATGAAATAGCATATAGTGTCTTCTTATTGGTAGTGCTGAGAGCTGCCTGAAAACACCTGTTGTCAAGCAGATACATGTTTTGTGATTAACCAGGAATGAGAGTCAAGCTTAAGGGTGAATTCCACATCCTTAGAAATATATGAACTTTATTTTGGACTTCTGTTGTCGTTATATTGGACATGAAACTTCTTTATAAATTCTAAGTGATGACAATGAAGGAACTTGCAGAGATTATTATTTTGTATTTCTGAAACATGAATTTCTGCTTTCATAATATACTGTCAATTGTAGTCTAAACATTTATCTTGACAGTTTACATATAGTTGCTACAACAGCCATGTTGTCCATTTGCTATTTTTTAATTGAGTTCAGATTATTAAAGAAAAGTATACTTTTGGCTATAAGAGTCAGTGTTGTCTTTCAAAATTTTGGTGGACCTGTTATTTAACAAATAAAGAGCTTGTCTTTTCAAACTAGTTACTGCAATGAAACAGAGACGCCTAGGTTGTGTTCTCATGAAATGACATACCTGACTTCTAGATAATCCTGTCTTACTGTGAATGAGCTGCATGTCTCTTTTTAGTCCTGCTTTGTTGCTGCCCATAAGCATGATTGCTAAACAAACCAGGATGCTGAAACAACTCTGTATTTGTTCACAATCCTGGCTTATAAAAGGGAACAAGAGAGTTATGACCCAAGATTCCCAATGTATTTAGTGGTCATGTTAGTGAGGAGAAGCAAAGGGAGAAAGAACAGGTCGCATGCATGTGCATGCAGCTTGTTCACAGTAAGGCAGGATTCCTGTTTTAATTTCATGTAACAGTACCATTAGGAATGCTGTGCCAATGTTCTTGTCAGTCTCTTGCAGCATGAATGTACCACATGAGGGGCTTATGAAGTGAAGTAAGCTAGGAAGTGGTGAAGAATATATACGTCCTGAATGCGTAGCATTCTATTCTATAATGTGTGAATTACCAAATGGCAGCAGCAGCAAGAACAACAACAAAAAGACCTCTTCATTTTATTTTATTTTATTTTATTTTATTTTATTTTATTTTATTTTATTTTATTTTATTTTGGTTTCTCTCAAAGTTCTTAAACGTTACCCAGGTTATTTCTAGACTAGTACTATTGTGTTAATGAACGTTATGATATTAGTGTTCTGCTGTACTGTGATGGCAGTGCATTATATTTGTGCTGTGGTAGTTAAGAATTGGAAAAGAGAAAATCTGTAGAAATGTTGCATAGTTGAAAACTCCTGAATGCCTCTCAAGCAGTAGCTTGTGGACTGAGGGGGAGAGGCTTGCCCCAATGTAGTCAGATGGGAGACACCCTCACATTCATTCCCTGAGTGCCCTGTGTTGGAGATGATCTGTTTGCATAGGGTGGCTCGTACAGTTACTGTTAGATCTCAGTCAAATCCAGTTCAGATAATCAAATTGTGGCTTATTATGTTTTGTGAGTTACGTGGGCTCTCACATAATACCTTGTTCCTCTTTTCATGTAGGCATAGTGACAAACTAGGAACCTATAGTTAACCATGGCTTACTGTGCTTGATGCCTTTCCTCAAGACACAGTACAAAGCTATGCTTGAACTTAAAGCACTAGGATGCTTTTTTTGGGTTGTTAGATGTTTTCTGTCCCCAGTGAGAGTTCTAGTGGGATATAAAAATATGTCCTTTCGCAGAAGTATCTGTGTTTCATCCAAGCAGAGCTAGAAAACACAAAGTGGAACAAGAGTGAAATAAAATCCGATAAAATAAGACAAAACTGGTGTTTATTATAGTGTTGGGTATTTCTTGATTGCAGTGAATTCCATTGCCCCCCATGGAACCAACTTTGATTTCTCTCTAATGGAGCCAACTACTGAAAATCAGAGTGTATCACTACTGCCTGGCACATCATACTTTGTTGAAAAATGGTATGGTCCCAGTACATTTCATTCAGTGGGATTAAACAAGTACCTGAGTGGCAAAAATGAAGAGATTTGTTGTGACATTATTTTTTGGGTAGATAGTTTTTATGTGTAGAAAAAAAAATCTGTGCATGGCAAATGGGTGAAAATTTAGGGACGATGGCTAGTATTCAGTATTGCAGTTGTGGATTTGTTATGTAAATGAGCTGTATTCAGTAAGACTGTGTGGTAGTAGTATTGTTTACCTTTGTAAATGCCACTCCAGCCTATGTTAAGAGCCAGCCACCACACTGGACAAAGGAGATCCACACAGCTTCAGATCAGAACAGACACCTTCCCACCAGTGAGTGAGGCTGTGGCAACCAGAAGCAGGACTCCTGTTGCAAGTCCTTGTCAGAGCCTTGCTTGCTGGTGGGAAGGAGATGCCTTTGCCTACCTCTGAGGCTGAGAGAGTGTGACTTGCCTAAGGACGCCCAGTGGGTTTCCATAGCCAAACAGGGATTTGAATCCTGGTCTCTATAGACGTAATTAAATGCTCAAACCACTACATGTCATGTCAAGGAGGGAGCGGGCTTGTTTTCCGCTGCTGCAGAGACTAGGACAATGAGCAATGGATTCAAGCTGCAGGAAAGGAGTTTCCACCTGAACCTCAGGAAGAAGTTCCTGACAGTCAAAGCTATACGGCAGTGGAATATGCTGCTTCGGAGTGTGGTGGAGTCTCCTTCTTTGGAGGTTTTTAAGCAAAGACTGGATGGCCGTCTGTTGGGAGTACTTTGATGAGGGTTCCTGCATGGTAAGGGGTTGGACTGGATGACCCCGTGGTCTCTTCCACCTCTGTGATTCTATGATTCTACACCATGCTGGATCTAATTAATACTTACTATCCAAAAAAATAAAATTGGAGTTATTCTTAAAGTAGCTTTTAAAATAGCCATGGCATTACAGGGCTAGCTGCTTAAAAGTTATCCTTAAGAACAATAATGTTACTCAAGTAAAATAGGAAATGTGGTGAGTGGTATAATTCTGAACATGCAAGCACTGCAAGCCACAAAGGACTGAAGAAAACCAAAAGCATGGATGCCACTAAAGAGGGATGGGAAATGTGTGGCTTTCCACATATTGTTTGACAACGGTCCCCATCAGTCCTAGACAACACAGCCAGCTGTGAAGTATCAACAACTATAGTAAAACACACACACACACACACACACACACACACAACTGGAAATGTCCAGGTTCCCTAATCTCTGCCACACAGTCCTGTCCCTTTAAAAGAGCAGAAAATAGCACAAAAAGTAAAGTAGCAAAGCGATTTTCAGTCTTTAATGTGTGCTTGAAAAATTGTTACCTTTTTTCATTTCTTCTTTTAAAAAATATTTTTCTTCCCACCGTTACCCCCAAAAAAGCATTTTGTTCCCCAAGGTGGTTTCAAAATTTCCAAAAATTTTAAGGCTCTAAATAGGGTAGGATGTAGCCCACTAAAAGAGATAAACATGTAGGGAGGGTCCCAGGCCTGTCTACAGGTATACAATCCTGAGCTGCAGGTTTTATTCATGTATTCTCTGAGGATTCTGTCACTCCCTGGCCTCCCAACTGCTGTTGGATAGAGCTTTGTTGACAGCGCTGGCTGCGATTCTATCTTGTACTACTGATCCTTCTTTAAAAGAAGCACATTCCCGCCTCTCCTTGCCCTCTTTTCTCTCATATCGTCTTCTCTCTATTAGAATTAGCTCATACCAAAAAAAATACCTTCTCAGAAGTTCTGATGGCAGATTCTTAAGGTCAAAAAGGATGGTGCTGCATGTAGGTTACATGGGGCACACTTCACATAGTGAGCTGCGTCCTTGATTAGTACTCTAGACTAAAGGGGTTCCTGTACCTGGGTGCAAATGAAGAACACACACAGATACAGAGATTCTCACAGATATTTGAACATCTGTATAGATAGTGTATGAGGTTTGAGTGTTTTGATTCTTGAAGGTAAGGGTTCAAATATCTGTTCAGCCGTGGAAACCCACTGGGTAACCTTGGGCAAGTCACAGCCTCTCAGACTCAGAGGAAGGCTGTACCAAACCTCTTCTGAATAAATTTTGCCAAGAACACTCCATGATAGTTTCACCTTACATTTGCCATAATTCAGAAATTGCTTGAAGGCATATCAACTACAGCTACAACAGACACTGAACATGTGTGTAGTCCAACATTTGAACACTCCTTATATTCATCCATCACTTTATTTGTATTGCACCTTTCTCCAAAACTAGGACTCAAGGTGGCTTTAAAAATGCAGAAAACTACCATTGGAATACTTAAAAACATCAAAGTTATGATTAAAACAGTACACAATAACAACAGAATAACAGTGATTTTAAAACCTTTAACATAAAGCATAAAAACATTACGGATTCATAAAACGCCCTTTTCTTGTTAAAAGTCAGTTTCTAGAACCTGCTTAATCTGCTACAGAAACGAACAAAGAAGGAGCCCTCCTAGCTTCCCTAGAGAGAGCATCGCAAACTGTGAGAACACCCACAAGAGAAGGCCTTCTTCTGCATTCCCACCAAAAGTGCCAGTGAAGGAGATGGGATAGAGACTCGTGCCTCTCGTGCAGACCTTAAAGCTCAGGAAGGCTCCTACAAGAAGATAACAGTTTATTTGGATTGTCTTCAGCCATGACAAAATGCACATCATTTGCTACTTCCATGTAGAAAAAAAGTTACTTATCTAGTAACCTTAACTCTGTTTCTGGGTTCCGTTACTGTGTTATTAAGAAAACATTTATTTCCTTATAAATATTTTTTTCCACTCTATTACTCACTATGTCTTTCTTCTCCTTTTCTTCTCCTGTGGAACTTACTTCATCATTCTAGTGAGTTTTCTAATATGACTCACCCTGCAGGCATAGAGCAGTCTTACTCTTTAAAAAAACAAAACAACAACAAAAAAGGACCTTTGTCTCTAGGAAGAAGTGATTCCCTTGCCCCGTACTTTTTAGTTTGACAGTTGCATGTACCTGGAGCTGCTGGTGGTCTGCCGTGGCTACTTGAATTGTAAACTGTCTCTTCCTCTTGCATGGGTTCTGTTCTCACTCTCTTCTCTGGCCTGAAAGGGTTACTGGTGCAGCACATGAAAAAGAGAGCAACACAGCTATATTCAGTGTCATATCCATCGTTGACAAAAGTGATAGAAGAGAAAGACACATGAAACAGTTAATGGACAAATTCTTTAAATAATTAATTGGAAGTCTCTCTTACATCTTCCAGTCTCCTTCTATATCTGTGCTGCATTAAGGTTATTTTTTAGGATTAGCTAATAATATTTGTCACTAGCAATCTGGTGTACCATTGTGGATGAAAAACCAGATTCTTAAAAGAATTGAAACTATAAATTCAAGATTACTAGATAAAAATATTTGTAGCTGCACTGCAGCAGAAGGAGTGTCAACTCTAAAAGGGAAGGTTAAACAAAACTTTGAAACAGTGGCCCAGGGTGGACATAACATTAAACTGCAGTAGTGTGCTATTTGAATGCAGCTGCTTGAGTCTTAGGATCACATATTCCTTTCTGTGCTTTGCTCCACAGCCACAAGGGAAGAATTGAAAAATTTTAAACAAGTTGGAGTTTGTTGTTTTGTCCAAAAGTGGAACTCTGCCTATGGTTTGATGAAACAAGCCATGATAAGAAACCACACCTTTTTTTCCTTACTTGTTCAGACAAACTGCAGTTTAAATTGACCAGTTTCTCCCTTTCAGTGTAACAGTAAGTCATGAATATTTTGAAATGGGAGACAGAGATTTCCAAATTTCTTACAGCAGTGCAAGAGAGGAGTAAGGGGATAACTTGAGATTGAAGCAGGTTCATGTACAAAATACTGAACTATGGATGAGGTTTACTTGCAGCCTGGGTCTGTGATAAAGTGAGAGAAAGATAAGCCTCCCAGCGAAGGCTTATGCTCCAAAGTTCTTGGATTACAAAATAGGTTCTGGCTTTCTTTTTCTTTGCTTCTTCTTCCCCCTTTTCAGTGGAAATAAGCTTTCTGGAAACTTAAGAGTTGGAACCTGCATCATGACTTTATTAGCATTTCTCTGGTAGCAGATGACGTACAGTAATGTACGTATATATGTGATAGTGAATTATAAATGATCTTTGATTTTTTTTTCTTACTGTTCTGTGTCAGTAATTTTGATTGATCAAAATAGTGTGTATTTCTTGAGAGGTTTTCCAACTGGTGATTTTGTTTTTCTCTTTATAAGGCTGAGCGATCTTTATTAATTTCATTGACTAGAAGTATTTTTGGTCTGGGAGAACTCATTTGATTAGTACTAACTGTGATACTCTAATGGATAAAATTCTAGTACTTCCGTATAGAAACACATGAATTTATCAGACAGGTTTCTATTAAGTTTCTATTAAGTTTCCTTTGGAGTCTAAGTAGATGCATTAGTGGCGACATGATTCTATCATGTCCAAGGCATTAGTGGTGACATGATGCCAGTGTGTCCTGGAGACTAATAGATTTGAACTTGCTTCTTTTAAATATTACTGGGAAAGCCACATTTTGTACATGATCCAAAAATTTTTTCATATGTAGATCCCAGTGATGTTTTTCTGTTCCCTGTGTGTGGCATCACCACTTTTGGAAATAAAGGAACGTAGAATTTTGTATGTTGGATCAACATGTTTATGATAGTGGATATTACGGTATGCTGGTAGTGTGAAAAAGACAATAGGTTTTTAACAGTTTTTGTTTTGTTTTGTTTTTTGGTATTTATTTTTAGAAGACAAACACATGAGGAAAAATCTGCCAACTACTGCGCCTTTTATTTCTGTAATATAGCAATAGCAGTTACATTTTTATACCACTTATTAGTGCAAAGCACTCCCTAAGTGGTTTACAATGTGTTATAATGTAATAGTAATTAACATTGACAAACAAGAGTTTTGTCACTACATCTTTGTATGTTAGCTGTTTTCTTATATCAATGTTGTTGTGTGTCCTCAAGTCAATTTTGACTTATGATGATCCTAAGGCGAACCTGTCATGGGGTTTTCTTGGCAGAATTTATTCAGAAGGGGTTTGCCCTTGCCTTCCTCTGAGGCTGAGAGAATGTGACTTGCCCAAAGTCACCCAGTAAGTTTCCATGGCTGAGTGAGGATTCAAACCCTGGTCTCCCAGTGTCGTAGCCCACCACTCAAACCACTCAAAGCACTGTACCACACTGGGTCTGTATCTGCACTTATTCTTTATTGATTTGAATGTTTGTAGTTGTTCAGTTAAAGAATTGATAACAAAATACCTCTCTTCAGTTAACAAACCCTCTGACAATGATGCTCCTTTTTACACAATTTGCCAGCTGAGTCCCCTCCTCTTTCATTATCTTCCATCTAACTGGAAGTTTTTTCCCCCCTCCACACTGGTATTGTTGAAGGACGGCTAGAGAAAGACAGACTTTAAGTGTTTGTGTTACAAGAGCGTGTCTTCAGAGTACAGTTTAAGAAAGCTTGACCTGGGAAAGAATAGGATTCTACTCTAGGTGACCCTACTGTAGCTGTGTGTGCTTATGTAAAACAGGCAAGGTAAACTCCTGCCTCCAGAATCACTCACTGAGCAGGTGTGAACAGCACAGCAGAGAGAAAAATGTAAAGCAGATTAGCCTGCCTCACCAGCTACCTTGGCATGTTGAAAAAACATAGGAAAGGTGGGGGCTATTGAAAGAAGAAACAAATAATCTCGGGTTGCATTTTGGAAGAAGCTTTCAAGTGGTCTCTAGAAGTTTCAAAATGTTTTTGTTTACTCCTGCAAGGCTTACCTGACCTGGTTTGATCCATTTCACATGTGCACGGTGTTACTTTAGGATAAAAGGTTTGCTGAAACATGTTGAGCTGCTCTTTTTTTTTATGGTATACGAACCTATCCCTATTCTTTCCATGTTATTTCCACCTCTGGTACTAAAGTTTCTCTCAAAGAAGTAAAGCCTAGAAACATATCCACCTCATTACGTGAGGTGCACCTGTATGAGTGTGTGCATCCATATACTGGCCTTTCATTTAGGGAGAAGCTGTATATCCCTTCTTTGGAGGAGACATGGAAATATGGAGAGGTGAACATTAAGCAGCTGATGCCTTCCTCTCTTGACGTTTCATATCATTCTAGTGTAGAGTAGGAAGCCTTGGGAATACAAAGGTAAGTTGTTGCCCCCCTGCTTTATATATGTAAGGTCCCATGTTCACATTTTAAAGATCTTTTCAGGTAAAAAAGATGGCACAAAAAGCCTGAAGTTATTTAAGAGCCGCTGATTTAGGTGGATCCCTAGTCTTACTTGGGATCAAAAGCTTGTTCTTTTAGTATGGATTTGCTCTGAATCCTCATTTTGTGATAAGAATACAAGTCTTATCAGTAGTCCTTTGTGTTCAGGGTTGTCCTTCTCATCATTAAGATGAAGGCAGAGTAACTTCAGTCAAATGCCATAAGGTCAAGTGATGTATGAGGGATCTTAACCTTTGGCATTCATAGACGTTTAGAATTCAGCAAAAACTTGGTTGGTCTTCAACTCTAAACTTCTGCATTTAAGCAGTTTAGCCACATACCAATTGGATCTTTTCTAGAAAATCTCCAACAAGCTAACTTTTTGGCAATATTTTCCATACTTGATCTCCCCTTGCCTATTTTATCTTTTTGTTTATGTAAAGTCTCCAGCTTTTACCATATCCCATCATTAAGCTGTTCCTTTTTCAGTTATACGAACAATTACAAATGTAGTCTGTGGTGTCATTACTGTAAGATGTGATGTGAGAAGTTCAAGTATGCATTTGGTGTCAAAGGATAGCTGGACATTAGAACTGTAACTGCTGACCACATTTTGATGCTAAAGATAAAGGTATTTGTCAGAGGCTAGAAAGATTGGAGATTAATGGATTCCTTTAGAATGCTGAACTATCCCACTGCCACTTTGGCCATGCTAAAGGAAAAAAAAATCTGTAGCTGAGCAAATGTCAGCATTCTAATAATTTAATATCCTACTTTTCCCCTTCTGTTTCTTCTTGCTTGTAAGGAGACTTTGACTATCAAAAAAGACTGTCCAGAGGGGCACAATGTTCTCTCCAGATAAGGCAAGTCCTAGAGTCTCCAGTACTTCCATTAGACATAGAAGTCTTTATTATGCAGCAACTCTAGCAAGACTACATTTACTTACCCTCTTCCTCTTTAATGGAATAGCCTGTATAATCTGATCAGAAATAATTGGTATTTTGTTTTAATTTCTTTTGTCTGTAGCAGTGATATATGTATTAGTGTTCTGTTACCTGAATAGTTTGACTACAGTGATGACAGAAGGACCTGAGGTAAAAACAGTGTTAAATGATAGTTATGTGAAGATTTACTGAGTACCAATTTAATATGAATATGCCTTAAATCCAGCTATTAGGGGTACAAAGGAACAAAATAGCTTTGTACCTTTAGTTAAAAGAAGCAGACGCAAAGGGGTGTTCTGAGACTTTGCATCTGTTTGAAACAATCATAAGAGATATTACTGTTGATGGCTGGGCATAAATCGTTGTGTTCTGTGTAGATCATTGCTTTTGTTTTAGATTGTTCCTTAAAACATTAATAAGTGTTCTAGGCCAGGAAAAAAATACTGCAACCAGTGATGACATTCTGTAAAAATGTTATTGCTTATGCATGTGTTGTATTGGCATGAATTGTGCTATAGGAGTATCATTTTTTGTACATTGGTATTACAATGCAAACACCCTGAAATGCTAATAGCACTAGTAAGCTTTTAATTCCATGGAATTTATTGCTTGCTGTATTTCCATGAATTTATAACGCTTTGATTCTTAAGAGCCCCATTTAATCAATTTTGCCTGGCACAGAACATAATAAACAACTTGCGGGTGCTAAAGTGCCACATGGGGGAGGACGGCTAACAAGAAAGTTAAATGCTTCTGCCACTAGCAGTTTCTCTGCTGTATTTTTCATGAGCTGCTAGTACCAATAATGTACTTTACTAGCATCACAGCAGTGGTTGGATACAACGACAGACTATACAGCATTCTGACACTGTAAACACCCGACACTGGACCATTTTTGTGATGCTTGTACAGCTGCAGCTTTTATGTCACTCGGTTACTTTTAAATAATAATCTTTCTCGATACATGCTTCTCTCTTTATATGTGTATGATTTACGGGAAGGAATAGGTACTGGTGAAGCAAAACCATACCAAATCAAAAACTGTAACAACAAGAGTACAGCTGTTGTTTGTTTGTGCTGCTTGACCATAAAAGTACAAAAGATATTCCTAATAGGCAGGAGGTAAGGAGAAATCAGATTATCAAGTGCTGTAAAGCAGAAAATGTCATTTGATTCTCCAAACTGCACCAAGTTTATATAATTGCCCTTTTAATTATCCCTAGTGGCCCATGAAATTTGCAAAATAGAGCATTTAAGGTTTGATTTACTTATATGATGCACTTTGGTGATGCTCTTAATGAATACTGTTTAGTACTAAAGCTGGCCTGCAATTTCTGAGTGCTGTAGTAAAACAGTTTCTACAGGTCTAGGAACCAGTTCGATAATGAAAATAGGAAGCTTGCAAGGAATGAAGTTGATCTCTCCTCCAGTTTTGCTTTTCAGAGAACTCTTTGCATGCTTTCTTATCTGTCAGATAAAGATCGGGTTTCTGGTGTTTTCTAGGCTACATAAGTAATATGTGATGAACAAGAATAGTTCCTTGGTTTCTGATATTTAAAGAAAAATAGTATCTTTCTTGCAAGTTCATGTTAATAAATTAGATCATAGCTTCCAACTCAAATTATTAGCACAAGGTTTGTAGTGTGAAATACTTCAATGCTTTCCAAAGATTTGTTCAAAAACCTCAGGCCAAAGGCGTAGACTTAAAAGATAAACTTCATGTTCATCTGTGTTACCTTACCTATCTCATGAAACTGTACCTGAGATTTATCACATTTTGTGTGTGTGTGTATTCATGTATGTGTGGCAGTGCTGGTAAAATGAACATTGTTTAATAAACGAGGAGGGTTGTGGGTATAACTTAACAGAATGAGTAGACCTAAACTTATGATACCCGACTGGGGATGATGAGAACAAAAGTAAATTGTGAAGAGCTCTAAAAGGATCTCTGTATAG
The DNA here is from genome assembly GCA_030412105.1 of Cyclura pinguis. Taxonomy (NCBI): domain Eukaryota; kingdom Metazoa; phylum Chordata; class Lepidosauria; order Squamata; family Iguanidae; genus Cyclura; species Cyclura pinguis. The sequence goes on along the minus strand of CM059600.1, from coordinate 59,158,414 downwards.
GGAGACAGTGGGCAGTAAATGGCAAATGGTATACAATGTAAGGAAATGTAAAGCGATGCTTATTAGAACAGAAAATATCAACATCGGACATATATTGGTAGGATTTGAAGTGACAGTGACTAGCCACAAAAAGGACCTTGGGAGTTGTAGTAGCAAATAACTCAGTGAAAATAACCCAGTGTTTGCCTTCTGTAAAAAGCACAGATGGCACATTGGTCATAATTAGAAAGGAAATTACAAATAAAATGGACAATATTGTTCTGTCCTTATTCAAATCCATGATGCAAGCACATCTGAAAGACTATGTGCAGTTTTGGGTAGCTGGAAAAGGTGCAGAAAATTAACCTCAAAAGGATCTTGGAGTTGTGGCAGATAGCTTGATGAAAATGTGGACGCAACAGAGTGTCTGCTGTCAGAGAGAGAAAGAGAGAGAGAGAGAATAAGGGTAAACATCATGTTGAGCATTATAGTCAGCCATCCACATTTGCAGGTTTCACTTTTGTGGATTTGATTGTTCATGGATTATCTGCTGTCACCTCTGCTGCCTCCCTATGCCATTTTTATTAGGGACAACAAGCCTTGTGAAACTGAGAAGACTGTGAATAAGGCTTGTAAGTCCCTATTAGAAATGGTGTGGGGCAACAGTGGAGGTGACACTAAGCTCCACCAGCCATGCACTTCTGCCTTGTGAAGGAAACCTGATGCCTCAAAGGAATCCACAGTGGGTTGAATATGGTGATCATACTGTTTTTTGTGTGTTAAATATGGTTTGGAAGGCCCTGGAGTTATTCACAGTTTTTCTACATTCACAGGGGTCCTGTTCCCCTAACCCTAGCGAATGTGGAGGGATGACTGTAATTGAAAAAGTACTGTAATTCAAAGTAAATCTACCAATATCATATTGAGCTTACACAAATCTATGGTGTAACTACATAACTGAGTACAGTTGCTAAGTACAGTTGTGTCTGAAAATGTGTATTGTATAGCTGGAAAAAGTGGAGGAAAAACAATCCAGAAGTTCAAAGGACTGGAGAAAGTCCCATACAAGGAAGGCTTACAACAGTTACGGATATTTTATGTAGAAAAAAAAATGTGAGCATTGGAAAAATGGTAACATTGTACAGATTTATACATAGTGTGGAAAAAAGCTGATAAAAAGAAGGTTTTCTTCCTTTCTCATACTAGTAGCATATCGGTGCTTTGACTGAAACTTGATGGTGGGTGATTTAGGACAGATAAAAGGAAGTACTCCTTAAATTATTGTTATTGTGTGCCTTCAATTTTTTTTCAACCCTAAAGTGAACTTATTATGGGATTTTCATGGAAAGTTCATGGAAAGATTTGTTTGGAGAGGGTTTGCCAGTGCCTTTATCTGAGGTTAAGAGAGTATGACTTACCCAAGGTCATCCAGTGGGTCTCTGTAGCTGAACAGGAATTTGAACCCTGGTCTCCTGGAGTCCTAATCCAACACTCACACCACTACACCACACAGTCTTGTGCACTTCTTCATATACTGCATAGTTAAACTGCAGAATGCACTACGGCAATACGGCTGCCAACTTGAATGACTTTGAAAGAGGATTGGCAGAATTCATGGAACGTGGGCCCATCAGTGGCTGCTAGTGAGGATGACTGTGTATTACCTCCAGTGTCAGAGGCATTATGCCAGCATATATCACTTGTGGGGGAGCAAGAGTTGGAGAGTACCACTGAACTCACATGCTGTTTCCTGAAGACCACTGTTTGGCCATTATGTGAAAAGAATGTTGGGCTAGACTGATCATTGATTTGAACCATCATTTCAAAATGATTATAAGAAGTGATGCTAAATATATACTTTTACAAATCTATTTCCTCCACATATGTTTCATTTGAAATAAAATTGCTACATTTCTCCACCTGGACAATATGCAGAATGTTTCACCTTTCATAGGCCTGAGAGCTGATCCAACATGGCTCTACTTATATTTTTACATTTTTGTGCTAATTTTCTAGAGATTGTTTAATTCTATAAAGCAGGGGTGTCAAACTGAATTTCATCTTGGGCCATATCAGTATTATGGTTGCCATTAAAGGGTCAGTTGTATCTGTAAGACTATATAAATGTATCTACTCTTTTATCATATTAAATAATGGCCTCTGCATTTGATTATTCTTGATTTTAGTAACAACTAGCTCTGAAACTAGAAGTCTTGGAAAAATAATGGCAAGTAGATATTCAAGTGTACAAGTATTGTACAGTTTATTGAAAAAAGAGTTTTGAAAACAGAAAGTTTTTTAATCATCAAACAAATGTTACCAAGCACTGTTTATTAGATTAACTTTATTTAACTTTTTGATCCCAGCTGAGATAGGCAGAACAAATAATTGTGCTTTGATCTAATGTGCAATCTGTGGCATATGAAGTTGATAAAGCGATGTTGCCTGGCTCTGTACATTCTTGGACGTTTTGGGGCTATTTGATCATAGTTTATGGTCCCTATGTAAAGTGTAAAGTGACATAGAATTGGTCAGTATATCCAACATATGCCACTTTCTGATCCCCAGCCCCTCTCTGTGCTTCTTTTTGCTCCCCCCCACGGCTCTTTCTGCCCCCCCGCCCCTCTTAGTACCTGGTGCCACAGCTGCAGGAGAGGTGTGAGGACCACATGGAATGGCTTGGCAGGCCAGATTGGCCCCACAGGCCTTGTATTTGACACGTGCTATAAAGGAAGTGACTGTCTTGAGTTCACAAGTCCTGTTCAGTGCTGTTAATGACTGGGTTCATGGACGTCTCCATTTGTTAGGGTTGCTGTAAATCAAAACTTACTAGAGGGCAAATGACAACAGTGCTAAGTTTGAGCAGGGGGCTGAAGTGAACTCGGTTGTGTGGAAAGTGTGGATAAAAGATGGTGGAGATAGAACAGGAGTAGTGATAAAGGCTGATATGCACATGAAGAACCATTTTGGTTGAAGATCTTTATCAAGACGTTAACTCTCAGAACCCAATTGGTGTCCCCCTCTTCTTCTATCAGTTTACCCAGGCACTTACAGCTGGATTCTGCACAAGAGCCTATGTGCCTGGTAGGGGTGGTTGGTCAACCCCTGTAGTTGCAGGCCATTGGATCAAGTATGAAGTAATACGGCATGATATTTCCATTTGAAGGATTGACTTACTGACCTACAAATGGGTTCTGAAAAATGACTACAGGAAACTGGAGACCCTAGATATCTCTGGTATGAATAAAAATAATCAAGCACCAGCACCCTTTCCCCCCAACCCTAGAAATATCATCTGTCTTTTTGAAATGATTTGGTCTTGTGATAACTGAAAGGATCTAGAAAGATTGATGAAAAAGTTAAAAATGTTCTTATCATTGTCCCATTAATAATAATAATTTCTGATTATTGAGCTTCTGGTTTCAGAAGCATTCTTTTTGTAATGCTGGTTAGTGTTGGCCATAATTATTATAATGTTAAGGTGAGCAAGGGGCACCTAAAAGAAAGCAAATACTAACTGGGGCTTATAGAAAACACTAAGCCCAACATTTTAGCAGGCTCATTTCCATGATGCTACACCACTGTTTTGAATTACATGATCTGAAGTAGGTTATTCAATTATAGATATTGATAATACCTATTATGTAATAATTAAGTAATAGCTTATGGTAGTTGGATAGCACTTTAACTGCCATGGTTTCATCCTACAGAATTCTGGGAATTTGTAATTCTGAGATATACAATTCTGTCTCAGAAAAGTCTAATATGCTCCTTTGGACTATGGCAGAAAATTTAAATTCCCCACTAACTACAAATCTGAGAATTCCATTGGATGTGGCCATGGCAGTTAACGGAGAATCAAATTGCTACTACTGTTTATTGTAAATATACTCATTGTCTCAGGCTGTGTAAGAAGATGAAAGTTGGTAAAGCTTCCAGAATTTTGGCTGCTAACTTGAGGGTTTGTTCATTTTTGTTCATAAGGAACAGATATCATAAGTACAGTTGTGTGATATACTCTGAAGTGACTACATGATTCTTTGACCTGCTACAGTTATGATCTTCTAATTACTCTATCCCATATCTTTGTTACAAAAAAAGAAAAAAATACTTGATGTTTAGCAGTTCTTAGGGTACTGTATTCTTTTTCTTTGAATAACCCTTGTAGCATACAAATATTCTAAGAGGTGGTATTAAAAACAGTGACAACAATTTAATAAATCCTTGTTCACTGTGTATACTTTTTGGAGTCTCTTCCTCTCACTCCCTCCAGCCATGATTTTGGGAGCAATAAACAGGTCTAAGAATTCACCCTGTTGCTGACAATCAGCTGTAGGCTTCAGCACAGGTACACAAATAAAATCTGTTTCAGGAAGCTACTGGTGATTCCAAGGATGATGTTATAATTTAAAGACAGGTGCATGTCTTGAATACTTAAGAACAAATTAGGGCAAACAAAGTCCTGCTTGCTGTGAACAGGACTATGTTTCTTCTAGTTCTTCATGTCTTTGCAGCCTTCTTCTTTCTCAGAGCAAAGAAGTTCAGCTTGGTCAGGGCAAAGGGAAAGGCAGAGGTGTCATCTGGTGGGAGGTTCCAGTCCCTTGGGCATCACAGCCTCAGTCTCAGAGGAACAAGGACCCTCCACTAGTGAAAAAGTGTTTAGTCCAAGTATAATGTGACAGTGCAAGTATCTACTAGTGAAAGATATTAGTGTGAACATAATCCGAAAGAAACTTAGCTTGGCTAGGGCAGTGGGAAAAGCAGAGACGTCACCCGGTGGGCAGCTCCAGTCCCCGGGACAGCACAGCTGCCAAAGGAAGAGGGATCCTCTACTAGTGAGAAGTGTTTAGTGCAGATATAATGTGCATTCCTTTAACTGAAGTTGGATCATGGGGCATGTTGTGAGACAGTTTTGGGATTTATTCAGTTGTTTGACTGTTGTGTTCCTGTCTCTTCAGTCATGTTATTTTAATACAAATATAACGTTAAAGTATTTACATTCTGAGACTGCCATAATTGTATTGTCGAGAAAGCCCATTCAAATTAAAATTGGCCTCCTTCAGGGTCCAAAGTGCCTGTTACCTGAAAAGCTGAAACCAGAAATATAGTGTAGCCTGCACTTTTACAGTAGTCTTTCACAGCCCGTGTGAAAATAAACTTGTATTCTCACCTCAGAAGCAAATAAGAGAAGGTGAAATTTGCTGAAAGATAGTTTTACTCCTTTCTAAAATTGGAAACACAAAGTGGAAGGTTAATAAGAAGAAAACCCTCTGAAGCTAGTGGTTAGGCTAACATTTAGCCTCCCAACTGAGGAGGGATGAAGGAGCTGAGCCAAAACAATCACAAAGAAACCAATCAGATCACTGTAGGCATTCTTGTTTTCAAAGTTGGTAGGAAATGGTTTTCTAAGAAAAATTGAATTGATGTTCTTTCTTTCCCTTTAGGAGCCAGTTTTCTGATCTTCAGTTAAGATGATAAACCTATACTGGACTCTAATTTCTGGTCTGCGACTCAACAGTATTTTTATATATGTTGTCAGATTCTATTTCTGCTGTACAACTGCATAGCAACAGTGATGGCAGTTATTTAAAATGTCAATTTCTTTTGTTTGTTTTTCCTTTAAAGGTGTGTTAGGTTTTCTTTTTGCAAAAGAATGTTAGTATTTGTGTGTAGGATTGATTTCTTGTATGCAATCTCTACATTTAATGTGGCTTTTAGTCATGGGATTTGATACAACAAAAAAGAGCACAGTATGTCGCAAAGTAGTTTTTTAAAACTCAGTTTCTATATGAAGTAAAATAAAGTTGTCCATTTAGGAAACCTTTATGGAACAAATATGCAGTCACTGTGTTTTCCTTGCACAGTGTAGTGATGTTTCATTGGTGGCAACTTTCTTCTTTTGTCAAGTTAGCTGTTTAGCAAAATATTACTGCGGAATAACAGTGAGTGTGAGGATAATCTAAATTACATTGTCACTGACAAGAGAATGGGTCCGTTTCTTTGTAAAAATGCTTCCAAGCATTCTGACAGGAATCTTAGATTTGTCTTTTGAAATAAAATATACAATTTACTAGGCTTCAGTATACTTTTGAGTGTTTTCTCACACCATATTGTACAGGGTATTTCCTGCTTTTGGAACAGAATAGGATTAGCATGAAAGTAAATGGCTCATTTTCATGAACTTACATCGGTGCTGTATAGGATTGCCACGTTCTACCTTTCTGACAGGTTTGTGCCTTTTAAAATTTCCTTACAAGCAGAAATTTAACAGCCTGGTTTTCTCTAAAACAAATAAGTAGTAATGGGAAAGGTGGCACTTGTTGTGTACCTTACTATCATGTAGCTGTCAGCGACACAGGCCTACACTTGCACCGGTGTATGTGTGTGCATGTGCGCGCATGTATATACCATTACATAAAATAAATGATACTGATATTTAATCACAAATGACATTAAATTAATTTCTGTCTGATTTTAATTTTCCAGTGTAATTCTAAAATTTTGTGATGCTTGTTGTAGCAGATGGGATCAAATACTTTGGGGCCCAACACTCTACAAGTGTCTTCTTTTCTTGTATATTTTTTTTTCAAGTAGGACCGATGAAATTAAATAAAACTTATTTCAAATTTCTCGAGTCATACCTAGCTGTTCATTGTTCCTGAAAGTTCAAGGAGGCTTAAACGTCTTTAAAAAAATTAAAGCAATTTTTAAAATATACTAACAATAACACCTCTCCAAGGAGAATTAAAATTTGGATGCAGTTGAACAGCAGTGTATAAAATGTAAACTGAAGCATGTGCCTTGCTAGATGTGACTTGGCAACATACTCCATGTCTTTGGAACCATAAAGTCCTTGTTCTTCCGTGCTTCAGTTCGCAGAGGGAGAGCTGAGTAGAGGAAACCAAGCACTACCTACCTCTTCAGCTGATTTTTTGCACTTCTGTGGTGGGGTTTGTGGGGAGGGCATGCAGAGGTGCAATAGACCCAGTTACAAATTACTTTATAAGAACGCCATCTCATTTTCGGACATATTCAGAAAAACAACTATCAGTGCAGTTGCTTGTCAGTGCCAGTAAAAAATAAGTTATAGCCTGAGAGACAGTGAACTTGAAATCCTATGTTGAACTTGGATCTCAGTTCAGTTACTTACTAACTACAGAGCTTTGCACTTTTAAAAGATAGAAAGGTAGTGACTTGGGAGGCAAGCTGAAATGAAAACTAAGATAAAACAGTTTTTTTAAAAAAAAACCAAGAAGTATTATAGAAATCATATGCAGAGTACTACAGGTGCTCAGTTGAGTCTTGAATCCTATTGCAAGATGCAAAAAAAAAATCTATTTATGACTTGGAAAGAGAGATTTGTTGTCACTGCATTTTAGTGTGTTTTTCCTCAGCTTCCCACTTTATTAGAATCTCTCTCCCTGTCCAGTTATGGGCTATGCACGTGTAAAAGTTTACATATTCGTTTTGAAATGCCTTGTCCCTAGCAATACCATCAGGTGCTTTAAACCTAAATATTCAGCAACTTGTTCTGTGTGTAATATGTAAGGGTGTAGGAAGGAGTGGCGTGGTTTTGCTATCATTCCCCTTTCCATTTTTCCCCTTTTAAATGCAGTAGTATTTATATGAACCCACATGTTAGATGAGAAATTAGACATCTGTGTCTGGACAATGTACTTCCAAATTCTGTAACAGATCCTATGATGCATACTTTGAATTTGCCTCTGGTCCTGAAATTAAGTTCTGTATTTTGTAGCTTCTATGTCAGTAATTTCTTTCCTGACTTTTGGGTCACCAGTCACCCTTTGACCCAGCTGTAACTTCTTATGCACATTTCTTTCCTAATTACTACCTCACCTCTGTCTTCTGGGTGACAGCTGAGGCTTCTACAGTCCTTCTCTAGTGGTAAAACAGTGCAGCCAGGGTAGAATGAAGTTTCAAAACATATTGATTTTGTTTTAGGAAGTGTATGTTTAAATTTTGGCACCCTTACGCTGGGGTACTTTTGTATGAGACAGGGCCCTAATGACTGTACATATATTGAAAGATCTGTCGGTTTAGCCAAATGTTTAATGATAGCAGCGTGCTTTCTTTTTTCTTACAAAGACCTGAAAAGGTACCTCAGTTGGGGGGAGAACTGGGAAAATTCCAAGGCCACAAATTCCACCCTCATCCCTGGGTGGGAATAAATGTGTAGTTGTTGTTATGCACGTTCAAGTTGTTTCTGACTTATGGCGTCCTTAAAGTGAACCTGTCACAGAGGGTATATAGCGCACCAAAGGTCGGTTTCCTTGGTTGAACCCTGGTCTCCAGGATCATAGTCCAATGCTGAAACTACTACACATAGATGACATCAAATCTATGTAGTTTTAATTGTGCATTTTTATGAACTTCTAAATCATGAGTGGTTAATCAGATCCTGAGGAGAGAGAGGCAGAATATTGTGTGAGACAATCAGTTTGTTGTGATTCTTCCTCTTGAATGTTTATTAGTTTTATCTACCACTAAGTAAAAAGGTAGAAAATCTTTTGTTGTTTATAATTCAGGAAAGTTATATAAGAAGACCTTTTTGGGACAACAGTACACTCTCATATTCCACATTCCCACTTATATTAGTGATTATTTTCATTTACCTATGTGAGAGTTTAGGGACAGCATTGAACATGGCCAACACTTAAAAGTGTTTTCTGGAAAAATTCATTGAGGATTCATTCAAAAGTACCCAGCAAAATAAACTGCATGAAAGTTAGTTTATCTACCAAAAAAAGCCATGGAGAACTAAGTCAACCCTGATGGGATCTGAGGTTCCAGCCAATCAAGGTATTTAAAAACTGATGCTTAGGTTCCTAAGCCATCCCCTGAAGCTTTCCTTGCTGCATAAGATATGAAGAAATCTCTGGTCCTGCAAACAGATATTAAATTGGATACTCTTTCACCCTGCCTTGATAAGGTATAGCACAGAGAGGGAAATGGAAAGCTCCTGTCGAAAAAATTTATTTGAATCTACCATAAAAAATGGTTAAGATAGGAGGATTTTCAGCACTGGTTGCAATAGCTTTATCGATGTGTTACTGAAAATGTAACTCTTCCTTTGGTTCATACATATTTCTAAACAAAGTATTTCATGTGCTGCTGTAAGGACTGTCCTGTCAACACTATTATCATGCAAGTATGTAGAACTTCACCATACTACTACTATGTTTTGTAGCATGGCTTGTTGTGTGGTATTTTCTCGTGCACAATGTGGAACATTTCCATGACAGTATTACACATTCTTGGTGAAACTGAAATGCTTGGCATGATGAGAAGGAATAAAGGAATACCTTTTTATTGAGTATTGTATTCATTACACATACCCAAATATTTAAAAGAGTTACACTTTTAAAACAATGAGCAATTTAAAATACACGAACACAAAAGCAATATAACAATACCAATTGGTATGTGGTAAAGAAAGATGTGAAGCAGAAACCTGCTGGCAGGTGGAAATATTATTTACTGTATTTATTGGAAGAAACCTTGTTTTATGTAGTTGCTTGCAAAGTACTTGCAATGACAGAGGGCTGGAATAGCGCTTAGTTTGATATAGTAGATGCTTCGTCTAAAGCTTTGATGTTGTCAGAGTAGAACACATTGTCCCCCACTGGTCTTTCTGAATGAAGTGATGGCTGCTGGAAATCTGGGCATGTTTACACTGTTGGGGTGATTAGGTTGCTCCATAGCAAAGAGAGGAAGGGACAACATTCTAACTCTTGCCTCTGTAGAATATTCCCCACTGGGTTCAAACTATGTCAGTTGCAAACACAAGTGCTGCTAAGTTAATTTTTCACCTGCTGATTGATGATGTTATTGTAGGTTTAAACACAGTCACATTTAAATTAATTCTGTATAACTAATATTTTAGAGCTAATGCATATCCTTATGGCCCTTTTAGTATACACACCAAATTTCAAGTGTCTAGGTTTGAAAGTCTTGGGTATATGGCTCTGATACAAACACACAACTGTAGATAGTATTCATGGTTCCCTCTCCTTCAGTAACTACCCCTGGTGCACAGACATGGATGGCTCTGTTGTTTTCATGAATAAGAAACAACAGGAATGTCATTGCAGCCTTAGAAAAGTTGAGTGTAAGGAGGGAGCAGAAGTTAGTGTAAAAATTACTTTTGAACTTTGCTTATGAGTCTGTCTGTCTTGAGCCTTTCCAGATTGGCTGTGTCTTGCTCTAGAGAAGATTACAGTAAGAAGGTCTTCCAATCTATTCATCTTGTTAAACAAGTGTAATCTGGACAAAACACAGTAATATAGACTACAGTAACTGTGCAAGGGGTTGGGTTACCCAGGGCTGCATTTAAGGTTTTCTTAGGCCCTTGGGACTTTTGTATTTGACTCCCTGCCTTGCCTCAACATACCAGTAGGGATGTTTTTGCAGGCCCTAAAATCCTGTTTTTGTAGGCCCTAAATTTTTCCTAGACCCTAGGCACCGTTCCTTAAAGATAAGACGGCACTGGGGTTGCTTTTGAAAAGTAAATGGAAACTTCAGATGGTCCAAAATGCTGTGATCAAAGTGATGGCTGGGAGTACCTATAAGAGTCATAAGATTCTTCTCCCTGGCTTTGTTTTTGATCTATAAAGTCCTGTACAACTTTGAACTACTCACTTGAAAAAGCCACATTTTCATGTTGGCACTTGGCCAGGGTTTAAGACAGGAGTGGGCAAAATGGGTCCTAAGGATTTCATACAGCCTTTGAGACCCCCAAGTAAAGTCCCTGAAGCTGCTGAGAACTTCCAGACGAATTAAAAAAACCAGGCCTACTTTGGAGCATTTTTTTCCCCCTCAAACCACCCAAAATATGCCCAAATCCCAGTGGTTTGCTTCCCATGACCCTCCAAAGCCCCCTCCCTCCAAAACACAAAATAAATTTTAAAAAATTGGCTGAACATCAGCAAAAATGGTGGCCAGGAGTGACGTCTGCTGCAGAGTGGAAAATGGGCCCCACTCATTTCTCACTTGCCACCCTGGCTTTAGATGATGCTTACGGTAAACCCTTCTTTCTCTGCTGCCACCATCAGAGACATTGAGCAAGAATGTGGCAGAGGGTCTTCTCAGTGGCTGCTCCCAGACTTTGGAACTCTCTGCACAGGGAGATAAGACAAATCCTATCTCTTACTTTTCTGTCAGCAGGCCAAAACTTTTATACAGATCAGTTTCAACTTTTAAGCTAACTTGTTTGCGGAGGTAGGTTTTAAGTTGTTGGGAGTTGCTAATTTCTTACTCATCTTTTTTTTTTTTCAACTGGTATGTTGTTACCAGTTGCGGAAATGGCCTAAAACATGATGGGGAAACACATTGTGAGAGATTTGCAAATTTATATCAAGGAAGCCTGCAGACATCTGTAATGGCAACTTTCATAAACCTCTGAGACTGGGAAGTGCAAATGCAGTCACTCTCTAGATATTTTGGGGTCAAAATAAAAGGCATGTGCCCCTTCAGTAGTCACTTAATCTGAAGACAGAGATATCATCAGATTCACCAGTCCTAGGCACATCTGGGGTTGCCAGCTTTCTTGCAGATTAAACCCTTGAACAGTGCCTCTGTGCCTTAAAGAGCTGTATAAGAGGCACAGGTAACAGGTGGGTCTTTTCCCAAAAACGATGGGAAAATGTCACCTGATGACTTCTGGCTCTCACACAGCTACTGTCTATGCACAGCCTTTTCTATTATACATGAAAAAACACACACGCATGCACACGGGCACACTCACATAGACTTGTTTACACATACCACTGAAATCAATGTTTCAATATAAATGTGGAGTTCATGTTATTCTAAAACAACAAAAACTAGTGAATAGCGTATCCTGAAGGCAGCAAAGTTGGGATTTGTCATTAGGACACTTGATTATGTCTTTCCCTTTAACTTAATCTTTGTTCCTGATTTTCCAGTTTAAAGGCTAAACAGCCAGCTGTGTTAAATGCATAGTGCATGTATCTCAGTCTCAGTGTCTCCCTTTCTCTAAGTAAACATTTATAGGCTGAATGTATTACACTAGGGCTACAATGATAGCACAGGTAAGGCTTAATCCTTCCCTTTCTGCCATTTTGTTTTCCTACTTAATCTCTCCAGGTTTCAGAATTTTATAGGTCTCAATTGGTGCCACTTTATCTTTCAGTTCTTGTTGGTCCCTGGCTCTGTTTAGGGACACAACATATGTTTGTGAGAGTATGAAGAGGAAAAATGCCATACAGAATATGGAGGTGTAAAGATACCTTTCCTTCTTAATGTTCTTTGAGTTTATTCACCGTGATTGTGTGGAAATCTAGAAATCTGAACATGTTGTGTATGCATATTGACAATATCTGTGGCTTATCACGTGCAAAGATGTTTTGCCTAATGATGTTTCATATTTTGGTATGAAACAAAATATTACCTCTCATTTTTATTTCGTTGCAGTCTATTTAAATGTTACCTTCCTTAAGTCTACAAGCTGGTCAGGCTGCAAACTGAATGAATCAATAATGAATGGTGAGCAAAGAAAACCACTCATGTGTGTTTTTTTTTTAAGGAATTATGTTAACATATGGTCAGCTGAGTGGTGCAGTTGGTTAATTGATTAATTAGATTTTCATGGCCAGATACAAGTTTTGAAAGTGGTTTGCGTAAGGAAGGTAAAAGGTTTTGGTTTCATCTGTATGGCAACTTGAGCTTTGACATCACCCAGCAAAAAAGGGAAACCACTGAATTCAAAGTGTTATATTTTAAAGTAATTTTTATTTATTGGCTGAGTTCTGTAGAGCAATTTAGGTAGTGGCTAGTTGCTCTCAAATTTGATATGCACAGTCTATCATTATTTGACATATCTAAAAAGGCAGTTAACTTTGTGTCCAAAACCCATCTGTTCTGCTTTTCTTTCTTTTAATATTCAGGCTTAAAGTAAGTGGTGGGTTTTTGCCTAATTTCAACTTGATGTTGACCTAATGAAGTTACTACAAGAGGAGTTTCTCTGTGCTTTTTATTCCATATCACATTAATATAGAGAAAGCATACATTAATAAAGAAGGTGGCATGAGAAGGTGGTACTTGTTTTTGGCAAATTACATCATTCACTGTAGACTTTGCTAGAGCAGTACTGAATGAGACTGCATAAGAATGGCTGTGCAGGTCTGATAAGACATGACTTGGCCATCTTCCTGTATTATTTTATTAAAGTGATTCCACAATTTTAGCAATGACATTAAGAAGAAATGGGATTGGTGTGAACCTCCAGACATTGTTACGCTGCAATTCCCATCAGCCCTAGCCAGCACAGCCTGTGGTGAAGCCTATCCGCCTACGTTTCCTACCTCTGTGACTGTGTGATTTGCAGTTTAAGTAGAATGCCATTAACCGAGTTAGCAAATATGAACTTGGTTAGTAAATGTGGGCAACAAGAGATGATGAGTAACACTTCATATAATAAAGGGAATCTTCCTTCCTGTGCAGTTATTTCAGCTTTCATATTTCTACTGTCTCAACTCAGCATATTGTGAACATGTCTGTTTCTATGGAATAACTTCAGCCCAGTTCAGTGACTTATAGGAAGAAGCTACAACTTTTGTGTGATAGAAAAACAGTACATTTCCCTCTTCTTGCTAGTTATAGAGAACCACATACATGGCCATCCAATTACAAGATTACTTCCCCCTCAGAAAATAGAGGAGATGGGTTTTCAAGTCAGGCTCTTGTAAATACAGTCCTCTGTCTAGAGTATCTGTGTCGCATAAAGGTAGCATATGCCATGGTGGAGAGACAACCACTTTTTTCAACACATGAAGACTTTTGGCACCCCAATAAGTTTCTACACCCAGCCTTTTTTTCTTTGATGATGTTGTCTGTTGTGTCATAGTATGCCGATTGTTAACTGGGGTCATTTACAGAGAGCATACAACTCCCCTGTTACAAGAGCTCCACTGGCTGCTGGCCTGTGTCCAGTAGGGTTGCCAGGCAACGTAAGGGACAAGGCTCCTGTCCCTTTAATGATTGTGCAGAAGAGCCAGTGTGGTGTAATGGTTTGAGCAGTGGCCCCGTTGGTCATGGAAACCCACTGGGTGACCTTGGGTGCATCATACACTCTCAGCCCCAGAAAACCCATGATAGCTTCGCCTTAGGGTCACCATAAGTCAGAAGCAACTTGAAGGCACACAACAAGAAGAAGAAGAAGAGGGAAATTGTCACATAAGCAGCACCTGCTGAAATTCTTTTTTTCTGCCCAGTTTTAATGGAACAGGAGCCCTGCCCTTTACTTTATCTGGCAATCCTAGTTTCCATATCCAGTTCAAAGTGCTGGGGCCTGCTGGGGCTTAGGTCTGGGCTGACTGGCAGCCTAGACCTATCTGCATCTCTCCATATGAACCTTCATTGGGCCCTGAAGGGCTGGGAGGCCCTTCTTTCCATCCCACTGTCTCTACAGGCGTGGTTAGTGAGGATGCACAATATGGGCTTCCCATTGCCTTCCTCTGGGTGCTGGGACTCCCTTCCCAGGGAGCTTGGGATGGTCCACTACTTCCTTTCCTTCCATCAGTAGGCAAAGACTTTCATTCCAACCAGGCTCTTAAGAAAGGATGAATTTTAAAGAAATGGCTTTTAAGAGCATGCTGAACTGTTTTACTTGTATTGGTTGTTGTGGGTTTTCCGGGCTTTGAGGCCGTGTTCTATTAGTATTTTCTCCTGACGTTTCGCCTGCATCTGGGGCTGGCATCTTCAGAGGATCATGTTTTAATTGTATTGTTTTTTAAACTGGTTTTTAAAAATTTTAACTGTATGTTTTAAATGGTTTTTAGTGTTGTTAATACTTTAATCTCCTATTAAATGTTCCTTTTTTGTGTGTTTTAGGTATTTAATTTTTAAGCTACTTTGACTCCTGATTTTGTGGGAAACATGGGTGTATAAAGTTAATAATAGTAAGGGTTATTATTATTATTGTTATTGTTGTTGTTGTTGCTGATGTTTTGTTTTTTTTCCATTTTCTTCATGTTATTTTTGTTGGTGGTACTTTTACTCTTGCTCTGTGGCATGAGAATGGGGAAGATTTCATGGAGTGTGAATTACCCAGTAAATCATAGGCCAGAGGTTACAACTTCTCTGCTCTGTATGCTTGTGCTCTACTTTATGTAGGATGGGCAAGGTATCCATAAAAGTTTATTAGGTCTTTTACAAGTGTTGGTACAGCAATAAGATCAGGCTGAGACCTGTGCATCTTTGAAGAAACTAGTGTAAATGAGTGGTGAGGGAAAGTTACCATCTTGATGGTGAACACCATATGAAACATGGTTTGGGGAAGAAATTAATGGGATATAAATCCTAATGTTTCATCACCAGGCAGAGGTTTACGACTTTTTTTACCTGAAGCCCTCACTCTGGAAATGACCTTGTTACAGTAGATGGTGCTGTGGTAGTCAAGACATTTGAATAATCCATGATGGGTGGAAAAAAATACTGGAAGCTAGAATTCCTACTTTATTAATTCAGAAATAATTTTTAATGCACTAGCAGTAGTACTCTTGATACGTGCATGCCAGATCCATACTTTTGATACATATCTACATAGTTTTTCATCTGCAAGCTTTGTTGTCTGTTCTCAGAGACCATTTCAAAATTTGTTTTTGTGCTTCCTTGTGTTTTCTGTTGCTACATACTATTCTACCATTATGCATGTATCCATCTTTTCAGAAGCAGGACTCGTCAGCATAAAATGTACAGTGTTAAATGCTATAAATGCATCACCAAGACATGGAAAATTTCCATTTCCTTACCAGATATTCCAACCAGTACTACAAATCTAACTGGGGGCCAAATTGGAGAGCTCTTTCTCATGTTACAGGTGCTGCATGAGGACAATTCCAGTGTCTTATCCATGTGGCAACTGTAATGTGTAACCTAATCCAACAATGATTTTTTAGTTCTAGATCATCAAAAATGTAGCAAAATGGCTCACAAATATGGTGGCTTGCCTTCTCATCCTCAGAAGACCTTGCAGAATGATTGCACAATGGCCAAAAATGGAAATTGGAAGTGACATGATTTTGCTTCTGATGTACTGCCAGCGCAGTATGCAGAAATGTGAAAATTGCAGATGCCCATCTCTGGCCTTGTGGTAACATTTCTCTGTTCCCGTCTTGGGAAAACTATGCACCATATTCTTTTATTACTCTTATGGGAAGTAGCAGATGAAGCTATCACTGGGTTGCAAGGATATGAGTGATACGTTTTGATTCCTGTCTCTCATGGAGCTATTAGCCCAGACCTGTTATAAGCTTAGAAAACAACCATAGGAATGGGATTTCAACCCAAGTTGGTGATATGACTTCCTGGCTGCTGGCTGTGACCTTTGCTTCCTCTAGTTGCAATAGTGTAAAAATACGATTGTGGGGAGTGCCAAATGCTTCTACTCCTGGTTTTATAATTAGGTTTTCCATTAACATAAATATAAAATAAAAATATAATGGAGGAATTCCTTCTTCCCATCCGCCAGACATCTTGAAATTACAAGATTATATAATAGCTCTAATAAAAGCAAATTTTAAAAGAACAGTAGACATAGATTGGTGGCTGAATTTTAATCTCTGGGTTGGATTTAGACATACCCTTCTATCCGTAGAAAGCGGAGGTCTGTTCTTGTGAGGTCTGTTTCAAATTAACAAATGAGCACTGCATGAGAAAACTGAGCCCAAATCCAGAGGAATATTTTCATTTATGCAAGCTTTTTTTTGTGAAACTTTTCATGACCGCATTATCAAGGCTGTCTTTTTGTGTTGTAATAGCAATTATACAGAATGGCCTAAATCCAACTGCAAGTTCCAACTAAAGCCACTGAATGTTGAGCCAACACTTATGTAAATTTAGTTGGTCTAATAGGTCTACTCCATTTGGAACCAAGAATTGGATTTAGACTTGTGACTTCACCCCCACACTTTTCACTTTTTTTTTTTTAACATACAACAGCACAATTCCTGATGCGTGCTAGCGCTACAGTGTGAGACTCTTCTGTTAAGTTTTGGAGATGAGCAGCATTAATAGAACAGAACTGATACATTTTCTCTTTCTGTTCACAGTTCTGTGAATCCAAACTTACTTATTTTCAACATGGACTTTTTTTTTTTGAGTCCTTCTACTAAGATCACCAATCTCATTCACTATATTTTTATTGAAACAAATAAATCCAATAAAACAGTTTCTGCATGAGCAGTGTGCAAGTGCAGGAGCTCCACAATAACAACAATGATGATAATACCAATAAAATCAGTTTGTATTAAATATATTGATGTATTTATTTAGTCCTACTGTAAAACTGAGCATTGTGTTAATATACTTTATATGAATCATACTGCTGGATGAAATGACTAATTTATTTTAGCATATGCGTAAATAGCTAGCAGTTTTCAGTAGAACAAGCTCATGAAAATGATGCTATGAAATTGTCTGTAGTATGAGGAGCGATGGAGGCAAGTTTATTATTGGCTGAGTGCTAAGACATTAGTGAACTGGCCATCATGTAGTTGAACTTTTGAACTGCTAGTTGTGTATGTGATTTATTGATTTTGATATCTGCTTGTGCTAACGTGTTCTTTTATTCATTCATCAGTCCATCTGTTTATTTATTTGGAAGATGCAAAGGCACTGTGGAGACAGTCTCAACTTCTTGACAATTCAGTTGCTTATGTAAACTGAAACCAGGTTTTAGCAGAACCTTATGCCCAAATTCTGGTTTAGGACTGCGTTGATTTTCTAACATCTGTGGTCCTAAAAGTTGTATTATTGGGTGGTATATAAATATTGGTAAGCGCTGCACCCTAAAGGCACCAGATCCCATCTGATCTTAGAAGGTAAGCAGGATCAGCCCTGGTTAGTACTTGGATGAGAGACTGCCAGCAGACACCAATGCTATATTTCAGAGAAAGGAAATCAGCTCTTAGCATTCCTTCCCTAAAAACAACAACAACAACAAACCTACAAAATTCATGACGTTGCCATAAGTGAAGTGGCTTATGGCATAAATAGATGTGGAATTTCAAAATGCAGGAAACTTTTGAGATTGCTTGGCTTTTTCTGCTCACCTATATTTTGTCTTTTCACTGGTCAGCTGTATGGTCAGCTTAGTTTGTTCTGTCTACCTGCTATCATCTCATTATTATGTGACACTGCCCCATCTGTGCCACTCCCTGCTTGTCTTATTTGCCTGATGTCTGAGACATGGGGAACATCATTGAATCCTTTTGTCAGTTTCTTTTCCAGAGAAAGTCTGCTTTATCTCTCATTGTCTGATGAATGATGCTGACTAGTAATGCTGCAAAATACTTTCAGTGACCTGACCTCGTGTCAGGTCTTCCTGGCAGAATAACCATTTTAGGCATTCTGCCTACTAGTTTGGGGAAGATGTGGAAACTAATTTTCTTCTTACATGTGTCTCCCCTCCCCAGCCAACTTTGAATATGTATACTTGATACCCAGCTTGTACCCCTCAATACTGATCTCTTAGGTTGGAGTCGTGTGCCCTGTCCAATTGATTTCCTGGTCGTTCAGGATTTCCAGAATTTAAGTGCTACATAAGTATGACTCATGTCAGTGGAACGTAACTTTCACATAAGAAGGCACAGGTTCGCAGCCTTCATGGGGAGAGAGAGTCTCCTTTTTTTCCTGATGCTGGCAACTTCTTTTGTAAGTGACATTGGGCTTTCTAAATAACAGTTGGTATAAAATGTGTGTCTTTTGAATCATAGATTGTTTGAGGTGTATGTGTCAAGGAGGGGGTCTTCTTGCCTGGTAGATACTTAGTACTTCTTCCATTTAAATAATGTGACACCTGCCTTCTCAATTTTGAATAAAAACGCTTCTAGCATGCAAAGCTAGCAAACTTGCATGTGCTTGCCCTGCACATTTATTTAAAGTGAAGCTATTCATTGGATGTGCTTGGACTTTACTAGTGCACTTGCTCTTAGCACTTTAAAAAAAACCCTCCATTGTTAAACTGATTTAATGTTCATATCCTGCTGCTAATTCTGTAGGAACTCTAAAAATACTGTTTGCGTATCATAATAATTATGTTGGCATGCCTGTTTCTGGGATGCTTAAAGCTTTTTCTTTTTCCTCTTGTCTTATAAAAAATGTACAGAAAACCCTTTTAAATAGAAGTTTGGAAGCTAGAAATGTGTGTTTCATCTCTTTACCTCCCTCCGTACCCCCTCCTTCCCTCCCCTTTTTCTGTTTTCATTAGAGAAGGCCTGTTTGAACTAGAGAACAAAACTAGTGGGAAAGGCTAAAAACAGGGCTGACACCAACACCATTAGCTGAAAGCGGAAAAAAATTCCGTTTCATTGCAACTATGTTATTGTTTACTTTACCATACACATCCTAATATGGTTACCTCCCTGTCAAAGCGGCCGAGCCAGGGGCTGAGGGGCCCCCTCAGGGAGAAGCTTCTAACTGCTTCGCAGACAATAAGAAACAAACGGCACAACTCCACAAAAGGCTTCCCGGAAAATAAGTGTCAAGTAAATCTTAAAGAACTCTGCCTTCTGACACGCAGCACTGTGTATGTAAACCTGCTTTAATGCCACGCTGCCCAAGCTCAGATGTGTTTGTTTGGAAATATAAGTCACTGTGGGCATTTCCTTTTCCTTTCTGTTTTTCTTTCTTTTAAATTAATTTTTGAAGGCTTGGATTAATTCCTTCAGATCTGTCTTTACATGTGCCTTCCATGAGTACTGTTTGCCGGAGCCTTTAAGCCGTTAAGGTAAGAATGTTGATTTAGCCTGGGATGTTTGTCACTCAAACTAATGTTCATCACTGATACAGACAATGCTTTAAAAACAACAGCAGCCCCACAGTATGCTGCTTTTCGGGATCTCAGACCTTCATCCAAACTAAATGTGGAAATGTGCTGTTTCTCTTGATGCCTGTGTCCTTTAAAATGTCAGTAGTTGCAGACGCTGCTGGAACAGAGGTGCACTCGTTCCTGTGTAAACAGTGGCACAGATGCAAATGCTTTGCTGTGACCAATTGTCAGCTAGACCAATTTCTTTAAAGGCTTTACTGTTATTTCTTCTTCATTATCGTCATCTTCTCTACTTGTGATTACTCTGAACACCCTTGGCTCTTCCCAAATCTTCACAGTCTTGAGGCTTTCTGGTTATTATCTGCAGGACCAGAACAAAGGTAGGTTGTTAAACTCTGTGCTCCGGGGGAGGGACAAGTTATTTTTGGAGGATTGTCTTCCTAGTGCATGACTGGCTGACCTAAAAGGAGGGGGAAAATCCTCCGTAGAGTGTAGGAAAGACTAAGCGTGCACTCTTAACAGCTTTTAATAGTGGCGTTTATTTCTGTGCAATTTAAAGAGAAAATGTTTTTTAAAAGAGAAAGCAGTTTTTTTAAACCACCAAGATTAGTACCTGCCCATCTATATCATAAATATTTTAATATTTTAATTTTGATTATAATACAGTAGTCCTTGTAGAAAGCAGGATTTTTTTTACGTTTTTCTTTCTTTTGAGATAATTTTTTAAAAAAAATCAGATTCTAAGCTTTCATGGATGTGATTTGTTGGTAATGTATTTTTACTATGTAAGTTTGAACTTGTTCAATTATATGCTGTTAATATACCTGACTTTATTTGTGTATTTTTTTTAGATTGTTGCATTTCTTTATTTTGCTATGTTCCACGAGATATTTTTTGCAAACCAGATTCTTCTTAAGTGTGTGTAGACTTTAGTATAAGAAAAACAAGGCTAAATATGGGCCCAACTGAGAAAATTTCTATAGTCCTCACTTCAGATAAACATAATAACCTGTCTGTTTTTATTCTGGAAGTAAATAAGAAAATAAGTGCAAGGCTAAATGAAATCTTGCAAGTAGATTTTAAGGTTGTGGAATCCAACTGAGAAATGCATATTTATCAGTACAAATGGTTTGAGAATGCATAGCAGCATACTTGTGCAGGTAAAGAAAGGTAATTCTTGTTAAAAAAAACTAGAGTATGATCCATCCAAAGTTAACCACTTTAGAGTCCCACAGATTTCAGTGAGAAAATTAAATGCACACTTTGCTAAATGCATGGCTTTTAAAAGTGATTAACTGTGGCTAGATTTTGCTTAGTTCCTTACTTTAAGTATTACTGTTATTGTCATTTTTCAATGATTACTAATATGACCCAGTTCCTAACTCTCTGTGTTTAATATGTGTTTCTTTTTTAATTTTACTTGAGCTGTTTAGACTGATATTAAATGATCTGAAACCTCTTTGAAATAGAAAGACAATTCTGTCAGTTCTCATATTAAAAAATACTGTAGCCTGGCGAGAATTCTGGAAACGATGCAATTTAAAATAATCATATACACAGTACATATGCAGTAGTGCTCTATCCTCATCATTTACAAAAATGTAGAAATGCTTTTTTTAAAAGCTGTATATTGTGTGTAATTTCGATTTTGGGGGAACATAAAGAGAAGTAGGGGGAATTAGTAGCCTTTAATTAGATATGGAGAAATTCACATTTTACAGGGATTTATGTTAGAACATGGAATGGCGGGTGGCTTGTTTCCTCATTATGAATACTCTCTGCACATAATGAGGTTCATCATTAGTTGATGGAGTGAATTTGCCCTAGCTCTACCTTGAAAGGCACATAATTTACATACTACTTCAGAGCTCAGGCTTTAATGGATTCCTCGATGAATAAAATGAAAAGCTACTTTCTTTAAATTTTTGAACACTGTTTTGATAATATCGATTTAATAAGACATTCAGTTTGCTTGTTAAGTATTTTTGAAAGAGCTTTCTCAGTTTTACCAAAAAAAAAAAAAAGGAAAAAAGACCCACCATATTTTAATGCTCAGAGCTGGACAGGAATAGTCCAGTGACACAGATGTAAATATAAAAGTGGGGGAGGAGGATATTTTCTTCAACAGTGGCGATTCCTTTGGCACTACCGCTTTGCAATTATGTCCATGTGTAGTTACAATTGTTATCCAGATGAGCTGCCAGAAAGCTCACTTATAATATTTTAATACTATGCAGTATGCTTCTTGATTCATTAAATTGCATTTGGCATGAGAATGATTTTTCTACTGTACATTTACTGTATGCGTTTTAGCAATGATTGATCCATAGAAACGCATTACTTGCTCTCAGACTGACATTGACAGAACTGCTAGCCCCACCTCCTTATCTATTTTAATGAGATGAGAAAAGACCCCCCCCCAAAAAAAAGAAAGAAGGAAGGAGAAAGAAAATAAGAAACCTACCTTCTCTAGTACAGTACCACCTCCAAAATCTGCTGTACAGATATGATTAGATTAAAAGAAATTGAATTGTAGGCCAGCTATTATGTTACCATGTCATCAACTTGCTGGAGTACTGATACAGGAGAGAGTTACCAAGATAGCTTTCCTAACAAACCTTCTGTCTGAATCTCAAGCCATATACTGATGAATTCCAGAAAACTACACCACATAACAAGTTGTTTAAAGTTTTCTTCCGGCATGGAGCATTTTCTAGGATCTCTTACATAGTTGGAAAAAAATAGCATTTTTGAGAAGCCATTTGCTTGTAGGAAGCAGGTTACCTGTACAGTGGCGGTACTAGCATTGCCATTGGTTGCAGTACAGAAGAATAAATACAAGATGTTCAGATTTGTTTTGGTGGAATGTTATATTACTTGAAAATGGTAAGCACATCTTAGCATTAAAAGAGTAATCTGTGACATTTTGTCATTTTTTTAAAAATAACATTTTTCTTAGCTGCAGACCTGTCTGCTTGAAAATCTTTTCTCTGTTCTAAAACATATATTTGTTTAGGGAGTTTTCATTGAAGTGTACATGACAATTACAGCTGTTCATTAACAAAATTGGATATTTGTTTTAAACTTTAACCAATCACTTTGATATGCTAATTATGGTGTAATTTAATTTGAGCCCTGTAATGATGATGCCGTTATTATGGACATAAATGATGCAGTTAAACTGAGAGTAATCTCATTTGCATACTGTACATGCCAGTAAATTAAGCCCTTTCTTCGTCTGCCTCAGCTTTAATTTTCCACTTCTTTTCACACAGCGCCTTTTCAGCCACTCTCTTATAAGCCCACTTTGTAATAGTCCTGATGACTGTTTGATGTGAAGAGTTGGTGCACCACAATAATGCAAGACACAAGATGTAACATTTAAAGGATTCATTATCTTACTGAGTGTTCCCTTAAGAAGCTGGGATTAACAGGGAGTGGAAGTGTCGTTTCAGTGTTCAGCATTACAGGCCTCCAGATAAACAAAATGCAGCCTTTGGGTACCACTGCCACCTTTAAGCAGATCACACGTGTACAGTGACTTTCCATAATGTTTTGTACTAAGCCTAGAACTGGGCCATAGTGTATTCATCACCTACTTACTGTCTGTGTAAGTATGGGGCTGTGCAACAGAAAAGCTGCCAAATACACTGATGGCACTATGGATAAGATTGATAAGATACCAATCTTCAGTTCTTTAAAATAAAGCATTCACTTCAAAATATTATCTTGGCTTATGTTAGTTGGCTGATTATTAGTTTTGTGTTAGTTCAACTGTGCATTTATTCACCTCATTTTAGTTTTGTGTTTTATTTTCGTATTCTTCACTCTTCTCTGTGTTAACACCATAATATCATACTGTGTAAACAAAACACAAAGATGTCAACTTGAACTATTTCTTTCTTTCTAAAATGTGCACATTACATTGCTAATCTGTGCACCAGCTTGGTTGGGTGCAGTTCCCTTGGCCAAAATAATAAATGGTTTGAAATGTGGATCTAAAAATACAATGAGGAGAATGATATTCTGAAATAAAGAAGTCTGGTTAGTTGTATGTATTTTTCATTTGCTTGCTTCTTTGGTCAGATGGTTGCCATTGTTAACTACCTTTGAAAGGAAACACTATTTTTTCCCCTCTTGGGGCACTGGTATGCTGTGAGAGACTTTCACTAGCTAAAGATTATTATTAGGCTTTTGGAAATTTTGTCTTGAACAACATCCCATGACCAAAAATAGTTTTGTGCTGTTGCCTGTAAACATCCACATTAGTCATTTCCTGGGTGAATAGTATAAAAAGGTTGAGCAATACCATACTGCTGCCTACCTCCTCCACCCTTTTAATAGTACACTGCAAACAAAAGGGAAGTTTTGTGTTTGGTTTGCCAACTGTCTAGTATTTAATTGTTCTTGCCTCAGCATTCCTTCAGTGTCTTCCATATACTTTTTTTTAGATATTCAGTCCTGGTATTGCATGCCATAGTAAGGTAGCTTTCTGGTTTTCAACTTTTGAATCAAAAGCCATGGAATTCTCTTTTTTCTTTTATCCCTTCAGGTGTTCATTCTCCATCTTCTTTATAGAGTGAGAACACTTGATCTTAGCAAAGTTTTCCTGTACCCTTCAAACTAACACCACATTTTCTCATGTGACATATGTC
Source organism: Cyclura pinguis (assembly GCA_030412105.1). Lineage (NCBI taxonomy): Eukaryota > Metazoa > Chordata > Lepidosauria > Squamata > Iguanidae > Cyclura > Cyclura pinguis. The sequence goes on along the minus strand of CM059600.1, from coordinate 59,133,970 downwards.
TTATGAGCATAAGCAAAGCTGTACATTTTCAGAACAAATGTTCATCAAGTTCAACATATTGTTTCCCAGAATGGTCAGGCAGACGTCTTCAGAAAGACAAAAAGCATGACACTGAAGCTATGGTCATCACATACTGTTACCTCTCCAACAACTGGCATTCAATAGCATGCTCCCTCTCAACTGGGGGATTCCATTTGGCTGTTATGATTAATATCCATTATTAGACCTCCATGACTTTCTCTAGTTCCCTCTTAAAGCTATCTGAACCAGAGCCCTTCACTTTGTTATGTGTCATTGAGTTCTTTAAATCAGTTATACATTGTGTGAAGAAGTAATTTCTTCTAACTGCTATTCATTGGTGGGGTTCGTGTGATGCGGAAAAAAGGAAAAAGTTTTGTGTCCACTTTCTCCATAGCCGCTGTGCAAAAGTTCTACTATTTGCAGGAAATACATTTCCTGCCTCAAAACATGTTCTATGTGCAGAAAATCCATATGTATTTCAAATGAAACTTACTGAATGAAGTCCCAAAGTGTGAAGAATCTCTGTACCCATACAGAATTTTATAAACCTCTGGCTTGTTCCCTTTAAATAAGAAAGAAAGAAAGAAAGAAAGAAAGAAAGAAAGAAAGAAAGAAAGAAAGACATAGGAGTTTCTGGATCAAAGTTGGGATGCTACATTTTCAGAGCGTGTTACATGTTTATCAAGAGACATCAGCACTAGAACTGGGAATCCATGAACTACTCCCAAGTATGAGGCACCAGGATCCTTCAATCATTGCTTCATTGTACTTTTTGATGCTGTTTTAACTTTTAGTCTTAATCGCAAAATAACTACCTCATTCAACTTTTAGACCCATAACACACTCTTGGGACAGTACAGGATAGTTTCTAAAACAATGTCTCCATTTTAGTAACATATGATTCTGTTTGACCATATAGAGAATATTGAACCATCCTCCAAATATTGTAAAATATTAACAGCAACCAAGAAAGTACAGAAATTGCCATTGTTATCAAGGCTAGTATTTCCTCATAGTTCATCTTACAAACTGAAGATCCAATCTGTAAAGATCTTACAGTGTTTCCTTCATGCATCCATTGATCTTATCTTACTTAAAAATAAGTATAACTTGAAAAAATTCTGCTGTTTACACAACCATCCACAATTTCTTGAGAATTTTCAACCGAGGGTCATTTTTGGGTTCATTTTACTGCTTGCAGACAAACTAAAAAGTCAAAAGAAGATCGGCCTTTTGTTGCATGCAGTAGAACATAAATAGTTGAGGTTTTTTTCCATTTCATATATGATGGGTAGGAGTTGTGCATCCTGTGGTCTCCATGAACCCACTGTCTTTTTTCTGCACTTGCAACCCCCCATCGCTGAAACTGATTTTGCCGAAATGGAAAATTGTGCCTTCAGAGGCCTACTGGCACTGAGGTTCTCAATTCAAATGTGGTTTGGGGTCCCACACAGTCTTATTTAGTCCCACAAGTCTTTAAATGAAATTGTAGGTTTGGTTTGCAGGAGTCCAGGTGGTTGTTGAAAAGAGAGCTAGTCCAGGTCCTAGGCTCTTTGTTGATGCTTTCTCCTACCATACATATTAGTTGAGTTGGAGACAACATACATAAAAATTAAATCTATTAAGAAACTTGGTTTGCCATCTGGTGAAGAGGAGTTCTTAGCTTCACGTTTTCAGTAGGCTTAACCATATTCTTCATGCCCTGTGACTTAACCTAATTTTTGTGACAGGATAGTATACATTTCCTTCCTAGTAATGCCATATATAATGCTGAAGAATTATATGGTCAGCACATTTAGAATTACACTACCACTCCTAAATTTCACTCTTATGTTAAAAGATAAAGGTATCTGAATGTTCTGCTAAGGAAAGACATTCTATTGAGACATTCTGCTAAGGAAAATTACAAGTTTCTTTGCACTTTGGTACTTCATTTGACAAGCTGCAGTGATTTTTCTGCACAGAAAAGATGTTTTGAGGCTGAAAATGTCTTTTCTACACAAACAGTAATTTGTGAAAATTACTGTTTTGGGGCAGAAAATACTTTTTTTTAGCACAGAAGAACTACATGCATGCTTGTGCAACTGGTTTTTACTGAAGAAAGTCCTAGAGAGTTCATTATTCTTTCTTACTCGGGGAACAACAATAGTAATATTATTATTGAATGTATGAAATTTAAATGTATAAAAATATAAAAAATAAAAATAATCACTTAAATCACTTGTTGCCTTCAAGATAATTAATTTGATTTTGTTTTTATTAATTCCAGTGCTCTCTGTCAGAATCAGGTAAACTGAGCCATTTAAACATTACTTAGAAGTTACTGTTCCGTCACACCCTAGTAGAGGGAGAAAAGGAAAAGGAGGCTGCCTTGGTCTTTCCCTCATCTGTCACCTGTTGGCAGCCATTCCATCAGGATTTTTGAACTATTCTGCTCTAAGCGTTGGCAGATTTTGTCTCTCACTTCTGCATCCCACTATACTTTTGCGTTCATGTTGTAAATGTAAACTCGTCTGGGAGCTTTGTAGCTAATGAATGAGGTAAGAATGCTTTAAATAAATAAAATAAAATAAAATAATAATATGCCACAAGTGACTTTATGGCTGATCTTATTTTAAATCTAGAGCTCTCTCCTCATTACTTAACCGTACAATCATATTATACAACTTATTTGTTCTAGGACTTGCATCCATGTAATGAGGTTCTCAGGGCCATTACATGTGGGCTGTTGTATTCTTTTGACAGTGTGGAGTGCTGTTTCCAAAACAATAAATAAATTTCTCTGCATGTAGTTCACACATCATTTGTCTGGACTGAAACCATAGATAGCTGCTCACAACATCAAAACTTTCAGACAAACATCTACTTATACATAGCATAGATGGGGAAAAATGTGCCACAAAATCTCATGGCTATTTCCCCCTCTCCAGGAATGACTTTTTGTTGAACTCCGGGTACCCATGTGGACTTGTGTCTGATAAGATTGGTTACTCACAAATTAAAATGGTATAACCAAGCTGAAGTAATATACTACAATATATAAATTTATATAATGTAAAAGCTTAAAACAAACTATATATTTGGGGGTTACCTATTGCCTGGAAGAGATTGCATGTAAGTATAGTTTAGAATGGTCTGTGGGTCACATGCATTCTCCTGACCATTTTTGTTCACCCTTTGTCCCTCTGTTGAAATTCAGTTGTGTGGTAGTGAAAAAATTCTGAATTTTCTCAATAGACAAGAAACACAGTGCCCAAAGTATGGTTCTCCTTTGGATAATCCTTAAGACGTCCAGTTGTCTTAACAACCCCGCATTTAAAAACCTTGGTGCTTTCTGCAATTCCACTATGGCATATACTTTAGGCAGGATTTATTTGTTAATTGAGATCCTGCCTTTTCCTCAGTAGGGGGCCCAAGGCAACTCATAACAAAGTTAAAGAAAGATACAATTAAACCTGATAAAACAATTTAAAAAAATAAATTGTTATTTAAAAATACTCATAATTTAAAATAGTATAAAACCCTTAAAAAGATATGATACTATAGATAAAAATGGAGCACATACACCCTGTTAAAAAACCTTCAGCATAACCCTGTTAATGATGATATGTTTAAATATAAAGATCTTTACCTTTTGGAAAAGAAAGATTGCAGAGACGAGGCTAGCCTTCCTTTCTGTGAGAGGGAATTCCACAGCCTGGTAGAAGACACAAAGAAGTCTGAGGATTTTAAGACTCAAGCAGATTTGTATAGAGAGATACAGTCTTTCATGTAGTCCAGACCTAAACTGTGTAGGACTTTACAGGTCATAACCATCCCTTTGAATTGGAAATATGATGTGTGCAGAAACATGATGGAGTGAGACTGGATATGATAAAGATTGGGAGGGGAACAGTTCCTGGCCTTTCCACCCTGATTACAACAAACCTGTGTGCCAGTAGCATTTATGGACCAACCTTAGTCACCCCAAAACATTTTGCTCCCTTAAAAGGTTATGCTCATTTGGCTTTGTTGCCCTTCATATCTAGAATTCCCTCTCAGAATGTCTGCTGGATCCCAGCTCTCTCAAATTAAAGTTCAGGCTTCAAAATCGTTCTGTGAATATATAGAAACAAGGCCTGTGCCCCTGTAACTGCATATATTCGTGTACTACCTTAAGGAATTGGTAGTGAGGTTTCTTTTTGGGGAAAACAGTTCTTAATCACTGTATCAGGGACAACTACTGTTCTAGTTGTAATGTTTGTCTTTTGAACAAGGCATTGTAGTAAGGTTGTGCTCTCTCAGAGTTTGGTTCCATCTTGTGTCCTGCGCTTTCTAATGTAAACTGCATTATTATCAATATGATTATGACTTGTGCTTTTACATTTCTGTCCTTCTGCAAATCCCAGGGAACTCATAAAGAGAGTTCTTGAAGTGGTTTGGAGATGGATGCTGGTGAATGAGCTGAAGCTTGAACCAGACAAGACACAGTGCTGTGGATAAACAAACTGGGTGATTTCAATAGGCACATGCATCCATTTCTCAGTGGGTTTGCACTGCTGCTGAAGGAGGGAGGGGTGAGGGTTTTGTTGAACTCTGCATTGTCTGTGGAACCAAAGGTAGTGGTAGCCAGCTGCGATGTTTAGCACCTTTGGCTGGTTTATTTGGCTAGTCTTGGTTATTCACGTACCAGATATATCTAGAGTATGATAATGTGCTCTGCATGTTGTTGTCTTTGAAAATCACTCAGAAGCTTCAGCTGGTTCAGAATGCAAGCACATGGTCAGAACATGCTACTACCTGTCTCTTTCCAAGTGTTGGCTTTGCTGTTTGTCTCCTAAATGTTTTGCAGCCAGTTTATTGGAGCCTGCGTGTAGTCAAATGAGTCTGCATGTGCTTTAAGCTCCTATCAGCTGGCTCACTTTTAATGTCATATTAGATTGGCCAGCCTTAGGGACAGTCTTTTCTCAGGAGTGGTCTCTGCCTTACAGAATTCCCCAAGGGCTATGTTGGTGTCCTGCACCACTGTGACGTTTAAAAGGCCTTGCAAACCAGTTTCAAATGGCTGTTTATTAATATATTTTATTGGTCATGCAGTAATTTTATTTAAGGATTGTTGCTTTTGGTCTGAACTTTTTGACTATCTGAATTATATTTTAACTTACTGAATGTTAAAAATTTATTATTATATATTTTTGTATTTTATTAACCATTTTTGGTAGACTTGGATAGAAAGACAGATTGTAAATGCTTAAATACATTCTTCCTTATTACGTCTGCTCTCATCATGTTTCTGCTCTCCTGTCCTGAAATTTGGATAAATTTAGCTCCCTGGGTCAGAAAACTGTCTATTTAGTTGAACTTGTATCGTGCCTTTCTTCCCAAAGTAGAACTGAAGGAAGTTTAAACAGCCAAGATCCCATACGGTACTACGTAGCATATAGCTTTATAGACTGAACTGTGCTGCTTCTGTACTCCCAATCCCCCTGGGACTCAGTGTTTAGCTTCTTCTCCTATTGCCTGGAGCCATTCAGTGTCTGATAGATTTGGCATTGAAGAAGTGTCTGGCTTTGTCTCTGTAGCCACACACCGATCAGTTATATCATATGCTGACCCCGACCAGGATCCTCTGGAGGTTTCAATGGGTATAATTAATCTGTGACTAGGGGAACATAGCCAGTCTGCTCTCTGTCCCCTGCTCTCCACCAAAATCTAGAACAGTGAAGCCAGTGTGGTGTTCTGGTTTGAATGTTGGACTAGCACTCATGGAGACCAGGGTTTAAATCTTCATTCTCCCATGGAAACCCAGGGAGTAATCTTGGACAAGTCACACTCTCAGAGGAGTGCAATGACAAACCCTCTCTGATAAATCCTGCCAAGAAAACCCTGTGATAGATTCACCTTGCACAATCACGGAATCATAGAATCTTATTGTTGGAAGAAAGACCACAAGGACCAGTTGAGTCAATCCTCTGCTATGCAGGAATACACCAGCCTTAGAGATGCCGTATGTTGGAATAACAGCTTGAAGGCACACAATGACAACAACAGTCTGGAACACCTGTACAGCACTGTTGGGGAAGGCTGCTGTAAACTATTGTGTATTTAATAGTACCAAACAATATTTAGTGAGGAGGAAATTTACACTCACAGTTCCAAAGTTCTTTTTGTATCTGGCTTGGCCTCGACCACTGAAAAGGCCAAGCAGATGAAACTACTTCAAGAAGACTTTGAAAATATTCTCTGCTGTTGGTAAGTCTATAGTAGAAAGTTTCACAGCTGTGATGCAACTGTTGAGAGCATGTCTTTATACACACCTGTTGTCCAGTTTGGGTGATATCATGATTTGGGGCCTCACAGGTAGGAGGGCACTGCAGCCAAAATCAGACTCTGCAGTACCAATAGCTGAGGAGCTAGAACAGATTCCAGGCACTGTGCCTGAACCTGACGGATGAGGGAACTGCTGGACCAGAGAAGTACTTGCCATACTTCTTCATAGGTTAGGAGTCTACAGAATGAAGGAAAAATGCCAACATTGACTCTTTAGGAGACTGTAGTTCTCCAACAGAAAGGGCAAAGCACAAGAAAAGTGGATAGAAGCTGAGGCTCAAAAGACCTCACTTCATTTCCAGTTTTAATTAAGGTAAATTCTCTATTTTGAGCTATCCAAAGGGCTTGCCTTGATGAACGGTTTCATAGGCTCCTTTGTTGGGCTCAGGGTAGTATAGGTGAGACTGGAAGATACATGAAATGTCTATGGGTGCACAGGGGACAGTGAGTGTACCTTACAAATATCAGAGGAGGAGAATTTAATAAATCAAAAACCTCTGCAGCTTTATTCGGAAAGATAAACCACAACTATAGGCACTTGGAAAAAATAATTTATTACATTTCCATGTGCTGCATGACCATTAAGATGTATTTAATATCACAGAATTCATGTCAAAGGGTCAGCTACATTTGATGAAACAGCAAGAATAATTCCTGTTTCAAATTAGAGAGCCTAAGAGAATTGTTACTGTTGAGAATGAGAAAGTAGATGTTTGAAACAGACATTTTAAAAGTTCATCTGTTTAAAAGAGCACCTAGGAAGAGGCGGAGGGTTCCGTGACAAGTTTATGTCCTTAAGAAACATTGAATTCAAGCGTAGTAGAAACTCAGACTAAGTTTTGTATGCAAATTCCAGTCAGTTAGCTGTTGTGGTGTTGTGTTTATGAAATTTGTTAACGCACTATTTGTTGAACTCAAATATTGAAAGAATTTAGACACTCTTCATTTAAAAAGTTGTCAAATTTATCAATTATAAATGGTTTTACCACTTTTCATTTAGAAAACTTATGGACTAAGTTATGTATTGGCATTCCAGCTGTATAGAATTTGATTTGTGTCCACCCCCACAATGTAATGTGGTTTGTAAAAGAAAGAAGCTTTGAAATTATATAGTCCCTTCTTCCCTTTGTGTATCAGCACAGATCTCTGTCATTTGAGTGGCCAATTCTGTGACAGTATTGGTTGCATGGACAAGGATAGAAAGACCGGTAGCTAGGCTGTTGCACAAAATGAGTGTACACGTTTGCTTCCTGGCTGATTAGACTACAAACAAACGGCTGCTGCCAGTACCACCACCCAGCCAGAAAGGTAACATCATAAATAACCGCATCTACAAAGGTATGCCTCAACCTTTTCCAACCATACATCTCCAGTATGGACTACAACTCCCATCATCACTAGTCACTGACCATGCTGGATAAGAATTGATATTCAACAATATGTAGGGAGCTCACAATTGGAAGAGGCTGGTGTAGGGTTTAGATTATCTGTGAACCTAAATTTAATTGAATGCTAATTAATTTCTCAGCACTTGAAACATGCTGTCAGCACTGAAAGATGATCTGACTTCTTCTACAATCTTGTATTCCTGATTTTTTTTCGGGGGGGGGGATGATTGACCCATTTGTGAAGATGGGGTGGTCCTTGGCAGCATTTCATTGCAAGTGTACCAACAGTGCTTCCATAAGTATAGATTTCTGTTTCTCTAATGAGGCATTGTTTTTTAAACATCACGTGATTCTTCACTAAAGTAGAGGGACAAAATACAGAAGTCACGTGAACTTGCAGTGTGTTTCTCCAGGGCAATTTCAGTGCTAAAAATAAAAGAGGATGGTAATTTTTTTAAAAAAAACATTGGAGTACTTTTTTTTTAAATGCTAATTTTTTTTAATTAAATGCAATCTTTTTTAAAAACTTGTGCGTATACAAAATGATTTTATAACTGAAGCACATTGTTTGTGCCTTTATCACTGATGAAGGTCTTGATGAGGCCTTTCAGTCTACACTACAGAGATCAAATAATTGGAAAGTTAGGGGTATTTGTTGATCGCAGGCAGGATGTGAGAGCAATGCTGTGAGAACATGCCCAACCTCTTTCCCTTCTTGGGTTCTGATTCTGAAAGATGTGAAGTCAGGCTTGGCTTGGTAGGATTTTCGGTGCAACCATCCGGAACAGAAGAACCTTGTAGGAGCAAAATCTTGCTCAGGGTTTGCAGGGCCACTGAATTTGCAGGACCATAACATTCAAAGTTCCAGTCATTGCCCACCATCCACAGGTAATGATCTTGTAAATAATCACCTTCACTTGGCTGTGGACTATATTCTCTGCCTTATTAAATTACAACCTCCAGAAGAGGTTGATTCAGCCTTAGATGAACAAGATAATAGTACTATCTTGCTCATTCCAGATTCAGAATGTGGGAAGACATCTTCCTCTTTTGTAGAAGTTAACACTGTAAAATATTTCCTTATGGAACTACTGTAGTTTTCTTCTCAGTCCTTTTCTTCCTCTGCAACAGGCCGTTAAAATATATTTTACTCAGTTTGATGGCTACTGAAACAATGAAGTAGTAGGATTCTTAGCACTGTAGTAAACCTTTCTGTTTATTTCAATTGGGTTAGGCTAGGATTAAGCCTAAA